>CM048747.1:499132871-501632871 GCA_026315105.1 Locusta migratoria
AAGGAGTGTTGAACTGAGAAGGTGAGCCATAGTTTGAGAATACAATAAAACTTTATTTCATTGTACCAAAAAAATCACATACAGACACCGGTAACAATGTGGATATATCACTACTTCTGTTCATTAACCAGTTGCTTCTCATAATTAAATTTAGTCAATTACTGAAGATAACCTCATTTAACACAAAAACAAAAATTTTATTTCAGAACGGCCTTATGCGCCTACCCTTTGAGTGCGCTAACCAAAATTCCAACAGTGTCGAATTTATTAGCATCAAAATAGTTGAAAGCAAATATCTCAAAATTTTACGAATGTTTAATGAGTCTACATTGACTGAGAACTTCGAGATTTACAACAGTAAGGCATTGGTAACCATGCAGTGGTCTGGAATGAAATAGAAGATAGCACTGTGCACTGTGCATGAGAATTGCGTGAACGAGCCTCTGTAAAACATAGACAGACAGAAATCTGAAAACATAGCATACACAAATTACAGTGCCATCCATTTCAATGGACATCACATTCAATGAAACAGTATACTGCAATCATTGTAATTTCAATTAATTTCGAAGTGAAATAGGTTTGGAATGAACTCATTTTCACAGAAAGTTTAACTCGGGTGTACAAGTTTTTACTCTTGCTTAAACAATACACATTTACCCTTAGAGAGAGAGAGAGAGAGAGAGAGAGAGAGAGAGGGGGGGGGGGGAGGGAGGAAGGGAGGGAGGGAGGGAGAGAAACGAAAATAAAGTATCGCTTGCCAATATAAAGGGAACAAGGATGTCAAAATAGACACTGCTTAAAAACTCGTTTCATTGATTGAAATCTGAGGTAATGTGCTGAAATTGGTCACCTTTAATACAGAGTGAAGCACTCAGTCAGCCTACTAGAGCACAAATCAAAAAATGTTCAAATGTTTGTATAGCTTATGGGACTTAACAACGGGGTCATCAGTCCCAAAACTTACAAACTACTTATGAACTAACTAACACTAAGGACGGCACAAATATCCATGTCCGAGGGGGGATTCGAACCCCCGACCGTAGTGGCCGTGCAGACCGCGCCTCAGTCCCCTCGGCCACCGCGGGCGGCGGCACAAATCAGTTTTTGCGTTTGCAAATGAAATCACTTGAACCAACACAAACAAGCCCGAAGTGAAGCAGTAGCAATTAATGAATCTCCCGAGCTGCAGCTCACCATTTAAGGTTCAGATGCCGTGGACGCTGCCGGCGTACAGTCTGGTCCAAACCCCAGGTGTTGGGGCCGGCGCCGCTGCTACACAGAGGCAGCGGCCGCCGCAGCTGCAGCTGCAGCCGCAGCACACGCAGCTCACCACACCTCGCCCCGCCTGGGGCGCTCACCGTAAGCGGATCCAAGGAGGGGCGCCCCCCCTCCCAGCACCTTTTTTTCTCTTCTTATTTCAGGAAAAGAGAGAAAGAGAGAAATGCGAAGCTAGCGTTCTGTAACTCAGACAGAGTGTAGCTGACAATGAACACTTCTTTCACCACCCCCAGCAGGCCGTCCTGGATGCACTCCTGGCGCTCACTCCCACCCCTGCGTAGAGATCCTCTATAGGGAGAGAGTGGTCATGCGTGATACTGCTCCTCATTTCCTGACAGCCCAGGAGGCCATGTCTTTGCCAGATTTGGCAGGCTTTGTATATGTGTGAATAAGCTATAGTGTGCTTTTCTGTACTGTGGAGTGTCTTCTGTCGGTTCTATTTAAGTAAAGTAACGTGTTCAAATGCTTGTTGGTCTATGGGACTTAACTGCGTGGGTTATTAGTCCCTAGGCTTACAAACTACCTAAACTAACTTAAACTAACGTAATTACATCACACACACACACACACACACACACACACACACACACACACACACACAAACACACGCTCCATGCCCCAGGGACGACTCGAACCTCTGATGGCGAGCAACCACGCGCTCCTTTGCGAGGCGCCTTAGACCGCTCAGCTACTCCTCCGCGGCAATAAAGGTATTGTTCGTCGTTCGTTGACGATAACTTTAGAACTTCGCGACAATGTTTAAGATTAAATCTTGAATTGATTTACTGAGTGTAATAAATAATGTGTATTACATAATCATTAAGGATAGTCGAGAGAAATGCCTAGTTGTTCCTGTGTTGCCTGTAAAAACCGTAGTGCAAATATAATGATTATGTTCCCAAGGAATGGGGAAAGACGAACACAGTAGGCTGTTAAAGTTAACCAAGAAAGCGGAAACCATAAAGGAGACTTATGGAAACCAAGGAATTATTGCTGTCTATGTGAAGTCTGTTATTCCACATGCTTGCAGTTTTACCTGTATTCTGACATATATGACACACGCATGAGTAGTGGGGTAAAGCTGGTATGGGCCCACTGAAAATCGACTGTCGAAACGTTAGCGTGATGAGGGTCAATTTCCACCCCTCCTCCCTCATCCACTTGCCCAACTGCGAATCAAAGGATGCCGCAACCTGTCATTCCAGGAAGGACAGAACAATCAATAGTGCACTTAAGGATGAGTGTCATCAAACATGTAATTGCACATAGTTC
Organism: Locusta migratoria; assembly: GCA_026315105.1. Taxonomy (NCBI): domain Eukaryota; kingdom Metazoa; phylum Arthropoda; class Insecta; order Orthoptera; family Acrididae; genus Locusta; species Locusta migratoria. The sequence goes on from CM048747.1 coordinate 499,135,425, forward strand.
GACAATGACGCTGTTAAGGACAAATAGCAAGTAACGTTCTCATAAACAGCATGACCGCCTCCGACAACCGCGCACTCGGCCGAGTACCGCCTCCAGAACTGGTCACTTGTGCGAAGGCCCCCCTCCCCCAACTCCCAAATTTTATTAAATTTGCATATCAAATTAATTGCAACAACCTATGTTTTTAACAGTAACAAGGGCAACCGCCTCCACAAGTGTGCACTTGCATGAGTACACGCCCAGGCCTCGCCCCTGTCACTGCCCCCACCTCCATCCCACTGACAGACCTCAAGATTGCCGCCCCCGCGCGACCCGGTCTGGGACTCGAACCCGCGCCCCTCTAAAAAATTTGTTTTACAAAAGTTATTACTCATTGAGATATTCTGTCCTACACCAACAATGGAAAAAGGAGTCAATTATTCCATACTTCACAATTAACTGGAATAACATCAAACATGTACCTGAGACTTTCGTAAACAAATCGCTACCACTCCCGCCCGCCGTCTGGCCATCCACCACTGCCCCCAATTATTTTTTATCCCTATTGCAACATCCTATGTTTTAATTAGAACATTACGTCAGAACATAATGTGATACATCGACCTGTTGTTCATTCATCGACCATTATTAAAAACAAACGTTTAGGACTATCCAAAAATTGTTCTGTCTTTTGGAAATCGATCGCCCCCTAAGGTGCCTGGGCAAAATAAATGTATCTCTTCACATAGACGATGCTTGCAACAGTCAATGAAAAAATGTAGCACACGTTAGAATGCAACGGTAACCACTGCCAAAAACTTGTGTGTCAAACACTCTAGATGTGCAACACATCAACCTTCAACAATTTCTCTCGATAGACACCACAGAAACAGTAAGAACTATCCTCGTTTAAAAAAAAAAATAAAAACTGTCAACAATAACGTAGTTTTATATGTAATGCGATCACACAGTGTTCTCCCGGCAGGCAACATAAAACATTACTATAAATCTATGATAAATTTTTAAACAAAATATCATAATGTTTCATTATTTTAAGCATTCTCTCTCCACACTATTCGTTTAGACTACGTACACAATAGCTGAAAACTGGCACATGTTAGATAATAAAAGCAATGATAAAGATAACAAACACCACAGACGTGTATGTCAAATACTCTTTTGGTAACACAACAACAGCAGAAGACATATTGTTTATAAAAAAATTGAATTTACTGATGGAAATAGCGAAAATCGGCAACGACATATTATGATTCAAGCACAAAACCTACATAGAAACTATAGATTTTGAACAATGCAGCTTACACAAAAGGCATTTTACCAAACATGGTAAAAGCCACTCGGCCACTCAAACTTCGTTATACCTGGAAGGAATGCGTCTAGCCGGCCGCGTTGGCCGAGGAGACTCAGGCGCTCTAGTCACGGTCTGCACGGCTACTACAGCCGGGGGTTCGAATCCCCCCTCGGGCATGGATATTTGTGCCGTCCTTAGTATAAGGTAGTTCATAAGTAGTTTGTAAGTTTAGGAACTGTTGACCCGTATTTAAGTCCCATAAGATATACAAACATTTGAACATTTTTGAATGCGTCTAAATTTAGATCTGCAAGCGATGTTATCAGACGTCCTTAATGCACACAATTCTTCTACAAATGTTCCAAGTCTTTACAACGTTTCCTTAGATCGATGTATCGTAGTCTCCCATCCAGTATTTCGACAGGTAAGTTTTTCAACTCGATGTATTTCTATAATCCACTTAACAACCAGTTCTGCGCCTTCTAACAATTTGGGTAGTTTAATTTTACCTCTTATTTCCTCTATAACGTGAATCCGAATCTTCTTGCGTATACCCATCTAAACATAGCAAAGAAAATCTCTCTACCATACTCTGTTACAATATTAAACACTGCAAACGACTCTTTACAACAGGTCAAATACCGATAATCGAGCACCCCATAAGACGTTTAAAATTGTTCTTTTAAACTAAACTAATCCCTATCATACTACTGTATTTCCTTGGAGAGTTACAATAAACAATAAATAACTGCCCGAAATAATTGAAGATCAGCAGTTTACCAATTTCCGACTGTCTACACTAAAACTATTTTTTCTCGAAAGCACTAACTTAACAACATCCTTCTTCGAAATCACACTCACCAATACAGCAGCCAAGGAATCAAGCGGAAATAACTGTAATACTTTACCTCCCCAATGCACCACAATTACAATAGGTTTTAAGTTCTGTTGAGAAATATCGAGACGGCCGCGGTGGCCGAGGGGACTGAGGCGCTCCAGTCACGGTCTGCACGGCCGCTACGGTCGGGGGTTCGAATGCCCCCTCGGGCATGGATATTTGTGCCGTCCTTAGTATAAGGTAGTTGATAAGTAGTTTGTAGGTTTAGGGACTGATGACCCCGTAGTTAAGTCCCATAAGCTTAACAAACATTTGAACATTTAGAAATATCGACCAGCCCTTTACGCAAAATATAGACAAAAATTTCTTTATCCAAACACAAATCAAGCTCCTTTCCTCTGATTTTTTCCACTAAACCAAACTCGTTTTTATAATCGATAATTATAAGTCGCTATCTACTACAAACGAAAATGTATAGGATGCTAACCTATACACCGCAACACCTGATCGTTGGTTACAGTACAACTGCGCAAATACAACCTAATGATCGCAAACACTTCTATCGCAACCGAACGAGAGACTCGTTCGACCTATCATCACAATGCAGGAAAACGTAACAGACCGCCGACAGATATGCAAACATCTCCTCCCTAACCTAGAGGTCATAATACTTTACCCGCCCGATGCAACTTACATATTACAGATTTTCAGTTCTGTAGAGTAAGATCGACTAGCCCTTAACCAAAAATATAGAGAAAAATTTCTTACCTCAAACACAAATCAAGCTCCTCTCCTGTGATTTCTTTTTCCATTACACTAAACCATTTATTCGGTGTTCTTATTAAGCCAACAAATAGTTTGCAAAATAAACACACCTGCTCTCTAAGGAATTTGTTAGTTGTGGCCACATGGATGGGACTGTCGCACAGTACAGGTCTTCACTTTGTAAATATTGGCTATCCTCGTTTCAACAGTATTCTGATCTAGTCCATTAGTGTATATTATAGTCTCCAGACTGGTAATGCCAAACAAAGATAAAAGTATCCCACAAACGCCTGTTATAAAATCGATAAGGTGACTACCGGTAATTTTATTGACATCAGAACTTGTGGTTAGACAAATAAATGTGTTATATATAGTTCTTTTACTTAGAAATTCGCCGTCACTCACATTAAACAATCAATTCCAACTGCCCTATCGTTGTTCACAATCACGTTTTTGTTCCCTATACAGACTCCTTCCAAGCAAAAGTCGTGGGTGGATACTAGGTACTTGCACAGTTCCATTTTGTTTTAAAAAATGCCAACGAAATCGTGTGGGATGCCCAAATCCAGGAGATAAGTCACCTATACGAAGCTGTAGTAGTATATAGATGGGAGCTCCTCCATTACGACGTCTAGTTGAACATCGGTTAGTTCCATTTTATAGGGTGTAGCCACAGGGTTTGCAAAATTCCTCGAGATATTCTCCAGTGCTTCCTTGCCAGATTCGCTCCAGCATTCCACATGATGTCACGACGCCGACGCCAGATAGGAGAAATTGCAACTTGCCCTTATCTCCATGGCCTGAAATGACGAACTTCTCGATCAAACAGGCAATACTTCGTAATGTACACAGCGCAAAGTTTTTACAACCACAAGACCATAATCCTAAATCGACCTTTTTAGAGCTATATCGCAACACATCTACAAAATGTTCAAATGTTCAAATGTTTGTTAAGCTTAAGGGACTTAACTACGGGGTCATCAGTCCCTAAACTTACAAACTACTTATGAACTACCTACAACTAAGGACGGCACAAATATCCATGCCCGAGGGGGGATTCGAACCCCCGACCGTAGTGGCCGTGCAGACCGTGAGTGAAGCCCCTCAGCCTCCTCGGCCACCGCGGCCGGCTACATCATCTACAAATGGACACTGCAACGCATATTTTAGATTATTTCAAACACTTTTTACTTAAATTCTATCCCAACTATCCTGCGACACTATGTAACATCAACCATCTCCAACCCAACGACCAAACAACAGCAAAAGAATCTAACCATCCCAGCTCTGTTATAATAAAGTTTTACACTAACTAGCAAGCGACAATCTGGGTAACTCTGCGTCGTTGTTGGATCCCTCTCGAATATCTAACCAATTACTCATGTATCTTTCTGCAGTGCATACTCCACCAGACGGTATTTCTGAAACGTTTTCCATCATTCACTAGACAACATACCTCGTACGTTCAACAATCACTCGAACACAAACAGTCCCTTCTAACAAATCAATACTCCCGATAAACAACTTTAACACACTCATTTACATCTTAAAAATGACTGACACACATAGAACAGCTAACAAGGAATAATCCAGATCAACACCAAGCTCTTTTCTTATATACATGTATATCTAATCCTTACAACCAACAACGAAAAAAAAATAGTTTATACTATTTCGAACTGTGACAACACCCGAAAATTTTATCGAACGCCAAGAGCAGTCCTTTAGAGACTAAACAAACAATTAAACACGCCTCCCAATGAAGGTAACTACCCAGCTATAAATCAGCTACCCATAGGGTTTTTTGAAATCGATGCTTCTCGACTGAAGAACAATAATTTACCACCGCAAGCGTGTCTGCTACGCTACCGAGAGGCGTCCATTCGTAAACACCACTAAAAGACGAGAAATACACCACAGCCCTAACAGCCTCTAAGTATCAATACGCAATACACAAATGTGCAACACTTCTAGGTTGCAACGAACCATACTACTAAACAGATTGAAAACAATATATCGCACAAGCGTACATCGTATCCATCAGATTATGAATATGTGAGATCTAATTTTAAGAAGATAGAATACTACATTGCTTCTATCAACAGCCATAAGAATAAATAAACGAACGATTTGTCACAGCTATACCGTCACTCTTAATGCTCCATCAACACACAATAAAGACCATATTAACTAACCTCTACAGATCATAAAGACGCAACCATACACAATCGTATTACTGACAAACACTGTAACACTCCTATGGATCATTTTCTCACATTTGGCACAAACGAGGTATTTATCGTATGATTTGACTACAACAGCCGCTATAGCTTGCATGACGATAATATAGTTAGCGGTAACCTATTTTACACACACACAAACAGTCGGATGAGCGCTAAATTGTGATGTAAATTCAAACTCCAGTCCATACACTAACGTTTCGCACAACATCGATTTAAACAAACACTTGCTTAGCTGTAGACTAGAATAGCACAGAAGTACATCTACGATAACTGACCAACTAACAGATACTCTAGCAATAGAAGCACTACTCTTCTGGCGCATAACCTGTCTTCCAGTATTGTTTCTTAGATCCATAGACCTGTAGAGCCGAAACGTTCTGCACGAAAAGCTACGTCTTAATAAAAAATAGCTGTTGCAGATGCAAACTATCATATATTTTAGGTAATAACATCTAAGTTTAAGTGCTCCTCATCACACTTGATCCCCTACAGATCTTAGGACGTACAGCAAAACACCTCATAAGGTTGGTCTATATACACCACAGAAGAGTAAAAGTCACTTTCCAGCGAGGTAAGAAATCTAGAATGCGTCTGATTCCCACTTCACGATGAAGATAGTGTGATACAACAGCTTACAACACATCTGATCCACTTCCAACCCGTTTTAAGACAAAGCGACCCACAGATCGATGATTTTCACAAATAAACCATAGGCTTACAATACAGCACACCCACATTTAACCCTTTTTGGGACAAAACGAACCACACCTAGTAAGACATACAAATGTTACTCTAAATGTGCTTTTTACATGATCAATCTATACGAAAAACCATGTGTTCCACCAATCTTCGAACACAACAGACCCAGTGCCAAATGTTCAAATGTTTGTAGAGTCTATGGGACTTAACTACAGGGTCATCAGTCCCTAAACTTACAAACTACTTATGAACTACTTACAACTAAGGACGGTACAAATATCCATGCCCGAGGGGGGATTCGAACCCCCGACCGTAGTGGCCGTGCAGACCGTGACTGGAGCGCCTCAGTCCCCTCGGCCACCGCGGCCGGCAGACCCAGGGCCATTCGTCTTATGTTCTACAGCAAACAAAAGTAACATTTGTATATGTAATTTATAGGTACGGAAGGTAAAGTTTAGGCTAGCGCTCTATCTAGTTCGTTTATATGTCACATCCTGCATCCCGAAAAATGCACAGGGCTTTGGAAAAAAAACACAACAGACCCATTTCTATCCCTCTTTAAGGTAAACAGACGCACAAATCAAAGAAATACACATGACAACCTACGACTGCATTTCTATTAAGACACCAGAATTTTCGTCTAATTATGCTTTAGTGTAATTTTGTAGCTGGAGATATATTTAAATACAAACACAAAGCGAGGTTGCACGACTCCTGCAACTAATCACGTCTAGATGTTTAAGAGGCAATCGCATCCATAGATCAGACATTTAGACCCCACACAACCAAGTACAACATGCAATACCTTTGATGTATCTTACCAGACGATCCTATGAATCTTAGATCAGGGTATAGAGGAAGAAACAGATGTGATAAAATTGAATATAAACGCCTCTAGTTAGGGTCAGGACAATACTAACCACAGAATCGAACCAATCCTCGAATGTGTTTTTCAGATAGAAGGCGATGCATACGTTAACAACATACCTCAGAGAACCGGATGAAAACACGCAACGGAGACACAGAACCATGCCATTGTTTTCCAGCTCTTGTTACATATATCGTATACACCACCCCCACCATACAGAATTTATACATAGTAGCAGCAGTCTACTGTTTTATTAAACATCCAGACCAAGTTAGTTTAACCTTGTAGAATACATACTGTATCGTATTTAAGGTAATCACATCGTCGATTACAGATGCATCAGCGCACATCAATAGCACTGCAGAAACAGTGTAAGGTATCTTATGACGCCAACAGATAACTTGTAAGCGTCATCTAAACACACCACCGAAGGGTAAAAGGGTTTGTCAATCGAAGAAGATTCCTAGAATGCTTATATTCGCTTCCAACAACACGAAAAATGTGCAGAGATATGAAAAATTTCAGTTGCAACAGACATTCCTCCATCTCTCTTTTTAGACTAAAAACAAGCCACTGATCACTAAAATGCACATCACAACCAAAGGATTCTCCCCTAGTGAGACTCCAGGATGTTCTACAAATTATGGTTTTGACTAATACTTCTAGGCAAACGACTAAATAACGCCCATTTAGGCGCATTCTTTGGGGACTTGTAGTATAGAGACAGACTGAACAGACGGCAGAGTACGGCTCCATACATATGACTTTTAGTTATTTAGATTGAACAGTAAATGACTGACTAACAGATACTCTACCAATCGAAGCACTACTCTTCTGACTTTCTAGAATCACGAGTTCTGGTGTCAATAAAATTACCGGTAGTCACCTTATCGATTTTTTAACAGGTGTTTCGGACTGGATGCTACAACATACACTTATGGCTTAGATCAGAATACTGATTAAATGAGGGTAGCCAATATTTACAAAGTGCAGCCCTGTACTGTGTGTCATTCCCATCCATCTGGCCTCGGCTAACAAATCCCTTAGAGAGCAGTTGTGTTGTTTTTTGCAAATTGTTTCTTGGTTTAAAAAGAACACCTAAAATTGACTGTTGTTTCCGTAAATCTAGCGAACTGCTCTGTCTAATAGAACGTTTCCGGTCTTAAGAGTTAGTTGATTGGTACTTTTTTTCTTAGAAATATGATGATCAATGTTTGTGGGCGTTGGGGTGCGACATAAGCGTCTGCGATCATTGTGTTGCATGTACGCAGTTGTACTGTCACAAAAAAGAAAGTGTAGAAACGTCTTGTTCTTTTAACGATCAGGTGTTGCGATGTGCAGGTTAGCGTTCTAGTTAGTAGGATAGGCATCTTCGTTTGTGGTAGAAAGCTACTTGTAATTATCGATTTAAAAAAATCCGAGTTAGTTTTAGTGGAATGACAAAAGAAATCACAGGAAAGGAGCTTGATTTGTGTTCGGGGTAAGAAATTTTTGGTAAATCTTTTGGGTAAAGGGCTGGTCGATATTGCTCTACAGGACTTAAAACCTGTTGTAATTGTGGTGTATTGGGCAGGTAAAGTATTACCGTCAGGTCCTCTTGGTTCCATTTTTGCAGTATTGGCAAGTGTGATTTCGAAATTTTTTTGCATAGTCCAAAAGTTTTTTCTTAAATAATTGTCGATAAATGTACAACAGTTTGACGTATTACGTTATGTTCTGACGTAATGTTCTAATTGAAACATAGGATGTCAGAATAGGTATAAAAATAATTGGGGCCAATGCTGGATGGCCAGGGGGGGTGGAGGCGGTAGTGATTAGTTTACGAAACTCTCAGGTACATATTCAATGTTATACCAGGTAATTGTACTCTCAAAAATACATAAGAACTGGCTCCTTATTGCCAATGTTGGTGTAGAACAGAGTATGTCGATAAGTAATAACCTTTGTTAAACAAATCTTTTTTATGGGCCACTGGTTGGAGTCCTGGACAAGGTCATGCGGGGTCGGCAATCTTGAGGTCTGTCGATGGGATGGAGGTGGGAGCAGTGACGGGGTTGAGGGCGGGGGCTGTACTCACGCAAGTGCTCACTTGCTCTCTTGTTACTGTTAACACATAGGTTGTTAAAATTAATTTGATATGCAAATTTCATAAAATTTGGTAGGTGGGGGGGGAGGTGGCCTTCGCACAAGTGACCAGTTGTGGGGGCGGTACTCGGCCGAGTGCGCGGCCGTCGTAGGCGGTCATGCTGTTTATGAGAACGTTACTTGTTATTTGTCCTTAACAGCATCATTGTCGTACTATGTGCAATTACATGTTCGATGACACTCATCCTTAAAGGCGCTATTGTTTGTGTGGTGTCGCACAAGTACAAAGTGCGCGCCACCTACTTTCGCCGCGCGCCGCCAGGCACGCACGGCGCGGCGTTCTCGCGACGACGGCCACGAGCGCCCTCTGCGACAACGCCGCTCGTGGCCACCACTGAAGGACATCGGGCACTTCGGACTTCGGACTGAGATAGCAACGAGTTAGGACCTTCGTAATCCGATAGGCACGAGTGAAGACTTTGCTATTGTACAGGCACTAGGCAGGCCTCTAACAACTATGTATCAACATTCTGCAGTACTATGTAAAAGTTAAGTATTGTTACATTCAGTGCAATATATATCTTTCTAATTTACTCTAGTGTTTATAGTTTCTGGCTGCTCCCCTCCGTACCTGCACCAGCGTGTCGGTCTTATTCCACTCGGCCACCGACACCTACGACGAGGCTGGGACACAAAAGCGGCGACGAAGTTGGGACACAAAAGTGGCGACGAGGAGTGATAGAACCTTGGACCAGCCCGCTTGCAGCAGCCAGACAGCAGCAGTCGGAGCACGCAGAAATTGCTCCCGCCCACCCACCCTTAATATAAGAATTTTGGGGGAAGATATTTTGTTACGTGTTTTGTGGACTTTTTTGTTGCAGAGCGTCCTCATTTATCTTGCATTTGTGTTTTGTACTAATTTACTTGTATACGCGGCGCCTAATCGGTCAGCATGGCCACTACCCCGAACCCAAACTTAATGGAAATTATTCAGTTACAGACGGCGCAAATTACCCAGCTTCTCCAGGCCGTGTCGCAGTTGACGACACAGGCTGCTCACCAACAACAACAGTCGTCACATCAGCAGCCCACACCTGCCGCCGCACCGCTTCTGACGTTCCGCCAGTACAACGAACGTGAGGAAGAATGGAGCGACTATTTCGCACAGTTTCAAGAACTCGTCGCGGCTCATCAAATTACAGGTCAGAGAGTGAAGAACCTTTTCTTATCGATTGTGGGCCCCCAGACTTTCGTACTATTGCAAAAACTTTTCCCTCTCGCATCTCCTCGTGATGTAGACTTTGAACAAATAGTAGAGGCACTAAATGCTCATTATGAGAGAAAAGTTCTTGTAGCCGCTGCACGATACCGATTTTTCAGACTTAAAAAATTACCGCAGCAGTCACACCAAGAGTGGATTACGGAATTGAAGGGCTTAACCCGCCAATGTAGATTTACTTGCTCTTGTGGACTTTCTTATAGTGACGTTATGTTAAGAGATGCGATTACGCAGAACATTCAGGACCCCAGAATTAGAGCAGCAATTCTGAAACAGTCTGACCCCTCATTAGACAGTGTACTGCAGCTTATAGAAGCGCATGATACGTTTGACTTAGCAGATGTAGAAATGCAAAGCCACAGTGTTAATTCAGTGCGCCGCAACGGACGCTTTCCTAGCCGTAGTTCTCAGTATAGCACTAGTGATTCTTATTTTTCTACCGGCCGTGCTGAACAGACAGTGAACAGTAGCCAGTGTAAAAGTGCGACGCAAAGGTCGCCCCGTCGTGTTAGAAACAGTAATTTGAATAACGGGCGCCAACGCTCATTTCAGAAAAATGTACGTAAATCTTGCCCCCAGTGTGTGTCTCGCCACAAGCGTGCTCATTGCCCTAGTCGCAACGCAACCTGTTATCAATGTGGCAAATTGGGACATGTACAGTCCGTGTGTATGCAAATTAAAAACTCAAAGAACGGTGCCGTTAGAAACGGTGCTTCGCAGAGTGCGAGAACAGTTCATTCTGTAAATGTTATACGGGCTGTGGAATTGAACAGTGCTTTAGTTGGTTCTCAATTACAAGAAAGTTCTTCTGCACCTATTGCAAAACTTTATAGTGCACCACGTAGCAAGCGCCGACGAGCGCGTAAAACAGTGCAACGGAAAAGTGTTCGGGACAAGCAAAGTGACTATGAACAGTGCATTCCTGTAGTGAAATTAGTGCCTTCTGCAACTGCTCCTTGTAATAGTGCCCAGTACTGTGTAGCTAGTGACAGTAGACACCAAGTAGCTACTCAAAAGTGTAGTGCAGTAGTTAGTACATCTGGAGTAGCTTCGCATTGCGCGGACGCCGATCCGGCGGTAGTGTCATCTAGTGACAGTGTTGTTAATCCGCTGCGTGCCGAGTCTGCGCCGCTTACTTCACTACGCGGCCCGCGCAGACGCAGCAAACAAACCGTAGCAGACGTTGCCCACATTCGCGCACCTGTCGAGCGTCGCAAGCAAAAACTTTTTGTGAATCTTTCCATTGACAATAAGACTGTGCAATTTCAGCTCGATACTGGTTCCTCTGTCACATTAATGAATAAAGAGACGTATGAACTTCTGGGTTCGCCAAAATTGTCGCCGTCACAGCAAGTGTTAACAGCTTACACAGGTGAAAATATTCCCGTGCTAGGAACATGTAGCCTGCCCGCCTCTTTTCAAGGTGTTACGAAAACAGTTGCGTTTGTAGTTCTTCAGGCCAAATCGACACAGAACATTTTTGGACTAGATGCTTTTGACTTGTTTGGTTTATCAATTCAAAGAGATGTGCTTCAAATTTCGTCAATAGTGCCTCAGGATAAAATCAATGCATTGTGTGACAAATATAGTGACCTGTTTTCGCCGGAACTCGGTTGTGCAAAAGACTTCTTGGCACATGTAACTTTAAAAGAATCTGCAGTTCCAAAATTTCGTAAAGCTAGACCAGTGCCTATCGCCTTGCGTGATACAGTTGCCGAAGAACTTAAACGTTGGCAAGATAGTGGGGTGATTTCTCCTGTTTCTGCGAGTCAGTGGGCCTCGCCTATAGTAATTATACCCAAGCCGTCAGGAAAACTTCGTCTCTGTGCGGACTTCAAATCAACAGTTAACAGTCAAACAATTGTCGACACTTATCCCCTGCCCAGACCTGAGGAACTGATGGACAAATTAGGACAGTCTCGTTTCTTTTCTAAGATTGATTTAGCAGAGGCATACTTACAGATTCCACTTGATGACGAGTCAAAAAAATTTTTCGTCATTAATACTCACATGGGCCTTTTTCAATTTCAACGCCTACCCTTTGGCAGTTCTTCCGCCCCTGCTATTTTTTAGCGCTTTTTGGAACAGCTGACAGTTTCGGTACCTTGTTGCTCGAACTATTTAGATGACATTGTGGTATCCGGACGTACAGTTGAAGAACATTTAGCAAACCTGGAATGCCTTTTCAAAGTTTTGACTGCAGCAGGTCTACGTTGCAATAAAGCAAAGTGTTGGTTTTTTCAAACTGAAATAGAGTACCTAGGCCATGTGATTAATGCCCAAGGAATTCATCCCTTACAGTCACATCTTCGAGCAATCAAAGGCTTGCCTCCTCCTAAGAATGTGCATGAATTGCAAGCAGTAATGGGAAAGCTTAACTATTATTTCAGATTTATTCCCAATGCCTCTCAGATTGCAGCTCCACTGCATCACTTACGTAGGAAGAATGTTCCTTTTGTTTGGTCCAAAGATTGCCAGGTTGCCTTTGACAACTTAAAGTCTGCACTACTCAGTGATGCATGTTTGATTCCCTTTGACCCCCAGAAGCCTGTAGTGTTAGCAGTTGACGCCTCATCGTACGGTCTGGGCGCTGTAATCTCACATCGTATTGGATGTCACGATCGTCCTATTGCCTTTGCATCCAAGCTACTGACGCCGACGCAACAGAATTACAGTCAGATAGAAAAGGAGGCCTTAGCAATCATTTACGGCGTCGCAAAGTTTCATCATTATCTCTATGGCAGAAAATTCTATTTGTTGACAGACCACAAGCCTCTCACGTCGTTGTTCTCACCCACAAAGCCAATTCCGCCACGTACGGCACAAAAGCTTCAGAGATGGTCCTTGATATTGTCAAATTATCAGTATGAGATTTTGTACCGACCTACCACTAAACATGCCAACGCGGACACACTTTCCCGACTTCCGGTTGGCCAGGATGTATCATTTGATTCTTCAGAAATGGCATGTTGTCAGATAGACTCCAGAGATGCTTCCGCTGTCGCAGACTTTCCTTTGAACTCTCGTCGGGTTGCACAGGAAACAGCTGCGGATGCAGACCTAAGTGTGGTAGCACGTTTTGTTCGCTCAGGGTGGCCTGCCAGAGCCAAAGACATTGATCGGCCTCTGGTTCGACGTTATTTTGCACAACGTCATGCATTATCTTTAAGTCAGGGTGTACTGTTGTTGCATACCGACAACGACCAAGCAAGAGTGATTGTTCCTCGTTCCCTGCAACGAGAAGTGTTACGCCTCCTGCATCAAGGACATTGGGGCATTGTTAGGACAAAGCAACTGGCCAGACGTCATTGTACCTGGGTTGGTATGGACGCTCAGATAGAGAGCATGACATCACAGTGTACAGTTTGTGCGGAGCATCAGGCGGCTCCTCCCCAACGTTTCTCAGACTGGCCACGCCCCAAGGGACCATGGCAACGTTTACATATTGACTTTGCCGGACCTTTCTGGAATACGCGCTGGTTAATTGTTGTAGATGCTTTCAGCAAGTTTCCTTTTGTGATTGCCATGAACTCAACGACGACGTCTAGTACAATCAGTGCCTTAACATCAGTGTTTTGCATCGAAGGTTTGCCTGAAACTATCGTCAGTGACAATGGACCTCAGTTTGTTAGTGCGGAATTTCAACAGTTTTGTCGCGTGAATGGCATTCAGTATATCACCACCGCACCTTTTCACCCTCAGTCCAATGGTGAAGCAGAACATTTCGTTCGAACATTCAAGTCTCACATGGAGAAGATGAAAGGTCAGCACTCCAGGCAGCAAGCTCTTCAAATTTTCCTGTCTACGTATCGGTGCATGCCACGTGACGGCCCGTCTCCTGCCGAGCTGCTACACGGCCGCCGTCACCGCACTCGCCTTCACCTGCTGCAGCCTCCCACGCACCGAGTCGGTTCGTATGGCGCTACGCGTTTTCAGGTTTCTACGCCGGTGCTGTACAGGGTGTTTGCTGGCAACAAGAAGAAATGGTTACCGGGCACCATTCAGCGCGTGCTCGGGCGCAATATGTTTGTTGTACGTTCTTCCACAGGGTCGGAGCTGCGGCGCCACGCAAACCAATTGCGCCTGCACAGGCCGCGCGATCCTGTCTCCGGTTTCTTGATTCCAGACCCAGTTCACCGCCAGGGAGCACAGCCACATCGTTCGTCCCCGGACTACGACATCCCTATGGACGTCGACGCATCTCCGCCGCAGTCGTCGCCGCCGCTGTCGCCGCCGCAGATGACAGCGTCACTGAGAGGGACTCCGGGACCGTGCGGGCCCCCCCCAGCTTGGGCCACGCACCTCAGAAGAAGATGACCCGCCCAGGCCCTCCTCCCAGTGCCGTCGCCGTGGCCCTCAGCCCTACGCCACGACGGCGCGGCGGTTTGGGGGGGAGGGGTGTGGTGTCGCACAAGTACAAAGTGCGCGCCACCTACTTTCGCCGCGCGCCGCCAGGCACGCACGGCGCGGCGTTCTCGCGACGACGGCCACGAGCGCCCTCTGCGACAACGCCGCTCGTGGCCACCACTGAAGGACATCGGGCACTTCGGACTTCGGACTGAGATAGCAACGAGTTAGGACCTTCGTAATCCGATAGGCACTGAAGACTTTGCTATTGTACAGGCACTAGGCAGGCCTCTAACAACTATGTATCAACATTCTGCAGTACTATGTAAAAGTTAAGTATTGTTACATTCAGTGCAATATATATCTTTCTAATTTACTCTAGTGTTTATAGTTTCTGGCTGCTCCCCTCCGTACCTGCACCAGCGTGTCGGTCTTATTCCACTCGGCCACCGACACCTACGACGAGGCTGGGACACAAAAGCGGCGACGAAGTTGGGACACAAAAGTTTGTTCTGGGCTTTGGGGAATGACAGGTGGCGGCATCCTTTGATTAGCAGTCGGGGAAGTGGCCGAGGGAGGAGTAGAGTACCTCACCCTCATGACGCTACCGTCGACGGTCGATTTTCAGTGGGCCGATACTGGCCTTACCATACTACTCACATATCTATAATTGTACGTATGACTCAATCAGGAAAATCACAATATCAGTGCAGCTGCACAATTACATCTCAAACGTGGTAGGAATACAGATAAAGCTGTGATCAAGTGCAGTAATGCACAGGGACATTATGACAGCAGTGTGAGATAAGTTGAGAATCTGGACAGGTCGATTTGTGTGTCCAGGAGCCCCGATGATTAAGGCGACTGCTGGCCCAAAGGTGGAAATCCTGTACAAGTCCCGGTCGACACCAATTTTGAACGACACTATTGAATCCAGTCCAGTGTCCTGAAACAGCCGAGATCATGAAATATTTATAATTCACACCTTTCTGTGATGCCTATAAATTGTCATACCACGAAAGTAATTTTAAATTCAGTTGCATTCCCTGAAACCTTTTTGCTTTGGACACTAGTGTAAATTAGCCGATGTTTAAATGACAATGAGTTGATGTAAGATCTTCGTAAATCAGAGTAAGGCCTTATAAATACAATACAATAACATGTAATGAAAAGCAATAATTGAAATGAAATGTTTGTTAAGCTTATGTGACTTAACTACGGGGTCATCAGTCCCTAAACTTACAAACTACTTATCAACTACCTTATACTAAGGACGGCACAAATATCCATGCCCGAGGGGGGATTCGAACCCCCGACCGTAGTGTCCGTGCAGACCGTGACTGGAGCGCCTCAGTCCCATCGGCCACCGCGGCCGACAAAAGCAATAATTGTTATGGTCTTCAGGAAGGAGGCTATTCACTCAACTGTATACTGTGTACACCTGTTCATTTCAGGAAAAGAACGGCAACCCACATCCATTTGAACCTATTTACCGTATTCGTCTCTTTGTCTCCATCTGCGATTTTTGCAGTCCCCCCACCCCCACCCCACTTTCCTGCAACACTAAATTAACTTCTTTTAGTCTAGATATGCCAGAAATTTCTTTTCTCCGCATTTCTGTTCAACACAACCTCACTAGTTGCGCAATCTACGGGCCGCAACTTCAGAATTCGTCTTTAGCATCACCTTTCAAAAGCTTCTATCCTCTTATTGTCTGAACGGTTTATCAATCACGTTACAATAATATACTCAAGACAAATGAGTTTAGAAAGACTTCATAAAACTTAAATATTTGATGCAGTTTGAACCTGCGCTGAAATTCATTGAGAAGGTAACTCGATGCATGTTTTATTGCTGTGTCGTTAAAAGCTACGCTTTCCTGTACTGCTCTTTTTAATAGCACAGTGATGAGACTGCGTGAATATTTACGACTTGTGGCGCACTTTCTTTGCAGAGTACTTGCTTGGCGAGGACCTGCTGGTGGCTCCGGTGCTGGAGGAGGGAGCGGTCAGCAGAGACATCTACCTGCCCAGCGGCAGCTGGACGGACGAGGTGGACCCAGAGCACCCGGTGTACGAGGGGCCCGTCTGGCTCTACAACTACTCGGCCCCGCTCAGCGTCCTGCCCTACTTCTCCAGACTAACTAGTTCATAGGCATTCTCTGTCACAACTGTAAACTCCTTTTCAAATGTGAAATATAGTTTGTTACACAAGCTGCCAATACTGTTTTAAAGTGGTTCAATAAGCCATTTTTATGGTACAGTCTTTTTGCCACAAAACGGACTACATAGTTCTAGTTGTTTTATTCTGCAACACTTTTCACTTGGGCCATAACTAACGGTGTCATTCCAGAGAAAAATAATACTCCTCATTACTTTTTATGCAGTCCTTCTAAAATATGCAATGTACTACACTTGAAATGTATGAATTTCACGTTCATCCATTGTGCGGACAAGCACACTACGCACGACAGTGCACGGTATTAATATGTTGGAAAACTGTAACTCATTAAACAAGGCCAAGAATGCCATACTACAAACGCTTGAGCAGTGCTGGACGAAGAGAATTGGACACGTGCAGACCCGGGGCTGGATGTGCGATTCGGCCCCATCCCGAAACATATGAAACCAATTTTATTGCAAGACGATCTCACATATTTTAAACTTCACGTAATTCGGTGAATATTGGAAATACACAAAAATACTCACTGGATTGAGATACAATTTCTTATTAAATAGAAAAGGTAGGTTCACAAATGCAATTTATTCTATGACAGTAAAGTTTGCGCGAAATATTGACAGCAGAAAACGACCAAACTAACGGTTGATGATGCCATATTTAATTGAATCCTCGGTCTGCTAGTATGTATACCTGTATTGTCGATCTTCTATTAATAGCACTAAATTCGACCCTATGTCGGATGAAGTGATATTCTGTATTACAGAGCCTGAAAACATTCGAGAAAATTATGCTGATTGTGATTTCATTGCATCATACCCAAAAAAGAAGAAGAAAACGCGCAGTACTTCCATGCAGAATACTAATTTTATATGTTTGTATCAGAGTAGCTGTTCCTAAAATTCTGTTGTCGTGGAGTCGCGAATATAAACATTACCTACAAATAATACTATTTCTATGAACTTGATTTTCTATACAGTTTTAATCACGCAGACTTGATTAATTTTCTTTTCATGGTAGGACGGCGATCTCCTTACTTTGAAGTATTAAAATGCCAACATTGCAATTAATTTATTTATTTTTCTGACGACCAGTTTCATCATCTGGTCACTGAAGAATGGGAGGTACACTCAATTACAGTTGTTTGAAATATAATAATATCAAATACAGCAATAATAAAACAAGTTAACATATACAACTCATACCTTGAGTCCTATGTTTTCGTTTCCTGAAGGAGCATGACTTTAAAATGGTACGTCAATCATAAAACATATAACTTTTTACAAATGGTATGTCACACATAAAACGGTTAAAATACTTAAAACACTTTCTACATTGTATGTCATGTTGACAGAGTGCCTTCTTACAACTAACCAGAGGTGTTAGACTTCCAAGAAAGATACTATTGCCGCCAGGGTGTGCTGTTATGTGGCATCTTGTTTACACTTACTACCAACGATTATTTGCTTGTAAAATCTATATCCTTTAATCGCAGCTGCTCTAGCTCTCCAAGAGACTGTAGTACCAAGATACTAATGCCTAAAAAAATACCTATCCTACTTCACAATATGCTTGCCAATAAAAAGATACATAGATGTTACAGATTTCAAAGTAAAATTCGGCCATAAAAGCAATAATTACATATGTGGAATGAAATATATGATCCAATGTAATTACATATATGGATTTAAAACCTATGTATTGCTACCTATACATTATACTAAAACAGTACATCAGGGAACACAATATAAAATGATTAAACATTGGATACACAACATAAATCTTACTTGTTTGGTTATCTCAAGGTCTAGGTAAGACTATTAGGGGGAGAGGGATGGGGTATTCCACTCTCATGAGTAGTTTATTTATATGGCCATGAAGTATTAAAACACTAATCATATAAAAAATGTACAAATTAATGTGTCAATCCCAAGTTATTTAACAAACGTAACCTTTGAACACAAGTACAATGCTGTGTGACTCAATGTATATGTTGCTTACAGATGGCAACTTTGTAGCTATATTTTTTATAATGATTTTATGATCATGAGCAATAACCTTAGACATATGAACACATATATTTCTTGATGTATACTGCAAAAACCACGTATAGGGGTTACACATATAATGAAATTACTAATAAGTGTACAAAAAAACAAGAAAATATAAAATGATTAGTACATAGTATAGAATTCCCTTATGTGTCAACATTTAAAATACTTTTACATTGGATAATTTTATATAGTAGATAGATATAATGAAAATAACATCAGCTGTTCATGGAAAGGCTGAATTGTAAATTAGACCCTCGCCACCCTGCATTGTTGTTGTTGTTGTTGGGTGGTTGTTTATGGGGGACAGAACTACAGCGGTCATCAGTCCACCATTCCAAGCGTCAAAAGTAAAACTGTAGACGTGAAAGAAATGCGCCCAGAGTTTAAGGTTGCAAAGTGGGAGGGGAGTCCCACTGGCCAGCCGCGGTGGCCCAGGGGGCTGAGGCGCTCCAGTCACGCTCTTCACGGCCACTGCGGTCGCGGGTTCGAATCCCCCCTCGGGCATGGATATTTGTGCCGTCCTTAGTGTTAGCTAGTTCATAAGTAGTTTGTAAGTTTAGGAACTGATGACCCTGTAGTTAGGTCCTATAAGCTATACAAAAATTTGAACATTTGAGTCCTCGCACTGAGTCCATAAAACATCATCAAATACGACAAGACACAAACGAGACGATCACACAAAGACACCTTACAACAAAGAAGCCGATGTCTGTGGTTGTCCGATCCTAAGAATTAAAAAAGGAAAAGTCAATCACTCGGCAGCAAAAGGAAATCTCCAGTTAGAGAGAATGATAAAAAAAAACCTGCTCAAATAAAACGTAAAACAGACTCTGCTGTTGTAGCATCGTCACCTCAAATATCTGATAAAACGTCAGGGAGGTTACAATTCCGCCGCAAGGAGGCTAAAATGGGGCAGTCCAACAAGATGTGGACTATTGTCAGATGGCAGACACACTGACATTGGGGCGGGTCCTCACTGCGAAGGAGATGTCCATGGGTGAGCCACGTATGCGCAATGTGGAGCCGACACAGCACCACTGAATTGCTGTGAGAGGTCCAAAAATGTTCAAATGTTTGTTAAGCTTATGGTACTTAACTACAGGGTCATCAGTCCCTAAACTTAAAAACTACTTATGAACTACTTACGAACTAGGACGGCACAATATCCATGCCCGAGGGGGGATTCGAACCCCCGACCGTAGTGGCCGTGCTGACCATGACTGTAGCGCCTCAGTCACCTCGGCCACCGCGGCCGGCTGAGAGGTCCACATGGAGGAGCGCCACACTGCTGTGGTGTCCTTGACTACCAGGAGAGACCGCGGGTAACAGTGGTCCAGAGCTTAAAGGCTGCTCAGGGAGTCACTGCAAATAACAAAAGACTCACCAGATATGCTTGAGAGCTCTGTGAATGGCCATGCAGTGTAAACACTGCAGCCATTCGGCAGAGAGTGCTGTTTCACACGGTCACCATGAATATAAGCAAATCCAACATGGCCATCAACCAGGGAACCATCGGTGTAGATCAGGTCATGACCAGGGAACTCTGCTACGACAACCGAGAACTGACCACGGAGCGCCTCCAGTGGAACTGAGTCTTTGGGCCCATGGGCCAAGTCCAGCCGAATAGATGGCCTTGGCAAGTACCATGGAGGTGTGCATGCATGGACCCTATATGAAGATGGAAGGGGCAAAAACTCAAGCTCCAGCAGGAGGGACGGAACTCTAAAGATAATTGTATGACCTGATCTGGGGCGTCGCTGATTGGGGGGGGGGGGGCGATCACATCCGAAAATAGAAGACGACGGTTCGGGGCCTGGGAAGCAATATACATTGGCTGCATAAGCGGTGAGCAGGTATTGGCGGCGGATCCCCAAAGGTGGGACCCCAGCCTCCACTAGTAAGCTGTTTACTGGGCTGGTGCAAAAGGCACCTGTCGCGGTGCGAATCCCACAGTTGTGAATGGGATCCAGTAGGTGCAGTGCCAAAGGTGCCGCAGATCCATAGGCAATGCATCGAAAATCGAGACGGGACTGCACAAGTGCCATGTAAAGCAGCAAATGCGTCGAGTGGTCAGTACCCCAGGTCATATGACTCAGGTGTCAGAGAAGGTTGAGATGGCGCCAGCACTCCCGTTTCAGCTGACGAATGTGGGGGAGCCACGTCAGCCGGGCGTCAAAGACCACTCCTAAAAACCGATGGGTTTCTACTATGGTAAGTAGTTCGTCGTTAAGATAAAGTTCAGGGTGAGGGTGAAAAGTCCGACACTGACAGAAGTGCATCACTGTCGTCTTGGTGGCCATGGGTAAGCGCCCAGGTCTGCGACTTCTGAATAGCACCTTGCAAACTTCACTCGGCAACTTGGGTGCTGCAGGAACTAAAAGAGATACAAAAGTCGTCAGCATAAAGAGAAGGGGAGACTAACCATCCAATCGCTGTCGCTAAACCGTTGATGGCAACTAAAAATAATGGAACGCTTAAAACAGAGCCCTTGGGAACCTGAATATGAGAGGTGCTCAGGGAGGCACCAGCTTGGGCATGAAAGGTACAGACAGCTAAAAAATTCTGGATAAAAATCGGTAGGAAGACCCGGAGGCCCCAATCATGTAAAGTGTTGAGGCTGTGTCGTCGCCAGGTTGTATCATATGTTTTGTGCATATCAAAGAAGACTGCAACAAGGTGGTGGCGGAGGAAAAAGGCTGTGAGGATTGCAGACTCGAGGTACACCAGATTGTCGGTGGTAGATCGACCCTGGCGAAAACCGCCCTGGCATGAAGCCAGTAAGCCCCGAGTCTCCAGAATCAACACAACCGCCGAATGATCATCCACTCCAACAGTTTGCATGGAACGTTAGTCACGTTAATGGGCCGATAGCTACCCAGAGAAAGAGGTTGTTTGTCGGGTTTAACCACTCTCCTGCCATTGTGACGGGAAAACATCATCATACCAAATGCGGTTATAGACCGCAAGAAGATTACGCCGGCTGTCTGCGGAGAGGTGCTTCAGCATTTGGCTATGGATGCTATAAGGCCCAGGCGCCGTGTCAGGACATTATTAGCTGGCGAGCATGAGCGCAAAGTCGTTTGAATGTGATGAGGAGCTCCAGAGAGGGGTGACGCTTTTAGCGCTGTAAGGCCCGCCTACAATCTCTAATAGCCTCAGATATTTCCGGCGACCACTACGGCACTGTCTTCTGCCGTGAGTACCCTGTGGGGCATGGAATTGCAGCTTTTGCAGCAGAAACAGTGGTGTGAGTGACGCCCTCGACCACCACATCAATGATATCGTGTGGGGGAGGTCGAACAATAGCAGTGGACGTGTAATCTTCCCAGACGGCCACGGTGGCCGAGGGGATTGAGGCGCTCCAGTCACGGTCTGCACGGCCACTGCGGTCGGGGGTTCGAATCTTAGTCTTAGCTAGTTCATAAGTAGTTTGTAAGCTTAGGGACTGATGACCCCGTAGTTAATTCCCGTAAGTTCTACAAACATTTGAACATTTAATCTTCCCAGTTAGCCCTGCTTAAAACCCACCTGGAGGGGGGGGGGGGCGTCCTGGGGACTGACGTTGTGGGAGTGAAAGAAAAAGGGGAAAATGGTCACTGCCACACAGTGGACAGATGGTGGAAGGCTGTGGCTGCAGATCGATAGATCAATGGCTGAGAACGTGCCATGCACCACACTAAAGTGTGTGGGAGCACCAATAGACACAGAGGTCGAGTTGAGAAAGTAAAGACTCGACGATTCTGCCTCGGCCAGAAAGTGTAGTACCATCCCATAATGGGTTATGGGCGTTGAAGTCGCCCAATAAGAAGAAAGGTGGGGGAGGGGGGGAATTGGGATAAAGTGCAGCCAAATCATTCAAAGAGCTATCATCATCCAGAGGGAGATAAAAGGCAGCAAACGGTAAACTCTTATGTTGTCCTTACCCTGTCAGCCACTGCTTCGAATGGTATATGAAGGGGCACAGGTTCACTATGGACAGAAGCAAGGATGTACAGGCACACACCACCTGAGACCCTGTTATATCAGCTACAGTTACAGTAATATCCCCTGTAGCACAAAGGGCTGGGGGCCGCATTGCTGGAAACCAAGTTTCCTGTAAGGCAACGCAGAAATTAGGCATTATGCTCAAAAGTTGTCAAGGCTCAGCCAGATGGGGGAAAAAACCGCCGCAGTTCCACTGGAGGATAATGGTGTCCGATAACTGGGAAGACATGAATCGTACGAGAGGGAAAATTACAACTCAGTGTCACTCAATTCCGCTGACTGACGATTTTCCGGCTCAGCATCCATTGTTTCTGGGATGTCCCCAAAAGCGAGGAACGCTAGATGCTAGAATCTCCACCTCGTCCCCAGGGGTCGAGGTGGAATGGGGTGGTGGCACAGGAGCCACCAAGGTATCCTTCAACTCTTCACTTTCTGCTTTTTTCCTCCGATCCTTCTTGTCCCTCGGGGGCTTCACCCTGCAGGGCAGGCTTCTCAGACTCAGCTGCAGGAACTGAGGAGGAGCATGAAGCCTTGCGTCCAGCAACCTTCGATGTTGCCTGCTGCTGGCTTGTGGCGGCAATGACACTGGCGGAACCCTCAGAAGGGAGTGTCCCTAGGGGCCCCTTCCTAATGAGGGGTACCGGAGAAGGTTGTTGTTTCTCCGGCAGAAGGGTGGAAGTTGTTCCTGAGCCAATTACCTTAGGAGCAGAAGAAGGAAGGGAGCCCCCAACCACCTTGGGGGCAGGTGTAGGTTTACAGCCCTGAGGGCCCACAGAAAAAGAAGTAGTGGGAAAGACAGGTGTCGCCAATGATGACGGCGACGATGTGACCGTCGCAAAAGAGGTGGTCATGCTTACTGGGTGTAAGTGCTCATATTTCTTTTTCGCCTCAGTATAGGTCAACTAGTCCATGGTCTTATATTCAAGGATTTTCCTTTCCTTGTGGAGAATAGGGCATTGTGACAAGCAGGGAGAATGCTCCTGGCCACAGTTGACACAGATGGGTGGCGGAGTACATGGGGCGTCCTGGCAAGTGATGCTGGACGGGCAATGGGACGACATATGGTCAAACTTTCAGCACTGGGACCATCTCATAGGAGGAGAGATGTAAGTTTTCACATCAGACCAGTAGCACATCACCTTCACCTTCTCCGGCAGAATATCGCCTTCAATGCTAAGATGAAGGCACCAGTGGCAACCCTATTGTCTTTAGACCCACGATGGATGTGTCAGACGAAGTGAACACCTCGCCGCTCCAGGTTGGCGCGCAGCTCTCATCAGACTGTAACAGGAGATCACTCTGAAATATAATGCCCTGGACCAGATTCAGTGACTTTTGTGGCGTAATGTTTACCACGACATCTCCCAGATTATCACAAGCAATCAACGCCCGCGACTGGGCAGGGGATGCGGTATGGATCAACACGGAACAATTACTCATTTTGGAGAGGCACTCCACGTCTCCAAACTTATCCTCCAGATGGACCACGAAGAACTGAGGCTTCACTGTCGTAAATGATTCCGCATCAGTCCTTGTACATACCAAATATCTAGGTAAATACGACTCATTTCTGTTAGCAGCCCTGCGTTCCTCCCAGGTCGTGGCTAAAGAAGGGAACGATTTGGGGTCATAAGAAGTGGCAATGAACTTCCCACACTTAGAGATGGTGGTTATACGTCCACCAACGTTATCTTTTGCTCGTTTCATTTTGTTCCCACGAGCAGCTAGGGATCTAAAGGTCCACCCAGGAAGAGACCCGCTTGGGTAAGCCTTATACAACTGAGGTGCAGCAGGTTCCTCAGAGGTTGCTCGCTAGTGACTGTTCAACCTCAACAGCTATGCATCTCCTCGGCGTGTAGCACACCTTGAGATGGAGGTTTTTTTTATAGAGGTTTGTACCGTCCTCGCGACCCGAGCGATTAAGCCAAGATCCCCGGGCTCTGAAACGTACAACATTCCACCGTCACGCTGAACGATGGTCATTGAAGCACGCACAGAGTTTACGGTGTAGCTGACTGTGCACTCTAGTGGCAACTCTAAAAACTATGAAGTAAAGTTGTCAGGCCTACTTTTAGAGGGAATAGGAGGCCATGTTGTATTTGGATGATGTTTGCAATCTGAGAAGAAGTTTCACAAGTTTTCGTGTTTGAAAGTAAAATTTAGTTACTATCCTTAGAAGATATAAATAAAAGCTAAGTATCATTATTGATATTTCTTAAATACAGTGTTGTAGGGCATTGTTTAAGTAAGCTATTGATTATACAAAGATATAAATGTGTACATAGGTTAGGATATGTTTTCTGTTATTTTGTATTTGGTTTACCTGGGACACTTCTTTGGTTGCACCTTGGGATATGTCCAATCATCTATCACTGGAAGCAATAAGTCTGGCAAAGGGAAATGGTATCATCATTTTGACTTTCCTTCCACATACAAGCCACAAATTACAGTCATTGGACAGGACTGTTTTTGGCGCACGCAAGGATGGGATGCTCAGTAACCCTGGGAGGACAATTTGTATTTATGATATGTCTGCACTAGTGGGCTGGGCATTTCCTTTAGCTTTCACACCAAACAATAAATATAAATGCTGGTTTCAGGGTCACTGGTATATTGGCCATTTAGTCAAGAAATGTTTTTTCTTACCTGCAGAAATGACAAACAGGCCATATCCTGGAGGAGGTTGTGAAATTCATTCACCAAATACACCATCATAGACTGAAAACAACAAAGAAGAAGCAAGAAAAGAAATCTCTTTAGCAAGAAGATCTTCAGTGCAGACATCTCTCTCCGTTACTCCAGAACATATCCCTCTATTCCCAAGAGCACCCCTCAGGAAGACTTCTGGTATAGGAACAAAACCTGGAAGATGTATGGTTGTCAGTGATGCACCAGAAAAAGAAAGAATTGAAGAGGAAAAGAAAAAGAAAAATAAGTCTTTCGCAAAGAAAGAAGCCACTAAACGGACAATTTCATCTTCCACTTCTTCTGATGAATAAATTCCCAAGCTTGGCAGTAGCTTTGGAGGTAGCATATTTGATTTTGTCCTCTGAAGAAGAGGATTTCTTATCCTTCTTTCCATCTGGAAAAGTAACACTTTATTTTTCCCAAGGTAGCTGGGTCATGGTAAAATTTGACATCAGTGGCAGATCTCAAGTTTACTATGCTGGAGTAGTTTTAGAAAACACAGAAGCATCAAACTATAATATAGTGAAAGAACTATCAGCTCCAGTGGGGTGTCGTGGGTTTTATTCAATTAATATTTTATTCCCACCATCTCCTATTCTAAGGTAAAATAACTTTTGTATTTGGACTAACAAATAAACATGTACTACCTAATTCCAATACGATTTTTTCATTCGTAAAACTAAGATATTGAAATACATCACCGTGTACCAAGGTAAAGCCACCACTGTCCCAAGGTGAAACCATAGGTTGTACCTTAGGACAAGTGTAACAAAATTCTTTATATTTGAACTAGCCTAAACTGCTGTTCGTTCAACATTACCTAAAATTGGTGCCTGTGATGGGGTTAATTTTCATATTTCTTGTAAAAAAAATTATGTGTAACAAATAGGGGAAAGAGTTATACCTTGGGACATTTTTTTCACATTTTATATAGAAAAATTAAAATGTAAAAAATGTCTCAAGATACAACCCTTTCCCCTGTTTGTCACGCATAATTTGTTGTATAAGCTACCTCAAGGTCTATGTATATCTATGTCAGCATTGCTAATATCAGTCACTCGTACTCAACATTCTAATAATTTAAAACTAAGGGCAACTGACACAGCCCAGTGTTGCTGTTAGTATTGTGGATGATCTATTAGCTTGAGGATTCAGTCGTTTCCTATGGTGATGTGTTGTAAGGACGTACATAAGTTTCGTTTTTTTATTTGTTTATTTTTTTTATAAAGATCCATTGTTCAAGGTTTATGTTGCTAAAATATGTAGCCACGATACAAAACGATCCATTGCAAAAGGTCTATGTACTTTGATGTCAGCCTGTATTATCAGTCACTCATAATTTTTGTTCTAATAAGCTGTGACTAAGGAGATATTATCATAACCTGGTGCTGCTGTTAGTTTTTTCACATGGTGATGAGTCGTTAAGTGGTACATAGTGTTTTTATTTACAAAGATCTGTTGATCAAGGTTTAGGTTATTGACAATATGTCAATAAAAATTATAAATACAGTACTATTTATTACAAAAGATATGTAGACGGTACAATCGCCCTTATCAAGAATGACGAAACTACAGTGAATGAATACTTAAGAGCCCTTAATAATATACATAAGAATGTCCAATTTACAGCTGAGACCGTTTTCGCGACCGGCCACGCTTCTATTTGCTCGTTTCATTCTGGTCCCACGAGCAGGTAGGAAACTAAAGGTCCACCCAGGCAGAGCCCCGCTTGCCTGGGTAAGCCTTATACAACAGAGGTGTATGGTCGTTGAAGCACGCACAGAGCTTACGGTGTAGCTGCCTGTTGGCCCGACATAGCCCACAACTCAGGACCCCGGGTTCGCCAAGCCCGTACTGAGCAAATTAATGCTGAGCCCCTGAAGGGCATAGATCGTGAGTAACGAATCCTTCTCTTCCACATACTGTCAATAATCTAAACCTTGAGCTACGGATCTTGGTAAATAAAAACCCTATGTTCCACATAACGACTCATCACTATTTGAAAATCATTGAATCCCTTTGCTGATATGGCATTCACAGTACCAAACTATCAGCAACACCAGGTTATGACAATATCTTCTTAGTCACAGCTTATTAGAACGAACATTACGAGTGACTGACTGTACAGGCTGACATCAAGGTCCATAGACCTTGTGCAATGGATCATTTTGTATCGTGGCAACATATTTTAGTAACATAAACCTTGAGCAATGGATCTTTATAAAAATAATAATACTAAAAACGGACGCTAGGTACTTCCTTACGTCACACCACAACAGGAAATGACAGAATCCTCAAGCTAGTAGAACATCCACAATATCTACATCTACATATATACTCCGGAATTCACCGTAAGGGGCGTGGCGGAGGGTACACTGTACCACTACTAGGCATTTCCTTTCCTTTACCAAGTAACAGCAACATTGGGCTGTGTCAGATGCCCTTAGTCGTAAATTATTAGAACGTTAATTACGAGTGACTGACATTTGCAATGCTGACATAGGTATACATAGATGTTGAGGTATCTTATATAACACATTATGCGTGAAAAAACCTAATAAAGTATTACAACCGATTACTTAAAGTATACCCAGTAACCTACACATTAGCATTGCAAAATATCTTGATGATAATGATGGCTCAATGCAGGGTGGCGAGGGACTAATTTACAATTCAGCCTTTCCATGAACATCTGATTTATTTTCATTCTATTTATCTACTATATAAATTTATCCCATGTAAAAGTATTTTAAACGTTGACACAAACGGGAATTTTATACTATGTACCAAACATTTTATATTTTCACTGATCTTGGCTCATTTTTTATACACTTATGATGTAATTTTATTATAAGTGTAACCCCTAAAAAAATAGCTACAAAGTTGCAGACTATAGGCAACCTAGACGTAAAATCATACAGTATTGTACTTGTGTTCATAAGTTACGTTTGTTAAATGACTTTGGAATTACACATACTAACTTGTACATTTTTATATGATTAGTCGTTTCATACATCATGGCCATGTAAATAAATTACCCATGAGAGTGGAATACCCCCCCCCTGCCCCCCTCCTTTTCACCTAGACCCTGAGGTAACCAAACAAGTAAAATTTATGTTGCGTATCTAATGTTTAAGCATTTTATATTGTGTTCCCTGGTGTAATGTTTCAGTATAATGTATAGGTAGCAATACATATGTTTTAAATCCATATGTGTAATTACGTTGGGTCATATATTTCAATCCACATATGAAATTATGTGAAATCGTAGATGCATATTGCTTTTATGGCCGAATTTTACTTTGAAATGTGTAACACCTATGAATCTTTTTATTGGCAAGTATGTTGAGAAGAAGGATAGGTTATTTTTAAAATGCGTTTGTATCTTGGTACTACAGTCTCTTGCATCTCTGGTGGCAATAGTATCTTTTCTGGAAGCCTGACATCGCTGGTTAGTTGTAAGAAGGCACTCTGTTAACATGACATACAATGTAGTAGGTGTTTTAAGTATTTTAACCGTTTTATGTGTGACGTACCATTTGTCAAAGTTAAATGTTTTATGATTGGCGTACTATTATAATGTCATGCGCCTTCACGAAACGAAAACATAGGACACAAGGTATGAGTTGTATATGTTAACTTGTTCTCGTATTGCTGTATTTGATATTATTATATTTCCAACAACTGTAAATGAATGTATCTCTGCTTCTGTGGAAGTGCTTCGCTAGTGGGTGTCTTTTCTTCCGTCGTTTTATTTCAACACCAGTGATCGGCCAAAGCGTAGCCGACACCATCAGTTTTAAATTGTGTGTTTCTCTGTGTGTGTGTGATGTGTTTCGTTTTAATCCCACAATAGCGGACGGTCAATCCATAGCCGCCGCCCTGTGCTCATTTTAATTGTGTGTGTGCCACTGACCCTCGAGCAGCAGTTTTTATTCTCTACCATCGCCGTATCAAATCTTTTATGATGCCACTGTTTCGATCAATTTTATATACTTTGTATTATCTCCATTTAACATCTCCCTTTATGTGTGTTTTATCTCCACAATTTTATCTCATTTATGTTCATATGTCTACTGTGTCAAATTTTGTTTTATTTCTGTAGGCTGAAGAGCGCCTGTGAGCGCTGCCAGCCCGCCCCTTTTAGGGGAATTGAAATCACAATAAAGAGAGAGAGAGAGAGAGAGAGAAAAGAATGTACCTCACTTCCTTCAGTGACCAGATGATGATATCCTGAGTGTATCGAAACCAGTCGTCAGAAAAATAAATTAATTAATAGGGCATTTTAATACTTCAAACGCAGACTTGTTTCGTGTTCCTCTTATCATATTCTGTCAAATTTATATCAGATGTAAAAATACATTAAATTGTTTTTCTACAAAAGTATGGAAAGAGAGACCTACAAGTTACAGAAGTTATTCACGGAATTTACGACTCACTGCGAATGGGTAAAACTGAAAATGTGTACCTTGCAGGATTTAGAACCCTAGTCTCCTGCTTTCCAGGCAGTTGCACTGACCCCTACACCACTGGTAACACGGCGTTCATCACAGGCACATATATGAACCTGCACGGCAAAGTTCATTTTCCTACGCCCCCCCCCCCCTTTTCTTCTCTTTTTGCAGTTAGAATTACTTTAGATACCGTTAGCTACAAATTAATAGCATTTGAAAATATGTTTACAATTTTCTATGTATTTAAGTATAATTTCGTTGTTGAAAGAAAACAGTTTGTGGCACACTTGCGTAATTTTCATATCATTGTAAGTTGAAAACGACGCATTAATGAACGCTGCTTTATTAAGAATAATGAATACTTTCGTGCTCGCTATTATATCAGAAAACTAGCAATAGTTTTTGCTGTACACCTTCCATAATATTCTATCTAAGTAATCTAGGAGAAACAAGAAAATATTCGTAAAACCATGTCTAAAATTTCCCTCTGCGGCTTTGAAAGATCTATCAATCGGAGGAGTGAGTGTGAAAAAAAATAATCAAGAAAGAAAATCATCACTACAACAATTTCGTGGAGTAGAAGACAGTGGTTTGTAAGTCTAGGGACAGGACGGCCACTGCAATTTAGCCCCATAGTACTAATATTTGAACATTTATGAGTTTACACGTTTTACTTCAGGAGCTGATCAGAATGAATTATTATACCGCACCCTAGTAAGAAAAGTGACAACTCAAAATATACCGCTTCTTTTGACAGATTCATTAATACCCTCCAGTAGCAACGCTGAAATGTTACTTGTCTGCAATAGAACTACCACTACTGCCCTAATCTGAATATATAGCGAGAAGGAGATATGAAGATTTTCAAGCACATCAGGGCTTTTCATAAATATTTATCAAGAGACCTCACAGTTGCCATTTTTTGGTTGGTGGCACTTTTCTTGTTCTGCAGACCGTTTAATTTACTTTTTTTAATTTATTTAATGATCTTACATCGACGAATGTCTGTCAGTACGTTGCAATGTGGAATGCTCCGGTCTAGATAGTTCCCTGGTGTGATCACACTTTTTAGTAAAACATTCATCAGCGTCCTCACATGAAAACCGCAATGCGTCGTGCAGCAGGTAGTACACAACACCCCAGCTGCCTACGGCACTGTCAATGCCGCTTAGCGAGCTTTTAGTTCAGCATATGTCTGAATTGCAAGGGAGCCCAGTTGCCTTGACAAATCAGATTAAGTTGCGGGAGTCCCCAAATCTGTGAGATATCTCTGTAGTATAGTTGACCTCATAAAACTTTTAAAATGTGCCAAAGTACTGAATGACCTTCCTGCAGCAGCTACAGTCACCGGTAGTGTGCGGAAGATGTGCAAAGTTTCACACAAATTGCAAATATTTAAAGAGATTTTGGTTATATGTTAAATATACTAGGGGCAAAACACAAACAATACCCTCACTACATGGTACTAATGGCGATCCTGCCGATGACAGTGCCACTAAAGCAGAGTTTCTAAACATAGCTTTGAGAAACTCATTCACCAAAGAAGACTAAATCAATATTCCAGTTTTCGAATTACGAACAGAGGTCGTAATGAGTAACGTAGAAGTAGATATCATCGGAGTAGTGAAGTAACTAAAATCACTTAGCAAGAACAAGTCTTCTGGCCCGGACTGTATACCCATTACATTTCTATCTTATTATGCTGAAGCGATAGCTCCTTACTTTACAGTCATATACAACAACTTTCTCAAAGAAGGATCTGTACCAAAAGATTGGAAAGTTGCACAGGTCACACCTACATTCAAGAAAGGCAGTAGGAGTAACCCATTAAACTACAGGCTTATTCCATTGACGTCAATTTGCAGCAGGGTTTTGGAACATATCCTGTATTCAAATATTATGAATTATCTCGTACAGAACGATCTATTGGCCCAACGTCAACACTGATTTAGAAAATATAGTTTATGCGAAATACAACTAGCTCTTTACTCACACGAAGTGATGGGTGCTATCTACAAGAGTTCGAAAATCGATTCCGTATTTCTTGATTTCCATAAGGCTTTTGACATCATACCTCACAAACGGTTTTTAATCAAATTGCGTGGTTATGGTATATCACCCCAAATTTGCGACTGGATAGGGGATTTCCTGTCAGAGAGGACACAATTCGTAGTAATCGATGGTAAGGCATTGACTGAAACAGAGGTGATATCGGGCGTTACACAGGGTAGTGTTATTTGTCCTCTGCTGTTCCTTATCTACATAAACGATTTAGGGGAAAATCTAAGTAGCTCTCTTAGGTTTTTTTCAGATGACGCAATCATTTACCGTCTAGTAAAATCATCTGCAGATCAAAACAAACTGCAGAACGATCTGAATATCACTATGGTGTAAACATTGGCAATTGAATCTAAGTAATGAGAAGTGTGAAGTCGTCCACATGAATACGAAAAGAAATCCGTTATTGTTTACAAGATAAATCAATCAAAAGTGAAGGCCGTAAACTCCACAAAATACCTAGGAATTACTATTGCTTCAGACTTAAAATGGAAAGAACACGTAGATAATGTCGTGGGAAAGGCGAACCAGAGACTGCTTTTATTGGCACAACCCTTAAAAGATGCAACAGAACTACTAAAGAAACTGCATACACTACGCTTGTCCGTCCTTTTTTGGAGTATTGCTGCCCAGTGTGGGATCCTTATCAGGTGGGTTTGACAGAGGACATCGAAAGATTCAAAAGACTGTTAACTCGTTTCGTACTGACACGATACAGGGGAGCCAGCGTTACGGAAATGATACAGGATCTGGGATGGGAATCATTACAAAAACTGCTCTTATCGCTGCGGCGTGGGCTACTTGAGAAACTCCAATCGCCAACATTCTTCTCCGAATGTGAAAATATATTGTTGACTCCCACTTACATAGGTAGAAATGATCATCAGAATAAAATACGAGAAATCAGAGCTCAAACAGAGAGATTCAGGTGTTCTTTCTTCCCGCGCGCTATTCGAGAATGGAATGGGAGATAAATAGTATAACGCTGGTTTGATAAACCCTCTGCCAGGCACTTTGCAGAGTATCCCATTTAGATATAGATGTAGATGAAACTCATGCTTCTTACTCTAGACGTCAAATGGTTCCAAGGATACATCTTCAAAGTTTGATGTATGAATTATTTTTAATATTTAATTTCTTCTTCTAATTCGTATCCTACATCATTATGATATTCACTGATGCCTCATTTTCCTCGTCAGTCATTGCTGACTGTTTCCACAAAAACCCAAATCTTTCATCAATAATCTTAAGTATCTCAAACTGTCTTTTCAAATTAGATACTGGGGCATCAACAATGACAAGAAAACATCTATATGGAATAGATTTTCTGAATTTATATTTGTCTCTTATTTCCTGGTTTCGTCATGAAACGATTTCCTCCTCTGATTGAGCACCTCTGGAAAAAGAGGATTATCGCGAAAGTGTTTCAAATCATTTAACAAGTTCTCAACATCAAAGGCAGTATGTCATTGCAATTAGCAATATGCATGCCCACACACGATTACTTTTTGGGAGGGGGGGGGGGACGAAACCGGAAAGCTACTTTATACACATATGTATATAATGAAATTTGGGAAAAACTAGTCTTACACTATGGAATATATACACACTAGTTTTCCCAGAAATTTCCAATTTTTTGGAAACCTTTTTCAAACTTTCCTGGATACAAATGACACAAACATAACCAACAAATTCCACCCAATTCTGTCAAGCCATTCTCAAGTATCGTATCTCATACATGAATGAATTGATTTTTAATTTAT
This sequence comes from Locusta migratoria, assembly GCA_026315105.1. Classification (NCBI taxonomy): domain Eukaryota; kingdom Metazoa; phylum Arthropoda; class Insecta; order Orthoptera; family Acrididae; genus Locusta; species Locusta migratoria. Next base: position 499,169,019 of record CM048747.1, read on the forward strand.
ATAAATATAATGAGGGTAGTTTGGAACTCAGTGCAGCGGACAGGCACATAGAAATGACACTTAAACTCACACAACTTACAGCCACAGCTTTCATCAGAAATAGACACACGTGCAATCGTACTCATAAACACATGACTACCATCTCCGGCTGTTGCATTCCGACTTGAGACTCTTGACTGACAATGACTGTGGCCAAAAGCAGGTAGTATGAGTGAGTATTATTGTCTTTTCTATGTGCTTGTCTGCAGCTCAGCAGTCGTCCTTACTTATCTGCATCATATTTATATAAATAACAATCAATTCCTTCAGGTATGAAATATCATTACTGGTGAAGGGGTTGACGAATACTGTAATTAAATAAATGACACTGCAGTGTTTCAATGATAAAATTAATGTGATGTAATACTGAAGTTTTCCTTTAGTAACATCTGTCAATGTATCAGTGGCTGCTGGTGACCAGAAAAGATGGTAGTGCACTTTTTTTCACCAGCTGCTGAATCTCCACTATGGCAGCTCAAAGCATTCCGAAAAAAATTCTATTGAGCCAAGATATCATAGATGTAGATGAATAAAAAACTGCAAAGCTGCAAAGTCTCTAAATTTTGGCGACAATTATATGCGTTTTCTATGATATGCGTTGCCAAAGTCTGGGCATCATGCGTTTCTTATGCTATAAAATCCCAAAACCTTTCAACTGGTCTTCCATTAATAATGTACCTATATACTGTAACCAGCTGGAAAACACACAGACTTCATCGTTGGTGCCGTCAGCTGTTACAACCAGAAACTCGGCACCTTTGCGTTCCTGATTTCCTTTTGGCAGGCTTGTAGCATGCATAGGAGGAGTTCATTCTGGATCGTTTTGAGTTGCCTTTAAAAACTGTTGCCTTTTCCAGATACGATTTAATAATGAATCTAATTCTGCACTAAAATTAAAAACTGTTGCCTTTTCCAGATACGATTTAATAATGAATCTAATTCTGCACTAAAATTAATCAAGGCGAAAAACACCAGGATTGGAAGATGATTCAGTCTCATCGTGTCCTCTGATGGCAAGTTCCAAAGAACCACAGGAACGAATACAGATAATTAGAACACTGTTGCCAAGCGTTGCCCCCGCACCCCGCACAACCCCTGAGACACCCTAGTCGGCGTTTGCAGGCCGGCTGCAAACCCAGCCGCTGTCGGCAAAGTTCGGTCCACTCGGAAGTGGTCGGTGCGTAGCAGCCCGGGCGTTTCAAAAGAGATAAATGGAGCGCTACTTCTCCGCCTGTATAGAATTTCTAACGGAGTTTAACAATATTATTATCCCTGGAGGTAGCACAAACCTGCAAACCGATACAGGAGCCGCCCCTGCAATGTATCATGAGTGGTGAATGAAATACAACGTTTACGAACTCAGTATCAGCATTTTAGCATATTACAGTACCCATAAATGAACTGTAATGAGCGGTGGGCACATTGTCGGAGCATGCGCTGTCCTATACTTCATTCGCCGTATCGAGACAGTCCGCCTAAGAAATGCCACGCGCTGGGCTGCCCACAGAACTGTGGCGCTCGACCTGATCACACGGGGGTTGGAGCCCTTGCACGGAGACCCGGACTCTTGGCGGGCTAACCGGCTTTTCGCAGGTACAGGTGCACTAACACGTCCAGCAGTTCACAACAGCCGGTCACACCACGGCCTTAAGCAACCGTGAACCGCTTCAAGGTGGCTCACTAACACGTTTAATGGTAAATTTATTTTAAGACTGTTGTAGTAATGAAAACTCACAATGAAATTCAACATAATGTGAAATATATAATCTCTTCTTATGATACAAAGATCGGGTGCAAGCCAAGTACGAAACGCGATAGGTCTTACTACTGTTACAGCTTTATTGCTACTTTAGGATGAATTTTAAATTGATAAATTTATATATCATTTTATTTAAACATTAAACATAATAACATAGATTGTCAATGAATAGTATTTATTTTCGTTTTCACAAAAGGAAGAATGATACCACTTTTCGAGTAATGCAGATTCGAAGATAAGTTGAAATCTGCGAGTGACCTTCTGTGGGCGCATTTCGTTCTCTTCTTTGCGTAAAAAAGCAGCATGTACATGGTAGCTTCAAATGTACATAGAGGAAATGGAAGTCTACGATACTAATTTTACTGTGAAACTAAACACACAAACTTCACGCTGTAGATATTGAAATTCTTATGAGCTATTTGCCGCCTCATGATGATGTATTTCTCCAACGTTTCGGATCCGTCGCAGGAGCCTTCCTCAGGGAATACTGACTGTAGGTGTGGTAGTTCTAACTGTAGGTAAGATTGTCACTGATAGCACCCATTGTCGACATCTATAAGCAAATAGACTCGCCCGTCCCACGTCACCGGCGTGCTCACAGTCGATGAAAGCAGAGTCACTTTTGAGCGAGTGGTCTAACGTAACGGTGTCACTATGTTTTAGAAACAGTAACAACTGAGGTGGATCAAGATTGAAAGTGCAAGATGTCGTACAGCGCGACAGTGTCATCAAGGTCTTCCAGAGGCATGCGGGGAATCGGCATTGCCGTACAGAACAGTGGCACGTTTTGTGAAATTCTACGAAGTTCGGCAAACTGTGTATTGGGCAGGTCTCTGAAGAAGCCAAAACTAAAACGCTAATCCAACGACTTAGCTTGTGACTTGCTTTCCAGTGCTTTACTGTAGTATTAGTAACATATTATATTTTATCAAAAAGTTTTTGTCGTTAATTTCTTTTTCAGTGTACGTAAGTACAAAATACAGAGATTATTGAAGATGAAACCACTCCAACAGGATTCAGATGATCCCAACAGAATACTTTCAGTTCAGAAATATTCGATTTCTCTTTAACGCCTACAATAGATACAAAGATCGCAGTTCGGCATTAACACACATTTTTCTGACAATTTCGGCATCATTACATCTCCAACGTCATCCCGCATCACACGCACTAATGACTTGTATCGACTTTCAAACCACACGGAACTAGAAAATCAGTTGCATTTTCTGTGACTTTCAATTTTACCACCAGTCTTCATCGAAATATTACTGTTCTCGGATACTTTGCGTTTCTGATAGCCGTGAACGATGTTTACATCTGCAATGGTGGCAGACGACATGCGTGGCGGACGATACATTATTAATGATATTTCCTTTCCTCCGCAAAAAGTCTAGTGTTCAATTCTTCATTAACTGTATACGTACTGATTTCCCTTGAATGACACGATAATCGGTATTTTCCTACGAGCCGTATACATCGAATGAAACGGCAATGCAATCGATATACTGGGAGATCAAAAAGTCAGTATAAATGTGAAAACTTAATAAATCACGGAATAATGTAAATAGAGATGTAAAAATTTACACACATGCATGACATGACATGGGGTGTTATTAGAACAAACAAAAAAACAAAAACAAAAAAAGAATAAAGTTCAAAAAATGTCCGGCAGATGGCACAGGACAGCAAAACGTCAGTGACTGCGCATGACAATTGTGTATAAAAGGAGCTGTAATGAGAGAGAGAATCAGATGTACCAGCAGTCGCAGCATGTTGACGTTACCTTAAGAGACGCTTTTAGTGAAGCTGTATTATCAGAATGGGGAATGCGCTAGTTCAGCATTACGCTATACAAAGGGGATTCGAACGGGTAAAGGTCCGTTGCCGGCCGCGGTGGCCGAGGGGACAGAGGCGCGTCAATCACGGTCTGCACGGCCACTACCGTCGGGGTTCGAATCCCCCCCCTCGGGAATGGGTATTTGTGCCGTTCTTAGTGTTAGCTAGTTGATAAGTAGTTTGTAAGTTTAGGGACCGATGACCCCGTAGTTAAGTCCCATAAGCTATACAAACATTTGAATTTGAATTTGGAAGGTCCGTTGACAATTGCAGCTGTGGCGAGAATAATTTCGAAGTTCGAAGCCACAGGTTGTGTAGACGGTAGACCCCGTAGTTTCCGACCGAGCACAAGGCGTAATGCAGCTGAGACAGTTCAGGAAGAAATGGAGACTGTAGCGGGTTCGTCTATGCACGGGAAAGTCAGCACTCGTGGAGTCGCATGTCGCACCGGCATGCCATACACTACTGTCTGGTGGCACTTAGGCGTACCCTCCGATGCTATCCTTACAAAATCCATCGGAATCATGAACTGTTACCTGGCGATTTACTGCAGCGGAGGGCATTTGCGGTGTGGGCGTTTGAAATGATGACGGGAGACGACGATTGTTTGAGTAATGTATTGTGGACCGACGAAGCTCATTTCACACTCCGACGGTCTGTCAACGCCCACAACTGCAGAATTTGAGCTACCGAAAATCCTAGAAATGTCGAGAAAGTCACGGTATGGGTTGGATTTACCACATCTACCGTTATCGGGCCTTTTTTCTTCGAGGAACTTCGTGATCTGATTTTGTAACTGCTACCGTGACGGGTGAGAGGTACGCTGATATATTACGGAATCGCATCATCCCCAGCCTGGCTGATAAGGAAACCTGCTGGAACGTACGATTTTTATACAAGATGGCGCTCCATCCCATATTGCTAGTCCCATGAAAGATCTCTTGCGCGCGTCGTTTGGTGATGATCATGTGCTCAGCCGCCATTTACGTCATGCTTGGCCTCCCAGATCCCCAGACCTCAGTCCGTGCGATTATTGGCTTTGGGGTTACCTGAATTTGCAAGTGTATCGTGCTCGACCGACATCTCTAGGGATGCTGAAAGACAACATCCGACGCCAATGCCTCACCATAACTCCGGACATGCTTTACAGTGCTGTTCATAACATTATTCCTCGACTACAGCTGTTGTTGAGGAATGATGGTGAACATATTGAGAATTTCCTGTAAATAACATCATCTTTGGTTTGTCTTAATTTGTTATGCTAATTATTGCTGTTCTGATCTGATGAAATGCCATCTGTCGGACAGTTTATGATCTTCTTTTTTTTATTTTTTTATTTTTTTATTTTCTGTTTATTTATTTTTTGTTCTAATAAAACCCCATGTCATTCCAAGCATGTGTGCCAATTTTTACCACTCTATCCACATTATTCCCTGATTTATTAAGTCTTCAAATTTATACTGACTTTTTGATCACCTGGTATATCGGACGTTTGACTCTCGCTCCGCCAACAGTGACAAGAAACTAAGATGGCGGAACAGTTGATTTGTGTAGCTAATACCGATGTTGATTCTTGACGTGATAATTCTATGAAATTTCTTGACCAATAAAAATTGCAACCAGATCGTGAATCGGAAAATAACGTCAAGAACCAGTCACTACAGGGGTGTGACAGTTCGTTTTACGCAATGTAAATTGACCGGATTCACTTAATAAACAACTTTTATTCGTTGTCAATGAAAACAGACTTTTGAACTATAGTTCTGTAATTAGTACAAACTATAGGTATCGATCGAACAAGTGAATGTTATGATTTTGACGAATATGTCACGATTTTAAAGGATGTGATTAGGCAAGAACCTACAGCTTGTTCACTCACAAGTTAAGCTGTGCTCTTACGTTCCTGCCTAATCACGTCATTGAACATCATGACATGTTCGTAAAAATCATATAACAATTTAAGCTGTACTCTTAGGTTGCTCCCTAATCACATCCTATTACTGAGGGGTGGCCAACAAGTCGACTGCGATCGACAGGACGATCGCGCCTAGTAGTCTAGTCGATCTTCGCAAGTCAAAAACAATGAAAATTTATTATGCCTCATAATAATAGTTGTATGTAGAAAATACTGCGCAATATAATTACCAACAGCTACGAGCATCATCTTATATCGTATTACAAACGCCATTCGATCACATTATTTATCCTCTCTCCCACACAGTAGCTCTCCTTTCCGCGATGGAAATAGGCGGGGAGCGTAAGACAATGATACTCATAAGCACAAACAACAAGTAACAACTTGAGCGCCTCCGACGGCCACGCACTCGGCCGAGGTCCGCCCCACCTCCACCGCCCCCCCCCCCCCGGCATCCACAACTTGTGCGAAGGCCGCCCCCACCGCCCCAATTAATTTTATTAAATTTTCATATAATTTAATTGTAACACCCTAAGTTTCAAAAGAAACAAGGGCAACCGACTCCACAAGTGAGCAGTTGCGTGAGTACAGCCCCTGCCCTCGCACCCGTCACCGCCCCAACCTCAATTCCACCGACAGTCCTAAAGATTGTCACCCTCGTGCGACTCTGTCTGGGACTGGAACCCGCACCCTAAAAAAATATTGTTTTACAAAAGTTATTACTTATCGACGTACAGGTTGTATCACACCAACATTGGAGAAAAGGAACCAATTATTCCGTACCTGGAATAACATTGAACATATACCTGAGAGTTTTGTAAACTAATCACCACGGCCGCGCCCGCAGCCAGGCCATCAGTCACTGCTCACATTAATATTTTTATACCAAATGTGCATATTAATTCCGACGTCCTATGTTTTAATTAGAACATTACGTCCGAACGTAACATAATATATCGAACCTTAAATACAACTCGCAATTTTGCAGGTAAATATAGACACAGCATTAAGAAATTCGGTAGGTGTAGGTGTTGTACATGTATCCACAAGTATTCAAAAACAATTGAAACCAAACATTTAGGACTATCCAAAAAATTGTTCCGTCTTTCGGAAATCGATCGCCCCCTAAGGTGCCTGGGCAAAATAAATGTATCTCGTCACATAGACATAGACAGTCGACATAAAAGAAAAAAAAAAAAAATAGTGCACGTTAGACCTGTAACACATCTACCTTAAACAATTTCTCTCGATAGACACCACAGAAACAGTACAAACTATCCTCGTTTTAAAAATTAAAAGCCGGCCGCAGTGGCCGAGGAGACTGCGGCTCTTCAGTCACGGTCTGCACGGCCACTACGGTCGGGGTTTCCAATCACCCCTCGGGCATGGATATTTGTGCCGTCTTTAGTATAAGGTAGTTCATAAGTAGTTTGTAAGTTTAGGGACTGATGACCCCGTAGTTAAGTCCCGTAAGCTTAACAAACATTTGAACATTTGAACATTTGAAAAATTAAAAACGCATAACAGTGACGTAGTTCGATCTCCGGTACGATCACAAACAGTGTTCTCTCGGCAGGCTACATAAAACATTTCCATAAACATATGCTAAATGTTTAAACAAAAAAATGTTTATTATTTTAAGCTTTGCAGCTTAAACACACGCCATTTTACCGAACATGGCGAAAGCCACTTGGTCACTCCAACGCTGTTATACCTGGAAGGAATGTGTCTAAATTTGGATCTGCAAGCGATGTTATCAGATGTCCTAGCCCGACAGAAAGACATGACACAAAGACAACCTGCTCTCATGTACAAATCATATGTCGCTCTTTGTGACCGCTCTTAGATTTATCAAGTTCCGAAATTTAATACTCTCTCTCTTTAACGACTATGTCCTGTTACAAAGCACACAATTCTTTTAGAAATGTTCCAAGTCTTTAGAACGTTTCCTTAGATCGATGTATCGCTGTCTCCCACCCAGTATTTCGACAGGTAAGTTTTTCAACTCGATGTATTTCTATAATCGACTTAACAACCAGTTCTGCGCCTTCTAACAATTTGGGTAGTTTAATTTTACCTCTTATTTCCTCTATAACGTGAATCCGAATCTTCTTGCGTATACCCATCTAAACATAGCAAAGAAAATCTCTCTACCATACTCTGTTACAATATTAAACACTGCAAACGACTCTTTACAACAGGTCAAATACCGATAATCGAGCACCCCATAAGACGTTTAAAATTGTTCTTTTAAACTAAACTAATCCCTATCATACTACTGTATTTCCTTGGAGAGTTACAATAAACAATAAATAACTGCCCGAAATAATTGAAGATCAGCAGTTTACCAATTTCCGACTGTCTACACTAAAACTATTTTTTCTCGAAAGCACTAACTTAACAACATCCTTCTTCGAAATCACACTCACCAATACAGCAGCCAAGGAATCAAGCGGAAATAACTGTAATACTTTACCTCCCCAATGCACCACAATTACAATAGGTTTTAAGTTCTGTTGAGAAATATCGAGACGGCCGCGGTGGCCGAGGGGACTGAGGCGCTCAAGTCACGGTCTGCACGGCCGCTACGATCGGGGGTTCGAATGCCCCCTCGGGCATGGATATTTGTGCCGTCCTTAGTATAAGGTAGTTGATAAGTAGTTTGTAGGTTTAGGGACTGATGACCCCGTAGTTAAGTCCCATAAGCTTAACAAACATTTGAACATTTAGAAATATCGACCAGCCCTTTACGCAAAATATAGACAAAAATTTCTTTATCCAAACACAAATCAAGCTCCTTTTCTATGATTTCTGTTTTCATTCTACTAAATCAAACTCGAAATTACTTTTTAATCGATAATTACAAGTAGCTGTCTAGCACAAACGAAGATGCCTATCTATTAACTAGAACGCTAATCTACGCACCACAACACTTGATCGTTAAAAGAATATGTTGTGTCTACACTTTTTTGTTACAGTACAACTGCGTACGTGCATCGCAATTGTTGAAACACCAGCTCTGTAGCGGAAGTGTAGCGGTAAATTTTTCCAAGTCTTGGTTGCTGTAGAAACATTGCGGTGTGTCGACAGTCATGGAAGGGGAACAGCAGCTACTTTGTATCATACTTACTGGGTCAAGCTGACAGGAATGGACGCACACGCGCCGGACTCTTAGCGGAAGTTAAATGAAACAGTACGAGCTTGTAGTATCACGTCACTTCGTTACGTGAGGAAATAATGCCTAGGTCTAAAGCAACAAGTCGTATCCAGACTCTTCTGAAACCACCAGTTAACCTGTTAAGTGAACACGGCAAGATGTAAAACGCCGACACATTCGTTTGACAGGGCCGATGCGGTCATGACAGAGCACGTAGAGGAAATATCAGCCACTTCACACACACTATATATACTCCATCACTTAAGTTCATAGTTAGTTGGTCAGATGAATCAATGGCTTACACGTCGTAGCACTCGATTCCGTGACATGTTCTAACGTCAGTACAAGTCGGTTATAGAACTCCAGCACTCTTCTAAATCAGCTCACAAACGGCGATATGTCAACTCCTGCGTAGCTTCGAGTTCGACTCCTGTGCTACAACCAACTACGGATGCAGAGGAAGTATCTATGAGAACTTCAATGTACTGCACACTGGAACTCCAGCGTTCCTAGGGAAGACGCCTACCTGCCGGTAGACCAGAAGTCAGCGCACATCACGACCACACAACAACCGTCAGCGCGGTCCAGTAAGAAGAGATGCGAGACAGCAATTAGAGTGGGGACCGAGAACCAAGAGTCCAGGCGTGTGAATCTCTCATTCACACGTTCTACCGCACTTCCGTACGGTTCCATAACACACGGCGCGGTGGAGGAGTTGCCTACCTCCATACACCCAGCTAGTGCGGAAGCAGCCGCACAATCAGTGCAGGAGGCTGCCGACGCCTCGACCCGGTCGCCTGGAGTACGCAGGAATGTCTACCACTTCAGGATAAATGTTTTACCAAACAATATTCTTTCATTACGCCAATGGCGGCACCTGGATCGCCCCTACCTTTTCCTGCCGGGCACACTGTGACGGTTAGGAGTCTGACCTCCCAACAACTAACCTGCTCCCCAACACCACCTTAGTGCGCACCCACCAAGGGGTGCGCCAGCAACTGCTCGCCCCTTGCACAATGACCGCAAACACTTATATCGCACCCAAATGCCCACGTACATCGATCATCATATTTCTACACCTTTTTTTATGATTACCTTGCAAACACAATGAACCAATCAACTAACCATTAAGACTGCAAACATCCTATTGGACAGAGAAGTTCGCTAGTCTTACGGACACATCAGTCAATTTTCGGTGTTCTTAATAACCCAGCAATTTGCAAGAAACAACTGCTCTCTATGGAATTGGCTAGCCAAGGCCACATGAATGGAATTGACACACATACAGGGCTGCACTTTGTTAATATTAGCTATCCTCGTTTAAACAATATTGCGACTAAAAAGGCTCGATTCAAAACAACACACTTTATTCCATTGCCAGTCGCTACAAGTGTCCGTGCAACTCGAATCACTAATCATAAAATCCTGGAGCACTAGCATGATATACCAAGTCCTCAGGTAAACGTTCACTCGTAGAGATAGCGATATAGCCAATGTAACCCGGCTCAGTTGGACACTCAGCCGCGATGTCTTCTCGGAGGAGGCGATGGAGGTCTGAGGCCGGAAAGTAGGGCGCGGTCTGCGCGCTAGCGTTGGAGAGTGAGGCCTGGGAGGCTGGGATAAGGGCTCCTGGTAAACGTGCCGGTGATGAAGGATATGCGCTCTGTGGTGCCAGTGGTGGAAGGAGGTCTGGGGCAGCCCTCGAACTCGTATCCTCATGCCGGATGTCTGAAACAGGAGCCCAGAAGCAGTTAGACGGCAATAATGAAGGATCTAGGAAGGCCAAAGAGGAAGGTCGGGTATCTCCCACTGCTGGAGAGGGCGAAGGATCGAGGTAACGTGGACGTAATTGATTTTTATGCCGGGAGACAATACAGGCCTGGACCCTCAAGTTCAAATGTTCAAATGTTTGTAAAGCTTATGGGACTTAACTACGGGGTCATCAGTCCCTAAACTTACAAACTACTTATGAACTACTTACGAACTAGGACGGCACAAATATCCATGCCCGAGGGGGGATTCGAACCCCCGACCGTAGTGGCCGTGCTGACCGTGACTGGAGCGCCTCAGTCACCTCGGCCACCGCGGCCGGCGACCCTCAAGTCATACAGTTTCCGGCCCCTCACACGAGGGAATCTGGAAGGAATCAGGAAAAGTGAGGAACTGGCGGCCGCCACAGTGGAGTAGCTGAGCGGTCTAAGGCGCCTCACTGCGGAACCACGGTTGCTCGCTGTCGGAGGTTCGAGTCCTCTCTGGGGCATGGGTGTGTGTGTGTTGTCCTTAGGTTAGTTTACCTTAGTTTAAGTAGTTTGTTAGCTATGGAATGATGACCACACAGTTTGGTCCAATAGATTTACAAACATTTGAACATTTTTGAACTGGCGGCGGATGGGGAACTGGATAGAGAAGGTTTAGGAGAGTCCAAGATTGCCAGCCAAGAAGCAGATCAGCTGGACTTTTGTCGCTGATGGGGGTGGTGCGGTATATACTAAGGAGGAGGATGAGGGTGTCGTCAGCAGAGCGATCTGCTGTATAGTTGGTCATCTGTGTCTTGAAAATGAGGACCAAACTCTACACTCCACCATTTGATTGTGGGTGGAACAGCGGCATACTGACATCCTGGATGCAGTTGACCCTGCAGAAGATTCGGAACTCCTGGCTTCACAACTGCAGACCACTGTCTGAAACTAAATTAAGAGGTATACCCTCTTTGGCAAATATTTTCGATAAGGTGGAGAAGTGGTGGTTGTGATAGAGGGACAGCGGACGATGAGGAAACAGCTTTTTTTATAATACGGATTAGTTTAGTTTAAAAGAACAATTTTAAATGTCTTATGGGGTTCTCGATTATCGGTATTTGACCTGTGTCAGATAAATGTTGTTGTAACAGGATGTTTAGCGGTAATGTGGGCCTGGAGCGGTCTTTGAGGAAATAATAATAGAGAGATGAAGTTCAACTGGTACTTTACTGTCAGGCGAAGTTAACTGGGTGGCTAGAAGGCAGTTTACAGAGAAACAGAGTGGAATACCGGCCCTGGCGGGGCATGGCCACAGGTTGGAGAAAAACTTAGGCAGAGCGACAGGTTAAGGCATCCTGTCTGGGCGGAGGTTCAGAGAAGACGGGGCAGCAATGTGCCAGGCCATGTGGCCCTTGATTCCAGGGAGCTCGCTGATTGGTGATCTGATAGTGACGACTCTTCGCGGGTAGCGTACTCTGGTCAGCAGTACCGACCCACCAAGCAGGGCTGATTCGGCAGGCACGTGGACGGACGTGTGATGGACAAAGTCCACGCACGGCTGTTCACCGCCGACACTGGCGAAAGAATGAAAATTCCTGTCCTGGAGGCAGCGGAATAAATTGTTAAAATTTTGACGGGCCATGCTCCGGGAGGGGAAGATAGTCCGTTACATTGTACAGAATCGTTTGCAGTGTTGAATTTTGCAACACGGTATGGTCGATAGAGAGATTTCCTTTGCTGTGTTTAGATGGGTATATGGAAGAAGATGTGTAGTGCTTTAGCATTCACGTTATAGAGGTAAAATTAAACTACCGGAATTCTCCGAAGGCACAGAACTGGATATTAAGTGGATTAAGGAAGACATGGAGTTGGAAAACTTACCTGTCGAAATACTGGGTGGGAGACAGCGATACATCGATCTAAGGAAACGTTGTAAAGACTTGGAGCATTTCTAAAAGAACTGTGTGCAATGTAACACGGCATGGCCGCTAGAGAGAGAGAGACTATTAAATTTCGGAACCTGATAATTTTAGTAGCGGCCACAAAGTACGACTAGTATGATTTGTAAATGAGAGCAGGTTATCGGTAGCCTGTCTTTTTGTCAGAGTCCAGCCAGGACGTCAGATAACATCGCTTGCAGATCTAAATTTAGACGCATTCCTTCCAGGTATAATGGCGTTTGAGTGACCAAATGGCTTTCGCCATGTTCGGTAAAATGTCGTGCGTGCAAGCTGCAAAGCCTAAAATAATAAAACGTTATAATATTTTGTTTATACAGTTAGCATATGTTTTTAGAAATGTTTTGTGTAGCCTGTAGAGAGAAAAGTGTGTGTGATTGCATTGGAGATCGAACTACATTACTGTTAAGCATTTTTATTTTTTACACGCGGATCGTTCGCACTGTTTCTGCGGTGTCTAAAGAGAGAAATTGTTTAAGGTAGATGTGTTACATGTCTACAGCGTTTGACACGCTAGTTTGTGGCGGTCGTTACCCTTACATTCTAACGTGCCCTCCTTTTTTTTTTTTTTTTTTTTTTTTTTTTTTTTTTTTTTTTTTTTTTTTTTTTTTCGTCGGCTGTTGCAAGCATCATCTACGCAAAGAGATACATTCATTTTGACCAGGCACCTTAGAGCCTTAGAGGGCGATCGATTTTGGAAAGCGGAGCAATTTTTTTGGATAGTCCTAAATTTTTGGTTACAATTGTTTTTAAATAATTGTCGATAAATGTACAACACCTACCCGTAGCATTTCACTGAATTTCTTAATGCTGTGTCCATATTTACCTGCAAAATTGCGAGTTGTACTTAAGGTACAATGTATTATGTTACGTTACAGCATAATGTTCTAATTAAAACATAGGATGTCGCAATTAATACGCAAATTAGGTACAAAAATATAAACGGGAGCAGTGGTGGATAGCCTGGTTGCGGGGGGCGATAGTGATTAGTTTACAAAACTCTCAGGTAAATGCTCAGTGTTATTCCAGGTAACTGTACTGTCTGTAGTGTCTATTGGCTTCTTTTTTCCAGTGATGGTGTAATAGAACCTGTACGTCGATAAGTAATAACTTTTGGAAAAAAAATATTTTTTTAGGGCGCGGGATCGAGTCCCTGACTGGCAGGGCCGTATTAAGCCATGCAGGGGCCCCTGGGCACTCGGTGTTTTGGGGTCCTTAAAAAAACTAAATGAATGCTCCATCATCTTTCGGGGGTGCACCCGGGACAGCAACAATTCTTCGTCCGATATTTCGGCTGCAAACATTACAGCCATCTTCAAGGCGAGTCCAAGACTGATTTCTCAGCGTCTGCGCGTGCCTCTTTATTCGGTAAATCACGTGATGCAAAGCTACTGAGGATTAGAGTGCTCATGCTCGAAGATATCACATTCGTAACTGCTGCTCTAGTCATAGATGAATATATACTTTAAAGATAAATATGTGAGTGCAAACATAAACAGAGCTGTTACGTATTCACAGTGCTTACAAATGAATAATTAATCATTGAAAGTGGTAACATTAATCGGAAGTGAAGACGCAGACATTCTTTCCGAACGAAGGCGTGATATAAGTGGCTTCCATGCATTGTCAAGATGAAATCCTTCGTCACGATTTAACAGGTTGTCCGCCAGTTGTATGTGTACAATTCCTTTATAAGTGAGTACCAGAAAGTAGAAGCTGTAGTTAAAATCTTTACTTGTATGTTAACCATAGAATGGCCGGTAGAAATGCAATGTTCGGCTTCTGCAGACTTGTTGAACTGAAGAAGGCGAGTATACCGCTGGTGTACAATGCATCGTTCCTGTACTGTGCGCGTGGTTTGACCTATGTAACGTTTGCCACACTCACAAGGGATTTCATAAACCCCCGCTTTTCGCAATAACAGATCATCTTTGACGGATCCCAAACGAGCTGAAGTCTTAGCTGGTGGGCGGAAGATCACATCCACTTTATGTTTCTTCATGATTCTGCCTATTTATGGGAGAAAGGCTGTAGATTTCGCTTCCCTTTCCTCTTCATCTTTCTCCTGTTATTTTTCTGGTATTCTTATTTGCAAGGCTTTCTTAATCTGATGTTGAGAATAGCCAGTTTTCTTGAAAACTGCCTCCAGGTGTAAGAGTTCATCCTGCAGGCTGTCGGCATCAGACACTACCTGAGCCCTGTAAACCAACGTTTTCAGAACACTCATAGTTTGCGAAGGATGGTGGCAGCTGGACGCCTGCAAATAAAGGTCTATATGGGTGGGTTTGAAATATACGCAATGACCTAGTAATCCATCCTCTTTGCGTGGAACCAGAACATCCAGGAACGGTAAACAGCCATTCTTCTCCCGCTCCATAGTGAACTTGATGTTTTCATGAATGGAGTTAAGATGATCTAAAATATCTGTCAACTTATCCTCTCCGTGGGGCCGCACTATGAATGTGTCGTCCACTTATCTCCAGATGACCGCTGGTCTTAATGCTGCTGATTTGAGGGCTTTTTCTTCAAAAACCTCCATAAACAAATTAGCCACTAGGGGAGAAAGAGGGCTCCCCATAGCGACACCGTCAATTTGTTGAAAGTATTGTTCATAAAATAAAAGTAAGTGGAGATTAGTGCATGCTTAAATAAAGTTGTTATATCATGCTCAAACATGTTGCTAAAGAGAGACAAAGAGTCAGCCAAGGGTACTTTCGTAAACAACGTCAAAACTAACTAATAAATCAGTGCTGTTGAGTTTCAGGTTTTTTAACCTACAGATAAAATCCGACGAGTTATGAATATGATTTTCACATTTTCCCACATGTGGTCTCAAAAACGAGGCTAGATATTTTGCCAATGAATACGTTGGTGCATCTATATTACTAACTATTGGTCGAAAAGTCAACACTTTCAATATCTGCGCCAAACTTGGTTTAAAATTTTCAATTTATTCGGAACTGGAAGCCTGCAGACAAGGGGAATGCCACAGTTTTGCTTCCGAGAGACGTCTGCGTTGAAAAGACGCACAACCTATTGGATGAATCAGTATATCGTAAAATTGACAGGGTCCCCACATCTCGTGTTGAGAGGAAGACTGCATCACTTCTGAACGCTAGTTCTCTACCTAAAGATGTTGCAAACAAATTGAAGGGCCGCAGTTCTGTGCCTCTCAGATTATATGGCCTTCCAAAGGTTCACAAAGTTTTGTAAACGTCCAGTTCAGAAGGAATTGAAAATCTTAAACCAAGTTTGGAGCAGATATTAAAAGTGTTGACTTTTCGACCAATAGTTAGTAACATAGGTGCAACAACCTATTCATTGGCAGAATACCTAGCCTCATTGTTGAAACCACATGTGAGGAAATGTGCAAATCGTATCCGTAACTTGTCGGATTTCATCAGTAGGTTAGACAACCTGAAACTCAACAGCACTGAAATGCAAAATCTTCTATTATGTCTTCAAAGTCCAAATGTTGAAGGCCGTCACTTTCTATGCACATGGTTGACAAATTAGTAAGTCGTTCCTGTAGCACAGTCGTTCGCAATTCATTTTTTATTCTCTTTAACTGGGAAAATGAACGCTCTCCACTGAAATTTGTTACCATTAGACGACGCTTGCGCAACAGAAGTAGAGTTCCATAACAGAAGATATATAGTAGTAACTATTTACAGAGCGCCTGCAGGAAATTACAATCTATTCCTAAATCATCTAGAAGCTCTATTGGATTATTTGACAGGAAGAAACAAAGAAATCTTGGTTGCTGGTGACTTTAATACAGATTTTCTTATTCATTCTTCCAGTAAACATTTACTGCAGTCAGTGACATTGTCCTACTATCTAACTCATACTGTAAACTTTCCAATTAGGATAACAAAATCATCTAGGACCATTGATAATACCTTTATAGACAAATAAAAGGAACAAAATCACATCATAAACCCAATCATTAATTGCCTATCAGATCATGATATGCAGCTCCTTCTTTTCGGTGCAGATTCCAAGGAGATTATGAAGACTGATAAATCTATATACAAGACAAGAGTTAATCCACAAAATTGAGAATTTTAGAAAACTGCTCAAAAATCAGAATTGGAAAGATGTATATAGTGCTCATGGCAGGAATGAAAAATATAACATATTCATGAATAATGTCATTATTTTGTTTCAAAACTGTTTTCCTCTAAAAGTAACTAAAATTAAACAGAAGTCTATAATAAAACCATGTATTACTTAAGGAATAAAGATTTCATGCAATACAAAAAGGAAACTGTATCTATCAGCTTAGAGTAGTTCCAATGATGATGATTTAGTTAAATATAAGGAATACTGCAAAATATTGAAAATACATTAGTAACTGATGGGCATATTGTGGCAAATCTATTTAACAAGTACTTTATATCTGTTACTTCACCACAAGAAATAACTTCCATAATGAAAACTTCAAAAACAAAGCATTCTAGTGGTTATGATAAAATATCAACAAAGTTAATTAAAGCACGTTATTATGAATTTAGCACAATTTTAGGTTATCTATGTAACCAGTCTGTTATAACTAGAACATCTCCTGATTAGTTAAAATATGTGGATATTAAACCTCTATTCAAGAAAGGGGATAAAGAGATACCATCAAACTACAGACCGATTTCACTTTTACTGGCATTCTCAAAAATTCTAGAAAAGATAATGTACAAGCAGCTTCTCAACCACCTAACCTCAAATGACACTGTCTAGAACACAGTTTGGATTTCTGAAAGGTTCTGATATCAAGAAGGCTGTGTACACCTACAGTGAGAATGTAGTTAATTCATTAGATAATAAATTACAAGCAGCAGGTATTTTCTGAGATTTATCAAAGGCATTTGAGTGTGCGAACCATAACATCCTTTTAAGTAAATTAGAATTCTATGGTGTGATGGGAATTGCTGCAAAATGTTTCAAGTCATACCTTGCTAACAGGAAACAAAAGGTGTCAGTGCAAGGGAGTAGTGAATTAACCGAACAGTCATCATCAGATTGGGAAGAAATTACATGTGTTGTCCCACAAGGCTCCATCTTAGAGCCGTTGCTTTTTCTTGTGTACATTAATGACCTCTCATCAGTTACACTGCCAGAAGCAGAGTTCGTTATGTTTGCAGATGACACAAGTATTGCAATAAATATCATGTCGAGCTTAGTTTTAGAAAGGTCTGCCAATGATATTTTCGTTAACATTAATAAATGGTTTAAGGCCAACTCATTGACATTAAACTTTCAAAAGATTCACTACATGCAGTTCAGAACATGTAAGAGATTCCCATCCAGTATATGCATAAAGTATGAAGAAGAGCAGAGAGAAGAGGTTGGCAGCATAAAATTCCTGAGTTTACAGCTTGATAAAAAATTCAGGTGGGAGGAGCACACCACAGAACTGCAGAAACGACTTAAAAAATCTGTATTTGCAATACGAGTGGTATCAGACATAGGAGACATAAAAATAAAAAAGCTTGCATACTTTGCTTACTTTCATTCCATATGTCATATGGAATAATATTTTTTGGTAACTCTTCAGCTCAAGCAAAAGTTTTCAGAGTCCAAAAGCATGTAATACGTATTATTTGTGGTGTAAATTCACGGACATCCTGCAGAAGCCTCTTAAAGGAACTGGGTATATTAACTACTGCCTCGCAGTATATTTATTCCTTCATGAAATTTGTCATAAATAATATATCCCTTTTCCCAATAAACAGCTCAGTTCATACCTACAATACTAGGAATAAAAATTATCTATATAAGGACTTAAGCACTTTCTTTAGTTCAAAAAGGGGTCCACTACTCAGGAACACACATTTTCAATAATTTTCCAACAACCATAAAAAATTTAGCTACAAATAAAGATCATTTTAAGAGAAGCCTAAAAGACTTTCTAGTGGCCAACTCCTTCTACTCCACTGACGAATACTTAAATAGAACCAAATGATGCGTGTATCTGTACTCATAATATTAGTATTATTATATTCAGCTTGTAAAAAGTGTGTGTACCAGTATTCGTAATATTATGTTATCAACTTGTAAAAAAAATGTTCCACATCCACGAGGATCACCTCAACACGGATCTATGGAGCGAACCAACTAATCTAATCTAAAGAAATATCCGGGTAGCAACTTATACATTCGGAAAGGTTTCTTCTATTTTATCTGCTTTTATTAAAGAATCTGAGGATGATATACTTAGCTCTGCAGATTCATTTGGAAAGTTTTTCAAATATTGTTTTGAATGAAAACATTCTGATATGAGCTCATCAACATTAACGTCTGCAGGATAAAATTCTGCAAATTTTTTGCGCCTATTTCTTAACTGTTCAGAATCGGTTTGTTTTAACTGATGAAGGAAACTAAAATGTTTTCTAACTTTTTCGTATGCTTCTGAACGTCGCTTCAAACTATAATTCAGTGTGTCGAAAACTTCTACACGAAATTTTTAAAAACGTCTATTGTGACAGTACTACTTTGTAAAGTTACATTTGTGTTGTTGATAGTTCTCAAAAGGTCATTCCATATATCCGTTAGGAGAATGGCCTCGAGGTTTTTCATTTTCTCTCAAAGGCTTTGAGCTTCATTTCTTGTTTCCACTGGCTGATCAGTGTTGCTACTAATTGACTTTAAGCTTCCAAAATATCATTGTAGCCATTATGCAAAGCGTTAAGAGCGTCAGCACGAGCAGACCACCTGGTTTCAGAGAGGGACCTCAGATCTTTATTTTGCACTTAAACATTCTTTCAAAACTTCTCGTCTATTGTTCGAAGCAGAAAAAAAGGTGAAAAATTTTTGGACACACTATAAGTATGCTACTGCTTCAGAAATACATGCAGCCGCCTGAACACCTACTAAATGTCGTGAATGTGTGGCAAATAGTACAAAAATAGCAAATTCACATTTTTCTTTTATTCTTGCCTGAAAACCTGAATACTTTCTAGCCATATTTACTGCATTATCATAGATCTGTCCACGGCAATCTTGATATGTCAAAGCTATACAAAAACTTCATAACAGTATCTTCTATACTTTGAGCGATATCCTCTTCCATAGGTTAAAATTCCAAAAATATCTCAACAAGCTGGCCATCTTTCACGTACCGAACGATCCATGCTTATTGAATAGTAATTGGCTGCTTTTAATTCATTGAGAATCGTCGTTAACAACTTCTGTCCCATTACACTAATAAATTCATTGCAATTATTATGATGTATTTCCTTTGCCACAATTGCCGAAAAGGATCAAATCCGCTTATCAATTCTAAGCATCCCAAATAATTTCTATTGTTTTAATTCCCCAAAATACTATTTTTTCCACGAAATCCTAGTCCCCTTAACGCCAAAAATTTCACCAGTGCAACAGTTCTTTTCAATATGCTCCTCCAATAGTTGACCTCAGCATTAAACTCGGAAAGCAATCCAGTATCAACTCGTCCAACAATTTTGCTTCTTGCAACATAATTCATCATTGATTCTCTGTGCTGTAAAGTCTTCTCATGCTCCTTCTATAAGTTGTTTACATGTTTCCAATCTTTCTATCCCCTGGAAGAACTCAAATTATTGTCGACAGTGTTACTGAATAGGAGGCAACAATAACAGTACACAGATTTCATGGATGGTGAATACAGAAGCCACTTTCTTTCCACACACTCAGCATTCCTCAGTCTGCGAGTGAAAACAGTCCTAGTTGATTTTCTGCTTTTTGTTTAACTACTTACATCAGCAAAATGTGTAGTGGTTTCTGAGAATTCCTATTTTTGTTTTGGAAAAACTCTAGGCCCTTGTGAATATGTCTTTGACTTCTTCCATTAAAATTTCATCACAGTACTTACCAGGGTCGTGAGATATGTTTTCTAACATATTTCTGTCTGCTGAGTCCAAGTGTCTTGAGATGGAAGAAACTTGTTGTGATGTGTGTGCAGCTGTCTTCATAACTGGAGCTGATGAACTCGAGACACAAATGTCATCCTCTATGTTAAACATGAGCACCGTTTCTAAGCTTTGAGGTTTAGTGATATCCTGAGATGATGAGGAAGATGAATCACTCTGCCTGTTAGTTTCATCAACAGTGAAAAATGAAGTAAGTTTAGGTAGTTTGTTGATGGGTTCTTTTTTAATTGCAAGCTTTTTTCCCTGTTTTTGAACCACTTAAGTATGTTCTTTTTGACATTGTTGAAAGACACGACAAAAATATCAAGTAATCAGAGTGAATCGTGTAAATCGCGTACAATCAAATGGCGCTTCGAAGCACCCCTATAGCGAACTATAGCTTCATAAAGCAGAGACTCCAAAATTCCGAATTCATCAGGACTGGATGCATTGGCCGATGCGCAGTGCCGTCCTGTGTACCGGGCAAGTCATTGGTTTCTTCGTAGAAGAGGCCGTTACGCATTGTCGTCCTAAGCGCCGGGCGAGTCCATTACTTTGTTCTAAGGGGAGGCCGCATTAGCCTGCTTCTAGTTATCGAATTTCATGTGTTGCTACTTTCATATGTTAAAGATTTGTATCTGATTAAATGGGCTCTGCCTGAAGCCAAAAAAAAAAAAAAAAAAAAAAAAAAAAAAAAAAAAAAAAAACAAAAAAAAACTGCCATACATAGCGCGGCCCTGCAGTTTCCACCAGATGGTGCAGGAAGGGTTCTGTATAACCACACACGAGATATTGCGTATAACGTAATGAAGTTTATGTCGGAAGGTTAAAATCGTATAAAAGAGTTCCCTTGATAAAGTTAAAGCTACTACTGGGGTTTCACTTGGGACTCTAAGAAGAGTAAAGAAATGGGAGAAAAAGTAGGTGCTGGTAGCTGACTTTTTCCATACTCCAGGAAAAAAACTGAATAAAAAGAAGAGTTCTTACATTTGTGGAGAGACTGACACGCAACTTTCACATGACAAGCAGCGTCCCACAATAAAGTCACTTCTCCCGGAATAAGAGAAAATACGTCTTTTAAGTGAAGCACCTTCTCCACAAATTAGATTTCAGGTATGTCAGATCATTTTTTTAATGCCCATATATTGTTTATACGATTAAATCTTTGTATAAGTAACACTTCAGTTATTTAATAGATGTGCTCAAAGCAACAAAAAACGGTGCTGTGCTTGTGAAAGGTTTACATGCATGTAGTAAACGCATTGACTAAGTAAAATAAAACTATACTGTGAACGGGGTAGGTAAATCGTATGTGTCAATGAGACATATTTTGGCAGTTCACATAGTACACCCTGTGAGTGTAATACATCGTCTAATTAGAGCAAGCGCAGGTAAGAAAACCTAATTTACTTCCAATTCCCTCAAACATTTTATAAATGCGTCAATAAAAATTGATGGAAATGTCCCTGAACCAAATTATTGCCTTTCATTAAATGTAGGAATTCTTGTGCAAAATAAATTTTTAATTTTCAAATTGGAAGCTAAAAGGGATGATTACCACGAAGAGACGAATGCTGATAATTTTTCAAGTCAGTTGTTTATCTTTTACTACCTGATTGAGGAACACTCATATAACTGTTACACAGCTACGTAATATATATATATATATATATATATATATATATATATATATATATATATATATAGGTGCCCAGAACATAAACTGACACAAAACTTGCCGAGAGACTCCGTTGTTGTTGACGTTCGGTGTAAAACAACCAGCAATAATACATAGGGGGAAAGGTGAAATGCCGTATTGACTAAATGCTCATAATTTTCAATGTGATCAGGAAATCACAACGATATGCACTGAAACGTCTTTTATACGTTTTACTAGGTGGATGCTAAAATAAACGTACAAGTGAGATTAATGCTAAAATGAAACTTTCAGCACTGCGCTCGAAAGAGGTTTGTTAGCTGCGTGTTTTTGTCGAAAGCAAGTCTGTAGGCATCATTCCACATCTGAAATCCTTCCTTTCTCACCGTTTGGCCCGGTTTTCAAAGCATTGGATCGTATGTCTCTTCCATTGGCAAGGATAGTAGCATGAGTTTATGAGACCCTTTGCGTTTCTCACTAGGATTTCTTTTGCACTTCCTCAATTACTTTGCATGGAAAGACATCATCTCCCACTTTTTTATGAACTGTTCATTTTCGCGTGTTTGAATATTGGAAACCACTGTACTTTAAAATATTGAGTGGACCTGCTACAAAAAGACTCCTAGTTCCAATAACTGTCACTACCATCAAATGCCACTGCCCTGTACACTGTCGAGATGGGTCGTTCGCGAACGAATGACCCAAAGGAACGGTTCACAAACCACTGTGAAGCAGCATGCTCGTTGTTATGAAAGGAACAGCGATTTTTACCGGTGCCCCATCGACTGTAAGGAATTAACTTTTGTGAAATGTGTAAAACTGAGTTGGTGGGTACAGAGCCAATGCTACTTGTTTGCAATTCCGACTGTTAAGAAAACTATAGACATTGACAACTGGATAAAAAAAAGAAAGGAACGGTGAATGAGTGGAAAGGAACGGTTCCAAAAAAGAAACGATCCTCAGTGAATTAGGTTCCAAAAATGAACGGGTTTGCCCGTCTCTAGTGTACGGCAGAATGTGATTGCTGGTCTTCCCTCTCCTTAGAATCCCATTACGCTCTGCGGCGCTCATGCATTCCCTCGGCGTGGCGCCACATGCTGCTACTGAGAACGGTGGAGCTCCTGTATTGTTGTGGGCAACTTTGACGCCGCCGCTACTGGGGCTGTCTGCTTTGACGTTTCGTGACTCGCTGCTTGCCCAGTAAATAGCAGCCCCGTGTGGCGTCGTATGAAGCCCGCTATTAGATGCAATATTTCGCCAAGTTATATGCGAAACAGACTGCCACAATGTCAACTAAACAGTGTCGCCGTGTGTTCGGTAGCTAACGCCCGCAATAATAAATTCGATTTTACATACAGGCAGCAAACCAAGTCACTTGCTACACCATATGTGACACGTTTCGAGACGATTTCTGGGTCTTTATAATGAATAAGTGCGACAAAAATTCGCTTAAAAAAGTCATTGCCTATGAGAAAGGAATGAGTTTCTCGGGGGCCCCATCAGGCTGGGGGCCCTTGTCCTGTGTCCCTTGTGCCCCTATGGTAGAGGCAGTTGTGCAGACTGGGATGCTCAAGGTCGACAATCCTTAGGACTGTCGGTGGGATGGAGGTGGGGGCGGTGACGGGGGTGAGAGCTGAGGATGTACTCACGCAACTTCTCACTTGTGGAGGCGGTTGCCCTTGTTACTGTTAAAACATAGGTTGTTATAATTAAATTGATATGCAAATTTAATAAAATTAATTGGGGACAGTGAGGGCGTCCTTAGCACACTTGATCAGTTGTGGAGCTGGGGACGGTTTAGGTGGGGGCGGACCTCAGCCGAGTGCATGGTCGTTGAAGGCGGTCATGTTGTTTATGAGAACGCTACTAGTCATTTGTCTTTAAGAGTGTTATTTTTTTACTAAGTGCAATTACATGTTCAATGAAAATCATCCTTAAGTTCTCTATTGTTTGTTCTGTCCTTCCGGTAAGGACGGGTAGCGGCGTCCTTTGTTTAGCGTCAGGAGTTCAGACAAGTCTGCACCAACGAGCTATATAAACTACATAGAGAGGCTATCTCTGGGTTAACAGCGCTCATTGTGCCAGCAACCAGGAACTATGGCAGCCATTTTTTTCAACGTCTAGTGCGCCGAATACGAAAGTTAGACCGACGCTATTTACGTGTTTTGCTTTCACATTCTACGTATCGTAGTAAGCTTCAAAGGTTATTTATTAAGCTGAAATCATGCTGAGTGTATGCGCAGCACTCGGGATTTTGGGAGGAATCTCATTACTCCAGGCTAATAAAGCTGTTATTAAAACATTACTTCAGTTGTAGACTACATCATTTATGTAAAGCCAAATCTGCGGAGGAAAGCGTTAAGCAGATTAGGCAAATGTACACGAAATTGATATTGTTTAAAGGACAGTGAAAAGACCTGTTTTTTGTATGAATGAGACGATGTTTAGCCGATCCAGTGCATGTGACATTTGTAATTAAACTTTCCGATTTGTCTACCACACACTGTTGTTTATCATTTATCGTTTATCCATATTAGGTTGGATATAAAAATAACGGTAAGCAGGTAGAGAATGGTTTGTTAAGTCATTTCACAAAGTGAAAGTGATATGATTCAGAGCAATAGCAGATGACTGGTTACGCCTACGCGACGTTGTAAAACATGGCGGCCGAGTTTTCAATTTGCTTCAAGTATGGCAGCACCTTAGCCTATGTTGTTTATATAGGTCGTTGGTCTGCACCTGTCATGGGTGGCAGCCATCTTGAAAAGTGGCGTTGGCCCCCAGGAATGTGTGTTTACGCTGTTTCAGAATTAACTTGATATGCAAATTTAATTAAATTTATTGGGGTGGAGTTTGGGTAAGTGGGCGCCTGCTGGGGGTGAATCCCCGGGGGCTTAAATCGCCCAAGTGCATGGGCATCGGGGTGGTGGTTGCGTATGCCCATTGCTAACTACTCATGCACGTCAATTGAAAACTGCAGTTACTATCCGTGCAAAGAGAAGAAAGAATTCTAAAGGAGCAGACGAAGCTAGCTCTATCCACATTGGCATTTAATAAAATCTAACATTATCACTACTTAAGTACATCTGCGCCTTTAGAGCTACTTTTTATGTTGTAATCCTTTGCAAGTTAGAATATACGTCATCATCTCCTCCCCCTCCCCCCAAAAACAGAAATCTGACTACAGGCATGGCTGAGAGGCTGGTGGGGCCAAGCCTACGTAATGCAGTACTGGCAATATCCTTGCAGTCACAAATAACATATGTTCCAAATGGCGTGGAAGGTGCCATCTGTTGTCTGTAATAAATGCCACGTATTGCCACGGGTGCAGCACCTGTGATACATGCCCATAGTGAGAATTTTGTTTCTCGAAGGGGTGGGAGGGGGCAGTTCTAAACAATAGACTCATGGAATCATGGGCCATTAGCAGAAAAGTATTCTAATCTTTTGCGGTGAGTGCCGCAGCAGATTAACCGTGCGCACTGGGGCGCCGTGCTGTATTGCGCGCGGCCGTTCGTCGTCGGGGGTTCGAGTCTCCCTTGGGCATGGGTGTTTGTGTTGTCCTTAGGTTTACCTTAATTTAAATAGTTTGGAAGCTACAGACTAATAACAGAGCAGTTGAGTCCACTATATTTACAAACTTTTAAACATTTTTGCTTGGGCGAGTCCATGTTATTGTTTTGGAGTGGCAGCCGCCTCAGTTGCATGTTGGCCGCGTAAGCCATGCGCCATGGCTCGCTCGCAAGGCGGCCCCCACTGCTGCCGTTGCCCCCTACCCTACTTCGCAGTCTGCGCAGACAGGAGGCAAGACTGCTTGTGTGTACTCTACGATGTATATTCTGACTTTTAAGGCATCACAACACAAGTAAATCTCCGGGCGCACATGTATTTTGACAGACATAAAATCACCATATTTTATGAAGCTGAAAACGGGCCACTTCTCAGCGAGAACGCCCATTTGTGAGGGGGGGGGGGAGGGGGAGGGAAAGACTCGTCTAGATAATTCTCATCGATGTATACTTAATGAATGCAACCTATTATGAACATCAGAATCTGACTGTGTTTTCTTTATGGATGTGTACCTACGATGGATGATAAAGAGCAGTACAAGTAAAAACAGAAATAGTATTTGCTGATTTATGCACAGTTACCGTGAGCAGCAGGTTGAAAAACTGACTTTCTGTTCAAAACGGGACGTCTGGTCACTTTACCTAATATTACAATTTATTAAATGCAAATCTCCAGGGAGCTACTTGAGCTTACATTTAAATAATTTCATCAGGAGTAGTTGAATGGCGAGGCTTTTCTTTATTATTTCGGAAAGGGGAAGGGGGAGTGGGGAGAATTGATCCAATTCACCCTGCCTCCCCCCCCCTGGCTATGGCCATGCTGCGATAGTAAAAACAAAGAGACAGGAAGTGCAATAGAAGCTTTCAAGATTTGTGGTATCGTCTTTGATAGTATCATGTGAAATGAACAGTGTTGTAGGTGAGTTCCTGTGTACGCCAAAGCTCGTTTCATCAGCTGAGAGAGAGGAGGTGGACCAGCTCTTCAAGATTCTTCTGGTTCCACTCCGTAATGTCTTACCACTTGCCCTCGGAGGAGTGTATGGTGCTGGAAGCACTTCATCATAAATAACTAACGATATTTATTAGCGACGCAACACAGCATGGACAATACAATCTCTGCCTAATGCCTACATCATGGAGGTAAGAATAAAGGAAGAAGGTGCTATGTATCCCAACCGTACTATGCTTTGAAGCCATCGCCCCCATGACACTCTGATCAAAACAATGGCAGTTTGTTATAGCTGTGTCTGTATTTACAGTAGCTGATTGCATCACATACTCATGTAATGTCCTCAAGTTTTGGTTCAAAATAAAATCTCGAAAAAGGAAAAAAATGCACGTTTCTTCTGTTTAAAAATAGTTGTTACTACAATATTATGAATCAAAAACGTGGGTTCTTTCCTTACCTAATCTGACGATCGTCAGATAAAATAGTTCGATTTAGTGAACCAACGCGAGATTTACGAGCACAGTGACGATATATTTTCTTTGTGTAGTAAGTTTCATTGATATTGAAACTAGTTTTTGCTTCCAAAATCATTGACTTAATAAGAATCAAATTTATATTATATTCCATATTCATTCGAAAATAGTATGTTAAGTGGTGGAAATAACTTTAATTTTTAGGAAATCAAAAAACATAAGAGAAAAATGTTACATTACAAGTATAGATGTATAGGTTCATTCACAATAAAAGTGGTAAAATCATATGTTTACACATGAAATGGAATTTCCTTCGATTTCGCGTCACAATCAGAACGATTCGTACACATAAACATCACACAAGTCATCATAACAGTACAAAATCCTTCCAAAAACGAGCAACAAGCATTTACAAACAAGGTGTTTTGGTCGGATCAAGATGGCTACCCTTTTCTTCAAGCTGTGGCGTCAGGGCACCTCCATTTATTCTTATCTCCATGGCCTACATACAGTGAGCTCAAAGATAATCTGGAGTCAGTACTGTGTATTACGAAACCCATATTGGTGAACGTATATCTGACTCTATCTAGTTGTTACTAGTATTTGTGTACAGCGAATTTAACATTATGACATCTGTAATCTTTTGTGCTAGTTGCTTTCCGAACAAAGTAACTCAAATACAACGGCAGCTACCTATGAAAATTTTAATTATATTCACAAAATAGTTGAGGCATGCAATAAACCGTATACTCACGAAACGACACTGTAGAAAACGGCATAGGTTTTTTAAAACATGTACGTCATTTATATTTGTATTCAGAAGTAGTGTTTCTACCATATTGCGTTAAATTGTTTTACTATAAATGAAGGTGTAAAAACCATAAATTCGAGGTGTCTGATATAAGCGTTATTTTTCATGCAGTATTTTCCAGACAGTGGACTCAAACGGAAATCATTACAAACAAGAGGCAAATAGAGAAATGGACACGAAAAGTAGCCTCTACAACAGTGTTATTTATTCATTAAATTGAATGTGATAGGAACTGACTAAAAATATAGTTCATCTATGGATTTGAACTCTACTTCATTTCCTTTGAGTTCTCTTCAAGCATAAACGGCTCGAACTTTAGTATAATGTATTTATTAAAGTAATTAATCATTCATATCTTATTTTCAAAGGACGCAGAATACAAGAGAAGAACACGACCTATATGTACGGAGTTGCGAACCTAACAAAAATAGCGTGTCACGATTTTCACAAATTCAAAACACTACAGTTGTGTATCCAGTGTTAATCATTGAGATCACTGCCTACATATAGTACGCAGCATTGGGATGCTGAGGTCAACAGCGGGTCAAAAACAAAGCACGCGTGGCCCAATGTAAATGGATGCTGCCGACAGCTGCTGTCCAGAACTACGTAGGCCACTAATACAATACTTTTCCACTGACCACAGCAATGGAAAGTTTCCTCTTCATAATACGGCATGAACGATTAACAGTTAGACTATTTGCCACATAGTTGCATAGGTAAACAATCAAACAAATCTATAAATCGGGAAAATACACTTGCTTAAAATAAGCAGCGCGTAGAGGTGACAGCAATAATTCGTTGCTGTGTAGTGGGAGAGAAAAGATAAACCATACTATCCGAAATCACCCCGATTGCGGAGAAGTGTAAATAGATAAAAACTTAAAAATAATGATCAGTCACACGCTTTTTGCTATCATTACGAAAATAAATTTAATGCACATTTATGGTTCTGGTATTATATGAATTATGTTTCTGACATTTTAATTTTATTGTTGTAG
Organism: Locusta migratoria; assembly: GCA_026315105.1. NCBI lineage: Eukaryota > Metazoa > Arthropoda > Insecta > Orthoptera > Acrididae > Locusta > Locusta migratoria. The sequence goes on from CM048747.1 coordinate 499,197,765, forward strand.
ATCCTCGAAAAACATGCTCCAAAGAAATCAAAAACCCATCACTTTCACCAAGAATGGTAACTGGACTACTTCTTTACTATGGTGAAAGAAAAGTGTTGTTGCTTAATATGCAATACATCTGTGGCAATACCAAAGAAAGGAAATTTAGAGCAACATTTTTACACAGTTCATAGTAAATGTCAGACAGACTTTCCACCTAACAGCAAAATAAGAAAGAGTAAATTGCAATCATAGAAATCGCAATTAGCAGTCCAAGAAAGAACTTTTCTAGACCTATTGAATAAAGTAAGGCTGCTACTGAAGCTTCTTTCCAAGTGAGTTGCATAATTGTGCAGGTGTGCGAACCTTTTTCTGATGGCAAATACATCAAGGAAATTTTGAATTTCAAAAATAAAAATGAAATAAAAAAAGCTATTCAAGGTTTACAGCTGTCTCGAAATACGCTGATGCGCCGTATCGAAATGATGAGTGAAAAGAAACCAACAACTTCGGAGAAATATCGTCTGCTGCATTGCAACTTGATGAATCAACAGATACACTGATACCGCACAGTTACTCGTTTCTATTAGGATGGTCTTTGACAACTGATGGGGCTCCTACGATGAAAGGTATTTTAATGGTTTTATTGCTCTTTGCCACAAAGACGAAGACTTTCCAGATTTCATTAGCTACCATTGCCTAATTGAAGACCTCAGGAAAAAATAATGATAACCCTCATTTATAAAGTGCTGAGATACGATGACTTGTATGTTTGAAAAAAATAGCTACTATTACATACTTTAATATATGTGTTAATATTTACATTTGCCATCTCTCTTCAGCTTCATGCACAACTTGAAGAAAATGGAACATTTTAATTACATTAAAAATACATCAGTTGAGGGTTATCATTATTTATCCCTGAGGTCTTCAATTCATCAACATGTACTGGTCAGTAAGAGATTAAACACAAAACATATAATGAATGTTTATTTCCAGATTGTAAATGCTACAAAAGGAAATTTTCTCCAAAGGCGGCTGTTGGAGCAGCAATTAGATGAGAAGGAGTCGGATTTGGCATTGCACCCTGACATGAGGTGGCTGAGTTGAGGCAAGTTTTTGCAACGGTTTCGAGATCTCTTGGACGATAAATAAAATTTCTTGAAGAGAGAGGTAATGATTATAAGCAACTGCGTGATTTACAGTGGCAATGTGAATTACCATTTTTAGCAGATTTTACTGGAAAACTGAGGACATTAAATCTGGAACTACAAGGTAAGAATAGAACAGTAGCAGAAATTATGAGTTCTATTGCAGCATTTTAAACTCAAACAGTGTCAATGATAATTGAAATTGAGAAAAAAAATTCAACAATTGTAAACATCAAGGATCACATGGAAAAACATCCTGTCTACAATTTAATTCCTGACAAGTACAATGTAGAAATTAAGGCAGTGGTATCTGACTTTGAAATTCGTTTCTGGAATTTGAAAAAAAAATGACAATTTGGTGGAATTCATCAGTTACCTACATAACAATTCCATTGATCATAGTAACATCTATGAAATTGCTAATAAATTTGGTGACACATCTTAAACGGGCCCTATGATACTGGAAAATGAAATTATTCCTAAAATCAAGGTCATTATTTGGTCAGGATTTCTGGTCATTGGTTTCCAATGAGAAATATCCTTGTTTGAATAAATGTGTTAAACAGCTGTATTCGTGTTTTGGTTCAACATATTTCTGTGAATCAGTATTTTCCTACAAACAAAAAGTAGACACTGTTCCCATTTGACATACTTACACATTGAATTCTTTAAGGTTGGCAGTTTCCAACTAACAAACCTGACTTTGCTAACCTGGCAGAAGGTGCTCAGATACAGTGCTCACACTAATATGTAGAAGTAGTTACTAAGAATAATTTTCAATTTAATTTTCTCGTCCTTAACAAAATAAGAGTACTGCATAACTTTGTACTGAACTATATTGTTTCATTTAAAATTTCAAGAAGTGCATTAGTGGCAGAAAGAATAATTTTCAATTTAATATTTTTCCTCTTAATAAAATTAATATACTACATAACTGTATACTGTAACATACTGTTATTTTAAAATTTCAGTATGTTTGTAAGTGCTGGAAAGAATAACTTCCTCTTAATGAAATAAAAATACTACATAACTGTACATTGGAATATACTCTTTCATTTAAAATTTGAAGACGTATTTAAGTGGTTGATCGCACAGGGTTTTATTAGTGAACGGCGAATCTTATGTATAATGAAGTTGGCCACCCCTTCTATAAAATCATGAAAATCATAACATTCGCTTGTTGGACACCTATCGTTTCTAAAAATGCCGCCTGATGTATATCGAACACACTGCCGTTTCATTCGATGAACACGGCTCCTAGGAAATTACCCAATAATCGAATATCGCAGGATAATATTGAACTGCAGTATATTTTTAAGATTTTCTAACACTGTAGCAGGCCGCAGGATAAGACTTAGAAAAAAAGGAGTATCCTTCGAAATGCAGGACACTGGTCACCTTAACTGTATTACCCATAGGCGGATCAATTTTTCCCCCTTAGAATCCGAAGCTAGCGAGCTATTACTGCACTGAGTATTCAAAACTGTGAGACTTTTGTTTGATTTGGCGTACGGTAAAAAGGGGTGGCCGGTACTAGTCTTTCTACTGAGCCAGTACTATGCCCGATTTCACAAAGCGTCGTTTATGGCTTTGACGATCGTTTAATCTTTGACGATCATTTAATTTTCTGTTTTGCGTTTCATCGACGTATGTTTACTGTAACCATCGTTAAACTCGCCGTCAAAACTGACGCGCCGATTTTGCGTCGTCAAACAATTTGACGAGTCGTTTATACAAGACGGGTTTACTGTAGCCGGAATATTCAGGTGTAACATGGATACTTTATTGCTGTTCACGTCTTCCGGCTGTGAAGATGGGAGATAATTTTGATGCAGAAGTATTGTACATAGATTTACTAGAACATCTATGGCCTGAACTAGTAATTTTTGAGTGTAATGATCATTTCTACACAATGAATGATATAAAATTCATTACAATGTACAGGTTGTCCAAGAAAGTAGCATTAAAACCTATGTAACAAATTGAAAATAGACTAGAGTATCCAACTAACAGGCCTGTTCGGAATTCACTTAAAAATACGTTAAATCAAGAGTGCAATTCCTCTTTCAATGAACATTTATTATTTTTCACCATAACGTGCTAAAAAATCAAAAGCACAGCATATAATATTAAAGAACTAAGCAAAACACTTTTATATATTTCAAAGTATTCCAGGTATGACAAGTGGGTCTTTTCCCACATCTTCTCCCACCTAAGTTAACGGTGGTCATTCCAACGGTAACTTACATCACAATCACAAATTCAATTTTATAGGTTTGCGAACCGTCTGTCCAGATCTTGTCTCCACCAACTCCCTGGGAGTCTCTTCGGTGATGGTCACGTTCTCCTTTCGGGGTGGTTCAGCAATTTCCTCTCGAATATTCTGCTGATGAGTGTACTTTCACCATGTTGGCCAAGTTCTAACTCCAGTGGATAAATTCTCTGCACTGGTCTCAGAAGCAAACAACTTGAGGTCTTCAGTCTGACCAGTCTGGTTTCACCATCACGACCCTTTAAGAGTTCAACAACTCTTGCCAATGGCCACTCTATGCGTTTTGTGTTGTCATTTCCCACCAGCACTATTTCACCAACTGAAATTTGTCTATGTTGTTGTCTATTGGCTAATAACATTAACTGTCCCAAGTATTTAGAACGAAATCTCCGTCGAAGGTCTTCTCGCAGCTTTTGCCGGTAGCGAAGCCTCTTATTTAGATCAGTGGATTCCACTAAATCAACATCAGAAACTCCTATCTCTCCAATTTCCTGTAAGAACATACTAGGGGTTGAAGGAATCAAATCACTTGGATTTTGAGACACCTAAGTTAGTGGACGAGCATTTATCATTGACTCACAGTCACATAAAGTTGTCTGCATCTCCTCATAACAAACTGATGTCCGACCTAGGACACGAAAAGTAGTCTCTTCTGTATTCCAATAAGCCGCTCCCACCAACCACCCCACCAGGATGCAGTTGGAGGATTAAACTTCCATTTAATTCGTCTGGCAGTGCTATAGAGGTTAATGGCATCCCAGTCCAGTTTCTTAAATGCATTATCAGTTCCAACAAAGTTGGTACCATTATCACTATAGACAAGAGATAGTCGACCTCTTCTGCTAATAAATCTTCTAAAACTCTGAATGAAACTGTCAGTGGACACTGAATATATAAGCTCCAAGTGTATAAACACGCCCATCCCTTTTTATTACGGTCCCTCTTCATCTTGAGGTATAGTGGACCTGGTCATTCGACACCAGTGACTTCAAATATCTTAGCATTTCGCACTCTGTCTTCAGGAAGAGATGCTGGATAAACTTCTAAATGTTTGACTGTTTGTTTCTTGCACTGAAAGCATTTATCCAGAACTGATCGAATAGTTTGTCTTCCACGAAGTATCCAAAATTTTTCTCTAAGGAGAGTTAACATCATCTGTGGACCTGCATGACATGATTTCTTCTGCAAATCCATTATCAGGCGAAATACAACATGATGCTTAGAATTAGGCAGTACAGCTGTTTGACAAAAACTATTTAGATCCTTTCTATGCGTGACTTTTGTCATTAGGCGTATAATTCCATCACTATCAATAAATGGGACCAAATTAGATAACTTTTTGTGATTCATTCCAGAGAAAGCTTGTTTCTGAACCATATTTATAACTTTAAGCTCAGCCATGACTAATTCTTCTGTTGTCAAGTTGCCACAGAATCAGTCATATTCTATTGTTTGACAATTCTTTATAAAGCGATATAACCAACCAATTAGACGTACATTCTGTTCAAAATTAGAAAAGCGAGCATAATACCAATCAGATTCAACTGTAGCTGTGAGCATGGAAGAAACAATACTTTTCTTCTTTCCACGAGTGATATCCTCTTCATCATACTGCACATCTACCATGGGCCATGTACTTGATGGATCTCGTAGCCAACTAGGTCCCTCCCACCATCTTGATTCTAACAGCTTCTTAGCAGTATCACCACGGGAAGGCAGGTCTGCAGGATTCATGGTGCCAGGAACATGTCTCCATTCATGTCCTTCAGTAAGTTCCCTGATTTCTTTAACTCGGTTTGATATGAACACATCCCATAGATCTTCTCGTTGAATCTAGGCTAAGATCGTAGTTGCATCTCTCCAAAATATTGTCTTAACCCCATTGATGTTAAAATCTTGAACAATGTTAGAGTACATCCTAGAACCTATTGTTGCAGCTAACAATTCCAACCTTGGGATTGTCATTTTCTTCTTTCGCTTACTGATCGGAGAGACTCTTGCTTTAGCAAGGATAAGCTGGACGCGAACCTGATCCTTATGTTCTACACGAAGGTAGGCTATGGCTGCATATGAGTGTTGACTTGCATCACAGAAGATATGAATTGTCCAGTTTTCTTGTGAATCTGGCCCTGGTAGCCATCTGGGAATTTTGATTTCTCCTAAGTAAGGCAAATCCCTCATCCAGGTCAAGAATTGTGATTCGATGTCCTCATTAACTTCCTGATCCCAACCTATATCTGATTCCCATGTATGTTGTAAGAGAAGTTTTGGAAGCAAGGTAACACTACAAGCTACTCCAATAGGGTCAAAAATCCTATGTGCTACCGACAGAATAATCTTCTTGGTTATCTTCTCTACACAAATGGACTTTACCTTGTGTACATTGATGTACAGATTATCCTCTGACTTATCCCACAACAATCCTAAGACACTGGTAGGCTTTCCTAATGGCGTAGAGGGGTTCGTGTACTCCCACCCTCAAAGCTCAAACTTTATCTCTCTCATTATGGAAGTTGCTTCGTCCATGAACTGCTTCAACTTGTCTACATCATTTACACTGGTCACACAATTGTCAACATAAAAACTCTGAGACAACACTTCTACTAAATCTTGAGAATAATATAATGCACCCTTTTTACACCGATCCAGTACAGTCTGCAGGTGGTGTTTGATTACTGCTCCAAGAAGATATGGATTACATGTCACTCCAAACACTACACGACAGTGCTGATAAAACTTTAAGGTACCCTGACGGTCAATCCACAATAATCTCAAAAATGGACGATCCCCTTTACAAATGCTGATTTGCAGAAAGGCACGCAGTATGTCAGCCACAACTCCAATTCTTTTCAACTGGAAACGAGCCAATACTGAAGGAAGTAGTTCTATGAGATTCGGTCCCTTTTCAACACAACTGTTAATACTGGGATTCTTGTTTCCACATGCCGATGCATCAAACACAGGACGAACATGCGTGGTACTATTCTGCTTCACTACGTGAAGATGTGGAAGATAATGGCAGGGAGCTTTCATTGTTTCTTCAGTTACCTCTTCTATTACACCTTCTTGTATCCACTCGTCCAATACAGACTGATATGCATCATAGTAACCTTCAGATTTTAATCTTTTAACTGTGGAATGAATTCTCTTTAGAGCCATATTGTAGTTGTCAGGTAGTGGGGGATGATTTTCTATTCAAGGTAGGCAACACTCAAATCTAGCATCTCCATTAATCTTTACTGTGTTCAAGAAGCGTTGATGAACAGTCTCTCGTAGTTCTAATTTACTTTTCTTATCAGCAGGGTCCATTATGCCAAGTGCATCTAGAGTCCACAAATCTGAAACACGGGCTTCTCTTATTATCATAGCCACACTTTCGTCGTTACTATGTTCTGAAGGAACTTTACCCATTAAAATCCATCCCAAACGAGTTTCCATGGCTACTAGTCCAGTACTTAATACCTTGTGAACTCCTGTAAACAATTTTCCTGTGACATCCACACCAATTAATACTTCTATTGGTCCGTAAGAATCAATGTCACTCAAAACAATGTCCTGACTACTGAGTTCCTCAATCCAAGGACCTTGATGTACTGAAGGTACGGCACCGCAAATTCTTGTTTGGTCTAATGCCTCAAAGTGACAGTTGTAGCTACCATCCATACTAGAGAGATGAATAATATACACACAATGCTTATGTACTCCAGTGGTTGTACCTGCAAATATCGAGTGTTGTATATTCTTCTATCTGTTGATTTGATATCCCATTTCCATGGCTGTACTCTTCAAAATGTAGGAACGTTGCGATGCTGAATCAATCAATGCCCTTACAGTACGCTCAATTCCTTTCCCCCCGAACTTTGACCACTAGTGTTTGCATTAACACCTCACAATGATTTAACAAATTAGCTAACGCCTCATCTTTCTATACTTGCGTAGTAGAAACTATTTTGTCTCCTGTTACGTTTGGTTTCTCTACAGCTGAGCCAACTTGGGATTGCTGCAACTTATCACACATAACCACAAAATGCCATCGACCACAAATAATGCATCTAGGCCTATTTTTGCATTTCTTTGATGGATGTCCAATCTTGAGAAAAGAGAAAGAACATCTTTTATTCTCCAGTGCCTGATGACGTTTTTGCAAAGTCATCTTCTGCGCGTTAAAACAGTCTTGAGACTTAGCGAAATGATTAGCTGAGCAAAATATACACCCTGTTGTTTCTCTATTAGATGCAGTCAAGAGGCCTGCAGCTGTAGGAACGTTCTCTGCCTGATTGTTGGTGTAATTCAAATTCTTGTCCCTCTTTTTTATACTCCCCATGACATTTACTGAAGACAAAACACCAAAACCTGACATAGCCAAAGCAATCTTTTGTTCCTGTTGTACTTCACATCTTATAAAGTGCATTAAACTACTTAAACGATTCTTGGAGTTCACGTTCAAGCCATTAACACAAGTAGCCCCTGATTCAACACCTGAACAACCTGTAACAGACTGGCCAAGGAGTGCGAATGAAGAATTTCTTTCCCAGGTTCGTAATATATCCTCAGGCAGACATGACTCCACTAACGGTAAAAGCATGGAATTACATTTGTCTGTTGTAACATCTAATGTTCCTAGGGTTTCTATGTGGCTCTGAAGCTTGTCATAGAGAGAGGATAAAGATATCTTATTAGGGCTCACAGCATTCTGCAAAATTAAGCTTAACAATTCCCTAATGTAAAATTCCACTAGCAAATCGTCTTTCCCATAACAAGCTTTAAGACTTGATATCACTTTACCGTAATTTTCTCCGATAGCAGGAAAGCTCTCAAACAATTCTCTCGCTCTAGATCCAGAAATGGTGGCCTGTATGAGGTACTGGAATTTGTCACTAGGGTCTAAAAGAAGGTTCTCGTCAATTTTCCTAAATTGCGACCAGAAAGGAAGCCAATCTTTTAGTTCACCTCCGAACTTCTTCAATTCCAACAAAGGCAATTTGAAAGAACGCTTAACTTGTCGTGACGAACTATAATTAACTGATACTGCAATAGCTTCAGAATTTAGATCGTCTTCCTGTAGCAGGAAAGCTCTCAAACAATTCTCTCGCTCTAGATCCAGAAATGGTGGCCTGTATGAGGTACTGGAACTTGTCACTAGGGTCTAAAAGAAGGTTCTCGTCAATTTTCCTAAATTGCGACCAGAAAGGAAGCCAATCTTTTAGTTCACCTCCGAACTTCTTCAATTCCAACAAAGGCAATTTGAAAGAACGCTTAACTTGTCGTGACGAACTATAATTAACTGATACTGCAATAGCTTCAGAATTTAGATCGTCTTCCTGTAACAATTTAGTACAACAGCCTTAATCTTGTGAAATTTAAACTTATATTCGTCAGCTGAATTGACTTCTTTGTCTAACTCGTCATCTTGGCTCTCCACGTTCTCAATCATATTAGTAAAGATAAGATTAGCCATACCTGTTAATTCCTGATATTTCGCTTCTAGAAGATCCATATGTGCACGAATACCATCCGCGTCTTTCTCTGGCATCTGTAGTAACGCGTCTAGTTCATTGTATATCTTGGTCATCGACCGCCGTAATACAGACCTTGATTTCTTCGTCACTGCTTTATCAGCTGTCATTTTTCCAATATCGTGGTATCTATTAACTGTTTAAAATCGTACCGGTCCCCGCTGGGGCGCCAAGTGTTCGGAATTCACTTAAAAAATACGTTAAATCAAGAGTGCAATTCCTCTTTCAATGAACATTTATTATTTTACAACATAACGTACTAAAAAATCAAAAGCATGGCATATAATATAAAAGAACAAAGCAAAACACTTTTATATATTTCTAAGTTTTCCAGGTATGACAAGTGGGCCTTTTTCCACAGGCCATTAAGCCCAATATAACAGCTGCTTTTAACTCTGTAATTTTATTCTAATTGATCTCTTCAAATGGTAATATCAGACTTAAATGGTGTTTCGAAATCACTCATCAGCCGATATATCAAGAAGGTTTCAGAAGCAATTGCACCCCTATATGTGAAATTCCCAGAGGGAATTACGTCTTTCATTTCCGAAATAAAGCCCATAAACAAACTTTTCTCATCTTCAGAAAATTTAGACCTCTCTTTATTTCATCGGCACGTTCCATTTTCTTAGCGTTATTATTGCTCGGTATCACCAAACTTACGAATCACAACGACTTTGGTTATACTGAAAAACCCGCTATTTACGTAGCGATATTCATTTGTTCAATCGAGAACTACAACGAAAACAAACGTTAAATCGATTTAATACACGCTGTTTCGATTGGAGAGTCTGTTAAAATAAACGCCTCGTCATTTCATTGAGACTGGCGATGATGAAACGCTGTAGCGTTAGACGACTCGTCAGAAATAAACGAGACGTTTAATTTGACGTTTGTCTAACATATTTAGACTCAGCCAGAGTTTAGCTCACGATGAAAAATTCTTTCAACGCCCCCCCCCCCCCCAGCACGCTGTCCTGGATCCGCCCCTGATACTGCTACATTTGTTTCGAAATAGTAGATGTTTCTGTTTGCCTATTTCTACAAAGAAACAGAATACAAAGCGCGCGGGTGAAAAATAACGCATTTCGATTGGCTTTCTAAACCTGACTTTTCATTGGTTTGTCCTTGGATTCGCAAAGGATCATTGAAGCTTGATAGTAGCGACATCTATCGTTGTCTTCAGTAACTGAATTAGTGTTGAATGTTGATAACTTCATGTTTACGTTTGGTGTAGTGTGATATTAGTCTCGCATTGTTAAATTTACGGGAATAGAACTGCTTCAAAATGGATCCCGCGCTTCTTAGGGAACGAGAATTGTTCAAGAAAAGAGCGTTATCAACGCCTACGTAAGTTTTATGGTAGAATATTTAAAACTAGTTTTTAGAGGCTGTCATTGACATCCCAAAAGTACGAATTGGTTGCTTAGTGCGACTCATCCATGCTTATTTTGGTAGTAGAAAGAACTTTTCACGAAAGTTGAATTTGAAAATACTAAACAGCTGTTGCTTCGAATCGTAAATTAATTTTGCCTATCATGATTGTATTGCATGGGAAACTTCTGTTATATTACTTCAGTCGAGTGTTTCTTTCATTGTGTCTATTATGGTATGTAGGGAGCCTGCCTTAATATACCATAAAAATGACGTAGTTTACCAATAATGCCCGATCTTTACACTTCTAGAGCAATTGTTATTTAAATGAGCCTACAGTGCAAATTGCTTGTACTATTTGTTTGAACACTCTTTTCTAAGCCTTGAAAATAGCCCGTGTGTACCCTGCACTTATTTCCTAAAACATTGCCCCATAAGTGATGGTTGAATGTAAGCTGCTTTAAGGCATGAAACATTGTTCATTGTTCCAATGATTCACTGAAGATACCTCTTTTAGTAACGTTACCACATGTTCCATTCCAGCTGGTCATCTACATTTATAACCAAGAACTTGGTACCGGTTGCACAATTTATTTTTTTCATTGTTTACCTTCCATTTGGTGTCGTTTTTTTATTTACTCTAAAGTTTATACTATGTCTCTCTCTCTCTTACATTTACAGATGTCCTTACGTAATGGCCAGTTGTTGGCTTCCATTTGAGTTTCATTGGATTTTTCAGTTAATTGTGCTTGATTTCCGTGTCATACCACTACAGTGTTGTTTGCATCCCCACCTTCCCCCATAATTGACACACACTGTGAAATCGCTTAGTATATAGACTAAAAAGAATCTGGGGCACATCATACTTTCGTGAGGAACACCTGTATGAATATATTTTGGATCTGTTAAGTGTTTTACCTCCAGTTTATTGGAGACCTGAGATTTCGACTATTTGCACACTAAACCTAACTACTATTTGCTATGCCACTTATTACGTTTGTTAAGATTTTGTTGGATTAGTGAAGCATGGAATACAACCCATCAGCTTTGACCAACAACATCATAGGATGGAAGTTATTACTGAAGAAACATGGCCAATTTATATTAGGCCCTAGGCCTACCGTACATATTTAAGGCAAAATGTTACATCCATCTATTGACTGGTTCCCGATGTACTTTTCCGTATCACAAACTGGGAGCAATTTGTATTCCAAAATAAATTCTATAAACTTGACTGTGAGTAAAATATGACATCATGCATCAAAGCTGATGGCTTGTATCCTTTGCTACAGTTGACCTGGCCAACTTTGTCAAAAGACTTTGATAGGTCTGGAAAAACATGTATTCTTGGCCTTATGTTGTGCTTCAAGTACAACTTTAATAAACATATGCTAGGCTATAGCTGGCTGTGTACCTCTTGGTGGCCTGAAACCATGTTAATTGGTTAAATTTTACTTCCCATCCCAGCGACTTAATGTGATGATGTTGGCTAAGGATGCTGAATTCCTGCATTCATATAATGTTGGCATTAGCAAATCATATGACAAGACAAATGTTTTGTCATGAAATCTTCATTTTACAAAGGTAATTACTTTTAGTGAGTGGATGAGGGTGTATACAGATGCAATTAGCCACAGAGCAGCATTATTTATTTACTTCATGATGTGTACAAAACATTAATCAAGTCATTCTCTGTGCTTCTGATTTGTAATATTAACGTATTGGTTAATATTGCCAACGTGATTGCTAGAAGTCACTAGAACGGAAAGTACATAAAATTGTACCAACTGATATTTGCAGATAAGGTTTTCTGTATTTATTTACTTCATTAACATAGTTTTCATTACAGTTTCTCTTAATTTGGAAAAGCTCAGTAACCTAATTGCGAGTGGTCTGTGATTCTCTATGCAACCTTTTCTTGATACATCAGTTTTACTTAAATTGCTGTATCACGTAGGCTTATTCAGGAAAGTAGCCAGATCTGAAAGGTTCATGTTAATGGGGTTTTATGTCATGAGCACACTAATTGGAATTTCTTCCAGCTCTGTGGATTGTTTGTTTTCAGTTAGTTTATTACTTGTGCCAGTTCTTTCTCTGCTGTTGGAAAGAGTAGAGTACCTACCCAGTCCTGGTTGTGCTGAATATACCGGTAAATGGGTCATTCCACATCAAATCAACACATGAAAGTATGATTTTCAATCGGATCCTCTTAGATTTCTTTGAAATCTTTTATGCTTGTAGTACGGTACGCCCTTTTCATAACTACGGCTCAAAATAATTTTTTCGCATTTTTCTAAGGGAAGGTTACTGATTAATGGGTGCTCAAAAATGTAAAAAAGCTCAAAATATTCACTTGCAGAATGACATTGATTTGTTTATAACTTCTGTTGTAATTAAGCTAGAGTAATGAAATAAAGTTCATTTGAAAGCTCTTTTCATGGGCTTTCATATGATATAAAATATAAATTTAATTATCCAATAATTCATTAATTAATCATGCAGTTAATTCTTTGAATTAGTATTATTAAAAAGCCTACCAAATTAAAATGCAGCAAAAAAATGATGAGGCTAAATTGTATGTCGCTTCTCGCCGAGCTGCAGTGGTTATGTTGATACCAATGGTAATGACAGCAACTCAGATGTGCAATAAATGTTTTTTTCGTGACGACTTCAATTAAAACGAAAATTATTTTTTCTGAACGGACAAGGTTACATACAAGAACCTGTTAACCATAGAGCAGGTACAGTATTAATTTTCCTGCGAGTGAAATGAGCAGCAACAATATTTACTCTATAACTCATGAAAAATATTAACCCAATTCTATACTTCATTGTTCATCTGTTGCCAACATAAGTACTGGAGCACAGCGAGAAGCGTCATAAAATTTTACCGATGATATGCTGAGAGTTTGAAGTTAGAACTCTCTATGCCTTCCGAGGAATTAAATAGGGCATATAACATAGTGCAGTGTGTCCTGCTCAGGTGAACTTTTAACTCACTACGCTTAAGTTAATACACTTTAACAACCAGATAACACATCTATCAATAATCTGAATGGTTTGAAAACCTTCTTACCAATTATTGGACAGATCTGAACAGTATTATTATATCAGTCTCCTGAATAGTGATATCTTAAGGTCCTTCCAGTTGTGGTATGCAAATCAACTTTGCCAATAATGAATTTCTTACTAAGCATGGGGTAGGCATAATCCGAAGCAAGTCCATTAGGATGAAGTAACATTTCTTTTACTTGGCCAGTATCCTCTTTAAAACACAACACACACCCAGTCCACCACTTATCAGCATAAATACAAGCAACAAATCCTGATATATCTTCCAAATTGATTTTTGCTTGCAATGATGTCAAGCGTTCTTCCTTGAATTCACCAGAGTTGGAGTAGGTTTTTGTTACACTACTGGCCATTAAAATTGCTACACCAAGAATAATATTCATTGGACAAATATGTTATACTAGAACTGACATGTGATTACATTTTCATGCAATTTGGGTGCATAGATCCTGAGAAATCAGTACCCAGAACAACCACCTACTGGCCGTATTAACGGCCTCAATACGCGTGGGCATTGAGTCAAACAGAGCTTGCATGGTGTGTACAGGTACAGATGCCCATGCAGCTTCAACATTAAACCACAGTTCATCAAGAGTTGTGACTGGTGTATTGTGACAAGCCAGTTACTCGGCCACCATTGACCAGACGTTTTCAATTGGTGACAGATCTGTAGAATGTGCTGGCCAGGGTAACAGTAGACCATTTTCCGTATCTAGAAAGGCCCTTACAGGACCTGCAACATGCGGTCATGCATTATCCGGCATAACTGTAGACTGCTTTGACCCATGTCATCAACATGTCGGAAAACCATTATATGGATATCTTAATACTTCTGTATTGTAGATACAAATAATCTGTTGTCATTATAGATAACAGAATGTACCATCAATCACAGGTCTTAGGGTAAAAATTTGCGCCTTCGGCGCTCACATACGAAGGTAAAAGCTGTAGGTTTAGCTACACCTAACCATCAGAGAGAAGCTGCAGTTTTCCTTTGTGAACAAACTATTGTCTTTAACTCAACCAGCACATAATCACTCATGCCTTCTACAAACAGGCACGAACCTCAAAACTACTGCGCTATGACGACGTCACAGGTCAAAGCTGATGGGCGGTATCCCCATCTACAGGTGAGCCCATTGTCCTGCTGAAATGTAGGGTTTTGCATGGATCGAATGAAGAATACAGCCACAGGTTGTAACATATCTGAAATGTAACAGCCACTGTTCAAAGTGCCGTCGGTGCGAACAAGAGGTGACCGAGACGTGTAACCAAAGGCACCCCATACCATCACGCCGGGTTATATGCCAGTATGGCGATGACAAATACACGCTTTGAATGTGCATTCACTGTGATGTCAAGCATGGATGTGACCCTCATGATGTTGCAAACAGAACCTGGGTTCATACGAAAAAATGACATTTTTCCATTCATGCACCCAGGTTCGTCGTTTTGTACACCTTCACAGGTGCTCCTGTCTGTGATGCAGTGTCAAGGGTAACCGCAGCCATGGTCTCTGAGCTGATAGTCCATTCTAATGGAAACGTCATCAAACTGTACGTGCAGATGATTGTTGTCTTGCAAATGTCCCCATCTATTGACTCAGGGATCAAGATGTGGCTGCATGATCCGTTACAGGCATGCGGATAAGATGCCTGTCATCTCAACTGCTAGTGACATGAGGCCATTGGGATCCAGCGCGGCGTTCCATATTGCCCTCCTGAACCCACTGGTTCCATATTCTGCTAACAGTCATTGGATTGCGACCAGCATGAGCAGCAGTGTCGCGATGCGATAAACCGCAATTGCGATAGGCTACAATCCGACCTTTATCAATGTCGGAAGCATGATGGTACGCATTTCTCCTCCTGACACGAAGCATTACAACAACGTTTCACCAGCCAATGCCGGTCTACTGCTGTTTGTGTTTGAGAAATCGGTGGGCGTTTTGTCGCCACCGGTGCCAACCTCGTGTGAATGCTCTGAAAATCTAATCATTTGCGTATCACAGCATCTTCTTCCTGTTGGTTAAATTTCGCATCTGTATCACCTCATCTTCATGGTGTAGCAATTTTAATGGTCAGAAGTGTATTGTGTGAAGTAATTGGAATGAAGGCATGCAGTCTGACTTTCTGACACTACCTTCACATTTTTGAAGCATTCTGATAGGCCAAGTTCTTCACCTTTATGCTGTTGCGTTGTTAAGTATTTAAAAGCACAACTTTTTATGTTCTCACCAGTTATGAAGCTGAAGAGGTGTCTTAATTTGATTTTTGTAAGGTCATTGAAGACTGGATGTGCAGCGAATCACTTAAGCTGTTCCTGTTCCACCATCACATGGACCCTCCCACGAGATGTTGCTTAAAAATGCAATTCAGCGGTGACTCCAAAATCCACTTAATGATTGCAAATATTAATGAAGTTCTTTTTGATTCTTAAATTGTGTTGCATATTCATCAGAAAAATAATAAGTATGTTTTAGATTTTGTAACATCCTAGACAGGAACAGCAGATGATGTCGTTCCCCTCAGGGGCTCAGCATTAATTTGCTGAGTTCGGGCTTGGTGAACCTGGGGTCCTGAGCCGTGGGCTGTGTTGCGCCAACATTCTGCTACACCGTAAGCTCTGTGCGTGCTTCAACGAACATCGTTCGGCGTGATGGTGGAACGTTGTATGTTTCAGAGCCCGGGGATCTTGGCTTAATCGCCCGGGTCGCGAGGGCGGTACAAACTTCTAAAAAAAAACCTCAATCTCAAGGTGTGCTACGTGCCGAGAAGATGCATGGCTGTTGAGGTTGAACAGTTGATAGTGAGCAACCTCTGAGGAACCTGCCGCACCTCAGTTGTACAAGGCTTACCCAGGCAAACGGGGCTCTGCCTCGGTGGACCTTTAGTTCCTAGCTGCTTGTGGGACCAGAATGAAATGGGCAAACAATAGCGTCGCCAAACGCAAACCTGGTGTCTCGGAGAGGTAGGAATGAATATAATGCCGCCAAATACAATCCCCAAATGTTTCCCTCCCTAGCTACGCCATGGGAAGAGCGTAGGGCATGGAATCAAGGAGAGCAATATGCTCCAAGATACTTAGTATGTACCAGGTCAGAATCATTTGTGGCTACAAAGCCATTGTATTTTGTGGACAATCTGGAGGACAGGTTTGGAGAAGTGGATGGACTGTGGAAGATGCATTCAGGATCGGTGCTGATAACGACGTCATCCCCAGCGCAGTCACGGGTATTGCTTGCCTGTGAGAAGCTGGGTGATGTTCCCGTTACGATCACACCGCATAAAAGCCTTAATATGATCCAGGGCATCATATTCCATAAAGATCTCTCTTTGCAAATGGATGATGAATTACGCAAGAACTTGGAGCGGCGCGGAGTCCACTTCATCTGCTGTGTCTATAGGGGTCCGAAGGACAACAGGGTTGCCACCGGTGCCCTCATCTTGGCCTTTGAGGGCGATTCATTGCCCGAGAAGGTCAAGGTGATGATCTACTGGTGTGACGTAATGCCTTACATTCCTCCCTCTATGCGCTACTTCAAGTGCTGGAGGTTTGGGCACATGTCCTCCCAGTGTGATGCTCAACCCACATGTCGGGAGTGCAGACATGCATCACATCCTGATGTCCCTTGTCCCCCCCCCCCCCCCCCCCCTCCAGTCTGTGTCAACTGCGGACTACACCATCCTCCTTGCTCACCCAATTGCTCAGTTTTGCTTAAGGAAAGGAAGATAATGGAGTATAAGACCCTGGACCAGTTGTCCTACTCAGAGGCTAAACGGAAATACATGAAACTCCACCCTGTGAGCATGAAGACCTCATATGACACAGCAACATCTACAATGCCATCTGTGACGAGTACAGTCCCATTTGTTGAAACCTCTAAAGTGGCCATAGGGTCCCACCCTATACACCTGCCCCTCTGGAAGATAACGCCACTTCCATTTCTGTTGCTCCCACACTCTTCACACTGGGAGCAACGACCGCTCCATCTCAGGGGACATCGGTCCCCACCCCACAGCCGGAGAAACAACAGCCTTCTCTGGCTCCTCTCGTCCGGAAGGGGTCTCGGGATGCTCCCTTCCAAGGCTTCTCCCTGTGGCAAAGAGGATCCCAGCGAGCCGCTGCTAGATCCCCAGACCTCTGCTTGAAGAGCTACCTGCTCTTCGTCAGCCCAAGAAGCCATTTCTGGGAAGCCCTCAAGGCCCTTACCACTGAAGGGCAAGTGGGAGGCTAAAACGAAAAAAACCCAGAAGAAAGAAACTACGGTGGCTGCAAAGCCACCATCACCCACATCCTCTGCTTCAGAGGATGGAATAGAGATCCTCGCATCTCCCAAGGATCTCGCAGTAACAGGTTCACCTGAACCTATGGTGCTTGATCAAGCAGGCTCTGCACAGCTGCCAGTAGGCGATCCTGTAGAATAACCTATTTTTGTTTTCCACATAGCTATTCAGCAGTCCATAGTTCCCCTGTGCGACACTACACAGATCTTGAGGCAGTAGCAGTCAGAATCCGGGCCACCCAGGAATTCACTGTCTGTAGTGTTTACCTCCCCCCGGATGCGGTCGTATCTCTAACTGACCTCACTGCTCCGCTTGACCAACTCCCTCCACCTTTTCTTCTTTTGGGTGATTTTAATGCCCAGCACACAATGTGGGGTGGAACACAGTCCACCGGCTGTGGTAGGGACGTAGAGACCCTTTTGGTGCAGCGAGATGTCTGTCCTGACCGAATCCATAGCCAGTTCACTTGTCACCTGCCAGCGGATTTTAAACACTAACTTCTCGGCTTATTCATTCGCCTCTGGGTAGACGGTACTTTCCCGTCCCAGTGGCGTGAGAGCATTGTCATCCCAGTGATGAAACCTGGTGCTGACTCACACATGGCCGACAACTACCGCCTGATTAGTCTCACCAATGTTCTCTGTAAGCTCTTTGAACGTTTGGTGAGTTGGCGCCTCATGTGCATTCTTGAAGATCAGGGACTTCTTGTCCCACAACAGGGGGGCTTCCGTCAAGGCCATTCTGCGATTGACAACCTCGTGTCACTGGAGTCCGCTATCCGCACGCTCCAGGCGTGAGCGTCTAGTCGCGGTCTTTTTGGACCTTAGAAAGGCATATGATACCACCTGGCGTCACCATATTTTATCTACACTTTATGACTGGGGTCTCCGGGGGTCGCTTCCGACTTTCATACAGAACTTCCTGTCGTTCCACTCTTCCCGGGTCCGGGTAGGCAGCTGTCTCAGTTCCACTCGTGTCCAGGATAATGGAGTCCCACAGGGCTCAGTTCTTAGTGTTCCCTTGTTTCTGATAGCCATAAATGGTCTTGCTACCGCAGTGGGGTCATCGGTCTCCTATTCTCTATTTGCCGATGACTTTTGCATCTACTTCAGTTCCGCGAGCATTAGTGTCGCTGAACGTCTGCTGCAGGGTGCTACTAGAAAGGCGGAGTCCTGGACCTTTGCCCATGGCTT
Organism: Locusta migratoria; assembly: GCA_026315105.1. Classification (NCBI taxonomy): domain Eukaryota; kingdom Metazoa; phylum Arthropoda; class Insecta; order Orthoptera; family Acrididae; genus Locusta; species Locusta migratoria. The sequence continues at coordinate 499,216,608 of CM048747.1, forward strand.
CCAGTTCTCGGGCCCCAAGACCAGAGTAATGCACTTCTGTTGCCGTCAGGAACTTCACCTTGATCTCGAGCTGTACCTGGGCGATGTACCTCTTCGTGTTGAAGAAACCCATCACTTCCTCGTAATGGTTCTCGATGCCCAGTTGATTTAGGAGCCACACTTTCGTCAGCTTAGACAGAAATGTTGGCGGCATCTTAACATCCTTCGGTGCCTCAGCCACACTGTCTGGGGAGCCTCTCGCCAAGAACTTCTACAGCTCTACAGGGCCCTTATACAATCACGACTGGACTATGGGAGCATAGTGTATGACTCGGCGGCGCCTTCAGCACTCCGGGTACTGGACCCTGTTTTTACATAGTGGTGTCCGCTTGGCAACGGGAGCTTTTCGCAAGAGTCCGGTCACGAAGTGCTAGTCCTAGTCGAAGCAGGGGTACATCCCCTGCGGTTCTGGCTGCAGCAGTTGCTTGCTTCCTATGCTGCCCGCATACACTCCTCACCTCACCACCCGAACCGCAGGCTTCTCTTCCCGATTACCGCCCACCCTTCTCTGCAGCGATGGCCAAGGTCGGGTCTTCCGATCTCGGTCCATCTCCGTTCCCTTCTCTCATCCCGTGACTTCCTTCCCATCCCTCGCAGTTTCCACTGCTCCTTCCATACTCCTCCTTGGAGTATCCCTCGCTTGCAGATTAAGTTGGACTTGTTCTGGAACTCGAAAGATTCGGTCCCACCCCAAGCCAGTCGCCAGTTCCAAGCGCTGCTCGATTCATACCGCGATGCAGCAGTTGACTACATGGATGGTTCCCTCACGGATGCTCATGCTGGGTATGTGTTTATTTGTGGTCACCATACTGAACAGTGTTCATTGCCTTGTGGAAGCAGTATCTTCACTGCGGAGCTGGTTGCTATTTTAAGAGCTCTTGAACACCTCAGCGACTTCCTGAGTGGCTTAGAGGCCCTCGACCAGTTTCTCCCCAAGCACACTTTAGTGCGAGCAATCCAAGATGCTGTCTTCGCCCTTGGCGAGTCAGGCCGTTCTGTCGCTTTCATCTGGACGCCAGGCCACATAGGCATCCCAGGCAATGAACGCGTTGATCAGCTGGCCAAACAGGGTACCACTTCACAGTCTCTGAATATTGGCCTGCCAGAAAAAGACCTCCGATCCCAGTTACTTAGCAGGGTCTTTGGGGTTTGGAACTCTGAGTGGGCGAGCTTGACCGAACCAAACAAGCTCCGCATTGTCAAGCCCTCCACCGCTGCATGGAAGTCCTCACTGCGGGCTTCTCGCAGGGAGTCGTGGTCCTTTGCCGGCTGAGTATTGGCCATACCTGGCTGACGCATGGACACCTTCTGTGTCGTGAGGACCCTCCTCAGTGTCGCTGTGGTGCGACTTTGACAGTCGCCCACATCTTAGTGGAATGCCCCAATTTAGCTGCAGAGTGACGGAATTTTAATATCCCTGATGCCTTGACGCTTGTTTTAGCTGACAATGCCTTCATGGTTGACAGTGTTTTAAATTTTATTCGTGAGTGTGGACTGTACCAATGCATTTAAAGTCTCTTGTGTGTTTGTCATTTATCTGTTCTCCGCTTGCCTAAGTCTATTAGGTAGGAGTTTTAATGTGTGCCAGAGTGGCTGGATGTGATACTTATATTTATGTGACCACCCAGCAAAAACACTCTTGTCCTGTCCCAGTACTTTTATCCCTTCTTCGTATTTATGTGGACCCTTTCTTCATTTTTACATCTTCCTTTTAAACTGTTGCGTGTTAAAGCATATGCTACGAAACACTTAACACAATGTTTTAGCTCTAGGACTGGAACAAGGGACTGATAACTGTTGATGTTTAGTCCCTTTCAAAAACCACCAACCAACCAACCAAAGATGTCATTGAAAAAGATTTACAGCAAAGGTGTCATGTACTAAATATTCAGAAATTATTATATAGCTCATGTGGTTCTAAGTATTACTCATATCTTTGTAATAAATTAGAGAAAGATGTATTGTTGCTTGGAATTATTCCACTGGTATGATTGGATTGCATCTTACAGAACAGACGAATAATTTTCTGCAGAATCACACAATACAATGCACTCATTTTGGTGGAGATTTGATTGCAGTTCTGTCTGGAAACTTGCCTGTTCTGCAGTGAATGAATTATGTAACAAAGCTTTTAGTTTTTCAGTTAAAATATGAAGAAATTCTTCTGCCAAATGAATTATTGTTTCTAAGGTTGATCTGTCTGTATGAATCCATCGTTTATAACTTATTTCATCAATCAAATTCAATTCAAGCAATTCATAAATACTGCTTTTAAGGTTTTGTTCACCATGGCATTCTTCACAGTTATTTTGATAACACTTTGGTAGAGGAGGGTTACATATTAAACATGACAAGCAGTCCTTATATGAATTTAATTTCTTTTAAATTAGCATCTGTTACCACCACTTTCACATTTTGATGTTGGGTACATACAAACTCTGAATGTGTACGTGATGCACCAGCTGGGACTACAGGTTTTGCAAATCATGGACAATCCTATCTTAGTGTCTGGATGCTGATGTTTAAAATACACACGTTTCATTTAAAGTGGATAAAAATAACCGCTTTTTTCTGTACTCTTGCCATCTGCCTTTACAGAGACAAAGTCCTCTTTTTTCAGGCATGCGTCTACTACTGTCATTGCTAGTATAAAATGTCTCAACCACTTTTACAGTTTCTAAACTCAATGCTCTGCCAGGGTTCAGATTCAGAATAGATAATATCTCATGTTTTTTTGTTATATCTTTTGCCTTCCTAGCAATATAGTTAGAAATTTCAAATACTTCAATTTTTTAATACTCCAACTCTGAGGTAGGCCTAATATTGTAAGTATTTACATTTTCTCACTCCTCTTTGTAGTAGATTAATAAGCTGTGAAATTATTTAAGAGTCACGTTTACTTATAACTTCTTTCTTCACTTGTGTTGGAGGGACTTTTAAAAACTTTATTTTCTGAAACATCAATCACCTTCTTTGCTTTTTCCTTGGGATTATGTTTCTCTTGCAATCACTTCCTGTTAATGGGTGATTCTCCCACAGCCTATAAGCTACTATTGAGCAATTCTATAGTAACTTCCAAAGCAACAGTATCAACAATATCATCAGAATCCTTTACCACTGTATTTTTATCAGCACCTTTTCCTTCTTCTGGACTATCATCAGTTTCCCTTTCTCACAATTTATTAAGCTTCATTCTGCATTTACTACATACTTTACCATTTAAGTGCACACCAGTCACCAAATTCACCATCCAGTCTTGAATAGGTCTTAAGTTTCTCACAGCATGAATGTGTGTCTCTTCTTTGAAAGGGTTGCAACAGAACAGCTGCTTATGTACACTCTTTGTAAAAAGCAAAAATATGGCACTTTGATGAGCAGTGTTGATAGACACATAACTTGGATATCACATTCAATTAGGCAACCATCTGTGGAGATCGTAAGTTAATTTTAGTCTCAAGTACTACCTATCATTCAACACAGTGTCTTTATATGTGAGGGGACACTGAAACCTACCTATATACTCTTTCCTTAAGGTTTGCTTCTTTTTTCTGTTGTAATGCAGATCATAATAAGTATGACTTTACACTCCAAAAACTAGTGAGTCAGTATTCACCAGATTTCAATAATGTATGTTAAAAGCACAGCCTTCTATAGAACTTCATTTCCTTATTTCAAGCAATATAAAATGTTATGTCAACTTCAAATGACATGTCAACCAATAAACAACAGTACCTGCATTACGACAGCTGCCATCCATTCCACATTAAACGTTCCCTTTCCTACAGCTTAGGTCTTCGTGGCAAACAAGTCTGCTCCAGTCTCGAATCTCTGAACCAGTACACCAATAACCTAATAACAGCTTTCACATCCCGCAGCTATCCTCCTGATCTGGTTCAGAAACAGATTGCCAGAGCCACTTCCTCACCCCCACTCCCCCCAAATTCAGAACCTTCTACAGAAGAACCCCAGAAGTGCCACTCTTGTCACCGGATACTTACCGGGACTGGAGCGGACTCTGAATGTGGCTCTCCAGCAAGGATACGACTTCCTTAAATCCTGCCCGAAATGAGATCCATCCTTCATGATATCCTTCCCACTCCACCGAGAGTGTCTTTCTGCCGCCCACCTAACCTCCGTAACCTCCTAGTCCATCCCTATGAAATCCCCAAACCACCTCCCCTAACTTCTGGCTCCTACCCTTGTAACCGCCTCCGTTGTAAAACCTGCCCTATGCACCCTTCCACCACCACTTACTCCAGTCCCGTAACCCGGAAGGTGTACACAATCAAGGGCAGAGCCACTTGCTATAGTACCCACGTGATTTACCAACTGACATGCCTGCACTGTGAAGCGTTCTATGTGGGAATGACCAGCAACAAACTGTCCATTCGCATGTACGGTCACAGACAGACAGTGTTTGTTGGTAATGAGGATTACCCTGTGGCTAAACACGCCTTGGTGCACGGTCAGCACATCTTGGCACAATGTTACACCGTCTGGGTTATTTGGATACTTCCCACCGACACCAGTCTTTCAGAACTCCGGAGATGGGAACTTGCCCTTCAACATATTCTCTCTTCTAGTTTCCCACCTTGTCTCAACCTCCGCTAAATTCAAATTCCCACCCACCATCTTGAACATATTTGCCTCAATTCTCTGGACAGAGCCTCTGCCTCAAGTGATATCTCTGTCCAACTTCTGTGCTTTCTACAGTATGTCTGCCTAGGTGTGTTTGTGTGTGTGTGTGTGTGTGTGTGTGTGTGTGTGTGTGTGTGTGTGTGTATTTGCTTACCTCCTTTTTTTCCCCCAAAGTAAGTCTTTCCTGTCCCGGGATAGAAATGGCTCCTAACCCACTCCCTTAAAACCCTCATCCTTTCCTTGTCCCTCTCCTTCCCTACTCTGCCTGAAGAAGCAGTTAGGCTGTGAAAGCTAGAGTTTGTGTGTGTGTGTGTGTGTGTGTGTGTGTGTGTGTGTGTGTGTTTTATTTATTTATTTGTGCTACAATCACTACCTGTGCTCCTACGCCTGGTAAGTAATCTTCATCTATTTTTATATATACTTTATCTATATCAATATATATGAATGGGTATAACAAATTTTGGCCAATTTGTAATATTTCAATTAATGATAGGTCTTATTTAAGTCAGTCATCTGAAACTTCGCAGACTTTCATATCTAGCAGACAAGCTGTACCTGAAATATTATTAAAATCAAAGACGGTGAGATTGTGAGCCTTGTTGATTTTTCATGGATTGACCCAATAATGTCTCAAAATTTCTCATGCAACTCCTTAGCGATGCTGCTGAAGTGGTCTATTCATTTGTACATATTGTTGTTGTGGTCTTTAGTGTACAGGCTAGTTTGATGTAGCTCTCTATGCTACCCTGTCCTGTCCTGTCCTGTCCTGTCCTGTCCTGTGCAAGTCTCTTCATCTCAGAATACGTTCGGCAAACTACATCCTTTTGAATCTGCTTACTATATTCATCCCTTGGTCTCCCTCTAAGATTTTACCCCACACACTTTCCTTTTAATGCTAAGTTGACGATTCCTTGATGTCTCAGAATGTGTTCCACCAACCTATCCCTTCTCTTAGTCAGGATATGCCAGAAACTCCTTTTCTCCTCAGTTTGTTTAAGCACCTCCTCATTAGTTACATGATCTACCCATCTAATTTTCATCATTCATCTGTAGCACCACATTTCAAAAGCTTCTATCATCGTTTTGTCTGAACTCCTTAGCGTCCATGTTTCACTCTCACACAGTGCTACACTCCAGACAAATATTTTCAGTAAGGATTTCCTAACAGCCGGCCGCGGTGGCCGAGGAGACTGAGGCGCTTCAGTCACGGTCTGCACGGCCACTACGGTCGGGGGTTCAAATCCCCCCTCGGGCATGGATATTTGTGCCGTCCTAGTTCGTAAGTAGTTCATAAGTAGTTTTTAAGTTTAGGGGCTGATGACCCCGTAGTTAAGTCCCATAAGCTTTACAAACATTTGATTTGATTTCCTAACATTTAAATTAATATTGGATGTTAACAAGTTTCACTTCTTTAGAAATACTTTTCTTTCCATAGCCATTTTACATTTTATATCTTTTCTACTTCAGCCATCAGAAGTTATTTTGCTACCCAAATAACAATTGCCATTCAGTTGCTCTTCCAGATCCTCTGCAGTCTCTGACAAAATTACTATATCATCGGCAAACTCCAGAGTTTTTATTCCCTCTCCCTGGACTTTAATTCCCTCTCCAAATTTCTTCTTGCATTCCTTCACAGCTTGCTCAGTGTTTAGATTGAACAACATTGGGGAAAGACTACAACCCTGTCTTACTTCTTTCCCAACCTCTGCTTCTTTTTCTTGCCCTTCAACTCTAATGATTGCTGTCTGGTTTTTGTACAAGTTGAATATAACTCTTCGCTCCCTATATTTTACCCCTGTTACCTTCAAAATTTAGAATAGTGTATTACAGTTGACGTTGTCGAAAGCTTTCTCCAAATCTACAAATGCTAAAAATGTTGGTATGCCTTTTTTTTTTTTTTTTTTTTAGCCTATCTCCTAAGATAAGTCGTAATGTGAGTATTGCCTCTCGTGTTCCTACATTTCTCCTAAATCCAAACTGATATTCCCCGAGGTTAGGTCCACAAGTATTGCTATTCGTCTGTAAATAATTCTTGTTAGTATTTCGTAACAATGACTTATTAATCTATAATTGTCACATTTGTCTGTGCTTGTTTTCTTTGGAATTGGAATTAAAATATTCTTTTTGAAGTCTGAGGGTATTTCCCCTGTCCCATACATCTTGCATGCCAGGTGGAACAATTTGATCACATCTGGCTTGCCTAACGATCAAATCTTTTAGTGCTCTTTCAAATTCTTCTCGCAGTATCATATCTCCTATTACATCTTCCTCCACTTCGTCTTCCATTTCTAGAATACTGCCTTCAAGTTTATTTCCTTTGTATAGGCCCTCTACATATATCCCTTCTATAGTTCAGCTTTCCCCCTCTTTGCTTAGTACTGGTTTTCTGTCTGAGTTCTTGATATTCATAAAGCTTCTTTTCTTGTCTCCAAATATTTCATTTATTTTCCTGTAGGGGGTATCTATCTTTCCCCTAGTTATACATTCTTCTTTGTCCTCTAGCCACTCCTGCTTAGCCAGTCTACACTTCCTGTCTTTCTCATCTTTCAGGTGTTTGTACTCCCTTTTGCCTGCTTCACTTGTTGTATTTTTAATTTTCTCCTCTCATCAATTAAGTTCAGTATATCCTGTGTTATCAAGGGCTTTATATTAGGCCTTGTCCTTCTGCCTATATGATCCTCTGCAGCCTTCACTACCCTAGCTCTCACAGCTATCCAGTCTTCATCTACTGTATTAGTTTCCCCCTTTTTGGCAGTCCTTGCCTAATGCTCCCCCTGAGACTCTCAACCACCTCTGGTTCCTTCAATTTGTCCAAATTCCATATCCTAACTTTTCTACCTTTCTGCGCTCTCTTAAGTTTTAATCTGCAGTTCATAACCAATAAGTTGTGGTAAGAGTCTATATCTGTGTCTGGATATGTCTTACAGTTTAAAACCTGGTTTCCAAATCTATTCCTTACCATTGTAAAGTCAATCTGGTACCTTCCATTGTCTCCTGGTCTCTTCCACATATACAGCCTTCTTTCATGGTGTTTAAACCAAGTGTTTGTGATCATTAAATCATGCTCTGCACAAATTACTACCAAACAATCTCCTATTTCACTCCTTTTTCCGAGTCCATATTCACCTACTACATTTCCTATGAAAGTCATGGTGAGGAAGGCTTGTTGGGTTATGTGCATGTGATTTATTTTTTTCCCATAGTGTTTTCTACAATTGGGTATTAATGTTTTTAAGTTGTTGACTTTTTGTAATGTATTGGTGTTATTGGTGGTTCAAGATATTTGCATAAAGTTCAGATAACAGTAAGGGGGATTGTTAGTAGGATTTTCATAGTGTATGTACTTTGACAACATACCATATGGCATGTAGATGCTGCGATGTGATTATTTATTTTGGCAAATCTAACAAATGTGAAAATCGAAAAACTGTTTGTGGTGACAGTGTGTCTGTAGTGTTGCCCAAGGTCTAGGTTAGGTTGATAGGCAACAGTTTGGTTGTGAGTTGGCAAAGCCAACAAAAGTGAAAAGCAAAAAACTGACCATTGTTGTGAGAGACTGATCTGTAGCATAGCTCGAAGTCTACGTTAGGTTGGGAGGCAACAGTTTGGTTGTGAATTAGCGATACAGTCACTTTTTTATTTAAAAACAAATCAATTTCAATGATGTTATCATTTCTAAAGCTGATAAATCAAACAGTTTAGTACTTTTAAATAAAAGTGACTACGGTATATCAACATAGTAAACCAGTTCCTTGATAATCCAGAGTTTCAGCATCTACTCAGATCCCACTGCTAGTTTCAATGAAGTTAAAGCCACTATAAAATCATGTAAAAGTATTATATCTGAAAACAACAGCTGTATGCTAGTGAATATGAACCTTTTGGCTACTAGCTTATGTGGCTGTCCTAAATTACATAAAGAGCTCATTCCTGTAAGGCGAGTAGTGTCATTGTTTTCTGCTCATTGTTAATTACTAGCAAAAGATGTAGACTACATTCAAAAAGAAAAACAATTTTAAATCCAAGTTTGGTGTAAAAAATTCCATAATTTTTGTAGACAGAATTAAAGACATACAGGTCCCACCAAGTGCTAAACTTGTGTCTTTTGATGTCTCGAGTTTGTTCACCTATATTCCTACTGATGAAAGTATAAACATACTCACTGACCTTTTTCACACATCTAAAGTAAACCTGTTCAATTACATGACATAATTACTGCTACTGAAGTGGGCCTATGTCTGAAACAAAATTACTTCCAGTTTCAAACCAAGTATTGCAGCTAGTCTGAAGGCCTAGCTATGGGTGCCCAACATGGTCCTCTATTATCCAAGATTTTTTATGGAAGATTTTGAGCAGATTTTATTACAGAAAGAAGCATTGAGTTGCAAAATTAGATAGGGCCTACTGGTTCAGGCATGTGGATTATGGACTGTGTTTATGGACTGGTACCACTAGACAATTGGATACATTTTTAAAACATTTAAATTCCCAACACAGCAAAATGAAATACATGATGGAACTAGGAAGATCTTCTATAAATTTCTTTAACCTTACTATTGATATCAGCACAACAAAACTCTTATTTAGCAATTACAGGAAATCAGTAGTAACAGTTATCCTTGCTAGCTCACAACACTCACACAGTCGTAATCATGCAGCTTTCAATTCAGTGGTGAATCGCCTCATATTAGGTCCATTATCTGATCCTGCATTTCAAACGGAACTACAAACCATCAGATATATAGCATCCAGTAACAGCTATAGCACTGCGATGATTGACAATATACTACAAAAAAGGGAGGAGGGGTGGGGGTGGAGAGAGAGAGAGAGAGAGAGAGAGAGAGAGAGAGAGAGAGGGGGGGGGGGGAAATTACATCACCTTGCTAAAAATTTAAAATCTTGAAATTACACACTTGCATTACCACTGTATTTTGGAGGGGTTTTATTCTGTATATCTAAGCAATAATGTACCAGGAATAGATGAGTAGTAGAGGGAACAAGTCCCCGACTGTCGGCCGCCCCTTGCGACCTCTCGTCAGCAAGCCCACACTGACTTCCTATACCAACCCAGCCATTCCAGGACATTCCTCGTGGTCACATCCCCCCCCCCCCCCCCGACATCGAAATACAAATGCACTTATACCCTTAATGGACTGCCCAATGAGTGAACGAGCACCAAAGATTAATATCAACATAGCTGTTGTTCTAATATCCACTGGCCTATCACAGGTTTTTCAACAGACGCCACCTTATGCTCCGCACCTGTGAGAAGATTTCCCACAGGCTTACCGTTGCTAGGGTGAATGAACCCTGCAGAATTTGCATACCACCGCCCTGTCCTGGGCCCAAGACACTAAAACGTTTAACTTTTACTAGCCTTGATGCTGAAACCCCATCGTTCAAGATGCCCAGCCCTCTCTAAAATGAACTCGTGAAAACAGCCCTGCCATTAATCTCACAGTAAAACATTGTAAATTCGTTGTAATTCTGGCCTCGGTGGTTGCTGGCAACTCGCGGCAATTGTCTCCCACCGATGCTAGACTGTCACCCCGCCTTCCTTTAGGCGGCTGTAGCCACCCGCCGACGTGTTCTCTAAAGACCTCCCGTCAAAATGTGCAGGTACCTGGAAGAATGCATCACTGTGTTTTCTCCTCTCGCTGAGTCTCCAGAATAAAAAAAAAATTTATGATCCCTTCCCCAAGGTGCCTTGCAGAAACAGTGCTGCTGCCCTCTTTTTGAGAAGGTTTTTCCCGGCATTCCACACTCCCCTCATGAGGGAATCCTCTTGATCCAGCCGAATGCTCCCATGCCTAAAAGTAACTTCTACTGCCCATGTCAGCTATCACATATGCGCTAAATGAACCAATAAATAAATAAAATTGGAGAAATAATGGCTCACAAATTGCCCCCACCTTACATCATAAAATAAATTAATAAAAATGAGAGAAATGAAAGATCACTAATTTCTCCACCTTTCAAGATCACATGCAGACATTGTGGAAAAGTGTATATTGGTCAATCTGGCAGGGCTGTAGCTATTAGATTATCAGAACATGAGAGAAGCTGGAGATTAAAAAAGAGTCAACCTTTGCTGAACATCACTTACGATGTAGGCTGTGAAATCTTAAATTCTCTAAAGAAAAGCAGAAAGATGACACTATTGAAAATACTAGAAATCAATAATCATATGGCAGAGGTCGCCAGTATAATATTAAATGACTAGACTCAGTTTCCCTTTTCGCCTCCACTAAAATAAGTTTTAGATATCAGTTTGTTAAATGTATCAAATGTTACCATTTCAATTACAACAATAGAAGGTCCAGTAAGGAATGTTAATAATAATATGTAGGTAGGGAACAACTCACCTTAAAGAATAATGTTGAGCCACCGGCAAACACAAATAAAATACACACACACACACACACACACACACACACACACACACATATCTAAATTTTCGGCCATGGCCTTCCTCAGAAAGAGAACTCATCCACACAATCACTCAGGCACACTCATGCAACGACTGTGTTGGGCGGCCAGAGATGGCTGACTTGTGTGGATGAGTGTGCCTGAGTGATTGTGTGGATGAGTGTTCTCTTTCTGAGGAAGGCCGCGGCCGAAAATTTAGAATTGTGTGTATGTTTGTGTGTCTTTTATTTGTGTGTGTCGGCGGCTAGACATTGATCTTTTCGGTGAGTTGTTCCCTATCTAAATATTATTGTTACCATTTTATTACTATTCCACAATGTAACAACCCCCACCTTCCTTTACCCCCCCCCCCTCCCGCCACCACCATTTTTACCGATAATATTAAAGCTTGGAACCACAACAACAACATCAGCCTTTTTATATATGTATTTTGATTTTTTAATAAATGTAATCCAGTGCCATAAAAAATGTAACACTTTTCTGTGAATATGTGAATCTGTATTATCTGTAATTTAATAACATCTTTGTAAGTCGCATATCTGCGAAGAAATGTTTGCAACATTAGTTGTTACCTAATGATGGCGTAAGAAGCTGAAAGCCAGTTTGTAACCAAATATATAAATACGCAGTACATCAGGAATTTTTCCTTTTTCATACTATCATCATTTTCTGTCAATCATCAATGGAAAATCTGGTTAAAAGAAATGTACAGAGAGATTGGGGAAGAGAAGGGGGAGAGGGAGCTACACAGAGGGGGAAGGCAGGTGGTTGAGATGACCAAAGATAATGGGAGGAGAAAATGGGCGGAGAGTTGTTGGTGGCTTAGGAGTTCCTGATGAGTTCACATGAGATTGTGGCTTTTAAACTATTGTGGGGGTAAACTGCATCTTTGGTAATTTATGTTTCATAGACAAGCTATATTGATTTTGCAGAACTCAGGCTTTCTACTGATTGTGAATAGTGGTTTTCTCTATAGATACATTGCATAGACCCTTACACTCATTCAGTATGGATTGAAGATGTATAGATGTAGCAGGTCTGCCACGGCGGAGCAACCGAGCGCATTGAGACGCTAAGCTACGATGCGCGAGGCCGTTCCTCGTCGGAGATTTGAATACTCCCATCGGGCATGAATGTTTTTGCTGTCTTTAGTTCATAAGTAGTTTGTAAGTTTAGGGACTGATGACCCCATAGCTAAGTCCCATAAGCTCTACAAACATTTGAACATTTTTTGCAGCAAGTCTACTAAAACAAAAATTTTTGATTAAATTGTATGCTCGTAGGACTTTGTTGTCTGACAAGTTGTTTTTCTTCTGTGTTGTTTGCATGTGAAAAGTTTTGAGCTGCAGTAATGATTCCACACTGATACATAACTACCTCAATAGCTAGTTCATTAGGTGCTCTAATAATACAAAGATGATGAATTTATTTTACAGGGTTGAGAAGAAAAAGAAAGATGAAAATTCATCAGCACCCAGAGATGACTCGAAGAAGAAAGCAAAAGCACCAGCTAATGTCTCCACTGCGCCAAAACTTGATGTTGTTAAGTAAGTGTTTTTCACTTCCAGATTTTTATTATTTTTTTTTTTTTTATTTTTTTTTTTTATGAACCTTATTACATAAATAATTGTCATTTTTGAGGTTAAAGGCAGACTGTGAAAGTCAAAGTCTTCTCATTGAGACCAGTAAGAGACTTATTTCTGCCTTCCACTTTTTTTTGTATTTTGAGGTGAGAACTGTGCCAGATATAGCCCTTATTTTGCATATGATCTTATTAATTGCAGTAATTCATCAATTATTTTTCTATCTGACATCAATTTAAATGAAGTGTAATGTCTGTCAATAATTATAAAATGAATGAAAGAATGAAGTTTTAATGATTACATAAATAATAGCCGGCCGCGGTGGCCAAGGAGGCTGAGGCACTTCAGTCACGGTCTGCACAGCCACTACGGTCGGGGGTTCGAATCCCCCCTCGGGCATGGATATTTGTGCCGTCTTTAGTCTTTGGTAGTTCATAAGTAGTTTGTAAGGTTAGGGACTGATGATCCCTTAGTTAAGTCTCATGAGTTCTACAAACATTTGAACATAAATAATAAAACTACTACTAAACCACTGAATCGATATTGTAGCATTTGGTATACATACTACTGATTACATGAGACCAATACCTTGGAAGAAGTACTGCAGTTATAAGAACCACTTAATGCTCACAGGGAAGATGGTGACGTATGGCAGAGAATGTGATATTCAGGCTGCTGTGCACATCAGGTGTGTTATGTGGTTAGTATAAGAATACATTTCAGGGGTATAAGTTAGTACTGTATGGGCACAGCTGAGTAGAGGTTGGATAGTGAGAATTGGGAGGACGAGATGGTCAGAAAGAAGAGGGGAGAGGAGATGGACAGGTATAGATGAGAGTAGGAGATGAATAAAGAATGGGTGAAGGAAGGAACTGGATGAACAAAAAGGGGGAGGAGTAGATGGATGGATAGAAGTGGAAAGATGAGGGAGAGGGGAGGAGGAGATAGATAGAGAGAGGGGGAAAGGAGGAGATGGAAAAATATAATGGTCAGGGGAGATGGGCATAGTGATTTTGGGGGGGGGGGGGGAATAGGATGATGATTTGGAAGAGGAGGAGATGGGTGCAGTATATGAGCTGTTTGCATCTGCAGACGAATCCCCACTAGTAGTACTAAAAGCCCGATGCATGATAACTCTGACAGTGTTTCAGCTGTTACATTGACTGATTTCATCTGGATGATTGTTCTTCGTAATGTGCCGTCACACAAACACTCGGAGGAATTTTGTTGAAGTGAACTTTGGGCACAAAGATCCAGCAGATTAAAGAAGTTAGACAATGTGCCAGCCAGCCTGGATGAGGTTTTTATGCTGTTTTCCACATCCCGCTAGGTGATTTCCAGGCTGGTACCTAATCCTCAGTTGCACAAAAAAAAAAATTACTGACTTTCAAAGGATGCAGTCAATTGGTATACACATTTCCTCCCGGGGGGGGGGGGGGAAGTGTGGTGACAGGAAGGTCATCTGGCCACTCCTTAAAACTTAAAAACTGACATACGAAATTCGAAATAAGTGCAAGGTCGGGACACTGCACTCTAAAGTATGTACTGGAACCAAGAGAGAACAATAAGAATGCTAGGCCTAGAGATAAACGCTCCAATTAAACCAATGGGTTTTAACTCGATAATGCGATCTTTAACTTCTACTGTCCAACAAGTATTTTGAGGAAGCAATAAAGGAAATAAACTATTCAGAAGTGAGGGTGAAAAGATATTAGCAATAAGACTTGCTGAAGACAATGCTGTCCTCTAAGAAAGTGAACATTCTAGTGCAGGGGTGGCCAACCCGCGGGCCGCATGCGGCCCGCGGGCCTATAAATTTTGGCCCGCGGAGCTGTTTCACATGAAAGAAAAATTTAACTTTTATTTCATGTAAAACCTGCAAAATCGCATTCCATGAAACACCTTGCGTCTCATATCGGATAACAATAATTATTATCATTTCATTGATTCAACTATCGTTAAATTTTCTTGTTTATTCCTGTTTGGGAAAAAAACCACTACAGTCTGTTGCGTGGTATGTGACTGAGGCGGTGGTCGTTGCGAGAAGTAAGGGGACGGGAGAGGCAGCTTGTGGAGCGCTGGATGCCGCGCGACCGTCCGCCTTTTGTGAATTTCGTGGCAGCTAGTTTCCAGCTTGTCAAAGTGAACTGAGGCTGGCGGTGCCGGAGACGCGAGTGTTGCTGGGCGTGCCGTGTTGCGAGTGCGGCGAGAGGACTGCCAGAAAGAAGGGCAGCTTTGGCACCTGCCTAGCTTCCAGGTGAGCGCGATTGAAGAGATGAGGGAAGAAGGCACTCTGGTTTAGGAATCTATAGCGTTCGATTGATGTGTGCCACATCAGCCCCAGCTCGTAGCACACCGGCGTTAACAGCCCCTCTTCGATCTGACAGAAGGTAAAAATTCGCTGCACTGTGCGATAGAGCATCCTCCAGATTGATGTTGCTTTGTCTGATTCGCAATCGCTTCAGCTACTGCGTAAGCGTTATTGTCCGGAAATAAATGTTTGATTCGTCTCCAGACACTGACGAATTTGTTAATGAAACAGAAGAATTAGCTGCATTGTATCCACTTAAGTATATCACAAAGTCAAGAGATTTACATCATCATTAAGTCAGATTTCATTAAAGTTTGAGATCGTGGCTAAGAACGGATGAGCCCCCAGAAACGGCTGGTAAACGCGAAGCTTTAGTTCACTTAACTAAAAACGAGCTCCGCAAAGTTGGCAATACATCGGTGTTAATCTTTCACTGAGCAATCCTTCATGAGAATTTATGTGCAAAATCCTTCAAATAGACCATGTCATGAAGGTAGTTGTCAAAACAGTGAACTCTATTAAGTCGAGACGTTTGAATCACCGGTCAGTTTCAAGAATTTTTGAAGACTTTGGAGTCAGGGTACGAACATATTTCGTATTACACAGTAAAAATATCGCTAGTCTGTCAAAACTGTTGAAAAGAGTGTTTGATTTGAAGCAAGAAATACAACCATTCTCTGAAAGCAAGTCAAATATACTCCTGGAATTCGAAGATAAGGAAGGGCTTTCCAACTTAGCTTTTTGGTCGATATAACAAGCGACCTAAATGATCTTAATACTCAACTCCAAGGAAAATATCAGCTGATTAATGTCATGCATGTTCGTGTTTCTGCATTCCTAATGAAACTTGGGCTATGGGAGCAACAATTTCGAGCAAAGAACTCCACACATTTTCCTACACTGTCATAGCAATCGGACGTCACTCAGCGGCAGCGATAAAATAGCCTTCTTTAATGTCGAAACCTGATTTCAACACTCAAGAAACATAGTCTGCTTTTTCCTGTATTTGCTATGCCACTGTCTGTAAACATGAGTTCAGTACTGGCACATTTACAAATGAAATGCTGCGAAATGCAGTGTGATTCACAATTAAAAGAGAAATCTCATCAGGTTGGTTTCGAAACTTTCTATAAAACATATTTAGACGAGAAACATCCAGCGTTTTACAAACATGCTATAAATATTTTCATAATTTGTGAACAGCTTTTACATAAAATCATATACGAGAACACTAATTACTTATGTGCATCTGTAAAACTCTTTCGTGTAGCAACAGCTTAACTTGATGTCAACATTGATTCACTTACTTCAGTGAAACAAAGCCAGACATACTACTGACACTGTATTTCATTAAATTGTCTAATAAATTGCATACTAAAATTATATAATAATTTGTACAATAAATGTTCTTTAATCACATTAGTATTACTTTCTTTAAAAATAAATTAGTATTCTTTCTGTTTTTGGTTCAAAAAAATAATCAGTAGTGCGGCCCGCGGGGTAATCCACACTCAAGCATTTGGCCCGCCCGCTGAAAAGGTTGGCCACCCCTGTTCTAGTGTGTAACTGCAAAATTGGTGCAAAGCCTGAGGGAATAACAAGAGTATGAGAAGAATAGATTGCATTTTGAGTTGTAGAAAGGCACATTGAAAACAAATGCTGGTAGAATTTCCGAGTTATAAGGCCTTAGTCCATAAAACTTTTCAGTTTTTCCTAACGTATCGTCCACAGCTGCGCCGGACATCTTCAGGTCTTCCTACTTCCGCTGAGTCTTGCCGACTGATGAATCAAGTGTTTGAGAGTGACACATATACTATGGAAAGTGGGTATGGCCAAACTGTCACATTATCAGCAGAGATAGTCCTTTGTCAGAGATTAAACATCACTATCAATTGCAATCGGTCAGAGATGAAACCTGTCAATCTTTTAAAGCTACTGTCCATACGTCACTAAGTTTCTTAGCTTCTTCTTTCCTGTTAAAATTTTCCTTATGTTTATATATTTCAATAGCGTCTCTGTATTGCCAAGGATGATAATTATTCATTGTAGATAAAACTGTTGTTTTGGAAAACCTCACTATATGACTTCCAGATTGAACAGCATGCTCTGCTACAGCTGATTCCTCTTATTTTCCTAGTTGGCAAAGACTTTTGTGTTCCTTCTGTCTAATTTCTATACTTCTTTTTGTGGTTCCAATATAAACTTTACCACATGCACAAGGAATTTTATAAACGCCACAAGCAGAAAGAGGAGGTCGTTTATCTTTCACAGAACGGAGTATTTGACAAATATTTTTAGTTGGTCTGAAAACTGGTTTGATGTGTTTGTGAATTTTTTTTTTTTTCCCCTATTTGATCATTTACTTTTCCGATAAATGGCAGGGAAACTGTGTTCTTCCATCACTTTGTTTGATCACTGGTTCTTAGACTATTGTTATTTGGTCGCAGAACTCTTTATTTCTTTATTGGAATAGCCATTATTCTTGAAAGCTTGCTTGAGGTGTTTTAATTCAGCTTCCAGGTGTTCCAGAGTGCAAATTCTCTTGGCTCTGTCATCGAGACTTATGATAACACTTCTCTTCTGTTGTGGGTGATGATTAGAGTTATTATGTAAATATCTGTCTGTGAAGGGTATTGCGCTGTCCTTTTCCATTGCTATCTTAAACTGGAATATTTTGATTTATGTTATTCAGATGAGAAAAGAATTCATCGAATGCTTCTTTACCATGAGGCCATACCACGAATGTATCATCTACATACCGATACCATAGAATTGGTGTCTGTTTTGCTACTCCTAAAGCTGATTGTTCGAATTTTTCCTTTTTTTTTTTTTTTTAATATATATATAAGCTGCCAAAAGAACTAAAGAATCTTAGCACTAATCCACATGCTTTCAAATCTAAATTGAAGAGTTACCTCATGGCTCACTCCTTTTATTCTGTCGAGGAACTCCTAGAAAAGTTAAACAATTAAGCTATTCATTTTTTTTCTTTATTGATTCTTTTCACTTTGTCTTAAGATTGTCGTGTACAAAGGACTACTTAAAAATGTCTCTTACCATTCTTGTGTAACAATTAATGTATTGACTTGTTCCATGACCATGGAATCTCACTCTTCAATTGGGTCCTATGGAACAGAAAAAAAAACAAACAATAAAACAATAAATAAATAAAAAATTAGCAATCGTAGGATCCAATGGGTTACCATTGGCAACACCATCAACTTGTTCATAAAAATCACCGCCCCACTGGAACTGACTAGAAGTCAAGCAATGTTTAAAAAGAGTTGTTAGATCTTCTGAAAAAATATCCGTTATAAAAGTCATAACTTCGTGAACGGGTATCACGGTGAATAATAACACCACGTGAAAACTTACAAGCATGTCTTCAGGACTTAAAGATAGTCCTTCAAATTTTCTGATAAAACGACTTGAATCTTTTATATAAGAGTCAGTTTTACCAATGCATGGCTGTAGACAAGTTGCCAGGTATGTTGCTCTTTCATATGTTGGGGAGTCGATGGCACCAACAATTGGTCTAAGAGGAATATTAATTTTATGAACCTTGAGTAGGTCGTGGACATATGGCTTCACTCTTCAATAAGGCTTTCTTATCTTCTTTTGGAACTGAGGTAGTTGACTTTATCAGAGTATTTGTCTTTTTCAAAATGCTGGCTGTAGGGTCTTTCTAAGCTTTCTGTACTGTCCTGACGTTAAAAGGTCAAAAATTTACTTTCGTAATTTTCCTTGTTTAGAACGATGGTAGCATTTCCTTTGTCTGTGGGAAGAACCACTATATCATTGTCTATATTTAATTCTTTGAGAGCCTTTCTCTCTCCAATCATCAAATTACTTTTCGGAGGTTTACTGCGACATAGTACTCTGGTGGTTTCAATCCGAATTGGGTTAGCAGTTTCTTTCGGGAGAGTTCTTACCCCTGCTTCTAAATTTGTGGTAATATTCTCAACTGGTACTTCCACAGGTGTTATAGTATAGTTTTCACCTTTTGTAAGGAGGGAAATCTCGTCTTAAGGCAATACTCTTTTTGACTTATTGATAACAGTCCCCCAGGGGGCCCACAGCTGTTTTGTGGGTACGTGTGTGGCACACACGGGGCCCCGAGCCGGAGCAGCCTTCTTTCCGCCCCAGGCTGCTTCACTTTCCCTCCCGGTTCATGTCTTTGCCCGGAGATGGGCGTCCTTTGCGAGTTACGGTGGCTTCTTGTCTTAGTTTCTCTTATTACTTGGTTTCTTCCATTCCTAACCTTTGCTTCTGTCTTTCTCTCCTTGCTGTACTTTCCTAGCCTTCCTCTCCTCCTCATTAGTCTCCGCTTCGGCGTTTGAGTCACTTCTTTCTCTTCACTTCTTCTCTTCTTTTTCTTTTCTCCCTGTGCGTGTCTGAAGGCCGACCCACACATTATCATGCGTAGCAGGTGACAGGGTAATGCGTAGGAAGAAGCGCGCTATCGGAGACGCTGGTAATCATGGGGGACACTTCCGCAACGACTTCCTTCTCTTCTTCTGTGACTTTGACCCAGAAACGAAAGATAGATTCGCCTCAGCAAAAGAAAACCTTGCCCAATCTCCTGAAATTCCTAGATTTCTCTCGAACTGACGGTAAAGATTTCAATTCTGTAAATCCTTTCGTCATTCAGAAAGGTGTTGATGCGATTGCTGGCCCTGTTAAGGCATGTTTGCGTCAGCACAATGGTACATTGTTGCTGGAAAACTTATACGGACTACATTGTTACACACATTTCCAGTCAAGGTAGAAGCGCACTGCACACTCAACTTATCACGGGGGGTAGTTTTTACGAGATCCCTTGATGGGTTGTCTGACGAAGACATACAAACCTATATGTACGATCAGGGTGTAACAGCCATGCATAGAATGTTGAAAAAGGTAGATAACCAACCGACACCGACTCGTACTGTGTTTTTGATGTTCGACAGAGTTGAACTCCCGTCGAAGGTCAAGGCAGGGTATGAAGTTATCTCCGTCCTCCCTTATGTACCAAATCCAACACGCTGTTTCCAATGCCACAGATACAACCACACCCGTCAATCTTGCCCTAATGCAGCAAAATGTCACCTGTGGTAGGGACGCCCATCAGGGGGATTGCCCATCTCCGTCCCCTCACTGCCTTAATTGCAACGGTGACCATGCGGCTTCCTCTCGGGACTGCCCTGTATATAAGGATGAAAAGGTCATCCAGCAAATTCGGGTTACGGAAACGGTATCAACATCTGCAGCTCGAAAGTTGTCGGCGAGTCGAAAGCCCACTGTCCTCCCAGCGGGCACATACAGTAAGGTCCTCACCTTCACTCGACCTACTAAGGATGCAGGTACGCAGACCTGCGATTTCACTTTCGCTGACACAGTTGTGCGATCGGCCACCCGAAGACTGCCCATTCCATGTCCCCGCTGCTTCTAAAATTCAGTCTTCGTCAACCTCTAATAAACCGCGGGCACCTAAACAAGATGCCTGGACTTCGAAAAAGGAACCGGTTCGTGAAGCTTTTCTGCATTCTCAGGCTTCTCAACCGTCAACTGCCTCTTCTCACCGTCACTCTTCCAGAAGAGCCAACAAGAAAAAGAGTTCCTCTCCTTCCCCGCCAAGGCGTGACCCACCCGTCATGCCGCCCAACAGTAGTCGGCCCCGATCATCTTGTCTCGCTGGGACGCACTACTGTTAGCCGGGCAACCTGCATTTTACCGGAAGCTGCCCCTCCTTATAAAGTCGGGAAGGTGGCAGATGTATCGTTTGAACCTATGGAACATGACTCTCTGCCTCTAGATGGCGACAGTAGTGCTCCCTAGAAGTCCGGTCCTCAGCGGCTGTCGAGGTGACCTAGCTTGCTTGTTCCTCTTTATCTTCTTTTCTTCTCTTATTTTTTATCATGGCGCTCCTTCAATGGAATATTCGCGGCATTCGTTCCAACAGTGATGAATTGAAACTTCCACTCAGACTGCACCATTCATTTGTGGTCGGACTTCAAGAAACGAAGTTACGCCTATGCGACAACATAGTTTTTTCCCAATATATCTCCGTGCATTTTGA
Source organism: Locusta migratoria (assembly GCA_026315105.1). NCBI lineage: Eukaryota > Metazoa > Arthropoda > Insecta > Orthoptera > Acrididae > Locusta > Locusta migratoria. The sequence continues at coordinate 499,237,666 of CM048747.1, forward strand.
CCTGCCCCTTGTGGAGGGTATTGCAGCCCATGGAGGGGTTATGTTGCTCGTTAGAGATGACATATACTACCATCCTATTCCACTGCACACTCAACTACAGGCAGTTACCATCCGCATCATTCCTCCCACCTTTTCCTTCTCCCTTTGTAACATCTATACCCCATCGTCTTCTGCCTTTACTAGGGCAGATGTGCTGCACCTTGTTGCCCAACTTCCTTCCCCGTTTTTGTTGATAGGCGATTTCAACGCCCACCACACCCTATGGGGTTCTCCGGTCTCTTGTCAGAGAGGCTCCCTTTTAGTGGACATTCTCAACCATCTTCATCTTGTCTGCCTAAACACAGGTGCACCAACCTTTCTTTCAGATACGACGCATACCTACTCTCACTTGGACCTTTCGATATATACTGCTCATCTTGCGCGTTGTTTTGAGTGGTATGCTCTCTCTGATACATACTCGAGCGATCATTTTCCCTGCATAATTCATCTCCTTCATCATACCCTTCTTCCGGGTTCCACTAGTTGGAACATCTCGAAAGGTGACTGGGTACTGTTCTCCTCACTGGCGGTTTTCCATGATGGGAACTTCCCCACCTGTGATAGTCAGGTCGAATACCTCACGGAAGTCATTCTCAATGCTGCCGAATATTCCATTCCACGCACTTTGTCTTCTCCACATCGAGTCCCAGTCCCCTGGTGGACTGCGGCATGTCGCGATGCTGTTAGAGCCCGGAGACGTGCTCTACGCAACTTTCGCCGCCACCCAACGTTGGTGAACTTTATTAACTATAAACGTTTATGAGCACAATGCCGTCGAGTCATTAAGGAAAGCAACGGGCCTCCTGAATTGCTTTTACTAGTTCATTTAACAGACTTACTTCTTCTTCTATTGTCTGGGGGGGGCCTGCGCCGGTTATCTGGCACAAAGGTCCACTCCCCAATTCCTGGCTTGACCGTCGCAAATGAAGTCTTCGTAGACCCAGCCGATATATCCAACGCTTTGGGTTAATCTTTTGCAGAAGTCTCGAGCTCCACACATTATCACCCCGCCTTTCTCCCTCGAAAACAGACAGAAGAGGCACGGCCACCTTCTTTCCAATCTCTCAATCGGGAAAGTTACAATGACATTTTCACCATGAAGGAGCTTGAACGTGCTCTCTCTGTGTCCTGATCTTCTTCTCCAGGGCCTGATGCAATTCATATACAGATGCTGGAAAAACCTTTCTCTTGCGGGTAAATGTTTTCTCCTCCGCAATTATAATCGCATATGGATTGAAGGTCAGGTCCCCACATGCTGGCGTGAAGCAATTGTTGTTCCCATACCAAAACCAGGGAAGGACAAACATCTTCCTTCGAGATATCGCCCCATTTCTCTCACCAGCTGTGTTTGCAAGGTGATGGAACGCATGGTTAATGCTCGGCTGATTTGGCTGCTCGAATCTCGCCGTCTCCTTACCAACGTCCAGTGCGGATTTCGTAGGCATCGTTCTGCTATCGACCACCTTGTTAGATTGTCGACCTATATTATGGATAACTTTTTGTGTAAGCACCAGACAGTAGCTGTGTTTTCTGATTTGGAGAAGGCTTATGAACCTGTTGGAGGGCGGGTATTCTCCGCACGCTCCATACATGGGGCTTTCGCGGCCGCCTCCCCATTTTTATCCAAGCATTTTTACTAGATCAAAGGTTCCGTGTACGAGTGGTCTCTGTTTTGTCGGGCACCTTCCGCCAGGAGAATGGGGTGCCACAAGGATCTGTGTTGAGCGTGGCACTTTTCGCCATAGCAATTAACCCATTTATGGATTGTCTTCCGGCCGACGTATCTGGCTCCCTTTTTGTGGACGACTTTGCAATTTACTGCAGTGTTCAGAGATCGTGTCTCCTGGAACGCTGTCTTCAGCGTTGTCTCGACCGTCTGTACTCTTGGAGTGTCGCCAATGGTTTCCGGTTTTCTATGGCTAATATTGGACAGGAAACTCTGCTGGTCCCCGCATGTGTCATATCTGGCTGGCTGGTGTTTTCGTTCCCTTAACGTCCTCCGTGTTCTTAGCGGTACGCATGGGGAGCGGATCGAACCGTCCTACTTCACCTCTACCAGTCCACTGTCCACTCAAAATTGGATTACGGAAGCTTCGTTTATTCTTCCACACGGCCATCCATTTTACGTCGCCTAAACTCGATTCATCATCAGGGGTTACGCCTGGCGATAGGAGCTTTTTACACAAGTCCTGTTGACAGCCTCTATGCCGAAGCTGCCGAATTACCTTTACCATATCGCCGTGACATATTACTGTGTCGGTATGCATGCCGTTTGCTTTCGATGCCGCACCATCCTTCCCATCCATCGTTCTTTAACGACTCCCTCGATAGCCAATACGGGCTGTCTTCGATTGCCCTGCTCCCTCCTGGAGTCCGTTTTCGTCACTTGCTTCGGCAGTTCGATTTTACTCTCCCTTCGACATTTCAAATAGGTGAGAGCCCAGTGCCACCTTGGCTTCAGGCTCAAGTTCGCGTTCACCTCGAATCACCTCACTCCCGAAGGAGAGTACTTCGGATGCTTTATACTGCTCGCGGTTTCTTGAACTTTGTGCACGTCTCGAAAATTCAGTTTTCATATATACGGATGGCTCAAAGACCAATGACAGTGTCGGATGTGCGTTTGTTGTCGGGGATGACTATTACCAGTACAGGCTTAATGCCTACTGCTCGAATTTCACAGCGGAGCTTTTTGCCCTCTATCAGGCTGTACTCTTCATCCTTCTTATGTTATCTGCTCTGACTCCCTCAGTGCCATCCAGAGTCTGAGCGACCCCTTTTCAGCCCATCCTATTGTGCACCGAATCAACCGCTCCCTTCAGTTATTAGCTTCTGACGGCCCTCGCATTCACCTCCTGTGGGTACCTGGCCACGCAGGCGTGCCTGGTAACGAGGCTGCTGATGCCGCTGCCAAGGCTGCAACTCACTTACGTCGGACAGCTACGTCCTGTGTCCCATCGCACGATATTCAGTGGGCTCTTTCGCGACGCCTTATATTGTCGTGACATAATGTGTGGTCTTAACTTACTAATAATAAACTCTGGACCATTAAATCGCTCCCGGTGGCTTGGATGACCTCATCACGCCGCTCGCGACGAGAAATCATCATCTTGGCCCAGTTGTGGATCGGACATTGCCGGTTCAGCCACCGTCACTTGCTCAGTGGTGACCCCGCACCATTATGTTCCTGTGGCCACTCGATGTCGGTGTACCATGTTTTATTGTCGTGTTCAAATTTTACTCCTGTTCGGCTTGCACTACATCTGCCAGAGACATTGGAAGAAATTTTAGCTGATGACGTGCGGGCTGTTGCTCGAGTATTGGATTTTATCAATTTCACCAATTTGTCAAGGACATTTAGCTCTTCGCTTTGTTGTTTTTTCTTCTATGTTTTTAGCTGTTTTTATATAGTCTTATTATCCTTGGGTATATCCCAATTTTGATTCGGGTGCTAATGACCTTAGTAGTTGTGAGCCCTAAAACAAGTCCAACTCTACCTCATTAGCAAGGAATAAATGTAGCTGAATCATTTTATGATCGATAGAATCCATCTCTCACCTTCTAAATGTATCCTTTTATGAAGTAATGCTGCTTCAGTATTATCATAAATCCATTGAACATGATCTGTCAAAAATGTTCTCTTCATTTTTTAAAAAATTGGCGTAGAAGACGACTCTCTGCAATGTACCAAAAAAGGTTAAAGTACAAATTAACTGTGCTCTCTTCTTATGTAAAAATTCCAGACATCTGACTGATTTTGAAACATTCTCCCCGTAGAGTCTGAGAGTGACATATATATTGTGGAAAGTGGGCATGGCCAAGCTGTCCACAGTATATATGTCACACTCATACACCCGACTCATCAGTCGGCAAGACTCAGTGGAAGTAGGAAGACCTCTGAACATGTCCAGCGTAGCTCTGGACGAAACGTTAGGAAAAACTGAAAAGTTTTATGCACCACGGCCTTATAAACTGGACATTCTACCAGCAACTATGACATCCGGTCGTGAAGGTCTTCTTTGCATGATAAGAAGACTCTATGGGGAGAATGTTTCAAAATCAGACAGACATCTGGAATTTTTACGTAAGAAGAGAGCACATTTAATTTGTAATTTTAACTTTTTTGTTACATTGCAGAGACTCATCTTCAACACTAATTTCTTTTTTTTTTTTTTTTAATGAAGAGAACATTTTTGACAGCTCGTGTCAACTGATTTATGATTCTACTGAAGCAGCATTACTTTGCGAAAGGATACATTTTACAAACGAGAGATGAATTCTGTCGATCGTAAGTTGATTCAGCTTCATTTATTCCTTGCTAATGAAGTAGTGTTGGAATTGTGGAATAAAATATATTACCTCACATTTTCATCTATGGAGCCTACAATGGAAATAACTACTTGTAGACATAAGAAGAAATTTGAAAGATGACATTCTGAGGTAGAAAGTACTAACAATGTAATGATGACTGACACTGTTTTTAATAAGAGATTTCCGCCCTTACAAAAGGTGGAAACTATGCTATAACACCTGTAGAAGTACCAGTTGAGAATATTATCGCAAATGTAGAAACCGGGATAAGAACTCTCCCGAAAGAAACTGCTAATGCAGTTAGGATTGAAACCACAAGAGTACTATGTCGCAGTAAACCTCGGAAAAGTAATTTGACTATTGGAGAGAGAAAGGCTACATCTACATACATACTCCGCAGTTCACCGTAAGGTGCGTGGCGGAGGGTACACTGTACAACTACTAGGCATTTCCTTTCCTATTCCACTCCCAAATTGAACGAGGAAAGAAAGAATTCCTATATGCCTCCGTACGAGCCCTAATTTCTCTTATCTTGTCTTTGTGATCTTTATGCGAAATGTAAGTAGGTGTCAGCAAGATCGTACTACACTCAGCTTCAAATTCCGGCCCTCTAAATTTAATTAACAGAAATTCACGAAAAGAACGTTGTCTTTCTTCCAGCGATCCCCAATTGAGTTGCCAGAGCATTTCCGTGACACTCGCACATTGGTCGAACCTACCGGTAACAAATCTAGCTGCTCGTCTCTGAACCGTCTCTATGTCTTCCTTTATACTGATCTGCTGCGAGTCCCAAACACTTGAGCAATACTCAAGACGTGGTCGTACAAGCGTTTTATACGCGGTCTCCTTTACAGTTGAAGTACATCTTCCCAAAATTCTCCCAATAAACCAAAGTCGGCTGTCCGCCTTACTCACAACTGTCCTTACATGCTCGTTCCATTTCACATCGCTCTGCAATGTTATGCCTAGATATTTGAACGACGTGACAGCATCAAGAAGCTCACTACTAATGCTGTATTCGAACATTATGGGATTGTTTTTTCTACTCATGCGCATCAATTACATTTTTCTACATTGAGAGCTAGCTGCCAATCTTCACACCAACTAGAAATTTTGATCAACGAGTGACTGGACAGTGGGCTTTGACCCGCTTATCGATTTTACATAGGACCAGAATTTTTTCGGGTTCTCAGAAAGATCTTTTGCTAAGGTATGGCTGTGATAATTATTGTATGCTTCACGCATCGATCTTTTTATAGACGCACGAATCTCTACTAACTTTTGCCTGTCATCATTTGCGTGTCCTTTTTTGAATCGAGAGTGCAACAGCCTTTGCTTTTTCAGCAGCTTTCTAACATTATTATTATACCACGGTGGATCTTTTCCATTCTTAATCGTCTTTACTGGCACATATTTCTCTAACCCTTTATTAACAATGCACTTAAATTTAGTCCACAATTCCTCTACATCCATAGTCCCGGAATTAAACAATGCCCATTCATTTTTTAAGTGCGATCGTAACATTTGCTTATCGGCTCTTCCCAACAAAAACACACTCCTAGCCTTGTTGATTGGTTTATGAACTTTGGTCACCATCGATGCTATGACGATATCATGATCACTAATTCCTGTCTCTACACAGACATCGTTAATAATGTCAGGCTTGTTTGTGGCTATTAGGTCTAGAATATTTCCATTGCGCGTGGGTTGCCGGTTTAACTGCTCAAGACAGTTTTCGGAGAACGTGTCCAAAAGTAGCTTGCAAGACTGCTTGTCTGTACTGCCTAAAATGTAACTAGCGAGGTCCCAATATATACTCTTAAAGGTTGAAGTCTCCTCCGACTAATATTACATGGCTCTCAAAGAATTAAATGCCTACAATGTTATAGTGATTCTTCCCGCAGATAAAGGAATTGCCACCATCGTTCTAAACAAGGACGATTATGAAAGTAAAATTTTTTACTTTTTAATGTCAGGACAGTACAGAAAGATTAGAAAGACCCTACAGCCAGCATTTTGAAAGAGACAAATATGATGAAATCAGCTATCTCAATTCCAAAAGAAGATGAGAAAGCGTTATTGAAGAGTTGAAGCCATGTGTCCAAGATTTTATGGTCTACCCAAGGTTCATAAAATTAATATTCCTTTTAGACCGACTGTTGGTGCCATCAACTCCCCAATGTATGCAAGAGCAAGATACCTGGCAACTTGTCTACAACCATACATTGGTAAAACTGACGCTTATATAATAGATTCAACTAATTTTATCAGAAAATTTGAAGGACTAACTTTATGTCCTGAAGACATGCTTGTAAGTTTTCATGTGGTGTCATTATTCACCATGATACCAGTTATCAAAGTTATGACTTTTATAACGGATATTTTCCCAGAAGATCTAACTACTATTTTTAAGCATTGCTCGACTTCTAGTCAGTTCCATTGGGGCGGTGATTTTTATGAACAATTTGATGGTGTTACCGTGGGTAACCCATTTGGTCCTACGATTGTTCGAATTTTTCCATATAAAAATTAACAATCAGCTTTAGGAATACCAAAAAAGAAACCAGTTCTATGGTATCGGTATGTAGACGATGGCCTCACGGTAAAGAAGCATTGGATGAATTATTTTCTCATCTGAATAACATAAATAAATAAATCCAGTTTACGATGGCAATGGAAAAGAACAGCGCAATACCCTTCTTGGATGTTTTAGTTATGAGAAAGGTAGATGGAAAACTGAAATATAAAGTTTTTCGAAAAGCTTCACACATAGGCAGATATTTACATAAAAACTGTAATCGTCACCCACAGCAGAAGAGAAGTGTTGTCAAATGTCTCATTGACAGAGCCAAGAGAATTTGCACTCCAGAACACCTGCATGCTGAATTAAAACACCTGAAGCAAGCTTTCAAGAAAAATGGTTATTTAGATAAAGAAATAAACAGGGTTCTGGGACCAAATAACGATAATCTAAGAACGAGTGATCAAACAAAGTGATGGAAGAACACAGTTTCCCTGCCATTTATCAGACAAGTAACTGATCAAATAGGAAAAAAAATATTCATAAACACATCAGACCAGTTTTCAGATCAACTAAAAAAATATGTCAAATACTCTGTTCTGTAAAATATAAACGACCTCCTCTTTCTGCTCGTGCTGTTTATAAAATTTCTTGTACATGTGGTAAAGTTTATATTGGAACCACAAAAAGAAGTATAGAAACTAAGCTGAAGGAACACAAAAGTCTTTCCCGAATAGGAAAATCAGAGAAATTGGCTGTGGCAGAGCATGCTCTTCAATCTGGAAGTTTATATAGTGTTTTTTCTGAAACAACAGTTTTATCTACAATGACGAATTATTATCTATGGCAATACAGAGAAGCTATTAAAAGATATAAACATAAGAACAATTTTAACAGGAAAGAAGAAGCTATGAAACGTAGCGACATATGGACAGTAGCTTTAAAAGATCGACAGGATTTATCCCTGACCGATTGCAGTCGATAGTGATGTTTTATCTCTGCTGAATAAGTGACAGCTTGGCCATGTCCACTTTCCACAGTATACATGTGTCGCTCTCAGATACCCGACTCATCAGTCGGCGAGACTCAGTGAAAGTAGTAAGACCTCCGAAGTTGTCTGTCACAGCTCTGGACAAAAGTTAGGAAAAACTGAATAGTTTTATGGATCAAGGCCTTATAACCCGGAAATTCTACCAGCAACTACGGCATCCTGTCATGAAAGCCTTCATTGCATGAACAAATGCTAGAATTGTCAGCATTCAGACTGAATAATTTTTTGTTGTTCCTTTTTGTAACACTGCTTTTCCTAAAGAGCATAGTGTATGATGTGATAGTAAAGGAGATAAAGATTAAAATATGAAGGACCACAGAGAAGAGATTAGTGTAAAACTTGGCATCATAATTGGATTTAAGTTGCAAGTGAAGTGCAAGAATTCAACTGTCTTGGCAGCAAAATAATACATGACTGAAGGGATGCAAAAGAAGCAGACTACTGCAGGAAAAGAGAGAAGTCCTCACACAAAAAAAAAAAAAAAAAAAAAAAAAAAAAAAAAAAAAAAAAAAAAAAAAAAAAAAGAAGAAAGGTGTATAAGGCTGATTTTCTTAAACGGGCCAAAACAAGGTTCCGAATTCATGATTTTTTTTCAGAGATACTTTCCATTCAATTTCTAATGAAACTTATTCATTAGAATGTTCTTTTGTATTAAGAAAAAAATGCAAGCTGGAAAGTGACTAGTTTCCTTAAAAATTAATGTTTTCTTAACAAAAACATAAAAATTCTCATTTACATAATGTGCATAAAACTAGTTGTAGTACCTGTGGCTATCATGCTTAACATGTATATGACAGTTATTATTTTCACTGCATGCTACATTTTCATATTCTGGGCATAAAAGTGAAGTACTGAAACTACCTGGTTAATATTTACCCGAAAAATGTGAAAATTTGAGGACAAATTATGGTAAACTTGGTTTACAGTTCATACCGATAAACCAGAGGTGAAAATAATGGAAAATATTTTACTGTATATGACAGTTTACACCCAAAAGATTCTCCGAATCACAATGTAACTAAGTATAAGGTTGGAATTAATAATATAAGGAGGACAGTTTACAACTCACCGCAAAGACGTGGCAACGAGCTGTGACAGGCACATACAAAAGACACACACATACAACACTTTCAGCTATTGGCCATGGCCTTCTTCAGAAAATAGAACATTCATGCAATCACACAGGCACACAACACAGTTATACAACCATCACCTCTGGCTGCCACACTTCGAATCACGCTCTGTGGCGAATTGCGGACGGGAGGGGAGGAGAGGGGATAGGAAGGTTACGTCATGGTGGTGGGGATGGGTTTAGATGGGAATAACGAGATGCAGCTTAGGAATGGAGTGGGGAGGTGGTGAATACAGCGGGTGAATACAGAAAATCACATAACACCCGCTATTGTAAATACTAATTTGATCGGCAGTGAAATGTCTTTCATTATTGTAATTAAAGTGTTGGTTTGGTTGGCATTACAGGAAATGAGGTGTACAGTCGCCAATAACAATTAGCATGCAATATTTTGCCAATTTGATCCCTATATTAATATGTGCTGTATTTTGTATTTATCTTTCATGCTTTTAGTGCAAGAATATGATATGAAATAAATAAGATAAATAAAATACTTTATACTTTCACAAACACTGAATAATATACTCGCCGACAGTTACAGAAATGATAATTTAGCACTTAAAAATTGACAATTAAAAATCACCTCAGAGATATCTTGTTTTTTACTATTGTACACATTGGAACAAACATATTTCACGTAATGGAAATGTGAATATAAGAAAATAGGTTTTTATTTTTTTCCTCCCGAAACTTTATTATGACACGTTTTGACCCGTTACCTGAAAATCACCCAAAAACATCTAATATAGGTCTCAACTTGACAAAGAAATTTCTGATAATATACTTCTGCAGCTCAGGAAAGAAAATATGGTGTTAGAAATTAATGCTGAAGCACTGAGTGTAAGTGCCAATCTGAGAGGAAGAAATTAATAGGAAAGGAAGATACAGCAGACTCTGGACCATATGTTAGGAGGCACATAAAACAATTTCCTTGACCTAAGCATGGAAAAAATTCTCAGAACAGATGCAAACGTTAGTTATTGAGGCACTGGCATAACTAGCCTGTTAGGAAAGTCCTTGGTGACTGAGGCGCTTCAGTCACGGTCAGCACGGCCACTACGGTCGGGGGTTCGAATCCCCCCTCGGGCATGGATATTTGTGCCGTCCTAGTTTGTAAGTAGTTCATAAGTAGTTTGTAAGTTTAGGGACTGATGACCCCGTAGTTAAGTCCCATAAGCTTAACAAACATTTGAACATTTTTGAAAGTCCTTGGAGAGTTTGGTATACCAGTCTGGGTTCTTGAGACATCCAGGTAGCTCCTTTTAGCATGGGTTCAGTAGCTGCGGATGGGAACCTAAATTTGTTGGAGGTGACTGTTACATACTTTCTTATATAGACAGCATCTAATGTTATATAAAGTGTGTTTAGAAGGAATAGTAAATATTTTAGTGGGTTTTAGTGTAGATAAATCACAATAAAATGCTTATAATGTGTGTAATTTTTATTGAGTACAGAGATACAGCTGTCAGTATGTAAACCAAACTTAAAACAAAGGAAATGACATTTGCACTGTTTCTTCTGTTGATTCTTAGTAAATCATCATCATATTGAATTAAAATCGCAAATTTGAGTATGTTCTTAAAGTTTATTTTTATTTAGTTGACCGGTTTTCAGTTTACAAGGTGATCTTCAGACTTTAAAATGTGACGCCGACATGTCTACATGTGGCCTTGAAAGCCAAAAGTCAGTGAAGTACATAAATCATACTCTTATCAAACTCTGTTTCTCAATATGTTGGGAATGCCCCTCTTTGTTTTATATGGTTTGACTGTCTAGATTTATCTCCATAAATACACTGCAAGTCACGTGGCAGAGGGTTCATCGAACCGCTTTTATAATGTTTCTGTACAGTTCCATTCTCTAATAGCCCGCGGAAAAAAGGAACACCTAAATCTTTCCGTTTTCGATCTGATTTCTCTCATTTTGTTTTGATGACCATGTCTTCCTATGGAGGTTGGTGCTAACAAAATATGTTTGCATTTGGAAGAGGTAGTTGATGAAAGAAATTTTGCAAATAGATCTCACTGCAGCAAATAACTCTTTTTAATGATTTCCACCCCACCTCTTGCATCTTTTCCATGACACTCTCTCCCCTAAATCACGATAATTCAAAACATGCTGCCCTTCTCTGTACTTTCTCTAAATTGTATGTCAATCCCACTTGGTGGGGATCCCACAATGCACATCAATACTCCAAAACAGGACACAACCTTCTATGGGCCCTATGGCCCATCAACCATCGACTACTCCCAATGCTTGGTGGGGAGCCCCCCAACTTTCTATTGCTCCCTCTACACCACCTGTGGGGGCAACTTCATCGTCACCATTGGAGACTTAAGTCCTCGTTACCCAGCCAGAGAAGCAGCAGGCTTCCCGGCACCTCTCACCAGGAAGGGGTCCCTTGGGGCACTCCGTTCCGAGGGATCCACGAGTGGTCTGGCGAATGCCAGTCACAGGCTGCAGGTTTCGCACTTTCTGCTCAGAAGGCTTCCCACTCTGCATAGAGCCCTATGACCACTCCTGAGAAGTCCTCTCAGTCCTTAATACCCAAAGGGCAGTGAGAGGTAATGAAGGAGAAGAAAAAGAAGGCGAAAGAGCCTTCAGTGGCTCCAAAGCTACCTTTTGCTACCTCTGCCTCTAAAGATGAGGTGGAGATCCTTGCTTCTCCCGAGGCTCTCGCCCTCACCAGATCTCTAGAAGCAATGGTTCTTGACAATGTGCTGGCATCAGGTGATCATTCAATTTGACATCCTTCTCACCCATCATGGCTTTTCAGCAAAGGAAAAATGAAATTCTACAGTGGAATTGCAGCAGTTTCCTCAACCGTCTAGCTGAGTTGCAACAGTTGTTGTGCCGTTTTCCCATGCTGTGTATGGACCTACAGTAAACTTGGTTTCCTGCTCAGCAGACCCCAGCCCTTCGTGGCTTTCAGGGCTACTTCAACAAACATGCCGACTGTGATAGAGCCTCTCTGTATATACATCCTTGCCATGTCCCCAGTATTGCTGTGTCTCTCCACACACCTCTTGAGGCCAGCGCTGTTTGCTTTCGGGCCATGCAAGAATTTACTGTTTGTTCTGTATACCTTCATCCAGACAGGGATGTCTCACCCCCTTATCTTGCTGCCCTGGTTGCACAGCTCCCCCACCGTTTCTTTTCTTTCTTTCTTTTTTTTTGGGGGGGGGGGGGGGGCTTTAACGCCCATCATCCTTTATGGGGTGGAACGGAGACAACTCGTCGTGGTAGGGATGTTGAAATCTATCTTGCACACCAAGACATCTGCCTTCTAAATACGGTGCCTCTACACACTTCAGTGTTGCACATGGCACATTTTCAGCCATAGACCTGTCGGTTTGTAGCCCGATCCTTCTTCCACATATCACTTGGAGGGCCCATGATGACCTTTGCAGGAGCGACCATTTTTCCTATCATTTTGTCACTCCCACAGTCTCAACTGGCAGAATGCCTGCCACGATAGTCCCTCCATAAGGCTGATCGACAGCATTACACCTTTGTTGTTGAAGTATTTTATCCATTTCAGCAACTGTTAAGGTTCTGCAGCAACCAGTTGCTTGTGATTATTTATTTTTGATGACCGGTTTCGGGTGCTTGAATGCCCTTCTTCTGGTATATTTTAGTATTGTTGCTCAATAAATGTACATTCTAGCAGGAGAATGAATGCTAAGTGCAGAGATTATGCAATAAATAACAATCAGCTGCATCTGCTGGCTAATTACATTGCTCGAGTCCATGCCACACCACACCATCTGAATCACAGGCTTATGTTTCCAATTGTTACCTATCCTTCTCTGCCACGTCAACCTAGATCAGGTCTTCAGATTGTGATCTGGGTTCATACACTCCTTTCCTCACTTCAGTTCCTACCTCTCCTTGCCACTTTCTCCTGCCCATCCCGTACCGCTCCTTGGTCTATCCCCTGTTTGAAGCTCCATCTGCAATTGGCTTGCAACCCAAAGGCATTAGTTTCACCACTGACGCTCCGTCGCAAGTTTTTGGCCCTTCTCAATACTTACCATGACACAGAAGTACTTTATACTGATGGCTCCTTGGTAGGTGGCAGAGTCAGTTATGCCTTTGCTCACGGCGACCACACAGAACAACGGTTCCTGCCACCTAGCTGTAGTATTTTCAGTGCTGAACTGATCGCCATATCTCATGCTGTTGACCATCTAAAAACATGCCCCCAGAAGTCATACGTCATGTGTAGCCTTTGACAAGTATTTCTCTTCCCATCCGTTGGTGCAATCCATTCACAACGCCGTCACTTCACTCGGCAAGTCTGGCTGTTTGATGGACTTCGTTTGGTCTCGGCCACATTGGCATCCCGGGGAATGAGCGTGTCGATCAGCTGGGTAAGCTGGCCACCACCGCTCCTCCCCTGGACATTGGTATCCCAGAACAGGATTTGCACTAACAAGGTGTTTGAGGCTTGGATTTGCACCACAAGGTGTTTGAGGCTTGGAATACGCAATGGGCAACACTGTGCATGGCCAACAAGCTCCGTGTGATCAAGTCCTCTACGGCTGCCTGGAAGTCCTTACTCAGGCCTTCCCGTAGGGACTCTGTTGTTCGCTTACATATTGGCCATATGTGGTTGACGCTTGGTCACCTTTTCTGTCAAGAGGACCCACCGAATTGCCGTGGTGGCAATTTGTTGACAGTGGTCCTCATCCTGTCGAACTATCTGCTTTTAGCCACCTTGCGGCAGTGTTTTAACCTACCTACTGCGTCTGTCTTGATTTTAGCTGACAATGCCTCAGTGGCTGACCATGTTTTAGGTTTTATTCGCTCGGCTGGATTTTGTTGTTCTATATAGTGGGGGGCTAGTTTACCTGGTATCTCAGGTCCTCACCCCTCACCTTTTAATCTGTTGTCTCTCTTATTTTTACCTTGTTTTTTACCTCCAGGTTTTTAGTTTGAGCAGAGTGACTAGCTCATCCTGTATTTGTTTGTGATCAGCCAGCCACTGTTCTATGCTCTATCTATTTTAGCTTAGTTCAAAACTTGGTCTCTCCTATTCCTGTTTTCTTCCGTGGTGTTGAGAGTGTCAGGTTCATTGGCACTGTGTTCCCCTTACGCCTCTCTTCTAGGTGTTGATCTCTATTTCACTTTTCTCCTGCTTGGCTCTATTATTTTTGGTAGGAACAGGGGACAGATAACCATGTAGTTTAGTCCCCTCAAAACCCCCAAAACAACAACTTTATTAACTCCAGATTATCAGTTGCTAAAAGGTCAAGTATATTTTCACAACCATTTATTATTCTAATGGGTTCATAAACTAATTGCTCGAGATAATTTTTAGAAGTTTGTTCAGAATGATTTTGGACAGTGTTTTATGCTTTGCTTACATATTGAGGGTAATTTAAATTCGCCTCTAATTAAAATTGTATGATTGGGGAACATTTTTGAAATTTGGTCCAAGCTTTCTTTGAAAATTTCTGTTCTTTCGGAACAGATGCCGCATGTATATATATAATATGCCAGTGACGGGCAATGATCCTTTCGTTAGTGGGCAGGGGTGGGCAAAGTTTGAAGACCTTACTCTTATGGGAATTAGTACATAATGACTACGAGTTTGAGTACTGTGGGCAGGGTAAAGCTGAGAATTTGTATATGACAGGTAGTCCTTGCAGGTGCAGTGATTACTGTGTCCCCACTGGTGTAGAGGTCAGCACAACTGCCTAGAAAGCGGGAGACCCGGTTTGAATCCTGGCTGGATACACATTTTTGGCTTTGCCCATTCACAGTTGATGTCATATATTCTGTGAATATGAAAAAAATAACAACTGCAGGATCCGAAGTGATGTCTGTTCTTTCAGAACCCTCATCATTTCCTTTTCCCTCTCCTTCCCTTCTGCCTGAAGAAGCAACTGGGTTGCGAAAGCTTGTGTATGTGTGTGGGTGTGTGTATGTGTGTGTGTGTGTGTGTGTGTGTGTGTGTGTGTGTATTCATTTATTTATTTGTGATGCTGTTACACCTGTGCTCCTTCGCCTGGTAAGTAATCTTCGTCTATTTTTTATATTTAATTTTTCCTGCTAGGAATTTTTCGTATTAATATTCAAAGTACACTTACCAGGCGAAGGGGCACAGGCAGTGATAGCAACAAATAAACACACACACACACACACACACACACACACACACACACACACACACACAAGCTTTAGCAGCCTAGCTGCTTCGTCAGGCAGAAGGGAAGGAGAGGGAAAAGGAAATGATGAGGGTTTTAAGGGAGTGGGTAAGGAGTCATACCAATCCCGGGACAGGAAAGACTTACCTTGGGGGAAAAAAGGAGGGTAAACAAATACACACACACACCCACTTGAGGCATCTCTGTCTAACTTCTAACTTCTTTGCTTTCTGGTGTAATTAGGTACGTCGCTTATTTCCGACAAAGGTCATTTGAGAAAGTAAAGACCTCATTTACTACAACATTTTATTTAACATTTTAATTGTACAGTGTCTGACATTAGATTAGTACATATTGAAATTCAATAATTAAAAATTGAAAATACATTGTTGCTTTCAATTTGATTATACATATTGCGTGTAGCCCTATTCATGAAATTCACATAAACAGTTTCCTCGCCTGTTCCAACATAGATTTACACGTTACATTTGCTACACATAAACACTGTCTGCCCTGTACAGTTTGGATTTTTTACATCTTTGCCTTGTTTCTGTAACTTGAGGCCAACTGCATCACTGTGGGTAGTCTATATGGAAAAGATGTTGCTGGATCCCGATGCTTCTTACGCTGCAGTTCATTCTGTATACTGGTCGAAGGCCTACATCTCTTTTTCTTTGTTACATCTTTTCCCTGTTTGCAGAGTGCCTCTGCTATTTTTGACTTGAATTCCAGCAGGTCATTTTGTTCATTATGGGGAATTTTGAAGCTCTCACAGTCCTGCCAATATAACAGCCAGCGAGTGACGATTACAAGATCCACCAAGTGGAAAAACAGCCTATGATAATATTTCCTTGATTTGATTTTTGTCCTATACTAGGATATCAGTGTGTCAAGCAGATCTACCCCTCCCATGAATTTATTATATGGTGTCACTATACTGGGACATGGTACCTGAGAGTATGTTTTTTTTTTTTTTGCTCTCTTCCATCTTCGTACCGTGGTAACTGGTTATGCAGGTGCAAATGTGCTAGTGAGTGTCATGGTACACTTATCAAACCACTTTACAGCTCTGATTCCAACACCTTTGTCAATTGTCTTTTTCTCTTCAAAAGCACCCCTTCCTCATTTCTTCTGGTTGGCATCAGTGGAAAATTTACAATCTGGAAGTCGGTTTGATCGAAAGGTTCCTTCAATTCAACTAGCAAATTTACTGAAGAGAACCAGTTATCAAAATATAACAGATGTTGTGGCCACTTTGAACAACTTGTGCTAGATGCATATTCCCACTCGCACTTATGTCTGGGCAACCGAAGTTAATTTACCTGTGTAATGAATAACACATTTCGTATCATACAAAATAAATGTTTTATAACCCCATTTATTTGGCTTATTAGACAAATATTGTTTCAGTGCTGACTGCCCTTTGAAAAGGCCCATCTGCTCATCGACACTCAACATTAGGTCTTGAGGTATAACCTGAAATTTTGGTTACAGTGCATCGATCACTGGCCTTATTTTTAACAGCCTGTCTCTGTGTGGGTCATAAAGACGGGGCATTTTATGATTATCATTGAAATGGATATTTCTTTTGTTGACAGCCCACACATTACGAGACATGACATCAGCTACACAGCTAACTCGACTTGCCCTTGCCCAATACATAAGAGTTCGAGGCAGCTGATAGACATGTACTGTATATACTCGAGTAATCCGCACCCTCGAGTAATCCGTGCACATCCAAATTTTGCAACCGAGTCACTGATTGTTCAATCTTAAAAGTTAATTAACATGACCCTTATGATTCTGTAGACACGCCATATGCTACATAAATAAATAAAACTCTAAAAATGGGTTTCGGTGATACACCCTTTATGTGTGCTGTTGATAGACCACATAGACAATGGTGGCATTGGTATCTGTGCTTTAAGTAAAACTAATTTCATAAAAGATTAAAAGTCAACAAAAATTTCTCTTCTACATCACAGTTGGCTTTCTACATGATTGCCAGAAGTGAAACCACTGCATTTGCTTTGTGTCTTTTCTAACTATTACTTCTGTTCAAAATCCATCTCATTTCTGCTGTATTTTTAGCAGATAATTGTTTCCCACCTTTCTGCAGTATTTCATTAATTTAATGGTGAAGTAACGCCTGCTATTGCCAGAAAACTCCAAACAGTTTGTTCTTATTTAGAGATTTGTTCCATTTTGTGAAATATTTTTTTGTAAAATTGAAGACTGCATTGAAAAGTTAAAAGGATAATCCATTATCTTGAGTGAGACTAATCGTAACTGGGTATGCTTTTGAATCTCCTCCTTCACTTTGCAATCTGTGATGGTTAAAGTTGGTTCAGTGTTTTTTATTAATTTGAGTTGAAAGCCATTCTCTCAGCATTTTTGAAATGTAGATCTATGGATGATGTTGTGCATGCTTTTGTTAAAAGCTTTTTCTTTCTGTTCTTGCAATATTTGATCATTAGTTTCCAGCTAAGAATTTAAGCTGCAGATCCTGTGTTATTTGATCATGTTGTAAATAATTTGGAAAGTAAGTTTGTATTTGCATCTGGGAATGATTATTCCTCTATAATTATTTGCATTGGCTTCTTTTATGTCATCTCGTAAATATTAAATGGATTGTTACTAACAATCAGTGCTTTGAAATTTTCTGTGTGACCCACACTTTAATTAGATGAAGGCATGGTCTTTAGTGTGGATTTTCATAAATATTATGTTAAAGGTCTTTAGAACTGTTGCCTATGTTGTTTCTAATTTTAATTGGACCATTGGGCATTTATGTTGGAATTGAGATCATTCCAAATTACCTGATTTGAGACATTAACCAGATGTCAAAATGTATTTATCTTATTATGTTGGTTGTCAAACTAATAAAACATTCGATTAATAATGGAAATTCTCTGCAGAGATGACAAATGAACTAATAAAACAGTTCATGTTAAAATATGTTTGCTTTATTTGTGAAGTAAGATTTTGATACCAGTAATTACTGACAATTGTGTTTTGACAGTTTTCATGCTTTCTGCATTACCCCAACAGCTATAAAACTATGACAGGAAGTTCTCAATACAAATTTGGAGTTCTGGCAAAAATTGTCAGGCATATGAAATCCCGACATCAAGAAGGTGACGATCACCCATTAACTCTTGATGAAATTTTAGATGAAACTAATCAACTAGATGTTGGCTCAAAAGTGAAACAGGTCAGTTTAATACCTATTCTTAGTCTTTACTTCTTAAATTGGTTAAAATGTATTTACTGTAAATAAGTGGTTAAAAGTGAAATTGTTGTAAAGGCAGGATGTCAGTTATCTTTCAACTTTAGACATGTTAACGTAGGTTAATGACTCAAATTTGCCACTGTTTCTCTATATGTGGTAGAGTAGCTTCTGTATGTATTCTGTTAAGTATTCTGACATCTGTATAGTTTTTTGCCCTTGGATGAGGTTTTTGGTTTTCTTAATTAAAATTTTGTTCAGTTATAGTGGTTGCTGTCAGAAGCTCTTATCAGCAATCCAAAAATTGAAGTCACAGAGGAGGGGAAGTTTATCTTTAAGCCACCATATAAAATTAAAGATAAGAAAAGTTTATTAAGGCTGCTGAGGAATAATGATCTCAAAGGGCTTGGAGGAATTTTACTGGAAGATGTGCAAGAATCACTACCACATTGTGACAAAGCTTTAAAGGTATGTTCTAGATTGTAATTACTTTTTTTATTGTTAACATGAGTACAATATTTTGCTTTTGTTGTAACTAAGGCAGTAACTGTAATGCCACAGAATTGAATTGGGTGGTTAATTATTTTGTTTACTACTCTTACTTAGTAGCACTGGTTAGTCTTTCTCATTGTAATGACAAATAAATAGTAGACATCCAATTTGTCATTTAAGAGTCTTGACAAGTGTTTGAGGGATAAATATAATTATTTCAGGCAGACGTTTTTCCCAACAAGTAAAGTACAGGATGATGATGATTATAATAATTTCATGTGGATCATTGGCCTGGTGCAACTCTTTCAATTGGACGCCACTTTGGCGACTTGTGTGTCCCTAACCTACCCCAGGGGAAAGGGGACCTACAGCTTAACATGGAATCTTAACCACATGTCGTTTCTGGCAACTCCTGACACTGTTGACAGGGGAAAGATGGGTCAAAATACAGACTGAAAAAATCCGAGGACCGGTTTTGAACCCGCAACTCTTCATTTTCCATTCGAGTGCTTTAACACAAGACCATCAGGCCCAGGGATGCAAATCAAATACCATTGACATACAAAAACACATGAGTAAAAGATGTACATAAAGTTCATATTTTAGTACACTCCAAAAAGTAGCAGAAACTGGATGCGAACTGGAGCACCAATTGGTCACTCTTAGTGGATACTCAGTTTGAAATTTATAGATAGGCCAAAATTATATTGAATGAGAAATGCAACAAAGAAAGAGAAAATGATTGGCATAATGTTACAAGATGAAACTGATTTCTAGATGTTTGTTGGTGCTATATGTACCACTTAGGCCTTACATGATCAATTGGTAAATATATAATTTTTAATCAGTCTCAGTATTCATGAAGTTCTTGGTTGCAACAAATATGAACTGTGATAGTTTCAAAGCAACTTTGTTAAATGCAACTGTGACTAATTCTTTGAAATTCAACCTTCTCTCTCTCTCTCTTTATTCTCTGTAAATATTTGACAGCAAGTCAAATATGTGACACATTTGTAGCCAACACCAAATGTTGGCCAGGATGGGAAAGTAGTCAGACATGGTGTGGATTGCAATTTTGAGTTCAAGAGGCTACATGCATGCTCACAGGTTGGCGTCCATTGGAAAGGAATGTTTTTGTGGAGCATAGCATGAAGTGGATGAGCCAGTGTGGCTGCACCTGGAATGAATTTGTGGTAACAGGCAGTGTTGGCGAAAAATGCCCACAATTCCTTAAAATTTGTGGGCTGGGGCATGGCAGTGACAGCAGCAATGTGGTTTTACAAAGAAGTAATGCAATTCTTAGGGACCTCAATCCCCAAGTACATGATGGACTAGGAAAAAACTAGACTTGTCCAAGATATACTTCAATCCAGCCATTTGGAGGACCCTGAACAATCTCTGCAAGTTACAAATATGCTCTTCCATAGATGCATAAGTTACCATCTTGATGGGTGGTGCATACAGAAGAGACACCATCAATTGTTCTAAAAAATGTTAATTATTGTTTGTTCAGTGGCCACCCCAACAGAAGACAGTGATTCAAGCCAAAAGGTGTGTTAAGTACAAGAAAGTGCTTAGAAGCCTCATCAAATGGAACCTGTAAATATGGTTCTGATAAATCAGTCTTGGAAAAGAACTGACTCCAGTAAGTTTATTATATAACTTGTCTGAACATAGCAAAGTGGAAGAATCAGTGCTGGGTGGAGTGTTGACAGTAACTTTGAAAGAGTCACAGAGGCACAAATTACCATTCAGCTTCTTGACAATTGCAAGAGGTGATGAATTGTGTTGGATGAAATAGGGTAAATGGTGCCCAGAAAAGTCAGTCTGTCTAACTCGGTTTTGAGATGGTCACACAAGGCAACAGGAATGGAACGCACACAAAAAAATTGCAGTCATGCCGTAGCTTTCAAGATAATGTGTGCTTTCAAATTTCAACCTAACCCATCCAAGATGTTGTGCCGTAAAAGTCAGTGCCACATGCCAAAAATTATTGTCAGGAAGGCAGCGGATGATCAGCAGCCAATCGCACGCCGGCACCATGCCTCCTGCAGGGAGCAACCAAGATGTGCGCCCTGAACAAGCAGCTTTATCTTGGCCGACATGCATCTGGAAGGGCACTCTGAACACGACTCCAAACTAGGCAGTTACTATGATTCAGCACAGCTAGCATCGTGCAAGAAGACACCACTGCGAGAACAGACATACTCTCTGAAACTAAAGTTGAGTATTTTGTATACCTTAGTAAATAACACTTGTATTACTAACTAGCTTAAACCCGCGGCTTCACTCGCGTGTTCGTTGATTATGATAGATAATGTGCGAAACGTCAAACCTTTTTTTTAAAGAGATGTATTAAAAGAAATTCCTTTTTTACTGCTTTATTTATTTATTCTTATATTTCCTTATTAGTATGTTTATCCTTACAGAGAAAGAGCTGAAGACATTTTAGCATGCATAGAACAAAGATATGGTCTGTGGCATCACATTTCGCTGTATGTAACTTCCTTGCTATAGATTCACATACGTCATTGCTGGCCTTCAGTCCGAATTTTTTTATAATTTGACCACTTTCAACCACCATATCTTCCACCCCCTTATAGCTATCGGCATAGAACTGCTAAGATGTACAACGGGAGACTTCAGACAACAATTACACACAGACTATTCGTTTGCGTTCTATAGCTTTCGCTGCAGAGCGAAATATTAACACAGACACACACACGTAGAATTTTATATACACCCATAACTTTCCATCCCAATATACTCCACCCTTTTATCATTAACAACCCTCAAGCAACAATGCAACCAAAAAAACCATTTTCAAAGAATAGTTATTGTTCCGCATTTTGCGTTATATTCTTCAAATTACTAAATATCAGATCGCTACAAAACCGTGCCTAAAACCTTCTTCAGGTATAAAATAGTATCTGTACAAATATTTAAGTCTCTGCGTCTTGTCGTTCGGATGTGATAAGCATACACCGAACAGACACTCACGGTTATCACACCTGAACTACAAGACGTAAAGAGCTAAACATTTGTACAGTTACTAATGTCTCCCCGAGGAAGGCTTTAGGAACAGTTTTTATGGCGATCAGGCGATCGGATAGCTATTTATTTATTTATATATATCTGCGAAAGCTAGCATTTTTGTGTGTCTGTGTGTTTATTTGTTGCTATTACTGCCTGTGCCCCTTCGCCTGGTAAGTGTACTTATCTATTTTTTACGTATATATATATATATATATATATATATATAATAGACGAAGATTACTCACCAGGCGAAGGAGCACAGGTGTGACAGCATCACAAATAAATAAATGAATACACACACACACACACACAATCGCAAGCTTTCGCAACCCAGTTGCGTCTTCAGGCAGTAGGGAAGGAGAGGGAAAAGGAAATGATGAGGGTTTTAAGGAGGGGGGTAAGGAGCCATTCCAATCCCGGGAGAGGAAAGACTTACCTTGGGGGAAAAAATGGAGGGTAAACAAATGCACACATGCCCACACATTCACACAGACACAAGTACACCTAGGCAGACATCTACAGTATGTCTGCCTAGGTGTACTTGTGTCTGTGTGAATGTGTGGGCATGTGTGCATTTGTTTACCCTCCATTTTTTCCCCCAAGGTAAGTCTTTCCTCTCCCGGGATTGGAATGGCTCCTTACCCCCCTCCTTAAAACCCTCATCATTTCCTTTTCCCTCTCCTTCCCTACTGCCTGAAGACGCAACTGGGTTGCGAAAGCTTGCGATTGTATGTGTGTGTGTATTCATTTATTTATTTGTGATGCTGTCACACCTGTGCTCCTTCGCCTGGTGAGTAATCTTCGTCTATTTTTTATGTTTTATTTTTCCTGCTAGGAATTTTTCGTCTTAATATTCGTATCATATATATATATATATATAAATAGAAAAGAGATGACTTACCAAAAGGACCGGCTCGTCGAGAGAAACAAATAAAAAACAAATAAAATCACACACAAACACACATACAAGCTTTCGCCACCACTGGCAGCTTCTTCAGGAAAAAGAGGGAAAAAGGGGAGGAAAAGGGAAGGATATGGGTTTTAAGGAAGTGGAAAAGGAGTCATTCCAATCCCAGGAGTGGAAGGACTTACCTTAGGGGACAAAGAGGAAGGTAAACAAATACACACACACTCAGACATATCGAAACACAAACACACCTAGACAGACATTTGTCAAATGTCTTTGCTTTCTACAGTTCTACAGTATGTCTGCCTAAGTGTACTTGTGTCTGTGTAAATGTGTGGGTGTATGTGCATTTATTTACCTTCCATTTTTTCCCCCAAGGTAAGTCTTTCCTGTCCCGGGATTGGAATGGCTCCTTACCCCCTTCCTTAAATCCCTCATCATTTCCTTTTCCCTCTCCTTCCCTTCTGCCTGATGAAGCAGCTAGGCTGCGAAAGCTAGCATTTTTGAGTGTGTGTGTGTCTGTGTGTTTATTTGTTGCTATTACTGCCTGTGCCCCTTCGCCTGGTAAGTGTTCTTCATCTATTTTTTACGTATATTTTTTTCCTGTTAGGAATTTTTCCTCTATAATATATATATATATATATATATATATATATATATATATATATATATATATATCCGATCGCCATTAAAAACTGTTCCTAAAGCCTTCCTCGGGGAGACGTTAGTAACTGTACAAATTTTTAGCTCTTTATGTCTTGTAGTTCAGATGTGATAAGCGTACACCGAACAGACATTCACATTTATAGATATAGATATGTATAGCTGTTTTAGCTGTCCACAAATCCCACTCAACCTGAGCATATCCTTTCCTGGAAGATAGGCCAACGAGGAGAAAACACAAGAAAAGACAAAAATTGAGAACACAGAGATTCAATCTGCCGGTAAGGAACTTGTCAATCTGCCGGTAAGGAACTTGTCAATATGCCGGTAACGAACTTGTCAATATGCCGGTAAGGAACTTGTCAATGTGCCGGTAAGGAACTTGTCAATCTGCCAGTAAGGAACTTGTCGATCTGCCAGTAAGGAACTTCGTCCAAAAACTCTGATGTTGATCAGAGAGAGAAAACCCAAGGCATGAAAGCGTCTGTACCAAACAAATTCTCATTGTAAGCATTATCTATGACCAAAAATGTTAATGAAGGAACCACTGCCTCATGCACAACAGGAGCCAAAAGTTTCCCCAAAACAGGAATGCATTGCTTATTGTAACTTACCAATGTTTGTTAATGGGAGAGAGCACTGGAGATCCCAAATCCATGTAGGTTTGTGAATTTAACTAGTCCTTTCCGCCCCTGTGTGTGTTATTGATCCACCTGGAGCATTTTCGATACACAGTTTGTAAGAGTTCAGAAGTGTCAGAGACAATTAATGTCTATGTTTCTGTCAGTGCCCACTGCATAAGGGTGTGAGTGACACATTGTGGTGCTGTTATTGCACATCTCATGACACTTAGGACATGGGACAGTCATGTTGCCCAAACAAGATGGACGTGACAGGAGCACTGAAAGCGTTGATGTGGCTGGTGAGGTTGCTGCCGTTGCGTAGTGTGCCACTGTCCTATGCAATGCTGGTGCCATATTTGAACCACCACCAGATTAACAGGATCTACTGCAGCAATGCTACACCAAGCCTCTATCCGATTTCCAGCAAAGGAAGATATCTCAAAAGATTGAACAGTGTTCAAAACCTCGACCAACAACAGGTTTTCAAACTGTAAGGCACGTTAACACACCTCCTTGTTGGGAGGCAGCAGGTTGGAAGGCAGTATAATGATATCATAGACCATAGAATCAGCATGGGAATCCTGATAATCATTGGTAACATACAATTATTTACTGTTAAAACCCTGGAGCTTAATCACCGAAGCTCGATAAGACTGGTGGGGCTTTTTGCAACAATAATAAAACTCTATGAGCATCATCATGGCATGTGTGCATTTGTGTTAATATCCAGACAACAACTGACACATTTGATTAAAGGAGAGCAACGCCAGTTTTTGAAGCAGCGCCAGCTGGCATAACAATTGGTAATCATGAAGTGATATTCATGACATAAACAAAGCCTTACACAGATTGGCATCTCTGATGCTGAATGCAAGAAAAGCCACTTCTCATAGACCGAGCGAGGTGGTGCAGTGGTAACACACTGGACTCGCATTTGGGAGGTGGTTCAAATCCACCTCCGACCATTGTGATTTAGGTTTTCTATGATTTCTCTAAATCACTCCAGGCAAATGCTGGGATGGTTCCATTCCTACCCCATCCTTACCCAAACACCTGAGCGTAAACTCCGTCTCTAATGACCACACTGTCGATGGGACGTTAAACCCTAAGCTTCCCCAGTAGTGATAACAGCCATGAAATCCCATTGCTGTCTGAGAAGAGCCTGTATCAGAGCCTTGTTATTCATAGGAGCGGAAGGAGCAAACGAAGATGTAGAACATACGAAGGTGAGTACCCAACTCATTGCCAAAAGTGTTACAACAATCCATTAGGTGGCACCAATGTCGCAGATGAGAGTTTGGCATGGCTGCACTGAGCATTACAAGTATAAACAAGTAAAGGAAATAATGCACACTAACTAAGAAAAAGAATGTGTCAGAGAATGGAAGGAGGAGGAGCTAGCAATAATAGAACAAATTCAAGAAAGTAGTACATTGGGGTTCAGGAATGACATACTACATAAGATTATAAGCAGTACTGTGAGATTATATTACATAAAGATGTTAAGGCACAGGAATTTGACTTATGCGAAGGATTAAAAATTTTCGAACACCTATGATAGTAATATTCTTAATGATCAGATCGAAGTTTCAAGTAGATAGTTCCTAGAAGATTTCAAGCTGATATCTTCGGTTCTGTAGACTAAATCACTCCAGGCAAATGCCGGGACGGGAAAAAGTCGATCATTCGGTTGTAGTTTCTCGTATCGGTTGAATTATTCATTCATTCTTCTGAGTGAAACCAGTCGGTGGGACCAACCGAATGAAACAACCGATTCAGTTGGTTGGACTATTCATTCATTCTTTTGAGTGAAACCAGTCGGTGGGATCAACTGAATGAAAACATCGACACAGTCGGTTGGACTACTCATTCCTTCTCTTTTGAGTTAAATAAGTCGATGGGACCAACCGAATGAAAAAATTGACACAGTATGTTGGCCTCTTCATTAGTTCTTTTGAGTGAAACCAGTCAGTGGGAGCAACCGAATGAAACAGTCAGTCGGTCGTAGTTTTACTATGTTGGATTAATATTCGTTTATTTTTTTCGAATGAAAGTAGTCTGTGGGAACAACCGAATGACAACATGCGACACATTTGCAGTTTTGTACATTGACTGGATTACTCATACTTTCTTTTCAAGTGAAAACAGGCAGTACGTTTCGTCATATCGCTGGAGAAGGCCTGCAATCACTTTAATTGCCCACCCCAGACTTCAAAAACACCGATCATCTGGGCCCGATCAGATTACTTTTGCAGACACCCACAGTCTGTAGAAGATAAGTGGCCGATGACCACAAGTACCGCGGGGAGTGGGGACACGAGAGAGGGTGCTGCCTTGCTTGAGTTTTCACTGCTGGGAGTGCCAGCAGGCGCGCGCCATACTCCACACAACAGTGTCTTGCGAGTGGGGCGTGCCATCACCGATTGTTGTCGGTTTCTTACAGTCTCAATAAAGAAGCGTGGAAACTACAGGGTGTTTCGAAATGATCTCTACAAGTTTAATCTCGCATACTGTATCTTCGAAGTGGGAACAGGTAGAAACGTGCGGTTTGCGGCTTATTGTTCATACGTATCTAAGGTTGTAGTAGGACAGAGTTAAGTATGTTAACCTTGAGCATATTTGCTAGATCCAAATTCGAAGATCACTAAAACATTAGGTATTGTAAAAGTATTTTGTATAAAATATTTCTTACAAAAATATTTTTGTTAATTGTAACTAATTTGGAGGAGTACGAGAAGACATACAACATTTATCAGTGCTGTAAATTTTCTTCAGCGTGTCTGTATTCGTCAACAGTATATGAAAACATTCATCTCAAGTTTCGTAATTATTCACTCTTGTCACGCCGTGGTGGAGTAGCCGAGCGGTCTAAGGCACCTCGCCGCAGAGCGCGCAGTGGCTCGCCGTCGGAGGTTCGAGTCCTCCCTGGAGCATTGGGGTGTGTGTGTGTGTGTGTGTGTGTGTGTGTGTGTGTGTGTGTGTGTGTGTGTGTGTGTTTTGTCCTTAGGTTAAGTAGTTTGTAAGCTACAGACTGATGACCACGCAGTTTGGTCTGATAAATTTACAAACATTTGAATATTTGAACTCTTGTCACAGATATGTCTGTGGTTATCGGTGAAACAGTGTGAAGGTTTATTCCATCCTTCCGCCATGTACCATACAAAAGCTTAGATGAACAGTGAACTGCTACTTGTTTTGAAAGTCAAGTGTGCAAAATGTCATCAAGATCGGAATAAAACTTTATATTGGCGTCAAAGTCTGGAGTACCTTCTGTCATGCATCGAACTAAAGTAGATGTAGACGGTGACCATTCTCTTTCTTTGAAGGTGAAGAGCGAAATATATCATTAAAATTCGAATACAAATGGAATTTGTCGAAGTTAGTAGGTAAAGTACCCTCCTCCATGCACCTTCGAAATTTATTGTACACAATTACCTTCGTCTTGTTTTAAAGGTCAAGTGTGCAAAATTTCATCAAGATTGGAACAAAACTGTAGATTTGCATGCAATGGAAACACACACACGGTCACAGTGCTTTATTTATAAGATTTGTCTCTAAGAAAGTTTCATGCTGAATCACGGTTCATTTATACCCGAAAAGACTGAAGGAGTATGCAAATAAAGTCACACAAAGTCGGTGAATTAATAAAAACATCCATATAACTGCTGAAACCGCAGAGCCTTTTTCCAGCCGGTTGTATCCCATCAAGTGAAACCACTCAATGCCGAGAACATTCATATAAAGGTCAGAGACTTGTTTCATTCGGTGCTCGCGCATCGCCTGAAACCCACCGAATGAGTGAAAACATTCATATAACGGTTGCAACCGACAGAGACTGGTTTCATTCGATTGTTTCGCATCGACTGAAACCACTAAAACCCTGCCAGTGAGTGAAAACATTCATACGGCCACAGAGACTATTTTCATTCGGTTGTTTCATTGGACTGAAAAAACCGACTGAATGAAAAAACAACCGATTGACCAATCGGTTGTTAAAAACAGTCGGTTGCCCCATCACTAGTTAATGATACAGATGGTGTGTGTGTGTGTGTGTGTGTGTGTGTGTGTGTGTGTGTGTTTGCTTGTTTGTTTGGGAACAGATACATTTATCACATCTAGGATGTGGTGATGAAGTTTTATCATTGAAATTCCATTTAATGATTTTTATATCACAAACGTTCAGTATCCTCAAACTCTTGGTTTTCCTTATAAAATTCCTGTAGCCCTGTCTGTTACTTTGAACAGTCAGTTCATAGATCTGAAGCAAGTTAATATTTCTGGATTGAATTATTGCAATTATTGCTCTCTTTTTATGTATGCACTACAGTTTTCTGTTCTGTATATATTCATATTTTTTCTTTCTAACCACATATTGAATGTTATAATGTTGTGAAGTGAACCTCGAATGTATGAAAGCTTCAAATGAGGGCTTAAATTTTTGTATAGCCAGTTTCCTCATGGCTCAGAAGTGAAACCAGATTCAGAGAGGTTGCCACTGTTTGCCAGAGGACGCCAGTTACCTCATTTTCTTACAGGACTTGGTAAAGATACAAGATATACAGTATATGGAAAAGCATCCAATCAAATGTTATTTATTAGGTGTTTGTAATAAACAGCATACAAAAAAAGAACAATTTTATTTCTTACATTCCCACCCTCTCACATCGAACAACCTCCTTCCGTTCCATACAGAATGTGGTAGTTTTTGCTGCAAGTTTCTGCTCTTCATTTGTTCCGTTGTCTCTTGAAATCTTCAAATCACAACTGCTGCCCTTCTTGGGTTGCTTGTTTCTCTGGATGTTTTCTAATAGTGTATGACTCTTGAATGTTTTAGAAGATCAATTGGGAATCGATGTTTAAACGTTCTTCTCCAAGAGACTCGTGTTTGTTTCCTTTGTAAAATTCTATAAAGAAACTTTCCTCTCAGTTAATATTTTCTACAAAAAGTGAATTTTTACTCTACTGTGTTGAACATAATTTCAAATGTCACTTTATGGTACCATCTTCTTGTTTTGATCAGTGGTGAAAAATAACTTGCCACATGGTCTGATACATTGATTCATTGTGTTGTTGCATTATGTTAAAATTTTCTGCAGGCTTAAAAGATTACCTTACATTATCTTACTTTTCTTTCCAGTGGTTCACATTTTGATGCCATACTTAGTGGTGAGAAACATCACATCTCTTTTGTCCTGCCATTTAGCTACTACTATTCCATTAGGCTCTCTTCCAATGACTTTGTGCCTTTGTTAGACTCTCTTCCAGTGACTTTGCCTCTTCTTATTTGTGATGGTGGTGGTGGGGGTGGGGGAGGGAGGCGGCATGCTTCCGGTTTTTTTAGGCAGGTTGCCTATGGCGTTAGTATTTCTATCCAGCAAATACCTAGCTAACGACATGCTTGTGTAATAATTGTCAGTAATTGCAGTGCATCCTTTGTCTACATATTTCCCATTAAGTCTAAACCTACTTTCTCTGCACGAGTTTTACTGACCTTGTACAGCCATCCTGTGTAAACTATAATTCTTAGCATATTAGGAGCTTTATTACATGATTTGAATACCTTTATTCCATATTCATTGCCTTTGATGTTAATGTACTGACAAAATAAAAGTCGTCAGCAAAAGGGCACCATCAATTCGTCCACTGCTAGCATCTCTCCAGGTTCATATTGTGAGCAAAACTTACTCTGCATCATATCAAGGAGTTTTCAGAGCTTGAATAAGTGATCACTTTTAACTACAGTTGCATTTTCCTCGAAACTGAGAAACCTCAACTGCAGTTGAAATAAATTATGAGACATACAGTATAACCCCACTTTTACGTTACCGGATTTTACATTTTCTCGACATTTACACCAATTTTGTCGGTCCCATCAAATTCCCTATGTTTGCAATGTTAATTCTCCTTTGTTTTGTGTTAACATTTTTGCACATTTCCTGCAAGTTACACTTTATGAAACGACGTTTGTAGAGAAAAAACTGATGTAATTGACACTGTAAAAATCACAGAGGGAGACCAAGAGATGAATATAGTAAGCATATTCAAATGGATGTAGATTGCCGGTCTTATGAGTAGGGTGGAGAGTTGCATCAAACCAGTCTCTGGACTGAAGACCACAACAACAACGTGAAACATGGAAACATACAAAAATGTGCAACTTGTGCAATGTTTCATTATTTAAATAATGGATGACACACTTAAAGTCTTGCCTACAACATGGATGACCATGAACAAAATTACGTCCAATATTTCTACATTCCATAAAGTTAACGGATCTAGATAACTTTTATTATATAAAAAATAAAGATCCTGGTTAGTACTTTGATGTCTATTAAGTACATACACTGCTCAAAACAACTAGGGGATCAGGTGAGATATCATACACAATATACATATGGTAACATATTTTATTCAGATAGTGTTTACAGTTGCAATTTGTGTGTGATACAGTATGATATTTTGCTGTCTTAATTCTTTACGTGAAGTTTACAAGATGATTACTTAAAGGGAGGCAACAAGGGGTTACCATATTAGTAAAAAGTCATTCTCGTTGTCCTTTAATATGGAGTGTGATCTCAGACAGCCAGTACAGTTCCACACCTACATCACATGGACTGTATGAGCTTATCAGTCAGCTCTTGAAGAATAGTTGGCCATTGTTCCACGAGTGCAATACCCAGCTCTGCAACCTTTGTGGGAGGTGCTGGTCTGGCTGCAGTGTGTCTGCGAAGTGCATCCCAGGCATGCTCAATCGGGTTCAAGCCTGGCAAACAAGCTGACCACTTGATTTTTTTCAATTCCCTCAGC
This sequence comes from Locusta migratoria, assembly GCA_026315105.1. Lineage (NCBI taxonomy): Eukaryota > Metazoa > Arthropoda > Insecta > Orthoptera > Acrididae > Locusta > Locusta migratoria. The sequence goes on from CM048747.1 coordinate 499,268,626, forward strand.
TTAAATCATGTTGTTGACCAGTGCAGCTCTTTGGTGACAAGCATTGTCATTCACCAGAAAGAACCTCTCTCCTATGGTACCAGTGTAGGGTGTAACGAAAGGTTGAAGGATCTCCTCTCTCTCTCTCTCTCTCTCTCTCTCTCTCTCTCTCTCTCTCTCTCTCTCTCTCTCTCCAAGTAGTCAAAGTGCCATTCTGAACGACATAGAGGTACTGATTCCTGCCCTCACCATTCATCCACCACCTGTACATAAGCAGGATTTCTCTGAGTTCCACGTCCTTTCCATATGAGGGAATGATGATTGTCTGGCTGAACACAAAATCTTGACTCATCTGTGAACAGAACCCAGCACCATTTGTTAAGAGTCCAATCGTGATGTTCCTCCACGACATAGATCTCCATACATACGTGCCACATTCCTGAAAGCAATGGTGCACCTCTTTCTTTGACAGGCTGTTAACTTGAGATAACGGTCATCTGTTGTGGATGTTAACTGATGGACGACCTTGATCTTGCCTTCTAAATGGTTCCTGTTGTCTGAAATCGTGTCCAAGTCCTGGAAATTATTCAGGACTTGGACATGGACATGTCAATAGCTACAGCCATTTCCCTCTGTGTCTGTCCCATTTGCAACCTTCCTATGGTTCTCCATGCCATAGGTTCGGGTAAGTCACATTGTTGTTGCATTACGCTACCTGCTCACTACGTTATCTGAACCCGCCTTCTTGTGTAATTCTTTTGACAGAGTAAATGCAAGTCAACACTAACCCCATGTACAGCAACTTTCTGTTATAATTTTTTGTCTCCATTCCATAAAAATGATATAAAGACCTTGAACCATTTTAGTTCATTCTGCAGATTTCAATACATCAGAAGCTAGATATCTCAACTGATCCCCTAATTGGTTTGACCAGTGCATACATCTAACATAAAATACAAAATGCAAAGGTGAGCCTATAAACAAATTTCACCACTTCTAACATCATTTCCTCCTTTTTACATTTCCTCATATTTTTGCACCCTTCTATATATTTTTTTCTTTTTTCTTTAAATCCAATTAAAAGTGTAAAAGCAGGGCTCTTCTGTAATTCTACCGACTGGGTTGTCTATGCAAAGCACACTTGTAGTCCAATAGTTGGTAATATGTGGATATTGAACTAGCCCCATGTACATAAAATATTTCTTAGCATGCCATAGTTCTCTGTGGCCCAGTTTTCATTTTCTGTGCCATCTAGAAAATGTTGTGTAATGGATGGCATGTTATCTTTTTCCTATTACTCATCACTTTCGTTGTCAGGCATAAATTGTTGCATGTATGAGGATGTTTCATCGAGAGCGTATTCATCAACATTGTTGTCATTCAAATCACAAAAATCAGATAACTCACCATAAGCAGCATTGAGAATTTTTAACATCTCTTCCTCTGTCAAGACAGCAGACTTATCTTTCAGTCCCTGTTTATCAGGAGAGGGGCAGGGCTTGTATCACTGCTGCACTTCACCCATGGCCCACCATTAGATTGCACCATTTACTGTACAACAGACAGCAAAGTAATAGTATAACAATAATCACTCTGATTCTTACTTCAACACTTGTAATCATTCTGTGCTCGGTTATAAGAGACTATTTCTAAAGAATTAAAACTAAATGATAACAATGGAAGGTTCAGTAAGGATTGTTAATAATAACATGCAGATAGGGAACAACTCACCGTAAAGACGGATGTTGAGCCGCCAACAGACACAAATAGTGTTTGTGTGTCTTTTATTTGTATCTGTCGGCAGCTCATCGTTCGTCTTTATGGTGAGTTGTTCCCTATATACATATTATAATTGAATTAAAACTAAACTGCAGTGGTTCATGGTGTGGGTTCCTGTAGTCATGTCCTAGTTCTTGAATCACAGGCAACATATGAGTGGCCAAGTAAGTGGTCCTGACAGTTGGGATACCAGTTACTTTGGAATAAGATTGGGCATCTTGGACATATTCTGAGTCAGGGCCACCTTTGTGCTCAGATGGCAAAGACTACCAAATTCCACCGGTTAGTCCCTCAACTGTAAACCCAGTGGGACCCTGGGCAAGTAAGTCTAGCAACCTTCTTCCCAGGTACTTCAGTATCATGCTGACAACAATCAGAGCAATATGCCTCGGACCTTTGGAGGTGATGGAGTCCCACCTCTAATTGACAGACCAGGGACTCCTCTGATACGACTTAGCAAACGAGCTGGAATGAGATGGGGAGCTATTAATATCAATGGGGATTACGCTGCGAAGAAGGTAGAGCTGGCGAAGGTTTCAAGTAAAATGGGGTTAGATGTTTTAGCTGTTAGTGACGTTAGAGTAAGGGGAGAGAAAGAGGACGAAGTTGGAGAATACAAGGTCTACCTGTCAGGAGTCAAAGTAGGAAGAGCACAGTGGGGTGTAGGGTTTTACGTCAGGAAAGAAATCGAACCCAGCATAATTGCAATAAGTTATGTAAATTGACGACTGATGTGGATAGATTTGGCAATCTCCAGCAAGAAAATTAGGATTGTGGCAGTGTATTCACCCTATGAAGGGACAGATCAAGATGAGATGGACAGAATTTACAACACAATTAGTGATGTAGTTGTTAGAGTGAAGGATAAGTATAGTGTTTTACTCATGGGTGATTTCAATGCCAAGATAGGAAATCAAACAGAAGGTTATGAAAAGGTCATGGGTAAGTTTGGAGAGGATATGGAGGCCAACAGGAACGGAAAACAGATCTTGGATTTCTGTTCCAGTATGGGCTTAGTTATCACACACTCCTTCTTTAAGCATAAGGACATTCACCGCTATACTTGGGAAGGAAGGGGAACCAGATCCGTCATTGACTATATAATAGCAGACCAGGAATTCAGGAAGACAGTCAAGGACACACGTGTTTTCAGGGGGTTCTTTGATGATACTGATCATTATTTAATCTGCAGTGAAATTGGTTTTGTGAGGCCAAAAGAGCAGAAAGTCAGATCCATGTGTAGAAGTATAAGAGTGGAGAAGCTTCAAGACAAGGAAATTAGGCACAAATACATAACAATGATCTCGGAAAGGTACCAGTTAGTTGAATGTAATGATTTACAGTCATTGGAAGAGGAATGGTCAAGATATAGGGACTCAGCTAGAGGAATGGTCAAGGTACTGGAAGCAGCTAGAGAATGTCTTGTAACAGTAGTGTGTAAAGGCAGGAAGAAGCAAACACCTTGGTGGAATGACACAGTCAAGGCAGCCTGTAAAAAGAAAACGAAGGCATTTCAAAAATGGCTCTATACTGGAAATCAGGCAGACAGAAAAATTTATGTTGAAGAAAGAAACAAAGCCAAATGGACAATTGCAGACTCCAAGCAGAAATCAAGGAAAGACTTTGGAACTAACCTAGAAACTCTGGGTCAAGCCATGGGAAAACCATTTTGGAGTGTAATTAGCAATCTTCGAAAGGGAGGGAAGAAGGAATTAACAAGTGTCCTGGACAGGTCAGGAAAGCTGCTAGTCAGGAAAGCTGCAGACGGAGGGAGTATTTTGAAGAATTGCTCAATGTAGGTGAAACATTCAATGATGTGTCAGGTTTTCAGGTAGAATGGGATAGGAAAGATGACGGAAACAGAATCTCATTTGAGGAAGTGGAGAAAATGGTCAGTAGATTACAGTGCAATAAAGCGGCTTGGATGGATGAAATTAAGCCGGAACTCATCAGTTACAGTGGAATATCAGGTTTCAAATGGTTACACAGGATAATTGAGAAGGTGTGGGAATCGGGACAGGTTCTGTCTTGACTGGATGAAAGCGGTTATCACGCCAATTTTCAAACATGGAAACAGAAAAGATTGTAACAACTATTGAGGTATCTCTTTAATTAGTGTTGTAGGCAAAATATTCTCAGGTATTGTTGAAAGGAGAGTGCGAGTATTAATTGAGGACAAGTTAGATGAAAACCAGTATGGGTTTAGGCCACTTAGAGGCTGTCAGGACCAGATCTTTAGCTTATGGCAGGTAATGTAAAAGTGCTACGAGTGGAAGAGGAAATTGTATATATGTTTCATAGATCTAGAAAAGGCGTATGACTGTGTTCCTAGGAGAAAGCTACTGTCGGTTCTACAAGATTATGATATAGGAGGCAAACTTCAGCAGGCAATTAAAGGGCTTTACGTAGATTGCCAGGCAGCAGTTAGAGTAGATGGCAAATTAAGCTCATGGTTCAGGGTAGTTTCAGGGGTAAGACAAGGCTGTAACCTCTCACCACTGTTGTTCATGCTATTCATGGATCATATGTTGAAAACAGTAGACTGGCAGGGCGTGATTAAATTAGGTGAATACAAAATAAGCCGTCTCGCATATGCGGATGACTTGTAATGGCCGATTCAATTGAAAGGTTGCAAACTAATATTTCAGAGCTCGATCAGAGCTCAGCCTCTCTAAAACGAAAGTAATGTCTGTGGGAAAGAGATTTAAACAGATTGAGTGCCAAATAGGAGGAAAGTTAGAACATGGAGACAGTTTCAAGTACCTGGGATGTATTTTCTCACAGGATGGCAACATAGCTAATGCAGTGAGTGCTCAGTTAAGATCTACTCTCTTCTGGAAGAAGGAAGTAAGTACCAAGACTAAGTTAGCAGAGCACTGCTCTATCTTTCGACCAACTTTGTTGTATGGGAGTGAAAGTTGGGTTGATACAGGTTACTTTATTCATAAGGCAGAGGTTACAGATATGAAAGTAGCAAGTATGATTGCAGGTACTAATAGATGGGAACAATGGCAGGAGGGTGTCCATAATGAGGAAATCAAAGAAAACCTTGGGATGAACACCATAGATGAAGCGGTTAGAACAAACAGACTGAGATGGTGGGGTCATGTTACACGCATGGGAGAAGCAAGGTTACCTAAGAGGCTCATGAGCTGGGCAGCGGAGGGTAAGAGGAGTCAAGGTAGACCAAGAACAAAGTACTTAGATTCAGTGCAGAATGATTTTGAAGTAAAAGGCATAACATCAGACAAGGTATCAATTTTAGCATTGAATAGGGGATCATGGAGGAATTTTATTAGATGTACTATGCTCCAGACTGAACGCTGAAATGCACAATCAGTCTCTAATGATGATGATCATGAACTAAACTATGACGACAACATATCAAAACAGTATCACAGAGAAGACAGGGTTTCACAACAAAATAGCTCTGCGATCTAGTGGCCAGTGCACATACTATTACAATGTTACCCCTTAAAGTCATAGAAAAGGCAGATTTTGGTTTCCTACTAGGCCAGCCTGTTTCAGGATTGGTATAAAAGCAGTTGAAGCTGAGGGAACTGATGCCATTATGGCCTGAGAGGAACCTACTTCTGAGGTAGAGATACATCACATTCTGTTTAATTTACTCACTAAGGTTTTGATTGCACAGTCCCACCAAATTGCAGGGAAGCTGTTGTCAGTACTTTACCTGCTGTTCCACTATGTCCATTATGTTTTCTATGCTGTTCAAGTTACATGATTTTTCAGGCGAATAAAAATGTGATAGTGGTGGAGTGTTGAGACTGATGAACTCTGCTGTTGTCTTGAAATTTAGTGCATCAGTAGATACTCACCAATCGTACATTACACTGCTTTTATATATGTGGAACAGTCTGCCATTAAACATCAACAAATCTAGTAACTTCACATGCCTTATGACCATGGCCACAGATGGACACAATTTCCCCTTCCTACTATCCTGTCACATTATTACAGTTAACCACGTGTACATGTTCGGTCACATAAATATCTCACTACTGCCACCATATGTTGAAATAGAAGCAATGTACATGCAGATGAGCTTATGACTAGATTGCTCCACCATATGTAAAGACTTAATGATTAATATGTGTGTCTGCTAGGCTGACTAACTCTTTGTCTGGTTAGCTTATTATTTTATGTAGATTCCTATTTGCACTTTGTTCTAGAGTCTGCAGAATGAGATAATTTACATTACTCGGCCCATTGACAAGAAGAAAATTGTATTTTTTAATGACAAATCGGACACACTACCTGTGGATGAGGAATTTCAGAAATTGTGGCGCTCTGTTGCTGTTGAGAGTATGGATGATCAAAAAATAGAAGAATATCTGGAGAAACAGGTAAAAATGAACACAGATTTATTAATTTATATTTTTTGCAAGTCGTTTAAATAACTTTTAATACAGTTTTTTATAATCTTCAAAATTTTACACTTAATTTTGAAATGGTGAACTAATTATCATAAAAGATTCAATTAATGATGAAAATTCTCCTCAGAGATGATAAATATTGTTGAAATGAGATAGAATGGCTGGCCAGTACTTACCTTTGTGCTGTACCGCCGATAGTAACTCATGAAGAAACAGAAAAAAGGGGACAAAAAGGACAAGCTTTCGGAACACAGTTCCTTCATGAGGTGGGAGAGAAGGGAAGAAGAAAGGATGGGAACAGAAGGGAAAGGTAGTTCACGACCTAGGTCATGAAGGTGGTGTATCGGGAGTGTGGACGTCAGAGATTAAATAATTATCATAAAAACCTAACATTGCTAATCATCATAAAAACCTAACATTGCTAATCATTTTCTATGATTATAAGCTAAATCAAGATAATGAACAGAATAAAATAAATAAATAAACACACACTTTTGCTCCATGTATGTATTTAATCTTTTTCCTGATAGGAAGCCTTTTTTGTGGTATGCCTCTTGTAGATATCGAAGGCTAAGCTATCTTCATCATATTGGGTGCATGGTCTGAGGAGTGCCTTCAATACATAATTGAGTGGTGGTAGTTTTGGCATGGAAATATTGTCAGTGTGGGTTGCCGTATGGTAGACATTATTCTGAAATTATTCATGTGCCTTACATCACAAGAATACTTTGTCGCTCTTTTTCCAGTTATATGGTGAGTCTGATGGTAGGATGTTGTGAAAAAGATGGAACTCATTGAGTTATTAAGGCATAACGAACTACCCTTATTTAGACCTCCAATTTGTTTACAATGTTGTCCCTTCTTCAAACAGGTGAATGTTGACACATCCTTGTACAAATCTGTCATCTCATATATTAGATTTACACTTTAGTTGAATCCCTTATTTTCATTTCAGCAAACAGAGAAACTAAATCAAAATTGACCATTATGTTAGTGTCTTCATTTGTTGGATGAAGTCCATTGAGTTACAGGGAAAAAAGAACAACTAAAAGAACACAAATTGAAGAATTTAATGTACACACCCAATAGAGCAGAGCTCCTTGCAACGATCAGCAGAATTCATGAAATAGGTGTCAACTGTGTCTAATCACAAAACAAACAGCTTACTTGTTAGTACAAAGGATAATTTAGGCTTTCAACAGCCAAGCTTCTACTACATACCTTGTTAGTGTGGCATCCCATAAATTAGCCAAACAGCCAAAATAGTGGAAGTTTAATGTGTAGAACACAAGGCTAAGACAACCCAGTAAATCTGCAACAACTGAAATTGTCTTTAATACAATCAGTCCTTTAAGCAAAATTTCATTTACAGACTCAAAGTTACGGGGACAGTATCATTAAGGGAAATCAAGCTGGAGGAATACCAGGATAATAGGCACACTGGCTACTAACCTACCAAGCCATGGAGACTGTGTTCAGATCACTGAAGTAGCAATGGTATCTGCAGGAACATAGTCTGAAACCATGACAGTTAAGATAGCATATCATTGATGCATCATCCAGTGATGGAAGAATCATTCAACATAATTAATCTGTCTGCGAGTGACTGTGGATACGGTCCAGGGTGTCACATGCCATGACAGATCACTTTGGACCATAGGGGATGGTTGCAAGTGTAAAATAAGTAGTAGCTTCTGTGACAGCTCAATATATCAGGACCATCTGATTATGTTGGTGAGGTACACAAGAAATTTTGTGTAAGTCGGACAGAATTATGCAGCAGAAAACACTGGTTGATTAAAATCTAGGTTTTGAAGTTTTCTATTTTAGCTTTATTCTCCACTGTTTTGAGTTATAATGACTAGAAAAAGTTACATATCTATTGCATGAAAGCAGATATTAAAAATAATGCTTTTTTAACTTTATTAAGCAATTATTACTTAATAACATAAATTTACCATGGTTTCGAATCCACATTAAACTGTCAAGTTCCCCCTGTAACTGGCTGGGAAAGTCAGTTCGAAGTTTGGAGGAAGGCAACAGCATACCATCTCCAATCAGGTCCATGTCTAGTAAAGCAGTGTGGTGTTCAAACCGGTCTTTGAATTGTTGACTGCTTTACCTTAAGTTTCTTATTAATTGAACATTAGGTCTTCAGTCTGAAGACTAGTTTGTTGTAGTTCTTCTTGCTGGAGTACCCTGTGTAAGCCTTTTGATTTCTTCAAAACTGCTTCTAGTTACCAGATTTGATCCTTGATCTCCCTCTATATTTTTATTTTGGCACACTGCCCTCTATTACCAAATGGACTATTTCTGATGCTCCAGGCTGTGTTCTAGCAACCAATCCCTTCTTTAACTTGAGTTATACAACAAATTTCTTTTGCTCCAGTTCAGATTGGTGACTCCTGTTTAGTTATTAGTCTCCCATCCAATTTTCATTATTCTTCATAGTACCTCATTTCAAAAGATCCTAGTCTCTCCATTCAAAACTGTTTATCATCTATATTTCACACATGTAAATTGTTGCACTACAGGCAGATACCTTCAGGAAGTATTTTCTAATACTTAAATTTATATTTGATGTTAGCACCTCTCTCTCTCTCTCTCTCTCTCTCTCTCTCTCTCTCTCTCTCTCTCTCTCTCTCTCTCTCTCTTCTTTAGGAATACTTTTCTTGATATTGCCAGTAAAAATTTTCTGTGCTCTCTACTTCAACCACTGTCATCTGCTTTGCTGCCAGAACAGTAAAACTAGTCTACTACATGTAGTGTCTTATTTCTTAATCTTATCCCCTTTTCATTATTTGATTTAAGAAGATCACTCTAGTTTTACTTTTGTTGATGTTTGTCCTATAACCTCTGTTGAGGACACTATCCATTCTGTTCAAATGCTATTCAAAGTCCTTTACTTTCTTTTGATAGAACTGATTGCAATATCATTGCCAAAAGTCTTTGTTTTTATTTCTTCTCTCTTTCAAAATTTCTTTGTAGTGTCCTTCAGATATTTTTCAATGTACTGTTTTAATAACATAAGGAATAGGCTACAACCCTGTCTCCCTCCCTTCTCAAATACTGCTTCCATTTCAGGTTCTTAGACTACTTTTTGCTCTGTCTTTAATCAAAAAAGTCTGTTCCAGTCAACATTGTCAAAAGCCATTTTTAACACAATTAATGCTATAAAATGTGGGTTTGCCTTTCTTTCACCTATCATTTATGAGGAGTTGTAGAGTCAGAATGGCCTTGTGTGTTTCCACATTTCTTTGAAACCCAAATTGATCTTTCCTGAGATTAACTGTTACCAATTTTTTCCCTTTCTGATGTAAATAATATTTACCAGTGTTTTTGAACCATATCCGATTAAATTGGTAAACAGTAATCTTCTCACCTATCAGCACCTGCCTTCCTTGGAACTGATATTTTTACATGCATCTCAGAATAAAGGGTATTTTGCATTTTTCAAGTATGTCTGTCTCACCAGGTGTAATGTTCTATCGTGTCTGGCTCTCCCATAAATCTCAATAATTCTGAGGGTATGCTGGGTATTCATGAGTCCTGTTTTGATTAGAATAATATCCCCCATCTTATTTTTAAACCCTCCTCTCCTTTTTACAATCCTTCTATGCTTCCACTCCACCTTTCAGTATTTCTTTCTTTGTTACTACTGGCATCCCTTCCTTCAGGGCATTTGACATTTATACAGCTGCTTGTTTTGCCTCCAAATGGTTTCTTTAACTGTTCTTTAGCTAGTACTTATTTTTCATTTAGTTATACATACACCATGTAATCAAAAGTATTTGGAACAGGCTGAAAATGACTTAGTTTGTGTCAGTAGGTAATTCAGGAAATCAGTATGGTGTTGGCCCACTCTTACCCTTGATTACAGCTTCCACTTTCGCATGCATACTTTCAATCAGGTGCTGAAAAGTTTCTTGGGGAATTACAGCTCATTCTTCACGAAATGCTGCACTGAAGAGAGGTATCAAAGTAGGTTGGTGAGGTCTGGCATGAAGTTGGCATTCCTTAAAATCCAAAAAGTTGGTCTACAGGAATGAAGTCAGGACTATGTGCAGGCCAGTCCATTATAGTGATTTGTTACTGTTGTGTAACCATTCCGCCATAGGCTGTGCATTATGAACAGGTGCTGTATCATGTTGTAAGATCCAATGGACATCCCTGAATTGCTCTTCAACAGTGGTTAGGGACAAGGCGTTTAAAACATTTATGTAGGCCTGTGGTGTGAGAGTTCCATGCAAAACAACACGGGGGTGCAAGCTTCCTCCATGAAAAACACAACCACACTGTAACCACCACCTCCAAATTTTACTTTTGGCACCACACTCACTGGCAGATGATGTTCATCAGGTATTCACCCTACCCACACCCAACCATCGGATTGCCACAATGTGTACCATGATTCGTCACTCCACACAATGTTTTTCCATTGTTAATGATGTGTGGCATATGGGTAGCTGTTAGCCCTTGAAATTCATGTATTCTCACCTCGTGCCTAACTGTAGTAGTACTTGGATCCTGATGCAGTTTGGAACTCCTGTGTGATGGTCTAGGTGGGTGTCTTCCTATTACACTGTACGACCCTCTTTAACTATCGGCGGTCTCTGTCAAGTCTTCTGACACAAGTGACACCCAATCACCTGACCATGTTCTAAATCTGTGTGTTCCACTGATTGCCCCATTCTGCTCTTTCACGATGTCTAATGACTACTGAGGTCGCTGATGTGGAGTACCTGGCAGCTGGTGGCAGCACAGTGTATCTAATATGAAAAACATACTTTTGATCACACATTGTATATCACCCTGTATTTGTCCTAGCCATTTCTGGTTAATCACTGCCAATCCCATTTTGAATCTGTTTGCTTCATTGTGTTTTCAGCATTTTCATTTATTTTTTTCCTTTCATGATTGAAATTCAATATCTAATTTTAGTCTTTTTTTTTTTCTACAGAGTTTTGTCTTTTTACTCTTTGATGTGTAAAAGGTACCCATTTGCATACTGTTATATTTATCTTACCTTTTTCAGTTGTTGTTCCATAATGCTCCCTTTGAAACACTTGATAACCTTGTGCTTCTTTAAATTGAGCTCTTCTGAATTTTTTGATTTGCATTTTATAGCCAATTAATTATGGTCATAATGTATGTCTACTCTGTAAATGATGTGTAGTTTAAAATCTGATTCCAAAATATATGTTCTTGTTGTATAATCTGTCTGAAACATTCTACTTATAAATTTACTTTCATGATGTTAATTTTTACCAGATGAGAATTGCAGTTGGATATTCATGCATTTTTGTTTAATGATTTCAGGGTATCAGGTCAATGCAAGATCACGGACCAAAGAAAATCCTGCATCATAAACGAAAGAAACCAAACCAGCGAAAGAAAGTTTTCAAGAAGCCACGTGATAATGAACATTTGGCTGATGTTCTTGAAACTTATGAAGATAAATGAAATTACTGGTAATTATTTATCCTTACTTCTACTTTCTACTTGCAAAGAAAGGGTACACTATAGTGGGTTGCATAATAAGTAATTGCTATGGAACAGAAAAATACTTCATTGTATATTAGTTAATATTTTTGTATGTACACAGGACATCTGTTGTATACACATGTTGATAAAGTAAAAAGTACTAAGCAAAATGACAAAATTAGTATTAAAAAGAGGCAAGAAGTAAAACTAAATTGGGTGCATATTTACACCTTCTGGTTCTTTATCTTTTGCCTTTGTTCCACACTGACACAGGGTCGGCATGTTGCCTACGGTTAGCTTAAGGGGTGGAAGGATGCCCTTCTTGCCATCACCTCATTACTCCCCCTCCCTATCCACCCATGTTCGCAATTGTCTGCATGTAGTGTTATACATGTTGAAGTGTGTGGACAGTGGGCCTGGGAAACTGCCCTAAAACAAAATCCACCACCCCTTGTCATTAATCCACTGGGCAGATTCAAACTGGCGGTATCAGGGTGGGTAGTTGCATGTTGTCACTTGTATACCAAGTTCATCTAAAATGTAGTGGTAATGTAGCATGCCATCCTGACTGTGTGGACAAGGAGACTATTATTTTAAATACCACCCTCTTTCCCATTTTATGGGTGTGAGTTGTTTTCACAATCCCCTTGCAAAACAGTGAGTATTTATCACACCTGGTTTTAATTAGAGGGTAATTATCTTCAGGTGATTTCAAGAGAACTTTATTCACACATTGACTTCTACGAAGCTACTGCCAGCCACAGCAGTGCATTCAGTATGTGAAATTATTGTATATAATTGAATACAGGAATATAATATGTATAATTGTATAGTGAAAATTAAAATAAAAAAATATGTTAAGTATATTACTTTTTCTGGATTTTTGAATATAAATATGCCTGTCTGTTGTATTTCATATTATTTTGTGAATAAAAAGTAAAATAGAAAATTAATAAGGAATATGAGATTTTACTTGTGGCTTCGACAAAAATTTTCCATAGTATCAGGACCCCATCTAAAATTACTTGCCAATCTCTGCTCTATGGTCTTGAGTTCAGCAAAAATTACATTTGAAAATAGCACTTTTAGTTTTCTCTGAATTTTTCTTTCCCCCAAAACCCCATTGAAACAGTCATGAACATTAAAACATATAGCCAAATCAGTGCAGCCATTCTCAGTTAATGCAGCTACCAAGAGACAGCATTTAATTTTCATTTATATAGCTGTGTGTAGTAGTCAGGTATATAATGCATAGCAGTTCATATTCATTGATGCCATTTTAAGGGGTGGAAAAAACATTGTGCTTGTTATTAATATATAGTTGCATGATAAAACTTCATGGAGTACAACACTGAAAGCTCTTTGCATGCTGTGCTTCAATCGTAAACTTGGAAAGATAAAAGATATAGGTCCTGACTGTGTATTGTCTCTCAGTAATAAATGTATTAAACTTCAGTAAACAAACAGAAACTGTATTAACAAGGTTTGAGAAGTGCTTTCTGAGTTTTCAATATGATGCACTTGCAGACGGTGTGTAATTGTATTTTTTTACCATACCAGAAAGTTTTCTTGTGTGATTAAAGCATTCTTCTTCTACTTTCTGCATATACACAAAAGAAAAACTGGTAACTTTAATACTCCTAATAAACAAACAGCTACACATTTTGTACTTAATAAACACAGTGGCAGTTACATTATAATTAGTAATATAAACATAAATATGATAAAAATCGATGTATCAGTATTCTGAAAAGAAGTATAGTCATAGAAAACATTGCCTGAACAACATCCGTTTGTAGAGACATTGATGTTTTTATTAAATCTTTAATGTGAGCAAAGATTATCAGTTTTTACTTTACTTTGAAGTGAGTATGAAAGAAATTATCTGCCAATTACTAATACATATTAGATACTTTTGATATATTTAAATACAATTACAGTATTATATTTGTATTACAATATGTTAACTATCACAATTCTCAACCCAATTACAGTACATAACATCATAATCATAGTAATCATATCTTTTTATTTTTTTTATTAATGATAGTTGTATTTTACTGTCTTGTAACTGAATTTGAAAACAACAAATTTTAAAGCTGTTTCCTCATAAAACAATTACTTAGTTATTATTGCAAAAACTTTGGGAAAAGCAGCTTGGAACCAATGTTGGTACAGTGGTTAGATATTTCATAACTTACCTACACAGTCCTGGAAATATAGATTTCATGTCTTCCCATATTTCAATAGTACTTTGTGTTGGAGCAACAACTGAAGTAAAATACATGAGAAATTATGTCTCCATAATAACGGTAGATGACAACTGCCTGCGCTTTATATTACTTCTAGCTGAAAACCCGACACTGCCCAGGTCTTTATTTCAAGCCTTGAGTTAGTACTTGTCCTATCCCTTCTATTTTACTGTAAACATATTTTTATAGGAGAATATATAAGGAATATCATCTCATATTTATTGAATTATATGTTGTACAACTGTATAATTTTGCAGGTACATATTCACTTGTACGAGTCCTGTACATCTGTAAAATTTGTTGTGAATACAGTTCATAGTAAAGAAGTAATAAACTGAAATCTGATGCATAATGGGGCAGTTTTCCATGATCATAGGCCGTCCACACATGGGTCATTTCTCACTTGTCGTGGGCATGACTCGTGTTTCATCCGCCACACACTTCTTGTCCGAACCTCGTGATGCAAGCAATGACTGTCTGTACACAGGTCAATTGGTACTCGGTGCGGGCACAATTTTGCTTCACTCAGCCAACAGGGAGCTACAAAATGGTGTTGGTTATTTCCTCCAATCATTACCCTATAAGGTGGGACGCTGTGATGTATTACTGGTACTGGCAGAAGAAAAGGAAAATAGCATTATGGGTGCATCCGTATTTAGAGCGGAATTTTTGTCATCAGCTGTTCGTTGGTGCTAGAGAATTGCAAGAGACTGATACAAAATTTTTAGCATTCTACTGAATATAAGTAACTTGACTTGAAAAAATGGGATATGCCTGAAACTAGTAGCCAATAAAAAAAAAGTAAATAAACATCAGCAGCTCTGGTTGAGATACAAAAACATGTCTTTTCTTGAATATTTGCGAGCTGCAAGACACGACATACTGAAAATATTGATATATTATGTACTTATTTATTAAAAAGTTCATTACAGAGATTGCATGTAGATCTCATGGGCTATAAGTATTTTATGCACTTGAAATAGAGAAATAATAGATGCTAAATAACTTCCATGACGTGCGAACCGCTCATCATGCTCGAACTTTCCCGTGCACTGCAGGTCGCAAGAGACAGGCGTTGCTTGCGACGACTTCGAGACAATTACGAGACGCGTGCAAATCGACTCATTGGCAACCTCCCATTTACTTACATGGGCACTCACATGGTGACTGAATCGCGTTGAGGACGATTCACAGCCGCAACGAGTGCGAATCGACCTGTGTGCAGACGGCCTTACTCTTTACGTCCTCATATCTCTTGAACAATGTGTCGTACTGTGATACAGTTTCTTGCAAATCCTATTGTGTATGATGTTATATATCCTGAATCATGTGTCATGGCAACTGCAGCAATTGGTACTTCATGATAAGGAATATGTGTACCAAATTTGGTTAAATCAGTCTCGTGGCTTAGGAGGAAATGTGCAACATTGTTGCATAATGCAGCAGTTTTTCGCGCATCTCATTGTTTATTACATCATATCTCGTGAAGTATGTGTTGTACACTTACAGCGACTGTCCTTGTGGATGGAAGTTTGTGTGTGCAAAATTACACTTGACCCTTTTGTGGGTTGTGTAGGATATACTTACCATTTACTGTATTTCTTTACTCTTGTTTTTGGGAATGTCATACCACCTCTCTACCCTCCTGGCATCTAGTGGTAGTCCGGAACACCGGCTGTAATTTTGGTTTGTTGTGAATGTTAGCTTTGGTGCTATGTGATGTACTCATCCCACCTATCGCCGGCTGCGGTGGCCGAGGGGGCTAAGGCGCTCCAGTCATGGTCCGCACGGCCACTAAGGTCGGGGGTTCGAATCCCCCCTCAGGCATGGATATTTGTGCCGTCCTAGTTCGTAAGTAGTCCATAAGTAGTTTGTAAGTTTAGGGACTGATAGCCCCGTAGTTAAGTCCCATACACTTTACAAACATTTGAACATTTTTGAACGTCCCACCTAATATCAATGTTTTAAAACGTATTGGGATATACTTACATCTATAGTAGTTACTCAAAGAGGCTTAGAAAGTAAATAATGGTCCTTGGGAAATGTACTTACCACCAAATCAGCAATTTTACAAAGATTTTGGGAATATGTATCACCATCTCTGCATGGGCTTGAAATTTGGTTGTATAAAATCTGCTACAACAATTTAGTTTGTTGATTGTGAGTTCACTACTGTTGTTACTTGTGAAGTCAGAAAAAAAGCCTTGTGTGTGGAAATATGCATACAGCCAAAATAACAACTAGCAAAAGGGCCATGGAATATATGTGTACTAGCTTAGGTTTTTTTTTTTTTTTTTTTTTTTTTTTTTTTTTTTTTTTTTTTCATAAATCACAAAAATAAAATTATCAAAAAATAAAATATAAATATCCTAAATAACAGAAAAATTTTGCAGAAAAAGACAGGACGAAGCAAAATGAATTGGTCTTTCTTTTCATTGCATTTCACGTTAATCTTAAATGTGTATTATAAAGTTAAGGTGTCTAAAAATTGAATCTTATGTAAAATATGTTGCAAAATTCTTTAGAACTATTCAGAATATTATCAATAGCTAGTATAAGGTTGTGTGCATGTTTGGTGTATTTTGCTTTAAAGAGTAAGTTCTATTCGATTGTTTGCTAACTATGTAGATACATAAAATGCTGGCCACTGTTCGCATATGTTGTGTTTGTCATGCAGTCTTGATTGAAAATTGAATTGTGTTCACTATGAAATAATCAACATTTCAGATAAATATGTAGTTATTTATTCACATGTACCAACAAGAAGTATTATTCACAGACATATTTTGATGAATAAATATTCATCTTTTGACAAATAATAACAACTGATTAAATACAGTGCTTTTTCTTTTTTGTTTCAACTGATGCTTTTACACAATAAATTGTATAAACATAAAACAGCACACATTACTGCTTACTGACACAGGGCTTTTTCAAATAAAGTCTGCCAGACCAAGTTTTAACAAAGGAGAATGCTAGTCATTTAATGTTAAAAGTCAGTACTGTGAATCATCTGTCATCACTTTTTTTATGTTAAGAGTGAATCAGAAAACTATAATAGCTTGGTTTACTAACATAATTATTTAATAAGATAACACCCTGCTGTGCGGAGATGATTTGTTATTACTTATTGTTGTTGTTGACAACTGCTAAAGAAACACACTACTCTGTAAAATCCAGTTCCTTTGGTTGTGATAAGTGTACTAAATGATTTCTTGGTGACACTAGATTTTAAATAGACAATAAATGGAAATTGAGTCAGCAAAATTGTAGTTAAGGAAAGGAACTTCAATTGTGAATAGACATGTATAATTTTGCATAACTGTGCAAGAAAAAACATAATTCATTCAAAATAAACACACATTGGAAAGCAGCATTATTATAATTGCATAATATGAATAATTCACGATTTTAAAAAAATACTGTATTTAGTGTCATACATGGCTGAGAATGGAGGAACTTTTTAATCAGTTGTAGCAAACAGTGCTTTTGTGACTTCGGAGCCACATCAGAAGACCAGAAATAAGAAAAAACTGCATAGCTGTTTTGTCAGTATCATTGTGTGATTGAAAAGTCTATGTTTGCATGTGTATATGTGATTACACATATAATATGCAGCTTAAAAGGCTACACCAAAGGCATATTAAATATACTAAAATTTTTATTGTTGTGAATGTGAATGAAATAAAAGAGGTGGGATGGGGAAGCCCTCACTTCTATTGTAAGGCACCAGTGGCATGACACCAAATGATTCAGTCCTTGTATTCATTCCCTGACTGAACAACATTTGTAATTCTTCATGTAGGTTAACATGTATTTTAATAATAATATGTAGATAGGGAACAAGTCACCATAAAGACAAATGTTGAGCCAACGACAGACAGAAGTAAAAGACAAACAAACAAACAAACAAACACACACACACACACACACACACACACACACACACACACACAAAATTCTAAATTTTTTACTGCAGCCTTCTGCAGAAAGAGAACACTCATCCAGACAATCACTCAGGCACACTCATCAACATACGTCATCCATCTCTGGCCGCCCAACCCAGGAGATTGTGTTTGGTGGCCAGAGATGACTGAGGTGTGTGGATGAGTGTGCCTCAATGATTGTCTGGATGAGTGTTCTCTTTCTGAGGAAGGCTGCAGCCAAAAATTTAGAATTGTGTGAGTTGTTCCCTATTTACATATTATTATTAACATTCCTTACTGGACCTTCCATTGTTGTTAACATGTATTTTGTTACATTCTTTAAACAAGTTGTGTATCCCAGAAGTTAGGACTGACTGAGCATTATCTTAGTATTGTAGCCTGTCAATTTTGCAATCTCCCTCATAGAGACAACTGTATTTAGTATTCTATCACTATGAAAAGAGTTTTGGTTATATTGTACATTGTGTTTAATTTTGCACAGTAGTTGATTGCTATATTTGCAGATTTTTACAGTGACACCAACAGATTGCATTGGTTACTGCAGAAAAATAAGGCACATCCACACATTATCAGCTACTAATCATGTTTTTCAGTTTTCACTTAAATGTCATAATCATAAGAAATATTAAAAATATCACTTTTTAGATGTTTTTGAAAGAAAAAGTAAGCTTTACGACATGTGGTGGTTTAGGTATGTGCAACTGTTAACAGATTGTTGGAAGTACTGACTTCATGTATATGACAATATATGTAAATGAGAAGTTCATTTTTTTACATTTTTAATGATGCTCCACTTTGTACATCGACTGCAAGCAAGCAGTTCATTTTTATCACTGCTTTGTACATTTATTGCTTATGAACAATTATTTTCATTCATAAGTGCTTCACTTAGACAGTCTTGTGATTTTAATGCACTTAATGTCTCTATGTGTTTCAAGTTACCACAAGAGTATTTCAAAATGTTTCATAGTACAGCTCACCACAGAATCAACACTGAATCCAGGTACCATAAATCTCAACATAGTTTCTGCCTACCACTCAACAGTATATTGTACTTTCCATTTTTTTAGGTTAAGAAATGCAGTTGCTCCTGGAAATGACACGACACATCTCAGTCCTTGGGAAGAGCACTGTCACTTTTTCCACGTGAGTAAGCTCGCAGTCCCAAACCTGTGCTTTTTCCACCAAGGACTCTGTCCAGCAGAGACTGCTTACTCCGACGACGAAGACCGAGGACTTCACGGCACACCTCGTGGAATGCATCTGCTACTTGGGTCACTTGCTCTGCTGCTGTCACTTCACCAAACCAGGATTCAAAGTCCTTTGCCAGTATTTCACCTGTATTGGATAAAGACTGATAAATTCAAGAAAACTTGGATAGTTATTTGGTTGAGTTTATTTAATGTTTTGCATATATTGTGTTAATAATAGTATATATTTTTTTAAGTTCCTGTAAATGTATTTCTCTGAAAATATGTCACCTTCCATTAGAATTGTGTTTCCTCTTTCTCTTTTGTGCAGACATGCAAATGAGCTTCTCATAAAGGAAGTACAGCTAAACACACCATATACTTTTAGTGTATGTAAGTAGAGCTTTTATGCAGAGAATTGACATGCACACAAAAGATGAGCATCAAGTCCTCTGAAACACACATCAGTATCTTGAAAAGGGGACTTCAAGGAAAATAAACAAAGTTTCATTTGGGAGGGTCACAACAAGACCACACAGCAGAGAGAGACAAAGTACTTGGATGCTTATTATTTTTATTTTTGTAGATTCAGTAACAATCCTGAAATTTGCTGAATCAGAAAGTAAACACTGTGTTTTTTGAATGTAAGTCTCCGTGATCTCACAACTGTTAAAATTTTCATTGTCCACTGGTAAAATATCAGTATCTGACTCCACTCCTGAGTTACTGTAAAGCAGCCAGCCAAAAGTGCCGTAGTCAACATGTGACAAGCATCCCGCCTAACCTCCTCTGCAGCATCAACAGGTAGTTTAAAAACAGCCTGTTCAATAGAAATAATGGATTCGATGACGGGTAAAGGCATGCACATTGATTCAAATTCAAATCCTTCCCCAGCACTCATAAAACTCATCATGAAATTAATCACAGAACATTGAGTTGTAGATTTAGATTTTGAGCTTCAGAAGTGATAAAACTTGGCTGAAGCTGAGCAGTTACAGATTGAAATTCCTAATCAGATGGTGATCAAGAAGAACTGTCCAGTCAATCCCAAGGAATAAATTTAGAACCAATTGTTAAGTGAAGCCAAAATAATTTATTTGGAAAAAAGTCCAATTGTTGATGAGTATAGTGGATCCTTTCATGAACAAGAGTTAAGCCAGCATGTTGTTTGATGTGTTTATGATAGCCTAACAAATCAGCTATTGCTGAACACTGCCTTGACACAGGTTGGAATGTAACAAGATGGAGGTTGTGGCATGCACTTACAGCTATTGAGATTATGATTTTTAGGAAGCAGTTGTAATTAAATGAGCAGATAACCTTTTTCTACTTGCGTGACTCTTTACGTTGAGGTGCAAGCTATCCACATTAAATTGTCATCATTCATACCTGGACTTTCTATTGTTAAATAACCTTATAAACAAACATGGAAGTATTTGCTTAAATTATGTGTGGAATCCTGTTCCTTCTCTTGTCATAAACAGAGGGACGGAATTAATGTCACCACACCCATCAGTTATTGATATTCACCTTCAGTATTTCTAACTTAAGTTGTGTGATGGTGCTGCTCTTTACTTAGTGCATTATTGTTCCTGTCTTCATTTGAAAACTGATCTGTTAAATACTTGTGCACAGTGCTTTCTCTCTGCAGTTGTGCCTTTAAAATGGCACCATGTCCTCCTGTCAAAATACCAGCAGTTTTCGACATTACCTGGCTGCAAACCCCATAACTTGTTTGATAATTTAATTTGCTGGAAGAAGCTAAGGATGCACAGTAATAATTTAATTAACACATTGGATTGACCACCGAAAACAGATATTTCCTGAGATTCAAAAGTTAAAGGGGTTACTGGATATGGTTCTGCCTCATAATTATTTCTCATTTAGTGATAAAATGTATCACAAGAAAGAAGTTGTAGCCACATCCAATGGCATGTTAAGCTCACCCATTTGATATATTCATTTTAGGATGAGGTTCGGTCATATGCCCTTCTTGTCACTTTGGTATATCTTTTAATCATATTGAAAGAAATCTTTTTAGTAAAAAAAGTAAGTTTGTTAAAACAGTACCTTATTTTAAGATATGTACAGATGATGAATTTACGTTTACTTGAGGCACGAAGAACAACTCACTGTCAGTGTTTAATTCACTTGGCATAAATATACACTAATGAACAGAAACATGATGACCACTACCTACTGAGAGATTGACTGCTGCCCTGCGTCTCCATATGACACTGTAGGAAAGTAGTTCATAAAGTAAGGGCTGATTGGTAATAAAAAGAAATCAAGTCCAGATGAAAAATCAATTTATTTCACAAAAATCTATAACTTTTCAACAAAGCCCCCAAAATTTACCAGGTATTTCTCACAACATTGTATAGGTTTATGTATTCCTTCATCATAGAATGTTGTTGCCTGTGTTGTCAAACCTATGCCAACATGTAAAAGAACATCTTCATCATTGTTGAAACACTTACCACCAAGGAATGACTTCGGGTGCTAAAAGAGGTAAATATTGCTAGGATCGAGGTTGTGACTGAACAGAACAAAAACATCTCATCCAAAGCTCTGAAGGAGTTGTTTAGTCACATGTGCAGTGGACATCCACTTAATTCTCAGTCATGCACTAGATGCTTCTTAAATTTTTGGATCCGTATTATCACCATTGAAGCACTTATTGTATTTTCTCCATAGACCTTGCAGATGTGTTGATGAATATCAGTTTGTTTAATTTTCTTTGCATTCAGAAGATAAATCACAGACCTCAATTTACATGTGGTGGGGTATTAGATCACCAATGCCATTATAAACAATCATTACTATTGACACACAACATGGAGTGAGCTCGAAATAACTCCATGAAACTTGAAACAGAGATACTACTGCACATGAGTGGAACTGCGTACATAGCAGCACCAAGGATAAAAATGGAAATTGAACATACTTTCTGAATTAATCTCATATATAAAGAGACCAGAGACAAACAAAAAAAATAATAATTATGTTTTTCTGTTATGGCATTGCTATTTGGCACAATGCCGGCGGTCTACACAAGTCGCCACGCAATTTTAAGAAGAGACGATAAGTCGCTCCACAAAACTTCAGATGCCTGGTGCGCCTGCAGTCTCATTATCTCTTTGCCTGCTTTGCAAGCCATCCAATAACAAGGAGGCGACTCACCTACATATGCTTGCACACCAAAGCCATGTCAGTCAGTATGGCAGTTCCAGTCAGTACCAGAAAGTTGGTCAACAGTAGAGGCCATCCACATGAGCCAGCAGTCTTAATACAATCCCCAACATTTGCTATTTAAAGGACTCTTAAGTGAAACATAACAGAACTGTAGATTAGATTTTAGATAGGACTTCGTGCCACCACAAGCACATCCAAGTTAAATATTACTTTCATGTATAATAGAAGTATACGTGAACTAATAATTCTTTTAGTTGCAGATCTTCTTCACATCCTTGCTAGTTACAGGCCATCTCCCAAACCTACCGTTCACGGTACAGCATCCCGAGGTCACAACATTATGTATACCACAAGCAGAAAAATCCAGCAACACAAGTGTTATGGCCCAACACATGGGAATGACCATCTCACAAATGAAGAAGCAGTATTGATTGTTTGTATCCTGCTGTTGTTGTACATCTATGGAGTTTGACTGAGTGATGGTTAAGCTACAAATAAGCAATATCTTGTAGGAAACAATGCCTCATCATAAAAATGTGGTGGATGGTGGCTTGACTGCTCTGCAAAGCAAAATATCTAACAGATGTTACTGAAACAGTGGAATGAATATAATAAAGACAGTTTATGACTCATCGCAAAGGCATAATGATAAGCTGCAACAGGCACATAAAAAACAAACACACATACAACACTTAAGCTATCAACCATGGCCTTCCTCAGAATATAGAACAATCACACATGCACAGCAACACAGTCATGGCTGATAGCTTAAGTGTTGTATGTGTGTCTTTTCCATGTGACTACCGCAGCTCCTCGTAACGTCTTTACTGTGAGTTGTAAACTGTCCTTATTATATTGTTTAATTCCAACTTGGACTTATTTGAACCTATGGAATGTAACTTTTAATTTCAGGAAACCAGCCTACACGACATAAAAGTACAGATCTCGTCACACCATCTCATCATATCTATCAACATTGTCATAAAAAGTTTATAAACTAAAATTATAGAGGGAAACTTTCCCGGTGGGATAAACAAAAATAAAAATAGAAAACAGATGACTTACCAAAAGGACCGGCTCGTCGATAGAAACAAATAAAATAAATAAAATCACACACAAACACACATACAAGCTTTCGCCACCACTGGCAGCTTCTTCAGGAAAAAGAGGAAAAAAGGGGAGGAAAAGGGAAGGATATGGGTTTTAAGGAAGTGGAAAAGGAGTCATTCCAATCCCAGGAGTGGAAGGACTTACCTTAGGGGAAAAAAAGGAAGGTGAACAAAAACACACACACCCACACATTTACACAGACGCAAGTACACTTAGGCAGACACACTGTAGAACTGTAGAAAGCAAAGAAGTTAGAAGTTAGACAGAGATGCCACTTGAGGCAGAGGCTCTGTCCAGAGAACCAAGGCAAAGATGTTAAGATGGTGGGTGGGAATTCAAATTTAGCGGAGGTTGAGACCAGGTGGGTAACGGGAAGAGAGAATATGTTGAAGGGCTAGTTCCCATCTCCGGAGTTCTGAAGGATTGGTGTCGGTGGGAAGTATCCAGATAACCCGGACGGTGTAACACTGTGCCAAGATGTGCTGGCCGTGCACCAAGGCGTGTTTAGCCACAGGGTGATCCTCATTACCAACAAACACTGTCTGCCTGTGACCATTCATGCGAATGGACAGTTTGTTGCTGGTCATTCCCACATAGAACGCTTCACAGTGCAGGCATGTCAGTTGGTAAATCACGTGGGTGCTGTCACAAGTGGCTCTGCCCTTGATTGTGTACACCCTCCGGGTTACGGGACTGGAGTATGTGGTGGTGGAAGGGTGCATAGGGCAGGTTTTACAACGGGGGCGGTTACAAGGGTAGGAGCCAGAAGGTAGGGAAGGTGGTTTGGGGATTTCATAGGGATGGACTAGGAGGTTACGGAGGTTAGGTGGGCGGCGGAAAGACACTCTCGCAGGAGTGGGGAGGATGTCGTGAAGGATGGATCTCATTTCGGGGCAGGATTTTAGGAAGTCGTATCCTTGCTGGAGAGCCACATTCAGAGTCCGCTCCAGTCCCGGAAAGTATCCGGTGACAAGAGGGGCACTTCTGGGGTTCCGTTGAAGGTTCTGAATTTGGGGGGATGAGGAAGTGGCTCTGGCAATTTGCTTCTGTACCAGATCAGGAGGATAGCTGCGGGATGTGAAGGCTGTTATCAGGTTATTGGTGTATTGGTTCAGGGATTCAGGACTGGAGCAGACTCGTTTGCCACGAAGACCTAAGCTGTAGGGAAGGGAACGTTTGATGTGGAAAGGATGGCAGCTGTCATAATGCAGGTACTGTTGTTTATTGGTAGGTTTGATGTGGACGGATGTGTGTAGTTGGCCGTTGGATAGATGGAGGTCGACATCGAGGAAAGTGGCATGGGATTTGGAATAGGACCAGGTGAATTTGATGGGACCAAAGGAGTTGAGGTTGGAGAGGAAATTCTGGAGTTCTTCTTCACTGTGAGTCCAGATCATGAAGATGTCGTCAATGAATCTATACCAAACTTTGGGTTTACAGGCCTGGGTGTCCAGGAAGGCTTCCTCTAAGCGTCCCATAAATAAGTTCGCGTACGAGGGGGCCATCCTGGTCCCCATGGCTGTTCCCTTTAGTTGTTGGTATGTCTGGCCCTCAAAAGTGAAGAAGTTGTGGGTTAGGATGAAGCTGGCTAGGGTATTAAGGAAAGAGGTTTTAGGTAAGGAAGTGGGTGGTCGGCGTGAAAGGAAATATTCCATCGCAGCGAGGCCCTGGGCATGTGGGATATTAGTGTATAAGGAAGTGGCATCGATGGTTACAAGGATGGTTTCAGGAGGTAACAGGCTAGGTAAGGATTTCAGGCGGTCGAGGAAGTGGTTGGTGTCTTTGATGAAGGATGGGAGACTGCACATGATGGGTTGAAGGTGTTGGTCTATGTAGGCAGAGATTCGTTCTGTTCGGGCTTGGTAACCGGCCACAATGGGGCGGCCGGGATGATTGGGTTTGTGAATCTTCGGAAGTAGGTAGAAGGTGGGGGTGCGGGGTGTCGGTGGAGTCATGAGGTTAATGGAGTCAGGTGAAAGGTTTTGTAGGGGGCCTAAGGTTTTAAGGATTCCTTGAAGCTCTGCCTGGACATCAGGAATGGGATTGCCTTGAAAAACTTTATATGTGGTATTATCTGAAAGCTGACGCACTCCCTCTGCCACATACTCCCGCCGATCAAGTACCACTGTCGTGGAGCCCTTGTCGGCAGGGAGAATGACGATGGAATGGTCAGCCTTCAGATCACGGATGGCTCGGGATTCAGCTGCGGTAATGTTGGGAGTAGGATTAAGGTTTCTCAGGAAGGACTGGGAGGCAAGGTTGGAAGTAAGGAATTCCTGGAAGGTTTGAAGAGGGTGATTTTGAGGAAGAGCAGGTGGGTCTCGCTGTGACGGAGGACGGAACTGTTCTAGGCAGGGTTCGATTTGAATGATGTCTTGGGGAGCTGGATCATTAGGAAGAGGATTATTTTTTCTCGTGGCAAAGTGATATCTCCAGCAAAGACTGCGAGTATAGGATAGTAAATCTTTCACAAGGGTTGTTTGGTTGAATTTGGGAGTGGGGCTAAAGGTCAGCCCTTTGGATAGGACAGAGGTTTCAGATTGGGAGAGAGGTTTGGAGGAGAGGTTGACCACTGAATTGGGATGTTGTGGTTCCGGATTGTGTGGATCCACACAATCCGGAACCACAACATCCCAATTCAGTGGTCAACCTCTCCTCCAAACCTCTCTCCCAATCTGAAACCTCTGTCCTATCCAAAGGGCTGACCTTTAGCCCCACTCCCAAATTCAACCAAACAACCCTTGTGAAAGATTTACTATCCTATACTCGCAGTCTTTGCTGGAGATATCACTTTGCCACGAGAAAAAATAATCCTCTTCCTAATGATCCAGCTCCCCAAGACATCATTCAAATCGAACCCTGCCTAGAACAGTTCCGTCCTCCGTCACAGCGAGACCCACCTGCTCTTCCTCAAAATCACCCTCTTCAAACCTTCCAGGAATTCCTTACTTCCAACCTTGCCTCCCAGTCCTTCCTGAGAAACCTTAATCCTACTCCCAACATTACCGCAGCTGAATCCCGAGCCATCCGTGATCTGAAGGCTGACCATTCCATCGTCATTCTCCCTGCCGACAAGGGCTCCACGACAGTGGTACTTGATCGGCGGGAGTATGTGGCAGAGGGAGTGCGTCAGCTTTCAGATAATACCACATATAAAGTTTTTCAAGGCAATCCCATTCCTGATGTCCAGGCAGAGCTTCAAGGAATCCTTAAAACCTTAGGCCCCCTACAAAACCTTTCACCTGACTCCATTAACCTCATGACTCCACCGACACCCCGCACCCCCACCTTCTACCTACTTCCGAAGATTCACAAACCCAATCATCCCGGCCGCCCCATTGTGGCCGGTTACCAAGCCCGAACAGAACGAATCTCTGCCTACATAGACCAACACCTTCAACCCATCATGTGCAGTCTCCCATCCTTCATCAAAGACACCAACCACTTCCTCGACCGCCTGAAATCCTTACCTAGCCTGTTACCTCCTGAAACCATCCTTGTAACCATCGATGCCACTTCCTTATACACTAATATCCCACATGCCCAGGGCCTCGCTGCGATGGAATATTTCCTTTCACGCCGACCACCCACTTCCTTACCTAAAACCTCTTTCCTTAATACCCTAGCCAGCTTCATCCTAACCCACAACTTCTTCACTTTTGAGGGCCAGACATACCAACAACTAAAGGGAACAGCCATGGGGACCAGGATGGCCCCCTCGTACGCGAACTTATTTATGGGACGCTTAGAGGAAGCCTTCCTGACACCCAGGCCTGTAAACCCAAAGTTTGGTATAGATTCATTGACGACATCTTCATGATCTGGACTCACAGTGAAGAAGAACTCCAGAATTTCCTCTCCAACCTCAACTCCTTTGGTCCCATCAAATTCACCTGGTCCTATTCCAAATCCCATGCCACTTTCCTCGATGTCGACCTCCATCTATCCAACGGCCAACTACACACATCCGTCCACATCAAACCTACCAATAAACAACAGTACCTGCATTATGACAGCTGCCATCCTTTCCACATCAAACGTTCCCTTCCCTACAGCTTAGGTCTTCGTGGCAAACGAGTCTGCTCCAGTCCTGAATCCCTGAACCAATACACCAATAACCTGATAACAGCCTTCACATCCCGCAGCTATCCTCCTGATCTGGTACAGAAGCAAATTGCCAGAGCCACTTCCTCATCCCCCCAAATTCAGAACCTTCAACGGAACCCCAGAAGTGCCCCTCTTGTCACCGGATACTTTCCGGGACTGGAGCGGACTCTGAATGTGGCTCTCCAGCAAGGATACGACTTCCTAAAATCCTGCCCCGAAATGAGATCCATCCTTCACGACATCCTCCCCACTCCTGCGAGAGTGTCTTTCCGCCGCCCACCTAACCTCCGTAACCTCCTAGTCCATCCCTATGAAATCCCCAAACCACCTTCCCTACCTTCTGGCTCCTACCCTTGTAACCGCCCCCGTTGTAAAACCTGCCCTATGCACCCTTCCACCACCACATACTCCAGTCCCGTAACCCGGAGGGTGTACACAATCAAGGGCAGAGCCACTTGTGACAGCACCCACGTGATTTACCAACTGACATGCCTGCACTGTGAAGCGTTCTATGTGGGAATGACCAGCAACAAACTGTCCATTCGCATGAATGGTCACAGGCAGACAGTGTTTGTTGGTAATGAGGATCACCCTGTGGCTAAACACGCCTTGGTGCACGGCCAGCACATCTTGGCACAGTGTTACACCGTCCGGGTTATCTGGATACTTCCCACCGACACCAATCCTTCAGAACTCCGGAGATGGGAACTAGCCCTTCAACATATTCTCTCTTCCCGTTACCCACCTGGTCTCAACCTCCGCTAAATTTGAATTCCCACCCACCATCTTAACATCTTTGCCTTGGTTCTCTGGACAGAGCCTCTGCCTCAAGTGGCATCTCTGTCTAACTTCTAACTTCTTTGCTTTCTACAGTTCTACAGTGTGTCTGCCTAAGTGTACTTGCGTCTGTGTAAATGTGTGGGTGTGTGTGTTTTTGTTCACCTTCCTTTTTTTCCCCTAAGGTAAGTCCTTCCACTCCTGGGATTGGAATGACTCCTTTTCCACTTCCTTAAAACCCATATCCTTCCCTTTTCCTCCCCTTTTTTCCTCTTTTTCCTGAAGAAGCTGCCAGTGGTGGCGAAAGCTTGTATGTGTGTTTGTGTGTGATTTTATTTATTTTATTTGTTTCTATCGACGAGCCGGTCCTTTTGGTAAGTCATCTGTTTTCTATTTTTATTAAAGTTTATAAACTTATTTAAAAACATTATGGAATTTGCAAAATATTGTGCTTTCTACATAGGTAAAACAGGAACAGGTCAAATGTAGTACAAGAAGTCCCAAATCCTTTCGGGCTGAACTGCTGTGAAAAATCCACATGTACCAGCACTTCAAAGTGCGGCAGCCGGAGGTGATGGTTGTATGACTGTGTTGTGTGCCTGTGTGATTGTGTGAGTGTTCTATTTTCTGAAGGAGGTCATGGCTGATAGCTGAAAGTGTTGTATGTGTGTGTGTGTGTCTTTTGTATGTGCCTGTCACCACGTTTTTGCTGTGAGTTGTAAACTGTCCTTACTATATTATTAATTCCGACCTGGACTTTCCATTATTATAAACTTCCTTCTGACTATATGTATGCCTGTTATGTACATACATCACAAATAAACTACGAAAATGCAAGGGTGATCCAGTGTGGATATTTTACCATTTAAAATATTATTTTACACCATTTTCATTAAGTCCCCCGAAAAGTGTAAAAATGGGGTTCTAATGTATATGTATATTGGTAATTTTCATAGATGATAAAGATGTTGACATAAGAATGAAAAATGTGTTGACTGTGCAGAATTAATTTTTCTTCTTCTTCATCCAAACAGTCCTTGGCAGGCTCACCAGTCATCCTCAGCCTGGAGGTGTCAATGAGGGCAGTATGGAGAGACATGTAATCATCACACTACTCTCCTACCTATTTCCAGTTTTCATTGACAGAGCTGTTATATGTAAGCCATATAGCTTCTCCATTGGCCTCCATTTACAGTAATTTTGCAATTGATGTCTCAGGGAAATGAGAGGTATTTTTCTACTGTCATGCAATCATAGTGACATTGCTTGTTGTAATCTGGACACACCCAAAGGGAAAAGCCATGTTAACTTAATGAGAAAACAGTATGTTAAGCAGTTAAAATGGGCTTCCAAGGTTCATGATGCATTATGGCTTTTACTGACGTGTTTACCTCTCAGTAGCTGATTCTAGCTGCCTTATCATTTGCTTTTAGCCCATTTATCTTATCTTTGTGAGCAATTTTAATTCCAGCATTAACAACTATTAGGTGTGTAGAGGACATCCAGTGAACGAGTCCATAATTTCAAAAGTATGTATTTCGAAAATAAAGATTGATATATAAGGGATTTTTATTGTAAAAGCTGTAAAAATTGTCTAGAAAAGTTGAAAAGACATTGAAGTAGCTTGAAAAGCTGTCGACAGGTGGCATTCTGTCTGTGTGTCTACAGTGTGCCGCAGCTCTTAGTGATCAGTTCCATCACTTAGCATACCTAAGGAGGTATTCCAATGAATGACACATTTTTTTGGAACGGGGATACTACAGGTGACAACAGTCCTACAGTAACAAGGCACAGTTTTTAAATGTGGTTTAACCTGTCAAAATCACCCGATGCAGAAATAATTTGCAAGCTCTTTGCTAAATTCCAACAGTCAGGCAGTATCGCTGATGATTTGCCAGGGAATCATTCAGCAAAAATCCAAGGAAATACCTCTGAAGAATCGCAGCTGAGGCTGGTTTGAAGAAAATACTGAGACAGAGCCTACACTTGTTCCCATTCAAAATCCAATGCCACAAGGCCATACCTGTATTGAGCAGTGTGGCAGAGGGCCAATTTTGCGAACCAGATTCTCACAGTGGTTGGTAATGAAGGATTTGATATTTCTGCATCTGGTTCTCAAATTACCTACACTTCCACTTGAATGGATTCATGAAAAAGGAAAACTGACAATTTTGGGGATTCTGAAAATCCACATTTGTGTCAAGCAAAACTAAAGTATTCTCCCAAAGTTACTGTGTGGGCTGTGGTATGAAACAGAGGCATTATTGTCCTTTCTTTTTCTTTTCATGCAAGTTACGATCACTAGAGAACATTACAATGCAATTTTGGACAAATTTGTTGCCACATAGATAGTGTTGAAGGATCAACCAATCATTGTGTGGTTCATGCAAGATGGTGCCAAATAACATCACAGCAAACACGTGTTTCGCTTTCATCTTCACTTAAACAATAGGGCCATTTCATTGTTTTATTAGGAATTTACTCGTGCAAGAATGGATTTGGCCTCCCTATTTGTCGTATCTGACTCTGGGTGGCTACTTTTTGTGGGGCCTATTGAAAGAGACTGTCAACCGGAACCATTCCACAATGCCGGATGAGCTTGATTGACAATCTGCAAGGCATCAGACTCCATTTCCATTCAGACACTATAGTAGATGATGGCAAATTTTATTTTTTGTTTGTGCCACGTCTGTACTGCGAACAGTGAACATTTTGCGAAGATAGTGATGTGATTCCCAAGGTGGCATGCAATAGACAAGTTTCATTATGTACGCGGATAGTGTTAAAGTTGCGCTGCCTACCGTGCCATCTATTAGACTTTTTAAACAATTTTGAATTTTTTGTGAACCTTCTTATGCACATCTATCGATATTCCTTCTAGATATATTTAATTTTTAAATCAGTAACTCCTTCGCTGGACACCCAGTATATTCATCATATCAAGAGATTTCAAATGTTATTGACAGGATATGATTCCAGTTACATAAGACACTTATACAATTTCTTGTTTGATACAAGATTTCGGATGATTAAACATACAATAAAGTTATGTGCTCTTCTGTGTACTGTGATTTGTTGAAAAATGTGGCTCTATATCTTGAATTGTTTACAAAATAAAAGCAATGTTTTGTCTTGTGCAACCCACCTTGTATATTACAATGTATAAGAACATGTGGATGTGTGTTTCAATTAACACTTCTTTTAGTGACTATCTCAGAAAATAATTGAAAGTTTTTCATTAGTGACAGTATGGAAGAAGGCAAGTGAGAGAGCCTGAGAAATAAATGAGTCACAGGGTTCAAAAAGGGCAACCAGTGGCTACTTTGAGAGAACGGAACATAGGTACATGTCATTAAGAAATATCAGTGGTCAATAGAAATTGAGGTTGTAGCGTAACAAGTTACACTACGTGTCCTAATATCGTCACACCATAAATAAATTGTTTACTTTTGGGAGAGCTGGAGTTTTTGAGGTGAGCTAGTGTGTTCAAAATCCTGTTTGTGCAGGTGTACGAAGTCCGCATACAAGTAGTAAGAAGAAGACGGCATCTACCTGTAAGAGAAGTTGCTGTAAAGAGTAAAGTGCTGGCCTCGTCACAGAAGCTGTATGGAAATTGTGAGCTCTTAGAGTCCTATTACTGTAAACATATGTCTTTGTAATGTGATTCATTAAGTTTTTAGCTTGTGTCACGAATATGTACTCTACTCAGTAGTAGATTGTCTGGAGGCTAATAAAGCTAGATTTGTATAAAAATTACGAAATGGTGTAAAAGTACATTATATCACAGTATAAGAGAGAATTTACAGGTGCCGTAAGACATTACAGGTGCCACAAGAAATTTAAAATAAGTTACACTACAAAGTCCGGTATTGTACAGCTTAGGTAATTGCTGGTTTCTGTGAACTGAGTAGTGTGGTACAGACTTCTGAAGACACACATTAATTCCAGAGGATATTGGTTTAGGGTAACCAGTACACTGAAATTCTGTGCTGGTATGTTCCAGTGGCATGGTTATACCACATGACATATTGACCTTTAATAGACAAAACACAAAAAGAAGATAATTAACTAGGAGAAAATAAACAAATAAAAATATTTAATTGAGAAAGACATAAAAGATAAGATGATGATTTGATTTAGATACGAAAACACAGTTGGTGAAAACACAAAAATCCGATACTAAAAGTTGTGTGGTTAGTGATTAATAGTATATAGTATTAATGAAATAAATCACAATTTGCGATGTTATGGCATCACTGCATTAGGTTTAGATGGAATACCAAACTGTGGTGAATGAAAATTTGTGCCTGGCCGGGATTCGAACCCGGGATCTCCTGCTTACTAGGCAGACGCGTTGACCACTCTGCCACCGAGGACACAGTGACCAGCCTGACTGCAGAGGACTCTTCCCTGCACTGTCAGTTCTACAGTATGTCTGCCTAAGTGTACTTGTGTCTGTGTAAATGTGTGGGTGTATGTGCATTTATTTACCTTCCATTCTTTCCCCCAAGGTAAGTCTTTCCTGTCCCGGGATTGGAATGGCTCCTTACCCCCTTCCTTAAAACCCTCATCATTTCCTTTTCCCCTCTCCTTCCCTTCTGCCTGATGAAGCAGCTAGGCTGCGAAAGCTAGCATTTGTGTGTGTGTGTGTCTGTGTGTTTATTTGTTGCTATTACTGCCTGTGCCCTTTCGCCTGGTAAGTGTACTTCATCTATTTTTTACGTATATTTTTCCTTTTAGGAATTTTTCCTCTATAATATTAATATATATAATTGTATACAAGCCGAGGCTGGGCTCCTGACGACAATTAATTGTGTCTCGATACCTCATGGTCTGTTCTCCCTGATGCGGGAATACAGTATTGTGGCTGTGAGCATTGTAGAATAAATAGGCTGTTGTATAGGAAAGAGACAGCGTGGCGAATGGAGATTTGTGTGTGGCGTGAGACGTGCAGGGAAGAGTCCTCTGCAGTCGGGCAGGGTCACCATGTCCTCGGTGGTGGAGTGGTCAACGCATCTGCCTAGTAAGCAGGAGATCCCGGGTTCGAATCCCGGCTGGGCACAAATTTTCATTCGCTACAGTTTGGTATTCCATCTAAACCTAATACAGTGATGCCATAACATCGCAAATTGCGATTTATTTCATTCATTTGAACGCTGTAATTCATAAAAAATATATACAACTATAGTATTAATGTCAAGATTTTGTGGATAGGTACATGCCCATTACAAGAAGCATGGAAGGCCAACAACCACCTCCTTGGTTTATTGAATTTCAGTTAGAACAGGCAGAAAGGTTTAAAATAGGGGTGGCCAACCTGCAGGCCAATAAATTTTTGGCCCCCGGAGCTGTTTCGTATGGAAGGGAAATTTTGCTTTCATTTCATGTAAAACCTGCAAAATTGCACACCATCAAGTGTCTTTTGTATCATATCGAATTACAATAGGTATATAGCATTTCGTGATTCAACTAGTGTTTAATTTTTATGTGTTCCTGCGTGCGATTGTCCACCAGTTGTGAATTCCGTGGAGCCAGTTTAAAGCTTGCGGAAATGAGTTGAAGGTGGTAGAGCCGGAGATACCAGATATGCGAGGTCAGCACTTTACTCTTTACAGCAACTTCTCTTACAGGTAGCTGCCCTCTTCTTCTTACTACTTGTATGAAGACGTCATACATATGCACAAAAAGAATTTTGAACACAGTATCTCACCTCAAAAACTCCAGCTCTCCCAAAAGTAGACAATTTATTTATTGTGTGACGATATGAGGACATGTAGTGTAACTTGTTACGCTACAACCTCAGTTTCTATTGACCACTGATATGTCTTAATGACATGCACCTATGTTCCATTTTCTCTTAAAGTAGCCACTGGTTTCTCCTTTTGAAGCCTGTGACTCATTTATTTCTCAGGCTCTCTCACTTGCCTTCTTCCATATTTACACCAATGAAAAACTTTCATTTTTTTCTGAGATAATCACTAAAAGAAGTGTTAATTGAAACACACGTCCACATGTTCTTTTACATTGTAATATACAAGGTGGGTTGCAGAAGACAAAACATTGCTTTTATTTTGTAAACAGCTTTAAATATAGAACCAAGTTTTTCAACAAATTGCAGTACACAGAAGAACACACAACTGTATTGTATGTTTAATCATCTGAAATCTTGTATCAAACAAGAAATTGTATTAAGTGTCTTCTGTAACTGGAATGATGTCCTTTTAATAGCATTTGAAATCTCTTGTCGTGAGTGCGGTGAGAGGACTGACGGAAATGTTTTGAGACCCTCGTCAAAATTATGTGTACACAAAAGAAACAGGGTTTCTCAAAAATCCACTTGTCTAACTCTTGTCAAACTATTAATAGACTTGTGCCAAACTTGGAAGACAAATTGAAGATAACTTTAAAAATCTTGCTTCTGAGTTTGTTTCATTCATTTGCTTTGAATGAGTACATAGATATGCCAGATACCACCCAAGTGGCAATATATATCAGTGGTGCTGTTGCCCATGTTAAAAAAAACAATAGAATTAGTGGCATTGTATCCATTTAAGGATACCATGAACTCGAGAGATTTTTATCATCTTAAAGTCAATTTTCATTAAAGCATGACAACTTATCGGGGTTAACAGTGGATGGGCCTCCAGCAATAGCTGGGAAACATGAAGGTTTAGTTCAGTTAACTGAAAATGAGACCCACAAAGTTGGCAATACATAGGGTGTTAGACTTTCATTGCATTATCCCTCAAGAGAATTTATGTGCCAAGTCCCTCAAAATGGAGTATGTCATGAAGGTAGTTGTAAAAACAGTGACCTTTATTAAGTCGAGAGGTTTGAATCATCGCCAGTTCCAAGAATTTTTGAAGTTTTTGGATTCAGAGCACAACAACATTTCATATTATACAGAAATAAGATGCTTAACCCGTGAAAAAATGTTGAAAAGAGTGTTTGATTTGAATCAAGAAATACAACCATTCTTTGAAAGCAACTCAAAGAGACTCCCAGAGTTCGGAGATAAGTAATGGCTTTCCAACTTTGCATTCTTGATCCATAGAATTAGTGTCCTAAATAATCTTAGTTCTCTACTCCAAGGAAAATATCAGCTGATTAATATCATACATGATCTTATTTCCACATTCTAAATGAGATTTTGGCTTTGGGAACAACAATTATGAGCAAAAAACTTCACGTATTTTCCTACATTGTCAAATCAATCCGGCCATCACACAACAGCAACAATTAAAAATGCTTTGTATTGTCTGACTTGAAATACTAATTCAAAAACTGATTTCAACATTAAAGAAACATCGTCTGCATTTTTCTCTATTTGCTGTCACTGGAGACATGAGGTCACTACCGCTGCATTTACAAATGGCATGTTGAGAAATGCAGTGAACCGCACAATTAAGAGAAATCTCATCAGGTATTTTGTAAACATATTTAGATGAGAAACATCCAGCATTTTATAAACATGCTATAAAAATGATTTCATTATTTAGAAACATATCTGTGTGAGTGAACAGCTTTTTGGTTGGATGAATTACATAAAATCATATACGAGAACACGATTTACTGATGTTCATCTGGAAAACTCTTTTTGTGAAGCAATAACTCAACTCAACATTCCAGTAAACTGTATTTCATAAAATTGTATAATAATTTGTAAAATAAATGTTATTTAATCACATTTGTTTTATATTCTTTGAAAAATAATATTTCTTACTTTTGTGGTTCACAAAACAAAAATCAGTAAAGCGGCCTTCGGGGTAATCCGCTCTCAAACATTTGGCCCGCCTGCTGTTAAGGTTCGTCACCCCTGGTTTAAAAATTTGTCAGAAGACTTTAGTAATAACAAACAAGTGAAACCGTCAGAAGACTTCAACAGGAGTTGGATACCTTTGATTATAAATTAGAGAAACTGAATTGAGTTTGTTGGTAACAAACAAGAACAGGTAAGTAAAACTATTGATAAAAAACCTTACTGATTTATAGGATCAAGTGAATGGCACAAAGATCAAGCTAGACAATCATGTATCTAAATGTCAGGGAAATTATATGGTTATACAAGAAAGTTTCCAAAATGTTCAGCAGGTGTTAGTTTCGCAAGAAAAGGTCATAGAAATTGTTAGTGAAACAGCTGAGAAAAATAAATAAATAAAAAAGGAATGTGACATAGAGAAGAGTTTCTGGAACATTTCAGAGAAACTAAAGGAGAGGTTGGTAATATAAAAGAAGAAACAGGCCAGAACTTTCAGTACTTAAACAAAATGTAAAAAGTGCCCAGAAAAGGATTGAAATTTTAGAGACAAATTCTAGTAAATAGTTCACACAATGTTAGGGGATGGGAATAAAATAGAGAAATTAGAAAATACCATAGTTTTGGTAAATTGATAAATGTCACAGATGACTTACTTAATTGGGAACTTCAGGTTGAATATTTAGTAAAGAATAAAGAAAAAGTTGAAAGCTTACTTGTGGGAAGAATAAAACTGTAGATTCAGAGCTAAAAAAAAATCAACAGTTTGAAAAAATGTAGGCTGAGCTAGAGAAAACTAAATTAGAATTAGTTATGAAGACACCAAATGATAATACTGTCATTGCCAATCCATTACTTATTGATCTCTACAGAATTTTAGCTATGCATGAAACTGATAACTACAATAGAAGGTCCAGTAAGAAATGTTAATAATAATATGTAGATAGGGAACAACTCACTGTAAAGATGAATGTTGAGCCGCCGACAGACACAAATAAAAGATACACAATTATAAATTTTCGGCTGCGTCCTTCCTCAGAAATAAAAACTCATCCACACACGTCAGGCATCTCTGGCCGCCCAATGCAGTCTGACTCATGGCAAGCTGAAGGGATGGGAGAGAGCGAAGGAGGGGGAGAGGGAAGATAAGACTGGGGTTACGACAGAGGCGAGACTGTCTTGGGCAGTCAGAGAGGGCTGACATGTGTGGATGAGTATGCCTGAGTGATTGTGTGGATGAGTGTTTTCTTTCTGAGGAAGGCTGCAGCCAAAAATTTAGAATTGTGTGTGTGTTTGTCTGTCTTTTATTTGTATCTGTCGGCATCTCGATATTCGTCTTTACAGCGAGTTGTTCCCTATCTACATATTATTATTGTTCACATTGAAACTGATAACTAACAGTATAAACATTATGTAACTATGGTCAGACTTGTGAAAGCAATATACATCACTTTATAATCAACAAATACATTAGCCTGTAGACTATGACTTTTGCACTTTATGAATGGGTTTGGTATTGAAAGTGCTAAAACTAATGTCTGCAAGATAAAAATTGTTGAGCAACATCACACACAGGTCACTCAACCTGTGTGTGGCGTTGCTCCATAATTTTATATTTTATTCCACAACACTGAGTCAGCCACATATGGCCACTTGATTTTATTTAACAAGTACTTCAATTTGAGCTTAGTGTAAATCTGAAATTTCCTGAAACCTGGGTCAAGGTTTACATATATAAACCATTTTTATGCAACTGGTTGGCTGAAATATTGTTCACTATTTGATGGACTTTACAATGTCAAAGTAGTAAATATATATATTGAAACCTCAGGGGTATCTGCATCCTAAGCGGATCAGTCAAATCACTCTCTATTCTTAAAACTTTAAATAACATATCTTCTTCTATCTTATAAAACCATTTATCCTACATGAAATATGTCTTCATTATAGGACAGCTAAAGAAAATAATACAGGTGTTCACAACTTAGACTTAGTCTAAAGAACTTAGACCAGTAACATTAATTTGGAAAATGATGACTTTTCAATGTTAACAGGAACCACAGTTTTCCCATTCATAATATCATGACTATGACATACTGTAAAGAAAATTTCTGTACCATCCTAGAAAATATATAAACCCCTAGCAAAATCATCAGCTTTCTGAATTGGTATGAACACCACAGTGCTTTACCAGACATGGCCCTAATAGAGGTGCTCAGCCATTTCCCTTTTGGACCTATGAATTGAATAACTCAGCCATGTGGAAGAGGGACCTACATGTGGATTCATAACCAAGCTATAACTTGGTGCTTTTGACGTTTGGTAAAATGTCATTAGCAGACACTGTTTCTACCATGTAGACATCGGTGCCAGTACTGCCCAAGTAAGACTACTACAATGAGTTCATGACCAGCTGCAGCAGATGGCAGGACATGTATCTCGTGTGGTGGCAGGTCGTGCACCCCACCCCTTGCCACGGCACCCAGGGGAAGGGCCCTGCCTTACGTCATTTGATGGTGTTTGAGGAGTTTCGTTACATATTTGATGCGAGTTGGTATTTTTGATGTTTGAATATTTTTACTGTGGTGTCTAGTGAGAAATAATGGCTGCATGTCCTTTTGCTTAATTTCCAGATTAAGTGTGCAAAATTTCATCGAAATTTCAATAAAACTAGATTTTGTCGAAGTCCATAGGTAAAGTTCCCTCCAGCCTGAACCGTATGAAATTTTATGCAGATGAGACCTTCCTTTTCTTTTGAAGGTCAAGTGTACAAAAACCTTATAAAACTACTACATGATCCCCTAATCAATGCTAACATTTCCATTAATTTACGTAGTGATATTTTGTATGGAAATATTATATTATTATTAAAATTACTTGTGTTATTGCCAACATTATTACATAATTAACATTGAGCTTGTTGTAGTCTTTTTATTGTCAACATATCATTTCTAGAATTTGAAGTGATTAGTGTGTGTTACCTTCATCTGTGCTAACTTGCCGCAGGTGAACCATGTCTGCTTTGTTCCCAACAAGAGCCATAGGGGCATCAGCAGGGAGTTGCTGTCTAACCTTCCGCACAAAGTTGAATGAATGTCTATCAGTGATAGAGTAAACCAGTAGGTACCCATCTGCCCACTGCAGTGAGTCACTGCTGGGGAGATCATCTTCATTCTGGTAAAAAATAAAAAAAAAATAAAAAAAAAAAAAGGATTAGATTAGATTAGTTGTTTGTTCCATAATCTGTGTTGAGGAGATCCTCGTGGACATGGAACATGTCAATTTTTTTATTTAATTTTTTTTCTTACAAGCTGATAATATAAAAATACTAATACACGTACATATATTTTTTTTACAAACTGATAATATAATAATATTAATAGTATGAATACAGATACATGCATCATTTGGTTCTATTTATGAATTCGTCAGTCGAGTATAAGGAGTTAGTCACTAGAGAGTCTTTTCGGCTCCTCTTAAACTGATCTTTATTTGTAGCTAAATTTTTTATGGTTGTTGGTAAATTATTGATGATATTTGTTCCTGGGTAGTGGACTCCTTTTTGAACTAAAGTAAGTGCTTTAAGTCCTTGTATAGATCATTTTTGTTTCTAGTATTGTAGGTATGAACTGAACTGTTTGTTAGGAAAAGGGATTTATTTATGACAAATTTCATTAAGGAATAAATATACTGAGAATCAGTAGTTAATATACCGAGTTCTTTGAAGAGGCTTCTGTAGGATGTCCATGAATTTACACCACAAATAATATGTATTACACGCTTTTGGACTCTGAAAACTTCTGCTTGACTTGAAGAGTTACCCCAAGTATTATCCCATATGACATTATGGAATGAAAGTATGCAAGCTTTTTTTTTTTTTTTTTTTTTTTTTTATGACTCCTATGTCTGATACCACTTGTATTGCAAATACAGATTTGTTAAGTCATTTCTACAGTCCTGTGGTGTGCCCCTCCCAACTGAATTTATTATCAAGCTGTAATCCCAGAAATTTTATACTGTTAACCTCGTCTATCTGCTCTTCTTCATATGTTGGGAATCTCTTACATGTACTGAACTTCATTTATTTAGTCTTTTCAAAGTTTAATGTCAATGAGTTGCCTTTAAACCATTTATTAATGCTAATGAAAATATCATTAGCAGACCTTTCTAGAACTATGCTTGACGTGCTATTTATTGCAATACTTGTATCATCTGCAAACAAAACGAACTCTGCTTCTGGCAGTGTAACTGGTGAGAGGTCATTAATGTACACAAAATAAAGCAATGGTGCTAAGATGGAGCCTTGTGGGACACCACATGTAATTTCTTCCCAATCTGATGATGACTTGTTCACACAATCAAATGCTTTTGATATATCACAGAATATACCTGCTGCTTGTAATTTATTATCTAATGAATTAAGAACATTCTCACTGTAGGTGTAAATAGCTTACTTGACATCAGAACATTTCATAAATTTTTGAGGATGCCAGTAAAAGTGAAATTGGTTTGTAGTTTGATGGTATCTCTTTATCTCCTTTCTTGAATAGAGGTTTTAACCAATTAGGAAATGTTCCAGTTAT
This sequence comes from Locusta migratoria, assembly GCA_026315105.1. NCBI lineage: Eukaryota > Metazoa > Arthropoda > Insecta > Orthoptera > Acrididae > Locusta > Locusta migratoria. Next base: position 499,309,179 of record CM048747.1, read on the forward strand.
AATAGACATTATGCAAATAACTTAAATTTGTGCTAAATTCACAAGAACATGCTTTAATTAACTTTGTTGATATTTCATTGTTACCACTGCAATGCTTTGTTTTTAAAGATTTATGGAAGTTATTTCTTGTGGTGAAGTGAGTGACATATTCATGTTACTGAAATTATTTGTAAATGCTAGTTTCAAATATTCAAGGGCATTATTTACTGACCCCGACAATCCCATACTATCAGTAACAGATATAAAGTATTTGTTAAATAGATTTACCTCACTGTGCCCATCAGTTACCTATGTATCACCTACTCTAATGCTATCTGCTGCTGTTCCATTCCGTTTCTGCCAGTCTCCTCTTTCACTATATCACATATTGCTTTTATTTTGTTGTCTGATTTTGCTATCTTTTCCTCTTAGTGCATTTGTTCAGTTGTCTGAATTACTTTTTTAAAATATTTTACAGTATTCCTTATGTGATGTTTAAAGCTTTTTCAGCATACAGATATTTCCATAAAATCTCGGGCAAACTGCCGGATGTCGGTAACTTTTTGCCACGATATTTCGGCACAGAGTCTTCTGGCCATCTTCAGGTGAATACTGTCGAAGTACAGTCTTATTTCCACAGCTTCATTAATAATTGAGCTCCAAAAGTTTGATGTGTGGGCCACAATTTTTATTTCATTGTAGTTCATTGAATGACCTGTGGAAATACAATGTTTGGTGATTGCGGATTTGATGGGCTGGAGTAGCCGAGTATGATGCTGGTGTTCCACAATGCGCTCCTGCACAGTGTGCGTTGTCTGCCCTATATATGACTTGCTGCAGTCGCACGGAATCCTGTAAACACCTGTTTTACGTAGCTCCAGATCGTCTTTGACAGAACCCAACAGCGATGAAATTTTAGGGTGAGGGCAAAAGATGACTCTTACTTTATACTTTTTTAGTATTCTTCCTATCTACGATGAAATATTCCCAATATATGTGAGATAAGAAGTCGATTTGAAAGCCTCTTCTTCTTCCTTGTTCTGTCTTTTGTAGGTGTGCATCGTTCAGTTTACTTGCTTCCTTGAATACCCATTCTTTAGGAATATTGTCTGTAGGTGATCCAGTTCCGCGTGAGGCTGTCAGCATCAGAAATGATATGGGCTCACTGGATTAAAGTCTTGAGGACGCCCATTGTTTGTGCCGGATTGTGGCAACTAGTAGCTTGTAAGTACAAATCTGTATCAGTGGGCTTCTTGTATACCGAATGACCAAGTGAGCCATCACTTCTGCGTCGCACGAAGACATCTAAAAATGGCAAACAACCATTTTTCTCGATCTCCATAGTAAACTTTATGTTTTCATGTATGGAATTCATATGATATAAAAACTCTTGGAGATGGTCCACGCCATGAGGCCACACTATAAAAGTGTCGTCAACGTATCACCAAAACACTGTTAAACCAACAGTGTTCTGACTCCAGTATTGTCTCCTCAAAATCTTCCATAAAAAGATTGGCCACCAGGGGAGGCAAAGGACTCCCCACGGCGACTGCATCAGATTTTTCATAAAACTCGTTGTTAAATAAAAAAATATGTAGAGGAGAGCGTGTGCTCAAATAGCAATGTAATGTCTTCACCAAACATGTTTCCAATGAGGTGTAGAGAGTCCACAAGAGGCACCTTTGTAAAAAGTGAAACCACATCAAGACTGACCAACAAGTTGTTACTCTGCAGCTGAAGTGACTGTAGTCTGCTGATAAAATCATTAGAATTCTTTATATGATGTGGACACTTGCCTACCACAGGTTTGAGCAAAGATGCCAAGTATTTTGCTAGGTCATAAGTGGCTGCTCCAATATTGCTCACAATTGGACGTAATGGCACACTTTCCTTGTGGATCTTAGGCAGTCCATATAGCCTAGGTGGAACTGAACTGCTTGGTTTCAGTCTCTTTATGACTGTCTTTCTACCCTGAAGATGCAGGAAGTTCAACTTGATGATCCGTCATCAATTTGATGGGGAAAACTATAGATGACACCACTGTATCTGTGCTGGCAAGAGGTCTTAACTTTGCTCCAACACCTGTTTCACCGCCACTAGTGGACTTTGTTAGCTCCATCGAAGAAGTTCGTTGAGAGTTATGTCGTGTGTTGATGAGCGCCACACCGCTGAATAGCAATATCTCGCCCATGGAGAGGGCTGCCATCTGTAACTTACGAACAGACATGGATACAGTAGTACTCAAATCTGACAAAAGTAATGCTACTGTTCTCATGCTACAGGAGGACTACATTAATAAGATCAACGTTTTATTATGTGACTCAACGTATTGCAAAGTTTACAAGGATCCTACAAACCGAGTGGTGCAAAAAACAGCTGAACTTCTATCAAATAGTTCTATACCAAATGAGGCCGTAAAGAGACTGAAACCAAGCAGTTCAGTTCCAACTAGGCTATATGGACTGCCTAAGATCCACAAGGAAAGTGTGCCATTACGCCCAATTGTGAGCAATATTGGAGCAGCCACTTATGACTTGGCATCTTTGCTCAAACCTGTGGTAGGCAAGTATCCACATCATATAAAGAATTCTAATGATTTTATCAGCAGACTACAGTCACTTCAGCTGCAGAGTAACAACTTGTTGGTCAGTCTTGATGGAAGATTTTGAGGAGACAATACTGGAGTCAGAACACTGTTGGTTTAACAGTGTTTTGGTGATACGTTGACGACACTTTTATAGTGTGGCCTCATGGCGTGGACCATTTCCAAGAGTTTTTACATCATATGAACTCCATACACGAAAACATAAACTTTACTATGGAGATCGAGAAAAATGGTTGTTTGCCATTTTTAGATGTCTTCATGTGACGCATAAGTGATGGTTCACTTGGTCATTCGGTATACAGGAAGCCTATTCATGGTCATTCGGTATACAGGAAGCCCACTCATACAGATTTGTACATACAAGCTACTAGTTGCCACCATCCGGCACAAACAATGGGTGTCCTCAAGACTTTAATCCATCGAGCCCATACCATCTCTGATGCCGACAGCCTTCACACAGAACTGGAACTACTGCAGACAGTATTCCTAAAGAATGGATATTCAAGGAAGCAAGTAAACCGAGCAATGCACACCTACAAAAGACGGAACAAGAAAGAAGGCTTTCTAATCGACTGCTTATCTCCCATATATTGGGAATATTTCATCGTAGATAGGAAGAATACTAAAAAAGTATAAAGTAAGAGTCATCTTTTGCCCTCCTCCTAAAATTTCATCGCTGTTGAGTTCTGTCAAAGACGATCTGGAGCTGCGTAAAGCAGGTGTTTACAGGATTCCGTGCGACTGCAGCAAGTCATATATAGGGCAGACAACGCACACTGTGCAGGAGCGCATTGTGGAACACCAGCATCATACTCGGCTACTCCAGCCCACCAAGTCCGCAATCGCCGAACATTGTATTTTCACAGGTCATTCAATGAACTACAATGAAATGAAAATTGTGGCCCACACATCAAACTTTTGGATCTTAATTATTAATGAAGCTGTGGAAATAAGACTGTCTGACAGTGAGACTCTTATCAATCAACACAGCGGTTTCCAAATAAATGTTGCGTGGAATCCTGTCATTGAAAAATTTCGTAGTCGGCATCGGTCCCTGCTACTGAATGAAAATGATATCGATCTCATATCAAAGCGGCAAGCCTCCACTATGGAGGGCGCTCGGAGCAGCGTACATAGTTGTAGTGAACACGCACGCTAAGTACGCGCATCCACAATGTTTGCTGAATTGGTCATAAATAGCACAGTTCAGTGCATCTTCACCAGTACTTCGGTGGTACTCACCTGAAGATGGCCAGAAGACTGCACCGAAATATCGTGGCAAGAAGTTACTCACATCCGGCAGTTCGCCCGAGATTTTATGGACGTATTCCTATTTAGCTAAGTCATTATCATTGGAACTACTCTTAGCTGATAGATAAATTTACCTTTTTGTCTTACATGAAATCTTTATTCCTCTTGTAATCTGTGGATTTATTATAGACGTCTGTTTCATTTGAGTTACTTTTACAGGAAAACAGTTTTCAGACATAGTACTGGCATTATTAATGAATATGTTACATTTTTCATTCATGTCTTGAGCACTATAAACATCTTTCAAGTTCATATTTTTGAACAGTTTTATAAAATTCTCAATTTTTGGTGGATTGACTACTCTCCTGTATCTAGATTTAGCAGTCTTCATAATCTGCTTAGAATCTGTACCTAAAAGAAGGAGCTGCATATCGTAATATGATGGGCCATTAATTATTGGTTTTATGTTATGATTCTGTTCCTTTGATTTGTCTATAAATTATTAATGGCTGTCCTAGATGATTTAGTTATCCTTGTTGGAAAGTTTACAGTAGTAATTGGATTGAAGGACAATGTTACTGATTGCAATAAATGTTTACTGGAAGACTGAATAAGTCACCAGCAACCAAGATATCTTTGTTTCTTCCTGTTAAATAACCCAATAGAGCCTCTAAATGAGTTAGGGATAGATTATAATTTCCTGCCGATGCTCTGTAAGTAGTTACTATTATATGGGATCTGCTATGGAACTCTACTTCTGTTGCACAAGCTTCGAAATGCTGCTGTAGGCAGAATTTATTTATATCAATATTCTTGAATTTAGAGCACTTTTTAATAAATGTGGCAACTCCTCCTCCCTCCATATCTACTCTACAGAAGTATGAAGCTAAATGAAATTCTGGAATATTTAACATATCTATACCAGTGGTCACATGATGTTCAGAGAGGCAGATTATGTCAATAGGGTTAGAGGAATCTGTTTCATCAATACAAATGAGTAGTTCATCAAGTTTATTTCTAAGTCCTGGGATGTTCTGATGTAATAAAGATAACTGATATTGCATACTAATGGTTGAACACAGATGTACTTGCAGATTCTGAGTACTTTCTGTTAAAAATTTGTTGCCAAAATTCTTTATCTGTTTTCTCAAACTGAGGGTGCTTTCTATGCTCTCTCAAAATTGCTTTTCTTTCTCTCCTCTATCCTAAAAAAGGCATCCCTCTGACGCCTGTAACCACTGGTATTTTGGTAAATTTGTGACAATGCCCCCCCCCCCCCCCCCCCGTAAGTTACTGCAATGAACCCCTTTCCTGTCAAAGTGTAGGCCACGCCTAGTGTAATCCCACCTGCAGATAGCATCCACAAAAATCAAACCAATATGGGACCCCATATCTGACATGAGCAGCTGTTCCAAGTTCACTCTCCTGATGGAAGAGTTAAAATGAGGCTAATCAGGTGTCCCAAAACAATCTTAAATCACACACTAGTATGCTTCATTGCTGATGCTACCTTCATCAGGTCACTCTCTATGGAATATTCAGAGTCTTTGTGAATGGTATTTCCCGGACCACCCACTATAACCATGGTATCCTCCTTTGTGAAATCTTTGCATAAAGAACCTATATCCTCTGTTTCCTGTCCAAGATCCACATTTGGTTTGAAAAAGTTTGTGACCTGGTACCCTGGACCTAGCTCTTCCTGCAGTATTTGGCCAACACCTTTACCGTGAGAGCTACCTAACAACAAGACTTCCTTTCTTTTCACAAATTTACCTGCCTTTTTCAAATCCTTGAAAGTTTGTTGTGCCCTTTCTACAGCTTCAGCTACATGAGACTCATACGATTCTGACTGAGACAACAGGTCAAATCTATTTTTCAGATTAATGACAAAGTTGTATGAAAGTGTCCTAAGCCTGTTTCCCATTACCTGTTGCCACTTCCCACCGCTGTTCACCATTCTCCCTCTTTAACCGGCTCAAATTCTCCCTTGCCATATCTAATTCAGCTTGAAGAGCTGCACTTTTCCACCCCTAGTGCAGATAGTGGTGTCGCACAAGTCCAAAGTGCGCGCCACCTCTTTCGCCGCATGCCGCCATGCATGCACGGCGCGGCATTCTTACGACAACAGCCACGAGCGCCCTCTGCTGCAACTCCGCTCATGGCTACCACTGAACAAGATCGTTCACTTGGGCCTGAGATAGGAACCAGTTAAGACCTTCGTATTCAGATAGGCACCAGTGAAGACTTAGCTATCAGTTAGGCACTAGGCAGGACTCTAGCTCAACTATGTATCAACATTCTGCAGTACTATGTAAAAGTTAAGTATTGTATAAATTCTGTGCAATATATATCTCATTCTAATTTACTCTAGTGTTTCTAGTTCTGGCTACTCCCCTCCGTACCTGCACCAGCGTGCTATCTTTATTCCTGTGTCGATCTCATTCCACTCGGCCACCGACACCTACGACGGAAACAAGACACAAAAGTGGCGACGAGGCTGGGACACAAAAGTGGCGACGAGGATGGGATACAAAAGTGGCAACGAGGATGGGATACAAAAGTGGCGACAGGAGTGATAGCAGAAACTTGGATCAGCCTGCTTACAGCAGCCAGACAGCAGCAGTCGGAGCACACATAAATTGCTCCCATCCGCCCACCCTTATTCAAAGATTTTTGGGGGAACATTTTCAGTTACCTATTTTGTGGACTTTTTTGTTGCAGAGTGTCCTCTTTCATATTGCATTTGTGTTTTGTTATAAGTTACTTGTATACGCGGCGCCTAATCGGTCAGCATGGCCACTACCCCGAACCCAAACTTAATGGAAATTATTCAGTTACAGACGGCACAAATCACACAACTCCTGCAAGCAATGGCCCAGCTCACAGCGCAAGCAGCTAACCAACAACAACAGCCGCCGCTTCAGCAGCCCACACCTGCCGCCGCAACACTTCCTACGTTCCGCCAGTACAACGAACGGGAGGAAGAATGGAGCGATTACTTCGCACAGTTTCAAGAACTCGTCGCGGCTCATCAAATTACAGGTCAGAGAGTGAAAAACCTTTTCTTATCAATGGTGGGCCCCAAAACCTTCGTATTACTGCAGAAACTGTTCCCCGGCGCATCTCCTCGTGATATAGACTTTGAACAAATAGTTGAGGCACTAAATGCTCATTATGAGAGAAAAGTTCTCGTAGCTGCGGCACGGTACGCGTTTTTTCAGACTTAAAAAATTACCTGAGCAGTCACACCAAGACTGGATCTCTGAGTTGAAGGGCTTAACCTGCAAATGTAAATTTACTTGCACTTGTGGACTTTCGTATAGTGAAGTGATGTTGAGGGATGCGATTACGCAGAAGATTCAGGACCCCAGAATTAGGGCAGCAATTCTAAAACAGTCAGACCCCTCATTAGACAGTGTACTGCAGCTGATTGAAGTGCATGATACTTTTGACTTAGCAGATCTAGAAATGCAAAGCCACAGTGTAAATTCAGTGCGCCGCAATGGACGCCTTCCTAGCCGTAGTTCTCAGTATAGCACTAGTGATTCTTCTTTTTCTACCGGCCGTGCTGAACAGACAGTGAACAGTAGCCAGTGTAAGAGTGTGACGAAAAGTTCGCCCCGTCGTGTTAGAAACAGTAATTTAAATAACGGGCGCCAACGCTCATTTCAGAAAAATGTACGTAAATCTTGCCCCCAGTGTGTATCTCGCCACAAGCGTGCTCATTGCCCTAGTCGCAACGCAACCTGTTATCAATGTGGTAAATCGGGACATGTGCAGTCTGTGTGTATGCAAATTAAAAACTCAAAGAACAGTAACGTTAGAAACAGTGCTTCGCAAAGTGCGAGAGCCGTGCATACAGTCAATGTCATAGACGCTGTGGAATTGAACAGTGCTTTACTTGACTCTCAAATGCAAGACGATTTTTCTGCGCCTACTGCAAAACTATGTAGTGAGCCACGCCGTAAGCGCCGACGAGCGCGTAAAACTGTGCAACGGAAAAGGGTTCGGGACAAGCAAAATGACTATGTACAGTGCAATCCTGTAGTGAAACTAGTGCCTTCTGCAACTGCTCATTGTAATAGTTCCCAGTACTGTGTAGATAGTGACAGTAGGCTTGGAGTAGCTACTCAAAAGTTTAGTGCAGTAGTTAGTGACTCTGTAGTACCCTCGCATTGCACGGACGCCGATCCGGCGGTAGTGCCATCTAGTGACAGTGATATTAATCTATGTGCCGAGTCTGCGCCGCTTCCTACCGTACGCAGCCGCGTATGCGCAAGTGTAGTAAACAAGTTCAATCAGATGTTGCCCACATTCGCGCACCTGTCGAGCGCCACAAGCAAAAACTTTTTGTGACTCTTTCGATTGAAAATAAGACTGTGCAATTTCAGCTCGATACTGGTTCCGCTGTCACTTTAATGAATAAAGACACTTATGAACTTCTGGGTTCGCCAAAATTGTCGCCGTCACAGCAAGTGTTAACAGCTTATACAGGTCAAAATATTCCCGTGCTAGGAATGTGTAGCCTGCCCGCCTCTTTTCAAGGTGTAACAAAAACAGTTTCTTTTGTAGTTCTTCAGGCCAAATCTACACAGAACATTTTTGGACTAGATGCTTTTGACTTGTTTGGTTTATCAATTCAAAGAGATGTGCTTCAAATTTCATCAGTAGTGCCTCAGGACAAAATAAATGCATTGTGTGAAAAATACAGCGACTTGTTTTTGCCGGAACTAGGTTGTGCAAAAGACTTCGTGGCACATGTAACTTTGAAAGAATCTGCAGTTCCAAAATTTCGTAAAGCTAGACCAGTGCCTATCGCATTGCGTGATACAGTTGCCAAAGAACTTCAACGTTGGCAAGATAGTGGGGTGATTTCTCCTGTTTCTGCGAGTCAGTGGGCCTCGCCTATAGTAATTATACCCAAGCCGTCAGGAAAACTTCGTCTCTGTGCGGACTTCAAATCAACAGTGAACAGTCAAACAATTGTCGACACTTATCCCCTGCCCAGACCTGAGGAACTGATGGGCAAATTAGGACAGTCTCGCTTCTTTTCCAAGATTGATTTAGCAGAGGCATACTTACAGATTCCGCTTGATGACGAGTCAAAAAAATTTTTCGTCATTAATACTCACATGGGCCATTTTCAATTTCAACGCCTACCCTTTGGCAGTTCTTCCGCCCCTGCTATTTTTCAGCGTTTTTTGGAACAGCTGACAGTTTCGGTATCTTGTTGCTCGAACTATTTAGATGACATTGTGGTATCCTGACGTACAGTTGAAGAACATTTAGCAAACCTGGAGTGCCTTTTCAAAGTTTTGACTGCAGCAGGTCTACGTTGTAATAAAGTAAAGTGTTCATTTTTTCAAACTGAAATAGACTACCTAGGCCATGTGATTAATGCCCAAGGAATTCATCCCTTACAGTCACATCTTCGAGCAATCAAAGACTTGCCTCCTCCTAAGAATGTGCATGAATTGCAAGCAGTAATTGGAAAGCTTAACTATTATTTCAGATTTATTCCCAATGCCTCTCAGATTGCAGCTCCACTGCATCACTTACGTAGGAAGAATGTTCCTTTTGTATGGTCTAAAGATTGTCAGGTTGCCTTTGACAAACTAAAGTCTGCACTACTCAGTGATGCATGTTTGATTCCCTTTGACCCACAGAAGCCTGTAGTGTTAGCAGTTGATGCCTCGTCGTACGGTCTGGGTGCAGTATTGTCGCATTGTATTGGATGTCACGATCGTCCTATTGCCTTTGCATCCAAGCTACTGACGCCAACGCAACAGAATTACAGTCAGATAGAAAAGGAGGCCTTAGCAATCATTTACGGTGTCACGAAATTTCATCATTATATCTATGGTAGAAAATTCTATTTGTTGACAGACCACAAGCCTCTCACGTCGTTGTTCTCACCCACAAAGCCAATTCCGCCACGTACGGCACAAAAGCTTCAGAGATGGTCCTTGATATTGTCTAATTATCAGTATGAGATTTTGTACCGACCTACCACTAAACATGCCAACGCGGACACACTTTCCTGACTTCCGGTTGGCCAGGATGTGTCGTTTGATTCTTCACAAATGGCATGTTGCCAGATAGACTCCAGAGATGCTTCCGCTGTTGCAGATTTCCCTTTGAACTCTCGTCGGGTTGCACAGGAAACAGCTGCGGATGCAGACCTAAGTGTGGTAGCACGTTTTGTTCGCTTTGGTTGGCCTGCCAGAGCCAAAGACATTGAGCGGCCTCTGGTTCGACATTATTTTGCACGTCATGCATTATGTTTAAGTCAGGGTGTTCTGTTGTTCCATACAGACAACGACCAAACAAGAGTGATTGTTCCTCGTTCCCTGCAACGAGAAGTGTTACGCCTCTTGCATCAAGGACATTGGGGCATTATTAGGACAAAGCAATTAGCCAGACGTCATTGTACCTGGGTTGGTATGGACGCTCGGATAGAGAGCATGACGTGACAGTGTACTGTTTGTGTGGAGCATCAGGCGGCTCCTCCGCAACGTTTCTGAGATTGGCCATGCCCCAAGGGACCATGGCAACGTTTACACATCGACTTTGCCGGACCTTTCTGGAATACGCGCTGGTTAATTGTTGTAGACGCTTTCAGCAAGTTTCCTTTCGTGATTGCCATGAACTCAACAACAGCGTCTAGTACAATCAGTGCCTTAACATCAGTGTTTTGCATCGAAGGTTTGCCTGAAACAATCGTCAGTGACAATGGACCTCAGTTTGTTAGTGCGGAATTTCAACAGTTTTGTCGTGTGAATGGCATTCAGCATTTCACCACCGCACCTTTTCATCCTCAGTCCAATGGTGAAGCAGAACATTTCGTTCGAACATTCAAGTCTCATATGGAAAAGATGAAAGGTCAGCACTCCAGGCAGCAAGCTCTTCAACTTTTCCTGTCTACGTATCGGTGCACGCCACGTGACGGCCCGTCTCCTGCCGAGCTGCTACACGGCCACCGTCACCGCACTCTCCTTCACCTGCTGCAGCCTCCCATGCACCGAGTTGGTTCATATGGCGCTACGCGTTTTCAGGTTTCTACACTGGTGCTGTACAGGGTGTTTGCCGGCAACAAGAAAAAACTATGGATCCCAGGCACCATTCAGCGCGTGCTCGGTCGCAATATGTATGTTGTACGTTCTTCCACAGGGTTGGAGCTGCGGTGCCACGCAAACCAATTGCGCTTGCACAGGCCGCGCGATCCTGTCTCCGGTTTCTTGATTCCAGACCCAGTTCACCGCCAGGATGCACAGCCACATCGCTCGCCGCCGGGTACAGCTTCCCGGGGCTACGAGATCCCAATGGATGTCGACGCACCTCCTACGCAGTCGGCCCCTCTGCCTCCGTCGCCGCCTCAGCTGACAGTGTCACCGAGAGGGACTCCAGGACCGTGCGGGCCCCCCCAGCTTGGGCCACGCACGTCAGAAGAAGATGACCTGCTCCCTCTGGGCGGGGGTGTGCGCCCTTCCCCAGGTTTCGGTGGGTTTCCTGGAGGATCGCAAGGCGGATGCCGGGGCGCGGGCGGCGTCTCGATCCCAGCCTCAGCTACGACGCCCGTCCCACCAGTAACGCCCCCGCCCAGGCCCTCCTCCCAGTGCCGTCACCGTGGCCTTCAGCCCTACGCCACGACGGCGCGGCGGTTTGGGGGGGAGGGGTGTTGTGTCGCACAAGTCCAAAGTGTGCGCCACCTACTTTCGCCGCGTGCCGCCATGCATGCACGGCGCGGCGTTCTTACGACGACAGCAACGAGCGCCCTCTGCTGCAACTCCGCTCGTGGCTACCACTGAACAAGATCGTTCACTTGGGACTGAGATAGGCACCAGTGAAGACTTAGCTATCAGTTAGGCACTAGGCAGGACTCTAGCTCAACTATGTATCAACATTCTGCAGTACTATTTAAAAGTTAAGTATTGTATAAACTCTGTGCAATATATATCTCGTTCTAATTTACTCTAGTGTTTCTAGTTTCTGGCTGCTCCCCTCCGTACCTGCACCAGCGTGCTATCTTTATTCCTGTGTCGGTCTCATTCCACTTGGCCACCGACACCTACGACGGAAACGAGACACAAAAGCGGCGACGAGGCTGGGACACAAAACAGATCCTACAAAACCACTGGTGAGCCTCATTTATCTCTCCCTTTCCCACATCAATATATTTGTCCCAATGAAAGAACTCACAGCATCTATCACACCACACCCCGGAACTAACGATCTTGTTGTGGCATGTCACGCACTTCTCACCCTTGGTAAAAACAGAAATCTTAAAAACTTGATGGATTATTTACTAAAATGTCCTTACAAAACTGTTCACATGAGTATAAATAGAATAAATTAAAAGGGCACTGAATAAAAGAAAAACATCGATAACTACACACTTTTGCTAAATCACAAAACTGTTTTACATTTATTTGTGATTGATAGACTTTATAAACCTTAACTACTACATGCAGCGAGTAAAAATAGAATACGTCAATAGATACAAGTTTTAGTCATTGTTCACAATGATTCATGTGCATTAAATTAGGGCTACAGATATATGCTAGAGGTGTGAGAAGAAAAATATATTTTTTTACACCATTTAACTTATTTAACAATATGCTAACATTTCCACTAATGTAACAATACGTAAATTTATAACAACTTTAAATATTTAAAAAAACTTTAAAACAACGGTTTTTGTGATTATTTACTGCAGCAAATACTTTGAACATACGCGCGGGTGCAGTATTGCCAACTCTCCCAAGGCCTCATTATCATTCATTCATTCATTCATTTACACATTATTAAAATATGTATAGCTTTGGTTACAATATCCTCCATTGGTTGATTAATGATCATAGTGATGCATTCTAGGTATGGTAATCATAATTTGTTGAACATTGTGGAATTTGTGTTTCTTATTTTAGGTTTCACAATGTTAACAGTACAGTAACAGTTACCAGAAAGATGGAAGCTATGTTTTTTGGCCTTAAGATACATGTAAATAGGTACACTGTGTATGGGAGAATAAAAATTGTGCAGGTAATAAAATGCTTTATCAGTATAAATGCATTTCCATTACCTACTTACTGTGAATGGCTGAAAGCAAGGGGAAACTTCAGACGTTACTTTTCCCGAGAACATGCAGCTCTACTATGTGAATGTTTGATGATAGCATCCTCTCGAGTAAAATATTCCGGAGGTAAAATAGTCAAGATGTGAACACATGAGATGAAATTTTTGAGAAGTCAGCTTTGGGTAACAAAAACAGAATGAGACATGAAAGGGCTCAGGAGATAAAATAATGAAAAAATTTAGAAGAGAAACGAGTAAATGAAATCTGAATGAGTATTCTAAAGGGGGTGGATGAGACAAGGATGCTACAGAAATTCATGCGATAAAGCTTTTGGACTGGAGGCATAGGGGAAACAAAGAAGCAAGTGGATAAAGGATGTTGAATAAAGCATCTGGAAACAGAGAGGTGGTGGAAAATATGAAGGGGCTAGCATTCCAGTCTGTGGGCAGGGACTACTCAGGAGGACGTCGTCATCAGGAAAGACAACACTGGCATTCTACGGGCTGGAGTGTGGAATGTTAGATCCCTTAATCGGGTGGGTAGATTAGAAAATTTAAAAAGAGGAATGGATAGGCTGAAGTTAGTTATAGTGGGGATTAGTGAAGTTCAGTGGAAAGTGGAACAGGATTTCTGATCTGGTAAATACAGGATTATAAATACAAAATAAGTTGGGAGTGTTACAGGAGTAGGACTAATAATGAATAAGAAAATAGGAATGCGAGTAAACTACTATGAGCACTGCAGTGATCACATTATCATAGTCAAGATAGATACGAAGGCAACACTGTCCACAGTAGTAAAGGTTTATATGCCACCTAGCTCTGCAGATGATGATGAGAGCAAAGAAATATATGAGAAGGTAAAGGAAGTTATTGGGAGAATTAAGGGAGAGGGAAACTTAATTGTTATGGGAGACTGTAATGACTGTAGTTGCCCCTTGCTTTCAGCCGTCCACAGTAGCTGCATGGCAAGGCAATGTTATTTGATGCTACAAGGTCAGCTCACACAATCATCCAAACTGTTTCAACTGAGTCACATTCTGGGATATCAATCAATCATCAACTTAGTGTTTGTAATAAAAATCATAGAGAGACCAAAAGATGAATATAGTAAGCAGGTTCAATTGGATGTTGGCTGCTGTTCTTATTTACAGATGAAGAGGCTTGCATAGGACAGGGTAGCATGAAGAGCTGCATCAAACCAATCAGCGGACTGTAACCCAGAACAACAACAAGTTCACATACTGGTTTGGCAATAAAAATGTCAGTAGTCATCATGTATGGTTTTTCACTACCAAGAGGACCTGCTTAGAATCCTAGCCCCTTCATGTTTTCCACCACCTCTCTGTTTCCAGATGCATAATTCAACTTCCCTTATCCACTTCCCTATGCCTCCAGTCCTCCATCTTTATCTCATGAATTTCTGTGGCATCCTTGTCTTATCCACCCCTTTAGAATATTGCCACGAGACTCCGGCATGGCACAGGGGATAGCGTCACCGATTGCGGTACTAAAGGTCACTAGTTCAATCCCGTCCACTAGCAAAAATTTATATCTTTGTAATTCTCATTTCCAGGATGTTCTACATGTTTCTTATGTTCGCTTATAATTTCTACTTGTTTCTTATGTTAACTATTCTTCTAATCTCTGGTACATTCTGTCTGTGTATAAATAGCAGAGCACTCTGCCCAAGAGGAAGTCTGTGCTGCGTGAATGTTGAGTTTGCAATAAACCTGCTTTCAGTATAAGTGCTGTGTTCAGTTGCCTGCTTCCATTTCAACGCAACATTGTTTGGTGGAGGCGCATCACCGTGGCTCCAATCAGGCAACATAAAAGCCGTCGCACAGACTAGAACTGGAATATAAGGGATATACCGAGTACAGCCAAGTATACCGAGTACATCCTTCCGAAAGTCCATATCATCAGAAGAACCATGGGCACAAAACCAGCGGTAACCCAGCTGCTCATCAGACACCTGTCGGTGTTCTCTGGAGACGCTGGACAGGACCCCCAACAAATGGCTAAAAGGTTTCGACCGAATCGCCAAGTATAACAGGTGGGATCATAAAATGTGCTTGACCAATGTTTATTTCTACCTGGACAGAACAGCCCAGCAATGGTTTGAGAACAACAAAGACAAGTTGAATGACTGGGAAATGTTCCAGGTCAAACTTAAGAAGACGTTTGGAGAATGACAGTGACAAATCCGCTCGGCGGAAGAACAACTAAAGAATCGGGCCCAACAACTTGGTGAGCCGACACAGTCGTACATACAGAATGTTTTGGGCCTGTGTAACATAGTCAATCCGAATATGACTGAGGCCAACAAAATCACGCACCTGATGAAGGGTATTGCAGAAGAGATGTACAATATTCTTCTGATCAAAGACGTCGCTAAGACAGAAGAGTTCATCAAGTGGTGCCAGCATATTGAAGAGATGCAACAAAGGAGTGTTGGACGAAAGAAGTATGACAGACTCCCGAATGTAGTCTCTATGGCTGTTGTGGAAGACCAGCATGACTTCGCTTCTCTCATACAACAAATTGTGAGGGAAGAATTGCAACAATTTATGGCAACCGGGACTGTTAGACTGAGTGAGCATCAGATTATGGCCATGGATGTAAGCCCTAGAAGTCATGAGGGAGACGACGCCGCCGCTGAGGAAGAGGTATTTCAGACATAGGTTCTGTCTGCCCCACCAGTCACACCCGACGTGAAGAATGGCATCGCCCTCCTATGACTTACGCTGCAGCCACGAAATGGTAGCCTATGAACTGATCGGCGCGAACACAACCAATTCCTCAGGCAACTATGATGCCCCGCAGTAGAACAGGCGTCTGGAGGACAGAAGACAACACACCACTGTGTATCCCACGGTGGGCACCCTGGACATGTCATATGTTACTGCAGAGAGAGAAGGCGAGTATTCAACGATTATTTTGCCGCAAGATGTCAGCCATCAGAGCAGTTCTATCCCAGGCAGTCACCTGCTGATGAGTTCAGTCGACCTATGGGAAGAAGCCCATCGCCGTACCCTGGATGTGGTCGCTCCCCGACACGCCGTTGCTGTTCACCCTCGCCATACAGAGGTACCAGCTGCTCCACTAGCCATCACGCCAAGGAAAACTAAGCGAGGCAACCATCTATGGAGGTGAGGCCACCGCAGATCAAAATCCTCCATGAATGACAGTCGCCAAGATGCCGGGAAATCTCATCGATGGCCAAACTGTTCATGCACTGACTGATTCAGAGGCTTCTTTCTCTGTATTGTCGGATAATTACCGTCATACACTAAAGAAGACAATGTTCTCTGATACAGGGGCAAGTGTACTGAAGGTCGCAAATGGAAAGTACGTCCAGCCAGCAGGAACTTGTGTTGCAAGAATAACCATCAACAACAGGACCCAGCCGTTTGAATTTGTCGCTTTAACAGAATGTAGTCATAATGTCATCCTCAGATGGGACTTCCTTCAGGCATCTCAAGCTATCACTGACTGTGGAAGATCTGAGCTGCAAATTGAGGAGTCGTTCCGACGGGTACACATAATACAGAATTTTCTGGGAATTTATTTGCCGTTGACAATGTGACAATCCCGCCGTTGACAATGGGAAGAGTTGTAGTCACAAACACAGATGACCGGTTAAACTTGTTGATAGTAAAACGTTTATCAGGCTCAACAAAGAAATTTACATACCAGCGGCTATCATAACCATTATCAGTGGTCAAGGGGAGATTTGGATCACTTATTGTCACCAGCAGTCACAACTTATCCCAAAAGGAATGTGTATCGGAACAGCTGAACCAATCCAGGACAGAGAGTTCAACGTCATCAACGAAGTCCCATCCCCTGCTGTTAATACTGACAACACGTTGTTGGACGAAATGGCCCAGGATAAAGCACCGTATCAATACTGGTGATAATCCACCAATTAGCCAGCGTTTGTATACAGTGTCACCAGCTGAAAGACGGATAATTCGGTAGGAAGTGGAGAAGATGTTGCGAGACGGCATCATTCAACCTTTGGAGAGTCCTTGGTCGTCACCGGTGGTCCTCGTAAAGCAGGATGATGGTACGTGGCGATTCTGTGTCGACTATCGGCGGCTGAACAATATAACAAAGAAAGCCGTCTACCCATTGCCATGCATTGAAGACAGCTTAGACTGCTTGAAATGAACTACATGCTTCTCAACTATGGACATGCAGACAGTTTACTGGCAAATTGGGTTGGCGAAGCTGACAGGAAGAAGACGGCATTTATTACACCTGACGGCCTATATGAATACAAAGTAAGGCCATTTGGATTATGTAAGGCTCCGGCCATATTCGAACACATGATGGACAACTTGCTTCAACACCTTAAGTGGACGACGAGTCTTTGATACTTAGATGACATTGCTTTTTCTCGAAAACATATGAGTCGCCTGTCAATTGTGTTGAAGTGTGTTCAGACTGCAGGACTCAGCCTAAATCCAAAGAAGTGCCTCTCTGTCACCAAAGAGATACAAATCCTGGGGCACCTAGTCACCGGAGATGGTGTCCGTCCTGCTCCAAATAAAGCAAGGGCAGTCACAGAATTTCCATCTCCTCAGCACATTCGTTATGTGAGAAGTTTTCTCGGGCCGTGCTCATACTACCGACGTTTCATAAAAGGAGGATTTTGTAACAAAACACGTCCATTGCAAGAACTTCTGCAGGGAGATGCTAAGTTTTACTGTGATGAGGCAAAAGAAAGAGCTTTCCGGGCACTTAAGGAGGCTCTAACTTCTGCATCAGTTTTAGGCTTGTACGACGAGAATGTGGCTACTGAACTTCACACAGAGGCCACTGGTTATGAGATGCAGTGATTGTACAAGTTCTGGAAGGTGCTGAAAAGGTGATACTCTATGCATCAAGAGTACTCTCAAGGTCAGAGATAAATTACTCTAGAACCGAGAAAGAATGTCTTGCAGTTATCTGGGCTATCAACAAATTCCGGCTGTATTTATTTGGCAAACCATTCACCGTCGTGACAGACCACCATTCTTTGTGTTGGCTGACTAGCTTGAAGGATCCATCAGGTCGACTAGCAAGATAGGCACTAAGACTCCAGGAGTACGGCGTCACAGTGGTATTCAAGAACATGCGCAAAGACAAGGATGCCGACTGCCTTTCGAGGAATCCATTAGCAGACCACGACAGCATGAATCTAATGTCATCCCTCACTGAATTAGTTGACATTACAGCTGAACAGAGGAGTGATCCAACACTATTAACAACCATAGGGGCCTTGGAGAAAGGAGAGCCGACCAATGGAGAGTTACAACTTATAAACAGGACATTGTATAAAAGCAACTACGATCCACTCGGCCCCAAAATGGCTACTGGTCGTTCCAGCTCATCTCCAGCCAGCTATTCTCAAGTATTTCCACGATGCTCCAATATCCGGTCATCTGGGATTCGTGAAGATCCTAGACAGAATCAGATGCAGGTATTTCTGGAAAGGTCTATACCGATCTGTCAAGCACTATGCGAGTCACTGTAAAGAGTGCCAGCAACGGAAGCATGTGCCACAATTACCTCCAGGGCATCTCGTACTGATTCCACCTACAGCAGCTTCATTCCACCGAGTTGGGATAGATCTTTTAGGGAGGTTTCCGAAGTTGGCAACCGGTAACCGATGGATAATAGTCTGCACTGACTACCTCACACGCTATGCTCTCACCAAACCTGTGCCGACTGCAGAAGCTCCAGAGATCGCAAAATTCCTGGGAGAAGACATTATTTTGAAGCATGGAGCACCACGTGTGATAATATCTGATCGTGGAAAAGTATTCCATTCAAAACTAGTATCAGAGGTAATGTCACGTTGCGACATTGTCCGCAGAATGACAACTTCATACCATCCTCAGACAAATGGTCTTGCAGAACGTTCTAACAAGACATTAGCAGATGCTGTCGATGTTGAGCAGAAGGATTGGGATATAATACTGTCAGTCGTCACATTTGTTTATAGTACCGCAAGACAAAACACCAGCACAGGCTTTACGCCTTTTTTTTCTGCTCCATGGCCGTGAAGCTGAGACAACAGTGATTAGTCTGCTCCCGTTCCAGCCGGACGCCACTCAGGGTAACTGTGAAACAGCTCGTCACAAGGGTCGAAGAAGCAAGACAGCTGGCTCACATACGGATGTTGAACACCCAGGAGAAGGACCGTCAGCGGTATAACGAGAAGCACCGACCTGTTGTGTGCAGCGCAGGAGATCTGTTATGGATTTTTGCCCCTGTACGGGAAGTTGGACTATCAGGAAAGTTAATGAAGCGATACTTCAGTCCGTATCATGCCATACGCTGCCTGTTAGACATCACATACGAAGTTGAGGATTATGAGCCGTCGTCGACATAACAAAAACAAAGAGACATTGTTCACATCCTCTGCATGAAACCTTACTACGATCCTGAAGAGCAGATAGGCGAAAATGGCTTCTTGTTCAAGGACTAAGGACGGCAATGCCACTGATGAAGCCACGACAATCGATAATTGTTCAGAAGGGAAGGATTCTCCAGAACTGCCATACAGAGGACCCATGACAAGATCAAGATCCAGGACATTGCAGCTGGCTCCAAAAGGAATCTAACAGCAGATCACGGTTTTTTTTTTTTGGCGAGGGAGCAACGCCGCGAGACTTTACGTTAACCGACTGCCGGCGTGGCACAGAGGATAGCGTCACCGATTGCAGTACTAAAGGTCACCAGTTCAATCCCATCCGCTGCAAAAATTTATTTCTTTGTAATTATCATTTTCAGAATGTTCTACTTGTTTCTTATGTTCGCTTGTAATTTCTACTTATGTTAACTATTCTTCTAATTTGTGGTAAATTCTGTCTGTGTATAAATAGCACAGTACTCTGCCCAAGAGGCAGTCAGTGTTGCGTGTATGTTGAGTTTGCAAGAAAGCTGCTTTCAGTATAAGTGCCGTGTTCAGTTGCTTACTTCCATTTCAACGTGACAATATTTATTCAGATTTCATTTACTCGTTTCTCTTCCAAATTTTTTCATGTGCTTTTTCCTTATCCCTTTCATGTCTCATTCTTTTTTGTTACCCATACCTGACTTCTCAAAAACTTCATCTCATGTCTTCACATCTTGATTTCCTTTTTTTTAATTTTTTTTAATTTTTTTCTTTATTTCTCTTTTCTTAATTATGCAGGTTTCTGCATCCTTACCTTTGCACATGTATCAAGGATTTCAAACAGCACTGGTTCCCCATCAACCATTGCCTCGTGTTTGTATCTGTTTTCTGAAAAAAAGGAAAGAAAAAATATTTTGAATTAAATGGAATACTGTATCTTTTACTTTCAGGAAGGATTCAAAAATATTTCTGAGAAGGATAGTTTGCTACTCACCACAGAGACATCCAATGAATGACATAGCATACATAACAAAATACAACTTACTTAATAGCCTTAGGCCATCATGGCTTTCAGTGCTTAGAGAAACACACACACACACACACACACACACACACACACAATATGACCGCTGTCTCCGGTACAGTGGGCGAAAGCTATTAAATCAGTTGTATTCTGTTAGGTATGCCTTTCTGAGGCTTATTGGATGTGTCTGTGGCGAGTAGCAATCTATCCTTCTGAAAAATATTGTTGATATCTTTTACTGTAGCATTTTCAGTTAAGATTTTGTTCTGAACCACTGAGCCTAAATTATAAGTTAACATCAGTCAAAAATAACAATAAGATGTTTTAAGTTACGCATTCCATCACATTAATGGCAATACTCTGTTCACAAAGAGATGCACAAAACATCTCTGGTTTTCTACTGTTTGAGTTTGCTCATACTTTGTGCCTCTTTAGACAATAAAAGTGATTGTTGTACAAATTAATACACCGGTTGATGAATGACAAAGCAAGTACTGGTCTCTAATTAGCTGCACCAGATACTCATTCAACTCCTTGAAGACAGGCTTATGGGTTTCACTTTACTGAGAACTAGAAAAATAATGATGTCGCAAGGACTGTGAGACAAGAATCTCTCTCTCTCTCTCTCTCTCTCTCTCTCTCTCTCTCTCTCTCTCTCTCTCTCTCTCTCTCTCTCTCTCTCTCTCTCTCAGGTAATGAGCTAAACAGTTATGTAC
This sequence comes from Locusta migratoria, assembly GCA_026315105.1. Lineage (NCBI taxonomy): Eukaryota > Metazoa > Arthropoda > Insecta > Orthoptera > Acrididae > Locusta > Locusta migratoria. Next base: position 499,330,220 of record CM048747.1, read on the forward strand.
ACAGTAGAATGCATCACATCTATAAGAGGAATTATGATTGTTTACAAAGATTATTATTTGTAATCATCAGAAGCTCATGCCAGGAAGAGGCGAATTTCAATTTAAATTTTTCATGTAACAATGTTTTGAAACTACCTTACCCTTTTGTCTGAATTACTTTATTACAATAATGTTTGTTTGTTTGTAAAAAAAAGTATTGAAGTGAAATATCCTTTCATTCTCCTGTTGATGACAGTTAGTTCCATAACTGTTAGAGTGTAATAGAAGAAAATAATATACAGCTGTTGGCACAAGAATGATTCTTTCCATTATCAGCAGATGCCCCGAGTGGCATCTGCAATAATTGAATAAAAAAAACCTCTTCTTTCCATGTGTACTAAATCAATTTTCATAAGGTTGTTCAAAGACGTTTCGTCAGAATGGTGGTCAGAGCGACGGAAAATTCGCTCTGTAGTAGGCGAGGGAGCTCTGGGCGCTCTGGAAGTAGTGGCGTAGCGTGGATTTCTGCCACTCGGTGCCGGCCCCCATTTTGCCTCCCTCCCCCACACCATATTTTCGGAACTGTACAATAACAAAAATTGAAACATTGGCCATAAGTACCAATATTGTTTCAGTGTTTATCAAAATAAAATAGGGACGCTGCAATTTATTTTCCCTAGATAACTTTTGTTTCTTCTATTTTTTACGTGATACCCAACAAGTGCTATTTGAAGATTTTTTATACGACTTATTTGTCTGAAGTGTCTGTAACATCAAACAAAACCTTCATAAATTTAATATAGTTTCAACTAAAAGGAAGTCTTGCACCGAGACGAAAACACTTTGTAACATACAATTTGTGATGAAAAAAAATAGTCTTGGTTGCACAAAATTGATGTTTCATTTATTTATACATGACGCTTTCGCCTCTTCTGGGCATCATCAGAAGTTTAAAAAGGGGAAAAAATTACAAAGTTGTTAAAAAAAGAAACCTAAAAATAAGTTACATCTTTCCTAAGCAAGATATATTAGAAATAGGCAAGGTGCAGACTGATAAAACTGCAGGCCTCATGACCACATTCATGTTTTGTCGTGGGGGTAATGAAGATTGGACTAATAAATACCACTAAAGAGCATAGTTCAACAAATAAAATTAATTATCTCGAAGTTGGCAGAGCATCAAATTATTAAATAGAACCTTTACAACAGATGCTGGTCCGCGGTTGTGACAGGGAGCGGCTCTTACGTGAGTAAACAAAGCTTCGCGCGGCTAAATTAGGTTTTACAATTGACTTTGTTGCCCCCTCCCCCTATTCTTGAGCAACAGTTACATCTGTTCTAAGGGTTCTATTTTATTGAATTCAATAACTTGACGCTCTGCAACCTCAGAGATAAGTAATTTTATATGTTGAACTATGCCCTTTAGTGGTATTTATTAGTTAAATCTTCATTCTCTCCACGCCACAACGTGAATGTGGCCATGAGGCTTGCAGTTTTATCAGTCTGTACCTTCCCTATTTCTATTATTTCTTGCTTAGGAAAGAGTTAACATATTTTTAGTTCTGTTTTTAAACAACTTCTGATGATGCCCAGAAGAGGCGATACGCGTCATGTATAAATAAATGAAATATCAATTTTGTGCAACCAAGACTGTTTTTTAAATCAAAATATCTATTACGGTAGCTGCGCCAGCGCCACAAAAATATGGAGTGGAGTGATTTTAGTAAAATTTATGAGCCTGTAGAGCTTTCATAGCAACACGTATTCTGAATACAGTTGGGTGAATACTTTCACATCTATTAGGCGTATAAAAGTTTGTCAGTAGGAGTTCAGTGCCCATTCTGCGTGTGGACACACACACTCCATTTTGTAGGCTTACCAGCTTCGGATCCTTTAGCCCATTTTCAAATCAATTAATTTCTACCACACACCCATTGGCCACATCATTTTTCTGGGTTGACAGTAGATCTATCGCAGGTATCTATGTGTTACTTTGTAGAGCCAATGGTTTTGTTAGCTTTTCATTGAGAGAAACAGATTTGTTTGTAGCTAGGGCAAAGAGGCGATTAGATGTGACAAAATATCCAGTATCCTTCTCTAAAGAACTAGGGCGAACCTTTGGGTATTTTTAGAGCCACCAATGAAAACGGAATTAACAGTACCTTAGCCGATAGTGATGTAGTGGACATTACGTCACGAAGTAGTGTGTGTCTAACTTCACTTCAAGTGCAGTGATGAGGACAACGGACGGTCCCGCGGATGTGTCGAAAACATGGAAAGAAATAAATCGCACTTGAGTTCAATACGTCCTAATCCTCGACGTTGACGAATTACAGTGGTTGAAATAATTTGAATCGGAAGTTTACTCGCAATATCGAATTTCCAGCTCTGTAGGCTATAGATGTACTACGCATTACAGATATACGAAAATTTGTGTATATCTGCGACTCGAACCAGTATTACCCACTTTTAGTGATCGGTTGCCTTCTAACTTTCGGTTATACGAGCACGTTTCCAAGACCGACCAAGTATGTGTGTACCACAGTGACCATATATACGACAGTCACTACGTTCTGGATTCGTTCGTCCCTAATGTCCTAGGTATATGTCAAATAGAAAGCAACGAAATCAAATAAAGTTGCGCTATTGATATAAAATTAAAGAATACTTGCTCTATAAGTATGTAATAACATTGATTATTTGTAATCTCTATTTGCTTTATATATAAAATTTGTTACGGCCGCCCAGACACGTCACCGGTTTGCCTCATGCCTGCAATCGGTCACGTTTTGTCCACATCACAAATGAGCGATTTAGAAAGCAGTTGTAACTATTATTCCGAACATCTCTGTGTCACCAAATTCTGGCATGACCTACGTTTAGGAGCGATTGCACTAATTTTCAATGTTGACTAATACGTGCAAAATATGGAAAGAAATTTGTTTTCGAATGCTTTTATTCAGAAACTAGGCTACCTCACAAAATATACTACATTTAAAATTGACATCAAATGTGTCGTGACCGTTGATCCAATCTGTGTTTTGAAAATAAAATTCTAGAAACCTCGTACTTGTTTTTTAACCAAACTGAGTAAATAACTGATATGACCTCGGTGAAGACTCCATGAAAATATATTCATTTTTACAGATTATTTTGGCCTAGAAATGAATATTATCGCGAACTGATTTCAGCTGGATTGACTAATTTAGCAGTAGTATGTATTTTTCATAGCACAGTTAAAATGTTAGGGTTACTTAACAGTTCGTATGCAACATAATAAACACACGTTATAATTTCCTGACGAATGTCTGTCTTTGTACGTACTCTTCGTTACAGATTTCGCTTCCTGCCGCCCCCAAATATGTGCCGCCCAGGGCCATGCCGCCCCCCCCCCCCCCCCCGGCACCGCCCAAGCTACGCCACTGTCTGGAAGCACTAAAAATTACAATACTTTGATGAATTAGGAAATGCATTTCTGGCTAAATATTGGTCTGCCAGTGTACAAGAGACTCAGGAATGAGGTTTACAACACTCGTCCATTTAATGAACGAAATGGAAACCTGAGAAAGTATTTTGAGAAATGTCTTAACAAAACACGTTTCTTTTATCATCCAATTTCACATCGCGAGGTTTTGTGGATATTAAAGGGAAAATTGTCTACTCACATCTGCAAAGAATTATTCATTGTGCCTGACTAACTTTTAGAGTATTTTATGTCTACTGTAGAGTCGTTTGATTTAATTTATGAAGACGTTATGCAAACTATAACAACATGGTTGGAAACAAGAATAGCAATTATGTAAATCAATAACAACAATCCAAACTTTGCGGCTGATTCCCGCATTGGTCTTACATGAGGTTGTACTATAGAAGAGGCATAGAACTGGTTTGTTACCACATTATACAATTAATGGAATATATATTTCGTGTCTGGTGCTAGAAGAGAAGAATAAATTAATGTTAACCGCGACTATGGTGTTGATCGACTGAAATAAAATTGTCTGACATTATAGTTATTGGATTTCTAGTTGGAAATGATTAAAGAAAGAAGTCCAAAATTACAGCTTACTGAAATTTATAGGTACGTCTACGCCTAAGACATATATAGTTATTTTCGCTTTTGTAGCTCTCCGAAGATGTACCACAAACAAATAATTTATACAGCTTGTTCCACATAAAAGCAATATAACTCACGCTCGAGATTAAAGTAAGAACGAACTAAGTAAAAAAAGAACAGATAAAAGCAACTTTAAAAACATCTAGTTAGCTCCTTATAAGAGATGTTGCAAGTTGTGGCATAGTGAGGTTTGCCGGTTTTATGTGGGACAGGCTGAACTATTTTTTAGCCAGTAATCTCTATACTACCTGGATGTTGAACTTCAGCTGTCTGAGCGTGCCAACCATAGATGCTTATATTTCGTTTCTTGCCAAATTCAAATACGGCTACTACGATATATTACAAGATTCAAATGTTTGTAGAGTCTATGGGACTTAACTACGGGGTCATCAGTCCTTAAACTTACAATTTACTTATGAACTAGCTACAACTAAGGACGGCTCAAATATCCATGCCCGAGGGGGGATTCGAACCCCCGACCGTAGTGGCCGTGCAGACCATGACTGAAGCGTCTTAGTCCCCTCGGCCACCGCGGCCGGCTATATTACAAGCTAAGGAAAAGAAAATACTTTTCGATTACGCTCCCGTATCAGCCTATTGCTTAGCGTATTGACAAAAATTTCAACAAGCAATTCTTTGTCATGTAATAGCTTTTGAAAATTTGTTTCCAAATTTAAACATGGCGAACAATGAGAAAACGTGAGAAAAACATTTGAATCTGCATCCACACTTCAAGTTCCGACAACTTCACATTTCGTTCGGAAGTGTCTTCCACGATTTCTCTGAGCGTATATTTCATGGTCTTTTGACGGGGATGTAAGCGACGTTTTATTTTCAGTGGCAGTAGATTAGAGAAGATACGTAGAGTCTAAGGAAAATTTGTGTTTGTGGTCAGCAGCAAATTAAAGTTCCATTAAAAATATCTCGTTCGCCGGCCGCTGTGGCCGAGCGGACTGAGGCGCTCCAGTCACGGTCTGCACGGCCACTACGGTCGGGGGTTCGAATCCCCCCTCGGGAATGGATATTTATGGCGTCCTTAGTGTTAGATAGTTCGTAAGTAGTTTTTAAGTTTAGGGACTGATGACCCCGTAGTTAATCCCATAAGCTATACAATAAATAAATAAATAAATAAATAAATAAATAAATAAATAAATAAATAAATAAATAAAAATAAAAAAAAGCGTTCAAACTAACCTCCTTGGTTCAAACGATAGATCAAAGATATCATAGACTGCACGTGACGTCATTTACTGAAACCAATATGTAAATCACGTGACTCGGGGCAAGAGACCATTTAATCATTACGAGTAATGAGTAATGGAGCTGACAGTTGCAATTCTTGTCATCTGTAGTGGAAATTACGCGTAGAATTAATGAATAATATGTCTTGTATTCTTTTCAGTTAAGTATCACACCATTCCACTCCCATGAACCACAGACATTGCCGAGGTGGGGCGGCTTGCGTGCCTCAACGATACAGATAGCCGTACCGTAGGTGCAACCACAGCGGAGGGGTATCTGTGGAGAGGCCAAACAAACGTGTGGTTCCTGAAGAGGGGCAGCAGCCTTTTCAGTAGTTACAGGGGCAACAGTCCGGATGATTGACTAAGCTGGCCTTGTAACATCAGCTAATGGGATTTTGCCACACAGTTACTGCGAACGGCTGAAAGCAAGGGGAACTACAGCCGTTACTTTTCCCGAGGAAATGCAGCACTACTTTATGAACATATGATGATGGCATCCTCTCGAGTATAATATTCCGGAGGTAAAATAGTCTTCCATTCGGATCTTGGGCGGGGACTACTCAGGAGGATGTGATCATCAGGAAAGACAACACTGGCATTTTACGGATCGGAGCGTGGAATGTTAGATCCCTTAATCGGGTAGGGAAGCTAGAAAATTTAAAAATGGAAATGGATAGGTTGAAGATTGATATAGTGGGGATTAGTGAAGTTCGGTGGAAAGAGGAACAGGATTTCTGGTCAGGCGAGTACACGATTATAAATACAAAATCAGTTGGGGGTATTACAGGAGTAGGTCTGACAATGAATAAGAAAATAGGAATGCGGGTAAACTACTATGAGCAACACAGTGATCGCATTATCGTTGTCAATATAGATACGAAGCCAACACCGACCACAGTAGTACAGGTTTATATGCCAACTAGATCTGCCGATGATGATGAGATCGAAGAAATATATGTGGAGCTAAAGGAAATTATTCAGACAATTAAGGGAGAGGAAAACTTAATTGTTATGGGAGACTGGAATTCGGTAGTAGGACAAGGAAGGAAAGGGAAGATAGTAGGCGAATATGGTCTGAGCAAAAGGAAAGAAAGAGGAAGCCGCCTGGTAGAATTTTGCACGGAACATAATTTAGTTATAACAAACACCTGGTTTAAGAATCACAAAAGAAGGTGGAAGAGACCAGGAGACACCGGGAGATAACAGATAGATTTTATAATGGTAAGACATAGTTTTCGGAACCAGGTTTTAAACTGTAAGACATACACAGGGGCAGATATAGACTCTGACCATAATTTGTTGGTTATAAACTTTAGGCTGAAACTGAAGAAACTACAAAAAGGTAGGAAAATAAGGAGATGGGACCTGGCTAAATTGAAGGAAACTGAAGTTCTTAAGAATTTCAGAGGGAGCTGTAGGCAACAATTGACAGAAACGGGGGAAAATGAAACAGTAGAGGAGGAATGGGTAGCATTGAGAGATGAAATAGTGAAGGCAGCAGAGGTCAAAAAAGGTAGGAAGGCAAGACCTACAAAAAATCCTTGGATATCACAGGAGATACTAAATTTAATCGATGAAAGGAGAAAATATAAAAATGCAGTAAATGAAACAGGCAAAATGGAGTACAGACGACTAAGAAATGAGATTGACAGGAAGTGAAAAATGGCTAAGCAGGAGTGGCTAGAAGGCAAATGCAAGGATGTAGAAGAATGTATAAATAGGGGAAAATAGATACAGCCTACAGGAAAATAAAAGAAACATTTGGAGATAAGAAAAACGGCTCTACGAATATCAAGGACTCTGACGGAAAACCAGTTCTCAGCAAAGAAGGGAAAGCTGAAAGGTGGAAAGAGTATATAGAGAGGCTCTATTGTAGGAAGAGGAGAAGTAGATGAGGATGAAATAGGAGATACTATACTGAGAGACGAATTTGACAGAACACTGAAAGACCTAAGTCGAAACAAGGCCTCTGGAGTAGATGATATTCCTTCAGAGCTACTGAAGTCTCTGGGAGAACCAGCCATGACAAAATTGTTTCACCTGGTGTGTAAGATGTATGAGACAAGTGAAGTACCCTCAGACTTTAAGAAAAATGTTGTAATCCCCATTCCAAAGAAAGCGGGTGCAATCAGGTGTGAAAACTACAGAACCATCAGTTTAATAAGTCATGGTTGCAAAATATTAACACGAATTATTTACAGAAGGATGGACAAGCTGGTAGAAGCCGACCTCGGGGAAAATCAGTTTGGGTTCAGGAGAAATGTAGGAACTCGGGAGACAATACTCACTTTACGGCTTATCGTAGAAGATAGATTAAGAAAAGGCAAACCTACATTTCTAGCTTTTGTAGATTTGGAGAAGGCTTTTGACAATGTTGATTGGAATAAACTATTTCAAGTTCTGAAGCAAGCAGGAGTAAAATATAGGGAGCGTAAGGTTATTTACAACTTGTACAAAAACCAGACAGCGGTTGTCAGAGTTGAAGGGCATGAAAGGTGTGGTGTCGCACAAGTACAAAGTGCGCGCCACCTACTTTCGCCGCGCGCCGCCATGCACGCACGGCGCGGCGTTCTTACGACGACAGCCACGAGCGCCCTCTGCTGCAACTCCGCTCGTGGCCACCACTGAACGACATCGTTCACTTGGAACTGGGATAGGAACCAGTGAACACTTCGAAATCAGATAGGCACCAGTAAAGACTTGATTATCGGACAGGCACTAGGCAGGCCTCTAGCTCAACTATGTATCAGCCTTCTGCAGTACTATGTAAAAGTTAAGTTCTGTGCAATATATATTTCCTTCTAATTTACTCTAGTGTTTCTAGTTTCTGGCTGCTCCCCTCCGTACCTGCACCAGCGTGCTATCTTTATTCCTGTGTCGGTCTCATTCCACTCGGTCACCGACACCTACGACGGAAACGAGACACAAAAGTGGCGACGAGGCTGGGACACAAAAAAAGGGATGCAGTGGTTGGAAAGGGAGTAAGGCAGGGTTGTAGCCTTCCTCCAATGTTATTCATTTTGTACAATGAGCATGCTATAAAGGAAAGGAAGGAGATATTTGGTGAAGAAATTAAAGTTCAGGGGGAAGAATTAAAAACATTGCGTTTTGCCGACGACATAGTAATTCTGTCAGATACAGCAAAGGACCTGGAGGAGCAATTGAACGGAATGGACGGTGTGCTGAAAGGTGCATATAAGTTGAACATTAACAAGAGCAAGACTAGGGTAATGGAGTGCAGTCTAAGAAAATCAGGTGAAGGAATTAGATTAGGTAACGAAGCAATAAGGGAGGTAGATTAGGTGGTGGATCGCGTAACTAATAAGGGGGTACTGAACAGAATTGGGGAGAAAAGAAATTTCTGGCATACCTTGAATAAAAGAAGGGATCGATTGGTAGGGCACAATCTTAGACATCAAGGAAATGAGAATTTAGCGTTGGAGGGAAGTGTCTGGGGCAAAAACCGCAGAGGAAGACCAAGAGATGGAAAGAGTAAGCAGATTCAGACAGATGTAGGTTGCCGTTCTTATGTGGAGCTGAAGAGGCTTGCTCAGGATAGGGTATTGTGGGGAGCTGCATCAAACCAGTCTCCGGACTGAAGACTACAACAACAACAACATCACACCATTAACAGTACATTTGGCGTTAGTTCTCTGCAATTACAAATATTAATGCGATAGCTACAGTGTTTACATGTGCCTAGATGAAACGTATTGACACTTCTTTTTACAACCAATAGAACTGGAGAATTTAAGCGAAAAATTGTTTTCGTTGTACTGTGAGCCTTTTAGTTTGTAGTTTACACAGAAGACCAAACATCAGTTTGATAAGCAGCATCACTTTTCTTACGATTCCTCAACAAATATTTTGTTGTGCTTTTATAAGTACTGAAATCAACAGTGTCCGATTTTAACCCAATACAACCGTTTATATTTTATGGTATGACAAAAATAAAAACCCCTAGATGCCGTGATCTGGGATAAAGCTAGCAAAATATTGACTACTTATATTAAATAATAATGTCGTGAGTAATCATCAACGATGCACTCGACAAGAAGTGGTTTTATAGATATAATGATTAGTGTATATATATATTTGTAGCTTTTAATAACGTTACTGAAGGAAGACATACTCTAGAAATGACTTACTGACATACAAACCCGGTCAAGAGCTATTTAAATAATCTTCCTATTGATTATCACACTGATAAGTTACAAAAGTAAAAGATTCATAGTGCAACACAAAGACTGAGGATATTTAATTCTGTTGCTTGTAATATTGCCGCGAGAGACCACGTACACCAACTGCCGTCGTGGCGCAGGGGATAGCGTCACGGACAGCGGTGCCGAAGGTCGCCGGTTCAATCCCGCCCTCCGGAAAAAATTTATTTCTTTGTAATTAACAATTTCAGAATGTTCTACATCCTTCTTATGTTCACTTGTAGATTCTACTTGTTTCTTATGTTAACTGTTCTTCTAATTTTTAGTGAATTCTATATGTGTATAAATAGCAGAGCACTCTGCCCGAGAGGCAGCCAGTGCTGCGTGTATGTTAAGTTCGTAATAAACTTGCTTTCAGTATAAGTGCTGTGTTCAGTTGCCTGCGAAGTCAAGCCTGCTCCCATTTCAACGCGACATTGTTCGGTGGAGGCGCTGGGTAGCCTGTGCAACAGCTGCATCACCATGGCTCCAATTAAGCAACGTAAAAGCCGTCGCTTACACGGACTGGAACCGGAATACAAGGGAGGCACCGAGTACGTCCTTCCAAAAGTCCGTGTCATCAGAAGAACCATGGAAACGAAACCAGCGGTAAGCCAGCTGCACATCAGACACTGTCGGTGTTCTCTGGAGAAGCTGGACAGGACCAGAATAAATGGCTAAAAGGGTTCGACCGAGTCGCCAAGTACAACAGGTGGGATCATACGATGTGCTTTGCAAACGTTTACTTGTATCTGGACGGAACAGCCCAACAACGAAGACAAGTTGAATGACTGGGAGACGTTCCAGGAGGAACTTAAGAAGACGTTTGGAGACCTCCAGCGACAAATCCGTTCTCCGGAAGAACAACTGAAGAACCGGGCCCAACGACATGATGAGCCGACAATCGTACATACAGAATGTTTTAGCCATGTGTAACATGTTTTAGCCATGTGTAACATAGTCAATCCCAACATGACTGAGGCGGACAAAATCACGCACCTGATGAAGGGTATTGCAGAAGATTTGTACCAAGCTCTTCTGATAAAAGACGATGCTACGACAGAAGAGGTCATTAAGTGGTGCCAGCGTATTGATGAGATGCAACAAAGGAGGGTTGAACGCAAGAAGTTTGACCGACTCCCCAATGTAGAATATATGGCCGTTGTGGAAGACCAGCATGACTTCGGTTCTCTCATACGACAAATTGTAAGAAAAGAATTACAAGAATTTATGGCAACTGGGACTGTTAGACCGAGCGAGCATCAGATTATGGCCATGGATGTAAGCCCTGTAAGTCACGAGGGAGCCGACGTCGCTGAGGAAGAGGTATTTCAGACATTAGCTCCTGCCTGCCCCGTCAATCGCACCCGATGTGAAGAATGGCGTCGCCCTGCTATGACTTACGCTGCAGCCGCCAAACGGCAGCCCATGAACCGACCGACGCGGCCACAACCAACTCCCACGGTAACTATGACGCCCCACAGAACAACAGACATCTGGAGGACAGTAGACAACACACCGCTTTGTTTCCACTGTGGGCGCCCTGGACTTGTTGTACACTACTGCAGAGAGAGAAGGCGAGTTTTCGACGATTATTTTGCCGCAAGACGTCAGCCACCAGAGCACCAGCCACCTGCTGATGAGTTCTGTCGACCTATGTGAAGAAGCCCATGGCCGTACCCTAGACGAGGTCGCTCCCCGACGCGCCACAGCCGTTCACCGTCGCCGTACAGAGGTACCAGCAGCTCCCCTAGCCGCCGCGCCCAGGAAAACTAAGCGAGGCGAACATCTTCGGAGGTGAGGCCGCCGCAGATGAAAATCCTCCATGGATGACAGTCGCTAAGATGTTGGGAAATCTCATCGACGTCATAATCGACGGCCAACCTGTCCGGACACTTGTTGACTCAGGAGCGTCTTTCTCTGTATTGTCGGATACTTACCGCCGCACACTAAAGAAGACAATGTTCTGTGATACTGGGGCAACTGTGCTGAACGTCGCGAATGGAAAGTACGTCCAGCCAGCAGGAAGTTGTGTCGCAAGAATAACCATTAACAACAGGACCCAGCCGTTTGAATTTATCATGTTAACAAAATGTAGTCACAATGTCATCCTCAGATGGGACTTCCTTCAGGCATCCCAAGCTATCATTGACTGTGGAAGATCTGAGCTGCAAATTAAAGAAATTGTTCCGACGGATACACGTAATACAGAATTTTCTGGGAAGTTATTTGCCGTTGACAATGAGAAGAGTTGCTGTCGCAAATACAGATGGGCGATTAAACTGTGAAGTGCTTGTTGATAGTAAAAAGTTTATCAGGCTCACAAAAGAAATTTACATACCAGCGGCTATCATAAGCATTACCGGTGGTCAAGGAGAGATTTGGATCACAAATTGTCACGAGCAGTCACAACTTATCCCCAAGGACTGTGAGCACATCGTCATCAATGAAGACCCATGCCCTGCTGTTAGTACAGACAACACGCTGGAGGAAACAAACGTGGAACTGCCAGTAGGGCCTGGACTGACCAAGGAACGACGCCAGCGGGTGCATTCACACCTCAGCAGGGGAAATCTCAGACGAAATGGCCCACGATAAAGCACCGTATCAATACTGGGGATCATCCGCCAATTAACCAGCGTTCGTATAGAGTGTCGCCAGCTGAAAGACGGATAATTCGGAAGGAAGTGGAGAAGATGTTGCGAGATGACATTCTTCAACCTTCGGAGAGTCCTTGATCGTCTCCGGTGGTCCTCGTAAAGCAGGATGATGGCACGTGGCGATTCTGTGTCAACTATCAGCTGTTGAACAGAATCACAAAGATAGATAGATACTCTTTGCCACGCATTGACGACACCTTAGACTGCTTGAAAGGAGCAACATACTTCTCAACTATGGTCATGCAGACAGGTTACTGGCAAATCGAGGTTGACGAAGCTGACAGGGAGAAGACGGCTTTTATTACACCTGACGGCCTGTATGAATTTAAAGTAATGCCATTTGGATTATGAAATGCTCCGGCCACATTCGAACGCATGATGGACAACTTGCTTCGACACCTTACATGGACGACGTGTCTTTGCTATTTAGATGACATTGTCGTTTTCTCGAAAACATTTGAAGAACATCTGAGTCGCCTGTCAACTGTGTTGAAGTGTGTTCAGACTGCAGGACTCCGCTTCAATCCAAAGAAGTGCCTCTTCGACGCCAAGGAGATAAAAATCCTGGGGCACCTAGTCAACGAAGATAGTGTCTGTCCTGATCCAGATAAAGTAAGGGCAATCACAGAATTTCCAACTCCTCAGCACATCCGTGATGTGAGAAGTTTTCTCGGGCGGTGCTCATACTACCGACATTTCATAAAAGGATTTTGTAACAAGGCACGTCCATTGCAAGGGAGACGCCAAGTTTTACTGGGATGAGAGAAAAAGAGCTTTCCAGGCACTTAAGGAGTCTCTAACTTCCGCACCAGTGCTAGCCTTGTACGACGAGAATGTATATACGGATCTTCACACAAACGCCAGTGGTTATGGGATTGGTGCAGTGCTTGTACAAGTTCAGAAAGGTGCTGAAAAAGTGATGCCTATGCATCAAGAGTACTCTCAAAGTCCGAGATAAACTACTCTACAACTGAAAGAGAATGTCTCGCAGTTATCTTGGCTATCAACACGTTCCGGCCGTATTTATTCGGCAAACCATTCACCGTCGTGACAGATCACCATTCTTTGTGTTGGCTGACTAGCTTGAAGGATCCATCAGGTCGACTAGCAAGATGGGCACTAAGACTCCAAGAATACAATGTTACAGTGGTATTCAAGAACGGGCGCAAACACAAGGATGCAGACTGCCTTCCGAGGAATCCATTAGTGGAACACAACAGCATGAATGAAATTTCAGCCCTCACTGAATTAGATGACGTCACAGCTGAATAGAGGGAAGATCCGGGACTATTAAAAACGATAGAGGCCTTGGAGGAAGGAGAACCGACCAATGGAGAGTTCCAACTTATTAACGGGACATTGTATAAGAGTAACTACGATCCACTGGGCTCCAAATGGCTACTGGTCGTTCCAGCTCATCTCCAGCCAGCTATTCTCAAATATTTCCATGATGCTCCAATATCCGGTCATCTGGGATTCGTGATTACCCTAGACAGAATCAGACACAGGTATTACTGGAAAGGTCTCTACCGATCTGTCAAGCACTAAGTGAGTCACTGTAAAGAGTGCCAGCGACGGAAGCATGTGCGCAATTACCTCCAGGGCAACTCATACCGATTCCGCTAGCAGCAGCTCCATTCCACCGAGTTGGGATCTATCTTTTAGGGAGGTTCCCGAAGTCGACAACCGGTAACCGATGAATAATAGTCTGCACTGACTATCTCACTCGCTACGCTGTCACCAAACCTTTGCCGACTGCAGAAGCTCCAGAGATCGCAAAATTCATGGTTGAAGACTTTATTTTGAAGCATGGATCACCACATGTGATAATATCTGATCGTGGAAAAGTATTCCAGTCAAAAGTAGTATCAGAGGTAATGTCAGGTTGCGACATTGTCCACAGAATGACAACTTCATACCATCCTCAGACAAGTGGTCTTACAGACCGTTTTAACAAGACGTTAGCCGATATGCTGTCGATGTACGGCGATGTTGAGCAGAAGGATTGGGATACAATTCTGCCAATCGTGACATTTGCTTACAATACCGCAAGAGAAGACACCACAGGCTTCACGCCGTTTTTCCTGCTCCGTGGCCGTGAAGCTGAGACGACAATGGATACGCTGTTCCCTTACCAACCGGACGACAATGAGGATGACTATGTTAAACAGCTCATCACCAGGGTAGAAGAAGCAAGACAGCTGGCTCGCACACGGACACTGGACGCCCAGGAGAAGGAACGTCAGCGGTATAACGACAAGCAGCCACCTGTTGTGTACAGCCCAGGAGATCTTGTATGAATTTTTACCCCTGTACGGAAGGTTGGACAGTCAGAAAAGTTATTGAAGCGATACTTTGGTCCGTATCGTGTTAAACGCCGCCTATCAGACGTCACATACGAAGTTGATCATTATGAGCCGTCGTCGAAACGACAAAAACGAAGAGACATTGTTCACGTCCTGCGCATGAACCTTACTACGATCCTGAAGAGCAGGTAGACGACAATGGCTTCTTGTTCATAGATGCTATGGACGGTAATGTTACTGATGAAGTCACGACAGGAACGTCTATCGTCGATAATCGTGGAGAAAGGAAGGATTCCCTTAAACTGCCATACAGAGGACCTATGACAAGGTCAAAATCCAGGACATTGCAGCTAGCTCCACAGGGGACATAACAGCGGGTCACTGTTTTTTCAGGAGAGGCAGCAATGTCGCGAGAGACCACGTACACCGATTGCCGGCGTGGCGCAGGGGATAGCGTCACAGGCTGCGGTGCTGAAGGTCGCCGGTTCAGTCTCGCCCCCCCCCCCCCCCGGAAAACATCTATTTCTTTGTAATAAAAAATTCCAGAATGTTCTACATCTTTCTTATGTTCACTTGTAAATTCTACTTGTTTCTTATGTTAACTGTTCTTCTAATTTCTGGTAAATTCTGTCTGTGTATAAATAGCAGAGCACTCTGCCCGAGAGGCAGTCAGTGCTGCGTGTTTGGTAAGTTCGTTATAAACGTGTTTTCAGTATAAGTGCTGTTTTCAGTTCCTGCGAAGTCAAGCCTGCTCCCATTTCAACGCGACAATATAACTGACAATACTTTTATACGTTTATCACCGTATAAATATTACTAATGTGGAGAAATTATGTACCCTTTGTGGTGTCGCACAAGTACAAAGTGCGCGCCACCTACTTTCGCCGCGCGCCGCCAGGCACGCACGGCGCGGCGTTCTCACGACGACAGCCACGAGCGCCCTCTGCGACAACGCCGCTCGTGGCCACCACTGAAGGACATCGGGCACTTCGGACGGAGATAGCAACGAGTTAGGACCTTCGTAATCAGATAGGCACCAGTGAAGACTTTGCTATTGTACAGGCACTAGGCAGGCCTCTAACAACTATGTATCAACATTCTGCAGTACTATGTAAAAGTTAAGTAATATTTCATTCTGTGCAATATATATCTCTTTCTAATTTGCTCGAGTGTTTATAGTTTCTGGCTGCTCCCCTCCGTACCTGCACCAGCGTGTCGGTCTCATTCCACTCGGCCACCGACACCTACGACGAGGCTGGGACACAAAAGCGGCGACGAAGTTGGGACACAAAACCCTTGACCACTACATTTGTAATTTCAATACGACAAGTCCTTTAATTTTGTTAAAATCAGCGCTTGATTTCACCTGTAAATGAGAAAAACTGCTACTCATAATGACGAAATCTCAGGCACGTGACTCGGGGCAATTTGAGATGTTGGTTTCAAACCCTAACGCAGTAGAGTTAGACACACGAGCAGTCTGTGTTACCTTTGGTCTATGGTTCAAACGGTACGCATTTGTTGAGCCGTCTGCTTCACGCGACTACTTCATTTGTTGTCAACGCGGTAAATGAATCGCCGCGTTAATATCACTTTTCGAAACTGTATAATATATTGTGATGATTAAAACATTTGTGTCTTAGACTGCCACTGTGAAACTGTATTTAATTGTTTTCGTGCAGCTCATGCGTAACTACGTCACTCACATTTGTTAACGTCCGCATTATAAAATGCGATTACATACTTCCAGCCGCGGTGGAGTAGCCGAGCGGTCTAAAGCGTCTCGCTGCGGAGCGCACGGTTGCTCGTCGTGGTGGTTCGAGTCCTCCCTGGGGTATGCGTGTGTGTGTTTGTCCTTAAGTTAGTTTACCTAGGTTTAAGTAGTTTGTAAGCTATGGACTGATGACCACGCAGTTTGGTCCGATAGATTTACAAACATTTGAACATTTTGAACATACTTCCAGCCTCTGCGGTTTGAGGCGCCTCTGTATATTATGAACAAGCTCAGGTGTCGATACATAGTCTTTTCACTTTGATAAAGCTTCAAGCAATGCTCACCAAAAACAAATATTTCATCTGTTAATTACAGGAAAAATAGCATATATTTTAGAAGATGGTAATAAAGACGATTTGCAGTTAAAATTTCATATAACGTGTGTCCAATTTTTATTTGGTACAGAGATACAGCTCTTTTAATGTACAACAAACTGATTTGGATATTTTGACTTATTATTTCGTTTGTTCTTGGTAGATCACCATATTGACATTAATTTAAATAACCGGTTTTCGACGTAGCTTAAAGT
This sequence comes from Locusta migratoria, assembly GCA_026315105.1. NCBI lineage: Eukaryota > Metazoa > Arthropoda > Insecta > Orthoptera > Acrididae > Locusta > Locusta migratoria. Next base: position 499,347,028 of record CM048747.1, read on the forward strand.
CTGAATACGTCCTAGTAAGCTGAAAACCGGGTAACTAAGTGGAAATGAACGTGTAGAAGATACACAGAATCGTACTTTTAAGTAAGTGTGATGTATTGCGAAGAACCGACCGATAAATCAGTGAAAATTTCTTGATTTTACATTTGCTCTACGTTTGTTTGGGATTCATATTAACAGCTATATCTGTATTCAATAATAATTGTACACAGGTTATATTAAATTTTTAATTCAATTCCTCTATAGTATCACCCCCTAAAATACTTACGACTGATTCGAGAAACTACGTTCCCGTGAGCAGGAGACAAGTACACATTCTCAAACAAATTCCCGACTTGGCTTCGTTTGTCAGCTGGGTTCCCCATTAGGTCGTCTGCGCATGTGCGAAGCACATCATACCCGTGGGAATAGGATCCATCCTACACCGTCTACTAGCGATCGTAAGCGTGCATCTTGTGCAAATGGACGCGTCTACACTGTACGCGGACGGCGTGACCGGTGCATCATGGGTAATCTCGTAAGCTCTCACTTCCCGTGTAGAAAGGGGTTAAGAAAATACCTCTTGGAGGAAAAGCGTCGTTCATACCATTTTCTGTAAAAACAAATTATAGAGGAAAAACCTATTACAGGAAAAAAAAATCACCATCACATCTTTTTCTTGAAAATTTATTTATGTTATTATTAATAAAGGACACAAGAAAGACTGTTTTGGAACGAAGTTCTTGCATTTCGTCAGAATTTTTCTGTTCAGAACTGTCACTGTCAATAAAGCAGATTTTTCTTCATATAATTTATTACATTGCTCTTCTTGACAGGAAGTCGTAATTGCAAGTCCTCTAACCAAATGTAGGAGTACTTGCAATGGAATAGGTTTTCCACACATCACTGAAACTTTATGTAGTAGAAACCAAGTATCTGTAATGTATCTGTTACGTCTATTTATAACACTGTAGGCTTACATTAAATACACACATAAAGAAGTAGGCTACAGAAAGTAGAGCTTTTGGAGTAATATTCAAATGTTTACATACTGTTAGTCTAATGTCATTCTAATAATACGTTTTAATTTTAAAAAATCTTTCTGTTTGCATCAACGAATTCCCACTTAAAACCCTTCAAAGGTATGAATTCAATAAACTTACTGTCCTCCTAAGAAGTGAAACGTGGACATAATTCTATACTGCAAACTATATCAATGCAAACATTGTTAGTTTCTCTTTTGTTCCACAGCTGTTTTTTATAATGTAGATATTTATTGATGTAAGCTGTCTATGCACCACCAAAAATTTCCACTGAAGATGCCTTACAAATATAGGCGAAACGCGCATGGAAAAATAAACTTGTTTTATTCAGTTGCATTGACGGCTTACATCAATAAATATCTACATTATATTATAGATGTCAATGAAAGATTTTAAGGTATTTCTAGACACTGCCAAACACAGGTGAACCATGCAATGCGCAGAAATTCAAAACAAACAAGGCAAAAGCGCTCGCGAAAGACATATCTACTCAACCAAGTCAAAGAAATCATGGAAGACACTTCCACAGCCGGCTGTCCCGGACGGCATGTCTGCAGTTCTATCAAGGAGGTTAGAATCCTTGAGTTCTATGCTCAGACACCAGAGTTATACATCCAGTTTGTATAGAGATCACTGATTTCAACCCATCTCCACTTTCAAAGAACTCTACACATGTCTCAGAATTGTATTATTTATTTATTTTGTTAAGAAGCTGTCTGAGGACAACTCCGTTTCTACGAACTTTTGCTGAATCATCTGATGACAATTTTCTCTCTCTCTCTGGTACTTTCACCTCGATTTTTTTAGTTTCTATTTTAAATGAAAGAAAAATGCACTGATTTAGTTTAGCCTCAGACACTACAGCTCAGGTCAGTAAAGAACGAGAAGCATGTGCCACTTTGTTTCTTGCTGTGTTTTGTTTCTTGTTTCTTGCTTCTCGGTGTTCTTGTTCTGAGCTACAAGGTGTCCTCACGCACTGTCAGCTGAAGATAGAAGGAAACACAGCGGTGACCAAAACTTCTTCACTGCTGTCTACTTAGAACCAGCTAACAGTTATTCTATTTCTATTGTTCTCATACTGTAGTGACTCATCCGATTTTAAGCACATAAGAAACAGGTGGTAATGGACTCATCCCATGAATTTCGACTAACATTTAGGAGTGTTTCTCCTTATGAGAAACGTTTAAAAAACATTTATGAATTTTTTATTCATTTTACAGAATTAATAGTAATACAAGAAAAAATAAACAGAAATATTGTCATAGCTGTAATTTTTTTAAAAGCTATCTTGTAGAGAGACTTGTATTGAAAACAGGCTGGAGACATGAAATCCTTGTGCTGCAGAAGCAATACCATAGCTCAGTCGGCTCGCGTCGAGCCGGCTAAAGCGGAGTCAGGGGTGACAACAAAGAAGTAAATCATATAAGCTCTCAGACGACAAGCACCCAAACAAACTGATATCGCTCTTGTTTTGTCCTCCAGCACTGGGCGGTACAGGAAATGGGGACATTTCTCAACTCCGGTATCGATGCTTAGGTACAATGACGGTGTTGATATGAAGGAGGAGACGGAGTTATTTCTAAGGCGGCCAACCGTCCCGGATTCTACGGGCCATTTATTTATTTATTTTGTGTTCCATTGATCCATGTTGTGAATGTATCACAGGATATGGAACTTGTCAGTTTTACAAATTCGCTTTGGTTACAAAATGTGATTTTATGCAAACAAGAATAATCAATTATCTTATCAATGTGGCTACAACTTAAGTCGTATTAATATCAGAAAACCAATTACAGAGAATAAGTATTAGAAAATCAATTAGAGCAAAATATAATGTCTATAATAAAAGCAGACAGGACAACAAATGGATCTTCAGAGATAACTAAGGGTTATCTTTACATCAACACTATACATTGTGATTTTTGAATTCTTCAATAGAATAAAATGACCCTTGAAGTAGGAACTGCCTTAAGTTCCTTTTAAATGAGAGTTCATCATTAACTAGATTCTTAATTTATGAAGGCAGGGCATCGAAAATTTTGCAGGCATTGAAATGTACGCTCTTCTGTACCATTCACCTTTTCGTCTAGTATCATGACTATGATACTATTACATTGAAAAAGGGACATATGTTTGCTTACAAAACACGTGAGTGAGAACATCTATTGTGAAGTAGATGTTAGGGTTTCTAATTTCTTAAAAAGACTCCTGCATCTGGTTGTAGGATGAACTCCAATCATAAGTCTTATGACTCTTTTTGTGCACATTTTCTTAGCTAGAGGCTGATTTTCCCAACATATGAATCCCTATGTTATAATGAAATGAAAATAACCATAATAAGCTGCTTTCATTGTCTCTGTGTTTCTATAAGAGCAAACTATGCGTAAAGCATAGGTTGCAGAACAGAGTTTTTCCCACAGATCAAGGATATGGTTTGGCCAGTTTAATTCACTATCAATATGTAAGCCCTGATATGTTGAAGTACCAAACCTGGCTATCTGCTGGCCACCTAGTTTAACTTCTATTTACTCATCCACACGGGTTTTGTAAAACTGAATGTAATTTGTTTTACTGTAATTAACAGAAATACCGTATATGTTAAACCAGTTCACTACATCTGTAAAAACCCTATTTGGTGGCACCTCAAGTTTTTCTCTTGAATTATTTATAAGTAGTGTGGTATCATCAGCAAAAATGGTGAACCTACATGATTCTGTGCAAAGAGGCAGGTCATTTGTCATTCGGCCTTACGAGCGTCATTGTCTAAGTGCAATTACATGTTCAATGACAAACATCATTAAGTGTGCTATTGTTCGTCCTGTCCTTCCGGGAGATGGGTGGTGCTGTCCTTTGATTAGTGGTCGGAAAAGTGACCGATGGTGGAGCTGTGGGGTGTAACGGTACCTGACCCTCATGATACTAACGTCGACGGATCATTCTCAGTGGACCTCAACCGGCATTGCAACACTACTTACAATAATGATTGTCATACTACTGTTCAATGTGACCATGATTTAAGCTAAAGAACACTGATAGATTATCATGAAACAGAGGAAACAGTCACCACTGCATGAAGTAGACTTCGAAGTTTCCACAGCATCTATAGATGCTTCGTTGTTCCTCCCGGAATCAGAAGATTGGTGGTAAGTATACGGTTAGTTTTGATTATTGAATGTTGCTAAATTTCTGTCTCGTTCCTCGTCTCTTTTCCTTTTCCATGTACGATTTTGATAGCCTGATTTTTTTTTCTCTTCTTCATCGCACATTTTCAGTGATAATAAATGAACCTCAATTCAGTTACTCATCTGAGGTGTAGTCAGTCCGGCGGTGACTGTAGCTACACGGAGGGTGTCTGGTGCTTCACTCTCACAACAACGCGGAAAACAGGCGAACAGAGGCTCCAGTGTCGTAACTATTCACATCGAGCCGATTGCTTTGAAACTCAAGAAGTGGCCTTTCTAGCGACAATGCTCTGGTTGTAGCGGGAAAATATGTCGTGATACTTGTAACTTCACTTGACCTTGTTATATGAAACAACCGACTCTTAAGAGTGCAATATCTGAGCTTTCAGTATAAATGTCAGTGTGTCAGAGTGTATTTTGCCGCAAGTCCTCTGACAGAGCGCGTGGTGCGGTGGTTAACGTCTCAGGTTGCTGCCCTGGCGGTCCGTGGTTCAAATTCCATCATTGGCAGACAAAATTTGTTTGTTTGTATTTACTGTTTCTAGAATTTTCTACGTCTTTATTATGACTGATGTAAGTTCCAGAAAATTCTTTCTACGTATAAAGAGCAGAGTACTCCAATCAGGAGGCGGTCTATTCTGAGTGTACGCTTAGCAAAAAACCTGTTCTAAGTATAAAGTGTTGTGCTCTATTAACGACCCAGCCTTCGAATTCAGTTTTCAAACTGAAATTATTTGTGGGAGGCGCACTGCACCATGCGTTCCGGCGGGAGCGTCACGGAATTGTACATGAGATTATTAATAAAATTAAACATGATTGCAACTAGAAAATTTTAATGGTTAAAATATGATTTTAATTTTGTCATTTTAGGTAGGAAGCCCGGGACACAAATAATGTGCATTAGTCATGGGGAGGGGATGGTTCTGTCAAGGGAGCAGGTCACAAATCAATGTTTTTACTGTGCATGTACGTGACCACCGGGGGGGGGGGGGGAGAAAGAGATTCCCCCTCCTCCTCCTCAATACTGTAGCCCTCCTTTTATTCCTCCGTATCACATACATCATATGCTTTGAATCCAACCCTCCCCCTCTAATAATTTAGTGGTGGTGACGCCTATGCTACTCTGCGCGACTTCTAGCACAGCAACTGGCCTGTTCAAGACGCACACACCCGTGATTTATAAGCACTGCAGGACAAACAAGATAACATTTCCAACCAATGCATGGCTATCTTCTTTCGCTCACTGCAAGAAATGGAGTATGAACTCTCGCCTCATTCCCGAGCTCCTGCCGTTTTCAATTTTCTCTTTGTCCCACCTGACTAAATCGTAGCAACGACAATAAAAGGAATTTAAAAAACCAACATAGGAATATTGTGTTCCTTCGTATGTCAGTACAGGTGTCACTAGAGAAGATGTCCGATTCCAGCGGGGAGTGCTGGTGTGCAGAGAGTAACTAGATGGGCGGCCGCGGCCTGTGAGTGGTGATGAGCGCGTGCAGGCGCAGACATAATCCAGGCTCGGCCCTGCCAGTTCTCGTAAGGCCACTACTCGATGCCAAACGCTTCTTAAACACGTACGACTGCTGCGGTAAGGTACGGATATGCGACAAAAGCGAACTACGGGCCCACTGAACTACTGTTCTTCCGCAACTATATGAGCATATTGAAATATTGCACTTTTCTCAGCTTCATGTCACATACATTTGATAATCACGTTGGTCATTTCCAAATATTCGGTTCTACTAAAAGTTTCTGCCAGTTTCCCACAGCTTGCAGCGCCCCTACATACTCAGCGCCCCTCCGTGGCGCACTCACTGCACACGTGGGCGGCGCGCCCCTGAGTGAGTAGGCCTACACTGAGTCCATAAAACTGTTACATGTTACGTGGAATTAAAGCAGTGGCTGCCGCGGTGGAGTAGCCGAGCGGTCTAAGGCGCCTCACTGCGGAGCGCGCGGTTGATCGCCGTCGGAGGTTCCTCTCTGGGGCATGGGTGTGTGTGTTGTCCTTAGGTTAGTTTACATAAGTTTAAGTAGTTTGTAAGCTACGGACTGATGGCCACGCAGTTTGGTCCGATAGATTTAGAAACATGTGTGTGTGTGTGTGTGTGTGTGTGTGTGTGTGTGTGTGTGTGAAAGCAATGGCTCTCTGGTACATGTAACAAGCGGTTGAGTTCAATTGGAGGGTTGATACGGTGCTCGGGACCCACTATTTTAATTTCGTGTAACATGTGACAGTTTTGTGGACTCACTATATGCACCTTATGATGAGACATAGCTCTTTACACTCTCGTAGTGCATAGTTTTAACAAATAAATTTTTGATTAAACGGCTGTTGCGGATACCATTTTTGAAGGAAAAAAATGTATAACAGTGAATTTTACCTCAACAGGCGTAGCATCATGTCAGTTGATGTCAGAGGCATGACATGACTCAAATGATGCGTTTTAGTGGGCTTTCAAATTATTTGAATTCCCCCCCCCTCTTTTTATAAAATACTGGAAGTGAAGACGAAAACAGCGTGTTATGATCATAATGAACTACTTCAGGCGACTTCCAGAATTAGTCAGCTACCCTATTCCGACTCCACCAGGCTGCAAATCAACGCTCACTGCCTGAGCGCTCCGCCGTGACACCCTGCAAGCACCTCGCCGTGCCGCCGCTGCAGTTAACCGTTATATGGCGGTGGTAGGGCCACACCCTATCTTCCGCGGGGAATGCTTGTATCGGCAAACCCGTACTGGTATACTCAGGGCTAGGTGTCATCTGCAGTCGGTTTCATAATTGCTAAACCATGTCTGTTCGTGACTGTCAATAAAATGTTCCAACATTTACTGCCCACTCGTCTGTCAACACTGTTACGGTTAGTTGATATTTTTTTTTTTTTTTTTTTTTTTTTTTTTTTCATTTTAGGACCTACATCTTCCCTTCTCTCATAAAGAAGATCGTCATACAGCTCAACTAGCATTTTTGTTGGAATGCAATTCTTTTAAAATTCACCTATTCTGACTTTTATTATCTGATCAATTATTATGTAACATATTTCAATTTCTCCGTGGATGTCTTGATGAAAAGCTGAATTTGGTAATGAGTTCTTTTTGTTACCCGAGGCTGAAGTATTAAATTGAAAAAAAAAAAAATATCTGATACAGTATTTGAACTGTATGAACTTTGGAAGAAATTTTAGAATGCTTATACATTATGCTGTTGGTAATTAGAATGGCTTCTAACATTTTAATTGAAGCTATGCACCGTATATTCAAATGAGTTTCTGTTTAATACATGTGTGGTGTCTGTTCTTGCGGACATGCCTGAAAGAACTGACATCGCCGTGATTGAATAGCCGCGCGCACTAAGGCGACTTGCTACGGTGCGCGCGGCCCTTGTACGTCGGAGGTTCGAGTGCTCCCTCGGCCATGGGTGTGTGTGTCTTGTTCTTAGGATAAGTTAGTTTAAGTAGTTCGTAAGTTTAGGGACCGATGACCACTGCAGTTAGGTCCCATAACTTTGCAAACTAAAGTTTTTTGAACTGTCACCACATATACGGGGTGTTCCACTCACGGAAAATATTTCTGAAACTACAATAGGTACTGAAAAACGACTTTCACGGTCATGAAAGTACTACATGGGCCTATGAAAATAAGTACTGGGAGACAGTCTAAAACGAAAGCAAATGTTTTGTTCAACACAAACTTATGTTTCCTTTTATTAAAATCTGTATCCCATATTATTTCTTATGCAATCAGTTACATTAAAAATCACAAAAAAGGTGGCGTTGGTTTTATCGCAATAAGTCCTTACATCCGAAGAAAATTCGAAGTGCAGTTGACTTTTGAAATACACTTCTCGTCATTAAAGTTGCTACACTAAGAAGAAATGCAGATGATAAACGGGTATTCATTGCACAAATATATATTATACTAGTATTGACATGTGATTACATTTTCACGCAGTTTGGGTGCATAGATCCTGAGAAATCAGCACCCAGAACAACCATCTCTGGCCGTAATAACGGCCTTGATAGGCCTGGGCATTGAGTCAAACAGAGCTTGGATGTCGTGTACAGGTACCAATGCACCTTCAACACGATAACACAATTAATCAAGAGTACTGACTGGCGTGTTGCAACGATCCAGTTGCTCGGCCACCATTGACCAGACGTTTTTAATTGGTGAGAGATCCGGTGCATGTGCTGGTCAGGGCAGCAGTCGAACATTTTCCGTATCCAGAAATGCCCGTACGGGACCTGCAACATGCGGTCGTGCATTATCCTGCTGAAATGTAGGGTTTCGCAATCGCTGTAGGCTACAACCCGACCTTTATCAAAGTCCGTAACGTAATGGTACGCATTTCTCCTCCTTACACGAGGCATTACAACAACGTTTCACCAGGAACATCGGCCAACTGCTGTTTGTGTATGAGAAATCGGTTGGAAACGTTCCTCATGTCAGCATGTTTAGGTGTCGCCGCCGGCGCCAACCTTGTGTGAACACTCTGAAAATCTAATCATTTGCATATCACAGCATCTTCTTCCTGTCGGTCAAATTTCGCGTCTGTAGCACATCATCTTCGGGGTGTAGGAATTTTAATGGCCAGGAGTTTAGATAAAGCGTGCAGCTAGCGCGTCGTGGGACTCATCCGTGAGTATCGCTTGAGCTATTCAAAAGTATGATAATAAATACCGTCTACTGAAAAACCGTCTTGTACGTCTCGCAACAAATGGTGGATCAACAATGCTTGGAGCTACGGTAGCTTACAAAGTAGTAACAAAGCTACAGCCTTGTTGTTGTTGTTGTTGTGGTCTTAAGTCCGCTGACTGGTTTGATGCAGCTCTCCACGCTACCAAAATGTTTGTATAGCATATGGGACTTAACTACGGGGTCATCAGTCCCAAAACATACGAACTACTTATGAACTAACTAACACTAAGAACGGCACAAATATCCATGCCCGAGGGGGGGGGGGGTTCGAACCCCCGACCGTAGTGGCCGTGCAGACCGTGACTGACGCGTCGCAGTCCCCTCGGCCACCGCAGCCGGCTCCACGCTACCCTGTCCTGTGCAAGTCTCTTCATCTGAGAATACGTTCGGCAACCTACATCCTTTTGAATCTGCTTACTATATTCGTCTCTCGGTCTCCCTCTACGATTTTTACCACGCTTCCTTCTAATGCTAATTTGACAATTCCTTGATGTCTCAGAATGTGAACAACCAATCTATCCCTTATTTTAGTCAGGATATGCCAGATACTCCTTTTCTCCCCGATTCGGTTAAGGACCTCCTCATTAGTTACGTGATCTACCCATCTAATTTTCATCATTCGTTTGTAGCACCACATTTCAAAAGCTTCTGTCATCTTTTTATCTGAACTCCTTATCGTCCACGTTTCACTCCCATACAATGCTACACTCCAGACAAATGCTTTCAGAAAGGACTTCCTAACATTTAAATTAATATTGGACGTTAACAAGTTTCGCTTCTTTAGAAACGCTTTCCTTCCCATAGCCATTCTGCATTTTATATCTTCTTTACTTCGGCCATCAAAAGTTATCTTGCTACCCAAATAACAAAATTCATATACTACTTTTATTGTCTCATTGCCGAATCTAATTCCTTCAGCATCGCCTGATTTTCTGAGACTGCAATCCATTACCTTCGTTTTACTCTTGTTAATGTTCATCTCATATACTCACTTCAAGACACCGTCCATCCCATTCAATTGCTATTCCAGATCTTTTGCGGTCTCTGAAAGAATTACTATGTCATCAGCAAACCGCAATGTTTTCATTTTTTCTCCCTGCACTTTAATGCCCTCTCCAAATTTCTCCCTCCATTCCCTCACTGCCCGCTCAATGTACAGATTGAACAACATTGGGGAAAGGCTATATCTGCCCATGGATATGTCTGACAGTTTAGAACCTGGTTTCTAAATCTATTACTTACCATTATAAAGACAATCTGGTACCTTCCAGTGCCTCCTGGTCTCTTCCACTATACAGCCTTCTTTTATGATGATTAAACCAAGTGTTTGTGATAATTAAATTGTGCTCTGCGCAAAATTCTACCATTCCTTTTTCCCAGTCCATATTCACCAACTACATGCCCTTGTCTTCCCTTTCCTACTATCGAGTTCCAGTCGCCCATCACAATCTAGTTTTCGTCTCCCTTAACTTTCTGAATGATTTCTTTTACCTCCTCATACATTTTTTCGATATCCTCATTGTCGGCCTTTCTAGTTGGCATATAAACTTTCACTATTGTGGTCGGTGTTGGCTTCGTGTCTATCTTTACTACGATAATGCGTTTACTATGCTGTTCATAGTAACTTAACCGCATTCCCATTTTCTTATTCATTATCAGACCTACACCTTCGTTACCACCAACTGATTTTGTATTGATAACCCTGTACTCACCTGACCAGAAATCCTGTTCATCCTGCCACCGAACTTCACTAATCCCTACCATATGTAACTTTAATCTGTCACATAAAATGCATTTTTAAAAAACCATCAGCTGTTTATTAAAAACCTTATACATCTACCAGTTTCGGTCATAGACCATCTTAATGGATAAAAAGGTGTTAAAACAGAATGGTAAAATGCATCAAATAAAATACATCCAACTGAGATAAACAGTTGGATGTATTTTATTTGATGCATTTTACCATTCTGTTTTAACACCTTTTTATTCATGAAGATGGTCTATGACCGAAACTGGTAGATATACAAGGTTTTTAATAAACAGCTGATGGTTTTAAAAAATGCATTTTATGAATTTATATTACGGCTATTGACACTCGCCTCACCAAAGCATTTAATCTATCAATTTCTCTTTTCAAATTTTCTAGCTTACCTACGCGATTAAGGGTTAGAATATTCCACGCTCCGACCTGTAGAATGCCTGTTTTGTTTTTCTTGATGACGACATCCTCCTGAGTAGTCCCCGCCCGGAGATCCGAATGGGGGACTATTTTACCTCCGGAATATTTTACCCAAGAAGACGCCATCATCATATAGTCATACAGTAGAGCTGCATGACCTCAGGAGAAGTAACGGCTGTAGTTTCCCCTTGCTTTCAGCCGTTCGCAGTAACTGCTTGGCAAAAACATGTTAGTTGATGTTACAAGGCCAGCTCAGTCTATCATCCAGACTGTTGCCCCTGTAACTACTGAAAAGGCTGCTGCCCCTCTTCAGGAACCACACGTTTGTCTGGCCTCTCCACAGATACCCCTACACTGTGGTTGCACCTATGGTACGGCTATCTGCATCGTTGAGCACCCCAAGCCACCCCACCTCGGCAATGTCTGTGGTTCATGGGGGTGGGCTACAGCCTTATCGTTTACATAGAGATTTAATTTCGTGCATGGAATGAACCTCAAAATAGAACCAGCTGTTGAAGATGTTATGGTTCACTAGAGCATGTATTCTATATTCATACCTTCTTTTAGAGTCTATACATTCTGTGTTTTATCGAAGTCCCAAAAATTAGAGACTACTACTAGGGGTTTCATGAGAATTATCCTCAGAGCTTTTAAAACTAGGCTGTGGTTTTCACGTTTAGCCGTGCTGGCTCCCTGGTATCTTTCCTTGTTAGTAATTCTTATGGCGACCAAGCATTGTCTTGCAATTTAGATATTTAATTGCCGCCTTCGCCATTGGTGGCGCTGCGCTGTATCGGTAGTCGAAGCGCCGTAATCTTTAACGGATCATGGTGCTCAGTGCCGTCCCAGCGCCCGGGAGAAAGTGGGCTGCAGTGTAACCTGTGGCCGTCGGCGGATGTTATGCACAGTGGCGGCGCTAGCATGTCACATTGGTGGGCCAGACTATAAAATGGATGGGCCCAATCTCGACTTCACGTGGATAAATATGAAGGACATAGTGGAAAGTACTAAGTTATTGGCCTTAGATAATTTTGCTAATACATTCATCATAACACGTAAGTGCCATATTTGTTTTGTAATTTAGATTAAATTTACGTCTCTGTACTGAGTATTTATTGTTACTGTATATGAATTCTGTTAATTTTTGTACCTGCATCAACTAGTATGTCTAATGCCCAGTAACACGTCTCCTTCAACTGGTGCATGCCTGTATTCCACTGTCCATTAGATCATCGAGGGACTCCATAAAGCTGATTCTGCGTAGATCTCTCAGACTGGTCGATTGGAACCTCTCGTCCAAAAGCAGCCCTTTTCCATGTATTTCAGCCCTGTTAGTTGGCGTTCACGCCTGGGCATTCTAATCTTGCGACGTCGTTATCATGAAGGAACGAATTCACGAGATGTGCACGATGAGGACCATAATTGTCTATTAAGACGAATCGCTCACCAAAATGCTGCCAATATGGTTGCACTATACACAGGAAGATGTCATCCATTAGCCATTTGGTTACCTTCTACTGTCGCCACTCTGTACGGTGGCCCCCACAAATGCCACCTCAAAACATCAGGGAACCACCACCGTACAGTGTGTTTAATAGACTTGCGCATAATAGTTCGCGATCGGGAGCGCTCACTTTAGTTCGCGGCTCTGCCGCGAACTAGTTCGTTCTTTTAGTTTGTTCGCTCCCAGTGATGGCTGAACGGCGTGGTCTGCGCATGCAGGTGGAGGGAGAAGTTCGCTCACCTAGCTGCTTCATGTGCTTGCTGCTTCAGTCGCTAACAATGTGATAAAAGAAACAGTTTGTGGATAATTTCTCTCGTTTTAGTTTATAGTTATCTCTATATCTTGGCATTATGGAATTTATTAGTCAGATATTGCAGAGTGCAGAATACTTCGTAATCTAACAGGCAGACGCTCACCTAGAAATGGATCTCATCAGCAGAAGGCAAACAGGTGATTTTTAATTCTGCTGCGCGCCCTCTCGCTATTGCCCGTCGGTCTTCGGAAAAGAATTCAACGAACTAAGAAGCGAGATACGTTTGGCATAATAGTTCCCGACCGGTAACGCATGTTTTAGCTGGCGACCGATCGCGCAGATTTTAGTTCGCAGCTCGGCTGCAAAGTAGGTCTCTCTGTTTAGTTCGTCCGCTCTTTTTAGTTCGTCCGCTCTTTTTGGCTTTTACTACCGCTACTAAAAGAGCTCTTCCTTTTGTTATGACAGATTTTTATATAATGCTCAGTGTTGCCCAAGCGTGAGCTATTACCCGTATTTTTGGGCAATTAGACATCAAATACTTAAACAAATAAACCAGTTACTTACACGAATGGGGATACAATGGTATTCAAATACTTTACATACAGATTACTCGTAGTAAATATTATTTAGACACTGCCGAATACCTTAGAAAAGAAAATTTGTAGCAGTGAACTATAAAACTACAGCTGAGCTGCATCTCAGCTCGAAATGACGGTACCTGGCAGAAGGGAATCACGCGATTCTGCGCGCTCTCGAGTCCTCTCGCTGTTCGCCGTCAGTCTTCGCAAAAGGAGCGGACGAACTAAGAGGTGAGGGTAGTGCGAACTAGTTCGCGTAGTTCGCCTGTGGGAGCGCTCTTCAGAACTAGTTCGTTCGTGAACTACACAAGACTAGTGTTTAAGTCGTTGAGGTTGACTAAGCTACCTCCAGAAACATCTCCGAGGATTTTTTGGTTGACAGCACACGAGTCCCCTCTGTGAATTGCACTTGATGCCAATTCTGACGAGTCCTTTCAGCATACTGTTAGACCATCTGTACCGCGCTGCATGGAATCTAGATATCGAAGTTGGACCTCGCCATAACCGTCGGGTGTGAAGCTGCATGTCATTCAGCGTGTTAACGTACATTTTGAGTCGAAACAAGACTTTCTGAGACTGCACGAAAATCGCTATTCAGAATCGTGGTGTCCCAGTGTTGCATAGAGGTCAGCAGCTGCTCTGGTAGCCTTTGGGCGGCCAGAGTGAGGCAAGCCATTAACAGTTCCCGTATCTCTGTACCTCCTCCACGTCAACAACATCGCTTTGGTTCCCTCAGAGATGTCTGCGAACTTCCTTTTGTAGAGAGTCCCTCCTGAGACAACGCGGATACGATCAAGTTTCGGAAATGACCTTCTAGGCACGACAAACTGCAGTCAGCACAAGCCGTGTACTTCCTTCCTGGTGTTATGGCACCAACTGATCGGTTATTTTAACCCCTCCGTCGCATTTGTTACTGCTCATGCGTGGTTGTTTACATGTTTATGCGGGTTGATTCACATGTATATACAATATAAGAAACTGTCTTTTTGATGCAACGTAAGCAATCAACGTCAATGTTGAAGAGCCTTTGACACCAAGGTGATGGATCACAGTTTTTGATTAAATATTTTTAAATGTCTTTCTGTTTGGACTGATTAAAAATAGTGCTGCTAGTCAACAGCCTGGTGTAACTCTTTTAGGCCGGGCGTGGGAATGGCTGTGTGCTCTAAGGGGCCTTGCTGCGGAATGCGCGTCTGCTCCCCGTCGGAGATTCGAGTCCTCCTTCGGGCATGTTGTGGTTGGTTTCATAGCTCTACAGACATTTGATTTGAACTCTTTTAAATGGGCGCCATTTTGGAGACTTGTCAAAGAGACTTCATTCACGTTCAAAATAATAAAATGTTCCTCAAATTATGGACAATATCACTTTTTTGACACTGCGTGAAACTGCTTTATACAGAGAGCTCATTAAAGAAAAAAGTACTTGGTATGTTTCATATAAAATTATTAGCCCTTAACTGATATGCAGCAATCTCTTGGACCGGCACTATTTTCTTACCGCTTGTCTTTCTCGGAGTAAAGGACTTACAACGTCTACCTTCTGTCTACCTTTCAGTTTGAGTTTGGAGGTCATCCAATGAAGAACTGCAGTTTCTACTATTTTTAATTTCCTCATCATTGCGCGGAACAGTCTGTGAGACCGCAACGTACCAATTACGCAAATTTTCCGAGGTACTTTGTTTTCTATATACAGGGTGTCCCAGCTCTCTCGCTCACCCAAAATATCTCTGGAACAACAACAGCTATTGTAACTTTCACCGGTATCAATGTAAGGCTGCTGCTCATGAATGTACATATTTTGAAACATTCTGAGCAGAATGGGGTTCTCGCCTGAATCTCTGGACGTACGCTACCGGCGCGTTTCTCGTATTCCAAGGGTACTTCGCTTCGCAATATCTCGGGATGTAATTGACGTATTGCGATGCAATCAACGCCATTGTTTATTTGATTTGTCATGTTATAGATTGCTGAAGAAATAATATAGGGGTCCATTAAAAAAAATAAGTTTATGTTAAAAAACATATATGGTTTCATTTCAGAATGTTTCAAAATATGTACATTCATGAGCCCCAACCTTACATTGATACCGGTGAAATGCGTTTTACAATAGCTGTTGTTGTTCCAGAAATATGTTGGTTGAGCAAGATTGCTGGGGCACCCTGTATACGAATTTATTTTTATTTATTTAGCTTCAAATATGATGTAATACGAAAACGTCTCTCATTACAGTAATGCCTTCAGTAAGAACATGTTCATCGAGAATAGAATCGAGAAAACGATCCTAATTTTGGGATCCACTTTCAGGATTTTCTTGCCAAGTGTCTAGACAGTAACGTGGATAAACTTTATATAGTAGAAAGCAAGCTCAGATTCATAGTAACAGATGAGTATCGGAACTGCAGATTACAGATGGAGAACGTCCTCAACTTCGGGTCCTTGAGGAGCCTTTCAAAACAAAACCTCTCTCTAACTTCTGTCCTCAAATACTAAAGAGGAAGATGATATATCCTTTTCTAGAACTTGGAAATGCAATATGCATTAAACATGTACGAGAAAGTTTAAAATCTGCTTCTAAACGAGAAAAATGTGAATTTTTCTGCGGCAAAAACAGACTTCGATCTAAAGTTCATAGTGCCTATTTTTCGAAACATTTATTATTTTTTTTCTTAATAGTAACTATTTTTTGCATTAAAATAAAAATGTGGCTGACATTTATTTAAAATAAACCCCCGAGGTTTGACAGACAGGAACGCAATATGTTAGTAACGTAACAAAAGTGAATCACGTTAGTTGAGGTTTAGTAACAAAAACGGAGAACAGTGACACTCACCTGTTTGATGATCATATTCGCCTATGTAACGTCGGGTGATGAAGCGCACACACAGTGCTAAAACAAAAGAAATAAAACGCCACATTTATTATACTGACAGAAATATTCCAGTGTAGTGTATTCTGCATGGAAATAAGAAAGTACATTATTTTACTAAGGCTGCTAACCTACTTTTTCTTACATGAATGAGTTTTGTTCTCTGATATTATTTCGTTTATTAACTTTTATTTATTTATATATTTTTTAAAGAGGCACATTTTCTCAGAATCTATTAAAATATTTTTGAATGTATGTGATGATTGTCGTTTTCAAAAAGTGATCACATTTTTTTACAGAACAAAATTCAGGACACGTTAAAAATTAATTAAATGTTATAAATGCTAAATATCACATCAGTTTGTTACAAGACGTACATTAATTTAGCACAATGAAACATGCTCCTATCACTGCAAAACAACAGGTGACTATGTACGGCCCAGAGTCAACGATGTACAGGAGGCGAACTAGCTTCACGAGTTCCCTGGCAGCATCAAAAACCATTTAAACAGAAAGTCTTACGTTTTTGCGCTTTCTCACGAGTCACCCCTAGTTCCCGAGTGCAGTGAGTTACCGGGGGAGGGCACGTCTATAACAGCAAGTGCTGCTGACTGGGGATGCCCACATCCTTTGAGAAATGCCATGCTGGATGACATTACGCCATGCGTAACAAGACACAATGTTACTGTACTTGACATAATGCATAATCTATATCTACAATAATCCCTATGGACTCAAAGACGGCTGGAGCAGTTTTCATCAAATCTTCATGAATTCATCAGATTAGTCTAGCGTGTGGTCCTTTGTAGTTTAGTTCGATCAATGAAGACATGTATTGATTTGAAGAATATAACAAGAAATACGGAACAATAATTACTCTATGGAAGAGCTATTTACTCGTCGATTTTCATCTTTACCGTATTTGAGAAAATGCTTACAGTCCTCGGCGTGTTTAATCCATACTTAAATACCTGGATGGTGCAATTAAGATGTCGGACGTGTCAGTTATAGGTGTTCATATTCTGTTTGTTGCCAAATTACAACATAGCTGCTACGAAATGGTACTAGAACAGTAAAAGAAAAAATGTTTAGATTTCGCTCACAGATTAGCCTGTTACATCACATGTTGTCATACAGTTCAAAACAAGCAACCAAGAAATCGTTTGTTCCATACTAACTGATGAAAATTTGTTTGCCAAATTATAGCATGGCGGTCAATGGAAAATAATGTGCTATATATATGATTGTGTAGGCACGCTGCAGTTCTATGCCCTGAGAGCATAGTTATACATCCCAGTTGTGATCACTCTTATATACAAATATTGTGTACATAAAATTATACGTCTGGCACTTGGAATCACAGTAGCGCTCAGAGTCAATCGTTAGTATGATGCGATTGTTATGTTACTACAGTGCCACCACTTGCAGCGCTTCCGTGACCATGTCTGTATAGGGGAGGACTGGGCTGGTTAAGCTAGCACGAGCTTTTGCAATGGCGGCAATTTCGGTTCTAATACGCGTCTGTGAGACTGTACTCGGGTAATGTATGTTACTGGAAAGTCTTACTTGCTTGAAGCAGTGAAAGTAAAATTGATGGATTATGTAGGTATCAGACAATGTGGCCCTATCCATTATATTTGCAATACCATTGCGAGGGAAAAGTGGCCTGCCGGCCGCGGTGGCCGAGGGGACTGAGGCGCTCCAGTCACGGTCTGCACGGCCACTACGGTCGGGGGTTCGAATCCCCCCTTGGGCATGGATATTTGTGCCGTCCTTAGTATAAGGTAGATCATAAGTAGTTTGTAAGTTTAGGGACTGATGACCCCGTAGTTAAGTCCCATAAGCTTAACAAACATTTGAACATTTTTTTGAAAATTGGCCTATTTATTACCGGGAACAAAATTTTGCCTTCCAGAAACATACGTGTCGAACATAAGACTGTATGTGGTTTATTTATTTTTGAAGTTGCCATTTGGTATGGTATAGACGTTATTGTTGTTCTTGTGGTCTTCAGTCCGCAGACTGGTTTGATGCAGTTCTCCACGCTACCCTGTGGTACCGCAACCTACATCCTTTTGAATCTGCTTACAGTATACGTCACTCGGTGTCCCTCTACGATTTATACCACACACACTTCTTTCTAATGCAAAGCTGATTTTCAAAATGTGTTCCAGCGACCCGTTTGACTTTGGTTGAATTAACCGTCCTGACAATCACTAATCGTCACAAAATTCTGAGTATTCTCTCAGTTATTTGACACTGGGGAAAAGATGACATTTAAAATTAATAAATATAGGCGAAATTAATCGATTTCTTGAATGCTGTAAAGCAAACGATTCTCTTACTGCACTTTTACTAATTGAAGTATACGCCCTACTGACGCCTCACCAGAGACTTATCGAAAAGAAAACTCAAAATTAATGTTAACAAAACTGATGAATATTTGTGCATCTGACAGCCTTATAATTTCAATAAATTCTAGAGCTAATTCCGCACTGTTACCTACCAGGATTATTGGTACAGTTTTGATAAGCATCCATACACAATTCAAATAATAATATATGTTCACTAATTTTGGTATATAAATATACTAGTTTTGTCTATATTTAACAGTACTACCACGTAAGGTGGATTCCTTTAAGGAAGTACTGAAGAGTTTAACGGAATATTTAATTTGTAGTAAACTCTCACAGGCAAAATGCTCGAAATAATTAATTATCTTATCCAATAAAAAATAATTTCTATACGCCCTACTTACGTAAACTAAGTCACAATTTTGTTTATAGTCTAGATTCGAAATAGTCTTATACTTTTAAAATGTTATGTAAATTTTAATTTTCTTTAGGTAAAGATACAGCCTTTCATTTTGGTGTTTATTATCAGCGATTTTACTCATGATTACGTAGCTTACAAGGAGGTTAGAATAAAGAGGGATGGCGTTATCTATGCCGAGCACATAAGTCAGTTCAAACCTGTCCGCCATCTTGGTATGTTGAGGAACGCTATTTCTTCATTAAAAATATGCGTTAAGTTGACCCTCTTACTGTTAATGCATTGAACTGACGGTCAGTACGAAATATGTACTTATAAACAATATACTTCCTTGAAAAAATAGTAACAAATATTTATCATAATATATTTCAAAACTTAATTTTTAACGACTAATGTGCACTCTTTTAACACGTTATACATCATGGCAAAACTTCCGGACGTTTTATTCGTGATTTAAGTGACATAAAACATTAGCTCTACAATACGAACACTTTTCCAAGACATAGCAATATGGCGCAAGCAGGCTCCACTTTTTCAGCGTATGGGCGTCTCCCTGTATTTAACCACCTTGGTAGCTTATAAAATTATTATCTTTGCAATAAAAAAATCACTATTTTTTCCCAAAAAAATTAAGAAACTATTATCCGTTTACAGGAATTATATTAGTTTCTTTGATAATTCATGTCAAAGAATATAGATTTTTACCATTTTCTATTATTTCGTTATTACAACTTGAAGGAGACAATATCGATAAGTTATTTGTTATCGAGAGTGTTGGCTTTTATTACTGAATCAGATTACTGTCCAACGTAGGCGCAGTCGATATTCGAACTATGTATAGCGTCAACATTTTAATGCTAACTACAAAAATTAGGTGAACACTTATCTTGATTTTAATGATGCCTCCAGGCTTATTTTCCTTTTATTATTGATCTTTCAATATCCAGCTTATAAGTTATTTTAGTTCAGTACAAACTTCGTCGAAGTACACGCTAACTATCTCTTTAACACCGTCCAATAAATAAATAATTAAACATAAAATAATAAAAATAATTGTCTACTACGACACCGTCACTTGCAAGGCACCAGTAGCAAATGAATACTTTAAAAAATAAAATAATTACTGGGGCCAACTTCAGGCGTTACCGTCTCATGATAAGAAACTATACACAAATTCTGATCCCCCATCATTTTGAGTCTCGCCACTTACCAGCTGTTCTTTCGAAGTTAAAATATTGAAAAGCTGGTTAGCTTTCTTGGTTCTATTTTAACAAATATTTGTTATTGTTATAAATACTATGAACTCTCTAACACTCGTGATCGATCGCACGGTCTTATTTTTTATTTATTACGCAATCAGAAAGGAGGACAAGTACTTTATCCATAACACTTTTACGAGTCCGAGTGATTAACATATGGTTCTCAAATATTTTTGGACAAATTGCTGCAAACACGGTCAGCTGCTTCTATAAAATCACGAAACAGTGTCTCGCAACAATGATGCATCGAATCCCACTCGTGGTTCCACTACACCCACAATACCAATCGCAGCACGCTGCCCGTTCCAAACAATTCTCACTTTATTACTTTTAGTGGAGTAATTTCTAAAAGAATACTTTACATACTTATCGTAAACACCGCTTGATCAGTTATCACTCAGCTCGATTATAGAAATTACGTACACTTTTAATAGCATACGAATTAGACTCTCCTCTTCTGAAATTACGAACCAAACTTTAAATCTCTAGGTAAATTCAGTTTCTCTCGGTCTAATTATTGAAATAACCATACATCATTTCATCCATAACATACCACTTGCGTGTGATTGCCTCGACGTCTCTCGTATCTTGATGCAGGTAGACTACTTCACTGAAGACCAATTATTAGCAAAGCAAAAGAATGATTACGTTTTAAAACCAAGAATGCTCTCCTGCCTTTCAATTTTTCAGCCCCGTAACAATACTTCATTTTGACCTATTCTACATAAGCTATTCTTTGCCGCCAGCGCAATGTTGTTATCGATACCCGGACGACCACCGCCATCTTTTGTAGACCAGCTTACAGGGAAAGACAATGCAGTGCTCAACAATGCTCTGTAGCACAGAATGCACTCGTCTAAGATTTTTTTACATAAAATGAAATTTGTACAATGGTCATTTATAAAAATTAAAATACATTTTAATTGTTATTTTACTATTCCTTTATTATTTATTCCAAATAAGATAAAGCGAATAGACGAGAACCTAGTAACGACGCTGTTAGACTTTTGTCCCGTAACAGTGTCCCACCAATCTATCCCTTCTCTTAGACAGGATATGCCACAAACTCCTTTTCTCCCCAATTCTATTGATCACCTCCTCATTATTTACATGATCTCATCTAATCTTGCCGGCTGCAGTGGCCGAGGGGACTGAGGCGCTTCAGTCACGGTCTGCACGGCCACTATGGTCGGGGGTTCTAATCCCCCCTCGGGCATGGATATTTGTGCCGTCCTTAGTTGTAGCTAGTTCATAAGTAGTTTGTAAGTTTAGGGACTGATGACCCCGTAGTTAAGTTCCATAGACTCTACAAACATTTCATCTAATCTTCTATGGTCTTGCATATCTCCTCAAGCCATTCCTGCTTAGCCAGTCTGCACTTCCTGTCAACTTCATTTTCCAGACGTCTGTATTCCCTTTTTACAGCTTTGCTTCATGTATTTTTTATATTTTCTCCTTTCATCAATAAAGTTCAGTATCTCCTGTGTAAGCCAAGGATTTCTATTAGCCCTTGTCCTTCTGCGTATATGATCCTCTGCGGTCTTCATTACACTATTTCTCAGATCTACCCAGTCTTCTTCTACTGTATTACTTTCCCCCGTTTCACACAATCCTTGCCTAATTATCCCTCTAAAACCCTCATCCACCTCTGTCTGGTTCCTTCAATTTGTCTAGATTCCACTCCTTAGTTCTACCTTTTTTCAGTCTCTTAAGTTTTAAGCTACAGTTCATAACTAACAAGTTATGGTCAGAGTCTATATCTGCCCCTGGATACGTCTTACAGTTTCTAAACCTATGCCTTACCATTATAAAATCAATCTGGTACTCCGTGTGTCTCCTGGTCTCTTCCACATATATAACCTTCTTTCTTGATGATTAAACCAAGTGTTTGCGATTATTAAATTGTGCTCTGCACAAAATTCTACCAGGCGATCTCCTCTTTCATTCCTTTCCCTCAGTCCATATTCACCTACTACATTTCCTTCTCTTCCCTTTTGCTACTACCGAGTTCCAGTCATCCATCATAATAAAGTTTTCTTCTCCTTTAACGGTCTCAATAATTTCTTTTATCTCCTCATACATTTCTTCGATCTCCAAATCATCGGCAGATCTATTTGACATATAAACTTGTACTACTGCAGTCGATGTTTATTTCGTGTCTATCTTTGCTACGGTAATGCTTTCACTATGCTGTTAATAGTAGCTTACGCGAATTCCTACTTTTTATTCATTATTAGACCTACTCCTGTGTCACCACCAACTGATTTTGTATGTATAACCCTGTACTCACCTGACCAAAAATCCTGTTCATCCTGCCACTGTTTCTTCACTAAAACCCACCATATGTAACTTTAATTTATGCATTTCTCTTTTGAAATTTTCCAACTTACTTACCCGATCGAGAAATACAACATTCCATGCTCCGATACGTAGAAAGCCGGTTTTGTTTTTCTTGATGACGACGTCCTCCTGAGTAGTCCCCGCCCTGAGATCCGAATGGGGGACTATTTTTCTCTGGACTATTTTACCCGAGGTGATGCCATCATTACATATTCATACGGTAGAGCTGCATGTCTTCGGGAAAGTTAACGACTGTAGTTTCCCCTTGCTTTCAGTCGTTCGCAGTAACTGAATGGCAAACCCATGTTAGGTGCTGTTACATGGCCAGCTCAGTCAATCATCCAGACTGTTGTCCCTGTAACTGCTGAAAAGGCTGCTTCCCCTCTTCAGGAACAACACGTTTGTCTGGCCTCTCCATATATTCTCATCCGCTATCTGTATCGTTGAGGCACGCAATTCACCCCACCTCGTCAATGTTTCTGGTTCATGAGAGTAGGGTATAGACGAAGGATCAACAAATGTTTCTGGTGTTGAACTATCCGAAAACAGAATCTTATAAGGAATGTCGGTTTCCATTCATGTGAAAATTTCCTGGTATGTGCGTTTCAGCTGATTTGGTGTAACGTAAATGGAAGAAATTTCGATATTTTGGATGCGTGTCGGACAAATGTAGTGTTAAAACGAAGTGTTTTAACTGAAAGTAAATTAGAAACGGCAGGAGAGATATTGTAAATAAGTCCAAGAAAGTCAGCCGTGTTCAGACGAAAATTATAAAGAAATATTAAATTTTCACCCCGCAGAAATTTCATTGTAAATGATCAATTTTTGAAGCCATTAGCATTTTTTAAATTAAATCATGGTGCTCGGTAGCAGATGGTTTAACGCAAATGGATAAGTCTGTCTTGTAAAAGTCAAAGTGGCATATCAGACAACGAGAAATGTGCGTTGCTAACCTAGTTCCTCTATGGAAGCATCGCCGACGTTTCCTGACGGTGATCCGGACTTAAATTTTACCCATTCTATCTTCTCAGCGATTTGTTTCAGTGTGAGAAGAAGCAGACAGATGAACATTACGAATGACCAATGTTTCAATTAATTAATAATTTTTGATGAAATCATGGGGCCCAGTAGGTAGTGCATGTGGTCCGTTGCCAACCTAGGCACACTACGAAAGCATTGCTAACATTACGCCTAAACGGTGATCTCGACTGCAAGTCTATGTTAGTAAATTTTGCGTAACGAATCGTACTACATATTAGGAAATCTGTTTGTCATTCCTGTGTACTCTACATTACAGCTTTGGCATTTAAGATTGTACATTACTGATCCTTGGAATATGTCTTTCTTGATTTTTGGTTGTACGTTTGTTTGTAGAGATTGGGCAGTTTTTACGCTATGTGGAGTCTGTGATTTGTTTTCAATATATTTGCCACTTTATGTGTTTCATGGTGTCTCATGGTGTACCAATTGGTTTGTTTTTGAGCGGTGTTGTCATTGTGCGTGTTTGTTGCCTGTACCAGGTGACCTACAGACGCCGTCCTTTTTTGACGTTAGTTAATCCCGGATACCACAGACGCCGAAAAGTACAGGAAACTCCAAATCAACAGAGTGGAGATCTTTTTAAGCCACATACTGGCACTTGCGAACACATAATTTACAGCTATAATTTCTCCTAGACAACTTGTTTGCTGTAGAAGGGGTGCTACTTTATAAACAACACTAATTTATAACTAATACATGATGCAACAATTCGTGATTCACAGTGGGCAATATGAAATAAATGGTATTCTATCTTTAATTTCAATAAAGTGTAATGAGTATAATGCATGATGTGGTAAACATGTGTTATAGACTGACACATTTTCATTATTACATTAGTTATAAAACAAACATTTAAATGCTTCTCCTCTTAACATCTGTGCTGCTACCGAAGCGCAAACATGTTGTATTAGTTCTTTCAACACATCTGGATTTTCCGGTTCCGTATTGTGAATCCTGGATTTGATGTAGCCCCATAAGAAAAAAAAACTAAGAGCATTAAATCAGGCTTTCTCGCTGTCCATTGAATGAAACCATCACGACCTATCCACCGTTTGGGGTACACATTGTTCAGATATTCCCTAACCCCTCTGCAATAATGGGGTGGTGCACCATCGAGCTGTAACCAGTGCCTCACAGCTAACTGAAGTGGGATGTCTTCTAGGAGACGTCCAAGGTCCAACTCATTCTTTAGGAACTGCAAATACTGCCGACCAGTTAGTCTGGGAGGCAAACAAACTGGTCCAATGATGTGGTCTCCTGGAATCCTGCACCATACCCTAACATCCCAGTGCGCTTCCATGTGAAGTGGTCGTAATCAGTGAGGATTTGCAGGAGCCGAGTAATGTAGATTATGTTTATTCACAGTGGCGTAATTGGCGAAATAGCATTCATTTCCACATAAAAACTGCCTGATAAAGTTCGGATTTACGCCTACTTTATTTAACAGAAGTCTGCAGAACGTTACCAGATTTTGGAAATCGCTTCCATACAGCTTTAGGTGTAGGTGCACCTTAAAGGGTGCCACTTTCGTTCCTTCAGTATCCTTTGTAACGAAGACCTTGAAACCTCCAGTCCTGCTGCAGCTCTTCTTGGTCCTAATTACGATGGGAAATAGTTATTAGTGGATGATAGCTAATGACTTGCATAACATGATCTATTATTATTATAATTATGAGTACAAAAAACACTGTAACCTAAATGAAGTAGCACGATAAGATCTTTTTATTCTACGTAGTTAGTACGTATTATTTTCATTTGAAGTATGCTTACCTCGCGTGAGATGTTCTCCAAAATGCTCAATAACGTTGTGGGAAATATCAGTGCGTCGCCGATTGGTCTTTCGGTGGCACGTTTGACCTGGAAAGCACTCTCGGTCCTTAAACGCATCTCTGTACGGCTGAAAACGTACGCAGTAGGTAGACGTCGCCTTGGAAAACGTTGTGAATACAAATTTCGGGCCGCGGATACATTACAGAGCGTCTCCCCATACATCAGTATCATACCTGTGTAGTCTTCGCTTGAATACATTGCAGTAGTTTCCAGTTTGACTGTAAGACCTCACTCGAACTATTACCGGACGGCCACGCAACCTTGTCATAGCGAAACCAGGAGGAGAACGTACACAGATGGCGGCACAGCTACATCTACAGATCTACATGGGATACTCTGCAAATCACGTTTAAGTGACTGGCAGAGGGTTCATCGAACCGCCGTTATACTATTTATCTACTTATTTTCTATTTATCTCCCATTCCATTATAGAATAGCGCGCGGGAAGAAATAACACCTGAATCTCACCGTTCGAGCTCTGATTTCTCGTATTTTATTCTGATGATCATTTCTACTTATGTAAGTGGGAGTTAATAATATATATTCGCATTCGGAGGAGAATGTTGGCGATTGGAGTTTTGTAAGTAGCCCACGCCACAGCGATAAGAGCCATTGTTGTAATGATTGCCGGCTGCGGTGGCCGAGGGGACTGAGGCGCTCCAGTCACGGTCTACACGGCCACTACGGTCGGGGGTTCGAATCCCCCCTGGGGGATGGATATTTGTGCCGTCCTTAGGATTAGCTAGTTCATAAGTAGTTTGTAAGTTTAGGGACTTATGACCCCGTAGTTAAGTCCCTTAAGCTATACAAACATTTGAACATTTGATTTGTAGTGATTCCCATCCCGGATCCTGTATCATTTCCGTAACGTTGTCTCCTCTGTATCGTGACAATACAAAACGAGCTGCCCTTCTTTGGACTCTTTTGATGTCCTCCGTCAAACCCACCTGATAAGGATCCCACACTGGGCAGCAATACTCCAAAAAAGTACGGACAAGCGTAGTGTATGCAGTTTCTTTAGTAGTTTTGTTGCATCTGTTAAGGGTTCTCTGGTTCGCCTTTCCCACGACATAATCTACGTGTTCTTTCCAGTTTAAGTCTGAAGTAATAGTAATTCCTAGTTATTTTGTGGAGTTTTGATTGATGTATCTTGTAAACAAAGTTTAACGGATTTCTTTTTGTACTCATGTGGACGACTTCACACTTCACATTATTTAGAGTCAATTGCCAATTTTACACAATAGTGATATCTTATCCAGATCGTTCTGCAGTTGGTTTTGATCTTCAGATGATTTTACTAGACGGTAAATGACGGCGTTATCTGCAAACAACCTAAGGGAGCCACTTAGATTTTCCCCTAAATCGTTTATGTATATAAGGAACAGCAGAGGACCGATAACACTACCCTGTGGAACGCCCGATATCACCTCTATTTTAGTCGATGCCTTACCATCGCTTACTACGAACTGTCTTCTCTGACAGGAAATCCCCTATCTAGTCGCAAATTTGGGGCGATGTATCATAACCAAGCAGTTTTATTAAAAGCCGTTTGTGAGTCATGGTGTCAAAAGCCTTCTGGAAATCAAGAAATACGAAATCGATTTGCGAACCCTTGTAGATAGCACCCATCACATCGTATGAGTAAATAGCTAGTTGTGTTTCGCATGAACGATAATTTCTAAATACATTTTGACCTTGGGTCAATAGAGCATTCTGTTCGAGATAATTGAATACAGGATATGTTCCATAACTCTGCTGCAAATTGACGTCAATGAAATAGTCCTGTAGTTTAGTGGGTCACTCATACTGCCTTTCTTGAATATAGGTGTGACCTCAGTGGAGGTTCGCTTTTAAGTGCACTTCCACTTTGGAGATGGCAACATCTCTTGCACTAACGTATGCGAGAAACATAAAACGAAAGAGGACGGCGCCCGTGGACACCTGGTATTTGTATGTTTGGTTGTTGTGTGTTTTGCTGTTTCTTGTCTGTGGTTGAAATGTTGTGTTTGTTTCGTATTTGTATTTTAACATTCTGATTGAGTTTTTGTACTACTTGTGTGTGATAATAACTGTTCCTTGCTATTTATGTAATTGTGATAATTTCTTTTTGTTAGTTTTTCTTGTTGAGACGGATTTTATTTAACCTATATAACATGTGTCTAAATGCAGCAAGTTTCTAGTTTTGGGGATGGTTGGAGGTAGAATGTATAATCATATCTGTCGCTGTTGGTTTTCGATAAATGATTGCCCTTTTCCTTTTCTATTATTATATCAAGGAAATTTATCTTTCTATCATTTTCTTTTTCAATTGCGAACTTCATGTTTTTGTGGGCTTTGTTTATTTCAGAATGAAGTTCATGTATTTTTTCATTTGGATCATCTATCAGACATATAATCTCATCTACATATCTGTGCCAATATATAACTTTGAATCTCCGTCAGTCTCTACATTTTCAAAGATCTGGTTTTGTAAGTGAAAGATGAAAATGTTTGTTAAGGTTCCTGATATTGGGGAACCCATAGGTAGTCCCTCACCCTGTAGGTAATATAGGTTTATAAACTGAAAATAATTTTGTTTGGTAGTTAGTATGAGCAGACTTGTTATTTCTGATATTGCTTCTGTAGTGGGGTTGCTGTGGTCAGACAGATTTTGTTGTATGATTTCTATTGCTTCTTCGATGGAGATGGATATGTACATGTTTTCTATATCAAATGAGATCAGTGATGCTGTATGTGGTATATGAATGTTATGTATCTGTTCTATTAGGTCACATGTTTCTTCACTGTCCTGTTATTTTCTATTTTGTAGTGTTTTGAGATTATTTTCTGGAGGTGTTTGGCTATGTGATATTTTGGGGCAACCTGAAATTTATAACTGGTCCTAGAGGGCTCTGCTGTTTATGTATCTTCGGTTGGCCGTGGAGTGTCTTTACGTAGCTGTCTGTTTCTTCCTGCCTTTACACACTACTGTAGCCTAGCCACTTCCAGTAGCGCGTCCTTGTACCTTGTCCATTCCTCTAACAGTGATTGTAAATGACTACCTTCAACTAACTAGTACCTTTCTGAGGTCATTGTTATGTAATTGTAGATGATTTCCTTGCCCTGAAGCTTCTCCACTCTTACCCTTCTATATATGGACGTAATTTTCTGCACGTTTTTCCTCACAAAACCAATTTCACTGCAGATTAAATAATGATCAGTATCATTAAAGAACCCTCTGAGAACGTGTGTGTTCCCTGACTACCTTCCTGAATTCCTGATATTATATAGTCAATTACAGATCTGGTTCCCCTGCCTTTCAAAGTATACCGCTGATGTTCTTATGCTTAAAAAAGAAGTTTGATAAATAAGATCATACTAGCACAGAAATCCGAGAGCTGTTTTCCGTTTCTGTTGTCCTCCATATCCTCTCCAAACCTACTCATAACCTTTTCGTACTCTTCTGTTCGATTTCCTATTCTGAAATTGAAGCCACCCATGAGAAAAACAATGTCCTTGACCTTTAACATCTACATCACTGAGTGCGTCTTCTGTCTCTTCACGGGGCGAATACACTGATATAACCCTGATTTTATTGGCGGAGATGGTCAAATCTATCCTCAGCAATCATTCATTTACATAGCTTATTGCAATTATGCTGAGTTAGATTGACTGTTTGATTAAAGCCCTACACCCCACTGCGCTCTACTTGGTATGACTCCTGACAGGTAAATCTTGTATTCTCCCACTTTAGCCTGCTTCTCTCCCCTTACCCTACCGCCACTAACAGCTAAAACATCTCACCCCGTCTTACTTGCAGCCTGTGCCAGAAAGACCTTCTTCCCAATGTAGTCCCCATTAATATTAATAGCTTCCCATTGTAGTGTAACATTGTACACTACTGTTTCTAGCTCGACCCAAGATATTCAAATAGTGTGTTATAAGGGGTTTGGCACTGTGTGAGAAAATACTGCCAGACGTAATTTATTCCCGCAGGTTTTGGCGGACGAATTTGTGCTCATTGCTACGGAGTAAAAGAACTGCACTGTGCCAAGGAAGGGAGAAGATTAAGGTTATTTGAAGATGACTGTCTGTTGTTTTTATGATTTAAAGCAATTGTTATTCTTAATTAGGATTTCGTTCAGTCCATATCAGAATCAGAAATGTAAAACTGATGTAGTTCTTAACGAAGGAAGAATAAAGTTTAATGTTATTGGAAAGAATAGTTATCTTTCGAATGTAGATATGGACGAAATTTCCAGGTGTCCTGTTAACCATATCAAGCAACTTCGGATACTAGTCTGATTATAACGACTATTTTCTTTCAATACAAGGTACGGACTAGCCGGAACTTGTGGGAAGAACAGCTTGAACCATATATTATATCCTGAAATGAACAGGCGAAGGTATTATTTGTGCTGTGGAAATACTGAAAGAAAAATACACGATGACAGCACAGCATCTCGTTTCAGATCCTTTGCCAAGTCGTATCTGAGGAGATCCTCGTCTGTCAATTAGAGATGGGACTCCGTCACCTCCAAAGGACCGAGGTACTTAAGTCGACGTGCCTGGGAAGCAGGTTGCTCGCCTTACTTGCCCAGGTTTCCTAACGGTTGAGGAACTAACCAGTAGATTTGGTAGTCTTTGCCGTCTGAGCACTAAGGTGGACACGACTCAAAATATGTCCGAAATGCCCAACTTTATTCCATAGTATCTGTTAACCCAACAGTCAGGACCACTTAATTGGCCACTCATACGTTGCCCGTGGTTCATGAACTAGGACAGGACTACAGGAACCTACATCATGAACTAGCAAATGAATTGAAAAAAAAAGGGTCTACCTTCGTGCAATGTATGCACCGACTCACACAAGTTTAAAGTGCAGAAGTGATGCGGTTCATAAACCTCTTACAAAACAATGTTTTTTGAGTGTAAAAAAAATGTTCAAATGTTTGTAGAGCTTATGGGACTTAACTAAACTTACAAACTTCTTATGAACTAGCTTATACTAAGGACGGCACAAATATCCATACCCGAGGGGGGATTCGAACCCCCGACCGTAGTGGCCGTGCAGACCGTGACTGGAGCGCCTCAGTCCCCTCGGCCACCGCGGCCGGCTTGAGTGTAACTGTGGTGTCGCACAAGTACAAAGTGCGCGCCACCTACTTTCGCCGCGCACCGCCATGCACGCACGGCGCGGCGTTATTACGACGACAGCCACGAGCGCTCTCTGCTGCAACTCCGCTCGTGGCCACCACTGAACGACATCGTTCACTTGGGACTGAGATAGGAACCAGTTAACACTTCGGAATCAGATAGGCACCAGTGAAGACTTGGCTATCGGACAGGCACAAGGCAGGCCTCTAGCTCAACTATGTATCAGCATTGTGCCCTACTGAACTATGTAAAAGTTAAGTATTGTATAAATTCTGTGCAATATAAATCTCATTCTAATTTACTCTAGTGTTTCTAGTTACTGCTGTCCCGCTGGCTGCTCCCCTCCGTACCTGCACAAGTGTGCTACCTTTATTCCTGTGTCGGACTTCCTACTCGGCCACCGACACCTACGACGGAAACGAGACACAAAAGCGGCGACGAGGCTGGGACACAAAAGTAACATTTGTACGTTGCACATGTAAATGTTGTCATTTAATGAGAAGTAATTTCAGCACAATTGACATCTTTTAAAAGAAAAAAAACTAGTCGATTCGCTGAATTTTTTTGGGCAGCTGCGCTTCGCTGCTCAAAGCTTTCTTATTCATTGTGACATAGCGAGGGAAAGGCAGGAGTTATAGTGGGCATAGGGCGCATAGTACAGTGGTGGCCTGTGGTGAACCTTGCAGAAGAGTTTGCCGGACGGCAGCCGTCGCTTGTGGGCAGGCCGTGTGAGTGGGTGGGTGGGCGCACAGCCTAATAGTCTGACCCCTCCCCCTCCCTCCTCCCCCCCCCCCCCTGCTACAATCGATTGCGCGCTGCAATGACCGGCTGCTGACTGCCGGCTGCGCCACGGCGCCGCCCCGCCTGTCAACACTCTCACCACAACAACCTCTGTTTCTTTTCTTACCTCAAATGTTCAAACGTTTGTAATCCTGTGGGACCAAGGTACGTTGCTCATCAGTCCCTAGTCTTACAAACTATTTAAACTAAGTTAAACTAACCTAAGGACAACACACACATCCATGCCCGAGGGGGGATTCGAACCTCCGACGCGGGAGGCCGCGCGATCCGTGACGTGGCGCTCCAGACCGCTCGGCTACTCCCCAGCGGCCTTTTCTTACCTTATTTTCCTCACTCTTATTTCATCAAACGACAAACTAACGATTTCAATAATTACATTATAGCCTTGAATTTACTTTCCCAGTGTGTGACACTCCGTCGATGTGTTGGACATCACAGAAATTCCTGGGAGTCTTATTACTTGAAGAACTAACAAATTCCACGCACAGAACTTGTTTGTGAAACTACTTCCGTAAATAAAATTTTCTCGGGTTTGCAGCCGCGTCATGTGTTTTACTATCCACGACGTTTCGGCCGAGATCTCCTCGGACATTGTCAAGTTGTTGACTCTCGAATGATTGCTGCTGTTGTCGTTATACAGCTGCACTGCTGGCTGTAACGTCAATGGTGCTCCATGACGTGACCATAGAAGACAATGTTTTGGTCGCGTGCTTGCCGCGCCCGCTTCAACCTTCCGATCTCCGGGTTCAAAAATCAAATGTTTGTTAACCTTATGGGACTTAACTACGGAGTCATCAGTCCCTAAACTTACAAACTACTTATGAACTAGCTAATACTAAGGACGGCACAAATATCCATGCCCGAGGGGGGATTCGAGCCCCTGACCGTAGTGGCCGTGCAGACCGTGACTGGAGCGCCTCAGTCCCCTCGGCCACCGCGGCCGGCGCTCCGGGTTCCAAGCTGTACTCAACTGCTAGCCGCCGTCTCTATTAATTATCAGCTATTTTGATCTTAATCGCCTCTTTTTTCCCAGAAACTGTTCGTACTTGTAATTATGGATGTCTCCTCAAACACAATACGGTGTCTGTTTTCAAGTCCATGCTTCACAATTGATGACTTTTCGGGATAACGTAAACGATAACATCTTTCATGTTCCACACAGCGCTGTTCAATTGGGCACACTGCTTGTCCTATGTAAAGGTATATTACATACTCCCGGTGTTCTCAGGCCTACATCATCTTCAACAGCTCTCTCATCAACTGACGCATTTTTGAGGAGCCCTGAAGACCAAGTCGATCTTGTGTCTCTTAAGGAGTCGGCTAATCTTTCCAATGACTGAGCCACAAAACGGCAAGTTTCTTTGAGTCCTCTTCCGGAGTCTTCTGCTTGTATATCTTCCAGAAGATAGCTTTCGTAATCTGGCGGATCCGATCATTCGACAGTCAACCACTTCACAATGGCCGACTAGATCTCGGCCGAAACGTCGTGGACAGTAAAACACATAACGCGGCAGGAAGCCCGAGAAAATTTTATCAACATAACTCGCCGTGAAACAATGCATTCATGTACTTTCGTAAATCCCTGTCTCTCTGTCTCTCTCTTTTAATTTAATATGATACGTATTTATGGACAGGACGCCTGCAGAGAGCATAACAATTGATTTCTTTCCTAATCTATGGGACGCAACTACTGTGGTTCTGAAATCCAGGCTTAGAAACTACTTAAACTATCTTACGCTAAGGATAACACTCACGCCAACGCTCGAGGGAGCACTCGCACCTCCGACGAGAGCAGCCTCGCATCCCTGACTAGGCGCCTAGGGCCGATTGGTGTTCCCGCGTGGCAGTTGGTTACTCCTTCAATAAGTCAGCAGTGCACTATGGACAAGAGGCGGTCCCTCGGATAGTACATTCGAGTTCAGGAAAACACTTCGAAGGACCAGAGATGGGAAGTTCGACATGTTGGTTAGTACGTCCTGCAGAAATGACTAGCACTTGAACCATGTCGGGGAAATTTATTATTGAAAATGATTGCATTTAGAGATCGACACCTCAGACGGCAGTGAGTACCAGGTGTTGACGCGTGTTGGATAACCCATATTAGTGCGCGGTGTAGTCTCTACGGTCGGCTATGCAGGTACTGATTCTGGCATCCATTCTGTCACACAGATGGCGAATACTGTTTTGGGACTCAATATTCCACGCCTGCTCGACCAGTTCACTTAGTTCTGCGAGAGTTGTGGGCTGACGGCTAGCTAGTGTCAGTTGGCATTCCTTCATATCCCACACTTGGTCGTTTGGAGTCCGGAGATCGTGCTGGCAAGAGCAGTTGCTAAACGTCTCGCAGAACACGTTGATTATCACGCGCACTGTGTAAGCGGCCATTATCCTGATGCTACAATACATCACTTCCCCGTTGCAAGAGTGGCAAAAGAAAGAGTCTTACAACATTCTGCACGTTCCGACAGCCGGTCATCGTTCCCTCCACAAACAACCTAGGTGAACGAGAGCTGTAGCTTATCGCCCACCCACCGCAACGCCTGGGGTGGTGCCGGTGTTTCTTGCGCTAGTGCACTTTACGAGACAGCACTCTCTACGCCGCACGGCCAAACGGCTATCAATTGCACGCAGGCAATGCAGACAGAAGCTTTCATCGCTGGAGATCACAGCCTGCCATTCATTACTTCTGATGGCACCAGTCGGGACGTGCACGTCGATGCCGTGGGGTGAATAGAAGACGGGATAGTGGCGAGCGTCCCCATGGTCCCATCTCACTGTTACTAAACTGTTGACAAGAAAAGTATTTGGATTTCCGTCCGTGTCAAGTAATTAAAACTCCATGAGCTTTCCGCCAAGCACTCCTTGGCCATCGTCAAGTGGCGTGACTGCCTAGTTGCTGCTAGTCCGGACATCGCCATATATGGGCTTGCGACGGAAGTACGGCAATTATTGAGACCAGTTAAAGACGCAGTAGGTCTCAGAACACTTGAGGTCTACAAGATACCTCGTGAATGTGGCCAGTCTTATATCGGTCAAACAGTACGAACTGTCGAATAACACAGGAAGGAACATCAAAGGTTCACATCGCTTACGATAACCAGATAAATGTGCTTTAGTTGAGCTTGATTTAGTAAACGCTCATCCAACAAAATTTGATGAAACCTCCATCGAGGCTCGAACTAACGGCTTCTGGAACTACACAGTTAAAGAAGAGATCTAAATTAAAACGCCTGTCAACACAATTGACAAAGACGGCGGTCTGCAGCTCAGCGCGGCGTGGGATCCAACGATCGCGGAGTTTAAACTGACGTATAGGACACCATCTCAACGTATGCCCATACATGTCGATGTCGCAGGGCTCCAGTGACGTCACAGCCGGCAGCTAGTGTATATAAACCCGTACTGGCAGTCGTATACTTCACAATTGCCAAGGATTGCTTGGCCGAAAGCTCGTAGGGTTTTTAACCACTTGATGCGGACGCAGAACCGAGAACTTTTTGTTTAATTTTATCGCCGCGAGGCAATGATTCTTACAACAGTTCATGTTCATGTTTCTAGGCTCACAAACCCTGTCATTGGTGCTTTGGTAGCTGTACAATCTGCCCAGATTGCCCTTACGACGCTCTTGGCAGACGTCTGCGCTGTGGACGCGCAGAACCTCAACTTCGGGTGTGACAATGTGCACGTCATCATTGCAACCAGCTTCATTGCACAACTGACGCAACATGTCCATCTTATGTGACAATTCTCCGAAAGAACCATCCCGCCCTTCGTAAGGCCACAATTTGAGCCCCTTCAAACTCGCTCAGCTGGCTCTAGAAGCACGAGTGTGTCTCCGTGATATGGCGCCAGTTTGCTTCACACGTTGATATCATACTGAGCATTGTAGATGTCAACATTCCTATTAGAGATACACACGGATGGCGCTCTGGCAGCTATGTTACTATTTTCTTCAAATCAAATGTTTGTAAATCTATCGGACCAAACTGCGTGGTCATCAGTACGGAGCTTACAAACTACTTAAACTAAGGTAAACTAACCGAAGGACAAACACACACACCCATGCCACAGGGAGGATCGAACCTCCGACGGTGAGCAAACGCAAGCTCCGCAGCGAGGCGCCTTAGACCGACTATTTTCTTGTTGGCGGATATTGTTGAAAGCATATCAGTACATATACTATTCCCCAGGTGGCATCTGCCGTCATCGGGTCAAAATGTACATAATTTTTTGCAGGTGAACTAATTTTGTTTCGGCAGTGTATCCACAGAGGTCGATAATGGTTTAGTTAAAGCTGACGTCAAACGTATAGTTTCCGTTCCACGACCGTTTCAATTCAGGTGATTGTCTCGTCATTCCTACTTAATGTAATTAGGCGTGACCCAGTACAGTTGTAGCAATCAATTTGAAAAGAATACTGATTCATTCCGTTATTACTTACACATTTTCATTACAGTTTACACCTTATGGCTTGTATTAGTCGACATAAACAAGAAACCAGCCTCTACGACACCAGCCGCAACGTACTGATACATGAC
This sequence comes from Locusta migratoria, assembly GCA_026315105.1. Taxonomy (NCBI): domain Eukaryota; kingdom Metazoa; phylum Arthropoda; class Insecta; order Orthoptera; family Acrididae; genus Locusta; species Locusta migratoria. The sequence goes on from CM048747.1 coordinate 499,383,023, forward strand.
AACAGCGACGCGATGTGACGACCACCAACGTCGCTACACACATTGTACCTCCGAAGCATGTTCTGGTACATCGTGTCTACCCTGTTGCATACCAGGACAGGGAACTCTGAGACGTTTCTCTGTACCTACGCAGACGTTGACGAGTTACACATCTGAACTGAAACTGCCGTAGAACGGAAACGATACGTTACCTGACATGGGTCCTATTAAAATGTTATGTAATGACTACCCTCTACGAGTCCTAGAAGTTTGTAAGAGGAATTTCCGACCACCCTGTATGAAACACGTATAATAGTGAGGTATTTCGTAAATAAATTATTAATCTTGTGATGAGAAACCTATGCCAGTTTTACCCGTTGAGTTTTAGTTGTAGAAAACTGCGATTGCGCCTTACCGATGAATTATGAACTTAGGCTCGTAGGGACAAAAAGAAAAGATAACTGGATTTTAGAAGACGAAACTGGCCTATGGCCTAAACATTGATAAAAGCAGTAGTAGTAGTAGTAGTAGAAGAAGAAGAAGAAGAAGAAGAAGAAGGCCATTTTATGACAGTAAAACAGAAGGGATGGCTTTCAGGAATAGTTACTTATTTTGCACTTCGCACTTTAGGTGCTCAATATCTTGCTGATTAAAATATTTGGAGATGAGGGCTGTAAACAAAAGTAAATTCGTTTTGAGAAACTGTGCAGTAAAGTTTCCAAAAAATACTATAAATATATCAACTACATGTAATGGTGTTTGTTCACTGAAGTCAGTGTTTTCAAGGGCATCTACATTAATAACATATTTTAAAATTGGTAAATTATACCCATGAATTTATTCTACAAAATTCCGTAACAATTCCGTACTTAAAACTGTTTACTTACTGTACAATGCACTTAAAATGGTTTGTAGAGATTTACAACGATTTTATTGATGTAAAATTGATGAAAAATTATTATCAAACATCTAAAAAATACATATTTCCACTTTCTTGATACTACGATTTGTAATAATTTTGTAATAACGGATTGCAACAACTTTAAAAATGCTCGATTCAGCACAATATAAAAAGCATCTCACTAAACCACGTAAACAAATTAGGAAAACCTGAAATTGGAGTTGCAGTTACTCCATGTGTTCTACAGCTGTCAACTTATATGAATGAAGCACCTCACCTGCTACGTCTGACAAACAATAACTACGCTTCTAATGGAATGTGCCTTAACATTGTTTATACCGGATACATTCATCTTTCTCGGTTCTTTTCCTAGATTTAAGAATTATAATATACAATTACTTTATAAGTAAGAGAGCCATCACACGCTAGGTCGAAGTTTCAAGCCTTCTTCTCAAAGAGGGAAGTATTCATAATACTAATGACAAGAAAAAAAATGTTCGTGAAGCTGATGGGACTTAACTGCGGAGTCATCAGACCCTAAACTTACGAACTACTTATGAACTACCTTATACTAAAGACAGCAGAAACTTTCATGCCCGAGGGGAGGATTCGAACCCCAGACGGCGAACGGTCTCGCGCATCGTAGCATAGCGCCTCAATGCGCTCGGTAGCTCTGGCGCGCACACTAATGACATTTTAAATGTAAATAGATCGTGATACTTTTCGGAATATGAAAGAGAAGAAACGATTATGCTACAGTGACGTAGACTAAGTAGATTTAATACTGCATACTCAGATCTTTGTGAAAAAATATTAAGAAATGTGAACTATCACGATAAACTGGCTATCACATTTTGTCATCAGTGGATGGATGATTACCCGTACTCATTAAATCTTTGGACTAAGTTTTTTTTTTTTTAATGGAAAGTGTGCAAGGCCTTATGACAACATGACAACGTAACATGTTCATGCTGTTCGCAAAATTCGGTAGTACCAGTCTGTAAGAGAGGTGAGCACTTGTACCCATACGATGTCGAATACAGGTAGCAGAAAAGCGAAAATCTACCCGTAGGGTCGTAGGCAGGCGGGATAACACGGTTGCAGTCTGAAAAGGGTTAAGCCTGAACGGGAGACACTCGTCTCTTGATTCCAGAGACAGTCAACAAAACTTATAACTGTTCACTCTTTCACAATTGAAGTTTTACTGATCAGACAGATAAGAGGTAAAGTTTTTTGTATAGCCCTTTGTATACCTATCGGAAGAATGGGCGTACTGTAACTATCGTACAGTACAGATCGTAATGTAAACAACAATCCACAGTTCCTGCAGCTCAGCCAAATTGAAGAAATCGGTTAGTTTCTATGTATTATCTCGGGACTTATATAGCCGATAAAGCTCTTATTCCTGAGGAAACTATGTAAAAATGTTATTTTTGGTTCATTCGAAATCGTAGAAATTTTTAATTTACGTTCTTGAGATGCTAATCTCAAACACTTTTAAATTTTTCCGATATCCCTATCCTTTATTGAGAAAAGGTACAAAGTTACCGTACTAATACAAAAAATTGAAATAAAAAAACCTGTGAGATGACATTCCAACCGCTATGAAACCTACCATGTGAATTCTTAAAATCAGCTGAGCAAAAGAATTTGAAGAGGTAAAAATACATTGCGTAGACTTTGCGTATAATTGATTTAAGCTATACATATAAACCTGCGAAGTACAGGGGAGATATCGAAATTCCATTTAAAATTGAGAGCACAGCGATATATCATGTTCTCGGGATGCTGTGGTAATATGAGGCGGATGAAATCCTACGGTCTTCCCACTTTCGTGCAAGTAGACTTACCTATCATTCCAATATAAGACAACTACTCAGTAAAAATAATAATTTGCAACAGAGACTACATTTCAATTCAAAAACGTAACGTCGTACAGTCTGATGCCTTCTCTCGACAAAAGACTGAATTTCTTTTTGTTGTTCCTCCTACCCTGGATTTAGATGTGTCGAAGCAAATAAAGAAATAGTCAAATCTTTATTGATCTACGGAATTTGTCTTCCTTTTATGACCTCAATTTTTATATTTTGAAATTGAATTTTCGAAATTTTTCTACGGTATTTTAGGTGTTAGGATATAGGTCTAGTAAAAAGAAAAAAATTATTAATTTTTCTATTTTCAAAAAGGGACTTTTCTTCAAGAGTGCTACTCATAATCACAGTTTTTCTTTCATTGACACACAACAATACTTTACAATGAGGATATTTAGAATGAGGTCATGATTCTATACGTTGAGTAACACAGTTTTCACATCTACCACGATTTGCTATAAAATTTAGCAATGAGCCCGGAGATTTTGGATTCGAATTTCATTTGAAGGGGAATAACCTTCTTCCTTCTTATATTCAGTAAAGTGCTGGGAACATTTATTCTTTGGTCTCCCTCTTTTCTTCAAAACTGTTTTACCTTTTGTTAGAAGTCCCCGAGTTACCATACGCTTAACCTGAAAGAAATATCTTATTCCATTACAATATGAACAGATAACGTATGAGTCCACAAGTATTATCGATGGCAGCGAAAAACAGGCAATGCCAACATTTTTTAGCTTTACAATCTCTGTCATAAATGGATTAGAGCATATCTTTTTTATCAACTCCACCCGTACGTGAATTGAAGTCTGTAACCACTACCACATCGCCGGCCGCGGTGGCCGAGGGGACTGAGGCGGCTCCAGTCACGGTCTGCACGGCCACTACGGTCGGGGGTTCGAATCCCCCACTCGGGCAAGGATATTTGTGCCGTCCTTAGGATAAGCTAGTTGATAAGTAGTTTGTAAGTTTAGGGACTGATGACCCCGCAGTTATGTCCCATAAGCTATACAAACATTTGAACACTACCACATCTATTTTCTTACCATCTTGTTGTTTCCGTTTTATGTTAACTGTTTCAGTGCCATGAAAATTAGATAAAAATATACGTCCCTATTGTCTTTCTATTTGTAAAATGAAAAGTTTGACTATCAAATTTACCTCTTAACAGCTCTTGATCACTCTTCACTTTTGGTAGACCAAGTCCATTGGGAATCACAGTGCCACACGCACATACACGATGAGCTTTTAAGATAATCAAAAAGGTCCACAGAAGAGAAGTAATTCTGTCTCACAACTACATAATTATTGTAGTGAAGGCGGGATGAAAGTCGGTCCACTATTTTGTGTGGTAGTTAAAATAAACACAAAATTTTTGTATCTGACTTAATTTTTTTTTTTTTTTTTTTTTTTTTTTTTTTTTTTTTGGAAATTCACATATCACATATTACTACGCTCACAGAGATAAATCAATTGATCCCTGGACTCTTACATTCACTCTAGCATGGAAAATAAATAACCACACAGAATAATTAATAATTTACAGCACTGTAAGTAATATAAATAATTATTATTTTAGAAATTTTCCCATTCCATTTTTACGCGGTGTCAGGGCCGGCGGAAGCCCAAATGCCGCCCCGTGCGAGCTGCTAAATTGCCGCCCCACCCCCCGCCCCGTTTTTTATTTTTGTTGTTGTTCTTTTTAAGAAAAGTTTATAGAATTTTTAGGAAATGTCAGCAATCAATCGCAATTTTTGTTTTTAGTTTTCAGACATATATTTTTTCGCCACTGAGTGGCCAGTCTCGTAGCTTTTAATATGTGCTTACATCTAAACCGTCATGTTGACAGTTACGTTCAGCATGACGGTGTAGATGTAAACGTATTTCAAAGCATCGAGAATAGCCACACAGTGCTCGAAATCTATGTAGATCTGGAAAATAAAAATAATAAAAAAGAAAAATTGCGACTGATTGGTGACATTTTCTACAGATTTGTACAAAGCAATAAAGCCAGCCGCGGTGGCAGAGCGGTCTGCGGCGCACCAGTTAGTCTGCACGGCCGCTACGGTTTCTAATTCCCCCTGGCATGGATGTTTGGAATGTTGTTGGAATGTTTGTTAAGCTTATGGGACTCAACTACGGGGTTATCAGTCCCTAAACTTACAAACTACTTATGAACTAGCTTATCCTAAGGACGGCACAAATATCCATGCCCGAGGAGGGATTCGAACCCCCGACCGTAGTGGCCGTGCAGACCGTGACTGGAGCGCCTCAGTCCCCTCGGCCACCGCGGCCGGCCATGGATGTTTGAGTCGTCTTTAGTATAAAGTAGTTGATAAGTAGAGACTGATGACCCCGCAGTTATGTCCCTTGAGCTTAACGAAGATTTGAAAACAGTAAAATAGACGTTGGGCACCAGCTCAAAAATGGAGTCAAACCTGATTGAAAAAAATCTAGCTAATTTTAATAAGCTTTGAAAATTTAGAAAAATGTTCAATTGTGTGTGAAATCTTATATTACTGTAGGATACTCTGTCATAAGAATTGAGCCGCGTGAAATAAAATTTCAGGCTGAATTTCACTACAGACGCAGGTGAAACGGTCAAAGAGTGGGGCGAAAGACAATGGAGCGAGGAAGTAAAAGGAGATGGAGTAACATAATAATGCAATAAATGCACACGCGGGCATCGACGGGTACTAATGCTAGTCGAAATATATTAACTCACTGCACTGCGGTTGTTCACTTCAAAGAACTGACACTCGACATCTGTCGTAAATTCCATGTGTCAGTTCTTTCGTGTCTGTTTATGGAATAAGGGGTAACAAATTAGTCATCGCCGTATCACTTCACTTTTCTGCCTTTTATTTTCATTCTAGCTAATAGGACGACGCGTGCTTATTTGCCGACTTGCCAATTTTTGAAGTAACAGATCATAAGAAAAATAAATTTTCCTATTCTGGTATCTTGAAGGAAAAAAATTGTAACTAATGAGTAACCTGCATGCGCAATACTAATTGTACGTTATATGAAAAGCACTTACCTATTACATACAAAGTTGCAGAAATTCGGACGCACCAATTCTTCTGTTCTTACGAAACGCAATGAAAGTGCTTCTGACCAATCTTGACTTCCTCGGCCAACTACCGAAACTAATTTTGTAGTTTTCGTTGTAGAGAACGCAACAATACCTATTGCCTGGAAAGGCGAAGTGGTGATGCGGTAGTGCCAGGTACTAGGTCACGTGACGAGGTACAGCGCGGCTACGGTTAAACTAACGCCCAAGAAGATGAAGCGAGAAGCTCACAATAAGTATGTGACCGATGATATGGATAAATGTATTATCAGGCAGCAATTTCTATGGCATTACGAACAATAGAAATACGAACTGCGAAAACTACACAACTTTTGTCAAATAGATGATGATGTTGATTGGCGTTTTAGGGCACTCAACAGCAAGGTCATCTTCGCCAGTTTGTCAAACAGAAATGACCTACAAAGCTAGCAAGGAAACCCTTAGAAGCGATGTTGTTTCTATGAATTTTCGTTTTAGAAGGTGTAAAAAATAACGTTTTGTTTTGTGCGGACGAGAGGTCATTGTTACTAAAAGACCATACTTTCTCAGATTTTCATCAGAATCAAAGCGACCAGTGGTTTACTTAGATGAAACATGGATTCACACGCATTATACAATAGGGATGGTGGTTATTGCTGAAACAGCCAGTTTTCGGTTATACCGGTTCTTTTCATCTCCAGTTTAACCGCACTGTAAAAATTGCCCAAGATAACATGTTTTTAAAATAACCGGTTTTCGGTTTTTTATTGCTATTATTTCCAGTAGAGTTTGACCGAAACATATTTTGCGCCCGAAACAGAAACCGTAATCGATTTTTGGGTTCTTATAGTTTCGGCCGAAACCGAAACTTACGATATTTAGTTAAAATTTAGATACATTTACATTATACGACAAATCACTAGTCTTTCCATATTTTGCAAGATCCCCTCCCAATAGTACGCCTTCTGGGGTGTGTGCAAACCTAGCCAGGAGTCCGTAGAAGACGATACACGTAGCATACAGATTTACTGACCTAGTATTTCCATCCGGCAGTTGTGAATATTGAGCCAACCACTCCGTAAGTTGGACTTGTGAGCCAGCGCATACGAAAATCTCGTTATATACACAATACATATAAGTTACAATCAGTAAATGAACGGAAATCAGTGCTGCAGAAGTATTTCGAAAAATAAAGTCACAGATCCGACTAACAGTATGGTTGTTGTCAGTGTAAATTTACTTAAATTTAACTAGGAAAGCTGTGTACCACATGATCAAAGAATTTTCAAATGGGTGTGAGTTCTTATGACATCTAACTGCTTAGGTCATCAGTCCCTAGACTTAAAAACTACTTAATCTAACTTACGCTAAGGACAACATCGCGAGGCATCACATGATCAATGTTACCTAAACCCATATTGGTTATTAAAAAAGTCCTCGCTTTCAAGGAATCACATTAATAAAACTTGTTAGCATAACACTATAATAATACATTAAAAGTTATTATTCCAAGCTTACATAATAGGTATATGAAACGAATTTACCTTCTCTTCCAAGAAACATTTTGGATGCTTTCTCCTTAAATGACACAGCATGTTTGTAGTACCTCCATCCGTTTTCAGCTTTTTAAAGCAAATGGAGCATTGTACATCACTGCTACCGTACTTCGTGAAGTACTTCGACACTCGGGATGGTGCCATTTAAGACACAACCGATGTCCGGCGACGACAGCAAGGAACTGCCGCATGACCAGACGGATGCAAATCTCGTACACTGCCGGTGCACGCGCGGCGTCTAACAGGCCACGCCACACGGCAACAGGTGCATGGCTGCAATAGCTGCACCAGTTCTTAAGTTCTTATGCCACGCGTCTGTTGCGCGTTTCTGACTGCCGGGATTGTTCTTAAATTATCAATGATCACTTTTCGTAGTTACTGGGATGACCTAATATTTCACAGCAGTGGAAATTTTAGGAATAGCCCTATATATTCGGGTCTATTAGTTTTAATTTTTTAAAATTGTTTACAAAAAACACATTTTGAACCACTACTACAGGAAGTAGTCGTACCGGTTTTTTTAGCCGGTTCTTGGCAATAAATAAAAAAAACCGGTTACAACCGACACCAAATAAATACCGAAAAAACCGGTTATTCAAAACTAAAATACCGGTATCGGTTTTAACCAATCGGTTTTTCCTATCCCTATTATACAGTAAATAAATGTTGGCAAAGTGATAGTGTGCGAATAGTATTGCCAAACAAAAGTGCCGGCCAGAGTTTACTTGTTGTTCATACAGGCGGAGACAGGTGTTTCATGGCTCAAAAACCAAAACGCCCGACTATCACTCACAAACGGATAGCAAAAATTTTCAAAAATACGTCGAAACCCAACTTAGGCTTATTACCAATGTCTTTATCCCTTGAAATTACTCGCTCCGTATTTACCCATTCGGAATAAAATGTTCAAATGTTTGTTAAGCTTATGGGATTTAACTACGGGGTTATCAGTCCCTAAACTTACAAACTACTTATGAACTGGCAGTATGAGAGAAGAATAATGGGAAAATGCCAGAAAGACAGTGAAAGTTGCTGAGAAGGAGACAATGGTGGGGTAGAACGAGATAAAGGAATGAAGCCGCGGTGGAGTTGCCAAACGTTCTAAGGCGTCTAGCTGCGGAGCGCGCTGCTGCTCGCCGTCTGAGGCTCGGGTCCTTCCTCTGGAAAGGGTATATTTGTTGTTCTTAGTTAGTTTAAGTAGTTTGGAAGTCTAGGGACTGATGAGCAGCGTAGTTAAGTACCACAGATTTACAAATATTTGAACATTTCAAAGGGATGAAGACGGTGATAGTGGGAGAGGCAGGAGAAACTGCCGACGGGAGAAAAAGGAGACCTCGGGGGACATGTATGTAGTGGCAGTGAGAGGCAGATGTGAGATGAGCTGCGATAAGAAACCAGGCAAAAGGGTTTAGTGTCTTCTGTGTTAGAAGAGCGAGAATACGCTCGCATTCCAAGATACTTGGTGGGGAAATCGGAATAAGGAATCAGAAATGAGGCAGCTGGTTGCCTAATTGTTCTCAGTGTATTTTAAACAGTATCGTATTTGCTTTTTTTGTGTTCAGGCAGGAGCATTTTCAGCTGGTAACTTAATATTTGTATATTTAACAGTTATTCAGTTTCACGATAATATTCAGTTAACATGTTAGTTTTATTTAGGTATTCACAAATGCGACATTTTCGAAACGGTAGCATGTATTTAGACTGTAACCCTTTTAATGCGCTGCTTCACTGTGAAAGCAGTCCATCGAATTTTTAATCCAACTCACGGTGACTGCATTAAAGCAGAGGGGGGTATTTAATTGACGCTGATTGCGTTATCTCGCAGGCCGTGACAACAACACAAAACAATGCATCGGATGGACTGATGAATAGCATTCACTGAAAAGGCAGGATATGAAGGAAATCAGCGAATATTTTTCTTGTGCTCTGATCGCATTAGAAAACACGGAAACATAAGTAATTATCATCTCTTCATGTTATCTGGCCGCAGTGCCCGAGCGCTGTGCGGCGCGCCAGTCACAGTCTGCACGGCCGCTATGGTCGGGGGTTCGAATCTCCCCTCGGGCATGGATGTTTGTGTCTTCTTTAGTGTAAGGTAGTTCATAAGTAGTTTGTAAGTTCAGGGACTGATGACCCCGCAGTTAAGTCCCTTAAGCTTAACTAACATTTGAACATCTTACGATGTTTTTCTTTTTTTTTCTCCTTTCAGTGTTCATTTTGTGTTATCAGGTTTATTTCACATTACTTCTTGCTTGTTATGTTAGTTCTTAGTTTTATTGTCTCTGTGGTGAAGATTCTTAGCAAAGTGCTCTTTGGCAATGATATGTCTATACGAGAGCCGCGGCGACAAAGTCGTGCGCACTGATGCGCCCTGTTAAGGTGCGCGCAGCCATTCCACGTCGGAGGTTCGAGTCCTCCCTGGGACATGGGTGTTCGTGTTATTAGCATAAATTAAAGTACGTTAAGTGACTGATAACCACTGTAGTTAGGTCCCATAACTTTACAAACAATTCAACATTGTTTCGTCTATACGAGGCCTGCTGTTTGTCAACTTTCCCCAATATTTTCAGTGTTTGTCTAGTCTATGGGACGTAACTACGGGGTCATCAGTCCCTATACTTACAAACTACTTACGAACTAGCTTCATAAGGACGGCACAAATATCCATGCCCGAGGCGGGATTCGAACCCCCGACCGTAGTGGCCCCAATATTTTCTAGCTATTAGGAGACGAAAGGTAACTTCTGTTCACTAGACTGAATGCCAGCACCTCCTATGTTAAGGGCATATGGTACTCTTGATAATGATCTGTCCGTCCGGAATACTATGTCGTGCACATCATAATCTACACATATTATAAAAACTAATGTATGTGTGAATGTATGTTCCACGTCTCACCCTAAGTTACCGGACCGTTTTAACCCGACTTGATACGTATATTCTTAATATCAGACAATCGTTGTAGAGGTAACAATCACCTACGAAATATGCTTCCGGAGATATGAAGTCATAGAGAACGTAATTCGCGAAAAACTACATCATCATGCGACAATGTTTCGCATCTGCTCTTAAGCTAATGGACCGATTTCAACCACATCTGGTACAAATATTTTTTACCCTAAGGAAAGAAATCTGTATGAGAATAAAAGCCACCTATGATGTTTATTAAACATTTTCAGGAGATATGACGTCATTAATAGCAATAGTCCCAAAAATACCCCATTATGCGTAGTAAATTTATTCATGCCCTATTAGCGAAAGAGAGCAATTGACTACAAACAACAAACACATAATTTCAAACCTTTACGAAGCCTGTTCTCGTACACAACCCCATCAAAATGACGAAGGAAAAGAAGTTAATCGGTAACTACTTTCGCAATGTTCATGCAATAAAACTTCGGTATTCAGAATGACGATATAATTCATTACTTCTGCACTAATACTTGTATTCAACAGCCATTGTACAGGCAGTATACACACATGGACTGAATGTATATTCCAAATTATATCACAGTACGACACATATTTCAGGAGATATGACGTTAAAAACAATGAAATACATGAAAATCCGCCGAATCACACATGAGGTTATATTTTATTACATCTTTACTACCAACGCCATTCCCAACACATTTCCCAGTTTCCTAATACTTCACTCTACGAAATTGAAAAAAAATTATATTATTACTGGACACGTAGTTCAGGAAATATGGCATAAAATGATTGAGCTGCATGAAAACGAAACTGAAAGAGGTAGTGAGTGGGGTAGGAGGCGATGGGCAGAGAGGGAAGGAAGAGGGGGGGGGGGGGGTGGCTGGCATAAGGACGGAACACACACACACACACAACGCTGGGAAATAACGCTAGGGTAATAATAATAGTTTCAATATCTCTCACAGGCCTCATGTCCATTACTAATTTAGTCCTCAAATGTATGTGTGAGGATCAGAGTAAGTTCTGACAAATCAAATTTATTATTATACTTACTTGAGAGAAGCAGAAGCTTTAAAACTGGCTATCGTACTGAATTATCGGACTATTCCATCAACGCTACTCATCAGACCAATACCATGGTATTCCTCTCCTGTTGCGCTGATGTTATACCATGTGATGTACAATGTAAACGCCCGCAGCGTCGCTGACTACCACGCAGGGGGTCGGGTTCGATTCCTGGCAGGGTACTGGGTGTCGTGTCCTATCATCATTTTCGTCATCATCGACATGCAAGTCGCCGAAGTGGCATCAATTAAAAAAAAAGTCTTGCGCTAAGAGGCCTAAAAATACCACAGGGGTCTACCGAGTAAAAATACCATACGATCATTTCATTTCATACAATGTAAAAGTGTGCACAGGTAATGCTTGCTTTTACCTGTACCTCAGATTTCGGACTGGATGACTGAAGTCACTAACTTTGCTCCAGCTTGTCACGACTTTGGAGTTACGAAGTAATCGATCTCTTACTACACAGAAACAGACCTGAAACAGACTACAGCAGCATTGTCCGTGTAATTGTAGAGCACTTGAAATCTTCGTCTACCTTTACAAAGCAATACTTTCTGCCTCCGGATTACCGAGTACAGAAACTACCGGCGCACCGCAGAATTACGCCCTCCTATCCGCGCCTCGACCCGAGGCGTCTGAAGTGCTGTGAACCAGTGAGAAGTAGCTTCCCGTGACGCTGCACTGCACTGCATAAAAAAACTACCGACATGGCTCTAATTACTTGTTTGAACAATGCATTGCATCGCAGTGCGCTACTGTAATTCCTGAACGTTACACTTCCACGAGCATTACGCTCCACGACAAGGTTTTTACCACAGATACGTGTGCGTGTAGATGGTCAGCATAGCGCTCTGCGACACAGAACTACGAGGCGCTGGAAATGGACACAGGGAGAAGATGATTCACAGAATATGTCTTAGCGGCTGTAGCCAACGTAGAAAAGACTTATTTGATGCAATGCATAAACTACACATGTTCAAAGGTATCTGAAAACTAATACAGTGAAGAGCCCAAGAATCTGGTACAACTGGACTGGCTAATGTCGTGCAGGACGTGGCAACTCGTCGTGACATGGACTAGACTGCCGTCGGAGCAGTGCTGGACAGAAGCGACACCGTGCACCTTCAGGGCTGACTAACATCTCATCCTAGATATGCTCAGTATCTTCATGTCTGTGGAGTTTGGTGGGCAGCGAAGGTGTTTAAACTCAAAGGGTGTTTCCAGAGCTGCTCTGTTGCAATTATGAATGTTTTGGGTGTAGCATTAACCTACTGCAATTGTGCAAGTCCGTCAGAATACATAATGCACATTAATGGATCCAAGAAATTAGCCAGGATGCGTAAGTACGTGTCACCTGTCGGAGTCGTATCTAGACGTATCAGCTGTTCAATATAACTCCAATTGCACACGTCCTACACAATTACAGTGCCTCCACCAGCTAAAACTGTCCCCTCTTGAAACGTGGATTCATGAGGTTTTCTTCATTAACGTACACGTCCGTCCGCTCGATACAACTGGAAATGAGACTCATCAGACCAGGCAACATGTTTCCAATGTCGGTGTTGATGGGCCCAAACAAGGCGTCATGCAGTCGGCAAGGGTACACGATTGGGCCTTCAGCTCCGAAAGCGCACATCAATGATATTTCTATGAGTGGTTCGCATGCTAACACTTGTTAATGGCCTAACATTGTAATGGACAGCAGTTTGTGGAAGGGTTGCACTTCTGTCACGTTGAACGATTCTCTGCAGTCGTCGTTGGTCCCGTCCTTGCAGGATCTTTTCCCGAACGCAGCGACGTAGGAAATTTTATGTTTAACCGGATTCCCCGATATTCCCGGTGCACTCGTGAAATGGTCGTACGGGAAAATCCCCACATCATCGCTACCTCGGAGATGCTGTGTCCCGTCTCTCGTGCAGCGAATATGACACCACGTTCAAACACGGTTTAATCGTGATAACCTGCCATTGTAGCAGCAGCCACCGATCTAGCCAGACACCTGTTGTCCTCCAGTGCACACCTGTCCAGCGACAGCACATTTTCAATTGTAAGTGTAACCGACTTTTCACTAGAAGCGTCAGTTCACACGTCAGCATACAGCAACTCCTTCAGCTTTCTCCAGTTGTGAGTAAATCCGGCTTCTCAGCAGAAGCGACTTGTTTTGATTTTTTCCCTGCGTTTTTCTTTTCTCAAATTTTTGTGCGGTCGCGTCTTCATTTAGATTCACATTCGTGTAAACAGTTTTGTATACCATGCCGCTCGTTTATTACTGTTTTGAAGGTACTTACGGTTTGTAGTTTACACTTCAATTGTTCTTTGGGCTAAGCATGGCTAGGGACTGTGATTGCTGCCTGCGGATGCTGGCTGAGATGATGACCGTTCCCAGCTTTAGGCGCCACTGGCTGCGGTTGCGAAGCTTGAGGCTGCGATGGATGGGCGCTCTTGCCGTCGGTCGCTCGCGGGGGTCCAACAGTCGTCCTCTGAGTCTGATGTGCCCACTGATCGACCCGCGCTTTGGCCAGTCCGATCACTGCACGCGTGGTGGTCGTCGCCCCGTCCGTGGTGGATTAGGAGGTCTCCTCGGCTCGTGGCGGACGGCGTAAGACATTCCAGGGGGCCGATCGTGAGGCCCCTCCAGTTCGTCTTACAAATAGATTTGAGGTGCTTTCGGAGATGGACAGTGTTCCTGAGCCGGATGGTGGCGTAAGTCCTGTGGTCACCTCTCAATCAGCAAGATCCGGGCAATCTCGGACGGTGGGATTGCTTGTACTAGGGAGCTCCAACGTTAGGCGGTTAATGGCGTTCTCTAGGGATTTGGCCAGCAAGGAGGGAAAGAAAGCCAATGTACACTCCATGTGCATCCCGAGGGGGGGGGGGGAGTCATTCCAGATGTGGAACGGGTCCTTCCAGACGCCATGAAGGGAACAGGGTGCAGCCAACTGCGAGTGGTGGCTCATGTGGGTACCAACGACGTGTGATGCTTTGGGTCGGAAGAGATTCTCTCCGGATTTGAGCGGCTATCTGAAGTGGTAAAGACTGCCAGTCTTTGCGGGATGAAGGCAGAGCTGATCATCTGAAGCTTCATCGACAGGACCGACTGCGGTCATTTGATACAGAGTGAAGGGTCTGAATGAGAGGCTCAGACGGTTCTGTGACCGTGTAGGCTGCAGACTCCTCGACTTGCGCCAAAGGCTAGTGGGTTATCGGGTTCCGCTAAATAGGTCAGGAGTCCACTACACGCAGGAAGCGGCTACACGGATAGTGGGGGCTATGTGGCGTGGACTGGACAGTTTTTAGGATAGGGGGCTTTGGGGAAAAACAAAATGGCCTGTATCAAATGATGCATGGGGATCACAGCAGAAATGTAGATCTAGAAACTATCGGTATAACAGTTGTAAATTGTCGTAGCTGTGTAGGGAAAGTACCAGAGCTCCAAGCGTTAATAGAAAGCACCGAAACACATATCATTATAGGCAGTGAATGTTGGCTCAAGTCGGAAATAAGTTCAGCCGAAGTTTTTTAAAAAAAGATCTAACTGTTTAGAAAGGATAGATTAAACAAAATAGGTGGAGGCGTGTTTCTCGCCGTCAAAAGTAGTCTTTCGTGTAGCGAAGTTAAAGTTGATAGTTCTTGAGAGCTATTCTGGGTAGAAGTTGTATCTGAAAATCCCAAGAAGTTAATATTTGGTTCCTTTTACCGGCCTCCCGACTCTGACGATACAATAGCAGAAAGGTTCAAAGAAAACCTGTGTCAAATGGTAAACACCTACCCGACTCATACAATAATAGTACGCGGTGATTTAAATTTACCCTCAATCTGTTGGCAAAATTATATGTTCAAATCAGGAGGTACGCATAAAACATCGTGCGAAAGTGCACTCAACGCATTCTCTGAGAATTACTTCGAAAAACTGTCATCCATTGTAAATGGATGTCAAAACACACTTGATCTCTTTGCAACAAATAATCCCGAGCTCATAACGAATATTAAAACGGATACAGGTTTTAGTGAACATAGGGCTGTCATAGCCACTTTGAATATCGGAAGTCTCTAAGTTACAAGAAATAGACGAAAAGTATATTTGTTCATAAACACAGACAGAAATACACTAAATTCCTTCTTGAAAGACAGTTTAGACTCATTCCAAACCCTAAACGTAAGTGTAGACCAGATGTGGCTCCAATTCAGAGAAGTAGTATGGACAGCAATTGACAGTCTTATACCAAATAAATTAATAAAAGAAGGAGGTGACCCCCACTGGTACACAAAACGGGTCAGGACACTGTTTCAAAAAGGCATGCAAAATTTAAATGAACACAAAATCCCCAGGATTAGCGATCCTACACAGAAGCTCGAAATTTAGCGAGGACTTCAATGCAAAATGCTTACAATATTTTCCACAACGAAACTCTTTCTCCCAAAGAGATTTTGGTCGTATATCAAATATACTAGAGGAAAAACACAAACAATACCCTCATTACGTGATACAAATGACGATCCCGCTGATGATAGCGCTACTAAAGCAGAGTTACTAAACACAGATATTCGAAATTCATTCATCAAAGAAGACGAAACCAGTATTCCAGATTTCGAATTACGAACAGATGCGAGAATGAGTAACGTAGAAGTAGATATCATCGGAGTAGTGAAGCAACTGAAATCACTTCACTAGAACAAGTCTTCACTAGATTTCTATGTGATTATGCTTATGCGGTAGCTCCTTATTTAACAGCCATATACAACCACTCGCTCAAAGAAGGATCTGTACCAAAAGACAGGAAAGTTACACAGGTCACACCAATATTCAAGAAAGGCAATAGGAGTAATCCACTAAACTACAGGCCTATTTCATTAACGTCAATTTGCAGCAGGGTTTTGGAACATATCCTGTATTGAAATATTATGAATTATCTCGGACAGAATGCTCTATTGACCCAAGGTCAACACGGATTTAGAAAATATCGTTCATGTGAAACACAACTAGCTCTTTACTCACACGGAGTGATGAGTGCTACCGACAAGGATTCTCAAATTGATTCCTTATTTCTAGATTTCCAGAATCTCACAAACCTCACTAACGGATTTTAGTCGAATTGCTTGATTATGGAATATCGCCCCAGATTTGCGACTGGATAAGGGATTTCCAGTCAGAGAAGACACAGTTTGTAATAATCGATGGTAAGGCATCGACTAAAACAGATATGATATCCGGCGTACCACAGGGTAGTGTTATTCGTCTTCTGCTGTTCCTTATCTACATAAACGATTTAGGGGAATATCTGAGCAGCTCTCTGAGGTTGTTTGCAGATAACGCCGTCATTTACCGTCTAGTAAAGTCATATGAAGATCAAAACCAACTACAGAACGATTTAAATAAGATATCATTATGGTGTAAAAATTGGCATTTGACTCTAAATAATGAGAAGTGTAATGTCATTCACATAAGTACGAAAAGAAATCCGTTAAACATTGTTTACAAGTTGAATCAGTCGAATGTGAAGGCCGTAAACTCCATTAAATACCTGTTACATCAGACGTAAACTGGAAAAAAAATAAATAAATAAAAAAAATAACCACGTAGATAATGTCGTAGGAAAGGCGAACCAAAGACTGCGTTTTATTGGCACGACCCTTAGAAGGTGCAACAGAACTACTAAAGAGACTGCATACACTATGTTTGTCCATCCTCATTTAGAGTATTGCTGCTCAGTGTGGGATCCTTATCAGGTGGGTTTGACGGATGACATCAAAAGAAGGGCAGCTCGTTTTTTATTGTCATGATACAGAAGAGACAGCGTTACGGAAATGATACAGGACCTAGGATGGGAACCATTAGAACTAGGGCGGTTATCGCTGCGGCGTGGGCTACTTACGAAACTCCAATCATCAACATTCTGCTCCGAATGCGAAAATATATTGTTGACTCCCACTTACATAGGTAGAAACGATCATCAGAATAAAATACGAGAAATCAGACCTCGAATGGAGTGATTCAGGTGTTCTTTCTTCCCCCGCGCTATTCGAGAATGGAATAGGAGATGAATAGTATAAAGGTGGTTCGATTAACCCTCTGCCAGGCACTTAAATGTGATTTTCAGAGTATCCCATCTAGATGTAGATATAAAGGCGTTGACGATGCAGCGCCGTCATCTGAGTGTTTACATATCTCTGTGATAACATACGCATGCCTATACTAGTGTCTTCAGTATAGGCATGTGTATGATCAAAGGTATCTGAAGATTAATATACTGATATAAGCGAACAGCGTCAGTTGCACCTCTGGCACGTAAGTATATTCAAAACAAGAAGAGAGAAAAAAATGCTAAAAAATTGCCTTGTTTTCTCTCATAATTTGCTCTACAATTATTTTTTTTATTGTGTGTGTTTGTGTGTGTGTGTTTTTAGCTGCAGTTACAGCATAATAATTCATGTTCTTTTTGCTACGACAAGCTAAGAGTACTGAATAACGGGCCTCATCAATTCTCTATATGCGGTCTCCTTTACTAGCGAATTATATTCCTAAAATTTTTCTCTAAACCGAAGTCGAACGTTTACTTCCCCTACTGCGATCATTTCTTTCTCGTTCCATTTCGTACCACCTAACAAGCAGCACACTACTATTTCTGTATTAGAATATTAGGAGATTGTTTGATCAACCCTCTGCATAGACTTAGGTTTTTCTTTGTCTATCTTTAGAGCAAGCTGCATCCTCCTACAGCCACTCAAGGACACCTTCCAGTGCAGAAGAACAACTGATTCCCTTCTTTTCCATGCTACTTATAAAAGACAAACTCTATATATCTGTAAATAAAGAAACGAAGGAAATTAGAATTTACGTCCGGTCAGCAACATGGTCATTAGAGACAAATCACATACTGGATTATTTTGATATGGATGGGGAAGGAAATCGACCTGTCCTTTGAAAGAAACCGTCCAGGGATTTGGCTGGTACGTTTGAGGGAACTCAGGGACAAACTTATTCCGAATGACTGGTGTCGGATATGGACCGCCGTTCTTTCAAATGCCAGTCCTTCGTAGATAGTAAAGATATAATTACTTCTATTTTTCGACACATTTATATACAGCATGTGACAAATAACAAATTGTTTTTATTATCTAGAGAAGATATTAAACTGTATAATGTCCAAAATGAATTTTTTTTCACAAAATAGTTTTCTTAACATGGAAATAAAATTATTTCCTAACGGCTCCCAAGTCCCCTTGGACTGAAGTGAGCAAATCGTGTGGTACATCACGGGCAACAAACACTAACACCGTCGCTTAAAAGCAACAAACATTTTTAACATTTCAAAAGTAGATTTTACAGTATTTTGAAAGTTGTGTGTCGAGTTACTGTCTGATCAAACATTTTTTAGTGTTTTCGTCAGCTATGCTGGATCTGTCATATTGAATTTTGATTTCACATTCGGATTCAGCGACTTTAAATACCGGTGCATTACAGAGATGAAACAGTTCAAAAATATAGATTCACAAGGTGTTTCATAAGCAGTATCAAACGAGCGCGGCAATATAAGGGTTGATTGCCCCTCAAATATTTCTATATAAAAAACCAAACTGCGTATTTCCTAATTAGCCTTCCTTTTGAAGTTTTAATAGATTCTACTTCGATTAAATCAAAACTAAATTTTGTAGAAAAAAATTAGTCTCTGTCGGGGTAGTTGGCCGTTATTTTCACTCCCCCTCCAATAAACCTAGGCCGACTTTCGTCTTTTATGAAAAGATACTTTTATAATAAAAATCATTAAAATCGTATCACTAACCTCTAAATTATAGTACTTTTTCAATTTTAGTCCCCATTTTAGAGAGACCGTTTCAGCCTTAAAATATATTTTACGCCGCTAAAAAAAATACGTGTCCCTAAGTTTTTCATGTATAACATATTAAAATTTCAGAAATATCTGAGAATGACACTGCTATAGGTTTTGTTGTAAGTGCAATTGGTTGTTTTGATACCTACACATCATGGTTTTCCGGGTTCATCTTTACGGTTAAAGATTTTTGGAAACGGGAAATTTTAATTTCAAGATAAATGTCTACAGTATACATTATTAAAATTTGAGTCATTCTCTGTTAGTTGTTTAGATATTTTAGTTCAACGGCTCAAAACCAATTTTTGTAATTTTTAACTAGGAATATTTGCACTTCGGTAACGGACAAAGATATAAAAAATTAAATACTCTTAAGAATAAATGTTAAAGTGACCATTGCAACCAGCATCATTACACAACTGACACAGCACGTCCAACTTGTGTGGCGATTCTTCGAAAGTACCATCCCGACACTCGGAAGGCCACAGTTTGACGCCTTTAAAACTGGCTCAGTTGGCTGCAGTAAGCACTGATGCGCCTGTTTGCTCCACAAACTAATATCACATTGAGCTGTATGGCTGCTAACATTCCCTCTTAAAAGGATACACGCAGATGGTACTCTGGCATCTATGACACTATGATATCTGTTGGTCGATGACCTTATAACCATTATCAATACTTGAAACAATTTACTATCTTATTGGCATGTTTCAATTCTTTTGGATCAGATTCAGTATCTTATCGTTACATTTGCAAACCTTCTCGTCTGTATTGTGAGAAGTATCGTCACAGTACGTCTCACAATATAGACTAGACTACTTATAGCGGGAAAAGAACAAAATACGATGGTTCTGCAACTACGAATGTGAGAATTCCTCTCATTTTATTACATCTTGTACCAAGAACGACACATTAGCAAAATATTCATTGTGTTAATGCATATATTCATACGGTGTAAGTTGCACCATGAAACCTACCATTAAAGGCCTTTGTGTACACGAGAAGTACAAACGGCGTCTCGCAAGTTTAATTTTTGACTTATAGAGGGTTTCTTCTTCCTAGTGGTTCGCGAGACGAAACGAGTCTTCACCCAGGAAGAGCAGAAGGCAATGTCACAAAACTCGTACAGCACCATGTCAACATTCGATAACATGTGCCGTGTGGCAACGGTGTAGCTTGCAGGACTAGCAATCCTACATTAAACTTCCTGAGAGGTTGAAACTCTGTCCCTTACCGGGACTTTTTTCTGGTGGTTCGGTTCTTTGCGGACGTGATATCGAGTCTGTACAATGCTTATCGATGAGATCTTTACGCAGATTTATTTTCTATTAATTTACTGTTTAGTACAGAGGGTGGCTAACTAACATTACTTGTGTCTTTCGCGGGCAAGCGCGTCTGAGCTACCTGTGCACGCGTCACGATCCGGCCTTACAGCCCTACTCCCACCAGCAGCTCGTGTCTTACCTTCCAGAGTTTGTAGCGCCTACTCTTCTCATGATTGGTTGGGGGAGGTAACAAATGAACCAGATTGTGGAATTAATTAACCTGCTTATTTGCTCCAAGGCAAAAGGTACTGTTGTATGTACCAGGAGAGCTTGTGGCAAAAATTTGGGCCTGAGCCCCATGGATATGCACTGGATATACACCACGGTGATTAGACCCAGGATCACCTATGGGGCGGTCGTGTGGTGGAAGAAGGTAGAACAGCAGGTTGTTGCTAAGGAACTTGGTAAGGTGCAGAGATTAGCCTGCTTAGCCATAACAGGCGGCATTAGCAGCACACCAACTGCTGGGATGGAAACCATGCTGGATATGCCCCCATTACACCTTTGGGTCAAGATGGAGGCAGCGGCTGGTGCATACAGACTCAAAACTGGCAACAACTGGAACTCTTTGGGATATCCAGAATCACACACTAAAATAGTGAGTGAGGTAAATAAAGGAAAGGTTGAGGAAATGCCAGCCGACTATATTATAACAAGCCTTTCAATATGACAATTGGAAGTAGAGAGCAGTGGGAGAAAATAGTTCGACACCGTACGGGGGATATTGTCTGGTCCACTGACGGGTCAAAATCAGACCAAGGCGTTGGGGCTGGGGTATACGGGGTGCAGCCAAGACTGGAGGGCGTCATCTCTCTAGGGAAACTGGCCTCAGTATTCCAGGCCGAAATCACTGCCATCACGGCGTGTGTGGAGGAGAATTTCGGTAGGTGCTACAAAGATCGTAGCATCTATATCTATTCAGACAGCCAGGCAGCCCTGAGATCATTGGCAGTTCCTGCAACCAGGTCTAAAATTGTTGCAGAGTCTCACAGGGCTTGGTGGAGCCAGGGGAAAGCAATAGAGTAAACCTATTGTGGGTCCCTGGCCACTCGGGGATCAGTGGCAACGAACATGCCGACAGATTAGCCATGATGGGGGCAGAGACTCCATTTATTGGACCGGAACCTGTCCTGACAATCACCAAGGCAATGATAAAATTGGAGCTACGTAACTGGCTCAGAAGACAGCACGTAGAATGTTGGACCAAAGTCCATCAACAAAAACATGGCAAGGTAATGATGCCAAAGCCATGTTTTAAAAGAAGCTCTGCAATCCTGGGTCTGAACAGGAGAGAGATTAGACTCATGGTTGGATTTCTGACACGCCATGGGAATTTCAAAAAACACCTACATACAATGGGAATAATAGAAGAGGACCCTAAATGTAGGATCTGTGAAGACGGTGATGAAACTGCATGACATCTAATCTTCGAATGCATTGCATTGGAGAGTAAAAGGCACAGAACATTTGGGACAACCAGACCCGAAGAAATTATGTCTAATAAAGAACTGGTAAAGGGACTCCTTGCACTGTTCAAGGGCATTGGTTGGCTTTTCTAGATATACAGGGAGCGATACCGCACAATAAACTTAGTTTCGGTGCGGGCAGTGGCGGGTTGGACCAAGACTGTTTTGGCTTCCCTGAAAAAATCAAATCAACCTGCCTAACTTCCGGTTCCCAATTAACAGGTGACTTGCACATTAATCTTCTGTTGCTGTGGCAGTTGACAGGATCGGACCTCCAGTCTTCTAGCAGAGGTTTCTGTTATTTAATAACTGAATAAAAATGGATACAAATGGTACAGACAAAGTCGGACATTTCAGTAAAATAATATATTCTGCAAGTATCACACAGAATTACGATATCGACTGTTACATCATACGAAACAGTAACTATGTAATTGTGTTGCAGGACACGACAAAAAAAGTGTGTGTGTGTGTGTGTGAGAGAGAGAGAGAGAGAGAGAGAGAGGGAAAGAAATACGGCAAAGAAAGAACATTTAAATCACTCGACCAGCCTTTAAAGAAAGAGTGCCTATTGAGAGAGATTCATGAAATTTCCGATACTTAGCCATGGGCACAACAGACTGAGTCAAAAGCAGGGACAGCACAAAAATTACAGCAAAATCCTATCGCCCGATATCCAAACCTATACATATTATTAGACTCGTGACTTGCTCAGCGAAACTGTGAAGTTCATGTCGGTAAACACGAAATATCACCAAGATCCAACATAGTGCCTGCTTTGGACACAAAGGCGATCGCGAACCTGTTCTCCTAAGAACTGCAAGCAACTGAAGCAACTGAGCAACTGAAAACGGCCGCGTCGCTCACGTCAGTTATGTTAACGATAGTTTCGAGACGCTGATTATTTCGTCAGAAAAAACTAGTGACGTGCTACACAACCTGACCCAGAGTAATGTTAACAGTTCGTTCCGGACCGCAAGGTCGGCTTCTAGGGTGGCGCCTTGGCACAGCGGCAACTCGACAGAGAGGAAAGGATCAGAAGTGTCCTTCCGCGAAGAGACATAGGCTCTCCGGCTCTGACAGCGTTTATGGCTGACCGCCATCTTTCCAATTTAATGTATTAATTATTGCAGGACCAGGAGAATTATTTCGCCCCGACGAGATGATTGTGCTCTTGTCAGGCAAGCAGCCGGTGATACCAGATTGTCGGGGAAAATTAGTTATGCATGATTTAGTTAGTGATTAATTTTATCATTTTCTTCAATATTAATCGAACCGAAGTTCGAAATATATCAAACGAATCGTCATTTTTCATAAGATTTGATCCCGTTGTCAGAAAAGTAAGAATTATTTTATTCATACCCACTCTGTTCGTCCTAAAGGCTGGCAGTGAGGTTCACGACACCTTTGCGCTGGTCTGAGAAAAGTCTTAGTTCTACAAGTTCACAGGAATTTTTCTGCTAACTTGCAAGACGAACACTTCTACAAAAAACGATGTTACAGAGACAAGGCTTACCACGACTTAGGGGAGTGTTTTCAGGATTAAATTTTCACTCCGTAATGGACTGAAGATTATAGGGAACTTCTTGCAAGATTAAAACTGCTGAAGAACGGGTTCTCAAACTCAGGAATTTTGCCTTTGGCAGGCTAGTTAGGCAGGAGAACTATGAAGTTTGTAAGGTGGAAGACGAGGCACCGGCAGAGGTAAGGCTGTGAGGGCGGGCCGAGAGTGGCGTTCGTCTAGCCTAGTCAGCAGAGCACTCGCCCACGGAGAGCAAAGTACTGCGTTCGATTCTAGGTGCGACACACAGGTTTAATATGCCAGGACGTTTTAGACTCTCCTGCCGAGTTTCATTTTGGAAACGGTCCCCCGTGTTGTGGTTAAACTATGTCTGTGCAACATCACTTCTTCCAGGACTGTTAATCCTGTTTCTGTGATGCTATGTAGGTAGGAGACGAGGTACTGGCCGTCATGCAGTGAGAGGGTGTCATGAGCTGTGCTCAGGTAGTCCAATCGGTAGAACTTACAGGCGACAGGAGAAGGTCCTGGGATCGAGTCCCGCTTTGGCAGACAGTTTTAATCTGTCTTAGATATTGTGAGGTGGCGGTAATATGTAGTCAATTTTTTATCCCATCATTTTTTGTCTTTGAGCAGATGGGGAAGTACAGTATCGTTTTGATACACTAGCTTTATTTAGATTTGATACCACTTCTGTTTCTATTGGGGAATTCGTCTAAGGAAAAGTCCTTCAATTATAGCAGTTTCCTAATGAAATTTTCTACGATTCTTTCCGATATCTACTGTCCATTGGACAAGCTGGCGACGGCAAGGGGGCGGCTCGTGTGACGACAGTTGGCACATTGTGGTCCATAAATTAGCGTGTTTGGGCATTTGCCCTCGTAGAACTTCTCTGTTGCGAGATTGGCGACTCGGCTGTGGAAGGGAGGGCGTTCTGTCGTGGCCTGGTACCTGAGAGGTGGTTGGAGACAGAGGTCTACGAAGGCCGACCGCGGCTACCTGCTAGATATTGTTTGAAATTACAGGCAGAGAAGCACAATGCTCTGCAGACGCACTTCCAGTCCGCCGCCAAATTGTCGCCACTGGTACACAATCGGACGTCCTCCTCAGGGCGAAGTTCGCAGAAATCTGAATAGCACCCCCGCCAGAGCGGCGTGTCTTTTTCACGGTTATGAATGCCTAGGCGGTTTCTTTGACTTTTCCGAGGTGGGTGGTTGTGGAAACATTCGTGGGCCTGTGTACGGCAACGTCTCTGTGGGGTGTTTGCTCGCGTGGGAGGAGCTTGTAAGGGCGTCTGCAGAATGCTCTGTGATTCGCCGAAGCTTACCACTGTGACAGTTCTGTAATTTGTCAGCAGCTTCTCGCGTTATCATTGGGCAGGCTATTAGTTGTATGTGATAAATGGAGCGTTCTGGCCGCGAAGGCGGGGTCGCGGGTCAGAGAGATTTTTTGGGGATTCGCTTGTAGGTCTCTGCAATGTGTGAATCGACTTGGATCTCGCGGTTTACTAGTGCTGATGTCTGAACTTTGATATTGTTCTGCAGGTTCGCTTCCGGCGGCTACAGTTAAGTCTCACTTTGAGCATTCGCACTTTGCGGATCGCGCATATATTAAGATTTTGTATCGCGAGTTTGACTTGGCGATTTGCACTTGTGAACACTGTTTCACAAGGTCACTACGATCGACTTCTCTGCTCGCGATATAAAGTTATGCAGCCAATGTGTGTCTAGCTGCGCCGACGCTAGAGACGCTATTAGCTAAACATCGTCCCTACCTTACAGAACGAATTGAGAAAACGATCGTGTTTTATTTCAGCTGTAGTCTGCAGTTATCACCTGCCTCTGCTGACACCTGTCTGCCAGAAAAATTGGTAATGTGTTGCCTGGATCACTGCTAGGACCAGTATATTGCTGTTTTTGAAGGATTTTCTCTTTATTTTCATAACTGGGCTTGATTGTTCAAATTGGGAAACTTCATCTGCCCTTTGCGTTTGTGCATCTGCGGTAGTAGTTTGGATGATTATTCTTCCTGAAAAGGTTTCCTTCTCCCTTGCCGCAGCCAGTCATTTGTTGATGTCAATATATATAGGAAACGTTTATTTCATGTTGTTAATTGTCAATTTTCTTTAACTGTTGCCTATAGGATCTCATTAATTCAAAGTTTACACTAATGTTACACTAGCTTTGTCATATGACAGGATGAATTGTTTATGGTAAATAAATTGCGCATGAAGTATGTATATTCTTTCAATTTAAAACTTCCTTATCATTCATACTTTTTGAGGGGCAAACAGATATTAGTTAACGTGAGAGTGCACCGAGTAAATTAGGTTTAAATTGGTGGTACCTCTCATAGTGATATTGGTTAGGAATATATAAAATAAATGTATTTGACCATATCATACGCCACCAAGCAAGTGAGGTCAATAAAAAAATAATTTTCCATGTTTTTATAAACGCGGTGGCGGCCCAAATGTAAAAAAAAATTAATCAAAAATATTTTATCAAGTGGGAATTAGCATACTGAGTACTATCGCAGTTGACAAAACTCGTACACATAGTAAAGAAGTTTCCACACACAGAGACAACAGTTTACAATATGAAAGCATATAAAGATATTAGTGAATATGTAGTGCACATGTCCGTTTGTATTAGTGGTTAATAAGACATGTGTAGATGCATTCGGTCAAAATTACATACAGGTTGTTTCAAATAGGTGACGGGAAATTTTAATGGCGGTAGGTCAACACAAGAAATGTTACACTTTCTGCGGAGCTATGAACATAGTTTATTCTATCATTTTCCAAAGAGTTACAGCACAAAGATATAATTTTTTAAATGAAACAATAGTTTTTTCTATCGTGCATTGGAATCGTTGAAACCAGCCGCGCCCAAATCAATTTAAACTACATTCCTATCACTGTTAGTTTGGGAGCTACAACCCTTCAAAGTTTCAGGGGCAGATAACACACGCTGTATATAATACATGGCTGTGTGGTGGGTGATGGATGTTATGGCGGTGGGAAGTTGATTTACATGAGATGTTCAAATGTGTGTCCATGTTCCTCAATGCATAATGCAATGCGCCATCGAAAGGATCTGCGGACGAGATGTAACATCGCCGGTGTAACGGAGCAACATCCGTCCTCGATGCGCCGTTTTAGATCATCTAGGGTTGTGGGCACAGTGACGTAAACACGATCCTTTAGACATCCCCACAAAAAGAAATCTACTGGTGTTAAATCGGGCGACCTTGCGGGCCATGAAGGAGGACCATGGCGCCCCAACCATCTTCCTGCAAAGCAGTTGTTTAGCACGAACAGAATGGGCTGAGTGACCATCGTGCTGCATCCACATATGGACTCTCGTGTGTAGACACACATGTTCAAGGAGACCACCCAAACTGTCGGATATAAAAGCGCGATATAACTCACCTGTCAGTGTACCTGGGAAGTAGTGCGGACCGATGATTTCAACCCCAAGGATTCCACACCACACGTTAACAGACCACCTACGTTGATGGTCGACAGGCCGTACCCACCGAGGGTTGTCTGCGGCCCAGTAGTGCATGTTATGGCGATTCACTGCACCATAATTTGTGAACGTGGACTCATGAGAGGACATAACTACAAAGTGTGAAATTACGCATGGCCCACTCACAGAATGTCACTCTTGCACGGAAATCGTTCCCATGGAGCTCCTGGGTCAGTGACAGGCGGTACGGGTGGCCGTGTACTATACGCCACACAGATGTGAGACTGACACCAGCGATTGTAGCAACGGCTCGTAAGCTGACATGAGGATCGTGGTGTAGTGCAGCTAAAACAAACACCTCCGTCTCCTCACTTCTTGCAGGTCTTCGTCTGTTACTGCGGTGCATTACCAAGCTGCCTGTTTCCCGAAGTCGTTTTTCGGCACGTAAGAACGTAATGGCTGCCGGGGCTCTTCGCCTAGGATATCTCACGGCATACGCCGTGGCTGCTTCAATGGCATCTGTCGACACTCGCCTAGCATCAACATGTCAAAGTACTCGTTGTTCGTGTATTCCATCGTCATCCTATGTCAGGAACTGTGGTATATTGAGCCCCGGTTGTTTGTGTGGCTCCAACTATCGGGTATACGGCCGTGTGTGGCGACAGTCGGCAGTCTAACAGCGCATTGAGGAAGCTTCTCGCTCCGTGACACCGGCGACGTTACAACTCGGCCGCACCACATTTAGAAGACGCATTGCATTATGCGCAGCGTTTGTGGTATCTGCTCCCGAAACTTTGAAGGGTTGTAGCTCCAAAACTAACAGTGATAGGAATGTAGTTTAAATTGATTTGGACGCAGCTAGTTTCAACGAATCCAATTCACGATAGAAAAAACTACTGTTCCATTTAAAAAATTATATCTTCGTGCTGTAACTCTTTGGAAAATGATACAGTAAACTATGTTCATAGCTCCACAGAAAGTGTAACATTTCTTGTGTTGACCTACCGCATTAAAATTTCCCGTCGCCTATTATTTTATACGTTACAGAGGCAAAGACACTTAGTGAAACACCATGTATATGCAGAATAAGAAGTATATAAAACAATTATTTCTAGACCACTAGTGCATTATGAATGGCCATGACGATGGCTGGACAAGTATTATAATAATTTGAATGTCAAAATACTGTAAAATGTCAGGACATTGTGTATTATGAAGCTGTAATACAAATCCAGAGGTCGCGGGTTCGATCCCCGCCAGGTCCTAGGATTTTTATCTGTCACTTTCCACTTCTTTCACCTCTGGCAGTATTGCTCATGTGAAAAATACCGAGTAGCACCGTGGTTCGGAATCCACGTTAAACTGTAGGTCCCCCTATAACTGGCTGGGTAAGTCAGTTCGAAGGTCGGAGGAAGGCAACGGCATACCATCTCCAAACAGGGACATGCCTAGTAAAGCACTGTGGTGTTCAAACCAATCTTCGGATTGTTGACTGCTTTACCTTTTTTAATAAAATGAAATTACCTGTTACGTGTTTATTGGACAAATTATCTTGTTTCCCTGACAATACATGTGATTTAATTCCTTAGGAACAAATGAATAATTGGATTTAATGATATTGTTACATGTATTTTCTAAAATACAAAAACTATACTCTCAGTGTAGCTCAGAGATCATTGCCAAGGAGTACACGAGGACAGGTAAGATTCATAACTAACAAACGCAGTGATACGTTTACATGGAAAAAAGAGCACTCACATTTCTTCCAAATACCGGAATTTACACAGGCGAGCATTGACAAACGTTCTCTGTCATATAGAGGGTTAATATTATTTTGTACCTCTGCTCTGCCAGATGTTAGCCACAAAAACTTTACGTTTCGCACGAATTAGGATCAAACTCTTTGAAAACCTCGCAGCTTGGGTTTCATCCTAGTACGCAAGTCACCACCTCAATGGTAGCATACTGTTTTGTCTCAATTACCAGTGTAAAACACACGTACATTACCTACATCTACATCGACACATATATTCTGCAAGGAGGTGGTGGAGGGTACCTACCACCAATTCTAGCGATTTTCTTTCTGGTTTCACTCACAAGTACAGCGAGGAAAAAATTACTGCCAATGAGCCTCTGTATGGGCCCTAATTTATCTCATCTTGTTTTTATAGACCTTCTGAGAAATGTAGCAGTAGATTCCCTATTCAGTCAGATTCAAATGCTGGGCCTCTAAATTTCTTGATAGTGTTTTCGCCAGGGACTCCCGTTCGAGTTTTAGAAGCGTCTTCGTAATAATCACGTCTTGACGGGACCTAATAGGAACCAAAACACTAGGCTACCCCTGAATCTTTTCTATGCCTTGATCGAACATGGTGGCGATCCCGACGTTCAGGCATGCATCAGTGCAGTGCAAGAGAACTTGTTACCAGGTATTCGAAGTACTGGCGTGTGCTGCAGTCCGAAACACAAATTACGAATGTCTAGGTTATTGTTGTACAGCTTGTAAATTTCTGTTTTCATGAACAATAACGAGAACTGAAATGCTGTTTTCGTACATCCATTTTAATTTCAAAAAATTCAAGGGGGTGCAACACTTTTTCTGAAGTGTTTATTATTTCCTTGATTTAGCTCGAGCCAAAACGCGCGATTGTACATATGTAAGGAGAACGTTAAGTAGGTTCAAAATACTCTAAATCTCCCCGGTCCTTTTCAAATGCACCAGGGAGCAATTTTATTTGCTCGATTCAAAGAAATAAACGGAATCTTAAAGGCTGACTTCTGAATGTGTGTTTGAACCAGTTAATTCAGAAAAAAACCTAATATTAAGATGTTCTGCTGTCAGGTAGCTTGCACAGCGGTGGCGAAGGCCAGCTGTTGTAGTAAGTTGGGGAGTGAGTACCAGGTGACCAGCATGTGAAGCTCATTGTGAAGAACGGTCAAGCGACTGTTAACGTAGGGGTGTCATCCAGAAATTTTTCAAAATAAGATGTAATAATACTGGGTGAAGCTTGGAATATTCTTGATAGGAACGAGGAGTATGACGTATAGTGCTCAATCTGGTGATCAAACGTGCAACATGACCGGCCTTATCTTGATGCAGCTGTCAGACGTATTGACATGCGGCTGGAGAAAGCACTGATGGCAGAGGACACGGCTCACACTGCATTGGTGGACGAGTCTATCACCAGATTGGATTTCGCCAAGCATGGTCTGCACCTCAGTAGTACGGGAAACGGATGTAGCCAAAGCTTATAGCTCACAGCGTATTGGAGGGTGGCGGAATTACTCGTGTGATCAAGTATCCAGAGATTAAGTATCCAATTAATAGATGAATAAGCACTTTTCATCAAAATATATAAGGTATTGACTGGTATTGACGGAAAAGATATTTGAATCTTGTTGTCCATTTCCGAGGAACTTAACTTCTAATTGTTGTAATTGACATGCCCTGACCCTGATTTGGAAATATTTCTGCTCAAGCTAATGAGTCTTCTATGTTTAGTTTATAGGAAGCATATTATAATAGTGGTATGAGGTAATTTCAACAGTCTGTGATTGTGCAAGAAGGTGCCGTTAGATGTCTTTATTCTTATTATCTGATGCAAACCGTATTCTTTCCAACTAGAATTCAGGGGAACAGCTGCACAACCGTGGAAAGTATTTTTGTACATTCTTTATTATTAAGGTGCACACACTGTTAGTAGAATAGTAAACAAATTTAAACTCTAAAAGCATTTTGTGTTCAAGTACATATTAAATGTGGTTATAAACTATTAACAAAAGGTAATCCAGTTGAAATAGAGGCCTTTATAAACCTAATTAAGGAACAAAATAATGCTTTTCGTATCACATTTCTTATCCTCTTTGGAAGTTGCTTTCCGTCAGAGGGCTCAGAACAAGGTACTACTGCAGGTACTACTGCAGCTTGGGTGGCTGACAAAAGGGATAAAATACCATCTAGTAAAAACCGAGAATTATATCAAAATGTTAGAAGCAGTCACAATCGAGCTGAAGGAGCACATTACAAACAGTATTTTAAGTTCTGAAAAAAGTCACGAAGAAGGCAAAAAATATGTGGTATGCAAAAGAATAGCGTATTCTCAAGGATCATATTAAAACCAAACTGTCGCTAGTGAAGCAAATATATGTGGTCAGCAGCACAAAGTTGAGGATATGGTCAGTGAATAGTAGTATATTAGTCTTTATTTTCTTTATATAGGTGCTGAGTTGAACAGAATCTTAGCTCCTACATGTAATAAAATAAGTCTCTCAGTTAGGAAATAATATTCAGAGACTGTGACCTCAAATAGTCCTCCGTGTTAATGATAAGGAGGAGAATAAGTTAATAATTAAATCACGAATTACTGTTATGGGTATGATGGGGTAACTTTACCAGAATAGAAAAGTACTGTTCTGCATGTGGAAGCCAAGTACTCAGCCATATTAACAATTTTGTCTTTTGGAATGCTCAGTGTCCTGACAGATTAAAGAATTTAGTAGTGAAACCATTTTACAAAAAAAAAAAAAAAAAAAAAAAAAAAAAAAAAAAAAAAAAAAAAAAAAAAAAAAAAACGAGAATGGTATTGTGTAGACAACTTTAGACCTGAAACTTCCTGGCAGATTAAAATTGTATGCCGGAACCGGGACTCGAGCCTGAGACCTTTGCCTTTCGCCGGCAAGCGCACTACCGACTGTGCTATCCCCCGACATGACTCACGATGCCGCCTCACAACTTTACTTCCGCCAGTACCTCGCCTCCTACTTTCCAAACTTCACAGAAGCTCTCCTGCGAACCTTGCAAGACTAGCACTCCTGGAAGAAAGGTTATGGTGGAGACATGGCTTAGCCACAGCCACAGCCACAGCCGCAGAGTGTTAAAAATGGCTGTGAGATACGCTCTGAAAGGGGCGCAGTTGAATACGGGGATGCCACAGGAGTCTTAATAGTGAAGTCTGAACTTCACAAAGTAATGTGCACTAACTAGGACGTCATAGCGGCTTGGAAGCATTCATTCATAATTGTCTCGCAAGCGGCTCGTTTACTGGGACTTTTTGCTGCTATTAGCGTCTACTTTCAGCCATCGTTTCTGTCGCAGCCTCAGGGTGGCCTGCTTTGACCCACGCGGCTCGCCAGTGCAGGCCAAGCGCAGGTGCTGTGTGGCTGGTGGTGAGGTGTCAGGCGCGGCGCGCTGCTCAGCCGGCGACACGCGGAGCACCAGCCAGCTCCATCGCGGCCTGTTTACGCAGCCGAGAGACCGCGCGCGCCTGCCTACACATATAAATGGTTTACTCTGGCGCGCCGCCGCGCCGCCACCACGTGCACCTACTTCCCCCCTCCACTGCGCCGGCCTCTCTGGCCTCTTCGGCTCGCGCTTCATCTTATTTCTTTTTGGTTTTGCTTGTTCTTTTCATTTTCCCCCTCTGCAGGCATGCCATTGTGGAGACCAAATTTTTAACTCTAAGAATAGTGCAAGCGAGAGAAGAAGACTGCTTCTAATTTCAAACACTGTCAAACGATGTCATGGCCATATCATTTCAACAAGTCATTAACGTAAATAAATTTCTAAAAAAATCTTAAAGATGGCTGCAGTTCAGCAGTGGTGGAAAACGATCAAATTGTGAACAAATTTCAGCCGACCAATTGCATGATATCGTTTATAAACGTAAACCTTGACCTTGGTTTCGGCAAAAATAATTATTGAATTATTTAACAGCTACTTCATGTGAGTTTCTTGACGATTGAAGAAACCTTAATAACCTAGATAAAGGTTTACGTATATAAAACATATTATGCAACTGGTCAGCTGAAATTTGTTCACAATTTAAGTAAATTTCTCTTTATGTAGGCTGTTAGAATAAAATTACTATTTCCAATATAATGCCCCATTTTCTATTTTTTTCTTTCGCCTTTAAGGACCAAACTGCTGAAGTCATCGGTCCCTAGACTTACAAACTACTCAAACTAACTTATGCTGAAGACACCACGATACCCATACCCACGGAGGACTCGAACCTCTAGCGGGCAGTGACCGCGCATTCCGTGGCAAGACGCCTTAGATCAGGCGACACGCAGGTTTCCATACCTGTGAGTAGCAGGAAGCCATTTTTTTTATCCGTTTCACTTTTCTACAGTACCAAAGGATAAAGATTCTGAAGATATGTGTCAACCAGCCGTCATAGGAAAACAAACTTTCAAACAGGGATGGCTGCCATTTGCTATTGATACGTATTCGTCGATTCGTGAACTTTGATGACTGCTTATATCAAATGATGGATTTAAAGAAATGATTTAATGGCGAGGTCATACTAGAAGACTGGGAAGTAGGATTAATATAAGAAATCCACAAAAAATGGCGAATATTGTAGCAATAACTAATTAATGTATTTACCAGATTTTATGGAAGGATTATGAAACATATTTTGAAAATAGAATTTAAGAAAAAAGAATCCGAGCAACAGGGTGGCTTCAGAACAAGGAGCTGAACTACAGATATAGATTACGCCCTGTACAAGTTAGACAATGTAAGAACGAGATCGGATGAAGGTATCGGTGTTTTCCATTGAAATTTAAGATCGTCTCTCGATGCAATGAGAGGGAATTATACAATCATTTAGTGGTTGTAGACATACAAAAAGCGTATGGTAATATGACTTTATGTTACTTATGGAATGTTTAAAAGCATTTAATATTAATTCTATCATAATTAAAGCAATTTGGAACCTTTTAAAAACTCTACAGCAAGAATAAAATTATATTTTACCTGGATTTAAAGTTACAAAAGAATTACGTATGGAATACAGTCTGTATCCAACTTTTTATGATATGTGCACAGGAAAGGCATCGGAAAATTGGAAAAGAAAATGTAGAAACATGGGAATGCCGGTAAATGATATTATCGTATATTCATTACAATTTGGTGATGACCTGCTAATTTTGTCACAAGACAAAGAAGACAAAGAGTACATCATAAGGAAATTAATAGAAGAGTATAAAATGGGGACTTCAGGTGAACAGTAATAAAAAGAATAGGACAAATAAATCAATATTTGACATTCGAAGAAGGAATGGGAACTATTGAACACACAGAAGAGTACAAATATCTAGGAGTGAATATCAATCAAGAGGGCCAACAAGACAAGTAAATTAATTCAAGAATCAATGTTGGGAAGTTTACTATTGGAAGAATAAATAGTATGTTATGGGACCGACAGATTAGAAGGGATTGTTGTTATGGTCTTCAGTCCGGAGACTGGTTTGATGCAGCTCTCCACCCTACTCTATCCTGAGCTAGTCTTTTCATCTCCTCATAAGAACGGCAACCCACATCCACTTGAATCTGCTTACTATACGTGTCTCTTGGTCTCCCTCTGCGATTTTTACCCCACACACTTCCCTCCAATGCTAAATTTACGATTCCCCGATGTCTAAGAATGTGTCCTACCAAGCGATCCCTTCTTTTTGTTAGGGTATACCAAAAATTCTTTTCCTCACCAATTCTGTTCAGTACTTCTTCATTGGTTATGCGATCTACCCACCTAATCTTCAGCATTCTTCTGTAACACCACATTTCAAAAGCCTCTATTCTCTTCCTGTCCACACTGCTTATCGTCCATGTTTCACTCCCGTACAAGGCAACACTCCACACAAATGCCTTCAGAAAAGACTTCCTTACAC
This sequence comes from Locusta migratoria, assembly GCA_026315105.1. Lineage (NCBI taxonomy): Eukaryota > Metazoa > Arthropoda > Insecta > Orthoptera > Acrididae > Locusta > Locusta migratoria. The sequence continues at coordinate 499,417,666 of CM048747.1, forward strand.
TTAAATTAATATTCGATGTTAGCAAATTTCTTTTTTTCAAAAATGCTTTTCTTCCCATTGCCATTCTGCATTTTATATCCTCTGTACTGCGACCATCACATGTTATTTTACTTCCCAAGTAACAAAACTCATCTACCACCTTCATTGTTTCGTTCCCTAATCTAATTCCTTCAGCATCGCCTGATTTTCTAAGACAGCATTCCATTATTTTTGTTTTGCTCTTGTTAATGTTCATTTTATATGCTCTCTTCAACACACTGTCCATTCCATTCAACTGCTCTTCCAGGTTCTTTGCTGTCTCTGACAGAATTACAATGTCATCAGCAAAACGCAATGTTTTTATTTCTTCCCCCTGTACTTTAATCCCTATTCCAAATTTTTCCTTGCTTTCCTTCACCGCCTGCTCGATGTACAAATTGAATAACATCGGAGAAAGGCTACAAACCTGTCTTACTCCCTTCCCAACTGATGCTTCCCTTTCATGCCCTTCGAGTCTAATAACTGCAGTCTGGCTTTTGTACAAGTTATAAATAACTCTCCTTTCCCTATATTTTACCCCTACTGACTTCAGAATTTGAAAGAGTGTATTCCAGTCAACATTGTCAAATGCTTTCTCCAAATCAACAAAAGCTAAAAATGTAGGTTTGCTTTTCCTTAATCTATCTTCTAAGATAAGACGTAAGGTGAGTATTGCCTCCCGGGTTCCTATGTTCCTCCTGAATCCAAACTGATCTTCCCCGAGGTCAGCTTCTACCAGCTTTTCCATTCTCCTGTAGATAATTCGTGTTAAAATTTGGCAACCATGACTTATCAAACTGATGGTTCTGTAATTTTCACACCTGTCTGTACCTGATTTCTTTGGAATGGGGATTATTACATTTTTCTTTAAGTCTGAGGGTATTTCGCCTGTCTCATAAATCCTACACACCAGTTCAAATAGTCTTGTCATGGCTGGCTCTCCCAGAGACTTTAGTAGCTCTGGGGGAATGTCATCTACTCCTGGGGCCTTGTTCCGACCTAGGTCTTTCAAGGCTCTGTCAAATTCATCTCTCAGTATAGCATCTCCTATTTCATCTTGATCTACATCCTCTTCTCTTGCTACAACATCATCTCTAAGTTCCTTTCCTTTGTAGAGCTGTTCTATGTATTCTTTCCACCTTTCAGCTTTCCCTTCTTTGCTGAGAACTGGTTTCCCATCCGAGTTCTTGATATTCGTAGAGTTGCTTTTCTTATCCCCAAATGTCTCTCTTATTTTCCTGTAGGCGGTATCTACTTTTCCCCTTCTTATACATTCTTCTACAGATTTGCATTTCGCTTCTAGCCACTCCTGCTTAGCCATTTTGCACTTCCTGTCAATCTCATTTTTTAGTCGTCTGTACTCCATTTTACCTGTTTCATTTACTGCATTTTTATATTTTCTCCTTTCATCAATTAAATTTAGTATTTCCTGTGATACCCAAGGATTTTTTGTAGGTCTTGCCTTTCTACCTATTTTGTCCTCTGCTGCCTTCACTATTTCATCTCTCAATGCTACCCATTCCTCTTCTACTGTTTTATTTTCCCCTGTTTCTGCCAATTGTTGCCTAAATCTCCCTCTGAAATTCTCCAGAACTTCACGTTCCTTCAATTTATCTAAGTCCCACCTCCTTATTTTCCTACCTTTCTGCAGTTTTTTTTCAGTTTCAGCCTACAGTTCATGACTAACAAGTTATGGTCAGAGTCTATATCTGCCCCTGGGTACGTCTTGCAGTTTATAACCTGGTTCCGGAATCTATGTCTTACCATTATAAAATCTATCTGATACCTTCCGGTGTCTCCTGGTCTCTTCCATGTATACAACCTTCTTTTGTGATTCTTAAACCACGTGTTTGTTAGGATTAAATCATGTTCCGTGCAAAATTCTACCAGGCGACTTCCTCTTTCATTCCTCCTGCCCAGTCCATATTCACCTACTATTTTTCCTTCTCTTTCTTTTCCTACTACCGAATTCCAGTCTTCCATCACAATTAAGTTTTCCTCTCCCTTAACTGTCTGAATAATTTCCTTTAGCTCCTCATATATTTCTTCGATCTCCTCATCATCGGCAGAGCTAGTTGGCATATAAACCTGTATTACTGTTGTCGGTGTTGGCTTCGTATCTATCTTTACAATGATAATGCGATCACTGTGCTGCTCATAGTAGTTTACACGCATTCCTATTTTCTTATTCATTATCAGTCCTACTCCTGTGATACCCCCAATTGATTTTGTATTTATAATCCTGTACTCACCTGACCAGAAATCCTGTTCATCCTGGCACCGAACTTCACTAATCCCCACTATATCTAACTTCAACCTATCCATTTCCCTTTTTAAATTTTCTAATTTTCCTACCCGATTAAGGGATCTAACATTCCACGCTCCGATCCGTAGAATGCCAGTATTGTCTTTCCTGATGACAACATCCTCCTGAGTAGTCCCCGCCCGGAGATCCGAATGGGGGACTATTTTACCTCCGGAATATTTTACCCAAGAGGATGCCATCATCATATGTTCATACAGAAGAGCTGCATGTCCTCGGGAAAAGTAACGGCTGTAGTTTCCCCTTGCTTTCAGCCGTTCGCAGTAACTGTGTGGCAAAGCCACATTAGCTGATGTTACAAGGCCAGCTCAGTCAGTCATCCAGACTGTTGCCCCTGTAACTACTGAAAAGGCTGCTGCCCCTCTTCAGGAACCACACGTTTGTCTGGCCTCTCCACAGATACCCCTCCGCTGTGGTTGCACCTACGGTACGGCTATCTGCATCGTTGAGGCACGCAAGCCACCCCACCTCGGCAATGTCTGTGGTTCATGGGGGTGGATTAGAAGGGAAACAAAAGAAAAATATTCAACACAAGTATTAGAAGTATTATAACATACAGAACAGAAATAAGACTTTTGGAGGCGAGCCACAGGGATAACTAGTGGAGAAACAACAAATAAATGAAGCCATCGGGAAGAAAATACGTTATAAATTCGATTATAGATTTCATAGAAGGAAACAAATCTTACGGTATGGACATACAAAAACAATCTCAAAGGAGAGATTACCACAGAGAATTATGTAATGGGAGGTACCAGGAAGATAGAAAAGAGGGAGTCATATACCAGAAGCAAAACTGAAGAATATTTCTGCACAGGTAGACAAAAATGGAGAATGAAAATCAGATTTGATGTATGATGTATACTGGAAAACGTAAATTGAATTACACTGGGAAACCAGATAATAATAATAATAATAAATTTAAAGATGATTTGTAAATGTGGAAATACATGTAATATCACATTTGAATCACTCCATGCAGAAAGGGCTTCATTCACAAGATTGTCAAAATGACATGATGGAAATTGCATCTTTATGGCTGTTTCCATCATTCTGAGAAAATGTATTCAGTCCAGTACTTGGAAATACACAAACTGAAGCTTTCTGTTTTGAGTCATATGCAGAAAGGACTTCAGTCCAGGACTGAAGCCCTTTTTGCTAAGCAACTGTATGTTAGCATTTCCGGTCCTTCTAGCTTTAAGTGAATAGACATTGAAACGACTGAGAAAGCTGTCCATATTTGGTCAGAGTCCACATGATAAAAGAGGGAAAACTCCCATTGTAAACGCTTTGTCAGCCTAAGTCAGACAGCTCGTGAGAGAACACATTAATAGCTACCCAATAAGAGAAAGCCACTACCCTGGGAGAACAACTAAGTATTTTGACGCAAGACTCAGTGTTAAGTTGATATACTGCCGTTAAATGTAGCTACCAGTCATTTGCTTTGTTTTTCAATGAAAACTACTCCCTGTCATTTGGGCGACCTCAGGTAGGTGTATGCTGCTTGTGAGAAGAATTGAAAGTTTAGATTCGAAATCCCCATATTAATGATGCAGCAAAACGGTGTGCGGTGAGTGAGTTGATGGTGCACAAGAGATGGGCTAAAAAATTCTATAATAAATTTGAAGCGGAAACTGAAATGAAAGATAAAACACCATGTATTATCTATGGCAACAGATTTTATGCAGAACATTCATTTACCAGTGAGCCCTGTCCAGGGAACTTTTCACTTGCGCCAGGTGACTACTAATGTGTTTTGCATTCATTATATTGAGAAAAATAAAGATAAAATATACATTTCTCACGAAGGAATTGCCATGGGGGATGTAGTGAGGTATGTTCTTTCTTGTATAATTACCTGTAGGTCATTCCTGCTGGAATTACAGAGCTACATTTCTATTAGGATAACTGTGCAGGGCAGAATAAGAACCTTACTTTAGTAAGGCTGCTACTACTTTTAACAGACACTGGCCGATTAAAAAATATCGAACAGTTCTTTCCAGTACGAGGTCATTCTTCTCTGCCCTGTGACAGGGATTTTGCTATAATCAAACACACCCTTAGAAGGCATAATAGACTATATTTTGTGCATGAAATGACGAAACTGATCACAGAAAGTAACACATCTGTGAAATTTGAAGTATGTTAAGTGAAAACAGACGATATCTTGGATTTCAAGAACTGGTGGCCAATTCTTTATAAAAGAAACTGCATATCAGAAGAAACTATACCGTTGTCAGTACCACGAGACCGACCAGAAAGTACATTTCGGTATCAGTACAATGATGCATGTATCATACAGTGGCCAACTCTGTGGATGTATAATAACATCCCAGTAATAGCACATACCGTCGGTCTCAACCTGGCCATATTACACAATCTACTTTTCCACCCATGGCGAAAGTTCCAGTAAAAGCAGCAAATGAGAATGAGCATGAAGAATTCTACCACGAACTGACACATTGGCCCACAAGTGACGTTGTTAACCCTGAAGAGCAATATGACTAAAGAAACTCAAAACGATGTATGGAATTGTTTTTCTTCTCAGTTATTTTCTTAATAAATATTGATTGAAAACCAGTGGTTTTGCTTTATCTAATGCTCTTGATCCTTTCATATTGCTAAACTATAAGTATATCCTCAAAGTAATAAAGGAATCATTATATTTTCCTCAAGAAATTACTAAAAGCGAGAAAATATATTTTGGTCCATGCAGAAAGGACTTCAGTCCATCACCAAAAACATTTTTCCCCCTAAATTAAAACACTTTGAACGGCTGTAAACTCTGTAAGGACCTTGAATACTCGGTCGATAAACAACATATATATTTTCTCTTAGCTTTGATCTCATACTGTAATGGAGGCGCTTTCTGCATGGAGCTATTCATTTGTTAATCAATAAGTACAACAATAATTCACCAGAATGTAACCCATTACTTTAAGCCTATAGACTGTAAAAATGACATTTTGCGAGGGAATTTCCCCTTTAGTGCATTACGTTGCTCACAGAAGGCAAATTCTTCATTTGAGAATATTATATCAGAAGCTTAGACTATTCAAACATGTAATTTAGGATTACGACATCATTATCTATTCCGTCACAGTCGTGGCCGCGGGAACATCGCAACGTTGACAACACATCCTGGATTTCCGTCAGAGGCCGCGCGCGTTACGGAGATGATCACGTGGTGTCTGACTAGTTCGACTGTAGCCGGAACGCACGACCTGTGGAGCAGAGCACACCGCTTCGTCGAACAGTGTCCTCTCATCGCTACGGTCTCCGAGTACATGCTGCTTGCTTACGGGCCGGACTAAGGATTATCCCTGGCTCTCACAGGACAACTTTCAAGTATCACTCATTAACTGAAACTTAAGCAGCATCAATATGGAATTACTGTATTTTCTCCAACGCCCACAGATGGATATTTATTTGTTTTAATGAATATCATTATGTTGCGGCAGTGATGGGATAGTTCTTGTTAATGTACGAGTACACTATCTCACCACTTCCCCTCCTCTCCCGCCCCCAACAAAATACTGACGTACCAAATTTATAACTTTATATAGTTAGTACCAAAAAACAGATCCAATATACCTATTGGATCTAATTTGGGATCAAGAACTTGACGTATCAGATTATTACTGCCTGGGATAGTCCATTCCAGTTTCTAAACTATTCTTTCCTGGTGATATTTTATAACGATCACTTCAAATATGGTTTTTCAGTTACATAATAATGCGTCAGAGTGATGTCCATCTTCATTGACAGTCTATTCAGCAGCTGCTACCAAATCCTGGTGATTTTGATTGTCTTGGAATATGTCGCAACGTCTCTGAATATTCTTGAATCCATTGTTGTGATTGTCCCCAGTAATCAGCGTTGGTTTCGTGCTATACATTTTGATATCCTCACAAGCAATGGTATTACTCCAATGTTTGCAACAGACTTTTCTACACAAATTAAAATAAATTGCGTCTGACTGCAGTTCCTGTCCGAATCGTTCTATGTTTACTTCAGAGAAGCAACGAATTGACAAGATGTTTAGAATGTGGTTAACACTGCTTCTCAATTTTAAGTGAATGTATCCCTTTTGCCAGATCTTATGTTAAAGGAGCTTTTAGTAGTCTGTAAGAATTAGTAGATGCAATAAGCAAGTTTTATCAAAGAAGAATTAAGTACTATGTCATAGACATTCATGTTTCAGTGACTAAAACACCATGTTAATCAATCCAGAACACTGGGTAGAAACATAGTTCTCAGATAATGCTTCATGTACATGTGCCGTTCTGCCTCTCTCTCTCTCCAACCCTCAGTTTCATCACAGATCATTACGATTAATATATATATATATATATATATATATATATATATATATATATATATATAGTCTTGAAATATTCATGTAAGTCCAGGGAACGTTTAAACATTGATAAAATATGGAAAAGTTGTCCGGAAAATAGGAAAATCGGCAAAACTGAAACAGCTTTTTCCAGTGAGCTATCTATAACTTACCGTTCGTCCAATTGCGATAAAAGTTTGTGCATTTCATGTTGAAAGCAAGAGGAAGGGTCGCATGAAATAAAAATTTGGGAAACTCGCCCGAAAAGTAGGAAAATTTAGGAAAAACCGAAAGCGATTTTTTCTATGAATAATAATCAATTACCACATGTTTTTAAGAGCATCACTTGAGTACGGCTTGACAGGACAAGGTTTGTATGAAATAATTTTTTTTTTTTTTTTTTTTTTTTTTTTTTTTTTTTTTTGCAAAATGTACCGGAAAATGGAAAATTTGAGAAAAACTGAAAGTGCGTTTTTCAATGTGTTTTTGATTGAATTCAGCACTATAACTGATTATTCGCATGAAGGAGAGGGGGTAATTCTTTTTTGTTTTTGTTTCGTACATTATGGGCTTGGGAAAGTTTTCAGAACAAAAAAGGACAGTTAAAAAGGAAAGTCGCAAAATTCGAACCAAGTTCCTTTTTCAATGTGTTTTTAAATGTACTCAACACTATAAGTTGACAACCGTTCATCGGATTGCGATAAAATTTTGATCATTTGACGTTCAACGAAAGATGAACGTTTTTATGAAACGTTACCCGGAAAATCTGAAAATTCGCGAGAAACGGAAAGAACTTTTTGCAATTGGATATCAATATTCCTCTGATTGCGATAAAAGTTTGCATATTTGACGTTCCAAGCAAGAGTAACGTTCTTATGAAATAAAAACTAGGAAAAGTTTCCCGGAAAATTGGAAAATTCAGAAAAAATAGAAATAGATTTTTCTATGAAATATCAATACCATTTATCTGATTGCGATAAAATTTTGCACATTCTACGTTCAAAGCGAGTGGAAGGTTTGAATGAAGTAAAAGCTTGGAATAGTTGGCCAGAAAATAGGAAAATTTGTGGGAAACTGAAAGAGCGTTTTCTTTGGGATATCAATATCATTCGTACGATTACGATAAAATTTTGTACTTTTGACGTTGAAAGCAAGAGTACATACATATTAGCAATTGCGAAGCATTGCCGGGTCGATTAGATGACTAGATTACCGGTGAACTTCGTATCACTTACCTCTTAATATAAACCATATTAATTTAAATCATATGTATTTTAGAGCCAGTAGCTTTATAAAGCATCATCAGATCGTGGAAGTTTTAAACGGTGATAAACTATGGAAAAATTGCGAGAAAAATTTAGATTTAAAACATGTAAAATAATGACTTGGTTGTTGTGTTGGGTGCGTTCAGAAATATACTTTGAAAGAGTAAAGTTCGCTTTACATGATCTGAACCCGTATATGAACTGTCAAAGACAAGAATTAATTGCTGTTCTTTTATCAACGTTTAAACCTTCCCTGAACTCCCAGGAATGTGACATGAACATTATCCTGGATATTTGTGCGAGATTTGGCCACTCTTTCCGCCCACTATCGAGCCGATAGTTAAGACTATCCGATTATGCTCTTATAAAGCTACTGTGTCTAAAAGACATATGATTTAAATTAATATGCTTCATATTAAGAGGTAAGTGATACGAAGTTCATCGGGTCATCTAGTTTTACATATTTTCGACACTTTGTAGCTAAATAATAATTACATGTTTCTTTTTTCTTATTTTCAATTAGAGTAGCCTTTGCTAGTGATTTCGGCTGTATCACATTTCAGATCACGTACTTTGGTCAGTTCCCGCACAGAGCGAGCGTGGAATGTTCAGTTGTCATCGAGTACTTGGCGCTCAGCGTGAAGTACCCGCTCACTGCCTCACTTGTTGTGGCTGGTCTGTGTTAGGCGCGCACCTCCAGCCCTCTGTTGACAGGAGGTGCTTCTCACGACTCCATCAGTCTCTTGCTTAACTCCCGCGTCTTGTTTTTATACGCGGGTTTCCCCGTTCCTCGGCCTCTATTCTCAGTTGCGTGCCCATTCTATTATTGTCTCTCCTCAGAATGGCACTTCGCTGCTTAGGGGGAATTCCTTCCACCGTACAGTAGCCATGTCACAGGGGACGGCGAAAATTAGAGACGTCTGAATCGTTTCCATACTATAGTTTGCTAATAAATGAGTCTACCTTTTATCAGTCCCCCTTCGTAGAACAGACGACAGCGTCGCTGAGTACCACCCACTGACTACTACCGGGCTCGATTACCGGCAGGGAACTGGGTGTTGCGTGTTGTCATCATTATCATCATTTAATCATCATCGACTTGCAAGTCGCCTACTAGGCGTCAAGTTGAAAGACTTGCACTAAGGCGGCCGAACAATCGCGTTTGGGATCTCGAGGCCAAATAAGCCATACGACCATTTCGTTTGTTAGTTTGTTAAGCTTATGGGACTTAACTACGGGGTCATCAGTCCCTAAACTTACAAACTACTTATGAACTACTTACGAACTAGGACGGCACAAATATCCATGCCCGAGGGGGGATTCGAACCCCCGACCGTAGTAGCCGTGCTGACCGTGACTGGAGCGCCTCAGTCACCTCGGCCACCGCGGCCGGCGCGACCATTTCATTCCAACTTTTATGTTATTTCTCACTTTGGTTAGGTCTAATGCTCAAATCTTTCTTTGCAGTCATTGTTCTCTAATGCAGACTGATTTACTTAACTGTAAACGAGGTGCGAACTCTGCTCATTATTTGTGACTGAAGTGGGTTGGAATCTCCTTCAATCCCTCATTACTGAGTCATGTGTACCAACTTACAGACACAAATAGCCGTTTCAATCCAGCGTCGAAATTAATTCAGCAGATATTTATAACTTTAATAAAAAAACACCGTCTTGTTTGCAAAGTAGTTGTTTAATTCTCAGGTATGCCGCGTTTTCCCAGCTTCGGCACCTTCAAAGATCCTACAGTGAGCAAACAAAACTAGTACATTCTGGACAATATTTATATGTCACGCTTTAATATCAAATCAAACGTTCAAACGTCTGTAAATCTATCGGACCAAACTGCGTGGTCATCAGTCCGTAGCTTACAAACTACTTAAATCTAGGCAAACTAACCTACGGACAAACACACACACCCATGCCCCAGGGAGGACTCGAACCTCCACGGCGAGCAACCGCGCGCTCCGCAGCGAGGTGCTTTACACCGCTCGGCTACTCCACAGCGGCGCTTTAATATAATAATAAGGTAAAAAACGGTAAAGCAGTCAATAATCCGAAGATTGGTTTGAACACCACAGTGCTTTACTAGGCATGGTCCTGTTTGGAGGTGGTATGCCGTTGCCTTCCTCCGACCTTCGAACTGACTTACCCAGCCAGTTATAGGGGGACCTACAGTTTAACGTGGGTTCCGAACCACGGTGCTACTCGGTATTTTTCACATGAGCAATACTGCCAGAGGTGAAAGAAGTGGAAAGTGATAGATAAAAATCCTAGGACTAGGCGGGAATCGAACCCACGACCTTTGGATTTGTAGTCTGGCACTCTACCACTGCGCAACCGAGGCGCACAATAATAATAATAATAATGTAATTATTCTTAGCTACAAAGGAAATAGCGCCAAAATTTGAAATAAAAATTTCAGCGCCTTGGAAGAGCTACGGATAAAGTCCTAAGTAAGGAAACACTTTGCGTGCAAATTCAGTTAAACAAGGAAACTATAATTTGCAAAAATTTTTCATATCGATGTATCTTTCAATCTAAGACATATGAAAAACATATCAGGTGTCACTGAGAGGTGTTTCTGATCGTATATACTGCATCACAATCATGTCAGTTGTATAAAGGTTCTTTCAATTATTGAATTTGCAGCGACACTTGTTTCTCATAATTATAAAAGAAATGAGAGAAATATAAATCTTATTTTTATTACATTCCTAAAACATATCCCTAATTTTTCTTTAGTGGGTATGACTTGTCACAGACTATTTTTCTTCTCTGTTAAGTCTTGTTTATTTAGCATGTGACTCTCTTTGAACTGTCGTCTGTTTAGTCGGAATAGCTCAAGAGCTTATAATGAACTTCCAAAGACCAGACAAGTTCGCCATATATTCGTCACTTTTGTCTGTCGCTCAACAGGCCCTTCACTGCTCTTATACTCACTTTATCAGAATAACACAGACACACACGTTCGCGCTCGCGCGCGCGCGCTCGCGCGCGCGCGCTCGCGCGCGTGTTTTAAAGGAGATTCGGGAATTAAATGTAATTGCATCGAGAGGTTAGCAGGGGACATGCAGCACGTGTTGTGTTGCATGAGCGTTACCAGCTGCGCTGCCTCCTCTGCCTGTGCTGGTGTAGTGTGCGCTGGTCTGCAGAGGCCCAGCGCCTCGCCTCTGTCTCTGCTGCGTCAAGTGTGCGGCGGGCGTAAAACTATGTGACAGAACAGCAATGTTCGCCTATTTCCAAAGAAGGAATCCAGTTTTAGATCAGCAAATGCCTCTCGAGTGGTATACTTCATTGCTGTAACTAGTCCGGAAAGAAAAGACTTCTCGAGGAAGTATCAATGGAAGGGAAAAGGTCGGCTGTAAACTTCTGCGTGTTACTCAAAATATCCACGTGTTAATTGATGGTGTCGGAGGGGACGGTTTGTTTCCGCTGCGCTGACCGCGATGGCAAAGCGGCCGTTGGCTGCCGTGGCCGCGTTGGCACTCCCCGGCGCCCGCTGTGCTGTAAACACTCAGAGGCCGGGCATGCCGCGCCGCTGGGCCAAGCCAGCCAGGCGTGCATGGCGCGGGCGCTTTCAACGCTCCTCAGTTTACACTAAGCAGCCAAAGCAGCTGGCGCTCCTGCCTAATGTACGCGAGCACGCACAAGTGCCGTGCATTCGACTCCTGTCTGGGCCACTGCTGGAGGGAATCGACATCGTGCATTTTGTTGAGTTAAATAATTGTTCAAATGTTCAAATGTTTGTAAAGCTTATGGGACTTAACTACGGGGTCATCAGTCCCTAAACTTACAAACTACTTATGAACTACTTACGAACTAGGACGGCACAAATATCCATGCCCGAGGGGGGATTCGAACCCCCGACCGTAGTGGCCGTGCAGACCGTGACTGAAGCGCCTCAGTCCCCTCGGCCACCGCGGCCGGCAGTTAAATAATTTATATTATTTAATATTTATTTATCATCAATGAAAATAAGATTAGATAATACAGCAAGATAACGTAACATAGTTCCATATTTATCTTTATAATATATAATAAAGAAGTTGTGTACGCCTTGAGGAGTAATATTCTAATTATTTTGTATTTTTAATACAATTTTACATTTTATTTTCCATATATGTTTACTATGTTCTATTTTGCCTAGTTTTATTTTTATTGTTGCATTTGCAATTTAAGAGTTTTTTTGTTGTTTAATTGTTGTACACCTTGAGTAATATTCTAGTTTTTTATGTATTTTTTAAATATTATTTTACATTTTCTTTTCTACATACATTTAGTATGTTCTATTTTGTGGTTGACCATGAATCTACAAGAGTATGAGGGATGTGAAGATCTGAACAGCTCGTTGCAGGGCATCCGAGATATTCTCAATAATATTCACGTCTGGCGCGTTTGGTGGCCAGACTCAGAACAGTGTTTCAGGAGCCACTCTGTAGCAACTTTGGACATGTGGGTTGTCGGACTGTCCTGCTGGAATTGCCCAACTCCGTCGGAATACACAATGGACGTGAATGGACGCAGGCGATCCGCCAGGATGTGTCACCTGCCACGTGTCACCTGTCCCAGTGGTACCTGTACTCCAGCTACACAAACCTCCAAGGCTTCAACAGTCCCCTGCTGACATGCACGGTCCACAGTCATCAAATTTTCTCCATACCCGTACACGTACGTCCTCTCGATACAATTGGAAACAGCCGGCCGCGGTGGCCGAGGTGACTGAGGCGCTCCAGTCACGGTCTGCACGGCCACTACGGTCGGGGGTTCGAATCCCCCCTCGGGCATGGATATTTGTGCCGCCTTAGGATTAGCTAGTTCATAAGTAGTTTGTAAGTTTAGGGACTGATGACCCCGTAGTTATGTCCCATAAGCTATAAAAACATTTGAACTTTTTTTTTTTTTTTTTTTTTTTTTTTTTTTTGGAAACTATACTCGTCAGATGTAGCAACATGTTTCCAGTCATCAACACTCCAACATCGGTGTTGACGGGGGCCCAGGCGAGGCGTAAAGCTTTGTGTCCTACAGTCAGCAAGGGTCCACGACTGGGCCTTCGGCTTCCTGAAGCCTATGTCGGTTATGTTTCGTTGATTGCCCAGCATTGAATTCCTTATTAATTTGTGGAAGGGTTACACCTTTGTCACTTTGAATGATTCCATTCAGTCGCCGGTCCCGTTCCTGCAATATCTTTACCGGCTGCTGCGAGGTCGGAGATTTGACGTTTTACCGGAATCCCGATATCACGGTACACTCGTGAAATGCTCGTACGGGAAAATCTCCACGTAAGCGCTACTTCGGATATGCTGTGTCCCATCTGTCGTGGGCCGACAATAACACCACGTTGAAATTTGCTTAAATCGTGACAACCTTACACTGTAGCAGCAGTAGCCGATCTAACGCCTGCGCCATCATCCGTTGTCCCACACAGGTTTTGCCGACCGCAGCCCCGAGAAGTAGACCACATGGGTATTGGATTTTTTAATTTTTTTTGTTATCTATGGTACGCAAATTTCAGAACTCAAACAATCAGCCAATGCTATTCGACACAACTTTAAAAAAATCGCACTGACGTGTTTTACAGCCCACTTCAAATTTGTAGTTTTATAAGTTTTGGCAAACATTTTGGACAAAAATAATAATCTAAATAATAAAAAATTGATTAATAAGAGTGTCTGTAACCCTTTTAGGAAAAGAAATTTAGGTAGTGGTGTGTTTCGAACCACTGATCTTCAGAATCACAGTCCAACACATTGCCTACTACGCTGCAGCTCACAGAAGTTGCGTTCAATAATTTCGTACTATTGATGGCCGTTGTTAACTAATGCTAATACGGCATTTGCAGACACTATCATTTATCGTACGAAGAACGACGTGTTTTTGTTATTTCTTCAGTGCGCCATTGCTTTGAAATGAAAACGTGTAAGTTACAATCCGAAAATCATCAAATACGCAACGCAAGATGGCGTATGCCAGAGAGAGTTCTGGGCGAGGAATGTCACGTGACATCTGCGAACGGCTGGATTTCGTTAATTCAATGGAGGGTGTCAAAACTCCGTTATTTTTGCAAATATCTCTAAAACGATATGAAACATGAAAAAAATATAAGGGAACAAAGTTGTAGAGAATTTTCTTCTCTACAAATTCAGTTATTTAATTTTCGTGTCAGATTAATGGTTAAGCCGTTATTTCCATATAAATTTCGAGCTGTCAAAAGACAATCGAAAAGGCCCACTTTTAGTGTTACAACCGTAACCTAAAGTGGGCCAAAATTCTTGTGCAAATCAACTTTAAAGTTTAGCTGTAGATGTAAGTACAAATACACTACTGTCCATTAAAATCACTACACCAAGAAGAATTGCAGATGATAAACGGCTATTCATTGGACGAATATATTATACTAGAACTGCCATGTGAATACGTTTTCACGCAATTTTGGTGCATAGATCCTGAGAAATCAGTTCCCAGAACAATTACCTCTGGCCGTAAAAACGCCCTTGATACGCCTGGCATTAAGTCAAACAGAGCTTGGATGGCGTGTACACGTACAGATGCCCATGCAGCTTCAACACGATACCACAGTTCATCAAGAGTAGTGACTGGCGTTTTGTGACGAGCCAGTTGCTCAGCCAACATTGACCAGACGTTTTCAATTGGTGGTAGATCAGGAGAATATGCTGGCCAGGGCAGCAGTCGAACATTTTTCGTATTCACAAAGGCCCGTACAGGACCTGCAAGAAGCGGTCTTGCATTGTCCTGCTGGAATATAGGTTTTCGCAGGGATCGAACGAAGGGTAGAGCCACGGGTCGTAACACATCTGAAAAGTAACGGCCACTTTCAAAGTACCGTCGATTCGAACAAGAGGTGACTGAGACGTGTAACCATTTGAACCCCATACCATCACGCCGGGTGATACGCCAGTATGGCGATGACGAATACACGCTTCCAATGTGCGTTCACCGCGATGTCGCCAAACACGGATGCGACCATCATAATGCTGTAAACAGAACCTGGATTCATCCAAAAAAATGACCTTTTGCCATTCGTACACCAGGTTCGTCGTTGCGTACACCATCGCAGGCGCTCCTGTCCGTGATGCAGCGTCAAGCGTAACCACAGCCATTGTCTCTGATCTGATAGTCCATGCTGCTGCAAACGTCGTCAAACTGTTCGTGCACATGGTTGTTGTCTTGCAAACGTCCCCATCTGTTGACCCAGGGATCGAAACGTGGCTGCACGATCCGTTACAGTCATGCGAATAAGATGCCTGTCATCTCGACTACTAATGATACGAGGCCGTTGGGATCCAGCACGACGTTCCATATTGCCCTCCTGAACCCACCGATTCCATATTTTGCTAACAGTCATTGGTTCGCGACCAACGCGAGCAGAAATGTCACGATACGATAAACCGCATTTCTCCTCCTTACTCGAGGCATCACAACAATGTTTAACCAGCAACGCCGGTCAACTGCTGTTTGTGTATGAGAAATCAGTTGGAAATGTTCCTCATGTCAGCACGTTGTAGGTGTCGTCACCGGCGCCAACATTGTGTGAATGCTCTGAAAACCTAATTATTTACATATCACAGCATCCTCTTCATATTGGTTAAATTTCGCGCCTGGAGCACGTCATCTTCGTGGTATAGCAATTGTAATGGCCAGGAGTGTAAGTGAAACACTTGCAGCATCTGTTGGTATAGCTCAGGTGGTAGCTTTTTTGGCTTTACAGCCATAGAGTCAGTGGTTTGAATCAAAATGTGACAGTCTTTTTTTTTCTCGTTGTGTTCGACGACTTACACAGTTTTCATTTCTGACGGTTATTTTTTACGAAAAATGCATGTGCTTTAGTTTTTCATATTTTTCTGTATTCTATAAAAGGTTGTTAATACTGATGGTTTAATTCAAGAAACATAGCAAATTACATTTTTCCAATATTGGCTTCACTATTAGTTAATGTATGTTGTCTTTGATCGTTCATTTTCTAAAGAGCTACGACCCTGTTTTTGAAAAATCGTGTCGATAGCTACTAATGGCTTTCCAAGTAGCTAACTCACTCATCTATTGTTTTAGTTGACGACACGGTGTTGCGCTCGTCTACACACACATAAACAAAAAATGACGTATCACATGGAAATAGAGGTCTCAAAATGTTTTATATAACTGAATTTGAAATAGTGTAATTGAGTTTAGATTCTTCATGAAGTAAACATTATGGAATGTACAAAATTAAGAATAAACAAAAATATGTTCTTTTTTCGTAAAAATTGCCATTAGATATGAAAATTATTAGAACACAACGAAAAAAACCCTTCATCGGTATTTCTGTTTCTTGCGATCGTTGATCGTGTTTGTTCGTTGTGTCCTTGGCGTGCTGAGCCACGGCGTCCGGCATCACCTAAGCTACACCGACAGTTGCTGTAACCGTTATAACTAAAGATACTTGCAAAACGTCAAAGTCGATTTTCTCGAGAATTTCTGAGAGTTGCGTCGAATGGCCGCGGCTGATTGTTATTTAACTTCTGAACTTCACGTACCATTCATATAAAAAAAAAAAAAAAAAAAATGTAAAATGTGATACCCATGAGGTCTCATATCTGCACACGCGTGGCTATACCAATTTCTTTGGCTCTTCATTTTGTTAACTATTGCTAATCAATCCTGTGCTGTTCCGGTAAACTAAGCTAATGAACCTTCGCTGCCCTTGTACAAGGTTACAGTGCAGAGTAGTACATTGCCCTCTTGTTGTCAGTGGGAACCACTGCGTACATCTCATCACTGAGACGTAATAGCAGTGCACAAGTGGCGTGCGAAGTCTTGGTAGTTACCTTGCAGTGTATTATACGTTTTGTTCTGCGACGGTCAACATAAAATGATGGTTGGAACGTGTGACCCCGAATACTCCCAAAGAGGCCAAGTAGATGGCGCGCAGTTTAGAGGCAGCATCTGTGATGAAAACGACTGCACTGTTTAATGTTTCAGTAGCGCCAGTGCCCTCGGAGAGAGCGTACACAAAACAAATTACATCATTTTCGAAAATAACTGTTAACGACCGACGAACATTAAGCCACACAACATAAAACTGCCTCGGCAAAAGTGACTGAAACACTCAACACTCTGTCGAGTAATACTGTTTAGATAAACGGTCGAAGCTTAACATTCATGGAAATTCTGCAGTTACTACACCCTTAATAGCGAAAGAGAACGCAAAGCTGCGAAGGAAGTGATGCCACGATAATACAAACCGGAAACCTGATGACTGGAAGCATGTGGTATGGTCCGATGAAGCATCGTATACGCTGCTTCCTACAAACAACTGGGTTTATCAATTGAAAACCCGAAAAGAATGGCAGTATACAGCTTATCTGCTTCCTTGAAGCATGATGGACGCTCCTTCAAGATTTGTGTATGTATATAGTTGTATTCAACTGTTCTATCTTTACCTCACTGGTCGTTTTAACTATGAATAAATGCCTGACCGTCATCTACAACAAAGTGCTTATCATGAGTAACATATTGCTAACGAGCAATGATATATTCTAAAATGATAACGCTCTCTCTCTCTCTCTCTCTCTCTCTCTCTCTCTCTCTCTCTCACACACACACACACACACACACACACACACACACACACACGCAACCGAAAGGTTCATTCATGCATTGTACAGAATCAGAAAAGTATCAAACATCTTCCCTAGAAAGCAAAATCACCACGACGCAACATAATTGAACCGTTATGGGGAGTTTTACAGCAGACCGACGACCAAGTTTCGTTGAAACAATTGGCGGATGTTTTGGTACAAAAATGGATACCATTCTGTTGGAAACTATACAGACAATCCTTACGGTGGATTGCGGAGTATGTATGTAGATTTAGACACTTCACGATTCTGTTCCTGGAAGAGTTGTTGCTGTCCTTACAGCCAGTGGTGGGCCAACTCCTTAGTAATAAATAAATATTGTGCCTATGTCAGATGTCCACATTATTTTCTCCCCTCCCCCTGTATCTTTCATAAAGGACACGAGAAACCACTCAATTCAGAAAACTGATGTCGTGTAACAGGAATGTGCAAAGACGAACAAAAGGAAAATGGCTTCTTAATTTGATAAAGTTATGCCTTTTCGGGAAATCTGTTTTGTCTCTTATCTTTCCTAACTCTTTTCAATTTAAATTAATGGCAATTGGTACCCTTATGATCCCTGTCGCTCACGTATCACCTGAATAATGTTCATAAGATGAACGATGATGTCGCTATTAATGCTGTGGGCGGGAGAGGGGGGAGGGGACTGAGGGAAGGCAGTGTACTTTGCGACAGGCGCGATAAACTATCATTAGTATGTCACCTGGTTTCTGAACAACTTATACCTAAATCTTGACCCAGCAAGGCAGATTTATGTTCCGGAAACAATGAAATTCGCTTCCACCGCTAGTAATAATAGCGCGAGACGGAATGAAGTGGAACAGTGTACAAAGACACTGTTAGCAGAGGAAGCAAAACTTGTAGCATTGCTTAAACCAGGAAAAGAGGCGAATAGACCCCAAGAATTTCAGACCTGTATCACTACTATGTCATTTGTTTAAAGTTCTGAATCGTATCTCTATCGACAAAATAAATAAATAAAACCAGGCAGGTTTCAGACCAGGAAAGTCATGCACTAGTCAGATACTCACTCTAACTCAGAAAATCGATTGAGTTGCTTTCGTTGATGTCGTTGACGATGAGCTCTGTGAGTGGGGTGTGAGGCAGGACTCTCAACACTTGTTGGTTTGCAGATACCTTAGCGCACCTTGTGACGAACAAGACTAGCTACCTCCAAACGAGAACGCCACTCTCGCAACAGAGTATTGAACTAACGAAGTATGACATTATTTTTTTATCATTTATACTACACCACAATTAAATATTTGGAACTGAGTTGTGTTGTTGTACCTTGTGGACTCGCATAAATAAATAAAAGGTGATCGGCGGTTTAATTCCCCGTCCAGCCAGCCAATTTCCATTTACCACAGTTTTCCTAAATTACTCAACGTAAATTTCAGGATTTCACCTTTCAGAAAAAAAAAAGACATCAGCTCCTTTCTCAATTCTACAGTTCCAGTTCGAACTCGGCCTGCCGCGGCGGAGCAGCCGAGCGCAATGAGGCGCTATGCTGCGATGCACGAGGCCGTTCCCCGTTGGGATCTCGAATCCCACCTCGGGCATGGATGTTTGTGCTGTCTTTAGTATAAGCTTTAAAAACATGTGTCGGTCTCTTGTGACCTCACTATCGAATATCTCCACTTCCAAGATCAGGTCTGAGTTTTAGGCACCCTCCGAAGCAGGATAGAAAGCATGGGCAATCCATCTTTTTATAATCTGATGCGTGATGACTTAATTTCACTTCTAATTGAGGTCACACCAGCGATCCCTATTTGTGATAATTAGTGCTTGACTATAATCCACGAGTACATGTGAATGTGCAGACTTTATTGGCCCACTTTAGGTCATGGTAGTGGGCCTTTGCGATCGTCTTTTGACAGCTCGAAATTTGAATGAAAATAACGGCTTAACCATTCATCTGACACGAAAATTGAATAACCGAATTTATAGAGCAGAAAATTCTCTAATCTTTGCTATCTTATGTTATTTTTACATCTTGCATCGTTGCAGAGATGTTTGCAAAAATAACGGCGATATGACGATGTCTGTCTGTCTGTCTGTAACGTGTTCCCACTTTTTAGGGTGAACCGTTCAACCGATCGGCACCAAATTTACAGACATTGTTGGCTACCAGAGACCAGACTCTCGCTTTTTCAAATATCTCGGACAAGAAATACGTTAGTAACACAAAGTAGGTCGTTTGTAATGTAATTTTAGTTGCAGATAAACCCATCAGCTGACACGAAAATTGAATAACTGAATTTGTAGATGAGAAGATTCTATACAACTTTGCTCCGTTGTGTTTTTTCATGTCTTGTATCGCTTCAAAGATATTTGCAAACATAACGGTGATTTGACACACTCCATGGAATTAACGAAAACCAGCCGTTCGCAGATGTCACGTGACATTCCTCGCCCAGAACTGTCTCTGGCATACGCCATCTTGCGCTGCGTATTTGATGATTTTCTTATTGTAACGTACACGTTGTTACTTCAAAGCAATGGCGCACTGAAGAATTAACAAAAGCACGTCGTTCTTCGTACGATAAATAATAATCTAGTGTCTAAAAATGCCACATTAGCATCAGTTAACAACTGCCGTCAATAGTACGAGATTAAAGGACGCAAGCTTCAGTTGTTAGCCGGAGCGTAGTGGACAAGGCGGCGGTCTGTGACGCTCACAGTCCGTGGTTCGGAACCCGCTATTACCTATTTTTTCCTCCTAAAAGGGGGGGGGGGGCGTGAAACTCAATGTGCTCTGCTCTGTCCAGCATAATCTCCGGACTTGTCTCCAATTGAGCACATGTGGGATATGATGCAATTCCAAAAACGACTTAAAGTCGAGTCGTGATGCATGAGGTATGTGAACATTATGGTTAATACAGTATACTAAAACAATGCTGACTGGTCACTGTATGTTATATTTATACAGTGTGTCTGCAAAATCTCTTCGCAGCTGCGAGCTTCGCGTGTCTCGCCTTGGAGGGGGCGGGGGGTAAGGCAGTGTCCTACGTGAGCGAACTGTTGCGAACGCGGCGACCGCGCGAAAATATCAAACACATGGCCAGCAGTTAAGTTGTGCTATGAGGGCGCGCCCGCGGGGGGGGGGGGGGGGGGGGGGGCGCACAACGCGCGATTCTGCGAAGCGGACGCAATCAACCGGTTTCTACATCTACATGGGATACTCTGCAAATCACATTTAAGTGCCTGGTAGAGGGTTCATCGAACCATCGTTATACTATTTATCTCCCATTCCATTCTCGAATAGCGCGCAGGAAGAAAGAACACCTTAATCTCTACGTTCGAGCACTGATTTCTCGTATTTTATTCTGATGATCATTTCTTCCTATGTAAGTGGGGGCCAAGAATATATATTTTTTTGTATTCGGAGGAGAATGTTGGCGATTGGAGTTTCGTAAGTAGCCCACGCCGCAGCGATAAGCGCCTTTGTTGTAATGATTCCCATCCAGCTCCTGTAT
Source organism: Locusta migratoria (assembly GCA_026315105.1). NCBI lineage: Eukaryota > Metazoa > Arthropoda > Insecta > Orthoptera > Acrididae > Locusta > Locusta migratoria. Next base: position 499,438,727 of record CM048747.1, read on the forward strand.
CATTTCCGTAACGCTGTCTCCCCTGTATCGTGACAATACGAAAAGAGCTGCCCGTCTTTGAACTCTTTCGATGTCCTCCGTCAAACCCACCTGATAAGGATCCCACACTGGGCAGCAATACTCCAAAAATGGACGGACAAGCGTAGTGTATGTAGTTTCTTTTGTAGTTCTGTTGCATCTTTTAAGGTTTCTGCCAATAAAACGCAGTCTTTGGTTCGCCTTTCCCACGACATTATGTACGTATTCTTACCAGTTTGAGTTTGATGTAATAATAATTCCTAGGTATTTTGTGGAGTTTACGGCCTTCAATTTTCACTGATTTATCTTGTAAATAAAGTTCAACGGATTTTTTTTTTTTCGTACATGTGGACGACTTCACACTTCTCATTGTTTAGAGTCAATTGCCAATTTTTACACCATAGTGATAATTTATTCAGATCGTTCTGCTGTTGGTTTTGATCTTCAGATGATTTTACTAGACGGTAAATGGCGGCGTCATCTGCAAACAAACTAAGAGCTACTTAGATTTTCCCCTAAATCGTTTATGTAAATAAGGAACAGCACAGGACCAGTAACACTACTACGTCCGATATCACCTCTGTTTACGTCTATGCCTTACCATCGATTGCTACGACCTGTGCTCTCTCTGACAGGAAATCCCCTATCAAGTCGCAAATTTGGGGCGATATACCAGAACCACGCAATTTGATTAAAAGCTGTTTGTGAGGTACGGTGTCAAAAGCCTTCTGGAAATCAAGAAACATGGAATCGATTTGTGAACCCTTGTCGATAGCACCCATCACTTCGTGTGAAAAAAGAGCTAGTTGTGTTTCGCATGAACGATATTTTCTAAATCCGTGTTGACCTTGGGTCAATAGATTATTCTGTTCGAGATAATTCATAATATTCATATTTTCGCGCGAAGCGGGCTCGGTTTGCACGTGGCGTTTGAAACTACAATGTCTGAAAATTTGATCGATGCCTTTTAAGAACGTTATGTGTCAAGGTGCAATAAAAAAGTTATAAAACCGTTTATTCTCGTACCGTGAATGGTTGGAAATTGGCAAAATAATTGGTAGTACCAATTACTTTATATAACACACATATATGAAGGTGGTGTTGTTCACATGTTTCGTGCAAGGTTTTATTCAAAATACAAGTTATTATTTTTTCTCTCTCGTTAAAAACGGGTACTATAAGTACATTACTTATTTTAGTAAATGATCGTTAAGCTTAAGGGACATAATTGCGGAGATCATCAGTCCCTAAACTTACAAACTACCTTATACTAAAGACAACACAAAAAACCATGCCCGAGGGGGGATTCGAACCCCCGACGGGGAACGGCCCCGCGCATCGAAACATAGCGCCTCAACATGCTGACAGCCACTCCGCCGCGGCTACGATTTTCATGACTTTTCAAAATATCTACTACTACAATTAAGAAAATATAACACAATTATTGAGGAGCCAATTTTAAATGTAGGTTTGTTTCATACACATACAGTATTTTTTTGCAGCAATAAAATCGAAAAAGTAATTTTTGTCATGTACTGGGTTCTGCGGCCGCGCGGTTTGGTTGCGCATGTAGGACAGAGCCGCATCGCATCGCATCCCCCGCGGATGACGCGGTCCCACACCGCGCCGCGTTCGCGTCTCACCGCTCACGTATGTCGAGTGGTAAGGGGACAGCACATTCATGTCGCTGTTAAAGCTGGCGGCAGGCTGTCACTGCTGCTACAGTTATGTTGCGAGATGAGATTCAACGTTATTACAAGTAGTTCAATGAAATTAATTAGTTATTTTAATTACAAGAAACTACACTGTACTCACTATTATCACTGTAGGTGCTGAAAATGATTTCCTCTTTCTTGAAGGCATAGTTCAGGACGTTTACATTTCTTTTCGAAGACCTTCACCCATGTTTCCCGTGTAATCGAATGCAGATATTCAGTTATCGCTGTCTTAAGTTCATGTATTGTCTTTGAGTTATTTTGATAAACAAATGTTGCAGCCGCACTCCAAAGGAAATAGTCGGGAGGAGACAAATCCAGTGAGCGAGGGGACCTTTTGTAATTATTCTCTCTCCAAAGCATTAATCTAACAATCGTAGGGATTGGTGTGCTATATGAGCAGTAGCGTTGTCTTGCTGGACCTCATCCTCATTCAGCAGCGCAATAAATGGATAAATTATCTGGGCACAATAGATTTCGGAGGTGACGGTTGCGCATTGCGGCGCTATGCTTTGATGCGCGAGGCCGTTCGAATCCTCCCTCGGGAATGGATGTTTGTGCTGTCTTCAATATAAGCTACTTTAAAGTACTTTCAAAGTTTAGGGACTGATTTCCTTGCAGTTAAGTCCCATAAGCTTAACAACATTTGAACATTTTTTGGTGACTGTAGTTTCGAAAAATATCGGCCCTATAATTCGCGCTCGTGTTAATGGCAACCCATACCCCAATTTTCTCTGCGTGCAATGGCTTTCTCTTAAGGCGTGTAGATTTTAGGATGACCAAGTACAAGAATTATTATAATTAATGTAGCCAGATTGGTGAAACGAAGCATCATTAGTGAAAATTTTTCGATCTAAAACACCAACTCATGTCTGTTAGTAAATCGCTGAAACCATTCACAATATGCTATTCTTTTCGTATGGTCCATACAATGTAATTGTTGCACTGCAGTAATTTTATACGGATACAGCCCAGATGTTTGGTTTCGACTTTATGTTCTGTCGTACGAGAGAGACTTTAGCTTCTTGTGATAATTTCCTTACTGGTTTTGATGGGCTTCGCAACATGATGTCCAAAATGTCGTCGAGCTTCCGTTCTGTTAAAACCGTGGGCCTACCAGTCTGTGGTGCAACATGAAATGAACTTGTTGTCCTGAATTTGCGAATTAAATCACGTACAGTGTCGCGATGTGGACACCTCGGCATAGGAAAACGCAATCTAACTTCTCGTCTCATATGCTGCGTGAAGTTTCCTCACTGACCGCGGTGGCCGAGGGGTCTGCGGCACGCCAAACAGTCTGCATGGCCACTACGGTCGGGGGTTCGAATCCCCCTTAGGAAATGGATATTTGTGCCGTCCTTAGTATTAGCTAGTACATACGTAGTTTGTAAAAAAAAATTTCAAATGTTTGTACAGCTTATGGGACTTAACTACGGGGTCATCAGTCCCTAAACTTACAAACTACTTATGAGCTACTTACGAACTAGGACGGCACAAGTATCCATGCCCGAGGGGTGATTCTAACCCCCGACCGTAGTGGCCGTGCAGACCGTGACTGAAGCGCCTCAGTCCCCTCGGCCACCGCGGCCGGCCGTAGTTTGTAAGTTTAGGGACTGATGACCACGTAGTTAAGTCCCATAAGCTCTACAAACATTTTAACATTTGATTGAAGTTTCCTCCTGTCCGGAAAACCTCTTCCACTAAAAAGGCTCTCTTTGCAACAGTAAGCATTCTCATTACACTCAGATTATTGAAGACAGTAACATAAGTAACAGCTGTAGCGCACACTTAACACAACCCTCAGCCTACTACCACTACAGGTTCACGGAACACGTGCAGGTGCGTTTCTTCTGAGCTACCAGCCTTACGCGCCTCGCAACGCGAGACACGCGGAGATCGCCACTGCGGAGAGACTTGGCGGACCCACTGCATAACCCCTTTATTACCGGTTTCGGGCGTGTCCGACCACGCTGGTGATCGGCCACTCCCGAAACCGATAATAAACAGTCTCTATTAACATACAGCGGCCAATCAGCACTGATTTAAAAATGTTCAAATGTTTGTTAAGCTTAAGGGACCTAACTACGGGGTCATCAGTCCCTAAACTTACAAACTACTTATTAACTACCTACAACTAAGGACGGCACAAATATCCAAGCCCGAGGGGGGATTCGAACCCCCGACCGTAGTGACCGTGCAGACCGTGACTGAAGCGCCTCAGTCCCCTCGGCCACCGCGGCCGGCACTGATTTCGTATACCTTGTTATTATGTGATGATAACTGACTGTCGCGACTCGTCAACTTATAAATGTTGCAGAACTACATGAACAGGTCGACAGACGGGAGTAATGCATCCCAAGACAGTATCCACCATCCGTGACTGAATGGATGCCAGAAACAACGCCTTCATTACCGTCCGTGTTTCAGCATGGTACTTTAGTATCACTTGAACTATTCATCTGTAAAAGTATTCATTTCATATACAACAAAGGAAATTTTAAACAATAAATCTTTGAGTGAATTGGAAAACTAAGAGGATGTACTAATTTTTATTTCTAGCGGTGTATAACAGTGTCTGTTATAGGGAACATTTGGCATCAGGCAATATATGTGTCATCAAAATATCTACATCTACGTCTAGATTTACGATCTACTTTAGGTAGCATAAGAATTTTCTCCTTCCCTGTTTCATGCGAAACATGAAATTTGCCTTATCGTCTGCAGTACAACGGTGCCACGTAGGCGAGCTTCGCTGGTGTGAGAAGGTTGGTTGAGACACCTCCTCCCTAAAATTATGTTCGAATCTACGTTTCGCCTTTGCCACTAGAGCTGGCGCGGACGTTGCTGACTGTGGAAAGTGCTCCACACAGGTAGTAACCTAATTAAATGCAATGTATTTTTGTCAGTGGCTTCTGAGGGAAGTATTGGTGGCAATTTGCTGTACTTGGGCGCGTGAAGGCACCATATCGTGCATTATAATGACAACAGTACTTACTTTTCGTCGGCATTTCAAGTTTGTGAATCTGGAAGATAGGGGGACATCGTATGCCGCCCGGCTGTCGATTTTGATGTGCTGTTCTTGGCAGATGTAGGTTTCGATCACTTTGTAGCCTATTTGCCCAGTTCATCGTACTTTGGCTTGGTTACCTTCAATTAGGTGCAATCCTCATAGTAATTATACCAGGACCTACTGCAGGAGCGGCCGCAGTTAATGGGGGATGCTATGTTGATGAACGCGTAACTCTCACGTGTTTTCTAAGAGGCTTGATTTGTGCATGTGTTTTTTATGTTAATGTGCACCTCTTTCAGGTCTGTTATTTCAATATTTTTCGTGTCAGCTGTATCATGCAACTCATGATGAAATATTTTCACGCTTGAAGTTTGATTTATGCACACAAATAACAATAGCTAATTCTGTGCTTTTATCTGAAAGGTGATAGTCCCACATAGCTTCCGTCACTTCAAAACGAACGCAGATTGTTCATGAGTTGAGGCAGACACAGAGGAACCGATTTTCAATCTGTTACAGACATTCAACAGTACAAACGAAAAGGTCAAATGCATACGAATAAAAGTATGTGTAACTGAAATTCTGATATCTGAACGAAATCGAAAGCTAATAATTGTCCATAGTGGACAGCCAGTATGTATGCGAAGTTCTAAAAAGATTTTAAAGTAGGGCAGCAAGTAATGTTTTAGCTCAAAGCTAGCTGATGTCAGCATTTATTCGGCGTCAGTGTAGCATAAATGAACTGGTGCCACCACATTATGGTGTCAGCGCTCCAGGAACTGTATACCGGTGCTGAGACAGTTATGTGTAGGGGGATGAGGGTGGTATGTGGACACTACAGGAAAACTTTCATATACAAAAAGCCCTCGCAATGAATAAGAAAGCCGGCCGCGGTGGTCAAGGGGACTGAGGCGCTCCAGTCACGGTCTGCACGCCACTACGGTCGGGGGTTCGAATCCCCCCTCTGGCATGGATATTTGTGACGTCCTAGTTGGTAAGTAGTTCATAAGTAGTATGTAAGTTTAGGGACTGATGACCCCGTAGTTAAGTCCCATAAGCTTAACAAACATTTGAACATTTGATTTGAATAAGAAAGTGATTAATGATCAGATCAGCATAAGCGACAATTCATCAGTGACAAAACACAAAATGTCCATCCGCTTCCTTCTCTCCCCCCCCCCCTCCTCCCCAACAGCTGAAGCAAGCAAATTGGAGTGCAGACTTCTCAAAAATAAGATTTTTCAGGAAGTGCAGACTGGCTAAGTAAGTGTGCCTAGAGAGAAAATATAACGCTGTAGAAGATTGTATACATAGGGGAAAGATAGATACTGCCTACAGGAAAATAAGAGACATTTGAAAAAAAAAAAAAAAAAAAAAAAAAAAAAAAAAAAAAAAAAAAAAAAAAAAAAAAAAACGCTGAATGACATCAAGAACTAAGATAAAAAACCAGAAGAATGGAAAAACTGGTGGAATATGACCTCGGGAGTGTAGGAACACAGAAGGCTATAAATTACGAATTACCATAGAATATAGGTTAATGAAAGGCAAATCCATGTTTTTAACACTTGTAGATCTGGAGAAAGCTTTTGACAGTGTTGAACGGAATATACTCTTTCAAATTCTGAAGGTAGCGAAGAGTTATAATTAACTTCTATAAAAGGCCATGATAGAACGCAGAAGTTGGGAAGGGAGTAAGACAAGGTTGTAGTCTTTCCCCACTGTCGTTTAAACTGTGCACTGAGCAAGCTGTGAAGGAATGCAAGGAGAAATTTTGAAAAGGAATTGAAAATAACGGGAAAAAATCTCTTTGGTTTTCCGATGTTATAGTAAGAGGAATTGAACGGAATGGACAGCTTCCTTAAAGGAGGGTTTAGGATGAACATTAACGAGAGTAAAATAATAATAATGGAACGTAGTGTCAGAAAATCAGGCAATGCGAAACGGAGTTAGATTAGGTAATGAGACAATGAAAGTAGTTGAGGAGTTTTGTTATTTGTGTTGTGGCGTAACGTCAGCGCCACAAGCCAGACGGAAGAGAACGGTCGTGGAGAAGGTAGTGAATGACGTCCCGACAGCCTATCGCACGCCGGCGCCGCGCCTCTTGGAGGGAGTAACTGTAGATGCGCGCCCTCTACAAGCGGCTATATCTAGGCCGACATGTGTCTCGATGACACGTCAGAACTCGGCTACGAACTAGGCAGTAACTAGGTCTCAGCGCAGCTAGCATCATATAGAAGACGCCGCCGCGAGAAGAGAGAAGAACAGAAGTTGAGTATTCTTCAGTCAATAAAACTTGTAATACTAATCTCTATCGAACTGTTTTACCTGACCACAATCCTGCACCAGTACCTTTCCAGAAAACCAAACCGGGACGAGAACTCAACAAATGGGAACGAGGATGACCCAGCAAATGGCGACGAAGTGTTAAACTATGGGCAGCGAACCACAATGGACGCCGAAACCGCTGATGCTACATTGCGAAATTAATTTTATTGTCACTTTCGTCCAGGACGCAATTGCAGCATATAATCTTTTGAATTCTATTGCAGGGAATAGTGTCAATTTCTATATTTTTGCACTGTTTCTGGTTGTTGTTTTTTGAATCATGACTACTCCCACTATCGCTGCCACTGCGTCACAGCTTCGTGCGCTCAATGCACAGCAACTAATGCAGATGTTTCAGTTTCAGAGCCAACAAATCGCTTCTCTGCAGCCTACTGTGCAACAACTTCTGGCTGCACCTGTGCAACAAAATACGCAATTCCCACTGCAGCAGCCACCACCTCCAGTAATTCCACCATTCAGCCAGTACGAAGAAGCAGCAGAGGAATGGAATGAATGGTTGAAACAGTTTGAAGCCTACGCCACAGTTCACAAGATACAAGGTACTGTCATACTTCATTTTTTCCTCTCATGTGTAGGCCCCCCAGCATTACGTCTTGTGAAAAAAAACTGTTTCCCACTGTGGAGCCTTCTGAACATTCTTATGATCCAGTGACAGGAGCCCTCATGTCATACTATGAACAGTAAATCAATGTAGTGGCCACTAGGTATCAGTTCTTTCATTGTAAGAAAGGTCAAAATCAAACATACAAACAGTTGATAACAGATCTCTACGGTCTCACAATGAAGTGTAAATTTAAAATTTCATGTGGAGCTTTGTATTCAGATGTGATGTTATTGATGCTATCGTGTATAATGTAACTGACGTTTGCCTAAGGGATTAGATTCTAAAAATATCAGATCCCTCTTTCCATCAAGTAGAATAGATTTTGGAACAATACGATTCAGGTACCGCAACAGCGGAAAATTTTGATTCAAGTCCACTGTGTACCGTAACTACGTCACGAGCTGGCGAGTGCAAGGTTGGCCGCCGTGCATTTCCGCCTGCCCGCTCAAAGTGTAAACAAAGTTGGTAGACAGAGAGCCTTGCCTAATAAGTAAGTGAAGTCTTGCCTGAAATGTGTCTCGCAGCACAAAAGGCAGAATTGTCCATCCCGGTTAGAGAAATGCTATGCATGCGCCAAGAAAGGTCATATACAGTCTGCTTACAGCGAAAGAAACGGAATTTGCCGTCCTGGCCCAAACAGCGACAAGACAATACTTATTCGATAAATGCAGTATGCCCCTCGTCCATCAAGGACATGGAAGTAGCACAAGTTGTACGCCAGTCCAGAACAATGTATGTCAATTTGCGTGTGAATGACATTTCTGTAAAATTTCAACTAGACACAGGTGCATCCGTTACGTTGCACAATGTCGGCCGCGGTGACCGAGGGGACTGCGGCGCGCCAGTCACGGTCTGCACGGCCACTACGGTCGGGGGATCGAATCCCCCCTCGGGCATGGATATTTGTGCTGTCCTTAGCGTTAGCTAGTTCATAAGTAGTTCGTAAGTTTAGGGACTGATGACCCCATAGTTAAGCCCCATAAGCTATACAAACAGTTGAACATTTTGAACATTGCACAATCGCAAAACTTATGAACAGTTAGGATCGCCGCTCCTTTCTCGCACTAAAACAAGGTTAACAGCATACAATGTCAATGAAATTCCTGTACTAGGACTTGTGTTCACTACCAGCAGAGTACCGTTCGCAAATGCACACAGTGACATTTCAAGTGCTTCAGTCTTACGAAGGAGAGAAAGTTTTAGTTTAGATTCTTTTGATGTTTTTGGTTTTACTGTGCAAGGTAATATGTTAGTTGGGAACACTTTTGATGCTAAAGACAGTGTAGACAGGTTGCTGAAGGACTTTCCAGATTTATTTTCTGCTGAACTAGGAAAAGTTTGGGTTTTGTTGCACACATTACTCTCAAGGAAAATGCCAAACCAAAATTTTGCAAAGCTCGTAATGTACCCCTCGCTTTGCGCGACAAAGTTGCACAAGAACTTCGCACATTGCAAGAAAATGGTGCAGTTGAACCAATACAAGCTAGTCAGTGGGCGAATCCGCTTGTAATTTTGCCGAATCCGTCAGATAACATTCGCATTTGTGTTGCTTTCAAGGCCCCAATAAATCCTCAAACAGTTATAGACAGTTATCCTTTGCCGAGACCAAAAGATTTAATGGACAGATGCCTACCTTCAGCTACCACTCGAAGAAGAATCACAAAAAAATTTTGTTGTCAATACTCATCTGGGCTTGTTTAAATATTTGCGTCTACCGTTTGACAGTGCATCCGGGCAGGTAATTTTTCAAAGATATGTGGAACAGCTTACTACTCGGGTGCCTTGTTTTTCAAACTACTTGGACGACATAGTTGTGTCAGGCTATACTCCAGAAGAACACATTGAAAATTTGAGGAAATTGTTTCAAGTTTCGTCAGATGCAGGTATCAAGTCTCGCTTAGATAAGTGTGACTTTTTCAAACCAAAACTGCAGTATCTAGGACAACTGATAAACATTCAAGGTGTGCACCCCATGCAATCACATTTGCTTGTCATTCGCGACCTACCAGCACCAAAAGATTTGAAAGAATTACAGTCCGTCCTGGTAAATTTAACTTACGTTAGGTTGACTCCCAATACAGCACAAATTGCAACGGCTATGCCGTAAAAATGTTCAATTTGTTTGGACAGAGGAATGCCAACGCGCATTTCAACAGTTAAGAGATGCTTTGCTCAGTGATCGATGTTTGGTGCACTTCGATCCAGAAAAAACCAGTTATTTTGCAAGTGGACGTGTCATCGTATGGTCTAGATGCAGTGCTGTCACATAGACATGGGGATACGGACCATCCGATAGCGTTTGCATCCAAACTTTTGACAGACACACAGTGCTGTTATTCTCAAATTGAAAAGGATGCTTTAGCAATTGTGTATGGTGTCACAAAATTCCATCACTACTTGTATGGGAGAAAATTTTATTTAGTAAATGACCACAAGCCTTTAGAGTCATTGTTTCATCCAGCCAAGCCGATTCCTACTCGCATAGCACACAAATTTCAACGCTGGGCATTGTTCTCATCAGCGTATCAGGATGAGACTGTGTACAGACCCACAATTCGCCATGGAAATGCCGATGCACTTTCCCGTCTTCCGATTGGTCCTGACAAAGACTTCGAAATTTTTGAAATGTCTTTTTCTCAGATAGAAACACTGACTTATTGTGGTTGATGCTTTTAGTGGTTACCTATTTGCAGTAACAATGTCTCCTACGACTTCTCGTAGCACGATTAGGGCGCTGTCTTCAAATTTTTGTCTGGAAGGTTTTTCTGAACTGATAGTCTCTGCCAACGGCCCTCAGATCACATCGCAAGAATTTCGCTCCTTTTGTGAACTCAATGGAATTAAGCATTTCACCAGTGCACCGTTTCACCCACAGTCAAACGGTGCTGCGGAACGCTTCGTCCGTCCGGACATTTAAGCAACAGATGTCCAAACTTCGTTCGGAGCGCTCCCGGGGGGGGGGAGAGGTTAGCATCTGTTCCTCGCCTCCTACCACTCGCATCCACGAGAAGGGTCATCGCCGGCCAAACTTCTGCACGGCCGCCGCCACCGCACCCTGCTCCACTTGCTCCACCCACCGCGCCAGCCGGAGCAGCAGCCGACGACACGCAAGTATCCACGTAACCCAGTCTTTTACAGAGTTATCAGCGGTCGCAGACGGTGGGAGTGGGACGAGATCATCAAATGTTTTGGTGCTTCCATGTTTGAAATTTCAGGACCTGATGGCGTCAAACGCAGGCACCGCAATAAAATTCGCCCTTGTTATGTACCCTGTGATCCTTCTGCGTTTTTCTAGGCAGATTCACGAAACCCGCAGACCGCGCGACCTCCGCCGCCCGCGCGACTTTGACAGCTGCCCCAGCAGCAGATCTACACTGCACCGTGGCCCGACGTAGACGGAGCCCTCGCCGGCTCCGCCTCACCTGCACATCCCCTTGGAACAGAATAAACACGCCACAACGTCCAACGCCGACGTCGCCACTGACGTCACCGTCTACGTCATCATCTTGGCCCCAGGTCATGGACGTGTGCCCTTCGGAGGTTTTCACGGAGGACGTTCCCTCGTGAGCTCAGGCCTGATGGCGGGGCCCGGCCGGTGGTCTGACGTCCTCTGCAGTTACAGACTCTGGTCCATCAGTATGTCCACCAGCCTCGTTGTCGAGCTCCCTACATGACAATGGTTCGGCGCTTTGGGGGGAGGGGGGGGGGGGCTTGGCGTAACGCCCGTGCCACAAGCCAGATGCAAGAGAACGATCGTGCAGAAGGCAGCGGATGACGTTCGACAGCCTATCGCACGCCATCGACACGTGAAAACTTGGATATGAACTAGGCAGTAACTAGGTCTCAGCGCAGCTAGCATCATACAGAAGACGACGCCGTGAGAAGAGAGAAGAAGAGATAGAAATTGATTATTGTATTCTTTAGTCAATAAAATTTGTAATACTAATCTCTATAGAACTGTTTTAGCTGACCTCTGTTCTGCAGCAGTACCTTTCCAGAAGACCAGACCGGGACAAGAACTCAACAAATGGAAACGATGATGATTCAACAATTTAAGTAGTGGGTTCATGAGGTGGACGTGACGAGGAATGATGTGGACAAGGTCCACAACTAAAAGAATTGATAGTCCACAAAGGATTTACTGACACAAGAAATTAATACTTAACTTTGATGTGCTTGTGGTGGTACAAACTTCTTCTATGATTACATAGTTCTACAATGTATCAGATCATGGCTAGAGAATGTTGTTCTGGCTTGTGTAACATTGCTGGCTCTCCTCTGTTTAATTTCTGGAACTGTGGTATTCCTAGGGCTGCCTCGTACTGACTGGATATCCCGTACTGTCTGTTGTTCATGTGGTGTGCCAGCATACCTAGGCGAGCCCCCTGCTTCCTATTGGCTGCGCACAAAGCATCGCTCTTTTTGAAGTGGTGTGGCGACTTGCCTAGACCGCCGGCGTTGTCACGAATAGCGACGCCACAACAGGTAGAGATATGAAATGCAGAATGGCTGTGGGAAGAAAAGCATTTCTGAAGAAGCGAAATTTATTGACATCCAATATCAATGTTAGGAAATCATTTCTGAAAGCAGTTGTGTGGAGTGAAGCATTGTATGCGAGTGGGACGTGGACGATAAGGAGTTCAGACAAAAAGATGATAGAAGCTTTCTAAACGTGGAGCTACAGACGAATGATGAAGATGGGTAGATAATGAAACTAATGAGGAGCTCAGCAGAATTGGAGATAATAGAAGTTTGTGACATATCCTGACTAAGAGGGGATAGGTTGGTGGGACACATTCTGAGACACCGAGGAATCGTCAACTTAGCATTAGAAGGAAGTGTGTGGAGTAAAACTCGTAGAGGGAGACTGAGAGACGAAACAGTAAGCAGGTTCAAAAGGGGTTAGGTTGCCGTTCTTATTCTCAGATGAAGAGGCGAGCACAGGACAGGGTAGCACGGAGACCGGCATCGGGCCAGTCTGCGGACCGAACACCACAACAACAGTTTTCATTGGAAGTGAAATGATGCAAGAGGAACCAAAAATAAACATTTCCCCTTTTCCCATTATCCTGTGGATATAAATAAAACAGACATTGGAAACTGGTCAGTACAGGACGTAGTTGGTAGACATAAGGATTGATGGTGGTTATAGTAAATGTCATTAGACTTATCAGGTACTTCAATTCTCTTTCTTTTACTTTTATCGAGGTAAGAGCCATCACTCTGTTTATTTGATAGTCACGACCATTTCATTTCATTTGGTGGACTTTCAGCAGTTATGATTTTTCATTTTAATGACTTACTTAGCAGTTTATTCATTGTACACACGGAATGTAACCACCTTTGGGGGCTTGATGCGTTGTTGAATACGATGACATGATGTAACTCAAGTGTTAAAAAAGGAATAGGCTACAATGAGTTTGGTTTTTCTCTCAAAAATATTGATCGGGCCCTTCTTTCCCTGAATTGGTTTTCTTTCTTGTGTCATTCTCGTTGTAAAGGAACCCCTTTTTTCACAATAAGAGTAGTGATGTTGAGATACAGATTGACAGAAACGTAGTATTTAATCAGCAGTTATATCTAGAAAATAATAGAAAAATTGGGATAAGAATATTTGTTTGTCTTATTCGATAGTCTGCCAAAAATCCTAAGAAGTTTACTGTTTACGGTAAACTATAAGCACGACTTTTGGATTATAGGAAGTACTAGTTGGATAACGAAATGAATAAAATAGATTTAATTTATCTGACCACTCCCATGAACCACAGACATTGCCGAGGTGGGGTGGCTTGCGTGCCTCAACGATACAGATAGCCGTACCGTAGGTGCAACCACAGCGGAGGTGTATCTGTGGAGAGGCCAGACAAACGTGTGGTTCCTGAAGAGGGGTAGCAGCCTTTTCAGTAGTTACAGGGGCAACAGTCTGGATGATTGACTGAGCCGGCCTTGTAACATCAGCTAATGTGGCTTTGCCACACAGTTACTGCGAATGGTTGAAAGCAAGGGGAAACTACAGCCGTTATTTTTCCCGAGGACATGCAGCTCTACTGTATGAACATATGATGATGGCATCCTCTCAGGTAAAATATTCCGGAGGTAAAATAGTTCCCCATTCGGATCTCCGGGCGGGGACTACTCAGGAGGATGTGATCATCAGGAAAGACAGTACTGGCATTCTTCGGGTCGGAGCGTGGAATGTTAGATCCCTTAATCGAGTAGAAAAATTAGAAAATTTAAAAAGGGAAATGGATAGGTTCACGTTAGATATAGTGGGGATTAGTGAAGTTCGGTGGCAGGATGAACAGGATTTCTGGTCAGGTGAGTACAGGATTATAAATACAAAATCAGTTGGGGGTATCACAGGAGTAGGATTGATAATGAATAAGAAAATAGGAATTCGAGTAAACTACTATGCCCAGCACAGCGATCGCATTATCATTGTCAAAATACATACGAAACCAACACCGACAACAGTAATACAGGTTTATATGCCAACTAGCTCGGCCGATGATGAGGAAATCGAAGAAATATATGAGGAGCTAAAGGAAATTATTCAGACAATTAAGGGAGAGGAAAACTTAATTGTTATGGGAGACTGGAATTCGGTAGTAGGACAAGGAAGGGAAGGGAAGATAGTAGGTGAATATGGTCTGGGCAAAAGGAATGAAAGAGGAAGCCGCCTGGTAGAATTTTGCACGGTACATAATTTAGTTATAACAAACACCTGGTTTAAGAATCAAAAAAGAAGGTTGTATACGTGGAAGAGACCAGGAGACACCGGGAGATACCAGATAGATTTCAGAACCAGGTTCTAAAGTGTAAGACATACCGAGGGGCAGATATAGACTCTGACCATAACTTTTTGGTTATGAACTGTAGGCTGAAACTGAAGAAACTACAAAAAGGTTGGAAAATAAGGAGATGGGACCTGGATAAATTGAAGGAAGCTGAAGTTCTTAAGAATTTCAGAGGGAGCTTTAGGCAACAATTGACAGAAACAGGGGAAAATAAAACAGTAGAGGAGAAATGGGTAAAATTGAGAGATGAAATAGTGAAGGCAGCAGAGGACAAAATAGGTAGGAAGGAAAGACCTACAAAAAATCCTTGGATATCACAGGAGATACTAAATTTAATCGATGAAAGGAGAAAATATAAAAATGTAGTAAATGAAACAGGCAAAATGGAGTACAGTTGACTAAGAAATGAGATTGACAGGAAGTGCAAAATGGCTAAGCAGGAGTGGCTAGAAGGCAAATGCAAGGATGTAGAAGAATGTACAAATAGGGGAAAATAGATACAGCCTACAGGAAAATAAAAGAAACATTTGGAGATAAGAAAAACAGCTCTATGAATATCAAGGACACTGATGGAAAACCAGTTCTCAGCAAAGAAGAGAAAGCTGAAAGGTGGAAAGAGTATATAGAGGGGCTCTACAAAGGAAATGAACTTTGAGACAATATTGTAGGAAGGGAAGCGGATGTAGATGAAGATGAAATAGGAGATACTGTACTGAGAGAAGAATTTGACAGAGTCCTGAAAGACCTAAGTCGAAACAAGGCCCCTGGAGTAGATGATATTCTCTCAGAGCTACTGAAGTCTCTGGGAGAACCAGCCATGTCAAAATTGTTTCACCTGGTGTGTAAGATGTATGAGCCATGTGAAGTACCCTCAGACTTTAAGAAAAATGTTATTATCCCCATTCCAAAGAAAGCAGGTGCAGACAGGTGTGAAAACTACAGAACCATCAGTTTAATAAGTCATGGTTGCAAAATATTAACTCGAATTTTATACAGAAGGATGGAAAAGCTGGTAGAAGTCGACCTCGGGGAAGATCAGTTTGGGTTCAGGAGAAATGCAGGAACACGGGAGGCAATACTCACTTTACGGCTTATCCTAGAAGATAGATTAAGAAAAGGCAAACATAAATTTCTAGATTTGGAGAAGGCTTTTGACAATGTTGATTGGAATAAACTCTTTCAAGTTCTGAAGCAAGCAGGAGTAAAATATAGGGAGCGTAAGGTTATTTACAACTTGTACAAAAACCAGACAGCGGTTATCAAAGTTGAAGGGCATGAAAGGGATGCAGTGGTTGGAAAGGGAGTAAGACAGGTTTGTAGCCTTTCTCAATTGTTATTCAATTTGTACATTGAGCAAGCTATCAAGGAAAGCAAGGAGAAATTTGGAGAAGGAATTAAAGTTCAGGGGAAAGAATTAAAAACATTGCGTTTTGACGACGACATAGTAATTCTGTCAGATACAGCAAAGAACCTGGAAGAGCAATTGAACGGAATGGACAGTGTGCTGAAAGGTGCATATAAGATGAACATTAACAAGAGCAAAACTAGGGTAATGGAGTGCAGTGTAAGAAAATCAGGTGATGCTGAAGGAATTAGATTAGGTAACGAAGCAATAAAGGAGGTTGATGAGTTTTCTTACTTGGGCAGTAAAATAACAAATGATGGTCGCAGTACAGAGGATATAAAACGCAGAATGACAATGGGTAGAAAAGCGTTCTTGAAAAAGAGAAATTTGTTAACATCTAATATTGATTTAAGCCTAAGTCCTTTCTGAAGGCATTTGTATGGAGTGTTGCCTTGTATGGGAGTGAGACATGGACGATAAACTGTGCAGACAGGAAGAGGATTGAGGCTTTTGAAATATGGTGCTACAGAAAAATGCTGAAGATTAGGTGAGTGTATTGCGTAACTAAGGTACTGAACAGAATTGGGCAGAAAAGAAATTTCTGGCATACCTTGACTATAAATACAGTAAGCAGATTCAGACAGATGTAGGTTGCCGTTCTTATGTGGAGATGAAGAGGCTTGCTCAGGATAGGGTATTGTGGAGAGCTGCATCAAACCAGTCTCCGGACTGAAGACCACAACAACAACAACAATGTATCTGAACTCAACGTCCTCATTCTAGGTCCATACCTATCCAAAAATGTCTGTAACGAAACACCATCCCTCGACGCACATTGGAAGTGGGAGCTGGATAGACAATCTCTCTCTCTCTCTCTCTCTGTCTCTCTCTCTCTCTCTCTCTCTCTCTCTCTCTCACACACACACACACACACACACACACACACACACACACACTTAAAAATACCCCTTCATAATGCAAAACGCGCCATTGAGTAATATTTTCGCTTCCTGTGACAAAAAAACACAACTCAGTTCTTCATCCAGCCTGGTAATGGTTGATAGCAACGAGCAAATAATCGTTCACCAGTACACCACACATCATCCAATAAATGTGGTGAAACGTTAATTGTTAAAATTTAGTAATATCGTGTGTATTGTTTCTCCATCGTCATTCACACTATCGAGAATTACAGTGATACGTAGCGTAAGTACTCACAGTGGTAAATGCGTACTGCTCTGTCGTCCGGTCAGTGCTGCGCCTGGTAGTGTTCTGCTTGTATTATCGAGCATCGAGCCCATCCTTCCGGCGGCGTGTGTCTGTTATGTAATCACAGGCGCTGCTGACACGTGGGCGTTCTGGCTTTGCTCCTTCTTTTTTAGCGGTCACTGAGCTACTATTTCTCTCCCGCTCCCGCCATTGTCTGCGTGTTTTCCTGGCATCGGGGCGTGGCGTGTCTGTGCCGAGGCAGACACAGGCCAGCGCGTGTCCTCCAAGCTGCTAGCCACAAACATTTCCACGATTTCTTGACATTGTCAGCTGTGAAGCAGGACTGTCTCAGAATCTCTAATCCTTCATCGTCATGTGTAAATAATTTGGTTAAATAAACTTTCACTTCAATAGAATGGAGCCAATTTGTCCTGTCACGGCCGTGCTCGGTTCCACAACGATTCGGCCACTGGATATTTTTCTTTTCTTTTTTTCTTTTTTATTTATTTATTTAGTTTTTTTTTGTTGGTTGGCATCCTTTTATATATTTTTGATGGATGTGGTCTACACCATCAAGTTTTCTTAAAGAGAGAGATTTTAGGAATCTGGGCATATTTCCAAGACATTGTACCTCTTGAATATTGTTAAGTGTTAAACATGATAATGTGACTACAGGTCCCGAAAGCGGTCGTGCTTCTTAACAACATTGCAATACAGCTGCAGCGGACCTATTTTATTCATGGTGAACAATTTTAGCTGTGGATGTCCGTGTTCCAGACTTTTGACCAAACTTCTGTTTATCTCAGAATATATGCATTTTCGAACCCATGTTAATTGGTTTCGATTAGTGTTACGATCTGTTAAAGACACAACACTTTCTTTGAAACCCTGTGTAATAAAAATTCCGGGTGGCTCAGTTCTCTGATGGAAGCCTTTCAACAGGACGACACTTCAGCGGCTTGCATGTCCCTCATCTACTCGAGTTATTCAAACGGAGACAGTGAGCCTACATTTTAACATGCAATCCAAACTATGCTTTGTGTCATTTCTGGCGGCATCTCACACCGTTGAGAGGTGAAGGCTGGGTTAAATCGAAGACTGAATAATCTATAATCCGACTTGATTTCCAATCCTTTTTTCCACCTTATCCAATTAGGCTTGTATCTTTTCTTTTGTTTTTTATTCTTCCGTCATAAGAGAAGCGTGATCTCGTGTTTTTTTCTCTCCTTTGTAGATCTTCGATATAGCTTTCATCTATATTCCTTGTACAGGAAAATAAAGTTCTGCAGACCAATGTTTTTTTTTTTTCTTTTCTTTTTATTGAGAGTGTGTTTACCTGATGGCAGACGACCTCAAAGTTCGTCTTGTCGGTGTTATGCTGCTTGCGCAGTGTATTCAGAATTGTTTCGGATTTTTCTATTCCTCTTTCTGAATAGTGTCTTTTTGTTTTTGTCTGCTTTTGTAAGCATCGGCCGCGGTATGCACTGCATTTCTTTTTATTTTCTTCGGTAGAATAATTACGTTTTCCATAATATGCGTAAAAAAGTAATATAGATAAACGGCTCTTCTGTGGATTATTTTGTTCATGCTGTAGTGCATTATTACAAAAAAATAAAAATAAATATCCTTCCAGTTGATAGTAAAATACTGTTGCTTATAAAATTACGCTTGATTTTTTCAATTTTTCCCTCGGACTTAGTGTACTACGTACGTTTTTCATTGATACATGAATAAATGATTTGTTAAGTTACTGATATCACATTATTCGTTACGGCGCGTGGAATGGTCCCGTGGTGTAAGACGTCATGTTACGGACTGCGTGGCTGTTACCGCCGGAGGTTCGAGTCCTCCCTCAGGCATGGTTGTGGGTGTGTTATCTTCAGTGTAAGTATAAGTAGGTCGTAAGCTAGGGAGTGAAGACTTTAGCAGTTTGGCCCAGTAGGGTTGCGAACATTTGAACGTTTGATTTCGGTCGTTACGATGCATTTCTGTTTCAGGGTTCTGCTAAGTCCTTCACGGCTACCGTAGTTGCGAAGGGGCCCACGAAGTCCCCACCATATTTCACACTCAGCAGCAGTCCTCTACCTTAGCAAGCATATTTTATCTTGCGCAGATGTCATGCTCCGATTCCCTGCCTCGAGTGCTTTACCAGCAGGCTTGACAAGCAACATTAGGAATTTAGGATATGTTTGTTTCGCGCAATATAATTGCGCAGGGTTATGGCACTGTTGATTGAAAATGTAATGATACCCCGATGACACTGTTTTCCCTCTTATTGTACTGGGTCTTATTCTTGAGGTAGTATGCAACGTTTTACAAGGATAGTAGACGGTTCACTGGTTTACTTATGACAGAGTGTTATTGAAAGCACGGCTCCGTGTGGTCCCTTCCGTGCGTCCGAGTAAATCAGATTTGATGTTAAGTTGGTATGCTTGTGTCGTCATCGGACTGCTGTTACATGATCTTCAGTTCATTTCCTCGTGGTTTGCTTGGGCCGGTTAAGGTGTCGCGCAGTGCTCTCGGTGTTTGCGTCCCCCGCCTGCCTCGCGCGCTGCCCCTGTCGGCGGCGACAAGTGCATCAGCAGCAGTGAGCAGCTCGGCCGCTTGGCAGCTCGAGTGGCGGGCGCGCACTTTTAGGCTGGAGCGCTCCCAGCTCCAAAATACCTGCCGCGCCGCGCCGCGCTCTGCCGCTGGACGCTGAGACTGCGCAGGCGCGGAAGCGCGCGGCACGTGCCGGCAGCAGCGGCAGCGGCTCTGGACTAGCGCGGCGCGGCTGTTTGCTGACTCAGGCCGCGCAGAGCGCGCCGCGCCGCCGACGGACGCCTACCGCGCGGGGCGGAGGCTGCCGAGCTGCCGTCCGTAGCGCCGACGGCTCCTCCTCCAGACCCACCCGCGCGTGGTCACAGCAAAAACGGCTGTCTGTGTGCTTCCGAGTGGGTCACAATCTAATTTCATTCTCGTGGCCTTTTCAGGAGATACACGCGTACATAGGAAGAAAATGTACACTCCTGGGCATTAAAATTGCTACACCACGTAGATGACATGCTACAGACGCGAAATTTAATCGACAGGAAGAAGATGCTGTAATATGCAAAATGATTAGCTTTTTAGAGCATTCACACAAGGTTGGCACCGGTGGCGACACCTACAACGTGCTGACATGAGGAAAGTTTCCAACCGATTTCTCATACACAAACAGCAGTTGACCGGCGTTGCCTGGTAAAACGTTGTTGTGATGCTTCGTGTAAGGAGGAGAAACGCGCACCATCACATTACCGACTTTGATAAAGGTCGGATTGTAGCCCACCGCGATTGTGGTTTATCGTATCGCGACATTGCTGCTCGCGTTGGTCGCGATACAATGACTGTTATGACTGAATATGGAATCGGTTGATTCAGGAGGGCTATACGGAATGCCGTGCTGGAGCCCAAAGACCTCGTATCACTCGCAGTCGAGATAGCAAGCGTCTTATCTGCATAGCTGTAACGGATCGTGACTGAAGAATTTCTAGGTAACAGAACGCAGGAAGTTATTCTCAACGGATCGTGTAACCTCGTCTCGATCCCTGAGTCAACAGATGGGGACGTTTGCAAGACAACAATCATCTGCACGAACAGTCCGACGACGTTTGCAGCAGCTCGGAGGCCATGGCTGTGGTTACCCTTGATGCTGCATCGCAGACAGGAACGCCTAGGATGGTGTGCGCAACGACGAACATGTATGCACGAATAGCAGAACGTCATTTTTTCGGATGAATCCAGCTTCTGTTTACAGCATCATGATGGTCGCATCTGTCTTTGACGACATCGCGCTGAGTGCACATTGGAAGCGCGTATTCGTCATCGTCATACCGTCGTATCAAATGTTCAAATGTTCAAATGTTTGTAGAGCTTATGGGACTTAACTACGGGGTCATCAGTCCCTAAATTTACCAACTACTTACGAACTAGCTAATACTAAGGACGGCACCAATATCAAAGCCCGGGTGGGGATTCGAACCCCCGACCGTAGTGGCGCGCCGCAGACTGCTCAGCCATCGCGGCCGGCTACTGTCGTATCACCCGGCCTAATCGTTAGGGATGCTATTTGTTACACATCTCGGTCACCTCTTGTTCGCATCGACGGCACTTTGAACAGTGGCCATTACATTTCAGATTGTTACGACCCGTGGCTCTGCCCTTAGTTTTATCCCTGCGAAACCCTACATTTCAGAAGGATAATGCACGACTGCTTGTTGTAGGTCCTGTACGGGCCTTTCTGGATACGGTAAATGTTCGACTGCTGCCCTGACCAGCACATTCTCCAGATATCTCACCAATTGAAAACGTCTGGTCAGTGGTGGCCGAGCAACTGGCTCGTCACAAAACGCCAGTCACTACTCTTGATGAAGTGTGGTATCGTGTTGAAGCTACATGGGCATCTGTACCTGTACACGCCATATAAGCTCTGTTCGACTCAATACCCAGGCGTATCAAGGCCGTTATTACAGCCAGAGGTGGCTGTTCTGGGTACTGATTTCTCAGGATCTGTGCACCCAAATTGCGTGAAAATGTAATCACATGTGAGTTCTAGTATAATATGTTTGTCCAATGAATACCTGTTTATCATCTGCATTTATTTTTGGTGTAGCAATTTTAATGGCCAGTAGTGTATATTGCTCGACTCCTCTTTAAACGTATGCTCTCGGAACTTTGACAAAAGGTCGTACCACGCTACAGAACGTCTCTCTTTCAGTGTCTGCCACTGAGTGTCCTAGTCATCTCTGTGACGCTTTCGCGCTTACTAAATGAGCCCGTAACGAGGCGGACTACTCTCCGATGGATCTCCTCTATAACCCTAACTAGTACGGATTCCACAATGATAAGCTTTCTCAAGCGTTGGCGGACTACAGTTCATGAGAAGTCTTCCAATGGCTTACCCACATATCATTTATTTGGTCGTTCTATTATAAATCTCTCCTTATATGTATTTCCAGATATTTTACGTAAGTGGATGCTACCAGTATTTTTAGTGCTATTGCGTAGTTATCCAATAAAGATTTTTTTCTATTTAAACGCAGCACTTGACACTTGTTTATGTTGAGGAACATTTGTTATTCTCTGCTCCATACTTCGATACCCTTCAGGTCCTCATGCATTTCGCTACTATTTTCCTGTATTTCGACATCTCGATATACTACAGCATCATCCGTTGTAAGCCTCATTAAACGTCCTATATTATCCAGGAAGTAATTTATATAAATTGTGAAACACAACGGTCCTACAACACGATCTTGGGGCACGTCAGAATTCACACCTCAGAAGACGTCTCTCCGTTGAGAATGACTTGCTGCGTTCTGTTACCTAGAAACTCTTCAGTCACACCGTCCTTCTAATGTTCCGCACGCCCGCATTTTATTCACAAGGAGACGATGTGGAACAATATCAAACGCCTTGCGGGTTTTGTGGATCTCGTTGCTTTCGGTAACCATGTCCATTCTTACAGAGGATATTTCCGGTTTCCAGAAATGTCGCAATGTTAGAACATAAAACGTGTCCTAAAATTCTGCAACTGACTTATGTCAGACGTATAGTCACACACTTTTGCGGAACTTGGACCACAAGCTTTTCTACGCTTAACATTTAGTAATTGTGTTTGACCTCTTTCGAAACATCCCCTCCCCCCTTTCACAACTGATGCATCGCTCCCGCTTCCACTTCCCGAAGCCGTCTTGGAACGCCTCTTTCCGGATCGCGTGAAGTGGCGTCTGCAAATTTTCTTTCAAATCTTCTACCTTTCAACGGCCTTTTCAACTTACAAAAAAAGTAAAAAAGTCCACAGCGGCCTGGTCTGGATAATACCGAGGAAGAGGATTCAGAAGCTCGTTAAACATTGCGAGGCGATGGGCTTTTCTGTCTTGACTCACGACCTGTAGGACAAACTTGACGGAAATGTGTTGCATTCCAAGATGCTATGTCAAGTTTTCATAACGTTATCGAACTGAAATGCTGCATTCTGCAATCTCTCGGACAATCAGTCTTTGATTGGCACGCCACAATTCCGTTGCCGTTCCTGACGTGATCGTCGTCGGTAGACGTCGAAGGGCACACTGAACGAGGCTCAACTTTCTTCGGGCCATGTTTTAAACCTCTTGAACCATTCGTAACACCGAGTTTGTGTTACGCACTCACCACCGCAGGCCCCCTTCATCATACGGTGTGTCTCTGTAAAAGTTTCGTTGAATTTCACGCTGAATTTATTGCAGGCGGCTTGCTCCTCTAACTCTGCCATCTCGAAATTCGTAAACTGTGCGACACAACGGTCTACTCAGTACAACACTGGACAAGAACAGACAAACAACAGCGTAACTCCCGGCAGAAACACATTCCATACTTGCGTGTGCAGGGATGCCAACCGCATTCTGGTCCGTTGGCACGAAGTTATGAATGTTCCGGATTCTTTTGAACAGACCTCGTACGTTTGAGGAAGCAATACACTGGCTGACTCTTGGAGAACCGGACGCTCTCGGAACTGTGACAGGAGGCCGTAGCGCCGTGCAGACTGTCTGACGCTGGAGTTTGCGGATCACCGCGCGACGCTGTCTCGCTTAGTAAATGTACCAATAACGAAACGGGCTACTCTCCTCTGGATCTTCCCCATCTCTCCTGCCGGCCAGATCCCACACTGATGAGCAATATTCGAGTGTTGATCGAAAAGTGTCTTGTTAAGTACTACCACAGTCTAACATATACAGTCGCGACACTCACTGCTGTAAAAGTTGTTACCAACTGACAGTTGCTGCGACACTAGCGCTCCTAGCAGTGGACAAGCTGCCGAAGTAGTGATGTTTCTTTATAATTGCTTTTGTACGTAATTAACGAAACACTTACTATAATTTTTGCGTTAAAGGAATTATTAAAATATCGAGAGACAAACATAATACGAAAATTAATATAAAACCGGCCTCATTTAAATGATTCAATGGTATAAAGAACAACTCTGTCATGTACAAATCCTTACGAATCTGTGTATATTTGCAGCTTATTCCGCTGAAAATAAGTTGCATATGAACATAATGCCATAATACATTTCTGTTATGGTCTGTTCTTACTATGACAGCCAGTTTTTGACGTGTATCAATTCGGTACGGAGTCTTAATGATTCTCACATTTTTACACGTCACTCGTCTTTCTTATACGTCCATATTCTTTTAAGTGTAACCGGCCGCGGTGGCCGAGGGGACTGAGGCGCTTCAGTCACGGTCTGCACGGCTACTACGGTCGGGGGTTCGAATCCCCCCTCGGGCATGGATATTTGTGCCGTCCTTAGTTGTAGGTAGTTCATAAGTAGTTTGTAAGTTTAGGGACTGATGACCCCGTAGTTAAGTCCCTTAAGCTTAACAAACATTTGAATATTTTTTTAAGTGTAATAACTTTAGCTTTAAAATACCAATGTTTTGATTATTCTTGCCGTTTGTGGTTCAGGTGTAGCAACAATAGTGGAATTTGGTTCTTCTTTGTTGGAAAACAGTTTGATTGCTTTTATCGTTGTATTGCCATATCTGTGACGTTTTTGCTTCAGCTACAGCTGTGATGGTTGATTTGGTATGTTAAATACCGTATTTATTAAATTCTATATATGTTTCTCATGTTCCACCATCACCGATTTTACTGGAATTGTAATGAAGAATACTTAATGTTCCTATTTTTAATAGATAATGAAATTACTCATTTAAAGCCTGTATGTTAAAGGATAATTGTAAATTAACTTTCCTGAAATGTAACGTTTCGTACCTTATCAGCGATCTTATGAAACCTAAGAAAGACAAATGGGGAGCTATTTTTAAATTATTACCTATTTATAAGGCACTACAGACGTTCCCTAATGTAAAAAGTATGCTGAAGTCAATCTAAACGATAGTATTCGCACTCATCAACTATCGTATTCAGAAACGTAGCTTGCCGGCCGCTTGAAGCGCTGCTATCGCAGCGTATAACAAACATCTGTGGGGGTGTCGTGACTGTGCATGTTAGACTGTGGTACTACGCTGGAATGGCCGTGCGGTCTCAGACGCCACGTCAAGGACTGTGCGGCCGGTCGTAATCGTATCGTCGCAAAACCGTTTGAAGACCAGAAATGAATTGTGACATGATGTGATTCAGTTAAGAACGAAATGCTCATGATTATAACCACTTGATTGATGCGTACTTTCACTTTCCATGAACTTTTTTTCTGGATTTGGGACACTTTTATGAATTCAAAACTGGACATGTTTTTTACGTTGTTGGAAAAAGCCCTTTTCGCCTCACCCTGTGCATGTACTTTTCGTATACCTATAATGTTTTGTTGCCTAATTCAAATGTTTATAAATCTGGGGGTGTTAACTTCTTTGGTTATTAGTCCCTAGGCTTAGAAACTACTTAAACTAAGTTAAATAACACACACACACACACACACACACACACACACACACACACACACACATGCCCGAGGTAGGACTCGAACCTCCGAACGGCAAGCAACTGCGCAGTTCCCAGAGAGACGCCTTAGAACGCTCGGTCTCTCCATCGCGGCTTTGCCTAATTACCAGGTATTAAAATTCTGAAGAATATGACTTGCTAATATTAAGTTTATTGGCAGTTTATACACGACCATATTAATTATTTACAACTACGTGTTTGCTCACTCAAATAACAATGTAACCGCAATAAGTCGGTATATGGGTCTATAATGCTTGGGAAAATGAAGTACGAATCGAAGTAGACTCTACTGAAATAGTTTATCTGCAATCAGAAACGTTCAGACATTATTTTCATACAGAAGTAATATTATTAAGTAGTTGTTAAATTTTCGAAGATCTCATCAAGAGCCGAAGGTATAGGCCTAAAGATACTACGAACAAATGAACATGTTAAACGATTTTCTTCAATGCCTGATACTATAACTAACCACTGTAAACAAGCACTTATTATTCGTAACATTACTCTCTTACTGTCACTATCCCTTGTAAGTCGAAAAAGAGCAGTTTCCCGGATATTTTCGACAGCGGCTACAATTTACAGCGCCTCAGTAAGATCCGAAATACGACCCCATTTTGAATGCGCTGTTCCACTCAAAATATACGTACAATACACAATTGTTTGTATAACCCAGCTGCTTGACAGCGCTGCAGTCGCGAAGCTGCAATAATCACTTGGAGCTTTGCGGTTCTTAAGTTAGACTCTGCTGTATCAGTGGCTGCATGTTTAAGCTCTTATTAGACCACAATCTGAGCTCTCTATCCAAACGGCTTGAGAAAGTAATTCAAAAGTAGTTTCACATATTCCTAAAAATAAAGCACTAACAAAATGTCAGTTCGGTTTTTGGAAAGGCTTTTTAACAGAGAATGCTTTATGCGCTTTCAGCGATCAAATATTAAATACTTTGAACATTTACACCCATTTAGATTTTTTAATGATCTGACAACGGCTTTTGATTGTGAAAATCATGAAATTATTCTATATAAGCTTAAGCAATGTGGGAGCTATCAAGAATGGAGTCCCACAGGGCTCATTCTTGGGTCTTTTGTTGTTCTTAACCTTTATCAATGACTTGCCATTTTGTATTCACGAGGATGCAGAGGTAGTTTTTTGATGGTGCAAGTATTGTAATCAGATCTGACAAACAAGAAGTAACTGATGAAATTGTATATAATGTCTTTCAGAAAATCATTAAGTGGTTCACTACAAATGGACTTCCGTTAAGGGGAGATGCGCGTGAAAATGACCAGAATTTGATTTCTTTTGTTCTTGGTAAAAGAGCATTTAATGCTGATATCAAAAATGTATAGTTTATGGGTATGATCATTTTGCGTTTGTTCTAAAATTTAGGTTGAACGTAATGTTGCGCAGAGGCCACGCCCATCTGTCAGTGTGAATTACGCGAGAATACGTAATCCATTATTTAGGGGACACTGATAGAAAAGCTTGAATGCGTTAGGCATGTACAAAAAAATGGCATCTAGGCTGAGAAAATTATGTAAAGACTTCAGTGAAAAAAAAAAAAAAAAAAAAAAAAAAAAAAAAAAAAAAAAAAAAAAAAAAAAACCTTTCAGACGCAAAACACATAGGTGGACTAGGTCGTCTTACAAAAGGTGAAAGTGATTCTTTGACTCAACATTATGGAGTAGAAATAAGAAAAAATGGAGGAGATTTGGAGAGCACGAGACCAACTGTTTGGATAACATGGTTTCACGGAGAGTCAACGGATGAAACCCCACAACATGGTTTTTGTCCAAAACAGGAAGATTAATTGTGCAAGTACTAGTATAGCAATGTTACAGGCTTACAATATACACACAAGAATCCCATACCACTTGCTGTAACGGAGATAATTAACCCTATATATCGGTCTCAAGCAAATAAAAAATCTACTTACGAAGTCTATGCATGGTCTCTCTCAGAATGCAAATGAAAGCTTCATTAGCTGCATGTGGGAGAGAATAATCAAAACTGTATTTGTTGGTCTGTCAGTGTTGAAAATTGGTGTAATAGATGCAGTAATAACTTTTAATGATGGTGCAACTTCGAGGATCAATATTATGAAGGAATTTAATATACAGACGGGAAGGAATATGACTTCATCTCTAAATGCTCCTGACAAGCGGCGGGTAACCGAAGCAGAGATAGCTGCAGAAACTGCTAGAACAACAGTAGGACAACTGGAGTATGCAGCTAGAATGTTCTAAAGCAGCATAGTGATAAGTTAATAAATTTGCTAATCTTCTTTTGCGATAAACCGAAAACATAAATTTACATTTTTCAGGTACACTTTTCTCCTAAATGACTGAAATTAAACTCACAAGAATTGGTACAGATATTTAGAATGACCTCCTCTACTTCCCTTGCCAAATATTTTCTGAAACGTTTATAACATGATGATGATGTCAGTGTCATTTGAGCAATATTTTTTAATATTTTTGTCGTATTTTTCACAGATCATCATCAGGGAAGGAAATTGGAGGCATAAAACACTTATGTGAATGTTGTCTGTACTCTGACTCTTTTTTCAAGCTGTGCAGTCAAAGTATTTCCCAAAAATCATTGATATTTTTTTTTTACTGACAACAATATTTATAATAATATGAGAAACGGAACACTATTTCACGACGGCGCCATTTTCTGTTGTCAGTACCAAAACATAATAAATATCTCAATGATATTTTAGCAAATGCTTTGACTAATGATTCTTTTTGTGTGTAAAATTTTTGAGCTATCTCTCATTTATAGACAGTAGCACTGTGAGGAAGAAGATAATGCTAAAAATGTAGCCCGTTAGGGGCGTGTCTCTTTAAATTTTGATAAAAAGTATACAAAGTTTTTTTACAGTAAATGGCATGACATAATTAAGACTTTGGGCAGAAGTTTTTAGCTAAGGTAGAATATTCAAATTTTTTGGGTCTGAGCATTGATGAGAGGTTGAATTGATAGAAACACATTGATGAACAGCAGCAATGTTTGAATTCGGCTACTTATGTAATCAGGGGTTATTGCTGATTTTGGTGGTAGACATAACAGTAAATTAGCGTGATCAGAAATTTCATTTATAAAATTCGTTATTAATAACCCAACCCTACTCAAAAGTAATAGCAGCGGGTATAACTACCACCTTATGACAAAGAATGGACATCATTATTCAACGTTAAATTTGGTCCAGAAAGGGGTTAATTATGCTCTCAGAAAAGTCTTTGGTCACTTTCCAAATAGCATCAAAAGACCAGCAGCCAACTTTCATTTTGAAGGAAATTAATTTTTTTAATGCAACTCCCGTTATTCTGAAAAAAATGAAAATAAAGAAATAAAAAATTCATGTTTTCAAATATCATACTAAGATACCTTTTATTAAACTGACACGTTCCACATCATTGTGAAATGTATTCGTGATCTAGGGACAAGCACTAATTTAATATCATCAAGTCTCTGTAACAAAGTATGATCGAATAAATAGCCTCTAGTATTGAAACCATGTATTTCAGAAGTTTATTAGACCCTCTGCTGTCGCGCATCTTCTCCTCGATCAATCCTTAGATTTTGTAAACGGTGAAAATGAATCACCCTGTAATGACTAATTTCTTGTAGAGCAAGATCAGAATGATATGTCGATAGCTGCCAGGTCAGTGAGGGACGAAGGTACCGAAACGACGAAGAAGGAAAAAATGAAAACTGAGAGAGCAGAAGAGGCGAGAATTGAGCGAACGTGCTGAGAGGGCGCGGTGTATTTCCGCGACGCGCCCCTCCCATTGAGAAAGGAGCGCCGTCCATCACGCTATAGTTGGCGCGGGGCGGCGCGGCATTCCAAAGCGTGGTTCTCACCCGACTGCGTGTTACACTTCGGTCGCCGGGTTACAGCACACCCAGCCGTCGCCTGGGGCAGCGTGTTGTTCTGCAACGGAGATAAATGCGCTGTGGGCACTGCTACAGGTTGAGGAAACGTAAATGCTTGCATTGAAAGTATCGTTCGCCACGTAGCGAAAGTTTATTTTCGTACCCTTGAAAGACTGCAAGGATCAGGTAACAGGTACTAAATAGCTTGTTTAGCTGAAAAAACAGCTGCAGTGGTTTATGTCGTCGGAGAATGTCTAAAATGTTAATTGGGTTGGACAAGACCCAGTAACGGGTCTCCTTTTTTTTTTCGACTGTAAACAGCAGCACAAGGAAAAAGTTTATCTGTGTTATTGACTTCTAACCGGTTTCTTAGACCAGTACAAATAATTAACGTATCTTTTTTGAAATAATCATCCTGATGTTGAAGCCCTTTATAAATATTTCATTTTTTTCTCCATGTGGATCTGCTTGAACAAAAAACAGGTTTTTCTTTTCATACCCACACATGTTTCGCAACAGTAGTAGCATCTTTAGTGCAATATTTTATTCTTTTTAATTTAACAACAGAAATATGTTTGTACAAGTTATTTTAAGTTCGTATTGTTAATTAGAAAATTCATAGGAGAATTTAATGTATGTCTAAATATTTCGTTTTTAAGTACTTACAGTTTTCCTGCATATTCTGTGTAGGTCCTCTTTGACAGATTGTCGACTATATGGCCTTTATGTACAAAACGTTTTCATACATAAATATTTGTTGTGCTTTTAATTTCATTTTTATGGTTATTTAATTCCGTCAATGAAGACACCAAAACACACACACACACACACACACACACACACACACACACAGAGAGAGAGAGAGAGAGAGGGGGGGGGGGATTTGTTTTTCACATAAAATTAAATAATACCAGACCCAACCATAAAAATGAAAAAAAGCAGATAAAATATTTCGATACAAAACAGTTTTGTAGGTAGGTGCCATGTAGTTGCAGATGACAAACTTTCAAAGTGGATCTACCCGGCCTATGTATGGTGTTTGTGCTGTCTTTAGAATAAGTTAGTTTATAAGTAGTTTGTAAGATTAGGGACAGATGACCCCGCAGTTAAGTACCATAAGCTTCACAAACATTTTAGCATTTTCATACTTTACTCATCGTGTCGTGGCATAGTGTGGCATGTGGTGACGTTGGCAACGGCCGCTGCATGTAACGTCAGCCAAGAGGTGATAGTATATGTAAATCAGTAAAGTTAATTTACTGAGCGGACAGTGGTACATACAAAAACCTGTCGACTATAGAGCAAGAACTCCATTAATTATGTACTTCGTGGTCAGCGGAGATAGTAAACCCGTCTTCCATATGTGTCTTCATAGTAACGAAAATGTTGTATTATGAAATGTTCCGGTTATGGTTTTAGTTACTTTATTGAGCGGACAAAGGTACATACAAAAACCCGTCAACCGCAGAGAACGAAAAGCATGAATCATTTCCTCCATGAGCTGGGAAAAAAGTAAACTCTCTCTTCACAATCAATAAAATTCTTCCGGGTATGAGACCGCGTCCTCATTTTATAAACTCTACCGACGTTTCAGCCACTATTGCAGACGGCCTTCATCAGGGTCTGTGTCTGACTGCTGAATGTACGATCGCTTGGGATTTATATATCAGCGGATGAGGGAGAGGAAAGGGGACTTTGGTTTTCCCTCATCCGCTGATATATAAACCCCAAGCAATCGTACATTCAGCAGTCAGACACAGACCCTGATGAAGGCCGCCTGCAACAGTGGCTGAAACGTCGGTAGAGTTTATAAAATGACGACGGGATCTCATACCCGGAAGAATTTTATTGATAGTCGCAACAGCCGCGGGAGTCTACGTTTGCATCCTATGTTCACAGTTACGAAAATGAAAGAAATCATACATTTGTGAGATTTTTAATCGTATGAAAACGATATATTTTATTTGATTATTGTGACGACAAAACATCTGTTACGGGCTGACAATTTTGTTGGCCCTGGCAAGAGCAATTCTGGATTGTTTGGGGTAACTGACATAGCTGGGAGATCACCGTGGGGACAGGACCACGTGTACCACTTCCGTTGCTTTTCTGGATCTCTCGGCAGCTTATGATACCGTCTGGAAGAAGGGCCTCCTAGTGAAGCTTTACAATCTCATTCCTTGTCCCATTTTATGGCGACTTGTGAACTCAATGCTAAGTGGCCGTCTGATCTCGGCAACACGGAAATTGGGTTTAGACAGCTTCACGATGGCCTCCCCCAGGGTTCGGTTCTTGCTTCCATTCTTTTTAATGTTTACACCGCTGATATTCCAGATACGCAATCTAGAAAGTTCATTTATGCCGATGATATTGCCAAAGCGTCACAACACAGAGACATCCATGTGACGGAAACTACTTTAACATCTGACCTAACTCTCCTCAGAAATTACTTCGCAATGTGGAAACTAAAGCCAAACCCAAATAAAACGGAAGTAGTTTGTTTCCACCTCAATAATAGGATGGCCGACTATAAACTTAATATCTCGTTTGATGGTGTTCAACTTGAACATAATGAACATCCAAAATACCTGAGAGTCATCTTGGATAGATCTCTTACTTTTAAGTACCACCTTCATAAAACAGCAGACAAAGTTAAAACTAGGAATAACATATTGCAGCACTCAGCAGGAACATCTTGGGAGACAGTGCTAAGGTTTTGCGTACAACAGCTTTGTCCCTAGTTTACTCTGCAGCTGAATACTGTTCTCCTGTCTGGCTCAACAGTGCTCATGTGAGAGACATTGATGTACAGTTAAATAGAGCAATGAGATTGATCAGTGGCACTCTGATGGCTACACCACTTCAATGGCTCCCAATATTATGCAACATCGTTCCTCCTGATCTAAGACGGAAGGAAGCCTTAATGAGAGAGTATTATAAGATCTTGTCCACTCCTGAGCTTCCTATCCTGCAAGACCTTCCACCACAGGTAAGCCGGATGAAATCACGTAAACCACCTCTTAAAACAGCTGTGCAACTACATGAGAGTGGCTTCTCGCCTAAATCAAACTGAGCAAGAACTTGGGATTCGTTTAATGGAAAAAACTGCTTCTGGATAGACGATCCCTCTAAGCAGCTCCAAGGAATGGACCTTCCCAGGAGAGAATGGTCTTTGATCAACCGCTTCCGAACTGGTGTTGGTCGCTGTAACTATTGGAAATTCAAATGGAGACAGACAGACGACCAGTCATGTGACTGTGGAGCAGACATAGAAACGATGACCCACATAATTACTAATTGCCCATTACGATCATTCTCAGGAGGGATTTGTTGTTGTTGGTTGTTTTAAGGGGACTAAACAGCTAGGTTATCAGTCCCCTGTTCCTAGCTGAGAGTCAACTGTCAATAAAGATAAAACAGTGCCCTGAAAATGACACCGCACAAAAGGGCAGGTTAACAATAGACAATACAAAACGAAGACACACACAATTAGTAAAAGAAAGTCACGAATGAAACTGGATAGCAGAGTACCTTGGCTGGCTGATCACAAAGAAAAAACAGGATGAGCCAGCCATACTGCACACACTAAGAACTCCTAAGGACGTGAAAAGTTGAAAAGCTGGGTTGGTGGTGGCCTAAGATGTCAGGCCACAGCACCTATCGTTAGATCGAGTCATAAAAACCAGCAGCGCGGATAAAACGTAAAACTTTGTTAACCATAGAGGCGTCGTCACCTAAAACTAAGGGTAGTGCGTCTGGAAGATTAAAAAAGTGCCGCAGGTTGGCTAAAATCGGACAGTCCATCAAAAGATGGGCCACTGTCATTACGACACAACATCGACACACGGGCGGGGACTCCCGGCGTAGGAGATTCCCATGGGTCAACCACGTGTGCCCAATACGGAGGCGGCAGAGGACAACCGCCTCTCGGCGGATCGGACGCAGTGAAGACTTCCACAGGGCTGTGGACGGCCTCACTGCCCGAAGCTTGTTTGGCGCATTCGCCATTGCCCACTCGGCGCTCCAAGCCCCGAGCACCTTCCGGTGCAACACCAATTTCATATCAGGTTCCATGACGCCAATATTTAGCGGTGGCTCCATAGCGGCCTGCTTGGCCTCAGGAGGGAAGACCGAACTCCATATAGTCAGCCAGGAAAGAAGTTGGCTCTGTGACAGAGATATGTTTTATCTTATTAATTAGACACTAGTATATCTTACTGAAGTATTATATGTAGCTGACATTATACCATACGATATATATATATATATATATATATATATATATATATATATATATATATATATATTACGGGCTAATATCTGATTGCCTTATTGAATAACCATCACTTGAATGATGTTTAGAAACATAACCTATATAAAAATAAATTTTCCTATATTGCATATGCATGGAGATCTATACACGATTTGTGTATGCTTACAAGGCTTGGGAAGAACTGAAGAATTGATAAGTATGTCATCTGTTTGACTGTGCTTCTTTATAAATTAATGCCTTTAGTTTCTTATTGTGTATTTGCTTTATCTGTTTCATTTTATTAGGAAGGAAGGAAGCTTGGAGTTTTACGCCCCGTCGACAGCGTGGAGAGACGGAGCTTACGCTCGGATTTCAAAGAAACCATTCCGGCATTTTCCTGGAGTGAATTAGGGAAATCACGGAAAACCTAAATCTGGATGACCGGAGGTGGATTTGAACCACCATCCTTCCGAATGCGAGTCCAGTGTGTTACCACTGAGCCACTTCGGTCGGTTTTAATTTTATTACCCTTCTTCAAGAATATAACACAGTAGAATACTGTTATATGTATGCTGCAAGCAGCCACAAGAGTTATACAAATCAATTTATTGAACCATTACTAGTTTCGGGCCTGAGCCCATCATCAGACGGCAGTGCTGCAGTATGGATCCTCTTATGGGGTGATTCTCCTGGTGCAAATAGGATTTTTGTTTGAAAAAAAAACCATTATGGTAATTGTTGGAGCAAAAACCCATGTATCATGTAGGGATTATTTCAAAGAGCTAAAAATACTAACAGTAACATCTCTGTTCATTCTTACCTTCTTGGTAAACATAAAAGAAAACCAAGACAGCCATGAACTACGAGTATCAATTCGTAAATATGATACATGTGAAAGGCAGAAGATTGACATCCCTGGCACTGGGCTCACAAAAACTCAAAATAGCTGCACATACAAAGGAATAAAATTATTTAGTATCTTACCAACCACAGCACTCAATGTATCACAGAATGTTTTCAGAGAAATTAAAAAAATGTGGCTTGAATAAAAACTTTCTATACTATAGAAAAATTTATAATGTTTAATAAAGATGATATAATATATTAAAACTGCTGTATGTTTCAACGAATCTATTATTTAAGTCTACTTTAAAATATTTTAAGTGTCTCAATGTTGTGCTTGTTTTATCATAATTCATGTAGATACAACCACTAACACGCATAAATTATTTCATTTCTTTATTTGTTGGAATGTTTCGGTCAACATGTATTTTCATTCAGACTATTGCATTTATACTTAATGAGTATTACCTATGTGTTTACTCCATTAACAAGATCAAATATTAAACTTCGTATAATAGTTGTATACAATATGTAAAATGATGACATCGATCGCATTTAAAATGCTTAAAGATCGATCAATAAATCAATCACGCAAGTATTGAGAACGTCAATGAATTTACATACCTGGGTAGTAAGATCACTTCAGATGCTAAATCTAAACGAGACATTCAAAGTAGATTATGTCAGGTAAAAGTTGCTTTCAATAAGAAACGTAAACTTCTCACAAAACAACAACATGAACATTCTTTTGAAGAAGAAGTTGTTGAAAACTTTTGTATGGAGTGTAATGTTGTATGGAAGTGAATCTTGGACCATGGAATACCGGAACATCGAAAGATAGACGCATATAAGATGTGGTTTTACCGTAAAATGTTGAAGATAAGCTGGGTTGATAAAATAACAAACGAACAGGTTTTGCAAAGAATTCGTTGGGGTTGTCTCTGAAAAAACACTGAGAAAAAGTCGCAATATCTGGATTGGTCATGTCTTGAGGCATGAAGGACTGCTAAAAATCATCTTGGAGGATGTGGTGGAGGGAGTGAACTGCAGAGGAAGACCAAGGCTAGAGTATATCAGGCAAATGGTGGACGATATGAACTGTAACAGCTACAGGGACATTAAACAAATGGCAAACAACAGGTCACTATGGACATGTGCTGCAAACCAACCTACGGATTGATAACCAAAGAAGATGAAAGTGTATTTATATGGTCCTGATTTTAATATAATGTTATTTGTAATGATTTTTATTCCTGCACTCTCTTAAGAAAGACAAATATTGCATCCAAACTCCATAATATGTAACTGAAGAGATCAACTGCAGTTCTTGAACAACATTGGCAATCTGTTATTAAATTACAAACTAGCGACCCTTAGCGGGTCGCACGGGTTCAGTTTATTAATACATAAAATGAAAGTACCATATAACATGTCTATATCGCCAGTAGTTATCTGTCAGTCAGTCCATCTAGAAAAGATTCATCCAAGAAATCTTTCCTAACATTTCAAACAAAACAAATTCAGCACGATTATAAATTTATTGAAACGAAATAAATAGGATTTCAAATTAGTGATCTGTCATTGTTACAAAAGAGATTCATTACTGATATCAATTATTTATCATGGAATGAAATCAGAATTGTTTTTTTTTCTTAGTGTTTTTAGTGCATTCACCGCACTTTTGGTGATAAATGACATTTTTTGGCTTTCCATTCGGGTATTTGTTTTAGTGTTCTGTTAGTTCACACCATTTACTATCCATCTCCTCCTTTCTGATATAAAAGATTGGTACATTGCATGTACACATAATACACATTAACATTTCGTAAATTAAGTATTTAATAGTTGCGAAACCCGGCATTGCTCGGTATATATTTTTCCATCTGCACACATCCCCTGTTCCCACCTCTCTTTGTGTCCATCTCCTCTTCCTCCTTTCTGTGTGTGTCCATTCCCTGCGTTACTCTTTTCCTTCTGCCACTTTCTCTGTCAACATAATCCTTCACCATCTCTAACCTTCCATCTCCTACGTCCCCCTCTTCTCTATGCTCAGCCATTCCCATATGCACATGTAACTCATTACGCTTTTTTAAATATTTCCTCTTTCCCATCTCTTCATTCATCTCGTCCTCAATCTGTGAGCATCTCGTCCCATCTCGTCCTTTTCTTCAGGACTGTTATTCTCCTCATAGGCATTCTGCATTTTATAACTTCTGTTCTTCGAACATCTTAAGTTATTTTATTGCTCTTGTAACAAAACTCATCTCCTACTTTTATTGTCCCGTTACTAATCTAATTCCTTATTCCGTTCATTCCATTCCTTTACCCTTGTTTTGTTCTATTAATATTAATCTTATATCTTACTGTCAAGATATCTTCCATTCCGTTTAGTTGCTCTTCCAGGTCCTTTCAAAAAGGATGTTCAAATGTTTGTAAAGTTATGGGGCCTAACTGCAGTGGTCATTGGTCCCTAAACTTACAAACTACTTAAACTAACTTATCCTAAGAACACACACACACACACACACAGTCATGTCCCAGGGAGGACTCGAACCTTCGACGGCGAGCAAACACGCGCTCCGCAGTAAAGCGCTTTAGAGCGCTCGGCCAGTCCACCGTGGCCATTCTATTCTTACGATGTTGTTGTCATGAAGGAACACATTCACTAGATTTGCACGATGAGCGCGAGAAATGTCGCCCATTAAGATGAATCCCTCACCGGAAAGCTCGCCGATATGCTTGCACTGTACGTCGTAGGACGTGATCCCTGTACCGTTTGATTCCCATCTACGGTGGCCCCACGTAATACCACCCCAAAACATTAGGGAACCACCGCGTTGCTCCACACAAGACGTTCAGGCTGACCAGGCTGCCGAGGAATGTCTGCTTAACGGCAGATGCGAGACTCGTTTGTGAATAGCACCGACATACTGTTGGGCCCATCTGTACCGCGCTGCATGATGCCTGGACATCACAGCTGGTTCTCGCCATGAACTTCTGGTTTCTGGAATCCATTTTCTACGTCGTACAAGAACATCTTTGCAAAAGATAGTTCTTTTGGATTTTAATCAAACCGGGAATTTAGAAATATCGTTCGGGCGAGCGAGGTAGGTGATGAATTTCGAACGTGCTCATATTGAATTTGATACAGTGTGAATTTAAGTGAAGGGCTCAGATCTTAGGCTTTAATTACAAGAACTATTAAAAGCATCAGAAATGATAGTAAGACCCAAAATATGCAACTGTCGAGCACAAATAATGAATCTTTGTCATCTCTTCGGGTTTTCTGCCTGTTACTGAAATGTGACTGATTCTCATTCAGCGAGACTCAGCAGGAGCTACGGTTCCTGAACACGACGGACAGTTGTACTGTCGAAATATTGAATCAGATCTTAGTATTCGGCAGAAAACCCGAAGAGACTACAGATTTATTACACTGGGAAAGCCTACGACGACATACAAATAATTAAGCTGCGAATGGCAGGCGTCGCTCTGCTGTTGTTCTTGATGCAAAGTAGACATCCAGCTGAGCTTGGAACCAAGGTGCCTGTTTTTCTTATGTGTACGACGGCGTTCAGTGTACTTGCTGAACCGTCAGCTCGTGTGCAGCGAATGTGAGGCGAGGGCAGCAGTACTGACCGCTCTTGCCGACGGCGGGCGCGCCCAGCACGGCCAGCTTGACCTCGCACAGCGACGACTTCTTGCGGCGGATGCCGCGCATGGCGGTCGAGTTCATGGCGGCGGCTGCGGCGGCGGCGGCTGCGGCATGGACCTGCAACACGACACGAGCCCGCCGCTGCACTACTCCGCTGCACTCCAGCCGACGCGCCGCGAGCTTCAGCTCTAGGCCAAGTACAAGTAAAATCTGCTGCGGCAGCCGTTATATCTCTTTTATTTCGGATGTGAGTAGTTTCGTACCAGTTACTATCTTCACAACAATTTTTACAGTTATAGAGAAAGCTGACTCTTTCTGAACAACGCTGAACGTCTTGTTCAGGAAGTGACAAGTTACTCTGTAACTGTAAAAACTTTTCTGAAGATGGCCAACTGACCCAAAACTGGTCATATACGAAATAAAAGCGATCTAATGATTGACATCCCAGATTTTCATTCAAATCAGGATCGCGGTTTGCATAAGACTCGTATATCTAGTTTTGATATGTTACATTACTTTAAATTTATCATTACATATACGAGATGCCATCTTTGCACGTGAAGTTATACGGAGCGTAGAAAAAATCGCGCACTAGCACTTCGTAGCGTGATTCCTCATATACTACCAACATAAAAATGTCTCTCACAAAATTTTGTCCAGCTGATATTTCTCCCCGACTTTGAATCGCATCTACGATCTCCTGATTGCTATCCCAAAACTCTGTTTACTGCAACAGTGCACCAGCTGCACAGCTCTGCGACTATATACGAAATTATTACCGTACTAGCTTATATGCCCTTGCTTCGCAACGGTTGTTAAAGAGGGACCTGTGTATATCATGATTTTTTACGGTTCAGGACCTAGGTCACCAGAAACAGAATCCTTGTTGGATCGCACTGTCACTAAACTCAGTTCTCCTAGCCAAGATGTCAAATTTAAGTAAAAGCCATTGTCCCAAATGATGAATGTTCGTAAAGTTTTTCATACAAAAAGTGAAATTAATTTAAGTTCGTACTCCGGAACGATGTAAATTCAATGTTCGGTTGTGTTCATAAAGTTAAGACTGAGTGTGTAATTGTCTGTTTGTATCGTTGAGATGAGAAATAGTAATAATAATAACAGAGTCATTTATTGGTTCAATGATGTAGTACTAAACTGTTTATCTCGCACAGTAAGTGTATGCTGAAGTATTAGAGTGCTGCAGTGGGGACAATGTAGTTATTCTGTATGCAGTTCTCCATTTTATCGAATAGTCGACCAATACTGAAAGCCTGGTAATTCAATCAACAGAGCAGTTCATGTCTGTTTATATAAGACGTCATGGTGGTGTCAATGTGCAATATAGCAAATCTGGGTAATAGTTGAAGAAATGGCGTCAGCTGATCCTCTGTATAGAACTTTCCATTAAATATAATAGTATTTCCAATTAATTGTCTTGACTGAGTTTGCAAGCATCGACCACTCTTTCAGCTAATACATGTCCCAGTCCTGCAGTGATTACTTTGTAAAGCACAAAGTTGAAATCGATCTTGTGTAATAGAACTATGTATTCAGAAGTCGGATTATAACTCTAAGCACACTTGTCTCTGCAAAAGGAAAATCCACAGCAAAAGTAAGTAATTACAAATTTTAATCACAATATTGTATTGAACAATTATGAAAGCAGGGACGTTTCTGATGAGTTTGTCGCTCTCGTGGCAGGCACGGAGCAGAAATATCTCTGGAGTGAGCATTCAGATGCGCAGAACAAATTTTCTTTCCTCAACATTAAGGTGGAAATATCGCCTGATATTGGGAAAAATCCACTAATCGCTGACTTTTTATCTTGGTCCTGTTTTGTTAAAATTATGCCTATATATTGACCCAAACTTTTCTCATGCTTCCTGTGAAAACCGCATGAAGATTCGTCCAGTAGTTTTGAAGATTGAAGGTAACAGCGACAGGCCTACATGTTCAGCTTTAATATTAGTATAGACTGACAGATAACTAATCTTTAACTTCTATTTACTGTGGCAGATAGGGTCAGGATGAAATTTTATGAGAGACGTGCTAGTATGTGAGGGATCGTGCTAAAATCCAACTGCGCAAATTGTTCTTCGTGTTCTATAATTAAACTATTTCAAACTGCCATCTTCTCTGTTTTCAAAATACTCTGCTAGTTAATTTCTCTGCAGCTATTACACCAACGGACCACTGATTAACTTCAGTTTCTTGCATCAAAGTCGCTCTTACACTACTTTAGTTA
This sequence comes from Locusta migratoria, assembly GCA_026315105.1. Lineage (NCBI taxonomy): Eukaryota > Metazoa > Arthropoda > Insecta > Orthoptera > Acrididae > Locusta > Locusta migratoria. The sequence goes on from CM048747.1 coordinate 499,479,108, forward strand.
AAATATTAATAATAATAATAATAAATTAATGAATTAATTGAAATAGTATTTTATTTTTTATTTTTATTTATTTATTTTTTGTATTTACGCTTTTGGTGAGAGTGGCAAACAAGCTATTATTTTCTTTAGTATATACAATCTGACAGACTAGACATACTACCGCACATTACACTTCATTCAAAAGACAGGCTAGACAGATAGATGTGAAAAACTATTGCCCACTCATCCAAACAGCCTGGGTATCTTGTTCTTAACAAGTATTACATACAGAAACAAAGAAGATTAAACGCTTCAGCTTAGCTTTAGGAAACGCAGAAGCATGAGGAGGCAGCTCTGGTGTTGCGTTTGATATTCGAGACAGTAATTATGTAAAACGAACACTTTTCGTATGCTTTAATGCTTTATCGCCATGAGTTCAACAATCTAAAAGAGTGGAAGATGTCGAGTAAGCTACAGTGAAAGACTAGTATTACACTTTATCTAGAAGAAACAAGAAGGAATAATAGGACTGGATCCCATTAAAAATGCAGTAATACAGGGATAAATACTTTCTCTTAAACTGTTCAAGTTGTAGGTTAAATGATCAATGACGAAAGCAAATATATTATTAAATTACAGAAGAAACAAATTCACTTGTTTACAGGAAACTGGTACATTTTCTTGGCCTGGAATTAAATTTACTAAAATATAAAGATATAAAAAAGCTTACTTTATATGTAGAGGTTCAAAGCTTGAATTTATCCTTAAAAGCAGGGGGGGGGGGGGGGGAGGAAGGTGGGACTTGTTACATTGTACTGAAATGGTAACATTGTATACATTTAACTGATAAGTGAAACTTATTTTAGAAAAGGAGAAAAGGGAAACTGGGTTTGATCATTTAATACTATAATGGAGTTTTTTGCGACATGTTTATTGACATGTTTTATTGAGAGAATGTAAAATTTCACATTTTACATCATATCTATGTTTTCTATGAGCAGATGTTTGGCAAAGTTCAATTTTTCTTTTTTTTTAAACAATTAGATTGCTATAACAACAAAATTAAATTCACAAGAAACTAGGAGGATCTTCTAGAAATTTCTTAGACCTTACTATTGATATCAGCGCGCGCGCGCACGCACACACACACACACACACAAACAGTTATTTAGTATTCACAGAAAATCAGTAGTAACTGATACAGTTATCCCTGCTAGCTCACAGCATCCACACTGACATAAACTTGCATTTTCCATTCGATGGTGAATCGCCTCATATCAGTTCCATTACCTGATTCTGCGTTTCAAACATAACTACAAAACGGCATAGCGTCCAGTAATGGCTATAGCTATGCCCTGATTGACAATATACTACATAAGAAGAAAATGAGAAAATTACACCACTTTCGTATTCTGGCCAACAAGAGCAAGTCAGTAGCGAGAAAAACTGGTTTGCATCCCATATTTAGGAAAATTTCAGATCACCTTGCCAGAAAGTTGAAATATAGAAATTGCAGACCCACTTCTAAGAAAACAGCAATTCAAAATATTTATTCAATATTCAATATTCAATATTTATTGACAAAATTCAACCCCTAGCACAGATTGGTGTGTATAAGATTACATGCAGGCATAGTGTAAGAGGGCTGTAGCTTTTAGATCATCTGAACACGAGAAAAGGTGGAGGTTGAAAAAGAAAGATTCAGCCTTTGCCAAAAATCTGCTCACAAAAACCATACTCATGATGTAGGCTGTGAAATCTTACATTCTCTCAAGAAAAGCAGAAAGATGATACTGTTGGAAATACTGAAAATCAGGAAACGTATGGTAGATGACGCCAATGTAGTATTAAATGAGCAAATGCAGATTCCCTTTTCCCCTCTACTAAAATAAGGTTTAGTTATCAGTTTGTTAAATGTGTCAAATGTTACCATTTCAATACTATTTCATAATCTAACGACCCCCAACTTTCCCTCCCCTCCCTGCTAATATTCAAGCTTTGAACCTTTATATGTAAATTCAAATTTTTCTATATTTTTATATTTTAGTAAATGTAATTCAATGTCTTAAAGATGTACCACTTTATATAAATTCAAATTTTTATATATTTTTATATTTTAGTGAATGTAATTCAGTGTCTTAAAGATATAGCACTTTATTGTGAACGTGTGAATTTGTATCTTCTCTGTGAAGAAATGTTAGCGATATTCAGTTGTTAGCTGAATGATGGCCTAAGAAGCGAAAAACCAGTTAATAAATCACTTGGTTCATAAAACCTTCCATTTTGTGGACAAGCAACCATAAGTTGGCATGCATGTAAAACTTTTTGAAAAGTCTTGGTCACAATTAGCTTTATTTCATATGACGCGTTTTGAGACCATCATCATCAGAAAAAGATTTTAAAAAACGATGGGAAATACAACCATCTTGGTATAGATGCCTGATTACAACTTAAAATATCATCATGGACGTCTAGTGACAGTTCAGAAGATTTCAACAGAATCCAGAACTTTTGTGCTATGTCTGATAATCAGGAACTTCACGAAACTTCTTGCTGTACGCTTGCCAGTCACATATTATTTTTGCACCCCCAGTCAAAGAACGGGCTACATATAAGTCAGTAACCTCGCTACGAAACGGGTTGAGTCAGAGGAGATGGACGATTGCCGCGGCGGAGCGCATTGAGGCGCTATGTTACGATGCGCGAGGCCGTTCTCCGTCGGGAGTTCGAATCCCCCTTCGGGCATGGATGTTTGTGCTGTCTTTAGTATAAGCTATATAAGTATGTTGTAAGTTTAGGGACTGATGACACCGCAGATAAGTCCTAAAAGCTTTACAAACATTTGAAAATTTGATTTAGATGGACCATTAATAAAGTGCTGAAAACATTTACGCCGCCTTTATTTCACAAAACGTGAGTGTTCTTAGTTGTAATAGATAAAGGTAATTAAACGAACAAATCATTCTTGTGCCCAGAGCCGTATAATATTTTATTCATTATACTCGACCGCTTCCGGAAGTTGCTGCCATCAACAGGTGATTAACAACATTTTATACATTAATAACAACAAGATAACATTTTTGCCGAATATCTTGTTGTTTTTGATGCATAATATTTTGTTCGTCTCCTGTTAATGGCAGCAACTGCCAAACCGGTCGAGTATAACGAATAAAACTATCACGCAGCTCTGGGCACAAGGGTGATTTTTTAAAAAAATACAACGTGGCTGTAGACCGTCACCTAAAAACAACATTAAACGAAAAAAAAAAAAAAACCTAAGACTTTTTTTATCAAAACCAGGTCGTTATTGGAAAATCTTCACGATATTTTTTAAAATCAAAAGCAGGTTGTGCATTCGAAAAAGGACTTCTTTACACATCTATAAATTAAAATACGTTGGAGGGTAGCATTCGCTGCCTTGCTTATTTATGCCTGGCGTTTTGAAGTGCTTAGAAAGCCCTCAGCAAGACGGTCGACACTCTTCGGCCGCTGTCCTGCCACCGTCCACTGTGTGCGAAGTGTCCGGCGACGATGGAGTGCAGGTCCCAACTGGTCGCAAGGACACATATTCAGTTTGTTCCTACATACTGGAGGAAGGTATTGGCGATGTGAACGTGGTGTGCCCACGCGTTATCATGGTGAACTGTCGCTGCTGTCGGTGATAGTCACGTGGCGTTCGTGCGTGGCACGCGACTTGTTCACTTCCACGCTGAGGCGATGGGGCTGCCTGCCTACAGCCGTTCCCGCAGGGAGCGTGTTTCTCAACGTTATGGAGGCTTTCCGAACGTGTCAGAACGAGCAAGTCAGAAATCCTGAACGTTCTCCAATAAGAGGATGAGGAAGGCCACGTTCGTGGCGCCGGCTCTTTTCGTTTCAAAGATGAAGACGCCATATCTGCAGTCAGTAGAAGAACATTATTTGCTGGTTTTCGTATTTATAACTTAAGTCCTATGAATGTATTCCATTCAAAGCAGTTAAAATGTTTCTATAGCTTATGGGACTTAACTATGGGGTCATAAGTCCTAAACTTACAAACTACTTTTGAACTAGCTAACACTAAGGGCGGCACAAATATCCATGCCCGAGGGGGGATTCGAACACCCGACCGTACTGGCTGTGCAGACCGTGACTGACGCGCCGCAGTCCCCTCGGCCACCGCGGCCGGCTCAAAGCAAGTCAGAGCAACTGATAAAGCTGACAATATCTCGAAAACCAGTCGTTACAGGTACTATTTGTGGTTAAAGGATTTTCCTATTATGAAACTTAGCCATTTAAAGGCAAACTTAGCCTGAAATTCCATCAAAAACATTGTACTCTGTACGATTTGCTGTAACTATATGTCAGTTAAAATATGTACGGTTATTATATCAGCAGACAGTAACAAGTGAGATGGTGTTCACTTAAACGACTGACTGGTTTAGTACTGGGAGTAGTATTGTGCACCAACTGTATGATGTAATGTAAATGTAAGTGCGCGTCCTGTGAAGAGTGCGTTCGATTGGTTTTATGTACAGGATAGTTTGCACCTTCCCTGGAGTAAAATATTTAGCACAACATTGTTTAAAGTCTTGTATTTTACGTGTTCCAAACATTCTATTACACAATAGTAAGACTGATCGAAGAACAATGTCCTTCGATTTTTACTAAATAGTGAGACTGATACAATAAGGTTTGATTTAACTGAAGGCCTATTCTAATATTATTTCGAAATGTTTGTCATGTAAATTTTATCAGTTGCTGCTCTTAAGGACTTTCTTTTAGTCTAACGTTCAGTGTATGGAAGTTGTTAATTATATATACCACAGACACAACGACATGACTGGAATACCCACAACAGCGGAAATGTGCATTGTAATAGAGCTAAAGCAGGAACTTTACTCCTTCCATTTCGTATACTGTCTCATTCCAGAACTCGATGCCGCCTACAACTATCCTGGAGCTCGTTGCGATCGCGTGTAGCATTTGATAGGACACACGTCCCATCAAAAAGGACACAGTTCGTTGTAATTGACGGTAAGTCATCGAGTAAAACAGAAGCGATATCTGGCGTTCCCCAGGGAAGCGTTATAGGTCCCCTACTCTTCCTTGTGTTTATAAACTATTTAGGAGACAATCTGAATAGCTCACTTAGACTGTTCGCAGATGATGCTGTCGTTTATCGGTTAGTGAAGTCAACAGAGGATGAAAAGCAACTGCAAAGCGATTTAGATAAAATTTCTACATGGTGCGAAAATTGGCAATTGACACTAAATAAAGAAAAGTGTGAAGTAATACACATGACCCCCAAACGAAATTCGCTGAACTTCAATTACGCGATAAATCAGTCAAACCTTAAGGTCGTAAATTCTACCAAATACCTAGGAGTTACAATTACGAACAACTTAGACTGGAGAGATCACATAGAAAATATTGTGGGGAAGGCGAACCAAAGATTACGTTTCATTGGCAGAACGCTTGAAGGATGCACCAGCTCCACCAAAGAGACTGCCTACATCACACTTGTGCGTCCTCTCCTGCAGTACTGTTGCGCGTTGTGGGACCCTCACCAGGTGGGAGTGACGGAAGTTACTGAGAAGGTTCAGAGAAAGAAAGTTCGTTTTGTTTTATCACATTACCGGGTGGAAAGCGTCACGGAAATGTTGCACGAATTGGGTGGAAGTCATTAAAAGAAAGACATTCATTGCGGCGTGATCTGTTTGCGAAGTTTCAAACACCGACTTTTACTTCTGGATATGAAAATATTTTCCTAGCACCCACTTACATAGGGAGATCCCAATAAAATAAGAGAAAGATCGATAACGGAAGAATTTAGGTGTTCTTTTTCCCCGCGCGCTATTAGAGAATGGAACGGTAGAGAAAAGTTATGAAAGTGGTTAATGAACCCTCTGCCAGGCACTTAAATGTAATTTGCAGAGTACCTAAGTAGATGTAGATGTATGCGCAAGTCGCACCGCTTCTGAACGTTCATCTACTCGGTGAACACGGCACGATAAACGTCCACCTTCAGATCCACGGTGCGCGTGCCGAAGGCCTGAGGCGTGCAGAGCTGCTAACTAATTCGCCTCGGCACTCTTCCGTCCTCAGGCGTCAGGCAAATCTGGAATCATTCGTGAAGAGAACCCGACACAGTTGAACGTGGTTTCATTCCAGATATTGCCTTCCCTATATCCCGCCGTGGCATAGTTATGTAGGACCAAATTAATTTAGTCGAGACTGCTAAACACCGATTGGGCCATGGTACCCCTCGCACTTGTATTCAGAAAGTCATCACGCAGTTATCTTTCATTGTACTCGGCGCACCTACGAAGCCTAATTTCAACGTAGCGATCATCAGCTGATTTTTTTTTTTTTTTTCACGGTGTGCTTTCTAGGGCCGGCCGCGGTGGCCGATGGGACTGAGGCGCTTCAGTCACGGTCTGCACGGCCACTACGGTCGGGGGTTCGAATCCCCCCTCGGGCATGGATATTTGTGCCGTCCTAGTTCGTAAGTAGTTCATAAGTAGTTTGTAAGTTTAGGGACTGATGACCCCGAAGTTAAGTCTCATAAGCTGTACAAACATTTGAACTTTTTTTTTTTTTTTTTTTTTTGCTTTCTAGGTAGAGCTTAAGATGTAATATTCTGCGTTAGAGGTGGAATGGCCAAATGAAGTCGTCGTGTTGTACGTCACTCCGGCTGCTGACTAACGTCTTGCTCTAAAATGACATTCTGATTTGAGGTACGCCGGCCGCGGTGGCCGAGGGGACTGAGGTGCTCCAGTCACGGTCTGCACGGACACTACGGTCGGGGGTTCGAATCCCCCCCTCGGGCATGTATATTACGCTTACAAACTACTTATGAACTAGCTAAGACTAAGGACGGCACAAATATCCATGCCCGAGGAGGGATTCGAACCCCCGACCGTAGTGGCCGTGCAGACCGTGACTGGAGCGCCTCAGTCCACTCGGCCACCGCGGCCGGCTGGAGGATTCGAACCTCCGACGAGGAACGACCTCGCGTAACGGAGCATAGCGCCTCAATGCGCTCGGCCACTCCACCGCAGCGAATTTTATATATAACTTCATGGACGCAAGGTTCCTGGATAAAAGAGGAGAGAGAGTACATCCTTCTCCCACATACTTATCTTACCAGTAAAATTATCAAATGCCTTTTCCAGTCTAGTAAGGCAATATAGCTTTGTTTATTTTTGTGTATTTCGCTCGATAAGCGGTCTCAGTGCTAGAAACGTTTCTCTTGTTCTCAATCCCCTTCTGAATTCAAACATGCACTCAGCATCTTTTCTTGAATTCTACTCAGAATTATTTTGATGAGTGTTTATGATGTATGTGATATTAGGCGTAAGGTTTGGTACTGTTCAAATATTGCAGCAGCCGCCTTGTTCAGTATAGCAACAATGATGCGTTTCTGGAAATCTATCGGGATCTCTCCTGTGTTATAAATAAACTTAATCAATTTAAACAGCCTAATTTTCTCACTCTCACCAGAATTCTCGATTAGTTCTAGAGGGATGACACCAATACCCGCTGCTTTGTTGTCCCGCAGTTCTTTAAGGGTTTTATCAAACTCTTCTTGCAAAATGTCGTCTCCTTTGTCACATTTCTCTAATTCCTCTTATTTTACTGTTACGTCCTCCGAAAGAGATCTTCCGTCATACAACTTCTCAATGTATTCTTTTCATCTTCTCAATATGTGTTCACCAAAAAAGCAGTTTCCCCTCTTTCTCTTCTACTGTACCTGAGTTTGTTATTTTGCGTTTGTTAAAATACGTATTGCTTTACAGTAGGCTACATCAGTTGTTCCAACATTGCGTATTTCGTTCCTTTGCACTTTTCTTCAAGAACATTTTGTTTTGCACTTCTAGATTCTCTATTGATCAAATTCCTCAGTCTTCTGTATCGTCTCACTGTGGATAGTGTGGTGGAAATGGGGATCTGGAGGCAGTCAATCATTCATGGCCTCGGTCATGCAATCCATGCTTTACGAATATCGACACGCAAATCTGTCAGGGCGCATTTTCGCAAGGAAGTCGTCTGCTGGCGGATAGCGGGTATCCGCCATTTTTATACGACCGGCACGACAAGGCCGTGGGGCGAATAAAACGTGTCTGAAAACAAATATGGCGGGCCGCGGTGTTTGTTTGGCGCGAGTCGATGGCAGTCGCAGCGGCGGCTGTTGACGCGTCTCAAGATAGTCGCTTCCCGCCGCTCCTCGCCGCCTGGTGGAGCAGCGCGGCGCCGCCCACGCGGCCGGATGCCGCCCCACGCCGCCCACAGAGCGCCGCCAGTGTGGCCGCAGCACACAGCGCCGGCAGCGGCAGGCGAGGCTGGTGTTAATGCGGGCGCCAACATAGAGACAAGGCACCACGACCATTAATATGAAAAAGGGTCTTTCACTAAGTGTGTTTGCCTCTGTAACTTATAAAATAATAGGTGACGAGAAATTTTAATGCGGTAGGTCAACACAAGAAATGATACAAATTCTGCGGAGCTATGAACATAGTTTATTGTATCATTTTCCAAAGAGTTACAGCACAAAGATATAATTTTTTAAATGGAACAATAGTTTTTTTCTATCGTGCATTGGATTCGTTGAAACCAGCTGCGTCCAAATTAATTTAAACTACATTCCTATCACTATTAGTTTGGGAGCTACAACCCTTCAAAGTTTCAGGGGCAGATACCACAAACGCTGAGCATAATGCAATGCGCCTTCTAAATGTGGTGCGGCCGAGTTATAATGTCGCCGGTGTCACGGAGCGAGAAGCCGACTGCCGACTGTCGCCGCACACGGCCGTATTCCCGACAGTTGGAGCCACACAAACAACCGGGGCTCAATATACCACAGTTACTGACATCGGATGACGATGGCATACACGAACAACGAGTACATTGACATGTTGCTGATGCTCGGCGAGTGCCGACACGATGCCACTGAAGCAGCCACGGTGTAGAGCCGTGGCAGCCATTACGTTCTTACTTGCCGAACAACGACTTAAGGAAACAGGCAGCTTGGTAATGCGCCGCAGTAACAGACGAAGACCTGCAAGAAGTGGGGATACGGAGGTGTTTGTTTTAGCTGCATTATACCACGATCCTCATGTCAGCTTACGAGCCGTTGCTGCAGTCGCTGGTGTCAGTCTCACATCTGTATGGCGTATAGTACACGGCCACAGGTTTCACCCGTACCGCCTGTCACTGACCCAGGAGCTGCATGGGAACGATTTCCGTGCAAGAGTGATATTCTGTGAGTGGGCCATGCGTAATTTCACGCTGGAGTCTTTACAAAGTGTTATGTTCTCTGATGAGTCCACGTTCACAAATTATGGTGCAGTGAATCGCCATAACATGCACTACTGGGCCGCAGACAATCCTAGGCGGGAACGACCTGTCGACCGTCAACGTAGGTGGTGTGGAATCCTTGGGGATGAAATCATCGGTCTACACTACTTCCCAGGTACACTGACAGGTGAGTTATATCGCGCTTTTCTAGCCGACAGTTTGGGTGATCTCCTTGAACATGTGTGTCTACACACGAGAGTCCATATGTGGATGCAGCACGATGGTCACCCAGCCCATTCTGCGCGTGCTGTTGTGGAAGAACTAAACAACAGGTTTGCAAGAAGATGGTTGGGGCGCCATGGTCCTCATAGATGGCACGCAAGGTCGCCTGATTTAACACCAGTAGATTTCTTTTTGTGGGGATATCTAAAGGATCGTGCTTATGTCACTGAGCCCATATCCCCAGATGATCTAAAACGGCGCATCGAGGACGATGTTACAACTCTTCCGCAGATCCTTTCGACGGCGCATTGCATTATGCATTCATCCAGACTGTCCCACTCAACATCGGAGATTCGGCGTACATCTCTCAGATTGTTTGGTGGGTCGTCCCGTCCAAAAACCGCCCTTTTCATTGTATCCCAGGCATGTTCCATAGGCTTCATGTCTGGAAAACAGGCTGGTCATTCTAATCTTGCTCTGTCGTTATGATGAAGGAACGCATTCACAATATGTGCACGAAGAACGCGAGAATTGTCGTCTATTAAGACGAATACGTTATCGAAATGCTGCTGATGTAATTTCACTATGCGTCGAGGTTGTACTGAACTGTACCCGTACACGACCACCAGTGGCGTACATAGGCCCCACACACTGCCACTTCCAAACACCAGGCAACCACCGCCTTGCTGCACTTGCTGGACAGCGTGTCTAAGACGTTTGGGTTCACCAGGCTGCCTCGAAAATAGTCTCCGGCGATTGTCTGGTAGAAGGCAGTCGCGAATTTTTTCTATTAACAGCACCTGATGCTAATTCTGACTCGTCCATTCAACATGCTGTTCTGACGTATTTGTACCGCGCTGCATGGTGTCTGGGTGTCAAAGCTGGAGCTCGCCAAGGAGATCGGGAAGTAAGTTGCATGATGCAGACTATTAAGCACAGTTTGCGTCGAAACTTACATACTTTGGCTGCATGAAAATCATTTTCAGCATGGCGGCGATCCTCTCGGGGTTCCTCCACAAATAGCTGCGGTGGTAGCCTCTGGGCGGCCAGGGCGAGGCAGGTCATCGACAGTTCCGGTATTTCTTACCTACTCAGCGTCCCAACAACTCGCTTTCGAGGCGTCTGGAGACTTCCCTTGACACGAAGTAACAATGCGGATACGGCCAAACTTCAGAATTGAACTTCTAGGCATGGCAGCAGGCAACAGAAGCAGTGTACTTCCTGGCGTTATGCCTAGAGCTGAGACGCCTTCGTACCCACTCTGTCGCCTTGGAATTTCCTTGAGACGGAAAATATTTTGTGTATGCGTCAGCACGGTCTTAGGAAGCATCACACCTGTGAAACTCAGCTTGCTATTTACTCACATAACTTCCTGCCAGCCATGTTTGAAGGATAACAGGCAGGCTGCATACCGTATTTATTGATTTCAGAAAGGCGTTTGAGAGGGTGCTGCACTGCAGACTGCTACCGAAGGTACGTCCATATTGAACAGCTTTCCAGATATGAGAGGCTGTATGTAATGGAACCTAGTACGTTCTACTCGACGGCGAGTACTCGTCAGAGACTAGGGTATCGTCAGAGAAGTGTGATAGGACCTTTAATATTTCATATATACATCAATGATGTGACGGACACAGTTAGTAGCAACCAGCGACTGTTTACTGGTGATGCTGTAGGGTACCAGAAAGTGTCGTCATTGAATAACTGTAGTAGGATGCAGGATGACTTAGACATAATTTATACTTGTTGTGAGGAATGAAAGAAATGTAGAAAAAATGTAAGTTGATGCAGGTGAGTATGAGAATCAATCCCATAAAGTCGGAATACAGCATTTGTATTGAGCTACTTAACACGGTTATTGGTCGCGTCGATTAAATATCTAGGCATAAATCTGCACGGCGAAATGAAATGGGGCGAGCGTGTAACGACAGTTTTGGGGAAGGAGTATGGTTGACATTGTTGCAAGAATTTTAGGAAGATGTGGTTCATCTGTAAAGGAGACCGCGTATTAAATGCGTCTTGAGTATTGCTCAAGTGTTTGGGATCCCCACCGGCTCTGTATCAAGAAAGAAAAAAAAATCAAATGTTCAAATGTTTGTATAGCTTATGGGACTTAACGACGGGGTCATCAGTCCCTAAACTTACAAACTACTTATGAATCAGCTGATACTAAGGACGGCACAAATATCCATGCCCGAGGGGGGATTCGAACCCCCGACCGTAGTGGCCGTACACACCATGACTGGAGCGCCTCAGTACCCTCGGCCACCGCGGCCGGCATCAAGAAAGACAGAAGCTATTCTGAGGTGGGCTGCTAGGTTCGTTACTGATAGGTTCGATCAATGTTCGAGTGTCACAGAGTTGCTTAGGGAACTCAAATGGGAATCGACGCAGGGAAGGCGACGTTCTTTCCGAGAAACACGTAGAGGAAATTTAGACGGCCGGAATTTGATGCTGACTGCAGAACGATTCTACTGCCGCCAACTTATATTTCGCGTAAAGACCACAAGGATAAGAGGTATTAGAGCTCTTATCGGCACACAGTTAACCGTTTTCCTCTCTTTCCGTTTGGGACTGGAACAGAGAGGGAAATGACTAGTAGTGTTGCGAGGTACCCTCCGCCGCGCACCTTACGGTGGACTGCCGAGTATGTATGTAGATGAAACACTGCGATACGCCCAGCCAGATTCGCGAGTTAGCTGTGTCTGTTGTTGAGATCGCTGAGTCAGGCTTTTGTGATGCCGCTACATTAGGAGGCAGCCGCTAGAACGCTGCCAGGATTTGGCCGACGAGGGGAGGAAAGGTCGCGGCTCTCGAGGTCTGGTACGGAATCGTCAACTCGCCCGCTGTGTCTCAAGCAACAAGAGAATGTGAACCGGTGGTAGCGGTCCGTCGGTTGTGGCAATAAAAGTGATACTCCTCTTTTCTTCGAGACACAAGATTAGCTATTTCCCTGCTATTATTGTAACACAATGTAAAATAATATTAGTCTCTATTCCAAGAAGTATATTCAGTGTCGGATTTCAGCATCCATGTATAAAACATAACGGAACCCAGAGCTGTTCTTCGCCGATTTGAGTGTCCATCTGTCACCGTCTTCACTCGATTACAGTTGTAAATATTGTTGTTTTACTTCTTTTATTTTGTTGTGAATTTATGTCGTTCACGATGATTGCACTAGGGTGCAATCTAGGCAACGTTAGATCATGGATAACAGTAAATGTCGTACGATATCTCCCTCTCTCTACCGCAGGCAGTGATTATCATCTTATATTCTAGTATCGCATAAGATGAACAACATGGATGAAGGAAACCCAGCCTTTTTCAAATGTGAGCTCTTGCTTTAACCACTAGACAGCTTCGAAGGTTACAGGCATGCTATGAATGCTATTGACTGTTACCAGAATAAAGATAGACTTAACAATACTCAGAGAATGTCGTCGCTTCAAGAATAGTCCTGAAACAGTATTCCATTAGCCGAGGACAAATTTACACTGCTTTGCATAATATTATTACAGCATATACACTGCACTGACCACGGGTTAGGTGAAAGGCTGAATGAACGCCAAGGTATGTGTTCGACGACTGCAGTGCAGCGATACAAGATGTGAACTCTGAACAGCCTTCTAAACAATAGTACACAATGACTAGAAATGCGCACAGAACTCTTTTTGAAGCTTGATCATAGACAAAAACTGTTTTATGGCAAGTGTATATTTGTGTTAGTGTTAATTTATTCTTATTGAGATGAAATTTCCTACTCTTTACAACCGTTAATGTTATACTGGGAATTTATGGCAGAATTACAGTCCCCTGTCGTTGGTCGAAAGAAGGCCCATACCAGTTGGACGAACTACTTTCCCATCACACTTTAAAATCCTGCATATCACTTTGTCCTCAATTCGTTAGGCGTTCATCCGAAATGAAAGCTGAAGCGAAAAGCCCCCTGTTCTCTACTTACTTTGGAAACTCTCAGTACAGTGGGAAATCTGCATGATGTCTACAGCAAGTACATAAGCTAACTGTGTAGTCCAGGTCACGTCGCATCTAGTCAGAGACATGTTGAGGGTCTTTAAACCTTTACCTTCATTTTCGCGTAGACACGTTCTTATTATTCCTCTAAAGCGTTCATAAACACCTATCTGGATGACTAGATTTTGTAAAATAAGAATCTCACAGTAGCTTCTCGGATCATTCATCGATACTGCCCGTCTGTGGGTGTGACAGGAGGCGGTTTCGTCAGTGTAGACACCGTTTGTATCGGTTACGTGACAGGGCGTGCGGTGCCGCTTCCGGTCGTGGGTTTGGGCGCTTCCGCCAGAGGCGGCGGGACCGCCGGACTGGCAGGCCTCTCAACGAGACTGCGCTGCCTGTTGTGGCACCACTGGTCTCTGCTGGTGTCGCGTAGAGGAAAGGACTCACAGAACACACTTTTAACCAACAACTTTGCTGCAGTTAATTCGGTTTACAATTACAAACTCCTCTTTATTATTTCACTAAAATATTTATTCTCGTGTAACACGCGTTTAGCCGTTGGTCGTAAACGAATCTTCAACGGACTTTCTCTCGAAAAATATCATCATGTAAGTAATTGACTTTTCGGTATATCTTTGACAGAAATTTATAGGAATGGTGGGAAAGGAAAACACTTTAAAATGTTTTGCAAATAAAATTTATTTATTTGGTCACTATTTGGTTTTCGTCTTCGTAGGCCATCTTCGGGTAGCAAATGTATGTTCCAGACTAGATAAAAAAACATACGGCTTATAGAGATATTATTTGGACGGAAGATGTCATTGCAATGTATTACATTAAATTGGTAACTTAAAATAGAAACTATGTTCTTTATCTCAAAGATGAAATATATTATTTTAATCTGTTACTTTTATCTGAAACTTAATTTAAGACTGGGGAAAATGCAAAACTGAGCCTGACTGTGTAATCATAACCTGACATTCCGTGTAATGTTTGTTGACTTCCAGTATTTTCAGTGGGGTCATCTTTCTACTTTTCCTTACGTAATCTAATACTTCACGTTCTATTTAACATTGTTAGTACTCTGACATGATATGGTCAACAAAGGTTGAATCTTTCTCGTTTAATCTCCAGTTTCTCTGACGTTCACATAATCTGTCACACCTCTGTCTGTCTGACTGACTGACTGACTAACTTTTCCACAATGTTTACATGTGATTTTATATACACCTTTCTGAGCTAAGGTTTGCAATTAAATAAAACTTTTGTTATATTGTTCTTGTAATAAAATGTAGGCTTATGATGTCGAGATTTCAAACTTTTACTAGTATTGTATGAAATTTTGGCCGGGATGATGCAATAGTTTTTGTTGTAACTACTAACTGATTCATATTATCCAGTATCTGTAAGTGATGTTATTTTACGTACGTCATGTTTTTGTACTATATTATGACGGCACAGCTGTATGCTTAATGGCCTTTTTCAAAGGCAAGCTGAGATAATGACATAGATGCACCACAGGATGGAAGGCTTCATGTTCGTGTTTCGGCTGTGCAGCCATGGGCTACGTGCTTGACTAGAGACCAGTCCAGAGATGTGGAGGCTAGGGAAGTCGCTGCAGTGTGCGTGGCAGTCATCCTGCTGGAATAACACATCATGTTTTTGTTTCAAGAGTGGCAAAAGAACGGGTCTTAGAACGTTATGAACGGACCGAGCGCTAGTCACGTTCCTTCAACGAACACCAAAGGTGGAGGAGAGTTGTGTCTTGTCTTACGAATTCTCCATCGACATTATATCCAGCTGTATCAGATCTGGCTGCATCAAGATCTGCATGAAAAAGATAATGAGAATCGTGGCACCTTCTGTACTTGAGCATTACGACAGGATACTCCATCCAGACATATCACGTAGCTTATTTACTGATGAAGCCAAATTTATCAATCAAGTCCAGGTAAACCACCGCAAGTCTGTTGACACTCCCCGTTTGTCAAGTGGAAATTCAGCGTTCATGGAATGTAAATGCGAGGTATTAGATAGTTAACCGTCAGCTCTTAAGCCCAATTTTCACAGATGGTATGCTGAACGCGCAACATACAATCCGCCACACTTATACTAGGAGGAACCTGTGGTGCCAACATGATGGCGTCCTGCCGGATTCGACTGCTATAGACTGTTTTCTGTGGTGAAGGATGAAAGATGTTGTCTACGAAGACATACCAACTATACCCGATATACAACCAGGTATTACGGCAACCTCCTCTGACATTTCCTCTGAAATGCTGAAATGTGTGCAGCAGTTTTTCCATACCAGACTGGTATCGTGCACTGACGCTGCCTGTAGCCATTCTGAACACAATGTGTGGTGGTCAGTTGTCTCTTTACCTGTCAGAATTGATATAAATAGTGTATAGACTGGGAGACCTATTGTTGTTTACACTAGCTACCACAGGTGCTGTGAAAACTGTTCACATTTCATATATGTTATTAAAAACTGTTAGTTGGCTAAGTGAGATCCGCACATCAGTAGGACTCTCCATTTGCGAAATATTTGCCGTGCACGTTTCAAGTGATTCACCCTATGTACAGGGTGTTCTACACAACTTTGTTACCGAAAATATCTCTGATATTACAATTGATATTGAAAACCGAATACATGGTCATGAATGTACGGCAAGGACTTATAAAAGTACTATGAGAAAGTCTAAAACGTAAACAAATATTGTTTTCAACACAATTTTAATGGATATACTATATTATTTCTTATACAAACAATACTATAGAAATAATAAAAAGAACGACGTTGGTTGCATCGTAATAAGTGAATCATATCGATAGAAAATGCGAAGCTAAATTGACGTTTGAAATACATGAAGCCCGCGTTAGCGCGTCGCAAGACTAACGCGAGACTCACAGTGTATCCATTAAAAATTGTGTTAAAAATAAAATTTGTTCATGTTTTAGACTGTCTCATGTTACTTTCATAAGCCCCTGCCGTACGTTCATGACCGTGAAGTCGTTTTTCAAAATCTGTTGTAATTCCAGAGATGGTTTCGGTGGAAAAATTGAGTGGGTCATCCTGTGTATATACAGAGTGTAAAATAAATATGTGGCAGAATTCCGGGATTCGATAGAGAACTTGACAAAAAGCCGAACATGTCTTGCACACATGTGAGTTATTTATTTTCGTAATGGTGTTACAGGCATTTGTTGTGGTGCACATAGCACAAACCACTTCACTGTCCAGGTTTGTCATTTGTGTTTGTAAAGTTCTCTACGGAAGGTGTTCAAAACGGTTACTACAAGCTGTATGCGCTGCACCATTGAATGGATCCTCGAGAATCGGGGCTTACTAGCTCCATGCCAGGGCAGTTTCCGCCAGGTCTCACTACCACCGATAATCTGGTGCATTGTAGCCGTTTTCTTTGATATGCACAAGTCGTATAACACAACCTGGCGACACCACAAACTCGCTAATTTAGATGTGTGGGGCTCCGGGGTTCGCTCCCGATTTTTATCAAAAACTTTTTAGCTGTTCGTACCTTTGGTGTTAAATTTGGTGCCTCCCGTAGCACCTCTCATGTGCAGTAGAATGGGATTGCTCAGGGCTTTGAGTGTGCTCTCACTTTTAGTGACCATTAAGGGCGTAGCAACAGCAGCTGGGTCGTTAGTGCCCCCTTCGCTCTATGCTGACGACTTCTGTATCTATTTTAGTTCCTCCAGCGCCCAAGTGTCTGAACGCTGCGACTGCTCGCGGCCCATGCAGCCCATGTCCATAGCTCGGCACGCTATCCGAAGCAACATCTGCTTTTCTGTGACGTGGTCGTCCGCCCTCAACAACGGCGACCCCGTTCAGGTCACACGATCGTCTTCCGCGTCCAGTCCTTATGGATGATTCAGTTTTAGGTTTTATTCGTGACGGTGGTTTTCACCACTCTATATAAAGTTTCCTTGTGGTGCCGCGTGGTTGACTCGTCCTCTTTTTAATCTCATGGTCGGTCATCCACATACATCGGCTTTGTCGTTCCATTTCTTTTCATTGTTCGGTATTTCTACGTGATTGTCTCATTTTGTATTGCCTCTTGTCGACTTCGTTGACATTTTACAGATTGAGTGGGATTTTCCTCCCAGTGCTATTTTACATCTGGAAAGATTTTCTTTCTGCATTGACACTTCTCTTGTGTCGCCCTGTGATGGAATGGGCGACTGATGACCTGCGCAGCCCCCCCCTCCCCCGCCCCCCTAAAACAGAAAACCAGCAAATGAAAAGGGCGTCAGGGACCCTCACTGCGGCCTGCTCACGCTCCCAGCCTCTGCATTAAACTTCTTTTTATGCACATAGCTCCGTGTTGTAATGGAATCCGGACTGCGGCTGGTTAGAGTTGTAATGCAAATTATCTACTTATCCACCGACTGTCGTAAATCTTCAGGCCCTTCTGTTGAAGAGGATTGCTGCTGTCTTCTTCATAAGTTGGATTTTCTTGTTCAGGAAACAGCGGACTCGTTCCTTAACCTGGTAAGGTATGTTCAATCGATGAAATCCATGTTGTAATTCTGAATAGAGACCGCAGCTGGCCGACTTTAAATTCAGACCATGTACTTATCCAACGACAGCCAGCTGTCGCCTAAGTAAAACAACATAGACTTACGGCTATTGGTGGATAAGTAGATAATTTGAATTAAAATTTTTCTTATGGGGTTATTTGAAAGCCATTTGATATGCCACACCTATTTATAACGTGGAATTGATGCGTCAGAGCATAGAGCGAGGTTGTTAGCGGCTACGACGGATGCCTGGCACACGGATACGAGTTAATGAATGACGCATCAATATAGCGACTTGCATTACAGCTCGTGGTAGCCGTTCCGAGCATCTTCTCTAGTGATATGTACGCAGAAAAATTACGCTGTATCGAAATAAATGAGCAACCTGAACAGTGAAGTGGTGTGTGTTATGTATGCCACAACAAATGTTTGTAACACGGTAACGAAAGCAACGATATGTTTGCAGGACATGTTCAGCTTGTTGAGCTTTGTGTGTGTATGTATGTGTATGTGTGTGTGTGTGTGTGAGAGAGAGAGAGAGAGAGAGAGAGAGAGAGAGAGAGAGAGAGAGAAGTGTCTACTGAAGCGAGAACTGCTGGCCATCACCCAGGAAACAAAGCCGAATAAATCAGTTTCAAAAATACCACTTGTTTCGGTACAGAGTAAAAGTTATGTCGCAGCAATAAATAAAACTTCAGAACTGAATGAAGTGAAAGTACTTCTGGTTGATGCAGACAGTGAAGTAACCCCTGCTGTGTCGCCAAAATGTGAGTAGCGCGTTCAAGAAACCTGAAAATTCAGTGTGGGATATGGATAAAATTGTGGAAGCTTACGAATAGAGTTCAGTTACTAGCGACAACACTGGTAGCTCATCTGATTTCTCAAACAGGTGGTTGTTCTGCCTGTGCTGGAAAAAAAATACGAGCGTGTCCGATAACACTAATGGAGAGTAGCGTTATTTGTATGTTTTATTTTCTTTCTTGAAACCCAAATAAACCGCTTGTGTCACACGCAGCAGGAAAGTGATTCTTGAGTTTCCATGTGATTCTTGAGTTTCTCCCGGCGTATTTGATAATCAAAATATCCACGGGTGTACAGCCGATCTATAGTGCCCAACGGGTTGGACACTACAGACCGGCTGAACATCCGTGGATATTTTGATTAACGAGTGCCATGTTTTACGCATGCTAAGCGCTTTACTGTTGAGAAACCTCGCCATCCGTCTCTTCACTCCTCTTTAAGGTGAACAGGTGATCAGGCCGTGCACTACACTTCTGCGGGATGGCCCAGCGGGAGTCGTTGTTTAGCCACACTGTCTCGATTCGTCGAATGGAGTGCAGGTACCTGTGTTAATGTTTGTCATACGTATGGGGCCTCCAACGCCAGACTGCGGTTTATTAAATGAACGTATTCCGGTATTGTTTATTTCATCCAAATCAAGGCCTGCGAGGCCTCCACGTCTTTGAGCTCTGGAAATTTGTGGGCTCCCCAGAACGAGAGACACAAGTTGCTGCATCCCCGCCCCCCTCCACGTCCAATTAATTCGCCACTGCCGGCTGTTCGGTTAAATTTTAGTCGGACTTGCCCTGTCACTCACAGCTACAGCGTATAATATCTGATATGATACTCTTACATAGTCTTGAGGATATACTACCTCATAGGTAACTCTTTGTAGGGACCAATCTACAATGAAATTATGATTACTGACTGTATCAGCGATGTCCTCGTTTGTGTAGCTTTTACGCTACATCTTGTCGGTGCGAGTGGCCTCAGCTAGCGGACACGCGCCAGCAGCGCGCTGCTCGAGCCGCCAGTTCTCGAGTGTGTCATGCTGGCCGTGAGATACTGGGTCACGCGCTGAGAGCGCTCGTTTTAACGCGGCTCCACTGTGGTTGGCACAGGGCTGGGCTCGCAGCTGCGTGGCTGTTGGCCGTGCTGTCAGATGAGCCCGCACTGATGTGACGTATTAGAACTAAAAGTATTTAAAATGACCACACAAAATACAAGCCGCCTGAGGTTCGACCCCTCCGTCGGGCATCGGTGTGTGTGTGCTGTCCTTAGATTAGCTTAAGTAGAGTCTGGGGACTGATGAGTTTCGTCACTTCGGATTACACACATTTGAACGTTTTTCATAAAATACAAAATACTTACTTGTATTTGTATTTGCAATACCTTTTCAGAGAAAGCAATTCGTATTTTGTGTAAAATACTTCTTGAAATATGTTCTCTGTTTCTTGAAATGATTTAGGAAATACAAGATAATTCACACAATTTTTCTCACTATGCCGTTAAACTGCTATTGGTGCTACTGGTTCAAGCTCTCCCTGATGTGACCTTAAGTAACTCCTATATTAGTAAATCTGTGCCCTCAATGTGGAAACCAATTCAAAACTAAATTTAATTATAGGCACCGGCTGAAATTGTGTTTTTATTATTTTTATTTTTTTAGGACACATGTCAAAACATTGTCATCATTTGTTGTTTGTGGCTTGAGTCTGCTGCACAAGTATAGCACTATGAAAACTTTGTCGATTCTCTGGCTGTTTTTGAAAACTAAGTTCTTATCATTATGCTGACTAAACGAAACAAATTTTGCTTTCGCTATTGCAGCCTGAAACAAAGTTTGATTCAGGTCTCAGGATACGTTCCTAGACACGTATATCAAGAGAAGCCATCATTTTTACTGTTTTTAGCAAATTGCCATTATGACCTCAATTACAGTTTTTCTTTGAAAAAGTAGTTACAATAACTTGCATAACTTGTATATTTATCATTAGTAAATAACTTCCAACGTGCGATTTTCACTACGTGACAACATGTGGGAGATAAGAGTGAAAAACGAAATTTCATATTAAAAGAGTCTTACGAGATACGCCGGTGGTTTCCCCGTGTACGAGAAACTGTTGCGACTGTGAAGTCCCTAGCTTTGAGCCTACTGTTGTTAGAATGTGTCGATATGCTCCTCACTTCCCACTCAGTTCATACGGCTGAGAACAGTCATCCTAAGTGTGTTGTCGCACCCATTGTCGGACTATATTGTTTCTTTGACGTTTCTCCTTCTGCACTTCGCCATAGCCCTTCTGCTCGTTCTACGTGAAACTTCAATTTGTACGCACAAAAAGTATTATTTATTACTTGTATAACCAACTGTAGACCGCAGCCTAAGTGGCAATTTGCACAGTTCCTCTTTTTGTATAAGAGATTGATTGTTCGCTCGTTTCATTATAACTGTAATTATAATTTATATATTTCGGAGGAAACATGAAAACTATCTTCCCTTTTCTCACCTCTCTCGCAACTGTTACAACAAGAGGAACGTCAGCTGTATCCAACGTCATTTTTCTTGCTTTCATAAACAATAAAATTATTAATAATTTCAAAAACAGCCAAAGTTGCACACAGCTGGGTCTTTTTATTGACGACCAGTTTCGGGCTTACCTGAGCCCATTATCAAGTCAAACCAACTCAATGTCATCACCAGTATACAAAAGATACATCAAATGTACAAAAATACTTCATATTCCTTTTTTTTAAACGTGTCAATATTCCACTTTCAACTTTCAGTTAAAATAAAATTATTTTAATCATGTGAAAGTAAATTAGAAACACTGTATTTCTTGAAAGATAGTAACCGTAATTTGAATTCACTAAATAAGTACCAATCACTTCCCATCTCATAAGAAAACGTGTGTAAAGTTTAACACCTGTTTACCACGCTCTGCTCTAGTACAAAATATTTCTTGGTTTGGAGAAAAATTAATGGGGTATTGTTTGTGAAACTAGTTATTTTGAAATTAAAATGATTGTGACATTGTATGTAAAAAGTATTTTAATGTAAGTATTTGAACTACGTATTTCATATTTTGTATTTAAATGAGAAATGTATTTACTATTTTGTACTTCAAACGGAACAATTTAAAAACTTTTGGATTTTGTGTTTAAATCCTTTTTAAAATGTATTTATCACATCTCTGCGAACACCACGGAAGAGTGCCGATAATACACATTCGGAAACAGACTTTTGAGTTTTTAATCGATTTAAATTGCATTGCGATTATCATAGTACGACATTTCAGTCAATAGGAACGACGCAATACCTATAGCCTTAAAGACGTGTACAGAAATATTATTGTCTGAAAACGAAATAACAGTTTATAACAGTTAAAATAAAATGCAATGAATTTATGTTATACCATAAGCTTACATGTATCTCTTCATAAAAGGCCCTAACGTACCTATTATTAGATTGTAAAACAGTCGGGTTGTTTTCATTTGGGTCTCAGTGAGCGAAATTTTGTTTTCAGTATTTCAGTAATCTCAAGACTGACAGACCCTCTCTTGACACATGACTTCACTGTAAGTCACGAAGTTCCAACTGAATTTCAGGAGCTGTGCTTCCAATGCTCACTGCGAAAATCTTCTTTATTATCTTCTTTACATATAAAGCAGTGTGTCTATGTGTTTTTGTGTTTGTGTGTACGTATTGAATACAAATCTACATTTTTGTTCCAATCTTTCTTAAATTTTGCGTAGGTAAGCTTCATTCCGCGAGGACGGTCGCCTTACTACACATAGTTCACGAGGTATGACGTCATAAACAGAAGTGCGAGAAACTGTTGCATAGCCCGCCGCGGTAGCCGAGCGTTCTGCGGCGCGTCAGTCAGTCTGCACGGCCACTACGGTCGGGGGTTCGAGTCCCCCCTCGGGCATGGATATTTCTGTCGTCCTTAGTATTAGCTAGTTCATAAGTATTTTGTAAGGTTAGGGACTGATGACCCCGTATTTAAGTCTCATAAGCTCTACAAACATTTGAACATTTGAACTGTTGCATTAAGCGACAATGCTGCACTTTTCCTCCTAAACCATTGGGCCGATTTCCTCCAAATTTCGTCCAAATATTCCTTACAGAGAGGTAACAATTCCTATAGGGGCAAGAACTACTTACGACAAATGGTTCAAGAGATATAAAATCACAAACAATAGATTCTTAAAAGAAAGAGAATACTTAGCGACTTGCAACAAACTTTAAACATAATTTCAAACAGTTAATATACTTTTTATGACGGACAACCACACCAAAAAGATGAAAGGAATAAAGTTTCTAGCTTACTACGTTTTCGCTGTTCATGGAGTAAAACTGCGGCATTCGGTATAACGTTACAACTTATAATTTCTGCACTACTGATTATACTCGCAGGAAATTTTACAGACAGTATACACACATAAAGTTAAATGCACCTTCGAAATTGTGTCACAGTATGACACGTAGGTCATGAGATACGAGGATATAAACAGTAATGTTCATGGAAAACCCACGTCATCACGCAGCAGATTTTAATATATTATTTCTTTACTACTAATAGCATTCGTAACAGATTCTACCGATATACAGCACTTTTACAAATGAATATATACCTTAAAAATTATACAATTGTAGAACATATAACTCAACAATATGAGATCATATCTATTACTATGGCTAAAAACCTGTCACATCATGCAACACGCTTTGATACATTTATTATTTACTACTAAGACACTCCTGTATTGCAATCACCTTAAAGAAATTCCTGAAAACTGACAGCTGTGTTGACGCTTTGAATTGTAAAGCGCACACCGCTATAGAGATACAAAAAAGGAAGAGAATTAAAGTGTCCATCCAACGAATACCCATTATTTCCGACAGATATTAATTTTAAATTCAAGAAACTGTAGTATCCATTAAGACTTGCATTTTATATTACGATTAATGAACCACAGAGCAGTCTATTCAATAGTGCAGATTGGAATTCACATGTGCATGTTTCACACACGGACCACTTTATGACACTTCCTCAAGGGCGAGCTGACTAAAGAATTTATTCATACTAGCTCCTGGACAAGAAACCAAAAGTATTGTATATAAGTTAGTTTTGAATTAAATGAATGACTGAGTGCTACATATCATTTGTATTTTGATGGCTACCTTTCTTTATTTGGAGACTGCACTTATAATTTTGCACATTATACGTCAGCTGTATGCAACGTCCTTATTTTTCTTGCTTTCAAAAACAATAAAATTATTAATAATTTCAAAAACAGCCAAAGTTGCACACAGCTGGTTCTTTTTATTGACGACCAATTTCGGGCTTACCTGAGCCCATTATCAAGTCAAACCAACTCAATGTCATCACCAGTATACAAAAGATACATCAAATGTACAAAAATTCTTCATATTCCCCCTTTTTTTAAACGTGTCATTATTCCACTTTCAACTTTCACTTAAAATAAAATTATTTTAATCATGTGGAAGTAAATTAGAAACATTGCATTTCTTGAAAGATATTAACAGTAATTTGAATTCATATGTTTTTAGAATATATATATATATATATATATATATATATATATATATATATATATATATATATATATAGGAAATGAACAGAGATAAGGAGAGAAGGGATAGGGACCTAACTCAAGGCTTTAATAAATACCTGGATAACGCCAGGTTTTCAGCTAGTACCAAATAAGTTTAATGTTTTATCATAAAGGTAAGAAATTCCCCTCTTTTGTAGCTGAATGCTGAATTAATTTTAAAAAAAGGGAAAAGAATGTGTTGCAAATTATAGTAATTTATTAAGGTGGCATGGAATAGTAAAATAATTTTATTTGAAAAAGATGGGTATTTCTTATTTTTATGGTAAAACATACCAAAATGAATTAGCAACTGAGGAAAATAACTGCAAATATTAACCGTATTAGGCTAAAACAGTTTCAAATCGATGTAAATCGCTGAATCCAGTATCGAAATTTCCTAACAACGTTTGTAAGAGAGCAAAAAATTCATCAACCTGTTCCCTCAGTGTGTGCTTTTCACTATTTATTTCATTTACAACTAGTGCAGTATTCGACAATTACGCGAATTACCTTCCTGAAGCTTTCTTTATTCGCAATAGGAATTTTCTTTTAAAAGCCTGAAACAGTGTAAAAAATATTGACAATAAGTTGAGAGGTAAATCAGCAAAGTTGTACTAAAGACATTCGAGTGCTTTGTAAGATCAGTTAAAAATGCAAGATGTAATATCCACAAGAATCAGAATTTCCGTTTGAAGAACTCCTCCTCGGCACCGCAAACACTGATAACAGGAGCTGGCGAAGCTCATCTCGCTGCGCGCGCTGCTAGCGGTGCTGGCAGACTGCGCTCGGGGGACTGCCAGCGCCCTTGTTAGAGCAGGCTTAAAGGTTTGTTTGCACGTGGCAAGACGTTCCTTTGTACACTGAGTGTCCGGTGAGAACGGCTCGTATTTGGCATTCGAAAGTCTCCTGATATGTAATTTACTTTCTGTAGTAGCGTTGCAATCCTTAACCGTTACATCTTTCTGTGTGCGAAAATTACAAGGCACGCCTCATTAAGTTCACATAGCTCTAAAGTAACATTATTACCTGCTAACCTTTCTTCCACTTTGAGAGGAAAAAGGTGGAATATTTTTAATAAAGAAGTTATTTATTGAAACTGATATTCGAATTGCTGAATTGGTCCCAAATGCCAACGTTGTCGACACAAGCCCGGGGACGCTCGATACGAAGGTAACGAGTACGAATCCTGGTTATGGAATAAATTTTCGCCACCAATATTAGACTCGCAAGCAAAGGAATGTTGGCGGCGTAAATTTCTAGATCGCCAGTCTTTGTAGGTCACAGATGTTTGTGTGTTGGGAGCGGTCTATTTGTTTTTAAAAGGAAGATTCCAATGCCAAGAAAAATACATTTCTGGTTATTAGCCTCGCATCACCAGTTTTGACATTGTCATGGGATCTGAAACATATGAACACTACACCAAAAAGGAGCGTCTTGGAGTCAAATAACCTGGATTAATTACAGGCCTCTCTTCACTGTCTCATAGGATGGAGGCATGTTATAACACTGATGGCGATACTTGTAGGGGGACCAAACTGCCTAGGTCATCAGGAGAGTGAGGATAAGAAAGGACTGAAATGGAAAGGAAATGTCGTTTGTCATGCTATTGCGTAGTTATACAGGGTGGTCCATTGATAGTGAACAGGCCAAATACCTCACAAAATAAGCATCAAACGAAAAATCTACAAATAACAAGACTTTTCTTGCATGGAGGAGGAAAACAGATGACACTATGGTTGGCCCGCTAGATGGCGCTGCCATAGGTCAAACGGATAATAACTGCATTTTTAAAAATAAGTATACCCATTTTTATTACATATTCGCCTAGTACGTAAATAAATATGAATGTTTTATTTGGAACACTTTTTTCGCTTTGTGGTAGATGGCGCTGTAATATTCACAAACATATTACTCGCAGTTTTACATGAACAGTGGGTAGAGGCAGGTTTTTTAAATTAAAACACAGAACGTAGGTACGTTTGAACTTTATTTCGGTTGTTTCAATGTGATACATGTACTTTTGTGAAATTATCATACATTATTAGAACGCATGCTGTTACTGTGTGATTACCTGTAATTACCTCATGACTTCAAAATGATGTCCTTCAACTTCAATGAATTTGACAATACGCGTAACGAAATTCTCGTCAACGGCGAGTCGAACCTCCGACGGTGAGAAGCCGCGCGTTCTGCAGCAAGGCGGCCACTCCAACGCGGCAGGTTCTTTGAGAAATCGGTGTGATTGTCTCCAGTGAAGATGGTGAGGATGGGCGTGGCGATGGTTACAGTGCATCGAAGTCTACATGACACGTGACTTCTGTTTTATACAGCTGATGAGGATGTTGTAGTATGCTCGTACATGATGTACTTGAGATTAAATAAATCTCGAGACTTTATACCCCATTTACCGAAACAAGAGGACAGCTTTATAACGTGTGTTCACAGCGAATGCAGTAGTTCGCCTTCAGCAATGTTCTCACATGTATTGACAATCCGCTGACGCATTTTTCAGGCGTTGCCGGTGAATCACGATAACAAGTAACCTTCAATTTTACCCACAGAAGGAAATCCTGGGGTGTAAGATCCGGTGAACGTGCGGGCCTTGGTATGGTGCTTCTACGACCAATCTACCTGTCATTAAATATTCCATTTAAGACCGCATCAACTGCACGCGAGCCATGTGCCGGATATCGCCATTCTGTCATGCAGTGAAACATCTTGCAGTAAAATCGGTAGAACATTACGCAAGAAATCAACATACATTGCACCATTTAGATTGCCATCGATAAAACAGGGGCCAATTATCCTTCCTCCAATAATGCTGCACCATACATAAACCCGGCAAGGTCGCTGATGTTCCACTTGTCGCAGCCATCGTGGATTTTCCGTTGCTCAATAGTGCATATTATGCGGGTCTACGTTACCTCTGTTTGTGAATGACGCTTCGTCACTAAACAGAACGGGTGAAAAAAAATCTGTTATCGTCCCGATATTTATTTTACGCCCAGTGACAAAACTGTACACACATTCTAAGTCTACGCCATGCAAATCCTGGTGCATAGAAATATGGTACGGGTGAAATTTATGTTGATGTAGAATTCTCAACACCGACTTTTTCAGATTTCCGATTCTCGCTCAATTTGCTACTGATGTGCGGAATAGCCGAAACTCCAGTTAAAACACTTACTTCGACATCATAATTTGTTGCAGGTCGTGGTTGACGTTTCACTTGTGGCTGAACACTTCCTGTCTCTTTCAATAACGTAACTATCCGATGAAAGGTCCGGACACTTGGATGACGTCTTCCAGGATAAAGATCAACATACATAGCACAGACCCGTTGGGAATTTGATCACAATAGCCTTATATAAATAGCATATCGACCTTTTCTGCAATTGGTAAACGGTCCATTTTAACACGAGTAATGTATCACGAAGCAAATACCGTCCGCACTGGCGAAATGTTACGCGATGCCACGTACGTATATATATGTGACTATTAAAGCGCCATATATAACAATATAACGTGCATATTTATTTACGTACTAGACGAATATATAATAAAAATGGGGGTACCTATTTTACAAAAGTCAGTTGATATCCGTTTGACCTATGACAGCGCCATCTAGCGGGCCAACCATAGCGCCATCTGTTTTCCCCTTTCAAATTCAAATGTTTGTAAATCTATCGGACCAGACTGCGTAGTAATCAGTCCGTAGCTTACAAACTAAGGAAAACTAACCTACGGACAACAACACACACCCATGCCCCAGGTAGGACTCGAACCTCCGACGGCGAGCAACCACGCGCTCCGCAGCGAGGCGCCTTAGACCACTCGGCTACTCCATCGCGGCTTTCCCCCTTCAAGCTAGAAATGTTTTGTGCGTTGTAGATTTTTCGTTTGATGCTTATTTCTGGAGATATTTGGCCCGGTCACTATAAAATGTTCGTAGAGCTTATGGGACTGAACTACGGGGTCATCAGTTCCTAAACTTACAAACTACTTATCAACTAGCTAATACTAAGGACGGCACAAATATCCATGCCCGAGAGGAGATTCGAATCCTCGACCGTAGCTGTCACTATCAATGGGCCACCCTGTATAATAATGAGAACGTAGCACTTTACACTGGTCTATGTTGAGGTTCATTTGCCATTACCTGCGCCATACGTCTATACGCTACAGATCATCGTGCATTTGACTACCCTTTTCCAGTGGTTCAACTTCTAGATAGACTACAGCGTCATCCGTATAAAGTCTCAGTGAACTTCCGATGTTATTTACGAGGTCTGCGAAAAGCAACGGTACTGTAACACTCCTCTAGGCTACGTCTAAAGATTGCTCTCCGTTGAGAATGACATGCTGCACTCTGTTAGATACAAACGCCTCAGCGCGTCACACAGTTGGTCTTATTCCACACGATCGCAGGCTTTTAATGAGGCGACGGTATCTAACGCCTTGCAGAAGTCAAGGAACACGGCGTCTGCCTGCGATCCTGTATCTAGTTCCCTCTGTATGCCGTGAATGAATAGCCTGAGATCGGTTTCACATGATCCTTGCTTTTGTAAACCATGTTAATTCCTAGAAAGGAGATTTCTGGTATCTATAAATATCATATACTCTAATACAAAACACGATCCACAATTCTACAACTGAATGATATCAGAGATGTAGCCTATAGTTTTGCGCAACTGATCGACAACTCTTCTTTTAAGCGAGAACTACGCTTTTTTTGCAATACTTAAGAACACTTCGCTCCACTAGAGACCTTCGCTACACTGCTACTAGGAGGGAGGTGGGGCAAGTTCCTTGGCATATTCCGCGTAAAATCGAATTGGTATCACACCAGGTCCAGCGGCCGTTCCTCTGACAGGCGATTTCACTTGTTTTTCTGTCGCTCTGATATTTATTTAAATCAAATGTTCAAATGTTCAAATGTTTGTATAGTCTATGGGACTTAACTACGGGGTCGTCAGTCCCTAAACTTACAAACTACTTATGAACTACTTACGAACTAGGACGGCACAAATATCCCGACCGTAGTGGCCGTGCAGAACGTGACTGGAGCGCCTCAGTCTCCTCGGCCACCGCGGCCGGCTGTGTGTCATCATCTGTTTCAACGCAGTTATGGTCACAGTGTCTGGATTCCCGCTTTAGATCAGTTTACCGATTTGGCGTATGACAAAAATTTCTTAGTATTTTGTGCCAATTCGGTGTACAAGATACATTGCTGTCAAAGGCGTTGAACGCTTCTCGCATGGCGCTCCTTCTGCTAATTTTAGCATCGTTTAACTTTTGCTTGTCTGCTAGACTTTGGCAACGTTTATAGCTGCCGTGATGGTCTCTTTGCTTTCGTAACAGATTCCTAACTCGATTGAAACCGAGCGAGGTGGCGCAGTGGTAACACACTGGACTCGCATTCGGAAGGATGGTGGTTCAAATCCACCTCCGGCCATCCTGATTTAGGTTTTCCGTGATTTACCTAAATCACTCCAGGCAAATGCCGGAATGGTTCCTTTCAAAAGGCACGGCCGAATTCCTTCCATATCTTTACCCAGACATTCCGAGCGTAAGCTCCGTCACTAATGACCACCACTCGATTGTTGAAACGCGGTGGATCTTTCTCGTCTCCCCATAATTTTACTCGGCACATACCGGGTGATCAAAAAGTCTGTATAAATGTGAAAACTTAATAAATCACGGAGTAATGTAAATAAAGAACTAAAAATTGACACATGCTGGGAATGACATGGAGTTAAAAAAAAAAAAAAAAAAGAAAAGAAAAAATGTCCGACAGATGGCGCTTCATCTGATCAGAAAAGCAATAATTTGCATAGCAAATTAAGATAAAGTAAAGATGATGTTCTTTACAGGAAATGCTCAATATGTTCACCATCATTCCTCGACAATAACTATAGTCGAGGAATAATGTTGTGAACAACACTGTAAAGCATGTAGGGAGTTATGCTGAGGCATTAGCGTCAGATCAGCATCCCTAGAGATGACGGTCGATCACGATACACTTGCGACTTCAGGTAACCACAAAGCCAATAATAACACGTAAGTGTGGGGTCCTGCGAGGCCAAGCATGACGAAAGTGGCGGCTGAGCACACGATCATCATCAAACGACGCGCGCAAGAGATCTTTCACGCTTCTCCCTTCTCCCCTGGGAGGTTGTTTGCTGTCGAGAATGTTAAGATCCCGCCTTTAACAATGAGAAGAGTTCCAGTCAGCAGCAGAGACGACCAGTTGGACGGTGAAGTGCTTGTCGATCGCCAAAAGCTAACCAGTATAACAAAGGATATCTACATACCAGCGGCTATTGTGGGAATTATAGACGGTAGAGGAGAACTTTAGATCACCAATTTTCATGAGCAATAACGACTCATTCCTAAAGGAATGTGTATTGGAATAGCTGAAGCAGTCCAAGACAAAGTCTCATGCTCTGCTGTTACTGCTGACAAAGCACTGACGGAAACTACTATGGCATTGCATATAAGGCCCGGTCTGACACAGGACAATGTCAGCAGGTTTTTACTACACCAATTTTCAGGAGTATTCCTGGCCAGGCAGGAGAAGAGCGAGATGAAACGGCCTATGATAACGCAGCGTGTCAATACTGGGGATGATACACCAATTAGCCAGTGTTCATACAGAGTGTCGCCAACTAAAAGACGAATAATTCCGGAGTAAGTAGAGAAGATGTTGCACGATGACATTCAACCTTCAGAAATCCCTGGTCATCTCTGGTAGTCCTCGTGAAGATGAAGGATGGCATGTGGCGTTTCTGTGTCGACTATCGGCGGCTGAACCAAATCACAAAGAAAGATGTCTACCCATTGCCACGCAGACGACACGTTAGATTGTTTGAAAAGAGCTACATACTTCTCAACCATGGACATGCAGACAGGTTGCTGGCAAATCGACGTTGACGAAGCAGACGGGAGAAGACTGCTTTTGAATTCAAGCTCATGCCTTTTGATCTATGTAATGCCCCAGCCACATTCGAACGCATGATGGCCAATTTGCTTCGACATATTAAATGGACGCCAGGTCTTTGTTATATAGATGACATTATCGTATTCTCAAGGACATTTGCAGAACATCTAAGCTGCCTGTCAACTGTGTTGAAGTGTGTTCAGACAGCATGACTCCACCTCAACCCAAAGAAATGCCTCTATGTCGCCAAAGAAATAGAAGTCCTGTGGTACCTAGTGAACGGAGATGGTTTGCGTCCTGATCCAGATAAAATAAGGGCAGCATTTCCGACTCCTCAGCACATCCGTGATGTGAGAAGTTTCCTCGGTCTGTGCTCATACTATCGTCGTTTCATAGAAGGTATTTGTAACAATGCACGTCCATTGCAAGAACTTCTGTAGGGAAACGCCAAGTTTTACTGGGACGAGATGAAAGAAAGAGCTTTCCGAGAATTTACGGAGGCTCTAACTTCCGCACTAGTTCTAGTCTTATACGACGAGAATGCGGAAACCGAACTTCACACAGACGCTAGTGGTTATGGGTTTGGCGCAGTAATTGTAAAAATTCACGAAGGTACTGAAAAGATGACAGCTTATGCATCAAGAATTCTCTCAATGTCTGAGATGAACTACTCTACGAGAAGGAGTGTCTCGCCGTTATCTTGGCTATCAACAAGTTCCGGCCGTATCTATTCGGTAACCATTCCCGTTGTGACAAACCACCATTCTTTATGTTGGCTGACCAATTTTAAGGGTCCATCAGGTCGAATAGCAAGAAGGGCGCTAAGATTCCAAAAGTACGATGACACAGTGGCATTAAAATCGGGCGCAGACTAAAGGACGCTAACTGCCTTTCGAGGAATCTATTAGCCGAACACAACAGCATGGATGAAATTTCAACGCTCAGTGAGTTAGGTGACATTAAAGCGGAACAGAGGCTGAAAACGATAGAAGCTCTGGAGACAGGAGAACCGACCAAGGGAGAAACTTACAAACGGGACATTGTATAAGAGCAAATACGATCCACTGTGCCCCAAATTGCTACAGGTTGTTCCAGCTCATCTCCGGCCAGCTATTCTGAAGTATTTCCACGATTCTCCGATGTTCAGTCATCTGGGATTCGTGAAGACCCTAGACAGAATCAGACGCATGTACTACTGGCAAGGTCTCTACCGATCTGTCAAGCACTATGTGAGTCACTGTAAGGAGTGCCAGCAACAAAAGCAAGTGCCGAAATTGCTTCCAGGTCGTCTGGTACCAATTCCACCTGCAGCAGCTCCATTCCACCGAATTGGAATCGACCTTTTAGGTAGGTTCCCGGAGTCGACAGCCGGTAACCGATGGATAATAATCTGCATTGACTACCTCACCCCCTATGCTTGTCACGAAACCCGTGCCGACTGCAGAAGCCCTAGAGATTGCAAAATTCCTAGTAGAAGACATTATTTTGAAGCATGGTGCACCGCGTGTGATGATATCTGATTGAGGAAAAGTATTTATGTCAAAACTAGTATCAGAGGTAATGTGACGTTGCGACATTGTCCACTGAATGACAACTGCATACCATTCTCAGACAAATAGTCTTACAGAACGTTTTAACAAGACGACAAGACGTTAACAGGTATGCTGTCGATGTATGTCGATGTCGAGGAGAAGGATTGGGATACAGTACTGCCAGTTGTGGCATGCCCGAAAGAAGAAGCAGCACGTGAGTATAGTAAGAATCTGCTTTCATTGCTGAAGACCACGCCCCGCTATCGCAAGTGACGTCTGGCGGCACTAGTCGATCGGTGGTCGTCGAGGCTGTGGCTCTAGTGGAAGACGGGCTAGAGGTGCGCGCGCCCACTGTCCGGCTGCTAGTGACCTGCTGCCAAAGGCTGGTGTTGACACTTCGGGCTCACGTACCCTCCTACCTCCTTGTAGCTGTACGAGCTGTCAGTGCTGCCCTTACAAAGTGACTGGTATTGGCGGACGCCTGTGTTGCGTGGACGGTGAGAACCTCATCTGTGGCTGTGAGAACGAGCACCGTCGCACAAGTGGTGCAGCACGTCCCAATTGTATGGCAATTCCCCGAAAGGAGCAGCCCGCGATTCGGAACGTCTCAAACTCGCTCAGCTGGCTGTAGAAGCACGAGTGAGTCTCCTTGGCATGGCGCCTGTTTGTTTCACACGTTATCACACTGAGCCTTAAGCCTTCGACACACGGAGCGTGTATCTGAACGTATGTGGTCAACGTGTAGAGTCCAACGTGCGGCTGAACGCTAGGAGACGGTGCGAATTGTGCATACGAGACATGTACCTCAACGAGCTACACGCGACCGCAGCGCGTTCAAGCTACAGTTGTCGGAGGCATCAGGTTCTGGAATCATTCTGTTTACAAATTCACAAGAGTGGAATTCCTGCTTTACCTAGTATTTGCGCGCTTGTGCGTATGTTCGTTGTGTAAATAGGCGTAGATAAGTAACAACAAAATATCTATGAACATAAGATTGTTATAAAAGTTGCATTTTATGTCAATAACGTTTATAAACGTTTCATGACAAACTGTGCGATATAAAATTAGAAAAGGCCTCCACATGAGACAAACGGCATTGCAACAGTCTCGCTTTTTAGTAAAATTTAAAGGCCATTCTTCCGCGGCCAATGTTACTATTTAGCAGAAGAATGTTAAGAAGGTGTAAAATACAAGACATGAAACAATAAAGCGTCTATTTTACTCTAACCAAGGTGCAAACTGTCCTGTTCATAAAACGATTCCAACAAACTCACTCCTCAGAGTATGCGTACTTTTGTTTACATAGCATCGAATATTATGCGGTATACTTCTATGAAATTTATAGGAAAGTGAGTTTATCAGGAAACCCACAGTATGGCCACTAACGTATTCGTTTATCATCAACGAAGGGATTTCAAGTGTTGTATACAGTACCGGTAGATATGTTGGTCGGTGACTTGTGATCACAACAAATAATGTAAACAAGAATTCGAGTTCACAGCTCTTCAGATTACTGTAATACAGTAATTTTTTAACCACGTATAAGCTGTTTCCAGTCATTTATTCCAACAAATAGTACCTCAAATGACCGCTTTTCAAGAGATTCTCAATTTCCTCAGTTACTTTTACTTGCTTTGAAACGTCATACATTCATAAGAACTAAGTTATATACATGAAACCCATGAAATACGAGGCAAAGTCTTCATCTCTCTACCAGAAAGAGCTAATCCCCCCTCCCCAGAGAGCCACATGGTATCACGTCGGTGGCGTTCTGGCGTTCTCTCACCTTAGTGGTGATCGTTCAGACGCACATTAAGAATATCTGGCATGCTTGATACTGCCCGACACGTTGGGAAAGCCTCGCCAACGTACGGTTTGCACCAAGGCCAACGTGAAAGACAGGCCTCAGCGCGCACATCATGCCACGTAAGCAAGATAGTTCCGAACCGGCGCGATCACTAGCTCAGTGGCTGCCCGCTATGATGCAGTGGGCAGTGCCCCAGCGGCCGTCCAATCGGCTAGCGATCGCGCCGGTTCGGAACTACCTTGCTTACGTGGCATGATGTGTGCGCGGAGGCCAATCTTTCTCGTTGGCCTCGGGTTCGCATGTTGTGACGTCGGAAACTCGCCACGTTGGCCACACTATTTCAGATTCACGCTCCGAGTGTGCAAAGAATCCCTATTACACGGTACACTGAGAAGGCGCTCTATCTTGGTGAACGACGTTGAAACCGTTATCAGTTCATCACCTGTCTGCCAGGTGACATCAGCCGCTACCGGACCCAATCGCCGTCGCCTTTGCAGGTGTAACTTACAGTTTTCCTGGCAGTGTGGCTGTCGAGAGTGGGGAATGGGGTCGCGCCCCCCTCGACTGCCTGGCAGGCGTCCACCGGCGCGTCACTCGGCCTGCCGCCTCCGCCCCCCCCCCCCCCCGCCCCCGCCCCACGCGAGTCCTCGGCGCCCTGTTAAACACTGCAACCCGCCCGCCCGCCGGACACTCGAGCTGCCGCCTACCGCCTACCAGCCACTCTGCCGTGTATTTTGGGGGCTTTCATAATCGTTAAAACGCATCTTTACGGCCTCTCGTAAACGTCTCGACACAGTTCCCCTCGGAATCGCCGAATCCACAGTAAACGCCGCTGTTGTGGAAGGAATGGCCGACACTTGGCTGATGGATTTCCGAATTTATGTCTCGGGGATCTCAAGGTCGGGGGCAGCGCTCGTTTTAGCCTGTAGCAGCGTCGGGCGAGGCTAACAGCTGTCAACAAGAGCAGTATCTGCGTACGCACTGTGACCTTGTCCACAGATTTTTCCAGACTAAATCAGGCAATTCTGAGGGAATCAGATTAGGAAACAAGACAATAAAAGCTGCGGACGAGTGTCACAAGCTGCGCCATGGTCGCAAAGAGAACAATGGTTCATTAGTAAATTTCTATTATATAAATATATTGTACTGATTCTTCCGATATTTCTTGCTTGAACAGGTCCATATTTCGGGTTAAAACAAATAAAATGGTATGTTCTACTAATGTTTCATACAAACTAGATTTCGGCTATTTAAGTTATTTTCAGGATAAGACTGATTGCAGTCCACAAGAAATGCTAGTTCTTTCATTATCAACATTTTACTTAAAGTTGTTCATAAATACATGGTATTTGGTTACGACATTCCTTGAGGAGTTTTCACTTTCTTCTCATGTTACACATGCTGTTCAAATAACTTGCTTACTGTCATTTATTAATATTTGGTTTAAGATAGGCCAAAATTATACACATTACTTAGGCTACCTAAATACATAATATTATAGTTTTACAATCAATGGTACATATTTCTGTGGGGCCATGACCTGTTTCGTGTCAAAATGTATACTTCTTACATTTTCTGTGCATCAGACATTACGATTTACATACTGTGTTACATATGAATACTTAATTACATTATACGAGGGTTGAAATTTAAACAGTGGCAACAATGCTGTGGAAACACTATGAAATGGAATCTACTATTGTCGCTGATAGCACACGATGTTGACATACCTACCTTACCTCCGAGCAAATGGTTCGCCTTTCCCACGTCACCGACATGCGCACAATCGAGGTAAAAACAGTGACTTCTGTGCGAGCCGTCTAACGTAACGGTGTCACTATGTTTTCGAAATAGGAACAATGAAGCTGAACGTGCCGGAGGTCGTAAAACACGAAAGTATCATCAAGATCGTTAAGAGGCGTGGGGGAATCGGCATTGCCGCACAGAACAGCGTCACATACGGTTGAGGCCTTCAACGAAGGTCGGCAAACTATGGCAGTCACTCATCGGGCATGTCGTCCTAGCGTCTCTGAAGAAGAAGAAGTGCGTACTTTTGCCGAGTTAGTGGACAGTGATCGAGGCCAAACAATTCGTGAGATCGTCCACTAAACCGGTTTAGCACATATGGTTGTGCTTTGCATCACGAAGGAACGCCTGGGCACGCAGAAATGCAGAAATGGATTTGGTTCCGAAGATGAAGAAACCGCTTCGAGCTATTCGCTTCAGAACTGTTCCAGATACTCGACAGGCAGTAGACCTCTCCATTCGCAGCATCAACAGGACAGGCTTTGCTAACGGTATACTACGCCTTCCACACTGCTGTCAACGTGTTCTACAGAAGGCTGGTGACTAAATTGTTCAAATGTTTGTAGGGTTTATGGGACTTAACTACGGGATCATCAGTCCCTAAACTTAAAAACTACTTATGAACTAGATTATGCTAAAGACGGCACAAACATCCATGTCCAAGGGGAGATTCGAACCGACGACCGCAGCGGCTTTGAAGGTCAGCAACAGGTGAAAACACGTAACACTTTTGTATCTGTTGTGAATAAATATTTGCCCTATTAAGTTCCAGCTTTCGTATTATAGATTTACAATTTTTTATTAGATTTTGTGGGTGAACGAGGTAAGCAAAGCAACTTTGTTTATTACACGCTATTGGTGTTGCAGTATTTGATCGTTTCTTATTGTCTATGGTAGAATACAAATGCAAAATAAAATGGAAGTGTAATCGTTAATAAGTAGTGTCGTATGTGCCTAGCTGAACTGTATTATGTGAAGCTTAATAGTGAGGATGTTGTCAGCTGTAGTTCCTCATTTAGAACTAGATGAGGATTTTTAGGTAGATGTTTGTTTACTTCTGTTGCTTTTACAGGTTTCGTTTTTTAACGTTTTTGGCTATATGTATAACCTCTGAGTAGACTTGATATCTGTATCCTTCCTCCACTTATGTTCTGCAAATGTAGAGTCTGACTTTTGTAATATCGAACAACGTTCATGTTCATTTAACCTATTTCTTTTATTTAGGTAGATAATAACATTTTTTTTAGTCGTTCTACAACCAGTTCCAGTTAATTATGACCCTCTTCAG
This sequence comes from Locusta migratoria, assembly GCA_026315105.1. Taxonomy (NCBI): domain Eukaryota; kingdom Metazoa; phylum Arthropoda; class Insecta; order Orthoptera; family Acrididae; genus Locusta; species Locusta migratoria. The sequence goes on from CM048747.1 coordinate 499,516,874, forward strand.
TGTGTGATATCCATGTCTCAATACAGTGGAGCCATTATGGCATTTCACAAAATGTAACATCATCAATGGCTCGTAATGTGTTATGATCGGGGATGCTGTGGATTCAGGAAGTGGACGATGACGAGCAAGGATGTGGACATAGGTCTTAGCTAAAAGAATTGATTAGTCCGCAGATACTTTTATTAACAGGACGAAATGAATACTCGAATTTGCTGTGCTTGTTCAAATGTTCAAATGTTTGTAAAGCTTATGGGACTTAGCTACAGGGTCATCAGTCCCTAAACTTACAAACTACTTATGAACTTCTTACGAACTAGGACGGCACAAATATCCATGCCCGAGGGGGGATTCGAACCCCCGACCGTAGTGACCGTGCAGACCGTGACTGAAGCGCCTCAGTCCCCTCGGCCACCGCGGCCGGCGCTGTGCTTGTGTTGGTACAAATTTGTTCATTACTATTAAACAGTTCTGCGGTGTGTCACTTAGAGTCCTGGCAGGAGAACGCTGTTCCATCTTGTGCTAAAATAAACTATTGGCTCTCACAGAGGGAACTATTCTGTTGACTGCTGGATCGGAACTGCAGAACTGCCTGGTGTTGGTGTGGTGCGACGGCATATGTAGGCGAGCCCTCTTCTTCGTATTGGCCGGCGCTTGAAACAGGCAAAGAGGTACAGAGACTGCGGGGGCCAAGGCGGCCGAAGTACCATACAGCGATTTGTCTCCTCTTCTTGTAGTGGCGCGGTGACTTGCGTGCACCGCTGGCGTTGTGGCGAATGGCGACGTCACGACATAACGTATTTTTAAAATAATGAAGCAGCCACCTGTGATGGCACACATATCTTACTGTTGCAGCCACGGTTCAGAACAACCTTGGTGAGATGTCCACAGACGCACAAATGATTTTGCCTATGGTACAGACTCCACCCAGTGCATCGCTGGTCAATCACAGGGAGATTATATTTGTGTGTATTCGAGGCTGGAGCAGAGGCGGCTATGACTCTGTGTATGCTGCAATGTATCAATGGTTATATTATGTATAAATGTGCAACAGCCTTGAACCTCTGACATGCTACACATGCACTTGTTTATTGTTTACAATTACATTTAATTTTGGGCGACACAAACCTCTCGGTCCCCAGTTTCGTTGATGGACACACAGCCAAGAATGATAGGTGGTACAAAAACAAGTTTCTGCATAGATGTGCATAAAAAAGCTCAGGGCGTACTGGGCGAAATGTTACACCAGATACACTTGGATTGGGTTGGGTTGGGTTGTTTGGTTGGGATAGTGGGACTAAATTACTGAGGTTATCAGTCCCCCAGTGGGGAGGGGAAGGAGTGAGGATATGAAAGGAGGGGAGGGGGAAAGGAAATGCAGTCCGGGAAGTAAAGAAGGAAGGAAGACTGCATTAGCTCGGGGCCTCGTGCTCACCACGCACGTACTCACGAAAGATCCGTGAGCTCCCTGGGAGGCCTGATTCACTTCTTACTATCAGTAATAGTTCGTTGTTCAAATAGGAATTAGTGATCATAGCAGACAAAATTTGTTGTATTTGCTGATCGTGTTCCCACAATTAACTGTACATAGTCAGTGCTTGCCGACAGTGAATTAATATCTGATAGTTAATCCGCCATTACGTTATTGTCTCCTCCAATATGTGGAACGTTTATTGTCATTTGATTTACTTAGGAAAGGCGTCGAAATCTGGGGACAAGCAGGCGCTGACATACGTTCTTCATTGCTACTACGAGTGGGCTGCGATCACTAAAGATGATACTGCCGTTCGACCTCCAATTAAAAATGGTGGACAACTTTCTAAACTACAAATCATTCATAGTTGTAGGGTGGATATTTCCTCTGAGATGGCGAGAGTTTTTGAAGGACAAAAATGGAGTCATCGTTGCTTCTCATTCACCCGGCTCTCATGAAAGCGTGCCTATTGCTATACATCTCGCATCAGCTGTGATGAAAAGAAGGAAGTCAAATAGAAGGTGTGCAAGAGTGACAGACTTTCGTAAACAAAGTTTAATATCGTCAAACGGAAGTTGCATTGCTTGCGCTCACTTTAACGGTTCCTTGCTTTCTCTGCTCTTACCTACTAATATGTCAGTGAACTTCAGTAATACTGTCGCTTGTGACAAGTGTCGTCTATAAAAATGTACTGTCCTAGAAAACATTCATAGTGTGAGCTTAGGGAAAGCTTGTAAAATTTCTACGCAGTCGTGTACCATATCATGTCATAAATATACCAGTTCAAGAAAATGGACTTAGCATTTTTCCTCATTTATTTAAACTCTGTGCTGCTGAGATGTATTGAAAACAGTGTGAAGCTCTTCTTCCTACTCCTTCAGAGAAGCTGAAAAGACTGAAATATAGTTCATTTACAAATAGCAAATTTGGGAATGTGACCAAGGACTTGTCAATAAGATGCTGCCAAGCTTGTGCTTCATTTTTCAACCCATAGTGTATAAACAAGAATTATTTGTATCCTCTTTTGCCTGTAGGATTTGTGAGTAAATTTTCTTGCAACCTATTACACTAAAAATGTGAGCACCTGACAAAGTGTGGGAATGGGGTACCTGTCTGAAATTTTTCACGCATAAGAGCTCCACTCACAGCGTGTACGAACCATCCTTTTTTGGGTAGTAAACGAAAGGGCTACACCTACGAACTGTTTGAAGGTCGGAGAGTTTCAGCCGGCAGCAGTTCGTCTGTCACCTTTTCTGCTCCGCGTAATCTGTCTGGCGCTAGGCGGACAGCCTTTGAAGTTCCTGGCTGCCATGGCGTAGCTTGTATACAATGGAGAGGATCGTGTTTGACATCTGACTCCACACCGTAGTCCCTGTGCTTCTGATGGATGTTTATTAGCGTCACTCGGCTGTGGCACTTAAACACTTTGAAAGTGACACTGACAGGCCTATGTAAGCTTTGGCTGCTGATGCTGTTGCTGCTCGTGAGAAAGGCTGCTGAGTTGTCATTGGTGAATCTTGTGCTGAGCAAAGATGCGAAGCGTGTACTGCTGTTGGTCATGCCTTAGTTGCGCAATAATTTAAACAATTGGAGTCATTTTCTGTCTAAGGATTGCTGTTTTCTGTTGGATGTTGTAATCGTTGATTGCTCATTGTGTTTTACTGTGTATTTTCCATAGTTGATGCTTGTTAAGTTCGTGAACCGCTTGTGCGGGATGAGTTCGTGTAACAGGAGAGTAGCAAGGGCGTCAGTCTAGTGAAATTGTTACCCAACTTCCGTGCCCAGTATAGGTTGAGCTACTTCCATTACGATGAATTTCCATACAAATTAATGTGGAAGACACACATCTAATGTTAATTCTCAGTACCAGAGTTTCTAACACACGTGTTGTTGCAGCTCAAGGTGGAGCATATTGAGTCTGCTGCTGGCTGATTTGTTTTGTATGAGAGAACACTTAACGGCTGATATTGTGTCCTCTAAGAATGTGGTCTGCGAAATGTCGTAGACACAGGATCACTGGGCGGATGGTCCAAACTGGTTTGACGTGTGCTGCATTTGTTCAGGCGCGTTGTTTTTGTCAGGCACTCAGGTGAGCCTTCTGAGGAACGCTGATGGGTCGAAGAGTCGTGAGCCTTGCGTGCAAAATGCGAATGGGTGTTTACACAGGGGGTGCGGGCCCTCTGTCAGCTGCGGTACTGCCGCCGTCAGTGGTGGAGGCAGCAGGGTGGTTCGGCTCAGGCAGCCAGTTGTTTGTTGGTTTCAAAAAAATGCTCAAATGTTTGTAGAGCTTATGGGACTTAACTACGGGGTCATCAGTCCCTAAACTACTTATCAACTACCTTATACTAAGGAGGGCACAAATATCCATGCCTGAGGGGGGATTCGAACCCCCGACCGTAGTCGCCGTGCAGACCGTGACTGGAGCGCCTCAGTCCCCTCGGCCACCGCGGCCGGCTTTGTTGGTTTCGGTGGTGCCGGTGCTGTCTTAGGTTTACGACGCATTAGGTGGTGGCAGTGGTTGTTAAGGTTGTTGGAAAGGAGTGCGAAATAAATTTGCGAAAATTATCTGCTTTAGCAAACGGAAAATGCCATTAATTTATAAGGAAAGACGTGAAGGAACTGAAACATTTCAGGAGACAGTCGCTGCAGCATTGTTGCTATAATAACAAACAGCTCAGTAAGAAGGTACTATTTTCAAGTCCAAATCAGAAAAGGAAGCAACACAGAAGACGACAAAGAAGAACCAAATGTAGTTACAATTATTTCTGTAGTCGGTGTCAGCCAAGGCCACATACAATATACGTAGCAAAAATAATACGAGAATATTGAGACCGAAGTCGGATCGGATGTTTCCTTGGGTGACACCGACTCCAAAAATAACAATAATTGTAACTAGATTATATTATCGTGATAACTTGATTGACTTTTAAGTAATCTAATATTTTTATTTCATTTTACTTATGAGAACTCAAATATTTTGATCATTGTTTGTTATTGATAGGTATGTGTTCAGTTAGATTTAAAGTGGGTAGTTACCTACCTATCTTCTTTCGTGGTAAATCCATAGATCGTATCTACATATTGATTAGTAGAAAAAGTAAATTGATTATTAAGTTGTAGAATGATAGGCAATTTTTTTTAGTACATATTGTTTTGGAATAGTATTTTTTCAAGTCTTTTTTTTTGTTAAAATTTTTGTTTATTAATTTACGGCTGTGTCAAACATTCAGATTACATTTTTAGTTCTAAGGCCGTTTGTTATCGGAAATACACATCAATCTGTCAAGAAATTATATAAAAACATTACATTGTTTTAAATATTTTGTATTTACGCGGAGGAAATTAGGGGAATTTAATATCGTTGAAACTGGCTCTCAATACTGTACGTTTCACTATAGTAGAGAATAGACTTGAGAAGCTGCAACACAAGTGAAAAACAGATAAATAAAATGACAAATGAAATAAAATTTTAATTACTAAGATTTTCATTGTAATTATTTTTTAGAAATTTTATTGATTTGACTGATACATGTTTCAAGATTTTACAATCGTTTAGCATTTACAACCACTTCAAACAATCATTTTGAGAAGAGACAAAAAAAATTAAATTGAAGTTATAGCTTAACAGAAATATCTGCCAGAAAAACCTATAAGTTCTTTCTAAAGCCTAACGGATACGTGGCAGTCCTCTAAAAATTGAGTTACGAAGCCACCAGTTTGTCAGTTACTATAAAGTGCACTTGCTACAATCGTTGGACAAATTTAAATGTTTGCAATTTTTGTCAGGCTTTCGGTTCAAATTGTCCACTGTTTATAATTCTTTGGTACGTCTCTGTTACCGTCTTCTGTTCGTGTTTGCTTATGCAGGTTTGACGACTTTTTTTCTTTTCTTGGGGGGGGGGGGGGGTGATTTGACGTTGCTCCGGTATGCCTGCAGACGCCATAAAGCTTTTAGATACATGTTATCTAAGCGAGATATTTATTTGCTGATGAGACACGTCAACAATTTCTTTAAAAATGTCGAATTTGTATTGTCAACAATGAAAATAAGTACAACATCTTAGAGTTTTCTAAACTATATTGTTGATACAGTTCATAGAGAACATGAAATAATTATATTTACAGATCACTGGTTCAAGTGCTACTGAGGCACCAGGTGTCGATCGGCGTTGAAAGAACCACATTAGTGCTATGCCGCCCTTAGTCACACAAAGAAGAAGAAGGATGCAAAAATAGCACTAGCTTTCGGGACAGGGTTTCTACATCACGTAGAAGAGAAGGGAAGAAAAACGGAATAGGGAACAGAAGGGGACGTTAGAGATACTGTATATTAGAACTGTCAGTACAAATGTGCAATACTGTAACATCTTCCTTCATGGCCTAGGTCGTGAATAACCTTCCCCTTCTGTTCCCTGTTCCTTTTTCCTTCCCTTCTTCTGTTACTGATGAAGTAACCCTATTCCGAAAGCTAGTGCTATTTTTTCATCTTTTTTCTTCTTTGTGTGACTATTGGGGATACAGCATTAAGGTAAGTACTGGCCAGCTAATCTATCTGTTTTGAGGAATAGTTTATCATCTCTGTGGAGAATTTCCATTAGTAATCAAACAACCATATTAGTACGTAGCGTGGCTTCCACCAGCGTCAATGCAGATGCTAATTGTGGCATCCTTTCGCTCATACAGATGACGAATACTGTCTTGGGGTACATTGTCCCACGGTTTTCGACCTGTTCATATAGTGCTGCAACAGTAGCCTGCTGACGAGTCGCTCGTAGTAGTTGTATGGTCATATTCCACACGTACTCCATTGTAGGCAAGTGGACAGATCGTGCTGCATGTGACGGATGGCCGGCCGCGGTGGCCGAGGAGACTGAGGCGCTTCAGTCACGGTCTGCACGGTCACTACGGTCGGGGGTTCGAATCCCCCCTCGGGCATGGATATTTGTACCGTCCTAGTTCGTAAGTAGTTCATAAGTAGTTTGTAAGTTTAGGGACTGATGACCCTGTAGTTAAGTCCCATAAGCATTACAAACATTTCAACATTTGCGCCAGTCACATTCTGCACGCCCCCTACGGTGGGGGTTCGAATCCCCCCTCGGGCATGGATGTTTGTGCCGTCTTTAGTATAAGCTAGTTCACAAGTAGTTTGTAAGTTTAGGGACTGATGACCCCGTAGTTAAGTCCCATAAGCTTTACAAACATTTGAACATTTTTGTGGCAGCTGCCTTGCAGAGTGAGGGCGAACATTATCTTGTTGGAGCACCACATGACGTTCCTGTTGAATGCCAAAAGGACGGGTCTTACAACATTCTGCAAAGGCGAACGAGAGTTGTAGCCTACCGCACACGAGACCATAAGACCAGTGGACCTGTCGCCTGCGTGTCTCGAATAAATGCACTCGACGAGGCAGCAGTCGCCAGGTCTGCGTCACACGCGCAAACGACCAATATTTGGGCACAGGCAGAGTTTGCTTTCAACGACTGCCATTCGCGTCCGCCATTCGCAAACCCTCTTATCCGCCACTGCCGCCCTTGCATTACAACGATCCTGATGACCGTCTGTGTTGTGTGGACATCCAGAACTTCGTCTACTGACGTGTGAACGCCCACGTCACCATTGAAACCACGCAATTAGGAGGCACGTCCAAAATGTGTGGCAATTCTTCGAATGGACGATGCCATCACTCGGGAGCCACAATTTGGGTCCTTTGAAACTCGCTCAGTTGGCTGTACGAAGCAGGAGTGCGCCTCTGTAGCGTGGCGCCTGCTTGCTTTGCACGTTGAAATCACCTGAGCCTTATGGCTGTGAACAATCCCTACTGAAGGGTACAGACAGTTGGCACTCTGGCAGCTATGCAACTAGCCTATCAGCTGGCGGGCGTTGTTGAAACCTATATGAGTATATGTACTATCCTCTACGAGGCACCTGCTGTCATTAGATCAAACTATACGTCTTCTTTCCAGGCGTACAATTTTTCCCCGGAAGTGTACTTTCCTGCAAGCCTTTCTTTTACAGAATCAAATGTTCAAATTCTATCGTCTTGGAATAGAATAGTTTTTTAAGACTGTTAAACGCAGGTCATATCCTAATGCGAACAGTGGGTTGCTGAAAGGGCTACAGAAGGAACCTGAAAGTTGACTGTGAGAGCCGTGCGCCACTTTTGTGGCTTTAAGACGAGCAGTTTTTCTTTTTTCAACTCTTGAAGGACGCACCGCTGCAACTTTCGCGTGCTGCGGGATTGACCGCCGCCGCCGCTCTCCCCCTGTATATGGAAGCGGCCGCGGAATGCCACCCCGGCTGCTGCCTGCCTGACTCACGCCCCACTTGGCGGGCCCTGCACTGCCTGTCGCCAGCACACCGCATCACTGGGCAGATGAACACGAGAGTTAGTGCCGCCTACTGAGCCGACTGCATCGCAACCTCGATATCCTTATAGCCGTAAGGGACTAAACTGCTCACGTCATCGCTCACTATACCTACAAAATACTTAGGCTAAGGAAAAAAACACAGTCCCATGTCCGAGAAAGGACCTGTACCTACGGCGGGGAGTGGCCGCGCAATCCAGACAAGGCATTTTAAGCCGCGCGCTGAAGAGCCGTGCCGTTCTTCATATTTGCAGTTATCAAATGGAATCAAAGTTTCGAGAAATTAATTCCTGCCTTGTTACACACACTAACAAACAAGAATGTGGTAGAGCAAGTAGGACCGTATTGAAAAATAGAAAACCACTTAAAGATATGTGGAAATCCTCTCTGGTGGGAATCACGACTAGTTTCGTGGCCTACAGCTACAACTAACGTCGACATACCGAGTGTTGAGCAAATGACACGAACACCATGCAGTGTGCTACATCTTGTTGCTTGCAAGTGGGGACCACAGAGTACGCGTTAACACTCACACGGGACGTACGTTAGTTTTTAGTATATTATACGAGTTGGTCTGCAACTTTCCACACAAGTGGTGATTAAATGCGTCATCTCTCAGACTGCCAAAGAGGCTAACTCGGTGGTGTGCAGTTAGAGGCAGCACTCGTCACAAAGACGACCGCACTGTTTAAAGATTCTCTAGCGACACTATCCTCGATACCGAAAGCACATACAAAACAAGGTACAACATCATTGACGAAGAAACAAAGTATGCATTAACCACAATTGTGACCTGACAACATAAAACTACCACGGCAAAAGACACTGCTAAACTCATTTCAGCAATAAAGTTCCGATAGTAAGTGCTTAGCCTTTATGGGACAGCTGCATTTGTTAAACTCCTAATGACGGAAAGCATTGAAAAGTAATGAAAATTATGGTGCAACTATCGTAGAATCTGGTCACTTGATGACTGGATGAATCACCGTTTACATTGGTACCTATAAACAACCGTGTTTATGTATCCAAAAGCTCCTGCTTCCATGCTTCCTACAGCATGAGGCAGGTACAGTCACGAGTTGGCCATGTATATCTTAGTATTCAACTGTTTCTATCATTCCCATAATTAGTGCATAACTTTGCACGAATATCTCACCAACAAACTGCTTACTGTGACTAATACATTGCACTGTCATATTTCAAAACGATATGCACCAACACACAGAGAGAAAAATGTTCAACCGTGCTTTGCACAGCTTCAGAAAATTGATTAAACATCTTCCCTAGACAGCAATGTCGCCATACCTCAAATATACCATTACGGGAAGTTTCAGACCGAAGAGTAAAGACCATATTTATAGCTTCAACAAAGAAGAAGTAATTGGCGGGTGTTTTGGTACAAGAATGTATAACATTATGTTAGAAACTTTACAAATCTATTCATCGAATATTTGCAAATGATGCGCCAACTACTTAGTAATAAATGAGTATAGTTCCCATGTTGGTGTTCATATTATATTCTCCAACCTATGTATGTCTTATGAGCAAAACGGAAATATATACAAATTACAACAGTCGTAATCAGAGTAAACATTAAACCAGTTAGGAGGCGATAAGACGAAAACAAGATCTGAATGACCAAATCCACGATCCAGTGGTAGGACCCAAAGTCATATACCTGAAGATATAACTGCCAACTTGTTCACGTTATAGGTTAAAAGCTTTGGGCCGTAGCGCTGATAACAGCGATAGGATCTCCGCATTCAGCTTTTATTTTTGCCTCGCCGTCTCCTTAGCCGTTTTTACTCTAAGCGGTTTACGAATATCGGGTCTTCCATATGTCCGTACTTTTTGTCATCCTGTGACCTGAGATATATGTTCACCTTAAAAAGTGACTGTCGATCAATAAATTGGTCCAAATATTAAACGACGCCCATACATTATTACTGACCGTCATATTGTTTACATACAATCGGTACAAAAGTGTGTCCGCTTTCCTTCAAATTATAGACTTCGTAGAAACCGGTGTCTTGCGCCACAGCGCTGTCAAATAGTTATTCAGTATCACTATTCATTATTCATTATTAACTTCGGCTATCATTGCCGTAGTTTCCAAATGACAATGCGTCACAATATATCCGAAATTATGTCGCACATTTACCCAACCTTCAGACAAAATTTTTTTCAAATGTTTGTAAATCTCTGGGACTTGACTGCTGTGGTTATCAGTCTCTAGGCTTACAAACTACTTAAACTAACCTAAGGGCAACAAAACCATGCCAGATGGATGACTCGAACCTCCGACGGGGAGCATCCGCGCGCTCCGCAGCAAGGCGCCTTAGAGCGTTCGAATATTCCTCAGCGGCCAAGCTTCAGACCTTCTTCATCTAAAAAGAACACGGTATGTCAATTACTAGAAAAGTGCTAAGCATTGTTGTATCGCCCTAAAAGCCTATTTTAGATAACCTTCATACAGATTTACTGGAAAAGCTGTATCTGAATAACTTCATTTAACATACCATGTGTTAGAAATTTCTTTAGTCAATCGTTCAGTGATTTGACTGTAATGATGGTTCACTAGAGAAATTTTCAGGACGTGGGTATTCAATGGAGTTATTCAGATGCAGCTTTTCCAGTAAAACTGATGAAAGTTCGTGTAAAATAGGTTTTGAGGGCGATACAACAATGTATATTAGTTTATTTACTAATAGTCTAATAGTCAGGTACTTTTACCTGGAAAGTATTCCGAAGTTAATGAAATTTTAATATGTTGTGTGTAGGTACTCTGTGGAGTAGATTCTCAGTTTTCGACCTCGAGGTCGTTATAGTCCAGTAGGGATAAAATTCAAAATTAGAAAAATCGGAAATAATTGCTACAATAGGATATATATTGTTTTAATAGCTAGGTTAGTAGCCCAATAGAATAGCGAGATTCACGTCACTGTATCACTCTCACTTTTCAGTAAAACTCAAAGGTCTTCTTAGATCACTATTATTATTCAGCATAACAGTCCTTAGAATAAATAAAATAGAAGAAACAAGAACATACTAAATATGCCAGTAAGGCGCAAGACGACCTGTACATAAAATCAATCAAAAAACTCATGCCTCAGTGGACGCGCAAAGATATTTGCAAAACATCCGAATATTATACAGTATTTTTCATTAAATTAAAAAGAAATACACATAGTTGTGAGATAAAGTCACAGAGGAGGCTGACGACCATGATTAATAGTAAATAAAGTCTGCAATAGGCTACATAGGTCGCTGTATTGATTAAAGTCATAAATTGGTTAAAATATGACTTTATTTGACGCATTTCGGCCTGGGCCATCATCAGAATCTGAGAAAGGGAAATAGTAATTGTACAATATAAGAACAGAAATATCGAAAAAACACTTTACAAATTAGTTATAAAGAAATTCAGCACACGTACCCTGCATACATAGATTACAAGTACGTCAGTACGAATGGATACATGTTGTTCTTCTATTATTAAGAAGCAAACTGAGGACACGGTAAAGGTAATACAGGTTTACAGATTTTGGACACCAGATGGCGTGCCGTTCTTGAACATAAAGCATAGTGGCGCCGTGACAAGTGAAATTACGCTAGGTAAAATTACGATTTAGCAATACAAAAACAAAAATGTTACTTATTACAGATGTTTTTTTTAAAACGTGTCTTTTGGGGTAAAAAAAATGAATAAATGCCACATATTGTGTCATGCTACAAATCATGAGTGGGTCTAGAGAATGAATCGTAAGGTGGCTATTATAAACAAATCAACAGTAATTGATAAACAATATACATACAGAATCACAGAAAATAAAGGCTGTAATGATGAACATCATAACGATGTTGTAACACAAACAATGTGTATTTGATGCATTGGCGCCGAGTTTGATTACATTGTCTAGGTATTACCGGCTAATAGATGTTATATACATCGTGTCTAATAAGATAACAAAACGAAAAATGCCATATGATAGGTCCTGGTAAGTCGGGTGTGGTTCAAAGTGGATTGTCTCTCACCATCTGATCTGTGACAATCCACAGTGCAATACAGCACTGCGGCGTAGGCTACTTACGAGACTCCAATCGCCAACATTCTCCTCCGAATATATTGTTGATTCCCACTTACATAGTTAGAAATGATCATCAGAATAATATACGAGAAATCAGAGCTCGAACGGATAGATTCAGGTGTTCTTTCTCTCCGCGCGCTATTCGAGAATGGAATGTGAGATAAATAGTATAACGGTGGTTCGATGAACCCTCTGCCAGGCACTTAAATGAGATTTGCAGAGTATCCCATGTAGATGTAGATGACATATTAATACGGTTACATGGCAGATGTACATAGATAAATCATTTAACGGGCTGACCACCATGTTAACTCCCGTTGATGCAAGAAGTCTTTCTGTGTAACAAGTGGAAGTAAGGAGCTATGGAAGAGCCGTTCATGAGACATTCCCAGGTTTATGTACGCGTAGCCTCTGTTGACGGGATGCGTAGGGTACAACCTAGCTTGTAAGGAAGTTGGCTACAGTGTTCTAGGCGGGAATAAAGTATATCCAAACAGAGTATGTGCATGGACGAGAATCTGTATAGGTGCTTTCTATAAATGTTCAGACAGAGAGGTACCTCTGCTAGCAGCTGCATTGAGATCAAATTGGCAGGAAGGCTTCACAGAGCTAATGAAAAGCAACAAACCTGTAGTGGGTTCATGACCAATCAGGAATCAATGGAAATAAACAGGTGTACAGGCGGAGATGCTGTCCAAGGCAGGTGTAACGTCTCCATTTATCGTAAAATCAAAATCTACTAATCATATAATGAACATTTTCACGACCGGATATCGTAACTGTAGATGAGTCTTCCGGATTGTATGGCCATGGTCGATGAAACTTTTCGGCTTCTGTCGTTTCGCCCACAGATGGGTATCTTCACATGTGTTCCTGGAGGGGCTGAAACTTCCCAACAAAATCTACAATCCTAGGTTAGAAATCAACACGGAAATTAGTGGAATACATTCAAAACCAAAAACATGACATGGCCGATGTTTTAAAACTCTCGTAATTAGTATTTTGTCCATCTAAGCAATCGTGGTTTATATTATTTTACATAAAGCAGCAACCAGTTGCAGGATCGTAGATTTTCTCGCCTATCGGTTTCGGGCAATTATGTTCGATCTGTACATGGAGTGACATATAGGACACAATTATATACTTCACTGACAATGTTTTGTGTTGTAATGAATTAAACAAATAAAACAAGGAAAAAAGAGAGACAATGTTGATGATGTTCACGGGTTTGCGGCCGGATTTCATCGTTCTTCTGACATGATATTTCAGCGGTCCACCAGAAGATGGCGGCCTGGTGGACTGGTGAAGAACACTAACAATTATTAAGCTAGGAAAGTATACGAAATTAGACAGTGTTCTTATTGAACTGAAGTAGGTAGAGATATTTAAATTAATCATATGCAATGTGTATGCTAACTCGATGCAAAGACAATTTTTTTGTTTATTAAAAAAGTGTAAATACGTTCCGCTTCGACGACTTCCAGTCGGTTCTACGGATTGGAGACAACAACGTTAGGGCAACCGAGATAGTGGTAATAACATAAACGTGCTGCAGAGGGGGTTGCTGTTCACTTGTGTTTACGAAACGAATTACACAAGCAGTTGGTTTCAGGCAGTGTAGTGAGCAGGTAGTGCAATGCAACAACATTGTGACTTACCAGAAACTATGGTGTGGAGAGCCATAAGAAGGTTCGAAGCGGAACAGACACAGAGGGAAGTGGCTGCATCTATTTGAGTGTCCCAAAGTGTAATTTTAAAGACCTGGACGCGATTTCAGACAACAGGAACCGTTAAAATGAAGCAAGGCCAAGGTCGTCCACGGGTAATATCAGCAAGAGATGACCGGCTAACAGCCCGTCGAGACAGGAGGCTGAATGCAACTCAGCTGCAATGCATCTTCCAGGTAGCAAGAGGACGCGCAGTATCAACACAAACAGTCCGAAATCGCTGTCGGGAATGTTGCCTCTACGTACGGAGGCCTATGGTGTGTGTCCCATTGAAACCACGAGACCATATAGCTCGTAGTAACTGGACGAAGGAACATCAGGACTGGAGTCGTAACGAATGGTGCCAGGATCTGTTCACATATGAGTCACTATTTTGCGTTCAGCCGGACTATCGTCGTTTCCTCAGATAGAAGTAACGTGGAGCTCTGAACAATGCTGCTTATGTGCAGGAAACAACTCCATATCTAGGTGGTGGACGGAGTGGGCTGGAATCAGTATTGGCGGACGCACGGACCTCTAGGCCGTTCAGAATGGCCCTTTCACTGCTCTGAGGTATAGAGACGAGGTCCTTCAACATTTTGTTGTGCCAAACGCTGCTGTCATAAGAGTGGACGATAAAATTCGTCCCCACAGAGCTGCACTGGTTAACAACATACTTGAGGCTTAGGGAATCGAGTGGCCAGTTTGTTTACCGGACTTAAACCCGATTGAGCAAGCCTGGGATGAAATTTAGACTGTACTATAAAGATTTACATCTCATTTAGTTCAAATTTCACTTATGGATTACGTGTTAAAGGAGTTGTTCCAAGTATCTTCCTTACATCTGGATGCAATATTGTGCTCGTCTCTGTAATGAATTTCGGATTTTTTCGAAAACCTCTGTATCATTTCGGTATTCTTGAAAAGCGTGTACAACTGTCCGCTACAGTTCTTTAACAGTGCTAACGTGTGTGCTGTACACTTCGCTGTACCACAGACACAAAATTCGAAAGGATTTACATCAGGTGATCTTGGAAGCCAAGGTACAGGCCCGCCTCGACCTTTTCATCTTTGGCCGTATCTGCTCGTTAGACGCCGTCTCACAGCAGTAGCAAACTATGTCGTAGCTCCATCATGCATGCACCACATACTCTGTAGTTGCTGAAGGGGAACATCTGCAAGTAATACTGGAACCTGAAAGATAGTAAAGTCTAACTTTAAAATTAATGTGTACTAACTAAGATGATGTTGAAACTGACGACAGTAGCGGTTTGGAACCTTACTTTCGTAATTATCTTGCGGACCCACGTTTAAGGGGACATTTCTGCTTCTATTATCGTGTACTTTCAATTGTGTAAGTTTGCACCATCGTTTTTAAGACACTATATATATAATATTCTCTTTAGTGCATATCTACTGCATGACGTAAGATCTTTGATCTGAACTGACGCCTGCTAGGTACGACAGTGTTTGTGTGTATGATAGCTGATTAAGCTTGTAGTAATTACAGAGTGTGTATTGGCATACATCTTGCATAAACTGAGCACGGTTCAAGGCTCTGTTTTCGTGATGGCTACTGTAATAAAAGAGATGGTCGCGGTGGCCGAAGGGTCTGCGGCGCGCCAGTCACGGTCTGTACGGCCACTACGGTCGTGGGTTCCAATCCCCCATCGGGCATGGATATTTGTGCCGCCCTTAGTGTTAGCTAGTTCGTAAGTAGTTTGTAAGTTTAGGGGCTGATGACCCAGTAGTCAAGTCCCATGAGCTCTACAAACATTTGAACAATTTTTGTAATAAAAGATTTCACTACAATCAAAGGGCTATAAGCCTAGTTTCAGTGTGGACATCACTGCCTCTCGCCACCTACCGTGCTGTCCGCGCTGCGCGGCTCGCAAACATCCCGGCCTGTTTTACCGCAGCACGAGGCGGTGGGCGGGCGGCCAGTGTATGCAGGGCGTCATCACGTCGCTTCTCAAAAGCAGGGGCCTAGCTGCGGCCGATTCCGTCCTGTTTATCAGCCGCGTCCTCGCCGAGTGTTCAGAAGCCTAGACCGGATGCGGGAAGCCTCTGTGCCTCTCATGGCTGGCTGGCTGGCAGTGTTGATTTCCAACAGGACTCACTCCTACCGCCGGGAAAGAAATGGTAATCAGGGAATTTTCTCGCTCCCCCCTCCCATCTACACAAGTAATTTATTCAAAAAATTTATCTTACGCCAAAGAACACAATATTTAATGAAATGTTTATCTCAAATTGCATTTATCTAAAGACAACAAAGAATTTATTATCATCTAAAGGAGGTTCGTCCACAAAATCGGTTTGCTTGGGTTTCCGTTGCTACGCGGGCTACTTCCCCTCGTCCCACCACGCCGCTGTGCTGTGCACTGTCGCATAATCAATTTATTTCTTATTCATTCTCAGTTTATGTTAGCGAGGTAGTTCCACAGGCAGCGCTGCATGTTGCGTCTCATTGACATCGCTTTGAAATATTTCGTTGTGATTGCAGCCAGGGGACCGCAACTCTTAAGGACTAAACTTGCTTCTTCTTACCTTTTCGTAAAATAAAAACATAGAGAGAGACGTGTTAAGCTATTATTATCAGTCCTCCCTACCCACTTTTTTAAAAATAAATCTGGTGTTGTTTGGAATCTTGACTTCGCTACTGGATCAAACTGATATGGTATATGCATACACAATCGGCGAAGGAAGTTCGGAATATTTCGGAAAATACTTTCGAAATTTCAGGAAGATTCTCTCAAAATTTCAGGAAGAGTTGAAATATTTCGGAAGATTCACTCGAAATTTCATTTTTCCTGAAATAATTAAAAAAATTAGGACCTGCCGACACTGCTCCCCCTACAGAGAGCAGGACCGTCGTGCGCAGAACACATGACCGGCTTTTATATGGCTAGGTTTCATATCATGCCGTATTAGAAAATTCGAAAAACTGAAGCAACACTATTACTAACTGTTGGTTACAAAACAAGTAACATAGTTAGCTGTTTTTGTCCTTTTTTCTGGGCTGCTTCTTATAATAACAAGTTCGCTGCGGTATCGCCGTAGGCGCGCAGCTCTCCAGAGCGGCCAGACAACGTGCGAGTGCGGGCCAGTAACGGTCTCGCCCTATTCTCAAACAGCAGTTCTTTCTTCCAGTAGTCTTGTAATCGCGGATATTTAACGTTACCCATATATAACGAAACGCTCAGGAAAACTAGTAATTCACCTATGCCCAGAGGTTTCCATTTACAGATCCTAGATCCCTCTTTTGTATTTTCGCTCAGCAATATGTTGACTACGTTATCGTTCGTTTGGTCAACTACAAGTTGCAACAATTCGTCGGTTACCAATAATCTGAAGAAATCCATAGGAGAACTGCCAGCACGATGAATTTGCAAAACTTCTTCCTTCGTAAATGGGTGGCTACTGCATATCATGTGGTTCTTTATGCCAAGACTCACCTGGATCATCTCCGTGTGGTAGGTCGGGCTCTTTTTCGTCGTCGATTTCCAACTGAAATCAAACAATTCTTTTGTCATACAAGTTTTGCCTCTATTTGCAAGGCATCGTCAGTGTCCTGGAATATATACATAATTGTTTTTACAATATTTCATTTCTTACGTTTCTAGTAGTTTAGGCTACAAACAGTTCTGGCTCTTTTTCTAAGTGTTTTTGATTGTATTGAAACTATTGTTTTCGCAGATGCTGTTCTACATGTGTTATATTTTTATCTCATTTGGCTGTTTCTTTCGAGCACTAGGCATTTGCCATTTTTTGTGCGGGATGTATTTGTTTTGGATGGTGTTGCCAGTTGTTGAACTTCTTTTTGTTAGCATCAACTGTTCAATGTTTGTTTGTGCTATCTTTCCTTTATGTCTGTGTGTGTGTGTGTGTGTGTGTGTGTGTGTGTGTGTGTGTGTGTGCGTGTTTGTGTGTGTCTGAAAGTTTCTAATTATTTTCTCATTTCTTTAAGTTTAGCAGCGAGGTTTCTTTGATGTTTGTCAGCTTATTTAGTAATTCTTTGTTCTCGCTATAGCTTTCAGGTTATGATAGTTTTCTTGTGACTGTATAGGGTGTTTGTTATGGTTGTTGGTCTTGATGATTTTCATGTCTTGGGCTATACTGGTTGCGTAATGGTTGTGTTGTTTTATCTTCTGATTTGTTCTTCGTATCGCTATTTGTAATTTCTGCTTGTAATTCCTATGGACTTTGCATCACGGCTTTAGCATTCCAGTTTGTGTATTCTTGATCCTTCGAATTTCTCTTTCTTTGTTTAACGTTATAGATTTGGTTGTAGAGATTAGGCAGTTTTATGTCCTATGTGGAGACCTGTTTCTTTAGTATGTTTTTTGTTATGGTGTACCATTTTTTTATATATATATTATTTGTAGTGTTGTCGCTACGTATGTTTGTATTTGTATTTGGAAGATATGTTTTTGGTTTTGTTTGAAATGTTCTGTTCGTTTAATATTTGTTTTTTAATTTTCTGATTGAGTCTATGCACTACTTGTGAGACACATCCATTGTTCCTTGCTATTTGTGTGACTGTGCTCAAACATTTTTCATCCTTTTTCTTGTTGAGAGGTATTCAGTTTAGCCTCTATTACATGTGGAGGTAAATTCTGGTTTTGGAGATAATTGAAGGTAGAATCTATAATCATGTCTGTTGGTTTTCGATAAATTCTTACATATGTTTGCCCTTTTATTTTACTATTGTTACATCAAGTAAATTTATTTTGTTGTCATTTTCTTTATTAACTGTGAAATTTATGTTATGGTAGACTTTGTTTGTTTCAGAGTGAAGTTCATCTATTTTTGTTTTTTCATTTGTATCAACTTTCAGCCATATGCCATCCACATATCTGTGTCAGTATATAACTTTCAATCTTTCACCTCTACCTTTTCTTGTATCTTGTTTCCTAAGTGACTAATGGAAATTTTAATTAAGCTTCCTGATATTGGGGAAGCCGTTGGTAATCGCTCACCCTGTAGGTAATATTCATTTTCGAAATTGAAGTGATTTTGTTCAGTAGCTAGTTTCAGCTACTGATATTGCTTCTGTAGTGAGGTTTCTATGGTCTGTCAGATTTTGTTGTATGATTTATATTGTTTCTTTTAAGGGGATTGATATGTCCATGTTTTCTATATGAAATGAGACCAGTAATGCTACATGTGGTATCTCTTCTTTCTGTATCTGTTGTAGGTTTTTTTTTTGTTTTTGTTTTTTTTTAAATCTATTGGACCAAACTGCGTGGTCATCAGTCCGTAGCTTACAAACTACTGAAACCTAGGTAAACTAACCTAAGGAGAAACACACACACCCATGCCCCAGGGAGGACTCGAACGTCCACGGCGAGCAACCGCGCGCTCCGCAACGAGACGCTTTAGACCGCTCGGCTACTCCACCGCGGCTGTTGTGTTAGGTACCTGTGTTTTTCACTGTCTTGTAATTTATTTTATACTGTTTCCATATTTTGTATCTATGGTTGTGGATTTTTCTGTGTTATGTGATACTTTTGTTTGTCAGTAAGTATATTCTGTATTCTCTTTATTGGTTTTTTGAGATTCGCATGAAATCATGTGGTTGAGTCTGATTTCAGATATATATATATATATATATATATATATATATATATATATATATATATATATATATATATATATATATATGTGTGTGTGTGTGTGTGTGTGTGTGTGTGTGTGTGTGTGATGTATTGTTCTTTCAGTGTTTGGTTGTGTGGATGTAAAGAAGAGACATCAACACCGTGAGTAGACCGAATATTAAGTTAAAAACACTTAGACCTAACGTGCAAAATGTTTTTAAAAAACTGTTTTTCATCTACTTATCAAAAACAAACTGTACAAACCTTTGTATCATTTACAGACCACAGAAGATGCTTTTAAAATAAAAAAGCGAAACTCGTCTGGTGTAAAATAAATCTCTTAATTGCAGTCAGCATAAGACAGATTACCTCTTATAATCGAGTATTGTTCTTTGTTTATCAGTACTGCGACATTTCCTTTTTCTGCCATAGTTACCATAATGTTGTTCGTTAACTATTGTTTCAGTGCTTTTTTATGGTAGATATACCTGATTGTTTTATTTTGTTCATTCAGTGTTTGTTTTATTATGTTTTTATTTATTTCCTTACCATTACTCTAGTAAATCCTGTGTTTGTTTCGCTGTAGTGTCTTTGTTCTTCATGTATGGGTTTGTTTTCACTTTTTACAATTAGTCTTTATATGTATATATCGTCCAAATCTGGTGTTTTAAAACTATTTTCTAATACCAGATTTTGTTTGTGATGTAATTGTGTCAGTGTCTTTTACTAAATACTGATCTAGGAGATGTCTCAGAAAGAGATGTGAGGTTGACAGTGTGGTGTCGCACAAGTACAAAGTGCGCGCCACCTACTTTCGCCGCGCGCTGCCATGCACGCACGGCGCGGCGTTCTTACGACGACAGCCACGAGCGCCCTCTGCTGCAACTCCGCTCGTGGCCACCACTGAACAACATCGTTCACTTGGGACTGAGATAGGAACCAGCTAAGACCTTCGGAATCTGATAGGCACCAGTGAAGACTTGGCTATCGGATAGGCACTAGGCAGACCTCTAACAACTTTGTATCAGCATTCTGCAGTACTGATCTCTGTAAAAGTTAAGTATTGTATAAATTCTGTTCAATATATATCTCGTTCTAATTTACTCTAGTGTTTCTAGTTTCTGGCTGCCCCCCTCCGTACCTGCACCAGCGTGCTATCTTTATTCCTGTGTCGGTCTCATTCCACTCGGCCACCGACACCTACGACGGAAACGAGACACAAAAGCGGCGACGAGACTGGGACACAAAAGACAGTATCAAGAAAACTATTTGAAAACTGTTTTTGTTCAAAATGTTCAAATGTTTGTTAAGCTTAAGGGACTTAAATGTTCAAAATGTTCAAATGTTTGTATAGTCTATGGGACTTAACTACGGGGTTATCAGTCCCCAAACTTACAAACTACTTATGAACTAACTAAGACTAAGGACGGCACAAATATCCATGCCCGAGGGGGGATTCGAACCCCCGACCGTAGTGGCCGTGCAGACCGTGACTGAAGCGCCTCAATCGCCTCGGCCACCGCGGCCGGCTGGCCGCTGGTTTTTTTTTTTTTTTTTTTTTTTTTTTTTTTTTTTTTTTTTTTTTTCTTTGAAAACAGAAATGAATGTTTAAAAATTTGCCGTTGCTTTAATGTTGAAACGGTGGCTGGTGATCGGAAAAATGTCACACTATAAGCCGGATGAATAGAGCCGCAGCTCCCTGCGCTATTAATTGGCGAGCCGTAGCGAGTACTTCCGAGAATTGCCGAACAGAGCCGAGATAGTACACCCAGCAGGCCTGCATTCCGTGACCGGCCGTGATTTAAAGGAATACAGTTACCAACGAGACTTTTCCAGAGAATGACGGGTAAGGAACTTTGATTTGGAAGACTACAGTCAAATATGTCACAATAATTTTTATACGGATTGATTCAACTAATCTGTTCATGTTAAACAATTTCTGAACTGTTTAAGATACCGCAGTTCTATTTTTAATCCAGATTGAAGTGAAAAATCGCAATAAATCAAGCAGAAATTCTTCTCACAGCTACAATTATCACAGAAAGATAGGTAGCCAATCAACTTCGATTTCTTAAATGTAATTTCGATATTTAGGAATTAGGATTTATGTTATTTCAACACTAAACCGATTGTGGAGCTACGTATTGTTATACAGAACTGTCGTATCACTTAGGGGCGACACTTCAGCCCGACAAAAATTGAAGTTATGTGACATGGCAGATGAGGAAAGTGAACTGTATGATTTGGTACCAGACTACCAGGAGGGAAATGTTAGCCGATATTACGAATTTACTTGAAAATTAGTTGTTTTATTACTCATTTCGAAAATTTTGGTCATCATCTTCAGTTCAGTTTAAATATAAAATTATGAAATATTCATATTTGTAGTCAATCACTTTTACTACGCTATTACACATATTTATAACAGTGCACGATGTTGTAAAATTATTTTTGGATAATGACATTTTCAAGTTGTTTCCAGTCAAATTAGGAAACACCAGTCCTTTGAGAGATTTGTGAACGGTGTAAGTTTTTCAAATAGTCGAAGAAATTTTACTAGACAAGGGTTTGGATTACAATGTCACTAAATATTTTTAACAGACAGACAGGAAGTAGATTAAAGTCGTGACATTGAGTACTCCTCCAACAATTAACGCAACAGTGAAAGTAGATTGCAAGTTAAAAAATAAAAAGATACGTCCTCACAAAAGAAAAATAATACCAATGAAGTAACGCTATGATCTATAAATAATATTACTTTGCTGCTAATAACAGCACAAAAAATCAAGACGACCCCACAGTTAAATTCCAGAATACTTGAACACACATGATACTCCCAGCCGGTCCATATAGGCGCGCCACTTTCTTTGTCAAGGAGTGTACTAAGTGATGTCTAACTTTTTCTGTACATCACGCTTCAGATTATGTGAATGCAGAATATTCGTAATTGTTTGACGATTTACGAAAAAAAAGAAAAAAGTATTCAGTAATTAGGATGAATATATTCGTTTGCAATATCAAGAGCGAATACTAGGCCATCGAAAAATCGGTTATCATGCGTACGGGGTCTCTGAAACATATTCAGCTGCTATTGGAGTGTATATAAACAAATTCGCTTGACTACATCGAATTTTTTGTCACTCCAGAAAACGACAACCGAAATGGACAATGAAATGTTCAAATGTTTGTAGAGCTTATGGGACTAAACTATGGGATCATCAGTCCCTAAACTTACAAACTACTTATGAACTAGCTAATACTAAGGGCGGCACAAATATCCATGCCCGATGGGGGATTCGAACCCCCGACCGTAGCTGAACGTGATTGGCGCGCCGCAGACAGCTCGGCCACTGCGGCCAGCAATGGACAATGACATGAAAGGATTCTGTCAGACGAACATTAACAAGACCAAAACAACGGTCATGGAATGTAGCTTAACAAAATCAGGCGATGCTGAAGGAATTCAACGAAAAAATTAAGGTGGTAGATTAGTTTTGATACTTGGGAGTAAGATAACATACGATGGTCGCAGCACAGATGATATGAAATGCAGAATGGCAATGGGAAGAGAAGCATTTCTTAAAAAGAGTAATTTGTGAACATCGAATATTAATTGAAGTGTTAGGAAGTCGTTCCTGTAGGCGTTTGTGTGGAGTGTTGTCTTGTATGGAAGTGAAACATGAACAATAAATAGTTTAGATAGCAAGAGGATAGAAGCTTTTGAAATGTGGTACTACAGAAGAATGCTGAAGATCAGTGGGTAGATCGCGTAACTAAAGACAAGGTACTGAATAGAATTGGGGAAAAAAGAATTTCTGGTCTACCTTGACTAAGAGAAGCGACCAACTGGTAGGACACATTCCTAGGCATGAAGGCATCGTGACTTAGCATTTAAGAGAAGTGTGTGGGGTAAAAATCGCCGAGGGAGATAAAGAGACGAATAAAGAAAGCAGGTTAAAATAGATTTGCGTTGCCATTCCTGTAAGGATATAAAGAGGCTTGCTCAGGATAGTGTACGACGGAGAGCTGCGTCCAATGAGTCTTCGGACTGAAGATCACAACAACAACAACAACAACAACAAAGAAACAAAATTGAGCGCTCATTCCCAATAATGAAATGAATTGAAGAAAAAACGAAGTATAGCGTGTTTAAAGCGTTTAGAAATAATCCGTCAATTCCGGCGAGTAATTTGGTAGCATACTCTTTAAATACAGAAGGTCCATGTAAAAGTGCTCCTCGGGTATCCGCTAATTCTCGGGACGGTTTTAACTCACCCATTCGGAAAGTTCCGAGAAGATCGAAGTTGTATTTTGAAATTCCTATACCGAACTTGAGTGAGTATCCCGACTGCAGAAAATTCAACACAGTCATTTGAAGACGACGACAAGTACTATCAATGAACACTTTTTTGTGAGGCTTGATCTCGAATAAATACGTAACGTGAACCATGTAAGCTGTTTAAATAAATTTTGGGTAAGGAAAGGAGTCACTTGTGACCTTTTTAAAGGAAAGTCGGGTGACGTGGTGATTGAATGCTCGTACGTAATGCTATCTAGGTTAAAAATCAAATCATAATTGCAGAACACGACGTCATTCGGTTCTATATTTATTAGCCATGGTGAACATGGAGCGATAAGTGTAAATTTTTGCAAGTTATTGAAGGAAGAAAGGAAGCTTAGTGTTTAATGTCCCGTCGACAGCGTGGTCATTATAGACGCATCTCGCACTCGGAGGTTTTGGTAAGTTTAAGGATGTAAATGGACCGTGCCCTTTGTAGGAACCACCCCAGTATCTACCAGGAGTGATTGAGGGACATAACGGAAAACCGAATATGGATGGCCGAAATAGAGTTTTCTAGGACTGCACCACCTCGCTCTGTTGTGCCAACACCACATACAAGACGAGGCATCACAACTGGGCCGCGCCTACGTCACACCTAAAGACCGCGAACGCACGACTGACTGGCTGGCCGCTAATCAGCGGTGGGCGTGCCCCAGCGGCCAGCCAGTCAGCTGGCGGCCGCGGCCCTTAATGGATGACGTAGGCGCGGCCAGTTGTGATGCCTTGTCTTCTAGGTGGTGTTGGTTGTGCCAGGGAATGTGGTAGTCGTAATTATCCTGAGACATTTCATGTTTGAAAACCCTAAGTATGAACAACAGTGACAGTGAATTGAAGCAGACCCTGTTAGACTTAAATCATAGGGGAATGATCGGCGTCAGCACTACATGTTAATTACATTTTGGCCGCTGCATATCTGAACGACGTGTAATGAAATAATTATTTGTGACTGATTTGATCGTCATCGATTCATTTTATCACATTTTATTAATATAAATGTGGTAATTATCGTCGATATAAGAAATTTTGAATAGTGAGAACTATCAGTACTAGTTTATTAAAGTATAGACTAGGTTCTTTTGACTTCTGTTAATTACAAGTAGGGTTTGGAAAGTAAACGACTCAAAAATGAAGCAGGAACGGATGTGGACACTGTGTTTATTGCGAGATGTGGCGCGGCGCCTGTGCTGTGGAATGTAGGCGGCGGCCAGCGCCTACCGGGGCGTGCGACTGTACGTTCACCGACGGGCTCTCCGCTTCGCTGCAGCGGTGGCTGTGGTACTTCACCGTCATGCACTCCATGCAGACTGGACACCATTACATTACCCAGCAAACTCAACAGTTTCCGTCGTTAGTGACTACACGAATAAAGCGACAAATATTGAACTGAAGACCCGGTGTTGCCCGGGTGCCCGCTTGCTCCAAACTTCTGTTAGTCCACCTCCCCTCCTCTCCCACACTCCTGTAGTGCCCAGCTCTTCCTCCACCTGTCCATCTCTCCTTCCTTCTCCTTCTGCCCCCCCCCCCCCCGACCCCAACCTGTCCTATTGTACAGTGCATAATGATGGCGATTGAAAATCAGTTGTCAGCCACGAGGTGCCCGCAAGTGGCGCCGCCGGCCTCAAGGGGAACCAGCCGCTACCTACCTCCGGGAGGCTGCGGGGAGAGCAGCTGAAGACACCGAAGCTGAGGGCGCACGTTCGAGTCCCGGCCAGCGCACAATCCGAGGCGACAGCGCGACGAAGAGATGGGAGGCAGTCTACTCGCGCTACGGGTCTCCGGGGCGCGAACACGGCACCACCGGCGCCTAAAGTGGGGCAACACACTTCTGGCCGGCTGCGCGTTGAAGCGCAGTACCTGGCAGTCGGCAGCGGCCGCCGTAAGGGACGCCTGCTGGCGCCCACACCCGTCCCGCCGCCTCAGCGCCAACGCTCACTTAGAAAAGGCCTCTGTACGCCGCGGAAGACAGGTGAAAAACATGTACAGTTGATGTCAATAAGTGTTGTCTTAGGTAAACGCTTTTTCACTCATGCTCCCACCCCGAGTCGAGATACATCCGCCGCGCCTTACGGCCGCCCTTGTCATGCCTGACAAATACTATTAATAACAGATCCAGTTCCTTTCTCACCACGAGTCCCCTCTCCCACCCCCCAATATTCCGTTACATTATCTACTGTTCCTCCTCCCCGCTATCCAGCCTCTCTCTCTACGCATCTCCTCTGTGTTATTATGTCCTGCATTTCTTCTTCCCCTTTCTCTGTTCATCTGCTGTTGCCGCTCTCTGTTCATCTGCTACTCTCATTTTTACCCTCCTCTTCTGCCAACCTCCTCGTCGGCTCCCCATCTTTCAGTGTAACCCCCCACTTTCTCTGTCCACCTCGTGCTCCTCTATCTCCCTTTCTTCTGACTCAGTGGTAAAATACATTCGGAAGGACTGTGGTTTAAATCCTTCTCCTGTCATCCAGATTTAGGTTTTTCACGATTCCTTAGTTCACTCCAGACAGAGGCCTGGGATGGTCCCTTTCAAAGGGCAGAAATCCAACCTTGAGCTTCATCTCTAATAACCACTCTGTCGACGGGACGTTAAACGCTAAGCTTCTTTCCTTCCTTCGTTTTATCCCTATGAAAAATTTCATGGGCTATATCTGCCAGCTCTCGGTATTACCGATGCAACGATTTCGAAGTTTATGGATGTGGACTCTCCACCGCCGGCCGCTGTGGCCGAGGGGACTGAGGCGCTCCAGTCACGGTCTGCACGGCCACTACGGTAGGGGTTCGAATCCCCCCCCCCCCCCTCGGGCATGGATATTTGTGCCGTCCTTAGTGTTAGCTAGTTTGTAAGTAGTTTGTAAGTTTAGGGACTGATGACCCCGTAGTTAAATCCCATAAGCTATACAAACATTTGAACATTTGACTCTCCACCGTATATCATAATGTGGATTGTGAGGCATAAAAACCTTCTCCAGGAAAACATGCCAACTTCCTTTGTAATCGTTTAAAAGGTATCAAATTCTGTTGTAAAGTACTCTCCGCCATGCCATGCATGAAACTTTATGTAGACCGTGACCTTTCTCTTGTTTGAAAGCTTAATTGTGAAAAATATCAGTAAGATCGGAATCAAACTGTAGATTTGTATGAATTACAAACAATATAAACAGTGGTGAATGCTTTCCTACATAACAACACTTTATTAGCAATAACAATGTTGAGATCCTTAATAGAGATAAAAACCTATCTACCTTTTAAGTTTGGCGAAACCACACACAGTGTGTAACGTGACACAGGATTTATATATAAAGATGTGTTGGGAACATGCTTTACCTTGGTGACACTCCACATTATGTGTAGTTCGTCCAATTAGATGCAGGCGTCAGTGAGAGATTGCTGACATCATACTGCATTATCGTAGTCAGAAATTCTCCGCGTGTTACCACATTTGCTTTTCAGTGTATGCTAACACCTACATGAAAATCAGTAATCAGTATCTTCATTAGTGGTCATATGGGTTCTTGATTATTCAGGAAATTAAACGAAAGAATATAAACTGTTATCTCCTAGGGTCCTTAGCGAGATGTTCTAATCAAAGTACCATCAAATCAATAAAGTCCTTTAATGTATAATTTAAAAACACTACTTAGAAGAACAGAAATCCACTGTCTATGGTACAGTAAGTACAGTCAAATATGATTCAAACTCAATACAGGAAAACACAGGAAGCCTTAGCATGAATGGACAAATGTCTACATTGAGTACACAAGACTGTTCTCAGTCGCCTCGTTTTGTTACGGCGTCAGCAATCGCCGGCACTCTGCCGTTCACTGTGTCGTGAGGAGGCGTGGCCGTAGATCCCGTGTGGCGGTGCTGGTTGCTGTACGGCCAACTTAACGGCGCTGGCATCTTGGTCGACGCTTAGCAGTCGATATCAAAGATACGTCACCACATAAACAATTTTTACGTAGCATCGAAAATAGCGAGTTATAGTAGTTCATCAAATACTGGTTCTGAAATTAAACTTTTCAAACTAAGGCAGGATGTACGTCAGAAGGCAGACGAGCCACTAGCACAGTGTGTCAAACCTCGCGCATGCACTGACGGTCGCATCTGCCACCAGCAGTCTATATTTGGGAATGGTTTGCAGTGAACCGGACTGAAATTAATCTGAGTAAACCACATAACACCTTACACGTCCAGTTTATTAGGCTACTATTTTCAGTAATTCGTTATGCATCTTCAGGTTTCCTAATCAACGTATAACCGCGATGCATCCAATACCACTGTGAAGTCAGGATGAAGGGGAAAAAAAAAAAAAAAAAATAAAAAATAAAAAAATAAAAATAAAAAAGTATGTTTAATTGTTTGTGAAGCTTATGAGACTTAACTGCGATGTCATCAGTCCCTAAAATTACAAACTACTTATGAACTAACTTATACTAAAGACAGCACAAACATCTATGCCCGAGTAGGGATTCTAACTCGCGACGGGGAACGGCTTCGCGCATCGGAACATAACGCCTCGATGCGATCGGCTGCTCGGCTGCTCGGCCGCAGCGAGGATGAGGGCCTTAAGTGAATGACTGAGGCGATGCTGTCGTTGTCAGAATTCTACGGATACCAATGACACAGGGCTGACCCCATCCTGACTTTGGATGCATCACGGTTTTACACTGATCAGAGGTTATGAAGATGGTATAGCGAAATGCTGAAACTGGTATCATAATAAATAATCAAGACAGACGGTTGAAGGCCGTATTTTACTTATTCAAACAGAAAAGCTATACAAAGATGGACATTAAGAGATTTGAAATAAATCCAGTTTTAGAAAGTTATTGATAACGGAGGGGAAGGAAGAAGGATTAGGAAAGAAAGGAATGACAGTACCTGCATTAGGGGATTGAAATGAAGCAGTGGCAACAAGTGAAAATGTAAATACGCAATATAATAAATCCAGTTTTAGCCTATATTGCCGAGGCGCAAGTAGCTAACCTGCAGCGTACAGTCCCGTGTAAAGGAACGACAGTGTTAATTTAATGGTACTGGCCCGCATAATGACGGCCATGTTTGTTCAAAGACGTAATTACTGCAGACGAAACAGCGGCCAGGGCTTAACGTCCCGCCGACAACGCCGCCATTAAAGACGGAGCACAAGCTTGGATTGTTTTGTTTAAGCACGGGGAAGGAAACTGACGGCGCCGTTTCGATGGAACCATCCCGGCATTTTCCTGAAGTGATTTCGGGAAATTACTAAATTTTAACCGCCGCCCCGTCAGAGGCGAGTGCAGTGTGGCGCGCCTCGCTCAGAGACCAAATATGGCAAAACACGGTGAGACGACTCCCTTCCTTGGGTAAGAATCCTTGGAGTTGTTCAGTGCGCCATCTCACCCTCCGGCGAGTCGCATACGACACATTATAATCAGCCCCTCCTCCTCCTCCTCCTTCCACAGTTCCGACTCCCACTGTCCATACATTTGTGATATGTGCGAATTGTGGTCATTACGCCGTGATGTGACACTTTCATTATGAAGTATCATTGTATGTGTGTGTGTGTGTGTGTATGTGTGGTGTGTGTGTGTGTGTGTGGATGGGGGGGGGGGAAGAGGGAGAGGAGAGGTTTGGGTTGGGTTATTTGTTTGAGATAGGGGGACTAAACTACTGAGTTTATCAGTCCCCCGATGGGGAGGGGAAGGAGTTAGGATAGTAAATGATGGGAGGGGGAAAGGAAATGCAGTCTGGCAGGTAAATAAGGAAGGAAGACTGCATTAGCTCGAGGCCCCGTGCTCGCCACGCACGTACTCACGAAAGAATCGTGAGCCCCCTGGAGGAAGAATTTGATGTGGAGTACTGGTAACCTTGTTAAGTATCTCAGTGTTCCGGAAAAACATTCGACATCGCCTCATCTATCCCGATTCAGGTTCCTCGTAATTCTATTCCAGCTAACACCAAGTCGGTCGAGTACCGACCACGACACATGAGGAGGTCGGCGACGTGCCGCCTCCTGCCGCCGCGCGGACTGCAGCGCCCTCTGCCGAAAGGCGGCGCCGACGAGACCGCCATGAGCAGTCTGGTGCCGGATAGGGAGCAGCCCAATTGGTCCTCGGATTATTACCGATAAACGTTTGGTTATATTGCTCCGTAAGAATCGTGTGTGAACAACAGTGTACTTCAATAAAGTTGAGTATTTGTGTCGATGGAAGTGTTGGTAGTCCCAGCGTTTCCACCCTCAGTTACCCTGACACCAGAGACGACATACCAATAAGGATTATTCTTATTCTTCTGCATCTGAGCTCATGCTCCTTGTGAAACGATGTTCTCACCGAACAGATGTTGAAAACTAATGATACTCGAGCTGTTTTTCTTCCTATGCTGTGCACGCACATCATCTGTGCTTGTGGAGTATGTTTCGCAGACAAGCAAAAATCATGCGATGCCAAAATTTGCGTAAGTAAACCGGTCGAAACCATATCTCCAGATACTCTGTGACGGTAATGGCATTGAAATAAAGGATGGCAAACACAAGTCCAAAATACTAAACGTCTTTATCTAAAGCTGTTTCGCAAAGAAGGTTCCCTAAACAGTAGCATGGTCGTGAAAATGGGAGATATTGAAAAGCAATTTAAGTAGCGCAACAGAGGAATAACCGCTGGACCTGATGAGATAACAATCCGATTTTACTCAGAGTATGCATCGGAACTTCTCGCCCCCCCCCCCCCTCCCTCCCTATTAGCAGCAGTGTATCGCAGTTCTATAGAGTGAATCGTTCAAGTCGTTCCGGACATCTCCTTTGTGGGATTAACATGATTTCCGAAAGTAGCGATAACGTGAAAAACAGCTCGAGCTATTCATCCACGAAACCCAGAGGGTAGTAGAAACAGTCTCACAAGTGCTTTTTCCGGAAGGTGTTCGATACTATCGTGCTCATTCGCCTGAAGAACAGATTTCGAGCAAATGGTATATCAGACCTACTGAGTGACTTGACTGAAGAGTTGCTAGCTAACAGAATGCAACATGTATACTCAATGGAGAGGTTTGCGACGTGAAAGTGATTTTGGAAGTAGTTGTGTTTGTGAATTAGGAGGGTGCTGACTGAGCCACGACGCAAGAACTACACACCCTGCATATCGGCTCTAGTCAATGAGCAAGGGATATATTAACGCCTAAACTAATGATAAATGTTGAAACTTTTTCTGAGCTGTGTGCTAACAGTCGTAATATACTTTAAAATGCATATTGCCAACGATCAGCTGTATGTTATATTTCAACTTCATCGGTTTTGGCTATTAACCATCATTAAAAAGGTAAAATAATTAGACTGATTTCATTGGTACATTATAAATCATCAAGATCTAATGTCAAACATCTTTAATTGTTTTATATGGGAAACTAGCTGATATGCCGGCGTTGACCAGGTATTTATTTATTTATTCCTGCCATTTTTCAGGTATGTATTCATTTGTATAAGGGATGCATATCTGTAAAATCTCTTGGGAATACAATTAGTAGTAAAGAAGTAATAGATTAAAACTTGATGCGTGATAGGGCGGTTTCCATGAACGTTACTGTTTATGTGCTCATATCTCATGAATTACGTGTCCTAATGTGATACAATTTAGAAGTTCCGTTCAACTATATGCGTGTATATTGTCTGCAAAATTTGCTGCGGCTACAATTTGTAATGTTCAAATTATAAATTGTAACGTCATAGCGAATGCCGTAGTTTTACTCCATAAACAGCGGAAAAGTAGTAAGCGAGAAACTTTTTTCCGTTCATCATTTTACTATGGTTACCAGCGAGAAAAAGTTTAATAAAGGATGAAATTATGTTTAAAGTTTGTTGCAAGTCGCTAAGTACTGTCATTCTCATCAGTGTATTTCGAAAGTCTCGCCGCATTACATGGCATTATTTGCGATTTCTATTGGTTATGACGTAATATCTTTTGAACCATGCGCCGTATCTGATTCTTAACCATACAGTAATTGTTACCTTACGGTAAGGAATGTGTGTACCAAATTTGGTTGAAATCGATCCAATGGTTTAGGAGAAAATGAGCAGCATTGTCGCAAAATGCAGAAGTTTTTCAAGCATCTCATTGTTTATGACGTCATATCTCGTGAACTATATATCGTATGTGATTCTTACATTTACGGCGACCGTTCTCATGGATTGAAGCTTATGTGTACAAAATATCATAGAGATTGGAACAAAACTGTATATTTGTATGCAACACGTACAAACATACGGACACTCTGCTTTATATATATTAGATATACCAATGTAATCAGTCTAATCATTTTACACGCGTGGCCATTGAAATTGCTACACCACGAAGATGACGTGCTATAGACCCGAAATTTAACCGACAGGAAGAAAATGCTGTGATATGCAAATGATTAGCTTTTCAGAGAATTTACTCAAGGTTGGCGCCGGTGGCGACACCTACAATGTGCTGACACGAGGAAAGTTTCCAACCAATTTCTGATACACAAACAGCAGTTGACTGGCGTTGCCTGGTGAAACGTTGTTTCCGACTTTGATAAAGGTCACATTGTAGCCCATCGCGATTGCGGTTTATCGTATCGCGACATTGCTGCTCGCGTTGGTCGCGATCCAATGACTGTTAGCAGAATATGGAATCGGTGGGTTCAGGAGGCCAATACGGAACGCCGTGCTGCAACCCAACGGACTCGTATCACTAGCAGTCAAGATGACAGGCAGCTTATCCGCATGGCTGTAAGTGATCGTGCAGCCACGTCTCGATCCCTGAGTCAACAGATGGAGACGTTTGCAAGAAAACAACCATCTGCACAAACAGTTCGACGACGTTTGCAGCAGGATGGACTATCAGTTCGGAGACCATGGTTGCGGTTACCCTTGACGTTGCATCACAGAAAGGAGCGCCTGCGATAGTGAACGCAACGACGAACCTGGGTGCACGAATGGCAACACGTCATATTTTCGCGTGAATCCAGGTTGTGCTTACTGCATCATGATGATCGCATCCGTGTTTGACGACATCGCGGTGAACGCACATTGGAAACGTGTATTCGTCATCGCCATGCTGGTGTATCATCCGGCGTGATGGTATGGGGTGCCATTGGTTACATGTCTCGGTCACCTCTTGTTCGTATCAACGGCATTTTGAACAGTGGCCGTTACATTTCAGATGTGTTACGACCTATGACTCTACCCTTCATTCGATCCCTGCGAAACCCTACATTTGAGCAGGATAATGCAGGACCGCTTGTTGCAGGTCCTGTATGGGCCTTTCTGGATATGAAAATTGTTCGACTGCTGCTCTGGCCAGCACATTCTCCAGATCTCTCACCAATTGTAAACGTCTGGTGAATGGTGGCCGAGCAACTGGCTCGTCAAAATACGCCAGTCACTACTAAACGTTCAAACGTTTGTTAAGCTTACGGGACTTGACTACGGGGTCATCAGTCCCTAAACTTACGAACTACTTATCAACTACGTTATACTAGGGACGGCACAAATGCCCGTGGGGGATTCGAACCCCCCGTGCAGGCCGTGACTGGAGCGCCTCAGTCTCCTCGGCCACCGCGGCCGCCCCAGTCACTACTCTTGATGAAGTGTGGTATCGTGTTGAAGCTGTATGGGCATCTGTAACTGTACACGCCATCCAAGCTTTGTTTGACTCAATGCCCAGGCGTATCAAGGCCGTTATTACGGCCAGAGGTGGTTATGCTGGGTACTGATTTTTCAGGATCTATGCACCCAAATTGCGTGAAAATGTAATCACGTGTCAGTTCTAGTATGATATATTTGTCCATTGAATACCCGTTAATCATCTGCATTTCCCCACATGAATATTTAAAAATGATATCAGCGAAAGGAGTTCTACTTGAATCAGGACAAACAGTGTTACTTATTTAGTAAAGACCGCAGAAGTTGACAACATTAATTCAACCGGTGACTGATGCTTACAGTATTCACATACTGTAGGGGCACTATAACAAGTAATGGAATGGAAAGATAAATAACTTACCCAATTTCCCCTTGCCGACTTCTGCAACTCACCCGGAACTGATACACACGCTTGTGTTCCAATAGTCAAATGTTTGCTATTCTGTGGAACAACACTACTTTGGTCATAAGTCCCTAGACATACAAACTACTTAAACTAAGTTAAACTAACCTAAGGACAACACACACATCCATGCCCGATGGAGGATTCGAACCTACGATGCGGGAGGCCGCGCGATCCGTAACGTGGCGCCCCAGACCGCTCGGCTACTCCCGCGAGGCACACGACTGTGACATTGTCGATCTAACTACTTTTACCAAGTAAGAATGTGAAGCTAAAACAGTTAAAGTGCCAAAATGGAATAGTTGCGAGTAAGTCACCTTTGTGACGCTGACGTAGAGCAATGATAGCCACCAAAGTATGAAGTCGTTTGCTTCCACCATTTATCACGTTCTTCACATCATCCATGTGGAGTATACATGAAAAAACAGCTAACAGCCAATGTGTATTGCCGTTGAAGAATTAATGCCAATCATGTACGTTCTTTGATGTCACTCAAATTTCCCACCAAAAGGTCTAAGGCGAGAAGCCAGTCACACTGCCTTGTACATATGGCGCCAAACTGCCCTCACATTAGCTGACATCTAGCCAATGAGCATTCGTTTTCGGAACAAATAGCTGCCAACTTCACAGGGCAGGGTACTCAAAGTTTCATGGGCGCCAACGAGTCGGGAGGGCGTAAACACACGTCTCAGCAATACGTATTGTTTTCCACAGTCTCACTCCACGCCCGTGCTTTCTCTGGAGCACTCTGAGCCTCCTCCGTTGCACAATGAACTGAGTCCATTGCCCCGGCCCGCGCACAGCGACGCGGGATGTGAGACCGTGGGCTCTCCTTTCCCGGAAGGCGAACAGGCACCGACTCGCCGCGGCTCCCAGCTCATTAGCTTCCGACGATCAGACGCTCAGCTGGGTCGCTCACAATATCTTCTCATGCTCCCCTTACAAACCGCTAACTACATTTCAGTGCTCTCACAATCGTACTACGTACCTTACATTCATACCATACAGTTAATATTAACGTTTCTATAAGAAACAAGACCAAATAACACCCACTTCGAGTTCCTGTCACCATTTTATGTGTTCCCCTCCCCTGTAAACTCTCAATTATACCTCCTGTGTGAAGTGGAAAGGTAGCCAAAAGACGAGGTTACTGGCTTCCCATTTCTGCCGCGGTAGACAGTGGTCGAGCGTTCCAAGTTGCCTGACAGTGGAGCGTGCCGCTGCTCGCCGTCGGAGGTTCGAGTCCTCCCTCGGGTATAGGTGTATTTGTTGTCCTTAGCATAAGTTAGTTTAAGTAGTTTGTGAGTCTGTGACTGATGACCAGAGTAGTTAAGTTCCATAGATTTACAAACAATTTGAACATTTCCCATTTCTCCCCTGGCCCAAGGTAGTACTGTAGGAGCGTTGCTTTTGAGAATATACAAATCGCGCAGATAACTTCGGAAGCTCATTCAGTCGTTTTGAGGATGTTGCTGAGACATTACTGAGGAGTCGCAACGCTATAGCGAAATGTAGGATGATCTGCAGCATATCGATGCATGGTGCAAGGAATGGCAACTGACGCTTATGTTTGGAAATTCATGGTTTTCATGCTATTATTCAAACATTTTTTATTTTTATTTATTTATTCATTACAGAGACTGTGGTATGATACACTCTGTACCATGCAATCACAGTTACAGTATGTGTTGAAAATGGTTATCATGTTCCTTAATGCATGTGTATTCATGTTGCCTTTAACACAAGAACATTAAAATCACAGTGTTGTCAACGTAGCATGAATACGTTGCTCCAGTGTCGCCACATCCGGAATGGGCTCAGCATACACGAGAGTTTTGAGGTGAACCCGTAACCATAACCCTCACGGGTTGAGATCCGGTCAACGGAATCCTCGTCTGGTCCATCGACCAGGATACACAATATTGAGAGACATCCGGAGTTAGTGGCGAAATGGGCTGTAGCGCCATCATGTGGGAGCTTCGAATCATCAAGGAACAGAACCATTCTCTAGCAGGAAACCTGCACGCTTAAATTGTGTGTGCGTTTTACAGCGCGTAGTAAAGCGCAGTGTCTCTAACAGACGTGGCCAAACACCGGCCCCTCACGCAGCGCCTTTGCCGCGCCCCTGCCCCGCGCACTGTGCGCAGCGGCGTGGGGGCAGAGTGGCAGAGAGAGCAGCAAGAGGAAGAGCGCCGCTACAGCCAGGCAGCCTAAAACTTAATTTTTTGAGTCACTGGGTAGCGCTCGCGCTCACTAGGTTAAGAACGGCAGAGCAGCCAATCAAGAGTCGAGTTATGCCGGCCAATGAGGTTTATTCGACGGTGAACAGGAAAGGTGCATGCTATTTCAAACCCATTGACGGTAATTTGGATGAACGGGATGACAGGAAGTGTAATTTGTTGATCGACAAAAGCTTTTACGTACACCGCTTGCCGCGGTGGAGTAGCCGAGCGGTCTAAAGCGCCTCGCTGCGGAGCGCGCGGTTGCTCGCCGTGAAGGTTCGAGTCCTCCCTGGGGCATGGGTGTGTGTGTGTGTTTGTCCTTAGGTTAGTTTACCTAGGTTTAAGTAGTTTGTAAGCTACGGACTGATGACCACGCAGTTTGGTCCGATAGATTTACAAGCATTTGAACATTTGTACACCGCTTCGATTTGTTTATATAGTACAATTGTAAAGCTGTTTCTTATTGGCCCAGACAACGCGACTCCTGATTGGCTGCTCTGCCGTTCCTACACTAGCGAGCGCGAGCGCTAGGGGCTGACGCATGAAATTCAATTTAACTGTCAGGCAGTCTCCTTGTGAAGGCCAAGCAGCTAAGGAGCAACACTAGCTACCTTGAAGTGACGTTTCGTATTGGAAGCATAATCGCGTCATCTCATTGGTCAATAAAAAGTAAATGTAAGGAAGCCACATCATTCAATGGAGAATGGGAATTACAGTACTTTTTCGTGTCGTTTGAAGGTCATGCGAAGTGCTTATAACGTAACCGCACTATTATAAGCTGGAAAAAATGGTGATTCTGCTATACAAAGGCCGGCAGCGGTGGCTGAGGGGACTGAGGCGCTCCAGTCACGGTCTGCACGGCCACTACGGTCGGGGATATTTGTGTCGTCCTTAGGATTAGCTAGTTCATAAGTAGTTTGTAAGTAAGTCGCATAAGCTATACAAACATTTGAACATTGCTATACAGACAGTAATTGTTACCTGCACAGTAAATGGTTTGCTTGTTTTAGCGTTCTTCGACCACACTACAGAGCTGCGCTTCCTCCAACTTCGTTTACATTGGATCTGACCTCAGGACAGTCCAGCAAAGAGCAGTGCTGTGCGATCTCACTCTTTCCGCAGCTCTCTCTCTCTCTCTCTCTCTTCCTCTACCTCATGCATTTCCGGATATAAGCACATTGGACCGTATCATTTCGTGTCGATCCATAGAGTATACAGGATGAAAAAAAACTCATTTGGAGAAACGATGGAAGGAGTTATTTCCATATCTGGGAGAAGGCAAAAGGAGCGATTTAAATAGAACAGCAATATATAATGTAGTCTTGTCAACAAAGGACGCTTGAGTGCGGGATTCGTACCGGGTAGGGTTGGTGGAAGATCCAACGGATAGCATTACGTTTCTTTTCAGGATCACCTAGTAAGTGCGAAAGCGTCGCAGAGATGATCCAGAATCTCAAGTGGCAGACGCTGCATTCTGTCAAAGCTCCGAAAGCAGACAGTCTTTTTTTTTTACTCAACACAGCACTTTTTTTAGGCAACTGAAAACAGCACTTTTAACTGCGTGGTCATCAATCCGTAGCTTACAAACTACTTAAACCTAGGTAAACTAAGCTAAGGACAAACACACACACCCATGCCCCAGGGAGGACTCGAACCTCCATGCAGCGAGGTGCTTTAGACCACTCGGCTACTCGATCGCGGCAGCAGACAGTTCTTGAAGAATCAACCAATACATTGCTTCCTCCTACGCAAATCTCGCGAAAGGACCACAAGGATAAAATCGTATAGATTAGAGCCCACATGGAGGCATAGCGACAATCATATTTTCCGCAAGTCATACGCGACGAGTAAAAAAAATGTTCAAATGTTTGTATAGCTTATGGGACTTAACTACGGGGTCATCAGTCCGTAAACTTACAAACTAGCTGATACTAATGACGGCACAAATATCCATGCCCGAGGGGGGATTCGAACCCCCGACCGTAGTGGCCGTGCAGACCGTGACTGAAGCGCCACAGTCCCCTCGGCCACCGCGGCCGGCCGCAGTGGCAGTGGTACAAGAAGTACCATCCGCCACACACCGCGAGTGTGGATGTAGACCAGACGGCTGAGATGCCACCGGGCCAGAGTGTTTCGGCGGCGGCGCGCCGGCAGTGTGCAGTGGGCAGTGGGCTGATGGCGCTGGCGCTGGCAGGCCGCCACGCCGCGGTCACGGCCGCAGCCTCAGCCTCTTCCTGTCAGCTGCACGCCGGCCCACGCCGTCTCCCACCACTACTCCACAACTTCAGTTACAACGAGAAATACCACTATGGAAATCATAAACTGTGCCCTGTCGTGCACTTGATCCTCCGCGAAACGACTGAAGCGCTCCGCGGCAGGTAAAGATTCGTCTTATATAAATGGGGCAACGATCTGAGTTTAGAGATTGTTTTCGCCCTTCAGCGTATAACGGAACAGAACAGACTTTCTCTCGGTGATGTTCTACAAATCATGGTATCGCATTTTTCATTTGAAAGGATAGACATCATTTGCCCTATTGTTGTGGTGCTCTTCAGTTCGGAGACTGCTTTGATGCAACTTTGTACCCTATTCTATCCTGAGCTAGACTCGTCATTTCCCCACGACAAGGCAACCCACATCCATTTAAACCTGCTTACTATATTCGTGTCTTGGTCCCCCTCTGAGATTTTAACACCATACACTTCCCTCTAATGCTAAATTCACGATTACTTAACGTCTCACATTGGGTCCCACAAATCGATCCCTTCTTTTAATCAAGATATGCCAGAAATTTATTTTCTCCCGCCTGCTGTTCAGTAGGCTATTTCCTCTTCAATTAAGCGATCTAACGACCTAAACTTCATCATTCTTCTGTATCACCACATTTCACAAGCGTCTATTATATTATTGTCTTAACTGTTTATCGTCAATGTAGCACTACCGTACAAAGTAATACCCCACACCAATGCCTTCAGAAATGATTTCACAACACTTTAATATTCGATTTTAACAAATTTCGCTTTTTCAGAAACACTTTTCCTCCCCAATGACAGTCTGCATTTTGAGTTATTTGTATTCCGACAGTCGTACAATCGTGTTTCATTTTACTGCCCAAGTAGCAAAACTCGTCTACTACCTTTATTGTTTCGTTATCTAATCTAATTCCTTCAACATCACCTGATTTTCTTAGACCACATCCCATTACCTTTCTTTTTCTCCTGTTAATGTTCATTTTACACGCTCCTTTCAATACACTACCCATTCAGATCAACTGCTCTTCCAGATTCTTTGCTGTCTCTGATAGAGTTACAATATCATCAGCAAAATGTAAAGTTTTTATTACTTCAACCTGATTTTAAATCCCTTCCCCAAATTTCTCCTTTCATTACTTCACAAATTGCTCAATGTACCAAAGCTTCCCTTTATTTCCCTTCGAATTTAATAACTGCTTTCTTGCTTTTGTTAAAATTGTAAACAGCCTTCGGTTCCTTATGTTTTACCACTACTGATTTCATAATTTCAAATAGTGTATTCTAATCAGCATTATCAAAAATGTCTTCCAAATTTAGAAAAAGCCAGAAATGTAGGTTGACCTTTCCTTAAACTATCTTCTGACATTCGGTATAAAGTGAATTTTGCCTCACGTGTTCCTACAATTCTCCTAAATTCCATTCTTCTGTAAATAATGCGTATTATAAAACTCATGGTCTGTGATTTTCACGCCTGGATGCAACTGATTTTCTTTGGAATTGGGATTATTAGATTTTTCTTCACGTCTGTGGGATTTTAGTAACTCTTGTCTTTCTACCTATTTGGTTTTCCGTTGCTTTCACTGTTTTATCTCTCAGAGCTACACATTCATCTTCTGCTGTGTTATTCTCCCTTGTTTTTGTCTATTGTTATCTAAAGCACCCTCTGAAACTCTACAGAGCCTCAGATTCCTGGAATTTATCCAGGTCCCATCTCCTTATTTTCCTGCCTTTCTCCAGTTTCTTCAATATCAGTCTATAATTCATAACCAATAAGATATGGCGATAGCCTACATCTAGCCCTGATTATGTCTTACAGGTTGAAACCTGTTTCCGAAATCTATGTCTTACCACTATAAAACATATCTGGTACCTTCCGACGTACCCTGGTCTCATCCATGTATACAACAATCTTTCATGATTTTTAAACCAGGTACCTGTTATAACTAAATTATGTTCCGTGCAAAATTCTACAAGGTGACTACTTCCTCTTTCATTTCTTTTTCCCAGTTCATATTCACCTACTATTTTTCCCTTCTTGTTCCTATTACCGAGTTCCAGTGCACCATCACAATTAAGTTTTCATCTCCATTAACTGTCTGATTAACTTCTTTTTTTCATAATACATTTTTCAGTCTCCTCGTGATCGGCAGAGTTAACTGGCTTACAAACGTACACTACTGTGGTCGTTTTTGGCTTCGAATTTATATGGACTACGATAATGCGATCACTGTGCTGTTTATAGTAGTTTTCCCGCATTCCTATTTTCTTATTGATTGTAAGATCTACTCCTGTAATACCCGTAACTGATTTTGCATTTATAACCCTGCACTTCATCTTTCCACGGAACTTAATACCCACTATATCAAACTTCAACCTATCCATTTCCCTTTTTAAATGTTCTAACCTTCCTACTCGATTAAGAGATCTGTAGAATGCCAGTGTTGTCTTTCCTGCTTTCCTAATGGTGACATCCTACTGGGTAGTCCCCGGCCGGAAATCCGATGGGAGACTATTTTACCTCTGGAATATTTTATCCAAGAGCGTATATATTCATATAGTAGAGCTGCATGTCCTCGGGAAGAGTGACGATTATAGTTGTCCCTTGTTTTCAGCCGTTCGCAACAAGTGTAAGGCAAAGCCACATTAGCTGATGTTATAAGGCCAGCTAAGTTAATCATCATGACTGTTGCCCCTGTAACTACTGAAAAGGCTGCTACCCCTCTTCAGAAACCACACGTTTGTGAGGCCTATCCACAGATTCCTCTCTGTTGTGGTTACAACCTTCGGTACGGCTATTTGTATCATTGACGCACGCAAGCTACCCCACCTCGGCAATGTCTGTGGATCCTGTGGGTAGTATTTTACGCTATTATATTTTAAATGATTCTGAGTACGTTGAATAATAAAAAACTTATACTATCACTTCAGTAACTAACTTTCCATATTATAAAAAGAGTTAAAGACATTATTGTTTGAAAAGTGAGATATTCTTCTTGTGAAGTCTAGATAGATGTATCTACAGGATGGTTTTTTTTTTTTTTTTTTCTATCGTGTAGAAACTCTAAGAACTGATGGAAGAGAGTATACGGACCATGCTAGAGACCATTTCTTCAATCTTACTAACGGTTGGCGTATAGCAAGGTTTTAAGGGGAGACCTATCCCTGCCGACAACAGCCACAGTATTCAATGTTTGCACGATGATTCGCCGTTTGTCAGAGAAAGCGTTGCTTAAGTAAGCAGGAAATCTTAAGGGCCTACCTGAACTCTTCGGTTACCGGACTTGGAGAAAACGTGGCTGGTATTGTGGAATGCGGCTGCCGTGTCAGAATTGGCGCTAGCCCGCCAGTTCAGAATGAGTCAGATGACCGTGTGGAACACGACAGTTGCTGCTACTCTTATCACAGTGAGTGCAGGGCTTACCGGAGACAGACTTTCCATTTCGGGAGCCTTTCGGTTTATTCAGCAGACGACCACGATTCTGGAATTTGTCTCATCCATCCTCTTCACCGAGGAGCCCACCTTTACGCGGAATTGTGTCTTGAGACTTGATACAGATAACTGTGGGATAGTATGCTGAACCCCAGAGGCTGGTAGCAAATCAACAGCATCGGTGCAGCCGGGCTGTGGGGGGGGGGGGGGCTAATTGGTGGTCGTATTTTGGGATCAGTCGTTCTTGTACTTTGCCTAACAGGCCGAACCTATCGTCTTTTCTTGCTGGTGACTTTCTGGATTCGAAGGGTTTTGTGGCTGCTACGTGATGGTGCTGCAGATCACTTTGCATTTTACGTTCGGACGCATTTCAGACATGTCTTCCCTAGCAGGTGGATCAGACGAGGGGGTCCATTTACTGGCCTGTTCGTTTACCGGATCTCAACTCGCGCGATTTCTGGATATGGTAACATCTCAAAAGCGTCGTGTATGCAGAGCACTTTCCAGATGTGGAGCAGCGTGTTCATCCTGCCTTTGACACTGTTTGGATGCAGCCTGGTCGATGTGAACGTGTGAGACAGAACGCGATAGGGCGACTGCACGCAAGCGTCAGGCACGTGGGAACGATTTTTAGCAGTCTCTGTGACACATTACGATTGAATAAATGGTCTCTAGCATGCAAATAATGTTATTAGACCGTATTTGTTCGGTATCATCTCTTCGATTAATCTCTAGGATTTGTACATGGTGAAAAAAAAAAAGGAAAGAAAAAAAAAAAGTATGTCTATGGACACTGTATTTGAAAATCTTTAGTGGCTGGTTGTGATGCGAAACTGATACCAATGACGTATTCATAGCAGCTATTTCCGGCACAACACGATTTTCGAGAAATTACTACAAGCTGTGGGGCACCCAGGAATGGAAATACCTGGACCTGGTAGTGCTAGACCCGCGCTGGGAGTGCTCGCGCGCCGAGTTGTTGAGTGAGTTACCGGCGGGCCGGCAGCGCCGGAGGCTGGAGCGAGCGCGCGGCTGCGAGTGCGCGGACGGCACACACACACACACACACACACACACACACACACACACACGCCGCGACTTCTGCCGCAGTCGCCATTACGATGCCTGTGCTTGCAGAGACGTAATACAGGCGGCAGCAGGCGTCACGGATGGCAATACACGGATAGCTTGCTTGCAATGGAGCTACCCGGCGTCGTTTCTCTGAAACCGCCGAGGGGACTGCGGCGCGTCAGTCACGGTCTGCACGGCCACTACGGTCGGGGGTTCTAATCCTTCCTCGGGCACGGATATTTGTGCCGTACTTAGTGTTAGCTAGTTCATAAGTAGTTTATAAGTTTTGGGACTGATGACCCTGTAGTTAAGTCCCATAAGTTCTACAAACATTTGAACATTTTTTTGAAACCAGCACTCCGGCGTGAAAGCTTGGAAGGTGCGATGTTTCTATAGCTGATAGCAGGATTGCCAGACCTGACATTCATATCTCGATGTTTATGTCGACATAGGTACATACCCTTCGTGCTTTGACTTTTAAGATGTGTGACAGTTACGACACCTAAATCTAACTGGAGCCCTGTTGAATGGCACAGAGTCCTCACTATTATAATAATTTCAAAAATAATCATTAATTAATCCCTCAAATGATTAAACTAGCAAAAGCGAAATGAATATTCTAACTACTCAGATAATAAAGTGGAGTTGAATGTAACAATGTTAATTTATTCATAAAAAGACACGAGAGAAATTATTTGCAACATTGGATATAATCAAGCCAAACAATTTAGGTTCGCGATTACCCCTTCAATAAATACGAAATCAATACCAGAATACTGCATCTCAGTTGACACTGCTTGTACACACCA
Source organism: Locusta migratoria (assembly GCA_026315105.1). Classification (NCBI taxonomy): domain Eukaryota; kingdom Metazoa; phylum Arthropoda; class Insecta; order Orthoptera; family Acrididae; genus Locusta; species Locusta migratoria. The sequence goes on from CM048747.1 coordinate 499,560,267, forward strand.
CAGCGAGAATTATACCAGCCTGCAGAGATTAAAGGACTCGACATTAACTTGTCTAACAGGATGCACCTCTGTCTCTTACCACGTTCTTGCTCCATGACGACAACGCGGCGGCAGCGGGGCGCCGCTCGCCAGGCACTACCCGTAAGCCCGTTTTACACGACGAACGTTCCTGCCTCAGTCGACTGCTCGAGACGAATGGGTCTAACGCAGCGCCCCTGGCGTGCTATTCCCGTACTGCGTCTCGCCTGTCCCGAGTAGTCGTTTTCGTTTAGACCTCAACACAAAAACTGTAGAGCCGTCTGCTACGTCGTTCCGCAACTGTATGAAGAAATGAGGTTATTAGGGAACTTTTTACGTAGCAGCAGGAAAAGAATAATAGAGTTTATTAATGACGAAAGGATAATTCATAGTTAACGTTCTCCTTAAATGTCATGTAGCAAATTTTGAACACGATTGAGAACCTAAATAATGCAAAAGGATCATACAAACCCACACATTTAGTTGATAAAGAAAATTTATATTGTAAAACACATAAAACAATATCGAAAATTAATAATTCTGACTGTTCTGTTGATATAATTTTCGGTAAAATACGTTTATATATTTACGCTCATATATATATATATATATATATATATATATATATATATATATATATTGTAGGCTTTTTCCCCATAAAACGGAAATATTTTTTCTGTTTGCAGACATTTCGTCTCCTTTGTCGGAGAAAACAAGTAGAAATAATAATATTAGGCTCTGCAGCAACTTTTTCGATCTGATGAAAACACAAAGCAAACAACAGAATAAAGTTAAGATGCGAAAGCGTATCTGTAATTGGAATGCGATCGACAGTAATAGGTTAACTTCTGCTCTACCGACTGAGCTATCCCGACACGACTCACGATCCCGCCTCACAATTTTACTTCAGCCAGTACCTCGCCTCCTACTTTCCAAACTTCGCAGAAGCTCTCCTGCGAACCTTGCAAGACTAGCACTCCTGGAAGAAAGGATATGGTGGAGCCATGGCTTAGCCACAGCCTAAGGGCTGTTTCCAGAGCGCTTGCCCGCGAAAGGCAAAGGTCCCAGGTTCGAGTCCCGGTTCCGGCACACAAATTTAATCTGCCAGGAAGTTTCATATCAGCGCACACTCCACTATCGAGTGAAAGTTTCTCTCTGACCACTAAGCTTCTGCGCATGCTCTTTCTGCAACACACTCGAAAATTTTGAGCTCGACACTCGGCACACTCTGTAAATCGTTGAGGTCATAGACGCACTCGCGATGGGGTCGGCTGTTGATTTAGACGCAGGCGCGAAAGGCGCCCGCTCTCGGAGCAGTCAGTTTCCAGGCAGCACCGGGCCCGCCGGCCGCCGCGCAGCCTCCGCCTCCGAGGCAGTCGCTGTCCGCCAACTCCTGCAACGCAGCCACCTGCCAGCAACGGCAGTCCAACTGAGAAACCTCCCTCTGCTCCTACATCTGAACTGGATAATATTCCCGGCTAAATTATTAGTTCCCGAAATTACATTACTAAATCAACCAGAGCCAACAGTGAATCAAACACAATTGTGCAGAACGATTACTATCGCGTCCTTATCGAATCATCGAGAAATGATTATGAAGAATTACATGGCATAATAGACTTGTAATCTTTCAAACTAACAGATTTAGGGACAGCACAAAGACGGAAGCTGGAATGGGCGGGAGGGGACTTGACTGTTGTATGGGTGCGTCAACTTGTTCTCTCGCGTGTGTTCAAAACCAGCTGCTGTGTGGCTGAACATCTTCACTTCCCTAACACACTGCCACACTGCTTCGCAGAATGCGAAATAACTACCGCCCTGTAGCAGTCAAATGAGGATTCTAAAAATGAAGCTGTACATATACTAACGTAATAGTCGTACCCTGAGATACAGTAAAAAACATTTGTTACCCGTTAACAATTTCTTATTACTTGAAGGGCAACTAACAGCACACGATCACTGACAGGATAAAAGGACCAATAAAGGTCATATAGAAAGGGCTTTATGTTTTCAAGGAGAACGCGGGGATACATGTACCCCTCAAATATATCCCCCCCAGGAGACTCACGGTTCTTTCGTGAGTACGTTCGTGGCGAGCACGGGGGCCCGAGCTACCGCAGTCTTCCTTCCTTCTTGACTTCCCAGACTGTATTTCCTTTCCCCCTCTCCTCCTTTCCTATCCTAACTCCTTCTCCTCTCCACCGCGGGAATGATAACCTTACCAGTTTAGTCCCCCTATCCCAACCAAACATCCCAACCCCCAACCTTAAATATATGGGCACTCAGAAAAAATATTGGTACTTTCCTACCTCGATCGATAATTGCACCTTCCGACTTTAATGTTCATGTATCCCCTCGTGTCAACGTGCTGTTCACAACAGATGGAGAATGTCTCAAAAAATCTACGACTTAAATCATATACCAAGTCAGTTTTTGTTGGTCGACAAATCGGCACTAAGGAACAACATTAGAGCATTTTACCTGTTACACTGAAATTTCGTAATTGCTGCCTTATTTGAAGAAATAATTATTTAGTAGCCCCTTTTTATTAGTTGTTTCATATGTGGGTATCTTTTATGATTAGAGTGAGTTCCTTAACGGTGCGTGTAGGTCTAAAGAAGTTCAAGAAAGTGTTTAGATAATACTTCGGTAACAGAAAAAACACGAAGGTTCATTAACAATCGTGAAAACCGATTTTTCTTTATTATAAGCATCTATTTAGTGTTTGGAGGTGATGTAGGTTATTTTGTGCGTTCGGTTAGTTTTGAAGAATGGGGAAAATAGTGAACTATTTTACATCCTTCACAACCATACTTTCATCGAAAAAATTGAAAGTTAATTATTCGAACGAAACAATTACGCAAACAGTGTCATGTGGTTGTGCAATAGACGATTGTTGCATTAAAGGATTGTTTGGCCCTTTTGTGAATGAGGTACCACGGATGTATGTTACTGATTGACAAGTTACGCAAACATAGAGTGGGTAGTTTGGTAGCGTTTTGCGTAGATATTACTGTAATTGGCAGGTGACGGCAGAAACGGTAAATAAAAGTAATGTAACTGATCAAAGATGTGCTACAGTTACGTCTGGTTATGTATGAAACACCAGAAGTTGTAAACTGTTAATGTTGTTGCTGAGGTATCTGCTGTAAGACAACTTTTTTTTTTTTTTTTTTTTTTTTTTTTTTTTTGCATTTTAACTTGTTCAGTTATTGTCAGAAGGATATTCGTGCTATTGGTTGCTTCAGTAATGCTTAAAATTGTTTTGGGTTATATAAATGTCTGTATTTTCTATTCTGTTATTTCAAGTTTAGAAGTATAATCAAGTAGTTCCTAAATTGAGCCTCCAGCCAAATCCCCCTTTCGCCTTAATCCCACGCGATCGTATCAAGATTTAGATTTTCAAAGCTGAATAAAGAGATAATAGGGTCGTATCTCAATGAGGAACTTATACTGCCCTCGGCAGAAGCAAGTAGAGGGATTGCCCCTCTGTTCAAAAGACGTGTGTCTACTGGGCATACACGTTCCTAAAAACGCTCTTTGTGGTGTATTTTTCGCGCTAACAGTTTTCACCCACTTCATGTGCCGCTTCACCAGATGCTGTCAGCGAGCAGGTCGCCACGTGACGTCGAACAACACGACTTTCTCTACGCGGCCGAACAACTCTACATACATACTCCGCAATACACCGTAAGGTGCGTGGCGGAGGGTACACTGTACCACTACTAGGCATTTCCTTTCCTATTCTTTCCCAAATAGAACGAGGGGAAAAAGAATGCCTATATGTCTTTGCACGAGAACTGGTTTCTCTTGTCTTTGTGATCATTAAGCGAAATGTAAGTAGGCGGCAGGAAGAATGTTCTACACTCAGCTTCAAATTCCGGCCCTCTAAATTCCCTCAACAGAATTTCTCGAAAAGCGATCCCCATTTGAGTTCACGGAGCGTTTCCGTGACACTCGCGCATTGGTAGAACCTACTAGTAATGAACCTAGCTGCTCGCGTCTGATCTGCATCTATGTCTTCCTTTAAACTGATCTGCTGCTGGTCCCAAATACTTGAGCAATACTCAAGACGCGGTCGTACAATCGTTTTGAACGTGGTCTCCTTTACAGGTGAAGTACATCTTCCTAAAATTCTCCCAATAAACCGAAGTCGGCTGTCCACCTTACTCACAACTGTCCTTACATGTTCGTTCCATTTACGTCTAGATATCTAAACGAAGCGACTGCATCAAGAAGCTCACTCCTAATGCTGTATTCGAACATTATGGGATTGCTTTTCCTACGCATGCGCATCCCCTTACATTTTTCTACATTGAGAGCTAACTGCCATTCTTTGCACCAATTAGAAATTTTGTATAATCCTGTATGCTATTACAGTCAGTTACAGACGACACCCTCCCGTACACCACAGCATCATCAGCAAACAGTCGCAAATTAAAAGATACCCTGTCCATCGGATCAGTTATATAGACAGATAATAACAGCGGTCCTGTCACACTCCCCTGGGGCACACTTGACGATACACTCGTCTCTGATGAACATTCGCCGTCGACAACAATGTACTGCGTTCTATTACTTAGAAAGTCTTCCAGCCAGTCACAGCTCTGTGAACCTATTACATATGCCCGTATCTTCGTTAGTAGTCTGCAGTGTGGCACCGCGTCATATGTCTTTTTGAAATCGAGAGAAACACAATCTGCCTGTTGCCCTTCATCCATTGTTCACAAGATGTCATGTGAGAAAAGGGCAAGCCGAGTTTCACATGAACGATGTTTCCTAAACCCATGCTGATTCATGGAAAGAAGCTTTTCCGTTTCAAGTAAATTTACTATATTCGAATTAAGAATATGTTACAAAATAAGGGAATTATGTATGGAATACTATCAAGCATAATGCGAACCAGAGACGTGCTTTTTATTGGCAGAGCACTTAAAAGCTGCAACAGAACTACTTAAAAGATTACATACATGCTTGTTCGTCCTTATTTGGAGTATTGCTGTTCGGTGTGGGATCCTTATCAAGTGGATTTGACGGAAGCCATGGAAAGAGTCCAAAGAAGGGCAGCTCGTTTTGTATTGTCACGATATAGGGGATACACCGTCACGGAAATGATACAGAATCTGGGATAAGAATCATTACAACAACGGCGTTTATCACTGCGGCGTGGCCTACTTACAAAACTCCAGTCACCAACATTCTCCTTCGAATGCGCGAATATATTGTCGACGCCCACCAACAAAGATAGAAATGATGATCAGAATTAAATACGAGAAATCTGAGCTCGAACGGAGAAATTCAGAAGTTCTTCCTTCCCGCGCGCTATTCGAGAATGGAATGGTAGATGAATAGTATAAAGGTGGTTCGATGAACCCTCTGCCAGGCGCTTAAATGTGATTTGCAGAGTATCCCATCTGGATGTAGAAGTTTAATTGCCGTAAGTCGTAAACTGTCCAAGAGTGGTCAAGAATAAAAACATCGTAAAACCGATAAAATTGAGAAGAGTTGTCCGTGAGATTGCGTGAAGCGCTTACAGTATCAAATATACAGATGGTAATTTATGTATGGAATTGCCGTGACCTCGTTCGTTGGCTCGCGCTGCGCCGATTTGCTGCAAGTGCGTAACTTGCGCCTGTCAGCTGCGGCTACTTGCCGCGTGCATCGGCGTGATACAGGCCCGTGTCTTTTCATACGGAAATGCTGATGAAAAACTGAGTTCCACGTGGCGTCAAACTATACCGACCCACAAACGGCCCAATAGTGTACGCCCACATCGCCTCCAGCCCAAGCTAAGAGTAAATAATTTCTCCTGTCGCTCCTCTTCCACACTCTGCATTTGCCTAGCACCCAGTGCCCAAGAGGGCCTAACTGCCTCCTTGAATGACGTAACAAGTCCCCTTGCATTTTAGTTTCCATCTGTCAGGTTCGCGAGTCCCCACGGCCGACGCCTCAGGGGGAGCGCCTGAGCGCCACTGCAGTGGAGCCGCTCCACGCAGGCCGTCTGCTGGAGGCTCGCGTGCTCTGTGCTGCTACTGAGGCATCGTAAGAAACCAGCTGGCCATTAATTTGTGGGGTCCGCTGCCCCTCTTTCTCACAGCCACAGAAACTCAGGCCTCTACTGAGCGAAAAGTAACATTCACATTGTACTGAACAATACGGAAAGGTTATATGCTATTACGCTCCCGCCCATTCATGAGATTTCCGCGCAGATTTTATTCATTTAAACTAGAATTAAAAAGGTTGAATTAGCAGTTCATAAACGAAATAAGGTTGATATGCAAGGTAAGTTGACGTTGTTTTAAAAGATTTGTAAGCAAAGCCTAGAAACAGGTTGCCGCCTCAAAAATTTAGGTATCGTAAATTTCAGATTAGACTGACCTATGAGAATGTGCCGCTTGTGAATGGAACGTATTCTTTTCTAAACAAGATACACAAGACGTACCAATAACATATGCAATGCAGTGCACCATTTTCAGTTCGGTACAGATGCAAAGCTAATTGCAGCAAGGAACTAAACGAAGAGCCGGTCTTTACAATGTGATACCGTACGCAGAGATACTGAGAACGTGTTCCTGCAGGAACAGACTCTGTAAGGTTTTCGGTGGGGCTCATGTTCACTTTTATTGTACCTTGGTGAAAGTTATGGAACTGGTAAATGTGATGTTTCTTTTGGTTATAACCTACTTTCCTTTTTTCTTTTCTCTCTTTCTTCTGTGTTTCCATGCTGCATTTTCACACGTTGGTAGCTTTACCGCCTTGTTGCTCGGATCGGATCAGGTGTTTAGATATTAGTAAATCTGACTTTACTGCTGCGCTTTTCAGTCCCTAGGCTTAAACCCTACTTAAATTAAGTTATGATAAGGACAACACAGTCACTGCCTACAAAATTTCTGAAGCTATGTAGAAAAATAGTTTAATAGTTGTATATTTTTGTACAATAAATATTTTTTCTGTATCTCTACATGTTTGTTTTATATAACCAAACGAAACTTACTTTTTGGACATACCTCGTATTTGTACATTCTACATGCTAACGCACAAATACTCGCTGCGTATCCTCTACTTGTTAATGACTAACAAAGTTTCCTTCACTGGTTCCTGAGACTTCTGATAAATAAAGACCATAATTTAAATTTCAAGTGACAATAAAATTATGTCATAATTACAACTTAGTTTTCGGATTATTTTTCGTTGCTACTACTGTGAAACACAGCTGATTGTCAATTTTTATTATTCTATGTCATTGGGAAGCAGCATCATATAGGTATTGATGAGTGACTTAGTGAGTATTGATGCACGTGGCACAAGAATCAAGAGTATGCGTGAAACAATTTCTCAGTTAGTGGTTCTGCCAATTTGGTGCGGTACCAGTGTATAAACAGATTTAATAGTCCATGCTCTGAGGATGATCGGAAACTCAACCAGTGATCTACATTACACACACTCTGCTAGGGACTACGTACTTGGAAGCGAGCAGGAGCACAAATGAGATTTACCGTCACCTTTGCCCGGCCACGGTTTGCTGCAGCTTGCTACAGATTAAATGGGGAAGAGCAAGTGCTAGTCAATGCTTTGTGAACGGGAACTGCACCCCTCATCTCTGTCCCTCTCCTCGCTCCCCTTGTCCATATCCTCCTTTCTACTCTCTCTCTCTCTCTCTCTCTCTCTCTCTGTGCATCTGCTTCCCCTCCATACCTTCTCCCCGCTCTTTGTCCAGCCGCTCCTCCTTGCCCCTTTTTCTGTGTATCTCCACGCCTCCCTCTCCATTTCCACTCCCTCTCAATCTCCTCGACATGCTATCTCTTTTTCCCATTATCATAGACATGCAAGTCGCTGAAGTGGCGTTAATTAAAAAGACTTGCGCTAGGCGCCCGAACAATCCGGTAGGGGATCTCCAGGCCAAAATGCCATACGACCACTTCATTTTTCCCCCCCCCCCCCCTCTCTACGTCAGATTTCTCCACCCGTCTGACAAAATCTGTACAGCCAAGATCCCCGTCTAGTGTTGTAATGTACGAAATATATTAATTGAATGCTTTGAAATTTCGATTTTAAATTGCACTGTTATAGGTTCAATTTTCTATGTAGCTATTTAACAAATATATGCCATTAATGTACATAAATTGTATAATGGGGAAACTTTGTTACAAAAACTTCGCAAAAGTTATATATTTATAGGTTATATACGTCGTAAATTAAAGAAACAGGTATACAAAAATCCTTATTTATTAATTTCAAATCAGTCAGTCAGGAAGACTAATGGTGAAGCACAAACGAACATAACATTCCCCATATATTTCGTACATACTAAACACACACCTGTCGGCGTTACACCAGACGGCGCTGACATCCTTCCAAAAGTACGAGACTGGTGGCTCAGTTTGTCGTCCCTGCTGTCTCTAATTCGTCCACTATCGTATTTCATTTCAGTGAATCATCTGATTCCATTTCACATCAAGTTTAGCTTGTATTGCTGAATGAGAAGAGGTTGAATACGGCTATGAAGTCGAGATTCATACAGAACATATCCTCCTTCTTGAACATACTTTAATTTTTTGGATATTTATATGTTTATATTTTAAAGTCAATGTAGTTTAAATAATAACGAGTCATCAGATTAAAATTCTAAAACATTATTTTTGACACCTTCCAAACAGACGCCAATATTGCATAAGCTAATGGCCTGATTTTGACAAAAAATCATAACATTTCTGAGCAGTCATTTAAAGGTAATCCATACATTATGAAAAGAAATTAAATTAAATTAAAAACAAAAAAATATGCGAAATCTAACACAATACTTTGTAAAAATATCTTCGCAATGTGTGAAAAATTTTCCGACGTCTGAAACGTCGAACGAACTATCATTTAAATTTGTACTTATGTAGAAAATGTAGATGTTCCTAACCGCAAATGTCCGAATGTTCTTGACGGAATGCTTCGATATTATGACACGATGTTGCCCTAGAACAGTCGCCTATTTTATATACCGATGTTCAGGTGTTTGCAAAGCTTAAGGGACTTAACTGCGGAGTCATCAGTCCCTAAACTTGCAAACTACCTTATACTAAAGACGACACAACATCCATGCCCGAGGGGGGATTCGAACCTCCGAGGGGGAACAGCCTCGCGCATCGCAGCAAAACGCCTCAATGCGCTTGGCCACTCCACCGCGGCTATTTCGTGATTTTTATACTTGTTCCATAGAAAGTAGCAAGTTAACCCATCATCACACACATTTTGTCTTCAATCGCAAATCATTTTTTTATTTTTTTTATTCTTTTATTATTATTATTATTATTTGTAGAAGTTTGCCAAGAAAAAGTCAAAAAATTACACAATCGAAAAAGGTGTATTTCTTACATTTTGGATTTTTACAAAACTGCATGAAACTTGACACTTTTATTCGCACTTACCACTTTGCACTTAGGCAAAACCGTGTGAAATGGACATACGTAATTCAGAATGTTCCGCTTCCAGCTATAAAAAATGACCGTCATAAGAAAACACTAGCACTGTGTGATGCTACAAAGAGCAATCAATACACATTGGCATGTTAACGAGGACTGTAGCGCATTCTACTGGCAGAATCTGTTCAGTTAACTTCATAAGGCAGCACTGATCATCTGAAAGGCAGTTTCCAGTGTAAAACTTTTGGGTCAATGATGGAAAGAGAGTTAAAACTTCGCTTCGCACATCTGCAAATATATGTCTAAAACGTCCTGCACTAGAATGCAACTTCGTGTTAGAATTAAAAAAAAAAAAAAAAAAAAAAAAAAAAAAAATGCTCAACAACTTTCGGAGAGTAACGGTTTTACACAAAAACATTTACAATTTTATTCGTATAATCTAGAAGATGACACGTGGGAATACAAGGCAATGTTAGTAGTCTGTGAAGTTAGGTGAAAATAAATAAATGTTTACTAATTCAAAATATTAAATGTTATATAGGTTACAATGATGTAACGACTTGAAGTTACTGCTATTTATTTTAAAATGAGGAACATATGAACGGTGTAATGCATCACTCGTCCAAGCGCCATATGTTATAACTGACAAAATGGAACCTAAATTTTACATATTCTTAAAATATATTAATTTATCAATGTTTCTCAACTTTTTGTACCAAAGAGGGTTAGTGTTCTTTCAGTTAGTAGTGGAATCTCACAGCATGTAACAACTAAACAGCACTAATTGCGCTCACATCAGAAATATAAAGTAACGGTGCTTGGTCTGGGGATGCATAACACGGTCCATATACACAAGACCGAAGTTTAATCGCCAGTAATTGAAATGCTATGCTACATGTGTTGGTTTGCGATTAGCTAATCGTGAAAGTGAATCACATTGTAGAAAAATGTTCAATAATAACTTTCTCCAGACTTGACCAATGTAAGTGGTTAAAAGCGCAAATGAAAGAGCTTGTTGCGCTGAGTGTTCTTAGAACTGCATGCCTTAATTATCAAGGAAAATGTGGCAAAGGAACCGATTAAAATGTTTGCTACAAGGACATTCTCATAAGAAATGTACAGAAGGAAATCGCGTTTGAGTGTAAATTAAGGGAGGCTAGAGGTAAGTGATTTCAAATACTTGATGTATCCGTGCATGAATATGTTTCGTATGAAACAGAATCGGGCGGATAGACCGGTCTGCTACATGTTTACGCTGCGGTCGGTCCATTTCACTTGTTGCCTCCCAGCAGCCCGCGTTCCGCCCGCTCCGCCGCCGCCGCGGCGCCTACCTGTTGCTGCAGGCGGCGTGCGTGGCTGCCAGCACTGAGTGGCCCGCTACCTGCTGCCTGAGTCCCGCGGTCCGCTGGCTACGGCAGCCGGAGAGCGACTGGCCGCCGAGGCAGACGCGGCTAAAAATAACGCCAGTGGGGAGGGGGGGGGGGAGAGGGAGGGAGCAGCGGGGGCGGGGCGCGCGCCGCGGCCGCACCTGTCACACGCGCCGCCGCCTCCAGGTTACCAATCACACACATAAACCATAGATATGGCTGTTCGCAACCGAGATTTGGCATGACGTGTCCTTTCCATAGATCACCATGTAAAAGGCCAAAACTATTTCATTGTCTGAGAAAGGAAGTCGAATGAAGTTTGCACATAGTATAGAAGACGTGAAAGTGTTTGATATAGTTGAAAAGGGAATGGAAGTTAATGAGATGGTACAGGATCCACGTGATGGAGAATTCCGATGAATTGTCAGGCCACGTACGATGTCGGAAAAATTACGGGCATCTCATGAACCGACAATATTTTTACAATATCTCGTAGCAAAATTAAACTTTAAATTACCAACTTTTGATTGCGTCATGCGACTTCACTAATCTATGTCTTACATGATAGCTATTATCTTTAAAACAACAGACCTTAATCAATTTAAGGATTTATTAGACTTGTTTGATCAATTTATGATGGAAATATAGTCACATCATCTCAGGAATTACAAGTTACGTGATATGCCTCTCTTATCCTCATGTTTGTGTATCTATTTACTAGAATAGAGGTCTAATTTAGCTTTAACGTTACGTAAATATTGTGTAGTATGAGCGGTCAAGGCATGGAAGCTTGCTTGTTTATTCATTTATTTACTTATTTATTTCATACTTTATTTGTACTGCTGAAAAACTGCCCCCAGATGACTAAATGTTTGTAAATTTTCTATTTAATATTGTACAAATTATAAGTGGAAATGGTCAACGGTAAGTCGAAACAAATCTTTAATGGTAACAACTGTGCACTTTGGCAGGTGATGGCGATCTGTCAATGAGAGAGAGCATGTGGCCCGGTAAAATGCTTGCCTTCTCCTGTGGAGCACTCCCTGGGGCTCTAACAACACTTTTTGCCTCTTCTTGGGTGCAGGGTCTGCCAGGGTAGCTGACGTGACTCGTTGGCGTCGGTCTCGAATCAGCGCGGCAAACGGCCGCTTTGTCCGGACTTTAACCTTTTGAAAGGCTAATGAGTGTCAGTTTAAGAACTTTAACTTTTCCCGATTCCATTACCGAATCGTAACTGAACAGTGTACGTGATTTGCTCGATTTTTAAGAGTGTTTTCATGTTATTTGCCAGGTTAAGGTTTGTACTATTTTCAGCTAACGGTTATTTCGCGTTGTGTGATCGCGAAATGGACTTAGTGTCTGAGGATCGTCAACGATTACTTAGTTGGCGATTTTGCTACCATTCTCGTAACGCAATTAACGTATCGGTCCTGATAATTTACGATGTTTATTTCTGTTTATTTATTATTTGTGTAGGATCACTTCCCATACATCAAAACTCGTGATTGAATAAAAAAATATTCAACTGATTTATCTGGTATTGCCTACATCATTTGTGAACGTAACAATAAAACCTCTTATTTGTCATTTAATATGAAAATGACTTTAACCCGCTGAATTAATGAAAATACGGATTCTGGTGACTTTTATTCTTGTGTCATGTTGGACGAAAGCTGCTTCAGCAACAAAGGTGAAGGAGAGCTGTAGCTCATGGCGCCGCACGCTGCAGGGCCTGTGGTGGGCCAGCGTGTCTGGGACGACTGCGCTCACCAGTCCGAGCCCACGCGCAAACAATCGTAAGTTTCGTGCGGCCAGATACCGTCTAACTGCTGAAGACCACGGCCTCCGTCGTTGCTGTAGCGGGAGACGGGCTAGAGGCGTGCGTGCCCGCAGCCCCACCGCGTCGCTTCCTGCTGACACTTGTGGGCTCGCACTGGCTCCTACCTATACCGCGGCAGCTGCTGTATCTCACACGTCTGCCGTTACAGTACGACGAACAACGTGGACGTCTGTGCTGCGTTGACGTCCTGAACCTTCTCTGTGCGTGACCTTTCCAGCTGCATTGTTGCACAACTGCTGCATCACTTCAAACTTGTCTGGCAATTCTCCGAATAGACCATCCAGCCACCCTGAGGGCTACAATTTGACCCCTTTCAAAGTCTCTGAGATAGCTGTTTGAAGCACGAGTGCGTTCCCGCGGCATGCCGCCTGTCTGCTACACACGTTGGTAACACAACATTCCGTAATAAAGAGCACGCACAGCTGGCGCTCTTGCCGCTATGTCACCACGCATTCTGTTGGCGCACGAGGTGGAAACCATTATCAGTACATGTACTGCCTCCCAGGTGGCATCTGCCGTCATCGGATCAAAATATATGTCGTCGTTTCAGGTGTCGTAGATTTGTTTTCAGCAGTGTACTAACCGGTAATTTACGAAAATTTCTGATCTTTGCGTAGCCGTCAGGTATCAAATATCCGGAAACATACCCAGGATGTGTTGAGATCATCCAAATGTGGACCAATATTGTATTACTTAAGTAGTTCCAATGCCTCGGCTCATAAGTTGACATAGGTACTCTGGAGGCATTCTAAGTGATGTAACTCACTTCCCGAAGTCCAGTGCTTCTCTCTCTCTCTCTCTCTCTCTCTCTCTCTCTCTCTCTCTCTACCACACACACACACACACACACAAATGTACAAATGTTTGTAGATCTATCGGACCAAACTTCGTGGTTATCAGTCTGTAGCTTACAAACTACTTAAACCTAGGTATACTAACCTAAGGACAACAAACAAACCGATGCCCCAGGGAGGACTCGAACCTCGACGGCGAGCAACCGCGTGCTCCGCAGCGAGACGCTTTAGACCGCTCGGCTACTCCACCGCGGCACACACACACACACACACACACACACACACATATATATATTACAAACGTTGTGTGGTAGTCACGGGAAATTGTGTAAATCTCGGATCGTTAACGACACACCAATGCCCGAGGGAGGACTTGAACCTCCGACGGCGAACGGCCGCGCGCACCGCAGCAAGGCGCATTGTAGTGTACACGGCTAATCCGCCGCGGCTGACTACCATACCTCGGAAGGGTTGTTGTCTACTTTCACGGTCAGAAATACTGATCTGTAGACCACTTGCTTCAGGAATAGCCGACCCGCAAGCTTCCATAAGACGAAGGTATCGCTAACGTACCTGCATCACAGTGTCGGCTTCAAGAATGGTGAGTATTTTGCCTAGCTTTCATTCCCCAATTCAAACTTTTCCATAATGAAACTGGCATTAAACAAATTTAGTGGACTTTGCACAGTACTTCCTAGCCGCTGGTCGTACCAATCACCATTGAAGTAACTTGACCTGAGGCATGAATGGGGTAGTGTGGTCCCACCATTTAGGAAATGGAACCCATGCGAGCCGGCCGCGGTGGCCGAGGGGACTGAGGCGCTCCAGTCACGGTCTGCACGGCCACCACGGTCGGACGGTCGGGGATTCGAATCCCCCCCGCCCCCCCCCCCCCCGTCGTGCATGGATATTTGTGCCGTCCTTAGTGTAAGGTAGTTCATAAGTAGTTTGTAAGTTTTGGGACTTATGACCCCGTAGTTAAGTCCCATAAGCTATACAAACATTTGAACAAATTTTGAAACCATGCGATACGGCGAGTAAAACAAGAAAAACAAAATGTTCAAACGTTTGTAAAGCTTATGGGACTAAACTGCGGGGTCCTAAGTCCCTAAACTTACAAACTACTTATAAACTAATTTATACTAAAGACAGCACAAACATCCATGGCCTATGGAGGATTCGAGCCTCCGACGCGAGAGGACTCGCGATCCGCAAACTGAAGCTCCAGACCGCTCGGCTACTCCCGCGCGCCGCGGTGAGGCGAGTGCTGTAGGAGCAGCTTTGTTTGTGATGAAGGCCCCACTACAGCGGCACTCAACCTGCGGCACGTTCTGCACACCGCATCTCGCCTGTTGTGAAGCGCCCCCCCCCCCCCCCCCCCCCTGAATGGAGCGCGCCCCGCGCTGCCCCGTGCTTGCCCCTCCCTGTGGCGGCTGTGGCAGCGCGGACAGCGCTCGCCATCCCTCCCCTTCTGAATCCTATCAAGTGCGACTATCTGTCTTGAGAGCGTTCAGAGTGAGCGAAAGAGGTTCGGATATAAGTGTGCCATTTTTGATGCTTACTGGGAAGATTCGTATTCGTTTGTAAAATATGTTGGGAAAGCACTGTGCTTAACATGCAATTCAACTGTAAATATTAAAGCACCGCCAGTCCACCGTCACTACGAAAATAAACACTCCATAATACACGAGGGGCAAACTAAAAATAAATTAATCCCTACTATGCGTGACTGTGCGTGTCCCATTCTTAAAAACTTGAATTTACGTCATTTTCAAACATTGCAGAAAGAATTTGAATAAGGGTTTAATAAATAAAACAAATAAAACCTTCTCTCAGAGTTTCTATGACGCCTTTTTTCGGTTCGCCCACAGGATGGCCCAATAAGAGTCCGATTTGAGTTGACAATAATACCGTGCGATTCAGCTGTGACAAACAGCTATTCCCATTACATTTGAGTTTCATTTCATTTTATACATTTTATACTTGAAAGATTTAACAGTGAATTACGAATTGTTGTTTTTCTGTGACATGTCTCTGACGTTCAGTGTTTCTTGTGTCTTGGCTGAACCAGTTTCACCTACTTGCCACTGGCTTGAGTCCTTTGTCCGGTGGGCGGGGACTAAGTGGATGATTTTCGCAGGATTTAAGCTCGTGTGTAGACAAGTCAGTGCCGGTACGTTGTTTTCCTTGTGTCATGCGGGGGCTGTGAGAGTGAAGACCGAAGAGTGACAAAATAATTACTGAAAACAAACGAAAAGTATCTGTTGAAAGAAGACTGTTTCAAGATCTGTGGGAAATTGACTATTTTGTTGTGCAAAAATAAACATGCATCAGCAACTTGTTTAATTTGCCGAGAAAGTGTTGTATTTCACAACAAAACACCTGTCGTTTAGTGTAGGCCGCGCGGGAGTAGTCGAGTGGTCTGGAGCGCCACGTTACGGATCGCGCGGCCTCCCGCGTCGCAGGTTCGAATCGTCCCTCGGGTATGGATGTGTGTGTTATCCTTAGGTTAATTTAACTTAGTTTAAGTAGTTTGTAAGACTAACTGATGACCAACGTAGTTTGGTCCCATAGGATTACAAACGTTTGAATATTTGTTTAGTGTAGCCATTAAGTCACGAAATTCAATTAGGTAGCGACTAGTAATAGTCCATATACCCTAGTATGACTAATATATTTATCCTACCTTTTGATCAGAATATATTTTGTACAACTAATTAAAGTCATCAGACGTCCAGATTTCGTCGGGGCAGTTCAGGTTTTTTGTCTTTTGTGTAGAGTCCCAGTGTCCCCATCGGGTTCTGCTGGAACACCTAAATATTCCGGTTTTTGACATAAGAAAACTCTGGGTCATGTGACGTTACAAGACATAATTTTTTCTATTTTTAGCAGTGTAAAAGTGACTATATTTTATTCCATAACCCTTACATACCTTAGGGAATTCAGAACACGTTTGTGCGACCTGTGTGATGGCGCATTAATTTTCTAGAACTGCAGTAATACTTCCGCTCAAGTTGGTGTTGCTGAGCTGGATTTGCCAAGCGATAGTCCTTCTTTTCGTGATTGTTTTGAAAACGTGAGTATTGTATAACAAAAATCACGGAATCTTTACTCACTTTGTTTACATACTGTAACCAACTTCCATATCCCCAAACGACACTGCATTTTCAATTCAAAACTTCAGAAGAAGTGAAAAATTCATAATTCAGAGCCAAAAACTGTGTAATATAGTTCCTCTTTAAATTAACCATGGACCATCTCTTAGAGCTATATTTTTTTTTTTCTGTTGTGATAACTGATACATCACTGAAAACTGACGTGGGCTGCCCCTCTTGAATGTGGTGCACAGACGCCAGAATTCTTGGACTGTTAACACACAGATTTTTTTTTAATTAGCTCCCAATGCAAACAGAGGGGTGTCGTAAGTCAGTGGCAGTGTAGATCCGATTTGAAAGCAGAGCTTTTTTCTTTAGAATACGTTCAGCCATTTAAATTTCAGCAGCCAATTTAAGTAAGAATATTTACCGCCAGGGTTCTCTCTTGATATAGTCTACTTAATCACTAACGGTTAGGTAGTACCAATTTGTAGAGTTGTAAATAAAAGCCAGCTGTCAAAATCCATAGTAGAAGATTAAAGAGTTAAATCAATTTAAAAAAGAAAGAAAAAACACCTCTCAAACACTGTCATTTATTTACTTTTGTTTTTTAGCAATCTTTAATACTCGAGTGTATCTTACACAGTAGCTGTGAATATATGTATGTTTTGTGTTATATTTACTACATTATGATTACTCATTTCATTGTAATCTTCAGTATTGTATATCAACCACAGGGCAGCGTGAGGCCAGAAGTGTGGGCAGGAAGTGCTGCAGTGGGGCTGTGGGCGCGCACCCCTCTAGCCCGTCTCCCACTCACGCTACAGCAACGACGTGCGCGCCACGACTGGTACCGTCAGAGGACTACTGGGGAGATGGAATACGGACCGTAGTCTTCTGCGATGAAAGAGTATCTGCCAGCACGCAACTTACAATCGTTCGCTTAGACGGCTCGGACTGGTGAGCGCTGCCTCGCAGACTCACTGGCCCACTATAGGCCCTGCAGCGTGCGGCGCGATAAGCTACAGCTGTCGTCCACCTTTGTTGTTTGTGGAGGGAACGAAATGCTGAAATGTTCGTAGACCTAAGAGACCAAAGTGCTGTGGTCATCAGTCCCTACAGTTAGAAACAAAGTAACTTATGCTAAGGAACACACACACACACACACACACACACACACATACACACACACACACAAACACACATTCACGACAGAGGACTCGAACCTCCGACAGGAGCAGCAGCACAATCCGTGCTATGGCGCCTTAAATCGCGCGGCCATTTCCACGCGTCTTGTAGGGAACGGTGAGCGGTGTTGGGCGCGTGCAGAATGTTGTGAGACCCGTTCTTTTGACATTCGCGTTAGCAGGTCAATTCTCGCGTGAAACTGAACGTGCTCTGCAGGGCGCGCAGCATTTTTCCAGGCGGCCATGATCTCTGGACTTACCTGCAATCGAGTCCGTGTGGATCGTTATGAGGCGACAACTGATGTGTGTGAGTCGTCAATCGACAACTGCTACGTGAACAGGTCTAGCAGGCACTGTATTCAAATGTTCAAATATTTGTAAATCTATCGGACGAAACTGCGTGGTCATCAGTCCGTAGCTTACAAACGTCTTAAACTAAGGTAAACTAACCTAAGGACAACACACACACCCATGCCGCAGGGAGGACTCGAACCTCCGACGGCGAGCAACCGCGCGCTCCGCAGCGAGGCGCCTTAGACCGCTCTGGTACTCCACCGCGGCCCCCCTGTATTCGCCGCCAGTGGAGGCATACGTGCTTCAGCATGGGGCGACTCCTGGTACTTCAGTGTCGCTCCAGATACTGATCTGAAACTTTGATCATTTAATTCAAAATGTTCAAATGTTTGTAGAACTTATGGGACTTAACTACGGGGTCATCAGTCCCTAAGCTTACAAACTACTTATGAACTACTTAAGACTAAGGACGGCACAAATATCCATGCCCGAGGGGGGATTCGAACCCCCGACCGTAGTGGCCGTGCAGACCGTGACTGGAGCACCTCAGTCTCCTCGGCCACCGCGGCCGGCGATCATTTAATTAATTATCTCCAAATGGAAGAGAGCCAATATAGCAGTATGATTAGTTTAATTTCGACCGGTTGCCATCATCTCCTGGTTGTATATATTTTACAATGTGGTCATGTATACCAGCAGAAGATGAAGGCATAGCACATCGAAACCGGTCGTCAATAAATAAATCATACTGCAATCTTTATTTTTATTTTATTTATTTATTTATTTATTTTTTTCCTTTTGGAAATAATGAAACATTGCAGAGCGCCTCCGTCCTGTGATGTCATGTAATGTTAATCGTTTAAGTCATATGCTCTGTTGCAACAGTAAATCGTGAGTTATTTGGAAAACTAAGATGATGTAGGAATTTCTATTTCGTGGTAGAGTACCTGAATGGCACACTGCGCAGCCAGGCCTGCAGACTAGTGTTGTGCAGTGTGGAGGCGCTGGAGGCCCCGCCCTTGGCCCGCGCGGCTGCTAACGAACGCGGCGCGGCGCCGCGGCCTGAGTTACGGTGTCCCGCGATTTACGGCGCCAGCGCTTTTGTTGAGCGCTCCAGTATGAACACGCGGCTATTTTCGCAGCGCCCCCACATGCGGCGCAGATACCGTTACACGTATCAGATGTTCCCGCATCCAGCGTGGGATTATGGGGCGCACTTTGTTGCTCTGGACGTGACGACACAATCCACAACGGAATCACTGGGCGCAACTCGTTTCCCCTGCTAGTAATGAAGTCTGGCATAAATTGCCAGTGTAGAGTAGGTCCAATTCCTAGACGCGAAAGAAAACTGGTTTAGTAACAAATGGAGAAATTAAGCAACTGAGAAATGTAAAATACATATAATCGTCACTGATTATGTTCGTCTACATAACATGTACCTACGGCTAATTAAATCAATTATGAATAGATTCAATGATGCGTATTAACTCAAGACAATGTCGTCGACCATTCTGGAAAGTGAATTTCTTCAACTGTCAACGTAGCGCTGCGTTTTGTAACACTTGGTAGTTCGGTTTCTATTTTTATTTTATTTTATTTTTTTATTTTTTTATTATTATTTTTTTTTTTATTTTTTTTTTTACGTTGTATCCAGATAGAACGTTTCCGAAACCATTTTGTTATCTAGGTGACATTTTGGAAAATACAGAGTGTTTCCGTAAGAGCGTGCAAGAATGAAGAGGACGCCGAGGATGTTCCACATAGTTATTTGACATAGGGAACATAGGGTCAGGAAAGGAGATAATAGGAATAGTTTCACATTACTGTGAACTTTTCTATTCACACTACTTAGCTGAAAACACCATCATTGTCACAAGGAACGTATCATTTCAAAATCTACTCAAACTGACGGCCATCCACTGGGGTCTGACTTCAGATACCCCATTAGGAAATAATCCGGGAGATGAGGTCAGGTGATCTCGACGCTGTGGAATAGGACAAGATGCATGTCAGTGACGTCTGCTAAAATTTTACATTTAACGTCTCTTAGACCCACTAGATTAAGATTTAGTCTTAGTATCTCATTTTTTAAATTTTCTACCTTTCCTACTACATTCAAAATTCTAACGTTCAATGTTCGTGATCGTATGATGTTATCCGCTCGTCTTTAATAAATCTTATTCTCATGGTCACCTCCCCTTCGGCAGCCCCCTCCCGGAGATCCTAAAGGGTGGCTATTCCGGAATGTTTTCTCAGTCGAGAGATCATGACAAGTTTCCAGTGAGAAGGCACATGCCCTCTGGTTACACACTATGCGTCCTTAATCCAGTGCTTTCCGTCAGCTTCGGCATCGTCCTGCCGTGGATCGTTGCTGGTCCTCCCGCCGTGGGGCAGTTTCCCACCCCGAAGGTCAGAGCGCCTCCTGAACAGAGGTCCGAACCTCCGCCCTCTTTGATGAGACTAATGGCAGTAGGAAGTCTTCTGCCACCATTACCGAGGATTTTTATTCATGAAGTGGCGAGGTTTGAATCAAGGACCGAGAACATTTGATCATGAATCAATGATTCTATAGGTGGAAAGGTTCGTTGCGGCCGTGGGACTATATTTGAAAAGAGTTTAGCGACTTATCTATGTGATGAGATCCTGGCGCACGTTTTTATTACAATGGGCGGTCGGCCCTCAGACCGAATGTGCTGAATTACAGAAACGGCGTACCCTAGACAATGGGGGCAATTCATAGTAAGCAAGAAAATCATCTACCAAAAGAGAAATTATATCTAGCGTTTTCCAAGTAATTGCCATGGGTACCCTGCTGTACCTAACCTACATATATGACGTAAGAGATAATCTTCTATCTCAGCATTCGTCATAGGCTGTTTACAGACGATGCTGTCATTTCCCGTATAGAAAAGTCATCAGAAAAACCAATTGCAAAATGATCTGGTCAGGGTATCGGTATGGTGCGACAAGTTGAAATAGCCTCTAAGTACGGAAAAAATTGTGGTCATTCTCATGTGTACTAAAAGAAATCAGCTAACTTTCGGTTACATGATGAATTACTGAGATCTTAAGCGCGTCAATTCAACTACAAACCTAGGAATTATAATTACGCCGCGGTGGAGTAGCCTAGCGGTCTAAATCGTCTCGCTGCGTAGCGCGCGGTTGCCTCCCTGGGGCAAGGGTGTGTGTGTTTGTCCTTAGGTTAGTTTACCTAGGTTTAAGTAGTTTTTAAGCTACGGACTGATGACCACGCAGTTTGGTCCGATAGAATTACAAACATTTGAACATTCTGAATTATAATTACGACAAAATTTAATTGGAAGTAAATGGATAATATTGTTGGCAGAAAACAATGATCTCTTAACAACGTGGGTTTATAGCTGTGGTCTCTAGTCACAGACCTGCAGCATGTCTGCACAGTCATATGTTTTGCATATGAATTTCCATTGTCCGCCATGTAATAATTTGGCAAAATAATTTATATCATTTTGTATCTGGTAAAGAATTGTTTGCTTATTTTTTGTTCGGACTTGTATGTCAATATGCTGGTATGATAGTGGAATCAAATGTACTTTCCTGTTGTGTGTTAGTTACATTTCGTAGCAGCAGTGTTGTAATTTGGTAAGAAACGAAATATGAACGTTGTCTGGCACGCTGAATTTCAGCGTCAGTGTAGTACAGGGATGAATGAAGAAAAAGCCTACTCTATGCTTGCCTGTCCTCTACTACTATAATGGTGCGCCGTATGGGATCCATATGTAATAAGAGTGACTAAAGTCATCGAGAAGATGCAAAGGACGGCTCGTTCTGTACTATCACGAAATATGTGAGAGAGTACCGTGGATATGATACGCAAGCTCGGGTAGTTTTCGTTAAGATAAAGACGATTTTCATGTCAGGGAGTCCTATTACTAAATTTCAAGCACCAGCTTTTTCCTTGTAATGGAAAAAAAATTTTTAGTTTATGCCCACCGATATGGAGAGAACTGACCATTATAATGAAGTACCAGAAATCATGGCTTGAGCAGAAAGTTTTAGGTGTTCCCTGTTCAGGGCCGGCTTTAGGCATGTGCAAATGGTGCAGTCGCACTGAACCCCGCGCAAAACATGAGAACTTAATTTGTCATCCACAATTTTTTTTCTGAAACTAATGGAATATAATTCAAGTATATATCCTTTTTTTTACGACTATGGCTACTAGTACACGTGTGATATTTAAAAAATTATGTCTGTATCGGAGTCGAAAGAACCAGGGGTAATATGCAGTGTCAACACAACACTATTGCTCATGTTGGAATTAAGAGGTACGTGATTCATTGTTCCTCGTCGCCTCTTCACACCCTTCCTGCTCATCGCTGTGACTAACAAACATTGAACATTACAGCTTGAGGTGAGCTGCCCTGCCCGCTTTGAACCGTCAAATGGGACGGCGGGGCGCCAGGCAGCTGGGAGGGCGGGGTTTTCGGCTGTCCGCTGCGCCTGCCGCCTTGCGTGAGCACCAAATTCCTTCTCGTAACTGCTATGACGTAGCGCCTTGCTACCTCAGGGAAATAGGAAATGAAATGGTGCTATGGCTTTTATTGGCCGGGATATCCGTATCGGGGATCAGCCGCCTTTGATTGACGACACTTCGTCGACTTCCATGCCGATGATGACTCTTACCGGGAATCTAACCTGAGACTTTTGGTCGGTGACGGTGTATAAGACCACGTCGCATCGTTTTGTCAACTCATTTTTTCCTTACAAGCTTTGCCTTGCCTGTGAAAAAATAAAAAGTCTACTTCTTATTCCGTACGAATTTTTAGTTTCGTAAAGCTCCTCACTCGATTTTGACGAAAGTGTTCGGTTAAAAAATCTGATTTTTGGACACAGGGTACTACAACAACATCTTAGCTTTCCAATAACACATTCACCTTTTCGAAATTCGTAACAATCGTTTTCAAATAATGCTTTTTGTCAGGTATGTGCACTTGATTTACAAATCGTGTGTTGAAAAAGTTCGATAGCGGGCAGGTTATTGTTCTATGTATTTTAGACCATAAATTACAGCGAGTGAAATGGAGCTACAAGAACAGAAAAGTTTTTGAAATGGTAGTCGCACTGATATCTGCCTCCTTTCACAAGTAATTGCGAGTTATCTGAGCGGCATCATGCCGCGACCGCAAGCCTACGAACTCGGCGTGTGTTGAGCGTGGCGTAAAGCACTGCAGTGCCGAAAACATTATTTGCTGTCCACGTATTTGGTCCCTCGTGATGTGTTAATAATGCATAACCAGAAAATAGCTATACCCTAATTTTTCTTTGGCTGCGACCGATTACAATAGACAAAGATCTGCTATGATTTTATGTAAGGTAATACTTCACTTAAGAGGTATACAAGTAGTTTGTTGTCCACATCGTACAATTGATGGAATACATATTTCGTGTTTCGAACTGCGAATTTGCTGTTGATGGACTGATATAAAATTTCTGAAATTCTACTCAACGACTTTCTATTTGAGAATGATAAACGGAAGAAGACCAAAAAGATACTTACATTTATTGATGCATCTACACCTAAGATTACACTATTTAGCCTTCTCTTAATTTTCGCTTTTGTAACTTTCGGAAAATGTTATACCACAAGGTGAAACAATTTGTATACAGTGTCTCACATAAAAGCGCTATCCCTCAGACCGAGACTAAAGTAGGAGTAAAGAACAGTAAAATTAATGACATTTAGTAACGCCCTGATAAGGGATGCTGCATCTTATGGCCATGGGGGTACGTCAGGTGTGTCGGTTTTATGTGGAACACGCTGTACTGTGTTTCAGCTCATCTCCACTTTCAAAGATCTCTACACGGTTCTCAGAAATTTTATTTATTTTGTTAGGCAGTTGTCTGATGGGAACTGCTTTTCTATGAACATTTCCTGAATCTCACAATATTCTTTGTCTCCGTGGTACTTTCATATCGATTTTTCTACTTTAAATTAAAAGTAGGCCACTGTACGTAATAAAAGCTAAATTCTGGTTGGAGGTACCCAGATAAGACTTTACTGTTATAAAGAAGCTTCATTTTAGCAGTAAAATTTAAAAAAAAAAAAAGGTCCGTGTGAGCTACCGGCTACTTCCTGCTGCAAAAGCTTGTTCCCTGTCCCAAATTGAGAACTGACTTGGTTCAAATTACTCTAATAACAGGAAGTTAACGATACAGTGGCCAATATACGTAGCAGCTCACACAGGCATTAATAAACAAGCCACCACAATTAAAGTTATTTCATAAAGGTGGCTAAAGAAAAAAGAATATGGCGCAACGGAACTTAAACATAAAAAATTGAATCTGAACTTGTTCTCAGCACTGGCGAAAAACAATATTAAATAAAAAGGGAGAAGGTGCTCGAAAACTGCAATTTATAGGGAAGTCAAAATTATACTGAACTTAACTTGTTTACTCAGGTCAAGCGCAAGCAAAATGGGGAACCAAGTTTGTTAATACAATAAAAATGCATCTCCTTACATGAGCTAATACTGACGATGCCCAGCATTGAATTTAACATAAATTACACAGAACTTAACGCTACAGGCGGACGATTTACAAACAACACTCACTCGCTCACACACACACGCAATGCAACAAAGAAACTAACCAAAATCAGCGTGCTGAAACGAGGCAGAAGCAGGTGTCGTTATCGTAGGCGAAATTCAGCAAACCCGGAGGTACCACACAACACAATATACAAGAAAACTGCGAAGATGGCTCTGGTCTGTCGTTCCTGATTTGAAATGAGATGGTGCGTGAGTATAATAAAGTTAAGTTGCATTTAGATTTAGATTAGACGCGAGCAAACACGGTAACGGCGACACACGGCTACGTTACATGATCTTCTGCTGACAGTGGGTTATTGCAAAGGACAAGCTCCTCCTTCGCTCGAAAAAAAAGTGTCACACGCTTCTCATTCTTTACTGACCTGTCCTGCAGTGTCTGAGGCTAAAGTAAACCAGCGTAAGTTGAAAATTCGAAAGTTCCATCTTGCAGACAAAGAAAATTGTCTTCAAATGATACAGCAAAATGTTCGTAGAAACGTTGTTCGTCTCAGTCGGATTACTAAAGGCAACTCAGTTCATTCTTACTTTAATATCAGACGTGAAAGTACCGCATTTATGTCGGACACACTGTATACAATTATTTTCACCTTGTGGTAACACATTTTCCGATAGCAGTTTACATTACTTTGTTATTCTCTTCTAGCTCCAAACCTGAAATATATATTCCATGAATTGTATTATGTGGAAAAAACCAGATGTATGCCTGCTGTAAAACCGTAGCAGATAGTTGTTCATTGTAATCGGTTGCAACCAAATAAAAATTAGTTCATTATTGTTCTCTGATTATGGATCATTAACAGTCACGAGGGACCGACAAATGTAGCCAGCAATTCAGATTTTTCGGCACTGCAGTGCTTCACGCTACGCTCAACACAGGCTGAGTTCGTAAGCTTGTGATCGCGGCCCGAGGCCGCAAGGATAACTCGCAATTACTTGTGAAAGGAGGTAGATATCAGTGCGATTACCATTTAAAAAACTTTTTTGATCTTTTAGCTCCATTTCACTCGCTGTAATATATGGTCTAACAATCATAGAACAGTAACATGCTCGCTATCTAACTTTTTCAATACACGATGTGTAAATCAAGTGCATATACTTGACAAATAGCGTCATTTGAAAACGGCTGTTGGGAATTACGAAAAGGTGAATATTTTATTCGAAAACTAAGATGTTTTACTATAATGTGTCCAAAAATCAGATATTTTAACCGAATACTTTCATCAAAATCGAGTGAGGAGCGTTACGGAACTAAGAAACATGTGCGGAATGAAAATTAGCCTTTTTATTTTTTCACAGGCAAGGCAAAGCTAGTAAAAAAGAACTAATTTCATAAAACGATGTAGCGTGGTCGTGTATACCATTAACTATTTTAACAACGTGAAAATCGAAAAAGTGTATTTTCCCCCTTTATTGTCTCGGGTACGACCAGCGCACAGTGTGAACACGCAGCCGGCGGCGTGCGCCGACTAGGCTGAGGCGGCTCAGCCGAGCTCAGCTCGGCCCGGCGGGTGCGGCGTGCACCCGGGAGTATCGTGACTCGTCCTGCCCGAAACGTCTCGCTCTCGCAAGTGTGACGTCATCGCTCCCCCTCTACCCGCCGTCAGCCGTCGAGAGCGAGGCGCGAGCGCTGCGGGAACCGAGCGGGAGTGGCGGCCGTTTTGACCGGCTCTACTTTCTTCCCTTGCCATGTTTTCAGTGGAACACGGCATGGTTTCAAATTTCAATTTTGACGATATTATTCATAAATTTGCTCATCAAAAAACAAGAAAAAGATATTTTGTGTCATGTCAGATCCGTTGTAGTGTCTTTTGATGTATTGGTAGTATGTGAATCACGAAACTTAAAATTCTTTTGAACGTGACGAAGGTGCATAACCTCTGCCGGAGGGGTCAGGGAGGAGAGGACGAGCGGACGTTTTGCACAGGCGTAGTGGCCCGCGCAAGCTAGGGACGGCTCTGTCCCTATTCTCGCGCGTTAATCGAGAGAGGAACGGTAGAGAAATAGTTTAAACTCTGTCGGGGACTTAAGCGTGCGTTGACGAGTAATTATGTAGATGCAGATTAAGAGAACATACTTTACCGAATTTCGTCACGATTCGCCAGGAAGATAGATGTTATGCAGGCCCCAAAAAAGCCCTTTCGTGCCGGCTACCCACATAAAAGCATGTTTATCCGTGCTGCCTACTCGTAAGTCGTACCTCACTCCATAACAAACCGAGCCATTCCCGGACACATAAAAGAACAATAAATATGTACACTAAGTGCACTGCTTCTTGCAGGTGGAGCCTCGGGAGGTCAGAAAGTCGACACTGCAAGACGTGTTCCTCGGCCCGCGCCGAGCCGCCACATCTAGGCACACAGCAGCTGACCGCCGACGCTGAGACGGCACCCGCCTCTAGACCGAGGACCAACGCCTGAGGACCCTGCCGCTGCTACGGACTGCTCCCGGATTATCTCGCTAACTTGTCTTGTAAAACCATGAACTCTGTGCAGTGTTAGGAGATTTAGTTTTTGTCAATCTCTAGAAGAACATCTTTTCTTTTTGTTTTCCTAACGTTGTGTTGTCAGTGACAATTTCGACGTGGTGTCGAACGTTTAAAAACCGAGTGTGTGAATAAAATTTGTGATGCGCCAACTTAGCATTCTTCAGTCACAACAACAGACGTAACTAATTAGAACTGCAATAATTGAAATTTGATATTATTGCTCGCGTTTATACAACGTTAGAGATTTTTATCGAATGCGATACAAACCGCCACAGAATATCATTACCGACAAACATGAAAACCTATAAAATGTATGGTTAAACCATCATTTACTGTATTTCTTCAAACTAGCTTGTCGTAAGTCTCGTTAAAACACGACCGAGAATTTCCCTGAATTTGTAAATGATAATAAATTGTGTATCATAAGCACAAGTTCCACGCCATGATCTTATTTAGTAGGAAAGCGAGCAGTACCTTATACCAGCGTCTTCATCCCCCTCAGATGATTGGGCTGACGCTCGATGCGATAAAAAGTGGCCGAACGCAGAAAGGAGTATGACAGTCTACTAAGGCCGTACCCGTATGAACCTAACAACTACAGTCTAGTGCATTAATACACAAAGATGAAATCCAGGAATTCACCACTATCATATGGGTCCATTTGAAATAAAGGTAATAATCATGTGAATACAATGTTGTTAATCAGCTCAAGAGTGGTAAACATGACTGTTAAGAGTGACAAGTCTTAGTACAACAAGAGAGATTACATTGCTATTAATTCTGTGACCAATTTTTGATCTCTAAATAATTTTTTACTCTTGTTATTAGCTGTTATGAAAATATTTTTATATGCAGTGATTGGATAGTGTAATTTACTGGTCAGTAGTTCCGTTGACTTTTCGTATACTTTAATTTTTTTGTGAGTACTCCGCATTTTGACAACATTTTTCAGACATTTCTACCGCAATACTACCTAGAGTAGACTAATGGTGACACGGCATGCAAGAATCTGTTCATTACAACACAGACTGCGACAAGCGCGGTGATTCCAGTCGGCTGGCCAGTGCGGGCGTCGGGCGAGGGCGCATCGAGTGGCCGCTGGGCGGTTGTGGAATGACCCCACACTACTTGAAGTGACTTACGCTAAGAACAACACACACACACACACACACACTCACTCACACACACACACACACATACGCATACACACACACACACACACACACACACACACACACACACACACACAAGCATGTTTTCAAAGTCAGAGCCTGTCTTTGTGAGAAGTATAGGTTTGGAGTAGACGACCAGCATAAAAGCTTACCTAATTTGGGGAGCGGTGCATGCCAGCCACATCGGCAATCGCGGGTCTGCGTGCACTCCCCTCCAAGTGCTGGGCAGGATCAATTCTGAAGATTCACAGCTGGTGATTCAGAACGCGAGATTAAATATTACGCAATTTGTATAAAAATCTTAAACATGGTTCTACTTAATGAACGGTTATGTTAAGTTGTAGGAAAAATAATAACCGACCAGTTGCGCTGAATAGGTTTCATTAAGCCATGATCCAGGTTTCGGCAAAATTAATTTTGCCTTCAAAAGGTGTCGAAGTTGTTAGAAAAGAAAGATAAAGCCAAAAGCTCTAGCCAAAGTGCACCTTTTACTCCATTTTTCGCAGTTAAAATACAAAATCAAATGTTCAAATGTTTCTAAAGCTTATGGGACTTAACTACGAGGACATCAGTCCCTAAACTTACAAACTACTTATGAACTAGGACGGCACAAATATCCATGCCCGAGGGGGGATTCGAACCCCCGACCGTAGTGGCCGTACAGATCGTGAATGAAGCACCTCAGTCCCCTCGGCCACCGCGGCCGCCTAAAATACAAAACAGATAGCGGAACTCTTTCGCCCTGTGTCTGTCATGGCTGCACAATTTTAAGTTTTGACATTGAAATTTTAATAATTTACATTTCAACTGTCTTTCCGTTTTATTTCTATTTTTTAAAACCTTTTATGTACCTTCAAGAGTCTGA
The DNA here is from genome assembly GCA_026315105.1 of Locusta migratoria. Lineage (NCBI taxonomy): Eukaryota > Metazoa > Arthropoda > Insecta > Orthoptera > Acrididae > Locusta > Locusta migratoria. The sequence continues at coordinate 499,589,381 of CM048747.1, forward strand.
CAAATTAAGATTGTTCAAACTTGTATCAAGGTTTAATGAAACCTTTACAATGCAACTGGTTGGCTGTATTTTTTCTACAACAATAATCTACATAATTATGTCCTCCCTGTTGGAGCAGCAGTCCTCGCCACATCATGCCACGACTTCATTATGTAAGTAATGCAAACACAGCCCTATTCAGCAGTTTAGCTGTTTCCAAGAACTAAATATTTCGTTCTATAGCCTCCAACACTGTCGCCAAATATTAGCAGCAGCAGTCACCTTACCCACAGCTCCGCAGAGATGACCCAAGGCTAGTCCAGGGCCTCACAGAGTCGGGCCGGAAGAGTGGTCTAAAGCGTCTCGCTGCGGAGCGCGCGGTTGCTCGCCGTGGAGGTTCGAGTCCTCCCTGGGGCATGGGTATGTGTGTTTGTCGTTAGGTTAGTTTACTTAGGTTTAAGTAGTTTGTAAGCTACGGACTGATGACCACGCAGTTTGGTCCGATAACTTTACAAACATTTGAACATTTGAAAATTTGATCCAGGACACTCTCCAGAAGACCAGTTGTGCATGTGTAAACCTGCTCTCCATTCCTAAATAGTTAAGTCATTCTGACTAAGAAGAAGACTATAAAATTTGTAGCCTCCTCATTTCACTCATAGCAATATAAGCTATACTCTTACATTCCCGCCTAACCACACCCTCTGAACCACGACACATTTCCGAAAAAAGGGGCAAATGTTTGTGACAAGTTAAAATATGTCACTGCTGCTTCTAGAATATGATACAGACGTTAAGATGATAGAAAAAATTACTTGTTTTATATCCCGCTTTCGGTTTCATTTCATTTTATGATTTTTGCAAATATCTCAGAAAAATATATTATTAATAAAAATATTAAAATAATATAATTGTATCCAATCAATTTTATATTATATATATTTTTATTATATTTTTCCCGAATTATGTACAAAATTATGCCGAAAAACGTACTTTTTGAAGACCTTTTAATAGAAATTCTATTACGGTGAAAATTCATGTTTTTTTTTTCTTTTTTTTTTTGTATGTGTGAATCATCGTTATCGGGGCATAAGCAGCTTTGTTGCTGCAGTTATCGCGAGAAACCCAAGAGGGGGTCAGGAAAGGTGTGGACGAGGGACTGAGCTTTAGCGGTCAATCAAAAGTGCAGACACGAAGGTTCAACCGTCAAGATTACAACCTTTGTTTCTATTAGCCTTCAACCTGTTTCAATAGACGTGCTGTCATCATTCGAGCTTCACAACTTTTGTGTCATATGTATATGTCTAAAAAGATGAGCACACCACTTACACCTGAAAGTACGTGGTCTTTAAAATAAGAATATTAAATGTGAAGCTAAGTTCTTTATTGGATTGATGCAATCATTTTGCTTCTACCTCTGTGAAAATCTGATTTAACGGTAGCCACTAGCTTTTATTTATTAAATAAATAAAAAAAGAAAAAATCCTAGAAAACAAAAAAAAACCCTAGAAAACAAAAATAAATATACATCCATAAAGTGAATTTACTGTATACTGTTACTAACTGTATGCTGTGGCGACATTCAAGCTTTTTAATTGCACACTTTGTGCAATGGAAATATTTCCCCCTGACCAACCTATCTTTAGAAGAATTTTCCCTCCAAAATATTTACGGTTAAAGGTGGTTGAAATGAGGTAGGCGCAAATTTGAATAAAAACTTGAATATTCACAAATTCTATCTTACAACTTGTGTGATACAAAAACACATGTGACCATATGCCACATATATATAAAATTTACAAATAGATCAGTTTTGAAAGACAATAAAATACACTTAATATCTAAATGGGTGACTTTACATGAAAATTAGAAGTTAACTGAAGTTGGTACACGAAATAAAATGTTTTGACTGGCTAAGTCACAGGAGGGAAGTGGAAAACCCACGAAGTATAAAATTAAATACAAAAATGAAAATTTACCCTAAGTCTGATCAAGTCTATTTTTGATCTACTAGAATAAGGACGTCCCTTCTGGCACACCGTAAGCTCCCACTTAATACTACCATTCAACTCCCATTTCTCAGCAGATGCGTTGCCGCAAACTTACCGTCTTTCTGTTGAACGGTGTTGCAGGTGGAGAAGACCAGCTGAGGACAGTGCAGTGTTGACAGCAGTGATCGCGAATGTGGACTGATACGATTAGAACACGTTCTGTCAGTTAAGCCAACGACAATACTAAAGTGAAAATAAAACTGTACTGTCAAGAAATGGTAAAAATTCTGATTACGAGTGGTGAAGCTGACAGCAAACACGCACTTCAGAATATTACAAGTTTCAATTGACTCTACAGCAGCCATGCAGGACTAACACCTGACTGTGCAGAAAGCACACTGAAATAATTCAAAGTTAACACTGAAAATTACACAACTCAAAACAGCGCGATCCGGTCAGGAGCGCGGCCCAGACCAGAGTCTCCAAAAACAGCACGATGCGGCCAGCAGCGCCGACGTCACCAGAGTCCCTTCTCTCCACAGCAAAATCCCACAACTCCAAAATCTTCCTCTCAACCCCCTCCCACCGGTGACGTCAAGCCAATCACAAATTTTGCTTAATGGTCAAACCAATGGAATACGAGAGCTATTGTTCAACACACCAGTCTTCTTCCCCACAAAACTGTCCCACGCTGCATTCTGCATGTAAGCCAGCATTTCTCAGAAATCCATAGAATTTGCGGACCATTGGAACGAATCTGCAGACGCTGAATTGACTTTACTGTGGACCAGATGCAAGCGTCCCGTCGCGAGAGCGCCGCTCTAACTTCCCCAGAAATCACCTCTGGCAATTTACACAAACATTCGCAGAGGCCCGCCCCTGGCGTTCCAAACCTCGGGTGCACATGCAGATCAGAACGACGGCAACTTTTACTGCTTCTGCTCATTGTACTTTAGCGCCCTTCCGGTGTGTCGTGACCGGAGAGCCTAGCTACACAAAAGCATCATCGAAGCGGTAAACAAACTACCTGGAATCAGGTCAGCCACAGACGTAACCAGTCCAAAAAAATGTTCAAATGTTTGTGCAGCTTATGGGACTTAACTACGGGGTCATCAGTCCCTAAACTTACAAACTACTGGGACTGATGACCCCGTAGTTAAGTCCCATATAAGCTTAACAAACATTTGAACATTTTACAAACTACTTATCAACTACTTACGAACTAGGACGGCACAAATATCCATGCCCGAGGGGGGATTCGAACCCCCGACCGTAGTGGCCGTGCAGACCGTGACTGAAGCGCCTCAGTCCCCTCGGCCACCACGGCCGGCGTGCCCAGTCCAAATATAAATGTCCACCTGCAGACGGAGTGGTGGCGGCCAGCGTTCGCCCTCCGGACGGTGTCGGCAGAATGCCTTGAAAGCAACGCCAGAGAACGTGCCGCCAGCGACCGCCGCCCATCGCGGGCCCGCCTGTGGGTATTGCCAGCGCCTTCCGCCTCGGAAGACAGTTACCTCATTGGCGATACTAACAATAATAATAAAAAACATACTCCATGCACTGTTGTTCGTGTATGCCATCGTCATCCGATGTCAGTAAATGTGGTATATTGAGCCCCGATTGTTTGTGTGGCTCCAACTGTCGGGTATACGGCCGTGTGCGGCGACAGTCGGCAGTCTAACAGCGCATCGAGGAAGCTTCTCGTTCCGTGACACCGGCGACGTTACAACTCGGCCGCACCACATTTAGAAGGCGCATTGCATTATGCGCAGCGCTTGTGGTATCTGCCCCTGAAACTTTGAAGGGTTGTAGGTCCCAAACCAACAGTGATAGGAATGTAGTTTAAATTGATTTGGACGCAGCTAGTTTCAACGAATCCAATGCACGATATAAAAAACTATTGTTCCATTTAAAAAATTATATATTTGTTCTGTAACTCTTTCGAAAATGATACAATAAACTATGTTCATAGCTCCGCAGAGAGTGTAACATTTCTTGTGTTGACCTACCGCATTAAAATGTTCAGTCACCTATTATTTTATAAGTTACAGAGACAAACACACTTAGTGAAACACCCTGTATATAAATTGTGTGCCGGCCGCGATGGCCGAGGGGACTGAAGCGCTCCAGTCACGGTCTGCACGGCCACTACGGTCGGGGGTTCGAATCCCCCCTCGGGCATGGATATTTGTTCCGTCCTTAGTATAAGGTAGTTGATAAGTAGTTTGTAAGTTTAGGGACTGATGACCCCGTAGTTAAGTCCCATAAGCTTAACAAGCATTTGAACAACATTTGATAAATTGTGTGATGAAAGAAAGGACTGTTTCGTCGATTTTGTACATAATTACGTGCCGTAGAGATTAGGTCAGAAGTATATAATGTATAAATTTCGCTAATCTCATTTATTCAGCCATTTGTTAATATTACCAAACATTATCGCTCTCTAAGTCTCTTATTCTGAAGCAAGAAATTATAGTAATTTCTGACTACGAAACGACCTGACCATTCCAGATAGCCCACCACATGTATGACTTTCGGAAATTTTAGTGTGTTCGTTTATTTATCTGTTCATTCGTTCATCCTTAGGAAATTCCAGACTGAAGAAATCCGTCACACATCTGAGTCATTCGTGAACTCTAAAGCACGTGCCTGTACTGCATGTTCTCCATGTCTAAACCTGCTCTCTATTCGCAAATAGCAAAGTTCAAATGTTTACAAATCTATGGGACTTAACGAATGTGGTTGTCAGTCCCTAGGCTAACAAATAAGTTAAATTAACTTAAACTAAGGACAAAACACACACACACACACACACACACACACACACACACACACACACACACACACATACCCGGGGGAGGAGGCGAACCTCCGACAAGGAGCATCCGCGCGCTCCGCGGGAAGGCGCCTTATAGCGCTCCGCCATTCCATCACGATAAATAACTAAATACTTCTGACTAAGAAGAGGAATACAGAATAAAATTTCTAGACTGTTTATTTCACTCAGAGCAGTCTAAACTATACTCTTCGATTCCTGCCTAGCTACACCCTGTAAACAAAACAATGTTCGAATGTTTGTAAACGAAATTGGACCAAACTGGTAAGATCAACAGTCCCTAGACTTACAAATACGTAAACTAACTTAAGGACAACACACACCCATGCCTGAGGGAGGATTTGAAGCTCCGACGGAGAAATGCTGCGCTCCTAGAGTCTGATACAGACGTCACGATTGTAGGGAAAAATGCAATATCGTGGATAATGCCCTACTTCAGGTTTTCAAAAAATGTTCAAATGTTTGTATAGCTTATGGGACTTAACTACGGGGTCATCAGTCCCTAAACTTACAAACTACTTATGAACTACTTACGAACTAGGACGGCACAAATATCCATGCCCGAGGGGGGATTCGAACCCCCGACCGTAGTGGACGTGTAGACCGTGACTGGAGCGCCTCAGTCCCCTCGGTCACCGCGGCCGGCACTTCAGGTTTTCCTGTGATTTTATGATTTTTGCAAATATCTCAGAAAAAATGTATATTAATAATATAAATTTAAATGCAAACTATAATGTAATATTTAATAAAGTAATAAAAATAATAAGACATAATATTTTATCTATTGAATTTTATATTATTTCCATTTTTGTTATTTTTCCCGAAATATGTACAAAATTGGGTCGTAAATCAGACCAATAAGATTTTTATAATTTCATTTATATTTTGAAGACCTTTTCAAAGAAATTCAATTATGGTGAAAATGCGTATTTTTGCATAGATCGGAAATAACGAAAACGGTAGCAGTTACCGCGATTCAAGATTATTTATAGTTATTTACGATTTTTTAATAAATATTTAACTTCATATATAAAAATCTCATGTTACGGTGTTTGTGTTCGTTCTCCTCCGAAACGACTCGACCGATTTTTATGAAAATTTTTATATATTTATTGTAGGTATGAGAATAGGATGTGAAGTTTATACCATAGCATTTTATTGAATGTTATCACCGCGAGACTCTGCATTCCTACAAAAGAAATGTTTCTCCAATAAATTTCGGGACTGCAGCCGCATGAAATCAACTTCTTATTAAATATCGGCTGTACAACGTTCAGCCCTCGCTCCGTCCGTTTAAGCCAACGATCTGAAGCTTCATAGAGTGGCTAACACGAGATACAGCGCTCTTTGTGGTAACCCGTGTAAACTCGGCTGCCATATTTACGGTGGACGTTTTATCTCTCGAATGCTGTTGTTCACTGTGAAATGCAGTATTTAGTGTATCTTGTATTAAGTGCGTATTGTAAGTACAAATTTTGTTGCTGAATATGCCTAAAGTGTGTTCAGAATTTAAATGAACAAATCGAAGTGATAAAAGGACAAGTACTTCGTGCAAGAACAAAAAAGTTTTGCCTTGTTTATCTCAGTCTGTCTATACTTAAACAAAATTCCTAACTAATTGCGCTTAGCTGCCCCAAAAGTGAAGTTTCAGATAACTTATTCTGCAATTCCCTCAAAGTACACACCATAAAAAAAATTCTCAATTTCTACAGTGTTGGCGTGTTTTTAGGATGTTTCTTCTTCTCTTGCTCCTGTGGTTGATGAAACCACACTTCTGAGTGTCTACACTTTGATCAAAAATATTTTAATTTATTGTTGAAAATACTTGATATAGCTTGGTTGGTATGTAATCAGTGTGAATTGTGGAAGCAGTAGTAACAGTCAGAATTTTTTCACTTGAATCTGTCTGTGTTCTTTGCAACAAATATGTACTTATTTCAGCGTGGCAGCAACGAAAGTTATTAATGATTCGTTATTTCGGTGTGGAGTTATTTTGTGTTAGCTGACCCAGGCGCATTTTTAATTGCAGTATTCTGTTGTCACTTGTATTCAAATTTCGTCCACCAAAACTTCACAATCAAACCCTTTGACAGTAATTTTAAAAGTTTGTAGACTTAATACGTTTACTAAATACCAGATAAATGTATACCAGACTTTATGAAAGCAGTTGTTACAACACATTAGCAACAGATGCAAATCCATGATCATGATTGTTCGCCAAACAATTACTGCTCACTGTATGTTTCGAAGCTCGTTTAGACCTTGTACTAGCATCACAATCAACAAAAATATTTCCATAGAGGCACTTTCCTTCTTATTACAAACCTCAGCTAAATGTTATACTTCAAACAGGAACTGTATTACGGACGGGCGTGGCTTTCCACGATCTACAACGACTTGTAGATGGATGGGCGGGGTCGGAGATCCAGGCAGGATGGGAGACGCAGAGGATGGTGAAGATGAGGGATTTGTATTTATAGAGGATGGTAGAAGGGTTGAGGCTCCAGGTTCAGCCGACAAGGAGTTTGAGGAGACGGAAGTGGGGGCAGACGTTTTTTTAGATGGTGCAGAGGTGGGAGTCCAGAAGAGAGTGTAATCAATAGTGAGGCCCAGGGTAGCGGAAAGGCAGATGGGACGTTGCTGGATGGTGAGATAGAAATCATGGGAGCAGAAGGAAGGACTGGTGGAACCTATGTTAATCACCTGGGTTTTGGCAGGATTTACAGATAGAACCCACTTATTTAACCAAATGGTGAAAAGGTCAAGGTGTTCTTGCAGAAGACAGTTGGAATGGGCGAGGGTAGGAGCTAAGGCAAGTAAAGCGGTATCATCAGCATATTTGAAGGGGTGCATGGGGAGTGGGGGCAGGCTTAGGTATATCTGCAGTATACAGGAGATAAAGGAGGGAGAAAAGATGGAACCTTGCGGAACGACAGCAATGGGAAAGAAAAGATGGGTGTCGGGGTTGTTGACAATAACATAAGTAGGTGGGTTGGAGAGGAAGAAGGCAATGACGTAGACAAGGTTGCTGGGCAGAGCATTTGTTTGAAGTTTGAAGATCAGGCCAGTTCCGATCGTAGGCCTGTTCAAGGTCTAAGTATACAAAGATCGCAGCGCAATGGGGATTGAGCTGGAGGGGAATAAGTTGGGTAAGGTAAAGTAGTTGTTCATCAGTGGAGAAGGAAGGACGAAAGCCACATTGGGTATCAGGGAGGAGGTAGTGAAGACTGAGGTGGAGATGGATTCAGTGGGATAGGATGGATTCAAAGACCTTTCTGAACATTGGGGTGAGTCAAACTGGATGATAGGAGAAGGCTTCGGTGGGGTGATCGTTATGTTGAAGGAACATGAGGACTCGGGAAATTTTCCATTGGTGGGGGTAGTAACCAGTGTAGAGGACTGTGGCATAGAGGGTTGCTAGGGTGATGAAGAAAGGAAGGGGAGATGCATTGAAGTGGCGATAGGTGATATAGTCTTGGCTGGGAGCTGCAGAATGTCAGCTGTATATCATATACAGCGATTGGTGTGATGATGTCTGAAGGGGGAATGTGTCCCAGGTATTGTGATCTGGGAGATAGGGGTGGGAGTAAGATGTCCTTTTTCTCAAGAACGTCTGGGAAAGAGGAATAATCGAAGTGGGGATTGTCTCGAATTGTGAATATGTCAGACAGAATGGAGATGAAATGTCGGCCTTACTGATGATCATGAGATAGGGATTGGTCGTGGTGTCGGAGGGGACAGGTTGGGGTGGGATTGGAACCAGTAAGGTGGTGGAAGGATTTCCAATACCAGGAGGAGTCTATGGGGATGTGCACATTAAGCTGTGTAACTGATTGTCGCCAACTCTGGCGTTTTTTGGCAGGCAAAAGACTGTGTGCATGTCGCTGTAGTTGCTGGTCACGGGTAATGAGAAAGGAGTGGTAGAGGTGGTGGGATTCCCAGAGGAGAAGGACTGGCTGTGGGGGAAGGGTGGGTGGGTGAGGGTGTATGGCTTTGATGGGAACGTAGGACTGAACTTCAGACAAGTTCTGTTGGAGGAAGGATGCAGCGTGGTCTATGTTGGCAGGGGAATGGAAGGGAATAGGTGGCTTTCGACCTGTTGGGTGAGAGAAAGACAGAAAGCATCCCAATCTCATGGACGAGGCGAGGAGGCAGGGGCGGGCAGGGATTGTTGGTGCGATGGACATTTGTGGTAAATGTGAGGAGAACAGAGTCGTGGTCACTGCCAATAGGGTCAAGGACTTTGGCAGTGACGTGTCACAAGAGGTTTAGAGAAATGATACGACATCGGGGGTGTGTTGCTGCACGGACAGCTGTGGTGGGAGGGGGGAGGGACGACGTCACCACTGATGGTGGGAAGGAACTGAAGTCATCAGTGGTGTTCGTCAGCAGTGTGGGAAGGGATATTGATATCGGCGGCGATCACGTAGGTTGAAAAGGAGTCAATATGGGCCAAGAAGTCATAGGGAAGAGGGGTGCAAGTACAGACGTATACCGTGGCACAGTAATGGTAAGGGAAGGAAGAAACATGTATAGTGACCGTAGACCTGACTGGGTCGGGAGCGACTAGCGACGACCGACCGATCAAGCGTCGCCGCTAACGAGAAACACTCCACGAAACCACAGAGACGACAATAACAACAACTAATCGAAAACAAAGACCCAAACGAAAGCCAAATCGCAACCGTGACAGAGCAGAGTACGAAGCCAGATAACCAATGAATAGCGAAAGGTAAACGGAGCGCAGTCAACACAAGACTGAGGAGCGAGCTGTGGCTCCGGCCCTATATTGTGCGGCTCTCTGCACAGATGACCGGCGCGGTCGGCGCGCCACGGCGTGCAGCGCTCTAGTGGCGATGGCAGCGCTAGTAGGTTGTGCGCGCCGCCTAACGGCTGCTGTCATAGTCCATGTGGTCTGGCGGGCTCTCAAACATATCGTTCCGTGATACCAGATCTCTCCCCCCTAAAATGGGCGCGTAGGGATGGAAGCGCCCAGGACGGTGCTTTGTAAGGTGGACCGATGGCACGAGTGGTGTCACGGGTGGAGAGCCCGCTAAGTCAAGGTACGGATGTGTGGCCTCCGTAGAGGTACAAGGATGCGGTGGTGTGGAAGGCTATTACCGAGAGGGTGAATGTGGAGGCGAGGTCTCTACTTCTATGCCGTGTCCCCTGGGGTTGCCGATGCCACCCCGAGGTTCATATGGGGCCCCGGTGGTGGGGGTGTGTCAGAGGGTGATCTGCCCTGTGAGCACCGATGCGCTGAGAGTGTGCTATCTCTGTGTCTGCATCGACTGGAGCCGTGGACAATGCCCGAGAGTGCAGATTGTAGCCGTGTGATCGAGGAATTGGCGATAGCAGGGGCTCCGAGTCTGGCTGTGCTACTGGTTGGGATGAGGCAGGGAAACGAGGGCGAAGTTGGTTGGTATGTCGGCGCTCCAAACCCCTCTGAGTGTTGACAGAGAGGAAGCGTCGCCTGTGAGTGGCCACTACGGTAGCCGGCACCCATGAGGGCTTCGTACCATAGGAACGGGCCCACACAGCGGATCCTGGTGTATATTGCCCATTGTACCGCGTCCTTGGTTCCGAGGGTTGTGGGGCCTATAGATGGAGAAGGATGCATAATGTGGGCCGCTTGAGGGAGGAACTTTGCATAATAGTTCACCTTTCCCAAAAATGCCTGTAACTCCTGTAGGTTTTGAGGGCGTGGTAGAGCATCGACCGCCGATACATTGCGATCTGTGGGCTGGATTCCGTCTTTGGAGAGCAAGTAGCCAAGGTATTCGACCCGTTCCTGGAAAAACTGGCATTTATGGAGGCGGCACCTGAGCCTGGCCTCCCGCAATGTGGTGAAGAGAGTGCGGAGGTTATGCAAGTGCTCCTGGCGTGTAGCCCCAGTAACGATGACATCATTAAGATAGTTGGCACAACCGGGTATAGGCATGGTTAATTGTTCGAGATACCTCTGGAAGATGGCTGGAGCCGAAGAAATCCCAAAAGGTAAACGTTTGTATTTGTAAAGACCAAAAGGGGTATTGATGACCACGATTCGTTGAGATTCGTCATCTAGCGGGATTTGCAAATAGGCGTCAGCCAGGTCTATCTTAGAAAAGTATTCGCCGCCAACAAGCTTCGTGAGGAGGTCCTCTTGCCGTGGAATTGGATAGGTTTCGACCTGTGCCTGGGCATTGATGGTGGATTTAAAATCGCCACAAAGGCAGAGGGCGCCATTAGGCTTGAGGGCCATTACCAGTGGTGTGGCCCAGACACTCGTTTTGACAGGTTCGAAGACTCCTGCGGCGTGCAGACGGTCGAGTTCCAGCTTTACCGCCATCCGTAGGGAGACCGGAAGAGGGCGCGCACGGCAGTAACGGGGCACCGCATCGGGGCGTAAAGTAATATGTGCCTCAAAATTGGTTGCACAGCCTGGATCAGGTTCGAACAGAGACGCAAAAGAGGCACAAAGGTCGTCGAGTTCCTGGAAAGGAACTGTGTCAGAAATGACCTGCACCTCATCGGAGATGGAGAACCCAAACAGTGAGAACGCATCGAGGCCGAAAATGTTGCTAGCTGAGTGGCTATTGACCACAAAGAGGGTTACAGGACGTGTAACCGTTTTGTAAGTTGCCAAAGTGGTAAACTGACCTTTTAGAGGAATCGCACTGTCACCATATGCTACCAACCTGCGGGAGGGCGGGTCCAATGCTGGGTAGCCGAGACGGGCATATGTCGGGAGGTTCACCAAGGAGACTGTCGCCCCTGTGTCCACCTGGAAGCGGACGTCATGGTTAGCTAATCTGAGATCAATAAACAATTTGGTAGCGGGAGAATCCCTCTGGGGAACAGTAGCCTGCAGTTCATGAACTGTCCCCTGACGCCAATAAGAAGTCGGGAAGACTGTCCTGCCGTTTGCCGACAAACCGAATGGAGATGCCCATCTTTTCCACAACGACTATAGTGGGCCCAGCGGTCTAGACAGTCCGCCCGTTGGTGCGCCGTAAAACAGTCGGGACAGGACGGTAAACCACGTTGCCTACGCCGACGAGAAGTGGCCGGTCGTTCAGAGGCCATGGACACGTCAGAGAGGGAAGGATCACGACGCTGCCGGCGGGGCAAGACCTTCCGAACGTTACGTCCTCTTTGCGGCGGTTGACCAGTTGCTACCTGAGGACAAGCCATGAGGCGCTCATTCGCCGCCTGTGCAATCTCGAAAGAATGTGCAATCTTCAGGATGTCCTCCAGAGAGGGGTCGCCCAGCTTGAGGGCCGCCGTCCGCACTTCTGAATCTGGAGCCAACTGAACGACAACGTCACGGATGAGAGAGTTAGCATAGGAGGTTTTACAAGACGGGTTGGAGCACGTGAATTCGCAACGCCGACTCAGTCCTTGCAAATCTGTCACCCATGACCGATATGATTGACCTGGCTGTTTGTGATACTGATGGAATTCGAGGCGCGATGTGACAATGTGAAATCGTTGGAAATAATAATTCGAAAGCAATGCGCACATCTCCTCAAACGTCAGTGCCACAGTATTGGAGAGGGGGGCCAACTTCTTTAGTAAGAAAAACGTCTCGGGGGAACCCCAAGAAAGAAAAAGCGACCGTTGGAGAGCGTCATCAGAGACCTGAAAGGCGGCAAAGTGCTGTTTCAGCCGCTGTAAGTAAGTATCCCAATCCTCTTTGGCGTCGTTAAAGGGCGGAAACGCAGGGGGCGGAAATCCGTTGACGACGTGACAACCGCTTGGACTGGTTGGGAACCCTGAACCTGTAAGCGTTCCGCCAACAGTTGAATTTCCTGTCGTAACAAATCAGTTTGCTGTTGCTGTAGGAGCAGCTGTTGTTGTTGCTGCTCCACGAGTTGCACAAGTCGTTCGCCCATGAAAGGTGATGGAACCTTTTACCTCGTCGCCAATTATAGTGACCGAAGACCTGACTGCGTCGGGAGCGACTAGCGACGACCGACCGATCAAGCGTCGCCGCTAACGAGAAACACTCCACGAAACCACAGAGACGACAATAACAACAACTAATCGAAAACAAAGACCCAAACGAAAGCCAAATCGGAACCGTGACAGAGCAGAGTACGAAGCCAGATAACCAATGAATAGCGAAAGGTAAACGGAGCGCAGTCAACACAAGACTGAGGAGCGAGCTGTGGCTCCGGCCCTATATTGTGCGGCTCTCTGCGCAGATGACCGGCGCGGTAGGCGCGCCACGGCGTGCAGCGCTCTAGTGGCGATGGCAGCGCTAGTAGGTTGTGCGCGCCGCTTAACAGCTGCTGTCATAGTCCATGTGGTCTGGCGGGCTCTCAAACATATCGTTCCGGGATACCAGATTATGGATACAGTGTTCATAGGGGATATTGAGAAGAAGATGTGGCTGAACTAGGTGGCCAAAAGCAACTCTACCTTGGGCAGGGGGATGGGCGATTCCTGGTTGTGGAGGAGGTAGGGGTTAGTGTTAACATGTTGGTAGGGAAGGAGAAAGGTTTCATTCAGGAGAATTGCGTCCCCACGGCTGAGCCGTTGTCCCGCCTCGATTCATATTGCCCACTGTGACTGTGGTGACCAGCATCGTAACCTGACTCAGCGGCGCTAGCAGTGCGCTTCGTTACCTGCACCGGTGTCTGCCCAGGCTGGGCTGTCCTCCTCCTCCTCCTGCCTGAACCGGCGCCTAAACACGTTGGACCACTTGGGCGAAGGACCGGCTCATTGACGGTTTGGCATGAGGAATATTGGCGAATCTTTACGGGAATTTTGAGAGTTAAGTTCCTGGCCTCTTGTTCTGCAGTGCGGCGCCGGTTGTCGTTTTGCATTGCGCTTGCAATTCAATTTATTACAATGTGTGTTTAACAAGGTTATTTTTTTAATTTATTTTACTTGTTTTGTGTTGGCGTCATGCCCTTTCGTGTTCTGGTGTTCAGGCACGGTAGTATATTTTACGGTTCAGCATTTTTCCTCTCTGTCCGAGTTGCCTGTACTCAAACGGTTGTAGTTAACAGGTTCTCTTTCTCCATATCATTGGTATTTCCTCTCGGTCCATTTCGCCATTTTGCATTGCTTTTGAATGGGCTGGTTCATGTTGTGATGCTTTGGTAGAATAAACTGTGTAATCTTTTGTCATGCGTGGCGGCCGGCTGGCCAAGATTAGAATTTGTTTGGCCCTTTCTAGTGTGCTATCTTGTTAATGTTTGCAGAGCATGTACAAGCAAGGCAGCTCTGAGCTAATGGTTTATTGTACCCTTAATTATTGTAAACTGATTCTTTCAAATGAGCCGCTAAGCCCTTCATGTTATCGGCTTTTCTTTTCCTTTATTGACCATTACATTTTTACGGTTAAAATAATATCAAAGTGCTTACCTACTTGAAGAATTTATTGCTCGCCTGTCATATACCTTTTATATTAGGCCCAATTTTACCAGATAAATTCTGATTCTGTTTTAAGTCTTAGTTTTATATGCCTATGTTTTAGGTATTGGTCAAAATGTAATTCTAGTTTTAAATTTGGCTTGAGCTGGATTGATAATGATGGTTTTAAGTTGGTCCACTCTGTCTTTTAGCTTACCTGGTCTCTTGCTTGATCAATTATGTTATCTTAATGCAGGCCATTAAATATCCTCCTCATTTAGTGACAATTGCATTTTATTTAATGTAAAGCTCGTTTTGAGCTTTCTTTTTGTTTATTTGTTATCTGTGAGGTCTAAGTATTGATGTTATGTTTATTATGCATCATCTTAAACGCCTAGTCACCTAAAATACTTATTGTGATTGTTCAAAGATTATTTTAATTTTTGCTTTTATAGAAGGTGCCTACTTAGCATAATTTGTACTTTTAAAAATTATTGTAAATTTGGTTTATCTTCAATCTTCGCCCTTAACAACCTTAATTATTGTAAACTGATTATTTCAAATGCACCGCTAAGCCCTTCAGATTTTCGGCTTTCCTTTTCCTTAATTGACCATTATGTTTTGACTGTACAATAATATCAAAGTGCTTACCTATTAAGCCGCCAGCTTTGGTACATATGTTCTCTTAAATTAAATTAAATTTCTAGTTTGGTGGCCTTTAAATTGCTACTTGGAAAAACCTATTCTTTGATTCTACCTCCTCTTCGGTTCCACAAATTTTTTCAGGTCAACTCGGGTTTAGTTTGGTGATCATAGTGGTGAGGGTGGGAGGGCGGCCAGAGAAGGGAGGAGGTCGGATTTGGCAGCGTGGGGTGGGAGGGGGAAGAGGGCGAGGGAGGCATGGGAGCCAAACTGGACGTGGGGGATCTTGTGGAAGAGGAGGGAGTGGAGGTCGGGTCTGTGGATTTAATGATGACTGAGTCCCTCTGGGGGATTATTTGTGAGATGAGTGTGAAGTGGGTGTGTTGGTGGAAGAGGAGGGTTAGGGTGTGGGGATTGAGGAATTTAAGGTTGGGGTTAGAGAGGATGAAGGCATGGAGAGTGAGGGGTGGGGTGGAGAAAAGAGCTGGGGAGGGGGGGGAAGAGACTGGCCAGGGGAGAGTCAGAGACTGAGCTGGGAACACAGGAGCAGCTTACATTAAGATGGGCAGGCCAGTGGCAAGGGGGTCAGGGGTTTTCTACGTGGTGGTGGAGGAGGCGGAATTTGATGCAGTTCGTTTGGATTTTTTTGTTTTCGGGAGGGTTGTGAGGTGGGAGGTGGGATGGGGTTCACGGGTAGATGACGCGAAGGTGTCCCTGTGGCTGCAGCAACCTCTGGAGGTAATAATCAACGGTTCCCTGCTGCGTGCGAACTGTGGGAAGAGGAGGAAAGGTTTCTAACGAGAAGGCGGAGATGGAGTCTTGAGTAGGAGTGGGGGAAGTTGTTGTTGGGGTGGTAATGGTAAATAGTGAGGGGATGGTAATGGGTAGGAGGGGAGATGTGACGCTCAAGACGAGTGTGGCTGGGGCAAGAGACGTGGCGGTAATGGTGGATGATACAGTGATCGTCGGAAGTGACATACCGAAAGAGGCACAGAAGGATTACATAAACACGACCCAACAGAAGAAACTGATTGTGGTGGCATGGATGGGCGTGCTGATGGCGGCGCCGGCGACTGCAACAGCTCTTGCGATGGGGCCGTCGGCGACGATTGAGGGCGGGCACAATCGGGCCGTCCAGGGTCGGCTGCTCTTGAATTTTTTAACAGTGGGAAGAAACTAGAAATGATAATAAATTGTTATTACATCAATTAAAATGTAAAGAAATTTACGACGTTAGCTGACAAATGGGATTGAACGAAATCAGTGGGGATGGTTGAAAATTTGTTCCCAGCCGGGATTTGAAGACGAGACCTCTGTTTACCAATTTTTCTTGTTATTTTCGGTCGTGGATCGTGTTTGTTCATTGTTCATCGATCTATGAGGTTTCAACAGAGGTGCTTTCTTTTCTTTTATTTTTTTTATCCAATGCTCAATGTGGCCAGCACTCCGATGTAACGCGCTGAGCTACACGCTGGCTTACGCTAGCTGCCGTTGGGCATCGAAATAAACCAACGGGGAAAGATGAAAATATGTGTCCTATGAGGATTCGAGGCCAGTCCTCCTACTTGCATTGTGCTACTACGGACACAATTGTCACCGCCGCCGTGCCGGATCCCCCCCCCCCAACCGATACCCCCCACCCCCACATCGACACAAATTCTCAACTTATGCACTCACTACCCACGTAGTGTCGCTGCCCGCTGTCATTCGATATTCACAGCATTTAGCCCATTTGCTTATGATTTCTCACCTGGTGTGCATCCACAGCAGAAAAAGAATCGCTGGCTGCCTTTATATATACACTGAGGAGCCAAAGAAACTGGCATGCAGGTGCAAACACAGAAATATGTAAACACTCTGAGGACAGTGCTGCGGTCGACAACGCCTACATAAGACAACAAGCGTCTGGCGCAGTCGTTACATCGGTTACAGGTGCTACAAATGTCCGGTCAGCCGGATTTAAGTGAGTCTGTACGTGGTGTTATAGTCAGCTTATGAGAGATGGGACACAGCATCTCAGAGGTAGCATGTAGGTGCCGATTTTCCCGTGCGATTGCACCGTTAATATCGGGAATCTGGAGCCGCAGTGTAGTGGCTCTGTAACACGACTTGCTGCGGAGCGCGTCCTTGCTCGCCGTCGGAGGTTCAAGCCCTCCCTCAGGCGTGTGTGTATGTGTGTGTGTGTGTGTGTGTGTGTGTGTGTGTGTGTGTGTGTATGTGTGTGTGTGTGTATTCCTTAGTGTAAGTTAAGTAATTGTAAGTCTAGGGACTGATGACTGTAGCAGTTTGGTCCAATAGGTTTACGAACATTTGAACACTAAATCTTCGTGATCGCTGCGGCCGGAGAAAAATGATGGAGGAACGAGACAACGGCCACTGAAGAAAATCGTTCAGCGTGACAGAAGTACAACCCATCCGCACATTGCTGCGGATTTCAGTGCTGGGCCATCAACAAGAGTCAGCGTGTGAACCATTCAATGAAACACCATCGATATGGGCTTTCGGAACCGAAGGTCCACACACGTACCCATGGTGACGGCGCGACACCAATCTTTACGTCTCGCCTGGGCCCGTCAGGATTGACACTGGACGATGACTGGAGACATGTTGCCTGGTCTGATGAGTCGATTTCCAATTGTAGCAAGTGAATGGACGGGTCAGACTACGCAGACAATCTCATGAACTCATGGATCCTGTATACGAGCAGGGGACTGTTTAAGATGGCCGAGATTTTGTAATGGTGTGCAGTTGGAGCGATATGGAACCCCTGATACGTCTAGATACGACTTTGACAGTGACGCAAACGAACGCAGTCTGGTTGATCACTGCATCCTTACATGTTCATTGTGATAGACTTGTGCAATTACAGCAGGACGATGCGACACCCCACACGTCCAGAACTGCTACAAACTGGCTCTGCGAATACACTTCTGAATTTAAACATCTCCACTGGCCAGAAACTCGCAGACATGGACGTTATCGAGCATATTTGGGATGCCTTGTTACGTGCTGTTTAGAAGAGATCTCCACTGCCTTTTACTCTTATCGATTTATGGGGACCCCTCCAGGATTCATAGTGTGAATTCGCTCCAGATCTACCTCAGACATCGGTCGAGTCCATGCCACGTCGTGTTGTGACACTTCTGCCTGCTCTCGGGGGTCCTACATTCCAATAGGCAGGTGTACACGTTTCTTATAATCATTTTCCGACTCGTTGCCAGATCCCACTTTAGGATAGTAGAGAAAGTGTATATCTGTGATACTGAGGCCGCGAGAAGTAATTACCCTGTAGCGACAGCTCAGACGCCTGCCGCTGAGGCGAGTTATTCTGAGCTGGGGTTGCAACAAGCAGAAGAGCGCCGCGGTGCGCGGCGACGGCTGTTTTGGTTGGCGGAGGTCGGCGCGCCGCTACACGCGACCAGGCCGGCCGCTGCCGGCTGGACGACGGCGGTCGCCGACCCACGCAGAAATAGCCGCCCGCCACGCCGGCACCGCAGCGCGCGCGGCGCGCCGGCTCCAGACAATCTGTGGTGATTCGTCACATGCGAGGTCTGTAACTTCGTCCGCAAATTTTTTCCGCGCTTACCATTACTGATTGTCCACTAGCTGAAAACCCGTCGTTGCCCGGCATTTATCAGTCCAATATTGTGTTAGTCCATCTCCTACCCGTCCCTTACTGTTCATCTCCTCCTCTCCCTCCTCTCTGTTCAGATGTTGATCAGTGGAACAGTGTGGAGAATTATTCCAAGGTACCCTCCACCATGCACCATATGGTGGCTTCCCGAGCATAACAATGTACTCCCTAAAAGCATACATACATGTGTAAACTTTTATGGTGATTGGTGAGACGCAGTCGAGGCCTCTTGTAAGGTAAACTTCGCCATGCACCTTAGTATATTTTAGGTCGACAATTATTTTCTGATTGTTCTGAATGCCAAGTGTGCAAAATTCGATCAGCGTCCAACTAAAACAGTACATAGGTATCGAAATCTGTTGTATGGTACCCTCCAAAATGTATTGTAAAGCACTCTCCGCCGTCGACAAAGTTCCACAGGGGTTGAGGAATTTTTTTTCTTTTTTTTTCGGAATGGGTCAAACTACTGAGATCATTCAACCCTAGACGTACACACTGCTTAGCTAACTTAAGCTTGGGACAACACACACACTCCCATATTCGAGGGAGAACTCACAACTCGATTTCCGTGACGTGACCCCTTAAGCTGCGCGCCCAAATGATTTTGCAAGACAGTCAAGATGTAATAACGTGGGGCAATGTTTAGGAAATAAGTAACATAATCATACAGCCTGATGATCGATCTGTCGTCTTGAGAAACACGGGTGATAATCATCAAAATTGAAATGTTAGTAGAGCTTATGGGACTTAACTACGAGGTCATCAGTCCCTAAGCTTACAAACTACTTATAAACTACCTTATACGAAGGACGGCACAAATATCCATGCCCGAGGGGGGATTCGAACCCCCGACCGTAGTGGCCGTGCAGACCGTGACTGGAGCGCCTCAGTCCCCTCCGCCACCGCGGCCGGCTGACAATCATCACACACACATGTTGCTTAAAGTTAGCGTCGCAGTGTTCTCTCGTTAACAGGTTGGGATTGACATTTATTCACTTCCTGCAATTCCTGACGAGTTTGGAAGCAACTTTGATACTAAGTCGTGAAACGCATCTCTTTCCTCGCTTTAAAAATGCACAGCTATATCTGTTTCATCGCAAATCAAATGTTCAAATGTTTGCAAAGGTACTGGATCAAACCGCTATGGTCAGTAGTCCATAGGCTCACAAACTACATAAGATAACATACGGTAAGGATACCTCACACCCCCATCTCCGAGGGAGGACTCAAACTTGAGGCGGGAACGGCCGCCCAGTCCGCAGCGTGACGCCTTAGACGCCGCGGCCATTTCGAGCGGCGTTCCATCAGACTTACTTCACCTTCTCTTGTAAAGGCTACTGAACAGCTCCCTGAAACATCCGCCAATAGTTCTTGGACAAACTGCAAACTTGCATCTTGAAGTAGTCATCTGTGTAGCAATAAACCCCTCCTACATCGTTGAGCTACATGTCCATCTACATATCTGGAATGCACAATTAAGTGCTTGACAGAGGGTTCATCGAACAATGTTCAAACTATTTCTCTAGTCTTCCTCTGCAAAAAAGTGTGTCCAAAGCACTTTTTCCATCTGTACTTCAATTCTCCAGTTTTTCCCTACATAGAGTAATATTTTCATTGGGCCTAATATAACACTGTTATTTAAAAATTTTACTAGCCTCTATCACAAAGAAAGAACTACATTGGTAAGACTGATTTCAGCACTTTAAATAGCCATCTTAAGATCATTTACAGACATAGTGCATTGAAATATTCCAAGGAACTGAATGTTCATTCAATCATCATGTTCAGAGAAACGCCTTGGAGAAGACTTCGTGTACTTCTAATCATGACGATAACCATTGAAATAGAATGATTCAACATGTCTGTAAATGAGCTGAAGATCGCAATTTAAATTGTCTAAACCGGTCATATCAGTGTAGATATTTCCTTGCTAACGTGGCTAATAAATTTTTCAAGTAAGAATTGTATAGTAATGAAATTCAGAGATATATCTTCTACCCAGTTTTACGATGTCATGGAATCATCCAGGAGATATTTCAGGATTGAAATGTGACAAGATCTTCTCGAAAAGAAAACGTATTTAGTTTAATGAATACCACTGAATACCACCCGAATTCGCACACGTCAGTGTGTGAAGCTGACAATAGTTTTGACAGTGAAACTCAGTGTCGTAATTTACTAGTAAATTCAAAGAAATTCTGATCTCATATAAAGTACACTAACAGCAAAGGGAATCAATGCCTTCACTAAGCAATAGCATTGGTGATGCTACTGATGACAGTGAAGTTAAGGTAGAATTGATAAACACTGTCGTGTCGCACAAGTCTAAAGTGCCCGCCACCTACTTTTGCTGTGCGCCGCCATGCACGCACGGCGCGGCGTTCTTACGTCGTCAGCCACGAGAGCCCTCTGCTGCAACTCCACTCGTGGCCACCACAGAACGACATCGTTCACTTGGGACTGAGATACGAACCAGTTAACACTTCGGACTCAGATAGGCACCAGTTAACACTTGGCTATCGGATAGGCACTAGTAATCATCAGTAGGCAGGCCTATATCTAATCTATGTATCAGCATTCTGCCGTCAAGAACTATATAAAAGTTAAGTATTACTTAGTCTCTATGAGATATATATCTCTTTCTAATTTACTCTAGTGTTTCTAGTTTCTGCTGTCCCACTGGCTGGTCACCTCCATACCGCACAAGCGTGCATCCTTTATTCCTGTGTCGGTTTCTTTCTACTCGGCCACCGACACCAAAGACTACCGCCGAAAACGAGACACAAAAGCAGCGACGAGTCTGGGACACAAAAGTGGCGACGGGGAGTGATAGAAGAATTTTGGGGGAAGATATTTTGTTCCGTGTTTTTTGGACTTTTTTGTTGCAGAGCGCCCTCTTTCATATTGCATTTGTGTTTTGTTATAAGTTACTTGTAAACACGGCGCCTAATTGGTCAGCATGGCCACTACCCCGAACCCAAACTTAATGGAAATTATTCAGTTACAGACGGCGCAAATCATGCAATTACTCCAAGCTGTGTCGCAGTTGATGACACAGGCTCACCAACCACAAAACTAGTCGTCGCTTCAGCAGCCCACACCTGCCGCTCCCTACGTTCCGCCAGTACAACGAATGTGAGGAAGAATGGAGCGACTACTTCGCGCAGTTTCAAGAACTCGTCACGGCTCATCAACTTACAGGTCAGACCGTGAAACATTTCTTCCTCTCCATCGTGGGCACTCAAACCTTCGTGTTACTGCAGAAACTTTTCCCCCACGCATCTCCTCGTGATCTAGAATTCGATCAAGTAGTAGATGCACTGAATGCGCATTCTGATAGAAAAGTTCTCGTAGCTGCGGCGTGGTACCGATTTTTCAGACTTAAAAAATTATCGCAGCAGTCACACCATGAATGGATCACTGAATTGAAGGGCTTAACTCGCAAATGTAAATTTACTTGCTCTTGTGGACTTTCTTATAGTGACGTTATGTTGAGGGATGCGATTACGCAGATCATGCAGGACCCCAGAATTAGGACAGCAATTCTGAAACTGTCTGACCCCTCATTAGACAGTGTACTGCAGCTTATTGAAGCGCATGATACCTTTGATTGACCAGATGTAGAAATGCAAAGCCACAGTGTTAATTCAGTGCACCGCAACAGACGCTTTCCTAGCCGTAGTTCTCAGTTCAGCACTAGTGATTCTTTAAATTCTACCGGCCGTGCTCAACAGGCAGTGAACAATAGCGAGTGTAATAGTGCGACACAAAGGTCGCCCTGTAGTGTTAGACAAAGTAATTTGAATAACGGGCGCCAACGCTCTTATCAGAAAAATTTTCGTAAGTCTTGCCCTCAGTGTGTATCTCGCCACAAATGTGCGCATTGCCCTACTCGCAACGCAACCTGTTGTCAATGTGGTAAAACAGGACATATACAGACCGTGTGTATGCAGAATGTAAACTCAAAGAACGGTGCCATTAGGAACAGTGCTTCACAGAGTGCGAGAACAGTTAATTCTGTAAATGTCATACACGCTGTAAACTTGGTGAGTGTTTCTCTTGACTCTCAAATGCAAGACAATTTTTCTGCGCCTTCGGCAAAACTATGTAGTGAGCCATGTAGCAAGCGTCGTCGAGCGCGTAAATCTGTGCAACAGAAAAGGGTTTGGGACAAGCAAAATGACTATGTACAATGCAATCCTGTAGTGAACCTAATGCCTTCTACAACTTCTCCTTGTAAAAGTGCCCAGTACTGTGTAGTTAGTGACAGTAGACTTGATGTAGCTACTCAAAGTAATTTTAGTGCAGCAGCCTCGCATTGCGCGGACGCCGATATGGCGGTAGTGCCATCTAGTGACAGTGTTGTTAATCCGCTGTGTGCCGATTCTGCGCCGCTTCCTCCTGTACGCGGCCCGTGCATGCACAAGTGCAGCAAACACAGTGTATCAGAGATTGCCCACATTCGCGCACCTGTCGAGCGCCACAAGCAAAATCTTTTGTGACTCTTTGCATAGAAAATAAGACTGTGCAATTTCAGATTGATACTGGTTTTGCTGTTACATTAATTAATAAAGACACTTATGAACTTCTGGGTTCGCCAAAATTGTCGCCATCTCAACAAGTGCTGACAGCATATACAGGTCAAAATATTCCCGTGCTAGGAACGTGTAGCCTGCCCACCTCTTTTCAAGGTGTAACAAAAACAATAGCTTTTGTCGTTCTTCAGGCCAAGTCTACACAGAACATTTTTGGACTAGATGCATTTGATTTGTTTGGCTTATCAATTCAAAGAGATGTGCTTCAAATTTCGTCAGTAGTGCCTCATGACAAAATCAATGCATTGTGTGACAAACACAGTGACTTGTTTTCGCCAGATTTAGGTTGTGCAAAAGACTTCGTGGCACATGTAACTTTAAAAGAATCTGCAGTACCCAAATTTCGTAAAGCTAGACCAGTGCCTATCGCAATTCGTGATAAAGTTGCCGCAGAACTTAAACGTTGGCAGGATAGTGGGGTGATTTCTCCTGTTTCTGCGAGTCAGTGGGTCTCGCCGTTAGTAATTATAACCAATCCGTCAGGGAAATTCGTCTCTGTGCGGACTTCAAAACAACAGTGAACAGTCAAACAACTGTAGACACTTACCCCCTGCCCAGATCTGAGGAACTGATGGACAGATTAGGACAGTCTCGCTTCTTTTCTAAGATTGATTTAGCAGAGGCATACTTACAGATTCCGCTTGATGACGAGTCAAAAAAGTTTTTCGTCAATAATACTCACATGGGTCTTTTTTAATTTCAACGCCTACCCTTTGGCAGTTCTTCCGCCCTCGCTATTTTTCAGCGCTTTTTGGAACAGCTGACAGTCTCCGTACCGTGTTGCTCGAACTATTTAGATGATATTGTGGTCTCAGGGCGCACAGTTGAAGAACATTTAGCAAACCTGGAGTGCCTTTTCAAAGTGTTGACCTCAGCAGGTCTACGTTGTAATAAAGCAAAGTGTTCGTTTTTTCAAACTGAAATAGAGTACCTAGGCCATGTGATTAATGCCCAAGGAATCCATCCCTTACAGTCACATCTTTGAGCAATCAAAGACTTGCCTCCTCCTAAGAATGTGCAGGAATTGCAAGCAGTAATGGGAAAGCTTAACTATTATTTCCGGTTTATTCCCAATGCCTCTCAGATTGCAGTTCCACTGCATCGCTTACGTAGGAAGAATGTTCCTTTTGTATGGTGCAAAGATTGCCAGGTTGCCTTTGACAAATTAATGTCTGCACTACTCAGTGATGCATGTTTGATTCCCTTTGACCCACAGAAGCCTGTAGTGCTAGCAGTGGATGCCTCGTCATACGGTCTGGGTGCAATATTGTCACATCGCATTGGATCTCACGATCGACCTATTGCCTTTGCGTCCAAGCTTCTGACGCCAACGCAACAGAATTACAGTCAGATAGAAAAGGAGGCCTTAGCAATCATTTACGGCGTCACAAAGTTTCATCATTATCTCTATGGCAGAAAATTCTATTTGTTGACAGACCACAAGCCTCTAACGTCGTTGTTCTCACCCACAAAGCCAATTCCGTCACGAACGGCACAAAAGTTTCAGAGATGGTCCTTGGTATTGTCAAATTATCAGTATGAGATTTTGTACTGACCTACCACTAAACATGCCAACGCGGATACACTGTCCCGAGTTCCGGTTGGCCAGGATGTGTCATTTGATTCTTCAGAATTGTCGTGTTGCCAGATAGACTCCAGAGATGCTTCTGCTGTCCCAGACTTCCCTTGCAACTCTCGTCGGGTTGCTCAGGAAACAGCTGCGGATGCAAACCTAAGTGTGGTAGCACGTTTTGTACACTCAGGGTGGTGGCCTCCCATAGCCAAAGACATTGATCGGCCTCTGGTTCGACGTTATTTTGCACAACGTCATGCATTGTCTTTACTTGAGGGTGTTCTGTTGTTACATACCGACAACGACCCAACACGAGTGATTTTTCCTCGTTCCCTGCAACGAGAAGTTTTACGCCTCCTGCATCAGGGACAGTGGGGTATTGTTAGGACAAAGCAACTGGCCAGACGTCATTGTACCTGGGTTGGTATGGACGCTCAGAGAGCATGACGTCACAGTGTACGGTTTGTGCGGAGCATCAGGCGGCTCCTCCGCAACGTTTCTCAGACTGGCCACGCCCCAAGGGACCATGGCAACGTTTACATATTGACTTTGCCGGACCTTTCTGGAATACGCGCTGGTTAATTGTTGTAGATGCTTTCAGCAAGTTTCCTTTTGTGATTGCCATGAACTCAACGACGGCGTCTAGTACAAACAGTGCCTTAACATCAGTGTTTTGCATCGAAGGGTTGCCTGAAATTATCGTCAGTGACAATGGACCTCAGTTTGTTAGTGCGGAATTTCAACAGTTTTTTCGTCTGAATGGCATTCAGCATATCACCACCGCACCTTTTCACCCTCAGTCACACATGGAAAAGATGAAAGGTCAGCACTCTAGGCAGCAAGCTCTTCAAATTTTCCTGTCAACGTATCGGTGCATGCCACGTGACGGCCCGTCTCCTGCCGAGTTGCTACACGGCCGCCGTCACCGCACTCTCCTTCACCTGCTGCAGCGTCGCACACACCGAGTCGGTTCGTATGGCGCTACGCATTTTCAGGTTTCTACGCCGGTGCTGTACAGGGTGTTTGCTGGAAACAAGAATACATGGTTACCGGGCATCATTCGGCGTGTGCTCGGTCGCAATATGTATGTTGTACGTTCTTCCACAGGGTCGGAGCTGTGGCGCCACGCAAACCAATTGCGCCTGCACAGGCCGCGCGATCCTGTCTCGGGTTTCTTGATTCCAGACCCAGTTCACCGCCAGGGAGCACAGCCACATCGTTCGCCGCCGGGAACAGCGTCCCCGGACTACGAGATCCCCATGGACGTCGACGCGCCTCCGACGCAGTCGTCGCCACCGCTGTCGCCGCCTCAGCTGCCAGCGTCAACGAGAGGGACTCCGGGACCGTGCGTGCCCCCGCCGCCTGGGCCACGCACCTCAGAAGAAGATGACCTGCTCCCTCTGGGTGGAGGTGTGCGCCATTCCCCTGGTTTTGGTGGGTTTCCCGGGGGATCGCAAGATGTATACCGGGGCGCGGACGGCGTCTCGATCCCAGCCTCAGCTACGACGCCCGTCCCACCAGTAACGCCCCCGCCCAGGCCCTTCTCCTAGTGCCGTTGCCGTGGCCCTCAGCCCTACGCCACGACGACGCAGCGGTTTGGGGGGGGGCGGGGGGGGGGGGAGAGGAGTGTGGTGTCGCACAAGTCTAAAGTGCCCGCCACCTACTTTTGCTGTGCGCCGCCATGCACGCACGGCGCGGCGTTCTTACGTCGTCAGCCACGAGAGCCCTCTGCTGCAACTCCACTCGTGGCCACCACAGAACGACATCGTTCACTTGGGACTGAGATACGAACCAGTTAACACTTCGGACTCAGATAGGCACCAGTTAAGACTAGGCTATCGGATAGGCACTAGTAATCATTAGCAGGCAGGCCTATATCTAATCTATATATCTATTCTATGTATTAGCATTCTGCAGTCAAGAACTATGTAAAAGTTAAGTATTACTAAGTCTCTATGAAATATATATCTCGTTCTAATTTACTCTAGTGTTTCTAGTTTCTGCTGTCCCACTGGCTGGTCACCTCCATACCGCACAAGCGTGCATCCTTTATTGCTGTGTCGGTTTCTTTCTACTCGGCCACCGACACCAAAGACCACCGGCGAAAACGAGACACAAAAGCGGCGACAAGGCTGGGACACTAAAAACACAGCTTTCCGAAATTCCTTCACAAAAAAAGACAAGTAAATTCTTCAGAATTCAAATCAAGAACAGCCACCAGCATGCGTAATTTAGAAATAATGATAATAAAATGTAAGCTTTCAGGGCCGGAAATATCGTGTCCATTAAAATTATCCGGGCTG
Source organism: Locusta migratoria (assembly GCA_026315105.1). Classification (NCBI taxonomy): domain Eukaryota; kingdom Metazoa; phylum Arthropoda; class Insecta; order Orthoptera; family Acrididae; genus Locusta; species Locusta migratoria. Next base: position 499,616,279 of record CM048747.1, read on the forward strand.
TTATGCTGTGGTCGGTTGAATTTGTTTTCAAAACACAACGTTTCGTCCCCGTCTGCGGAGGACATCTTCATGGGGGCCTGTAGGATTGTAGGTGCAACACACGTACTGGCTCGCTACTGACTACCGCCAAGTTCGGTGTCGAAACGTTCAAATGTTTGTAAATCTGTCGGTCCAAACTGCGTGGTCATTAGTCCGTAGCTTACAAATTACTTAAACTAAGGTAAACTAACCTAAGGACAACACACACACCCATGCCCCAGGGAGGACTAGGCCCTCCACGGCGAGCAACCGCGCGCTCCGTAGCGAGACGCTTTAGACCGCTCGGCTACTCCACCGCGGCTCTCGAGAATTTGCCTTAGCGTCGCGCGTTTGTCGAGATCGCTCATAGTTCATCCCTACTATTAGCCACTCTGACCCTGGTGGGCCTCAGTGTCAACAATCTCAGTGGGCCCTTTACGTCTTGTCACTTCAAACAACATGTATTTCTAAACACGACTGCTGAACACCGAGGTGATACCAGAACTATAAAGCTCGTTATTAGCATGTCGGTGAGACTAATTCAAGGCCTTATTCTTGGCTGGTCAATACAGAGTGCCAAGGTTCAAGTTTTTGAAGTTTCGGAACAAGGTCCGAAAGTTGTGGGAGCTAACTGCAGTGGTCATCGGCCGCTAAACTTAGTGTGGTGTCGCCCCTACTCGCCAGTGCCGGCGGTCCGCACAGGTGGGAGGCGAGCGACGACTCGCCAGGGGCGCCTCCAGCCTCGTCACCGTCTTAGGCTGCAGCACGCGCCCGGTAACTGGAAGAAGAGGGCCCGTCTGGATATGCCGGCGCACCGCAGCCACGACAGTCAGCGCAGCGGAGGACGGACGAGTGCGGAGGAAGTACAACGAGCCAGCCGTCTGTGTTAGCACAGCCCGGAACACTACTATCGACTGTAGCTGGGAAGAGACTATTGCAGAACTTTTTTGTAGCACCACAAGCACATCACCTAAATTTGAGTGTTATCTTCCATGGTAATAAAAGTATTTGTGCACTAATTACTTCTTTCAGTTGCAGACCTTGTCCACAATCCCTGCTGGCCACGGCCCACCTTCCGAACCTACCGTTCGCAGTGCTGAATCCCGTGGACACAAAACTGGCGATGAGGACTTTTTTCACATTTGTGTTCTAATCGTCTCCCTTTCAGGCCCACGTTCGAGAGACTTTGTTATTGTGTGCTTGCGGAAATTTTTGTTTCAGGTAGAGCAAAACAGTAATTTATTGTATTACTGTTGACAGACTTATGAGCGCGCCGCCCCCCGTGATACACACTAGTACCGCCCATACTGCTGCAGCTAATCAGTTGCTCGCGCCTCAGTCGCTATCTCCATCGCCAAATGATCTTACACAAATTCTTCTGTTTCACGTGCAGTCGACAAACCAACTTGCAAACGTGATGACGGCTTCCACCAAAAGCCAAAAACGAGCTGCACATCAACAAGAGCCAGCCACTACCCAGCCTTTAATGCTACCGCTGTTTCAACCGTTTGTTGAAACAACAGAGAATTGGAAAAAAAAATATTTAGCGCAATTTCGAAGCAGCATAAAACGTATCAAATGCAAGGTACTGTGTTGAGTCCTTATTTTTGTCTCAAGTGGGCGTGAACATTTATCAGCTCTGTGTCAAACTTTACCCTATCACTTGCACGGAACAAGTGCAGGTGATTGCTAATCACTATGAAGAGAATGTGAGCGTAGCAGCAACAAGATTTCATTCCTATGATTGTCGTAGACACGCCAAGTCATTCATATGAACTGTAACTGAACTACAAGGTTTCTACATCTACATCTACATGGGATACTTTGCAAATCACATTTAAGTCCCTGGCAGAGGGTTCATCGAACCACAATTAAACTATTTATCTCCCATTCCATTCTCGAATAGCACGCGGGAAGAAAAAAACTCTGAATCTCTCTGTTCGAGCTCTGATTTCTCGTATTTTATTCTGATGATCATTTCTACCTATGTAAGTGGGAGTCAACAATATATTTTCGGATTCTGAGAAGAATGTTGGCGATAAGCGTCATAAGCGTCGTTGTTGTAATGATTCCCATCCTAGATCCTGTATCATTTCCGTAACGCTGTGCCCCCTGTATCGTGACAGTACGTCACGAGCTGTCCTTCTTTAGAATCTTTCGATGTCCTCCGTTAAACCCACCTGATAAAGATCCCACACTTGGCTGAAATACTCCAGAAATGGACGGACAAGCGTAGTGTATGCTGTTTCTTTTATAGCTCTGTTGCATCTTTTAAGGGTTCTGCCAATAAAACGCAGTCTCTGGTTCGCCTTTCCCACGATATTATCTACGTGTTCTTTCCAATTTGGTTTTGATCTTCAGATGATTTTACTAGACGCTAAATGACGGCGTCATCTGCAAACAACCTAAGAAAGCTACTTAGATTTTCCCCTAAATCGTTTGTGTAAATAAGGAACAGCAGAGGACCAATAACAGTACCTTGTGGAACGCCCGATATCACCTCTGTTTTAGTCGATGCCTTACCATCGATTACTACGAACTGTGTCCTCTCTGACAAGAAATCCCCTATCCAATCGCAAATTTGGGGCGATATACCATAACCACGCAATTTGATTAAGAGCCGTTTGTGAGGTACGGTGTCAAAAGCTTTCTGGAAATCAAGAAATACGGAATCCATTTGCGAACCCTTGTCGATAGCACTCATCACTTCGTGTGAATAAAGAGCTAGTTGTGTTTCACATGAACGATATTTTCTAAATTCGTTTTGATCTTAGGTCAATAGATGGTTCTGTTCGACTAGGTTTAACTAGGAAGTGTAAATTTGGTTGTGACTGTGACAAATGCTACTCAGATTTAATGATACATGAGGTGATTACCAGAGTCCTGCACCGTGGCCCGCCGCACAGCACTGCAAGCCCACGGACTTGTCTGACTCAGCCCGAGGGCTAAACACGTCACTTTACAGCAGTGGCTCGCCGCAGCCAACCGCACTACACCGCACTGGGCCGCCTGTCGTGCGGGCATCCCGCGCTACATCATTCTAGGTGCGCTGTTACCTCCTCTATCGACTGCGGAAGGCGTTTAACACGAAAATGATGGGGCGGAACATTTTTTTCTGCATTAAACGAAATACGTTTTGCACGAATGAAATAAATATTTACTTTAAATTCCATGTAACGATTTAAATGTCGATTTGTTGCCAAACTTGATTGAGTACGTTAAATACCTTCATTTTTAGTGCAATAGTTGCTTGTTTTTGTGTACTGTCGTAAATTCCTTGGCCATTGTAAACGTTCATTACATTTCGACAAACACTGAACTATTTTCGACACATCCAAAGTAAAATTCACAGACTAAATGACTCGAATACTGATATGTCGTGCTGCAGTGCCTGAACCTGCCCCAAAGCTGTTCTCTTTATTGTATTCACACTTCAAACAACCAAAGATATGAACGAAAATGTGTGCGTTGAAACCAATGCAGCAAGTATGCACACTTACATTTTTATTTTCATTAAGTACACTTCGATGAACCCTATGCCAGACACTTAAATGTGATTTGCAGAATATCCCATGTAGATTTAGATGTATTATAGAGGGCTACTGTGGTGTCGCACAAGTACAAAGTGCGCGCCACCTACTTTCGCCGCGCGCCGCCATGCACGCACGGCGCGGCGTTCTTACGACGTCAGCCACGAGCGCCTCTGTGACAACTCCGCTCGGTGCCACCACTGGACGACATCGTTCACTTGGGACTGAGATAGGAACCAGTAAACACTTCGGAATCAGATAGGCACCAGTGAAGACTTGGCTATCGGACTAGGCACTAGGCAGGCTTCTAGCTTAACTATGTATCAGCACTCTGGAGTACTGATTTATGTAAAAGTTAAGTATTGTATAAATTCTGTGCAATATATATCTCGTTCTAATTTACTGTAGTGTTTCTAGTTTCTGGCTGCTCACCTTCCTACCTGCACAAGCGTGCATCATTTATTCCTGTGTCGGTTAAATACTACTCGGCCACCGACACCTACGACGAAAACGAGACACAAAAGCGGCGACGAGGCGGGGACACAAAAGTGGTGACGAGGATGGGATACAAAAGCTACTATTTTCTGTTAACGGATTATTCAACTTAAGTGTCGTCATATTAAAAGATGTCGCCGTATTAACTTCAAAACATAAGGACTGGGAGTGCAATAAAACTATTACCATCACGTTTCCATTTCCATAATAATTCAAACGAAACACATTTACTGAGTAAACTACATTTATGATGGCGAAATGGTGCCCACAGGAATGGTACCCACACGAATGGTGCCTGTGAATAACTAACTTTTCTTTAACGTAGTTTTTCAGGCATATTTCGGAGTTTTCACCATTCTCGGGTTCTTTAGTTAAGTGTTTCAGAAGGGTCACCTTCCAGGGCAACAGCAGGTGCAGGGTAGGTGATTTCTCCACTTATAGTTCCTTTGAGGCCTTCTTGAAGGGCTGTACGAAATATCTATCTTTTAAAAATCCTGATATAATTTACGTGCTAACGTGTAGAAGTTTAATATGAAAACACAAAAGTATACATGTGTTCAAATGTTTGTAAATCTATCGGACTCAACTGCGTGGTTATTAGTCCGTAGCTTACAAACTACTTCAACTACTCCAACGCGCAAGGCCTCGTGTTCCGTAACGAGGCGCTCCAGACCGCTCGGTTACTCCCGCGCGGCAAAAGTGTACATACTGTCAGAAGATAAATCAACTCGTCCATCAACTTAATGTCAATTCATTCCATTCTATCTAATTCTCCTCCCTCATAGAGATTTTCGCACAGTGTTGGATACTGCCTTTAGACCGATTCATGTGTGGTCAATCGTGTGTTCCAGTGAGTATCGTTTGACTGCTCTAGAGTTCTCTCAAGGCTATTAACAATTCTACTTTGCTTTCCAAATGTCACCAGGTCCTTTACCGCCGCGAGAACAAACTGAAGTTGGATGACGTGTACTGCACATCCAACGCATTTCTTAGCACTGTGTTCAGCATGTGACAGGAACAATTCAGCCTAGAATATACACAAAGAGCAGCGATTTGGGAATGCGTTTTCGGTCATAACATGCCAATTGTCTGGTTGACACACACGAATATGCGACGTACCAGACGATCCTTTAACTTGAACGTCAAGTTCATTGCATTCCACACAACAAATATAGTTAACACTGTTGCCGTTGCCATCTACTACAGGCTTAAACACTGACCAGATTGCACTCTTCAGATTTGGATCTGGCTGTGTTGTTCTGTTTTATTTCTAGTTTTCTTGATATATTTCCCTTTCTTTTCGAAACACTTGCTATTTCCGCACCCTCTAAAAATGTTCAAATGTTTGTATAGTTTATGGGACTTAACTACGGGGTCATCAGTCCCTAAACTTACAAACTACTTATGAACTACTTACGAACTAGGACGGCACAAATATCCATGCCCGAGGGGGGATTCGAACCCCCGACCGTAGTGGCCGTGCAGACCGTGACTGGAGCGCTCCGCACCCTCTCCTATAGTAAGAGAAATATGACTGTTAATGTAAGATAAGTATGATATTAACACTTTTATTTGACAAATAATCAAAGTATCTTTGCACAACATTAAATACAAACTTTTATAAACTACTTCCCTGAATTTATGAAAGATTCACGCCTTATTTGTTTGTCGTCATTGCAGTAGGATTGCCTCTAACAATGCTGAAGAAGCTATGCTACAAAACATCTGTTTTGGATGTCTGAAGAGCTCGCAATGTTGTCTATCTGCTGCCATCCTTATCATAATGTGTTTGGATAAAAGGCGCAGAGGGCATAAAATGACCGAAGCGATTTGAGTTATGGAACGTGAAAAACAACGGACGAATTTGACAAAGCAATATGCTGTAAAAAACAGAAGGGCGGTTTTTGCATTGGTGCTCTAGAAAGGCAAATAGAAAACGCCGAATGCACTTTTCGAATAAACTCTAAAGCGAGGCTCGAATATTTTTAAATTCTCCGGGGGACACCACCTTGACGAAGCACTGTCCGTGCGGGTGGAGAGGCTTGCGCATCCATGTGAAGCAGAGGGCTATACCGAAGGTAGAGAACCTACTGCCGGAAAGGCCTCAGCTGATGGATCTGACTAAGAGTGTCCCACAACTTCGCGTCTTCCTTATCCTCTCCCAGTCCTTTCCCGATTCCTTTCCCAACCCAAGGTGTGATGCGATCCGCGCCGAGGGGTGCGTGGCACATGGGTGAAAGTGTCTCGAAGGGAGCCTCAGGGATACCGGGCGACCTCCCTGAGTAAGTAGCCTTGCACCACGCGGGGTTATCGTGGTGTGGACCATATAAATCCCCAATTCTCGTGGGACTAAGATGAACACAGAGAAAGAAAGTATTTTAAAAGAATCTGAGGGGCAATCTGAGACCTCAGATACTCAGACATCGGGATCAGGACCGATGGAGTGCACTTGTGAATCAGGGTTTAGACCTGAGCAAGAAGTGGGAATTGTAACAGAGAAGTTGGACCAGATTAGGATTAAGGCCTTGTCTGGGCTCAGAGGAGGAAACTTCTCAAGGAACAGAAGCAAAAGGAAGGAAAAGAATGGCTTCCTAAGCATAAGTGGAGGGAATCAAAAGGGCTTGAGCCCAAGACCTCCAAAAAAAACTGCCTCAGGTCGAAGGGGATACACAGACCCACTCGGCGTCAAAGACAGGTGGCAAGAGGGTTAGGGAGGAATCTAAGACTCCCTCCTCTCTGGCCAAGCGTGATCCTAAAGGGCTGAGGCAGGAAATAGAGAAACAGACTTATAGTACTGCAGTCTCGGTCTTTAGAATGGTGGTTGTCCAAGATACCCACTGGTGAGCATCACCTCGCAGCAGGAGGAGCTCGTGCAGATGGCCCTCTTTGAAGAGATTGGGGGGGGGGGGGACGCTGGTCCAGGACCCAAATTCAGGAGGGTCTATCTAGATCGCGGTGCCCTCATTTTTGTCTGCGAGGGGGAGCACACAACAGAATGGCTTAAGGACAAGGTGCCCATGAAACCCCCGTGGGAGGATGCAAAGCTGCTGGTCAAGACAGCAACCGAACTCCTGAAGACCGCAAAGGTATCAATATGGTTACCAAAGATCCTTAAGGATGTCTCTCCAAAGACTCTGTTCGAGAAAATAAGAGTCCAGAACCCAAACGTCTCGACAGAGGATTGGAGGGTAATTAACCAAAAGGTCGTTCTGGAAGGACGAACCCTGGTGGTGGAGGTCGGAGAGAAGTCCCTGAAGGCAATGTGAGAGCAAGGCCAGAAACTGTTTTTAGGGTTCTCGCAGGTCGCCGTCAGGTTAATCAAAGACCGCAAAGGCAATAATGGCAGCAAGATGGGGACTGGAAGTGTTGCAGATAAACCTGCAGCACAGTAAAGGGGCCACTGCTGCCTTGAGCCATCGCCTGTGAAGACAGGAGGTGGACGTGGCCCTGATACAAGAACCCTATTTATACAAAGGGGGTGTATCGGTCCTCGGTGGTACTGGAGGTAAGCTGATTTATGCTAGAAATCTAAAAAAAACTCCAGAACATGCATTTATATTAGAAATGGAATACCTTTCATACCAATAATGGTTTTGTGTTCCAGGGACTTGGTGACCATCAGGATGCAGCAACGTGAGGAAAGTATCAAGAGGGAAATTGTTTTGGCCTCAGCATACCTTCCTTACAAAGACAGCTCTCTACCTCCTTTGAAAGTGAGGAAACTGACGGAAGCCTGCCATTGGCAAGGTGACGAACTGTTGGTGGGATGTGATGCCAATGCACACAATCTATCGTGGTGCAGCAAGGACACTCACAGTAGAGGTGAGCACCTTCTTGCATTTCTCCTATCTAACAACTTGGAGATCCTGAATAGGGGTGATGAACCTACATTCAGGAATAGTAGAAGGGAAGAAGTAATTGACATAACTTTTGGTTCCATGATGATGGGAAGTTATGTCAAACAGTGGCATGTGGTCCTGGAGCCATCCTCATCAGATCACATGTATATTGAATTCAAGGTTGAAATGGGAACCAGACAGACCATGACCTATAGGAATCCCAAGGAAACCTTGTGAGGCGCAAAGGACAATGGGCAAAGTATCTTGAGGCCCTTGTCAATTACAAACTTGCCATCAGACGGGCGAAGGAGGCATCCTGGAAGGTATTCTGTGAGGAAGTGGAGGGCATGGCTGCTCAAGCGAGACTTCATAAAATCCTCAGTAGGGTACCAACTAATCCAGGAGGAACATTGAGGAAGGAGGATGGGGAGTATACAAAGACAGCACATGAAACGCTGGAACTGCTCCTCAAGACTCACTTTCCTCAATATACTCTGGGGGATAACTCAGACCAGAATGCGATTTCTGAGAGACAACGGTTCTCAGGTATTCGCAAAGAGGACTGGGATCTGGCCAAGGAGTGTGTCGATTTCAGTAAGGTCCGATGGGCGGTGGGAACATTTCAACCGTTCAAGTCACCTGGCCCTGATGGAATCTATCCAGCTCTCCTGCAACAAGCAGGAGAAAATCTTATTAGATTCCTATGCAGGTTATTCAGGGTTAGCCTAGCAGGAATCATTCCCAATGCCTGGAGGGCAGTGAAGGTTGTCTTCATTCCAAAGCCATTGAGAATTGATCATACCAAGGCCAAGGATATGAGACCAATCAGCCTGTCCTCCTTCATTCTTAAGACATTGGGAAAGCTGGTTATTGTGCATGTTGGAGAAAGGGGGTTAAGTAGGGCTCCTCTACATTCAAACAAGCATGCATATCAGCCAGGTAAATAATGTGAGACAGCTCTCCACCAACTAGTTGGGAAGGTGGAGAAAGCACTACACTTTCAGGAAATAGCCCTCTGTATCTTCCTGGACATTGAGGGGGCTTTTAGCAACACGACCTTCGATTCCATTGTTAGGGCAGCAGAGGTGCATGACCTAGGGACCACTATATGTAGGTGGACTAGGGCCATGCTCAGTGGAAGATAGGTAGAGGCTACCATGGTGAATGAAAAATGGTAATCAACACCACTAGGGGTTGCCCACAAGGAGGAGTTCTTTCCCATTTATTGTGGAATCTAGTGGTGAATGATCTCATTGGAGAATTAAACTCTAGGCAGTACTTTTGCCAAGGATATGCGAATATGGCACAAGGTTCCTTGGACATTGTGCAAGACTGGTGCAGAAAACAGGATCTGGGGGTTAGTCCTAAGAAGACTGTTGTTGTACCATTCACAAGGTAACATATCCAACACTCAAGTTGGAATCTAAAGCTTTTCAATGATGCGCTACCTGTGAAGGGGACAGTGAAATAACTAGGGGTTACCCTGGATGAGAAACTGACATGGACCCCTCACATTAAGAATATTTGCTCCAAGGCAAGAGGTAGTTTAGTAACTACCATGAGAGCTTGTGGTAAAAATTGCGGCCTGAGCCCAAAGGGTATGTACTGGATATACACCACAGTGTCTAGACCCAGGATCACCTATGGGGCGGTCGTGTGGTGGAAGAAGGTAGAACAGCAGGTTGCTGCTAAGGCGCTTGGTAAGGTGCAGAGATTAGCCTGCTTAGCCATAACAGGCGGAATTAGCAGCACACCAACTGCTGGGATGGAAACCATGCTGAATATGCCCCCATTACACTTTTGGGTCAAGATGGAGGCAGCAGCTGGTGCCTACAGACTCAAAACTGGTAACAACTGGAACTCTTTGGGATATCCAGAATCACACACTAAAATAGTGAGTGAGGTAAATATAGGAAAGGTTGGGGAAATGCCAGCCGACTATATTATAATCCCATACTGCTCCAACAAGCCTTTCAGTATAACAATTGGAAGTAGGGAGCAGTGGGAGAAAATAGTTCGACACCGTACGGGGGATATTGTCTGGTTCACTGACGGGTCAAAATCAGACCAAGGCGTTGGGGCCGGGGTATAGGGGTGCAGCCAAGACTGGAGGACGTCATCTCTCTAGGGAAACTGGCCTCAGTATCCAGGCCGAAATCACTGCCATTCAGGTCATGTGTGGAGGAGAATTTGCGTAGGTGCTACAAAAATCGTAGCATCTATATCTATTCAGACAGCCAGGCAGCCCTGAGATCACTGGCAGTTCCTGCAACAAGGTTTAAAGTTGTTGCAGAATGTCACAGGATTCTGGTGGAGCTAGGGGAAAGCAATAGAGTAAACCTTATGTGGGTCCCGTCCACTCGGGGATCAGTGGCAACGAACATGCCGACAGATTAGCCAGGATGGGGGCAGAGTCTCAATTTATTGGACCAGAACCAGTCCTGACAATCACCAAGGCAATGATCAAATTGGAGCTACGTAACTGGCTCAGAAGACAGCACGTAGAATATTGGACCAAAGTCCATCAACAAAAACATGGCAAGGTAATGATGCCAAAGCCATGTTTTAAAAGAAGCTCTGCAGTCCTGGGCCTGAACAGGAGAGAGATTAGACTCATGATTGGATTGCTGACAGGCCATGGGAATTTCAAAAAACACCTACATACAATGGGAATAACAGAAGAGGACCCTAAATGTAGGATCTGTGATGACGGTGATGAAACTGTATCACATCTAATCTTCGAATGCATTGCATAGGAGAATAAAAGGCGCAGAACATTTGGGACAACCAGACCCGAAGAAATTGTGTCTAATAAAGAACTGGTAAAGGGACTCCTTGCACTGTTCAAGGGGATTGGTTGGCTTTACTAGATATACAGGGAGCGATACCGCACAATAAACTTAGTTTCGGTGAGGGCAGTGGCGGGTTGGACCAAGACTGTTTTGGCTTCCCTGGAAAAATCAAATCAAGGATGCACAGGACACATTGTGTTGAGAAAAAAAAATCTCTGTTCGAGCGAGGCATACATTGTACGAGAAATAATATGAATGTATATGGGAGGACAGTACCTTGGCCATAATGAACAAAACATTGGAGAATGATCATTATGGCAGGTCTTACGTACACATGCAGCCAAACCTTCAACCTTCGAAAACAGAAGCAAATGTTTGCGAGTGCGAACGATGTACACCAGCAAAAGAAACGTACTGTGCTTTGTATTCCTTCCAAACGACAAGTGAGACAGCGCATTCGAGTATACTGCAATCGATTTCGTCATTTACCAGCTTCAGACAGTTATGTTGTTATGGTCTTCAGTCCGGAGACTGGTTTGATGCAGCTCTCCACCCTACTCTATCCTGAGCAAGCCTTTTCATCTCCTCATAGGAACGGCAACCCACATCCACGTGAATCTGCTTACTATATGCGTCTCTTGGTCTCCCTCTGCGATTTGTAACCCACACACTTCCCTCCAATGCTAAATTCTCGATTCCTCGATGTCTAAGAATGTGTCCTACCAAGCGATCCCTTCTTTTAGTCAGGGTATGCCAAAAATTCCTTTCCTCACCAATTCTGTTCAGTACCTCTTCATTAGTTATGCGATCTACCCACCTAATCTTCAGCATTCTTCTGTAGCACCACATTTCAAAAGCCTCTATCCTCTTCCTGTCTGCACTGCTTATCGTCCATGTTTCACTCCCGTACAAGGCAACACTCCACACAAATGCCTTCAGAAAAGACTTCCTTACACTTAAATTAATATTCGATGTTAGCAAACTTCTCTTTTTCAATAATGCTTTTCTTCCCAGTGCCATTCTGCATTTTATATCCTCTGCACTGCGACTATCGCATGTTATTTTACTACCCAAGTAACAAAACTCATCTACCACCTTCATTGTTTCGTTACCTAATCTAATTCCTTCAGCATCACCTGATTTTCTAAGACCGCATTCCATTATTTTTGTTTTGCTCTTGTTAATGTTCATTTTATACGCTCTCTTCAACACACTGTCCATTCCATTCAACTGCTCTTTCAGGTCCTTTGCTGTCTCTGACAGAATTACAATGTCATCGGCAAAACGCAATGTTTTCATTTCTTCCCCCTGAACTATAATCCCTATTCCAAATTTTTCCTTGCTTTCCTTCACCGCCTGCTCGATGTACAAATTAATAGCATCGGAGAAAGGCTACAACCCTGTCTTACTCCCTTCCCAACTGATGCTTCCCTTACATGCCCTTCGAGTCTAATAACTGCGGTCTGGCTTTTGTACAAGTTGTAAATAACTCTCCTTTCCCTATATTTTACCCCTGCTGACTTCAGAATTTGAAAGAGTGTATTCCAGTCAACATTGTCAAATGCTTTCTCCAAATCTACAAAAGCTAAAAACGTAGGTTTGCCTTTCCTTAATCTATCTTCTAAGAAAAGACGTAAAGTGAGTACTGCCTCCCTGGTTCCTACGTTCCTCCTGAATCCAAACTGATCATCCCCGAGGTCAGCTTCTACCAGCTTTTCCATTCTCCTGTAGATAATTCGTGTTAAAATTTTGCAACCATGACTTATCAAACTGATGGTTCTGTAATTTTCACACCTGTCTGCTCCTGATTTCTTTGGAATGGGGATTATTATATTTTTCTTAAAGTCTGAGGGTATTTCGCCTGTCTTATACATCTTACACACCGGTTCAAATAGTTTTGTCATGGCTGCTCTCCCAGAGACTTTAGTAGCTCTGAGGGTATGTCATCTACTCCTGGGGCCTTTTCCGACCTAGGTCTTTCAGGGCTCTGTCACATTCATCTCTCAATATAGTATCTCCTATTTCATCTTGATCTACTTCCTCTTCCCTTCCTACAACATCGTCGCTAAGTTCATTTCCTTTGTAGAGCTGCTCTATGTACTCTTTCCACCTTTCAGCTTTCGCTTCTTTGCTGAGAACTGGTTTTCCATCAGAGTCCTTGATATTCATAGCGCTGTTTTCCTTATCTCCAAATGTTTCTTTTATTTTCCTGTAGGCTGTATCTATTTTTCCCCTATTTATACATTCTTCTACAGATTTGCATTTGGCTTCTAGCCATTCTTGCTTAGCCATTTTGCACTTCCTGTCAATCTCATTTCTTAGTCGTCTGTACTCCATTTTGCCTGTTTCATTTACTGCATTCTTATATTTTCTCCTTCCATCAATTAAATTTAGTATTTCCTGTGATATCCAAGGATTTTTGTAGGTCTTGCCTTTCTACCTATTTTGTCCTCTGCTGCCTTCACTATTTCATCTCTCAATGCTACCCATTCCTCTTCTACTGTTTTATTTCTCACTGTTTCTGTCAATTGTTGCCTAAATCTCCCTCTGAAATTCTCCAGAACTTCACGTTCCTTCAATTTATCTAAGTCCCATCCCCTTATTTTCCTACCTTTCTGCAGTTCTTTCAGTTTCAGCCTACAGTTCATGACTAACAAGTTATGGTCAGAGTCTATATCTGCCCCTGGGTATGTCTTACAGTTTATATCCTGGTTCCGGAAACTATGTGTTACCTTCCGGTGTCACCTGGTCTCTTCCACGTATACAACATTCTTTTGTGATTATTAAACCACGTGTTTGTTACGATTAAATCATGTTCCGTTGAAAATTCTACCAGGCGACTTCCTCTTTCATTACTTCTGCCCAGTCCATATTCACCTACTATTTTTCCTTCTCTTCCTTTTCCTACTACCGAATTCCAGTCTCCCATCACAATTCAGACAGTACAAATACTATAAACAGGTTCCTTACGACGTGGAGGTGTCCTGTAGATGCTGAACGTCTTGACAGAAGCGTTCTCCTCTACATGGGTCCATTCATATACCACGTTATGGCCGGCCGCAGTGGCCGAGGAGACTAGGGCGCTCCAGTCACGGTCTGCACGGTCCCTACGGTCGGGGGTTCGAATCCCCCTCGGGCATGGATATTTGTGCCGTCCTAGTTCGTAAGTAGTTGATAAGTAATTTGTAAGTTTAGGGACTGATGACCCCGTAGTTAAGTCCCATAGACTGTACAAACATTTGAAAATTTGAATGTTTCAGTTCCTTCACTTCTTTCCTTATAAATTAGTGGCATTTTCCGTTTCATGACACTGTCTCTGTCGTATTCCGAACTATTCTCCTTTCCACCAAATAAATGTAAAGATGTGCAGTGAACGCCATCTTATGTACTGTACTGTACTAATTAATTAACATGTGTTTGATCTCGCCCATATTCAATTGTTCAAATGTCTGTAAATCTAGCGGACCAAACTGCGTGGTCATCAGTCCGTAGCTTACAAGCTACTTAAACCTAGGTAAACTAACCTACGGACAAACACACACACCCATGCCCCAGGGAGGACTCGAACCTCCACGGCGAGCAACGTGCTCCGCAGCGAGACGCTTTTAGACCGCTCGGCTACTCCACCGCCACGCCCATATTGTGTGGTTGTGATTAAACTACCGGAATAAAACGTCATTTAGGAAACATAAGCATATAAATTAACGAGAAAATAAAGTGTTTGTTTTCAAATGTGGAAATGAAAGGTAACATTGCGTAAGGAGCTTCAAACTGAATGCAAGGTCTGAGTTACTACGGAGCAGACCGGCCCTCGCGGTGACGTCACAGGCTTGTTTGATCAGGCAGTGTGTTGCCCTGTTCGGTGTTAGCTCGTTGGAAAGTCCGACAGGGCTGCCGCAGCCCGCCGCACTCAGGCGACACAGCCTAGAAGACGAGGCCTGACAACTGCCCATGCCTACGTCACACCGAGAGGGGGCGGCTGCCAGTTGCCTGGCTGCCTGCTGGGGCACGCCCACCAACTCGTTGTGGCTGGCCAGTCAGCTTGCGTCCGCCGCCTCTCGGTGTGACGTATGCACGGCCAGTTGTCAGGCCTTGTCTGCTAGGCGGTGTTGACTCAGGCCTCGAGGAAGTAGCCCGGCCCAGCCCGTGCGGTGACGTCACGGGTCCACTACGTCCGGGACCGCCGGAGCCCAGAGCGGAGCGAGCCCGTCAGACGGGCCGCTTTGCGGGACTCTGGTTATTACTGGGAATTTTCAGACTCGCACATTCGTGAACAAATCTTGAAGTATTCTGATCACTTGTATCAGGACACATGTGAATTTGAGGCAAGTAGTTTTTCAAGATTCCCATATATGTGCGGTGGCACGAGACAAGGAAAGTGTACCGCCTCAGCCTATGACACCTGTTGACAACCGGCGCTCATGCTAAGCCCGGCCGAGCTGTAAACAGCCCCAGTGTCTGCCTCGCGGCGAGCACGCCAATATTATGTCCTGTCCAAAGCGCGTTGTCCTTTCCGTAATGCAATTTGCCTTTCCAGTGGCAAACAAAGACATGGTCAAAGTGAGTAAATGGTAATAATATTTTTGGGTAACTCTTCAAGTCAGTCAAACGTCTTCAGAGTCTAAAAGCGTGTAATACGTATTATTTGTGGAGGAAATTCACAGACGTCCGGTAGAAGTCTCTTCAAAGAACTGGGTATATTAACTACTGCCTCTCAGTGTATTTATTCCTTAATGAAACTTGTCATAAATAATATATCCCTTTTCCCAACAAACAGCTCAGTTCATATATACAATACTAGCAATAAAAATGATCTACACAAGGACTTAAAAGCTCTTACTTTAGTTTCAAAAGGGGTCCACTTCTCAGGAAAACACATTTTCAATAATTTCCCATAAGTATAAAAAATTTAGCTACAAATAAAGATTAGTTTAAGAGGAACCTAGAAGACTTTCTAGTGGCCAACTTCTTCTACTCCATTACTGAATTTCTAAATTTACCAAATGATGCATGTATCGGTATTCATACCATATTAGTATTATTATCAGCTAAAATAAATAAATAAATAAAAACTTAAAAATGTATATATCTGTATTTATATTTTTAGTATTATCTATTATTCAGCTTGTAAATGTTGTTTCTTGACATGTTCCACATCCACGAGGATCTCATCAACATTGAACTACGGAACGAAAAACTAATCTAATCTAATCTAAATGTCACTTACGACTGCTTTGCGGAATAAGCACTTGTAAAATTCATACACACGAAGTGCATACTCTGTTTTTCAAATTCGTTCAAAGGCTGTTGCTATTAAGACAGACTCGTGTTGTGGTAACTCATGCTTCTAAGACTCCTTTGCAGCGCCGCACAAATTAACTGTTCGTAAATTTGCAAATTGATGACAAAATTGTGAAATTTATGCTAGAGTGTCCTTAATAAATCGTGCCATATATGAAATGCTTTACTGACTGATCATTGTACATTTTGATCCTGACAAATCTGTTGTGTTAGCCACTGATGCGTCAACATAGTGCATTGGAGCTGTAATCTCGCATCGCATTAGCTCTTCAGGCACACACTTTTGCTTCAAAATTATCGAACAAAGCCCAGGTCAGTTACTCTCAAATAGAGAAGGAGACATTAGCAAACATCAATTGTGTCACTAAATTCCATCAATATGACCTGGTAACTGACTAAAACCCGCTTTAATCCTTGTTCCACCCTGCCAAGTCCATACCTAGTCGTACAGCACAGAAGATGCAACGTTGGGAGCTCGTATTGTCTTCCTAAAATTATGAAATTATCTACTGGCCGACGTCAAAACATGCTAATGACGACACACTGTCACATCAAAGTTCAAGTTCAAATGTTTGTATAGCTTATGGGACTTAACTACGGGGTCATCAGTCCCTAAACTTACAAACTACTTATGGACTAACTAATACTAAGGACGGCACAAATATCCATGCCCGAGGGGGGATTCGAACCCCCGACCGTAGTGGCCGTGCAGACCGTGACTGGAGCGCCTCAGTCCCCTCGGCCACATCTTCCTGTTGGCCCGGATATTGATTTTGATGCCTCAGAAACTTCCTGTTACCACGTAGATGCTATCGATTCAGAGGTGCTTGATCAGTTTCGATCACCGGAAGGTTGCTTCAGCAACATTGGTGGACCCAGAATGTCAGATCATGTTGCGCTAGGTCGGCACAGGATGGTCTCAGACAATGACGCAGATTGTTCGTCCCGTGGTTCGATGCTACTTTTCGAGCCGACATAACTTACCAGTATTACAGGGTGTGCTTTTGCTTTGTGTAGAACAAAAACAGTCGCATGTGGTGATCCCTCAATCACTGAAACGTCAGGTGGTTCAATTATTGCTGCAAGGTGATTGGGGTGTGGTCCACACCAAACAATCCGCCCGCAAACATCGCACATGGATACGCGTGAATGTCCAGATAGAAGATGGCTCATTGCCAAGTTTGTGCGGAAAACCAACCCGCCCCTCCTGAACGGTTCTCAAAATGGCTCACCCCGATAGCGCCGTTGGAGTGAATGCGTTTAGACTTTGCGGATCCATTGTAGAATATAAGATGGCTCATAACTGTGGATGCTTCGAGTAAACTTCCTTTCGTGGTCCCCATGAAATCTAAAATTACTCGCATCACCCTCCAAGCCCTTCAGTCTGTTTTTTTGTATGGAGGGTCTACCAGAACTCATAGTGACGGACAGTGGTCCACAGTTTGTGTCGAGGGAATTTGAATAGTTTTGCCAAGCCATCGGTATTCACCATCTGACCAGTACTCCGTTCCACCCTCAATCAAATGGTGAAGCTGAACGTTTTGTGCGAACATTCATGTCACAGATGGACAAGCTCAAGTACCACCACATGCGTGAACAAGCTTTTATGCATTTCCTCGCCTCGTACCGCTCCCATCCACGCAACGGACGTGGCCTGCAGAGTTGTTGAACGGACGGCGGTACCGCACTCTGCTGCATCTCATGCTCCCATCACAGACATCGCCCTCTCCGCAGAATCAGGCACAGTATCGCGCCTACCCATCTCTCTTTTTCAGGTCCTATGGTGGACACAGGTGTTGGAAGCGCGATACCATCATTCGACGGCTTGGCACTAACATGTTTCTAATGCAGGGTGCAGCTGGCGTGCAGCGTCGCAGCAAAAATAAAATTCGCCCTGTCGTCAGATTCGCTGTCCCCTCGGATGGTGGCACCCACGGCTCGTCCGAGGTCGCGGGTTCAGCCGACTTCTCTTCTCGGCCCCGAGCCCACAGAGCTGGACGCTTCGCCATCAAAAGACCCATACTCCATCGGACGTCGGTGGTCAAGCGACGTTCGCCAACAGAGGTTAATCGTTGCGAGGCGAGGGCACGTCTGACGCCGCTGCCCACAGAGGGGCCGCCGCCGACCGGCCGCCGAGATCGTCGTTCCTGCACCTGCATCTGTTCGTGTCCGTGGAGCACGACCTTTGGTGCATTTTCCGCTCGGCGTTTTGTGCCAAGCGGAGGCCGCTACCCAACGACGGTGAAAAGGTTCGGGGGGGGGGGGGGGGGGGAGATTGTCGTGGCGTCGGCATTCGCCACAACGCCTGCGGTCTGCGCAAGTCGCCACGCAAGAAGAAGACGAGCGATAGCTCACTCCTGAGTATTTCGCCTCCAGCCTCGTTACCATCTTTGCCTGCTCCGCGCGCCGGAAGAAGATGGCTCGTCTAGATATGCCAGCGCCCCAATGCCACAACAGTCGGCATAGCGCAGGACTCCAGTCAACGAGTCAACGGAAGAGTACGGAGGAAGTACAACGAGCAGCCATCTACGTTAGCACAACCGGAACACTACTGTTGACTAGCTAGGAAGAGTTCATTTCAGAACTGTTTAGTAGCACCACAAGCACATCACCTAAAGTTGAGTGTTATCTTCAATGGTAATAAAAATATATGTGAAATACTTCTTTCAAGCGCAGACCTTTTACCGCAAGCCACGAACCACCTCCCGAACTTATCATTCGCAGTGTCGCATTCCGAGGACACAAAACTTACAAACTACTTACACTAACGTATCCTATCAACTACACACACACACAAATGTTCAAATGTTTGTAGAGCTTATGGGACTTAACTACGGAGTCATCAGTCCCTAAACGTATAAACTACTTATGAACTAGCTAATACTAAGGACGGCATAAATAATCATGCCCGAGGGGGGGATTCGAACCCCCGACCGTAGCGGCCGCGCAGACCGTGACTGGAGCGCCGCAGCCCGCTTGGCCACCGCGGCCGGTACACTAACTCACACACACACACACACACACACACACACACACACACACACACACACACACACATACATGCACATGCCTGAGGGAGGACTCCAACCTAGGCCGGCGAACGGCAATGCGGACCGCAACAAGATACGTTACTGCGCACGGCCATTCCACCTCGGCTCCGAAAGTTGTACCAAACTCAGAAAAAAGAAGTAATCAAGACTATGAGAAGAGAAGAGAAGAGAAGTGACTGCTCTTAGAAGTGTCCGCTCTCTTCCATTGCCCAAATGTAAGTCCCCAGGGAAATCCCTGCTCTCCTCCCCTCATAAAGCGCAAGACGAACCATGGCCACACTAAACTAAAAGCGTCAGTCCTCTTTGAGAATGCAAGATTCGACCAATGCCAGATCGCTCTCTGGATATGGAAAACTGTCAAATAGCTCAGACAGACCAAATCAGTGAAACTCTCACGTTTCTGCAGCTGCGACGCCACCCTACATACAGTGTACTTATTGAAGGAATGGTGACCTGAGAGAAATAGCTGTAAACAATGTCGCTATAGGTGTTTATGAAATACACTAAAATTTCATCAGCTATTCTTCCTTAATTTATTAACCTATGACTAATTTTTACGCTTTTTATGATCTAACGAATTATATTACGAAAACAACTGCACAAGAAATTAAATGAGTAGGCTTGCATTAATTAGAAAGTGGGAGAGGAGCAACGTGCTGGAAATGGAATGTATATAATCAGCTGATAAAATAGTTAAGCAGCTTCTATGTTACTAGCCAAACAGAAAGGTCTTTAAAGTTTAATTAACATGACACTCTGTGTGTAAAAGTTGAATAAAATAACATTACTGTTGTTGATAAGATTCCACAGGGTGGCGCTGCTGACCTGCTGAGCAGCAGGTCGCCGCATATGATCAATCGGCAGCAGCGGCAGCATCAAAGCTGCTCGTGGCGGCATTGAAACAGCGGCACACGTCGCGTTGGCGACCCATTGTCAAGTTCACTTGTGCTTGGCCAATTATAGTTACGTTGTGATTTATTTATTACATGTGTGCTATTTCAAATTTCCGGTGCAGATCTGTTAAACAAATGAAAACAATAAAAAATAATGAAATTAAAAAATCTTTGTGAGATGCCGGTGGCGAGGGGGGACTTTAGCCCTATTAACCACCTCCCCCCTTTCTTTCAAGACTGCGCCACTGGTTTCATCTTCTTCCCACTGCCTCGCACCAGAGGACCAGATCGATCCAACGCCAACTTAACCGCCTCATGCATCCCAAAATTACTGAAAAAGCTATCTAGGTCTAGCTCGACGCATAGTGCCCCAGAGTAATTAAAAAATCAAGCTGGGTCATCCTACTGGAAACAATCTCCCTCGTCCCGTGTCCTTATGACAAAGCACTACATGGGCGACAGACACTACCGAAGTCAGGCGTCATGTACTCAGAACCGCTACGACCGACCACAGTTTATCAGGTGCCTCACCGGTGTCGCTCAGCGATGGTGTGCCAACAGCATAAGATCTCCGCCTTTGACATTCCACTATAACTCCCACAGACTGTCAGGGCCGAAATATCACCCATGGCCACGAGATACAGCAAGGAAATTAAATAGAAGGAAACAGACATCGAAATACACAAGAAAACCTCTTACAATGGCTGCCACTAACATTTAAATTATTGCTCATCCCATTCTCCCACGTCATTGCACCTGAAACCCATTGCAGTTTGGTATCTGCTAGCAGGGGAGTGTGTGTTTGTTGACTTGGATGTGTTGATTATCATCTGTATGAGATTGTGTGTGTTTTCTCAAATATGCACGAAACTCTACTCTCTGCAGTCTTGTGCATGTCTGTGTTCTCACTATGCAAATACTAATGGTAGTATTTGTTGGTAAGATACTGTGATTAAGCAACATTGTTCAAAGTCCATAGCTTCTATACAGACATTGTTGTTGAAACAGAAGAAATAAAGACACAAAATTCCCCCACCCCCCATTTTCGCTATTTACACCAGAAAATTCAAATATTCTTAAAAACAAAACGTCTTCTAGTGATGATGTAGTTGTTGCGGGGTGGACTTGTACGATATGACATCGTAAGTAATAATATGGATGGAATCAAGTTCGCAGATTTTGAGGAATGGCAACCGCTACAGCACAAATTCACATACATGCATACAATCTGAGAGACCTCATGTGGCAATCCTGTGGCAGGTTCAAGTTGACGCCACAACCCACGCTCTGCGTAGACGTTATTCACAGTATTACGTTACCTAACTCATTGTACCAACTTGCAGAAAACAGAATTGCCCAAAGAGTAAGTTACAAGCGAATTCCGAAAATTGAACATTTATTGACAGAGTTAATGGACATACAGAGAGTTCAGTGACAATTGTTTGAACAAATAACTTTGAATTCATGTAGGGGGATTTATTATCGATCCCCTCATTTGCGTATCAAGGTCCGACATCTAGTTGTGAAAACTGTAAGTTTTTCCCACCAAAAAACTTTGGGTGAATGCTGATAGCAATCGAGTAAAAAGAAAAAACAGAATTTCATACGTAGTATATTTTCGAATGTCCCACCAAAATGGAGGGGTGGTGGAGGCAGTGGTATCCCAAGGCGGGGGGGGGGGGGTTGGGTGTGGCGGTCTGGGGGAGGGGTGGTTTAAGAGGTGTCGGGGGCAGTGGAGGCTGTCATGCCAGCTCTCACCAGTCTTTAAGTGGGTGTACGGGAGATATGTATTGTATCTGAGATTGGCTGGTAATTGAAATGAAGCTCTTACATGTCAATCATCCATATTAGTTGTCAATCATACATGTGGTATCCTTTGTTGAGAGAACAGCGTCATTATCCAGGGGAGGAGTAGTGGGGGTGGGTTTTTTCTGGGCGCCATCTTGGGGGAGGGGGTGCCAGGTTCAATGACTGAGCTTTGGTTCCAGAATCCATTTCCTATTAAAACTCTCATTCACCACTGGAGTTTTGTCAGGGAATAGTGACCAATCCCCAAAAAGATAAATGCAGAATGTGGTAAAACCCATTCTTTTCCAATCATTGCAACAAGAAAGTGATGTATTGTTCCAGTAGGATAATGTTAGCATACGCATTGTGTGTAAAACCCAACATGGTTTGCAATACGTGCAGCAACGTCTTTCGCCAGTAATATCTCCGGATTTCTGTCTGATAGTGCATGTGTGGGATACGACGGGATGATAACTGACATGTGCGACTTGTAACCCCACAACTCATGCAGAACTACCCGAACAATTCAAGCATGCATGAAATAAAATATCCCAGTTTGCCTTCTGTATAATGGATTGAATGCAAGCACTTCCATTGCCTCCTGTAGCCTTACTAATATGTGTGTTTCACCAAGAACTGACCTCTGCTACCTCAGTACCGCTGACCTGTTGCTCTGTAACTGAAATTATTTGGTTTTGACTGATTCTTCCGTTCATTCTTGGTGCAACTTCGTCAGACTGAATAAAATAGCCACAACTTTGTTTACGTTCCACAAGACTATATTAATGAAACAGTAAAGTCTGAATTTGACCTTGTAAGCCGTGAACCAATTAACGAAATCAAATAATCTTGTGGAAAATACACAAACTTGTGACTTTTATTTCAGCAATAATTTAATGTATCATTATGCACAGTTTAGACAATAAAACTTGAAATGGAAAACTCTAATAGAGTGTAGTAATTTTTATTTTTGGCATTATATTTGCGGTGACATGCGTTGTGGAAGCGAGTAGGTTCCCCCACCCCGCGTTATGTCGTGGCGCTTCCCAGCAGAGCAGGTGAGAGGCAGCAGAATGGCGCGAGGGCTGGCTGCGAAGAAACAGCGGACAGCCTCCGCGCCACCAGCTCCGGTCACCACCAACCGCCGCCACCCAGGCTCCTCCCGTGGCCCTCCTGGTGCTGGCGCCGGGTCACCGCCACTTCCACTGGGCACTTCGCAGCCCTCCTGTATCACCGCCGCCACTTCCCGGTGTGCCGCTCGTGGCTCCCCTGCCTGCTCCATGCCTCCACTGCCGTTGCAGCCACCTACCCTCGTAGACTGGGGTCGCCACTGCCTCCATAGTCGCCGTGGACGCAGGACTTCGACACTGGCTCTTCGTTCTTTTTTTCTCTTCTTTCTAGCTTATTTTAAACGTTACCCTTCTCTTTTACCTCTGACTCTTCTCCCCTCACCACCATCAGAGTGGAGTGCCTCTTCCCAACCCCAATCCCCCATCCCTCTATCCGTCCTTCTATCTGCCACCAACACATTTCCTACCACCGTTGACCATCTCCTTTTCCCCTCCTAATCTCCCTCTCCACTCCTCCCACTCTCCCTGTTCCAAGGAGAATCGCCACTCTCGCCGAGCACTGAATACCGACAGTTAACCAGTATGTCCCCACCATCGCTTCTGCTCCTCCTCCTGACCCCACTCTTCCCATGGACACCACCCCTCTCCAACCTCCACATCCACAAACCAACCGTACACTTATGTCCTCTCCCATCATTCCTGGATAACTGAACCCTTTTTCTTCTGCCCCAATCTCCAAACTCATCCCCCATCAGGATTACATCCCCTGCCCCACATTCTACGCAGACCTCCTCCAGGGTCTCCCCAAGATCCATTTGGAGCCCACGCCATCCTCATCTTTTACATCACTTCTTTCTCCCCTCCCTAGCCTCAAACTCCCCACCACTCACCTACTCTCACTACTGTTATCACCAAACTAAGCCTGACGATCATGGAGGATTTGGTGTTGGAAGCAGCTAAACTCCCACCCCAAGATCGAGTTCCGCTCCGCCAAGCGCATCCACAATGCTGCTGGTCCTACCTTCTTGATGCGAATCTTTACAGAGTCCGCACCCTCCTTCGAATGCCTCCTCACTGACAGGGTAATCATATTATACATTCGCCTTTATAAGGTGGATCCTTCACGCTAACCCCACCCTAATCCTGTGGACAATTTTGCGTCTACCACAATCACCTGACCTAGAATTGCCACAACCTCCCCACCTGACGTCACTGTAAGTCAGCACATTTCCTAAAACAGTGTCCTAACCTCACCTCTCCTTCTACTGGAACACCTGAGATGGTCCCCACCCAACCTACTCCTACAGGTGTTAAGCTCACCCCCTCCCATTAACCCAAAGCTGACAGTTCTCATTTGCGCCATAGAGCACTCTGTCCCTCCTACCATGGATGATGTCATCCGTTTGATTACCACAGTCCTTCATAATATCCACTCCTTTCAGCATCGCCATACCCACCAACAGATTGCCCTTGCCACCAGTTCTGTGTTTCAGCTTGAAACCATCACCACCTTCTCACGTAACCACTCCCAATTCACCTTCTCTCCAAATATTACTCTCGTATAAAGCACATCCCCCATAACCTATTTAGTGTCTCCCCTCTCCCTCACTTGCTCCATCTGCAGTACCCTATGGCACGCACATTCTAAACCCTTCTCGAAAATACTTTTTACTCAGACGTTCAAATGTTTGTAAATCTATCGGACCAAACTGCGTGATCATCAGTCCGTAGCTTACAAACTACTTAAACCTAGGTAAACTAACCTAAGGACGAACACACACACCCATGGCACAGGGAGGACTCGAACCTCCATAGCGAGCAACCGCGCGCTCCGCAGCAAGACGCTTTAGACCGCTCGGCTACTCCACTGCGGCATACCTTTTACTCCCTCCCCACCAACAAACCCTCTTTATGCATACCCTCTCCCACAACTGTGTGGATACCTTTCTCCTAAATGAAACCTTTTTCCACCCCTACCATTCCGTCAGCAATGCTCCCTACCTCCTCCACCATACAGATGGCCCCCCCAACCCTCGCTCGAGGCGGAGTGGCGATTGGCCACCTCTGTTATAACCCTGTGTGGCCACAACATATCCTGAATGATCCTACTGAACATCTCTTCCTCGGTTTCTTTCTTCCCTCCCTCACTGTCACCCTAGCCACCATCCACAGGACACCCCTATGATTTCCTCTCCCATATTGACCATACCTTGACGACATATGTGGTTGCCGCCAACCTTAACCATTCTTCCTGCCTTGCTGCTTATCTCTGGCGGTGGCGTCAGTTTGACTCCTTGCTCAGGGGCGACTCCTTTCCTTTCCAGAAAACCCACACGTTCCCAGATCAACAATACCCCTGACATTGTGCTCCCAACCTCCTGGGCCACCTAGAAGCGGATGTCGTCGACCTCATTGCCAGTTAGCATGCCCACATTCGGCTAACCATAGACACACGCGGCTGCCCTGGCCACACACTCCATCCCAAGACTCCCCCAACCCCCAGATTGTCAATGATTACTCCCGCGCCGACTGGGATGCTTAGCGTTATTGCTTTGACACCTCGGTCGCCAGCCATCCCCGTCGGCATTATGCCGCACTTTTCTTTTACCAGACTGTTACTGATTTACATCCACATGTCTACATCTACATGGGATACTCTACAAATCACATTCAAGTGCCTAGCAGAGGGTTCATCAAACCAACTTTATACTATTTATCTTCAATTCCATTCTCGAATAACGCGGGGGAAGAAAGAACGCCTGAATCTCTCCGTTCGAGCTCTGATTTGTCGTATTTTATTCTGATGATCGTTTCTACCTATGTTAGTGGGAGTCAACAATATATTTTCGCATTCAGAGGAGAATATTGGCGATTGGAGTTTCGTACGTAGCCCACGCCGCAGCGATAAGCGCTGTTGTTGAAATGATTCCCATCCCAGATCCTGTATCATTTCCGTAATCCTGTCTCCCTATATCGTGACAATACAAAACGAGCTGCCCTTCTTTGGACTCTTTCGATGTCCTCTGTCAAACCCACCTGTTAAGGACCCCACTCTGGGCAGCAATACTCCAAAAAATGACGGAAAAGTGTAGTGTATGCAGTTTCTTTAGTAGTTCAGTTTCATCTTTTAAGGTTTCTACCAATAAAACGCAGTCTCTGGTTCGCCTTTCCCACGACATTATCTACGTTTTCTTTCCAGTTTAAATCTGAAGTAATAGTAATTCCAAGGTATTTTGTGGAGTTTACAGCCTTCACTTTTGATTGATTTATATTGTAAACAAGGTTTAATGGATTTCTTTTCGTACTCATGTGGACGACTTCACACTTCTCATTATTTAGAGTCAATTGCCAATTTTTACACCATAGTGATATCTTATTCATATCGTTCTGCAGTTGGTTTTGATCTTCACATGATTTTACTGGACAGTAAATGACGGCGTCTTCTGCAAACAACCTAAGAGAGCTACTTAGATTTCCTCCCAAATCGTTTATGTAAGTAAGAAACAGCAGAGGACCAATAACTCTACCCTGTGGAACGCCCGCTATCACCTCTGTTTTAGTCGATGCTTTACCATTGATTACTACGAACTGTCCTCTCTGACAGTAAATCCCCTATCCAGTAGCAAATTTGGGGCGATTTACAATACCACGCAATTTGATTAAAAGCCGTTTGTGAGGTACGGTGACAAAAGCCTTCTGGAAATCAAGAAATATGGAATCGATTTGAGAACCCTTGTCGATAGCACTCATCACTTCGTGTGAGTAAAGAGCTAGTTGTGTTTCACATGTACGATATTTTCTAAATCCGTTTTGACCTTGGGCCAATAGATGATTCTGTTCGAGATAATTCATAATATTTGAATAGAAGATATGTTCCAAAACCCTGTTGCAAATTGACGTCAATGAATTAGGCCTGTAGTTTAGTGGATTACTCCTACTGCCTTTCTTGAATATAGATGTGACCTGTGCAACTTACCAATCTTTTGGTACAGATACTTCTTTGAGAGAGCGGTTGTATATGGCTGTTAAGCAAGAAGCATAATCAGACAGAAATCTAATTGGTATACAGTCCGGACCAGAAGACGTGTTCTTGTTAAGTGATTTTAGTTGCTTCACTATTCCGTGGATATCTATTTCTACGTTACTCATTCTGGCCTCTGTTTTTAATTCGTAATCTGGAATATTGGTTTCGTCTTCTTTGGTGAATGAGCGTCTGAAAGCTGTATTTAGTAACTCTGCTTTAGTAGCGCTATCATCGGCAGCATCGCCATTACTATAACGTAGAGAGGGTATTATTTGTGTTTTGCCCCAAGTATATTTAACATATGACCAAAATCTCTTTGGGTTTTCAGTCAAGTTTCTAGAAAGAGTTTCGTTGTGATTAGTATTGTAGGCATCTCGCTTTGAAGTCCTCGCTAAATTTCGAGATTCTGTGTAGGACCGCCAATCCTGGGGATTTTGTGTTCTTTTAAATTTCGCATGCCTTTTGAATCAGTGACCTGACCTGCTTTGTATACCAAGGAAGATCACCTCCTTCTTTTATTAATTTATTTGGTATAAAACTGTCAATTGCCGTCGATACCACATATTTGAATTTGAGCCACATCTGGTCTACACTTACGTTTAGTGTTAAAACGAGTGGAAGCTGTCTTTCAAGAAGCAATTTATTTTATTTCTATCTGCTTTCCTGAACAAATATACTTTTCGTCTATTTTTTGTAACTTTGGGACTTTCGATATTCAATCTCGCTGCGACAGCTCTGTGTTCACTAATACCTGTATCCGTTTTGATACTCGTTTGAGCTCAGGATTATTTGTTGCTAAGAGATCAAGTGTTTTTGACTTACATTTACAATTCTAGTTGGCTCATGAACTAAATGTTCGAAGTAATTCTCAGAGAATGCGTTGAGTACAATTTCACACAATGTTTTATGCGTAACTCCTGATTTGAAAATATAATTTCGCCAACAGATTGAGGGTAAATTAAAATCACAGCCTATTATTATCGTGTGAGTCGGGTACGTTTTTGTAATTAGACTCAGGTTTTCTTTAAACCTTTCTGCTATTGTATCGTCAGCGTCGGGAGGCCGGTAAAAGGAACCAAGTATTAACATCTTACGTTTTTCAGGTATAACCTCTACCCATAATAGCTCACAGGAACTATGGAAGTATCAATTTCAACTTCACTACACGCCTCTACCTATTTTGACTGATCTATCCTTTCTGAACACAGATCTTTTGCAAAAAATTCTGCTGAACTTATTTCCGGCTTCAGCCAACTTTCACTGCCTACAATGATGTGTATTTCAGTGTTTTCTGTTAACGCTTGGAGTTCTGCTACTTTCCCGACACAGCTACGACAATTTACAGCTGTTAACTGATGCTGTCCAAGCCCACATTTCTACCATAGTCTTTCATCCACACGGTCCCACCGTCTCTCCACGAGTGTACTAACACCTCCATCCCCCCGCTCACTCCTGGCTTCCTGTACTTCGACCACATCCCCCCTCAGAACTTAATACACCCATCATGGTCCTTGACATTGAATCTACACTACACAACAAATGCAACACTGCCCCTGGTCGCGATCGCCTAATGTACAGGCACCTTCGTGCCTCTCCCTCCTCTTTCCACACTGCCTTAGTTTCCCTCTATACCGTCATTCTTTAGACCAACGTCTACCCTGACATGTGGAAGACCTCCCAGTTCCTCATGATCACATAACCCAGTAAGCCAGCCTCCGATGCCTCGTCCTATCGCCCCATCAACTTCATGTCGATGTTCAGCAAGGTTCTGGAAACCTTCCTTTCCCATCGTGTCCACCAACATCTCCATCAGTACTAGCTCCTTCCTCTCTCCCACTGTGGCTTCTGACTATCCTTCTCTATCAAAGACAAACTCCTTCACCTCACCCACCTCCCACCTCTCACCAGATGAATTCCTGTTGCACTGCCATCTTTGTCTTCCTCGACATTGAGGAGCCATAAGACCGAGTATGGCATTCCGGTATCCAAACATACGCCCTTCCTATTAATTATGTCCATCGCTTCCTTTCTTACCCTCCGCCCAACCTACATCACTGTCAATAATTTCCCTTTTTTTCTATTCCTCCGCTGGGGTGGCCCAAAGCTTCATCCTCTCCCCCTGCTCTACCTCATTTACTAGGCAGACATCCACAACCCCAGCCTTCTGTCTACCTCATACAGTATGCTGATGACACCGCCTTCCTAGCCCTTGCCCCCTCCCTCACTCACTCCCAACACCTGCTCTCGGAATTGTCTACCTTGTGTAACCTGTGGTTCCTTACTGTCAACACCACCAATCCCCGACAATCTTCATAGGTCATCCGCTCCTTCCGCCACTGAGCCTCTCCCTTACTCCCCATGACCGTCCCATCCCTCAAACCATAACACTGAAATACCTAGGCCTAATCCTTGGCCGCTCCCTTTCTTGGAAACCTCACCTTCAAATAGTCCATCAGAAAGCCCGCTCCCACTAACCTGCTTAAGCTCCTTTCCAGCCAGACATGGGGCCTCAACCCCCTCGACAATCCTGTAAACCTTCCGTTCCTTAATGCGTCCCATCTTATGTAGTGTCCAGCCCACTTGGGTCTCCGCTACCCCCACCCATTACCAATCCCTCCAGATGCTTGAACGCCACGCTCTCTATCTCGCTTACCATATCCACCGACCCTCCCGCATGCAGATCCTATATGATTTCATTCTTTCCCATACCTACTGAAAAACCTGGAACACATCTGCATCTCTTACGTTTCCCGCAAGACAGAATCCCGACTCCCTCTGGTTTCCCACCTTCATTTGAATCGTGCGTCTCTGCCATGCCAAGTCATCCCTCGCTCCCATCAACACAACACCCTTACATCCTCCCAACATTTATCCTCCCCTGTATATGTGTGGCCCTTGTCTCTTCCTCCCCAACTATGCCTCCCTCATGTGGCTCTCCCTTCCTCATTCCAGCCTCTGGAGTCCTTACACTCTTCCAACTCCCCTCTCTACTCCCCCTCCTCTCTCTTTCCTGTCCCTCCGCGCCTCACTTCTGTCTCCCATCCCCTGTGGGATTTCAGTGCTTATGACTTCAACTATGCCCTTTTAGGTTTTGAATTAAGTATAAGTTGCTCATGTGGCTTTAAGACTTCACCAACCGCCGTACAGGTAGATCAGTGTGTTGCCATGTATTTTATGAGTCTCCTTTATCGACGCCGTTTTACGTTTAATATCAGTGTTCTAGCTACTGTTTGTATTTAAAAATTGTTCGGTTATTTTCTCCATTGTCAATGTTTTAGTCATTGTCAAATACCAGTGTACTATAGGCTGAAGAGCAGCATATTACGCGGCTGCCAGATTGCCCAACAGGACGTTGAAATGCCAATAAAGAGGAAAAAAAAGGAGAAAAGAAAAACGTGTTCAATATTTATAAAAATATTTCTTCGACAATTATAGAAACTGTTAACGTTTGTGCACCACATACCGGTGACTACATGTTTAATTTTATAAATTTTGAGGACATTTTCAATAAGACGACGAGGTATAGTTTTCTTTAATAGTTGCCTGGTAGTCAGCAGTGACACTGATGTGTCGTCCTTTCAATGTTAGAGACACTTGAAGACGATGCTCAGACCCTGAGACCTGTTGTGTAGAGGATATTTTTAATCAAAAGCGATGCTGTCATTCAGGATGCGAAAGATAAAATTTTATGGAAAACAATTTTGCCATTAAAATCATATATTCATTCTGTGGTGTCGCACAAGTCCAAAGTGCGCGCCACCTACTTTCGCCGCGCGCCGCCATGCACGCACGGCGCGGCGACGTCAGCCACGAGCGCCCTCTGCTGCTATCCCGCTCGTGGCCACCACTGAACGACATCGTTCACTTGGGACTGAGATAGGAACCAGTTAACACTTCGGAATCGGATAGGCACCAGTGAAGACCTGGCTATCGGACAGGCACTAGGCAGGTCTTTAGCTTAACTATGAATCAGCATTCTGCAGTACTGAGCTACGTAAAAGTTAAGTGTTAGTAAGTCTCTAAGAAATATATATCTCATTCTAATTTACTCTAGTGTTTCTAGTTTCTGCTGTCCCACTGGCTGGTCACCTCCTACCTGCACAAGCGTGCAATCATTATTCCCGTGTCGGTCTTTCTACTCGGCCACCGACACCTACGACGGAAACGAGACACAAAAGCGGCGACGTGGTTGGGACACAAAACATTCTTGTGACGAAGTCAGACGTGCTTGTAACTCCAGACTGAATGTTTTCTGTACTGTGTAGTGCGTGCTGACATGGACCTTTCTGACAAATGAAAATTGTATGCAAAATCACAACTATAACCTTTGCCATTCAAGAGCAAATGATCTACCAAATAAGCTACCTGAGCCCAATTCACAACCAACCCTTTCAAGTTTACCTGTAGGTTCTGCTTGTTAATTCATATCTCCATATTAGCTCTCTTCCAAGAGTGTTAGTGTTTGAAGTTTCTCTGGAGGAGTTGTTGAAAGTTTGGAAGATTGCGAAGCTTCGTCAGTGGAGCATTCCCCCCATGAAATGCGAAGGTTCCGATCTCAAATTTCATTCCGTCGCACAGTTTTAATTTGCCAGGAAGTTTCATATGTGTGAAAGTTTTAGGTAAGTTAACTCCCTGAGTAGTGACTGAGTAGCGCCACTTCTGTGGCTAAAGTGTACGATACTTACGGCTTTGTCAAAGATTATTCATATAAAACATAAAACAAATACCGTAGTTTTCAAGGGCTCGGCATGATTAGAAAAAAATGTTTTGTGACATCAAGATGAGGCAGTAGAAGGAGATGAGACGTAAAAAGCAAGGATGTGGGCATGGGTCTGTTATTAAAAGAATTGATTAGTCCACATAACTTTTTAATGAATACTTAACTTTGCTGTGCTTGTGATGGTACAATGTCTTCTTAACGATTACATAGTGGCGGCAGCGGTGGCCGAGGGGACTGAGGCGCTCCAGTCACGGTCTGCACGGCCACTACGGTCGGGGTTTCGAATCCCCCCTCGGGCATGGGTATTTGTGCCGTCCTTAATCTTAGCTATTTCATAAGTAGTTTGTAAGTTTAGGGACAGATGACCCCGTAGTTAAGCCCCATAAGCTATACAAACATTTGAACATTTTGATTACATAGTTTTGCAATGTAATGATAAACTCTTCTGCCAGGCAATAGAAACTTGCACAATGACCTTGGCGCAGTAACAGAAGCACCTTACGTTTCAATGACTGAGGGATTACCACACGCGAGTGGTCCTGTACCGTGCTAAGCAAAATTACAATCTGCACGAGGCCACCATGCGCGGATATAGTACAACATGACTTGAAGATCTGATTGGACAACTTTCCGGTGATCAAGAGGAAACTGCTCAAAGACCTCAGATCTCACTACCATCTCTGTAGCAACACGAAACTTCTGAGTCATCAAAATCAACATCCGGGTCAAATGGAAGAAGTGAAATTGGGTCGGCATTAGCATGTTTCGACGCCGGCTGGCAGAAAACTTCAAGTCGAATGTTCAAATGTTTGAAGAGCATATGGCACTTAACTACGGGGTCATCAAACTACTTATTCTAAAGACGGCACAAACATCCATGCCCGAGGCGGGATTCGAACCCCCGGCGGGGAACGGCCTCGCGCATCGTAGCATAGCACCTCAATGCGCTCGGCCGCTCCGCCGCGGCCGGAAAATTTAGTAATTGTAGGAAGACGATATGAGCGCCCAACATTGCAGCTTTTGTGTTGTGCGACTAGGCATGGGCTTGGCATGGTGCAAGAAGGACTGCAGTGGCTTGTAGTCAGTTATCAGGTAAAACCTGCGACCATACAGATATTCGTAGAACCTGGTAACACTACAGATGATTGCCAATGCCTCTTTTTCAATTTGCAAA
Organism: Locusta migratoria; assembly: GCA_026315105.1. NCBI lineage: Eukaryota > Metazoa > Arthropoda > Insecta > Orthoptera > Acrididae > Locusta > Locusta migratoria. The sequence continues at coordinate 499,648,973 of CM048747.1, forward strand.
ATTGTTCAACAAATTTGAAGCAATAGTGATACGTCGAGCCAACACGTTGCGAGAATATAGCCCCAAATTAAAAGTCGACCACTGTACGAAAGAAGAGCTTCGTTTTTCGACTAAAATTAGCAAATAAGGCCCGTGTGAACTACTGGTTACTCCCAGCTATAAAACCTTGTTCCCTGGCCCAAACCGAGAACTGACTCGTTTCAAATTACTTCAATAACAGGAAGTTAATACAACAGTGGTCAATATACATAGCAGCTCACACGTTATTACACACAGACATTAATAAGCAAGCCACCACAGTTAAAGTTATCTTAGAAGGGTGGCTAAGAAAACATTTATCGCGCAACGGAATTTAGACATAAGAAAAATTGCATCTGAGCTTGTTCTCAGCACTCGTGAAGAACAATAAATAATAAAAGTGGGAAGGTGCTCTAAAACCACAATTTATAGGCAACTTACGGATTATGCTGAACTTAAACTTGTTTATTCAGATAGAAAACAAGCAAAATTTTGTTAATACAATAAAAATGCAGAACTTACATGGATTAATGCGGACAGTTCCCAGCCTAAATTATACATGATTTAACGCTACTGGGGGGGAAGGATTCACGAACAACACTCATTCGCTCACACACACGCAATGCCACAGCGAAACTCACCAAAATCAGCGTGCTGAGACGAGGCGGAAGCAGTCGCCGCTATCGTAGGCGAAATACAGCAAGTAGGAGGTAGCACAAAACACAATATACAAAAACACTTTGAAGCTGACTCTGGTCTGTCGTGCCTCTTTTGAGATGGTGCGTGTGTATAGCCAAGTTACATACATCTGAATTGGACCGCGAGCAAACACGCTAACGGCGTGCACACGGTTACGTTGCATGAACGCACTCCACTCCACTCCACTGAAGTGGTTGAAAATCGCAGTCATTATACAAAATCACGGTGGATTCTTAAGTTCCTGTCGCTTAGAAATCGATCTAGGTACTGGTTTTATATGAGAAATGGCGTGAATTCAGGCGACTAGCTGCAAACCCCGAAAGTCGGAACTCGGACCCACATGGTTCCGAAAACCGATAAAATTGAATAAATTCAGTTTCCGAAAAATGAAGAAAATTAACTACAGCATGAAACCCATAGATATGCTTAGAATTACATAAGGAAACGAGTGAAATACAGCTACACACGATAGGGGGCGATTACAGAGACGGATGAGGTCCTGTCTCAGAAAAACCACAAAAACGAAATAATTACAAAGTCGGAAAAATAAAAATAAGAATTACAGCATGCAACCCATAGAAATGTTTAGAATTACACGAAGAAGCGAAAGAAATGTAGCTACACGCGATAGGAAGCGCTTACATAGACGGATGAAGTCCAGTTTCAAAAAACTCGTAAAAGTGAAATAGTTACAAAGTCGGAAAAATAAAATTAAGAATTACAGCATGCAACTCATAGAAATGTTTAGAATTACATAAGGAAGCTATTGAAGGAAGTTGTACAAGGCTCAGAGAGAATTACTGACAGAGGCAGAGTGCGTACTGCAAGTCGGAGAAAAAACAGCAAAATTAAAATAGGCGGGGAGAGAAGATCGCGAAATATTAGTTGAAATCAGAAGGATACCCGCATAATTACTTACCTGATGGGCATGGAACAAACAAGAGTGGAAGCTGAAGGCTTTGTTCTATGAAGCAACCACGTGGTACACATATCACTCACGGAAGGAAGCAATAAGAAAGTTTTTTTACATGAACATATCACCTATTAGAAATCGGGCCCCACAAAGCTAGAAAGTATTTACACAAATTTCATACACCGCCACATGATCTCAAAAGGTTTTAACATACCAGGCCGTTATCAAACTGCAACTAGAATCACACACACCGCGTTTATCTATGGGAAATGCTTGAACTGAAAAACGAGTACACATTTCCGCACACGATCGAAGAAAATATTTTTTAAAATGATTCTATTATCACGAGTCTTAGTTAAACGTGGTACACAATGAAACGTAACGCTCTCCAAACATAAGAGCAGAACCAACCTTACCTCACCAGAAGACCAGAACAGTATGACCAGCCGAGCGGCCACGGGGGCGCGAAAAGCCACTGGAAGCTGGAAAGCCCAAGAAACAGCGGTGGTGGGGACGGAGAGCGAGACTCGCGCTGGAGAGGGCTCGCCGACTAGCATGTAACCAAAGGGTGTGGAAACCTCTTTGGTAGCATCAGCAGCTATCGACATTGAGCCAGAGAGAACGATGCAAAGTGAGCTATTACTCCCCACATTCAGACAGCCATAGATTCTCGCACATCCACTTAAAAGTAAGAAATGTTCAAATGTTTGTTAAGTTAAGGGACTTAACTACGGGGTCATCAGTCCCTAAACTTACAAACTACTTATGAACTACTTACGAACTAGGACGGCACAAATATCTATGCCCGAGGGGGGATTCGAAACCCCGACCGTAGTGGCCGTGCAGACCGTGACTGGAGCGCCTCAGTCCCCTCGGCCACCGCGGCCGGCTAAAAGTAAGACAAGAATACATTCTCATAGGGGCAGTGGCGTAGCGTATATAACAATAAATTATTAACTTAACAAAATAAGAAAAACCTACCAATATTAAGTAATATTTTAACACATGAAATAAAAATGCTATTCCTCGAGCCTTGAAAAGAGTGGGGTTCAAGTTTTAACAAAATGATAATCTAGCGACATTAAATAAATTATAACTTTACAGAAATATCCAAAAAGATATATGGAAGACGACAGACGGTCGTCTTTCATCACCCTATCGTTAATTAAAAATTTTTATGTAGGCTGAGGTAATTATATTACATCATATACAGGAAACTTTAAAAACTAACGTGTGGTTGCCTTATGGGCGACATAGACAGCTGGGGCACATCACTCAAAAACAGCAAATACAAAAACGAAAAATACACATTGAATATTAATAATTCCCATAAAAACTAAAACAATGGTGATGCAGATGTGGATGGTGAGACCATGGGATTGGGACAACATGTATAACAATGCAGAATTTACAAGGAAACGTAGATAGATAAATCATAAATATAAAATATACATGAGTTTGAAACAAACAAAAAAATCACAATTTTGAATGTGTCCTGTTACGCTAAAACAGTTCCTCAATTTAAAAAAAAAAAAAAAAAGGATAAAATGTTTTTAAAATCACTCCAAATTAGAAGTAAGTAAGCATTACAGTATGATCATGACAGATTTTTAAAGTTGCTGAGGGCGAGCAGGGTACCTACAGCGAAAGGGCCTCTTAGCAGGTGAATCGTATTTTGCACTCTCAGAGCGTTCACTGTTTCTGCTATTCACACCACTTTTCAACCTGATGCTGTCCTTCACATTGTCGTCAATCAACACTGGTTTTTAAATCAATAAACACTGTTCTCATTAGTTCGAACCGTCGACTAGGATCATTGAAGAGGGAGGGAGACAATCTTCTAGAAGGTACTGGGAGGAAGCTAAAATCCGCACACATAAGAAGATACTTTTACTTTTGTTTCTCTTCCTCAGATATCCAACTGCATCCGACGTGAGCAGGAGGATGTGGTTAGTGCACATGTCTGCAAGGCCTGCTGTCCCTTGTACCCGTAACAGGTGGCCTGACAAGTGCGGAGCGTTGGCGAAAGACTCGCCACCAGAAGAGATTGACGAACAAGCGGCCGGGATGAGGACGGCCGCGCAACTTGCGTGTTGCTGCTGATCACCCAACTCTTTTGTGCGCGCCGAGGGTCGATGGAGTTGTGTGGCCGGCTGGAGCCGCTCTACCGGACCCAGTTAGCAGTTTTGGCAGGGCGGCCGCTCGTCTTCCGTCTCTCCGTGGACCTGCCAACTGCCAGGTCGGTCTCGCACCACTGCCGTGAAGTCCACAAACACATGCCTCTGACTTGGCCTCAGACACCCTCAGATATCTGCCAACACTTTGGTGCACAATGTTACCACATGACATATTAAACTTATGAGGAACTCCATCATGTCACAAACATCGAGTGCCTTCTTATTTTAACAAAAATACAAATAACCTCAATAGAGGTTCATACAAAAATTGAAGAGCAAAACACATAAATGAAATATTACATTGAAATAATAGAACAATAGTTTATACTCTAACTTAATATCACACTGACCATAATATATTTATAATAAATAACTTATACTTTAAGTCAGGACTCTCAGGGTTAGTGTGAGTAAAGCAAAGCTACTAATACTTATGCAAAAAAAAAAATAATAATAATACTTCCAAGCTCTATGCAACGTTACACAAACTAACTACTGCATAACTACCTACTGCTTGGGCGCAACCTAACTAACTAACTACAGTGCGAAGAGGGGAGGGAGTTTTCTTGAGCCCGTCGGTCTGGTTCCAACGCCGCAAATTCGTGGTTAGGACCTGGAAACAGTCTTACGCAAATCGCTCACGCAGACGCGAGATAAAACCATGACACATATTAACAAAAAATACATCTTGGAAATAAAAAAAAGAACATGATCGAGTGTGTATGAACATATGATGATGGAATCCTCTCGGGTAAAATATTCCGGAGGTAAAATAGTCCACCATTCGGATCTTCGGGCGGGGATCACTCAGGAGGATATGATCATCAGAAAAGACAACACTGGCATTCTACGGATCTGAGCGTGGAATGTTAGATCCCTTAATCGGGTAGGGAAGCTAGAAAATATAAAAAGGGAAATGGGTAGGTTGAAGTTAGATATAGTGGGGATTAGTGAAGTTCGGTGGAAAGACGAACAGGATTTCTGGTCAGGCGAGTACAGGATTATAAATACAAAATCAATTGGGGGTATTACAGGAGTATGTCTGATAATGAGTAAGAAAATAGGAATGCGGGTAACCTACTATGAGCAACACAGTGATCGCATTATCGTAGTCAAGATAGATACTAAGCCAACACCGACCACAGTAGTACAGGTTTATACGCCAACTAGCTCTGCCGATGATGAGGAGATCGAAGAAATATATGAGGAGCTAAAGGAAATTATTCAGACAGTTAAGGGAGAGGAAAATTTAATTGTTTTGGGAGACTGGAATTCGGTAGTAGGACAAGGAAGGGAAGGGAAGATAGTAGGTGAATATGGTCTGGGCAAAAGGAATGAAAGACGAAGTCGCCTGGTAGAATTTTGCACGGAACATAATTTAGTTATAACAAACGCCTGATTTAAGAATCACAAAAGTAGGTTGTATACATGGAAGAGACCAGGAGACACAGGGAGATTAGGGTGGGCCGAAAAAAGCTGAATAAAATAGACGAATTCCTAGCAATAAAGTATTTGTTCTCCTGCTTCCAAAAAATACACCGCCAATGTACAGCTTGCCGATATCCTACTACGGATGAGATCCAAGATCGCTACTAATTCCACTGTACCCCATCAATGGAAAACAACAGTTCAAACATTTGTTGAAGCCAAAGCAGCAGTGCATCGAATGTGTAAGTTGCAAGGCAAATAGATGCATCGTGAAAGAAACTTACAAAATTGGATGTAAACAGAGATATTTGGTACCAACACTTGACATTTTCCAACAGAATCCCATCACAAATGAGCAAAAAAGAATGGAACAGCAAAAAATTTTGGGTTTCAATTCCAATTCAACCAATATCTAAAGAAAGCGTTTCAAAACAATTGCTGCAATTATACACAGTACCTGAGGAGACCAGAGGAGACCTGAGGTCTCCGAATATTTCGTAGTTATTAAAAAAAGTTACTTAACAATTAAATACATGTGATGCAGTATTATTAATCCCTTGATATTTAATCAACATTCACGTCTTTCAGGCCACTGGATGTGCAAAATTTATCATCGTAATGGTTGGATCAACGTGAACGACTTGAATTATCGTGAAATAGCGACATCATATAAAACTAAATTCTGAGCTGTACTCGGAAATATTTACAAGCTTTTTATGGAACGATGTTGATAGTGATTAACAATGTTCTTTGAAATAGTTAAGCGTGTTTAGCTATCATCTGAATGTGACGCTCTTTTCAGAAAGTAAACTACTACATAATCAGTTTGGTCTGACGTTTGTACAAATGTATCAAGGTATAAAAAATACTATACAAATTTTACTCACCATTGATTTCATGTTATATAAGCAGCACACTCTGATGTAACAGGAAAAAGACGAGAACCAGCTGAAAAATGCTCCTACTGGAGCACAGAAAAGGCGAATATGTTCTCTGGCACAAAAGTATGGAACCAGTTGCCTCAATCCTCATTCCGACTTCCTCACCAAAAACTTTGGCATGCGAACATATTCGCGCTTTTTTCGGCTGAATGTGAGTAGGACAGAGACATTGCAACAGGCAGAGAGAGACATATATGATGGAATAGAGAAAATGTCAGTTCAAGAGAAAGGCATATGCATGAAAACAGTAGTGGGAAGCGAAACGAGATGTCGGATGTCAGGAACAGTGGCAACAACAAACTAAGACAGATCCAGATAGTAGCAATTGGAGCAAAAGAGAAAACAGTGGGAAACTGAGACGAATGGAGACCATACATAAAGCATGAGCGTGCGTCTCTCCAATACTATAACACAAAATAATTTGTCCAATTTTTCCCATCCCCAGAACCCGACGTGCTAAAGTTTTTAAAACTGTGTGCCGGAACCGCGTCTCGAACCTGGGACCTTTGCCTTTCGCGGGCAAGCGCACTGCCGACTGTGCTATCCCGACACGAGACACGAAACCGTCTCACAACTTTACTTCCGCCAGTACCTCGCGTCCTACTTTCCAAACTTCACAGAAGCTCTCCTGCGAACCATGCAAGACTAGCACTCCTGGAAGAAAGGATATGGTGGAGACATGGCTTAGTCACAGCCTAAGGGATGTTTCCAGAATGAAACTTTCACTCTGCAGCGGAGTGTGCGCTGATATGAAACTGTGAAGTTTGCAAAGTAGGAGGCGAGGTACTGGCGGAAGTAAAGTTGTGAGAGGGCATCGTGAGTCGTGTCGGGATAGCACAGTCGGTAGTGCGCTTGCCCGCGAAAGGCAAAGGTCCCAGGTTCGAGTCCCGGTTCCGGCACACAATTTTAATCTGCCAGGAAGTTTCAAGACATTGAAAGTTTGACACAGACAGAAAGCGGAAGTGGGAAGACAGCAAACAGACGGACAGAGACACATAAAGAAACTGATAGCGAGACGATATTGCTGATTATGACGGCTTAAATGGGCAAAAGTATTTACAAAGTTATGTGGTAAAAGTGCGCGAATATGTTCGCATGCCAAACATTTTGGTGAGGAAGTCGGAATGAGAATTGTGGCAGCTGGTTCCACATTTTTGTAACAGAGAACATATTCGCCTTTTTTGTGCTCCAGTAGCAGCATTTTTCAGCTGGTTATTGTATGCTTCGCGCATCGATCTTTTTATGGACGCACGAATCTCTACTAACTTTTGCCTGCCATCATTTGCGTGTTCTTTTTTGAACCGAGAGTGCAACAGTCTTTGCTTTCTCAGTAGCTTTCTAACATTACTATTATACGACGGTGGATCTTTTCCATCCTTAATCGACTTTACAGGCACGTATTTCTCTAACCCTTTATGTACAATGTATTTTAATTTAGTCCACAATTCCTCTACATCGGTAGTACCGGAACTAAACGATCCCATTCATTTTCTAAGTGCGATCCTAACTATTGGTTATCGGCTCTTCCCAACGAAAACATGCTCCTAGCCATCTTGATTGGTTTATGAACTTTGGTCACCACAGACGTTATGACGATACCATGATCACTAATTCCTGTGTCTACACAGACATCGTTAATAAGCTCAGGCATGTTCGTAGCTATAACGTCTAAAATATTTCCATTGCGCTTGGGTTGCCGTACAACTTGACAGTTCCTGTTTTCATGAGCAATAAAAAGAATTGAAATGATGTGTTTGTATATCTCCATTCCATTCTTATGTAAAAGGTCATGAACCTCTAGAATCGTGATGATGCAACCCCCCCCCCTTTTTTACGTGTGTACGTGTGTACATTTATTTTTATTTTTTTTTTTTTTTTTTTTTTTTTCATAATTCTGTAACTGAGGCGGAACGTGGTTACGAGCACGTGAGTGGCATGTGGAAAACCGCCCAACACCGCACCCGGCCGACCGTCGCGCCGGCCCACGCTGTTAATCCGCTAACCGGAGCCGGCACTGCTTCCCTTCCCGGAAAGCGGTGCTTAAATAGCAACACTAACCAGCCGGGTCGAAACACATCACTTTCATTCAACTATCCGACATGTTACGGCAACCGACGGAAAATTACGTGCTGCCAAGTCTGCCCTCCGTGCCAACACGTTCTGTTGCGTTCAATCAAATATTTCGATGATGTGCTTAAGGACGTAAATACCTCCGTAACGTGTCCACTCGAAAAGTTATATTGTTACAAGGATGAGTTATGAAAGCGACGGCGCGATTCTCAAAGGCACATCTGGCCTCCAAGTCCGCTGCTCAGCGCTGAGTGACTAATGTAACGCAGCCGGCTTTTTAAAATCAAGTTATCTCCACAGCAGCCTTTGTCAACCTATAGAGCGCGCTAAAATAATTCTCGCTACTTATGACTGTGCTAAAAGTTGCGGTGCTCGTAAACTTGTTATTTGTCTCTACACGACCTCATTTGCGAGCGAAAGTATACGAAAGCGATCATAATTTATTAAATGAGTGATTCCCCCTCTATGCAAGTATTACTTTTTTTGTTCCTTTAAGGTAAATATCAGACACCAAGGAAAACCAATTTATTTGTGAAGGAAAGTGTACGTTGTCTGATGTTCGCAGAAGGCTTCAGAATGTTTAGTGAGAAGACGTTATTGACAAGATGAATGTACAGTACACTGACGGTTGAAGATGTTTCAGACGGAATGACTAGTTGTTACATCGATGAGACAAGTTATGGAATGGCGATATACACACAGGCAGAAGGCGCTACGAGCACGTTCACGAGGTATACAAGGGCGGTGCAATGGCAGACCCGTCATTTCTACTGGTAACTCATTTTTAAAGGTTTCGGACTTCGAACACGGAATGGTAGCTGGAGTCAGAAGCTTGGTTCGTTCCATTTCGGAAATGGCAGCGGCATTCATATTTCGAGATCCACAGTGTCAGAGGGTGTCATACCGTTGCCCGTCACCACGGGCGATGCAGTGGCTGCCGGCCTGCACTGCAGTGGTCTTGCAGCTCCTTTCAGCCAGCCTAATGTGCTGTTGAATGGTACAACTGAACCAGGCCACAAGTGACAGCACTCAAAGTTCACAAAAACGTTATTTTATTCGGTAGAATATTGAAAAAAATATTATTTTTTAATACTCCAAAATTTCTCATTGATTTTGAATTAAAGTTAATCTATACCATCAAAAAATACAGCACAAACTGAAGAGAAAAAATTATTAGATAATTTGCCATTTAGTGTATACAACAAATACGTTAAGCTTGTTGGCGATGTGAATTTAGAGAAAATCCCAATGATTTGAATACACTTCAAACCCGTTTTCTTCCTTAATTTTTAATGTTTTCCTCTTAATATTGCAAAAATATCTTAATATGATTTTGAATTGCAAAAAACAATTGCGGTAAAAATGCACCACACACAGATCTACAAAATCCGGGCACTTGCGTATATAGCTAATATACAACAAATCGCTTAGGCACTTTGCAAGCGTTGGCTCCGAGTCAAGACAAATTATTTGAATACAATCAACCATCGCTACAGGCGACGATAATCCCGTGATTGTGTTGGTCGATGCGAGCTCGCCACCCATGGCCTAACCTGAAATGGGTGGGTGCAAGAACACCTACAACAGACTAAAAACTGAACTAATAACAAGGAAACGGCACTTTCTGGCGCAAACAACTTGTACAAGCAATCACAATATAACTCGGTAAGTACGACTGCCTTAAAACGGCAAATTATGACCGTCGCAATATCAGTGTTTAGATGGTTTTAATCCAAAGGGACTAAACTGCTAAGGTCACCGGTCCCTATACTTACAAACTACTTAAACCTGGGCGGTTTCGTTGTAAAGGGCCACAAGGGCCCCAGCCCCACCAGAAAATTTTATATAGTACTGCAAAAGTATATAACAAACAGCTGGAGTGTGACATGATCCTCTCAACATCCTATCTCAATTACGATGAGGCGATCAAGTGGTTTCGTTTGCCCCTCGCTGCAGCATAGCTGAGGGCCTGTGGCATGTGCCTGTTGGACGTGGACCCCTCCCTCTCTTCGCTACGCAGCCATGCAGCGGCTGGTCAGTTCTCTCCCCCCCCCCCCTTTCCCCGGGCTGCTAAAACTGCACTCTCAGAGCTGCTTGACGCCCGACACCCGCGGCCCGATGCACCCGTGCCCCTCTCCCCCTGATCCCACTCAAGTGGTTAGGCGCACATCACCCAAACGATTTCATGACGTCTCCACTCAACGGAAAGACGAAGAGAACTTTCTGCAATACATTGTTCTGGCAAATAGTCTTGGCTAACTAAATGAAGAGAAACAAACATTTTTTCTACTTTGTGTTATTTGGTGGTGAAGGATTGTGGACAACAGTCGGCTGCAAGGGTCTAAAGCATTTAAGTGAACGAATTAAGAAATACGAGGAAAGTGCTTGTAAATATAAAATGTTTGGCACCATTTACATTGCTGCTCAGATTGATTTGGAGTATAAAATGTCAATTCAGAAACACAATGATTTCGTTGCGAAGAACAAACACGTATTAAACAGAATAGTAGACTTATTAATGTTTTGTGGACCTAACACCTCACAATGAAAAACAAGACAGTAAACTGTGGCAATTTCTTAGGCTTTTTATCTCACAAAACAACAGATTGAATGATTTGCATTTCATTCCATTCCATGATGGTGCTGGTGGCGGATGGTGCAGCAACAGTGTTGAATAATTAAAAATGTTCAGTCTCTGTTGCAATATTTTATTATATGCCCGATAGGCGCGATCTTAGCACTATCGTGGCTCTGTTGAACCTCCTTATGCTGTCCGCGACCGCGGCGTGTTTCTCTCGTGGCCGAGCCATTGTCCTGGCCTTCTGAACCCGGTATGCGCCTGTGAGGTGCGCTTCCTGTGGCATCCGGTTGTTGTTGGAGCTGCATATTATGACAGCCATCCTCCAAGGAGCTTGCTGTTGCCTGGTATCGCGTATGTAGTTCTGTTCCGTTACTTACGCCCTTGGACGTCTGTAGTTCATTACTGGAAGATGGAACTTTCTTCCGTTGTTTCTGTAGTAGTTCCAAAGCAGGATTCCACGCAGTACTAAGCTGATATCCTGCTTCTCGGTTGATCAAGTTCTCTGTCATCTTGATTTCAATCGATTCATTGATGACACTAGCCCAGAATCGGGGGGTCTGAGTCAGGATCCTAGTTTTGTCATAATCCATGGTGTGCTCAAGGTCAAGGCAATGTTCTGCTATTGCAGATTTAGTTACCTGTCGTAGCCTGGTATGCCTCTGGTGTTCTTTGCATCTTATTTCAACTGTTCTGGTAGTTTGACCATGTAAGCCATCCCACATACACATGGTATATGGTAGACACCAGGTTTCCTTAACCCCAGATCATCCTTGACAGTTCCAAGGAGCGTCCTGATCTTGTTAGGTGAGCAGAACACACTCTTTATATTGTGTTTCTTCAGGATTCTGCTGATCTTGGCAGATATAGGCCGCGCATATGGTAGAAAGGCTACTTTCCTGGTCTCTTCTTCCTGCTCCTCTTCTGTTGCCTCAGGTCGTCTGGTGGGATGGAGCGCTTTGTGGATGTCCCTGGTGGAGTATCCATTGTCTGTGAACACTCTTTGTAGATTTCTAATTCCGCTGTCAGGCTGTCTGGGTCATAGAGTGTTTTGGCTCGGTGCACGAGTGTTCTCAGCACTCCGTGCTTCTGTGCTGGGTGATGGCAGCTGTCAGCCTGTAGATATAAGTCAGTGTGTGTTGGTTTCCTGTACACACTGTGGCCTAAGGTGCCGTCTGCCTTCCTCTTTACCAGGACATCGAGGAATGGGAGCTGATCATCACTCTCTAGTTCCATGGTGAACTTGATGTTGGGGTGTCTTGTGTTCAGATGGTCCAGGAACACATCCAGTTGGCTGGTAGGCAGCAGTTTTAAGTGCCTCATCCTCGAATTTCTCCATAAACAGATTCGCCACTACCGGAGATAAGGGGCTGCCCATGGCGACTCCCTCAGTCTGCTCATAGAATTGTCCTCACCAAAGGAAGTACGTCGATGTCCAAATATGCTTGAAGAGACCCAGCAAGGCTCCATCAAATTTCTCACTAATAATATCGAGTGTGTCCTGAAGTGGTACCCTGGTGAACAGGGACACCACATCAAAACTGACCATGATGTCTGTGTCCGAAATCTGTAGGTTGTTGAGACGTTCCACAAAGTCCGAGGAGTTGCGGATGTGGTGGACACACTTTCCCACATATGGTGCCATGCATAGGGAGCACCACACACCGCCCAGGCATAAATATGGGACGAGGTCAGCTCGCCAACCAGTCTCAGGGAACACCTGATGAAGACGCCGAGTTACGACGTCGCAATATCGTGTTGGGAAGACGCGGACCACCGGCAGTACACCCGATTTTACGAGATGACAACAAATCGCCGGAAAAGTCTTAGAAATTATACGTAAGGGTTATTTGAATTAGAATGACTAGGGACTAAAGGGGTGTGGTATGGAGATTAATGGAACGCTTTTATATAATAAAACTCACCATAGCAGCAGAGGAGTCGTTGTCGCGGCAGGTCCACGTTTACAACTGTCTTTGATTTGATTTGATTTTCTCAGAGAAGCCAAAACAGTCTTGGTCCAACCCGCCACTGCCCGCACCGAAACTAAGTTTATTGTGCGGTATCGCTCCCTGTATATCTAGTAAAGCCAACCAATGCCCTTGAACAGTGCAAGGAGTCCCTTTACCAGTTCTTTATCAGACACAATTTCTTCGGGTCTGGTTGTCCCAAATGTTCTGTGCCTTTTATTCTCCTATGCAATGCATTCGAAGATTAGATGTGATACAGTTTCATCGCCGTCATCACAGATCCCACATTTAGGGTCCTCTTCTGTTATTCCCATTGTATGTAGGTGTTTTTTGAAATTCCCATGGCCTGTCAGCAATCCAATCATGAGTCTAATCTCTCTCCTGTTCAGGCCCAGGATTGCAGAGCTGTTTTTAAAACATGGCTTTGGCATCATTATCTTGCCATGTTCTTGTTGATAGACTTTGGTCCAATATTTTACTTGCTGTCTTCGTAGCTCCAATTTGATCATTGCCTTGGTGATTGTCAGGACAGGTTCCGGTCCAATAAATGGAGTCTCTGCCCCCATCCTGCTAATTTGTCGGCATGTTCGTTCCCACTGATCCCCGAGTGGCCAGGGACCCACAATAAGTTTACTCTATAGCTTTCCCCTAGCTCCACCAGAATCCTGTGACATTCTGCAACAATTTTAGACCTTGTTGCAGGAGCTGCCAGTGATCTCAAGGCTGCCTGAATAGATGTAGATACTACGGTCTTTGTAGCACCTACGCAAATTCTCTTCCACACACGCCCTGATGGCAGTGATTTCGGCCTGGAATACTGAGGCCAGTTTCCCTAGAGAGATGACGCCCTCCATTTCTGGCTGCACCCCTATACCCCGGCCCCAACGCCTTGGTCTGATTTTGACGCGTCAGTGAACCAGACAATATCCCCCGTACGGTGTCGAACTATTTTCTCCCACTGCTCCCTACTTCCAATTGTTTTATTGAAAGGCTTGTTGAAGCAGGAGGGGGTTGTAATATAGTCGGCTGGCATTTCCCCAACCTTTCCTATATTTACCTGAGTCACTATTTTCGAAACAACAGATACTATGTACATAAATCAATTTGTCATTATACTGCGGTAAATTAAGGGGAAGAAACCTGTTGAAATATGTCTTTCCTTTGAAAACGTTAATGATAGGTCAGTATATGGACTTAGTGAGGTTTTAAAAAGGAGTCTGAAATCTTTCAGTGTTCAAGAAAAACTCATTGCTCGACCATACGATGGCGCCGCAGTAATAATGAGCAGCAATAGCAGTGGTGTACAGTCACTGATGCAGAGCACTTTCCCACATGCCAAGTAGGTTCACTGCTATGCGCACCAAATGAATTTGCTTCTTCAGACTGCTTACAGTAAATGCATAAAGTCGATAAGATTGTTCTTCGCAAATATTTCTGGTTTTAAGACTTCTTTCCTTCATCTCTCAAGCGAAGTGATATGTTACAGACAGTCTGGAACAAGAGAATTCCTTTAGTGTCTTCAATTAAATTGAACTTCCAGTCATGCATTGTAAATACTGTTAAAGAAAACAAAATGCACTTAATGGAACGGCGTGAAAAGATTAAGGAAGACGATTCCTGGGATGATAGTACAATATGAGAAGCATTTGCCTTGAGAAATTTACTTCAAAATCCACACTTGTTGTTCCTCTTAATTTTTTTCTTTGCTATCATGAAACACTTTGATATTTTCTATAACACAGTTCAGATGCAGAGTGCAAATGCAGTTACCATATCGAATGCATTGCATCATTTTGAGTGTGCTGTATCTGAAATACGAGGAAACATTCAATTGTTTCAAGTATTCTGATGATGAGTGCATTGTTCCTGAAAAAAACGTTTCAAATGTAGCAGTGAACTTAATCTGAGAGAATATGCCAAATAAGTGTGTGACATTATGACCAACCAACTGAAAGGAAGATTTCAAAACGCATGTATTTAGCAGTTTCGAAACCATTGATCCAAAAAATTTGCTTCTTTTGGAGAACATTTCCTAGGCACTTTGGTCAATACTTTTTCGTTAAACTGCAGTCCTTTTATTGGCCAAAAAAATGAACTGTCAGTGATTTATCGAAATGATACATTTAGAGGTATTACATTGGTTTGTTAGCTGTTTACTTTCTTTGTGGAACATTCCTTTGAAGAATCGTTCACTGAAGTGCACAAAACATTACAAATCGCGCTAACTACACCAATTTCAACAGAGCGCAGTTTCAGCACCTTAAAAAGAATCAAACCTTCTCAGGAACAGTCTTAGTCAGGAAAGACTGAACTTCACTTGCTATTTGTTCCATTCACAAGGAGGAAATCTGTGATATTCCAAACTTGAACATCAGAGTAATTGACAATTTTGCCAGTCTGACGAGTACATTTACTGCACAATTAACCTGTCAGAACACAGACCACATTATCTAATGTCCTAGTTAGGGAAAATACACACGAAACTGCTCCTGACCAAGGTTTTTCCCAAAGCTTTTACCTTGGCCGTAAGGCAAAAGCCATGAGGGTCCTTGTTGCCTCTCTGGTGTATTCCCAATGGGTACGAAGTTACATACGTCCTCCCACAGTCCATTTTAAGTTATATAAATGGAAGTTATATAATGAACACTTCAGAGTGTTTCCATTATGCTGGGTACTAACTTTTTATCTGGGCTGCTCCAACGAAACTGAGCAGGAGCCGCCACTGACTTAAACTAACTTATGCTAAGGACAACACATACACACATACGCCCGAGGAAGAACTCATACCTACGTCGGAGCGGCAGCTACATCCACGAGGTGGCGAGATATCAGTGTCCCCAACTACGAATACAAAGGGTTGTACGAGTCTCGCTCATCTGGGCAGCAACACAGTTAAAATAGCCGGCATGAAAGCGCACCTCTCATATCATTTCAACGACGAGTGGAAAGCGCTACGCCAATCAAATAACTTCTCTGTGTACCTTTTTTAAATAAACAGGAGACAACACTTCATTCCATTAAGGTTGCTTATAGCTATTCAAAATTTGCTGTAAAAATAGTTATTGGTATAATACAACGTTACTACCTTACTAAGGTTGTTTATATCGTTACTCAAGACTTTCATTTAAAAAATAAATAAAATAAAATAAAACATCGCACTGGTGTGTTTTACGGCTCACTTTAGATTTGCCTGTAGTTTTATGATTTTTTGCAAACATTTCAGACAAAAATAATAAATATTTAAACAATTAAAATTTTGGACGGTACGATTACGACTCTACTATTGTGATAATATCTATGCACTCAACACGTGATATTCTTTCTGACCTTTTTTAGCAAACAGCTAAAATTATTTGATATTTGCTTTTAGCTTTGACAGGCCTACACTTTTTTGATCTTATCTCTTAAAACTATTATTTTAATATCTCTCCCACACTTTCATTTTCTTTTTCTGTTAAAATATCATCACCTGTCTTGCCTTGGTAGTTTGTTCTAAGTTCATTTTCTTTCTCTGTACTCGTTTCAAATGACTATAGCCTGGAAGGAACGTGGCGTACATTTGTTTTTCAGACGAGTGACTATAGCCTGGAAGGAACACAGCTCACATTTGGCGTTCGGAAACCAGTCAGGTGACTCCTTCGCCCGAAACCTTGCCCGAAACTCTCTTTTGCATACGCCATCTTTCTATATGTAATTGATGTTTTTCTTATTATAACTCAAACGTTATCATTTCAAAGCAACGACGCACCGAAAATTATCAAAAACACGTCGTTCTTAGGACAATTAATTATAATCTAATGTCTAAAAATGCCATATTAGCAGTTAACACCTGCCATCGATGGTATGAGAATTACAGATTACTACGCAGCTGTTCGTCATTGCGTAATGGGCGATGAATTAGTTTATGATGTACGAACATGTTACACGGTGGTTTGAAAGTTTCCAGGCGTGGTGGCTCAGCACGCTCGGTCATGGGGTTGCTGGCGTGGTAGCTCAGCGTGTGGGTCAAAGGGCTCGACACCCTCTGTAACCAAAACACTGAGTCAATGACGAAATGATCAAAATAAAAGAAAACAAATCAACGACTACAAAGGACCGATCAAACTGAAGAACCGATGAAAAGAGAGAAAAAGAGAGGTCAACCCCATCTGTAGTTAAAAAAAAAGAGCAAAAACTCTCAACGAACGTGAACAAACGGCCGCAAAGCATCGAGCTACCCAGATAACAAAAAAATATAAATAAGTAAACAGAAAAAAACCACCCAACTGGCAATTTTTTTCATCTTCATTCCTAGGAGGCTTTTGCACATTCTTGTTAATTGAAAACAACTATATTCTGCAAGATTCCGAATTGTTCATACATAACAGCGCTTTCTCTGAAAAGTGCAGTTGTACTATTTTGTGAGCATGTCATGAAATACATACCAACGAATTGCAAACATAGACTTCTTTATCACATGTACAAAAACTGGGGAGCTACTGTTACAATGCCCGTTGTATAGGACATAATTGTAGTATAACTTTGTATATAGATTAAGTGCTATAGTTATGTGGAATTCAGTATTACCACATTTAATCCGTTTGTTATTTTAGTTGTAAAAGAAAATGCAGTCACGGCTTGAAACGAAATATTTCTCTTTATCTTAGTGCACAAGAAAGTAACATTAACAGAATCATATCTGAACTAGAGAAAAGGTAAAATAATCTACGTTAAAAGCGTTCCTAGCAACCACGCCAAAGACAAACATTTTAGTAGACGCATTGATTTTAATTAATAACTTTCAACATATTCCATAAATAGTGAATAATTGCTTTGAAAACAGAAACAAGCTAATTTGTTGCATGTTCCGTTTCATTACGGAACAACAGTTGCCGCAGAAATCTAGGACTTCGTTTATATTAGAAACTACCAGCATCAGTACGTTGTTTAGATTATTCAATATTACAGTAGCCTCCTAGTTTTGGTGCATATGCTTCAGAAGACCATTGTTCAATTCGTTGTTACGTTTCTGACGGCATGTTCACGAAATAGAACAAACGTATATTGTGGAGAGAGCATTCTTACACATGCACAACAGTAAATATTGCAGAACATAGCTCTATTTAATTAATAAGAGTGCCCGAAAACCTTTTAGGAGCAAGGAGAAAAACTTGTAGTGGCGGGTTTAGAACTACCGACCGCGTACATTACAATCTAACGCGCTGCGCACTGCACTAAGGCGATCAATTAGAAAACGGTTTCTGTGTCTCGTACTATTGATGGCAGTTGGTAACTGCTAATATGGCATTTTAGACACTTGATTATAATTATCATACTAAGAACGACGTGTTATCGTTAATTCTTCAGTGCACCATAGCTTTGAAATGACAATGCGTAACTTAAACTACGAAAATCATAAAATACAGAAAGCAAGATGGCGTATGCCACAGAGAGTTCTAGTCGTGGAATGTCACATGACATTTCCGAACTCCTGGTTTACGTAAAATCAAGTGACGGTGTCAAATCGTCGTTATTTTTGCAAATATCTCTGTAACGGTGCAAGTTACGGGTAAAAAATAATAACAGAGCAAAGTTGTAGAGAATTCGTTTATTTAGTTTTCCCCTCAGATGAACGGTTAAGTCGTTATTTTCATTTAAATTTCGAGCAGACAAAAGGCGATCGAAAAGACCCACTTGTAGTGTAACTAACGTTACCTAAAGTGGACAAATTTCTTGTTAAAATACAACCTTACTCTTGTTAATATTAGGTCGCCCCAAATTTCAGTTAAGGCTTAAAAAGATCATCCATTATAATAGAAAAAATTATAAAATAAGGCTCTTATAAAATAAGCCTAAACATTGAAAGATCAAAACAACTTCATAATTTTTTTAATGAAATTTGAGTATTATATTAACATAAGTGCTGGCCAATGTCGCTCCACACACACGCGCGCACTTAGCAAGTAATCCTCTTAAAGGGACATCCTTGCCCGAGATTGGTCAGAAAGGCACGACCGACGCTTAGAATAACAAGCAATCATTAACAAAACAGTGGTGTGCGACATTTCCATTCAAAACGCCGCACTTGTCTCCTAACGCCACTGGCATAGTGTAGCTGCACTAACCAGTGCTCCAGTTGCGTGAGTGATGTAGCTGCTGTACTTATTTGTGTCTTGGAGTGTCTCTTGAAGTGTTAACTGTGTACAGTTCAGTGATATCATGAAGAGAATTAATCCTACGCGTATGGTCCAAATATTAAGAACGAAGTTGCGACCTGGTGAATATGGAAATGACATCGGGGCCATGGATAGGGAGTTCGCAGATATATGCTCGTGCTCAGCAACGGTTGTTAAAAAGGGACATGTGTATATCATGTTTTTTTTTTTTTTTTATGGTTGTGGACCTAGGTCATCAGAAATATAATTCTTGTTGTATTTCAATGAACTCAATTCTCATAGCCAAGATATCAAATTGAAGTAGAAGTCATAGTCGAAAACGACTAATGTTCATAAAGTTTTTCATACAAAAAGTGAAATTAATTAAAGTCCGTACTCTGGAACAATGTAAATTGTTGGGTTGTGTTCATAAAGTTAAGACTGCGTTGTGTAATTGTCTGTTTGGCGTAAACTTCTGAAAACACTTCTATTGTTGAGATGAGAAATAGTAATAATAATAACAGCACTATGTATTGGTTCTGTGGTGTAGTACTAAACTGTTTATCTCTCACAGTAAGTGAATACTGAAGTATTAGAATGTAGCAGTGTTGCTCTGGGGACTATATAGTTCTTCTGTATGCAGTGCTCCCTATTATAGAAAACTCGACGAATGCTAAATGTCTGGTAATTCAATCAACAGAGAAGTTCATGTCTGTTTAAATAAGACGTCATGGTGGTGGTAATGTGCTATAAAGTAAGTGTAGGTAATCGTTGAAGGAATGGCGTCAACTGATCGTCTGCATAGAACTTTCCATTAAAGATAGTATTTCCAGTGAATTATCCTAACTGTGTTAAAAGCATCGGTCACTGTTTCATCTAATACATGTCCCCACGTCCTGTAGTGATTACTTTGTAAAGCTCGAAATTGAAATCGACATTGTGTAGTAGAACTATACATTCGGAAGTCGGATTATAACTAAGTGCAATTGTCTCTGCAAAAGAAGACGTCTCTCTCCATCTTAACGTAGTCTGCACGAAAAGTAAGTAATTGCAATTTTTCATCAGAATATTGTACCGAACAATTATGAAAGCAGAAACGATTCTGATGAGTTTGTCGCTCGCGTGTGTATATTATCTCTAGTGGCAGGCAGAGAGCAGAAATATCTCTGGAGTGAGCATTCAGACGCGCAAAAGAGATTTTGTGTGCTCAGCATTAAGGTGGAAATGTCACATGATATTGGAAAAATCTGCTAATCGCTGACTTTACCTTGGTCCCTTTTTATTCGGTTAAGACGCTATGTGTAAATGGCTCTTTTAGCGACGCTTCCTCAACTTTCTTGTTGCTTCTGTGAAACATTTATTTACATACTATTTGATGTTATGTGGTTACTCTGCGGAAAGGGGGTGGGGCTTCTTTGCAGACAATGCGGTACAAACCAATCGTAGTAGCAAGTAAATGTGTGGAAAGAGTGGATTTATTTCAATATCACGTGGTAATTCCAGCTTAATGTTGAGAAGATGCACAGAAAGTAATGCTCACTCCATTCATATTTCTACTCTATATACAACTTAGTGATTACACCCATCAAAATATGCACTTCTTTTCTTTCCATGACATTGCAAACATATGGGATACAGCTAGGAAGAAAAAATGTTTTTGTGTCCTACCCGGATTAAATTTTACTTGCAGTGGCAGAGGTTTAGTTTCCTATCGTTGGACACGAACTATTCGCTTTAGGAGGATAATTAATTTACTGACCAGAACAGCATACGTTATTTATTTCATAGTGAACGTAAAAAATTATTCCCCTTATTCTACGACTGATTTTTGAAAAAGCATTCAACGGTCGTTGGCAACATCAGCTCACAACGTCGCCGCTGTAAGTAAAATTTTACCCCTTCTTTTAGTCTATTGTGCCATAGTTATGAGAATGAAAAAAAAAAAAACGAAGCAACGCCATAATTAGTTATTTGGTGCACTATGTAACTAACGTCGCCACACTTTGTCCTTTCTTGTGCTATGGCGTTTTCGAGGCATTGCTTAACAGAACGCATTAAAATGTAATGAGGATACACCGAAATCAGAAAGGGGACTGCATAAATTCGTTTTCCCTTGCAAAGAAATCTTATGTAAATTGGAGCATTGATAGACGCGAAGGAATGTCGTTATGTTTTATATTCAATGTTACCTGTCAAAAGAAGCAAAGAAATGTCGTTCAGCTGTGTGATCAGCAACTCGCCGTTCAATGTTAGTTTGTATTTGCAGAGATAAGATTGCTGCTCTTAATTCAGAATACTTCTTTTACTGAAGGAATACATACAACATGATCATGTATTGTTTCTTTGCAGCACTACAAAACCAACAGCACCTTTAATGCTGCGTTGCTGTTCTGTGGCATAACCATCGAAAAGAAATAAAAATTTAAAAATGGAGCAGCGCCAACTATTAGCTTTTTGGTGCACTACTTAACTAAAAGGGCCTCAATTTGTTTTGTACTGCACTACACCGTTTTCTAGGCATTCCTAAACAGAATGGACTCAAGATGTAATAAGTACGCACCGAAATCAGAAAGGAAACTACATAAATACTTGCAAAGAATTCTTAGTAAATGAAAACATCGACAGACGCGAAAGAACGTCGATATGTTTTAAATTCAAATTATATCCGCGGATAGACGCACTTTTTTTCTTTCCATGACATTGCAAGACATGCAGGATACAGCTAATGAAAAAAAATTTTGTGTCGTACCTCAGTTAAATTTTACTTGCAGTGGCAGCGGTTTAGTATGTAATCGTTGGCAACGAAATATTCGCTTTAGGGGGATCATTAATTTACTGATCGGAACAAAATTAATTATTTATTTCATTATCAACACAAAGAATTATTCCCCTCATTGTATGTGGCTGATTTTTCAATAAGGATTCAATATCAATACACTACACTGCTGCCATAAGGAAAATCGTAGTCCCTGTTTCAGTGTATTACGCCTTAGTTATGTTAATAAAAAACGTAGCATCGCCATTTATTAGTTATTTGGTGTACTATGTAACAGCGCATGAAGCTTATATCTTGCCTCAAGATACTCTCAGTTGACCTATAAACCCCCATGAATGTTCGTATAGTACTCTTGGAGATTTTCTGTACCATACTTATAAGCACAGTATACACAAAAACTTCAAACTACTATTTACTTTCCCATCCTCACCTAAACAATCCGAGCGTAAGCTCCGCCTCTAATGACCATGTTGTCGACGGGGCGTTAAACGCTAATATTCCTTCCTTCCTTCCTTCCTGACTATAAAAAATATTTCTTGTGACTTGTCCAGGATATAATATGAATATTTTCTGTATAGATCCCATGCCTGAGCAAGCGATATAAAGCTGTCTATATGAGAAAAATGGAGATTTCAAATACACTCCACAGTATTGAGTAGATTGCCCTGTGATGTATTAATCATAATAGAAAATCCAAGTTCCACTACACACTGCAGTCTCTTAAAGTTAAAAGCCAGATCTGTAGGAAATAATGGATATTCGTCGGATGTACTCTGCTTCATTCTCTTCCTTTACTTGTAGCTCTTATATATGTATATCTATTGGTCTTCCTACAGCAGTATGCGCTTCACAGTTTAAAGTTGATTCAAAGTTTTCAACAAAACTGTCATCTTTCAGATATTTCCTTAAGCTCACTGGAATACAGGAGATTATTAGCAGTCGATAAGAAATGTAATAAAACGTGATGCCTGATGTGAAAAGTTTTTACCCATCGCAGTATATATGATCTCATATTTACTGAGTTATATGTTGTACAGTTGTATAATTTTATATATATATTCATTTGTATATGTGGTGTATGTCTGAAAAATCTGTCGCGAATGTAATTAGTAAGTAAAGAAGTAATAGATTAAAACTTGGTGCGTGATAGGGCGGTTTTCCATGAACATTACTGTGATACAATTTAGAAGGTACAGTCAACTATATGTGTGTATACTGTTTGTAAAATTTCCTGCGGGTACAATATATAGTGTAGAAATTATAAATTTCAACGTTATACCGAATGCCGTAGCTTTACTCTGAACAGCGGAAAAGTAGTAAGAGAGAAACTTTTTCCTTTCATCATTTTGCTATGATTGTCAGTGAGAATAAGTTTCCTTTAGGTTTGAAATTATGTTTAAAGTTTTTTTGAAAGTCGCTAAGTGGTCTCCTTCTCAAATAGTGACTGATAAACTCACAGTATCAAGTGCCGCAAGACGGGGAAGTTTTCATTGTTTATGACGTCATATCTCCTGAAGTATCGGTCCTATAGCTGACGTCTTCTACCTATAAACTACATTCCTGCCAAATTTCAGCTTCATAGGTGAATTAGTTTTCGAGATTTCGTGTTTAGTCAGTGAGTGTATGAATGAGTGTCCTTTCGTTTTTATATAGATAGAGATGACATACTAATTCAGAAATACAATGTCGACGACACAGAAATACACGACGTTCCGCTGGTTAGTTATACGGAATTTCAAGGATAGAAGGAACCTGAATCTGAAGGTGGGTCTTCAAGCAGTTCATCTCCAGAGTAACAGAAATAATCAAGTCACAGTGAGTACGAAACCTCACCACCCAAAATTATGAGGTGCAGTGTATTAAAAGATATTGATAACAGAGTGCTGTAGAACATTTATGAGGACTATTACAATCTTGTCATCAATTCCTATAGCAAACTAATAAAGCGCTATAAGTGCATCAAAAGTAAATGTAATTGCACATTAATTCTAAATTATGTGTTTAGGAAACAGGGAGCAGGTGTTTGTTTCATGGGAAACAGACTGTCGCATTTACAAACTATAAAACAATATGTAATGTCGCAATTTGATTATGCAAGTAGGTGTGGATCTACAGTTCACTATTGGCATCTGCAGATGGGGGCATTAGAAGGGGCTAAAAATGTTGGCTTGGTCAATTTCCAAGCGTCCATATCCTTTACCGACCATTTCAAGGCTGAATATGGCATTCACCCAGGAATATTACAACATTTGCCACACATAAGGACGTAGAAGACGATAACATTATACGTTAGAAGGCAAAACAGTTTGTGGAAGAAGTGAATATGTTTATAACAGAGGGTGGTGTGGAGAAAAGTTATGTTTGGCGCAATGACCAGTATAAATTCCAGTATGAAATGTCTTCAGCATCAACACTGTCCTAAAGAGGAGAGAAACCTACAAGCAGTGTGTTGTAAACTTTATAAAGTTCTACCCACAGCTGCACAACTGATGTTTCTTTATCAATGGTAGGCAGAATAGCAAACAAGTTGTACATCTGTTTACAAGAGACACAAGTTACTTTCTATCCAAATGTTTTAAAGAAACTTAAAATATGGAGACCAACAAAAGTGAAAAAAATGACTAAGGAATACATGAAACGTTATCTAAATTTGTTCCTTGGCGAACATGTAATAAATGAAAAGAACTTATTGTGTGATTCCTGGGCGGGTCATATAGATCGTACCCTTCTAGACGCATGTTTTCCAAACAACGATGTTACGCTGAAGATCTTGCCACCGAACCAACCCATTGATGCTTACTTCTTTTGGCAATATAAACTCTATATCAGAAGAATTATTGATTTTGTAAGACTACAAGGTGACATACCAAAAGTCAAGAATCATGATCGTTATATCATCTTGAAACTTAGCTCTGTGATTTACAATCAATTTTCTGCATCCAAGTATATGCTCATATTGCAATATGATTGGCGAAAGTCAGGGTATGACATTGGCATCATCATTTGAAAATGTAATCAGTGTTGCCTTTGATAATGGGCTGCGTGAATGAGAAGGAAATTTGGAATAAGATAACATGGGTTTATTGAGGTGTGCACATTGTATACAAAGGCAAAAATTCTTTAGTTAATTACATTTTTCTTGTACAGCTATTCTAACAATACAAGACTCGTACAGTACTAAACTACATTACAAATTTTCTCAATCCACTTTAAGGCGGAGTCACTGAGTCTGTGTATGTCTTTCAAGTCACCATTATAACCGTACACTTCATATGCGAGTAAATGGTCCATGTCTGGGTTTCACCACACTCACATTCAGAACTGTCTGTCAGGCCCCATTTCTTCATTAATTGTTTACATCTGCCGACACCTGTTCTCACGTGGTTCAAAGTTGTCCACAGTTTTCTTGGAAGACTGAACCCTTTGATCTTTTTGTTGGGGTCATCCACCAAATTGCTGTTCTTGGGTGCACTTTTAGCCCACGGTTCTTTCCAGGCTGTTTTTGAGTTGAACTCTTGAAGCTCTTCGCTGATTTTCCAAAACGCTGTCCTGGATTTAAGCCTGTCTGTAGCTCTTAGATCTTCATAGATAGGTAGGTCCAGGTTGCCTAGGATTTTTGGTGGGTTCTTATGGCTAGCTGTGATCGCCTGATATCAGGGGGCTCTTCGTTAGCAAGGACAGGGAGCCAAGCACAGGGGATGGCCCTGAGTGTACCTGAGATTATTTGCTTAGTCTCCCTCAGCTGGACGTCCACCTTAGCTACATGTGCGCTTCTCATCCAGACTGGCGAGTAATATTCAGCTACGCTGTAGACAAGAGCTAGTCCTGATGTCCTCAAAGTACTCGCTCCACATCCCCAAGTCGTTCCCGCTAGTTTAGATAGGATAACATTCCGGGATTTTAATTTTTGTTTTGTGTCCTCTAAATGTGCGTTGTATGATAGAGTGCGATCTAATTTCACACCCAAGTATTTAGGCTTGTTCTCATGTCTAATCTGCTGACCGTTCATAGTGAGCTGTAATTTTGTATGTGCTTCTATGTTGTTAAGGTGCATTATGGTGCTGGTTGTTTTGTTGGGGTTTGGATGTAGGTTCCACTTGGAGTAATATATGTTCAGGACTTTGAGGTCTGCATTCAATGTTTCATTGAGATCGTTGAAATTTTTACTTTGGTATGCGATGGCCAGGTCGTTCGCGTAGGTAAATTTACGTGATTTGGTTTCTGGTAGGTCAGCTATATACAGATTGAACAGAGCGGGTGCTAGTGCCGAGCCCTGTGGCAGACCGTTATTCAGAACCACACTCTTGCTGTTCGTTCCATGAAGAGAGACCTTTATTTTTCTGCCTGTTAACACGTTCTTGAGTAACTTGTAGGTCTGTTTGCATTTAATGATTCTGGTTAGCTTTAGCAGTAGTCCTTCGATCCACACTGTATCATAATCTGATGTAAGATCTATGAGAACCAGTCCAGTTTTCAACTTGTCTTGGAAGCCTTTCTCAATGTAGGTTGTAAGAGACAGCACGTGATCGCAACAGTTTCTGCCTGCTCGAAAACCGGCTTTGTTTGTTGGAAGGTTGGCCTCAATATACAGAGTTAATCTAGTCAGTAATATTCTGTGAAATAATTTGTAGGAGGCACATAGCAGGGATATTGGTCTGTAGTTCTTTGGGTTATATCCAGTTCTTCCGGGTTTCAGCACAGCGATGACTTTTGCTTCTTTCCAGATCTTGGAGAGAGCGCCCGTGCTGATACATTCCATGCAGAGTTTGGCGAGCCACCTTCTTCCTAGAGTTCCCAATTCCTTCAAGAATTCTGGCAGGATCTCGTCAGGTCCGGCTGCTTTTCCTTTCGTCATTAGCTTCAGGGCCTGTGTAATTCCTTCTGTCTCCACTTCTTTCACAATGTCCATGTTGGTTGGATTATGGATCAATAGATTGCTTTGGTCTCTAGAAACCTCTTTCTTTTTAGCTGTCTTTAGTTGGATTTTGGAGGTATGTTTCAGGCCAGCTGAGTTCTCAGAGGCAGTGGTGCCAAGAGACGGCCTTTGAGGTATTGTGGCGCCGCCTAATTTTCTCAACAGCCCTTCAGCTCTTTCTGCTAGAATGAGTGAAATCAAGGTTTCCCATTGCCTCTTTCCATCTGCTCCTTCGTTCCTCATTCATGGCGTTTATCAGTCGGTCAGCAGTCTCAGTGTCCCCATACTTCTCAAATTTCTGCATTAGTGTTCCACATTCTTTCGTCCAGCAGGGAGTGTATTCCATCCTTGACCCTCGTGGAATAGCATAGCATAAGTTGACATAATGAGATAGCAGAAAAAAGAAACGAAATGACAGTCTCGTTTCACATTATGTTAAAAAAGTCGTTAAAAGGACTGATTATACTACTAACTAGTCATTGTTGTTATGATTTAGCGCAGCTAGTGCTACTTTCTATTGTTTCTATTATTACTGGTTTCTCTTGTGCTCATTATGGTGTGATTTTAAATGTTTTTTCGCACACTTTCTATGGTATTATATTAAGGTACTGTTATTATTTGAAGTGTTTTGCATACGATGGAATTTCCTCAAAAATCATTTGTTTATAGATCCTGCGGTTTTTAGTCCGAAGGCTTACAAAATAATTAAAGTAACCTAAGGACAACACACACACACACACACACACACGGCGTCGGAGAGCAACAGCGCGCTCCACAGCAAGGCGCGTTAGAGCGCTCGTCCATCGCATCGCGGCGGCATTTCCTCACCCTATACGTTGAGAAACTAGTTGGAGCAGCACTACATTAACGCGACTAGCACACGAAGAAAGTCAGCAAAATATTTGTTAAATGAGTAGCGAAGAGGGAGCTCAAGGGTTGCACAACCTTGGACCAGGCAAATTTCCGGAGTCTACCATCACCTTCACTCTCCCAAAATGTGTGCACCAATGCAGATGTCCCTATGTTTGAGACAAACTGATGCCAAGTTTTTAGGTACAAGCTGTTAATATTAGAGGTCACTGAGAACCCAGCGTGGCCCGGATATTCATTCCAGTCTTAAGTCAGCCGATCTCTCCTTCCTCTCTATGTCCACCTCCTCGTGTCTCTGCCAAACTGCTTTTCCACGCCTAGCAAGGAAGCGCAGTTGTAACACATTCGACTCGCATTCGCTATGACGGTGGTTCTGATTCGCCTCCGGCCATCCACATCTCTAAACCACTCCAGCCTAAGGCCGGGATGGTTCGTATCAAAGGGCACGGCCGACTTCCTCCACCCGTCTTAACTAAACTATCTGAGCGTGATCTCCGCCCCTAATGACCACGCTGTCGAATGGGCGTTAAACCCTAATCTTCTTTACTTCCTCATAAATCTTCTCAGTCCATTGCCGTGTCCATCTGTATATAACTCTGTTAACTTTCATCAGGACCCGTGAAGAGGTGTCTAAATTTATTGCAAGGTACCCTCCGCCATGCACCGTATCAAATTTTAGAGAGCCGCGGTGGAGTAGCCGAGCGGTCTAAAGCGTCTCGCTGCGGAGCGCGCGGTTGTCCCAGTGGAGGTTCGAGTCCTCCCTGGGGCATGGGTGTGTTTGTTTGTCCTTAGGTTAGTTTACCTAGGTTTAAGTAGTTTGAAAGCTACGGACTGGTGACCACGCAGTTTGGTTCGATAGATTTACAAATATCTCAACAAATCTTAGAGAGACGGTGATGTTCCTCTTGTTGTGAAGGTTAAGTGTTCAAAATCAAAATCGGAATAAAAATCGTAGAATTTGTCCAAGTTCGTAGGTAAAATACCCTACACAATACATAATATTACATACACAGTTACTTCCCTCTTGATTTGAAGATCAAGTGTGCAAAGTTTAATCGCAGTCGGTTCGACGGTAGGGCAGCGCATAAAATACGAACAAACATGACGCTGTCGCACACCAGCACTGTAGCGGAAGTAAAGCGGTGTTAAGTAAACACGGCAAGATGTAAAACGCCGACACATGCGTTTGACAGGGCCGATATGGTCATGACAGAGTGCGTAGGGGAAATATCAGCCGCTCCACACACATGATATATACGTACACGAGTTCATAATCGGTCAGATGCATATATGGCTTACACTTCGATTCCCTGACATGATCTAATGTCGGTACAAGTCTGTTATAGAACTTTGGCACTCTTCTACATCAGCTGACAGCCGGCGAGATGTCGACTCCTACGTAGCTCCGAGTTCGACTCCTGCACTACAACCACTACGGACGCAGAGGAACTACCTAGGAGGACTTGATTGTCCTGCACACTGGAACTCCAGCGTTCCCAGGGAAGACGCCTACCTGCCAGTAGGCCAGGAGTCAGCACACATCACGACCACACAACAATCGTTACCACGGTCCAGTATGAAGATGATGCGAGGCAGCAATTAGGGTGGGGACCGAGAACCACAAGTCAAGACGCTTGAATCTGTCATTCACACGTTCTACCGTACTTACGTACGGTCCCACAACAAGCGGCTTGGCAGAGCGGCCGCCTACCTCCGCACGCCGAGCTACTGCGGACGCAGCCGCCCTGCAGCGCACAGTACGGCAGGAGGCTGCTGACGGCCTTGACCCCCACTTCAGAATAAATGTTTTACCGAACAATATTCTTTCATTACGCCAACAGTGGCACCTGGACCGCCCCTACCTCTTCCTGCATGGCATACCGTGGCGGTTAGGAGTCTGACCTGACAACTAACTCGCTCTCCAATACCACCTGAGTGCGCGCCCTCCAACGGGTGCACCAGCAACCGCTCGATCCCCTGCAATGCGGCAATTTCTCACGCATCTCAGTGTTCATGGCGTCATCTCATGAACTATGTGTCGTAGAGTGATTAATTATGTGTACAACTTTCGCGAAAGTGTAAGCAATATGTTGACTAAGTTTCATTACTGACGAATAAATGAAACGGAAATGGCAGCGTATAAACAAACAAACATTCATTTCTATATATTGTATTGGAAGCTACGACAATATAGAAGAACAGTGTAATTATAAATTCACATTACATACTTATCTCCTATTGGTGACTATTTTATAGCCGCGGCCGAGCGCATTGAGGCGCTATGCTGCGATGCGCGAAGCCGTTCCCAGTCGGGGTTTCGAATCCCCCCTCGGGTATAGATGTTTGTTCCGTCTTTAGTACAAGGTAGTTCATAAATAGTTTGTAAGTTTAGGGACTGACGACCCCGTAGCTAAGTCCCACAAGCTTAAAAAATATTTGAAATGTTCAAATGTTTGTAGAGTCTATGGGACTTAACTACGGGGTCATCAGTCCCTAAACTTACAAACTACTTATGAACTAGCTACAACTAAAGACGGCACAAATATCCATGCCCGAGGGGGGATTCGAACCCCCCACCGTAGTGGCCGTGCAGATCGTGACTGAAGCGCCTCAGTCCCTCGGCCACCGCGGCCGGCAAAATATTTGAACATTTTTGACTATTTTATAAGAAAAATTGTTGACAGCGCTGACAGACAAACACCACTGAGTGTAATCGCCGCAGAAATCAATGCCAGACATAGACGAACGTAACGGACTGTGGTCAGGCCATAGTCAGATACTTTTTCGGTGGAGGGGGGAGGGAGGAGTGATGAGACAATAAAAACTGTAAATGATGTCATGTATTCTCACTTGTAAAGCACCCCCCCCCCCCCCCCGCCACTGGCCACTGCGCCACTGGCTGTGGCAGCTGATGACCGTCTCCAGTGTCTTGGTCAAGGGCAGACGTCGCCTGCAGCACATCTTCATGTCTCCGCCACACTGCCCACGCAGGAACAGACTAAAGTTGTCTGTGCGAGAAACACGATTCTTTTAAACTCACTCTTCAGTAATGGAATGAGTTCTTTTGAGATACACTGATGGCCAAACTGTACACTAATCACACCAGAACTTAGAGCCTTTTGAGAGGTGGTGGCCCTATTTCAGAATTATTTTCTCCATTTTATTTGGACACTATTGTCTGGATTTATTCCGGATTGATATCAATAGTATTATCTTGTTTATTTAATATCTTTCATTTGTCTTGTAATTATCAGAGGATAGGAGTTTGCGAGGTAAATTTCTGTTCACTGGGAGTATGACTCTGTTTTTGATTATTGTAAGTATCGCCGATGGGATAATTGTCTTCTGAGGCGGAAGGCGCTGGAGACACCAGCAGACCGACGAGTAATAGTGGAGGTAAAAAAGGAAATAGCTTTAAGCAGGAAAGAAATTGTGAAAGTAAAAAGAGATGTTAAAAAGAAGAGAGAAAGAAAATTTCAGTGGAAATAAGTGATATTAAGGAACAGGTTGATATTGTTGGGAAGTTGGCCAGTGAAACGAAACAGATTTCCACATAAGTTAGGAGAGAAGCGAAATTGGGTAGATGTGAAGCAGGAGCCGCTAGAAAGGTTGACGACAGTACCGTAAAGGCAGTGGCAAGAGCCAACGTGAAAATAGTTACGGTTAGTAAATCAGTAAATAAACTTAGAGTGCAGGGAGCAAATATCGTGATAGAGACAGAATCAAGATTTATTAGAACGGAAAACACTATTGCTAACCACGACAGTGAGATAGCAGATATAAAAATAAAAGATTGTGCAGTTGCAGAAGAACAGAAGAAGCTGGCAGACCAGCAGAAAGAAATGGACAGAAAATTGAACGAGACGAGAAAGGAAGTAATTTTAATCTCTTCTCAGTCCTCGGATGCCACAAGAGGTGTCAGTGACGACCATGGTTCGTCTCGATCGGTTAACAGAACCGACTCCACGTACGATAGGATTGAAAATAAGGAAAGGCGTGGAATGTCTCCATCGAGAGATACCTGCCTTCGTAGATGCGATTACGATTCCGCCCCTGATTCTGACCAACAAGGGGAAGGGAATTGTATTCGTCTCAGACACACTGAAAATTGTGTTGACACGGGATACTGCCACGTTTGTACGTGACAAAAGAGACCGACAGTTGCGCGAACGGCACCGGGACAGTTTTGGACAGAATGAGGAAGCGGGTGATTCATTCGACTTCAAACATTATCTTTCCGTTCAAAATATTCAAACTTACAAAGAAAACAACAATTCACTCCATCCAAAGACTTTCATGTCTCAATTCGAGGGTATATTGCCACATAACTGGTCGGTAAGGCGTCAGTTGAATTTTATATGCGGATATTTACAAGGGAGTGTTACTGCACACATGCGAACGGTCGCTGCTGATTGTACAACAGTCCCTCCGGCCGCGGTGGTCGAAGGGACTGTGGCGTGCCAGTCACGGTCTGCACGGCCACTACGGTCGGGGGTTCGAATCCCCCTTCGGGCAAGGATATATGTGCCGTCCTTAGTGTTAGCTAGTTCATAAGTAGTTTGTAAGTTTAGGGACTGATGATCCCGTAGTTAACTCCCATAAGCTATACAAACATTTGAACATTTGATTGTACAACACTTGAACAATTCAAGTCCGAGTTTTTATGATCATATTGATCTGCTCGTGCCCAGAAAAGGATCAGGGACGAGATATCTTTCGGAAAAGACATGGAAAGTGCAAGATTCAAGGACGCAGAAAAGTTTTTAGAGTCCTTGATTAAGAAAAATAGATATCTTGACAACAAATTCTCCGACCGAGAGATAATGAGATATTGCTTTACGTAGTTGTCGGTGAACCTCAGCGGGCAATGATTGGTAAATGCGATGGTACCATCGATTGATTTGTCACCGCATTAAAAGATGCAGAACTGGTCGAGTGTCGCATTGGTAGGAATCGTAAGGATAATAATAACGAACAGGTGGGAAGGGAATCAAGGTAACAACTCTCACAATTGGGGCCAGAAGTGTAAACCAAATAAGAACGGCAACAAGAACCGCGATTTGAGAATTCAAGGTAATTGGCGGGATCACGGTAGTAATAGTGGACACAGCGGTAATTACCAGGGTAATAATCAAAACGAGGAACAACAAGACCAGCATTGGCCCAGCCACTCTAATAACAACTGGTAGAATCAGGGCAATGGTAATCAGTGGCACCTGCAAGCAAACCAAGGACAATATCATAGTCCTCCACCACAGGGTGCAGCTGTGGTTGAAATCCGGCCACCTAATCCCGCCTCTGGTGTCAATGAGGATTACGGGCGGAACAAACACGACTGACGCGATGTAGCTGCGGTATGTGCGCATAATTGCACCGCGGAGGCACTCGCAAGTCGCGCACTGTATCTCCTCGAGTATGAGGATCTCCGCGAGATACTCCTCTATGAAAACAATCACTGGGAAAACCAGAAATTCATCCCATCATTGCTGTGAAAATCGGCAATATTAACCTAACTCGAATAGTGAATAGCGGTAGTCAAATCTCTGCTATCTCAGAATCCGCATATACCAAATGCATGAAAGATTGTCCTTGGCCTGTATTAAAAATAAAGACGGTAAAGGGTGCCATAATGGGCAAACAAACCGAGATACAACTACAGAGCAGGATGACAGTGCAGTGTCAAGGTTTCTCATGGGAAATTAACTTGTATGTTGTCCCATTGTTAGTTATAGATATAATCCTAGGAATGGATTTGCTAAATGAGCAAAAGGCTAATTTAGACATAGGATGGGGAGAACTTTACCTTGGTACAAACAAAGATATCACAATTAGGTTTAGTGAAATATGTCACAAAAGTGAGATACCGACCAATTGTAGAGCAGATGGTAATGTACACTGAGAACGAGGTACTAACCAATTTCATCCAATACGAGACGAGCAGTATGAAATTCTGCAGGAAGAAGTAATAACAGTGATTGACAAAATGGTCACCAATCAAAATAACATTTCGGATTCGGATAGGGAACAGCTTAGAACGATACTAAAGGAAAATGCAATTGTATTTTTTTTCCGAAAACAGGTGAGAGCCGTGATTTGTATATTCCTTTAAAATCAAACCACACAACAAGTTCGCTGTACCACCATAGTTTGTTGCGTTAACTCCACTCAGGAGAGCTACAGCACGTACTGTTAGCAAGGGTTTTCGTATAGGCTTTATAAAACAAGTTGGCAGGGACGAACGGATTATCTCAGATAATGGTCCTCAGTTCCGTGGGCAAATATGGAAAGACACGTTACTTCGACTCAGGATTCAGCCAATCTTTTCATCTGTCTACAATTCCCAAAGCAATTCTGCAGAAACGGTGATGAGTAAGAATGGCAATCTGTGCCGGGTATATTGCAGTAAAAATCACGCGGCTTGCGATGTATTCCTTAGAGATTTCCATTATGCAGCATAGTACGACGCGTCTTGCCCCTATCACGGTTCTGGAAAACTTTTAGCCTAATGACCTAATAAAAGAGATCGTGGATTTTCCGCCGACACGCCACCCTCATCACAAGGTGATTGAGTTAGCCATTCAACGCATCAAGGAAGTCGCAAGTAAACGTAAGCAAGATCCGGACAGCCATGCAAGTGATCATAAATTTGTAGCTGGGGCGAAGGTCCTAGTGAAAAGTTTTCGCCTTTGCAATAAAGAAAAGAAACTACGCCACAACTTCTTCTCTCTGTATAAAGGCCCACTGAGAATTCGAAAATGGTACATCTCTGTTCTGCCCTGCTGGAAACCATAAAAACCGGCAAAGCAATGGGGGTGCACCATATTAGTCACCTGAAACCATATCTAGAGTAAGGGGCTATTGTAAATTATTTAATGTAATATTTTGATAACAAATACTATGTGCAAATTGTATTGTTGTCCTATGTTTAGAATAAGTATTGTAGATAATAATATGTTTTGTTGTTGTTGTCAATGTTTGTAGTAGAGAAATAAGTTGCTCATGATGGATGGTTTTTCCGAACAGATAATAGTCATATTCCAGTCAGCGTTGCTAACTTGTCCTCTTGTTCTTGGCCAGAAAATAGGTTTCTGTGTCGAAACATACAGTGGCTGTCATATGTTCCTCATGGCAAGGTGATTTTTCAGTTCGTCGTCTGGTTAAATTGTTGTAAAGTCTATAGCCGTTGTTTACAATTGTACAATTGTGCGAATTTATGGAATTCCATCTTCGTTGCGTTTGGTGTTCTGGACTGTGGATGATTCTATTAGTAGACGCTGTATTCCTTGTCGTTTTCAAATTTGCGTACCGTGCCGGCGTGCGCGTGTTTAACAGGTTAAGTGGTTTAGCGTTTTTTTTTCCATTCTTACGATGTCTGACGGCTACCCACTTGAGATTTTGCCTTAGTTGTAAAGAAGGGGTTTTGTTGTTTCTCTATGGCCACGCTATGGTGTGTTGGGCCTATGGGATTTTGAGGTTAGTGGTCCACGGTGGTTGCCGCGAGGACAAATTGACGTTTGATAGGATAGTCGCATTTGGCGGTTGTCTTTTGGAAATGAGCGACAACAAAAATGTTTCTCCGCAAGTGTCCTAGTCCACCTAAAGAGATATTTGTATCAGAAACCGATGTACGTTACATTGCT
The DNA here is from genome assembly GCA_026315105.1 of Locusta migratoria. Classification (NCBI taxonomy): domain Eukaryota; kingdom Metazoa; phylum Arthropoda; class Insecta; order Orthoptera; family Acrididae; genus Locusta; species Locusta migratoria. Next base: position 499,684,102 of record CM048747.1, read on the forward strand.
TCTACCAGATAGTGTTACTTGAATGTTTGTAAGTAGTTCTGTTGTTAACACACCTTAATTAAGTTTCAGATGACAACCTGTATGACGAAACAAGGACAGGGTAGAAATTGTATTTTGCAGTCTACAAAAGGATGGAAACGAGGAAAGTATACAATCCCTTTCCTTTATCCCATATTTTCTCTCCATTCCTCTTCTAGCTAGCGAATTTGAGTAGAAACATATGTTTCTTCTTTTAATTCTATCGTAGAAAGTTATAGTTTGTTACAGTAGTGTTGGAAAGACTAGACTGATGCGACATCTTCCTTTTGACACATGGACGTTATGACTACTATCAGTACAGCCTATAGATAAAAAAGTAAATTGGGAAATATAATAATAGAATTTTTTGCAAAGTTAGAACATCTTAATTAAACTCAATGCTGTATAAGTGCATGAGTTTTGTGCAGAAAATGCAGAATGGTGGTGTATTCATCAACTCCAGTTGCACACCACACCACAAGCCAGAAACGGCGTCTGCTTGCAGAGACGAGCGATGGTCGCTTGGCAAGACACCCGACGGATGCAGGCAACCTGTTTCATGAATGATGCAGTGAAAGCAGAAAGGGAGAGTCCCCAGAGACTGTCTGTTTATGTTTGTGTGCAGGTCAGCTGGAGGAGCAATGACCCAAAGCACGCATCAGCGGAGCCCACACAATGGAGCCACTGGCTGTTGGCACAGAGTAACATATACAGAGAAGAAGCCTCCCCTAAACCACTGTCCTACGCTCCCCTTGTAGTTCCGTAAGATGCTAGCAGGTGTCAGGCGGATCGCTCGCTTAGGGTGCCTCTCGCACGTCAGAGGGTAGCGTGGAGGGGAGGGTGAGGGTAGAGCTCGTGCCGCCTGCCACGAGGCCACGGCTGTGTCTGGCTTGCTTCCGTGTGAGGGGAGGTGGTGGTGGGGGCAGCCGCTACCTGTCGCCTGCTCTGGCCACTTCAAAGGGCTGCTTCTGACCGCAGCGTCATCATGGGACATCTTACGGAACTGCTGGAAAACCTCCCTCCTCGCACCCCTGAGCGTAGGACCGAGCCCTTACGGAGGTTTCCCGTCTGTATATATTTGTCTGTGCTGTTGGGCTACGCCGATGACCCACCAACATAGTGGTGCGGCTTACAAGCAGACCACAATGGCAGCCGTCACTCAGAGCCCGCTGGACAGCCGCACGCTTCCAGGGAAAAACCACCACACTGCTACACACACCCCTCCACACCGATGGTGGGACAGGAGCGCTAGACTGCCTGACGCTGGCCGCGTAACATGGGGCAGCACAGGGCTGCAAAAACGGGTGGCGCGCCATGGGAATGAGAGGGTAGCACAAAAGAGACTCCCCTCCCCACAACCGGCGTGGCTGGAACAGCAGACTGCTGGACACCAAGTGCCAGACGACGAGTTTTCGACTGATAATGCCACTGCCCTGCTGTCAGCAGGGGACCACGCCTTGGGCGTTGCCCAAATACACCGCCGCTGCTCCAAGACGTCCCATCCGCGAGCGTGCGTTTGCCCGAGGGTATCTTTATCTGGAGGTTAAACAAAGACCTTGGATTGAGATCTGCGGTGCCGATCATCACCTGAGGATCAACGAGGAGGGGTCTGCATCATCGTAAAAGGGTGGGGCCTCCAAGCCTTACCTTTCAACCTTCACATTGGAAAGTCCTGCTCAATGGGGTGCATAGCTGTGCAGAACCTGGGAAACCGACGCAGTGCACAATCCACAATCGCCGTCAAGTCTTCTGCTTTGTTTGCCAGTGTGTGTGTGTGTATCATGTGATAGTCTTGGATCAACTCCGCAGTGTTAGGCTCAGAATTTAATTTGAATTCAGAATGTTATATTGTACTTTTTTCGGCATGAACTTGAAATGGACATTTAAATTTTTTTATTATTAATTAAATAATAATAACATTATGTATGTTTATACTAGGTAAAATTGTAGGATATTATAAATGATCTCTCTTATTTGTATTTTATGTCCTCATGGTATCTGTTTTATTTGTGTTAGTGTATGTTGTACAGCATTTATTACTAATATTTTAGCATAAACAGTGTAAAAAAATTTAAATTTAAATTTCTCTATACGAAACTGTTAGAATAGATACTTTGGGTCATTAATAGATCTTGTTATGTTATGTTTCTCTCCTTTTTCTTATTTTTGTTGGATGCGGGTGTTTTATTAAATTCTAGGGCCCAGAAGACCGACTAGGGACATTGTATGAATGTGTTTCGATCAAAAGAATTGTATTTTATTTGTGGTATTTGGGGCCTGGATAGCCAGAGCGAATTTAACCAATATAAATCCACTTCACTGTAACTCTCCAACAAACAGAAAGCTAGGGAGTGAGTGGGGGCCCTACAGCATGTGTAGGATATTAAATTTTCTTTAGTGTTTATAGGATGACTTTGAATGTTCTTTTTTAGAAAATATTTGACTGGCCATAATTATACTTAATTTTATAATAAATAGGAAAATGTTTCCTGTTCATTAGCCACATTACACCTTAAATGTGACCATTCACATCCAAAATTTTTGTGGATAGGAGGGCATTGAGAGGTGGTGGCCCTATTTCAGAATAATTTTCTCCATTTTATTTGGACGCTATTGTCTGGATCTATTCTGGAAGGATATCAATAGTATTATCTTGTTTATATTCAATATCTTTCATTTGTCTTGTAATTATCAGAGGAAAGGAGTTTGGGAGGTAAATTTCTGTTCACTGGGAATATGACTCTGTTTTTTATTATTGTAAGTATCGCCGATGGGAAGGCGCTGGCGACATCAGCAGACCGGCAGTTTCGTGGTTCCGCAAGGGGGCGGGGGTTGCTGGCGGCAAGTTCTCTGAAGTAGCTTCCAAGGCATTTTGCCGACACCGCCTGGAGGGCTGGGCGTGTCTGTGGCTGACCTGAGGCCAGGTAGTTTCTTTTGTCGCTATGGTGCTGTATTGTGTCGGGGGGCTCTCCGGTCACGACGCACCGGAAGGGCACTGGAGTACAATGAGCAGAGTCAGTAAACGTTGGCGTCGTTCTGGTGTGCACATGCTCCCGAGGTTATGAAACACCGAGGGCAGGCATCTGCGAATGTTTGTGTAAGGTGCCAGAGGTGATTTCTGGAGAAGTTAGAGCGGCGCTCTCGCGACGGGACTCTGGCGTCTGGTCGGCAGTAAAGTCATTTCAGCGTCTGCAAATTCGTTCCAATGGGCCGCAAAATTCTATGGATTTCTGATAAATGCTGGCTTACGTGCAGAATCCAGCATGGAATAGTTTCGTGGGGGAGGAGCCTGGCGTGTTCAACAATAGCTCTTGTATTCCATTGGTTTCACCATTAAGCAAAATTTGTTATTGGCTTGACGTCACCGATGGGAGGGTGTTGAGAGGAAGATTTTTGAGTTATGAAATTTTGATGTTGAGAGAAGTGACTCTGGTCTGGGTCACGCACCTGGCCAGATCATGCTGTCTTGAAGTCTCTGGCTGGAGTTGTTCTTCTATCCAGATCGTGGACTTTGAATTATTTCAGTTTGCTTTCTTCACAGTCAGGTGTAAGAGTCCTGCGTGGCTAATGCAGTATAAATTGAAACTTGTAATATTCTGAAGTGCGTGTTAAAAGTCGACCACTGTACGAAACAAGATCTTTTTTTTCATCACTAAAATTAGCAAATGAGGTCCGTGTGAACTACTGGTTACTCCCTGCTGCAAAGCCTTGTTACCTGGCCCAAACTGATAACTGACTCATTTTAAATTACTTCAATAAAAGGAAGTTAATAGAACAGTGGTCAATATACATAGCAGCTCACATGTTATTACACACAGACATTAATAAGCAAGCCACCACTATTAAAGTTATCTTAGAAAGGTGGCTAAGAAAACATTTATTGCGCAACGGAATTTAGGCATAAGAAAAATTGCATCTGAGCTTGTTCTCAGCACTTGTGAAGAACAATATTAAATAAAAGAAGGAAGGTGCTCTAAAACTACAATTTACAGGCAACTTACGGATTATGCTGAACTTAGACTTGTTTATTCACATAGGAAACGAGCAAAATGGGATACCAATTTTGTTAATACAATAAAAATGCATCTCTTACATGGATTAACGCGGACGGTGCCCAGCCTAAATTATACATGATTTAACGCTACTGGGGGGAAGGATTCACAAGCAATACTCATTCTCTCACACACACGCAATGCCACAGCGAAACTCACCAAAATCAGCGTGCTGAGACGAGGCGGAAGCAGGCGCCGCTATCGCAGGCGAAATACAGCAAGTAGGAGTTAGCACTAAACACAATATACAAAAACACTTTGAAGCTGGCTCTGGTCTGTCATGACTGTTTTGAGATGGTGAGTGTGTATAGCCAAGTTAAATTACATCTGAATGGGACCGTGAGCAAACGCACTAAAGGCGACACAGGGCTACGTTACATGAATGCACTCCACTGAATGTGAAGTGATTGAAAATGGGATTCATTATACAAAATCGCGGTGGATTCTTAAGTTTCGGTCGGTTAGAAATCGATCTAGGTACTGGTTTTATATGAGAACTGGCGTGAATACAGGCGGCTAGCTGCAAACCCCGGAAGTCGGAACTCGGACCCACGTGGTTCCGAAAACCGATAAAATTGAATAAATTCCGTTTCCGAATAATAAAGAAAATGAACTAGAGCATGTAACCCACAAAAATGTTTCGAATTATATAAGTAAGCGAATGAAATACAGCTACACGTGATAGGGAGCGATTACAGAGACGGATGAAGTCCAGTCTCAAGAAACTCGTAAAAGTAAAATAATTACAAAGTCGGAAAAGTAAAATTAAGAATTACTGCATGCAACCCATAGAAATGTTTAGAATTACATAAGGAAGCTATTGAATGAGGTTGTACGAGGCTCAGAGATAATTAGTGACAAAGACAGAGTGCGTACTACAAGTCGGAGAAGAAACAGCAAAATTAAAATAGGTGGGGAGAGAAGATCGCGAAATATTAGTGGAAATCAGAAGTATACCTGCATAGTTACTTGCCTGATGGGCATGGAACAAACAAGAGTGGAAGCTGAAGGCTTTGATCTATGAACCATTCACGTGGAACACGTCATTCATGGAAGGAAAGGATGAGAAGAATTTTACATGCACTGAACAAAAATGAACATATAACCTATTAGAAATCGGGCCCCACAAAGCTAGAAACTATTACACTATTTACACAGAGTTCATACACCGCCACATGATCACACAAGGTTTTAATATACCAGGCCGTTATCAAACTGCAACTAGAATCACACACACCACATTTATCTATTGGAAATCACTGAGTTGAAGAACAAGAACACATTCCCACACACGATCGGAGAAAATATTGCAAAAAATGATTTTAAGTTCACGAGTTAAATGTGCTAGACAATGAAAGGCTACCATCTCCAAACACAAGAGCGGTACCAACCTTACCTCACCAGAAGACCAGCACAGAATGAACAGCCGAGCGGCCACTTGGGCGTGAAAAGCTCCTGGAAGCTGGAAATCTCAAGAAACAGAAACCCACAGGGAACGGAGAGCGAGTAGACTTGAGCTGGAGAGGGCTCGCCGACTAGGTTGTAACCAAAGGGTGTAGAAACCTCTTTGGTAGTATCAGCATCTAACGACACTGAGTCAGAGAGAACGATGCAAAGCGAGCTATCACTCCCTACATTCAGACCCAAAGATTCTCGCACATCCACTTAATAGTAAAATAACTGCACTTTCTCACAGGGGCAGTGGCGTAGCGGAGAAGCTGTACTTATGCCACATTAGTTAACATAATAATAAGTTACTAAAGTAACAAAATAAGAAAAACATAGCAATATTAACTAATATTTTAACACATGAAGTAAAAATGCTATTCCTCAAGCTTTGAAAAGAGTGGGGTTCAAGATTTAACAAAATGATAATTTAGCGGCATTAAATAAATTATAACTTTACAGAAATATACAATAAATATATGGAAGACGACAGACGGTCTTCTTTCAGTGTTCGCTGCCAGCTACACCACTCGTAATCAGAATTTTTATCGTTTCTTGAGATTACAGTTTTATTTTCACTATAGTATTATAATCGTGTTAACCGAAAAAAATAAATTAATTTAAAAAAATATCCTGTTCTACTCGTGTCATTCCATATTCACGATCGCTTCTGTCAACACTGCACTGCCATCAGCTGGTCTTCTCCAACTCCAACGCTGTTCTATAGAAAGAAGGTAAGGATGCGCCAACACAACTGCTGCGGAAGGGGCGTTAAATAGTAGTAGTTAAGTGAGAGTTTATCGTGTGCCAGAGGGGACGTTTTTGTAGATCAAAATAGACTTGATTCGGAGTCGGGGTTACAGTACACTTTATTTTTATACTCCCGTACAGTCCTCTTCACCTCCGAATAAGAACGACAACCCACATCCATTTGAACCTGCTTACTGTATTCGTCTCTCGGTCTCATTCTGAAATTTTTACCCCACACACTACCCTTCAATGCTAAACTGACGATTCCTGCTTGCCTCAGAATGTGTCCCACCAATAGAACTCTTCCCTTACTCAAGATGTACCAGAAATTTCTTTTCTCTCAATTTCTGTTCAGTACTTCCTCGTTAGTTACGGAATCTACTCGTATTTTCTTCAGCATTCGTCTGCAGCACTATATTGCAAAAGCTTCTATCCTTTTCTTGTCTGAACTCTTTAACCTCCACGTTTCACTACACTTCAGAGAAATGCTTTCAGAAATGACTTCCAAACATTTAAAGTAATGTTAGATGTCAAATTTCTTTTATTCAGAAAAGCTTTTCTGATATAGCCATTCTGCATTTTATATCTTCTTTACTGCATCTGAAGTTACTTTGCTTCCCCAATTACCAAAACTCATCTGCTACTTTTATTGTCTCGTTACGTAATCTGATTCCTTCAACATCGGCTCATTTTCTTAGACTTCATTCTATTACCTTTGCTTCCCTCTTGTTAATGTTCATTTTATACCCTCCTTTCAAGACACTGTCCATTCTGTTCAATTGTTATGCGTCCCTTTCATGCCCCGCGATTCTTATAACTGCTTTTTCGTTTTTTTTTTAATAAGTTTCATATAGCTTTACGTTCCCTATAATATACCCCTGTTACTATTTTGAATTTGAAAGAGCGTATTGCTGTCGTCGTCATTGTCGAAAGCTTTTTCCAAATCTACAAAAGCTAAAAACGTGCGTTTCCCTTTCCTTAACCTATATTGTAAGGTAAGTTGTATTGTGATTATTGCCTTACATGTTCCCACAAAAGCTAAAAACGTGCGTTTCACTTTCGTTAACCTGTATTGTAAGATAAGTTGTATTGTGATTATCGCCTTACGTGTTCCTACATTTCTTCTAGCCGGTCGTGATGGCCGAGGGGACTGAGGCGCTTCAGTCACGGTCTGCACGGCCACTACAGTCGGGGGTTCGAATCCCCCTCGAGCATGGATATTTGTGCCGTCCTAGTTCGTAAGTAGTTAATAAGTAGTTTGTAAGTTTAGGGACTGATGACCCCGTAGTTAAGTCCCATAGACTCTACAAACATTTGAACATTTGAACATATTTTCTATATCCAAACTAATCTTCCTCATAGTCGGATTCAACTAGCTTGTCCACTCGGCCGCCCGCGGTGGCTGAGGGGACTGAGGCGCTCCAGTCACGGTCTGCACGGCCACTACGGTCGGGGATCGAATCCCCCCTCGGGCATGGATATTTGTTTAAATGTTTGTAGAACTTATGGGACTTAACTACGGGGTCATCAGTCCCTAAACTTACAAACTACTTATGAACTAGCTACAACTAAGGACGGCACAAATATCCATGCCCGAGGGGGGAATTCGAACCCCCGACCGTAGTGGCCGTGCAGATCGTGACTGAAGCGCCTCAGCCCCCTCGGCTACCGCGGCCGGCATGGATATTTGTGCCGTCCTTAGTGTTAACTTGTTCGTAAGTAGTTTGTAAGTTTAGGGACTGATGACCCCGTAGTTAAGTCCCATAAGCTATACAAACATTTGAATTTGAATTTTTTTTCAACTCGTCTGTAAATAATTTGTGTTAGTGCTTTGCAAACATGACTTCTTGAACTGATAGTTGAGTAATTTTCAGACTTGACTGCACTTGGTTTCTTACTCTATATATGCCAAAATTAGTGATTCACAGTGGATCATTTTGGAGATCTCAACAGTTCCGTGAACAAATTATTTAAGTCTTAATTTATTTCAACAAACTCATTGTCGATCGCAGTGGGTTATTGAGTGCCTTGCGCCTGCCTGTACTGCCTGCACTCCAGAGCGGCGACACGTGGCCCCCACCTGATATGAGCCGGCGTCTGCAGGCGGCGCCCGCTCCCACACACTTCTGCATTCCACAGTTCTTCCTCGGGTGTCTATACTTTTCGTACATGTCCAATAATTGTATATATGGCCCCAGCAGGCAACTAATAGTTTAAATGCGAACGCATTAATGCGCTCGGTTCCCTGCGGCAATCCAGTATAGGCTGAGAGCAAGGGGAACTAATGGGCAGGAGGCACTACCATCGTAGCGTGCTGTATCTCAGAATTTGGTATGGACGGAAAGCATGCCTGTGTAGCTTCATTGGTTTGCCGGGCGCCGTGGCTCAGCGCGCTCTGTAATAAAAAAGCTGAGCCAACAACAACGAACAAACACGATCAGCGACCGCAAGGAACGGAACTACCCATAGAACAAAACAAAACAAAAATTGTTAAGGCGACCGATGGTCAGACGCAGGAAATCCGGATTCGAATCCCAGTCCAGCACAAATTTTCAACTTTGCCGTTGGATTTATCTCAATGCCTTAAAACGGTAGAAATGTTTAAATATTTCAAATTCTTCATTTCGAGGCAACAAAACTAGCACTACAAGCTAGTAGTTAAAAAGTGCCACAAATAAAGATGTCCTCTGCAGCCGAGGCGGTTACGCCCCTCAGTGCCATAGTTCTATGGTCTTGAAGTTGCATCCATGTATTCAGGAAGAAGCCTACTATATTTTCATTTAGTTTTATTTGTGACAGCTGATTATTAAGACGGTATTTTGGCACTTTAAGAACACACATTCTCTGACCATGTTAAGGAATTTTCTGTATGGGAAAAACTTTTTTGTTATTGAAGTTATGTGAGCACATTATGTGAATAAAATGTTACGAATACTCCAAACTTTCTTCCACTCCAAACCAGATCTCTGTCTCAGTTTTTTAACAGCAGATAACATCAGTGAAAAATGGCTACTATGACCCGGTCGTGCGACGCGTGTTTAATGGTGGCCCGTAAGGTTCGTTAATACTGTTTATAATTTTTCTGCCAGCTACTTATTTCTAAGACAACAGATACAAGATTTAAGTGTATATCGCGGCGAGGAAAAGTATTTTAAATAGGCACTCAGTAATGAAAGAGGGCCAAAAGTGATTTTCTATTACAGAAACTATATCACAAAAATGACCTTTTTCTCTGACGTAGACTGAGTTCCTGATGTGATCCTCATTACGAGTTGGTTGCTGCCAACATTTTTATTACAATGTAAAAAAATCGAAAAAATGTTTTGTAGATATTTACGATTGTAAATTACGCAAGCCTACATACAGCTGAATCCGTCAGTACTTCGTTTAATTGGATGGTAGTGAATCTAACTTGCTATTTAAGAAAATAATCATCTCCAACTTCCATGGTGAAATCCTGCCAGCCGGCCGCGGTGGCCGAGGGGACTGAGGCGCTACAGTCACGTTCTGCACGGCCACTACGGTCGGGGGTTCGAATCCCCCCTCGGGCATGGATATTTGTGCCGTCCTTAGTCTTACTTAGTTCATAAGTAGTTCGTAAGTTTAGGGACTGATGACCCCGTAGCTAAGTCCCATAGACTTTACAAACATTTGAACATTTTGAAATCCTGCCATGAAAAAAGAAAAGACATGATTTTCAACGGTGACCAATAACCTGTGGTTGGATTTACCTTTCTGCCATAACAATCACAAACATCACGATGGAAAGCATCCACAGCAAACGAAACGATATTATTAATTCCATTATCCATACCTTTTTCCACAGGAGTTTCACAATTTTCGATGTTTGACTTATCGAATATTGGCAATTGTGGTTTTGTTTGTATCTCAGACTTAGTTATTGGAAACCAATGGGCCAAAAGGCACGAAACCTGCTTTCATGTAGACTGTCGTAAGTCAGTCCTCAGGCTGCCACGGTAGAGTGGCCGAGCGCTCTAAATGTTCAAATGTTTGTTAAGCTTATGGGACTTAACTACGGGGTCATCAGTCCCTAAACTTACAAACTACTTATGAACTACTTACGAACTAGGACGGCACAAATATCCATGCCCGAGGGGGGATTCGAACCCCCGACCGTAGTGGCCGTGCAGACCGTGACTGAAGCGCCTCAGTCCCCTCGGCCACCGCGGCCGGCCCGAGCGCTCTAGCCGCTTTGCTGTGGAGCGCACGGTTGCTCGCCGTCGAAGCTTTGACTCCTTCCTCGGGTATGGGTGTGTGTGTTGTCCTTGGCATGCGTTATTGTAAGTAGTTTGTAATCCTATGGATTGATAACCGCAGCAGTTAAGTCTCTTAGTTTTACAAACATCTTCAGGGTAACATAACGAGAGGGTCTTTTACGGTTATGATTTCGCTGAGGTTGAAACGTGTCCATAAAAAATTATTTTTGTAAGAAAATGTCTAATATTGTGCCTCCTGTTTTGTACCGAGTAACTTGCTTGCAAGAAAATGTATAATATCGCTTCTACTGTATGTATCGATATGTGTACTTTGTGAAAGTTTCATCTTTGGCAAAGATCTTGTATTGCATAGCATTGTAGCTCGCACTGAGAGAGAGTAGCACTTGTGGTTCAGCTCGCTTAGAGAGCGGTTGAGTTGTGTGTATGGCTCCGATGTAGAGCAGAGGCTGCTTTGCCAGCAAGTCAGAAGTTGTATTATGTAGGTAATGTAATGCTGATTATTAATAATAAATAACTTGACCTTTCTTTCATGTTTCATTTACGTAGTTAGAAAATTAACCTACTTCCTTCATTTGATAATTAGTTATTAGTGGATTTAAAGTGCAGCATTGATTTTAATAATATTGTTGAACAGATTTCGTTGTTGGTGCCATAGTAAATGATAGTTAATTGACTATGAGACTAAATTTCAATAATTAGAAACTGATCTGCATAAAATTCTCACAGTCAAGCTTTAAGAAAGTGATTTGTGGTTTTTTAATACCTTTCTCGCAGTCAAAATTTTTGAGTATAGTCAGTGTCTGTTTCAAATGGTGACTTGTCACAGTTGTTCTTTGTTTAAAATATCCGTTGCGCACATAATCAGTTTAATGCACTGTTTCTTATTTAATAGTATATACATCAATATCAAGGCCATAATTAAACCAAATTGCTGTGTTAATGAACAATTTGTTGTCTGATTTAACGATAGATTCAACATCCACAACACACGCACAGATTTTATCTGGCGCCCTTTCTGCCAGGATAGTTCACAAACAGGATCGTGACGTAGTTAGATACGAAGCCTTATTTAAGTTAGTTTGTCTTTTCCACTAACCAACTTACCTTTTGGCTCTTAATTTAATTTTTGTAGCACCATCCTCTGTTATAGCAACAGTAGCATAGTAATTGTTTCTGTAGTTTGTTACTTACCATTCTTGATAGTGTGTAGCATTGTTTATAGTAGATTAATTGAATATACTAATAATTGCATTACTACTGAACAAGTCTCTCTTTTACATTGTCTGATGTTTGTTGTGATGAAAGTTCTAGTACCGCGGAACTCGTGTGATAATTAACGGTTCGCGTAATCTCGATTGTGACTGTATGTTGCACTAGCCCGATTCAGTCTATTGTTCTCTCATAATTACCGTGTGTAATTTTCAAAAATTGGCAGTAGGTGAAAATAAATATTAGTGGTCACTTTACTGCAAAAAAAAAAATCTGTTAACAATGTCGAAGAATAGGAGAGCCCGCGCTGATGCTAAAACTGCTTTCGAAAATGAGACCTTGAATGATACAAGGAGAGAAGAAGAATTTTCACAAGAGCCTTCTCACTGCACTGATACAAATACGACAGTAAATACCGTGTACGAAAACGCGGAACAGATTAGTTCAGGAATAGACAATATGGATAATGATAAAGTACAGGATTCGACAATACAGAATTCCGATTCTTGTAACGTGGTTGGGGAAAATAATGCATCGCTTCCGCCTAGCTCTGCTGCAAAAAATACCTGTGCGACAGCTATGGAAAACGTATTACCAAATGATTTCATGCAGATATTATTGTCACAGATCTCTAAGTTAAATGAGAAACAATCTCAGAAATTAAATGAAAAACTTGAGAAAATAGAACAGACGTGCGATTCGAGGTTTGTGAGTATTCAAAGTAGTTTTAATAAAATAAATGAGGACAACAATCGGTTCAGGGAACAACTGCTCACTACTTTCAAACGTGAATCTCAGCAAATAAGACAAGATATTCGCGACGAGATTAATCCGGTTATGGAAAGTCTTGCGAGTCGAAAACGTGGAAAGCCTTGCGTCACGAGTCGAAAATATAGAAACCACCGAACTCGCTCAATTGAAGCAACAGAGTAATCTATTTGATGAAAAGTTGCAGAATTTCCAGTCAGTCACGACGGAACAGATCAACAAAATTAGTAAACAGGTTGACGATATTACTGTTAAGATGACCCAAATCAGTGATAACACTGACAAAAGTTCTGATGTAACGCATCCTACCCCGTTTAATGAAACTAATGAATATCTCGCCCTTGACCGTTTCAAACAAGGTCAAATGACCATTAATCAGCAATACAAGGCTGAGGTCAGAAAATTAGATGATCGCGTGGCGCGAATAGAGAGGAAATTTGACCACACTTGTGGAAATCCATACGAAGACGTAGAAGAAAATTTGAACGAAAATGACAATGATAATGATTCGGACCAAGTAGGTCCCTTGGTACGTGAACGAAGTGTTCCTTGTAGTAACAACAATGAAGACGCGGTGCGTAGTTTACGCCCACTTACACCGCACAGGCGAAGGGAAGCGTTTGACTACAAGCATTTCCTGACTGTACGTAAATTCAAGACATTCAAAAACTCTCCGAATGACTTGCACCCTAAAGAGTGGTTGCAGCAATTTGATTATTGTCTGCCCCCGAATTGGCCACTTGAGCACAGATTAGAATTTATATGTGGTTATCTGGAAGGCGAAGCAGCCACCAGAATGAGAGCTATCGCTCAAGAATGCCATAGTGAGAATCAGTTCCGACGCTCATTTCTATCCGCATACTGGTCGGAAGCGGCACAAGATCGCGTTAAAAACAGTATTGCGACGTTCAAAACTTTTGAACGATCAAATTTCTCGAGCCCGGTGGAATATTTCCAACATTTAGTATATAAAAATCAATTTTTATCGGCACCTTACTGCCCCGCTGAATTAATTAGAATTTGTTTGAACAAATTGCCTCTACACTTGCGTCAAATTGCCATTGCGGCACGATGAAGCCTTTAGAAATCTCTTACAAGACTTAGAGGAAGAAGACGAGGAAAATTCCTCGCGCAGTCGACATTTTGAAACAGACAGATATAATCGCTGGTCGCATCAAAGCCCACCGCGTTCTAACGTCATCCAGAGCACGAGGATCAAACAAAAAGTAATTCTTTCACTAATGAAACTTACAAACAAAGTCGCGACAATGAGAACGGTGATTTTCAAGATCGTGAAAATAACCGTGGAAGTTTTCGTGGCCATAACCGAGGTGGTGGCTTTGGTCGCGGAGGACGCCACAATAATTATTATCATAACAGTAATACCTCAAATGATACTAATTGGCGTGAAAGACGCAATACTGATAGTGATCGCGAGACTGAAAATAACAACAATAACGCTGAGAAGCGTAGTCGGGAGTGCACACGCGATAATTCTCGTGATCGCCTTCCACGACACGAAAACACAAATCGGGCCCAAACCAGATCGCGTACCCCAGAAAGACAAGAGCAAAACATTGAAATCAGACCTGCCAATCCACGCTATAATTCGTCAAAAAAGGGCCGCGTCAGGTATGACTAGCGGACTCGACGGCAAATAATTCGGCCGTACAGGATTTGTGTGATCCTAACTATACGCTGAAACTTGTTCATTGTGAACGTCCTCACGGAGAGGAAGATTACGATGAACAACCTCCCGAACAAAACAGAATAGTAGTTTGTGCAGAAGTGCACAATACTGATGTTGGTAGCACCTCAGTAAGTGATAAGGCAAAGCCGACACAAATTGTGTCAAAACCTAAAGCCGTTACTCCTGAAAGCAATGACAGTAATAAAAATGGTACTAGCAAATTTAACGAAACAAATGAAAAGGTATCGAACAAACGTTATACTGCCCTACGGTTAAACGAGATAAGTGTCGATCAGCAATATAATGACGACAATTCAGATTGGGAGACAGAAGCTTCTTCTTCAGACTCTGAAGAAGACACTATATACGAAATAAAATTCTTACAGTATCAACCAACAATTGCATATGACAGACCGATCATGTACTTTGAAATGCAGGATACGGTACTGCCACACAATAATGCAACTAACAGTGACCTTGGAACAGCAAAAACTGATTTCAAACAATCAGATTTGCAGCACACCTCTGTCGCTGATTGGATAGATAATTACATGTCTTCTAATGACGATGATAGCGAATGCGAAGTTGATGAACAGTCAGGATTTGAAAAGCATTTATCTTGTGAAAGCCTCATTAATCTTGGTAACACTTGTCTCAACAAAGAAATTTCTTATGAACGCTCTACCGAAGACGTAAAATTTGTACAGTTAGATGACATAAAAGAGGCACTATTAGAAGAGAAGGTAGAATGTCTCGATATTCCAATTCACCCTATTGTATCTGTCAAAATTGGCAAAATCAATCTTTCTGCTGTCTTAGATTCTGGTAGCCCAGTGTCAGTAATTAGTGAAGTGACTTTCAAGAAATATCAGAACTTGCTTAATGGTCCCACTCTGCCTTTGCATTGCACTAAAATTCGTGGCGTCATTTCTAGCAAACCTGTCGAAATTCGACAGCAAACATACGTAGAATTTTCATGTCAAGGTCATACCTTTTCTGCCAACCTATTGATTGTCCCCCGCTTAACTACACAGATAATATTAGGTGTGGACTTCCTATCCAAGTACAAGGTTATTTTAGATTTCAATACGGCTAGTGCCACTGCTTTTGTTCAGGAAAATGCCATACAAATTAAATTCGAAGACTGGATTACCAGATATGAAGAAGGTGCCAGTTGTTTAAAATTTTTATCTACTTCTAATGTGACGCAGGATGTCAAACCTGATGATGATATAACAGATAAACATTTCGAGACTGAACGAATTGACTTGATTTCTGACATCATTAAGAACAAATTAGTAGAAGTTGAAGGTGCCTCAGAACGTGATAAGGAAGAATTGTTCCTTATCTTGCGGCGTTATTCCCGTGTATTCGCTAACAGTCCTGGTACCATAAAAAATTTTCTCTATGAATTTAAGATCAAAGAACATAATAAATTTTTTGTACCTCCATATCCCATTCCGATAGTATACAGGGAAAGAGTTAAGGCTGAAATTCAGTCCATGCTCAGTCAAGGTATAATTGAACCTGCAGTTAGCTCATATAACAGTCCCCTACATATTGTTGAAAAAAGAGATAAGTCAATTCGATTAGTGCTCGATTCCAGACAAATTAACACTATCATTTTACCTGAAACCGACCGACCCCAAACCCTTGAAGAATTGTTACAAAAATTCTATGGTGTCAAAGTTTTATCCTCATTAGATCTTAGGTCTAGTTTTTGGCAAGTGAAACTGCACCCCAATTGTAGGAAGTATACCGCGTTTCTCTGCTTCGGAAACTGTTATCAGTTCCGTAAATTGCCTTTCGGACTGAACATCTCCTCATCTGCTTTCATCCGTGCAATGAATGCCACACTTCCTGAGCACTTAAAACAACAAATCACAATTTACGTTGATGATATTCTAATTGCAGAATCTTCCTGGGAAAAACATAACAGTACGTTGGCATCTTTACTTGAAGTGTTTGCTCAATCCGGGATTACTGTCAACTTAGAGAAGTCACAGTTTGGTCGTTCTCAGATTAAATTTTTAGGGCACATTATTTCTAAAGATGAGATCCAGCCCGACCCCGAAAAGTTAGAGGCGATAATGAAAATGCCTGTTCCCACCACTAAACGCCAATTAAGAGCTTTCTTGGGTTTAATTAATTTCTATCGGCGTTTTGTAAATTTGGAAGACCTAACTACTCCCAGATTATATGAATTAACTGGAAAGAATACTGTTTGGTTGTGGGATGAAGCTGCCCAAAGAGAATTTCTTTGCTTAAAAGATGCACTCCTTCACGCACCTATTCTGCACCACCCAGATTTGTCTAAGAACTTTTGCATTTCCACCGATAGTTCAAAATTCGGACTTGGCGTTCACGTATTTCAAGAGGATGAAGAAAATGGCATTGCCACTCAGAGAACCATTGCGTTTGCTAGTCGCATACTCTCCAAGTCAGAGCGGAACTATTCCATCACTGAGCTTGAAGCTTTGGCAGTAGTTTAGGCATTTGAAAAATTCCGTTATTTCTTGTTTGGCAGACACACTAAAGTTTACACGGATCACCGTGCACTTCAATTCCTCATTTCGGCAAAACTTAACCATGATAGACTTAGACGATGGGCTTTGTTCCTTCAAGAATTCGATTTCTCTGTAATTTACATTCCTGGTAAACAAAACATCGTTGCAGACTCGCTATCTCGTTCGCCTGTTGGGCTCATCAAGGCGACAGAAGAGGCATACTTAGAAAATAACTTTACTATCCTCTATATGCAGCAAGTTGCTTTCGAAAATTACATATCTGCCACATTTTCTGACATTGCTAAAGAACAAGATAAAGATCCAATCTGGCGAGATATTAAAATAAAATGGCACGATAAATATAATGTTTCCATCAGACAATTTTACATTATCCATAATAACATTCTCTTCAAACGTAAAGCCCCCGACAGTCAATTTTGGTTAGTGTGTGTTCCGGAGGAATCCGTGAACAAATTGATTTGGTATATTCATCTCAGTTACGGACACTGTGGTGCCAAGAAGTGCTTCGCGAAATTACGCGAATCTTGTTATTTCATCAACATGGAGAAACGTATACGCAATGTGTTATCTCGATGCAAATTGTGTCAGAAAGCAAAGCCGCCGACCATATCGCATTCTGCTCCACTTTTTTCCGATTATACCTTCAAAATTAAAGCAGTTAGCAGCCGTTGACCTGTTTGGACCTCTTCCGAGAACTAACAATGGTTTCTCTTTTGTCTTCGTTGCTATTGAGCTCACATCAAAATTTGTATCTTTTACTCCGCTCCGCCGTGCCACGGCGAAGACAGTAACTAACGCCTTTGTCAAAAACTTCCTAAAAGATGTTGGCCATATAGATAAAGTCATCTCCGATAACGGACCTCAATTCCGTTCTCATGATTGGGCACGGATGTTGCGGCGCAGAAACATCAAACCTGTGTTCATATCACTTTATCATGCTGCCTCTAACCCTTGTGAACGAGTGATGAAAGAACTTGGAAAACTTTGTAGGCTGTATTGCTACCGACGACATAACACATGGGATAGATATCTTCTGTCATTTCAAAATATCATAAATGAACTTCCTAATGATTCTACAGGTCTTTCACCAATTCTGGTTCTGAAAAACAAGCAACCTCCCGACCGTATCAAGGAATTGATACCTTTTCCTAAACACAGAAGCCTACGTCATCATGAGATCATTGAATTGGCGCTTAAAAACGTTAAGAAAGCCGCTGAAAAAAGGAAACGCTCTCAACTCTATGTAGGACAAAAGGTATTAATTAGATCCCACCACCTATCCCACAAGGGAAGATCTATGATACACAAATTCTTCTTACTGTACAATGGTCCGTATCGAATCAAACGTATCATCCACGACAACGTCGTTGAGGTAGAAACTTTAAAGACGCACAAATCGAAAGGCATACACCACATTTCCAATATTAAAATTTTCAAGGAATGAAGATGGGGTAGAGAGTCCATTAATCTGTTTTGGACACACCAAGTGGCGATTGGTGCCCCGTTCTCGAGCTGAGTGTCACTATTCTTCCGCTTTTCCTTAGTGCGCTCTATCTACCTCTTTTTCTCACTGTTACTTTTCTCTAACTCTGAATACTTATGCTCTGTGCTACGCACTTATTCCCAATTGGGATTCCCCCTTTGCCCCACTATCAGCTTGTCTGATAATTGGCTGAATAGAACCGCGACCCTTTACGGGCCGGATCTCAAACAGCCCGCTCCACTCCTCGGAGTGGAGAATAAAAAGAATAAGTTTTTTTTTTTTTTTTTCGCAAGTCCCGGAGATAAATTAAATTGGTCCCAATCCCCCGGCTCCGACCAAGGTTTTCGGGAGGTTTTCCTTGGTTGTAAGGCGTATGCCGGAGCTGGTAAGCCCCTCCCACTTATTCCCAATTGGGATCCCCTTTTGCCCCACTATCAGCTTGTCTGATAATTGGCTGAATAGAACCGCGACTCTTTATGGGCCGGATCTCAAACAGCCCGCTCCACTCCTCGGAGTGGAGAATGAAAAGAGATAAGGGTTTTTTTTTTCTGGGATATTGTCATACGAAACTATGATTATCTTGCAATTTGCATATAACGAACTCTGTGGCTGTGCAAGACAAATAAAATTAATGGAAATGTTTGATTGAGTAATCTAATTAAGTTCCTATGTTTCAGAAAATATCAGATTTCTCTTCTGTATTACTAATTGCATAATTTACGAACTTCTGAGTGAGTGAAGAAGATTTTGAGTTGACATAAGCATTTTGTAAGCCAATTAAGCAGTAAAAAAGAAAAAGGATATTCTGGAGGATGATGAGTAAGGCAATACACAATATGTCATGGTGGTCTTTAAAATGCATTATTGTTTATGGATAAATGATGGTAAGGGAGGTATTGGTAACAGTCAAAGATGTTTGATAAATGTAATTATGTGGACGAGAGTATACAATGATTATGAAGCAATTATGAGGAGAATCGCTCTGTTGCTAATGATGCTATGCTCTGTTCTTTTCTTATGTGCTTACTCGCACTGCCCTTTTGTGTTTTCTATTTGTGCTTATGTGCACCATTTTGTATGTTGATGCATTGTGCCTTCAATGGCATGTGTGATTGGTGAGAATCATATCCTTCTGATGCTCTGTAATTATTTGTAATTATGTGTAATGAATATTTCTAATTATGCTTGCAGCAATGCTTATTGCTCTTGTAATCAAAGCTTACCGCTATGCTCACGAATTGTATACCTAAGCCCTACCACTATGCTAATTACTTTTATAATGAAGCTCAATGACAATGTATGGTTATGCTTATACGTTGCACACAGCCATGTCTCATGCAAACTTGCAGCTATGCCATAAATTGCGCCTAGTTAAGTCTAGAAAGATAATGCACAGAGATACTTTGCTTTTGCTTACTGCTATCTTCAAAATTTTATTGATGAACTTGTTGATGAAAATCTGCAGCTATGCCCAACAAGTAGTTTCGTCTATGATTACGTTACTGGATGATTTATTGTGATGTACAGCTATTAATGTGCCAAAACTTGCCTTAATTGTTTTGTCCAACCCTACTGCTGATTCAGACAGACACAGACATGACCTAATGACTTGAACCTCTTTTGATATTCTCACGAAACTACCCTGATGTGTTGTACCTTAAGTCAATGAAATGTGTAACTCAGATGAGACAAAATCCTGGCCATGGCAACATATGTAATTTAAGTGTTATGATTTGGTGGTAATGCAATCCCCATCATAGTCACATATGTTAATTTAAAGACTTGTGATCTAGTGGAAATGGAATGTTAAGTTATTTGAAATGACTTCATGTTAATTGCTGTCATTATGACTACAAATTTACTTTATATGACCTAATGCCAAATTGATAACAAGTACCCTGGATGTATTTCATACGATTATGTGTTTGTAAAGTAATATGTACATAGTATGTAAAGCCTTATGCCTATATGAAATGACACTAATTTTGTAGATACTCTAGTATAAGAATTAAACTACTCATTAGTATTCAAATGTGTCCGTCTTCAAGACACTACTTGTAATGTAAAAATATGGTTTAATACCATGACCCCATCTGTACCACTTGAATTTGGGGCAAAGTATAGACATGTCCTAATCAATGACTTTTCTTTCAGTGTAAGCTGAAATATCATGACTATGTTACTAATTTGTGTGTAAAATGCTTTATTTCATGTACTTTGGACACGCATGGGAACTGGCGATTTCGCACACGAGATTCCAGAATGCACACAGAACAATGGACGTGTTATTATACACCACTGATTTTGGGCCTTTTAATGAAGATGTTTGTTGGAAGATTTTTGGCCACAAAGTACTGTCCATTGCAGCCTCGGTCAACCACCACCATTTTGCTCTAATTTTGGCTATGCTGATGCAGTCTGCTAATAGCTCCGTTGGTTGGAGCACACTTGGTTGTCGAATTGCATGGAGGAATTCATCAGAACCTTTTCCCCATGAATTCAACTTCAATGCAACCAGCCAGCTCGCCTACAGTGTGGTGTAATCTTACAGTGTTTTGTGTTCGTGTGCAGACCTAAAATGAATGTTAGGGGATAATTGGCTATTCGTGTGCAGACCTAAAATGAATGTTAGGAGCTAATGTGCTATTCGTGTGCTTATACTATTCAGTGCCTCCCATTGCAAACGTTGTCCACAGGTTCATTACAAGTGTTTAGGTATATTTCATGGTTCTTTTACATTCAGTGACCAAAATAAAATTGTGCTCTTGATAGATACATATGCTTTCAGAACTATAATGAGTCAATACCCTTTAGTCTGAAATGTCATTGTGCCTATTCGATTGACAAACGTTATATTGAAATCCTATTGTGCCGAAGCAGTGACATTATTTTGTACATGTTCAGAAACCTATGTAGTCAAAAAATTTTACATGTACGTTCTAGCATCCATGAAAATATAGCATCTTAAATGCATCACAGAATACAAAACTGACACTTTATCTTATACTAAGTGCACTAAAAGAATTTACATAGACTACATTCTGCACAAGATACAAATGTTCATTTTATGTTAAAAAAACTACTGTGTATTACTTGTAATTACCTTATTTTCTCGAAAAAACAAAACAACGATGACATTAGTTAAACTATCTTTTGTAAAACTTTGTATATGTTCATGTTTATTGTTGTATTTTTTCCATTTGTTTATTACTTCTAGCTATCTCATTTTCTCCACTGTATCATTTGTCAAACTATGTTCTTTGAAATTCTATATATACTTATGTTTATCATTATGTATATTTGTCATATATTCCATTTATTGCTGATGTTCTGTAAATTTTGACATTTGCTTATACCTGTCACATCCTGTACCACTCCAAGCATTACTCTTGTTGGTACTCTTTTTCAAAATTGCATGTATTTATGACTGTCACTTTTTTTTAAATTTTCTATGAACTCCATCTGTTGTTTTGATCTTGAATATCTTGTATAAAAATGTTTATCAGGTTTTCATATTTTTCATGTTATATTTTGGATGTCATTAATGGATTTTTGGACTTGAAATTCAGTAATTTTGCTGGCTAGGCAATGTCATTGGCATCACCCACACTACAAAATTTTAATAGGTAGGAGGGGGGTGATGAAACGTGTCCATAAAAAATTATTTTTGTAAGAAAATGTCTAATATTGTGCCTCCTGTTTTGTATCGAGTAACTTGCTTGCAAGAAAATGTATAATATCGCTTCTACTGTATGTATCGATATGTGTACTTTGTGAAAGTTTCATCTTTGGCAAAGATCATGTATTGCATAGCATTGTAGCTCGCACTGAGAGAGAGTAGCACTTGTGGTTCAGCTCGCTTAGAGAGCGGTTGAGTTGTGTGTATGGCTCCGATGTAGAGCAGAGGCTGCTTTGCCAGCAAGTCAGAAGTTGTATTATGTAGGTAATGTAATGCTGATTATTAATAATAAATAACTTGACCTTTCTTTCATGTTTCATTTACGTAGTTAGAAAATTAACCTACTTCCTTCATTTGATAATCAGTTATTAGTGGATTTAAAGTGCAGCATTGATTTTAATCATATTGTTGAACAGATTTCGTTGTTGGTGCCATAGTAAATGACAGTTAATTGACTATGAGACTAAATTTCAATAATTAGAAACTGATCTGCATAAAATTCTCACAGTCAAGCATTAAGAAAGTAATTTGTGGTTTTTTAATATCTTTCTCGCAGTCAAAACTTTTGAGTATAGTCAGTGTCTGTTTCAAATGGTGACTTGTCACAGTTGTTCTTTGTTTAAAATATCCGTTGCGCACATAATCAGTTTAATGCACTGTTTCTTATTTAATAGTATATACATCAATATCAGGGCCATAATTAAACCAAATTGCTGTGTTAATGAACAATTTGTTGTCTGATTTAACGATAGATTCAACATCCACAACACACGCACAGCTTTTAAGGTCATCGGTCCCAAGACTTACATACTACTCAAACTAACTTATGCTAAGGACAACACACCAATATCCGAGGGATGACTCTAACATCCGACGCGATCGGCCGCGGGATCCGTAAAAATAATAGCGAATCAAATAATAGCTTATACAACGATAAAAGCGACAAAAGACAAAATCACATCTTACAACGATTGATCAGGACAGTAAGCTACCTGAAACACGTCTATTTGATCGGTAAGATGGCTAGTCATACAATAGATTGTGCAGTTACGCTCTGGCGTGAGTTTCATACAATACCTACAGTCTCACAAAAATGTACCTACGTTTTCCCTACTTTCTCCCTACCACCTCTTTAATGCCCCTACATCAGGGTCGTGGCCTGGATTTGGGTCTGCGAGGAGCTGAATCAAGGAGTCCGGCCAGCAGACGTTAACCAATTGATTAATGTCATATGTTACAATTTTGAAAAAACTTTAAAATAAATATTTGGCATCATGCTTCACTTGCTAGATACGTTTTTCCAATGACTGATCGTTACTGATTGATGGAGTCAAGTGTAGATTATGCCGCGAATTCCAAGTGCTCTGTTACAAGAGGATTACTGATTTATCGATCTGACAAGGGTAAACCAAGAACCTGTCAACCATAGAGAGGAACAGCATTACATAATTAGTTTCCCCAAATATGCCGCTAATTCCGAATGCACTGTTACACGAGGATAACAGTTTAATTGACCGCACAAGGATACATCGAGACACTATCAACCATAGAATAGGAAAAGCAGTAATTATTAGTTCACAGTCAGCACAACAAAGGAAGTCCGTCACTCTACATGATTCGATTTTCAAAAAGTAATGCTATGTTGACAACGAATATCTAACGCTTTGTCGATCATAACGTTGGCTGTCGCAAATGTTTTAGCGTTTTCTTGTCAGCATCTTCTCATTTACAAGTACTAACTAGAATATCATCCTGACGTAAATAAATAACACTAGTCAAGGCAATAAAACGTCTTTCTTCGTGGAAACAATGAATTTTCCTTGTGGTGACATTTTATAACACCATTTCCAAACCGACTCTCCAGTCTACAGATATACATTGAAATCATCATGTTTCGCATCAATTTTAATGTGTCTGAAACTACATTTTCAAATTAATATTGTTTAGTATGAACAGAAAACAATTATGCCCTTCAAAATATCATTGACTACTTCAAACTTTGCCACAATTGGTCGGCTTCATTCCCGCAACTATTCAGTTGCCAACAATACCCGCTAGGCATGTGTCAGCGATTGTAAAATTTTACCAAAGTACCTACGCGTTGGGGACTTTTGCATGAAAATTTCCTACACGATTTTAATGCTTAAAATTACCTACGGGTAGGGAAAATTCCCTACGTCTGGCAACACTTCCTAAGTGTAAGAATCACGTACGATTCATAGTTCAGAGATATGACGTAATAAACAATGAAATGCGCGAAAAACTGCTGCATTGTAAGGAAAGAAAATATTTTGTGGTGGTAATATATTGGGTGAAAGGTGTTTATTTTATTGAAGAAAAATGTGAGTGGAGGTAAAAAAAAATGTTTTACTTGTTATTAACTGTGGTGGCTGTTGTTGTGATGTTTGAGCAACATAACAAACCTGACCTTAATTTCGTGGTTGGTTACGTTAAACTCGTGATTAATGCAAGTGGTGTAGTTAAATTTTGAAAATATTTAGCAAGACAATTAACAAATACTATTGCCCTATCTGACAAACTTTTCAAAAGATCACTCACCTTTCCTTTCCTTACAAAATCTCCTTCTGAGACTGTGCACACACAGAGAGCAGAAATGAACTGACTCAATTAGTACGCTAATGGTACTGATAATTTAGAAAATTGTGAATAGTAGGATTTTTAACATCAAGTGATTGGCAAGTGGGTGCAGTCCAACCACTAAGCTCAGTATCTGATAAAATTAATTCATTCAAGCAAATATGAAGTGTAAGTAAATCAGTTTTAATCAATGCCATGCATACGACATTAGTACGAGTTTGGTTCTTTAGAGGATAGATGTGGCGGTGGCTATTATTGTTGAACTCAGTACAAAACGAAATAGAAAAATTATTCATTAAGTCAACTGTCTGTTATCTTTTACCATCAATTTTAGCAAAATTGTCTCTAACAATTAATGATACTCACTTGATTATAAAATTGTGTAGTAATATTACACATGCATTATTGAGGATTGTCATATTGATTATGAATGTTCAAATAAGGTAGCAAAAGTACTGTTTAATGTTCCTGTATTTAAACAAAATATAAACATGCATTCACAGCAAATTACAACCGACAGCATTTAACTTATCTTATTTATCAGTCCAGCGACGTGGTACTGTGCAGTCATACAAATGGTATATAAATTCATACATAAATCATTTTGATGGTGGCTCCTCCTTTGGCAGCTTGCTAGCAGTTCGCCGTGATGCTTCGCGAATCGCGTAATTAATCACGACCGTTAGCAACCGCGATGACGCTACCGCTTTTCGGACGTCTGGGACGGTTTACCGAACACGTAACGAATTTCTGCCTCAGCAGAACGAACGAATAAATGTTTCATTAAAATCAATTCTTACTTCACGTATGTTCACTGGTTTCACATAAACTTTCATATCGTTGCACTTATAACAAATTAGAACTTCCACTTTGTTCAACTTTATTACTTATTTTGTTTGAGCACTCCGCGGACCGCGTACGAACGTCTGATCTACGTCACGGGGCGGCAGATACTGCTGCTTGCCTGCTCTCCCACAGGCGAGCGCTGCTATACAATAAAGTCTCTGATCTAAGGAGCCACGTCGATTACTATTCAGATTGATATTTGATCTCGTTTGCAGAGAAGTATTTTACATTGACAAATTAAACGTAACAAGTAATCACAGTCATCTAGAAAACATACAAAGTAAAAATAAAATAAAATAATATATATACATAAACAATTACAATACAGATAATAAATAAATGACAGAAAATGTTCACAGTTACGTACATTCATCGTGCATCACGATTATTAATTAAGTCACATAAGAAATTAATTACTACATATTCACTATAAACAGGTTCAAACGAATATTATGTTCAAAATGAAGCTCATTCCTCGTTATAATGTAAAGCTTACCTTAAGGGTTACCTCACAGCATTTAGCGACAATGCTGCTCATTTTCTCCTAAACCACTGGACCTATTTCAGTCAAATATGGTACACACATTCCTTACCATGAGGTAACAATTGCTGCAGCGTTAATAGTCACATACGACTCATGATTCATAAGATATAACGACATAAACAATGTTGGTTTGGCTGGTTTGATGCAGCTCTCAAAGCTACCCTGTCCTGTGCAAGTTTCTTCATCTGAGAATACGTTCGGCAACCTACATCCTTTTTAATCTGTCTACTATATTCGTCCCTCGGTCTCCCTCTACGATTTTTACCCCACACAATTCCGTCTAATGCTAAGTTGACAATTCCTTGATGTCTCAGAATGTGTCCTACCAATCTCTTCTCTTAGTCAGGATATGCCAGAAACTCCTTTTCTCCCCAATTCGGTTAAGCAACTCCTCATTAGTTACGTGATCTACCCATCTAATTTTCATCATTCGTCTGTAGCACCACATTTCGAAAGCTTCTATCATCTTTTCGTCTGAACTCTTAATCGTCCACGTTTCACTCCCATACAATGCTTCACTCCAGACAACAGCTCTCAGAAAGAACTTTCTAACATTTAAATTAATATTGAATGTTAACAACTTTCGCTTCTTTAGAAACGCTTTTCTTCCCATAGCTATTCTGCATTTTATATCTTCTCTACTTCGGCCATCAGAAATTATTTTGCTACCCATATAATAAAACTAATCTACTACTTTTATTGTCTCATTACATAATCTAATTCCTTCAGCAACGCCTGATGTTCTGACCTTACATTCCATTACCCTCGTTTTACTCTTGTTAATGTTCATCTTATATGTTCCTATCAAGACACTGTTCATTCCATTCAGTTGCTTTTCCAGATCCTTTGCAGCCTCTGACAAAATTACTATGTCATCGACAAACAGCAAAGTTTTTATTTCTTCTCTCTGAACTTTAATTCCCTCATCAAATTTCTCCTTGCATTCCTTCATCGCTTGCTCAATGTACAAATTGAACAACATTGAAGAAACGTTACAACCTCTGCGTCCCTTTCTTGCCCTTCGACCCTAATAACTGCAGTCTGGTTTTTGTACAGGTTCGCTCCATATAGTTTACCCCTGCTACTTTCAGAATTTGAAAGAGTGTATTCAACTTCCAGCCGACATTGTCAAAAGCTTTCTCCAAATCTACAAACGCTAAAAACTTAGGTTTGGCTTTCCTTAGCCTATCTTTTAAGATAAGTCGTAATGTGAGTATTACCTCCCATGTTCCTACATTTCTCCTAAATCCAAATTGATCTTCCCCAAGGTCGGATTCCACAAGTTTTTCCATTCTTCTGTAAATAATACGTGTTAGTATTTTGCAACCATGATTTATTAAACTGATAGTTCTATAGTTTCCACATTTGTCTGTACATACTTTCTGTGGAATTAGAACTACAATATTCTTTTTGAAGTCGGAGGGTATTTCCCCTGTCTCATACATCTTGCATACTAGGTAGAACATTTTTTTTTATGACTGCCTCTCCTAACGATATCAGCAGTTCAGACGGAATATCATCTACTCCAGGGGCCTTGTTTTGACTCAAATCTTTCAGCGCTCTGTCAAATTCTTCTTGCAGTGTCATATCTCCTACCTCATCTTCCTCCACTTCGTCTTCATTTTCTAGAATATTGCCTTCAAGTTTATTTCCTTTGTATAGACCCTCTATATATTCCTTCCACAGTTCAGCTATCCCCTCTTTGCTTAGTACTGTTTTCCGTCAGAGTTCATGATATCTCTTTTATTTTCCTGTAGGCGGTATCTACCTTTCTCCTAGTTATACATTCTTCTTCGGTTCTGCATTTGTCCTCTAGCCACTCCTGCTTAGCCAGTCTGCACTTTCTGTCAATCTCATTATTCAGACGTGTTACTCCCTTTTGCCTGCTTCACTTGCTGAATTTTTATATTTTCTCCTCTCAATTAAGTTTAAAAAAAATGTTCAAATGTTTGTATAGTCTATGGGACTTAACTACGTGGTCATCAGGCCCTAAACTTACAAACTACTTATGACCTACTTACGAACTAGGACGGCACGAATATCCATGCCCGAAGGAAGTTTCGAACCCCCGACCGTAGTGGAGACCGTGACTGGAGCGCCTTAGTCCCCTCGGCCACCGCGGCCGGCAATTAAGTTTAATATATCCTGTGTTATCCAGGGATTTCTATTAGGCCTTGTCCTTCTGCCTATATGATACTCTGCGGCCTTCACTACCCATTCTTCTTCTACTGTATTACTTTGCTCCGCTTCAACCAATCCTTGCCTTATGCTCCGTCTAAAACTCTCAAGCACCTCTGGTTTATTCAACTTGTCCAGACTCCATCTCCTTACTTTACTAACTTTCTGCAGTCTCTTAAGTTTTAATCTGCAGTTCATAACCAATAAGTTATGGTCAGAGTCTATATCTGCCCTTGGATATGTCTTACTGTTTAAAACGTGGTTTCCAAATCTATGCCTTACCATTATAAAGTCAATATGCTACCTTCCCGTGTCTCCTGGTCTCTTCCACGTATAACCTTCTTTCATGATGATTAAACCAAGTGTTCGTGAACATTAAACTGTGCTCTGCGAAAAATTGTACCAAGCGATCTCCTCTTTCATTCCTTTTTCCCAGTCCATATTCACCTACTACGTTTCCTTCTCTATCCTTTCCTACTACCGAGTTCCAGTCCCCCATCACAATCAAGGTTTCGTCTCCCTTAAATTTCTGCATGATTTCTTCATCTCCTCATACGTTTCTTCGATATCCTCATCATTGGCCGTGCTAGTTGACATATGAACTTGCACAATTGTGGTCGGTGTTGGTTTTGTTTCTATCTTTCCTACGATAATGCTGTTTATAGTAACTTACTCGCATTCTTATATTCCTATTCATTATCAGACCAACTCCTGCGTTACCACCAACTGTTTTTGTATATATAACCCTGTACTCACCTGACCAGCAATCCTGTTCAAACTGCCACCGAACTTCACTAATCCCTACCATATCTAACTTTCACCTATCCATTTCTCTTTTCATATTTTCTAACTTACCTAAGCGATTAAGGGTTAGAACATTCCATGCTCCGACCCGTAGAATGCCTGTTTTGTTTTTCTTGATGACGACATCCTCCTGAGTAGTCCCCGCTCGGAGATCCGGATAGGGGACTATTTTACCTCCGCAATATTTTACCCAAGAAGACGCCATCTTCATATATTCATACAGTAGAGCTGCATGTCCTCGGGAAAAGTAACGACTGTAGTTTCCCCTTGCTTTCTGCCGTTCGCGTAACTGTGTGGCAAAGCCATGTTAGCTGATGTTACAAGGCCAGCTCAGTCAATCATCCTGACTGTTGCCCCGGTAACTACTGAAAAGGTTGCTGCCCCTCTTCAGGAACCACACGTTTGTCTGGCTGTCCACAGATACCCCACCGCTGTGGTTGCACCTACGGTACGGCTACCTACATCACTGAGGCACGCAAGCCACCCCACCTCGGCAATGTCTGTGGTTCATGGGGGTGGACATAAACAATAGGAATCGCAAAAAAAACTGCCACATAATGAGGGGTGACTTTATAAATACGCCATGAAAGTAATTATCGACTCGCAACAAACTTTAAACATAGTTTCAAACCCTTATTAAACTTTTTCTAGCTGACAACCATAGCAAAATGGTCAAAGGAAAAAAGTTTCTCGCTTACTACTTTTCCGCTGTTTATGGACTAAAACTACGACATTCGGTTTGACGTTTCAATCTATTATTTGTACACTACACATTGTAGCCGCAGGAAATTTTAAATACAGTATACACATATGTACCCTCGAAATTATATCACAGTACGACACGTAGTTCAAGAGATACGAGCATAAAACAGTAATGTTCATGGAAAACCGCCCCATCACGCACCAATCTATTACGTCTTTACTACTAATTGTATTCCCAAGAGATTTTACAGACCTACAGGTCTTATACAAATGAATATATACCTGAAAATAACCGAAATAAATAAATACCCGGGCAACGCATGGTTTTCAGCTAGTAACATGGTGGCCGAGCAACTGGCTTGTCACAATACGCCAGTCACTACTCTTGATGAACTGTGGTATCGTGTTGAAGCTGCATGGGCATTTGTACCTGTACACGCCATCCAAGCTCTGTTTGACTCAATGCCCAGGCGTATCAAGACCGTTATTACGGCCAGAGGTGGTTGTTCTGGGTACTGATTTCTCAGGGTCTGTGCACCCAAACTGCGTGAAAATGTAATCACATGTCAGTTCCGGTATAATATATTTGTCCAATGAATACCCGCTTATCATCTGCATTTCTTCTTGGTGTAGCAATTTTAATGGCCTGTAGTGTAGGTCGTAGCTGGGCGCACAGTGGGCTAGAGTCGCTCAGTAAACAAGCTGGGTTAGCCCATAAGAAATACACCGTCTCCCCAGCATCCTGCAACCGTAGGGCAATGCACTACATGGGCGGCAGACGCCTTCGGAAGTAAGTACTGCATTCTGAGGCCGTTACGACTGAGTAGAAGTTATTACGTGCCCTTGCGTGTGTCAGTTGATGGGGTGCCAATACCGAAGCCCCACCTCCGGCTTTCTACTGCTTCTCGCAAAGTCCGTTCCAGAATATTTGCTCTTGGCCACAAGATATGGGACAAAAAGTAGTAACACACATGGAAAATTGACAAGAAAATAAATGTGGTGTTCTCCTGAAATCTCTCACCTTCATCGCATGTTATCAGCAAGAAACAACATATTGCGTAAAATAGTCAGAAGAAACTGGGGTACAAAGGCAAAACCAGCTAAGACCACAGCTCTTTCTCTGTGTTACGCTGCAGGAGAATATGCCTTCTCCGTTTGGCGTAGCTCCGCTCGTACTAAACAAGTGGACGTCACGCTCACTTGACTAATTACTGGGTGAAACCCACATCAATGATAAACTCTCCCATCTAGCGGGAAGTGCCGCTCCAGAGCTCAGGTGTTAGGCAGCCGCCTGCAGAGAAACGCATAACTGTGCTCTGACAAGCACCTGTTGCATGCTTACAATCCTCGTCCTCCACCTCTTAAGTCCAGGAAATATGTGGACAACAAGAATCATTACTCAACAGTTTTGTTCAGTTACTTGTGTGGAACATGAGGTCTCAACACAACTGGATGTCACCATCAGAAAATCTCGATGCTGGTTTCACCGAGGAATGGCCTGTGTGGAAAACCATGAACTGGCTCAGAACTGGGGTACAAGATCAAACGACAATTTGCACAAAAGGGGTTATGAAACTTCATCACCCCTTTGAGACTCCGGGTTTGAAAAATCTTGGAGCACTTATACCAATGTAGACTATGTCCTGCAAATTGTACCACCGATTATCTGATGTCCTCTAACCTTGAAGCTGTTGCGATTGCCATATACTCGGCTAAAGTCGCCTACGTAATCATACATATTTCATTTTATTTCTCTTTGTTAGGTCTTTTTCCTTCACTGTTCATTCTTAAGTGTATAGCACCATAAAAAAATCGCACTGACGTGTTTTACGGCCAACTTTAGATTTGTAGTTTATAAGTTTTTGTGAACATTTCAGATCAAAATAATAATCTAAATAATAAAAAATTATGGTGATATGATTACGACTCTACTATTGTGGTAATATCTATGCACCCAACAGGTAATATTCTTTCTAACCGTATTTTCACAAACAGCCAAAATTATATGATATTTGAGTTTAACTTTGACAAACATAGTTCTTTTTGAACTTTTACCTCTTCGAACTATGATTTTAGTATCTCTCCCGCCAGCAGCAGTGGCCGAGCGGTCTGCGGCGTGCCAGTCGCGGTATGCACGGTCGCTGCGGTCGGGGTTTCGAATCCCCCTCGGGCATGGATTTTTGTGCCGTATAAGCTAGTTCATAAGCAGTTTGTAAGTTTATGGACTGATGATCCCGTATTTAAGTCCCATAAGCTCTACAAAAATTTGAACATTCCAATATCTGTTCCACATTTTCATTATATTTTTCCGTTAAAATACTATTACCTGTCTTGCCATGCTAGTTCAAAGTTTATTTTCTTTGCCTGCACTGGTTACGAATGACTATTCTTTATTCTTTTATTGATACTATAACACATTACCTAATACAAAAATGGGTCCTTATATGTTACTAAATTTTTTGTACTAGTACGAATGACTATATCCTGGAACGAACGTATCTCACTAGCTGGCCGCTGTGAGACGGTGGGCTATGCCCCATCAGCCAGCCAGTGAGCTACGGGATCGCGACCTACTCTGCGTGACGTGGCGTGGCATGGCAGTGCACAGGCCTTCTCTTAGGACGGTGTTATTTCAACGCCATCTGTAATACAAAACTGAGTAAATTTCTCAACGAACAACCCAGAACGAATATGAACAAACAACCGCATACATATATATTTCCTCTTGCTTCCTAAAATGTTTTCATACACTCTTGTTAACTGAACACAACTATATTCTGCAAGATTTAGAGTTGTTCAAAGGTACCAGCGCTTTCTCTGAAAAGTGATTTTTTTTGTTTCGAGAACATGTCATAAAGTACATAGCAACGAATTGTTAACATATACTTCTTTATCACATGTATATAAACTGGGGAGAATTCGGTATTAGCACACTTATTCCGTTTGTGATTTTAGCTGTATTAGAAAACGTAATCACGGTTTGAAATAGAATAAAATATTTAAATGTTCCAAAGAAAATACAATATGTTGGCCAATATAATCAAAAAATAATACGAAATATAATAAATCGAACTTAATATATGTTTCTGGAAGGATGACAGAAGAGTGATGTCCTCTTCAGATATCGGAAATAAACATTCTTCGGGTCCGACTCTCCGCAAGGGGGACCCGGGTATGTCTTCGCGTAAATAATTCTTCCTCCATGTTCGATTTTGGTCCGAATTATTGTTCGTTTTAATTGTCTTCTCTTACCCGTATCGACCCAGTTACGGGGGGCACCTTGATGTGTTGCGTAAGTATTTGGCAAGGTCTGGTGATTGGTCTTGTTCTGCGTTCATTTCATTGATTCGATCGTGTTGCTTTATACGTCGTGTCGAGAGTGATAGAAAAACTACTTGGTTAGCAATAGGAATATGTTGAATAACTTCTAGATCCATGTAGGAGACTGGGCTCCGCACCTTTCAGCTCCTAACTCCAGGAAGGTTCCAACTGTGGGGCGGATTGGTAAAAATGCTTCCTAAGTAGTTAGCAAAGACAGACCGGTACTTTGCGTGCCGTCTCATAATGTCGTGTCGTGTTAGAAGGAACGTCCAGAAATCTATCACTTCCTTGGGTCCGTCTCGCAAAAGGTAATGGGTGGCCATGCCCTTTATCCAAGTGACTGCATGCATCTTCGATGATGGGAAATAAGTCGCATCCGGATGGAATATCATCTTCGTGGTAATCATGTTTGATGGTACCCGGAGATAAAGGGCTAATATCTGTTGGACTAGGTGCCATACGGCTGCCGCCTCACCGCAGAGCAGACGGTGTTCGTCGGTGTCGTCTTCGTTGCACCTCAGGCAGAGCGGGGAGTCCACCAGGGAGATGGCGTGGAGTCTGTGACGCGTCGGATATTTACCATTGACAAAGTAACCAAAGGCTGCTTGGATCTGTCGTGCCATCGCTCTAGGAATTGGTAAAATTTGTGCAATGTGTGTTATACGGGATGCCATATAGATATTTATGAATTTCACCTTCTGTATCATGTCCATCGCTCGCAACAACTGACTTCGAACTCCAGTCCTGATGTTCTGAAGTATTCGCCGAAAGTTCATGGCTGTGGTACGACGGATGTCCGGAGTAAAAATTATTCCCAGGCAGCGGAGAGTCTCTGTAGTTCTGAATGGGGCTACGCTTCCATCTGGGAGTCCCTGTCCAATGTTCATCGCGCAGGATTTGGTATATTCATATGGCTACCCGCTCCGCTGCCATATTTCTCGATCAATCGCGTCGCCTCCTGTGCCTCCTCTTTGGTACGTACGATGAAGACGAGATCGTCTGCGTAGGCGCGGCAATTGAATGTATGTCTCCGCAGGGTGATCCCTGATAACAGACTTTGCAAGCCACAGAAAAGGGGTTCTAATGCGATGGCATACAGGATCGTTGACAGAGGACAACCCTGTCGTACTGATCGTGCGATTGGTACTGGTTCTGACGTTCGTCCATTGACCATCACCGTCGACGAAGCTCCACGAAGGAGGCCATCACCGTCGACGAAGCTCCACGAAGGAGGCGCATAATTACGAGGACAAAGGCGGGAGGAAAAGCCATCCGTTCCATGACCTTTGCGAGGAAATAGTGGCTCACGCGATCGTAGGCGTGGTCGAAGTCAATAGAAATCATGGCTCCCTGCAGTCGACAGACTGTTGCCGTGGCGATGATGTCTCTGTAGTCAGATAGTGTTGTTTGTATGTTGGTGTCTCCACCCAAGGACGTCTGTGCGGGTGAAAAGACTTGATACAGGACTCGCCTGAGTCGCATCGCGAGTATCCGTGAAAAAAATTTGAAATCAGAGTTGAGTAACGTGATCGGCCGATAGCTGTCAGGTTGTCTGCCTCCGGCGGGTTTTGGTATCGGAATAATGATGCCTTCCAGAAATTCTGGCGGTGGTGAGGTTGTATTGGACAGTATCTCCTGATACATCTCTCTCCATCGTGGGAGCATCAAGTCTTGAAAGGTCCTATAGAATTCTAAAGGCAGTCCGTCTGGTCCTGGCGATCGATTAAGAGCTCCCTTGGCGAGTGCATCAGTGACATCTTCAGTAGAAATGTTGTCTAAAAGAGATTCCGCCGCCTGAACATCAAGGGTACGATGGATCGTCCGTGGTACCTCTCTCAATGCCACAGCGTTAGGCTTTTCTTCACGATAGAAGTGGCGGTAATGAGCTGCGAAGGCGTTTGCAATGTCCGCCTGTGAGCAGTCGGCGACCGTCAGGTAAATCTAAAGAGGAAATCAGCGCTTGTCGACGGCGTCTGAGGTTTGTGATAACGTGATGCATGGAGGGTGTTTCGCCATTGATGTTGTCGTGACAGCGCGCCGGTACCACGACACCCTCCAATTGGCGCCGAGTGAGGGCCAAAATCTTTGCCTTGACACGTTGGGCTTCGACATGACGTTCTGGCGACGGCGGATGTTCCATAAGGTCCCGCAGGATCATGTAATAAAATTCTGTCGTATGTCGGTGCCACTGCATACGTTCCTTGCCATACCGGAACAGAGTGCGGCGTAAGGCAGGCTTTACACAGTGTACCCACCACAGAAGAGTGGACGAGTATTGTGTGAGGCGTCTTTCGAAGGATTCCCACGTATCCTTCACCCTGTCTCGACATTCCGGTTCCTTTAAATAGGCGATGTTTAGTTTCCATTGGCCCTGACTGCGCCATATTGTTTGACGTCGAAGGTTTATCGTGCACACGAAAACACTATGGTCTGAGACGGCTGCAGGCCATCTTTCGGCGTTTAAGACGTCCGAAGTGAGCGGAAAGACACGTAGATGCGATCCAATCGACTGGTCGAGTGACTCGTGACATGCTAAATCCCGTACGTTGTCCGTACACCACTTCCCAGGTATCTACGAGACTGAGTCTTTGCACCAAGTGTCGGAGTTCGGGACAGGTGGTAAAATTAGGATATTAGTCCTTCTTCGACAGAACACAGTTGAAATCTCCGCCAACAATGATGTTCTCATAAGGTCCCAGAAAAAGCGGTGTAATCGCTTCAGAGTAAACCTGGGATCGTTCACGTCGTTTTCCTGTACCAGAGGGCGCGTAGATATTGACCAGCCTGATTCCGTGTACTGTTAGTCCCAGCCCTCGTGATGACGGCAGGTAAGTGATGTCTTCGACTGCCATGCCATCCCGAACGACGATCGCAGCTCCCGCCTCTCCGTTGGTAGTTGGGGTTACATATGCGGTATAACTATATAAATCGGGCCAGGTGTCCGTCCGTAGCTCTTGGAACAGCGCAATGTCAATGTCCGCAGCTCGTAGTGTGTCGCGTAACAATTGAAGTTTTGGATGGGAGCAAATGGTATTCAAATTAATTGTGGCGATCCTGTATGCTTGTACGTTGTCCCGCACGTTCATGTGCGTAGGAACGGAAGTCGTTGGGCGCTGCGTGTTTCCTGCTTATTACTCATGCCCGGTTTTCCGGGCCATCCTGTGGCATTTCTTCATCTGGTGGTACTTCGTCTCCCCAGGAAACGGGGGCAGATCCAGTCATAGTCGATACACGAGTAGCTGCTCTCATCCCGGTATCCTTTTTGGCTTCTCGAGAAGCATCGGCATCCGGGTCTTCAGAACGCTGTTGTGTTCCAGAGGCACGGTAAATCGTCCTGCACGTGGTGGGCACTGTCAGCTGCACTGGAGACATCGTCCTGGGAATTCTCTGGTGCGAGCGGGACAGATTCGTCCTGTAGTCGTGATTCCGACTCTGTTGCCGATGTTTTCCTCCTCTTCTTGCGTCGTTGTGGCGACTTCTGTTTCCGAGGATATAGTTCTGAATCAGATGACGGAATGGAATTGGGACGTTCAGGGACGAAAGCTGCTGTGGGCACGACCATGGCGTCAATTTCCATGCCAGTGTCTCGTTTGTCGATATCTTCGTCCTGTATCGGAACCTCCGAGCGAGGGATCGGTTGTCGTTTGTTGCTCGCCGGTCTCATTTCGTCCAGTCGTTGCAGGTTGTGAAAGGTCTTGTGGGAGTTCTTGAGCCAGATCTTGAACTGGCGTCTGAAGTTCTTCCGGTCTCATTGCCGCTGCATAGGTTAGTGGCAGGGTTGTTATGGGCTGCGGAAGTGTGACATCATCGCTCCGAAGTTGTGGAATCCTGTGTTGGGGACATTCGTGTCTCACGTGTCCCTCTTTACCGCATCCGGAACAGGTCTTCGGCTGCCCGTCATATTTAACAATGGCCCGGCAGCCGCCGATGTAGAGGTAGGACGGGACGTGTTTTTTTACCTCGATGCTCACTTGCCGCACGCCGTTCAGGACTGGATACGTACTGAAGTCCATTTCTCTGCTACGTGTCCGTGTACTGATCCGTAAGGGCGGAGCGCCGCCATCACTTCTTCTGCTGGCATTTCGAACGGAAGTTCGAAAACTCGGACCGTGCGTAAACCTAGGCTGACATGTTCAACTGCTACTGGGCCGATGTGTCCGTCCGAATGCCGGAATTTAAGGCTATCTTTTGTCCGTGCAAGTATTCTGTCGCAGGCTGCATCGGATGTCAATTTGACGAACACTACACTGCTAACGATCGAGAAATGTATTCCAATCATGTCCTAACAGGGGATCTTCACTTCCTCACGTAGGAATTGTTCGATTTCCAGTGCTTTTGGTCGTACATATTCGTTCGAGAAGGTGAACTTCAGTGTGTTTTTGCGGTACGAGTTGGCCATTCTAGTGTTGATCGTAATACAAGCGACAAGCGCTGCGACGGTAAACAACCGCGGAACACGCGCTACGGCGAGGAGGTAAAAAGTACCTTCCGCGCCGTTACACTGCCCGAGACAGACTGACGTTTCGAACCACTGACCATAGGCATTACAGCCCAACGTGCTGTCCACTACACCACTATAACAACTGGAGCATGCGCCCTACATTCTCGTACTAATGATGGCAGTTAACTAATATTAATATGGCATTTTTAGACACTAGATTATCATTTATCGTACGAAGAACGACGCGTATTTGTTAATACTTCAGTGCGCCATTGTTTTAAATGACAACGTACAAGTTACAATAAGAAAATCATCAAATACGCAACGCAAGATGGCGTATGTGGTTGCGTAGACTTTCCCGGCGTAGTAACTGATAATATTGATCTCGGGTATGCAGCCGGATACCGTCGTCAACCAGACTCGATATTTCAACAGACCAACTGGCTGCCATCTTCAGGTGAGAGCGCAGAACACTAACTCGCCGGAAACTAACTCAGTTTCCGGCGAGTTAGTGTTCTGCGCTCTCACCTGAAGATGGCAGCCAGTTGGTCTGTTGAAATATCGTGTCTGGTTGACGACGGTATCCGGCTGCATACCCGAGATCAATATTATCAAGATGGCGTATGCCAGAAAGAGTTCTGGGCGAGAAATATCACGTGACATCTCCTAACGGCTGGTTTTCGTTAAATCAGTAGAGGGTGTCAAATCTCCGTTATTTTTGCAAATATCTCTCAAACCCACTCCCATGAACCACAGACATTGCCGAGGTGGGGTGGCTTGCGTGCCTCAACGATGCAGATAGCCGTGCCGTAGGTGCAACCACAGCGGAGGGGTATCTGTGGAGAGGCCAGACAAACGTGTGGTTCCTGAAGAGGGGCAGCAGCCTTTTCAGTAGTTACAGGGGCAACAGTCTGGATGATTGACTGAGCTGGCCTTGTAACATCAGCTAATGCGGCTTTGCCACACAGCTACTGCGAACGGCTGAAAGCAAGGGGAAACTACAGCCGTTATTTTTCCCGAGGACATGCAGCTCTACTGTATGAACATATGATGATGGCATCCTCTCGGGTAAAATATTCCGGAGGTAAAATAGTCCCCCATTCGGATCTCCGGGCGGGGACTACTCAAGAGGAGGTGATCATCAGGAAAGACAATACTGGCATTCTACGGGTCGGAGCGTGGAATGTTAGATCCCTTAATCGAGTAGGAAAATTAGAAAATTTAAAAAGGGAAATGGATAGGTTGAAGTTAGATATAGTGGGGATTAGTGAAGTTCGGTGGCAGGATGAACAGGATTTCTGGTCAGGTGACTACAGGATTATAAATACAAAATCAGTTGGGGGTATCACAGGAGTAGGATTGATAATGAATAAGAAAATAGGAATGCGGGTAAACTACTATGACCAGCACAGCGATCGCATTATCATTGTCAAGATAGATACGAAGCCAACACCGACAACAGTAGTACAGGTTTATATGCCAACTAGCTCTGCCGATGATGAGGAAATCGAAGAAATATATGAGGAGCTAAAGGAAATTATTCAGACAATTAAGGGAGAGGAAAACTTAATTGTTATGGGAGACTGGAATTCGGTAGTAGGACAAGGAAGGGAAGGGAAGATAGTGGGGGAATATGGTCTGGGCAAAAGGAATGAAAGAGGAAGCCGCCTGGTAGAATTTTGCACGGAACATAATTTAGTTATAACAAACACCTGGTTTAAGAATCACAAAAGAAGGTTGTATACGTGGAAGAGACCAGGAGACACCGGGAGATACCAGATAGATTTTATAATGGTAAGACATAGATTTCGGAACCAGGTTTTGAAGTGTAGGACATACCCAGGGGCAGACATAGACTCTGACCATAACTTGTTAGTCATGAACTGTAGGCTGAAACTGAAGAAACTACAGAAAGGTAGGAAAATAAGGAGATGGGACCTGGATAAATTGAAGGAACCTGAAGTTCTTAAGAATTTCAGAGGGAGCTTCAGGCAACAATTGACAGAAACAGGGGAAAATAAAACAGTTGAGGAGGAATGGGTAAAATTGAGAGATGAAATAGTGAAGGCAGCAGAGGACAAAATAGGTAGGAAGGCAAGACCTACAAAAAATCCTTGGATATCACAGGAGATACTAAATTTAATCGATGAAAGGAGAAAATATAAAAATGCAGTAAATGAAACAGGCAAAATGGAGTACAGACGACTAAGAAATGAGATTGACAGGAAGTGCAAAATGGCTAAGCAGGAATGGCTAGAAGGCAAATGCAAGAATGTAGAAGAATGTATAAATAGGGGAAAAATAGATACAGCCTACCGGAAAATAAAAGAAACATTTGGCGATAGTAAGGGCAACTCTATGAATGTCAGGGACACTGATGGAAAGCCGGTTCTCAGCAAAGAAGGGAAAGCTGAAAGGTGGAAAGAGTATATAGAGGGGCTCTACAAAGGAAATGAACTTCGAGACACTATTGTAGGAAGGGAAGAGGATGTAGATGATGATGAAATAGGAGATATTATACTGAGAGATGAATTTGACAGAGCACTGAAAGATCTAAGTCGAAACAAGGCCCCTGGAGTAGATGATATCCCGTCAGAGCTACTGAAGTCTCTGGGAGAACCAGCCATGACAAAATTGTTTCACATTGTGTGTAAGATGTATGAGACAGGTGAAGTACCCTCAGACTTTAAGAAAAATGTAATAATCCCCATTCCAAAGAAAGCGGGTGCAGACAGGTGTGAAAACTACAGAACCATCAGTTTAATAAGTCATGGTTGCAAAATATTAACACGAATTATATACAGAAGGATGGAAAAGCTGGTAGAAGCCGACCTCGGGGAAGATCAGTTTGGGTTCAGGAGAAATGTAGGAACACGGGAGGCAATACTCACTTTACGGCTTATCCTAGAAGATAGGTTAAGAAAAGGCAAACCAACATTTCTAGCTTTTGTAGATTTGGAGAAGGCTTTTGACAATGTTGATTGGAACAAACTATTTCAAGTTCTGAAGCAAGCAGGAGTAAAATATAGGGAGCGTAAGGTTATTTACAACTTGTACAAAAACCAGACAGCGGTTGTCAGAGTTGAAGGGCATGAAAGGGATGCAGTGGTTGGAAAGGGAGTAAGACAGGGTTGTAGCCTTTCCCCAATGTTGTTCAATTTGTACATTGAGCAAGCTATAAAGGAAAGCAAGGAGAAATTTGGAGAAGGAATTAAAGTTCAGGGTGAAGAATTGAAAACATTGCGTTTTGCCGACGACATAGTAATTCTGTCAGATACAGCAAATGACCTGCAAGAGCAATTGAACGGAATGGACAGTGTGCTGAAAGGTGCATATAAGATGAACATTAACAAGAGTAAAACTAGGGTAATGGAGTGCAGTGTAAGAAAATCAGGTGATGCTGAAGGAATTAGATTAGGTAACGAAACAATAAAGGAGGTAGATGAGTTTTGTTACTTGGGCAGTAAAATAACAAATGATGGTCGCAGTACAGAGGATATAAAATGCAGAATGGCAATGGGTAGAAAGGCGTTTTTGAAAAAGAGAAATTTGTTAACATCTAATATTGATTTAAGCCTAAGGAAGTCCTTTCTGAAGGCATTTGTATGGAGTGTTGCCTTGTATGGGAGTGAAACATGGACGATAAGCAGTGTGGACAGAAAGAGGATAGAGGCTTTTGAAATGTGGTGCTACAGAAGAATGCTGAAGATTAGGTGGGTGGATCGCGTAACTAATGAGGAGGTACTGAACCGAATTGGGGAGAAAAGAAATTTTTGGCATACCTTGACTAAAAGAAGGCATAGATTGGTAGGACACATTCTTAGACATCAAGGAATTGTGAATTTAGCATTGGAGGGAAGTGTGTGGGGTAAAAATCGCAGAGGGAGACCAAGAGACGCGTATAATAAGCAGATTCAAGTGGATGTGGGTTGTCGTTCTTATGAGGAGATGAAAAGGCTTGCTCAGGATAGAGTAGGGTGGAGAGCTGCATCAAACCAGTCTCTGGACTGAAGACCACAACAACAACATCTCTCAAACGATACGAGAGCAAAGTTGTAGAGAATTTTCTCCTCTACAAATTCGATTATTCAATATTCGAATCAGATTAATGGTTTATTTGGAATTAAAATTACATTACAAACGGCTTTTTTGTGTTACTAAAGTATTTTTTGTCCGAAATATTTTAAAAAGCGAGGTTCTGGTCACTGGTTGCCAACAATTATGTCTGTAAAATTTGGTGTCGATCGGTTGAACGGTTCGACCTAAAACTTAGGAACACGTTACAGACAGATAGACATCGTCAAATCACCGTTATTTTTGCAAATATCTCTGAAACGATACGAGATATGAAAAAAAGTAATAAAAATAAAAATAAAATAAATAAAAACATAACACAGTAAAGTTGTAGAGAATTTTCTCCTCTACAAATTAGGTTATTCAATTTTCGTGGCAGTTGCCGGCCGCGGTGGCCGAGGGGACTGAGGCGC
This sequence comes from Locusta migratoria, assembly GCA_026315105.1. Lineage (NCBI taxonomy): Eukaryota > Metazoa > Arthropoda > Insecta > Orthoptera > Acrididae > Locusta > Locusta migratoria. Next base: position 499,725,884 of record CM048747.1, read on the forward strand.
TCCAGTCACGGTCTGCACGGCCACTACGGTCGGTGGTTAGAATCCCCCCTCCGGCATGGATATTTGTGCCGTCCTTAGTACAAGCTAGTCCATAAGTAGTTTGTAAGTTTAGGGACTGATGACCCCGTAGTTAAGTCCCATAAGCTCTACAAACATTTGAACATTTTTTTTTTTTATTTTTGTGTCAGTTGAATGGTTAAGCCGTTATTTTCATTTAAATTTCGAGCTGTCAAAAGACGATCGCAAAGGCCCACTTTTAGTGTTACTACCGTAACGTAAAGTGGGTCAATAAGATTCATTTATACAACAATATTTATAACTTGATAGCATTACTTTATAGTGATGAGTTTGCATGTATATTTATGTACGAGTATCATGTACAATGAAGTTGGATATTACGATACGAATTAATAAATAAAATAACGAGAGTTGTAGCTTGTCGCACACCAGACCATAAAGCCTGCAGTTGGGCCGATGTGTCTTGGATGAATGCACTCTTATGTCGAATGGGCGAACGACCGTCACTTGAGTGCAGCCAGTATCTGCTTTCATCGCAGAAGACCATGGCCCGCCATTCCAACTTCCAAGTGATTCTCTGAGGGCAGGAGTCGAGTCGTGCACATCGATATTGTGGCTTGAATGGAAGATAGGCTAGCGACGTGCGAGCCCGTAGAACCACTGTGAGTAACCGGTTGGCAACAGTTCGTGTTGCCACTTCTGGGCTCACTAAACCTCTTATCTGTGCTGTGGGAGCTGAACGATGTGTCACTGCTGGCCTTGCATTATGACGATCTCGGCAGTGTGTGTGCTGTGTGGAAGTTCAGAACCTCGTTTACGGGTTTGAGGATGTTCATGTGATCAGTGCAACCAGCGTCGTTGCACAACTGACAGAAACATCCAACTTATGAACCAATTCTGTGAAATTACTATCCCGTCACTTGGAAAGCCACAATTTGACCCCTTCCAAAATCACTCAGTTGGCTCTATGAAACAGGAGTGCGTCCACGTGGCATGACGCCTGTTTGCTACACACGTTGATGTCACACTCAGCCTATTGAAGAGTGCCGGTCTTCAGCTGTGACACTGCACTTGCTGTTGAAACCATACATCGACGATGTCTCAGGTGATGTCTAGTGTAATCGACGTCGCTTTTCCAGGTGTACTACTTATTTCCTGCAGTCTACCTGTAAGTGGCATCTAAAAAGTTGCCGATACTCTTACAAATGAAGAGGTATGCTGTGAACAACCTCGGTACGTTAAGCAATAGCAAACGAAAATGGACAATTTGGAAAAAAACAATTTTTTCTCGTCAAGGATGTTGATTCATACGCATACACAGTTACTCCCTTAATGTGAGTGCACTGTGATTCACTGGCCAGATATTGTGACGACGAATAAGCGAACCAATGTATTTCGCCTGCAGTCTTAATACGGACTCTGCCTTTTACAGCCGTAGGTGATGCTAGCCACCACACCTAATAATTTCTGTACTACCTCGACAGTCTCACCTCCAAGCACCTCTTACATAGCAATGCTTAAGACGTTTACACGTGCAGAGTGTGTCTGAACGTGTCAAGTTCGTGTTCGTGTTGAGTTTCAGATGTCACACCGCGCAAAATGCATGTAGGGGCGGCTTTCAGAACATACAGGGCTGTGTTCAGCATTCAGATATTCTCAACGTGCGCCTCAATGGTGACCAATGACATGGGAGAATGCTACCTACGTCAGACGCAGACCATCCGCGACACTTTTCGGTACAAACGACATATTGGCTGCCAGTAAAAACACATATTTCGTGGGTTTTCTATTCATAACAAAGGTCTTACGAATACATCATACCAAATAAAATCACAGTAACTCTCGGAAAACATGGGCGTGCTTTCTATTTGTCGAAATAAAATGAATAGAATCATACGAGCTGAACAATTTTCGTAATTCCAGTTTGAAGGCAACGGCAGAGTGAAGGTTCAGCAAAAAGCATTTGTATTATTTGTTGTAATTACATGTCCGTTAACAACATATCTACGGTTAGTATGTTCATCTAGGGGTGGGACTGTGAACCGCGGCAACTCGAGCGCAGCGAGAATTTCTGGAGCTTCCGGCGTTCAAGCAGTTCTCGAGAAGCTGACGAGAAGCGGCGCGCAGCTGTTCGCTGGTTGACTGGGGCAGCACGACACACCACGCCACGCCACGCGCTGCGGTTGCTTGCAGCGCTCGTAGCTCGCTGCTCAGATATTCATTCAAATATGGACACACGAAAACCGAAGTCACGGGGCTGGCAGTACTTTACGGAGGAAGGAGATAACGTCTGTTGAAATATTGACCTAAAAATCTCCGTAGTGTATCAAAAAACACGACAGGCATGAAAATACATTCAAAACTACCCAATATATCCAGCAATCAAACAGATACTTTCATGGATACCGAGGTGCATTCTTCTATTAATGGTGGTGGTTGTTAAGCTTATGGGACTTAACTACGGGGTCATCAGTCACTAAACTTACAAACTGCTTACGAACTACCTTATACAAAGCACGGCACAAATATCCATGCCCGAGGGGGGATTCGAACCCCCGACCGTAGTGGCCGTGCAGACCGTGACTGAAGCGCCTCAGTCCCCGCGGCCACCACGGCTGGCTTTCTATTAATGCAGGTCACACAAAATTCCCAACTAAATATGTGTGTTACATATTAAAAGGAAATTAGGTTAAAAGTTGGGAAGCGCTAGAAACAGTCCGCCATAAGCGAAAAACTTTAATTTTTAAATGGCTCCAATAACATGCATCAAAATTAACACTATCCGAACTCTTGAACAGGATGAGAACATAACCAACAGTCACTCGGCCGTCAGTATCGTAGTTGTACATTGCGGTGTCTGTGTTGAGAAATTACCAGTCCTTTAATGTGAAATCATAAGACCGTAAGCTGAAATCTATGGAGGTACTTAACGCTGGCTAATCTGTAAGCTCTGCCGAATGTTTGTTATACAGTTACTAAATGTATGTAAGATGGTTTGGGGGTAACATGTTGAAGCATTTTTTTCCTCATTCAAGTATAAATACATGTGAAATGCATATTTTTTGGTAACAACGAAGTTCTTCTTTCGTGTGAAATACGTCTTTTTTCCACCCCCGTGAACCACAGACATTGCCGAGGTGGGGTGGCTTGCGTGCCTCAACGATGCAGATAGCCGTGCCGTAGCTGCAACCACAGCGGAGGGGTATCTGTGGAGAGGCCAGACAAACGTGTGGTTCCTGAAGAGGGGCAGCAGCCTTTTCAGTGGTTACAGGGGCAACAGTCTGGATGATTGACTGAGCTGGCCTTGTAACATCAGCTAATGTGGCTTTGCCACACATCTACTGCGAACGGCTGAAAGCAAGGGGAAACTACAGCCGTTACTTTTCCCGAGGACATGCAGCTCTACTGTATGGAAATATGATGATGGCATCCGCTCGGGTAAAATATTCCGGAGGTAAAATAGTCCCCCATTCGGATCTCCGGGCGGGGACTACTCAGGAGGATGTGATCATCAGGAAAGACAATAATGGCATTCTACGGATCGGAGCGTGGAATGTTAGATCCCTTAATCGGGTAGGAAAATTAGAAAATTTAAAAAGGGAAATAGATAGGTTGAAGTTAGATATAGTGGGGATTAGTGAAGTTCGGTGGCAGGATGAATAGGATTTCTGGTCAGGTGAGTACAGGATTATAAATACAAAATCAGTTGGGGGTATCACAGGAGTAGGGCTGATAATGGATAAAAAAATAGGAATGCGGGTAAACTACTATGAGCAGCACAGTGATCGCATTATCATTGTCAAGACAGATACGAAGCCATCACCGACAACAGTAGTACAGGTTTATATGCCAACTAGCTCTGCCAATGATGAGGAGATCGAAGAAATATATGAGGAGATAAAGGAAAGAAATTATTCAGACAGTTAAGGGAGAGGAAAACTTAATTGTGATGGGAGACTGGAATTCGGTAGTAGGAAAAGGAAGAGAAGGAAAAATAGTAGGTGAATATGGACTGGGCAGGAGGAATGAAAGAGGAAGTCGCCTGGTAGAATTTTGCACGGAACATGATTTAATCGTAACAAACACGTGGTTTAAAAATCACAAAAGAAGGTTGTATACGTGGAAGAGACCAGGAGAGACCGGAAGGTATCAGGTAGATTTTATAATGGTAAGACATAGATTCCGGAACCAAGTTATAAACTGTAAGACATACCCAGGGGCAGATATAGACTCTGACCATAACTTGTTAGTCATGAACTGTAGGCTGAAGCTGAAAAAACTGCAGAAAGGTAGGAAAATAAGGAGATGGGACTTAGATAAATTGAAGGAAAGTGAAGTTCTGGAGAATTTCAGAGGGAGATTTAGGCAACAATTGACAGAAACAGGGGGAAATAAAACAGTAGAAGAGGAATGGGTAGCATTGAGAGATGAAATAGTGAAGGCAAAATAGGTAGAAAGGCAAGACCTACAAAAAATCCTTGGATATCACAGGAAATACTAAATTTAATTGACGAAAGGAAAAAATATAAAAATGCAGTAAATGAAACTGGCAAAATGGAGTACAGACGACTAAAAATGAGATTGACAGGAAGTGCAAAATGGCTAAGCAGAAGTGGCAAGAAGCCAAATGCAAATCTGTAGAAGAATGTATAACAAGGGGAAAAGTAGACACCGCCTACAGGAAACTAAAAGAAACATTTGGGGACAAGAAAATCAACTCTACGAATATCAAGAACTCAGATGGGAAACAAGTTCTCAGCAAAGAAGGGAAAGCTGAAAGTCGGAAATAGTACATAGAGCAGCTCTACAAAGGAACTGAACTTAGAGACGATGTTGTAGGAAGGGAAGAGGAAGTAGATCAAGATGAAATAGGAGATACTATACTAAGAGATGAATTTGACAGAGCCTTGAAAGACCTAGATCGGAACAAGGCCCTAGGAGTAGATGACATACCCTCAGAGCTACTAAAGTCTCTGGGAGAGCCAGCCATGACAAGACTATTTGAACTGGTGTGTAGGATGTATGAGACAGGCGAAATGCGACTTTAAGAAAAATGTAATAATTCCCATTCCAAAGAAATCAAGCGCAGACAGGTGTGAAACTAAGTCATGGTTGCAAAATTTTAACACAAATTATCTACAGGAGAATGGAAAAGCTGGTAGAAGCTGACCTTGGGAAGACCAGTTTGGATTCAGGAGGAACATAGGAACGCGAGAGGCAATACTCACTTTAGTCTTATCTTAGAAGATAGATTAAGGAAAGGCAAACCTACATTTTTAGCTTTTGTAGATTTGGAGAAAGCATTTGACAATGTTGACTGGAATACACTCTTTCAAATTCTGAAGTCAGCAGGGGTAAAATACAAGGAAAGGAGAGTCATTTACAACTTGTACAAAAGCCGGACCGCAGTTATTAGACTCGAAGAGCATGAAAGGGAAGCATCAGTTGGGAAGGGAGTAAGACAGGGTTGTAGCGTTTCTCCGATGTTATTCAATTTGTACATCGAGCAGGCGGTGAAGAAAAGCAAGGAAAAATTTGGAATAGGGATTAAAGTTCAGGGTGAAGAAATAAAAACATTGCGTTTTGCTGATGACACTGTAATTCTGTCAGAGACAGCAAAGGACCTGGAGGAGCAGTTGAATGGAATGGACAGTGTGTTGAAGAGAGCTTATAAAATGAACATTAACAAGAGCAAAACAAAAATAATGGAATGCGGTCTTAGAAAATCAGGCGATGCTGAAGAAATTAGATTAGGTAACGAAACAATGAAGGTGGTAGATGAGTTTTGTTACTTGGGTAGTAAAATAACATGCGATGGTCGCAGTGCAGAGGATATAAAATGCAGAATGGCACTGGGAAGAAAAGCATTATTGAAAAAGAGAAATTTGCTAACATCGAATATTAATTTAAGGGTAAGGAAGTCTTTTCTGAAGACATTTGTGTGGAGTGTTGCCTTGTACGGGAGTGAAACATGGACGATAAGCAGTGCGGACAGGAAGAGAATAGAGGCTTTTGAAATGTGGTGCTACAGAAGAATGCTGAAGATTAGGTGGGTAGATCGCATAACTAATGAAGAGGTACTGAACAGAATTGGTGAGAAAAGGAATTTTTGGCATACCCTGACAAAAAGAAGGGATCGCTTGGTAGGACACATTCTTAGACACCGGGGAATCGTAAATTTAGCATTGGAGGGAAGTGTGTGGGGTAAAAATCGCAGAGGGAGACCAAGAGACGCGTATAATAAGCAGATTCAAGTGAATGTGGGTTGCCGTTCTTATGAGGAGATGAAAAGGCTTGCTCAGGATAGAGTAGGGTGGAGAGCTGCATCAAACCAGTCTCCGGACTGAAGACCTTAACAACAACAACGTCTTTTTTAATAACAGTCCTACGATTTCTGTTCTCTGACATTTTATTATTTTATTTTACTTGTAATTTAGTTCCCCCATCTGGAGGTGAGGACTAGCTGCAACGTGCACGCTTTTCTTCAGCTAAGGGTTTAACACTAAGTATCGAAAGGCATGTACGTAATAAAGAAGAGAAAAGGAGATTCTTATTTCTTTATCGGTGATTTCAATTCCACCTAGAGGCCTTGTGATTCTGCAACCATATTCTTTTCTAAGAATAATGTATTTGTTTCGTGTGAGATATGTTTTAATAAATGATAGTCCTATAATTTTTACTAATACTAATTCAGTACAAATAAAAGAAAGCCGTGTACTTGATACCAGTCTGTAAAGTACAAATTCTTCCTTGCACATACGAAAAACAACGATTACGACTGCTCTGCCGCAATACTTCCTTGTAGAGTAGTTTCGTTCTGCCTCCAGAGAGTACTCGAGAATTTGCGTCGACGTCGCGCGTTTCTCGAGCGCGCTCATAGCCCATCCCTATATTCAACAAATGATAAGAGGTGAGAAAGAGACAGCTTTTCAGCTGACTCGCGTTTCGCAGGGGCTTGAGTAGTGAACTACGAAACTGAACAGTGATAGGTGGTGCTGGTTCGCGTTATGATGGTGCAGATATTCTCATTTTCTGGGAGGTTCAAAGACTTTCTTATTAAGGTGACAGAAGTATACAGTATACAGAAGATTCGATGTTACGTAAATATAATTACACGTCGTCTGAGTAGTGAGTTTGTTCGATTGGTTTTATGAACAGGACAGATTGCACCTTAGAGAAACTATTTCGCACTTTATTGTTTGCAGTCTTCTATTTAACACGTTCTAAAGATTCTACTACTGCATAGTAACAGTGATCGAGAAAGGCTGATGTTGGAGTTTTAGTATAAAGTGTGACTGATAAAATAATGTTTGTCTTATGGGAAGGACTAAATTTATATCGCGCTATTTGTCATGAAAGTCGCTGCCCTTATGCTCATAGATATTGAAGTTGTTACTTATGTATAGCACAAACAGGTTAACACAACCAGAATATGCACAAGAGCGGAAATGTGTCCTTTACTAGAGCCTATGCAGGAATTTCACTCTGTCCATTTCGTAAACAGTGCGATTTCAGCCGACAACATCGCTGGATCGCGCTGCGATTGCGTTGTGGCACACATTTCGGTCTCTGCACGTTGACCTTTCACGTGCAGATACACCCGCCGTGTTCCGACAGCTTTAGGTTGAATCTTTTCTTCATCTTCATTATAAATTTATCATGTGTTAAGAATATCTTCTTATGTACTGCGAGGGTGAAGGTCGGGGTGAGAGTTTAAATTAGAGAAAGTTTAATTTTTGAAACTCACAACCACCAGCTGCGAACCAAATTCCTAAACATTCAAAAACACTGGAACTGTTATTGCGACTGTTTGACTCGTTTTCTAGGGGATGATATCACACGTTCGCAGCTTTCCTTCCCTGCATATGATTAACAAAACAAATTCATAATAAAATCAAGTTCATGAGAGAAAAGGGTGTACTAACTACTATTTTTGAAAACACGTGAAAGTTCACTTTATGTTGTTTATTTCACAATATTTGAACCCTGTGGCTGTCGCGTCTGTACATCGGTAAATGTACCAAATAAAGTTATAGCTCGTGAGCCCCCAGACAAAATGAATATTTGTCGCGAATTGATTTCACACCACGTGGCTGTCTCAAACACCGTTTATGTTCATGCCTATGCGACAACACGTGTTACATTAACAAATCACAGTCACTTTAATTCAATGCGATGCACACCTTGTTGCACCGGCTAAATATTCAAACACACAGTAGCACTCGATTTAACTTGGTGCAGTCTACGACGAGCAACCACACGTGGCGATTGCCACACACAAAACTCAAGTCACCACCTCGAGATCCACATGCCGACTGATGCAACGCGACGCCGCCTGGCCAGCCACACCACGTGCTCTGGAGTCCTCACTTCCTGCCCTCGTGCGCGCGCGCGCGCGCGCGCGCGCCAAAAGCTCAACTGCCGGGGTTTTTCCCCCTACCTCATCAACTTCCGCATGTGAACTGTTCTAATCGATTTGCCAACGTACAGTGCTCAGCCAATACATTTCTAAAACTTTACTTAAAATCAAAATAATTACACTACATATTAAACAAAAATGTTCTTACGTTTTTATATTAGTATAAACATCCTTTGTACTGTTTATCATAATCGTGCAATTTCTTATACCACAGATAAGTGATTTAACTGAATACTTCAAGATAAAATACAAAAGATTAATTGAAAATAAAATGAGAAATAGTTAATATATTATTTTTATGAACAAACATTGCCATGCTAGTTGTGTAACTGTCTTGTCTTCGTTGGTAATTTATTACTTTTCTTTGTCAATTAAACATATTACGTTAGATGTGACTATATCAGCTAATGTATTGTTTATTTATCAACAGGCTAATTTGTAATGAGGGCCTTAAAGGTTCCTAACTGCATCGTATTACTTCAAATGCCAGTAGTATTACAATATTTGTGCACTGCACTGTGCCTGGCACTCGCCTTTGTCCCTCTCTCCCCTCACCGGAAACGAACTGTAAAATCCTAAGTTGGAACAAGCCACCATCGTCGGCCTGCTCGCTGGCCTCCCGTCAGCTACAAGCACACAGCAAATATCAACGTGGAGAATTTCTACTTATGGCCTAACTGTAAATGTTGTCACCCAACTGTGTACATACATTGTTACCATATTTAATAAGATTAAAATTGTGTAACATTTAGGGCATTGGCATGGTCAATGTTTGCAGTGAACTTCATACTGTTTAATTATCAAATGCTATTAATTACCAGTATTTCTATTGGGCGGTAATCTCACAATAACCCCACTTGCAGCATCCAAACCATGTGCAGGATGGCGCAAGTAGCACCAAAATTAATACATTCAAATGAGCAAAATTTAAAATTACAAAATTATTGAATCGGATTGGCTCAAACACTATGCCAATTATGACCTTAACTAACGCAAAAAATAGATAAATAAATAAATAAAAAAATAAACAGGGCAGTGAGATAATTTCCCAATATTTGTACCATTAAGACCACTTATAGTGTGTGCATATTTTTAAGAAAAGAATCCTTATAACTAATTACATCCATGAATTTTACGTGTGCCTGTTGTTTATATACAGAATTGACACCAAATTTATAATATTATTAAACTTTAGTCTTTAGAGAACCTTGTCCTACATGGAAAAACTAGAGTTATCACTATAAAAACTTTTGACGGTGTACACTCCACTTGTTTGAAGGAAATCTCTTACCACTTTGACACTGAGAACCCCAGAGTCATCGTTGCAGCAACTCTGGTCCATGGTGTACGGTCCTATGTCTCCGTCATTTCAACCAACATGCTGTTGCAGCTTAGATTCATGGCACTGGATCAAGCGTTCTTGATCACACACGTCATATGCACCCTACATGGAACGGGAAAAGCAGAAGGCACTCATGAGTCAACATAGACAAAAGTTTGTCTGGACACCAGGATTCGGTTGGATTTGTATCCCACCCCCCTGCCATCCAGACTTGGTGCAACTGAAACTAAGCATTGAGACATGTACAGTAACATGCAAATCAACAGAATTAAGAACTCAAAGTGGCTTGTGTTAGTCATTATCAGATCAACCCAAACCACCATGCCTGCACTCTCATCAGCCATAGCTTCAGATGAAACAGACAAGAGAATATGTGGCCTACTTGGAGTATTACTCCATCAAATATAACAACAACCTGCCTGTGTCAAAAATATATCTTAAAGCTCAAATAATACTACCAAAAGAATGTTATCATAGAGAATTTTCTCTTCTATCAACATGACACCCACGTTTATAAATATAAATCCTACCCCCTCGCACCAAAAAAAATTATTTTAGCTGGTGTGAGATTTAAATTTGGATCCCTGTTATCAGCCTCATGTGCTTTCCACAAGTACTCCCCACAATAAAAATCTAAGTTTAAAGTCTAATTTCAAAATTAGTTTATCACAAAACATCTACATTTTTAAATAAAATACCACCAAACCCTATTGATACTCAGGCTAGACAGAAAAATAGTTCTCGTCAACTGTTGTTGCAGAAATTGTTCAGTCAACAGTTGAGCACCATTAAAGAAACCAAAATGTGTTATCAGAAACAGTTTAATATAACAATGCAGAGCATTCCATATTAGACACGTTACCTACCAAACATTCAAAAGAGACAGACATTAAAGAGCAAACACTTTCTCTCATTGAAACATTTCTCAATCCAACCCCACAGCCACAACAAACATACATTCCTCACTTCTGACCCATATGGTCAGTCACATATGCAACACTGTCAGCTGACATTTTCATCACAATTTATCTAAGCCACAGACCCCACTCCCTGCATCAATGTCCATCACTTTCTTATTCTCCGAGTCACCCCACAACCCACACTACATATCCAGCCCTGCTCACATATACACACACATAAACAGTACACTCCCACTTCCTCTATCCTTTAGTGTTGGCATACATACATACATATGTACCTCATGTATCACTGTTGAACTGCAAATCTGATACAAGCACATGTTTTAACACAAACAACAAAAGAAAAATATTTACAAAGAACACTTGTAAACTTGACCCCAATGCTTAAATCTAAACACACAAGTAGATACTAACACAGACCACAGAATAAATATACTCACATTCTTAACCTACTATCTACAATGCATTGAATCTCGTACTTCATGACAGTTACTTGTGTAAACATGCCTTTAAATCTTTATCACTTATAAAATTTTTGAATTTCACCCTCTTCATGCATCCCTCCAGACTTAATTCTAGCACTTTATCCTTATAGTCTAGTTGTGCCCCATATTTGCACAAAAAATCATTTCCCAACACTAAATTTATGCAAAGTACCTTTATGACAAGTAAACCTTGACTAAACAATTCATCCTCAATCATCAAGTCTAACACTACTTCCTTATTCACTGGTTTGCTATAACTGCCAGTAGCATTCTTTATCCGTACCCCAGTAACTGGAAACTCTACTGTCCCTGTACTCTTGATTTTGTGGTGTCGCACAAGTACAAAGAGCGCGCCACCTACTTTCGCCGCGCGCCGCCATGCACGCACGGCGCGGCGTTCTCACAACGACAGCCACGAGCGCCCTCTGCTGCAACTCCGCTCGTGGCCACCACTGAACGACATCGTTCACTTGGGACTGAGTTAGCAACCAGTTAGGACCTTCGGAATCAGATAGGCACCAGTGAAGACTTGGCTATTGTACAGGCACTAGGCAGGCCTCTAACAACTATGTATCAACATTCAGCAGTACTATGTAAAAGTTAAGTATTGTATACATTCTATGCAATATATATCTCTTCTAATTTACTCTAGTGTTTATAGTTTCTGGCTGCTCCCCTCCGTACCTGCACCAGCGTGCTATCTTTATTCCTGTGTCGGTCTCATTCCACTCGGCCACCGACACCTACGACGGAAACGAGACACAAAAGCGGCGACGAGGCTGGGACACAAAAGATTTGATTGTAGAAATCCTCTGAGATACCACTAATTGTACTTCCAGTATCAATCAATGCAGTTTCACAGACCCCTTCTACCTTAACATTTATAACGGGCTGTACATTTTCAATGACATCTTCCTTAAGTTCATTTTCTGCCAACAAATTCTCCTCAATTTCTTGCATACAGTTCCTAACCATAGTATTTACTTCCCCTACATAACAATATGGTTGTATGTCCTCATCATTTCCAAATATTTCACTGAATGCTTTCCCAAATTCTGAGTTTATTGCACTCAACTCCCCAAGTTTCCTTGCATACCCATATTTCTCTTCTACCCATGTCACTGGCTCCACTGATTTTAAATGTCTAAGGAGTTGGACCCAATCATCTGGACCATATTCACTTACTTCTTTATCAATCCACCCTGCTCCTACCCCATCACAATCAATTTCCTTACAATTTTCATTGTTGTATACTACAAAAGTTTGTACACTCTCCTTATCATTATCTATTCCCTCCTGTAATACACAAAATCCCTCATCTACTTCATTTTGGTCTACAGCACACATGCCTAATCCCCTTAATTCATTGTATTCATTGTCCCCACTCACTATGTCTTTTACCAGGCTATAGTAAGTTTGATCCCTATTACATTGCTTCCCAAGTTGGTCCAAATACTCATATTTGTGTAATAGCCAATCATCTGGTGCCCACTTCCTAATTAACTTTATCTTCTCAATAATACCTCTGTCCTGTCCCAACACATCATCAGTTACAGGTGGGTGTACATCAGTATTGACAATTTCACCTACTTCAGAAACATTCACATTTCTCTCATTATTCATACTAGACCCAGTGCCATTTAATGTTTTTACTGGATCATATTTAATTTTTTGAAATTCAGAACTCCATTCATTCTGATTCACACACTCAACACCATCTATGCTGGCTCCAGTACCATCAATATTTACATTCATACTTTCACATTCAGTCAACACTTGTACCTCTGACCTATCCAAAACTAAGGCTAACCCAACACTGTTTTTATCTTCTTTAATGTTATTATCAAATAAATTTTGTACATCATATTCCCCTTTACTGTCCTCATTCCTATCCATTCTCCCCCTGTTTGCCTCTCTTTTGTCATGTTGCATAAACCAATCCCCAAAAATTTCCTCACTACCTATAACAGCATCCATCTGACACATCTCTTTTCTCCCTTTCCTTGTTTACTCTATTTATGTTTTCTTCCCTCTTTTCTTTATAATTGCCCTTATGAACTCCTACTTCCTCTTTCCTATCATCATCTCTGTCCATGTGACATAGTTTTTCCTCCCTTCTCTCCCCATCTCTATTCCTACTGTAATTATGGTCATTAGATCCCCTGATATCCCATCTTCTGGTCCTGTTATTAGAATAGTTCCTTGTCCCAAAGCGGACCTCATTTGGAACAAATCTTAGTTTCCCTGATTCTGTCTCTGATTTTCTCTCCTACTGTTATCCCCATTCCTATTTCCACCTTCCTGCCTTTGATTTCTCCAATCATTTTCCCATGTTTCCCTCTGGCTTCTATTCTCCCAGTTGTCTCCTCTGTTATTGTTACCTCTCCAATTTTCATTTAAATTCCTCTCTCTATTGTGGTTTCCCTGGTTGTGACCCACATTTCTACTGCCTCTGTTTTCATTGTGGTTCACATGCTGTGTTCCCCTGAGCTGTCGTTCCATAACTAAACTCTGGTCTATCTTTTCTACAAATTCAACGAAATTCTCAGCTGAATCTGTGGGATGGTGAATTAACTGCCAATGCAAATCACCAGGTAACCTCCTACACAAAGTGGAAATCACTGCTAAAAGACTCAAAGGTGTATCTAAATGCACTAGTTTCTCAAGTTCCTCCTGACAAAATTCCTTCATGCTCTGTTTCCTTTTCACATAGTTTGGCCCGTTCAAGAATTCATTTTGTATCTTAGCTTGCTTGGCCTCCCCCCAATACTTATTTAAAAACAATTTTTCAAACGCCTCAAAACTAACAAATTTATCAGCACACTGATTTGCCCAAGATTGAGCAGAACAGTCAAGCATTCTCTTTGCTAACTTCACTTTACACTGGTCTGACATACCATGCACAAATTGGTCCTTGCATGCAGCCAAAAAATCTACTGGATGATAATTACCCACCCCAGAAAACTTTTTGCCATTAGGTGTCTGCACCATGGACCAATTAGTGTTTCCTGATACAGTACCCAATTCTAGATTATTTATTCTAGTGTTCACCTTCTCAATCTCAGTATTGTTTACTGTCACTACTTGTTCTATCTTTTTCCTAAAGTTACATTCTGTATTCTCTAATTTTCCTGACAACAAAGTTTTTGTTTCCTCAATACCTGCCACCATCCTCTTGTCAACCTCAGCCAAAGCTTGCATAGTGCCCTCATTCCTGTGATCACATATTTGTTTCACAGCATTTAACTTGCCTCCTACCTCAGTCTCAATAGCACCAATTCTGGCATGTATCTCCTTTTCACTATTTTCAAACCGTTCTGTTAGACTTCCTATCTTTTTGTCAATGTCTGTGATTATTTCTGTCTTTAATCCAAGCATTGAATTTTGTAGTGCCCCAATGTCTGCCTTAAAGTCTGCTTTCAATTCTGATTTTACAGTTTCTATTTCTGATTTTACAGTTCCTATTTCTGATCTTAAATTTGATTCTAAATGTAAGTTTGAATTTTCTATTTTTAATTCTAAATTTGAGCTAAAACTCGCTAACATGGCTGCTAACATCTCCGGTGTCAACAACATTCCCCCAGTATTTACCCTCTCTGGACTTTCTGGTATGCTCATTGATCTCTATACTCTCTGGATGTTGAAATTCAGTTTCCCTAGCGTGCCAGCCATAGATATTCATATTTAGTTTCTTGCCAAATTCAAACATGGCTGCTAAGAAACATTTAAAGAAAAAGAGAAGAAAATATGTTTCGATTCCGTTCCCATATCAGACTACAACATCGAATATTGAATTAAATTCCAAGTCAAGAGGTAAGCAAGCAATTCTTTGTCACGTAATAACTGATGGAAACTAGTTTGCCAAATTTAAACATGGCGGACAATGCGAAATCGTGTGCAAAACATTTGAATGTGCAGGTACGCTGCAATTCAATGATCAGACACCAGAGTTATACATCCAGTTTGTATAGAGATCACTGGGTATGCTACTTTCTGAATCTACGTCGCTTGGCGACTTTTTGAAAACCTGCTCCATGATTTAGTACCACAAGAAAGCTTGATTAACACACAAGAATTTATAGCGCCAGCTGCTTTACTTATCTTTTACTCCAGAAGTTGCTGCAACGAGCTGCGACGTCCCCAACGCTCGCTGCCGTCTGTTGTAGAAGCTGTGGCCGGAATATGTCCTCACTGCATCCCTTATCCTTTGTAGAATCGAAGCTGCTGGGCCCCGACGCTCCGTTGAGGACTTGCGAAGTCCCCACGATCACTGCCGTCCATTGCCGAAGATAAAATTTGAGTGCGTGGATCCCGCGCGCCGCCGCTCACTGCTGCCGGGCCGATGCGCCGTCGATCGCCTGTTACGGATGCCCGCGCCCGAACTCTGCCAGTCACCAACCGTCGTTAACCGCGCGACGCGTTTACGTATCGTCCGATTATGCTGTTTTGTCCACTATCACTGTCCTAAGCACACCCTACCTCTCTGTCCGAGCAAGACCAGTGTGAATTTATCCCGCTCGCTGCTGCCAGCCGCCACATACACTTGAAATTGTCCGTCGCGTCCGCGCACTTGTTTGCAACTGTTCGTAACTGTTCACTGTCCTATACACACCCTAATCTCTCCGTCCGAGCAAGTCCAACGTGAACTTATCCCGGCTGAGCCCCCAAATGCGAGGGTGAAGGTCGGGGTGAGAGTTTAAATTAGAGAAAGTTTAATTTTTGAAACTCACAACCACCAGCTGCGAACCAAATTCCTAAACATGCAAAAACACTGGAACTGTTATTGCGACTGTTTGACTCGTTTTCTAGGGGATGATATCACACGTTCGCAGCTTTCCTTCCCTGCATATGATTAACAAAACAAATTCATAATAAAATCAAGTTCATGAGAGAAAAGGGTGTACTAACTACTATTTTTGAAAACACGTGAAAGTTCACTTTATGTTGTTTATTTCACAATATTTGAACCCTGTGGCTGTCGCGTCTGTACATCGGTAAATGTACCAAATAAAGTTATAGCTCGTGAGCCCCCAGACAAAATGAATATTTGTCGCGAATTGATTTCACACCACGTGGCTGTCTCAAACACCGTTTATGTTCATGCCTATGCGACAACACGTGTTACATTAACAAATCACAGTCACTTTAATTCAATGCGATGCACACCTTGTTGCACCGGCTAAATATTCAAACACACAGTAGCACTCGATTTAACTTGGTGCAGTCTACGATGAGCAACCACACGTGGCGATTGCCACACACAAAACTCAAGTCACCACCTCGAGATCCACATGCCGACTGATGCAATGCGACGCCGCCCGGCCAGCCACACCACGTGCTCTGGAGTCCTCACTTCCTGCCCTCGTGTGCGCGCGCGCGCGCGCGCCAAAAACTCAACTGCCGGGGTTTTCTCCCCTACCTCATCAACTTCCGCATGTGAACTGTTCTAATCGATTTGCCAACGTACAGTGCTCAGCCAATACATTTCTAAAACTTTACTTAAAATCAAAATAATTACACTACATATTAAACAAAAATGTTCTTACGTTTTTATATTAGTATAAACATCCTTTGTACTGTTTATCATAATCGTGCAATTTCTTATACCACAGATAAGTGATTTAACTGAATACTTCAAGATAAAATACAAAAGATTAATTGAAAATAAAATGAGAAATAGTTAATATATTATTTTTATAAACAAACATTGCCATGCTAGTTGTGTAACTGTCTTGTCTTCGTTGGTAATTTATTACTTTTCATTGTCAATTAAACATACTACGCCAGATGTGACTATATCAGCTAATGTATTGTTTATTTATCAACAGGCTATTTTGTAATGAGGGCCTTAAAGGTTCCTAACTGCATCGTATTACTTCAAATGCCAGTAGTATTACAATATTTGTGCACTGCACTGTGCCTGGCACTCGCCATTGTCCCTCTCTCCCCTCACCGGAAACGAACTGTAAACTCCTAAGTTGGAACAAGCCACCAACGTCGGCCTGCTCGCTGGCCTCCTGTCAGCTACAAGCACACAGCAAATCTCAACGTGGAGAATTTCTACCTATGGCCTAACTATAAATGTTGTCACCCAACTGTGTACATACCTTGCTACCATAATTAATAAGATTAAAATTGTGTAACATTTAGTGCATTGGCATGGTCAATGTTTGCAGTGAACTTCATACTGTTTAATTATCAAATGCTATTAATTACCAGTATTTCTATTGGGTGATAATCTCACAGTACGCAACTACCCATTTGCTCTGAAACATGACAGTTTGCCTGGAAGTCTTAGGTTGTAAAGCATTACTCGCAGAACCAAGATACTAGTAACTATCCACCGAGCACTTCACTACAGAATCATAAATTACATTTCACACAAAGTCTGCGACCTCTGACCTAGTAACCATGAAGTTTCTCTCATTACAAGAAACGCTAAAGTTTTCAGAATCCGTTCCTAACTGGGACAATATTTGACATTCGACCAGAGGAGTGGAGTGCCCTGCATACGCTTGGTAAGTAAACTTCTCGCAAGTGCGCTCTCTTTTAAACAGAGCTCACAAGCGAGGATGGCGGCTCGTCTTCAGCTGCTACTCAGGCGCCACAGCAGCGCGCGGCCAGAGGGATACACCAGCGGCAGGATGCTTCCCATGGTCGTCTCGCCCAGCAGTCACGTTTACCGTAGTTTGCGAGAGAACGATTCTGGTGTAGTTTGTTTAAGGCGTGAATTTCATCAACGTGCAGTTAATACCTTTAACGAAGTCTGTACAATTTACGAGGGGCATCCAGAAAGTAAGTTTCGCTATTTCTTCTGCTGACTTTACTAACTGATAAACGACAATGCCATTCGAGAACAGTCTAAGAGAGCTGCTCAGTTTGTTTCCTCAATCTTTCATAAAGACATGGAACGGTAGACCCCCTGTAACACTTTCCTGGGGAACACCAGATGTCACCTCCGTTTTACTCGATGATTGTCCGTCATTTACCATCTACTTTGAATACATCTCTGTTGTGACGATATTCGACAAGCATGCAATTTGATTAGAAATCGCTTGTGAGATACAGTGTCAAAAGCCTTCCGGAAATCTAGATATAAGGAATCGATTTGACATTCCTTCTCAATGGCAATCAATAAAATGTTCAAATGTTCGTACAGCTTATGGGACTTAACTACGGGGTCATCAGTCCCTGACCTTCCAAACTACTTATGACCTAGCTAATACTAAGGACGGCACAAGTATCTATGCCCGAGGGGGGATTCGAACCCCCGACCGTAGTGGCCGTGCAGACCGTGACTGGCGCGCCGCAGTCCCCTCGGCCACCGCGGCCGGCAGCAATCATATCTTCGTGTTTCACAAGAACGATATCATGTGTGTCTTTGGGTCAATAGGTCGTTCTCTTTGAGGTAGTTCTAAATCTTCGAAAGGAAGTATACGTTCTAAATCTTGCTGAAAACCAACGTCAAAGATATGAGCCTGTAGTTTTGTCTTTCTTCAATATTGGACTGACCTGTGCAAATTTCCAGTCTTCGGGTACGGATCCTTCGCTGCGCGAGGATTGTAAACGATAGCTATTGCATCAATACAACTACTTTTGTATTATAAGAATAAAGTTTTTGTTTCGTGTGAAATACGAGGTTTTTAATAAGAGCTATTATTTCTGTTTCCTGATACTTTGTCTTACTAATTCACTTTCTTCCTTGCAAGTATGGAAGACGACGATTACGTCTGCTCTGTCGCATTGCTTCCTTGTAGTTGCACTTAGCCTCCAGAGAGCGCAGCACTGTCAACAACTTCCCGAAAGTACAAGAGAATTTGCTTTAGCGTTGCGCGTTTCTCGAGCGCGCTCGTAGCCCATCCCTACCTACAGAGATTTCAGCTTACGTTCTTACTATTTCAGCTAAAGCTCTGGTACCTCTACAATACTGAGTTTTAGTTGTTATGTCCTCATTATGTTCAAAAGTTTGGACAGTGTTAATTTTGATGCACGTTGTCGGAACCAAATAGAAGAAAATAATTTTTTCCGAAACTGGCGAACTGTTTCCAGCACTTTCTATCTTTTAACCCAATTTCCCTTTAATGAAATTTGAATGGAGAACATACATACTCTTCACTATTTTGTCTGACTTTCATTAATAGAAGAACGCACTTCTAAATACGTGTCCATATATGTTGGATTGCTGGATATATTGTGTAATTTTAAATGTCTTTTCATGCCTGTCGTATTTTTTGCTACTCTACGGAGCTTTGTAAGACAACGTTGCAAAAAAAGTTATCTGCGTCCTCTGTAACGAAATGCAAGCTCCGTGATGTTGGTTTCGCGTGTCCAATGTCCATCGCAGCGAGCTTTGAGCACTGTAAATAGCGCGCTGCCCCAGGCAGCCAGCTACAGCAGCTACAGGCACCGCAGCGCCTCTTCCCGTGATCTCGAGAATCGCTGAGCGCCGCTAGCTCGAGAAATCCTCGGTGCAGTCGAGTCGCCGCACTTCACAGTCGCACCCCTACTGGAAACAGTTCGCCAGTATTTTGCTACGACAGCATACAACAATTATAAAATTAATACTATCAATAATTTTGGACAGTATAGGGATAGAATAACCAACAGTCACTACTGCAGTTGTAAACTGTGACAGCTGTGTTCATAAAGTACCAAATCTTTAAGCTTAAATTGTAAAGATGGAAGGAAAGACCTATGATACTGTTAACTCCTGCCGAATTTTTTTCTGCACCAAGTAAATGTATACAAGGAGATGTTTTAGCATTTCTCTCTCATTTAAGTCTAAGTACATGCGGACAGCATACAGTCAATCAGGGCAACTTCCTATCAGTCAGGGTATCTTTTAATCACTTAATATTTGGCTCTCATAGCCGGCCGCGGTGGCCGAGGGGACTGAGGCGCTCCAGTCACGGTCTGCACGGCCACTACTGTCGGGGGTTCGAATCCCCCCTCGGGCATGGATATTTGTGCCGTCCTAGTTCGTAAGTAGTTCATAAGTAGTTCGTAAGTTTAGGGACTGATGACCCAGTAGTTAAGTCCCATAAGCTATACAAACATTTGAACATTTTTTGGCTCTCATATCGCTTATGTTCCACCTGCTGGGGAATTATTTATAAGAGATATTAAAAATTACCTTTTTGGCTCTCATATCGCTTATGTTCCACCTGCTGGGGAATTATTTATAACAGATATTAAAAATTACCTTTAGAAAAAAATATTGCCAATAGGTGGAACATGAGGCATTTGAAACCCAAATATTAAGTGGTACAAAGTAGGGATGTGCTGTGAACGCTCTGGAGGCTGAACGTAACTACTCTACAAGGATCATTGCGACAGAGCAGTCGTAATCGTTTCACGTACGTGCAAGGAAGAAACTGGATTATTATTATTAATAGTAGTAGTAATAGTAGCAGAACGTTTTGCAGATTTCCATCCTCCGTAAAGTACTGCCAGCTGTGTCGGCTTCCGTGAATCATATGGGCATATTAAAATGATGATCACAGCGAGCTGAGAGCGTGGCGTGGCGCGCTTCCCCAGTCAGCTGCCGGACAGCGGCACGCGACACAGCGCCGTTTCTCGTGAGATTCTCGAGAACCGCTGCAGCGCCGCTAGCTCGAGAAATTCTCGGTGCGCTCGAGTCGCTGCGCCTCACACTCCCATCCCTAGTACAAACATCCTCTGACTGGTACAAGGTTACCCTGATTGTACTTGTCTTAAGTAATAAAAACGTTTTCGTTTTGTGTGAAAACATGTTTTATTAATACTTCTATGATTTTTGTCTTCTGTGAAAAATTCTATTAATACTATTTATTCGTTCTTTGCTTTGGCCATAGTAGTACCTATGGTTGGAGGTAGCCCTGCACAAAGCCAGACGTGCAGTGCCAGTGCGATCGGAAAAGATAAGTAATTTAGGTAGGAATAAAATGTAGTTTCAAAATGTTTGTATAGCTTATGGGACTTAACTATGGGGTCATCAGTCCCTAAACTTACAAACTACTTTTGAACTAACAAAGGACGGCACAAATATCCATGCCCGATAGGGGATTCGAACCCTCGACTGTAGTGGTCGTGCAGAACGTGACTGCAGCGCCTAAGTCCCCTCGGCCACCGCGGCCGGCAAAATGTAGTTTAACACTATAAGTAGCTAAAAACATTTATTAGTGTGCTCTTAAAGCTTACCATTAAAGGTATTTCTTTTATTCACGTATTGATCCAGTAATCACTAAAAGTTCGGTTTGTTTACATACGTCCCTGTTAGGCCTAAATTCCGAGTGTGCATGTTTAGCGTTTCTCCGTAATTGTAAGTGCATTTAACACAGTTAACTAAATGAATACATTTATTAGTGTGCTCTTCAAGCTCACCATTAAAGGTTCTTTTCTTTCTCGCGCATTGTCTCAGTAATCGCGATAAGTTATTTTGTGTATATTCATAGGCCAAATGCGCGAGTGTGAAGATTTAGCGTTATACCGCAATTTTAAATGTATTTACTAACAGCTTACACGTATTTTAGTGTCCTAAACAAATCTAGTAATCCTTTGTATCTGTAGTTAATATATCTTGTCGATATAACATAAGTAACAATCATGAATGCAATGTGTTTGAGCTGCAGTAGGTTTGTTCGTTTTGGGTTTCAATGCGGCTGTTGTTACAAGTGGTTTCATTGGAAGGGGGGGGGGTGTAGCGGCGTGGGAAAGAGGGAAGCAAACGAGTCTCTTCCTTTATTTTGCATCTACATCTACATACATACTCTGCAAATCACATTTAAGTGCCTGGCAGATGGTTCATTAACCACTTTCATAACTTTTCTCTACCGTTCCATTCTCTAATAGCGCGCGGGAAGAAAGAACACCTAAATCGTTCCGTTTTCCACCCCAATTCGTGCAACATTTCCGTGACGCTTTCCCTCCCGTAACGCGATAGAACAAAACGAGCTGCCCTTCTCTGAACCTTCTCAATGTCTTCCGTCAGTCCCACCTGGTGAAGGTCCTACAAGGGGCAACAGTACTCCAGGAGAGGATGCACAAGTGTGATGTAGGCAGTCTCTTTGGTGGAGCTGGTGCATCTTCAAAGCGTTCTGCCGATGAAACGTAACCTTTGGTTCGCCTTCCCCACAATATTTTATGTGTGTTCTCTCCAGTCTAAGTTGTTCGTAATTGTAACTCCTAGGTATTTGCTAGAATTTACGACCTTAAGGTCTGACTGATTTTTCGCGTAATTGAAGTTCAGCGGATTTCTTTTAGTGGTCATGTGATGTGCATTACTTCACACTTTTCTTTATTTAGTGTCAATTGCCAATTTTCGCACCATGCAGAAATTTTGTCTAGATCGCTTTGCAGTTGCTTTTGATCCTCTGTTGACTTCACTCCGATAAACGACAGCATCATCCGCGAACAATGTAAGGGAGCTATTCAGATTGTCTCCTAGATCGTTTATAAACACGAGGAAGAGTAGGGGACCTATAACGCTTCTCTGTGGAACGCCGGATATCACTTCTGTTTTACTCGATTACTTACCGTCAGTTACAACGAACTGTGTTCTTTCTGATAGGAAATCGTGAATCCAACCGCACAATTGGGGAGATATTCCATAAGCACGCAATTTCATAAGAAGCCGTTTGTGGGGTACAGTGTCAAAAGCCTTCCCTTTGATCCCTTTGCAAAGTGTGTTCAAGGGACAGAAAAATAGTTGAGCAGGAAGGGAAGATTAGAGCCCTTCAGGCTGAACTGGATAGTGCTAGGGAGGAACTTACGAGGTTAAGGTGGGAGAAGGGTGAGCAGGGGTGGGAAGTGGTAGCAGGGAACAGGGGCCACAGAGAAAGTATAGTTCCTGACAGCTTCACAATTGGTACAACCAACAGATTTGCCTTGCTGCCACAGTTAAATGAAGAAGAGGCTCGTTTAGAAGAAGTTGCAGTTAGGAAACAACAGACTTTCACTAAGAAACCAACGGTTAAAAAAAAGTAGATAGTAGGAGGAAAGTTCTGTTGTTAGGAAGTAGCCTTGGAAGAGGTGTGGGCCAGATTTTGCAGGAAAAACTAGGTGACAGGTACCAGGTCACAAACTGTTTCAAGCCAAGTGCATGTCTTGGCCTGGTGGTGAGGATATAGGTTCCTTGTGTAAGGGTTTCACAAAAGAGAATCATGTTATGATAGTGTGTGGGGTAGGAAACAGCATTGATAGGGATCAGGGCTACAATATTGAGTGTGACCTGGTTAAAATAGCTTCTGCAACGACCCAAACAAATGTTGGACTGTTGCCTGCTTTCATGCAGTATGATCGACCCCAATTGAACCGCTCTGTCATGAGGGTCAATGTGGAGATTGATCAACTGCTTAGGGCTGTTACACTGTCAGACATAGGTTTGGTTCCTGTTGATGCTATTGATAGGTGGGATTTCAGTAGGCATGGCCTGCATCTCAATAGGAAAGGGAAGGGGAAACTAGCTGGGTTGATAGCAAAATCCTTAAGGCGGGACACTGCAATTCATGGAAGTACTTCTTTTTTAAGTTAAGATCAGTGTCCAGTGAGAAGCTCAGGCAGGCAGGTGCTAAAAATGTTGAAAAAATCAAATGTTTCTCAGAAAAGTAAAGTAAAAAATATTGGAGGAATAAAGAATAAAATAGATGAGCTTTTGCTTCGTTTAGATGATATAGAAACTGATAATGTAATAGATATACTATGCTTGTCTCAGCATCACATTGTCACTGGTATGGAAAATGTGAATGTCAGTGGATATAAATTAGCTTCAGATGTAAGTAGAGATAATAAGATAAGAGGAGGAGTTCCCATATATGTCAAAAGCTATCACAGTGTCAAAAATTTAGAAACAAAAAAGTTTGTGTGGAGCAGCATATTGAAGCATGTGCCTGTCTGCTTAAAGTCAATGATGGTTATCTTATAATTGTAACAGTATATAGGTCCCCTTCAGGAAACTTTCATTTATTTCTGAAAAACTTAGATGCCTTGTTGTGCTATCTGTCAGATAGGGGGAAGCAATTTATTATATGTGGTGATTTCAATGTAGATTCACTGAAAAAGTGTAATAGTAAGAAAGACCTGGAAGTCTTACTTGGCTCATTCAATCTGACATCTGTTATTGATTTTCCTACTTGGGTAGTAAAGGACAGCAGTACATTGATAGATAACTTTTTATAGACCATGTTAAGTTTAAAAATACAAATGCTTGTCCCCTTGAGAATGGTCTTTCTGATCATGATGCACAACTATTACAGTAGAGGCAAAGGTGTTATTATGGGCTAGTGGTTGCAATATGGGCTAGCTTAATATCTGACTAACAAGCCCGACCATTTTAGCGGCAACATCAGTAAATAGTAATAGCTAGTTCGTACAAATGCCACAGAATGCGCTGCCACAGTCAGTTACGTGGAATGTCAGTGGTGAGCTGTTTCGTGATTTTTCTCATTTCAAAACATTGAAAGGTAAGAAATTACAGTTATATTAGGCGTATTGCCAATGCGTAGTTAGCTGTTAACGTCTTAGCTACGTATTATATAAATATTTAGCTCTCTAATGCTCCTGAAGTTGGTTAATTAAAGTTTGTTTATAACGGATAGCGACGTTTCACTTTCCAAGAGGGCTAGGGTGGTAATATGTACAATCGCTGTGGTGGTTATATGGGCTACCCATTGCAGTAGCCCATATTACAACCCCTACAAATACTGTGTGGTTTTCTGTTTCAGATGCCTCGTAAAGTGCTGAATCCGCGAAAGAAAAATAAGTCTAGGCAATGTTGGAATCGGGATAACATGACATCTGCGATTAAAGCAGTTTCAGAAAAGACAATGGGGTTTTTAAAAGCTTCAAAACAGTTTTCTGTACCACGAATGACTTTGGAAAGGTTAGTTCATCAGCTGAAGAAGCTGCGTCTAGGAAGTTGGGGAGGAAACCAATTATGTCTAGCGAAATGGAAAATGAAAAGAAAGGAGGAAAGAGAAGTGGACAAAGAAAGGAAGATCGAAAGTGGTGATGTAACAGGGAATACGAAGATTGTGATATGTTACCCAGGTGTTGAAAAAAGAAAGAAACAATGAATAAAAAGCAAAACTCCATCAGTGAAGCGAAAATTGACCATCGACCTACAATCATCATCCGAGAGTTCAGAGGAGGGATCTATAGATTCTGGGGAGTCAGTTCTAGAGCCCAGTGTTGGTGTTGAAAAGCCTGGAGATGTCGATGCTACCTGACTTTTTTGTGAGGAGTTATATTCCCAAGATACTAAAGGAGAGCTATGGATCTAGTGCCTAATATGCGAGATGTGGGCGCACAACGAG
Organism: Locusta migratoria; assembly: GCA_026315105.1. NCBI lineage: Eukaryota > Metazoa > Arthropoda > Insecta > Orthoptera > Acrididae > Locusta > Locusta migratoria. The sequence continues at coordinate 499,751,359 of CM048747.1, forward strand.
TGTGCTGGCTGTGAAACGGACCATTATATTTGTGATTTCTGACAACCCTAAATGCACAACTTATGATAAACATGTCCCAGTATAAAGGGTTTGCTATTTTACAATTACTCTAAAAAATCTACAGGAAATAATATTGACTTTTTTGTGTGTTTATAGGGTAGCCCATATTACCACCACATTTACAGTTTTTCACAATATGTCAATTTGGTAAACATGTTTAAATATTAAAGTTGCATAATGATTTAAACGAAAACATGTGTGTTTGGCTTTTTTATAACATCACAAAGATTAATTTGTGAGGTTTTCTGCAAATTTCACTGACAATTTTGGAATTTATGGTTTAAAAATAAACTGGTAGCTCATAATACCACCTTTTCCTCTATGTGAAATACCTCCGTTCAGTAATTCCAAACAGTTCTCCAGAATTGTGCGCTCGATTAATGACTTAACAACTAGAAATTTCAAAGAAAGTCTACAGCAGTTAGACTGGGATGAGGTTTATAAAGAACATGATGTTAATTTAAAATATAACTCATTTCACGATACATTTGTAAGGGTATTTGATAACTGTTTCCCCAAGAAATTAGTAAAATTTAATTGTAAGAAACCATGCAAAAAATCATGGCTTACTAAAGGAATAAGAATATCTTGTAACCGGAAAAGGGAACTATATCTGCCCGCAACATAGAGTAATAACCCAGAACCAATAAAATATTATAAAAACTACTGTGCTACATTAAGAAAAATTATTAAAAAATCAAGAAACATGTGCATCAAATCTGAGATTAGCTCCTCTGATAGTAAAATTAAAACAATTTGAAATACTATTAAAAGGGAGCAGAGGAAGAGGGCATTACCATCAAAACAAATGAAAACTTTATAACAAAAAGTCAGAAGTTGAAAATATTTTAATAATTACTTTTTAAATGTTGTAGAGAAAATAGGATCTAAACGTTCATTAGAAGGAGCAAGGCAATTAATGGAAGATGCCATACCCACACAGTTTGATACAATCGAAATTCCACCCACATCTTCTTCAGAAATTAGGAAAATAATAAACTCTCTCAAGAGTAAACGGTCATATGGAATTGATGGCATTTCCAGCAAGGTATTAAAAACTTGTTCCCAGGAGATAAGAAGGATTCTCTGTCATATTTGTAATAGCTCTTTAAAGCAGGGTATTTTCCCAGATAGACTGAAATATGCTATCGTTAAACCTTTGCATAAAAAACGGGATACGTTCGATGTCAACAACTACCGCCCCATCTCACTTCTGACAGCCTTATCAAAATTTTTTGATAAAGTTATGTATTCTCGAGTTGCTTCACATATTAGTAAAAAATAAAGTTCTAAGAAAATGTCAGTTTGGTTTTCAAAAAAGCTTCTCAACTGAAAATGCTGTATATACTTTCACTGATGAAATATTAAATGCTTTGAATAACCGGACGTCACCGGTTGGGATTTTTTGTGATCTCTCAAAAGCTTTTGATTGTGTAAATCATGGGATTCTTCTAGATAAGTATTGTGGTATGAGTGAGACAGTGGTTTAAATCATACTTAATTGAAAGAGTGCTGAAAGTTGAAATAAGCAGCTCACATGATATAGATGAAACAATTAATTCCTCTAACTGGGGAGTTATCAAAAATGGGGTCCCACAAGGTTCGGTCTTGGGTCCCTTGCTGTTCTTAATATATATTAATGACTTGCCATTCTACATTCACGAAGATGCTAAGCTAGTACTTTTTGCTGATGATACAAGTATAGCTATCACACCTGACAAACAGGAATTAACTGATGAAATTTTAAATGATATCTTTCAGAAAGTTATTAAGTGGTTCTCTACAAATGGACTCTCATGAAACTTTGATAAAACCCAGTATATACAGTTTCATACAGTAAATGGCATGACACCATTAATAAATTTAGACTTTGAGCAAAAATTTGTAGCTAAGGTAGAATATTCAAAAATTTTAGGTGTTTGCATTGATGAGGGACTGAATTGGAAGAAACATATTGAAGATCTCCTGAAACGTTTGAGTTCAGCTACTTATGCTATCAGAGTCAATGCATAATTTGGTGATATACATCTCAGTACGTTAGCTTACTACACCTATTTTCATTCATTGCTATCATATGGGATCATATTTTGGGACAATTCAACATTGAGTAAAAAAGTTTTCATTGCACAAAAGCGTGTAATCAGAATAATTGCTGGAGCCCAAATAAGAGCATCCTGCAGACATTTATTTAGAGATCTAGGGATCTTCACTGTAGCTTCTCAATACATATATTCACTCATGAAATTTGTTATTAAAAATCCGACCCAATTCAAAAGTAATAGCAGTGTCCATAGCTACAACACTATGAGAAAGGATGATATTCACTATTCAAGGTTAAATCTAACTTTGGACCAGAAAGGGGTGAATTATGCTGTCACAAAAGTCTTTGGTCACTTACCAAGCAGTATCAAAAGTCTGACAAATAGCCAACTAGTATTTAAAAAGAAATTAAAGGAATTTCTGAGTTGCAACTCGTTCTACAATGTAGATGATTTTTAGATAAAACTAAAAATAAAAAACAACAAAAATGTAATAAAAATCTTTAAAATATTGATTGTCAAGTGTAGACAACATTTACTAGACTGACACGTTCCACATCATTACGAAATGTCGTATATATGGTCTATGGAACAAGTATTAATCTAATCTAATCAGTAGAAATAAAAGAGAACATTGTACTTGACACCACTGTGAAAAAAGTACAACTTCTAACTCGCACGTATGAGAGACAACAATTTTGACTGCTGTGTCTCAATGCTTCCTTGTACAGTAGTTTCGCTCAGCCATCAGAGAGCGCAGGTCTGTCGACTAGAGAGCCTATAAATGGAGAGAGTAGAGATGGTCTATGAGCGCTCTCGAGAAAAGTGCGACGCTAAGGCAAATTCTCGAGAGTTTCTCGAGTACTCTCGAGAAGTTGTCGACAGTGCTGCGCTCTCTGGCAGCTGAGCGAAACCACGATGCATGGAAGTATTGTGACAGCAGTCGTAATCTTTGTCTTCCGTATGTACAATGAAGAAACTGAATTATTATTAGTGTTGTAAAATGTTTCACAGAAGATAAAAATCATTGGACTATTATTAAAACACGTATCTTAAAGGAAACAAGAGCGTCATTGTCACCAAAAGGCAAATATGCATTCTGCATGTATTTATACTTACATGATGGAAAAGTGCTACAACATGTTACAGCCAAAAATTTCTTACATACATTTACCAATTGTAGAAAAAACATTAAGCAGAGCATACAGTATTAGCCAGCGTTACGTACCTAAGCTACTGTCTTCGTTTCAGCTTAAAGCTCTGGTACTTTCTCAACACAGCCACAAGAATTTACAATATTGACTGTTGGATGTTCTGTCCTCATTCTGTTCAGAAGTTAGGATAGAATTAATTTTGATTCATTTTGCATATTATTGCAGCCAAATTAAAAATTATAGTTTTCCAATACTGGCGGACTGTTTCAACCACTATCCAACTTTTTTACCGAATTTCCTTTCAATGTAGTTTGAATGGATAACATACACAATAGCTGTGTATTTTCTCTGATGTGTATTAATATAAGAATGCACTTCTGTATCCGTGAACATATCTGTCTTATTGCTAGTGAATTGTGTAATTTAAAAGTCTTGCCATGCCTGTTATATTTTTTGCTACACTTTGGAGATATGCAACAGACTACTCTAGCCTTCTTAAAGTACTGCCAGCTCCTTGACTTTGGTTTTAGTATTTTCGTGAATCCAACCAATGTCCATATTTAAATGATAATCACAGCGAGCTGCGAGCGTAGCAAACAACCGCAGCATGTGTTAGGGATGGGAGTGATAGGCGCGGCGACTAGAGCGCACCGAGAATTTCTCGAGATGCCGGCGCTCGCGCACTTCTCGAGAAGCTCACGAAAAGCAACGCTGATACATGTGTCACTGTGCGGCAGTTGACTGGGCAAGCACGCCTTAAACACGCTGCAGGTATATGCAACGCTCGCTGTGATTATCATTTAAATATGGACATTTGATACACGAAAATCAAAGTCACGGAGCTGGCAGGATTTTACAGAGGATGGAGATGTCTGTTGCAAAGGTCCATAGTGTAGCATAAAATACAACAGGTATAAGGCAAACAGATATGTTCACAGATACAAAAGAGCATTCTTATATCAACCCTTTAATACCTAGAGTAGTTTAGGAGTGAGCTATGAGCGCACTGGAGAAACACGCGACACTAAGGCAAATTCTCGAGAAATTCTCGAGTACTCTCGAGAAATTGTTGGCCATGCTGCGCTCTGTGGAGGCTGAGTGAAACTACTCCAGAAGGTATCTTTGAGTCAGAGTAGTTGTAATCGATGTCTTCTCAATGTGTCAGGAAGAGTTTTTAGTTTACACATGGGTTTCAAGTTCACGGCTTTCTTATGTTTGTACTGAATTAGTAGTAGTAGAACTTTTATCAGAAGACAAAAATTATGGAAATATTACTAAGACTCGTTTCTCACGTGAAACAAACAAGCATTCCACATGCATTTGCTATTAAAGGAGACAGAAATGCTACAACATAGTACACTGAAAACTCCTTGCATATATTTAGTGTAAAACGCTTAAAGCTCTGCACTTCCTGAAGACAGCTACCACAGTTTTAACTACAATACTAACTGTTGCTTGTTCTATCCAAAAACTGTTCAAAAGTTTGAATAGTTTTAATTTTGATATGTGTTCTTGTTATCAGAGTCAATTTAAAAATTAAAGTTTCCCGATACTTGAGGACTGTTTCTGACACTGGTGGCCGCAGTGGCCAAGTGGTCTGCAGCGCGCCAGTCACGTTCCCCACGGGCACTACGGTCGGGGGTTCGAATCCCCCCCTCGTGCATGGATATTTGTGCCGTCCTTAGTATTAGCTAGTTCATAAGTAGTTTGTAAGTTTAGGGACTGATGACCCTGTAGTTAAGTCCCATAAGCTCTACAAACATTCTTTTTGTTTCTGGCACTAACCAACCATTGTAGCGAATTTCTTTAGTTGAAATGGATAAAAAATACCGGTACATAAATAATTGGGGAGTTTGGAGTCTGACTTGCATTAATAGAATGAGCTTTTGTAGCTGTGGACTTCTATATATTGCTAGATGTACTGTGTAATTTTGAATGTCGTATCACGCCTGTTGTATTTTTTGCTTTTTAACAGTCGAAACGTACTGGAAGCTCCGTGACTTTCATATCCGTGTATCCATATTTGAATAAGTCACAGCGAGTTGTGAGCTTTGCCCGTCGGCGTCAGCAGGCAACTCAAGTAACCACAGGGCTTGGTGTGGCATGCTGGCCCAGTCAACTGGCGCACAGCGACATGCGCCGCTTCTCGAGAATCGCTTGAGTGCCGGCAGCGCGAGAAAGTCTCGGTGCGCTCGAGTCGCCAAGTCTCACAGACCGATCCCTATGTAGCTGATCAGCTACATACATTATTTTTTTATTATCTCTCAAACTGATCAACATTTTACCATAACTTCTTTTGTAGCTGCTTCTATACACAGTGTTACACATGCAAGTTACTTGTCCTAGGAATTATAAATTGCAAAGTGCTACTGAATAAGACAGTTAGCAGCATTGAGTTACTCCTAATGTGTGCGTTTGTTTACTTTAGTATTCCTCCTTTGGTATGCAAAAGTAATCTATCACGTACTACTGTTCCATTATGAATTACATTCTGGAAAGATTAGACGCATAATAGTGACATTTACTGCATAGTAGGGATGGGCTTTGAACGCTCTCGAAAAACGCGCGACGTTACGCACTCTTGAGACTTGTCGACAGTGTTGTGCTCTCTGGAGCCTGAGAGAAACTACTGGACATGGAAGCATTGAGCCAGAGCAGTCATTAATCGTCATCCGCACGTGCAAGAAAGAATTTCATCTACTTGACGCGATACAGCAGAATGGAGACGCAGTTGTTCATTCTGGCATAATATGTTAACTACTTCATATTATTGATTGTAGGCTGCAGAGTGCCATATCGAAGTGAGAGTACACTGTCAATGGATCACAAAGAGATGTCCCGTTTCATTTTATATCAAATAGTAACCTCAAAGTGAGAGTACAATGATAATGTATCACAAAGAGATGTTCCACATTATTTTATATTAAATAGTAATGCAGCAACAAGATGATACGCTAACACGTTCGCTGCGACTGACGCTTATAAGCGATTCTGCGATCAATACGCCAGTGCTGCCGACGCTTATAAATGTTTCCGCCAACAACATGCCAGTGCGTGTAACGCTTATAAGCGGCGCGTTCGCTAGCTTAGCTCAGTTTAGTTTGTTTGTCTGTGCACTCCTGTTAGTACAAGCCACCAAAAAACATCACGTAACGTTTTCCTGTCTGCAGTCGTGTGTTTTCGTCTTTAGTGGTTTGCTATAAAAACATCGCCTATACACCTTGCAAACTTATTTGTTATAATATGGGATTGGGTTTCCATAGCAACACATTGCAGATGAGACCTGTTTCTTTTTCTCCGTTTGGTGTTTTCAGACTACTTCTTTCTCAATAAAGCGAATTTATCGCTTGTTCGAATTTCATTTCCTTTTTAGTTTGCAATAAAATCAACAGATCAGAGGCTTTGTTAGAATTGTTTGCAAAAAAATGCATATGACACGTATAAGCTTCAGACAGCTTACAGCATTTATCACATAATCGGCATGCAGATAAAACATACTTGTATTTATATAGCTAGCTAGCTCTACCTCTTGTGCAGACGTTATATTCGCTTTCAATGTTACAGGTTTTCAGGGGTCTGATTTAAGCTCTCAGTGTAAGTGCGCTTACAGGCGTCCGCCTAGAGCATTAGCGGTCCGCACCGGTGACGTGTTAATAAATTTAATATAAATAAGAACATCAGCAATGTGATGTAATAGATAGCTTCATAGTCTCACAAGAAAACAGACGTTAAGTTCGCGTCCCCGTACTTCCTTGCGGCCCTTTTATCTTCTCTACTCTCTCTCTCTCTCTCTCTCTCTCTCTCTTTAATTAATTAATTAACTAATTTTAAAATGTTTTAGGAATTTCTCATGAATGTAAGGAAAATATGATTTGCAAATTTCTGCATTACTTATATTTCGGTGTGATTAGAAAATGAAGGATTAAAATAAATATTACTCCTTGTCACAATATAGGAATATGGCAATTTCATAGTGTGCATTTATGCGGGAACCGAATATGACAGATACACGAGCAGGAAAGATATTTATATTCTTCAATACCACATTTATTTAGCTGCCCGTTTCACACTAACTATAAATGCGTAACTTGAGAACCTTTTCCATGTGCTCGTACCTTCTTCTACAGTCTACAGTTCGTCGCCATGTCTAACGCCTTTTGGAAATAAGCAATATGCAATCTCCCTGTTCCCCTTCGGGTATTGTTCTCAAGATGCAACGTGAGTAAAGAACAGTTTTACACGAGCGATACTTTATAAAGCCGTGCTGATATCTGAACAGAAGTTTTTCCATCTCAAGAAAATTTACTATATTTGAACTTAGAAGATGCCAAGAATATTAAAGCAATCGTATGTTAATGGTTTGTAATTATGCGAATCTGATCTTTTACGTTTATTACAATCTGAAGTCATATGGGCTTTTTACAGACGCTGGGAATTTGCGCTGGATCAAAGATTCGCGAAATGCAAGTTAAGTAACAGAGCAATGTTGTAGAGCACCCTTTGTAAAACCGAATTGGTACCCCATCCGAACTTGATAAATTATTTGTTTTCAGCCCTCTCAGTAAGTTGAAACTTTACACTGGGTACGCCTATTAGTATGTCCTCCATTTGGAAGTTTGTACAGTGATCAAATTACAGTGTGTTTGTACGGTTCTCCAGTGTGAATGATTTCTAAAATGTTAGATTTGAAATCTATACTATCTTGTAGCGCCACTCCAGAATGATCAACTAATGACTCGCTTACCGATTCCACATAAGGGCCAGAATTTTTTCAGGTTCTCAGCAAAATACTTTGCTAAGTACGGCGATGGTAGATATTGTGTAGTTGACGCATCGATCATTTTAAGTAACTTCATCCTGTCTTGCTTTACTTCATGTTTCTTCAATCAGTGTGCAACTGCCTTTGCTTTCAGCGCATTTGTCGAATATTATTATCAAACACGGTCGGTGCCCTCCATGCTGATACCATTGTGTCAGGACATACTTCTCCATTGCTTAATTTACAATGCATTTCACTATTTCCCATTTCCTCGATGTCCATCATACCTGAACTAAACGATGTCCATTTGTTCCCCAAGTGGTACGCTAACAATTGCTTATCAGCACACTCTAGCATAGCCGCGGTGGAGTGACCGACCTCATTGAGGCGCTATGCTGTCATGCACGAGGCCGCTCCCCGTCGGGGGTTCGAATCCCCCCTCGGGCATGGCTGTTTGTGTCGTCTTTAGTATAAAGTAGTTCACTAGCTTATCAGCTTTGACAGGATGTAGGTGGCTTCTATCCTGATGCAGAATGTTGCCAGTTTTTGTTATCATTTCAGGAGGGGTTTGTACCCGAGAAACCCCCACCTCCTCGCCCTCCGGCTACACTCATGGACTGGAGGGGAGTTCGCCCTTAAAAAGGGCTGATTACTAATTTATTTTGGTAGTTGCGTATAACATCTACATATAATAATTCACAGGAATTACCTGTTTCAGATTCACAATGTAAAGAACTACTAATAGCCACAACACGCAAGTACTAACTTTAATCTACCCTTTCCTAACACAGTTTGACAGATCGTAAAAATATTGGGAAATCTTACAGTATCTTCAGATGTAGCCAGTATTATGTACCTATAAAGATTTCAGCTAATTGCTTATGATTCTAGCTGAAAACTATGTTTCTATCCGAACTTGTCGTAGCAAGACTGAATATCTGATTTCTTTAATCCAAAAAAATTAAACAAAAAGTATGTCTATTAAAAAACTGCAGATGAAAATTCTATTAACGCTTTCCTGAGCGAGAATCTCCAGTCTTTCGAAACTACTGTGTGAGTGTAGATCACATGTGGCTTATATTCAAAGAAATAATATCGACAACCATTGACACATTTATACCTAACAAGTTAACAATGAAAGGGGCTGACGCACTTGGTACATAAACAGGTTAGATCACTCTTGCAAAATTTAACAAAAAAAGCTTGACAAATATAAATGGACACAAAATTCCCAAGACTGGCAATCTTTTACAGAAGCTAGCAATTTATCTCGAACTTCTATGCGAGAAGTTTACAATTGTTACCAAGATGAAAACCTGTCACTTAATTTAGTAGAGAATCAAATGTTGTTCAAATGTTTGTTAAGCTTAAGGGTCTTAACTGCAGAATCATCAGTCCCTAAACTTACAAACTGCCTTATACTAAAGACGTCACAAACATCCATTCCCGAGGGGGGATTCGAAACCCCCGATGGGGAACGGTCTCGCGCATCATAGCATAGCACTTCCATGCGCTCGGCCGCTCCGCCGCTGCAGTAGAGAATCCTAAGAAATTATGGTCGTATGTAAAGTATAGTAGCTATAAAACACAATTAATACCTTAATTACACGCTATAACTGGCGATGCTACTGATGACAGTTTTGCAAAAGCAGAATTGCTTAACACAGTTTTCCGAAATACCTTCACCCGAGAAGAGGAAGGAAATACTCCAGAATTCGAAACAAGAACAACTGCCAGCTTGCGTAATTTATAAGTAGATACCCCTGGAGTATTAAAGCCACTTAATCACTTAACAAAATTAAGTGCCCTGGTCCCCATCATATACCAATTACGTTCCTCTCAGAATATGCTGACTCAATAGCCCCGTACCTAGCTATCATAATGCACAACCGCTCGTTCAACGAACGTCCCATACCTAAAGACTGGAAAGTTGCACAGGTCACTCGAATATTCAAGAAAGGCAATAGGAGTGATCTGCAGAATTACAGTCCTATATCATTGACGTCACTTTGCAACAGGATTTTAGAACATATACTTCCCTCAAATATTATGAACTACATGGAAGACAACGATTCATATTGAACACAATGTGATGAATACTGCCGATAAGGGTTGTCAAATACATTCCGTGTTTCTAGATTTCTGGAAGGCTTTTGACTCTGTATCTCACAAGCGTATTCTAATCAAATTGCATGCTTATGGAATATCGCCACGGTTTTGCGATTGGATTAGTGATTTCCTGTCAGAAAGGACACAGTAATAGGCATTGGATTGTGAGGCGCGGCGACTCGAGTGCTCAAAAAATTCAAATGTTCAAATGTTTGTTAAGCGGTAGGGACTTAACTGCGGGGTCATCAGCCCCTAAACTTACAAACTACTTATGAACTAGCTTATACTTAAGACGACACAAACATCCATGCCCGAGGGGGATTCGAACCCCCTACGAGGAACAGCCTCGCACATCGTAGCAAAGCGCTTCAATGCGCTTGGCCGCTCCGCCTCGAGTGCGTCGAGGATTTCTCGAGCTGCCGGTGCTCAAGCGATTCTCGAGTCACGAGGAGCGGCGCGGCGCTATGGCGTGTGTCGCTGTGCGGCGGTTGACTGGGGGTAGCACATGATCGGTTATTTCAGCTGACTGCTGACATGACGCTCACTGTGATGCACGAAAACGAAAGTCGTCGAGTTGGCAGTACTTTGAGGAGAATGGAGATAACATCTATGGCAACATGTCTTTTTTAAGCTTCTTGAAAGCAGCAAAAGCTGCCACACCCACGATCAGATATTTAAAATTACACAATATATCCAGAACTCAACAGCATAAGTCCTCAAATAGACACACGCATTCTTCTCTGAGTGAAATACAAAATACCCAAGGTTTTACCTATATTATCCGTTCATACTATATGAAAGGAAAATTCTGTAAAAAAAGTTGCATAGTTCCAGAAACAGTCCGCCACTATTGGAAAATTTAAATTTTTAATTTGTCTGCAATAACATGCAAAATGCATCAAAATTAACATTATCCAAACTTCTGAACAGAATGAGGACATAATAACCAATAGTCAGTATTGTAGCTGTAAATTGTGGAGGCTGTGTTGACAAAGTACCAGAGCTTTAAGCTGAAAAATGACAGAAGCTTAGGTACGTAACGCTGGCTAATACTATAAGTCCTGCCGAACTTTTTCTACAATTAGTAAATTTATGTAAGGAGTTTTTGTGTTTAATATGGTGCAGCATTTTTTGTTCTCTCATATAAGTATAAATATATGCAGAATGCGTATCTGATTTTATTAACAATGAAGTTCTTGTTTCATGTAAGATACGTGTTTCAATAATAGTCCTATAATTTTTGTCTTCTTCCTTGCATGTACGGAAGAGGTGTGAAAATTGACCCTTAATAATAATGAGTGTGAATTTATCCATATGAGCACTAAAAGAAATCTGTAAAACTTCATTTGCACTGTAAATCAGGCAAATTCATAGGTCGTACATTCAACTAAATAACTAGAAGTAATAATTACGAACAACTTAAAATGTAAAGAACACACAGAAAAATTGTATGGAAGGCGAACCAAAGGCTACGTTTCATTGCCTGAGCAGTAAGAAGGTGCAACAGCTCTATTAAAGAAACTACCTACACTAGTCTTGTGCGTCCTATTTACGAGTATTGTTGCGTATTGTGGGATCTGCACCAAGTGAGAATAATGGACGCTCTAAAAGTTCTGAGAAGGAAAGCTCATTTGTATTAGTTCTCTTCCGAATGCGAACATATTTTGTTAATACCCACCTACATGATCATCGAAATAAAATAAGAGAAATCAGATCGAAAACGGGAAAAATTAGGTTTTCCTTTTTTCACGAGCTACAGAGAAATATCATAAAAGCAGTTTGATGAACTCTATCCCATGCACTTCAATGTGACTTGCAGAGTATTGCTGTAGATGATATCACAGCTACCAAAATTTACAACTACAATACTGACTATTGCTTGTTCTGTCTTTATTCTGTTCAGAAGTTTGGATAGTGTTAATTTTAATACATGTTGTACATTGTTGGAGTTCGAATTAAATTGTGCAGACTGTTTCCGGAACTATCCAAGCTTTTTACTGAATTTGCTTTTAATGTAGTTTTGAATGCATAACTTACATACCTGGGTATTTTATCTTATTTGCATAAATAGAAGAATGCGCTTCTGCATCTGTGATTAGTAGATATGTTATGTATTTTCAAAGGCTTCATCATTCCTGTAGTATTGTTTGATACATTACGTACCTTTTTGAGACGAATATTACAGCAGACATTTTCACCATCCTCCATAAAGTTGTTCCACCTCCACGACTTTCGTTTTCTTGTGTCCAAATTGTAATGACTGTTGCTGCGAGCTGCAAGCGTTGTCTGCTTAGCGCCAGTAGAAAGTTCAAATTAGCAGCTGCGCATGGCGGATTGCGCTGCCCCAGCCAACCAGCACGCAGCGGCACGCACCGCAGCGCCACGCCGCTTCTCGAGAATGCTCGAGCGCCGGCAGCTCGAGAAATTCTCCCAGCGATCGAATCGCCGCGCCCCACAGTCGCACCCCTATTGCATAGGATACTTCATGGAATATATAGCTGAACAGCTATGAACTTTTTGTTGCTAGTTGTGCACAATAATTTTAAGGTTTTTTTTCAGTATTACGCACTATGCATTAATTGTGGTAGTTATTATAGCTTCCAATATAAAGTCATGCAGTAAAGGGCTAATAAATAATAGACAAAATACCCATCTATTATGTATGTTATCCATTATACTATATTGAAAGTAAATTCGGTAAAAAAAGTTGGATACTGTCTGAAACAGTCTGCCAGTATTAATGTGGCTCTGATAACATGCAAATGCATCACTAGCCTATTAACACTATCCAAACTTCTGAACAGAATGAGGACATATCATCCAAGGCAGAATTGTAGTTGTAAATTGTGGTGACTGTGTTGAGAAAATACCAGAACAAGGACAAAAGCTTAGGTATTTAACGCTGGCCAATACTGTGAGCTCTGCTGATTTTTTCTGCAATTAGTTAACTGTGGAAGGAGGTATTTTGGTGCAAAATGTTGTAGGGTTTTTTTTGTCATGTAAGAATAAATACATGTGGAAGCATATTTGTTTTTGGTAACAATGAATGTCTTGTTTCATGTAAGATACGTGTTTTAATAATACTCGTATGATTTTTGTCTTTTGCGAAACATTCTACTTCTACTACTAATTAATAATAATAATTCAGTTTCTTCCTTGCTCTTACGGAAGATAACACTTTCGACTGCTGTGTCGCAATGTTTCCATGTAGAGTAGTTTTGCACAGCTCCCAGAGAGCACAACTTCTCAAGAGTAGTCGAGCAGTTCTCGAGAATTTGTCTTACCATCGCGCATTTCTCGAGAGCGAACATAGCCCATCCATAGCGGGTGGCGTTGCGTGCTGCCCCAGTCAGACAAAATACCCAGCTTTTGTGTATGTTATCCATTCAAACTACATTAAAAGGAAATTCGGTAAAAAGGTTGGATCGTGACTGAAACAGTACGCCGGTATCGAAACACTGTAATTTTTAATTTGGCTGCAAAAACAAGCAAAAAGCATCAAAATTAACACTAGCCAGACTTTTGAACAGAATGAGGACATAACAACTAACAGTTAGTATCGTAGTTGTAAATTATGATGGCTGTGTTGAGAAAGTATCAGAACCCTAAGCTGAAATAAGAACGGAAGCTTAGGTATGTAACACTGGCTAATACTGTAAGCTCTGTCCGAATTTTTTTCTACATTAGTAAATGTATGTAAGGAGTTTTTGGGTGTAACATGTAGTATTTTTCTCTGATGTAAATACAGAATTAATATTTGCTTTGGTAACGATGAAGTTCTTGTATCGTGTCAGATGCATGTTTCAATTATAAACCTATGAGTTTTGTTTTCTGTGAAACGTTCTACTACTACTAATACTATTAGTAATACTAATAATAATCCGGTTTCTTCCTTTCATATACAGAAGACAACGATTACGACTGCTCTGTCACAATGCTTCTTTGTAGATTCTTTCAGCTTCCAGAGAGCGCAGCACCATCGAAACGTCTCGAGAGTACTCGAGAATTTGCCTTAGCGTCGCGCGTTTCTCGAGAGCACTCATAGCCCCTCTCGATGCCACGCCATGGGCTGTGGTTGCTTGCAATGCTCGCAGCTCGCTGTGATTATCACTTAAACATCGGCATTGGAAACGAAAACTGAAGTCACAGAGCTGGCAGTACTTCATGAACGACAGAGATGTCTGTTGTAGGGAAAGGACTGTGAGGCGCGGCAACTCGAGTGCACCGAGAATTTCTCGAGCTGCCAGTGCTCAAGCGATTCTAGAGAAACTCGAGAATTTGCCTTAGTGTCTGCCACTAGAGATAATATACATACGCAAGCAACAAACTTATCAGAAACCTCCCTGCTTTCATAATTGTTCGGTACAATATTGTCATTAAAATTTTTAATTACTTATTTTTGGTGCAGAGTACATTAAGATAAAGACTCCTTCTTAATCCAACTTCTGAATATATAGTTCTATTACACAAGACCGATTTCAACTTCATACTTTAAGAAGTAATCAGTGCAGGACATTGGGACATGTAGTAGTTGAAAGAGTAGCCGATGCTGATAACACAGTCAAGACAATTCATTGGAAATAGTATATTTAATGGAAAATTCTATACAGACGATCAGCTAACGCCATTACTTCAATGATTACCCAGACTTACTTTATAGCACATTAACACTACCATGACATCTTATTTAAACAGACATGAACTACTCTGTTGATTTAGCTACCAGACTTTCAGCATTCGTCGAATTTTCGATAGTAGGGAGCACTGCATACAAAATAACTGTATTGTCCCCAGTGCAAATTTCTTATACTTCAGAATACACTTACTGTGAGAGTTAAACAGTTTAGCACTACACCATAGAACCAATACATGGTGCTGTTATTATTATTACTATTTCTCATATCAATGATAGAAGTGTTTTCAGAAGTTTACGCCAGGCAGACAATTACACACCTCAGTCTTAACTTTATGAACCCAAACTAACAATTAATTTACATCGTTCCGCAGTGCAGACTTAAATTTCACTTTTTGTATGAAGAACTTTATGAACATTCATCGTTTTCGACAATGACTTCTACTTAAATTTGACATCTTGGCTAGGAGAACTGAATTTATTGAGAGAGCGAACCAACAAGGATTCTGTTTTTGCTGACCTAGGTGCGGAACCCTAAAACACCTTGATATACACAGATCTCTCTTTAACAACCGTTGCGAAGCACGGGCATATAAGCTAGTAATAATAATAATTCAGTTTCTTCCTTTCACGTACAGAAGACAGCGATTACGACTTCTCTGTCGTAATGCTTCCCTGTAGAATACTTTTGCTCAGCGTCCAGAGAGAGCAGCACTGTCGACAACTTCTCGAGAGTACTTGGGAATTTCTCAAGACTTTTCCTTAGTGTCGCGCGTTTCTCATGAGCTCTCCCAGCCCACCCCTCATGCAAGCTGTTCTTCAGCCAAGGGTTTAACACTAATTATTGATAGCCTTGCACATAAAAAAAGACACGCTGACTTTTTCCTTTGTCGATGATCTCAATCCCCCATCCTGGAGGTCTGAGAAACATTCTCCAACTACTTTCTTTTGTAATAATGAAGTTTTTATTTCGTGTGAGATATGTGTTTTAATTGTTAATAGTCCAGTAATTTTTGTCTTCAGTGAAACATTCAACTACTATTACTAATTCAGTTTCTTCCTTGCATGTACAGAAGACAACGATTACGACTGCTCTGTTGCAAAGGTTCCTTGTACAGTAGTTTCGCTCGGCCTCCAGAGAGTGCAGCATTGTAGGGATGGGCTATGAGCATTCTTGAGAAACGCGTGACGCTAAGGCAAATTCTCGATAACTTGTTGACAGTGCAGTGCTGCGCTCTCTGCAGGCTGAACGAAACTACTCTAGAAGGAAGCATTGCAACAGAACAGTTGTAATCTTTGTCTTCCGTACGTGCAAGGAAGAAACTGAATTATTATTATTATTAGTAGTAGTAGAATGTTATGCAGAAGACAAAAATCATAGGACTAACACGTATCTTACACAAAACAAGAACTTCATTGTTACAAAAAACAAATACTCATTATGCCTGCATTTATACTTACATGAGAGATAAGTGCTACTACATAATAGATCCAAAATCTCCTTGCATACATTTACTAATTGTAGAAAAAATTCGGCAGAACTAACAGTATTAGCCAGCGTTACGTAGTTAAGCTTCCATCCTTATTTCAGCTTAAAGTTCTGGTACTTTCTCACCACAATTTACAACTACAATACTGAATGTTGGTTGTCATTCCGTTCAAAAGTTTGGATAGTGTTAATTTTGATGCATTTTACATGTTATTGCAGACAATTTAAAAATTACAGTTTTCTGAAACTGGCGGACTGTTTCAGGCACCATCCAATCTTTTTACCGTATTTCCTTTTAATGCATTTTGAATGGATAACATACTCAATAGCTCGGTATTTTCTCTGACTTATATTAAAATAAGAATGCACTTTTGTATCCGCCAACATTTCTGTTTAATTGCTAGATATATTGCGTAATTATAAATGTCATACCTCACCTATGGAGCTTCGCAAGAGACTAGGGATGGGCTATGAGCGCTCTCGAGAAACGCGCGACGCTAAGGTAAATTCTTTACTACTCTAGAGAAGTTGTTGTCAGTCCTGCGCTCTCTGGTGACTGAGCGAAACTACTCTACTGGGAAGCATTGCAACAGAGCAGTCATACGTTGTCTTATTCACGTGCAAGAAAGAAAATGAATTATTATCATTAGTAATAGTAGCATGATTGCAGAAGACAAAAATTATAGGATTATTATTACGACATGTATTTTACACAAAACAAGAACTTCATTGTTAGTAATAATAAATATGCATTCCACATGTATCTATACTTATATGAGAGAAAAATGCTACAACCTGTTACACCTAAAACCCCCTTACATTCATTTACTAATTCTAGTAAGAAATACGGCAGAGATTATAGTAAGTTACTAGCCAGCATTATGTGCCTAAGCTTCCGTCCTTTTTCAGCTTAAAGCTCTGGCACTTTCTCAACACAACCACCAAATTTACATCTACAATACTGATTGGTGAGTGTTATGTAATAGAGATGGGCTAGGAGCACTCTCGACAAACACGTGACGCTAAGACAAACTCTCGAATACTCTCGAGAAGTTGACAGTGCTGAGCTCTCTGGAGGCTGAGCGAAACTACTCTACAAGGAAGCATGCAACAGAGCAGTCGTAATCGCTTTCTTCCGTACATGCAGGGAATAAACTGAATTATCTTTCGCAGAAGCAAAAGTCATAGGATGATTATTAAAACACATATCTTACACTAAACAAAAAATTCATTGTCACCAAAAACAAATATGCATTCCGCATGTGCTGATACATGAGAAAAATGCTGCAACATGTTACACTCAAAAACCCCTTATTTACATTTAATAATAGTAGAACAAATTCGGCAGAGCTTATAGTATTAGCCAGCGTTAAGTACCTAAGCTTTCGTCCTTATTTCAGCTTAAAGCTCTGACATTTTCTGAACACAGCCACCACAATTTACAACTAAAACACTGTTGATTGCTATGTCCTCATTCTGTTCAAAAGTTTGACTAGTGTTAATTTTGATGCATTTTCCGTGTTATTGCATCCAAATTAAAAATTACACTTTTCCGAAATTGGAGGACTGTTTGAGGCACTAGGCAACCTCTTTACCGAATTTCTTTTGAATGTAGTTTGAATGAATAACATATAAATATGTCTGACTAGTAATGTAAGAGTGCACTTATGTATCATGGGACGTATCTGTGTGATTACTATATATGTTGTGTAATATTAAATGTCTTATCATGCCTGTCGTATCCTTTTTTTTTTTTTTTTTTTTTTTTTTTTTTTACACTACAGAGCTTTACGTGGACGACTCCATCCTCCGAAAAGTACTGCCAGTTCCGTGACTTTGGTTTTCGTGTATACAGTGATTGTATTTAATTGATAATCACAGCGGGCTGCAAACATTACAAATAACTGCAGCGTGCGTGAAGAGGGGAGTTATGAGCACTCTCGCAAAACGCGCCGCTAAGTCACAATCTCGAGAAATCCTCGAGAAGATGACGACAGTGCTGCGCTCTCTGGAGTATGAGACAAAGTATTCTACAAGGAAGCATTTTGTCACAACAGTCGCAGTCGTTGTCTTCCTTATGTGCAAAGAAGTAACTGAATTTTATTATTATTATTATTAGTAGTAGTAGAATGTTTCCCAGAAGACAAAAATCATAGGATTATTATTAAAACAAATATCTTATGCAGAACAAGAACACCATTGTTGCCAAATAGCATTCCGCATGTATTGATACATGAGAGAAAAATGCTAAGTTACACCTAAAAACTCCTTACATACATTTACTAATTGTAGAAAAAAAAATCAGTGCAGCTTATAGTATTGGCCAGCGTTATGTACCTAAGCTTCCATCCTTAGGTACATTCCAGCAGCTGCCAGACTGCTTGACGCGCATGTGCAGTGCTTAAATTGTGTTCCAGCAGTGCCTTCTCCCGCTTCTGGCTACTTGGAGTGTCGCTGGTGTTCCAGCAGTTGCCGCAAGCAGCCAAACGCTACCCAGAAAAATATTTCTGGCGCGGTCAAGCTGCCAATTTGCGCATGCGCAGAAAGGTCTGAGTTAGAGGTGGGGGGGCGGGGTAATGATCACGTGATATGTGTGTGTTTGTAGCGTGTTTATCGATTATTTCGAAGTCACTGCAATACAAATTGAGATCAGATATTTCTCGTTTACACTTCTTCGTTATTTGGAAGGAAAGTAATTTCTTTATCCCTTTAAACTCACCTTCGCCTGCAGCCAGAAATAGTGCAAAAAGCGTTCCAGCAGTGCAAGTATCAAAAACGGGTTTTTACATCATAGTAGCTGTGCATGTGCAGTAACACCTGTTTCTTAGCGCTTGAAATTAGCCGTCTGGCAGCTGCTGGAACAAACCGCTTCTTTCAACTTAAGACTCTGGTACTTTGTCAACACAGCCACCACAATTTACAACTATAACTGTCTGTTGGTTGTTATGGCCTCATTCTGTTCAAAAGTTTAGACAGTGCTGATTTTTATGCATTCTGCATGTTATTGAAGCCAAATTAAAAATTACACTTTTCCGATACTGGTGGACTGTTTCAAACACTATCCAACCTTTTTATCGAATTGCTTTTTAATGTGTTTGAATGGATAACATAAACAATAGCTAGGTAATTTGTCTGACTTGTATTAATATAAAAAAGCACTTTTGTCCCATGAACATATGTTTGGTTGGTAGATATATTGTGTAATTTAAAAGTCTTATGTCTGTTGCATTTTTCTGGTACACTACGGAGCTTACATAAAGTACTGCCCACTCCTTGACTAGTTTTCGCATATCCAGTACCCACATTTAAATAAAGTGCCAGCTGCTCAAGAAATTCTCAGTGCGCCCGAGTCGCTGCACCTCACACTCCCATCCCTAGTGTGTGCTACCCCAGTCAATCGACGCTTCTTGTGAGGTTCTCGAGAATTGCTCAAGCACCGGCAGCTCGAGAAATTCTCGGTGTGCTCAAGTCTCCGCGCCTCACCCTCCCATCCCTATTATGTACTCCTTCTGTTTCTATATTGGGATAGTTTTAATTTTGATACATTTTGCATGTTATTGAAGCCAAATTAGAAATTACAGTTTTCCAATACTCGCAGACTGTTTCAGGCACTATCCAACATTTTTACCGAATTTCCTTTTCCTGTAGTTTAAATGGATAACATACACCATTAGCTGGGTATTTTGTCTTACTTGTATTAAAGTAAGAATGCACTTTTCTATCCGTGAACGTATCTGTTTGTTTGGTAGATATATTTTATAAGTTTAACTGTCTTACCATATCTGTTGTAAATTTTGCTACACTATGGAGCTTTGAAACAGATGTCTCCATCTCCATAACGTACTGCCACCTCCATGACTTTCCTTTTCGTGTATCTAATGCTAATATCTAAATGATAATCACAGTGAGCTTCAAGCACTGCAGATATCCATGTGGAATTGCATGCTGCCCCAGTCAAACGGCGCACAGCAGGCAGCGTCACTTCTCGAGAATTGCTCGAGCGCTGGCAGCTTGAGAAATTCTCGGTGCACTTGAGTCACCGCGTTTAGTAGTCCCATCCCTACAACAGACGTCTCCATCCTCCCTAAAGTACTGCCAGCTCCATGACTTTAGTTATCGTGAATCCAATGCTCATATTTAAATGATAATCACAGCGAGCGTTGCTTATCACATCAGCACATGGCGTGGCACGCCAGTCAACCGCCAGACAGTGGCACACACCGGAACTTAGTTTCATAAAAATCGGATCAGGAGAAGAAGAGATATCGTAATTTGTAGTTTATGGTGTACACTGTGCTTGAATTCCAGCGTAATATAGCAAAGATCCGATAGAGGCACTGTTCGTAACATAGTATACCAAATAAGTAATAGATGGCGATGATGCGTTTTTTGTTCACGTAAATTAGGTGTAATACACTCACACAAGGGCTACGATTTTCCTTACGGCAGCACTGTTGTGTATTGATGTTGGCAACGGCCGTTGAATCCTTTTTGAAGAATCAGTCACGTACAATGAGGGGAATAATTCTTTATGTTGATAATGAAATAAATAAATAATATTGTTCCGATCAATAAATTAATGATCCCCTAAACCGAATATTTGGTTACCAACGTTAACATACTAAACCGTTGCCACTGCAAGTAAAATTTACCCCAGGTACGACACAAAAAAAATAAACAAAAAATTACTAGCTGTATCCTGCATGCCTTGCAATGCCATGGAAAGAAACAAGTGCTTCTTTCCAAGGGTATCATTTTCATTTAACACATAAAGACTTTCCTTCGCGTCTATCAATGTTTCCATTTAATAAGAATTCTTTGCGAGGAAAACGAATTTATGTAGTTTCCCTTCTGATTTCTGTGCATACTTATTACATCTTGAGTCCATTCTGTTTAGTAATGCCTAGAAAACTGGATAGTACAGTACAGAACAAACAGAAGCCCTGTTAGTTACTCAGTGCACCAAAGAACTAATAGTTGGCGCTGCTGAATGTTTCAATTTTTTTCTATCTTTTATTTCTTTTCGAAGATTATACCATAGAACAGCAACAAACCACTAATGGTGCTGTTGGTTTTGCAGTGCTGCAAAGAAACAATACATGATCGTGTAGTGCATATTCCCTCAATGAGAGAAGTATTTTGAATTAAGAGCCGCAATCTTATATCTGCAAATACAAATTAACATTGAACAGCGAGTTGCTGATTACACTTTGTATATTCACAGCTTAATGATGTATCTTTGCTTCTTTTGACAGGGAACATTTGAATTAAAAACAGAACGACATTCCTTCGCATCTATCGATACTGTAATTTACATAACAATTCTTTGCGAGAAAAATCGAATTTATGTAGTCCCCCTTTTGATTTCGGTGTATCCTCATTACATTTTGAGTGCGTTCTCTTTAGGAATGCCTCGAAAACGCCACAGTACAGAAAAGGACGACATGAGGCAACGTTAATTACATAGTACACCAAAGAAGTATTTATGGCGTTTCTGCGTTTTCTTTTTCATTCTCATAACTATAGTGTAATACACTACTAGAAGGGGTACAATTTTACTTATGGCGGTGGCGTTGTATGCTGATATTGGCCAGGGCCGTTGAATGATTTTTAAAAAGTTAGTCACGTAGAATGAGGGGAATAATTCTTTATGTTCCCGATGAATAAATAATTTATGCTGTCCTGGACAGTAAACTAATCAGTGTCGCTAAAAGCGCGATTTACACATAAAAATCTGTCTTAACCGAACAAAAAAAGGACCAAGATAAACTCGGCGATTAATATATTTTTCCCAATATTACGTGACATTTCCACCTTAATATTCAGGACACGAAAACTGTTCTGCATATTTGAATGCTCATTACAGAGATATTTCTGCTCTGTGCCTGCCACTAGCGATAATATACACACGCGAGCAAGAAACTCATCAGAAACCTCTCTTTCATAATTGTTCCGTACAATATTGAGATTAATATTTGAAATTACTTACTTTTGGTGCGGACTACATTAAGATAGATACAGAGGCCTTCTTTTGCAGAGAAAATTGCACTTTGTGTTCTGAATATATAGTTCTATTACAGGAGGTCGATATCAATTTCGTGCTTTATGAAGTAATCACTGCAGGACGTGGGGACATGTATTAGCTGAAAGAGTGGACGACGCTCCTAACACATCGAGACAATTCATTGGAAATACTATATTTAATGGAAAATGCTATACAGATGAACAGCTGACAGCATTCCTTCAACGATTACCCAGACTTACTTTATCGCACATTGACACCACCATGACGTCTTATTTATACAGACATGAACTGTTCTGTTGATTTAATTACCAAACTTTCATCATTCGTCGAAATTTCGATAATAGGGAGCACTGCATACAGAATAACTACATTGTCCCCAGTGCAACATACTAATACTTCAGCATACACTTACTGTTTAGTACTACACCATAGAATCAATACATGGCGCTGTTATTATTACTATTTTTCATCTCAACAATAGAAGTGTTTTCAGAAGTTTACGTCAAACAGACAATTTCACAATGCACTCTTAAATTTACATCGTTCCGGAGTATGGACTTGAATTAATTTCACTTTTTTCATGAAAAACGTTATGAACATTCATCATTTTCAACAATTTTTATTTGACATCTTGGCTAGGAAAACTCAGTTTATTGACAGAGCGATCCAACAAGGATTCTGTTTTTGCTGACCTTGGTCTGGAACCCCAGTAACCAATAATATACACAGGTTCCTCTTTAACAACCGTTGCGAAGCATGGGCATATAAGCTAGTGTGAGTATAAATACATGTGGAATGGATATTTATTTTTGGTAACCATTTTATTCTTGTTTCGTATAATATATATGTTAAACGATTTTTGTCTTCTGCGAAGCAGTCTACTACTATGACTACTAATAAGAATAACAATAATAACTGAGCTTCTTCCTTGCATGTACGAAAGACAACGATTACAACTGCTCTGCCCGAATGTTTCCTTCTAGATTAGTTTCGCCCAGCCTCCAGAGAGAGCAGCACCGTCAACTTCTCGTGAGTACTCGGGAATTTCTCGAGATTTTGCCTTAGCACCGCGCGTTTCTCGAGAGTGCTCATTAGGGTTGGGCTGTGAGCGCTCTCGAGAAACACACGACGCTAAGAAAAGTGCTGAGCTCTGTGGAGGCTGAGCGAAAGCACAGGGGAACATTACGACAGAGCAGTCGTAATCGCTATCTTCCGTATGTGCAAGGAAGAAACTGAATTATAATTATTATTACAATGTTTCGCAGAAGCAAAAATCATAAGATGATTATTACAACACGTATCTTACACGAAAAAAGAAAGTCATTGTCACCAAAACGTAATATGGATTCCGCATTTAGTTAAAATGTTTGTTAAGCTTATGGGACTTAACTACGGGGTTATCAGTCCCTAAACTTACAAACTACTTATGAACTAGGACGGCACAAATATCCATGCCTGTAGTGGCCGTGCTGACTGTGACTGGAGCGCCTCAGTCACCTTGGCCACCGCGGCCGGCCCGCATTTAGTGATACTTACATAAGAGAAAAATACTACAACATGTTACACCAAAAATCTCCTTACTTACATTTTGTAATTGTAGAAAAATATTCGGCAGAGCTTACAGTATTAGCCAGCGTTGTGTACCTAAGCTTTCGTCCTTATTTCAGGTTATAGCTATGTTCAAAAGTTTGAACAGTGTTAATTTCGATGCATTTTTTTAATGCATCTTATTGGAGCCAAATTAAGAATTACACTTTTCCGACACTAGTGGACTGCTCGAGTGACAATCAAATCTTTTAACCGATTTTTTTTTACTTTAGTGTGAATGGATAGCAGATACCATAGCTACGTAATTTGTCAGACTTGTAATATAAGAATGCACTGTTCTATCCGCAAACGTATCTGTTTGATTGCTACATATAATGTATAATATTAAATGTCTTATCATGCCTGTTACATTTTTTGTTACACTACGGAACTTAGGAACAGACTTTTACATCCTCAGTAATGTACTGGCAGCTATGCGACTTTGGTTTTCGAGTGTCCAGAGCCCGTATTTAAATGATGATCACAGCGAGCTGTGAACGTTCGAAATAACCACAGTGCGTGGCGTGCCATGGCGTTCTGCCCCAGTCAACCACCGCTGCACAGCGGCATGCGCCACAGCACCACTTCTTGTGAGTGTCTCGAGAATTGCTCGAGCCCCGGCAGCTCCAGAAATTCTCGATGTCCTCGAGTCGCCGCGCTGCACAGTTTCATCCCTATCGCTCAAAGCCCATCCCAGCTTGCAGTACTTTTCGACTGTTGCAACAGACGTTTTAAAAAGCTTCACAACATTGCAAAAAATACTACAGGCATGATAAGACATTCAAAATTACACAATACATCTACCAATATACAGACGTCCACAGGTACAGAAGCTCTTTCTGTTAATGTATGTCAGACCCCAAACTACCCAATTATTTATGTACTGGTATTTTTTATCCATTTCAACTGAAGAAATTCGCTACAAAGGTTGGTTAGTGCCAAACAGTCCGCAAGTATCGGAAAACTTTAATTTTTAATTTGTTCCAAAGACAACAAGAACACATATCAAAATGAAAACTATTCAAACTTTTGAACAGTTTTTGTATAGAACAAGCAACAGTTAGTATCGTAGTTGTAATAGGGATGGGCTAAAGTCAGTGCACTCGACAAACTCACGATGCTAAGGCAAATGCTCGAATACTCTCGAGAAATTGTCGACAGTGCTGTGCTGTCAAGAGGATGTGAAAAACTACTCAACAAGAAAGCATTGCGACAACTCAGACGTAATCGTCTTCGATACATGCAATCAAAAAATTGAATTATTATTATTGCAGCTTGTGTTGTACGATTCTATTGTATTCACTCGTTAGTTATTCCTGCTATGACGTATCCTTAAACTTAGGTTAACAATAGCGACCACTGTAGTAGTAGTAGAATGTTTTGCAGAAGACAAATATCACGTGACTATTATTAAAACATGTACCTTACACAAAACAAGATCTTAATTGTTACCAAAAACAAATATGCATTCTGAACATATGCTACCAAAAACAAATATGCATTCTGCCTGTATTTGTACTTTCATGAGAGAAAAATGCTATAACTGTTACGCCCAAAAACTCATACATTTACTAATTATAGCAAAAAATTCGGCAGTGTGTTCATTATTAGCCAGCATTACATACCCAAGCTTAGTCCTTCAGTTCTTTCTCAACACTGCCGCCACAATTTCCAACTACAATACTGACTGTTGGTTGTTATGTCTTTATTCTTTTTTTAAAAAGTTTGGATAGTGTTAATTTTGATGCATTTTGTACGAAACCGCAGCAAAGTTAAAGACTACAATTTTCCGATACTAGCGGACTGTTTCAAGCACTATCCAACCTTTTTACCGAATTTCCTTTATAGTTTTTTGGATGGATAACATACATAATAGCTCGGCATTTTGACTTGTATTAATATAAGTATGCACTTTTGTATCTGTGAACTTATCTGTTTGATTGCTAGACACGTGTAATGTTAAATGTCTTACCCCGCCTGTTTTATTTTTTGCTATGCTACAAAACTTAGAAACAGATATCTCCATCCTCCATAAAGCACTGCCAGCCGTTTAACTTTGTTGTCCTCGTAATAAACACCCACATTTAAATGATAATCACAGCGAACGCTGCAAATAACTGCAGCGCATGGCGTGTTGCGCTGCCCCAGTCAACCGCCAGACAGCGACACGCACAGCTTCTCGAGAATCGCTCGAGCGCTGAGAGCTCAAGAAATTCTCAGTGCGCTCAAGTCGCCGTGCCTCACACTCCCATTCCTAAGTTGAAAACTGTAGTAGCTTTAAGCGAAAATCGTAAGCACCAAGCTGAAATCTTTCCAGGTATTTAAAACGCTTACAATAACGGAATATTTTTTACAGTAAATATATGAAAGGAGTTTTAGGTGCACTAAGTTGTAGCATTTCTCTCTCCTTTATGAGTAAATGCATGTGGAATGCTTATTTGTTTCATATGAGTAACGTGTCTTAGTAATAATCCTATAATTTTTGTATTCTGATAAAAGTTATACTATTACTACTAATTCAGTAGAAACAAAAGAAAGCCGGTCGCAGTGGCCAAGGGGTCTGCACAGCCACTATGGTCAGAGGTTCGAATCCCCCCTTGGGCATGGATATTTGTGCCATCCTTAGTGTTAGCTAGTTCATAAGTAGTTTGTAAGTTTAGGGACTGATGACCCTGTAGTTAATTCCCATAAGCTATACAAACATTACAATATTTTGTGAACAAAAGAAAGCTTTGAACTTGAAACGTATGTTTCACGAAAAAACTCTTTCTTACACAAACAGAAGACATCGGTTAGAACTGCTCTGACTCAAAGCTTCCTTCTGGAGAAGCTTTACTTACCCTCCACAGAGTGCAGCACAGTTGACAATTTCTCGAGAGTACTCGAGAATTTGCCTTGACATCGCGCGTTCATCGAGCGCGCTCACAGCCCATCCCTACCCTCACACTCCCACCCTTACAGCATTGTCGACAACTTCGCGAGAGTACTCGAGAAATTCTCGATAATTTGCCTTAGCGTCGCGTGTTTCTCGAGCACACTCATGCCCCATCCCTACTGGAGCAGCGGAAGCTCAACCAATTGTCGGTGTACTCGAGTCGCTGCACCTCACAGTCCCATCCCTAATCCCCACAGCTTTTGATTTCTTGTTACCCATCTTTAAATCACAATCAAATTGAGCGTTGCTTGTTAGCGTTAGCAGTCAGCTCAAATAACCGATTGTGTGCTGCCCCATACAGCTGACACACAGCGACTTGTGCCACTTCATGAGAATCACTAGATTACTGGCAGTATGAGAAACTCTCGGTCCGCTAGTTGCTTTGCCTCACAGTCCCATAGTTAATTTAATATAGGGCAATAAGTACTCATATGATCTCATCGACTCTGAAACAAAGGTAAGAACTTAACATCTAAATTTTTTTCCCATACATTAAGGACCTTACCATATTCGCAGTATTGCTGTGGAGGTTGAGATTATTCATACTCATAAGAGAAAAGGACCTTACCATATTCGCAGGATTGCTGTAGAGGTTGAGATTATTCATACTCATAAGAGAAAAGAACTTCATAAAATTACTCACGTTTAACCACTCATACAATGAGAGACTACTTTAGAAATGATCATATTGTGCTCAGTGATTTGGCATTAATTTTTTTCTTTTGTTTGATCTCTCAATTACTTGTTTACATAATTGCAATACTACAATTTTGCTTGATATCTCTCAGTATAATTTATGGCATGTGATTTTGTTTGCTCTCATACTGCCATGAGTAAAATGACACAAATATAATGATGGTATTGTTATTTGGAGGCGTAAGGAACACACATTTGCGACATGCAATTTTGCATGATTGGCATGTGAGTGACTTCATTAGATGTACAAGAAGACGCATGTGACTGTGCCTTATTCACTGACAATTTTCTATACCAGTGCTTCACTCTGAAAATCTTGTAGTGGATCAAAATTATCACTATCCTAACTTATGAACAGAAGGAGGACATAACAACCAACAGTCAGTACTGTAGTTGTAAATTGTGGCTGTGGGGAAAGTACCAGGGCTTCGAGCCGAAAAAAGGACAGAAGCGTAGTACGTAACGCTGGTTAATACTGTAAGCTCTGCCGAATTTTTTTCTACAATTCCTAAATGTATGTAAGGACTTTTCGGGTGTAGCATTTTTCCCTCATTTAAGTATAAATACATGCGGAATGCATGTTGGTTTTTGGTAACAATGAAGTTCTTCTTTCGTGTATGATACGTGCTTTAATAATAATCCTATGTTAGGGGTATATTATAATGATAAGAAGGTGTCTTCAGTCATAATTTTTATTGTCCGACGCATTTCGGAGCAATGACTCCATTTTCGAGAACTTTATTACTGTATTTTTGTGTTACATCTGCTTCAGTTTTTCATCTAACGGTAGAAGAACGACACAGTTGTTAATTTTTTTTCGAGAAAGTTGCCGCAGGCATTAATGCAAGGATCTTATAATAAACATACAGTGAAATAATGTGAATTGTTGCCTACATTTGTCGAGATGAAATTATCTCCTGCATTGGTGAAATAAATAATAAAAACAATAAAACTATTGTGATTGAAGATGGCTTATTGTTATTATATCCCTAACCTAAACAGTACAGTCACGGACAGCCCATGGCAAAATGTCGATTAATAATAATGTAATAATCCTATGATTTTTGTCTTCTCCGAAACATTCTACCACTACTACTAATAATAGAAACAATTCCGTTTCTTTCTTCTCTTACGGAGGACGATTACGACTGAACTGTCGCAATGTTTCGTTGTAGAGCAGCACTGTCGACAACTTCTTGAGAATTTCTCGAGAAATTGTCTTTGCGTCGCGCGTTTCTCGAGAGCGCTCATAGCCCATCCCTACTTTAAAGCTCTGGTACTTTTTCAACACAACCGCCACAATTTACAACTACATTACAGACTAACTTTTTAGGTCCTCATTCTGTCCAAAACATTCGATAGTGTTAAATTTTATGTAAGATCAATGTTATTGGAACAAAATTAAAAAAAATAAAGTTTTCTGTTGCTAGCAGACTCTTTCAGGTACTATCTACAACCTTTTCACCGAATTGCCTTTTATTCTAGTTTGAAAGAGTAACATTTAAAAGCTGAGTATTTTGTCTATTAATATAAGAGCGTACTTCAGTATCTGTGATCGTAAATGTTGGACAGCTAGATATAGTGTAATTTTATATGTCCGCTGTAATTTTTGCTACACCATGGAACTTTGCAACAAACATCTCCGTCCTCCATAAAGTACTGCCAACTCCGTGACTTTAGTTTTCGTGTATACAGTGGCCACATGTCAATAATAATCATAGTGAGTTGCAAGTGTTGCAAAATAACCTCAGCATGTGGCATGGCATGCTGCTTCAGTCAACCAGCAAGCAGCGGCAAGCACCAGGTCTCATGTGCTTCTTGAGCACTGTTTGAGCATCAGCAGCTCGAGAAATTCTCAGTGCGCTAGAGTCGCTGCACATCACAGCCCCAAATCTACTGTGAGGCACCGTTTTCGAAAAGCTCACGAGAAAGGGCGCTGTGGTGCGTGCCAATGCTTCAGTGGGCTAGCACGCTATGGCACACTAGATGCTGCATTTATTAGCAAAGCTCACTATGATTACTATTTAAATGCGGCCACACAATACACGTAAACTAAAGTCGCAGAGCTGTCAGTACTTCCTGGAGAATTGAGATGCCTGTTGCAAAGTACTGTAGTGCAGCAAAAATTACAATACACATAATAAGCCATTTTAAATTACACAATATATTTAACAATAAAAAATAGGTTCGCTGATGCCGAAATAATTCTTATATTAACAGGAGTCAAAATACCTAGTAATTATTAATGTTATCCATTCAAACTACATTAAAAAGAAATACTGTGAAAAGTTTGGATATTGCCAGAAACATTCTTCTAGAATCAGAAAAGAGATATTTTTAATTTGGCTCCAATTGCATAAAAATTAACACTATCCAAACTTTAGAACAAAATGAGGATACAAGTAACAGTCAACATTGTAACTGTAAATTGTGGTGGCTGTGTTGAGAAAGTAGGGTTTGGGCTGAGAGGTGTGGAGACTCGAGCGCTTCGAGAATTTCTCGAGCTGGAAGTGCTCAAGCAGTTATCGAGAAGCTAACGATAAATGGAGATGGGTGAGTGGCGCTGTGTTCCGTTTTACAGTGGCAGTACGCTACACCAATGACTGCTGTCGCCGAGACGAAACTCTCGCAGTAATTGTCTTTCATATATGAACACACAAAAATGAAAGTCATAAGGATGGCAGTACTTTGTGGTGGAGATAACGTCTGTTGCAATATTGTTTTAAAAAAGCTCTGCAATGTAGTAAAAAATACAACAAACAGAAGACATTTGAAGTTACACAATACATCTTGCAATCAACCACTTACATCCACATAGATATTTCAATTAATGCAAGTCAAGCAAAATACTCAACTATTCAAGTATGTCATCCATTAAAACTACATTAGAAGGAAATTGAGTAAAAAGGTTGGATAGAGCCGAAAACAGTTCGAGAATATTGGAAAACTTTTATTTTGAATTTCGCTCCCATGAAAAGAACATGCATTAAAATGAGAAGTATGAGGATACAATAACCAAGTGAGTATTGTAGTTGTAAATTTTGGTGGCTGTGTTGAGTAAATACCAGAGCCTAGAGCATTAAGCTGAAATCATTGTTGGTACTTAGCGCTGGCTGAAACTGAAGATACAGCATCCTCTGGCATATTTTTTTTTTTTTTTTTTTTTTTACTATAAGTAAATATAAGTAAGGAATTTTAGGGTGTAACATGATGTAGCACTTTTCTCTCATTTACGTATAAACACACGCCGAATGCATAATTGTTTTTGGTAAAAATGAAGTTTTCGTTTCCTGCTTTTTAAAAACAAACCTATGGTTTTTGTTTCCTGAGAAATTTTTCCTTCTCTGTTAAATTTCAATTCCTCCTGTTGGAGGGCAGGTTCACAGCAGCCTTGGGCTGTTCTTCAACCAACACTAAGTAGTAACAGTAGTAGAAGAAGACAAAATCATATATTTTTAAACAAAACAAAAAACTGTATCTAACATGAAACAATAACTTCATTCTAATCAAAAGCAAATATACAATCCACATTTATATATATAAATGAGAGAGAAATGGTCATTGATACCATCACAGTAGATCCACAAGGGCTACTCTCTTGTACTTCTGTCATATGGTTTGTCAGGTGCTAGTTGCTGTTTGTGAGATCTCGCTGCCTGGAGAGTTTGCCCCCCCCCCCTCCCCCCGTGTGCTGACCGCCGCCTGTAGTGCCCGGACAAATCCTTGCCTGCCAACGCCACTGCAAGTGGGACTGCCCACCTTCTCTGCGGCCGACCGGCCCATCAATGCCTGGTGCCATCGCCGCCACCTGCCCGTCTTCCGTGAATTCGGTCGCGATCCTGGTCGTCCCAAATGCGCCCTCCTCTGCCGCCGCCTCGGCTGTCAGTGGTAATGCCTCTCCTTGCGCCGGACCGGCCGCTTGCTCTGGTCGTCGTTGCGCCGCCGCATTCAGTGGGACCATCGCCACTTGCGCGCCCACTGACGCCACTACCTTGCTGTTTCTGCATGTGCTTCTTCGTGTTTGTGTAGTTCTTCTGTTCCGACATGTCACTTCTGTCCACCACCGTTTCGTCAACCATCACCTTCACCTCTGCTTCCCTTACCCCACCACACTCGCCTGGATCGTCACCTCTCCCTTCCTTTCTACTACCATCCCGTCACTCCTTACCCTCACCACCCGAGCAACATCTGCCCCACTCTTAATCAAGATCCCACCTCCACCTTTATTCACAAACCTTTTCTCCCCTCCCCACCTCGCAAGGTTCAGCCACCATGGTCTGCACCCAGCAGGCTACTGTTAATTTCTCCCTCTCCTTTGGCGGCAGGGGACTGTGTCACCTCCCCATCGACCTTGTCCCCACTCCTATCTCACAACCAGCTCAGAAACCAAATAAGTCAAAATGCTGCTTCTGATTCCACCTCCACGAAAAAAGCCCCCAATCCCCTTGCCACTGGCTCATCCGTCCCCATGGAAGCTGCTCCTCTTCCCCCATCTTAGCCGCCTCCACAACCCCCCCTACCTGAAATTCTTCATCCTTTCTCACCCTGATCCTAAATTCCTCGACCCCCACACCCTCCTCTTCCACAAATATGCCCCCTCAGTCACCATCTCCAAAATCCTCCCCCAGAGGGACTTGGTCATCCTTAGATCCATGGACCCTGACCTCCACTTGCTCCTCCTCCACAAGATCCCCTACATTCACTTTGGGCCCCATGCCTCCCTTCCTCCTCGCGCCTAAACCTGGAGATCATGGAAGTTGAGGTGCTGGAGGAATTGCAGCTGGATCCCCGCTTCATCATGCGCTCTCCCCATCCCATTAACAACGCGACAGCCCCTACATATGTTATGTGTGTCTTCACAGAAGATACGCTTTCCATTGACCATGTCCTCTGCAATGGGGGCCTCATCTATAACCGCCTGCACCCCACTGAACCCTCCTGCACTCCTCTCCAATCCTACTGCTGTCTCACAATGACCACCTTTCCAAAAATTGCTGCCTCCCTCCTATCTGACCCCATTGCCAAGGCCCCCATTTTCAGACCTCCTGTCCCAAACTTGCCATCCCCCTCCTGCAAAACCTGTGGCGAGGCTCACCCTATGTACTCCTACAAGTGTAAATCCCATCCCCCTCCTGTGAAAGCAGAACACAGCTCCCGTCCGTCCCAATGATGCTGCTATCCCTGCCAACTCCCTCTGCCCAACCCCACTGCAGAGGACATCATCAGGTTCGTTACCATGGTCCTTCAAAATATCCACCCGTTTCAATGCCCCCAGTCTCCCTCGCCGCCCATTCCAACCTCGATTTTAAAGCCACGACATCCCAGAACCACATTCACTTCTCTTTTTCCTGCACCAACAGCCGCCATACTCTCTTTTAGTCCCTCGCCTTCCCCTTCGCTCCCTTGATCCATTATCCCTATCATGGCACAGCAACAAGTTACCCTTCTTTACGCCAACATCCGCTCCCTTTCCACCAACAAACTCCTTACAAACACCCTCTCCCAACACCACATGGATGTCTTTCTCCTGAAGGAAACCTTTCTCCGTCCCTACCACCATGTTACCACAACTACCCCCACCCCCTGCTTGGTGTGGAGTGGCCTTTGGCTGCATCCTTTCCTTAATATTCCTTATAAACACATCCATACCTTGTTCCTCCCTTCCCTTACTTGTGTCGCCATATACATCCACTCACATACCCCTCTCCCCTACGACTTCCTGACTCATATTGACTCCTCCTTTTCGACCTACCACCTTTTCGCCACCAAGTTCAATATCCTTTCGTACACTCTCATCAAACTACGCCGGTGGCATCAGTTCCTTCCCTCCTTCAGTGGTGCTGTCATTCCTCTCCCCGACCATACCTGCCCTTGCAGCAACACCACCCACGACATCATCATCGTTTCTCCTAACTTCGCGGGGCACCGCTGAAGTTCTCGACCTTACTGGCAGTACCCATGACCCTGTTCTCACCTTTACCCCAAATGTCCATCACCCTATCAATCCTGGCTCACCCCTGTCTCCTTGCCTCGTCCATGTTAATTCCCAAGCAGATTCGGATGCCTTCCGCCATTCCCTCACCTAACAGGTCGAAAGCCTCCTCCTTCCCCTCCACTCCCCTGACAACATAGACCATGCATTCGGCTTCCTGCAACAGACCTCATCCAACGCCATCCAATCCTACATCCCCACCAAAGCCATACACCATCACCATCCCACCTTTCCCCCACATGCAGTCCTACTCCTCTGGGAATCCCGTCTCTACCATTCTTTCCTACAAACCCATGACCGGGATACACTACACCACTGGCAACTATAGCAACACGTGCAGTCGTTTGACTAAAAAAAAAAATGTTCAAATGTTTGTAATTCTATCGGACCAAACTGCGTGGTCATCAGTCCATAGCTTACAAACTACTTAAACCTAGGTAAACTAACCTAAGGACGACACACACACACGCCCCAGGGAGGACTCGAACCTCCACGGCGAGTAACCTCGCACTCCGCAGCGAGGCCCTTTAGACCGCTCGACTACTCCACCACGGCTTGACTCAAAAGACGCCAGGATTGGCGACTGTTACATGGCTTAATGCCCACACCGTCATACACTCCTCCCAGTTTTGGAAAGCCTTCTACCGCCTTCATGGCTCCCTACCCACCCACATCTATCCCCTCTTACCCCATGACTAACCCCTACCTGATGAAGCCAGTAGGGCTGACCATTACACCTCTGTCCTTTCTGACATCTTCACCATCCAAGACAATCCCCACTTCAATTATTCCTTTTTCCCACACCTAGCTCACGGCTTCCAATACCTGGGACCCATTCCCCCTCAGACATAAACACACCCATCACCGCACACAATCTACAGCTGATACTTCACATGAAATGCAACACAGCTCCCAGCCACAACTGCATCACCTATCGCCACCTCCTTGAATGCCCCCTTACTTTCCTGACCACCCTAGCGACCCTCTATACCACTATCCTTTACACTGGTTACTACCCCCACCTGTGGAAAATTTCCCATGTCCTCATGTCCCTTAAATCTAACAAACCCCCTCCTATGTCTCCTCATGCCATCCAATTAGCCTCACCCCGGTGTTCAGCAAGATCTTCGAATCCATCCTCTCCTGTTGCATCCATCACCACCTCCAGCTTCACCACCTTCTATCTGACACCCAATGTGACTTTTGCCCTTCCTTCTCTACTGACGACCAACTCCTCCTCCCTCCAGCACAGTTCCCATCGTGCTGACATCGTCTCCCTAGACCTCAAATGGGCCTATGATCGGATCTGGCCTGCTCTTCAAACTCAAAATCTATGCTCTTCCCATCAACCTAGTCTGGGTCATTGCCTCCTTTCTCTCTGACCGCTCTACGTACGTTACTGTGCATGACACCGATTCCCGTCTTTTCTATCCCTGCCAGTGTGCCCCAAGAATCCGTCCTTTCTCCCCTCCTTTATCTCCTGTACACCGCAGATACGTCTAAGCCCTCCTCCCTGTACACCTTTTCCAATATTCTGATGACACTGCTTTCCTTGCCTTAGCTCTCACCCTAGCCTGTTCCAACTGCCTTCTCCAAGAACCCTGACCTTTTCAACACTTGTTGCAACCAGTGGCTCCTACCTACAAATACTACCAAAACACAGGCGATCATTGTAGGTCGTACCACTTCTTTTTTCTGCCCCTGAGGTTTCTACCTTACCCTCCATAACCCTCCCATCCGCTTAACTCTCAACCTCAAGTACCTGGGTCTCAATCTCTCCTGGACCCCCACCTATGCACAATCCAAGAAAAAGCCCACTCCTGTCTCCTCTAAACTCCTTGTTGGCCGAACCTGGGGCCTGAAGTCTTCCACCATCGTCAATACTTACAAATCCTTAATCTGCCCCATGCTCTCTGGCTTCCATCCTGACTGGATCTCTGCCCCTCCATCCTTCTACAAGTCCCTATAGATCCTTGAACTCAATGCCCCCACTTCCACCACATGGCTCCTATATGACCTCATTCCCTTCCCCCACCAAACTGGATCTCCCTCACGCTATTGTCCATCCTCTCCTTACTGATCCTGGTCTGTTGCTGCGCCATTACCACTGTTTCCCCCCTGCTCTTCACTTGTCCACCCTCCTTACCCTTACCCATGGCAATTTCCGTTCCCTCCCCCTCTCTAACGGTGCCATCTCCCCAGACATCTATACTTCGTACCAGCTCTGAAACCCCCCTTCTCCTACCCCCTACTCCCTCGTTGATCCCCCTAAGAGGGCCCCATCTCCCTTCCTCCCTCCTCCTGCCAGACCCTCCTGTATCCCCCTCCCCTCCTTACAGCTTCCTAGGGCACCCCATGCCCTCCTTTTCCATATGGCCCTGTGATCCCTTCCTTTGTCCTGCCCCTGCCCCCCTCCTCTCCCTTGCTTCTTTCCCGTCATCATTTCACTACATTCGTTAAACCTATGCATGTGACTTGTCTGTGTTCATTGGAGTGAATCTCATCAGTTCTTTCTTAATAGAACTGTGAACAGCCACCCTGAAGCTGACGCCTGTGTATTTGAAATGTCTGTGTGCATCAGTTGTTTGTGTAACTCCATCATCGTCGCTATCTATGTTTATCCATTCTTCCATCCACTCCATTCAACGAGGTCTTACCTTCATTTTTTTGCACCGTGTTATATGTTTTGTTTTTGCTCCATTTATGTACTCCTTGTCTTTTTTGTATTTCTTCTGTGTTTTGTAATTCTATAAGCTGAAGAGCACCTTAAGCACTGCCGGCCGCCCCATCAGGGGAATGAAACATCAATAATGGAAAGAGAGAGAGAGAGAGAGAGAGAGAGAGAGAGAGAGAGAGAGAGAGAGAGAGAGAAATGCTACAACATATTACACCCAAAATTTCCTTACATACATTTGCTTACTATAGAAAAAAATTCGGATGAGCGTACAGTATCTTCAGCTTTAGCCACCATTAAATGCTTAAGAGATTTCAACTTCCTTCCTTACGATGGTTGTTCTATCCCCAGACGAGTCAAAAGTTTGGAGATATTTGTTATCGGAGCCGAATTAAAAGTTAAACACTTCAGATATTGGCTTACTGTTCCCGCTACTGTCCTACTCGAAATCCTTTTAAAGCAGTATGAATAGATAAAGTACGTACATAATTGAGTGGGTAGTTTGACTTTCATTAATGGATAATTGCGCTTCTATATTTGTGGGCGTCTTAGTTTGATTTCTAGATGTAATGTGTTATTTTGAATTTCATGTCACGACTGTTGTATCTTTTGCTAGATTATGGAGCTTTTTAAGATATACGTTGCATCAGACGTTATCTATATCCTCCGTAAAATACTGTCATCTCCACGACAACACAGCGAAATGGAAGCTTTGCTTTTCAGCGTCAGCAGTCAGTTCAGAAAACCGCACTGCGCAGCCCCAGTCAACCAGCGAGCAGCGACATGCGCCTCTTCTCGCGAGCTTCTCAAAAACTGTTTGGGCATCAGCAGCTCGAGAAATACGAGGTGCACTCGAGTCTCCGCATCTCACAGTCCCATCCCTACTACTCTAGCTTCTTTCTCGAGTAGTTTCACTCAGACTACAGAGAGCGTAGCACCGTCAACTACTTCTCGAGAGTACGCGCGAATTTCTGGAGAATTTGCCTTAGCGTCGAGTGTTGGTCGAACGTACTCATACTTACCTGGCATTCTTCACTCTTAAATGCCCTCTGTCACCTGACTGTATACACATACTGAATGGGAGATGTTAAAAATGAGTGGGCATTCTACATGCAATGGTCTGAAATGGACTGAAATGATAAAGATGGGGGTAGGAGGCAGGCCAGACAGGTGGAGAAAATAACGTAACATTTCACTTGCCCCCTTTTGTTTTTGGGGAGGCAAGTGGGTATGGCCAAAGCCAAAAAAACAACGTCTTTATTATACACAGCAATACAAACACATACACAACAGGATACATTGTTTTTCTTTTCTGATTGGTCTGCAAAGTCCTTATTTTGTCTTGTTTGATTTACACTTTGTATATGTCCATTGCTACTGTTATGACGTCGCGGAGCACAGTGTCCGGCAATTGTAGTATGAGTAATTGTTGACCCCAAAGCGAGATTGAAGCGACGCCCGTATTGGTTGCAGACGCGGGAACGCGTTGTTCTGGCGGAAGAGTCTTCCTTTTAGATCGGTTGTGTGGGAGAGTCCTCATCAAGCTGGATACATGAAAGAAATCGCACAGAGAAAATGTTCAATTGTTTGTAAAGCTTATGGGACTTAACTGCTGGGTCATCAGTCCCTAAATTTACAAACTACATATGAACTAACTTATACTATAGTCAGCACAAACATCCATGCCCAAGGGGGGATTCGAGCCCCCGACGGGGAACGGCCTTGCGAATCATAGCATAGCGCCTCAATGCGCTCTGCCACTCTGTCGCGACCGTACAGAGCATTATGATTGCACATATTCATAGATAAACACACACACACACACAATTAATGTGTGTGTGTGTGTGATTATGGTGAGAACAACGTCCCTTAAAAGAATTGGTTGACGTGAACGAGTGAATATTATATTTTAAAATATTGTTACTTGAAGTTGATTTATTTGAGTTATCAGGACATATTTATATGTCAATAAAAATAAATTTCCACGAGTATGTTAAGTGCATCACTTTATAACGACTCGATCGATTTGGATGACTTTGTAGTTGATGTGTTTGTAATTGCCAGGACAAGATTTTCAACAGTTTCTGAAATAAAACCAGAAAAGTCGAAAAAATTTTATGGTATTTTTGTATGAAAATATCAATAGAAGAAGTGTATCAGTTTGATAGTTACACTGTCACGTATTTTCATAAAAAATTAAAGTTTGGTTGTCATTTCCGCTGTCGCATAACAAAATCCGCCTTGAATACTGATATTTTGAGAGAAAAAATAATCTGGAAGCGATAGTTCAGTGTGTTATTGGTGGTGAACATATCTCTGGTATTGCAACGATTGAACTGACGTCAGTTCATTGTATCACAGTCTAATTATACAGTGGTGACAGTCAATGGTGTGAAACTTGTTGCCAACTGACAGGCTGCCAATGGGAAATACAGGTCCCAGCGCAGACGTCACGCGACGTAAGCAAGGTAGTTTCGAGCCGGCGCGGTCGCTAGCTCAGTGGCTGCCCGCTGCGAGGCAGTGGGCTGTGCCAACACCATCTACAGAGAAGGCCGCGGCGCTCTCGTGTAATGTCACGCAGTGTAGGCATCGTTCGCCTAGCTCACTGGCTGCACGCTACGACATAGTGAGCCGTGTCCCAGCAGCCACCCAGTCAGTTAAGCGAACGATGCCAACACTGCGTGATGTTACACGAGAGCGCCGCGGCCTTCTCTCTAGGTGGTGTTGGCTGTGCCCCAACGGCCGGTCAATCGGCTAGCGATCGCGCCGGCTCGGAACTACCATTGCTTATGTGAAATGATGTCTGCGCTGAGGCCGGTCTTTCTCGCCGGCCACGAACTGATAGTTGTGACGGCATTAATACTCCTAATGTTTAAATGTTTGTAAATCTATCGGACCAAACTGCGTGATCATCAGTCCGTAACTTACAAACTACTTAAACTAAGGAAACTAACCTAAGGACAAACACACACACCCATGCCCCAGGGAGGACTCGAACCTCCACGGCGAGCAACCGCGCGCTCCGCAGCGAGACGCTTTAGACCACTCGGCTACTCCACCGCGGCTAATATTCCTAGTGGAGGGTAAGGCGCCTTAAGATTAATGTTGGTTTATAATTACTTTCCTACGTTATTAACCAAATAGTTTATGTAATTTTTGCGATCCAATAATTAGTAAATTATCATTATACATAAATTGTAAAATATATGTAAAAACAGCCGGATTCCACTGATTCAGGTACATAAACAATTTATTCATGAAACAATATTTACGAATGTGTGTATCTGCGGCTTATTTAGCTAAAAGTAATAGAATACAAACGTACGGGAAACATAAATTACTGTTACTGTTTCTGCTCTGTTGAGAAACTTTTTCTTATCATTGTCAGATATGAGGATTTTCCTTCGGCTACAGTGGCGTTTTCTTCCATATAGTTTCTTACGTTCAAAACTTACTGAATTATAGTGAAGAAACCGTAACATACCTGTACAGAAAACCGACGTCTTTCTGCAGAAGATTGGGTCATCTGACGTTTACTAGTTATTTTTTGTCGTCAATACAGATGGAACTCTTCATTAAAAAGTCATAGATATGAAGAGAAAATAAAACTTCCATGCTCATACTCATACCGTTTCGCAGGCTATCTTCCAATGGTTCATAGGAAACGTAACAAAAACAGACGTGAAGTTATTTGGAAGTTATTACCGATTTCTATAGCATATATACCTCCCCGGTTGCAAAATATCTTAAAATCGATCCAAATGAAACTACTAACACTAATCCGATATCCTATTCAGAAGTGTACCTTGCCAGTTGATCAAAATGCTGCTGTCGTGGCGTACAAAAAAATCAAAGTAGGTACATGACTGCAGTCATTGAGTGTGACGAAGATCGTAGACAGCGTTTGGAGGTAAGTCGGAAGAGAAATTCTCAATCGCGATCCTTTATGACTGTGTGGTGCAATTCACAATAGGCTTCGACACTTATCACTCACTATGGATATTGGCAGGAATACGTCTTTTTCACAGAAAGCGGGGAGGAGGAGATAGTGAGAGGGAAGAGATAACGTTGTGTGTCGAAACGAAAGTTTAGCTGTTCGAATAATTCAAAGAGAAGGAAATTATTTTATTCCTATTAGTAACACCAAATAGCTTATAAAGAACACAGTGAAAACTCCTAGCGGTGTGAGTTGTAAACTAAAACTGGGAATGAACGGCCGCTTGGCGTTGTGAGAATAAGAGCACTTACATCATTCGTCGGCGTACTTTATAGAAGTAGGAAATGGGTCAAAGAGGGACTGCGGCTGTAACAGCTCATTAAAAACAGTGACACACCGTGAAATCTTTTTATTATTATTATTATTTAGGATCCCGAAGAATAGAGAATAGTTTAAGGAAGCTACTATTAGGCCTACTGAGATCGTTTATTCTTCATAGTCTGTCATAAACAGTCTCTTTAAAGCTTTCATTTGCCGCTTTTTTTTTATAAATTCTTTGTAGATTCAGGCAGTGGCTTATGCGTAAGAGAAGAGCTGTCTTGCATAAAATGTTAAGAAAGAAGGGCCCAAGGCATATGAATGAACTCTATGTATTATGACCAGACTACATCGTGAGAAAGATTTCAGAAGTAAGATTTTGTAAACCAAAGGTAAATCTAATTTGTGCATTGCCTAAAGTCTTTAAAAAAAGGTGGTTAATGTATTATATCAACAGCAAGTAATGTGTAACAGCAGGTTTATTGGAATCCCGTCATTTAAATCGTAGAAAAGGCGTTAGAAACATCAGCACAACACCATAACTGTCAGCTGTTTGTATTAAAGGAAAAATTATGTGTTATGAAACACAATGATCTAACATTTTCGTTGTTATTTCCAGTATTTGCCTGATGCATGCCTTCCGTTCTGCTGCCTATCTGCCCATGGGAATTACGTTCATGTATGCGGTTAAAACATACTTCATGTATTGTTATTTTCAGTTCGAATTCTATGCAAATAGACTGCACATATTATGAATGGTATTATTTGTCCGTCTATGCAACAATACGTGCGATCGTTTTTCACCAGAAGCGTTTAGTTTCAAAAAATATAAAATATCTTCAGTTGTCTAAAGTGACAGCTATCCAAAACATTTCATTAAAAATTTGTAATTTTTTTATTTTTAAATTTTTTTATTCATATTTTCCTTAGGGAATTTCTTCCTTTTTGACTTGACATCATGAAGCGCTGACGTGTTGCACCGTTAGTGACAGAGATGATTGCTGTAGTTTCTTCTGCCCAATACTTTTAAAAAAATGATCAATGATAACATCTTAATTGGCGTAACTAATATAAACCTTGCAATGTAATTTTTGTACACAGCGAAATAACATACGGAATCACAGATGTCAAGGCAAGTACAACCTATAACTCGAACCAACAAATGGCACTGCTAGCGGTGTTGCCAGCCAAAACGCATGTAAATGGCGCTATTACCTTTATCAACTATTGGGTACATAGAACTCCCTCTTCATTTTATGTACAATAGGGGCCAAAAAGATTACCCGACCCAATTACTTTAAAGTCCAAGAACAGAGCATTGCGCACACCCAAGCTCATAAGCGGGAGTGTGGCCAACTCCAGCGGTCTGTGTAGCTTCAGCTCGCTGTTTACATCATCAAATAGAAGCAATACAATAGTTAAGATACAGTATATGTCGAGATCCATTGCACTTTAACTCACGTATCAAAAATGTTCAAATGTTTGTTAAGCTTATGGGACTTAACTACGGGGTCATCAGTCCCTAAACTTACAAATTACTTATGAACTACTTACAAACTAGGACGGCACAAATATCCATGCCCGAGGGGGGATTCGAACCCCCGACCGTAGTGGCCGTGCTGACCGTGACTGGAGCGCCTCAGTCACCTCGGCCAGCGCGGCCGGCCACGTATCATTTATTTTGGAAAACACTGAGTACGTTGAAACGACTGAGGTATAAGAATTCCATGTGGGGACATTTAGTATAATGGACCAATTCTCACATATGAAGGGTACACGGAAAGAAGGGGCTCATCGACATTTCTTCCAAAATGCTGATCTCCACTAGATGTTGCCGTCTGTGTGTACTTCAATAAGGACTATTCTTATTATTCGAAAAGGAGTTTCTTGCGCAGAAAATGACAAAAGAACAGGGATAGAAAGTGCCCATCGACATTTTTCAGAGAAAAAACGTGCTCATTGCACACAAGTAACTGTATGGTTTTTTTATGACAAGATTATGTAATAGATCATAAATGTATTGTAATTGAAAGTTAAGGTGAAAGCATTTAGATAATGACATGATGCAAAGAGCCCTTTCGTTAATGTAAAATTGTACACTAATCTAAATAAAGTTGTTTGTTATCAGTACCATTAGTAAGCTTAGTTTAGAAGTATCTACTCATTATAATAAAATTTCTAAGGCATGTTACATAAAGAAACGTGAATACACAGGTTCAACATGGAATTAAATCTTTAAATTCTTCTCCTGAAAAATTTCTAAGATGTCGATAAGCCCCTTCTAGATGTATACACTTCCAATGCTTCTCCTTAAAAAATTGTAAAATGTCGATGAGCCCCTTCTTTCTGTGTATCCTTCATATGTTTCATTGGGCGAGTGGATAGGCTGACCGTCTATGAACGCAACGGGCGCGCGTTCGAATCCCACAGGAGACTTTTTTTTTATTTTTTTAGACCTCTTGCAGCCAATATTTTACTAATTCGCTTAAGTTGTGCAGTTGTAGGCTCTTATAGGTTTTTAGAAGATTCTATTTTATAATTATCTAATCTTTAATCAGACAGACACGTGTTTATAGTGATAATATTGAAAATGGGTGTATTTGGTTTGTAATTACTCCGATTGCCATGTGATGTCTCTGTAGTTTTCAACTAAGAGAAACGTATCATCTAATTATCATACGTCATAGGTCTACTTCAAAATGACTGATGTGAACGATCGCGAGCGCATAATTGCTCTCTATGAAAGCAGTATTAGTGTATTTCAGGTAGGACATCGTTATGATGTTGATGCTTCCACAGCAAGAAGATGGATCAGACGATTCAGATATAATGGTGAGATAAGCAGACGTCCAACACTTCGAAGAGCGCGATTCTCTACTCGAAGAGGTAATAATGAATTGGTCAGAGCGGCCCAGACTGCCCCTATTCAAACATCCGGGAACTAGGAACAGCTTCCCATGTCCCGGGCTCGTCAGAAACTGCACTCAGACGATTAAAAGACTATGGAATCAGATCCCGTCATGCTCTCGTTAAAGATACATTATCTGACGACCAAGCCTTGGACATACTGGCAATTGTGAGTTCCTGGGAAAATGTCAATTGGTGGAAAGTTATTTTCACCGATGAGTACACAATTAAGTCCGCAAGCAGAGGTCCTGTTCTTGTTTACCGCACAGATAGACAATGATATGACGCCCGTTTCGTGGCTACTCACGCTAAAAGCGGGTGCACAAGTGTGAAATGTTGGGACTGGATGTCTTATATGATATGACGCCCGTTTCGTGGCTACTCACGCTGAAATC
This sequence comes from Locusta migratoria, assembly GCA_026315105.1. Classification (NCBI taxonomy): domain Eukaryota; kingdom Metazoa; phylum Arthropoda; class Insecta; order Orthoptera; family Acrididae; genus Locusta; species Locusta migratoria. The sequence goes on from CM048747.1 coordinate 499,795,068, forward strand.
GGGTGCATAAGTGTGAAATGTTGGGACTGGATGTCTTATATGAGTGCAGGAACCTTGTAACAAATCAGCATGCTATGCATCGGGTGCATAAGTGTGAAATGTTGAGACTGGATGTCTTATATGAGTGCAGGAACCTTGTAACAAATCAGCATGCATGCATGCAATTCAGCATGCTATGACCATATCCTTGAAAATGTAATCATTCCTGGAGGTCGACTCATTTACTAACAAGATAATCATCTATCGCACAGGCCGGCCGCAGTGGCCGAGGAGACTGAGGCGCTCCAGTCATGGTCTGCACGGCCACTACGGTCGGGGGTTCGAATCCCCCCTCGGGCATGGATATTTGTGCCGTCCTTAGTCTTAGCTAGTTGATAAGTAGTTTGTAAGCTTAGGGACTGATGACCCCATAGTTAAGTCCCATAAGTTCTACAAACATTTGAATATTTGAATCTATCGCACGTCAGCATTAGGATTCAGGGCTGGTTCCAAAGGAGAAAGAATATTATTCTATACCTACAATGACCCCAAAGTCACTTGATCACAACCCCGTAGAGAACGCAAGGGCTAAACCAACACCACCTAGAAGACAAGGCCTTACAACAGACCGTGCCTACGTCACACTTGGAGGCCCCGGCCGCCACCTCACTGGCTGGCCGCTGGGGCACGCCCAACGCCGCGCAGCGGTCGGCCAGTCAGATGGCGGCCGGGGCCTCTAAGTGTGACGTAGGCACGGCCTGTTGTAAGGCCTTGTCTTCTAGGTGGTGTTGGCTAAACTCAAGAAGATTGTGCGGGATAATTTGCCAGACCCACCTCGAAGAACTGTGGATGCTTTGTGGGATTTGGTTTATTCTTCATGGGATAGAATTGCCATGGATGAGGCCTTTTTCCTCAAACTTTTACATTATATGCGTCGAAGCATCCGGACTTTCTTGATGGCATGTGGACAAAATACTGAAGATATACGTAGCCTACATTATATTATTTTTATTTTAATGAGAGGTCATACCAATATCAACCTCTAAGGAAGATTATTTTTATGAGAGGTCAGATGAATAACACCCTCAAAGGATGTTTATTTTTTTGCTATGGGAGGTCAAATAAATATTACCTTCCAAGGAAGAATATCTACAGATATCAAATTGACAAACTGTAATTACTTATTTACTAAAGAGAATACAGAAAAAACCAATATACTTTAATAACAAAGTAACTAAAGCAAGAAACATTTGCACTGCGATAAAAACAAAATGTAAAAGCTTTGGTGCATCAGATCCGACGCACACTACTTAACCAGGAAGGCTGACACTCTATCAATGAGCTATATTTCCTTTTTCGTTAGCGTAACGGTCGAATAGTCCTACCGGAGCTGAAAAACTAATATTAAACTGGAAACAACAGATAATGGAAAGCACAGCCACTCTCTCGTAAGAACTGTGCGTAAACCGTCAGCCTATCCACTCAGCCAACGAAACATATGTGACGTGGTTCGTAGTAGTAAATCAAACCATTTGGAGTTCTTATACCTCAACCGAATGACGTTTTACAAAATAAATAAATAAATAAATAAATAAAATAATAATAATAATAATAATAATAATAATAATAATACTTCAGTTAAGCTTACCTACTGATACATTTATCTTAAAACTAGAGTCACCATGTGGCAGTCGAAGTAATTACAAATGCATGCATCCATTTTCAACATTTTTCCTATGGCTATCATTTGGCTCGTAGTTTAAAGATTAGGCAATTACAAAATGGAGTATATATAAGAATGTGAAATCTAGAAAGGCCTATAACTGCACAATTCGCACGGAATTAATGTTAAAAAATATTACCTGCACAGGTTTAAAAAAATTAACTCTAGTGATATTCGAACTCACGCCCCCTTGTGTTCGTAAGCCGTCAGCCTATCCACTCATCAACGAAACATATGTGACAAGTGGTTCGTAGTAGTAAATCAAACCATGTGGAGTTCTTATACGTCAACCGAATGACGTTTCTCAAAATAAATAAATAAATAAACAAGCTGAAGCTCCGAAGACCGCTGCAGTTGGCAACACTCGCACTTTGGAAATAAAGCATGCGGAATGCTCTGTTCTTAAACTTCAAATCATTTGTTTCCCATTGTACATGTGTTAAGTAACATTACATTGCGTATTCCAACAACGTTAATGTAAATGTTGGTGACTAAAACGTCTGAGGTTTTGGCTTCACAAAGAACTTGATCAGTAAACAATTTGTCCCGAATATCGATACAATACCGTTGGGAGACGAGACACGAGCGGTATTCTTTTGTTTCCACGTCCCTCGTCTGTGTCAGTCCATCAGTCATCTCCGTTATGGATACACCAAGATTGGATTCCCCCACTGCTCATATTTTGAGTGGCAGTGTGATATGTTCGCAACTGGAATGTCATGGTCTAAATTGTTATGTTGTGGTCCAGGTCCACTATGCCACTGATTGTTCAAAAATGTTCAAATGTTTGGAAATCTATGGGACTTGAACCAGTGGCGTAACTAGGACTTGGCTTTGGGGGGGGGGGGGGGGGGGGTGGAGGGATAGATCAGCTTGACGAGCTTGACTACCATCTACCACTCCCGTTGAAGAAAGTAATTCACTCCCTTCCAATGAAAGCTTATGGTAAAACACCCCAAGTTCCAAATCTTTACCTTTACCAGATTGCTGTTATACGATTTCTTTTCTCCCCCCCCCCCTCCCCTCTCTCTTTCTTTTCGGGTTCTGGGGGGGGGGGCGCTCTATCCCCCTCATCGCCCCCCATAGTTACTTGAACTAACTTATGCTAAGGACAACAAATACACCCATGCCCGAGAGAGGACTCGAACCTCCGATGGCGAGCAGCGGAGCGCTCCGCAGCTAGGTGCCTTGGAACGCTCGGCCACTGCACCGCTGCGCCTTTGATTGTTTGTGTTTCCCTTTTGGTTACTATTTCTCCACGGGCCGCGATTATTATTTTGATAGTGGATGACATCTCATTATCATTGCGGCCAGATGTGTTTCTGTTTCGACCACTGAGGCGGGGACTAAGGCGCTTCAGTCACGGTCTGCACGGTCACTGCGGTCGGGGGTTCGAATCCCCCCTCGTGCATGGATATTTGTGCCGTCCTAGTTCGTAAGTAGTTCATAAGTAGTTTGTAACTTTAGGGACTGATGACCCGGTAGTTAAGTCCCATAAGCTTAACAAACATTTGAACATTTGAACACTGAGGCGGGAGCGGCGTCCTGACAAAACATTACCGCGAGTCAGCTGGCGGAATGTAATTGTTGCCGCTCAGCGGACTAGGTGCTGCGTGATTCCCACCCTTGCCACGCTTGTGCGCGTTAGCGTAACTGTTATTGTTTGCGGCATGACTGTCTTCAATAAATGGCCCAGTGCAGTGGCGTATCCAGGATCGTGGTCTGGGGGCTGAGGTCAATCACCGGGCTAAGGATCGCCATCTTGGGAAGGGGGGAGGGGGCGAGGGATCGTGATATCTTAAAAAAGAAGCTGCAGCAAGGTCTGCGGTGGGGCCTCCAGGAGAGTCTTGGAGGTGGGGTGGGGGGGCTGCAGCCCGGTCCAGTGGAAATAGTACGGAAATGAAACGCTCGATATTTTATTCATGCACATTTACTAGGATTGTCCGGATGTGTGTGGGTAATTGAGCTTTCAAAATGTGCAAAATTTGATATAGATACATCCTAGAGGCAAATTTTAACATGTTTCTCGAAGTATTTCATGTGCACATGAAGACCAGTATTTAGCAAGGAAAGAACTCTCAAAATGTTCGGAAGAATCGCAGTAATAGTCAATTTCGGCTGCCTACAAGGCACCTTAGCCTGGAATGTAGCCTTTCAAAAACTACTTTTTGTCTTTCTGAGAAAGTCCAAGGCAGAGAGCCTTTGAATTACATTATTACCGGGTGAACTGTTTTTCGTTCAGGTATGAAGCCTTGGAAGTATCTGTATTTTAAAAGGCTTTCGGCTAACAGTAAGAGTAATGATGTGACAGTATCTTCGGAAGAGACATTGTAGTGCAGCCGTGGGCTAGCGTAAGAAAATTAATTACAGATACCCGTGGTTGTGCCCTGATATGATAACACGTTCAAGTGATTATTGTGAATGTAAGACGCCTCTACTTTTAGCTACCTCCCTCTGTAGATCTCTGACTTGTGTGGTTACTGTGCGTTGCGAATTCGGGATTTCGTCTTGTATCAATGTCTTTGCTTGCGAAATTTCTTCCTGCATTGACTGCACTGTGTTCCATGGCGTTCATAAACATTCGACGCTACATTACGTACAACATTCCCTTATTCTGCTCTAGTACATCATTGATCTGTTCTTTCTTGCACAAAATTCATTTAGTTCGGTTTGACTTTATCTGTGTTTTCGGTTGATTTGTATTTGTTCTATTTATCTCTGTAATTTTGCAGAAACAAACTACTTTTCCTATGTGTGGGGTTAAGTTTTGTTGCAATTCTTCAAAGCTGCGAATCTAGCGTCTTTCATCTTTCGTGATTATTTGTTTTGACATAGTTTGTTTCATTTTTGGATACTCGGGTATTTATTTGATCTTCATGATCAGTGTTGTGACAGTTTGTTGCTATTGAGAAAGGTGCGTAATTTGTTGATTTTAATTCGTGAACAAAGTTTCAGATATCTGGAATCACGTGGTAGACACGTTTGAGAATTGTCACTGAGTTAGACTTCTGACCAGCCAGCGGTAGGTACATCACTTCTGACTTCCACAGCTGACGGTAGATTTGTCAATATTAAGAACCATCAAATCTATATTCTCTGCAGAATTGATTTCGTGTAGTTATCTGCGCCTTCCTGATTCATAGTCGTTATCTTTCTACGGGTCTAGAGTTGGCCACTGTGTCACTGTATCGAAACGGTTACGATACTCGGAACTGTTTCAGTGTTTCATAACCGCCATGTTTCGCGGTTTCAAAATAGTCACGACTCATTCTGCTCGATTTCGAATCACATTTGCTGTCGATACTGAAACTGTTTCGTCCAGTCGACTTCACTGTTTCAAAACAGCGGTGTTTCAGACCAATATTGCAGGAAGGCGGAACAGACGGATTGTATGGAAACAGCAGTGTTCCAAAGATAGTCATTTAACTCAATACGGTACTTTATGAACAGCTTTACTAGTGTCAAAAACTAATGGATAGACGTGAGTCTGCAGCTTAAGAATGCTGAAATCAAGATTCATTTCTAAAGTGACTGCTGTATTCCGAAATATGTCTGCTTTATAAACGTAAATGACAATAAAACACCACACGATAGTTTCATTGAAACATCCAGTAAAATTCTAGGTTTATCTATCCGTTCATGGTAATCATATAAAAGACACACAACAAAACCTACAACTTCCATTTTTTAAACAAGAAACAACATAAAGCCTGAAATTACATAATGACAAATCTAACATATTGTGCCGTATTTGACGAATTTCGTTTTCATATTTGTATATTACAATAGTTTGGACGGTAAATGAAACCGCGAATTAAAGATATTTCGAAAACTCAAATTTTAAAATAAGGATTATTTTAAGAAAGTACCCAGCAGTGTAACATACGATGTATAAAAACTTAACCTTCCCAAAATGTTTGCTCAATAAATTTAAGGCGATAATATGGCTTTTCAATAACACTTTTAGGTTAGCACACAAAAAAACCTATCGAAATTAAGCACTAGCATAGAGGAAAAATATATTAATTATAGCTACTTTTGATAAAAACCAATATACTTAACTAGGGGGGAAAAAGCAGTCCTCAGGCAAGAGGATAGCAGGAACATCACATATTGCGAAAGCAAAGCTTTTGGTGAAGGGATGAAATTTTACCAACCATCCCGGTGGCCTCGCGACAGTATGTTGGCATCAACAAAACGGGCAGAAAATATATGTCAAGAAGTAAATATTCTTAGAAATCCACATAGAATGGCTTGGTGTTTCGTACAGACTAGTAAGTAAATAAATGACATAATCGTACGTGGAATTGTTCGGCCGCCTAGTGCAAGTCTTTTTAATTGACGCCACTTCGGCGACTTGCATCTCTATGATGAAAATGATGATGAAGAAAACAAACAGCACCCAGTTTCCTGCTGGAAATCGAACTCAGGCCCACTGCGTGGTAGTCAGCGAAGATGCCGTCTGAGCTGCGGGGGTAGAGGGGGGGGGGGGCGGCGGCCAATGAAGTAGAAAATAATGCTGTTCGTGCTCTACCGTAGACAGGTTCTTGTGTTTACCTCTATCCACGCAGTAAAAATAATTGTCTTGGTTTTACAAAGAGTTCATGACAAACCATTTACATTGTCACGCGATTGGCTCAACACAACCAGCGTCACATTATTGCCAACATTATCACGCGAGGCCGTCAGGACGGTAAGTAAAATTTAACCGGTGCAGGAAATAAAAAACTGCTGCGGCATCTAAATAAAAGTTCAATTTTTCTCTCCTATACTTGCTGTCCTTGCACTATGTTTATTGTTCTACAGCAATACTTACACAGTACGCAGTGATAATGGTACAATAACCAGACCCTAATATTACAAAAAAGTTTCATGGCTGCGAATCTGATATACGTTCTTACCATCTAGCTATATTAATAAAAATGAATTGCCGCATGTATGAAAGTTGAGAATGGCTTCAACGATTTCGCTGATTTTTCTTTTGTTCTGTTCGTAATTCTCAGAACATGGTTTGTTTGGATTTTTTAAATTAATTAATTTATGTACTTATTTTTATTTTATTATATTTTTGTTGGAATATATCACGATTTGAGGAAAACTGATTCAAAAATGTTCAAATGTTTGTGAAGCTTATGGAACTTAACTTCTGAGTCATCAATCCCTAAACTAACAAACTACTTATGAACTAACTTATACTAAAGACAACACAAACAGCCATGCCCGAGGAAGGATTCGAACCTTTGACGCGGAAGGCCACGCGATCCGCAACGTGGCTGTCCAGACCGCTGGGCTACTCCCGCGCGGCGACAAAAACTGAGAGTATGCTTCCAGCTCGAATCATTTTCTAGATTCTCCAACAGTCAGCCAATTCATTCGCTATTAGCCTAGCGACCAAATACGCTGTAACGGAGAGAACAAACACGCCAAGGAGGTTAGAATAAAGGGAGCTGGCGTTATCCATGCTGAGAACATGCATAGCTTGAAGCCAGGGAGCAACTGGAAAATCTACCAGAAAATATCGGATTTGAGAAAAACTAGTGACAAGCCTGTGCATATAAGGTTAAAGCAGCCAGATAGATTTAATGTGAAACGTTGTTTCTTTAGAAGCCTGTCAGTGTTTACAATTGGTCGATGATGACAATCAATGGGATCACACTCTCGCTGATGCTGTTATTTCGTCTGCTGCACATAAAATTAGATCACTCTTTGCCATCATCATTTCATCGTGTTTTCCTTCGAACTAACTTCTGTTGTAGAACAAGTACAAAGACAATATGCCTGAAGACAATCTGCATCGACTGTGTACAACAGCAGCCAATCCCGATCTTGAATTTTACATGGAGATCCATAACGAGGCGTTGATTTCTATAGAGAATTTGTGCATGATGGTATCCGGTAAGATGTTGCACAAATTAGGAATGCCAGCGCCACATCGCTCCATGCATGATGCAGTCAATGGAGCAATCGTACGAGAACGGCAATACGATCGAGATGCTTTGAGTCACTTAGTTCCAACACAAGTCTCACTTTTGAATCAGCAGAAAAAAGCCGCGTACGGCACATTGGCGACAGCAGCCAACGGTCGCTACAGAGGAATTTTCTTCCTAGATGCTCCTGGTGGAACTGGCAAGACGTTCCTAATTTCATTGATTTTAGCTTCGATTCGCGAACAAAGTCAATTAACGCTGGCCGAAGCATCATCTGGGATCAATGTCAGATTGTTAGAAGGCGGACGAATAACTCATTCTGCACTCACACTGCTACTGAATTTGCAACTGATAGATGAACCGACGTGCAACATTGCCAAAAATTCAGCAATGGCTAAAGTATTACAGAACTGCAAAACAATCATTTGGGATGAGTGTACATGGCACACAAACGCGCATTTGAGGCACTCGATCGTAAGGTTGAAAGATTTGTGAAATAATGTGGAGCCGTTTTGAGGTACGCATTCTGCTAGCTGGCGATTTTCGCCAAACGGTGCCAGTCATACCAAGATCAACAGCTGCCGATGAAATAAACGCTTGCTTGAAGTCATCGACTGTTTGGAGCTACGTCGAAACCCTCAAGTTAACAACGAATATGCCAGTCGCATTACAAGGCACTACAAGATTATTAGACATAGGTAATGCGAAAATTCCAGTTGACGTTTCCATTTAATTTTTGTCAGTTCAAAACACCAAAGAAAAATTGATAACCAAAGTATTCCCGAATATTGCTGCCAATTACAAAAACTGGTTGAGCGAACGAGACATTTTGGCAGCAAAAAATAAGGACGTAGACTATTTGAACATAAAAATTCAAAGCCAAATCGCTGGCTCGTTGCATTCATTTACTTCGATCGATTCCATTACCGATCCTAATGAAGTCGTCAATTATCCAACAGAATTCCTGAATTCATTAGATTTGTCAGGAATGCCAATGCACGATTTGCAACTCAAAGTCGGGTCTATGATAATCATGTTACGAAATCTAAGCCAACCGAAACTATGCAATGGAAGAAGATTCTCTGTGAAGAAGCTGATGAACAATGTGATCGAAGCAACGACAATCACAGGAAAGTTCAAAGGTGAGGATGTTCTGATTCCAAAAATACCACTAGGTTTGTAAACTATCTGCAATGTTCGTTTTCTCTCAGGACGAAATGATAAAAACTATTGTTCATCAACAAACGTTACAATGAACGCAACGGGAAGACTTTCGAAACATTGTAATTCGATTCCACTTATTGTACTTCAGTTAATTGTTTTGTTTCATATGGAATGGCTATCGTTAAAGTATGATCACGCTATAATTATTTAGTTTTCAATTCAAAAACTCCCAAGAAGACATAAAAATGTTATAAAAAGCATTTCTACTTGATGCGAGTAAAACATGCTAAGCTGTGCTGTAAAAATGTGCGGTTTTGTTCTCCTTTTCCCAGTCATTTTCAACATAAAACAGAAAAGTTGTTTTTATGCCTAAATTTATAATCATACCTGTTCGTACAATGAAACCATTACCAGTACGGCCACTAAAGCTACTAACCTCACAGATAGAATACCTCGAAAGGTCTCTCTAATAATCCGTTTCCAATTGATTTTCCCATCTTTTTTTGCCTTCCATTCTCAATCAGGGTCCCCATTGCAATAACAATAAATAAGATCAGAGAGAGGGGGACGAGGAGAATGAGGGAGTGAAATGGATTCAAATAGGGGGGACGATATAAACGCAGACGTGAAGATAGGAGGAGGAGGAGATGGGTAAAGGAAGGGGGAAATAGAGGAGGGAGGGAGTAGGGTTAGCAGATGTCCGTCTTCAGAAAAGAGGACATTTCTAGATTCATAAAAGAACCTTCTTTCGGTCTCTCTCTCTTGTATTGACAACTCAAGTACTAGTGATGTCTCTACTGTTTTATCAGAGTCTTGTTTGTAATACATCTCACGCAGCTTACGAAATTTGTTCATCTTCTTACAAATTAAGAATCATGAAATGTTGCGACCCGTAGAACGAATTACATGACTACATAGCAGTGAAGCCCTAATACTTCATCACTTCACCACTTTTAATTATCGTCTTAAGTGCTGAACATTTTTTTCTATGCTTTTAAGATACCTTGCCGATCACCCCTGTTTCACCTGAAAGTTTTTACGATTCATCATTTACGGAAACCATAGTACTGTTGGCTGTAAATCGTCATGAATAACGTAACTGCAAAATTATCTACCGTAAGCGTTCCTCGATGTAGCTATGCTCCCATCTCGGATCAGACCGACGTGACTATATATATGATTAGCATCTAGATTCTAGTGAGTGAATGGAATTGTAAGGCCTAGATGAAAAAAACAATGAATAAAATAAACTTTCAATTTACCGTACAAAGCCTAGCAATTAATTATTAAAAACTACTCAGTTTTAGGACAAAAGCTTTAAATCGATGTTTTCAAAACAGTGTTACGTCTCTTTGGTCCTAAACGGGCGAATGGTGAAACGGCAATGGTGACTGTGGCATCTGACCTTATTTGTATGAAGTAGGTTTTAACTTATGAATAACGAACACTGCACTAGCTTTTGATCTTAAAGTCATAAGTGTGGTTGACAGACAACACACAGAACTGCCGACTCCTAGCACGAAGACTGAACGTCTATTTTTGGGTTCCACACAACACTCGGACCAGAGAAATGAGGGGAGAGTTTCATATTATACTATGTGTATTGCAGTGTCTTTTATTGTTGTAGACGTATGTTTGTAACTGGCCGCCTCGAAGCTCGTATTCCGCAAAAATTGCCACGCTAATTATTTCAATTGTTCTAAGCAGCGGCGGCACAGAAACGAGAAAATTCAAAAATCACGTTGTTTTAAGAAAGGTTAAATTCTCTAGAGTTAGTGATTGTGACATTTCAGAGAGTTGTATTTACGCGCTTTCAAGTTGAAGCAGTTGCACAGAGCAAAAAGAGGACATTTCCCCATTTTGTTAAAAACCCGGCCGGACCATTTTAGGGTCCAAAAAAAGAGGACATGTCCGGATAAAAGAGGACGTCTGGTAACCCTAGGAGGGAGGGACATACAGAGGGAGAAGAAGAGAGTAGATTACGGTATATATCCCATACATATTAGCTACTGCGAAGAGCTCTGGGTTTGTAAAGAGTTTCTATGCACTCGCATAACCAATAGTAAGTTTTCTAATCAGATATATTAATCCCGTCGTGTTGTGTGTCACTCAACAAAGGTAGCAGAACGGAAAAAAGAGCATCGCTTCCGCTAATTGGCGAATTTGACAGCCATCTTGGTCTTTTTTCGAACACTGTCATAATTAATGCAATTTTTTAAATAAGATACAAATTTTGATGCTGATACTAGTATGAGGCTACAGCTATGTGGTATGCTACAAAGTCTCTACAAAGCATGTACCAAGTGTAACATACAGGTCCAATCTTACATACCTTTAGATGACTTGCGTATGATGCTTCCCTGTGGATTGGCATCGGAATTTTAGAACTTTTTCTTTTCTTGCAAAATTTTTCTCCTATTGTTATCAGGTTGATTTCTCTTGTACCATTATTTGGTTACATCCGGGGTTGCCGTTACATGAAAGACAATGTGCCAAAGAATTATAATGAAATTTGTAACGATAGTGGGAGACAATTATAATGAAATTCATATTAAGTAACTTACACATGAATAATGTTATTGAGTTCTGGTTAACATGTCCCCAGTTCCGTTACCTGCCTGTATACGCATACTGAATGCGAGATGTTAAAATATACTGTTAAAAGTAGTTGCTTATTTAAATATGTAGGCCTATTGGTCGTAATAAGATGGAAATGGAATTAAACGATTAGCAAAAATGGGGGGGGGGGGGGGGAGAGGGCAGGTAATAGTGTAAGTCAGCAAAATTACGTAGCCTACTTCCAGAAAGTTGTTTCATGGGAAAATTTGCAGTATCTAATTATGATTGGCGGTTCCGCCTCGCATGAAACTGAAAAGCAAGCACATAATCAGCCGTACGATATGAACCTTAGAAAAGAAACAATTTGCGTCAATGCCTATGACCATACTGATTGTGGTGTAAAAGTCGTATTACGTCACGGAATGCTTCATAATGTGCACAAAAATAGGGCAACGGAGCTTAAGCAGCGTGAGATTGCAGGTCCTAAAAGCAAATAATGCAAGAGCAAACAGTACTGGATTTTGTATTTAATCGCGGCATTAAACCAAATGAACAAAATGGCTTCAAAGTTGTAGCTACTGCTGAAACCTAGAATTACTGAATGGTTGCAAGTGGGGCTAATGTGTAACTGAAAAGACAAACCGACGGAATTAAAAAATTATGTAATAAAAAGACAATAATGCAAATTCTCTATACCTTCATTGTAGTATCGGTACATCCGCTTCCTGTTAAGAAGAAGACAAAGGAAAAAATGCCAAAGAAAAACGAATGCTTCCATTCCTTCTCTGGTCGCGACAAAAAAAATTTCGATCGCTGACATGAGAGGAGGATAAAATATTGTATCGTTCGACCCAAGGAGGTTGATTCCACCTCCTTACTCATTGACAACTGTGAAGTGGTGGAGCGACTAGAAATAGAGTCATGTGTGCTTCAGCTATGTCTGATTTATTATGAGAACGTATGTGTGTCTTTCTCTAATAAAGGCCGTGGCCGAAAATTTAAGTTGTATGGAAGTGATCATTTTACATGGTTGGCTGTAGCACTGTGTTTGTCTTAACAATGAGTTCTTGTCTATCCTCAACCTACAGCAATACGTCATTATTCGGCACCTGCTTCTACAGGCAACACTGTTGAAGAAGGCTTTCGCTTCATTAAGTGTGCAGCCATACCAATTGTTTAGTAGTATAGAGCGAACATATCCGCAAATTTGATTAGCAGATATGATGCTTTCATAAATACTCAAGGTCATTAACCGAAACAGTGCACATGCTATTATCCAGATGATCACTGTTCTAAACTAAATTTAAAGACCGTTGATAGTTTGGGGATCGTCTTATACGATAGACATCAGGTAAAACTATGAATTCTGTTGTTGTTGTGGTCTTCAGTCCGGAGACGGGTTTGATGCAATTCTCCACCCTACTCTATCCTGAGCAAGCCTCTGCATCGCCTCATAAGAACGGCAACCTACATCCATTTCAATTTGCTTACTATATTCGTCTCTTGGTCTCCCTCTGCGATTTTTACCCCACTCACTTCCCTCCAACGCTAAGTTCACAATTCCTTGATGTCTAAGAATGTGTCCTACTAATCGATACCTTCTTTTAGTCAAGGAATGCCAGAAATTCCATTTCTCCCCAATTCTGTTCAGTACCTCCTCATCAGTTTCGCTATCCACCCATCTAATCTTCAGCATTCTTCTATAGCATCACATTCCAAAAGCCTCTATCCTCTTCCTGTCCACACTGTTTATCGTCCAAGTTTCACTCTCATACAAGGCAACACTCCACACAAATGCCTTCAGAATGGATTTACTTATGCTTCAATTAATAATCGATTTTAACAAATTTCTCTTTTTCAAAAACGTTTTTCTTCCTATTACCATTCTGCGTTTTATATCCTCTGTACTGCAACCATCATATGTTATTTTACTCCCCAAGTAACAAAACTCATTTAGCACCTTTGTTGATTCACTACCTAAATTAATTCCTTCAGCATCGCCTGATTTTCTAAGACTGCATTCCATTACCCTTGTTTTGCTCTTGTTAATATTCAACTTGTATGCTCCTTTCAACACACTGTCCATTCCGTTCAATTGCTCCTCCAGGTCCTCTGCTGCCTCTAACAGAATCACAATGTCATCAGCAAAACGCAAGGTTTTTATTTCTTCATCCTGAACTTTAATTCCTTCTCCATATTTCTTCTTGCTTTCCTTTATAGAGTGCTCAATGTACAAATTGAATAATATTGGGGAAAGGCTACAACCCTGTCTTACACCCTTCCCAACCTCTGCATAACTCTGATAACTGCTGTCTAGTTTTTGTGCAAGTTGTAAATAACCTTCCGTTCCCTATATTTTACTCCTGCCGATTTCAGAATTTGAAAGAGTGTATTCCAATCAACATTGTCAAAAGCCTTCTCCAAATCTACAAAAGCTAGAATGTAGGTTTGCCTTCCTTAATTTATCTTCTACGACAAGCCGTAAAGTGAAGATTGCCTCCCTTGTTCCTACATTTCTCCTGAATCCAAACTGGTCTTCCACAAGGTCGGCTTCTACAAACTTTTCCATCCTTCTGTAAATAATTCGTGTTAAAATTTTGCAACCTTGACTTATTAAACTGATGGTTCTGTAATTTTCACACATATTTGCACCTGCTTTCTTTGGAATGGGGATTATTACATTTTTCTTAAAGTCTGAGGGTATGTTCCCTGTCTCATACATCTTACGCACCAGGAGATTAGTTTCGTCATAGTCTCCCAGAGACTTCAGTAGTTCTGAAGGAATGTCGTTCACTCCAGGGGCCTTGTTTCGACTTAGGTCTTTCAGTGCTCTGTCAAATTCTTCTCTTAGTGTAGTACCTCCTATTTCATCTTCATCTACATCCTATTCCCTTCCTACAATATTGTCTCGAAGCTCATTTCCTTTGTAGAGCCCCTCTATATACTCTTTCCACCTTTCAGCTTTCCCTTCTTCGCTGAGAACTGGTTTTCCAAGTGAGTTCTTTATATTCATACAGCTGTTTTTCTTGTCTCCAAAGGTTTCTTTTATTTTCCTGTATGCGGTATCTATTTATCCCCTATTTATACATTCTTCTATAGACTTGCATTTGCCTTCTAGCCACTTCTTGTCCATCTCATTTTTTAGTCTCTGTACTCCTATTGCCTCTTTCATTTATTGCACTTTTTTATTTTCTCCTTTCATCAATTAAATTTAGTATTTGCTGTGATATCCAAGGATTTTTTGTAGCTCTTGCCTTGCTATCTATTTTGTCCTCTGACGCCTTTACTATTTCATCTCTCAGTGCTACCCATTCTTCATCTACTGTTTTATTTCCCCTCGTTTCTCTCAATTATTGCCTAATTCTCGCTCTGAAATTCTTAAGGACTTCAGGTTCCTTTAATTTATCAAGGCCTCAACTCCTTATTTTCCCACCTTTTTGTAGTTTCTTCAGTTTCAGCCTACAGTTCATAACCAACAAGTTATGGTCAGAGTCTATATCTGCCCTTGAGTATGTCTTACAGTTTAAAACCTGGTCTCTAAATCTATGTCTTACCATTATAAAATCTATCTGGTACTTCCGGTGTCTACTGGGCTCTTCCACGTATACATCTTTCTTTAATGATTCTTAAACCAGGTGTTTGTTATGATTAAATTGTGTTCCATGCAAAATTCTACCAGGCAGCTTCCTCTTTCATTCCTTTTGCCCAGTCCATATTCACCTACTATTTTTCCTTCCCTTCCTTTTCCTACTACCGAATTCCAGTCTACCATCACAATTAAGTTTTCCTCCCTTAATTGTCTGTATTATTTCCTTTACCACCTCATACATTTCTTCGATCTCCTCATCATCGGCAGACCTAGTGGGCATATAAATTTGTACTACTGTGGTCGGTGTTGACCATGTATCTATTTTGACTATGATAATGTGATCACTGCGCTGCTCATAGTAGTTTACCCGCATTCCTATTTTCTTATTCATTATCAGACCTACTTCTGTGAAACCCCCAACTAATTTTGTATTTATAATCCTGTACTCGCCTGACCAGAAATCCTGTTCCTCCTTCCCCCCAACTTCACTAATCTCCACTATATCTAATTTCAACCTATTCATTTCTCTTTTTAAATTTTCGAACTTCCCTACCCGATTGAGGGATCTAACATTCAACACTCCGATCCGTAGAATTCCATTGTTGTCTTTCCTGATGATCAGTTCCTCCTGAGTAGTCCCCATCTGGAGATCCGAATGGGGAACTATATTACCTCGGGACGACTTTACTCGAGAGGATGCCATCATCATATATTTATACAGTAGAACTGCATGTCCTCGGGAAAAGTAATGGCTATAGTTCCCCCTTGCTTTCAGCCGTTCGCAGTAGCTGTGTGCCAGAGCCACATTAGCTGATGTCAGCTCAGTCAAATATTCAATTCTTTATGGTATGTTGTGACAAGGGAAATATTCGTTAGTGGAAGTACCGCTGTGTCTACCGTTGTCCATTGTCAAGTTATTTGAAGGCCTCTTCCGTAAGAACGAACCAGGAGAGGGAATTGTGTGCCGTGATATTAATAAAGTAATTTTTTAATTGTGAAAAATCATAGGGGAAGGAAATATGCAAAATGGAAGCTTATGCGATAAAATACGGTTGACGAGCCGCTCCGAGAGCTGGGAGGTAGGATCATGGACGTATCAGTTCCCAATACCCATGATTCTCCAGTCTTACGGGGCGTCTCTGGGGAAGTGAAGCGTCTTACGTAGCCTCTCGTTTCCAAGGGGCTCTTTCTGCCTTTACGAGGTGTGAGGGGTGCATCCAGCACCGCCTGGACCCTGTACAGTCTGGGCAACGCTGGTCACCTAAGGACTGAGCTGAGACTCAACCCAATGCGAAAGTGAAGGGTACGTGGCGCAGGGGGAGCTGCGCCGGGGACCGATCATCTGTCCCTGGTGGGGTGAGCGGCATGCTGGCGGCCGGGTGGCGGGGGTGTGCATCACACACGTGCACTTCTGCTGCCTGTTTCTGCTGCTACTGCTCCCCTCCCTCCACAGGGGAGCGCGACCATCTGCTCCTCTGCCTGCCGGCGAACTCGTTTGTTCGCGTGGGATCCCGGCTTGCGTCGGCAAATGCATTCCACTGTGTCCCTGGGTATCCAGGGCATGTTCCGCCAAACCACTGCTGTGGTGACATGACGCGGCTAGTTTAGCTGGGTCCAGATCCCTGAATGACTGGGTAGGAGTGGATCCTTGGCCTTTGGGTGGGAACTCAGGCTAGTAGGGGGCGAAGGGCGTGGGGTGTATCTGCCTCTCCGGAGTGTGGGAATTACTTGCCGGCATGGAAACGGCACGCTGAATCCGGCAGCTCAAGTAAAATATTGCCTTTGGCTCTTGGGCAGAGTCGGTGGGTGAGCTGCATTAGTCCCCCCCCCCCCCCCATGCCAGAGAGGCCGGTCCAGGGTCATGAGATGGGCCTCCATTTCTTCCCGTTTTCAAAGCAACATGGCTGATAAAAAGGGAAAGAGGGTCTCTTGTGGCGGCGTGCTCTTCCTCCCCATCCAAGGGTAGGGGGTGGGGGGGGGGGCTCACGAGGATGATGATGTCTCCACGGCTCCTGTGGTCGAAGACCAGAAGCTGAATGAGGCAGGAGAATGTCTCAAAAAGCTCACTGCAATGCTAGACACAGTTGATAATAAGTGGAAAGTCAATAAGACTGCAGTACACAAGATGAAGGTGAGCTTGGCTCAATGGGCCGTCCGGCAGTCCAAGCTTGAGGGACAGGTCGAACAGCTCGAATCAAACTCGAGAAGTTCAGGAAACAACCATCAAAGACCTACGCAGCGGCAGTGGTGCTTTCCGCGCCCAAAGCCCCCTCAACTAGAGAAAATATTGCGAAGGCAGTTCAGAAGCCGGGCACTACCGTCTTTCTGAGACCTAAGTCCAGGAAATTTTTGCCAAGACTCTGGTTCCTGTAAAAGATCAATCGAATCG
Organism: Locusta migratoria; assembly: GCA_026315105.1. Classification (NCBI taxonomy): domain Eukaryota; kingdom Metazoa; phylum Arthropoda; class Insecta; order Orthoptera; family Acrididae; genus Locusta; species Locusta migratoria. The sequence goes on from CM048747.1 coordinate 499,812,398, forward strand.
AGTCGACGAAAAACGTGGTCATTGTTGATGTGGCCTCGGAAGAGGACAAAAATAAGATCTTGGGTAATGATAAATTGTGCAAACAAATTAAGTGTGAGGCACCAAAGAAAAGAAACCCCTTGGTAATCTTTTACGATATGCCTGTCGACATGGGTGATGAGGAAATAATAGAGGGCATAAGAATTCAAAACTTTGAAGACTTGGACGAAGAACTTTTCAAAAAAGAATTAAAATGCGATTCAGAACAGGAACCCGTGATCATGATGTGCTTCACGTCGTAAAGGTCTGAAGCAAACTGTGGAAGTCCTTGAAAGAGATGGGCAGAATTCATTTGGGGTACTCTGCCATAAATGTGAAGGATTACCTGGTTGTGCCACAGTGTCACAACTGCTGTGATCTGGATCACATTATGAAGCATTGCACTAAGAAGCCAGCATGTTCTAAGTGCGGCGCCAAGGAGCACACAAGAAAAGAATGCAAAAAACAAGCCATCTGCATACCATGTTCATGAAGGGGGAGAAAATACTGTGTCGCCACTGGACGAAACTGCCCGACATACAAAATTTTAGAACAAAGGTTGATTTTCCGCACTGATTATGGCTGCTGCCGAATCAATGATGATGATGCCTTTACATAAGCACAAATCCCCCAGCAAGAGGAGGGATGCTGTGAGGGTGCAATGGTTCAAAGCCTTTTTGAACCAGCAAAAAGTCACAACTGTTCAAAGATCCCTCAGGGACGCTTGCGTCAAAAGTGAAACAGAGAGCGAGCCCTCAACACCCAACTTCTCCTGCCAGGGGCAGAGATCTCCCAAAACATCCGGGCAGAAGAGGCATCTAGTGACGCTGGAAACATCTAATAGTGTCAACAACATACAAGTACTTCTGAACAGCCCCCTGTGGCGAGAGCCACCCGAACGTGGATTCCAGGGCTGGACCCACAAAGAATTTATCCCAACCTAGAGTTCACACTGCAGCTGGCAAATCTGGAGCAACCAAAGGTTCTGACCACAGCGTTAAGACACCTGGTACGTATGGGGCACAAATACGGCAGGAAAGTCACCTTACCGGTGATGGAGGCCGTGGACAGAATACACCTGAGATCAATGAATCTCCCAACTGAACTTGGGGCCCTGCAGAGCCTAGTGCAGAAAGTTTTTGACAGAAGGGATGAAGTGTTCAACATCGAGGAAATATATAATCAAGCCTTTCTGGCAAGCGGATGAATTGAATTTGATGACACCTACTTCCCTTAATAGAGAAAATCAAACTTGGCCAGATGAATGCGCATAATTGCAGACTGGTGATGCAGGAGCTCCTAAGGGTAGTGGACGAGATGAGACTCGAGGTCGTCTCTCTCCAGGAGCCATACTCTCTCTCAGAGCAACTGGCCTATGCCGCCATTGGCTGGAAGGTCATCACACATTGTCAAGACCCAAGAACTGCAGTCATTGTAATGAACAAAGCCATCAGAGTTACTGTCATTAGCCAGCTATCCAATGAACACTGCAATGTTGTTGAACTGCAAACTCCGGCTGGACTAGTGGTCATAGTGAATATGTACTTCCAGTATGGGAAAGAGATCAACAGACTACTCATCACTGAGTTATGGTGATGACGGCATTGTGTGGGAAAAGGGTAGTTATAGCAGCAGATCTAAACGCCAAATCCCCCCTGTGGAACAGTTGCTCTCGCGATGAGAAGGGAACAAAAGCGGAAGAAGCTATCATGGCTCTCCAGTTGGTCATTGCTAACAGACCAGGAAACCCACCCACCTACACAGGTGGCGGAGTGGAGGGAACAAACATAAACGTCACCTTGGCGACGCCAAACATCATTGGTGACATCAAAAACTGGAGTCCAAGATACGCTAACCAACACTGATCACAACCTGATCACTTTTGACATTGGAAGGCATGAGGGCGGCTGGGAAGCAAGATTGGTATGACAACTAAATTACAAGACATTGGCAGCGTCTAGAGAGAGAGAGAGAGAGAGAGTGATATGCTGATATTCCTGGAGGATGATCTGGACCTCGATAGTTGCAGTGAGGATCTGGTTGCCAGTATAACCCGTGCAACTGACTTGGCTATACCACTCAGGAGGAGGGCCGTTGCGGCCTCCCCCTCACCGTGGTCCGCCGAGCTGCAGAGGTTGCGACAGTCTGTCAGGTGGGTGAGAAGGTACTACCGAAGGAGCGTGGTCTGGCAACGTAAGCAATGCTGACTCCAAATCTACAGTGAGTTGAAGGATCTTTTCTTTAAAGAGCTACAAAGAACATGGCTGAATAGTTGGGAGCAGTATGTAAAGATTCAACTTGCCACTGACCCCTGGGGCATGCCCTACAGGCTGGTCAGGGACAAAATCAAGTCGCCCATGGTTTTGACAACCATCAGGTATGGGGACCAGTGCACGAATACTTGGCACGAGACAGCTGAGATCCTGCTCCAGACTACTCCCTAACGAACCAGCAACTGACACCCAACTACAAGGTCAGATCAGAGCCAGTGATTTCCAACCCTATGAGAATAACACCTTGGTCTACCCCTTTTCAGAAGAGGAGGTGGCAGAACAACTTCAAAATCAAAAAGTGGGAAAGCTCCAGGGCCAGACCAGATCGCCTCTGAGGTGGTACAATATCTCGCCCCCTGGATCGTTGTCTTTGGTAGGGGAGGTTCCCCGCCTCCTGAAAGAAGGCCAACACAGACATAATCAAGAAGGGGGCTGATAAGGATCCGACGCTTGCAAAGTCCTATTGGCCCATATGCCTCCTCGATGTACTAAGGAAGTCACTTGAGTGACTTCCGGCTGGGAGACTGGAAGCACACCGAATTTTGTGTGGTTTGAGTAGCAGACAATTCGGCTTTCGCACGAGGCGGTCTGCATACGACGCGATCGACCTAGCAGCTGAGGTCTGCAGCTCCACCCCCCACAAATATGTAGTTGGCATCATGGTGGACATCAGCGGTGCCTTTAACAACCTCTGCTGGCCTTCACTGTTCTCTCGACTCTGAGAGTGCCCAGGGCCGCTACATGTTTGCCTCAGGGACTACTGTGTCGGAAGGGAGGTCCAGCCGTCCTTGCACACCGATATGATGATGGACCACAGCAGTCTATTGCTTACACTTCAAAGACACTCAATAATGCTCAAATGTGTTATTCTCAGATTGAGAAAGAGGCACTTGCCATATTGTACGCCTTAAAAAAATTTCACGTTTTCTTGTATGGTTACAAGTTTCATCTCATTACCAACCATAAGCCTCTTCTCTCCCTATTTTATCTTTCCGCATTACTTCCGGATAAGGCTGCACACAGGCTGCAATGTCGGGCTTTATACTTGTCTCGATTTCACTATGAGATCCATTACCGCCCCATGGCCCAGCACGCAAATGCTGATGCCTTATCATGGCTGCCTATGGGTCCTGACCCCATTTTCGACTGCGATAAGTTACTCTGTTTCCACGTGGATGAGGATGAACTTGTGCAGGTGATGGTTTTCCATTTATGGGGGACCATGTTGCTTCTGCCACAGCTGATGACTCAGTTCTCTATAAGGTGATTAGGTTCATTGAACAAGGGTGGCTTGACAGACCCTCTGGCAAGGCATCTAATCCTCTCTGTAACTATTACACCTTGCATCTGCAACTGTCCGTGACCGGTGTGGTTCTCCTTTCTACAGACGGAGCGTTTCCAAGGGTGGTGGTTCCTGCTTCTCTGCGTCAACATGTTCTTCAGTTGTTACACCAGGGACATTGGGGTGTTTCCCACACACGTTTACTGGCCAGGAACTGATGCAGACATTTCACGAATGGTCGTACTGTGTACAGTTGAAACCCCAGATACACAACAAAAGACTGAAAAAAATTGAGATTTGGCGAGATTACACCTCAACACCGCTTACAGGAGAACTTGAAAAAGCGCACGAAGCTTGGCAAGGTACTCATTCATGGAAGCCCCCGTAACTACGATATCATCTTGATAGTTTATGCAACCAGGCACGGAAGCTGTCAGTTGTTCTAAAAACGCTTAATATAGCCGGCACGCTGGCAACGCCGAACAGCAGCCTTTGGTATTGATACAAGCCAAACGGAGTGTTTAAGACGAGAAATTTTCTGGAATCTGCGTCTAAAGGCATTTTGTGATATTCCTCCGATAAATCAATTTTGGAGAATAATTTACTACCCGCATCTTGGCAAACAACTCGTCTAGACGAGAAAGCGGGTAAGTATCAATGAGACATTGTGCATTGACAGTCCTTTTGAAATCGCCACACAACCGCAATTTGCCATTGGGTTTGCAAACCACGAGGGGGGATGCCCATTCGCTAGAAGTAACTGGTAGGAGAGCACCCCAAAGACACCAACCTATCTAATTCAGAGTCTTGACTGGGTGACGTAATACTTTCCCATCATATGAAACAGACGCATCGTCTGGCGCGGCATCGGACTGCACAACACCGACGACTGTGTATTCGTCAATTTGGGCGCCGGTGGCACGAGAAATTTCATACGACTGGGCAATAGTACTTTGAGGGATTCAGGAGCTGGAGGGCCCGTTGCCTGACTTCCGTATCCGGAGCAAACCTAAGAATAGCATCTCTAACCATGGAATCGGCATAAGACTCATGATGCAGGTCCGTAACGAATTGACATTTTCTACTAAGGCCCTGTAATTCTGCGGCCATGCACGGTATGATTGATGTGGCTGCTTGTGGCACTTGTAAAAAGCCACCCAGGAAGCAACAACATGCGTTTTTTTTTTTTTTTTTTTTTTTTTGCAATAATATTTGGAGAGCATGTCGCACATTCAGGGCTGGATTTAGACTTGAAGAGGCCCTAAGCTATTTGACATATGGGACCCTTTAGATATTCAGATATTATATGTTAGTGCCAAATACGATTTTCTTATACCTAAAGGATTTAATTGATATACAATTATAGATATGGAAATAATGAATGTTTTTAACTTAAAATCATTTTTATCACAAACTTAAAAGAAAAGAAAAACCCTCTGGTTAAAAGAAAGAAAAATTCTTTTAAAAGGCAAAATTTACGAACGCTATAATCTACTCTCTTGAAACATGTTTTAAGGAATCCGAAATTATATTAACACTAAAATATTTTCTTTCTTGTCTTTGCCAGAGCAAAGTCACAGGTCACATCATCAAACGATAAACTGCATAATTTGTCACTTTCTATGCACATGAGACTGAGGGAACATAATTTGTCTTGAGTCATTGTTGCTATAAATTCTTTTTTTATTCTCTTCAGTTGAGAAAAAGATCTTTCTCCAGAGCAATTTGTAAGTGTCATACTAAGAAACAATCTCAAAACTACTTCTAAATTAGTGAAAGCTGTTGTCAAATATAACCCTATACAGATCCCGATGTGTCAGACTATCATGTTCCACTGAACCATAGGCTTGACTATGTCTAACATATTGGTTAAATTCTTGACTTCTCTTAAAAGAATCATGCCCACATCTGCAGGACATGTTTGGCATAAAGCAGTAACTCCTTTGCGAATCTCTTCATCTGTAGCTTCTAATCCTGTTAAGACTGAATACTTTTTTGCAGCATCATTGTATACTGGGGCCTTCTGTGCCAGAACTGACTCTAATGCATCCATCACAGGTATAAATGTTTTGATTCTGAACTTGTCTCTTGGCTCAAGCTTCTCTAAAGCATCCTCTTCATTATCACTGATATACCATCTTCTGTGTCTGCTTTTCTGCAAAATACTACTAGGTGATTCCCTCTTTCAGTCCTTTTCCCCAGTCCATATTCACCAACTAGTCACTACCAATGGGAAGATAAAGTAACAATATCCTCTCAAGTTTTCACATTAGTTGAAATATATGACAATTGTCTCACTCAGACAATTTTTTGTGCCCCCAAGAAAGTGGGGGCCCCTAAGCTATAGTTTGTTTAGCTTATACTTAAAAAATAACGACGTTGGATCCCATAGGGGGGCGAGCTGAGACAATAGTTGATACACTTTTGGAGAAATACACGAAAGAAACAGAGATCTGGGTTGGGTTGGGTTGTTTGGTTGGGATAGGGGGACTAAACTACAGAGGTTATCAGTCCCCCGGTGGGGAGGGGAAGGAGTGAGGATAGGAAAGGAGGGGAGGGGTAAAGGAAATGCAGTCTGGGAAGTAAAGAAGGAAGGAAGACTGCATTAGCTTGGGGTCCTGTGCTCGCCACGCATGTGCTCACGAAAGAACTGTGAGCCCCCCGGGGGGGGGGGGGGCAACAGAGATTTTCACAGCTGATTGTCAGCAACGCTGAAAGCCACAAAATGTTGCCACAGCCACTTTTCATAGTCCTCCCATTCTTACGCAGCTTCCTTGTATGGAGGGAATGGAGGCAGAGAACATGACGTGACCCAACTGGACGACGACGTTGACACAACTGATGTAAGCGTCTGAGCTAAGTCACTTAACAATGCCATGACGGCAATCTGTTGCTCGATGAGTGTGCGCAATAGCTGGTCTAAGATTTCCATATTTATCAAAACACTGCTGATGATAACGCGTGGAGTATTTCGCAACTCGTTGCCACTTAATTTTATTAACACACAAAAACAAACTCTACACAGCTAGTGTATTTCATCATGGTTCACTGCAGACTGCCATGCCCTGCTGAGTCCAGGTGAGCCCCAGTGCACTTAGGCGGTGCTGTTTAATTGCTGTAGCACCCCTATATTACTTTTCGCGCATTATGCGTGGTGATAGATTTCAATTTATGATGCACTGTCACAACCATGTACTTTCCCAGAAATCAGCTAAAGTATCGGTATACGTGACTGGTTGTAAATACCATTACAAATATTTATAAACTGTATACTTGTATATAGGAGGACATTTGTGAGTGTAATGCATACTGTTACCAAAATATGTCAGTTAATTAATAAATTAATGACCCAGTATGTAAAATTCACAAATATTCCTCTCTGCATCTTTTACCAAGCATTAATGGACATAAATTTCATGTTTAGACAACTGTACATGTATCCAATCACAATCTGACATATTTGATTACTAAGGTCCTAGAAAATTTGTTATAATTATTAAAATTTTATCACTTTCTTGCACGGTTTAGCAACAACTAATGAAGGCAAATTACAATTTTAGACTTGCAGTAATAAAACAGAATATGTATCCAGTCAGAAAGTCCTGTAATTAATTAGTTTGACTATTAAAATTGTAGAACATTCAATGCATTCAGACATCTGTCAGTTTCGTATTGTGAATTAAAAAAAAAGATACAAAATGCAGCCTATAAAAATGTTGGGCAATATTCCAAACCTCCGAATGTGTCAGCTAAATCTGTATCTCATTATTTTTTATGTAACTGTTTAAATAAGTGTACTGGTAATATTATCTGTAATACATTTCACAGATTTTTCCAATTTTTAATATTGAATGAAAGTGGCATTTCATTAGTTTGTTGTAAATATCATGACTTTTCCATAGTCTCTATTCAATTTACTCCATTGAAAAATATTTGTAAACTAAAATGTTAATTGTGAAAATGCATTGCAAGATGGAACAAAATCAGCAATTGTAATTAAGTAATTTTCTACTTTAATGTTTCTCACCTTCACAGTTCACATTTATTTGGAATTGTATCAACTCAGCCATATTCCCAGTGGAGTTTCATGAGATTGTTGATTTTGGCTGCCACCTCATTCTTCAAGAACTTATGAGGTGCTGTCTTGTTAGACACTGCAATGTCCCTTGCCCATATGGCTTTCTGTTCTCAGTGCTCATTTCTGGACTGTAATCAGGGAGCAAGATGTGCAGGAGTCTCCTAGTTAGTACTGCAGCCATGACTGCATGGGACACGTTCTATGACTGCATCTTTAGCATTAAGACCATCTGCATTCATCAGCAATTATGACACATCATACTCTCTTGCAAGATATTCCCACCAATTTGTTTCATTATAATTCAGCTGAAGCCCCTTCTCCATCTCCCAACCACACACGCTATTACACATGCTAAAACAAATTAAGTTGTGATCACTGGCCAGGATTTCTAAAGAGATTTGGGGCCACTAATGTAATATCTAAAATTCTTGAATATCCGTCTCCAGATCGCTTATATTTTCTAAAACATTACCGGTTTCGGGACAGCTGCCCATCTTCAGATCTGTTAAATAAATGTTACAACTGAATATAAGCTACTATTTATAAAGTATGATATCAAAAAATTTAAAGGAAAAACATTAAAAAACATTAAAAACATACAAAAATTTTGAAGTTACAGAGTAACCTGTCCTGTAATGAACGAATGTTCACAGTCGTTACTAAAAACATAGTAGCTGCCTGAGGGTTTATATAAAGTACTTGAAATCATCTGATTGGTTGGGATCATTTTGTTAAAATTATTCTCAATAAGTAATTATTGACTTACATATAAAAGCAATTCTGAGGTCAAGGTGTAAGATAGTAGTCAAGGTATAAAAAACAGTTACAAATGAGATACACAGCTGTCAAACTATAAAAGGACGTAGAAATAAGATAAAATTGGGTTCCGGATAAATATAATAACATTTTAAGTGAAACTGTTATCGAGTTAAAAAATAAAAAATATATATATAAAAGTATAAGAAATAAAAATATTGTTAAATATTAAAATCTCTTAAACGTGGTTAAAAACAAATATTGGGGACAATGTCTTCTTTCCCGTCTGCGGATGAGGCTTCCGTGTGTCAAGTAGCAGTAGCGTCGCCGAGGTTTCCTCCGTCGTGTCCCCGCCGCCAGTGTGCTGAGGGCCGCCGTAGCTGGTGTTTGGCAGCGCGTTCCATTCCAGGCATGGCTACAAAATGTCTTTAAATATTTCAAAAAAGTTTTTATGCATGAAGTCTGTCTGCTCATTTAGAAGTTTGTCCGGGTCTTTCTCCTTGTGCGCATATACTTCAAGTTCTTCAAGTACGTTTAAATGAAAGCTTTTCGGTGCCCTGTGCAACACTTCCATTTGTTCGCTTATAGTGCTGACTTGGTGTTTATTGTCTTTAGCATGCGCTCCAAATGCTGTGCGATTGCTGTTATTGCAGTGCTCTTTGTATTGGACTTCAAAGTTGCGTCCAGTTTGCCCTATGTAATATTTATTGCAGCTGGCGCATTTAATCTTGTATACTCCGGAGTTGTTATATTTCGTGCGTTTTTTCGTGGTAGGTCTATGCCTTAATCTTTGTGCCATTTGCCCATCATTTTTGAACGCCACCCCTATGTTTCTCGGAAAGTGTTTCGCAATTCTCTCCGACACACGTCCTCTGTATGTTAAAGTGACAAACTTCTTTTTATCTTTGTCTCTTTCCTGTATACGCTGAATGCTCTGATAGCATTATAGGAGCGACATCACGACACGCAGCACAGCACAAAAGAGCATACTTCTACTCAATGTGCAACAGAGCTCTCAGACTACCACTTGCCGAGGAAGAATTAGAGAAAGAACTAGACATTATCAAACAGGTAGCCGCAGCCAATGGGTACAAGACGCAAGATGTCACGCGGATGTTCAATAAAATTAAAAACAAATCCACTGGCATTAACATATTTAAAGATAAAAAGAAGTTTGTCACTTTAACATACAGAGGACGTGTGTCGGAGAGAATTGCGAAACACTTTCTGAGAAAAATAGGGGTGGCGTTCAAAAATGATGGGCAAATGGCACAAAGATTAAGGCATAGACCTACCACGAAAAAACACACGAAATATAACAACTCCGGAGTATACAAGATTAAATGCGCCAGCTGCGATAAATATTACATAGGGCAAACTGGACGCAACTTTGAAGTCCGATACAAAGAGCACTGCAATAACAGCAATCGCACAGCATTTGGAGCGCATGCTAAAGACAATAAACACCAAGTCAGCACTATAAGCGAACAAATGGAAGTGTTGCACAGGGCACCGAAAAGCTTTCATTTAAACGTACTTGAAGAACTTGAAGTATATGCGCACAAGGAGAAAGACCCGGACAAACTTCTAAATGAGCAGACAGACTTCATGCATAAAAACTTTTTTGAAATATTTAAAGACATTTTGTAGCCTTGCCTGGAATGGAACGCGCTGCCAAACACCAGCTACGGTGGCCCTCAGCACACTGGTGGCGGGGACACGACGGAGGAAACCTCGGCGACGCTACTGCTACCTGACACACGGAAGCCTCATCCGCAGACGGGAAAGAAGACATTGTCCACAATATTTGTTTTTAATCATTTTTTAAGAGATTTTAATATTTAACAATATTTTTATTTCTTATACTTTTATATATATATTTTTTATTTTTTAACTCGATAACAGTTTCACTTAAAATGTTATTATATTTATCCAGAATCCAATTTTATCTTATTTCTACATCCTTTTATAGTTTGACAGCTGTGTATCTCATTTGTAACTGTTTTTTATACCTTGACTACTCTCTTACACCTTGACCTCAGAATTGCTTTTATATGTAAGTCAATAATTACTTATTGAGAATAATTTTAACAAAATGATCCCAACCAATCAGATGATTTCAAGTACTTTATATAAACCCTCAGGCAGCTACTATGTTTTTAGTAACGACTGTGAACATTCGTTCATTACAGGACACGTAACTTCAAAATTTTGGTATGTTTTTAATGTTTTTCCTTTAAATTTTTTGATATCATACTTTATAAATAGTAGCTTATATTCAGTTGTAACATTTATTTAACAGATCTGAAGATGGGCAGCTGTCCCGAAACTGGTAATGTTTTAGAAAATATAAGCGATCTGGAGACGGATATTCAAGAATTTTATTCATATAACGATCGCAATAACTCCCTGAAGACCAATAAGTCTTGCTTTGATAAAAATGTAATATCTGTTAGTACCTTCACCTCTTCCACTTATGTAAGTGGGAGGGATCCACAGTCTGTTTGCTATAACCAACTCAAGAGCCATGGTAATCTCTTCTACTTTACCTACATTAGTGTCTCAATTGTGGCTGTTACACAAGGCGGAAGGCGGGGGGAGACACACCTTTACATTCAGATCAGCCATCAACACAACCTTCCAACCACACAGTGGTAGTGGTGATTATATTGATAATTTAACTGAAATACAGATAGATACCATCCCCATACTAGAAGTACAGCTTTAACAGCACAAGCAGTCCCAGAGGAGACTGCAGTTCTGTGACATTGCAGTGGTTTGAAAGTTGGTTGGGGACTGTGGCTCTCAAAGATTTGTACAAAATATGAGAGCTGCCTTGTGTTCTGGTCCAGTGGCCACCACCTACCAGTTCACTGATGTGAAAGTAATGCATCTCACAAGGGCAAAGTACATTCAGCCTCCCCTTCTCCAACACCCTGTAAAATTGTTGCATAAAAAGCCTATTATTGGCATTTAATTGCCTGATATTAATTTTACAGTCCACCAGACAGCGCCAAGTCCGGCCCTATTGTCATCAGGTAGAAACAACGTGCTCTCGTGTTCTGTACTGCATGATAGTGTTTTGTTTTGTGTTTGCTGTTGAGTTTCCTTTCAGAATGGTATACACGAAGGATCAACGAGTGTTTCTTGAGCTGAACTATGCAAAAACAGAATTGTATGTGGAATGTCATATTTTTTTGTTTTTGATGATAGGATAGTTGACTGGTCACCTCGTTCTCCAGTTCTAAATCCCTGTGACTTTTATCTTTGGGGAATGTTAAAAGACAAGGTGTATGCAAGCAATCCCCATACACTCGAAGATTTGGAAGACAGGATTCGACTAGTCATTTCCCAGATTTCGGCAGCCAAAATTCGTTTTGTGTTCACAAATGTGTTCAAGAAATGTCAGGCCGCTCTTTCCATGGAGGGACATCATTTTGAAAATCTACTGTAAATAAAGTTTTTTAGACTTTAACTCATTGTATGCGCTCGCGGCACAATAGATTCGAGAATCGGGCGCTGCCTTGGCCAGCGAATGTGGTGGCGGCGGCTGGGAGCCGTACTGCGCGATCCGCGGATGCCTGGCAGGCGTCCTTCGTGAGACACTCTGTATAATTTATAATCATAAGGTCACTCTAACAAATTCTACAAAGCTTTAAAAAACCTGATATTTATTTTGGTATGCCCTGCATAATGAAGTTAAGTTGCATCTCTGTAGGGACAACTGCTAACCCACAGACTGACATATGGAAGAGATATTCACAGTGTGTGTGTGTGTGTGTGTGTGTGTGTGTGTGTGTGTGTGTGTGTGTCTGAGAGAGAGAGAGAGAGAGAGAGAGAGAGAGAGAGAGAGAGAGAGAGAGAGAGATTATCTTTCCTAAGTGCCAGTCTGGAGCTCATTGATGATCTTTATAGTGAGTTGCTACTCCTCATAATACACTGCTGTTCATTAAAATTTCAACACCTTGAAGAAGGAAGCCAAATAAATGAAATTTGTGGCAAAGAAATATATGCACGATTAGCATACTGCAGCACAGTTTCTCATCCTGAACACAAGTAATGGCATAAAAAGGAGAAACAAACAGTTGTGAGGTTGTACTGGTATTGTTGTTTGGTTGTTGTGAATACACAGCTTCAGTACATATCACATGACAGCGAGTGTCATTGGAGCATATTGCCTATAGGGATTGCAGATTATTCTGGCTACACCACACAAAGGTCAGATTAGTCTGAAGAGACGATGCTGAGAGACTGTTGAATTGTGCCTTATGCATCTAATCCTGCATCTGGTATTACGAAAGGGGTGGTATTGCATTTTCAGTAAATTAACCAACCAGAATAATATCTCTGAAACGTTGGAGCTTGTTATCCTCACGTAGTACCAGAGCTTGCCAACTGCTACACTGCAACAGGATAATGCACGATCACATACAGCATACAATGTAAAGACTACTTTATTAACCATCAGATTGCATTTTTATCTTGGTCTTCCTGTTCTCCCTACCTCTTGCCTATAATAATGACTAGCTTGGGCTACACCACCTGCTTCTACACCAAATCGACTTTGGCTTTATATGGAAGCAGCAAGAACATCCTGAGTGTCTTTGATTCAGTGCCAAGGTGTGTAGGAACAGTTACCACCAGAAACAGCAAATGATTTCCTCACCTTCCTCACTTCATACAAGGCTTTATTTTCAATCACTGATAATTATACAATGTGTTATCTCCCAAAAAAAATTTGACATCTGTGGTCATTGGTTCTGTATTTCAAAAGGCCACTGTATTATTATTATTTTCCATATATTTTTCATGTTGTGTTTAATAAACTTATCTATCTGCATTTTCTAGTCACACTGATACTACTTTTTTTAGTCAGGGCTTATTCCATCCAAGCAGCATGCCATCTGGTTTTTCAGATCCTAAGCACATTTTCTACTTCTGCAATCATTATGGAAACAACACTTTTCCTTCCCTCTGGAATGTAATCATGAAACCAGAATTTTTCATAATACTCTGGCCAGGGTGCCATCTAAATTATATTTCTGATATTAAATATATTTTCTATTTATTGTGATAATGTTTTACTATTTTATATGCTACTAATTGTTGCCTGTGCACATGTTCCTCAATTTTACCAACAAATATGTCCCATTACTCATAGCCATTCTCCATAATATTCTCTACGAATTTCTACTAATCGTACTGTGATCAGAAAACTCAGGCATACAGTTGGTATTACTGTGGTGATGGGCATCTCATTTCACCTTCATTGCAACATTAGTGAGTTGGACTTTGCAGTTTAAACATGTCTGCTTCGCTAACAGTTGGCATGAGGAAAGAACAAAGGCAGTGATATGATTCTTTGCTCAGATGGACTGCAAGCACAGTATAGGAACATACAGTGTTGCAGTCAAGTATTTTTGACTGTTTAAGAAGTTCAAAAGTCACCAAACAATGGTGACTCAAATACAGGAAAAGGATACTGTCAACATCCATAATAGCCAACAAAATTGAGCAAATTAAATTGATGGTTTTGATGAACAGCTGGGCTACTACTAACACTGTGACACTAATGTGGTTTGTCATGTAGTTACTGTTAGCAGCAGAAAGCAAAGAGGCACTATAAAAATTACTTTTCCCAAGGACATGTAGCTCTACTGTATGAATATATGACAATGTTCTCTTGCGTTAAATATCCCTAAGGTAAAATGGGCCCTCCCTCCCCAATTCTGGTTTGTGAGCTGGGACTAATTAGGAGGATGTAGTCCTCAGGAAAGACAAAACAAGCATTCTACAGATGGGAGCATGTACTGTTATATCCCTTAATTCCATAGGCAAGTTAAAAAATTTTAAAAGTGAAATGGTTAGGTGTAAGTTAGATTTTGTGGGGATTATTGAAGTTCAATGGCAGAATGAACAGCAAATCTGGTCAGATGAGTACAAAATCAGTTGGGGACAGTGCATGAGTAGGTCTAATAACATAAAATAACAATATGAATAATTTACTATGAACAACATAGTGGATGCATTATCATAGCAAAGATACACAGTCAACACCAACCAAAGTAGTAAAAGTTTATATGACAACAAGTTCTGCCGATGATGGGGAGAAATGCATGATGAGATAAAAGAAGTTATTCAGATACTTCAGGGAAATAAAAAACTTGATTATGTTGGGGAACTGGAACTTTGTAGTAGGAAAAAGATGAGCAGGAAAAATGGCAGGAAATATGGATTGGAGAAAAGGAATGAATAACATCATAAATGAAGGTTCTAGGCTTATATGTGGAAGTTAGCAGCAAACACCTGAAGGTACCAGATTGATTTTAAATTTAATATATGGATTTCGAAACCAGATTTTAAACTGTACGACATATCCATAACAGATACAGATAATTGTTTTGGGATTTTTAAGGGGACCAAACAGCATGGTCATCAGTCCTCCTTTCCTAATTTAGATACAACAACAAATGATAAAAAAAAAAAACAGTAATAACATAATGTTTAACACCCAGAGCGAAAACCCTTAAATAGTACAGAGCAGCAACAAATGCTAGTGACAACACAAAAAAGAAACACAAAAAATGGTTGACTTAAATAAAACATTACAGCAAGATACTGTAGTAGCTGGCTGATCACATGGTTAATAAAGGATGAGCCAGCCACTCTGAACACACTAAAAACCTCCATTTGGAAGGAAGACAGACAACACAAAATTGAAGAAAAAGATTAAATTTGCTGGAGGGGTTGAGAAAGTAGTCTTAAGATACCCACCACTGAATGGAATGATAAAAACCGACAGTGTAAATCAGTCAGCTATTGACGCACCAACACCAAGAATTGAAGGAAGCACATAAGGTAGACTGAAAGATGCCACAAGGATGCTAAAAGGGGACAGTCCAACTGAATGTGGACCGTTATCAAGAGAGCACCACTATAACACTTGGGCGGGTTCTCACAACGAAGAGGTATGGCCAATACATAGGGACAGAGCACAACTGAGTCCCCATCAGAGGTCCTTAGTGAGGACTTCCATGCTTCCATCTGGACTGTATGGAGCTTGTTCAGTGCATTTCGTGTCATATGATCCAGAACACCAAAACGAAAAGGCCTTTCAATTCAACGCCAATCAGAAATTCCTTTCTCAGAGACCAATTCCAGGAGCCTTGACGTGGTTGCCTGCTCAGCCAGCCAATCAATGCATTCATTCCCCAGGTTGCCAATATGGTGCAGGAACCAAACAAAACTACTGAATACCCAGACTTGCCAAGGGTCATTAGTCATTAATACACTGCACCAAGGGATGGCAAGGAAGGGCTTACAAGCCACTATGGGGGGGGGGGGGGGCACTACATATAACAAATGACTTCCTGCGGGCAAGCTCTGAGACATCCAAGAGCACGAGAATTAGCTACCAGCTCTGTTCTAAAAAGACTACATTCATGGGCAAGGAACACTGTTCAATGTGCTCACCAACTTCTGCACCTAAGGATGAGTTGAGAGTGTCTTGAATTGGTGAAGGATAGCTATTGGTGAAACTGAGGCTTTAGTCAAGGGACAAAGTCAAGCGACAAAAGGAGGGAACAAACCTGGGCCAAGATCTAGAGACCCGATCTGGGCCATTGTAGAAGGGATGGGACTGTAGTAGCTGGAAGAAGTAGCCTGCAATTCGAGTGGTGGGTGAGGCATGTATATGAACCTAGTGAAACATGCCTGTTAGTTGAGCAGTAATGTCTTTGGCTCATAAAATACATTAAATCATCAAATCTGTAAGTAGGTTGCCAGTACATGCCAAATATATACTGCAACCAATTAATATCATGGTCTGGAGGATATCATTGTTTGACCAGATACACAGAGACAATATTAGATTAATGATGAAAATTCTCCTCAGAGATGATAAATATTGTTGAAACGAGATAGAATGGCTGGCCAGTACTTACCATTGTGCTGTACCGCCGACAGTAACACAAATGAAGAAACAGAAAAAGAAAAAAGGGGACAAAAAGGACAAGCTTTCGGAACAGAGTTCCTTCGTCAGGTGGGAGAGAAGGGAAGAAGAAAGGATGGGAACAGAAGGGAAAGTTGGTTCACGACCTAGGTCATGAAGGTGGTGTTTCGGGAGTGTGGACGTCAGAGATACTGCATGTATGCACTGAGCCAAGCCAGAGAGGATAAATATGACCATAGAGGAAAGATCAAGTAGTAAAGAGAAGAGAATATGAGTGAAATGAATGATGCTGAGGGGTGTAGGAGGAGCGGGGGGGGGGGGGGGGAGGGGTGTCTAAAACGTTTTTAATTAACAGGGAAATGTGGATGGACACACACACACACATGGAGAGAGATAGAGAGAATGACAGAGAGCGAGAGTAAGGGGGAGAGAGAGAGAGAGAGAGAGAGAGAGAGAGAGAGAGAGAGAGAGAGAGAGGTAAGGAACGGATAATGAATAGGTGAGCTGAGGATGGAGGAAGGGGAGGGGTTAGCGTAGATTTAGGCCAGGGGGGTGGCGGGAGGAGAGGATATGTTGGAGGGCAAGTTCCCACCTCCGTAGCTCTGAGGGACTGGTGTTTGTTGGTACTATCCAAATGGCACGTGTGGTGTAACATGTGCCCAGGTCCCTGGAGTTATGCTGGAGAGCATGTTCTGCCACAGGATATTGGGTGTCCCCCAGGCGAACAGTCCGTCTGTGCCCCTTCATCCGCTCAGCCAATTTGTTAGTAGTCATACCAACATAAAAGGCTGAACAGTGGACACATGTCAGCTGGTAAATGACATGTGTTGTCTCACATGTGGCCCTGCCTTGAATCGGGTAGTTTTTTCCTGTGGTGGGACTGGAGTATGTGGTAGTGGGAGGATGCATTGGACAGGTTGTGCAGCGGGATCGGTTGCAGGGGTAGGAACCATTAGGTAGGGAGGGTGGTTTTGGGATGTTGTAAGGTTGGACAAGGATGTTGCGGAGGTTGGGAGGATGGCGGAAGGCTACTCTGGGTGGTGTGGGAAGAACAGTTTGGAGTGATGGTCTCATCTCAGGGTATGACTTGAGAAAGTCGGATTCGGAACTGGAACAGATACGTTTCCCACAGATGCCCAGGCTGTAGGGAAGGAATCGTTTAATATGGAAGGGATGGCAGCTGTCAAAGTGGAGGTACTGTTGTTTGTTAGCTGTCAGTCCATATTAAACCCACTAACCCCCATGCCTCAACAAATTCCTCAAACAGGGCTATGACTTTCTCAAGTCATGCCCTCATCCACTCCAAACTGTTCTTCCCACACCACCCAGAGTAGCCTTCCGCCGTCCTCCCAACCTCCGCAACATCCTTGTTCAACCTTACAACATCCCAAAACCACCCTCCCTACCTAATGGTTCCTACCCCTGCAACCGATCCCGCTGCAAAACCTGTCCAATGCATCCTCCCACTACCATATACTCCAGTCCCACCACAGGAAAAAACTACCCGATTCAAGGCAGGGCCACATGTGAGACAACACATGTCATATACCAGCTGACATGTGTCCACTGTCCAGCCTTTTATGTTGGTATGACTACTAACAAATTGGCTGAGTGGACGAATGGGCACAGACGGACTGTTCGCCTGGGGGACACCCAATATCCTGTGGCAGAACATGCTCTCCAGCATAACTCCAGGGACCTGGGCACGTGTTACACCACACGTGCCATTTGGATAGTACCAACAAACACCAGTCCCTCAGAGCTACGGAGGTGGGAACTTGCCCTCCAACATATCCTCTCCTCCCGCCAACCCCCTGGCCTAAATCTACGCTAACCCCTCCCCTTCCTCCATCCTCAGCTCACCTATTCATTATCCGTTCCTTACCTCTCTCTCTCTCTCTCTCTGTCTCCCTCCCTCTCACTCTCTCTGTCATTCTCTCTATCTCTCTCCGTGTGTGTGTGTGTCCATCCATATTTCCCTGTTAATTAAAAACGTTTTAGACACCCCCTCCCCCCCCCCGCTCCTCCTACACCCCTCAGTATCATTCATTTCACTCATATTCTCTTCTCTTTACTACTTGATCTTTCCTCTATGGTCATATTTATCCTCTCTGGCTTGGCTCAGTGCATACATGCAGTATCTCTGACGTCCACACTACCGAAACACCACCTTCATGACCTAGGTCGTGAACCACCTTTCCCTTCTGTTCCCATCCTTTCTTCTTCCCTTTTCTCCCACCTGACGAAGGAACTCTGTTCCGAGAGACAATATTAGGCAGTTGACCTGTAAGGTTAAATTATTGTACCAATTTTGATTTAATGGAGCATTTCAAATAATCTTACTTTGTATCCATTGGTAGTTAATTATAACTGTCACTTCCTATTTAACTAGTTTATTATTTGTATCAAGTGTAAGAGTCTTGTTTAGTACAATGCAAGTACAACTGAAATCAAGTGTTGCTTTCACAATGATAAAAGTGGTAAATCAGTCAGCTGCATAAAAAGAGTTGCATATCTATCTGTGCACAGTTAAAATTTAATAGAATTTAAACTTTCATCCATTCTGGAAGTGTGAAACCTGCAACTGTATTGATCAAAGAAATCAGAAAAAACAGCAACCAGTCACCTTTCTTACATATTTATTTACCACGACCGGTTTCGAACTGCCTGGCAGTTCATCATCAGGTGGTATACATGTTTTATATGTTGCTCATAACATTGTGGAACTCGTTTGGCTGTGATGACATAGAAAATTAAGTGTGAGCTTTGTCTTTGGCACTAAATTACAATATTTAAAAGTTTAAAATGTATTCTACATAGCTACTTACAGTTGGTTTACACTGCTGTTTGATGATAGGTGATTTTTCAGGCAATTTAGTGCTCAAAAGCTGCCCACAAAACACATACTTCATTATAGCATTCGCTTTCCACATGTTTTACAAACATAAACAATACAGAGCTGTATACAACTAATTGTCAAGGATCTCAGTTGATGCATAGATATTATTTTGAACTTATTTGCCAGTTTCAGTTTCAATATGTTCTTTATATCTTATTTCAAAATTTCTTCCTGTTTGTTCTATATAGTAGCATGAGCAGCTGTCACATGTTAATTTGTATATGCCAGATTTTTGAAAAGCTGTGTTAGTTGATTTAGTGGTGTGAACTATTCTGTTTCGTATTTTATTGTTTGTGTGGAAACATATTTTGACATTGTATGGTTTAAAGAGTTTTGCAAGTTGATATATGTTTCCAACAACGGGTATAGAGATATATTTAGATTGTTCTGCTTTTGATGGTTGGTTTATAGGCACTGTATGGTTGGTTATTAGTTTTTTACTAAATTTGTCAACTATGGTTGGGTCATAATCACTGGTGAAGGCTATAGTTTTTAGAATATTAATTTCTTTTGTTTTTGTAGCAGGTTCAGTATGAATTTTATTTATACGGTTCAATGCTGATATAAAGAATGCAAGTTTGTGTTGTTGTGGATGGCAAGAGGAGTTACTTATAATTACATCTGAAGTTCTTCATTTTCTGTAAATTTCGAATTTGTGTTTGTTGTTGTGATGTGTTATGTTAAGGTCAAGAAAATTAATACCCTGCTGTGTTTGGTGTTCGACTGTGAATTTTATTTTGGGGTGTACTTCAATTAGTTTCTTAGCTACATTTTCTGTCTCAGTATTTGTGCCATTGTATAGTATCAGGGTGTCATCAACATAGTGTTTACAATAGATGACTATCTTTTTCTGTTTGGTTTGCTTTGAAAAATTCTGTTTCTAGATGATTAATATAAATGTCTGCTTGCAGGCCAACTAAGCTACTGCCCATTGCTAACCCATCTTTTTTAATATACATCTTGCCACTGACGGAAAAGTAATTGAGAATAGCACTATTTCAAGCAGGTGCATGAGTTCATAGATTTCTATGTTGCTTAGCTTTTTGTGATTAAGTAGACTATCTTTATTTATCTGAAGTGTTTCAGTTACTGGTATGTTAGTATAGAGGTTTATTATGTCAAAGGATGTAAAATTTGCTGATTTTGATATGTTGATGTCTTTGATGCTGTCAATTAATTCATAGCTATTCTTAATGGAGCAGTTGGTTGTAAATTTGTAGGCTTTGCTGAGAATTTCCTGAAGTGTTTTAGTTATTTGGATCCAGCGCTATTGTTTATGAATCTTGGGTTGTGACCTAAGTTTTGGTGCTGTTGGGTTCATTACTATGCGTATAGCTTCGGTGGAAGTTAGGAGGAAGTTGCAGTGTTTTATTAGGTTTTTTTAATTTAGCCTGGTATATGGGTGTGGGATCATATTCTAATTCAGTAATGTCGTTATTTTTTTAAAAAATTCTACGGTTTTGTTAATGTACTCAGATTCATACATTATAACAGCTGTACTACTTTTGTCAGATTTGACTACAAGGGCATTATGGTTAGCTAACTTCTTATTAATTTGTTTCAGTGTGGTAGCCTCATTGAGGGTGTGTTTGTGGAGTTTTTCTGTTTTTAGGCATTTCTTTATAATCCTATTTGCCTCATGTGCCAAAGTATTTTGGTCATCTTGACTAAGTTTAGCTGTTAAGCAAGCTATTTTTGTGTCAGTGATGAGGTTTTTAACAGTGTTCGCAAGTTTACTTTGTATGTTGTTTTTAAAGACTTTATTCAACAAATTTAATTCAGTATTGTTGAAATTAATGTTTGTTGTGTTTACTATTCTGTCTGCAAATTTATATTTTCTATTGTGTAAGTGAGGCTGAGAATTGTTGAATTTTTTAGCAATTACATCTGAAAGCTTTTTATTTTGGGTGGATAAAATTCTTAGCATTTCTTTATCTATAGATTGTTGTACTTTGTCTAGGAATTTTTGAACTTGGGAGAGCGATAAGTAGTTGCTCAATTCTAGGTGCAGCATGTAAATATCTTTGTTTAGTAAATTTTTTTCGTTTATAGTGAGACCTAATTTAATTTTTGATCCAGTATATTTCACATTTTCTTTTCGCTTCTTTAACAGATGTACTTTGGTCGAGTAAACAGTGTTTACTTGAAAATGTGACTCCCAGTTACGTTAAAGTTCAAGTAAAAGACCAAAGTACATCTAATCAAGAAGCGAAAAGCAAATGTGAAATATAGGACAAACAGGAAGGAATTTTGAAGTAAGATATAAAGAACATATTGAAGCACTTCATTAAAAAAAATTAAACAAGTCAAGCTTTGCAGCCCATCTGGCTGAAAACAGCCAGTCCATTACAAACATAAAAACCAATATCTAAATACTACACACTGCAGTCAAAGGAATAAAGATGGACCTTTTAGAACAATTAGAAATTTTCATCCATTACAATAAAGCACCACACACCATCTTCAATGAACAAACAGAACTGGCAAACAACTCTTTCTACAAAAATTTTAAAGACCCTTTAAGCCTGAGAAAACCAAACACACATCCACATACGTAGATCACATAGCACCTACCCCCCCCCCCCCCGACCCTCCCTTGCCATTCCCAAATGCTACTCCAACCGCATTTGTTTAGACTTATAAATGCAGTCTATGGATTTTTATTTAAATGTAACATTTGTGCTACAATTACAGTATTAAGGAATAAAGAAGCCACCACTGTATGAGAATAATGTAAATAAAAATGTATTAACACCTTAACTATTGAAACTGTAACTGGTAAATAAGTTTAAAATAATATCTGTGTATCAAGTGAGATCTTTGACAATTAGCTGTATACAGCTCTGTATTGTTTATGTTTGTAAAACATGTGGAAAGCGAATGCTATGATGAAGTATGTGTTTTGTGGGCAGCTTTTGAGCACTAAATTGCCTGAAAAATCACCTACATCAAACAGCAGTGTGAACCAACTGTAAGTAGCTGTGTAGAGTACGTTTTAAACTTGTAAATATTGTAATTTAGTGCCAAAGACAAAGCTCACACTTAATTTTCTATCTCACCACAGCCAAATGAGTTCCACAATTGTTATGAGCAACATATAAAACATATATACCACCTGATGATGAACTGCCAGGCAGTTCAAAACCGGTCGTGGTAAATAAATATGTAAGAAAGGTGACTGGTTGCTGTTATTTTCTGATTTCTTTAATAGAATTTGATTAATTAGAAACTGTAAAAATTTCATGTAGCCTACATGAAGAACAGTTTCATGTTAGACTAACAGTATTAAGATTAGAACCAAAGAAACTCAAAGAATCAATCAAAATATTCAGTTAAAAGCATAATTTCATATTTAATTTGTTAGACTTTTAGTAACAGAAAACAGAAGGCTTACTTCGTAAAAGCAATTATTATTGATAGTTGGAATAACAGAACAATTCAATCATTCAAAGTCAAATGTGTTTGAGAAAAACTCCTGTGATAGTATCATTTTGCTTAATATAACAATTAGACTGGTGACCCAAATAACATGAATCTGTGATCCTCTTAAAAGTGCTGTTCTGAAATATTAACTAGAAAAGAGATAAGTTTTCTGTTGATCCACATTTTTGAGTAATTCTTAACTACTAAGACATTCTTTAAGACTCTGTTTAACTCTGTCAATTAATTTAACTCTGTCAATTAAATATAGTGAGATTATTAGTTTAAATAATGAAGAAATTGTCAGGGCTTGTCTTGATAAATTTTGAAGTGGTAACAGGGTATAACAAACAGTATTAGACAGCAATACATTCACAGGGAACATATTTTCTATTAGATTTCATCACACTTTTGCAGATAAATTCAATGTAAGTTGACGAACCATGAGATTCATCTGGAAAGCTACCTGCAGAATTTCACTTAAAGCATACACGGGAATACTTTGGCTCACACTTTTATAGCAAGTATACCACAGTTTAATCATTAAAACAGCTCTCACTGATGCGTTAGTTTCATCTGGCAACAAAAAAATTTAAGCAGGTCATTTTCATTCAAAACTACCAGTAAGAAAATGTGACCAGATTAATTTCTCTTTCCTTTCCTATGAGAATAATTCTGAAACATATTAGTTTCAATTTTCAAACATATTTTTTAACAAGCAGCAATTGCTGGTGGACCAAGGGGGAGGAACTTCAACAAGGAGGCTCGTCACTGGACAGATGCAGAAAGCACCCATCACTAATCAGCCACCAGTATGGAGATTTAGGTTGAGGATCCATCATGCTCCCATAGTCAAGGATTGGGTTAAGGCCTTATAGAGATTCACTAGAGTTGATACTGCCAGCGTTTGTTTCAGCTGAAGATCGTTGGGTATCCAGGTGGGCCGGTCATTGCAGAGCATGCCTAATTAAGTGATGCATGTCCTTGTCGCAACTGTGTCCAGTTGAAACGCCAGAGTGTGACATAAGTGCATAACTTGTGTTTTAGAGGTAGAGAATTGGAATCCATGAGCAAAGGTCCAAGAATGTACCTTTCAGATTTATCTACTGTTCAGTGACCCAAGACCCATTCATACAGTGTAGCAAGGATATGATGGCACCAGGTGGTTTGTACGCCTTCTGGAGAGAAGACTACAAGATGCTAACACTGAGCAAAATGAGTACAGATATCAGACTCCACTGAAATAAGATTGCCGGCAATAGAACAGCCCTAACAGAGGCCCAAGAGATCTTGACTTTTGATGATCCACATAAGCCGCCACCAGCTCACCTTATGTTCCAGAAGTTTATACAAAATCTTGGTGAGGCTGAGAGAGCAGTAACTATGAACTGCTATCAGATCTGTGTCAGTTTTACTCACTAGAATGATACTTCCTGCCTTTGGACTGGAAAGTACCCTTTTCCCAGAGATGATTGAACAAGGTGAATGGTCAACATTAAAAGATCACTAATAGGTGGAGGATCATAGACGAACTGCCTGTGAATTATGTCTACTCCTGGAGAAGTATCGGGACATGCAGTAAGGACACTGCGGAACTCCCAATCACTAAATGGGTCTTTGTATGTTTATTGGTGCCACATGCAAAATAACAACTACTAATGTTCAATCTGCTCTTTAAGGGCGAGGATATCAGGCTGTAAGCCATAGTCACTGAACTAAAATGGTAATGCTCTGACATATGCTTAGTGATAGCAGTTGGGTCAGTACAGGGGATTCTCGCAAGTGGGCAGTAGCAAAAAAGATGTTGAATTTGTGACTATTCTCGAGAATGGCAGGCACAAGAACCAATCATGGCAACATACCTCTCCTAACAGTCCTGTTTACTGTGCTGGATCAGTCTCCGAGCTCAGGCCCAGAGTGTTTGAAAGCAATCACATGGTCTGTGGAAGGAAGGAGCCAGTGGCAGAAGTGCCTGCCAACATTTCCAAATGGCCTCAGTGACCTCTGGCACCAACTTATGCCAGAGAGAGCCAGGGGACAGTTGCCTCAGTGGCAAAAACAATAACTGCAGTGATCTGTTGAATTACCATATCTATGTCAGCAGGAAGCATAGTAGGAACCATAGCAGCCGAGTTGTAAGCGAGCCAATCAGCCCTCTGCAGAGATCATTGAGGCAAGCCGTCTGCACATTTAAAGTTAGGGAGAGACAGGAAGATAAGAAAGTCACCACCACACTGGTCATCATGGGCTCTCCGACTGAGATGTGGCTGAAGGCTTGGGCTACAAAAAGAGAGGTCAATTGCCAAGTAAGTTCCATGTGCAACACTGAAATATGTGGGAACAATGCCATTGAGAAGGCAATAGTCCTGCTGAGCCAAGAGAGCCTCAATATCCCTACTGTGTTACAAGGTCTAGGTTCCACCCTACAAAGAAATTTCTGGCATACTTTGACTAAAAGAAGGGATCATTTGGTGGGACACATTCAGACACATCAAGGAATTGTGAAGAAGGGATGTGTGGGATACAAGTCACAGATGGAGACCAAGAGACAAATAGAAGTATGTATGTTCAAAAGGATGTAAATAGCTGTTCTTTTTCAGAGATGGAGAGGCTTGTCCAGGAAAGGGTAGTGTGGACTGCTACATCAAACCAGTCTTTGGACTGAAGGCTATGAAATTTGTTTGTGATGGAATCAGAATCAAAATTCCAGAGAACAGAAGCATCCTGAATCACCAATGAAGAGAAAATTGAAGTCTGCAATAGCGGCAGGAAAGGTTATGCTAACCACGTTTTGGGATACTGGAAGATTAGAAGGAAAAATAATCAACAAAGACTATTTATATGCATTGCTACTAACAATAAAACCAGCTTTCGTGGCTCACCTCACCATTGAGACCATCCAGAAAGTGGGTTTTGAGATGCTGGGACATATATCTTACAGTCCAGAACTCACTCTACTGGACTTTCATTTGTTTGCATCACTGAAAGACTTTTGAAGTCATCAATTTTTCTCAGAGACAGAGGTCCAAAAATTGGTGCATTGCAACCTGACAAATATCTTCTCTTTGGCAGGCATAAACAAGCTTGTGAAGCTCTGGAACAAGATTGTTAAAGAGAGAGAGAGAGAGAGAGAGAGAGAGAGAGAGAGAGAGAGAGAGAGAGAGAGAGAGAGAGAGACTGTATTTTTAAAGTAAATTGTCTTAAAGCAGTGTGGGCAATTGTTTTGCTTGCTTTAATAAATCATTACCTTCTGGTTAGGGGATTTTTATGATAGGCCTTCAGTTTATGTTTCATTACTTCATTTATATCTAAATTCCATATTTCCAAACTTCTTTTGCATTTGTTTTATAATTTTCTCACTTCATATGTTTTTGATAAAAATAATTATTTAAATTTATTCATTCCATTCTTGTATTTTTATTAACAGCATATTCATAAGTATTTTCTGAAATATACTGTGTATACTTTCTTCATGTAAGAGGTAAACTTTACTCATTTCAGGGCTACTAATTTCAAAATTACAGCGCTCTTGTCCGAACTTAATATTCAAAATTTCAATTTGTTACCAGAAACTACTAATGTCATGACCTCTAAATACATGAGTGTTCCTTGTCTTTTAAGGTATTTGACCGAGATATTATTTACTTGATGAGTCTTCTTGTCCTTTTATAATAATAAAGATAATCTACATCTACATAGATACTTTGTAAATAACATTTAAGTGCGTGGCAGAGGCTTCATTAATCACTTTCATAACATTTCTCTACCATTCCAGTCTCTAATAGCGCACTGTAAGAAGAACACCTAAATCCCTTTTTTTATCTGAGTTCTCTTATTTTATTGGGATGGTCATGTCTCCCTATGTAGGTGGATGCTAGCAGAATATTTTCACATTCAGAAGTAAAAGTCTGAGATTGAAATCTCCAAATAGATCTCGCCGCAATGAATATCATTCTTTCCACCTCAAATCGTGCAACATTTCCGTGACTCTTTCCCCCTGTAACGTGATAAAACAAAACGAGCTGCCCTTCTCTGAACCTTCTCAATGCCTTCTATCAGTCCCACCTGGTGAGGGTCCCACACTGGGCAACAGTACTCCTGGAGAGGATGCCCAAGTGTTGCATCTTCGAAATGTTCTGCCAATGAAACGTAATCTTTGGTTCACCTTCCCCCACAATATTTTCTGTGTTTTCTCTCCAGTCTAGGTTGTTTGTAATTGTAACTCATAGGTATTCGGTAGAATTTAAAACCTTAAGATTTGACTGATTTATCGTGTAATTGAAGTTCAGTGGATTTCTTTTAGTGGTCATGTGTATTACTTCACACTTCTCGTTATTTAGTGTTAATTTCCAATTTTTGCAACATGTAGAAATTTGCATTTGCTTCTGATCCACTGTTGACTTCACTAACCAATAAACACAAGGAAGAGTAGGGGACCTGTAATGCTTCCTTGGGGTAGGCCAGATATCACTTCTGTTTTACTCGATGACTTACCATCAATTACTACAAACTATTTCCTTTCTGATAGGAAATCGCGCATCCAATCGCACAGTTGGGGCGATATTCCATACACAACGGTGATAATGATAAAGTGCTGTAAATGTTAATGGAACTAAGCTAGTAATAGTTGTTATTTATAGATCCCCTGACTCAGATTTTAAAATGTTTCTACCCAAGCTGGAATTGGTTCTGGGTTCACTGTATAGGAGCTGGAACTGGTCCTGGGTTCACTGTATAGGAAGTATAAAAATTTAATTGTGTGTGGAGATTTCAACATTAATTGTGTAGGTGATAGCTCAAGGAAAAGTCAGCTGTTAGATCTATTTAATTCCTATAACATGATGCAAACAGTATTTTTTCCAACGAGAGTGCAAGGAAATAGCAGTTCTACTATTGACAATATTTTTGTTCATTCTTCATTATTAGAGGGGCACTCTGTCAGCAGAATAGTAAATGGCCTATCAGACCACGATGCCAAACTTTTAATTCTAAAAAGTATTTGTTCTCAAACAAATGTTAAACATAAATATCAACTACCCAGAAAAGTTAATCCAGTTGCAATTGAGACCTTTTTAAGCTTAATTAAGGAACAAGAATGGCAGGATGTTTATAGTGCTGATAATGCAGATGATAAATATAATGCTTTTCTGAACACATTTCTTATGCTGTTTGAAAGTTGTTTTCCACTAGAACAATCAAAACAGGGTACTTCCAGTAACAGACAGCCAGGGTGGCTGACAAAGGGGATAAGAGTATCATGTAGAACTAAGTGGGAGTTGTATCGAAATGTTAGAAGCAGTCAGAATGAAGATGCAGTAGCTCATTACAAACAGTGCTGCAAGGTTCTGAAAAATGTCATTAAGAATGCAAAAAGAATAGCAAACTCTCAGGATAAAATTAAAACTATCTGGTCAGTCGTGAAGGAAGTGTCTGGTCAGCAGCAGCAGGTAGAAGATAAAATGTCAGTGCGTAGTAGGAATGTTTCTGTTACTGACAAGTTAGATATATGTGCAATATTCAATAATCACTTTCTGAATATAGTAGGGGAACTAAACAAAACTCTAGTTTCTACAGGTAATCATATAACGTTTTTAGAAAATGCCTTTCCAAGGCTGTTACCTGAAATGGTCCTTCATGATACTTCCATAGGTGAGATTGAGTCAATAATTAAATCACTAAAGACTAAGGACTCTTGTGGATATGATGTGGTATCTAGCAGAATTCTAAAGTATTGTTCTCCATATGTTAGCCCAATACTAAGCCATATTTGTAATTTTTCCTTTCAGAATGGTCAGTTTCCTAACAGATTAAAGTACTCAGTAGTGAAACCACTTTATAAAAAAGGAGAAAGGGATAATGTAGACAACTATAGACCTATTTCTATGCCATCGGTTTTTTCTAAAGTTATTGAAATTGCTGTATATTCAAGATTAATTGACCATTTCAGTTCACATAATTTATTGTCATATGTGCAGTTTGGTTTTAGAAGTGGTTTAATGACTGAAAATGATATATTTTCGTTTCTCTGTGAGTCACTTGATGGGTTAAATAAGAGACTACGGACATTAGGCGTCTTCTTTGATTTAACAAAAGTGTTTGATTGTGTTGATCACAAAATATTGTTGCAGAAGTTGGAACATTATGGAATACTGGGAGTAGCCCACAACTGGTTCACCTCTTACTTTAATAATAGACAACAGAAGGTAATTCTCCGCAGTGTAAAAAATGGCTATGACGTGCAATTACAATGGGGAATAATTAAGTATGGGGTGCCCCAGGTGTCTGTTTTGGGACCATTGCTGTTTCTTATTTATATAAATGATATGCCTTAAAGTATAACAGGTGACTGTAAAATATTTTTGTTTGCTGATGATACCAGCTTGGTAGTGAAGGATGTTGCTTGTAATATTGACACAGTATCAAATAATGCAGTTCAAGAGATAAGTTCATGGCTTGTAGAAAACAAGTTGATGTTAAATCACAGTAAAACTCAGTTTTTACAATTTCTAACACATAATTTGACGAAAGCTGACATTCTGATTACACATAATGAGCATGTGATAAGTGAGACTGAACAGTTCAAATTTCTAGGTGTGCATATAGACAGTAAGCTGTCATGGAATGCCCATGTTCACAATCTTGTTCCAAAACTAAATTCTGCTATATTTACCATTAGAACAATATCTGAAATAAGTGATTTTTCAACACGAAAAGTAGTCTATTATGCTTACTTTCACTCACTTATGATGTACGGCATTGTTTTTTGGGGTAACTCGCCTGATGCAAAAAGAATATTTCTGGCTCAAAAACGGGCGGTTCGAGCAATATCTGGTATAAGTTCCCGAACGTCATGTCGACCCCTTTTCAGTAGTCTGGGAATTTCGACTCTGGCATCATAATACGTTTTTTCTTTAATGTCGTTTGTTGTTAATAATATCAGCTTATTCCCACGAGTTAGTAGCTTTCACTCGGTGAGTACTAGACAGAAGTCGACTCTACATTAGCATCACACCACCTAAACACTTGTGCAGAATGGGTTACAATATTCTGCAGCATCCATTTTCAATAAGCTGCCACAAGAACTAAACAATCTTAGCAGTAATCCACACGCTTTCAAATCTAAATTGAAGAGTTACCTCATGGCTCACTCCTTTTATTCTGTCGAGGAACTCCTAGAAAAGTTAAACAATTAAGCTAATTCATTTTTTCTTTATTGATTCTTTTCACTTTGTCTTAAGATTGTCGTGTGCAAAGGACTACTTAAAAATTTTCTATTGCCATTCTTGTGTAACAATTAATGTATTGACTTGTTCCATGACCATGTAGTCTCACTCCTCAGTTGGGTCCTATGGAACAGAAAAAAACAATAAAAAAATAATAATACAATAAATAAATTGGGTCAACTTTTCCACATTTATTTTTTCTCCCATCTGTTTTGTTGGGAAATTTGCAATTGTTTCAAAATTAGTGGTAATCACCTAAAATGCATAAAGGTAAGTTCAAAACAAATTTACATATTAGTACTAATCACTTTGTGCAAAGGTTGTTTAAAAAAAAAGGGAAAGTAAAAACTTTTTCCTTTAAGATAATAACTCCCAAACTCACCATTATCAATCAACTTTATCTCCTAAGTGGGAAGACTGCTAACTGACAAACATCTATGGTAGATACTGCTGATTATTCAGGCTGCTATCGATGCATACTGTGGCCAAAAGACTGGGCTGACCAGCAACATGTGGCTGGTTAAATCATCATTGTAGGGAGGGCCTGCCTCTTCGTCAGCCAGGGATGTGGCTGCACACATTCTCATAATTGGCACATGTTGCAGTGCCTGTTAAATGTTGTTCTGATGTTGCTGCACTGGTTGTTGTGTAATCAATACAATTGGACTGCAAACATGCTGCTTCCAAGTTTTGGCGAAGTTGATCTGGGGCAACAACAGATGGTGGTGCATCCCAAGCAATTCATTGCACAATCTTAGACCAGATGAGGCGAAGGGGGCAATGAAATTAAATAGGCCATGAATTAGTCATGAACATAGCATGGAGTGTATAGCCGTGCATCATCCTGTTGCAATATGGCCATCAGCATGCTTTAAAGATATATACTGCAGATGTTATGCTGGCTGGTTACTGTTACAAAAATGAAAATTAGGGAAATGCAGGCTCCAACACTTTATACAGGTAGCACTGCTTGTTTTGCATACAGGCAGTGCATACTTGAAGGGGAGAGGGATGCAGAAGAGAAATCCAATACCACCACAAACCATAATACTGTCTTCCAACAGCACACGTGGTGCAGTGGTTAGCATCACAGATCGCTGTGCTTGTGGTCCCCTGTTCAAATTCCGCCACGGGTAGAAGAAAATTTATTTCTCTGTATTTAATATTTCTATAATGTTCTACATGTTTCTTATGTTTGATGTACTTGTAAGTCCCAGAAAATTCTTTCTATGTATAAATAGTGGAGCACACAAAGCAGGATTCAGTTTGTATTGAGTGTATGCTTGTGTTTGCAATAAATGTGTTGTAAGTGTAAAGTGTTGTGATCTTACCAATCAGCCTTTGAATTCCGCACCACCTGTAGTCTGCAATGTGACAATACTGTAGCAGTACCAGTGTGACGTTGCATAATCCAACATTATAAATAAGGTTTGACTTTTAATGCTGCTAATTATTTTATTAGTATTGCAACAGCTGTTTCGGCCTTAGGCCTTTTTCAAGCAATCTGTCATAAGCTTATTGATATTTCTGTTACACTAATTATATGTTGTAATTATTGTGTGTAGCTATGATGAACTTTATAAAAACCTTTATGATGTTCATATGTACTGTTATATGACAGTTTCCTTTGAATGCTGCTTGTTCAACAGTTTCTCACCATGGCCTCAAGACTCAAATCTGACCATTGTCATGGTGCAGGCAGAATAGGGATTGGAAGAATATTGTTTTTATTGATGAATCTACTGCAGATTCTTGACTGCCTAGTATATAGTATATTTCTTAGATTAGGCCAGGAGTTTGAATTCAGGGCAACAAAATGCATCCTCTTCCACAGATCAGTCACTAGACACCATAAACAGCTGTCAACAGAGCATCTTGCATTTCCCACTTAGAACATCGCTCTGTATTTTACACCGATGGCATTTATTAAGTGACCTGCCATGTTTTTACATTATTTGTAATTGAGAAAGAGCTTGCAGCTTATGTGGTAACATTGTAATTGTAACAAATCATGTTGGTATTTATTTTCATCTATTTGCATTACAGAATCTCCCGATACCACTGTTGCATAATAATTGATATGAATGGAATTAGTCTATTATCATTTTCTTTTTCAAAAGTTTAGTTATTCTTTTTTATAATTTAACTAGGTGAAGTCAGTTTCTATTACTTGAAGTTGCAGAAGTTTGTTTAATTACTAAACATTAATTAGTTTGTGCCAGAGGTATATTGTCGTAGTTCAGATAGTATACTAATTAGTATTTCTGATAAAACTAAGTGAATTATTTTCTCATAATATTAAAGTAGGTCTTATTATGTTTCACAATAAAGGTTAGGAAAGCTTTGCCCTCATTAGTTTCTGTATAATTACCAATAATTACAAAAGTATTGTTGATACTTCATTAAATACATAAATGGAAACACAATTAGTATAACTGATATTTATATAGCAATTTAATCAGTATTACTTACGCTATCTTTCAATATAGTCAGTTGCATATAATTGTTTACTTTTCCATTATAATTAATTTAATGTACATAATTAACAATATGCAATTTACACAATCATTATTTGAAAGCTATAAATAGGATGTGTTTGCGACATGTAATTGAGTATTGTTTCATCCGTTGTCTGAGGCACAATCCACACAATTCAGAGTATTGTTTCGGCTGTGATTTGAGGCACAATCCACACCAGTTTGAACTTTAATTTTGAACAATTATGTAAAAGTTCATCAGTGTTACTCATGTGGAAAGTGTTTCTACCAGTATTATGAATTGACTATTAATATTTGTGCCACATTAAGATGTACTGCTTGAACTTTTGTATTCCACACACGAACTGTGTAAATCTGTATTACTGACGTGTGGAATGTACTTACCGGGTTTTAGAGACTGTAATTAATGAGAATTTACATTGGGAATAAATGGGGACAATTAGACACTAATAATAAATTGTTAATGTGTCAGAGAACTGCAATTCTGTGTGTTGCCTACGTTATTTGTAGTGGATTAGTTTTACCCCATGAAATTTCAGCCAGTCGCTACCAAGAACAACGACCAACGAGAACATCAAGAATGATCCATCAACGACCAGGTAAGGTACATTTGGTGACCCAGTTTTTGGAATTCATTGTTAATGACTGTATTAATTGGGACTCACAATCTTTTACGAATAATGTGTCGTTAATGAGGTGCACATAGTCATAACTGTAAAAATGAAATTACGTTGTGTGGCACAGTGAGCAATGGAACAATAATTAGTTATGTGCAAGTGAAGACAATTTTCAAAACAGTCAGCTACGCCTACGAATTTCAAAGCAGCATCTGCTAATGTACGTATACAAAACCTACATTAAGTGGCAGCCAATAGAGGAAGGAGCAACACCAACTTCATCGTGAAAAAGCAACTAATCAGCATTCTGAGATGGCTTGTAAGTGGGAGAAATTCCGCCATGGCCTTTGAAATCACAGTGGCAGCTGTTAGAGTTCCTTGGGTATCATGTTGAAAGCAGTGTGTACGTCATCGATCGCCACCGACAACGACAATCGCCGCCAAGAAAACATTATATTTCTCAGATAATGTTCTTAAAAATTAACCATGGATGATAATTGTGAAAAGATTAATGTATTGGACGATGGACAGGAGGAAGCAAATGTTATGTGAAATGTCACTTGGGAGAATAAAATAAAAACTGTAGACGAAAAAGCAATCAAAAATTAACTGAAATGAATAAGTCCTGTGTAAATAACCATAACAGAATTACCTTATGTGACAAAAGAGTGGGAACTGTTGCTAGTCCTTGTGATAGTAGATTTCAGTCTGTCAGGAAAGCTTGCACAGAGAATAAGGAAGAGCTTGAAAATCAAATTGGCCAGGTAAAATCAGAATTAGAAACAAGGTTTGGCACAATAGAGGATAAAGTGGAAAAAAACTCTTTATCTGTGGTAAAAACATTTGAGGATATGGACTTTTAACTTGTAGAAATTGAGTAGAAAGTGAAAAAGGTAGAAAATATAAAGTATAGTGTTGGTGCTGTGGATAGCCATGTTTCTATTGTTGATTGTAAAAAGTTTAATAGAACCTCAATGGTGATGTGCATCCTCTTGATTTCATTGCGGAATTTAACGAGTTACCTGAAATTTGGAATGATAATAAGAAAATATCTTTTGTAGGGGGCTTCTTGAAGGGTGATGCTTACATTTGGGCTGCTGGGTTACCAGATTCTTGCACTTCATGGGAAGAATTTAAGAAGTCATGTTTGAATGAATATTGGTCTAAGGGGAAACAACAGAGAATTTTGAGTGAGTTTTGGAACAGGGAAAGGTATGATTCTAGTAGTGCTGTTAAAGGGTTTTGCCACTACTGGAATACAATAGAATATTTAGCCTTTCAGTATTTTTCATACAATTGGCTTCGTCAGGGTACATAGTGGAATTTACCTTTATAAGCTACATTACATTTATACATTACTCTTATACATACAGAATCACACACAAAAAAAAAAAAAAAAAAAAAAAAAAAAACATAATTTAGGAGGAACATATTTTTACTATCAGTTTCTAGGAATTCTTCAATTGAGTAGATTTCACTGTATTTTAGCCAAGTTAGCAGTATGTTTTTATAATTGCTCAGTGGCATTTTACAAGCCGATTGTGGTTGCTTATTGAAAAATTTTAAGCTTAAATACCTATAGTTATTATGAACTATGGCTAGTCTTATGGAAGGCAAATCCAACAGACAGTTGTTTCTTGTATTGTGTGAATGCACATTTCTTCTCACGTTGAATTTATCTATATTTTCTTTAGCATATACTAAACAGTCATATATTTAGGAACTAGGAATAGTCATTATGCCAAGCAGTTTAAAGTGACTTCTGCAGGACTCATGTGCTAGCCCTAATATACACCTTACTGCTTTTTTCGCCATCTGAATACACATTTAGCTCCTGGGGAGTTTCCCCACAGCAATATTCCATATTGCAGATGGGAATGGAAGAGAGCTTAGTATGATTGGAGTAATAATTGTTTGCCAATATTGCCCCTCAATTTGTACAATACGAAAAGTACACGAGCTAGTTTGCTGCAAAGGTAATTGGTGTGTCCTGCCCAAGAATGTTTTTGGTCTATGACCAGTCCAAGCAATTTCACAGTTTTATTTTCAGTTTTAGATACCTTCAAGTTAAAGGCTATTTCCTACGTTTTTGTGAGATTTAGGCAGAGTTGACCTGGCACCATTGGCTAGTCATTTCTATCATCTCTCTATTTTTATCCAACACACTCTGTAGATTGTCTCCAGTGGTTATTCATGTCATGTCATTTGCATATAATACACTCTTACAGGGTATATAAGTTGGAAATTCATTGACATAGACAATGAAAATGAAGGGTCCAACGACCGAGCCTTCGGGTATTCCTCTTTTTATTGGGAGAATTGCTGATCTCTGATTGTTTGCGTATACAAGCTGTACCCTATTGCTTAGATAGGATTTGAGTAATTTGATTGGTTTATCTCCTATTACATAGTATTCCAGCTTTTTGATTATCACATTGTGAGACACAGAATCAAACGCTTTGCTTAAATCAATAACGGTTCCAGAAGTGTATAGCCGTTTTTCATACCCTTCATAAGCATTATTCACCAGTGATTCGACTGCTTTCATGGTTGATAAGTGTGGTCTAAATCCAAATTGCTGTTGATTTACATAGGACCCAATTGAGGAGTGAGACTCCATGGTCATGGAACAAGTCAATACATTAATTGTTACACAAGAATGGTAATAGAAAAATTTTAAGTAGTCCTACGCACACAATAATCTTAAGACAAAGTGAAAAGAATCAATAAAGAAGAAAAAATGAATTAGCTTAATTGTTTACCTTTTCTTGGTGAGTACTAGACAGAAGTCTAATCTACATTTGCATCACACCACCTTAACACTTGTGCAGAAAGGTGTACAGTATGGTCAGAATAGGCACAGGAATGATAGAATGAACTCAAGAGTTAGGAGTGGAGGAAGAGGTAATGGTCCACATGCCAATCATTTAAACTAACATACGCTCCAGTTAAGGCTCACACTTGGATTAGAAACAAAGAAAAGTCATATGTACATGGTAATGTAAGTGTAGATAATGTATTTGAAGGTAGTAATAGTCATGTAAGTAGAAATTCTAAGTCATCTAGCATAAGTAATGAACATGCACCTAGCAATAGTTATGATAGTGTAAGTAGAATTGTATCTGTGTCTGCTTCACAAGACGTGAAAGAGAATTATGGAACTATTCAGAGCATGGGTGATGCTATTCTTCTTTCTTAGGTCACTCCATTCTTATTCCACTAACCTATGAGTAGTTTGTAAATTAATAAATCTTCTCCTACTATGTTTTGTTTAGTATAGTTAGATGTAATAGTGTAATTGTAAGTTACCATAGTGTAATTGTAGGTTGCCATAGTGAAATTGTAGGTTGCCATAGTGTAGTGTATATTGTGTAATGTTTGCGTGAATGCAGTAACATTCCACCTGAATTATGTTATCTTCTATACAGCAAATTAGTAGCAGCAGCAGCAGCACAAGGTTACACCTAAATTTTGTGCAATGAAGGTTAAATTTGATACGTACCGAAATGAAGTCAGTGTGTTACACTTTATATTAGTGCATTAGTAGATTACCAAGTGAGTTGTGGGCAAAATTATCTCTAGCTATGTGAGGAATTTGTATCTGTGGCCATCAATTTAAAGCAGTATGATAATGGAAAGTGAATTTTTGAAATTTATATGGTTCTGTCTGTATCCAGTAGTGAAAGTAAAAGCTGGTGAGTTACTGTGGACTAGGATTCTGGAGATTTGTTGTGGCTTTGGCAGGATTTTCATATTTTCTTTGATTGGGTATTGGAATGAATATTTATGTATTAATGAGGTGTAATGAGTAATAAGTTAATGGAATATTACAATGATATAAAGAGAGTGAGTGATAAAATGAATAATATTAATTGATGGGATAAGATGATGAATATTGATGAGATATAATGAGCATTTAGTTATGAGGTATAATTAAGTAATGATAAATGATATTCAGTAGGTAGGGCCAGTGGTTAGTGAGCCTGTCTTTGCTGTTACATATTGCCTATGGATTCTATCTTACAGATAACTAGGTAAGATTTGTGAGTTAAGAAGTGAGAGATTTTAGACATATGTACATATAATTTATCTTGGGCAATTACAACTGGTTTTGTGTAACACTAGTTTGAGAATCTACCATCTTTTTTATTTGATATTTTGATCATTTATTTGCTGCTTGGTACATGCCATCTGTAAGTAGGAAGTGGAAGTCATAATTTTTGGTCCATATATTGTCTATAGGAGTGTGTTTGGTTATCTTGGCAATGAAACAGGATAAAAATTTTGATTTTGGTATTTAAAAAAATATAAATATATGATTATCAAGTTTTTACATTGCATTTCATTGTTTGCTTCAGTGTAGCCTATATATTTTTGTAGTGCAAAGCAAGTTTCCATTCTTTTTCTTGCAGGATATGATTTTGTGAATAAATATAAAGGTAATTTATTATGGTAGGAAATATATATTTTTGTGTAATTAGTGGTAAGTTTTGTTGAGGCACTAATGTAGAGAATTTTGTATATTTTTTGTGTACTCTGCTGGAGGAGAGCCACCTCCAGAACAAGGACACTGTATGACAACCTTTTTTTGGACCTGATGAAGGCATGGATCCACCTTGAAATTAAGTGAAAGTTTAAGTGCTCTGTGTGTAGTGTGAAGTGTGGTGAAAGAACTGGGAGATAATGTGTCCTCCCTTTGAGTGCCATAAAACGAATAAAACTGGGATATGAGTGTTTCTCCCATGAAATCCAACACTCATCTAGTCACTGCAACAAAATGTGTTCAACTTTTGAAGAAATAATTGTAAATTTTCCATTCGTTTTGTAAATATTTTGTATATTTATGTTAATAATCATTTTGTCCTGGGGATTTATCTTATTTTATGGCCAAAATAAGGTGAACAGAATGTATACTGTAGATTAAGGTTATTTTGTAATTATGTTTTTCATATTATTTATGAGGGTCACTCCAAAAGAAATCAGCACAGTTTTTATTCTGCACGTTTGAAAGTTTTACAGTGTGTAGATACATCCTTCCTGCTTGTTTTCAAACTTAGTTCAACCTGTTCCCATGAGTGGCGCCATCATATGTCTTCAAGATGGCTGCTACACTTGACGTTCATCAGAAGCAACATGCTGTCATTGAATTTCTGTGCTGTGAAAACGAGGCAGTGGGAAACATCCACAAGAGGTTGAAAAGGGTCTATGGAGATGCTACTGTTGATCACAGTACAGTTAGTAAGTGGACAACCAGGTTATATGATGAAAGTAGGCACAGCAATACTGAGGATTGTCCTCGCAGTAGGTACAGGTTCTGGTTCCAAGATGGCTTAAGGCAGTTGACAGGGATGGGGATCATGTGAAGAAAAAAAATATTGTTCCTAAAAGATGTATCTACACTGTAAAAATTTCAAACATATAGAATAAAAACTGTATTTAAAAAAATAGTGTGCATTTCTTTTGGAGTGATCTTCGTATGTTTAGCTATATAATGAATGACATGCCTTTGTTTTTATCATTTAATTACCAAGTTCATTATTTTTTTCAAATAACTATCTGGTTAATTAAGTGAGGGGGTGATGTAATAAAGCATGTTGGGATTTATTCCCATCTGTTTGCATTGCGGAACCTCCCAATACCACTGTTGCATAAAAATAGATATGAATGTATTTCATAGTTGACAACAATTTTGTGGCACACATCAGCATGAAAGACAAACCACAGCCTCATGTTTACAGAACTTGTCTCAACAACTAGCTCAGAAACTTACATAATTGTATGGCACTGGCATCATAACACCAATCACAGCTAGTCAACGGGTTGCACCTTCAGAGATTTCTAGAAAGCTTTCCTAAAACAAAGATCATGTGTAGACTTTAAAGAAACTGTGAAGCCATAGATAGCAACTAGCACTTAACCAATGCCTCGATAAATGCTGGGTCACACATGTCTAGATGAAGATTGAAAAAGCATGTTTGCCAGTTTCCCGTGACAGTTGAAGCATGTGTACATAAGTGCTTTGTGCTGAAGGAAACATTATAGGCTGCAAATAATGGCTCTTGTTTACTCAGCAGCCCAGGCAAATTACACTTTTAGTGGCTAAAAAGAAAGCACAAGCTGGAACTCCGTAGTACAATTCCATAAGACAAGTAAGGGTATACTAATCCAAGATATATGGTCCTTAGTATTTCAGAGTTAACATATAACCACCTGGATGAAAGTGAATAATACTTATTTTTTCTACATTTAAAGTTGTCTCTTTCAAAATGGTTCTAGCCTTTTCAATAAAGTTGTGAATCTCTTCAATTACACTGGCTTACTGTCTGCATAACACACACCAGACATGTCATCAGCATACATAGTGATAGAATCTTCAGAAACCATGTACATAACATATGAATATGAATGGACATAAATTGGAGCCCCGAGGAACTCCAAAATGTACATTTCTTATTCTTGGTTGTCTCCTTTCTAGTAATTCTCCATTACCATATATAATTTCTGTACACTGTTGTTTGCCTTTTAAATATGTTTGCAACAATGTCACTAGTTTTCCAGTGACACCACTCACTGCAGTTTTTGATTAGAACACATTATGATGTACAAAAGTTTTTAAGAGTTCAAGGAACGCTATTGCTGCTTGGAAATTTTCATTTTTTTTAAGTTGTAAGGGGTCAGCCCCTCTTACAGATATATTCTTGCCCTAGTTCCATATTACACAGGTTGAATTAGGCATTATAACGATAGTTGGTGTAGTGGGCACAGTGAGTCAATTGTTGGGGGTATAGCAGTGGTACGGCACAAGTGTGGAATGTCGGCGAGAGTGTAAGTTGTGTAAGTGAGTAATAGGAGTGACAGTGGAAGTCCATTCATTGTGCGTATTTTGGGTTGAGATTATCCCTAGCGCTGTGGGTACGAAGATTTCTACTCTGCAGATCTTGTCAATCGCGCCGGCTACAAACCACATGGAATGCAGTGAGGGATTGTTGTGCAACAGTGAGATAAAAGTAATAAATAAATGGTGTTTGAAGACTAATATTGGCAACCTGTGTAAATTATTAGAATGTGCGCTGAAGGCTGTGATTGCCTTGCATATTTGTGATTATTCAGAAATATATAAAAAAATAGTTACAGTTCAAAGTTGTGTCTATTGCCATTATTGACAAATTATGAACCCTTAACACTACTGTTTATCAGCAGCAAATTAATTACTGGTGAAAGCTATTCCCGAAAGAGATGTTAACAATAGCCCCTATCCTTAGCACACGGTCATAATTGGATTGCTATTTGATGTCAGACTGATATCGAAATATATTGGGAATGTATTATCGTGACTCACCGTGAAAGGATTCTGAAATCTCTGGATGGAAAAATTAAGAACGGTAAACAGTGACATGTTAATTATTAGTGGAGAGAACTATTGCAATAGAACGTTTTAGTAACAGTAATAATATACAAGAGTATACTGTTAATTGTGACATCACCTTGGCTTACGAGAGCATAAATGTCAGAAAAGTGGAACTAAGAACAGCATTGTTTATGTATTATGCTAATAAACTAATAGAGTGAAAAACGTGAAAAATAACATTAAGAATCGCAAGAAGTGTGTACGAAACAGAGACTTGAGGGACATTCAAATTGACTAAACGGGCCAAAATTTAATTACAGAACATTGTTAAAGTCCACGCCCTGCCTATATTATGTGCGGAATTGGTTTTTGAAATATTAAAATCGATCAATTTAATGTGGACATATAAACTGTGATGTATACGTAATAATAATACGGGTGAATAGTAATTGAGTGACATTAAGTAGATGTGCATTAGCCATGCCAAAGAGAATAGGAACTGCAGTGAACCTACTCATTGCGGTGACACCGAAAGAAACCCAATTCTTACCTAAAATGCCATTTAGCGTCTAACCGGCAAACTAAGAGTTATCTATCTACCTGCGAGGCTGCAGCTTATAACAATAACGCTATCTCACAGCCAATCTACAAACTACAAGTGACGCACAGCAACTGCAACGCCACTCGACAGTGAATCAGGAGTCTACCATTGCACTGGATTTTAGCGACAGCAGCAGCAGCAGCAGCAGCAGCAGCAGCAGCTGACTACATGAATATTTGTAAACGAGAGGTACTGTCAAATGCCAAACATCGCGACTTGAACTGTGCCGATCGGTGAGTGAAAGCGAGCAGTCCACCACAATACATTATCTGCAGAGCATTTTAATAAACCCATATGACAGTTACCACAGTGTAAATCAACTCAACAGTAATTTCAACATTGTTTTTAAAATTTTTATGCCTTATTGATGTGTGGATACTAATGCATGTTTTTGTTAAGTGAACAGTCATTAGCAACCATAAGCTGGTATGCTACACTCGTGATTATTAATTTTAGAAATTCTAAAAGTTTAATGCCGATTTCTGTGTGCATACACATGCATGTTTATATTGACTGAACACTCATTATTAGCCACAGGTTCATGTGTTACACGTTACTAATTGCAGGATTTGATAAAGGGTTTCATGCACTGTTGCAGTGGACATATAGGTATATGTTTACATTAATTGGACAGGTTTAAGCCAACCATGGAGGCCGAGGTTAAGCAGCAGGTTTGGAAGACAGGATTGGAAGAAAAAGAGAGAGAAGAGGGGAACAGAAGTGATTCAGGGATCAATAGCTACAATCTACCATCAGAAAGCCCGCTAGCTCATTCGAACGGTTATTTACAAACATCAGTGAAACCAGTAAAAATCGAGTTGGGAATGGACATAGCATCAACGCAGACAATGTTTGCAGCCTTGATAGCAAATACTGAAGAAACCAAAGAGAGTTTGTAAAAAAAGTAACAAAGAAACCAAAGAGAGTTTAGAAAAAAGGAACCAAGAAACCAAAGAGTGTTTAGAAAAAAGGAACAAAAAAACCAAAGAGAGTTTAGAAAAAAGGAACAAGGAACTCGAAAAAATCGAAGGAAAAATGATTGAAGGAACTAATAGGAAAATCATGAGAATAATACAGGAACAAGAAGCTACGAGGAAAACCCTATAAGAAATCAGAGAAGAAATGAAACAGGATGTTGACGAAAGAGAGAGTAGATTGCAACAAAGCAGATGGAAAGGGAGATAATTATATCTACATACTATGAAATCCACGTAAGATGCGTAATGGAGCGTACACTGTACCACTACTAGGCATTTCCTTTCCTGTTTCACTCCCAAATAGAATGAGGGGAAAAAATACCTATATACTTCCGTACAAGACCTAATTTCTCTTATCTTGTCTTTGTGATCACTATGCGAAATATAAGTAGGCGGCAGGAAGATTGTACTATACTCAGCTTCAAATTCCAGCCCTCTAAATTTCCTCAACAGAAATTAACGAAAGGAATGTTGTCTTTCCACCAGCAATCCCCATTTGAGTTCCCAGAGCATATCCATGACACTCGCCCATTGGTCGAACCTACAGTAACAAACCTAGCTGCTCGCCTCTGAACGGCTTCTGCGTCTTCCTTTAAACTGATCTGTTGTGGGTCCAAAACACTTGAGCAATACTCAAGACATGGTCATACAAGTGTTTTATACGCGGTCTCCTTAACAGATGAAGTATATCTTCCCAAAATTCTCCCAATAAAATGAAGTCGGCTGTCGGCCTTACTAGCACTGTCCTTACATGTTTGTTCAATTTCATATCTCTCTGCAATGTTATGCTTAGATAATATTTGAATGACATGACTGCATCAAGGAGCTCACTAGTAATGCTGTATTTGAACATTATGGGATTGTTTTTTTTACTCATGCACATCACCTTACAGTTATCTTCATTGGGAGCTAGCTACCATTCTTCGCACCAACTAGAGATTTTGTCTACTCATCCTGTATGCTATTGCAGTCAAAGATGACACCCTTCCATACAGCACAGCATCATCAGCAAACAGTCAGAAATTACAATTTACTCTGTCAATCAGATCATTTACATAGATAGAAAATAATAGCGGTCCTATCACACTCCCCTGGGGCACGCCTGATGATAACTCGTCTCTGACGAACACTCACCATCGAGAACAACGTACTGCATTCTATTACTTATGAAGTTTTCCAGTCAGTCACAAATCTGTGAACCTATTCCATAAGCTCGTATCTTCGTTAGCAGTCTGCAGTGTGGCACCGCGTCAAATACCTTACTGAAAAGAAAAACACAATCCGCCTGTTGCCCTTCATCCATGGCTCGCAAGATGTCATATGAGAATAGGGCAAACTGAGTTTCAGATGAACAATGTTTTCTAAACCCATGCGGATCCATAGAAAGAAGCTTTCCGTCTCAAGGAAATTTACTATATTCAAACAGAATATGTTCCAAAATTCTACAGGAAACTGATGTCAACGATATTGGTCTGTAATTATGTGGGTCAATTCTCTTTCCTTTCTTATAAATGGAAGTCAACTGCACTTTTTTTTCAATCACTAGGAAACTTTGTGCTGAATTAAAGATTCTTTGTAAAACTGAACTGGTATTCCATCCAGACCAGGAGACTTTATTGTATTTAGCTCTATCAGCTGCTTCTCTAAACCGGAAATAACTATTACTATGTCCTCCATTTCAGAGTTAGTGCATTGATCAAATGATGGTACATTTGTGCGATCCTCCTGCGTGAAAGATTTCTTAAAGGTTAAATTTAGAACTTCAGCTTTCCGTTTGCTTTCTTCTGTTACTGCCTCGGAATGATCAACGAGTGACTGGATAGTGGGCTTTAACTCACTTATTGATTTTAAGAAAGCTGAAGTTAGATTGTGTGTTTAATAATATGGGAAGATTCATACAAAAGTTGCTGAGTACTTGTGATACTTGTCAGAAAACTAAGACCATGACTGTTCAGCATAAAGGCTACTAGTACCCAGTCATACCAGAAACAATTGAAGACATTTTTGCGATAGATTTATCTGGCTCTTTGCCAGCAGCATGGGGAAACTATACCCCAATCTTACTTGCTGAAGAGTTGGTATCTAAATTTGTGAAATTCTATCCACTGAAGAAGGCGACAAGCAATTATTAACAAATTCGAGAAGGACTACTTTAGCAATATATGCAAACCGAAGTGGATATTAAGTGACAATGGATCTCAATTCTGGTCCATAACAGATAACAGATTGCAATTTGTCATCACAGACTTTGTTTATATTTGTGTTTCTTATGTCTATCGGCAAGCCTGTGCTTTGGCTTTATTTTTATACATATTTTTCCCATCAGGAAAGTCTATATTCATTTCATCGATTCCGACTCTTTGTGATCCCAAGAATCAAAGACCGCCACTTTACTCTGTTCTGCACTTTGTCCCCTAGACCTTCTAGGTTGGAGCATGTTGCTCTGAGATGCCATCGATCCACCTCATCCTCTCTGCCTCTTTCTGGTGCCTTTGGTCTTCCCCATCATTAATGTTTTTTCCAGTGAGGCATATCTTTGCATTGTGTGTCCAAAATAGGTCAGCTTTTGTTTTAAGATTACACCTTCCAGGGAGCAACCTGGTTTTATTTGCTCTAATATAGATCTCTTTGTTCTCTTAGCCATCCATGGAATTCTAAAAATATTCCTCCAGCACCACAGTTCAAAGGAGTCAATTCTTCGCCATGCAGCCTTTCCAGTTGTCCAGGTCTCGAATCCATACATCACAACTGGGAAAACCATAGCCTTCACAGTATGTATCTTTATTACTGAAGTTATGATTTTATGTCTCTGGACAATCTTCTCAAAGTTTGACATCACCTTTCTACCA
Organism: Locusta migratoria; assembly: GCA_026315105.1. NCBI lineage: Eukaryota > Metazoa > Arthropoda > Insecta > Orthoptera > Acrididae > Locusta > Locusta migratoria. The sequence goes on from CM048747.1 coordinate 499,857,188, forward strand.
AGCAACAAGCATCTCCTGCATTCACCATCATCAGAGGTCTGTGAATCAAGATAATTGAACATGGGCACTACATCCATGGATTCTCCTCCTGCAGGCCTTTCCCGTGGACTGTTAGGTGCAGTTGCCATAATTTTGGTTTTCTTCACATTTAGCCTCAGACCAGCCTTTTCACTTTCATTTCTCACCTTCAGCAAGAGAGTCTTTAACTCTTTTTCACTTTTTGCCAACAGCGTGGTATCATCTGCATATCACAGGTTGTTTACATTTATTCCAGCTATTTTAATCCCTGCCTCTTCTTCATCTATCATGGCATCTTCTAGTAAAAACTGCAGGAGTAAAATATTGGGAACAGGAGATTATTTACATCTTGTGAAAAAATCAGACAGCAGTTACTAGAGTTGAAGGACATGAGAGGGATGCAGTTATTGGGAAGGGAGTAAGAGACAGGATTGCAGACTTTCTCCAATGTTATTCAATTTTTACATTGAGCAAGCTGTGAAGGAAAGCAAGGCGATATTTGGAGAAGAAATTAAAGTTCAGGGACAACAAATAAAAACTTTGCGGTTTGCAGATGACATTTTAATTCTGGCAGATGACCTGGAAGAACAACTGAACGGAATGGACAGTGTCCTGAAAGGATGGTATAAAATGTACAGTAATAAGAGCAAAATGAGGGTAGTGGAATTTACAAGGGGACCTTCAGGTCTCAGAAATTCAGTTCAGGATGAGATTTTGCAGACTAGTAGTATACCTCAAGGATATCCTCTCGTAGAAGTATTAAAGCTCACTATCCAGGAAATTCCAACAAAAATGGCTCTAAAGTTTTAATTGCAGCTCATATAAATTTTAAGTAGTAGTTAAAAGGTCAACTCCTGTGTGTGGAGGAGTAGCTAAGGCAGTGGACTCCGGTTCGATTCTACCTCCTGGAAACATTGTATTTTTAATTTTTATTATTTGTTTAAAAAATTACAGCTTGTAAATAAATGTAATGACTAAGTACTATCAATTAAAAAAAATTAACTTTAGTCTGTTTATCAAATAGCTGCCAGACTTACTTAAAATTTGAATTTCAATGTTTTCTTAAGTCGAATAATGCCAACTGCATTTTAATGGATGTAAATTACACAGGTAATTACTACTGTCATTACAAAGTTATTTCAAAACAGAGCGATATTATAATCTGTGGAAAGATTATAAAAATCCGTTGTAAATTAGAGGGACCGGCAGACAGTCAGAAAGTGTGAAGGGCCGCACGGAACTAATAGATGAAAGGGCCTTACCTGCTACAGAACCAGTTCATTCCTGACTTCTGTAGAGATTGGTGTATTTACAATAGTGTGAATTCAAAATGTATGTCAAATAAGAAATTGAAGTATCAGAAGCTGCTGATTCATTATACAGTGATGTGTTGAAAGTGATAGTTAAAGATGTGGTTATTCATTACAAACATTTGCTTGCTGCAAATAATTTCATTGCATCGGAATCTTCAACAACAATTTATCATAAAGCAATGTTGATGGATGAAGAAATTTACAACATGCTAGCTGAAAAAATATTTGTGACTGATGGAAAAATGTTTCACAAAAATGAAAATAGTGAAGAGGAAACTTTTTCAAAAGTCAAAGATCACAGCACTTCAGATGAATATGCACCAGAAGAAAAAAACAGGCAAGAGAAGTAGGCCGTCTTTCTTTGGATTACAAAACTAAAGTTGTTAATATCACAAAGGCTCACCCCACCTGGACCCTACAAACATTACAGAAAAATGTATGCAGCCGGTTAAGAAAGAAGGAATGCTTATCCCAATGGGAACAAAAACAGGGGGTGGCAATCACTTCGATAAATATGCAGCAATCTGATCGCTTTGTTGAAGCAGAATTATCAGCAAGTGACTATAAGGAATTTACAGTAGTTGGGTTTAGCAGAAGCTCAACAGTTCACTGCTTTTGAATGTAAAGCTTCCGATTGCTGGGTTCATAGTTTCAAAAATAAGCACAGCATTCATCAGTGAATAGTGACAAAATTTGTTTCAAGGAAAGAAACAGCAATGACTGCAGAAACCTTGGTTGCTGCAGACACTTTTAGCATCCAGACGAATAAACTGATACAGAGTTTTGACAAAGAATTTGTTATCAGCACTGACCAGACAGGTATTTATTGCAGATTTGTTTTCTATTTTTATGATTCTGTGCCAAAATACTTCAATTTTGGTTGTTTTTCTTTCCAGGATATCAGTATCAGATGGTGTACAACAGAACTCTGGCTGTCAAATGAAGCAAAAATATTTTTGTCCAAAGTCACATGATTAATAGTGTTGCATACTTATACTGGTCAATATGCTATTACTCTATCTGGAAACGTCCTACCTCAAGTGTTCATTTGTTTACAAGGGAAGCTAATGACAGAACTATATACTGACTTTCTAAAGCATTGTTACTTTCTGTTAATTATTTACTCTTCGGGCGGACAAGCAAAGCCTGAAATATGCAATGAAATCTTCCAGGATGACGAGAAATCACCAATATGTACAATTAAAGTGATTCAAGATTAAATCCGCTTGTTCAATCATGCTACGTCTGTTGTTATGGTCTTCAGTCCGGAGATGGTTTGAAGCAGCTCTCTACCCTACTCTATCATGAGCAAGCCACTTCATCTCCTCATAAGAATGACACCCTACACCCATTTGAATCTGCTTACTGTATTCATCTGTATGCACCATCTATTTTTATAGAAAAGTAAAAATTATGATAGTCTACAAAATTCTGCTTATCATATTGAAAGAAGCAGAGAAATCAAAACTCATAAGATTGTATAAAGATACAATCAATAGTCCATCATCAGCTGTCATTGTCAATTTTTAAGGAAATGATCTGATATGTCTGGTACACTTCGAGGCTTTCCGATGAAAGACAAGTTTTTACGAATGTCAGTGAAGTACATTTTTCAACACATCTTTTAAATAAACATTGTGCAAGATGCCAAAACAAAATTGTTTTCAATGCTTTTATGACAGTCACCACTTGCACATAAAATACAAAATTGACAAATGAAGATAATAGTGAATTTTTTTAATTTAAATTAGTAATTAACTTTATTATTTACCCACAGTAAAAAGCATCTGTTGTTATTCAACTTCTAAAAAAGAAAACAGCGAAATTAAAATTTTAAGTAGCTGTGATACCCATTTTATAAACAAACTAAAATTAGTTATGATGTAATAGATAGTACCTTAAGTCATCAAATTTATTTACAAGTTATAATGTTTAAACAAATAATCAAAATTAAAAAAACAATAATTCCTTGCGGTAGGACCTAGCCCAGATCAGCTATGTGACAGTCCCCACAAGATAATGCCTGAGCTAACTTGCCTGGCTGCACCCATGTTGCTTCAACTAGTATATAACATGTTTATGGGCTGCACTTAAAACTTCAGGGCTGTTTTTCTCCAAACTTTCTACATAGTGCGCTTTAAGACTTCCGTGAGAGGACACCCTTGAAGTATACTACTAAACTGTGAAGTCTTGTCCCGAACTGAATTTCTGAGGCCTGAAAGTCCCTTTGTTAGTGTAAGAATATCAGGCAGTACTGAAAGAATTGGATTAGATAATGAAACAGAGATGGTAGACAAGTTTTCATATTTGTGCAGTAAAATGAAATTAAGATGATACCACAGAGATTATAATATGCAGAATGGCAATTGGAAGGAAAGCTCTTTTGAAAAAGAGGAATTTGATAACATCGATTATTAATTTAAGTGTTTGTTGTTGTTATGGTCTTCAGTCCGGAGACTGGTTTGTTGCAGCTCTCCACCCTACTCTATCCTGAGCAAGCCTTTTCATCTCCTCATAAGAACGGCAACCCACATCCACTTGAATCTGCTTACTATACGCGTCTCTTGGTCTCCCTCTGCGATTTTTACCGCACACACTTCCCTCCAATGCTAAATTTACGATTCCTCGATGTCTAAGAATGTGTCCTACCAAGCGATCCCTTCTTTTGATCAGGGTATGCCAAAAATTCCTTTTCTCACCAATTCTGTTCGGTACCTCTTCATTAGTTATGCGATCTACCCACCTAATCTTCAGCATTCTTCCGTAGCACCACATTTCAAAAGCCTCTATTCTCTTCCTGTCCGCACTGCTTATCGTCCATGTTTCACTCCCGTACAAGGCAACACTCCACACAAATGCCTTCAGGAAAGACTTCCTTACCCTTAAATTAATATTCGATGTTAGCAAATTTCTCTTTTTCAAAAATGCTTTACTTCCCATTGCCATTCTGCATTTTATATCCTCTGTACTGTGACCATCGCATGTTGTTTTACTACCCAAGTAACAAAACTCATCTACCACCTTCATTGTTTCGTTACCTAATTTAATTCCTTCAGCATCGCCTGATTTTCTAAGACCGCATTCCATTATTTTTGTTTTGCTCTTGTTAAAGTTAATTTTATACGCTCTCTTCAACACACTGTCCATTCCATTCAACTGCTCTTCCAGGTCCTTTGCTGTCTCTGACAGAATTACAATGTCATCAGCAAAACGCAATGTTTTTTATTTCCTCCCCCTGAACTTTAATTCCTTCACCAAATTTCTCCTTGCTTTCCTTCACTGCCTGCCCGATGTACAAATTGAATAAAATCGGAGAAAGGCTACAACCCTGTCTTACTCCCTTCCCAACTGATGCTTCCCTTTCATGCCCTTCGAGTCTAATAACTGCGGTCTGGCTTTTGTACAAGTTGTAAATAACTCTCCTTTCCCTATATTTTACCCCTGCTGACTTTAGAATTTGAAAGAGTGTATTCCAGTCAACATTGTCAAACGCTTTCTCCAAATTTACAAAAGCTAAAAATTTCCTTAATCTATCTTCTAATATAAGACGTAAAGTGAGTATTGCCTCCCGGGTTCCTACGTTCCTCCTGAACCCAAACTGATCTTCCCCGAGGTCAGCTTCTACCAGCATTTCCATTCTCTTGTAGATAATTCGTGTTAAAATGTTGCAACCATGACTTATCAAACTGATGGTTCTGTAATTTTCACACCTGTCTGCACCTGATTTCTTTGGCATAGGGATTATTACATTTTTCTTAAAGTCTGAGGGTATTTCGCCTGTCTCATACATCCTACACACCAGTTCAAATAGTTTTGTCATGGCTGGCTCTCCCAGAGACTTTAGTAGCTCTGAGGGTATGTCATCTACTCCTTGGGCCTTGTTCCGACCTAGGTCTTTCAGGGCTCTGTCAAATTCATCTCTCAGTATTGTATCTCCTATTTCATCTTGTTCTACTTACTCTTCCCTTCCTACAACATCATCTCTAAGTTCATTTCCTTTGTAGAGCTGCTCTATGAACTCTTTCCACCTTTCAGCTTTCCCTTCTTTGCTGGGAACTGGTTTCCCATATGAGTTCTTGATATTCATAGAGTTGCTCTTCTTGTCCCCAAATGTCTCTTTTATTTTCCTGTAGGCGGTATCTACTTTTCCCCTTTGTATACATTCTTCTACAGATTTGCATTTGGCTTCTAGCCACTCCTGCTTAGCCATTTTGCACTTCCTGTCGATCTCATTTCTTAGTCGTCTGTACTCCATTTTGCCTCTTTCATTTACTGCATTTTTATATTTTCTCCTTTCACCAATTAAATTTAGTATTTCCTGTGATATCCAAGGATTTTTTGTAAGTCTTGCCTTTCTACCTTTTTGTCCTCTGCTGCCGTCACTATTTCATCTCTCAATGCTACCCATTCCTCTTCTACTGTTTTATTTTCCCCTGTTTCTGTCAATTGTTGCCTAAATCTCCCTCTGAAATTCTCCAGAACTTCACGTTCCTTCAATTTATCTAGGTCCCATCTCCTTATTTTCCTACCTTTCTGCAGTTTTCTCAGTTTCAGCCTGCAGTTCATGACTAACAAGTTATGGTCAGAGTCTATATCCGCCCCTGGGTATGTCTTACAGTTTATAACTTGGTTCCGGAATCTATGTTTTACCATTATAAAATCTATCTGATACCTTCCGGTGTCTCCTGGTCTCTTCCAAGTATACAACCATCTTTTGTGATTCTTAAACCACGTGTTTGATATGATTAAATCATGTTCCGTGCAAAATTCTACCAGGCGACTTCCTCTTTCATTCCTTTTGCAGAGTCCATATTCACCTACTATTTTTCCTTATCTTCCTTTTCCTACTACCGAATTCCAGTCTCCCATCATAATTAAGTTTTCCTCTCCCTTAATTGTTTGAATAATTTCCTTTAGCTCCTCATATATTTCTTCGATTTCCTCATCATTGGCATAGCTAGTTGGCATATAAACCTGTACTACTGTTGTCGGTGTTGGCTTCGTATCTATCTTGACAATGATAATTTGATCACTGTGCTGTTCATAGTCATTAACCCGCATTCCTATTTTCTTATTCATTATCAGTCCTACTCCTGTGATACCTCCAACTGATTTTGTACTTATAATCCTGTACTTACCTGACCAGAAATCCTGTTCATCCTGCCACCGAACTTCACTAATACCCACTATATCTAACTTCAACCTATCCATTTCCCTTTTTAAATTTTCTAATTTTCCTAACCGATTAAGGGATATAAACATTCCACGCTCCGATCCGTAGAATGCCAGTATTGTCTTTCCTGATGACAACATCCTCCTGAGTAGTCCCCGCCCGGAGATCCGAATGGGGGACTATTTTACCTCCGGAAAATTTTACCCGAGAGGATGCCATCATCATATGTTCATACAGTAGAGCTGCATGTCCACAGGAAAAGTAACGGCTGTAGTTTCCCCTTGCTTTCAGCCGTTCGCAGTAACTGTGTGGCGAAGCCACTGTAGCTGATGTTACAAGGCCAGCTCAGTCAATCATCCAGACTGTTGCCCCTGTAACTACTGAAAAGGCTGCTGCCCCTCTTCAGGAACCACACATTTGTCTGGCCTCTCCACAGATACCCCTCTGCTGTGGTTGCACCAACGGTATGGCTATCTGCATCGTTGAGGCACGCAAGCCACCCCACCTCGGCAATGTCTGTGGTTCATGGGGGTGGAATTTAAGTGTAAGGAAGACATTTATGTGGACTGTTGCCTTATATGGGAGTGAAACATGGAGAATAACTAGTTCAGACAGGAAGCTAGAGGCTTCTGAAATGTGGGGCTACAGAAACTGATCTGATACCTCTCTAACTAATAGGTAGCTGTTTTTATTATGAGATCATGCTGAATTGTTTATTTTCATATCCCCATTTTGTAACAAAAGACTGTTAACCCAAACATACAACCATAAATTAATCAAACCTATAATAGTTACAATGCAAAATATTTTACTATGTATTCCAACATATGTTCATTTCATTTAAATTACCAGTATTTGACCAAATTAACTGTAATTTCAGCTATGTTATTTAGAAAGCAGGCTTCTGTTCATACTGGAAAGACATTACAACTATTTTTAGGTAAATATAATAATCGGGCAACAATAATGTATCAAAAATTCTGATCTCACTCAAAAGAAGACTGCACATCATAAGGAGAACCAATGTGATAGTCTTCCCTGTTCCACATTGTCATGACCTACCAGAATGGTCGTATGTAAATAAATAGGTGTGTCATACGAAAAAGACAATTAAAATATATGCGCAAGATGTAATGTAACATTCGTTCTGCTATTTTGTCAAAAACTGACATTTTGAGCCCATGGTTGTGTAAGAAAAATACCGTGATTCCTACAACAAAATAAACAGCAACCAAACACATTTGATTATGCCATTTATTCACTAAATAGCACTGTTACCAGTTTCAAACTTTTCAGTTCATCATCAGATGGCTGTTCACGTCCATATCATGTCATTTACATTTTGTTTATACACACAATTTTGCTTGTGGCGAAAAATCCTCGGTTATGTGGTACAATACAAAGAGATGATTGGAATTGCTTACTCGAGTGTAAATATGACTTATGATAATGAAAAATGTTGTAAACAAACTTTTACAATAGAATTTCTCTTGTTATTCATCTACTCACGTTGAAAACTTGGTTTCATTACATTGTGCTGCTGATAACTGCAATTGTTGTTGCAATGAGGACTTTGCGTATCACTTATGTGAAGCAAAATAATTGAAGTATTTTACAAAGGAGAGACATAAAATATTTAACACAGAATAAACATTGTGATGTGCATTGTACATTCAGTGACTCAGGCTATAAATTAAGTAGAGGGCTGTATTTACAGTTTTTAATGCAGTTTTACTTAGTGACAAAGCACAGACTGTGATATACATAGAGTAACATGAGGAGTGATAAATAAGTGTACATGGGTGTGTGTTACCATAGGGTGTATTATGTTGCTTAATTGAAGGCCAGATAAATGTAATGACTGTGCACCTGAATGGGCTATTGTCCTATTTTATGTTTGTATTGCATTACTGCATGTGGCAAAAAGAGCAGCATATATTATTTATGTTATAAATTCGAAAGCAGGTCAGTGAAATTTTGTAGAAATGCTGCATTGGCTAACTCTGTTCATTGAGGAGTGTTGTGGTGATTTATGTTTATGCATATAAATAAATGGAAGGTCCAGTAAGGAATGTTAATAATAATATGTAGATAGGGAATAACTAACCATAAAGATAAATGCTGAGCCACCGACAGACACAAATAAGACACACACAAACAATTATAAATTTTCGGCCGCGGCCTTCCTCAGAAAGAGAACACTCATTGACACAATCACTAGGCAAGTGGAAGGGATGGGAGGGTAAAATAAAAAATAAACAAATGCTGGTGGAGGAGAGAAGGATCCAGATGGCTCGGGTGGTGAAGCAGCTGTTAAAATCCAAGGTGTTGTGCTCAGCTGCACGTTGCGCTACAGGACCGTAAATATTGCTCTTGGCCACAGTTTGACAGTGGCCATTCATCCTGATGGAAAGCCGGTTAGTTGTCATTCCAATGTAAAATGCAGAGCAGTGATTGCAGCAGAATTGGTATATTACGTGGCTGCTTTCACAGGTGGCCCAACCTCTGATGGGGTAGGACAAGCCTGTGACAGGACTAGAATAGGACTTGCTGGCTGGGTGGATTGGGCAGGTTTTGCACCCGGGTCTTCCACAGTGATATGATCCCTGTGGTAAGGGGTTAGGATTAGGAGTGGCATAGGGATGGACTAGGATGTTGTGGAGGTTGGCGGGGGGGGGGGGGGGGGAGGCGCGACGGAGCACGTCTTTAGGGGGGAGGTTGGGAGGATCTTAGGTAGGATGTCTCATTTCATGGCATGTTGACAGATAAAGCCCTGACATAGGATATGGATTGGGTGACAAGGGGGGCATTCCTCTGTGGCTGGTTAGTAGGGTTGGAGGGAGGACTAAAGGTGTATGAAGATATGGCATGAGAAATTTGTTTATGGACTAGGTCTGGTGGATAATTTTTGTCTGTGAAGGCCTTTGTGAGGTTTTTGGCATACTGGTTAAGGGAGTTCTCATCATTGCAGATATGCCTTCCACGGGTTGCGAGGCTATATGGGAGGGATTTTTTTTTTATGTGTAAAAGATGGCAGCTATCAAAGTAAAGGTACTGTTGAGAGTTGGTGGGTTTGATGTGGACAGAGGAGTGAATGGAGCCATCAGAGAGATGGAGTTTAACATCCAGGAAGGTGACATGTTGGGACCAAGTGAAACGGATGGGTGAGAAAGAGTTGAGGTTGTTGAGGAATGAGGATAGGGCGTCCTGGCCTTGAGCGCAGATCATGAAAAGTCATCAATGAACCTGAACCGGACCAGGGGTTTGTGGATTTGAGAGGCTAGGAAGGTTCCCTCTAGACGGCCGATGAATGTGTTGGCATAGGAAGGTGCCATACGGGAGTCCATGGCAGTGCCGCAGATCTGTTTGTAAGTAGTTATTGGTTAGGATGTAGTTGGCAAGGCTACGAGGAAGGAGGTATTGGGCTTGGAGTCTGAAGGACGTTGGGAAAGGTAGTGCTCTAGTGTGGCAAGAACATGGGTGTGAGGGATATTTGTGTACAGCGAGGTAGTATCAGCAGGTGTGTGGGGTGTCTTTGGAGTGAGGAGGGATATGGATTCAGGTGAGAGGTTCTGGGAAGGGCCATAGGATTTTATCAGGGATTGAAGGTCATGCTGGACTTTTGGAATGGGATCATCCTGGCATACCTTTTAGGTGGAGAAATCAGATAATTGGCGGAGACCTTCAGCCACATCATCACTGTGATTTAACACTACAACCTTTTTTATCGTATCTACTGTGAGTTATGTGTATGACAAATGCAGATTTTGATGGGTTTCCCAGGCGTATAGCATCTAAATGTTCATTAAAACGAACTTCAATGCTTCTCCCAATTTGCCCTAGATGCAAGGTATTGTTTTGTACTGCAATTTGTGATAATTGAATGGAAAGTTGATGCTGTCATTGATCTCGTGCTCAACAATGAAATACATATTTTTATGCATGCTACTCAATTTTGCTGCATGCTGTCAATTTCATCTTTGGTGCCATCAGAAAGAATAATTGTATCATCTACCTTTTGTTTGAATAAATTAGGGCAGACCATGTTTTATATATCACTGGATCCTAAATTAAATACTGATAATTTTTCATGCACTAAAATTAATAATCCATTTGGTACTAAGAAACTAGCTTTGAAATAGACAAAACTATGACGACTGTATACAAATCCATATAAAAAATTAGACCGCAAACTGAAATACATTAAAAGTCCATCTCTCAATAATAGTAGGCCTACACAATATTGGCAAAACAGATAAATGTGCACTTCAAAAACACAAATACCGTAAATAAATTGAGTTGTTTTAAAACTAGTCAAAACACGACTTATTTTTCATATACTATTAAATACAAATTTCATAAAACACGTACATACATTGAGATAAAGAGTTAAAGCCTACATGTAATATTTTAATTTATGTACTTTGGCATATTTAAAGTAAAAGAATATTGTTTAAATGTGAATTACAAAACATTGTCATTAGCCTTATTACGCAGTTATGCTGCAAATGTGAGTGCGAGCCATGCTCTGGCACTCTGTTCCTGGTTACAGACCAGTAAACATCATTGTTCTGTTGCTGCTTTGTTGTGATTTGTGTCAAGTTTGAACTTCTTTTAAATGGAAATAAAAGATTTATTACGAAAGGTTTAAGTAAGTGAGTTCATCATTTAACGTCGACCACCATTTCATTTATGTGAATGTAACTGCGAAGTAAACCTGGATCAACGGACTTCAACCACAACGCAGACCGGCCAATACTTCAAACACCAGAATCCAAGCTAAGTGTTTATTTTATTTTATTTTTATTTTTATAACGTGCACCTCACCATCCCCCGGTGTCCTGTTAATAGAACTGAGTCCTGTAATACAGACACATTTCGTCTGGATCATCTTGGGATCGGCAACAAAAGGATTTGTCACAAGGCCACCATGCAATTATCACAATTTGCAGTACAAAACAGCAGAAAATATGTTGTACAGCCATTTCTAGGCACCATTTCCTACGAAATAAGTAATATCTTCAAAAATACAAACATAAAGATAAACTTCCATACAGGCCATAAATTACAGAAACTAGGCATTCATAACTTAAACAACAGTCTCCCATATAAAATGTCAGGCATAAATAAACTTAGATGCTAAAGTTGCTCTTCCTTCTAGGACAAATTGGGAGAAGCATCGATGTTTCTTTTAAAGAACATTTATATGCTATATGCCTGTGAAACCCATCAAAATTTGCACATAACTCATAGTAGGCATAAAATAAAAAGCATTGAAGATCACATCAAAATGCTGCATTATGTGGATAAAAGCAGCCATGTGAATTTGCTTGAAGAAATAAAGGTTCATATACATAAATATAAATCACAACAACATCTCTTCAATGAACAAACAGTTGGCCAATGCAGGATTTCTACAAAATTTCACTCAGCTGCTTTTGAATTTACAACATAAACACTGCTCTTTTTGCCACATGCAGTAATCCAATACAAACATAAAATAGGACAACAGCCCACTCAGGTGCACAATCATTAAATTTATCTGGCCTTCAATTAAGCAACATAATACACCCTATGGTAACACACACCCATGTACACTTCACTCCTCATGTTACTCTATGTATACCACAGTCTGCACTATGTCACTAAGTAAAATTGCATTAAAAAACTGTAAATACAGCCCTCTACTTAATTTATAGCCTCAGTCACTGAATGTACAATGCACACGTATAATGTTTATGCTGTATAAAATATTTTATGTCTCTTCTTTGTAAAATACTTCAAATGTCAATTAAATGTACATATCTTTGACAAAAAATATCTTTGGTAATGTTAAGTTGGTAGTATCACCATCTTTGAATTCTATGTAGTAAAAGCTTTTTGGTTTGTTTGTGTGTGTGTGTGTGTGTGTGTGTGTGTGTGTGTGTGTGTGCACGTACGTGCTTAATTGCTCTTTGTTGCTTCACGTAAGTGATACGCAAAGTGCTCATTGCATCATCAACTGCAGTTATCAGCAGCACAATGTAATGGAACCAAGTTTTCGACGTGAGTAAATGAATAATAAGAGAAACTCTATTGTAAAAGTCTATTTACAACATTTGTCATTATCTGAGTCATATTTACATATGAGTAAGCAATTCCAATCATCTCTTTGTATTGTAGGTCACCACATTAACCAAGGATTTTTCGCCACAAGGAAAATTGTGTGCATTAACAAAATGTAAATGAAATGTATATGGACATGAACGGCCGTCTGAGGATGAACTGAAGTTTGAAACCAGTAAGAGTGCTATTTAGTACATAAATAGCATAATCAAATGTGGTTGGTTGGGTTTTTCTTTACTGTAAGAATCATAGTGTAACTTTCACTAATGTAAGTTGCATATGAAGAGGATTTCACAGAACCTATGGCATACAATCTCAACAGATTAGAAAGGATCTTGTAATCACTCTGATCCAAGAAATAGTAAAAAGTAAAATGGATTTGCAGTTTTGTGCTACAGAGGCCACTCAGCTCAAGGACAAAAATCACCCAAAATGTCAGGTTAGTGAAGCTATACCTCTGCAGAAAAAAATTATTTTTTTAGGCCAATAAGTCACTCCACCAATGCTACACTACCAGTACATCATACCAGTGAGTATCTCACATAGGACTGTGCCTCAAACCAACTTAAATTTAGATAAGAAAATTCTGTCATTTTTGCAGTATAATGTACAAGATTTAGGAAACAAATTAAAAAAATATTTGAATTAATCCTCACAGGATTGGCTCCACATATTGTCGTTTTTACGGAATACCTAAATCGGTTGTAATATTCATTACTTTAAATTAGAAGGCTATAACTTAGCAACATCCTATTGTAGATCAGAACATTAAAGACATAGTATTTCCATTTACACAAGAAAAAGCAAGTTTATAACCTCCACAGACTAAGATTCTTGGGTGAACAAGTTCTCTGTAGACAAAGATTTCAAAACTGTAATACTCAGTCACATATAGCACTGTCCATTTTTGTTGTAGGTAATGTATAGATACCACAGTTGAAATTTTGATGTAGTTTTGATTAAATTGCCATACCATAGAAGTGTAAACATTGCCAAACTTGGTGATACGAACATTAATACTTTGTAGGATTGCCAGGAAAGCAGACTTTTCACAGATTGTATTCTCTCTCACGGGACTGAAGATCTACTTGCACTAGTACCCACTAGTATTCAACAGATCATGTTGTTACAAATTATGACCATATCATCTTAGCACACATTATAAATGGTCACCTCTTAGATCACTTAGGTCAGACAATAATGCTAGAATGTAATGCAAACTTCAAACCAAGGAAAAAAAAAAAAAAAGAGAGAGAGAACACAATCTGCAAGTAACATAGAGAAGCTTGTAGTGTAACATTGTACACTACTGGTTCCTAGCTCGACCCAAGATATTCAAATAGTTTATTTTTATGATAGGTTTGGCACTGTGTGAGCAAATACTGCCAGATGGAATTTGTGTTCACGGGTACGGAATAAAAGAACTGCACAGTGCCAAGGATGAGAGAGGACTAAGGTCATCTGTAATTGATTGTCTGTTTTTTTTTATTATAATGAGCAATTGTTGTTATTGATTGAGATTCCATTCAGTACACATCAGGATTAAATATGTAAAACTGATGATGTAGATAGTGAAGAATGGAATAAAGTTCTGTGTTATTGGAAAGAAGAGTTTATCTTTTGCCAATACAGATGTGGAAGAAATTTCCAGGTGTTCAGATGATTATGTCAAGCAGCTTCGGTGACCAGTCTGATTCATAACGACTATTTCCTTTAACACAAGGCAAGGACTAGCCGGACCTTGTGGAAGGAACATCCTGAACTGTACATATTAGTATCAAGGGATTAATAATGCTCAAGTACCATTTGTGCTGTGAAGATACTGATAGAAAAACACACGGTGACAGCACAAGCTAAGGCATATTTAAGCCAGGAATCTTGGGAACTAGTTATCAACACAAATGGTGTCAACAATAAATTGACTATTTTCATGGAAGCTCTGACTGGGTACATAAATAGTACCATCCCATTAAAAAAAGTGAGTAGTCAGAAAAATCCACCTATAAAGTCAAAGCCTGTGTCACAATATGTCAAAACAAAATATCGAAAAGAAAAATGGAAAACATGTACAGTTTTAACAGAATGACCAATTCTGGGTAACATGAAGCATATTACAAGCAAATATCAGTACCATAAAGAAACCAGGAGAGTTAAAGCAGAAATAATTAACCAACATATACAGAGCTCAGATACTGTCTTAAAGACTTGCTGGTTAGCTGTAAATGGGATCAGAAACTTAGTAACTGATACTAAAAAGAAAAAAAAAAAAGAAAAAAAAAAAAAAAAGATTATCTGTGAATGATGGTCATTTATGACCCCTCTCTACTCAGCAGCATTTTAAGAAATTACTTTATAGATACTGATAAAAGTGACGTATGCATGAAATTGGAGACACATTATACATTTGAGTCGACTTACAATCAAAACTGCAGTATTTTATGTGCAGTAGGTGAGGATGATATACTGCAGTTTATTGACAGCCTCCGAAACAACAATTCCATGGGACTAGATGAAATTTCTCCATACCTATTAAAGAAAAGAAAAACTGAATTAGTGACACCATTAGTTCATTTAATAAACTGTGTCCTTGAAGGTGTGTTCCCTGGCAAGTTGAAATTGGCAGTAGTCAAAACCTTACATAAAAAATGTGAAAGAAAGCTTGTTCAAAATCTATAGCCCTAACCTCAACATTTGGTAAACTGATTTATTCATATGTTAGGTACGTGTTTTACCAAGATTCCTAGATAATAATCATTTTATCACTATGTATGTTGATGACAAGTCTGATGTGTGTTATGCAGGCAGTAAGCCAGTCTAATTAAAGAGATTCACAACTTTATTGAAAAGGCTAGATCTCACTTTGAAAGAGAACTTTAAATGTAATTAAAAAGAAAAAAAAATACTTGCTACGAGTGAATAAATAAATAAATAAATAAATATATATATATATATATATATATATATATATATATATATATATATATATATATATATATATATATATATATATATATAATAGACAAAGATTACTCACCAGGCAAAGGAGCACAGGCGTGACAGCAGCAGTCCCAAAGCTCTGAACCAGTACACCAAGAACCTATTAACAGCTTTCACATCCCGCAACTATCCTCCTAATCTGGTAGAGAAGCAAATTGCCAGAGCCACTTCCCCATCCCCCCCAAATTCAGAACCTTCAACAGAAGAATCCCAGAAGTGCCCCTCTTGTCACCAGATACTTTCCGGGACTGGAGCGGACTCTGAATGTGGCTCTCCAGCAAGGATGCGACTTCCTTAAATCCTGCCCCGAAATGAGATCCGTCCTTCATGACATCCTTCCTACTCCACCGAGAGTGTCTTTCCACCGCCCACCTAACCTCCGTAACCTCCTAGTCCACCCCTATGAAATCCCCAAACCACCTTCCCTACCTTCTGGCTCCTACCCTTGTAACCGCCCCCGTTGTAAAACCTGCCCTATGCACCATTCCACCACCACTTACTCCAGTCCCGTAACCCGGAAGGTGTACACGATCAAAGGCAGAGCCACTTGCGATAGTACCCACGTGATCTACCAACTGACATGCCTGCACTGTGAAGCATTCTATGTGGGAATGACCAGCAACAAACTGTCCATTCGCATGAATGGACACAGGCAGACAGTGTTTGTTGGTAATGAGGATTACCCTGTGGCTAAACACGCCTTGGTGCATGGCCAGCACATCTTGGCACAGTGTTACACCGTCCGGGTTATCTGGATACTTCCCACCGACACCAATCCTTCAGAACTCCGGAGATGGGAACTAGCCCTTCAGCATATTCTCTCTTCCCGTTGCCCACCTTGTCTTAACCTCTGCTAAATTTGAATTCCCGCCCACTATCTTTAAAATCTTAACATCTTTGCCTCGGTTCTCTGGACAGAGCCTCTGCCTCTAGTGGCATCTCTGTCTAACTTCTTAACTTCTTTGGTTTCTATAGTATGTCTGCCTAGGTGTGTTTGCGTCTGTGTGAATGTATGGATGTGTGTGTATTTGTTCACCTTCCTTTTCTTCCCCCAAGGTAAGTCTTTCCTCTCCCGGGATTGGAATGGCTCCATACCCCCTTCCTTAAAACCCTCATCATTTCCTTTTCCCTCTCCTTTCCTTCTGCCTGAAGAAGCAACTGGGTTGCGAAAGCTTGCGTTTGTGTGTATGAGAGTGTGTTCTGTTCATTTGTGCTGCTGTTACACCTGTGCTCCTTCACCTGGTGAGTAATCTTTGTCTATTTTATATATATATTCTTTCCTGCTAGGAATTTTTCGTCTACAATATTTGAATAAATAAATAAATAGATGAAGGAACTGTTGTATTTTAGCACAACATACTGATGCCATACAAGTTTTCTTAATCTGGTATTTACGCATAAATAAAAATTTTGTAGTTAATTTTACATAAGGTGCCTCAAGTAATTGTAATAACTCTTAATTATCAAGTACTTTCATTGGAAAATGCACTGATACATAACTTTCTACACTGTAATATCATTAAAATGTGTCTTTTATATTTGTAAACAAACAGATTCATTTGTGCAAAAATGTAATTGTTATTATGTAAAATGAATCTGCAAATATAGCAATTGTAAGTAACGTATACACAGATGTAGTGAAGAAGGCATGAGCATTCTTCAGGTCAGTGCAGAGCGTTCTGCCAGTCAGCACAGTAAAGTGTTTATTCTGTCTTACTGTTTGGGCAATAAATCATGTATATGGTAAAATAACCATCAGCAGATTAATTCAACAGTGTTGAAAGTTTTGCTCTTACAGGTGCAGCACGGCGACAGTACATCCACCTACAGTGCTTTATTATACATATTCTGAAGAACTTAATAGAAATGTCCAAATTTAATATTTAATTATTGTGTAACCAACTATTATAAAATGGAACATCCACCAGAAATTTTCCTTACGCCAGTGTAAAGGAACACTAGTGTTACAGTAGAGTTCAGGGGTTCCCAGAGAACATAAAATTATCCTTTATTAGACAGTGCAAATCAAGTCAGAGTTGTGTTGATGGAGTGTATCAAAGATCCTCTATCAACTGCCATTTCTGTCTCATGGATGAATAGTATAAGTTGTTTCATGTGATTGTTACTTTTGGAAACCAAGTTGATTCCTAGAAAGGAAATTTCCAGTCCCCAGAAAGAACAGAACACTCAAACATAAAATGTGTTCCAAAATTCTGCAATTGACCAATGTCAGAAATATAGGCCCATAGGTTTGCAGATCTGATCAACAACCCTTTTTATAAATTGGAATTAAGTGCATGCTTCCATCCTCAGTAATGCTTTGCTCCTCCAGAAACATTCAGTTTATTGCTGCTAGAGAATGGGCACATTACATCGCAAACTTTATGTAAAATTGAATTGATATCCCATCAGATCCTACAGCCTTTGTTGAGCAATTTTAATGGGTTTTCTATCCCACTGAACTCACTTCAATATCTGCCATTTTGTCATTAGTGCAATGGTTGTGAGGAGGAACTACCATGCAATCTTCTTTCTCTGTGAAAGAAATTTGGAAAATACTTCAGCCTTGTGTGTCATCCTATTGTTGTGGTTTTACGTGCGATGTTCAACATGTCCGCCTTTAGATTCAACGTGACCGACTGTAGGGGCGTTGCTCTCTAATGCTATGGCAGCGCCAACAAGAACTCTGCACGGGAAAGCGTGGAACTATGAAGACAGTGCTGGTTCAACTACTTCTGTGTACACATGTAACTGCCTTTCAAGTGTGTTTTGTATGAATTCCGGGAGTAGAGTTAACGTGTATATAAAGTTACTACACTTTATTGGCGACGAATTTGGGAGTTTCTGTCTCTTTTAGTAAAGTGAACGTTAGTGTTACGGCAACTCTAGAGCAGGTTCTATGCAACTTTATGTCCACACCAATGCCCGCCTGTCATCGTTGACAATTCCCACTTTTCCTCCATATGATGAGATGGCAGAGGACTGGATAGATTATGAGAAATGCCTTTGGCAGCATTTCATGGCCTTGAACTTCACTGACCAACAAACCTGTAACCTTTAAGTCTTTATTCATTTCATGGATATCACCAAAGTTGTATCAACTGTTGTCTCAACTCACACTGTTGAAAGACCCATCCTCCTTATCGTTTGATGAAATGTGTACTCTTTTTTCCACATTTTTTCAAAAACAGACGCATGTCGTCGCATCTCGTGTTGCATTTCATAGGTGCAAAAAACAGACTCATCAGACCTACCGTGCTTGGACTACTGAATTACAAGAAATCAGTGGCAAATGTCAATTTGTAACAGAAATTCACAAGGAATCATATGCTGAATCTATGGTTAGGGATGCGATTTTGCATTCCGCGCCAGATAAAGAAGTTTGCCAACAAGTTCTTCAGCTGGATAATCCCATGTTGGACGAAGTACTTTCTATAGCTCAGTCCTTTGAAATCACTCATGCCGTGGGTGCTCAATTAGAAGCATGGGGTGATGTCAGTGAGATACTGTCAGGTTGGGCAGACGGTGACATGCCAGGCGTTAGCACAAACGAGGATGTTGTCACAGTAAACACGAGCCCGCAGTGTCAGTCAAGTGGTCAAAACAACATGAAGCAGCAGATCAGAGGTTCGCATTCTCTTCCTTCCTGCCCTCGCTGTTTCACTAAACATGCGCTTGAAGATTGTTCACTGAGATGTGCGACTTGCCACCGATGCAAAAAGAAGGGACCTGTTTCGTTTGCAAGTCGGAAAAACTGCATGATGTGCACGGTGAGATAGCCGATGATGATTCTGTACTGTATGTAAATTGCGTGTCCCCTCATTTCGGTAAACTTTACCTCACGGTGCAAATGCAAGGAAAGGACACGAGGATGCAAGTCGATATCGGCTCAGCGGCCACTATTATTAACTCGCAGACGTATTCCAAGCTGGGATCTCCACGGCTGTTGGCCGTTATGCGTCACCTACGCACTTATAATCAGCAGAAAATCTCACTTTTAGGCCGATTTGTTGTGTGCACCGTCAGTGTGTTTGTTGACAACAGTGGCACTGAGAATATATTTGGGTATGATGCGTTTTGCATTTTTGGGTTCTAAGTAGATGACACAGTGCATATTGTTTCAGATGACATTCCTTATTCTCAGCTTGATTCCTTATCAGGGGCATTTTCAACACTCTTTTCTCCTGGTCTAGGTTGTGCCACCAATTTTGAGGCACATATTACTCTCATACCTGCTGCCTGGCCACGTTTTTTTGGGCCCAACCAATTCCTGTTGCCTTGTGTGACACGATCAAATGGGAGCTTGATCGGCTGACTGTTTCAGGTGTATTGCGTCCCATCTCTTCCAGTGAGTAGTCCTCTCTCCTTGTTATCGTTAAAAAAACTCAACGGCAGTCTTCGCCTCTGTGGTGACTTCAAAGTGTCCGTCAATGCTCAGTGCCAGTGCTTTTCAAAGATAGACCTATCTGAAGCTTATCACCAGCTTCCGTTGGATGCTGAATCTCGCCATTTTTCCGTTCTCAACACTCCATTTGGTCTTTATAAGTCTCAAAGGTTGCCATTTGGGGCTGCTAGTTCCCCCGCCATCTTTCAACGATTTTTGGAACAATTGCTCGCCACTGTTCCTGGCTGAATAAATTATTAAGATGACATTGTTGTGACCGGGACCACCACTTTCAAACATCTCAGCAACCTTCAGACACTCTTCATGGTTTTACAATCTGCGGGGTTAAAATGTAACCTCCAGAAATCTCTTTTTTTTTTTAACAGTCAATTGTCTACTTGGGTTTTCAGTTATCGCATGAAGGTATTCGTCCTTTTCGACAGCATGTTGCTGCAATTAAAGCTCTTATTTATCCGACTTTGGTCAAGGAGCTCCATGCCTTTCTGGGACAAATAGCCTATTATCACAAGTTTTTGCTGTCTGCGGCAACGGTGGCTCATCTACTACACCAGTTGCTTCATAAGAATGTGCCTTTTCACTGGTCCACTGAGTGTGACACTGCTTTTCTTCATCTCAAAGAACAACTACAGCGGACCCCTTGTCTTGCCACATATTGCCCTGAACAACATTTGGTTCTAGCCACCAACGCCTCCCAGTAAGGGATTGGTGCCATTTTGGCCCACCGTTATGCTGATGGCTCAGAACGTCTGATTGCTTATGAGTCAAAGAAACTCACCGACACACAATGGAACTATTCCCAGATAGAAAAGGAGGCCCTCACCATTGTGTATGCCTTGAAAAAGTTTGGTGTCTTTCTTTATGGGGCAAAGTTTCATCTGATCACCGACCACAAGTCTTCAGTTTCTCTTTTCTATTCTTCAGTCTCGCTCCCTGACAAGGCAGCCAACCATCTACAACGTTGGGCTCTGTTTCTCTCTCGCTTCAACTATGAGATTCATTTCCGACCCACTGTTTGCCAATGGGGCCAGACCCTGTTTTCGAACGTGACGAGCTGTTGTGCTTTCATGTGGACGACACTGAGTAAAGTGTTGTTGATGGGTTCCCCATCAATGGCAACAGGTTAGCCACAGCTACTGCTTCTGATTCTGTACTGTGTCGTGTGCTGCATTTCATTCAAAGGGGCTTGCCTGTTCGACCTTCTGGAAAGGCCTCTGATCCATTGCGCAACTACTTTGCCCTTTGTTTCCGCATCACTGCTTGTAATGGCGGTGTTCTCCTCTCCACCGATTGGGCCTCACCGTGTGTGGTTGTTCCTGCATCCCTTCTGGCTTCTGTTCATCTGCTTCATCAGGAACACTGGGGTGTCTCACGCATGAAAGGGTTAGCACGTCAGCATGTTCTAACGTCCATCACCTCTTTTCGGAATGGCTCAAACTGAGCCCTAACGTTTTCCTGAATCACGGAAAGTTTTGTTAGTTCACAGTCTAAAACAAAGTCATTCCACTGTAGGTGAAGTTGAACTTATCTTATATGCTGGCTGAAATCCATTGCGTTGTGAGTTAACTTCGGCATTCACTAAAGAAATTGATTCTACAGGATCTTCTTTTAAATTAAAAGAATCTCAGTTGATATGGAAACGATTTTATTTCCATTTAAACATTGCACAATCAAGAAATGCAGCAGCAAGCCAACAGAGCTGCTTACGGGTTTCTGGCCACTCACAAACTCTCTCCACGACTGACTAAACAAACAATGGTTTCTCTCAAACATCTTTCTGCTTAACTGCATAATAAGATTGATAACAAAGTTTTGTAATTCACAATTAAACAGTATTCTTTTACATTAAATATGCCAAAATACAGAAATTAAAACATTACATTTAAGCTTTGACTATTTATGTCTATGTATGTACTTGTTTCATGAAATTTGTATTTAAATGTAGTACACAAATTTAACGTCATCCTTTTGACTAGTATTTACAGTCGTCAAATTATTTACATTATGTGTGTTTTCGAAATGCACACATATTTGTTTTGCCAATAGTGTGTAGGCGTACTATTATTATGACATGGTATTTTAATGTGTTTCGGTTTGCGGTCAAATTATTTATTAATACGGATTTGTATATGGTTGTCGTAGTTTTGTTAATTTCGAAGATAGTTTCTTAGTACCAAACGGATTATTAATTTTAGTGCATGAACAATTATAAGTATTTAATTTAGGATCTAGTGATGTATAAAACATGGTCTGCCCTAATTTATTTAAACAAAAGGTATATATGAAATCATGTTGTGCAATAGTTTATAACATTTAGCATAGTTGTTTTTATACAAATTAGTATCTATATAGGTTCAGCAATTTCCGAAACTAAGTGTAATGCATTTTTAGTGTTAGCAGCTATTATTTACGAAAGTATTAAAATCTGAAAATTACGTAAAAAGATCAGCCAAAGTTATATTTAAATCAACGTACTATTTCTTAAAGGTATTTTACTAATAGTGTTAAAAGAATTTCAAACAGAAGGCGAAAATGTAAAATATCACATGTCCGGTAATGAAGTTTTACTTAAGGTGTCAGATATTTTGTGTTTTTATGTTGGCAACTGATTTTTAGGAGTGAGCAACATAGCAGAAACGTTACACACCCCCCTACATAGTGTACCTGAAATGTAATGTAAGGTTCACTGTGTACTATCGTTTCAATATGTTGTTATGTAAGTGTTCATAGTGAGTCTGTATTAGTTTAAGCTAAAATAAAAAAGTTATATGTTGATTGTAGTCTTGCGAATGCTGGTGGTTGTTGATGTTGCATGATGCGCCGACAATGGTGTATCTGCAAACTGCTGTTGGTGATGTAGTGGCTTCCAGCTTCAGCTGACTGTAGTTACAGGCATTCAAGACGGTTCCTACAACATGGTTGTATCTTTCTCAGAACCACATACTAGTTTTTCCTAACTACATACATAAATAAGCATACTGTTATCAGGCTATTGGAAAGAGTAACCAATTTTCTCAATACGGTATTTTAAAACAAAATCAAATTATGGGTTCAAATTAACCCTTAAATGTTACTGAAAATTAACGAGAAATCTCTCTCATTTACTTTAGTTCGAATAATGAAATAGCAAGCTTTTACAACTTTTTTTTTTTTTTTAAGAGCATTGATATTCATATTGTCAACAGTTATGTTTGGTATTAATTCATATAAAAAAGTATTTTATGCAGAATAACTTTTTTTTTTCTATGTGTACATGTATGTAAATGCCATTATGTGAGAACTAAGCTCCTAATTCCTCTAGAAAGGGTGTTGTACATTGTAATAACTTCACAATTTATAGTCAATTTACTAAGTGAAAGAATGACATAATTAAATAGTAAAACAATGGATAGAATCAAGCTCTCAGTGAGCACATCAAACAATTATCATTCAAAATTATGGTATAGTTCAAATGGTTATATAGACAAAATGTAATCTTGGTTTTGAAACTTTTTCAAGTACTGTAGTATTGAATATTTGTCTTACAGTTAGAGATTAGAATGAGTAGTAATAAAGAGTAGAAACAAATTAGATCATAGTATTACATAATATTTTACTTATTAAAAAAACATATGCATTAATAAAGATTCAAAAAACTAACCCCCCTGCGAGTAGTTAGCAGTGGCAATGGTTAATCTCATAGCTCAAATCAAGCATGGAAATTAAAGTAATAAGTGTCAGTTCTCAACTGATCCACCAAAGTGTCAAATTTTTCCCAACTTGGAAAAATTTAAAGAAAAAATAAAAAAGTAGTTTTTTTTTTTAACTGCCAAACTACACCCACTCTCAAGGCAGTAATGAATAAAAAATGAAAATTAAACCTTGCATCAGCCAAAACTGAGTCATGTGTACAATATACTTTAATATGGTCATCTTAAACCAGTATTAAATATTTTCCTATTAAGCTGTAAGCTCAAGGATAGAAATTGAGTTTTACA
This sequence comes from Locusta migratoria, assembly GCA_026315105.1. Classification (NCBI taxonomy): domain Eukaryota; kingdom Metazoa; phylum Arthropoda; class Insecta; order Orthoptera; family Acrididae; genus Locusta; species Locusta migratoria. The sequence goes on from CM048747.1 coordinate 499,881,173, forward strand.
TTGGTCAACACTTGTGTGTCTTATGTGTCCTCCCATGCTTATAGTCACTTTTGTACTAATTGTTAGCAAGTCCCTCTTGACACATCAAAGTACAACACAAAATTCAACCAAGAACACAACAATACTAATAAATGACTAACAAGAGTGAAAAAAAATTAAAGAGTTTGAATTGTAATGCACTGTGGACGTGATTAATAGAACAATCACAGTACATAACTGAGGTAAGCTTTTTCTTATATACAATGACATTTCAAGCCATAAACAAATAATGAACACTTCAACATACCTTTGACTATGCATATGAGGTTAATAAATTAATTATTGTGTGCCATGTTCATAAATAGTATCCAAATTATCTTCCTTATACGTTTCAGAGTAAGAGCAAGGTAAAATTCACAAGACATTAATTAACTTTTCTGTAGGTAGGATTTAAACACATTAACATTCTGAGACCTATCAACTTTATGGATCGTGGATAAACAAAACTATACGCATACAGCTAAGGGTTTCAGTTAAGTTCAAGTGGCTCAATGTATACCTGTAGATAAACTTCAACTCAGATCTTAACAAATGGACTACTCTCATAATAAAACATTACTTGGTTTTCAGGTTCAGTTACTAGATTTTTTTTATTTTTTATTTATTTTTTTTTTTTTTAACTTCCTCAAAAATATTCATGTTCATGTTACTAGAATCACAACTTAAGTTGACATTGACAGAAGGTATACTTTCATATTTGCTTTCAATTAATTCATTAACTAACACTTCAGTAGATGACTTAACACTTATATCAGGTTTTGGAGCTAACATTTTCAGTACACTTAACACTATCATTTTGAGATTCCTCAGCAGTATCAAGCAATTCAACATCTTAGACTTCCAGTAAAGCATCTGTTCAGAGACTACACTAATCTTAAATACTACATCAATATCTTTCATTTAAATATTCATTATTTTCATATTCATTTTCTTTATCCCTTATTCTTTCTTTTCAATATATGGAGCATTTTTTCACTTCCATTTCAGTAACTTAATAACTATTTGTTCAGTACTTTCACTGACAATTCTTAACCTAAGATAAATTTCTCATGAACAGCACTTACTATGTTTCCTAATTTGTCATTTCTTTTGATGACTACTCAAAGACTTCCACATTAGCTAGTGGTTTATAAACATCATAACGTAAGACTCCAGAATTCCTGTCAAACACATTACATAAACTTCCATCATCTACCTATTTTCTTTTTCTGTACTTAAATTCACATAGTATTTTAATTCATAAATCCTTCTCAACATTTGTTATTACTTGCAACTGTATTAACTGTAAACATGAATTCACTATTCGGTTGAAACTGTATTTCAGTTTATTTACTTTTTAGCTCTTAAGTCCATTGGCCTATACACTGGCATAAGTAAAAAAAATCCTTATTGAAAACCCCCAACTAGTATATCATATTAGGTACAGTATTAGTATTTGGTATAAAGTTCTTCTGAACTGATGGTTAACATCTACCGACACTTTTTTTTTTTTTGTTCATATTTTCTCAAAAATTCTTATTGGCAATAAAGTTTAGGCTTCACATATTTTAAGTTTGAATAAGCATATAGCAAAAATGTATATATCAAAAGGTATGTCTCAGCTGTCTTCATTTGTCAGTGGTAATTAAAAAGTTTTTTTAAAATAATCATAAATATTTACACTGAAGGAAAACTTAAAGGATAGAATTTATTCTGCACTGTGAAAATGATCAATAGAAGTACACAGCACACGACTGGGGACCTGAACTGGTGTCAGCAGTTTCATAACTAAAGAGTAATTATGCCCCTAAGGTACTACATCAGTACATAGTCTGATGCATCTCATTTTGTCTATCATCAGGTAGAAAAGGTAATGGTACATTATTACTAGGTCCAAAATTAAATGCAAACAGTTGGGTCTGGTTTGCCCAAGAACATACTTTACACCTTAGACTTTGCTTAAGCAACATAATTTCAGAAGTGTCATTCAAATCTGATGAAAAACAATCATTGTCCTGTGGCATAAAATAAATAGGACGAAATTTCTTTTTAGGCCTACCAGGTAACTTCACTACTGGTAAACAAATTACACTAGTACATCTAGGAATAAACAAAGTTTCAGTGTGTGACTTTTCTTGCATTTTGTCTACACACTGTGGTAATTCTGTGACTGTACATTTACTTTCGATTTCTAGCTCAAGGTTATCTATAACATAGTTACATTCAGTTTCTACTTTCAAATCAGAATAATTAAGTTTGCTATTACATTGTTCAACATCGCGAATCTTTCCAGTTAACTCTGTTTTAGTATCCTGGCTCTGAGAATTTACATAACTTGAACTGTCATCTATTTTTTCAACACTGTCACTCTTCTGTGAAACTTCTGAAGTAGCAGCTACCATAACAGTTTTTTCTACACTATTGAATCTAGTACTAAACTTTGTCACTAGACTTCCAATGTATTGTTTTAAATCGGTCATTGAGTCATTTGTTTGAGATTTCATGTCAGATAGTTCGGTTTTCACGGTTTTTATATCTAACGAAAGTTCGGTTTTCATAGTTTCCATTTGTAATGAAAGTTTGGAGTTCGTGGTTTCCATTTTTAATAAAAGTTCCAAGATTGATTTATTTTCTATTTCTGTGTTTGCTGCCATATTACTAATCTGTTGTCCAGTCTCTTGTAAATCACTAGAAAATGGGACCTGCTGCTTTCTTGTAATCGGTGTAGAACTCGCAATACCAGAACCTTCTACCCCACTGTCTAAGTCCGAAACTTGAGTACTATCATCTCCCTCCTTTCTTACTGTATCCATTTTAAAATAAGTTTTCAGTCCACATAAAACCCCTATCACAGAAACAGTCACTACAAAAGTTAAAAAAAAAAAAAAAAAAAGTACTTAGCTGGTCACAAAGATGCGGCGATACAGGAATCTAGTAGTCCAAATTATTGCCATCTTCCTCCATTAAATTTCGACATCGTAGGTGTGGATAGTATTGTAGTCGAATTCTGCACTTTTATGTTGGTTTTACTGCACATCCATCATATACATTATTTTCCTTGTATCCTGAAACACATTCTTATATTAGCGAATACTCATTAAAATCCTTTGATCACGTCACCACTTTTAACACTTTACATTAGTGAATACGCTTTTAAAATCCTGGTCACACGGCACCACATCTAACGTCCATCACCTCTTTTCGGAATGACTCAAACTGTGCCCTAACGTTTTCCTGAATTACGGAAAGTTTTGTTAGTTCACAGTCTAAAACAAAGTCATTCCACTGTAGGTGAAGTTGAACTTATCTTATATGCTGGCTGAAATCCATTGCGTTGTGAGTTAACTTCGGCATTCACTAAAGAAATTGATTCTACAGGATCTTCTTTTAAATTAAAAGAATCTCAGTTGATATGGAAACGATTTTATTTCCATTTAAACATTGCACAATCAAGAAATGCAGCAGCAAGCCAACAGAGCTGCTTACGGGTTTCTGGCCACTCACAAACTCTCTCCACGACTGACTAAACAAACAATGGTTTCTCTCAAACATCTTTCTGCTTAACTGCATAATAAGATTGATGACAAAGTTTTGTAATTCACAATTAAACAGTATTCTTATACATTAAATATGCCAAAATACAGAAATTAAAACATTACCTTTAAGCTTTGACTATTTATGTCTATGTATGTACTTGTTTCATGAAATTTGTATTTAAATGTAGTACACAAATTTAACGTCATCCTTTTGACTAGTATTTACAGTCGTCAAATTATTTACATTATGTGTGTTTTCGAAATGCACACATACTTGTTTTGCCAATAGTGTGTAGGCATACTATTATTATGACATGGTATTTTAATGTGTTTCGGTTTGCGGTCAAATTATTTATTAATACGGATTTGTATATGGTTGTCGTAGTTTTGTTAATTTCGAAGATAGTTTCTTAGTACCAAACGGATTATTAATTTTAGTGCATGAACAATTATCAGTATTTAATTTAGGATCTAGTGATATATAAAACATGGTCTGCCCTAATTTATTTAAACAAAAGGTATATATGAAATCATGTTGTGCAATAGTTTATAACATTTAGCATAGTTGTTTTTATACAAATTAGTATCTATATAGGTTCAGCAATTTCCGAAACTAAGTGTAATGCATTTTTAGTGTTTGCAGCTATTATTTACGAAAGTATTAAAATCTGAAAATTACGTAAAAAGATCAGCCAAAGTTATATTTAAATCAACGTACTATTTCTTAAAGGTATTTTACTAATAGTGTTAAAAGAATTTCAAACAGAAGGCGAAAATGTAAAATATCACATGTCCGGTAATGAAGTTTTACTTAAGGTGTCAGATATTTTGTGTTTTTATGTTGGCAACTGATTTTTAGGAGTGAGCAACATAGCAGAAACGTTACAATGTCTACTGGCCTGGAATTGACGCGGACATCATGGTTGCTGCTTATGAAGCATGTGCCCACCAGGCTCCTGCTCCTAGGACATCTCTAACTCCATGGTCTTCACCATCACACTCGTGAGAGCGTATACATGTTGACTATGCAGGTTCCTTCCTTGGCACCTACTGGCTTCTTGGGGTGGACGCCTATTCCAATTTTCCCTTTGTTGTACGTTGTGTGTCACCTTCCAACCTTCCACGGCAGTGACCACCCTGGCACTAGCCAGAATATTTTCCTTGGAAGGCCTCCCTTCCACGCTGGTCTCTGACAATGGCCCGCAGTTTACTTCCTCGGAATTCTCCGACTTTTTTTACTCAATGTGGTGTTATGCACATCAGTGCTCCACCCTTCTAACCTCAATCCAATGGCGAGGTTGAATGCCTTGTCCTAATCTTCAAATTACAAATGAAAAAATTGCTCACTATTACTTCTTCTGATGAAGCCTTGTTCCAGTTCTTCAAGTCCTACCGTTTTACTCCCATTGGTGACCACAATCCAGCTGAGCTCCTTCATGGCTACCAGCCTAGTATCTTGCTCCACCTTCTTCGTCCTCCAACCCACTGGCCAGGGCAGACACCATTCACAAAGTTTTCGGAGGGTGCTCCTATATGGGTATGGGGAAATGGAAGTCACCCAAAATGGATTCAGTGTCAGATGCCGAGTCCTCACGGCAAACGCCTTTACAGAGTCCGCATGACTGCTGGAAATGTGGTGCGCCATGTGGACCAACTTCAGACCCGAGTGACTTTGGCAGTGGCAGCACCGCCTACACAATCTCCACCAAGAGCTGCTCCCAATGGGGTGGAGGTGCCACGATTCTTCCCATGGTCTGCGAGCACAACAAGCCAACCACGAGCACAGCAACAGCCACCGACAGTTCCTGTACCAGTTACCAACCTAGAATCGCAAGAAGACATCATCATTCATGAGGTAGAACAAACATCTGAGGGAGAGTCATCCTTTCCGAATACTCAACCTGATCAATCACAAGGTTCACCAGTCATTCCAACACACTATCGTGCATCAGGTGTCCCACACCAGGAGCATACATCTAGCAGCTCTTCAATGTCTCCAAATATCGCTTCAAGGCATCTTCCTACAAGGTTTGGGTCTAGTCAGGGACACTTTCATCCATATGTGAAGGTGCCTCCCAGGGAATTCGCAGATACGCACTCAGAACACATGGACATCGGCGCTCTTCACACCACCTACAGCAAGTGAATGCTCAAATCAAAAGGGGGAGAAGTGTTGTGGTTTTGCGCGCGATGTTTGACACTTCTGCAGTTAGATTCCACGAGACCGACTGTAGGGGCGCTGCTCTATAAATAATGCTACGGCAGTGCCAATGAAAACGCTGCACAGGGAAGCACGGAGCTACGAAGACAGTGTTTGTTCAACTACTTCTGTGTACACATGTAACTGCCTTTCAAGTGTGTTCTGTTTTGTTTTGTATGACTTCCGGAAGTGGAAATAAAGTGTATATAAAGTTATTCCATATACGTTTCAACATCATTTTGGTCACATTGTGTGTGTATATCTGGCTTTGAATTGTTTACTGATGTGGCACAGAACCAACATTTCTTAAGATTTTCTGCCATTTTGGTACACAAATCATTGCTCTAAAAGCTGATGAATACCCCTCACATGGCGGCCTTTATGCTAATTCTGGAATCATTTAACTTTTGTTTGTTTGCAAGACTTTGACTAAATTTGAATTTGCAGTGCAATTCTCTTTGCTTTTGTTAAGTTTCCTAACTTAGTTGTTGGCTCATACTAGATCTTTCACATCTTATTTTACTCACTACATACTCACCTAATGCATATTGTAAGGTGCACTTTGAACTTCATTGACAGTTGCTCAAGATGGTCAGTGTTAGAGATAAAACGATCGTGCTGAACAGTCAAGTATTCTGAAATCTGGAACGTTTCACTTTTGCTAAATAAGACGATTCTCCTACCTTTCTTGATATTTATATTTACAGCTCTATTCATTACTGCTGTATTCGCCTTATATTCACTAATTCCCAAACCTACACTGAGTTGAAAATTTCAAATCTGTGTTATTGTCATGTCTTAACATGTTATCTCCATGAGTTGGATCTAGATTTAACTGCTCACAGAAATTTTTGGATAAGGCACTTACAATAATATTGCTTGACACTCTGTCCCTGCCAACCATCGTAAACACATTTGCTTCCCAGTTTATATCTGGTAAGTTAAAATTTCTACCTAAAACTGTAACATGACTAGGAAATGTGCAAGAAATAGTTAAAAGTTTTCTCTCAGGTGTTCCACAATTATTACTGCTGAGCCAGGTGGTTTATAAAAACTTCTAATGACCATGTTCGATCCACACTTCAAGCTGATGTTCACTTAAATCACTTCACAATCTGAATCTGTACTGCGGGCCGCAGTGGCCGAGCGGTCTGTGACGCGCCAGTCACAGTCTGCACGGCCACTACGGTCAGGGCTTCAAATGCCCCCCTTGGGTATGGATGTTTGTGTCATCTTTAGTATAAGGTAGTTCATAAGTAGTTTGTAAGTTTAAGGACTGATGAGCCTGGAGTTAAGTCCCTTAAGCTTAACAAACATTTGAACATTTTTAATCTGTACTAATTTCACTCAATACAATGATATTCTTTATCACTATAAACATGTTTCTACCTTCAGTGTTCAGGCTACCCCTGCGATATTCATTCAAGTCTAAATTTAGGATATTATTGCTATTGACATCTGGTCTGAGCTTTCCATCCCTAGTACTATTTTGGCATTGTGACTGTCTGAAAGAGAGAGCAATTCCGGGATTTTTCCATAGACACTCCTTAATTAACTATAAATATATTAATCCTTTCTTTCTCCATTCTATTGTGCTGAGTGCTGCCCTGAAAGAAATCGGTAAGCATCTTAATGGCCCTGTGGAGGGATTTCTCTATCATAAAAATCCCACATGTACAATTCACACATACTCTGCTATGCTAGTAGACACTTTTTGCATGTAGTGTGTGCCTCACCTGCTGCTCATGTGGTTCTTCCATATACCCACCCTATAGCGAACACTGAGGAAATTTGCATCCAACACAACCAGAGAATCATCTGAGTCTCTGGTTTAAGACTTCCACTTGGCTCCAAACCAGAAGATCACAACCATTTCTAGGAATGATGCTGTAAATCTAAAGCTCTGATTCTACCCCACAAGCATGGATAGTTGTCTTCACCAAATATGCCAGCTTCATGAAGGAGTTGAAGATGACCTCTAAACCCAGGTAACAAGAATCATTGGTGCTGGCTTAAGCAACTACTTGCAGCCAGGAGCAACTAGTGCTTTCACCACCAGCAGAGCCCCCTCCACATCTCGGATGAGACCCTCTGACAAGAAAAGACAGGGCACGCTGGTATTGTTTACTGCCCTTACCACTGTTTGCCTAAGGGATTCCATTACCCCCATAACATTAGAGCTCTTGGTGACAACAAACACAGCCCTATGGAGCTCCCAGAAGGATTGGCCACTGCAACAGGAGAGGAAGCCTGTGCTGGCTCAGAGGTATTATCAGCAGCGGATAAAACCTCAAACCTGTTGAGTTTTGTGACCTCCACAGTTTGCCTTTCACAGTCAGGCAACTGTGTAGTGCAACTAGACATACCCCAGCAATCATTTCAGGTGCCCTGGTGACACTGCAGCCCAAGGCAGCAGCCAGAAGACTGTTGACTGTGGCCAACGCCTCCTGAATCGGTACGCAACAGGGGTCAACTCTCCTCACCTCATCTGTTTCAATCTATACTTCTTTAAGTTCAACTTACTTTTTTTTCCAAACTCTTATATATTGATTTATAGACATATACAGTACGCATAGCAGGCACACTAATGACAGCAAATTTGTAAATAAGCCTTAACCAAAGCAATTTGATTATTCGGTATATCATTGTAGCAACAGAAACACATTACGATAATCAGTAAAATCAAAAGCTGTCGTAATTATGCAATATTGTTAATTGAAGACTTATCTATGACTTGCCTTGTCATATTCTGAATGCGGAAATCAGCATATTCCAATATAATGACCCACATCATTGGAGAGCTAAGCACCTCATATTTATTATAAAGCATCTGGAATTACCCAAAACTTATATTACATAATATTTTAAATTAAAGCTTTATACCAATACTTTCAGGACCAATTACTCAAACTACTGTTAGATTTTGGACTTTGACACTATACTTTTCTTGCCACTGTTTTCCTCTATCTTTTGATGTGCCTCATGAATGGATTTGTGCACTAATTGAGAGGTTGTATTATTTTATTCAATTAATTGCTGTGAAAGTTAATGTGATATTCAAACTGCTCAAAATCAGTTACTACTTATTTATGTGGGCAGAAATAAAAGTGATTTCAAATTAAAATGTATCATCAGCCTCAATAGTAGTGAACAGTTACACCCACAACTTCAGGCCAGAGTGCAATGAGGTAACAAGACTACAAAAGGTAAAGGGCAGAATTGTTAAAATTCACAATCCATCTTCGTCAAGTTACTTACAACTATCATATGTACTGAAACACACAAGAATAAATGCCTTTAAAACAGAAGCACTAACGATATTCATCAAATACACGAGAATAAAGCTCTAAATACAATAGAACTTAGAAACATTAAGAATTTGACTAGTAATAAAAACACAGAAAAGTTTAATTACACTACTCAGGTGGCAGGCTCAATGGATGCTTAGCCATGTGAAAAATGCTGAGCTGGCATTAGTAACAGGAACCAATCACTTCAACAGGCAGTGTGTTCAGTGCTGGCATCCAATGGCCCAGCTGTGTATAATGATGCCACAACATCGTTGTTGACCCCCATCTAGATGTGGGGTTAGAGGTGGGAAACACTAATGGTGCGAACAGCTCATTAGCACATCTGGCAGTGATGTTTAACTGTCAACCAGTGATAGCACCAGAGTTCATGGTTCGGGGCTCGGTGTTAGCCATTATTGAGATGTTGTGGCATGCCGCACGACACTGTGTGTGCTACAGCTGACCACCATATCTCATGCTACTGGGCTTGGTTCATTGTCCTGAAATATGCTGCTACACGCTGAATTTGGTGCTTTTTGACTGTTATTGAGGTGTTGTGTAACCTTCGAAATTGATTCACAAAAGCTGCTGACCCTTCTTTCGATATTGCAGGTCAGTGACTAACTTGAACAGCCATTCTTGTTGTAACACTGTCCAATATACTGCATCAGCTTCATATTTATTTGATGCTACATTATTTACAACCTTATTTACACTTTCAGTTATTATTTACTGCAAACTCCTACCACAACAATAAGAACAAATGTGTTATCTTCCAGAATAAAATTAAGTACTTCGTTCTCTGATAAAATTCATAAAATTCCAATGTGTACAACACCTAGCAGTCTCATTTGCTTGCTATGTCAGTGAACCTCAATCAGTTTTGGGAAAGCTTGCTTACTAAATCCAGTTGACTCCTAACATGGCACAAAATGTGGTTCACTTGCATTCGTAATGCCAGAATAATGTACCATTTGTCCAGTCCAAAATATATCAGAACTGTTTCCAGAAGCTCAACAATACATTACTTGGTGATAATTGTATTGTGCATTTTGACCAAAGCATACCTGCAGTGGCAGCCGACAGATTTTCATACGTTTGATTACTGTTGGGAATTCACAGAGATGATCTGGGGGCACAGCAGTGCCCTCGCCAAGTCGAGCGCACGGCCGTACCATTCTTTTCTCAAAGTAATTCACAGTATGTTCAAAACCCCTGTACTCCATTGTGGATAATTCCAGAAGCCTGAATTTTTGATTACCAAGAGTAGTATAACCAGCTCTATATTTTCCAATTATACTATTCTACACCTGATAGTTTACGAAATACGGTATTAGCAGTCAAAAATTGCTAATTCGTCACTCACTGACTCATCAAAATTCTAAGGTACTTCTAGCAGACACACAAATGTCAAATTTTGTATTTAGATAGTGGTAGCCTGTAATGGAAGGAAAAATTCAAACATCTGTAAATATTAATTCCATTCACAAACACATTTTCGCTTGACAGGAAGGTACCTGCTTTCTTGGTTTTACAAGCATTGTGTCGGTAGTGGTCTTGTGATAGAGTGATGGTTCACGTTTGAGAGGTAGCGGGTTCGATTCTGGTCATGTAACTTTATTTTTCTGTTTTCATTTTAACATAACCATCACCTTACCTTTTTGCTAAGTGAAGAGTCGTCAGAAATTACATGTGATACCTGATTAGAGAATGAAGAATAACTGATACAATATAGCTTAAATTGCTTTAAATGGAAACATTATCAATGACACCTACATTCTAACTTGATTTCAGCTATAAGTGAGAAAACTGTTGCTCGTAATGTCAAAATTCCACCACATGACATGGGGCAAAAGTGTTAGATTGGGAGCAAAATTGTTAAATGTTTGTTTCAAACCACAACATGGCAGAGATATGGAGACGCCATTGTATGGAAACTTGAAAATTGAAGTACCGATTTTCTACAATAATTTTATCAGGAGCCAATGAAACTTATATAATGCGAAAGATGGTTTGCTGTAGAGGTGCTCAATACAATAATCATGAGTGTACATAGCCATTAAGAGAGGTAAAATGAAATAGATGTTTTGATGATTTATATTCTCCATCTCTAATAAGAAGTGAACATCAAAAACTGAAGTGCTACCAACTACTGCCATAGGGATGATTGATATTAGAAAAACATCGATGGTAACATCAATGTTAACATCAATACATAGAAATCTATGTACCATGAACATCGAAAGGACGTTCAAGAATATCAATGTTTTGGGTGCCAAAACAAACAATCCTCGGCAGAAACAATGACACACATTACTAAACTGTCGCTACCAAATACAGTATTATTGGTCTCCCTGTCACTTTAAACAATGTATCAACAATTATTTGTGTACGGATATAAGAGTCCTAAGAAATGGGGATTAGCTGATATAATTATGGATGTGCCCCGGATTAGCTGATATAATTATGGATGTGCCCCAGTCTTATATTAACTGTAAGTGTATGATGGTCTACGAATTGTACATCTGTTGATCGGCCTTGGCATCTTGTTAAAGATTCTTTATCAAAGAATATTGGATGAATCTGTCGAGGAGATTAGTGCAATATTGGAGTTACTGTCAAGTGCCAGCACATTGAAGAGTCTTTATCAAAGAACAAAATTAGTTTAATATCGGTGTTAGTGCGAACACTAAAGTGCTATCAAATGTATGCTAAAAATTTTTGCATCAAAGCTTCTAGGGAAAATTTAAAAAAGGGATAGGGAGTGGGCTTTAAGAAAATCCATTGCTGATGTACAACAAATGATACCAGAGAATAAAAGGAGGATTATCTCCAAAAAGAAAGAGACCTTTGTGAAATAGAAGTTATTAAGTTTTATCTCAGAAAAATGTCGGGAATGAAATAGGGAACTAATGCAGTGTGCATTATACTGCAAGTTCAGTAAATAATTATGCCAAAACAAGCTTTTTTTCCCAAGGCATCCATCTCCACAGTCCAGTGGACAGCATGGTAGATCGCCACACTGGGGGCCTGGGTTCGATACCTGGTCCGGACACAGATTTTGTCCACTTGGGGACTTGGTGTCATCATCATCATTTCTTCAACATCGACGCGCAAGATCGATACTTGGTCCGGACACAGATTTTGTCCACTTGGGGACTGGGTGTCATCATCATCATTTCTTCAACATCGACACGCAAGTCACCTAAGTGGTGTCACCAGAAGTGCCACACACAATCATGTCCAATTGCACTTCCATCTGGAGCCCATGATGATGAAAATAAAATAAATTTTTCTTTTATTTAATGGTCATTATTAATGCTCTCAGGCTTGATTTTTTTCTCAAAAAAGAAATAACTTTTCTTCCAAAACTCTCATAAATTTTGATCAGTCTGATTCTAGGACAAAGATTTATGCAATTATATGTAACCATTTTCATACCATACAATTGTGTGCACTATAAAACAAGGCTTCTTTTTATGCACTAAAATAATTAATTTTGATTTACTAACTGTTGTATGAAAAACTGATCATTCAATAAATACGAGGCAAAATAATAATAATACTTTCAACAATATACTAATATGACATTTTACAGCTCACCGCAAAGACATGATGATGAGATGTGACAAGCACATAAAAAAGGCACACATATACAACACTTTCAGGTAACGGCCATGGCCTTCATCAGAAATAGTAAACACACAATCACACAACTGTCATATACAGCAGCTGCACTCCAAATCACGCTCTGTGATGTGGAAAGAGGGGAGTGGTGGAGAGGGGGGAGGGGGTAGATAGGAAGGTTGTGTCATGGTGGTGGCATACTACATTCGCTAATACAGGAAAATATACCTTATCCGCAACTTCCGTGTATTATGAAGTTCAAAAACTGATGCAAAATAAAACACTAACTTGTTGATATTTGTATAGTGATCCACCACAGGTTACAGTACTGTACATGATGAAAGGATTGAATAATAACAACATAATCGACTTTCCAAACTTCCCAAATACGGTTACATCCAACCAAATGAAACCACACCAAACAAAGAGACAGGAAGGGAATGGGTTTTAAGAAAATCTGTAGCTGATGTACAAAAAATTTTAAAGAAAAGGACTACTTACAAAAAGAAATGATATCCCATCAGAAACATAAAATGTACAAAAATGCAAGTCTCGCGACGAATTCCTTCTACCATAAAAAGTCAAGAAACGTCATGGAAAACCAAGTCGGTTATTTTAGTTAGTGTTCACAGAACCAACTATTCAACACCTTGTCATAATTTTTTATCTAATTAGTTATCTACCAACGTTTGTGGTGACTATATCAAAATTATACATCTTTATTTCTATAACTAGCTTATATGCCCATGCTTAAAAATGGTTATTAAAGGGAAACCTGTGTATAAGCTATCAAAATTATTTATGGTCTGGACCTAAGTCAGCAAAAAAGATGTGAAATTTACGTAAAAGAAATTTAAGTCCATACTCCGGAACAATGTAAATTCAATGTTAGGTTTTGTTCATAAAGTTAAGACTGGGTAAACTTCTGAAAACACTTGTGTTATTGAGATGAGGAAAAGTAGAATAACAGTGCCATGTATTGGTTCTATGGTCTAGTACTAAACTGTTTATCTCTCTCAGTAAGTGTATGTTGAAGTATTAGTATATTACCGTGTTGCACGGGGAACAATGTAGTTTTCCGTATGCAGTGCTCCCTATTATCGAAAACTCGACAAATGGTGACAGTCTGGTAATTTAATCAACAGAGTAGTTCACGTCTGTTTAAATAAGACGTCATGGAGGTGTCAATGTGTGATAAAGTAAGTCTGGGTAATTGTTGAAAAAATGGCATCAGCTGATCGTCTCTATAGAACTTTCCATTAAATTTTTCCTGGCTGTGTTAGCAGCATCAGCCACTCTTTCAGCTAATACATGTCTCCAAGCCCTGCAGTGATTACTTCATAAAGCACGAAGTTGAAATCGACCTTGTGTACATAACTATATATTCAGTAGTCTAATTACAACACTGTCTCTGCAAAAGAAGACGTTTTTCTCTATCTTAATCTAGTTCGAACCAAAATTAAGTAATTACAAAATTTGATCACAATATTGTATTGAACAATTCTGAAAGCAGAGAGGTTTCTGATGAGTTTGTCGCTCAAGTGTGTCTAGTGGCAGGCACAGAAGAGAAATATCCATGGAGTGAGCATTCAGATGTCCAGAACAGATTTTGTGTCCTCAACATTAGGGTAGAAATATCACATGATATTGGGAAAAATCTGCTAATCCCTGACTTTTTCTTGGTATTTTTTGTTTGCTTACAATGGATGACTGTAAATGGGCATTTTAGCAATGCTTCCTCAACTTTCTTGTTGCTTCTGTGACACATTTATTTAGATATTATTTCGTGTTATGTGGTTGCTCTGTGAAAAGGAGATGGGGCTTCTTTGCAGCCAATGCAGTACAAACCAATCTTAATGGCAAATAAATGTGTGCAAAGAGTGGATTTGTTTCAATATCATGTGGTAATTCCAGCTTAATGTTGAGAAGATGCAAAGAACGCAATCCTCACTCCATTTATATTTCTACTCTACATACAATTTAGTGGTTATACCCGTCGAAAGATTGTAGTGGTACAAGCCACTTTTCCCCACTTCTTCAATACCTTGAGATACCCAAATATTTATCAATTTATTTAGTAAATTAATTAGGCATGATCGGAACAGTAACTGGCGCAAGAATCTGTTTGTTTCAGATTCTGAATATGGTGGCAGCAGCAAGTGGCCTCAGATATTATGTATACCCAGCCAAAGAAATTTAGTATTTCATGGAAAAATTCGTGTGTCATGATAGTTGCCATGGTTGTTGATTTTGTATTCCATTCCAAGTCTGAAATCTGTTATGAGATGTATAACACATACCTATGTACTTATGAAGAAGAAGACTTCATGAGTAGTAATAAATATGGAATTGGAGACTTTCTTTAATTCATTAAGTACATAGCAAAAGAGGCTTGACAGATTTTTCTGAAGTTTAACTAATGAATAATATTGTTTTGAGGCACAGCTATTGCTGCACCTCATTTTTAAAGGTTTTGATACTTTGAAACAAGAAGGAAAAATGCAAGTTAAAACTCCACTATCTTAAAGAAGAGCTGTTAGCTTGGTTCTCATTAAAGGGTGAATTGCCAAGCATCTACAGATATTGAACTGTTTCTCTGTCTATGTTGGAAGACATTCAACACAGGGTCATAAGCAGCACACCAGTAATAGTACAAGATGCACTTCTTTTCTTTCTATAACATTGCAAAGCATATGGGATACAATTAGGAAGGAAAAAAATGTGTCCTACCTGGGCTAAATTTTACTTGAAGTGGCAGCGGTTTAGTTTGCTATCATTGACAACGAACTGTTCGCTTTCAAATGTTCGTCAAGCTATGAGGGACTCACCTGTGGGGTCATCAGTCCCTAAACTTACAAACTATTTATGAACTACCTTATAATAAAGACAACAAACATCCAAGCCCAAGGGGGGATTCGAACCCCCGACAGGGAATGGCCTGGCGCACCGGAGCAGCCATTTCGCCACAGATTATTAACTTACTGACCAGAACAGCATAAATTATTTATTTCATAGGGGACATAAATAATTATTTCCCTCATTCTATGTGACTGATTTTTGAAAAAGCATTCAACAGCTGTTGCTAACATCAGCACACAACACCGCTGTCATAAGTAAACTTGTACCCATTCTTGTAGTGTATTACACCATAGTTATGAGAATAAAAAAAATGTAGTAACGCCATAATTAGTTATTTGGTGTACTATGTAACTAATATCACCTCACTTTGTCCTTTCCTGTACTATGGCATTTTTGAGGCACTTCTAAATAGAACACACTCAAAATGCAATGAAGATACATCGAAATTAGAAAGGAAACTACAAAATTCGGTTTTCCTCACAAAGAATTCTTATGTAAATTAGAGCATCGATAGACGCAGAGGAAAGTCGTAATGTATTAAATTCAAAAGTTCCCTGTCAAAAGTAGCAAGTAAATGTCGTTAAGCTGTGAATATACAAAGTGTAATCAGCAACTCGCTGTTCAATGTCAGTTTGTATTTGCAGAGATAAGATTGCAGCTCTTAATTCACAATACTTCTGTCACTGAGGGAATTCGCATAGCACGATCATGTATTGTTTCTTTGCAGCACTACAAAACCAACAACACCTTTAGTGGTTCATTGCTAATCTATGGTATAACCATCGAAAAGACATAAAAATTTAAAACGTAATAATAAAAAATGCAGCAGCGCCAGTTTTTAGTTCTTTGGTGCACTATGTAACTAACAGGGTCTCTATTTGTTCTGTACTGTACTACACCGTTTTCTAGGCATTCCTAACAGAATGGACTATAAATTGGTGTTTCCTTGCAAAGAATTCTTCATAAATGAAAATATTGATAGACGCGAAGGAGTAATGTAATGTTTTAATTCAAATGATACCCATGGAAAGAAGCTTCTTTTTCTTCTTCTTCTTCTTCCATGGCATTGCAAGACCTGCAGGATACAGCTAGGAAGAAAAAAAAAATTGCGTGTGTCGTACCAGGGTTAAATTTTACTTGCAGTGGTATGTTAACATTGGCAACAAAATATTCACTTTAGTGGGATCATTAATTTACTTATCAGAACAACATTAATTATTTATTTCATTATCAACACACGGAATTATTTCCCCTCATAGTATGTGATTAATTTTTCAAAAAGGATTCGATGGCCGTTGCTAACAGAAATATACTACACCACGGCCATAAGGAAAATCGCAGCAAATACGCAGCATCGCCATCTATTAGTTATTTGGAACACTATATAAAAGTACCAGCGCCTCTATCAGGTCTTTGCTACACTATGCTGCAATTCAAGCATAGCATACACCAGAAACTACAAATTACGATATCCTTTCTTCCCCTTATCCAATTTTGGTGAAATGAAGCCTTTGTTGCTCTCCAAACTGTTCTCAATTTACCTGTGGAAATCCATGAAAGTTCGTGTAATACTTTTGAAGATTACCTTCAACAAATACATACAGAATGGCTTTTAAACAAATGACCAAATTATGATACCTATATTTTGTCTGATCCGATTTTAATTATTGAAGCCTTTATGTAACCATACGATATGCGCTAGTTAAGTGAGAAAACTCCATGAAAATTCGTCAAGTAGTTTTGGAGATAAATGTTTTCGAAGAGACAGATAGACATGACGGTCATAGATAAAAAAATTCAATTATCAATCTCCCCCCTTGATCCGATTTTTATGAAACAAAGTCTATATGTTGTCCAGAGTTATGCTCAAGTTACCTGTGAAACCCCCATGCAAATTCGTGAAGTAGTTTTGGAGATAAGAGGTTCTTAATAGTTGAACAAACCGACAAGACAGGTACTGAAAACACTTAAAATTAATATATCTATTTTTTCCGTGGTCCGATTTTGTTAAAATTGTGCCTGTATGTTGACCCAAACTTTTATCATGATTCCTGTCGAAACCCCATGAAAATTCGTCCAGTAGTTTTGAAGATTGAAGTGAACAGTGTCAGGCCTACATTTACACACTTATTATTGGTATACATAAATATGACTTGGCAATCACATGGCAACGTAAACTTATATTTAAAATACTTTATGCAAATGTGTGGTATTTAATTCCTACATGATTACGTTTAGTAACATAGTGGAATATAAATTATTTTTAAATGTCGATACCTATGTAATTGCAAGATCATTATATGTATTCTGATGTCATTATATTATGGTGCGAATGCAAAGTCATTGTACGTATTATAAAAATAAAGATGTACAATTTTGATATAGTCACTACAGATGTTGATAGAAAACTAATTAGATAAAAAATTATGACAAGAAGTTGAATGGGTGGTTCCATGAACACTAACTAAAATAACCAACTTGTTTTCCCATTAGATCTCACAACTTTTTATGGTGGAAGGAATTCATCACGAGACTTTCTTTTTTGTACATTTTATGTTTTTGATGGGATAAAGAATTCTTCAGAAAAGATAGACTGGCTGCCAGTACTTACCTTAGTTCTGTACCACCAAAAAATCACACAAAAAACAGAAAACTAAGACTAGCTTTCGGAACTGGGTTCCTTCATCAGGTATATATATATATACACATATAAAAAATAGATGAAGATTACTCACCAGGCGAAGGAGCACAGGTGTGATAGTAGCACAAATAAATAAAACAAACACACACACACACACATACACAAACACAAGCTTTCACAACCCAGTTGCTTCTCCAGGCAGAAGGGAAGGAGAGAGAAAAGGAAATGATGAGGGTTTTAAGGGATGGGGCTCTGAAGGATTGGTGTCTGTGGGAAGTATCCAAATAACCGGAATGGTGTAACACTGTGCCAAAATGTGCTGGCCGTGCACCAAGGTGTGTTTAGCCACAGGGTAATCCTCATTACCAACATACACTGTCTGCCTGTGCCCGTTCATGCGAATAGACAGTTTGTTGCTGGTCATTCCCACATAGAACGCTTCACAGTGCAGGCATGTCAGTTGGTAGATCATGTGCATACTATCGCAAGTGGCTCTGCCTTTGATTGTGTACACCTTCCGGGTAACAGGACTGGAGTAAGTGGTGGTGGAAGGGTGCATAGGGCAGGTTTCACAACAGGGGCGGTTGCATGGGTAGGAGCCAGAAGGTAGGGAAGGTGGTTTGGGGATTTCATAGGGATGGACTAGGAGGTTACGGAGGTTAGGTGGGCGCCGGAAAGACACTCTCGGTGAAATGGGAAGGATGTCATAAAGGACGGATCTCATTTCTGGGCAGGATTTAAGGAAGTCGTATCCTTGCTGGAGAGCCACATTCAGGGTTCGCTCCAGTCCCGGAAAGTATCCGGTGACAAGAGGGGCACTTCTGGTATTCTTCTGTTGAAGGTTCTGAATTTGGGGGGATGAGGAAGTGGCTCTGGCAATTTGCTTCTGTACCAGATTAGGAGGATAGTTGCGTGATGTGAAAGCCGTTATTAGGTTGTTGGTGTACAGTTCAGAGATTCGGGACTGGAGCAGACTCGTTTGCCACGAAGACTTAAGCTGTAGGGAAGGGAACGTTTAATGTGGAATGGATGGCAACTGTCATAATGCAGGTACTGTTGCTTATTGGTATGTTTGATGTGGACGGATGTGTGAAGTTTGCCGTTAGACAGATGGAGGTCAACATCGAGGAACGTGGCATGGGATTTGGAATAGGACCAGGTGAATATGATGGGACCAAAGGAGTTGAGGTTGGAGAGGAAATTCTGGAGTTCTTCTTCACTGTTAGTCCAGATCATTAAGAGTCATCAATGAATCTGTACCAAACTTTGGGTTGACTGGCTTGGGTGTCCAGTAGGGATGGGCTAAACTGCGATTTTTCGATATCAGTGATTTCTGTGACTGCTACTTTTATATATCTGTGATTCTTAGTTGCGATTTGTCACTGTTTACAATCGCACTGTACAAATCCTCGACATGTATCCCTCCGCACTCAAACTGCGATTTCGGTGACTCTGAATGCTACTTCTGCGACTTCTGCTACTGATATTGCTACTTCTGCGGTTTCTGCTACTTCCGTGATATCTGCTACTTCCGTGACTTATGCGATGTGTGTGGCAAATGCAATATATATATCATCCATAACAGATCCTCTTCCTACATGTAAATATATACAGAAAAAAGAATATTGATGCTCAATTTACGTGTAATGTTGGGATTGTTTACACATCGACAAATGTCAATTAGTCTTATAAAAGCTATTTCAGTGTTTGGTGTGTAATGTATAGTTAAAAGTGAGGTTATTCGCAAGTAATGTGTAACCGAAATCGGCAAGTAGGCCTATAGTCTACCTTAACAGAAACATTTGGTAGATTAGGCACACAGCAACTATAACAGTGCAACGAAAGTGCTATGTTCTTGCCTGTAGAATGAATGAATAGATTTTTTTAACATTGTATGATATAAGTCACTTACCAATTTGAAAGATAAAGTAAATGTGATATACAACGTGAGTGACTTCTGAAAATTCCATTTTATCTTTAAAACCTTTCGGTATCACTACATATTCTGCCAAACAACTATAGATAAGAGCTTGCGTTATATTTTACTAATCGACGTGCCGACCTAGTGTGCTCATGTTGGCAACTAAAGCTTCATTTTATAAGAATTTTTAACTTACTGACTGTACAGGGTTACACACAAGAAATCTTACAACCACAGATTAAGAATAACATTAATTATTTATTTTATGATAAACAAAATATTATTTCAATCATTCTGTATGATTTAGATTTCTAGGATCATTCATCGGTCATTGCCAACATAGGCACACTTTGTCACCACTGCAGTAAACAAAAGTTTTAATAATACTGAAGGATTCGATACCACCCATCTGCTTTCACTCATGTCATCACAGGACGGAATGTACGAAAAGGAAAAAGTCGGAAAACAACATTCCTAAACCTAAAACAAATCTGATAAAATAAAACTTTCCATTACGCGAAAAACTTATTTATTTTCAAGTGTAATATTTTTATAGAATCCTCGAAGATACAAGTTTACTCCTATATAGCAGCAGTACTTAACACAGTCCACATTGAAAATGGAGTTGGCCTACTGTTAAACATTTCGTAAAATTACCTGTACTTAGTTGACCACTTGATACCACCCCCTTGGAATTTTTATTTTATGTACGATGTATAACGCAAGCAAAAATATTCGTCGAAAACATATTTGCAATGTAACATATGTATTCTGAATTCCCATAATAGTAGTAGGTTCTATGACAAAAAATTATTTTAAACAGGGATCAAATCCATAAGACAATATTTATTTGGCATTCACATTTGTTGTCTTTACCAACTATAACCTAAAAACATGATATAGGTGGTGATCTGGAAAGGATAGCAACTGAAACTGGTGGCACGAATGTGCATTTCGTGCAGCTGTTTCAGCGTCATGATAGGCCTTGTCTTAATACGGCTGTCAGCCTTGTTAACATGGGGCTTGAGAAGGCGCTGATGACGGAGGGCATGGATCACATTGCAGTGGTGCCAGTTGAAACTATCCAAAGGTCGGATTTTACTAGGCACGGTCTGCACCTCAATAGGTATGGGAAGGGGAGGTTGGCAAAGCTCATAGGTGACAGTGTAGTAGGGGGTGGGGGTTTCACTCATGGAAAAATTCCTGTAGTAGTTGGTGCTAGGGCTGCACCTTTTTTAGACTGAAGACAGCTGATAGATATTCCTGCTTAAAGGAAGTCCCTCTAAGAATTGAACCACCTTTGACAAAGTCTAAGAATATAAGTAATAAGGGAATTACTGTTTTTCATCAAAATATACAGGGTATCAGAGATAAAGTTAATGAAATGCTTATTGATACTGATTCTGACATTATTGGAATTTCAGAGCACTTTTTAAGTGGTGTGACAATTAAGAGACTTCCTTTGCCAGGATACAGGTTAGCTGCCTTCTACTCTAGGAGTTCCTTGCAGTGTGGGGGAGTAGCCATGTATGTAAAAAACGATTTTTCATCGGAGTCAATCGATTTTTCTAAACACTGCACAGAACAGATATTTGAATGTTGTGCAGGAGTTGTTAATGTTAATGGAACTAAACTAGTAATAGTTGTTATTTATAGATCCCCTGACTCAGATTTTAAAATGTTTCTGCCCAAGCTGGAATTGGTTCTGGGTTCACTGTATAGGAAGTATAAAAATTTAATTGTGTGTGAAGATTTCAACATTAATTGTGTAGGTGATAGCTCAAGGAAAAGTCAGCTGTTAGATCTATTTAATTCCTATCACATGATGCAAACAGTATTTTTTCCAACGAGAGTGCAAGGAAATAGCAGTTCTACCATTGACAATATTTTTGTTCATTCTTCATTATTAGAGGGGCACTCTGTTAGCAGAATAGTAAATGGCCTATCAGACCACGATGCCCAACTTTTAATTCTAAAAAGTATTTGTTCTCAAACAAATGTTAAACATAATTATCAACTACACAGGAAAGTTAATCCAGTTGCAATTGAGACCTTTTTAAGCCTAATTAAGGAACAAGAATGGCAGGATGTTTATAGTGCTCATAATGCAGATGATAAATATAATGCTTTTCTGAACACATTTATTATGCTGTTTGAAAGTTGCTTTCCGCTAGAACGCTCAAAACAGGGTACTTTCAGTAACAGACAGCCAGGGTGGATGACAAAGGGGATAAGAGTATCATGTAGAACTAAGCGGGAGTTGTATCAAAATGTTAGAAGCAGTCAGAATGAAGATGCAGTAGCTCATTACAAACAGTACTGTAAGGTTCTGAAAAACGTCATTAAGAATGCAAAAAGTATGTGGTACGCAAAAAGAATAGCAAACTCTCGGGATAAAATTAAAACTATCTGGTCAGTCGTGAAGGAAGTGTCTGGTCAGGAGCAGCAGGTAGAAGATATAACGTCAGTGCGTAGTAGGAATGTTTCTGTTACTGACAAGTTAGATATATGTGCAATATTCAATAATCACTTTCTGAATATAGTAGAGGAACTAAACAAAACTCTAGTTTCTACAGGTAATCATATAACGTTTTTAGAAAAAGCGTTTCCGAGGCTGTTACCTGAAATGATCCTTCATGATACTTCCATAGGTGAGATTGAGTCAATAATTAAATCACTAAAGACTAAGGACTCTTGTGGATATGATGGGGTATCTAGCAGAATTCTAAAGTACTGTTCTCCATATGTTAGCCCAGTACTAAGCCATATTTGTAATTTTTCCTTTCAGAATGGTCAGTTTCCTAACAGATTAAAGTACTCAGTAGTGAAACCACTTTATAAAAAAGGAGAAAGGGATAATGTAGACAACTATAGACCTATTTCTATGCCATCGGTTTTTTCTAAAGTTATTGAAATTGCTGTATATTCAAGATTAATTGACCATTTCAGTTCACATAATTTATTGTCATATGTGCAGTTTGGTTTTAGAAGTGGTTTAATGACTGAAAATGATATATTTTCGTTTCTCTGTGAGTCACTTGATGGGTTAAATAAGAGACTACGGACATTAGGCGTCTTCTTTGATTTAACAAAAGTGTTTGATTGTGTTGATCACAAAATATTGTTGCAGAAGTTGGAACATTATGGAATACTGGGAGTAGCCCACAACTGGTTCACCTCTTACTTTAATAATAGACAACAGAAGGTAATTCTCCGCAGTGTAGAAAATGGCTATGACGTGCAATCCCAATGGGGCACAATTAAGTATGGGGTGCCCCAGGGGTCTGTTTTGGGACCATTGCTGTTTCTTATTTATATAAATGATATGCCTTCGAGTATAACAGGTGATTGTAAAATATTTTTGTTTGCTGATGATACCAGCTTGGTAGTGAAGGATGTTGCTCGTAATATTGACACAGTATCAAATAATGCAGTTCAAGAGATAAGTTCATGGCTTGTAGAAAACAAGTTGATGTTAAATCACAGTAAAACTCAGTTTTTACAATTTCTAACACATAATTTGACGAAATCTGACATTATGATTACACATAATGGGCATGTGATAAGTGAGACTGAACAGTTCAAATTTCTAGGTGTTCATATAGACAGTAAGCTGTCATGGAAAGCCCATGTTCAGGATCTTGTTCCAAAACTAAATTCTGCTATATTTACCATTAGAATAATATCTGAGATAAGTGATTTTTCAACACGAAAAGTAGTCTATTTCGCTTACTTTCACTCACTTATGACGTACGGCATTGTTTTTTGGGGTAACTCGCCTGATGCAAAAAGGATATTTCTGGCTCAAAAACGGGCGGTTCGAGCAATATCTGGTGTAAGTTCGCGAACGTCATGTCGACTCCTTTTCAGTAGTCTGGGAATTTTGACTCTGGCGTCACAATACGTTTTTTCTTTAATGTCGTTTGTTGTTAATAATATCAGCTTATTCCCACGAGTTAGTAGCTTTCACTCGGTGAATACTAGACAGATGTCTAATCTACATTTGCACCACACCACCTTAACACTTGTGCAGAAAGGGGTGCAGTATTCTGCGGCATCCATTTTCAATAAGCTGCCACAAGAACTTAAGAATCTTAGCACTAATCCACATGCTTTCAAATCTAAATTGAAGAGTTACCTCGTGGCTCACTCATTTTATTCTGTCGAGGAACTCCTAGAAAAGTTAAACAATTAAGCTAATTTATTTTTTCTTTATTGATTCTTTTCACTTTGTCTTAAGATTGTCGTGTGCAAAGGACTACTTAAAATTTTTCTATTACCATTATTGTGTAACAATTAATGTATTGACTTGTTTCATGACCATGGAGTCTTACTCCTGAAGTGGGTCCTATGGAACAGAAAAAACAAATAAATAAAAATAAATAAACATATATGCCAGGCTTTGCTTCACAACATGTAAATGCTGCCGCCAGGTAAAATAGTTCCACTAAGTGTAAACATTTTCACAAAGAAAATTATCTTCTTGCTCATTAATTCGACAACATCCCTAAACAACACACGAGTGAAAGTACGACAGTTGGTCAACAAGTAGCATAAGGCGGAATATTAAATGCTATTCTCAGTTGCTACTTGCGACTCTTAATCGCGACTTTTCACTGAAATCGCAGTTTGGACCAGTGAGGACGTTCGAGCTCACTGGTTTGAGCCGATGGCGTTCGACCAACACATACACAAAAAGCCACACATACACGAGGCAGACAGCGGCAAGCTAGAAGTACCAATTTCGGCCAACAGATGGCAGCCGGCAAAGTCTAAACTGCGCCTCTTAGTTGCTACTTGCGACTCTTAAACGCGATTTGTTACTGAAATCGCAGGTAGACTCTATAGCCTGCCCAATGCAAAGATATTAGTACAAACTTCGACCAACAGATGGCAGAGTGCAAACTGCTTCTTGCTACTCTTAGTTGCGACTTGATACTTTTAGTGCTACTGCGCTTCTAAACTGCGACTGAAATCGCAGTCAGAATCCGTAAAGTTGCGACTGTGAATACTGCTACTTCCAAATCACTGTGACTCTTAACAGATACGCGATTTTCGACCCATCCCTAGTGTCCAGTAAGGCTTCCTCTAAGTGTCCCATAAATAAGTTTGCGTACGAGGGGGCCACCCTAGTTCCCATGGCTGTTCCCTTTAGTTGTTGGTAAGTCTGGCCCTCAAAGGTGAAGAAGTTGTGGGTTAGGATAAAGCTGGCTACGATATTAAGGAAAGAGGTTTTAGGTAGGGAAGTGGGTGGTCGGCGTGAAAGGAAATACTCCATCGCAGCGAGGCCCTGGGCATGTGGGATATTTGTGTCTAAGGAAGTGGCATCAATGGTTACAAAGATGGTTTCAGGAGGTAACAGGCTGGGTAAGGATTTCAGGCAATCAAAGTGGTTGGTGTCTTTGATGAAGGATGGGAGACTGCACATGATGGGTTGAAGGTGTTGGTCTATGTAGGCAGAGATTCGTTCAGTGGGGGCTTGGTAACCAGCCACAATTGGCCGGCCTGGATGAAATGGTTTGTGGATCTTAGGAAGTAGGTAGGGGTGCGGGGTGTCGGTGGGTTCATGAGTTTGATTGACTCAGGTGAAAGGTTTTGTAGGGGGCCTAAGGATCTGAGAATTCCCTGAAGCTCTGCCTGGACATCAGGCAGGATATATATATATATATATATATATATATATATATATATATATATATGTGTGTGTGTGTGTGTGTGTGTGTGTGTGTGTGTGTGTGAGAGAGAGAGAGAGAGAGAGAGAGAGAGAGAGAGAGAGAGAGAGAGAGAGACTCATCAGTACACAACTAAGGTAAGTACTGACCAGCCAGCCAATCTATCTCTTTTGAAAATCTTCATATCTAATTACTGCAGAATTGTTACAGCTACCTGGTGTATTGCCTTTGATAAAAAAAAATCATGTAATAAAGCAAAATGTAATTATTCTTAAATCAAGAAGGAAGTTCTAGCAATGATATACAGAATGACACAATTTCATCAATAGCTTTTCAGACCACAAATTTTATTTGGTGATGAATCATACAGCTCTACAATCATTGTGTAGTTCTGCCAAACCAGTTCTGTGTTCAGCCACAATGCTGATCCCAGTCCAATTATCAATATGAGATTTTGAACAGGTCCACTTGTAACTACAAAAATGCTGAAGCACTTTCCTGCCTACTCGTTTATCCTGAGTCTGAATCTTCAAAAAGATTCCTGCTGTGCAATTCATGTACAGGATAGTGAATCTGTGCATAACTTCCTGTTTAACCACCAAAATATCACTTGCAGAACTGCAGCAGATCCTAATATGCAGATTCTATTGCAGTACGTCCCCACTGGTTTGTGATAATCTGTGGAACATTAACAGTCTGGTGGTGCACTGATATTTTGCTCACCGAGATTCACTTTATGTACAACAAGGTGTCATTCTTCTGTGTACAGACTCAAATTTAACAAACGGTAGTCATTCTGAACATTCTTCACTGAAATACTTCACGTACTTCATCAAGGACACTGTGTGTTGTATAGACCAAATAGTTGTACCTACGTGGCATGGCACAAACATGAAAATTGAAAATATAAAGGGGCACTGTGTCATACATGTGAAGGGTCCAGCTGCACCATCGTGAGTTCTTTCACTGGTGTAGGCGACAAGCACCATGGCAAGCCTACATTTAGGTTTTACAGATCCCTATTTGAACATTCTTTGGCTCACTGTTATTGGCACTTTTCGCAAATTCTCTTTCATAGTGCCAACAACCTGTACTGTGACACACGGCAGACTGCAAGCCCTGTTATCTATTTTTTGTATGCACTGAAAGACTGCCAGAATAATAGTGATGGACAATGGACCTCTACTTGTTGTTACAAACTTTGAAGTGTTTTGCTATCCCAAGTGCCCTTTACACCCTCAATCAATGGAGAAGCAGTATCTTCTGTGCACACAACATTTAAACCACAAATGCACAAACTTTAAGACTCTCATACACATTAACAACCTTTTTTTATTGCTTTTCTTGTCACTTACCACTTCCATGAACAGCACTGCCAGAGTTCCAGCATAGTTGGCACCACTGCATGTTGCAACATAACTAAATATGTTGATCAGCCGTTCACAGTTCTGTTTTTTAAGGCATTACCATGATGGTTGTGATGTAAACTCGTTGTCTTCTAGCACTATAGCATTGTTGCAGATTTGCCTGTAAATCAGAAGAAATGTGACAAGAGCATTGCCACTCTTATATTTATTTGTTGGTGAAATTGATGTGCTCAGAACACCACCACGCAAGTTTAAATAAAACTGATTAATTCACTAAAACTGACACAGTAAAACTTGACAAATATGACAAAGAACACTTCAATCAATCATCAGAGATGTATAGTGACAATGTCAAAAGTAGTTGCAATACTCAGAAAAAATGGGCTCTAGCAAGCTTTGTTATGTACTATACTGCTCAAAACAATTAGTGATCAGGTGAGATATACACAATATAGATATATTAACATATTTATACAATTGTAATTTTTATATGATACAGTACAATATTTTGCTGTCTTAACTCTTTACTTGAGGTTTACAAGGTGATTACTTAAAGAGAGGCACCACAGGGCTACCATAATAGTGAAAAAGTCGCTCATTGCCCTTTAATATGGTGCACGATCACCTCAGTCGGCCAGTACAGTTGTGCACATGTGTGAAATGGACAGTATGAGGTTATCAATCAGTTCTTAAGGTATATTTGGCCAATCTTCTCTAAAGGTACTATTTGGCTGTGACTACCTGCCATAGTGGCTGGCAGCACCTGCCAACTGTGACTGCCGCTTCCCATGTATTTTGTTGCAACTGCTAACCGCAGCGGTCATGCCACTCAGTGTGGTGCCTCAGTGAAAGGAGCATGCATGAAAGTACACAACATGGATATTAATATAATCATAGCTTTGTTGGTGGAGGAGAAAGAGGAAATTACGGCAATGCTTACAAGATCTTGCCCTCACAGCATATTCCAAACACAGAAAATTGAAGGGAGTATGCTAACTTGGTAACTGGTCACTTGTGAAATGATGAAGAGAGGTTCAGAAACTTTTTTTAGGCTTAATCCATCTCTCTTTGATTTTGTGCTAAGCCTGGTGAAGCAAGATGTAACGAACACCTACCAGTTCAGTAGAAACTCTAATTGAAGCCGATCAAAAAATGGCAGTGACTTTATGTAAGCAGCTGTATAAAAAATTATGCATACACTAACATTGGTTTCAAGGCTGTAATTTTGTAATACATGAAATAATATAAAAATATATGAATATAATTGGTTTATATGGAAAGAACTCAATGCTTATTGAGTATTATTGCTTATTTTTTCATTATTTTAGATTGTGTTTACATTATTATTAGTTAATTATTTGCAAAAGTAGTTATCTCTCTGTGGTTTGACATTTATTGAACTGGTGAAAGTATACCCAACATCTCCAACCAACAAAGCATCTAATGTTTGTAAAGTTCGTTCGAGCGGAGATGAAAAGGAAGAAGAGCTAGAAAGAGTGGAAAGAGTTACGGTGACAGCTGGTGACACAACAGATAATTCAAAAAATTCTTGTAACATAGTTTAAAATGTCAATTTTCGACCTATTAATGAGTTGAGATAGCAGTATTCTAATAGCTGCTGTGATGCTTCTCATGAATAGCTCCATATCATCATCTTAGGGCTCCTGCTTGTTGCTGCAACAATTCCATCCGTTTTTCACTCCTTTTGTCGATTGAGTGCCTCAACGATACAGATAGCCGTACCGTAGGTGCAACCACAGCGGAGGGGTATCTGTGGAGAGGCCAGACAAACCTGTGGTTCCTGAAGAGGGGCAGCAGCCTTTTCAGTAGTTACTGGGGCAACAGTCTGGATGATTGACTGAGCTGGCCTTGTAACTTCAGCTAATGTGGCTTTTCCACACAGCTACTGCGAACGGCTGAAAGCAAGGGGAAACTACAGCCGTTACCTTTTCCGAGGACATGCAGCTCTACTGTATGAACATATGATGATGGCATCCTCTCGGGTAAAATTTTCCGGAGGTAAAATAGTCCCCCATTCGGATCTCCGGGCGGGGACTACTCAAGAGGATGTGATCATCAGGAAAACCAATACTGGCAATCTACGGATCGGAGCGTGGAATGTTAGATCCCTTAATCGAGTAGGAAAATTAGAAAATTTAAAAAGGGAAATGGATAAGTTGAAGTTAGATATAGTGGGGATTAGTGAAGTTCGGTGGCAGGATGAACAGGATTTCTGGTCAGGTGAGTACAGGATTATAAATACAAAATCAACTGGGGGTATCACAGGAGTACGATTGATAATGAATAAGAAAATAGGAATGCGGGTAAACTACTATGACCAGCACAGTGATCGCATTATCATTGTCAAGATAGATACGAAGCCAACACCGACAACAGTAGTACAGGTTTATATGCCAACTAGCTCTGCCAATGATGAGGAAATCAAAGAAATATATGAGGAGCTAAAGGAAATTATTCAAACAATTAAAGGAGAGGAAAACTTAATTGTTATGGGAGACTGGAATTCGGTAGTAGGACAAGGAAGGGAAGGGAGGATAGTAGGTGAATATGGACTGGGCAAAAGGAATGAAAGAGGAAGCCGCCTGGTAGAATTTTGCACAGAACATAATTTAGTTATAACAAACACCTGGTTCAGAAATCACAAAAGAAGGTTGTACACGTGGAAGAGACCAGGAGACACCGGAAGATACCAGATAGATTTTATAATGGTAAGACATAGATTTCAGAACCAGGTTCTACAGTGTAAGACATACCCAGTGGCAGATATAGACTCTGACCATAACTTGTTGGTTATGAACTGTAGGCTGAAACTAAAGAAATTACAAAAAGGTAGGAAAATAAGGAGATGGGACCTGGATAAATTGGAGAAACCTGAGGTTCTTAAGAATTTCAGAGGGAGCTTTAGGCAACAATTGACAGAAACAGGGGAAAATAAAGCAGTAGAGGAGGAATGGGTAAAACTGAGAGATGAAATAGTGAAGGTAGCAGAGGACAAAATAGGTAGGAAGGAAAGACCTACAAAAAATCTTTGGATATCACAGGAGATACTAAATTTAATCGATGAAAGGAGAAAATATAAAAATGCAGTAAATGAAACAGGCAAAATGGAGTACAGACGACTAAGAAATGAGATTGACAGGAAGTGCAAAATGGCTAAACAGGAGTGGCTAGAAGGCAAATGCAAAGATGTAGAAGAATGTATAAATAGGGGGAAAATAGATAAAGCCTACAAGAAAATAAAAGAAACATTTGGAGATAAGAAAAACAGCTCTATGAATATCAAGGACACTGATGGAAAACCAGTTCTCAGCAAAAAAGGGAAAGCTGAAAGGTGGAAAGAGTACACAGAGCAGCTCTACAAAGGAAATGAACTTAGATACGATATTGTAGGAAAGGAAGAGGATATAGATGAAGATGAAATAGGAGATACTGTACTGAGAGAAAAATTTGACAGAGCCCTGAAAGACCTAAGTCGAAACAAGGCCCCTGAAGTAGATGATATTCCCTCAGAGCTACTGAAGTCTCTGGGAGAACCAGCCATGACAAAATTGTTTCACCTGGTGTGTAAGATGTATGAGACAGGTGAAGTACCCTTAGACTTTAAGAAAAATGTTATAATCCCCATCCCTAAGAAAGCAGGTGCAGACAGGTGTGGAAACTACAGAACCATCAGTTTAATAAGTCATGGTTGCAATATATATTAACACGAATTATATAGAGAAGGATGGAAAAGCTGGTAGAAGCCAACCTCGAGGAAGATCAGTTTGGGTTCAGGAGAAATGTAGGAACACGGGAGGCAACACTCACTTTACGGCTTATCCTAGAAGATAGATTAAGAAAAGGCAAACCTACATTTCTAGCTTTTGTAGATTTGGAGAAGGCTTTTGACAATGTTGTTGGAATAATCTGTTTCAAGTTCTGAAGCAAGCAGAAGTAAAATATAGGGAGCTTAAGGTTATTTACAACTTGTACAAAACCCAGACAGCGGTTGTCAGAGTTGAAGGGCATGAAAGGGATGCAGTGGTTGGAAAGGGAGTAAGACAGGGTTGTAGTCTTTCTCCATTGTTGTTCAGTTTGTACATTGAGCAAGCTATAAAGGAAAGCAAGGAGAAATTTGGTGAAGGAATGAAAGTTCAGGGGGAAGAATTAAAAACATTGCGTTTTGCCGACGACATAGTAATTCTGTCAGATACAGCAAAGGACCTGGAAGAGCAATTCAACGGAATGGACAGTGTGCTGAAAGGTGCATATAAGATGAACATTAACAAGAGCAAAACTAGGGTAATGGAGTGCAGTGTAAGAAAATCAGGTGATGCTGAACGAATTAGATTGGGAAACGAAGCAATAAAGGAGGTAGATGAGTTTTGTTACTTGGGCAGTAAAATAACAAATGATGGTCACAGTACAGAGGATATAAAATGCAGAATGGCAATGGGTAGAAAAGCGTTCTTGAAAGAGAAATTTGTTAACATCGAATATTGATTTAAACCTAAGGAAGTCCTTTCTGCAGGCATTTGTATGGAGTGTTGCCTTGTATGGGAGTGAGACAGGGACGATAAACAGTGCGGACAGGAAGAGGATTGAGGCTTTTGAAATATGGTGCTACATAAGAATGCTGAAGATTAGGTGGGTAGATCGGATAACTAATGGAGGGGTACTGAACAGAATTGGTGAGAAAAGGAATTTTTGACATACCCTGACTAAAAGAAGGGATCGCTTGAT
The DNA here is from genome assembly GCA_026315105.1 of Locusta migratoria. NCBI lineage: Eukaryota > Metazoa > Arthropoda > Insecta > Orthoptera > Acrididae > Locusta > Locusta migratoria. Next base: position 499,913,047 of record CM048747.1, read on the forward strand.
AGGAAACATTCTTAGACATCAAGAAATTGTGAATTTAGCGTTGGAGGGAAGTGTATGGGGAAAAAATCGCAGGGGAAGACCAAGAGATGGATACAGTAAGCAGATTCAGACAGATGTAGGTTGTTGCTCTTATGTGGAGATGAAGAGGCTTGCTCAGGATAGGGTATTGTGAAGAGCTGCATCAAACCAGTCTTCGGACTGAAGACCACAACAACAACGTCGATTGAATCCCAATGGGTTTTCCTTGATCTATGAACTGTGAAGGAAGAGTTTGCAGTAGGTGTGTCACTAGAGGACATGGAAGCAATAATATCTGGTGGTGTGTCACGCCCTGTTTCTTTAGCGTTTTGTCCATCTTCATTAGATGGCAGTCCTTCGACATTTGTTGCTTCCTGTAGTGGAACATTACAAAAAGACAACTTTTCTCTTTCTACATCTCTCAGAAAACTTAGTGTGTTGAACAACACCCATTTTTTGATATTCTTGGTGCTGCAGAACCTGTTGGTTACTGTTCTTCCAGCAGTTATCTCAGATGTGTTTCCACCTCTTCATACACTGGCAGCCTAAAACATAATTATATATATTTATTTGTTAATTAGCAAAACAAACATTATTTGTGTTTGATGCAGTAACAATAATTATGGTTAGTATTGAAAGTTTTTAGCTGCAGGGGAGAGTTTTGTGTCCATTGGGTATAGTTTTCGGATATCAGCAAACTACGTGATCATCATAGTTTGTGAAACAGAAGCTATGTGCGAACACTTTGTCACCTATCTTCCTGCCTCCTCCATCTTGAGAATATTTCCGGAAAAGTGCAAAAGAGTTATACACACTTTGGGGTTTCCCCAACTGCTGTGTTGCTATTGATGAGAATAACATAAGAATACGATGTCCTGAAAAAAGTTATTCTCTTCTTTGGAATTACAAAGGCTACTTCTCTATAGTACTTTTGGCATTGGTTGATGTCAACTGTAAGTTCATTGGAATAAACATTGGTTCACATGGGAAGGAAGGAGACAGTGGCATATTTATTAAATCAGCAATGTCAAAAATGATCACAAACGGAGAGGTATTTCCAGCAAATAAAGAGCTTCCACTGACTCAAATCAAGATGCCATTTGTCACAGTTGGCGACAAGGAGCATATTATGAAACCCTACATCCACACGGTTGCCCAGAAAATGCTTTTGGACTTTTGTGTCAGGTATTTCATGTGTTTTACACAATTGTGAATCTAAAACCTAATGCTTGTGATAAACTCATTACAGCTTGTTGCCATCTACATAAACTCCTAAGAGAGGCCTATTTAGAAGAAAGAGGACAATCTTTATATGAAGTCAGTTTACCACAAAACATTACTATGTTGACTCGAAGAGGGGATTCTCCTATGCTGAAGGATTTTGGGTGAGAGATACATTCAAGAATTACTTCTGCAAACTTACAAACCAATGATTGCAATTGTAAAAGAAAGTAAGGCTCAAGTCAAGAAAATAAGTTATTGTTCCTGCTGACAACTGTTCCTGTTGCAATTATTTGCCAATAGAAAGGAGGAATGTATTGTTCTAGCTTCAATATTGCAAAATTATGCGTCACAGTACCAAGTAAACAGAATTAAATATAAGTGTATTTGCAAAGAAACTTCCCTTCTTTCTTCATTGCTTGTCCTGTTGTCTTCCACACCTTATCCACTGCCATCAAATTTCTATAATCTGTATGCTTATGAACATACACAATAGAGTATCTGCTCGCATACTCAACTAACTGTTCATTGTTATCCTCGTTAACACCTATCTTCTATATTGCGATTTGTAGTCTAATGCAGCTGTCACAAACTCAACAGTCATGGCCGACTGCTGGACCGCTTCCAGAGTGGTCAAGACACAGCAGTCGCAATGACATCACGGGTGTAGACTGCCCAGCAATAGCAGTGGCATATGATCCATTGTTCAGCCTGAGAGCAGTGGCCAATGGCTGGCAGTTGCATTATGGGAGGTGCTGGTCTGGCTGCAACATGTCTACCAAGTGCATTCCAGAAGTGCTCCATCGTAAACAAACTGGACACAATTCATTCAAATATCTCAGCTGCAAGTATGTTGTCCACTAGTGCAGCTCTGTCGGGACAATTATTAATGTCCACCAGAACAAACAAACCTCTTATGACACAAACGTGCAGTGCACAACAAAAGGTCAAAGGATTTCATTTCTATTCCTCTGAGCAGTCAAAGCATCATTCTGAACAACAGAGTTCTGTTCATCTGCCAATAGTGACTCCTGCCCATTCAATTCGTGCTATACCATGATATGGCGATGTTTTACAACTCACTGCAAAGATGTAATGATGAACCTTGACAGGCACATAAAAAAGATACACACATACAATACTTAAGCTACTAGCCCTGGCCTTCATGCAATCACACACACACACAACACAGCCAAATAATCGCCATCTACAAATCACGCTTTGTGATTTGGAAATACAGGAGGGGAGGGGGTATAGGAAGGTTACATCACAGTGGTGGGGGACGGATGCAGCATGGCCTTACAGAGTATGTACATATTAGATGGGTGAAACAAGATGCAGCTTACAGCATAGGAATGGAGTGGGAAGGTGGTTGAAGGGTGGAAAGAACCATCATGCACGCATAGACATGCATGAATCTGTACAAAAATGCGGCATTCTGAACACACTAATTCACCGTGTAAAAGTCATTTCAGACACCGAAAGTCTGCCACAAAAGCTAATCTATCTCTGAAGAGTCTTTACGGATAATGGCTAAGGTCACCGTCAAATACTACAAGCAATTTCTGGTGCTAAAAGCAGAAAAAGTACATTGGAAGAAGAGAGCAAGAAGCGTGCTTTCTTACCTTTCTGTGGAACAGTGTCAGGAAAGGTTAGCCAGCTCCTGAAGAGATATAACATCGCTTCTGTGTTCAGGCCCCCAGCAAAATTACAACATGATGCCACCTGTAAAAGACAATCTAGGGCTCAAAACACCCTGAGTTTATAAGATACCATGTGAATGTGGATGCTATTATATTGGACAAACTGTTTTCATTGTAGAGCAATGTCGCACAGAACACGAGAAGTGCTTATGTATTCACTATCTGGAAAAATCAACCATGGCAAAACATTCTTTAGCAAATTGACCCCGAATTATTTTTGATGAAACATCTACTATTTCTAAAAAAAAGAGTATATTTAGCTAGTGTTATAAAGGGAGCAATTGAAATTAAAACATTAATAAGGTCATCTGCTTGCAGCTCAGAACAGCTTGGGACACAGCTAAAGTGAGGTTGAAGCAGATGCGGTGAACACGGGACAAAGAAGCAAGCCCCAGTGATGTCATGGCCAGCAGCCAAAAGCTGATGCAACCGACTATGAATGTAAACATTCCCTTATATAGTGAAGCAGAAAGCTCTGGTGATGCCACAGCCAGCAGCTCAGCTATTTAACGGCAAGGCAACAGCGATGCAGCAATCATTTACTACTTGACATTGGCCAAGGAGAACTTGGCTGAATCCTCATGGGTTTTTAACCATCTGATGGAGATGGGTGCCCAAGAAGATTTTAGATATATTATGTCACTATAAAATGTTTAATTTACAATGAAAAATTTAAACATGATTATTTGGTATAAGAGAAAGATATCAGACGTAAATCTGCATATCTTAAAAATTGCCAAGTATTAAATACCGTCTATTACATTTTCATGTAAAATACAATTACATAACAAATATAACAACCTGATATATCTAATAGATTAGCAGGAGAAATATATTGAAAGTAACATTCACAATGCAGCCATTAACATTACTGATTATCTGTAGTTCAGTGACCATAAAAGTTAGAAACAATAATCTTCACTTACAAAATATGAACTGAGTACATTTCCTATTAACAAATTTCAATAGTATTTAGTATTTTGGATTCAGGAATATGATTTATGTCATTTACATGACATAGTACTTAACTCTCTATTGTCTTGTTTTATGTTCTTAATACGTCTCATTCATGACATATGCCATTTGGGATTAGTAAATTACAATCAAGTTAAACTATTGAATATTTCGAATTCTACCTATTGATAGGCTATTAAACTTAATTTAAAGTTATTTGATATTATTAAAATGTATCAACTGTGTTGTCAACTTTGATATTTGGTTCTTTGTTTGCATTCATATTAGCATGAAGATCCATTGTAGGCTATAATTAATTTCCATATATCAGCTATATTGTTATTACAATAGATAAACTAGTAAAGTCTGATTAAAAGTTTGTTGATGTAAACATTAGTACTTCCATAGGATTCTACATATCTGAATTAAGTACTGTACATGGTAGGAACATTTTTAATCAATAATAAATTATGTAGTTCTAATTTTGGTAATTATTGTAATTGTAATATGTATAGTATTATTTTTGAATTAATCCAGGTACTCATTGTACTTAAATTAGTAAAATACTGCTCGTATTACGAACTATATTATACCTGTTCTTAAGATGTCAGCCATGAGCGCCCTCTGCTGCAACCCCACGCACGGCCATCTCTGAACTGTATCAGCCACTTGGCAATATGACAGGCACTAGTGAAGACTCATCAGTAGGCAGGCTTATACTTCAGATAAACTATGTATCTGCATTCCACTAGTCTACAGCAAAAGTTAAGTGTTGTACTATTTCTACGCAATATATATCTTGTACTAATCTAGCTTTAGTGTTTCTAGTTTATGCTGCCCCACTGGCTGGTCACCTCAGACTCGGTACCCACACATGTGTGCATTTTACTTCCCTGTGTCGGTCTCTCTTCACTTGGCCACTGGCACACAGGACAACTGGCAGCGCCGAGACACAAAAGTGGCGATGAGGAGCGTTGGAGCAGCCTGCTTGCAGCAGCCAGATAGCAGCAGTCAGAACACGCAGAAATAGCTCCCACCCACTCAACCTTATCTTTATATTGGGGGAAAGTATTTTGTTACGTGATTCGTGGACTTTTTTGTTGCAGAGAATCCTCCTTCAGATTGCATCTGTATTTTGTTCTAATTTTCTTGTATGCGCGGCGCCTAATTGGCAGCATGGCTCAGCCTTTTTTTTTTTTTTTTTTTTTTTTTTTTAATTGCAGAGGGCGTTCAGTCCTCTGCCAATTTCAAGAATTCGTTGCGGCTCATCTACTTACAGGTCAGACAGTCATGCACTTCTTCATAGCCATTGTGGGCACCAAGACCTTTGTATTGCTTCAGAAACTTTTCCCTCACACATCTCCTCATGATCTAGACTTTAATCAACTCGTATAGATACACTGAATGCTCATTATGAGCGAAAAGTTCTTGTAGCCGCTGTGTGGTATCGATTTTTCAGACTGAAAAAAATCACTGGATAAGACACATCAGCAATGGATCACAGAGTTGAAGGGCTTAACCTGAAAATTCAAATTTACTTGCTCTTGTGGACTTTCTTATAGTGATGTTACGTTACGAGATGCTATAATAACACAGAACATTCTGGACCCCAGAAATTAGGGCTGCGATTCTGAAACAGTTTGACCTCTCATTAGATAGTGTACTGCAGCTTATTGAAGTGCATGTCACTTTTGACTTGGCAGATGTAGAAATACAAAGCCACAGTGTTAACTTAGTGCACCACAACTTATGCTTTCCTAGTCGTAGTTCTCAATCTATCCCTAGTGATTCTTACAATTCTACCAGCTAGTCGGTGAACAGTAGCCAGCGTAAACGCGTGACTCAAAGGTCACCCCATCGTGTTAGACAAAGTAATGTAAATGGACGCCTACGCTCTTTTCAGAAAAATGTTCGTAAATCTTGCCCCCAGTGTGTATCTCACAACAAACGTGCATAATGCCCTAGTCGCAACACGATCTATTATCAATGTGGTAAATCAGGACATGTACAGGCAGTGTGTATGCAAAACAAAAATTCCAAGAATGGTGCTGTTAGAAACAGTGCTTCGCAAAGTGCCAGAACAGTTCATGCTGTTAATGTCGTACATGCTGTGAACCTGGACAGCGTTTTTCTTGAGTCTCAAATGAAAGAAAGTTCTGCTCCTATGGCCAAAATATGTAGTGAACCATGTCACAACGCTGTCAAGTGCTTCAAACGTTGCAACAGAAAAGGGTTTGGGACAAGCAACATGACTATGTACAGTGCAATCCTGTAGTGAATCTATTGCCTTCTGCAACCTCTAACAGTGTAGGGTACTGTGTAGCTAGTGATAGAAGACTTAATGTAGCTACTCAAAGTAGGTTTAGTGCAGCAGTTGGTGAATCTGGAGTAGTGTCGCACGCTTGCACGGAAACCGATTCGGCAGTAGTGCCATCTAGGGACAGTGTTGTTAACCTGCTGTGTGCCTATTCTGTGCCTTTTCCTTCAATACGCGGTCCGCACATGCGCAAGTGCAGCAAACAAACTGTATCAGATGTCACCCACATTTGCACACCTGTCGCACGCAACTTTTTGTGACACTCTCAGAGGCAAAAAAGACTTTGTAATTTCAGATCGACACAGTTTCCGCTGTCACATTAAAGAATAAAGACAGGTATGAACTTCTGGGTTCGCCAAAATTTTTGCCATCTCAACAAGTGCTAACAGCATACACAGGACAAAATATGTGGGGGTGGGAGTGTGTTGATGGAAATGAAGGACCAAACAACGAGGTCATCAGTCCCTTTAACTCCGAATTGTACATGCCACAGAACCCAATGAAAAATGATGGAAAGCTAAAAGACCATTCCACTAGGAATTAAAACCATCTCACCGACAAGACTAAAACCAACTTAGGACAGCAAAAGCTACAGTGTCTGCACCCATAGCTCCGGAAGCGACCACAACCTTCTAAACCACAATTTACTAACGGCACAGTGGTCAACAGATCACAGCTTCAGAGTAGGGAGAAATAAAACGACGTTAAAAAGTAAAAGAGTGGGGGACTGGGGGGAATGGAAGGCTCTAAACCCTGCAAACAGCAAAGAGTCACAAACCCTCTCACCCTGACCAAGCGAGTCCTAGAGCTGAGAATAAAACCTACCTTCATGGAGGAAGGCAAGGACATGATCAATTATCCGTGGGTCATCCGCAAAACCTAGAGGCAACAAAGGTGGTAGGCCATAGTCACCACGAAATGTCAAATGGAGAGGACATTCAACCAGAATATGAGCCACGGATTGTATGGCTCCACAATCACAATGTGGTGGATTGTCATTGCGTAACAGAAATCCATGGGTCAGCCTGCAATATCCAATACGGAGGCGACAGAGAACAGTCTATTCTCTCTGGGAAGGGCGTAAAGAAGAACTCCAAGCTGCAGTCGTATCTTTGACGGTGCGGAGTTTATTGGAAGGGGCAGTAGCTTTTCAGCTGCTATCCCATGAGGAGTGAAGCAAAGATCTGATCTGCAGCCGCAGATCCGCACTCGGAATTAGAAAGGGAGGTGGGCAGCGAGTAATCGTCGATCAAGCCAACTGGTCATCCTGTTCATTCCCAACATGGCTTGGAAGCCAGAGAAAGGTAACGGAGCAGGCAGTACGATGGAGGTCAGCAAGGAGATCGTGGATGGAAATAACCAAAGCATGGGAGGGGAAACATTGATCAATGGCCTGCAATCACTGGCCTGCAGACTGCTCATGGAGTCAACACAGATTAAACCATGTTCCACAGCAGTCTGTTTAATAAAACCGAGGGCTCTATAAATCGCCATCAGCTCTGCCATGAACGCTCTGCATGCCTCTGGCAGAGAATGGCATTCCGCCCCAACAGGATATGTAAACGCATATCCGGAGTGGCACACAGTTTTCGAGCCATCAGTGTAGAAAATGGAGGCTCCCTGAAACTCTTCTAGTACTGGGCACACAAAACGCCAAAATACCATGGGGGAAATTAAAGCTTTTGGGCCCTGGGAGATATCCGCCCGAATTAGTGGTTGTGGTACCATCCACAGGGGTGTGCGTGCAGTGAAACAGGGGGCGAAACCAGGGAAGGGAAGTGGAAATCTCAACAAAGAGAGGCAAGCTGCAGTCGGACTGGCAATCCCGCCCGCGGCCGGGTATCAGTGGGTCGAAGCCCTTCATAAGCAAAAAGAACCTGGTAAGTGGGATGAGCAAGATATTGCCGGATGGCGATGGCGTAAGACGCCAGAAGCTGATGCCGCCTGACCTGAAGAGGGCAGATTCCCACCTCAACAAGGAGACTGTCGTGAGGGCTAGTCCGGAACGCACCTGTAGCTAGATGTGCACCATAATGGTGTTGTTGTTGTGGTCTTCAGTCTGGAGACTGGTTTGATGCAGCTCTCCACAATACCCTAACCTGTGCAAGCCTCTTCAACTCCACATAAGAACGGCAACCTACATATGTTTGAAACTGCTTACTGTATCCATCTCTTGGTCTTCCTCTGCGGTTTTTACCCCATACACTTACCTCCAACACTAAATTCACAATTCCTTGATGTCTAAGAATGTGTCCTAGCAATCGATCCCTTATTTTAGTCAAGGTATGCCAAGAATTCCTTTTCTTCCCAATTCTGTCAATACCTCTTCATTAGTTACGCGATCCACCCATCTAATCTTCAGCATTCATCTGTAGCACCACATTTCAAAAGCCTCTATCCTCTTCCTGTCCACACTGTTTATCGTCCACATTTCACTCCCATACAAGGCAACACTCCACGCAAATGCCTTCAAAACGGACTTTTCTACCCATTGCCATTCTGTATTTTGTATCCTCTGTACTGCGACCATCATTTGTTATTTTACTGCCCAAGTAACAAAACTCATCTACCTCCTTTATTGTTTCGTTACCCTAATCCAATTCCTTCAGCATCACCTGATTTTCTTAGACTGCACTCCATTAGCCTTGTTTTACTCTTGTTAATGTTCATCTTATATGCACCTTTCAGCACACTGTCCATTCCGTTCAACTGCTCTTCCAGGCCTTTGCTGTCTCTGAAAGAATTACTATGTCGTCGGCAAAACGCAATGTTTTTAATTCTTCACCCCCTTTTTTTTGTGTGATTTTAGGGCGCACAACTTCTATGGTCATTAGCTCCCAGACAAGAACGTAGATTCACTAGATCTCAAAAAATTTGGTGACTGTCAGAAAATCAAGAAAAGGCTAAAAACGAAAGATAAAAGACAATTAAAAGGGTTAAATATCCTTCGATAAGTTGGCCAATTTGATAAAACGCAAAACTCGAGCCGCTGCTCGTGTGTCATCAGCTAAAATTTCCTCCAGAGTAGATGAAAAGTGAAGGGCTACACGGAGATGATTAAAATTAACGCAAGTCAGTAAAACATGTCGCACTGTCAGCAGTGCACCGCAGGAGCACAGCGGTGCAGGGTCAGCGGATAGCAAGTGACGGTGGCTGAAACGGCAGTGACCGATCCGCAACCGGGCCAGGATGACCTCCTCCCGCCGAGAGGGGCGTGAGGATGTCCTCCAAGCGGTCGGGATCGGTTTTACAGCTCGCAATTTATTGTTGTACAGTGAAAGCCACACACTGTGCCATGACGACACGATTCTTCGGAGAAGAGCCCGTTGAACGTCGTCCAATGGGACGCAAAAGGTTGCCATGCGAGGCAAAAGAGCTGCAGCCTTGGCTGCTATGTCGGCGGTCTCATTCCCGGGCACTCCCACGTGGCCAGGGACCCACAGGACAGAAACGTGACAGCTGTCATCAGCTAGCAACTGGAGGGAGCGTTGGATCCGATACACGAGAGGATGGTTCGAGAAAGGGTCCTTAAGTTTCTGCAGGGCACTAAGGGAGTCTGAACATACGGCATAGAAAGGTTGTCGGTGGCGGCAGGTGTACAAAACGGCCTGGTGGAGGGCAAAAAGCTCAGCCGTGAAACTCGAACACCGGTCAGGGAGCTTGTATTGGAACCGGTTGTCCCCGACGACGAAGGCAGATCCGACACCGGCAGTGCTCTTGGAACCATCAGTGTAAATAAATATGGCATTATCGAACCGCGAACGGAGTTCAACAAGCCTCGAGCGGTATACCAAATCCGGAGTGCTCTCCTTGGGGAGCGAACTAAGTTCGAGGTGAGTGTGAACCTGGGCCTGATGCCACGGTGGCAATGGGCTTTCGCTCAACCGAAAGGTGGAAGGAAGGTTAAATCGAGCCGCTGTAGTAGGCGGCGAAACCGAACTCCAGGTGGAAGTAAGGCAATCGCAGACAATTGATATTGGCGATCGAGTGAGTCGTCAAAAAATAATCAGTAAGATTGATGGTTGGGCATCGACCGCAGGCGGCACGCGTACCGAGACAAAAGTATGTCACGCCGAGTGGTCAAGGGTAAAACAGCAGCCTCGGCATACAGACTTTCAACAGGGCTAGTATAAAATGCACCGGTCGCAAGACGTAAACCCCGATGGTGGATAGAATTGAGACGGCGGAGAATCGACGGCCGTGCAGAAGAGTATGCAAGGCTTCCATAGTCGAGCTTCGACTGAACAATGGCCTGGTAAAGGTGAAGCAGGACGGTACGATCCGCTCCCCATGACGTGCCACTGAGGACACGAATAACGTTAAGGGATCGGGCACAACGGGCAACCAGGTAGGACACGTGTGTGGACCAGCAAAGTTTACGATCCAACATGAGTCCCAAGAATTTCGTAGTCTCCACGAAAGGGAGAGCAACAGGGCTGAGATGTAGAGAAGGTGGAAGAAATTCCTTGTATCTCCAGAAGTTTATACACACAGTTTTCTCAGTGGAGAATCGGAAGCCGTTTGCGATGCTCCAGGAATATAGATGGTCAAGACAGCGTTGAAGAGAACGCTCCAAGAGACACGTCCGCTGGGTGCTACAATAAATTGCGAAATCGTCAACAAAAAGAGATCCGGAGACGTCGGCTGAAAGGCAATCCACGATCGGATTGATTGCAATGGCTAAGAGCGCCACATTCAAGACGAAGCCCTGTGGTACCCCATTCACCTGGCAAAAGGTATCTGACAAAACAGAGCCCACCCGTACCCTGAACTTGTGATCCGCCAAAAACGCTTGAATGAAAAGAGGAAGGCGGCCCCGAATGCCCCACGTGTGCAATGTGCGGAGAATGCCCGCTCTCCAACAGGTATCGTATGCCTTCTCCAAGTTGAAGAACACTGTTACTGTTTGACGCTTTTTTAGAAAGTTGTTCATTATGAAGGTCGACAACGTAACGAGGTGATCAGCAGCAGAGCGGTGTCTACGAAAACCGCATTGGATATTAGTCAGGAGGCGGCGAGATTCGAGGAGCCAGACCAACCGAGCGTTAACCATGCGTTCCATCACCTTACAGACGCAGCTCGTCAGAGAAATGGGGCGATAACTGGAAGGAAGGTGTTTGTCCTTCCCTGGCTTGGGGATGGGGACAACAATGGCTTCACGCCAACTTGTGGGAACATGACCTTCTGTTCATATGCGATTATAGGTACTAAGAAGAAAGCACTTGCCCGCAGGCGAGAGGTTCTTCAGCATCTCAATATGAATGGAATCGGGCCCGGGAGCAGAAGATCGGGACAGGGCGAGAGCACGGTCTAGCTCCTGCATGGTGAAGGCGACGTTATAGTTTTCATGATTAAAAGAGTGGAACGAAGGCGGCCGTGCCTCCTCTACCTGTTTGCGAGGGAGAAAGGCAGGGTGGTAATGGGCAGAGCTCGAAACCTCCGCAAAGAAACGGCCCAATGCGTTGGAAACAGCAGCGGGGTCCACGAGGACTGCGTTCTCCACGGTCAGGCCAGGAATCGGGGAGTGGACCTTGATGCCGGATAAACGGCGTAGGCCACCCCAAACAACCGTGGAGGGAGTAAAACGGTTAAAAGAACTAGTAAAAGCAGTCCAGCAAGCTTTCTTGCTGTCGTTTATGATACGACGACATTGCGCTCTCATACGTTTATAATTGATGCAATTCTCAAAAGTTGGGTGGCGGCGGAAGGTGCGTAAAGCACGGCGCCGGGCTCTAAGCGCGTCGCGGCAGGCTGCAGGCCACCAAGGGACCTGGACACGATGTGGAGAAGAGGATGTACGAGGTATGGAACGTTCAGCAGCGGTGAGAATAACCTCTGTGAGGTAGTCGACCTGACTGTCACAGTTGGGAAAATTCTGATCGTGAAAAACAGCCACGGAAGAATAAAGCCCCCAGTTGGCTTTGGAAATGTTCCAACTGGTGGGACGAGGAGATGGGGAATGATGCAGGAAGTGGATGATATAGGGGAAATGGTCACTTGAGTACGTGTCAGAAAGAGCATACCACTCAAACCGACCGGCAAGCTGAGGAGTGCATATTGCGAGGTCTATATGGGAGTAAGTGTGTGTTGTGTCAGAAAGGAAGGTCGGTGCACCGGTGTTGAGGCAGACAAGATCGAGGTGTTGGAGAAGGTCCACCAAAAGGGAGCCTCTCGGACAAGGTGCCGGAGAGCCCCATAGGGGGTGGTGGGCATTAAAGTCGCCCACCAACACGAAGGTAAAGGGAGCTGGTCAACAAGGTGTAGCACATCTGCCCTAGTAAGGGCAGATGACGATAGCGAATAGATATTACAGAGGGAGAAGGTAAATGTGGATAAAGTGATGCGGACGGCAACTGCCTGTAGGTGAGTGTGCAAGGAAATGGGATGGAAATAGACATCGTCTCGAAGGAGCATCAGAACCCCTCCATGGGCTGGGACACCTTCCACGGGTGGCAGGTCGAACCGCACAGAGGTGTAGTGTGGAAAGTCTGCACGATCACGTGGACGCAACTTAGTTTCCTGGAGGCAGACTAGAAGCGGGCAGTGCAATCGAAGGAGTAGTTTTAACTCCTCCCGATTGCACGAATGCCGCGAATATTCCATTGAAGGAGCGCCATGATAAAAATGAGAGAAGAAATAAGGATAAAAACCAACTAGCAAGCGGGGTCACCTCGACGGCCGCTGAGGACCGGATTTCGAGGGAGCACTGCTATCGCTGTCCAGGGGCAAAGGGTCGTGGTCCATAGGTTCGACCGACGTGCCTGCCACCTCCCTGAGTTGATCAGGAGGGGCAGTTTCCACTGCCGGTAGAGGGCCGGGTGCCCGGCAGACGGAGCGACCCGGTGAAACAGAAGACGGCCGAGGCCGGCAACTGTTGGACGGCGTGACGGATGGGTCACGCCTCGGCGGGGAAGGAGATGAACTCTTTTTCTTGTCAGCTCTTCTGGAAGAGTGCGGCAGGAAGAGGCAGTTGACGGTTGGGAAGCCTGAGAACACAGAAAATCCTCACGGACAGGTTCCTTTTTCAAGGTCCGGACATCTTGTTTAGGTGCCCGTGGTTTACTAGAGGTTGACAAAGACTGTACCTTAGAAGCAGCAGGAGGAAGCGGGGACGTGGAACGGGCAATCTTCGGGCTGGCGGATCGCACAACTGTGTCAGCGAAAGTGAAGTCACAAGTCTGGGTACTGGAATCCTTGGTAGGTCGAGTTGAGGTGAGGACCTTACTGTATGTACCCGCTGGGAGGACAGTGGGCTTTCGACTCGCCAACAACTTTCGCGCGGCAGATGTCGATACCCACTCCGTAACCCGAATTTGCTGGATTACCTTCTCATCCTTGTATACAGGGCAGACGCGAGAGGAAGCCGCATGGTCACCATTGCAGTTTAGGCAGTGAGGGGACGGAGGTGGGCAATCCCCCTCATGGGCGTCCCTACCACAAGTGACACACTTTGCTGCATTTAGGCAATATTCACGGGTATGGTTGTACCTGTGGCACTGAAAACAGCGCATTGGGTTAGGTACATAAGGGCGGACGGAGATGACTTCATACCCTGCTTTGACCTTCGACGGGAGGTCAACTCTGTCGAATGTCAAAAACACAGTACGAGTCGGTGTCAGTTGGTTATCGACCTTTTTCATTACCCTATGGACGGCTGTCACACCCTGGTCGGACATATAGGATTGGATGTCTTCATCAGACAACCCGTCAAGGGATCTCGTGAAGACTACCCCCCGTGACGAGTTGAGTGTGCGATGTGCTTCCAGCTTGACAGGAAACGTGTGCAACAGTGTAGTCCGGAGTAGTTTCTGAGCATGGAAGGCACTTTCCGCTTCCAGCAACAATGTGCCATTGCGCTGACGTGAACAGGTTTTAACAGGGCCAGCAATTGCATCTACACCATTCTGTATAACGAAAGGATTGACAGAATTGAAATCCTTTCTGTCGGTGCGAGAGACAACAAGAAATTTAGGTACATTAGGCAGAGTCTTTTTTTGCTGAGGTGAATCTAACTTACGTTTCTGGGTCAACGTCACTAAAGAAGAGAAGGAAGTCATTGCGGAAGTGTCCCCCGTGATTACCGGCATCTCCGAGGGCGCGCTCCTTCCTAGTGGGGGCCCTCTCCGAGGGCTTACCCGCCTTAGGTGATTGTTCACACCTCAGGTCACACCTCCTGAGAACTGACGGAGGGACCAATCGGCACGTTCGGAAGGTACCAGCTCGGGTAATCACCCCTCCCTGGGCCTGGCCTTTACCAGGGGGTACGTACGTGCCCTACTTGTCTACCCGGGGCGGGGAATTACGCGTTACCCCGTCACCTGCTACGCATGATAATGCGTGGGTCGGCCTTCAGACACGCACAGGGAGGAAAGAAGAAGAATAGAGGAAGTGAAGAGAAAGAAGGAAAGAAGTGTCTCAAACGCCGAGGCGGAGACTAATGAGGAGGAGAAGAAGGCTGGGAGAGTACAAGGAGAGAAAGACAGAAACAAAGGGTAAGAAAGGAAGGAACGAAGGAAGAAAAACGACAACAAGAACCACCGTAGCTCACGAAACACGCCCGTCTCCGGGCGAAGGCATAAACCGGGAGGGAAAGTGAAGCAGCCTGGGGCAGAAGAAAGGCTGCTCCGGCTCCGGCTCGGGGCCCCGTGCGCGCCACACACGTACCCACAAAAGAACTGTGGGCCCCCTGGTGGGAATCTTCACCCTGAACTTTAATTCCTTATCCGAATTTCTCCTTGCTTTCATTTATAGCTTGCTTAATGTACAAATTGAATAACATTGGAGAAAGGCGACAACCCAGTCTTACTCCCTTCCTGACCACTGCATCCCTTTCATGCCCTTCAACTCTGACAACTGCTGTCTGGTTTTTGTACAAGCTGTAAATAACCTTACGCTCCCTATATTTTACTCCTACTTGCTTCAGAACTTAAAAGAGTTTATCCCAATCAACATTTTCAAAAGCCTTCTCCTAATCTACAAAAGCTTGATATGTAGGTTTGCCTTTCTTTAATCTATCTTCTAGGATAACCCGTAAAGTGAGTATTGCCTCCCATGTTCCTACATTTCTCCTGAACCCAAACTGATCTTCCCCAAGGTCGGCATCTACCAGCTTTTCCATCCTTCTGTAAATATTTTGTGTTAATATTTTGAAACCATGACTTATCAAACTGATGGTTCTGTAATTTTCACACCTGTCTGCGCCTGCTTTCTTTGGAATGGGGATTATTACATTTTTCTTAAAGTCTGGGGGTATTTCGCCTGTCTCATACATCCTACACACCAGTTCAAATAGTTTTGTCATTGCTGGCTCTCCCAGAGACTTTAGTAGCTCTGAGGGTATGTCATCTACTCCTGGGGCCTTGTACCAACCTAGGTCTTTCAGGGCTCTGTCAAATTCATCTCTCAGTATTGTATCTCCTATTTCATCTTCATTTACATCCTCTTTCCTTTCTACAATATTGTCTCAAAGTTCATTTCCTTCGTAGAGCCTCTCTATATACTCTTTCCACCTTTCATCTTTCCCCTTCTTTGCTGAGAACTGGCTTTCCATCTGCGTTCTTGATATTCATAGACCTGTTTTTCTTATCTCCAAATATCTCTTTTATTTTCCTATAGGCAGTATCTATTTTTCCCCTATTTATACATTCTTGCATTTGCCTTCTAGCCACTCCTGCTTAGCCATTTTGCACTTCCTGTGAATCTCATTTCTTAGTCGCCTGTACTCCATTTTGCCTGTTTCATTTACTGCATTTTTATATTTTCTCCTTTCATCGATTAAATTTAGTATGTCCTGTGATATCAAGGATTTTTTGTAGGTCTTGCCTTCCTACCTATTTTGTCCTCTGCTGCCTTCACTATTCCATCTCTCAATGCTACCCATTCCTCCTCTACTGTTTTATTTTCCACCGTTTCTGTCAATTGTTGCCTAAAGCTCCCTCGGAAATTCTCAAGAACTTCAGGTTCCTTCAGTTTATCCAGGTCCCATCTTCTTATTTTCCTACCTTTGTGCAGTTTTTTTCAGTTTCAGTCTACAATTCATGACCAATAAGTTATGGTCAGAGTTTATATCTGCCCTTGGGTATGTCTTACAGTTTAAAACCTGGTTCCGAAATCCATGTCTTACAATTATAAAATCTATCTGGTATCTCTCGGTATCTCCTGGTCCCTTCCATGTATACAACCTTCTTTTGTGATTCTTAAACCAGGTGTTTGTTATAACTAAATTATGTTCCGTGCAAAATTCTTCCAAGCGGCTACCTCTTTCATTACTTTTGCCCAGACCATATTCACCTACTATCTTATCTTCCCTTCCCTTCCCTTCCTGGTCCTACTACCGAATTCCAGTCTCCCATAACAATTAAGTTTTCCTCTCCCGTAATTGTCTGAATAATTTACTTTAGCTCCTCATATTTCTTCGATCTCATCATTGGCAGAGCTAGTTGGCATATAAACCTGTACTACTGTGGTCGGTGTTGGCTACGTATCAACCTTGACTACAATAATGTGATCACTGTGTTGCTCATAGTAGTTTACCCGCATACCTATTTTCTTATTTATTATCATTATCAGACCTATCATGTACCGGATCTAATAATTTCTGGGCAGAAGGAGCTGCCGAGCCATAAACTTGACACCCATAGCCCAATTGGGACAAGATTAGAGCCCGATAGATACGAAGGATAGTTGTTCGGTCTGCACCCCGAGATGAATGAGCAAGGAAACGTAGGGCATTAAGTTTCCTCATACAACTAATCTTTAGGTGGCGAATATGAGGCACCCAAGTAAATTTTTTGTCGAAGAGAAGACCCAGAAAACGATGCTGTACTACAACTTCCAGGCGTTGAGTCCCCAAGAACAGTTCTGGATCAGGGTGAACTGTAGTATGACGACAGAAAAGCATCGCCCTCATTTTTGACGAGGAAAACTGGAAACCATGGGACGTAGCCCACGTTGAAGCTACACAGCTGCCATCACCACACTCTCCTTCTACTACCAAGTCGGTTTGTATGTCATTTCGTGTTTTCAGGTTTCTACACCAGTGCTGTACAAGGTGTTTGCTGAAAACAAGAGATGGATACCGGGCACCAGTTAGCACATGCTCAGTCGCAATATGTATGTTGTGCGTTCTTCCACAGGGTCAGGAGCTGTGGTGCCACGCAAACCAGTTGTGCCCGCACAGGCTGCACGATCCTGTCTTGATGGGCCCAGCATTCCCGGACTAAGATTTTGTCCCAATGGAGGTAAACACACCTCCATTACAGTTGTCCCTGCCACCGCCGCAGATGCCTGCATCCCCAAGAGTGACTCCAGAGTCGTGCGTGCCCCGCCCCCCACCGGCCTGGGCCATGCACCTCAGAAGAAGATGATTTGCTTTCTCTGGGTGGAGGTGTGTGCCCTTCCCCTTGTTTCGGTGGGTTTTCCGTGGGATTGCAAGGGGTATACTGCTGCATGGAAGGAGTCTTCATCGCAGCCTCAACTACGATGCCTGTCCCACCAAAAACACCCCCGCCCAGGCCCTCAGTGCCCCCCCCCCCCGTGGCCCTCACCCCTATGCCACGACAGTGCGGAGTTCGGGGATGGGGGGTTTGTGATGTCGCACAAGTCTGAAGTGTGCACCACATACTTTCAATGTGCACTGTCATGCAAGCAGGGGACGGTGTTCTTAAGATGGCAGCTATGAGCACCTAATGCTGCAACTCCGCTTGTGGCTACTACTGAACTGTATCGGCCACTTGGCAATAGGATAGGCACTAGTAAAGACTCATCAGTAGGCAGGCTTATACTTCAGATAAACTATGTATCTGCATTCCACTAGTCTATAGCAAAAGTTAAATATTGTACTATTTCTACAAAACATATCTTGTACTAATACAGCTTAGTGTTTCTAGTGTCTGCTGCCCACTGGATGGTCACCTCAGACTCTGTACCCACACAAGCATGCATCCTACTTCCCTGTGTCCGTCTCTCTTAAGGCCCTATTACACGATACACCTGAGGTGTACGCCTATGCACCAGCGCCACAAGTGTGATTATCTGGAACTACGTACTGCTTCACGTAAACCTATTACAAGATGCACGGCGGATATTTCTTCGCGCGAATCTGACCATGCGCAGTAGACAGCAATAACACGCATGAAACACGAAGAAAACAGCTCATCTAATCGTTCATTCATACCACACAAGAACCTGAGGGAAGCTGTGATTTCCTGGAACCTCATTCATTAAATAATTTCTGTGAGCTTGGGGTTCCTATTTAATGCGAAGTTGTCATTTTTATTAAGTATTTCTTTTTTTCTTATGTAGTTAGCACAGAATTGAGTCACTATTGCTTTGAATTACAGACTCAACACTTTCGTTTTATATAAGAGTTCTAAGTTTGTGTAGGTAATGGCCAAACTACTTAGGTTATCGGTTCCTAGACTTATGCTGATGACAACATGCACACAAATGCCTGAGGGAGGACTCGTTAACTTCGGCGGGAGCGGCCGCGCAATTCGTGACATGAGCCTCAGACCGCGCGACAGCTTTATATTACGACACTACGTTGAAAATGTATATGTCTGTCTAAATTTACATTTATATAGGATTTCACACAAAGGACACAATAATGACGAGAAACAGATGTTGGGTTCGACTGTGGCCGGAAAGAAGGAAGGTAGGGGAATATACTTACAGCTAATAAAATAACTGAGTCCCGGAAATCCGCAACAAATTTGGAACTTCATGAGGAAGAACGTGACCTGTTTTGAAAAGCTGCTGTTTGTCAAGTTGTACACATATCATTGAGGAGTAAACAATTGCTGACGTAACTTATGACAAAGGGATCGTGTGGGTTATACAAACAACTTTCCTCCCAGTACGCCTGAATAATGTCTCAACGGCTCGCTGTTCCATTTCATTTCTATAAGTATGAAGCAACCAACGTAAAAACGCATTTTCTTAAACACCTAGTATAAAGGTCTGCTGGCAAACATGTTTCCTGTTTAATTAATGTATTTATGAAAATTTACTAACTGGAAAAGCGGGAAGAACCCGCAACACTGAAGTCTGAAATCACAAATCAGTTCTAACTACGAATGTCATACACAAACAACAAGCAGAAAGGTTCCTGCAGTATCCGCTTCTGCGCATGCGCAAGTTAGCGCTGCCTAGTGCGCATGCGCGGATTCACGGGAGTTTAGAACTGGTCCCTATTCAGGCACGCGGATAAAGTGTCTGCTAATAATCACAGTTCCGTGGTAGTTCCACGTGTTTCGCCGCTAGATGGCTGTCGCGCTAGACCTATACCTTTCGCGGCGGATCGTCGTGTAAAATACCGCCTTTAACTGGGCCACCGACACCTAGGTCAACCGGCGGTGACGAGACACAAAAATACCAACTGAGTAAAGAAATTAGTCGTAATTAATGAAAATGAGTAATACAGGATGTAAATATTGTCAGTTATGATACTAATTAAATTATCTGAGAGTAGACTAAAAATGCAACATTCAGGGTTTTTTATGTATTTATTGTATATATGGTAGGAACTTTATATATTCTGTAATTGATGCACAATTAATATAAAAGTTAAGATTCATTGTTATTACTAATGTTATCAATGTTGGTACAGCTGCTGCATCCTCCACAGCAGTGGGTGCTTTCTCTGCCATGACACGTAAAGTATCCCATTAATGACCTTATGTTTTGTGGAGTCTTCACCAAAAAGAATTAGACATGTCTATTAAAGGGTCCTGGACGTCTGCTGTTAAGATTTGATTGTGCAAAGAGTGTGATACTACCACTGACTTGATGTTCACAGATTCATCTTACTGCTGTATTGTGCATTCAGTGCCCATCTAAGGTGTTCTGCAATGCTGGTGCTGGCCCCAAAGCCTACTGAGGTGCACACCACCCAACAACCACAACCCCTTTTTGGGTATGCCTGGGTCTGCCTGCTCTGTGGCAATGCAGCATATCTATGGCAAAAGACATTCTGCTACTGAGTGTGGGTAGTGCTATATCCATGGTTTTCTCAGAGATGCTTTCAAAGCAAATGCCTTAGAATGTACATGAGATATGTGCCCCCACTCATAGCTCCTGTCCCTTTAAATGAGCATCTAAAGCCACTTCAACCAACACCTATCCCCCACCCCTTTCCCATTGTCATTCATACCCTTACTAACTGAGGTAACAGTGAGGAAGTTCATGTGTATGTTTGGGGGGAGGGGGGGGGGGAATGTGTTACCCTGTACAATTTTGCCTTTTGCCATCACCAGAATTATTGCTACCACAGTAGTCCACTGTTCATTCAGTTGATGCTGCCAGGCACACAGAAGATGGAAGAATCAAAATCATGCAACCTCCATCCATCACACCTACCAGAGTACACTAGCAGCATCCTCTATTCCTTGCATATGTAATGCTAGGACGGAGCCAAAGAGCTTCAAGTAACAGTCTACAGCTTCAAGTCAATGCCTTCTACTACCGTCAGTAAGTGATTGTTCTTTGGTCTGTGCCAGTGCATACAATCCAGGCTTCAGTCTTTGTGTCAGTGCATTCAGTCCAGAAGTCAGCATCAGCAAGGGATAGATCACCACTTAGATACAGATAATCATCTACTTTACTATTTAATGTTGTGGTAAAGAAAGTTAAGATTGAGTGAACTTTTTAAGATTGTGAAGAGACAGTTTTGCGTATCAAGATATTAAAATCTATTTTTGCTGAAAAGTCTATTATTCAAAAGAAAAATCTTTTCTTCTGTAATTGCAAAAGTTAAGTAAAATTATCATTAATTTTATAACTGTGTGTGCATCTGCTTCGCATTTAAGTTTCTTGCAGCTACAGTTTCTTGCCTTGTTAGTGGTCACCTCTGTTCCCAGAATCCACCCTCCGTTTCAAATGTGGTCAGAGAAATAAATTATGTTGTGGCAAGGTGGACAAAGTTTCAACTGACTAGTTTACAACATTAATATGAGAATTTCCCACTACAACCACATTAAGTGATATGATTTACTATGCATGTGCTGCAGCTGCTGTTGCAATTCAGAGAATACTCAGTTTTCCTGTATCTCGTATCCGTTTCCGACCTAGCCCGCACAATCGTGTGAGTTTGGTTTTAATAATGCTACTGCTCAACAATGCAACTTTCAGGTTTAACACTGAGCAGCGACAATAGCGGACATAGTGCTCTGTAGTGTTCACATCGAAAAGAAGCATATCGTTATAAACTTGCACAAGAAGATAGAGGTATATGCGACATAATTCCTTATATTTTATTATTTTACAACACTGCTGCCGTAGTTTAGACAGAGAATGTTTCATGTTACATATTTAGAGTGCCTAAGCAAATTTATGAAGCATCAGTTGTATGTTAGACACATTTTTATTTTGAGTAGCACGATCATGCGGGTCAGGCATAATTAGTGCCAACAATCATTCTACCCACTTGTTTTAAAAGCCTGCGATACCATAAATTTTTGCAGTAATGTCTGTCAACAAATAATACTACTTCTTGTTTTAGTACACAGAATCGCATATAATATTTATTCCTTTGGGTTTAAAAGAAGAAGTGGTGAAACTTTTATTGGATTATTCCAATTTGAGTGATGTTCTGAGTGAAGTTGAGGACGATGATGACGATTTTCAGCCAGGTACTTTGTTGCGCAATATTTTAGAGGATAGTGAGAGTTCTTATGATAGTAACACTAGTGATAATGGCAACAAAAATAAAGAAGATGAAGAAGTGTAGCAGAAATCACCTGTTTCTTGTACAGGCAGGAGGCTTCTGATCCAGAAAAAACAGTTTACATCCAAACCACCTCCAAAGGATTCTACTACAATTCAGGTTAGTGTTGATGATAAATCAGTATCAAAAATGCCCAAAATATTAAATTTCTTATAATCTTTTACTATATAGTGCCATAAAAACTGATTTTGGGCATAAATATCTTGAAATAGATTTTCCATATGTTGTAAGGAATTACAACCAGCACATGGGAGGGGTTGACATTTGTGACCAACAAATGGAATGTTACAGAACATGGTTTAAAACAAGGAAATGGGCTCTAAAATTAATTCTTCACTTGCTTGATTTAAGCACTGTCAATAGTTGGCTGCAGTGTAGA
This sequence comes from Locusta migratoria, assembly GCA_026315105.1. Taxonomy (NCBI): domain Eukaryota; kingdom Metazoa; phylum Arthropoda; class Insecta; order Orthoptera; family Acrididae; genus Locusta; species Locusta migratoria. Next base: position 499,935,363 of record CM048747.1, read on the forward strand.
GAAGACTGCAGGGAGAACAAAATTCCAAAAAAAGGTATTTTGGAATTACTGAAGTTCAGAATGGCCATTGGGCAAGCATTGATAACAACGCTAGAAAAGAAGTCAATCAGAAAGTCAAGATGTTGATGAAACTGTGCCAAGAAAAAACTGAAAATTTATGCATCATCCGCAAAACCAGTTGCTGACAAGCGTTACGACGGTTATGACCACTGGCCCTGTGTGAATGACATATCACCAAGATGCTGCAGGTTTGAACAATGTAACAGCAGGACAAAGACACGGTGCTTGAAGTATGACCAATATTTGTGCATGTCTAAAAGAAAAAGATTGTTTTTGTTTGTTTGTGTGTGTGTGTGTGTGTGTGTGTGTGTGTGTGTGTGTGTGTTTATATATATAGATGAAGTTTACTAACCAGGTGAAGGAGCACAGGTATGTGACAGAAAACATAATAAAACAAAAAAAAAACACACACACACACAAAAGCAAGCTTTCGCAACCTTGTTGTTTCTTCAGGCAGAGTAGGGAAGGAGAGGGAATAGGAAAGGATTTGGGCGAGGAGCCATTCCAATCCCGGGAGAGGAGAGACTTACCTTTGGGGAAAAAGGATAGGTAAACAAACACACACATCCACACACATATACATGCGCCACATGCACACACAGAAAGGCAGACATATGCAAAATGCAAAGAAGTTGGACAGAGATGCCAGTCGAGGCAGAGGCTCTGTCCGGAGATTGGAGTCAAAGATGTTGTAGAATGGTGGGTGGGAATTTAAAACTAATGAAGGTTGAGACCAGGTGGGCAACGGGAAGAGAGAATATTCTGAATGGCAAGTTCCCATCTTTGTAGTTCTGAAAGATTGGTGTTGGTGGGAAGTATCCAGATAACCCAGACAGTGTAACACTGTGGCAAGATGTGCTGGCCGTGCACCAAGGCATGTTTGCTATTTTGAAGTTAAATTATTAGTAGGCCTATATAGGACAAGGCAGTGAATTAAAATTTGTGCTGGTATTCATAACCAGATCATCTGCTTACTAGGCATATGTTTCATCTACCCAGTCGCCCTGGAATTAATTAAAATGACTTGACACAAATTTTAATTCAATGCTTATATATAGACTGTTGTGATGTCATTTGGATATGTCCGAAAGAACAGACACCACAACAATTAAATATAAGTATTTATACGCAATGATGGCTTATGGTTTACCTACTTCACTGCAGATGTGGTAATAATGTTCAACCTCGTACAGGGATTCAAAATGGCAAGTAGAAGAGGGCATGGACAATTAGAGCACTACTGCCCTACCATGCGACTTGTGGGAATTTGAGACAGACAGAGGCATGCATCTGTAGCCAAGTGGTTAAGGCAACTGCTGACTCAAAGCAGGAGACCTGTGTTAGAATCCTAGGCCAGCTCAGATTTTCACTTGTCACCATTGAGTTATTTCAATACCCTAATAAAGCTAAAGTCATTTATTTTCTTCCTCATCCTCCTCCTCCTCATCAATAAAATATTTTTTAATTCAATGCCTCACCCTATACCCATTACCTGAGATAATACTGAGATTGGATCTCTTTCTGATCTGATTTGGTACCTCCATCAGAATCTCCAAAAAATATATTTTAGCCCAGACATGCCACTCAGTTATTTGCAATATGATATTTTCATAGAAAACCCTTAAAGGATCTGAATTCAACCTCTTTCATCTCAGTATATATACTCCAGCAAGGGAACTATAGTTTATGAAAGGGCTCACTCAGCCCCATATGTTGGTTATGTTACGCCCATGTGCCCAAGAATTATTTGCCAGCCCCCCCTACCCCTCGCACCCTCCCCTAACAACAAACTTTAGCAGTTCCAAAGAACTTTTGCAGCAAAATAGTAAACCGATTAAAAACCAGTTACTGTCTATATTATTTAAAAAGAAAAAAAAAAGAAATTTAAAAAAATACTGTGGAAAACTATGGCAAATGATATTGAATTCCAGAGTAGAAAGTTTGGTTGCAGCAATCATGTCCAGATTTTATTATGGAGACAGCCAGACATAATTTTATTGAGTGCGCATGCACACACACACACACACACACACACACACACACACACAAAGGATAACTCAGTAGGGAAAAAAATTAGAATTTGGAACAGAATGTCAGTAGATCCAGGCTTTCTTCTTGTCAGCAAACAGGTTTCTCACACTCTCCAATTCCAATTTCACAGTGAGATAGTTCTCTATTGCAAGTATAGGCTGGTGATTCAAACATTCCAAGAACTGAGAAGGATCTTTCAGCAGTTCGTTGCAGGTATTCTCAGATAAATTTGAAGAGCAATACTGGTGTTTGGATAAATATCAAAGAGATATTTCTCTCTCAACATTTTGTTTAAAACAGCTAAAGAAGGTCTGTTGTCCATTCACACAACTAGAACTCAAAAAGCTTTGGAGATGGACACATTCTGTTCCAAAAGAGTCTTCTATATCCACTGAGTAAACATGGTGCACCTCTTTTGCAGCATTATACACTTCATCTGGGTCCATTTTCATCAAAGTGGTTAAGAATGAGAACTTTTCAGAAAACTCTTTGTAGACACCAAGACGCTTATTGAGCTCTGTGCAATATATCTATATCAAATATAATTAAATAATTGGCTTTCAATATGTAATCATCATTTTTGCAACAGACAGCCATTTTCGGTCTCAGAATTGGAGTAATCAAAGATCTTCTTTTGTTTTTCAGACAATTTTCTTTAGTTTTATTCCATCTTACAAGTTGTGTTGATTCCAGTTCTCTCCACCAGCAATTTTTACACTTCAAAAGTCATACCGTTTATGAAAGAAGTGAAGTATAAATTTTCACTAATGCATATATGTCAACTTTTAACTGCAGTGTTGTGCGCAGTGTATTGAAACGTTCCAAAATACTCTCCCACATGGTAGTCATGAATGCAATGTCTTCAGAGTTAAGTTTCTCAGTATTCACTTTGCCTCTGATTTAATCATAGCTTTCAATTAATGATGAAAATTCTTCTCAGAGATGATAAATATTGTTGAAACGAGATAGAATGGCTGGCCAGTACTTACCTTTGTGCTGTACCACCGATAGTAACACAAATGAAGAAACAGAAAAAAGGGGACAAAAAGGACAAGCTTTCGGAACACAGTTCCTTCATCAGGTGGGAGAGAAGGGAAGAAGAAAGGATGGGAACAGAAGGGAAAGGTAGTTCACGACCTAGGTCATGAAGGTGGTGGTTCCTGATGAAGGAACTGTGTTCCCAAAGCTTGTCCTTTTTGTCCCCTTTTTTTCTGTTTCTTCATTTGTGTTACTATCGGCGGTACAGCACAAAGGTAAGTACTGGCAGTCATTCTATCTCGTTTCAACAATATTAATCATAGCTTTTTCACTTTTCTCTTCAGAGATGAACTTGAGAGCTTTATTCACTGCATCCCAATTAGCATTTATGCTTTCGCAGGCATCTTCTCAAGATAACCATCTTATACTGCAAAGAGACTTTAAACTCAAGTATCCATCTTCAAAAATTGACTGTAGAGTTCTCCAGCATTCAGCAGACGCCAAAAGTAAATAATTTTAAATTGTCTTTAACAGGTCAAAAACGTTGCAGCCATTTTGCAGCATGTGGCTGCACCCCATCTTACCAGATTCAAGGAATGAGTGGAGCAAGTGTTGAAAAATGCCGAGGGATTGAATGACTTGATACGGGTCTGTAGGCCAGCATAAATTCCCACCATATATGCTGCATTACTGCATTATCATAACTTTGGCCATGACAATTGCTTAAATATAATCCATGGGAGTTAAAGGAACGTAAATACTACATATGTCAATTCTTCCCCAGTATGCCCAGCATTTTTCATAAATTGTACAAACCGCTCTTGTGGGACACCATCTTTATTCACATACCTTATAATGAAACTTAACTGATCAAAGTGTGAAATATCAGAGCTAGAAACCACTATCGGCGGTACAGCACAAAGGTAAGTACTGGCAGTCATTCTATCTCGTTTCAACAATATTAATCATAGCTTTTTCACTTTTCTCTTCAGAGATGAACTTGAGAGCTTTATTCACTGCATCCCAATTAGCATTTATGCTTTTGCAGGCATCTTCTCAAGATAACCATCTTATACTGCAAAGAGACTTTAAACTCAAGTATCCATCTTCAAAAATTGACTGTAGAGTTCTCCAGCATTCAGCAGACGCCAAAAGTAAATAATTTTAAATTGTCTTTAACAGGTCAAAAACGTTGCAGCCATTTTGCAGCATGTGGCTGCACCCCATCTTACCAGATTCAAGGAATGAGTGGAGCAAGTGTTGAAAAATGCCGAGGGATTGAATGACTTGATACGGGTCTGTAGGCCAGCATAAATTCCCACCATATATGCTGCATTACTGCATTATCATAACTTTGGCCATGACAATTGCTTAAATATAATCCATGGGAGTTAAAGGAACGTAAATACTACATATGTCAATTCTTCCCCAGTATGCCCAGCATTTTTCATAAATTGTACAAACCGCTCTTGTGGGACACCATCTTTATTCACATACCTTATAATGAAACTTAACTGATCAAAGTGTGAAATATCAGAGCTAGAAACCACAACAATGGAAAAATATTTTGCATCACCTATCTCCTTTATGATCTCTTCTATGACAGTCCTTCCCCATATTTATTATTTCTTCATAGGTGTTAAATGATAAATAAGAGGTATTTCCTTTACCTGGGTTTGCATATTTAGCTATGTGACCTGCTAAGAATTGATCAAATTCAGCTATCAGCTCCAAACACATCACAGCATTACCATTCTACTACAAGGAACTAAATTGTTCATCTCCACAAAATAGCAATCCCTTTGAAGAAAGTGTTTTTAACTACAGCCACTACCATCTGTAGTACATTTCTCCAGTACTACTTCTTTTAACTGAGAAACCAATTGTTTAACAAGTCTACATAGAGTATTTCCCCTCTCTTTGAAACTTATAAGGCAGTCAAGATGTCCACTGGAATTTTCGTGTTCAGTTACCCTTTGATTAGTGTGTTTCCAATCACTAAAGCCACTTGTACAGAACTGGTATGAACATCCTTTTGTGTCCCAACTTCGTCGCCGCTTTTGTGTCCCAGCCTCGTCGTAGGTGTCGGTGGCCGAGTGGATGAGACCGACACAGGAACAAAAATAGCACGCTGGTGCAGGTACGGAGGGGAGCAGCCAGAAACTATAAACACTAGAGTAAATTAGAAAGATTTATATATTGCACAGAATGTAACAATACTTAACTTTTACATAGTACCACAGAATGTTGATACATAGTTCTTAGAGGCCTGCCTAGTGCCTGTACGATAGCAAAGTCTTCACTGGTGCCTATCTTACTACGAAGGTCCTAACTGGTTGCTATCTCAGTCCGAAGTGCTATGTCTTTCCGTGGTGGCCACGAGCGGGGTTCCAGCAGAGGGCGCTCGTGGCTGTCGTCGGAAGAACGCCGCGCCGTGCATGCATGGCGGCGCGCGGCGAAAGTAGGTGGCGCGCACTTTGTACTTGTGCGACACCACACCCCTCCCCCCCAAACCGCCGCGCCGTCGTGGCGTAGGGCTGAGGGCCACGGCGACGGCACTGGGAGGAGGGCCTGGGCGGGGGCGTTACTGGTGGGACGGGCGTCGTAGCTGAGGCTGGGATCGAGACGCCGTCCGCGCCCCGGCATCCGCCTTGCGATCCTCCAGGGAACCAACCGAAACCTGGGGAAGGGCGCACCCCCCCGCCCAGAGGGAGCAGGTCATCTTCTTCTGAGGTGCGTGGCCCAGGCGGCGGCGGCACGCACGGTCCCGAAGTCCCTCTCGGTGACGCTGTCATCTGCGGCGGCGACAGCGGCGGCGTCGCGTCGATCTCCATCGGGACGATCTCGTAGTCCGGGGACGAACGATGTGGTTGTGCTCCCTGGCGGTGAACTGGGTCTGGAATCAAGAAACCCGAGACAGGATCGCGCGGCCTGTGCAAGCGCAATTGGTTTGCGTGGCGCCGCAGCTCCGACCCTGTGGAAGAACGTACAACATACATATTGCGACCGAGCGCGCGCTGAATGATGCCCGGCATCCATAGTTTCTTCTTGTTTCCAGCAAACACCCTGTACAGCACCGGCGTGGAAACCTGAAAACGCGAAGCGCCATACGAACCGACTCGGTGCGTGGGAGGCTGCAGCAGGTGAAGGAGAGTGCGGTGACGGCGGCCGTGTAGCAGCTCGGCAGGAGACGGGCCGTCACGTGGCATGCATCGATACGTAGACAGGAAAATTTGAAGAGCATGCTGCCTGGAGTGCTGACCTTTCATCTTCTCCATGTGAGACTTGAATGTTCGAACGAAACGTTCTGCTTCACCATTAGACTGAGGGTGAAAAGGTGCAGTGGTAATATGCTGAATGCCATTCACACGACAAAACTGTTGAAATTCCGCACTAACAAACTGAGGTCCATTGTCACTGACGATAGTTTCAGGCAAGCCTTCGATGCAAAACACTGATGTTAAGGCACTGATTGTACTAGAAGCTGTCGTTGAGTTCATGGCAATCACAAAAGGAAACTTGCTGAAAGCGTCTACAACGATTAACCATCGCGTATTCCAGAAAGGTCCGGCAAAGTCAATGTGTAAACGTTGCCATGGTCCCTTGGGGCGTGGCCAGTCTGAAAAACGTTGCGGAGGAGCCGCCCGATGCTCCCCACAAACAGTACACTGTGACGTCATGTTCTCTATCTGAGCGTCCATTCCAACCCAGGTACAATGACGTCTGGCCAGTTGCTTTGTCCTAACAATACCCCAATGTCCTTCATGCAGGAGGCGTAACAATTCTCGTTGCAGGGAACAGGGAACTATCACTCTTGTTTGGTCGTTGTCCGTATGTAACAACAGAACACCCTGACTTAAAGACAATGCATGACGTTGTGCAAAATAACGTCGAACCAGAGGCCGATCAATGTCTTTGGCTCTGGCAGGCCACCCAGAGCGAACAAAACGTGCTACCACACTTAGGTCTGCATCCGCAGCTGTTTCCTGTGCAACCCGACGAGAGTTTAAAGGAAAGTCTGCGACAGTGGAAGCATCTCTGGAGTCTATCTGACAACATGCCATTTCTGAAGAATCAAATGATACATCCTGGCCAACCGGAAGTCGGGAAAGTGTGTCCGCGTTGGCATGTTTAGTGGTAGGTCGGTACAAAATCTCATACTGATAATTTGACAATATCAAGGACCATCTCTGAAGCTTTTGTGCCGTTCGTGGCGGAATTGGCTTTGTGGGTGAGAACAACGACGTGAGAGGCTTGTGGTCTGTCAACAAATAGAATTTTCTGCCATACAGATAATGATGAAACTTTGTGACGCCGTAAATGATTGCTAAGGCCTCCTTTTCTATCTGACTGTAATTCTGTTGCGTTGGCGTCAGTAGCTTGGATGCAAAGGCAATAGGACGATCGTGAGATCCAATGCGATGTGAGATTATCGCGCCCAGACCGTACGATGAGGCGTCAACTGCTAACACTACAGGCTTCTGTGGGTCAAAGGGAATCAAACATGCATCACTGAGTAGTGCAGACTTTAGTTTGTCAAAGGCAACCTGACACTCTTTAGACCATACAAAAGGAACATTCTTCCTACGTAAGTGATGCAGTGGAGCTGCAATCTGAGAGGCATTGGGAATAAATCTGAAATAATAGTTAAGCTTTCCCATCATGCTTGCAATTCATGCACATTCTTAGGAGGAGGCAAGTCTTTGATTGCTCGAAGATGTGACTGTAAGGGATGAATTCCTTGGGCATTAATCACATGGCCTAGGTACTCTATTTCAGTTTGAAAAAACGAACACTTTGCTTTATTGCAACGTAGACCTGCTGCAGTCAAAACTTTGAAAAGGCACTCCAGGTTTGCTAAATGTTCTTCAACTGTACGTCCGGATACCACAATATCATCTAAATAGTTCGAGCAACACGGTACAGAAACTGTCAGCTGTTCCAAAAAACGCTGAAAAATAGCGGGAGCGGAAGAACTGCCAAAGGGTAGGCGTTGAAATTGAAAAAGGCCCATGTGAGTATTAATGACGAAAAACTTTTTTGACTCGTCATCAAGTGGAATCTGTAAGTATGCCTCTGCTAAATCAATCTTGGAAAAGAAGCGAGACTGTCCTAATTTGTCCATCAGTTCCTCAGGTCTGGGCAGAGGGTAAGTGTCTACAATTGTTTGACTGTTCACTGTTGATTTGAAGTCCGCACAGAGACGAAGTTTTCCTGACGGCTTGGGTATAATTACTAAAGGCGAGGCCCACTGACTCGCAGAAACAGGAGAAATCACCCCACTGTCTTGCCAACCTTTAAGTTCGTCTGCAACTCTATCACGAATTGCGATAGGCACCGGTCTAGCTTTACGAAATTTTGGAATTGCAGATACTTTTAAAGTTACATGTGCCACGAAGTCTTTTGCACAACCTAGTTCCGGCGAAAACAAGTCACTATATTTGTCACACAATGCATTGATTTTATCCTGAGGCACTATTGACGAAATTTGAAGCACATCTCTTTGAATTGATAAACCAAACAAGTCAAAAGCATCTAGTCCAAAAATGTTCTGTGTCGATTTGGCCTGAAGAACTACAAAAGCAACTGTTTTTGTAACACCTTGAAAAGAGGCAGGCAGGCTACACGTTCCTAGCACGGGAATATTTTGACCTGTGTACGCTGTTAGCACTTGCTGTGACGGCGACAATTTTGGCGAACCCAGAAGTTCATAAGTATCGTTATTTATTAATGTGACAGCGGAACCAGTATCAAGCTGAAATTGCACAGTCTTATTTTCTATGGAGAGATTTACAAAAAGTTTGTGCTTCTGGCGCACGACAGGTGCGCGAAGGTGGGCAACGTCTGCTACGGTTTGTTTACTGCGTATGCGCGGGCCGCGTAGTGAAGGAAGCGGCGCAGACTTGGCACGCAGCGGATTAACAACATTGGCACTAGATGGCACTACCGCCGGATCGGCGTCCGCGCAATGCGAGGCTACTCCAGATTTACTAACTACTGCACTACACTTTTGAGTAGCTACTTGATGTCTACTGTCACTAGCTACACAGTACTGGGCACTATTACAAGGAGCAGTTGCAGAAGGCACTATTTTCACTACAGGAATGCACTGTTCATAGTCATTTTGCTTGTCCCGAACCCTTTTCCGTTGCACTCTTTTACGCGCTCGTCGGCGCTTGCTACGTGGTGCACTATATAGTTTTGCAATAGGTGCAGAAGAACTTTCTAGTAATTGAGAACCAACTAAAGCACTGTTCAATTCCACAGCGTCTATAACATTTACTGTATGCACTGCTCTCGCACTTTGCGAAGCACTGTTTCTAACGGTACCGTTCTTTGAGTTTTTAATTTGCATACACACAGACTGTACATGTCCCGATTTGCCACATTGATAACAGGTTGCGTTGCGACTTGGGCACTGTGCACGTTTGTGGCGAGATACACACTGGGGGCAAGACTTACGTACATTTTTCTGAAATGAGCGTTGGCGCCCGTTATTCAAATTACTTTGTCTAACACGACGGGGCGACCTTTGTGTCGCACTTTTACACTGGCTACTGTTCACTGTCTGTTCAGCACGGCCGATAGAGAAATAAGAATCACTAGGACTACACTGAGAACTACGGCTAGGAAAGCGTCCGTTGCGGCGCACTGAGTTAACACTGTGGCTTTGCATTTCTACATCTGCTAAGTCAAAAGTATCATGCGCTTCTATAAGCTGCAGTACACTGTCTAATGAAGGGTCAGATTGTTTTAGAATTGCTGCCCTAATTCTGGGGTCCTGAATATTCTGCGTAATCGCATCCCTCAACATCACGTCACTATACGAAAGTCCACAAGAGCAAGTAAATTTACATTTGCGGGTTAAGCCCTTCAATTCCGTAATCCACTCTTGGTGTGACTGCTGCGGTAATTTTTTAAGTCTGAAAAATCGGTACCGTGCAGCGGCTACAAGAACTTTCATAATGAGCATTTAGTGCCTCTACTATTTGGTCAAAGTCTACATCACGCGGAGATGCTTGCGGGAATAGTTTCTGCAGTAAGACGAAGGTTTGAAGGCCCACCACGGACAATAAAAGATGCTTAACAGTCTGACCTGTAAGTTGATGAGCCGCGACGAGTTCTTGAAACTGTGCGAAGTAGTCGCTCCATTCTTCCTCACGTTCGTTGTACTGGCGAAACGTAGGAAGCGTTGCGGCGGCAGGTGTGGGCTGCTGAAGCGGCGGCTGTTGTTGTTGGTTAGCTGCTTGCGCTGTGAGCTGGGTCACAGCCTGCAGTAGTTGTGTTATTTGCGCCAACTGTAACTGAATAATTTCCATTAAGTTTGGGTTCGGGGTAGTGGCCATGCTGACCGATTAGGCGCCGCGCATACAAGTAAATTATAACAAAACACAAATGCAATATGAAAGAGGACACTCTGAAACAAAAAAGTCCACAAAACACGCAACTGAATATGTTCCCCCAAAATTCTTATAATAAGGGTGGGTGGGCGGGAGCAATTTCTGCGTGCTCGACTGCTGCTGTCTGGCTGCTGCAAGCGGGCTGATCCAAGGTTCGTCTATCCCATCCTCGTCGCCACTTTTGTGTCCCAACTTCGTCGCCGCTTTTGTGTCCCATCCTCGTCGTAGGTGTCGGTGGCCGAGTGGATGAGACCGACACAGGAACAAAAATAGCACGCTGGTGCAGGTACGGAGGGGAGCAGCCAGAAACTATAAACACTAGAGTAAATTAGAAAGATTTATATATTGCACAGAATGTAACAATACTTAACTTTTACGTAGTACCGCAGAATGTTGATACGTAGTTGTTAGAGGCCTGCCTAGTGCCTGTACGATAGCAAAGTCTTCACTGGTGCCTATCTTATTACGAAGGTCCTAACTGGTTGCTATCTCAGTCCGAAGTGCTATGTCTTTCCGTGGTGGCCACGAGCGGGGTTCCAGCAGAGGGCGCTCGTGGCTGTCGTCGGAAGAACGCCGCGCCGTGCATGCATGGCGGCGCGCGGCGAAAGTAGGTGGCGCGCACTTTGTACTTGTGCGACACCACACATCCAAACAGTTTACATGGTGCACAGTAAGTGACTCTTGACTGGTAGAGTAAATCAAGTAATCACGTTGCATGTCGTCTCCCTTTAACAATTTCCTTTCAAACAAATTCTTGGACAGTAATCTTCCTTTATCCGGATATGATCGCTCTGACTTTACAAAATCTCAGTCTCTATCTTGATTAATTCCAGGTTGTATTATGTAATCTCATGTTTTTTCACTGATTTTCCAAAAGAACAGATCTTTATCAACCACAAAGTGTGACGCAACTTCCTCAAGTCTTAACTCTGGTTCATTTGCTGTGAAAATGTTCATGTGTTGGTTATCAATTTTAGATACACTAACAACAAGCTTTTCACCACAATTGTCACTGCACTGTGAATCATTTATAGGTTCAAAGTTCTCTGTTGAGAAAAACTGGCAGCTACAGAATGTAATTCTCTGTTCACAAAAAAGTGTTTAATTTTGGCATTTGATTTAGGCTAATACTTCCTTTTCCCTCCTCCTCTTTTGTTCATGTAATTTTCTGTAGCATGCGTTGCTGAGAGGTTTCCTACCATCCATATTGATGTATACCTTATATTATAATATAATCACACACAAACAATAATAAATCCACCCTCATGGTCCACGACTGTCTATACACAAATTATAAATGTGTGTGTTCTCTGCTCACACTGCTGGTTTGTTCCTTGTGTCTGTGTGGTGCCATTCAGTCCACACCATTGTAATTGCCTAATGGGACATCTGTGCATGGCCAATTTCTGGCACCGCGAGCTATTTCTGCCATTACCTGCCCTGTACTGTCATCCATGGCTGTGGGTACAGCTGCCACAGTGTCAATTGCATAATGTGCTCAACTCCATTTGTATACCGACAATTTCCTTTTCAGTATAGGGGCCCCTAAGCTGTCAATAATATTGTACAGTATTTATAATTGTAGTTACAGTATCTTTGACCAGCTGCAGTTAAATTTGAAGGTTGTGCAATATATTGACAGATCTACTGCTTTTAGATTTTACTGAGCCAACTGATTAGATCATATAGTCTCTGGAACCACTTTTTGTTGGTTATTCCTCCTCCATTTACTCTTTAATTCATAATGAAACAGATACTAAATTGGTGACACTGTGCCTAAGTGTATGATTCTAGTATTTGCAGCAGTAAATAATTATAAAAATAATTGTTTTTAAGTGATTGTTTGCAAGAACTTGCACATGTTAAATTAGACTTAAAATACATCCTGTAGACACGAGAAGAAGACTTTACACCATGTTATCTTATTTAATACTGCATTAACATTTCTACTAATGTACACTTATACGGTATTTATAACAGGAAACTTAAAAATAACTTAAACTTCTAATTACCAATTCTATTTCTGAGAAAGATAGGTTGCTTTCAGTGGCCGTTATGGCTGTCACAGTTGAAGAGGAGAAAAAAATAAAACACCACACACACACACACACACACACACACACACACACGACTTCCGTCTCCGAGATCTGCAGCCAGTTTGTGGGACTAAGTACGGCCCAGGTGAGAGCAACTAGTGGTGGCAATAAGGATGTGGAAAAGAGAGAAGCAGGAGGGGAGGGTGGAGATGCACGGAAGGGGTGGAGGAATACGCCAGTGCTGTCTTACAGACAGGGCGGAAGGAAGGGAAGGGACTGGAATGTGTGGCAGGATGGGGGACGTACTTAAGGATAGAATGGCGCAGGGAAAGGGGGGGGGAAGGGTGGTGAGGGTAGGAACTAGAGAATATTTAGGCCTGGGGGATTATGGGAGTGTAGGATATATTGTATGAAGAGTTAGCACCTGCACAATTCAGAAAAGCTGGTGTTTGTGTGGAGAATCCATATGGCACATGCTGTGGAGCAGTCATTGAAGTGAGCCACATTATGCAGGGCTGCATGCTCTGCAACAGGATGGTCTAGCTGTCTCCTGGCCACAGTTTGACGGTGGTCATTCATCTAGATAGTCAGCCTGTTGTTGATCATGTCCATGTAGAAAGCTGTATAGTGGTTGTAGCTGAGTTTGTAGATAACATGACTGCTTTCACAGGTTGCCCTGTTTTTTATGGGACAGGAAACACCTGTGATGGTGGTGGTGGTGGTGGGATGGAAGATAGGTTTTGCATCTGGGTCTATTACAGGCATTTCAGCCATGGGTTAAGAGCTGGGAGCAGGAATGGAGTACAGATGGACAAGGACATTAGATAGTTTGGTGGGTGATGGGATACCACTGTAGGGGGGTGGTGAGGATATTGGTAGCGTATTTCTCATATCAGAGCAGGTTTAAAGGTAGTCAAAACCCTGGCAGAGAATGTGGTTTAACTGCTCGAGTCCTGGGTGGTACAGGGTCACAAGAGGGGTGCTCCTTTGTGGCCAGACGGTGGGTGTAGGGGAGGTGGTGGGTGACTGGACTTACAAAGCCCTCTAGATTTGTTTCTGGAGGGTAATTGTCATCAGTGAAGGCCTCAGTGAGGTGCTGGCATATTTGGAAAGGGATTTATTGTTATTGTATATGTGACAGCCATGGGTGGCTATGCTGTATGAATGGGACTTTTTGGTGTGGAATGGGTGGCAGCTATCAAAATGGAGGTATTGTTGATGGTTGGTAGATTTGATGTGGATGGAGGTACTGATAAGGCCATCTTTGAGGCGTAGGTCAACATCAAGGAAAGTGGCTCATTGGGTTGAGTACGACCAGGTGAAGTGCATGAAGTGCATAGAGGAGAAGATGTTGAGGTTTTGAAGGAATGTGGATAGTGTGTCCTCACTTTCAGTCCAGATTATGAAGTTATCATTAATGAATCTGAATCAGATGAGGGGTTTGGGATTCTGGGTGGTCAGGAAGGATTCCTCTAGATGGCCCATGAAAAGGTTGACATAGGAAGGTGCCATACAGGTGCCCATGGCTAACCTGCGAATTTGTTTATAGGTGATGCCTTCAAAGGAAAATGTCTCTGTGTGTCTCTTAGTACTACATTTATGCTTTAGTCAGTAATTGATCAAGTTCGTATGATTTCTGTTTTTAGGATGGGTGAGAAGTGTGTGACATGCCATAGGATCATTAGTTTGGGGGTGTGGTGTAGTAGTTGCATAGTTTCCTTCAATGAAATTGATGTTGTGGCATGAGAAATGTGGACATAAATGAGTCTCACCAGTGGTTTTGTAGTAACTGCACTAGAGATAGTAAAATAGTGCAAAAATGGGATAATTTCAGATCTTCAAGCTGAATTAGGTAAGGCAAGGGAGAATCGGTACACATTAAAGAGGGAAGAGGGTAAACAGAGGTGGGAAGTGACAACAGGTGATGAGGGAACAGGCATAGCCTTCTGTAGCTGAAGCTGTAGAAAGGGCACAACAAACTTTCAAGGAGAGCTTGAAAAAAGATAGGGAAATTTGTAAAGAGATAGTAATTTTTGTTGTTAGGTAGAGGTGTAGATCAACTAACTACTAGAGCTAACTACAGAGTATCAGGTCACAAAAAGTTTAAAACCTAATGCAGGCTTTGGTCAGGTAACAGAGGATATAGGTTCTTTATGCAAACATTTCACAAAAGGAGGATACCTAGGATACTGTGATTATAGTGGATGGTCCAGGAAATAGAACTGACAGACTCTGAATATTCCAATAGTGTGTAACTTGATGAAGATAACATCAGCAATGAAGCAAACTAGTGTGGGATAAGTGCCTGTTTTGTGACACCATCATCAGCCTCATTTAAACTCTTCTATCAGGAGAATAAACGTGGCAGTGGAGCGGCTGCTATATCTGATATAGGGTCCCATATTAGTTTGGAGTGGAGAGTGGAGGAGAGTGGAGAGGGGACAGGGGAGAGTGGAGAGGGGGGAGGGGAGTGGGGGAGAGGGGAGAGGGGGGAGGGGAGTGGGGGGGAGGGGAGTGGGGGGAGGGGAGTGGGGGGAGGGGATTGGGGGGATGGGAAAACTGTCTGGGTTGACTGCAGTCACAAATGGTAAAATACCAGTGATTACAGGTGTCAAAGGGATGTCTTTTTTTTTTAGCATGGTGGGGGGGGGGGAGGAGTAGAATAGGTTTTAAGAGAGGTAGGAATTCACATTTAGTTTGAGAAAACAGATAAACCTGTTGGCAGATTTTAATATACAGCCTCAAAGCAAACAATATTTTACAGAACAGGAAGGAGAAAAGAAATCTTGGTTGCTGGTGACTAATACATTCTTATGCTATCTTTCAGTGAACATTTATTGCAGTTAGTAACAATGTGCAAAACCATGATCTCCAAACCTTTAAAAAGAAAAAGCAAACCCTGGTTTCATGCAAAGGAAAGCAGCATTGAAGAAACTACACATTTGGAGGCTGCTCAATACAGAGGAAATGTTCAAATGTTTGTTAAGCTTATCGGATTTAACTGCAGGATCATCAGTCCCAAAACTTATGAACTAAAGACAACACAAACATCCATGCCCAAGGGAGGATTCGAACCTCTGGTGTGGGAGGCCACGCGATCCGTAACGTGGCACTCCAGACCGCTCGGCTATTCTCGCGTGGCTCAATACTTAAGGACATTTTAAATTGTGTACCCTGTAAGTTCCATTCTTTATACAAGCTGTACAAAAAGTCCAATCACTTCCCAAGTGATTGCTATTTCTTGTTTCAGGTGATATTGACTAGTGACGAGAATGACTATTGAATCTAAACACCCAGGAAATATAACTCGTGAGTGCATGGGTTCATGAGCAATCTCATCCACTGGGAAAACAGAGATTTTTTAATTTATACAATACATTTAATAAGGTTGCATCACCGAAACAACAATAGTATGTCAGGAGAAGAAGCTGTTTGAAACTAGTCCCATAAAAGGCAGACCACATTTTGGAAGACCAAAAAGAAGAGCAGACACATGTTAAAGCAGAAGTCGCTATGCAAGCAATGATTTTATAGTGACATAAGCAAATAGACTTAAAATGGTTCAGACCTTTATTTGAGAATGAACTGAATGACCGTGACTTGAAGAATTGACTTGACATGTGTGGGAGGTTACTGGAGGTGTTTGACATAATTCCCTACTGTAAAAATGTTGTGTACTCAGACGAGTGTGCCATGTATCATAGTGCAAAAGATATACCTGTCTATTTCTGTATTTCTAACCTGTACCTCTTTGAGGAATTGGAAATCATACCACCCCACATCATGATATGGGCTGCAACGTGTACTTCACATCTGATTGGTTCATTTTTCCTCGAAAATCTTGAAACTCATGCTGCCAAGGTAGTGAATCAGGGTATTTATCTCCCAATGCTATGTGACTGGTTTGTACTGGAAACAGAATTTTTGGGACTTATTATCATATCTGGTTCCAACACAGTGGACTGCCAGTGCATTTTGCAGTAGGCTATGTGTAAGAAAATACCTTACCATAGTGTTCAGAGACAGATTGGCTGGAAGTGGATCACTACCTTTGGAATGCCACCCTTGCCACCTTTCCCCCACTGAAAGTAAGGCATTATGATATCAAACAGAAAGTTGCCAAAAATCCTTATCAGACAACGAGTACTTCATAAACGCTGTGTGTAATGCATTTGCTTCTATCATATCAGCAATGCTATGACAAATACCACACCCACCCAGAGGCAAATAATTTTGTCCACAGATCACCTGGAGTAAACACTGGCAATATGCTGGTACACTCATCTCATAAGATACATGCCGTTGAAAGAATATTTCGCATGAATGCAAGTAATATAGAAAGTGATAATGGGACTTTTGGAACATGGTATAAACACCTATATTTGTGGCTCGCTGGAAAAGCAACCAATGTTAAAAATCTATTTTACAAGAACTGTGTGTTAAAAAAACGTTCGACATTAATATTTTTGATTCAGCAGTTTCATATTTGCCAGTAAAAATATTCAATTATGTGTGCCTTTCTGCAGCTCATTGGATGTGGTGAGTAGCAATCTATCTGCTGTAAGGCACACACACAGCCGATAACATACGTCGGAAGTCGGCCGCGAGAGTGCGCCGCGGGAAAATGCGGCAAACGCCAGAGCACGCCACGGGCGGGTCAATGACCCAAACAGTGCGGTGTTGTGCTCTGCGCGCAGTGTGTTGTTTACGAGGTACGAGCTCACTTCGCGGGTACTCGTACAGCCAGTGCACGCCAGTGTTCTGTGTAGCAGTGAGAGAGTTGTTTTCCGTGACTACAACATTGGCGACGAGTGCGGTATTTTTTTGTTTTCCTCCGCGCGTTTTCCGTCTGAAGTGGTTGTTCGTCTTACACAATGTCTACTGGTTCTTCCGATGAGATTCTGCGTCGCCTCGTCGAACAACAAGAGGTTTTTGCATCGGCGTTTCACGCTCAGAACCAGGTATTACAATCTCTTGCTACAGCCTTGTCTAGTCGGTCCCAACCCCCGTCCACCCCACAGGTTGTTTCGCCCCCCCGCGCCCCCTCTGTCTTATCCGCCACCTTTTCCGGCGTACGACGAGTCCGTCGAAGAGTGGGACGCTTATGAAAAATGGTTAAGACAACATTTTCAAGCTTTTGGCTGGTCTGATGGCACCTTATGTCGTGCGTTATTCCTGTCATGGCTGTCGCCTCATCTGTATCAGCTGCTTTGCCAACTCACCCCCTTGCAGGATCCTGCGTCGCTGTCTTTCGATCAAATGTGCGGCCTTTTTTCACAATATTACCGCAAACGGACTCATGTGATAGCGGCCCGTGTTGAGTTTTACCGCTGCAGGAAGCAGCCACAACAGTCTTATCGGGCGTGGGCCGCGGACCTCCACGGTTTAAGCCGTCGTTGTCATTTTGTTACGGATGTGCATAACGAATCGTATGCCGATCATATGGTCCGGGACGCTATTATTCGGCTCGCTCCCGATCGCGAGGTTCGCGAACGCGCTCTCCTGTGCGAAAATCCTTCACTTTCGGATGTTCTTAACATTGCGCAGTCTTTCGAGGTTTCGCGGGCGGCGGGCAACCAAATTGAGGCTTGGTGTGAGGTGGCGGAAATCCAACCCTCTTCTTCCCCGTTACAGGCAGGGTCGCAAAGGGATGACGTGGTCGCGGCGGTTCGCGCGCAGCCTCGGCGCCGGAGCGATCGGCCAAGTGCACGGCCGCGGAAACTCGGGCCAGGCGGCGTGCAGTCACGCGACCGGAAAATGCTTCCTTCGTGTCCCTCCTGTTTTGTCGATCATGATAGACCTGACTGCCCCAAGCGGTGGTCCACGTGTCATCAGTGCCACAAGAAAGGTCACATTGCTTCTGTTTGTGCCTCCAAAATCCAAGATTCCGACGCAGAGATGGACGTAAATTGCGTCTCAGCGATTTCGGTTGCACCCAACAAGCTCTTTATTGACGTCACTGTTTTCCACAAACAGTTGCGTATGCGGGTGGACAATATTTTTCAAAGATAGATCTCTCTGAGGCGTATTTGCAAGTTCCTCTCGACGCTGACTCTCAACGTCTCTTGGTCCTGAACACGCCCTTTGGTTTGTACCAATACTTGAGGTTGCCCTTCGGGGTGGCCAGCGCTCCAGCAATTTTCCAGCGTTTCCTTGAACAACTCACACTGTCTGTGCCCGGTTGTGTCAATTATCTCGATGATATAGTAGTGTCCGGGTCCTCAGCCGATGAACACTTACGCAACTTACGGGCACTGTTCACGGTACTACAGGAGGCGGGGTTGACGTGCAACCTGGAGAAATGCCACTTTTTTCAGCCTTCTATCACGTTTTTGGGGTTTGAGGTTTCTAGTGAGGGCAGCAAGCCCCTCCGTCACAATGTCTCTCCCGTATTGGCTCTCCCTCAGCCGACTTCAGTCAAGGACCTGCAAGTGTTTTTAGGAAAGGTCGCTTATTATCATAAATTCTTGCCGGGGGCTTCATCTATTGCAAAACCCCTGCATGACCTGCTGCGCAAAGGGACTTCCTTCCGTTGGTCATCGGCCTGTGAAACAGCATTTTGCACATTAAAGGAGCTGCTGCAATCGGCTCCCTGCCTCGTCACCTATCAACCCGGCCTCCCTCTTGTCTTGGCAACGGACGCCTCTCAACATGGGATTGGGGCAGTGCTCGCTCATAAATATCCAGACGGATCTGAGCGACCGATCGCTTTCGCCTCTAAAACGCTCACTCCGGCCCAAACCAGATATTCGCAAATTGAGAAGGAGGCCCTTGCTATTGTCTACGCTCTGAAGAAGTTTCATGTCTTTCTGTATGGCGTAAAATTTCATCTCGTAACTGATCACAAGCCACTGGTTTCTCTCTTTCACCCTTCGGCGTCACTACCGGACAAGGCCGCTCACCGTCTTCAGCGTTGGGCGCTGTTCCTATCTCGATATAACTATGCGATACACTTCCGCCCTACATCCCAATGCGGATGCGCTCTCCCGGCTTCCGGCTGGACCAGACCCAGACTTTGACCAGGAAGAATTGCTGTGCTTTCATGTCGACTTAGCTGCTCAGCAAGCAGTGGAAGGTTTTCCCATCACGGGTGCCAAGGTGGCTCAGGCTAGTGCCGCAGACCCGGTCCTCCGCAAGGTGATCCGTCTGGTCCAGCAGGGCTGGCCTGAGACTCCGCCGAAACGGGCATCGGACCCCCTCAGAAACTACTACGCATTTCGGCACCGTTTTTCTGTTGTAGATGGCGTGCTTCTCCTTGATTCTGAGGATTCCTCTCCTCGGGTCGTCATTCCATCGGCCCTCCGCTCAGAGGTCCTCAAGCTGCTACACGCCGATCATTGGGGGGTATCTCGTACTAAGGCATTGGCCCGCCGCCATGTGTTTTGGCCGGGCCTGGCCAGCGACGTGTCTCGTATGGTTACCTCGTGCTCACTATGTGCACAACATCACGCCTCCCCTCGGGCAACATTCGCCCCATGGCCTCGACCTTCGCAGGCCTGGGATCGCCTACACATTGATTTTGCGGGCCCCTTCCTTAATGCCTATTGGTTGCTGGTTATTGATGCCTTCTCTAAGTTCCCTTACGTGGTCCGTTGCCTTTCAACCTCAGCCACGGCCACGGTTGCCGCCTTGTCACGCATTTTCTCGATTGAAGGCCTTCCCACTACAGTGGTGTCTGACAACGGTCCTCAGTTTGTATCCCGCGAGTTTGCCTCCTTCTGCAACACCCGAGGTATCCGCCATGTCCTGGCCCCACCCTTCCATCCGCAGTCAAATGGGGAGGCTGAAAGATTTGTTCGCACCTTTAAGACCCAGTTAAAAAAATATGTGGCTCGGTACCCTTCTGATGTTGCCCTCGATCAATTTCTCTCATCCTTTCGGTTCACCCCGTTTGGCGACAAGAGTCCTGCGGAACTTCTCCATGGCCGGCAGCCCCGGACTCTGCTTCATCTCCTGCATCCGAGCCCGGGACATTCATCTGTGTCTCCATCTTCTCGCTTCCGACCAGGGATGGCTATCTGGGCACGTGGGTTTGGACGTCGACCGAAATGGATTCCTGCCATCATCACCAGATGCCGCGGCTGCCGTCTCTGCGACATACGCACAGAAGACGGCATCACTGCACGTCACCACAACCAGCTGCGCCTGCGTGTGGAAGAGCGGGAGCCCCCCATCCCTCAGCCGATGCTCTCGCACCAGTCTGCTCCACTAACCAGCCCACAGGCCGAAGAGAGGTTCCTGCCGTTACCTGCAAGTTGTCTGCCTCCGCCAGGGACTGACCCAGGTCCCTCCTCTCAGGGACCTACACCTTTGCGGGTACAGCCAGCACCCATGCTGAATTCATCTCCTCCTGATGCATTGCTCCCTTCGGGTCCACCATCACCAGGTCCGGGGACTGAGGTGGAGATGGAGACCGAGCCACCATCACCGGTCCTGCCATATGGGTTGTCGGGGGAGGGGCGCCGACGCTGCCCGCGCTCCAAGTACTTCCGACCCTACGCAACGGTGCCTGCCCGCAACCTCAGTCAGAGCCCAACAGATGACGACGTCCTGGACATTGCTCGCATCCGAGCCTCCCCAAGGGGAAAGGAATGCTGTAAGGCACACACACAGCCGATAACATACGTCGGAAGTCGGCCGCGAGAGTGCGCCACGGGAAAATGCGGCAAACGCCAGAGCACGCCACGGGCGGGTCAATGACCCAAACAGTGCGGTGTTGTGCTCTGCGCGCAGTGTGTTGTTTACGAGGTACGAGCTCACTTCGCGGGTACTCGTACAGCCAGTGCACGCCAGTGTTCTGTGTAGCAGTGAGAGAGTTGTTTTCCGTGACTACAACACTATCCTTCCAAAATATTATTTTTATTAATGATGACATATGCCTTTTTTCTGTTTAGGTGATATGATATAATTGGATACTTGTATTGTTCATCTTCTACCTTTCATTGTTATTAATTTATGTTGGTAAAAAGAGAAACAACATTACATAATGTTGTTTTTTACTATATTTTAAGCACTCTCTATATGGAACTGTCACACTTCAGTGAGTTGCAGAGAGAGATAACTATTTAAAACTCATTATTTAAATATTATTCATTGCCAATGTCATAACTACTCTACATAGTATGTTGCATGGTTTTCTAATAGGTTCTAATAAAATTCCCTGCTCTGTGGATTCATAAAGGGATTTAACAACTTCAATAATTGTATACGTGTTGCAAGTTGCAAGTCGTGATTTTCTGGGTGTTTGTCTCTTCTTGTCAGATTTAATATCTTGATCCTATTTTGTGCTCTGTAACCAAGGATCTGACTCTCCCGTTTATAACATAACATTAACAACACATATTTCATAAATCAAGAAAACTGTTCTTTTCAAGTTTACATTTATATCTTGTTTCCTAGGACCTATTCAGATAAAATAAGCCAAATGCATGTGTGTATCAATTTTTCCATTTGTGTCCTTTTCTTTACAATGGAGTTGTTACTATATAGTTTTTCTCATAACATATGTATTCATTAGAATGATTGAGAAATTAATATTCCTATTCTGGCAACTGCACTTAACATAGTGATCTCAGGGGCTTCTTCAGGTTATGACTGTATTACTTTTGAATACAAAAGCCATATCATTTTGTTTGTGATGATCAATAGTTTTATGTTAAATGTAACACTGAGCAGATTTGTACTTGTTGGTTGCTAATCATACAGTTAAAGTTAGAATCCACAATGATTATTTATAGATCATTATCCCACTGTGTTAACCAGTGTTGGTTAACACTTCTGCAAGTCAAAGCAAAGGAAATAGAGTGATCATACACAATGAAAGCTTTCACGGCAGGCGTCATCATTACTTGAAAATTCTGTGCTGAGATGATGTGGTCCATCCTTTAAATTTTCCCCTAACATTTGGCTTATCTATCTTCTAAAACTTGCTAATATTCTTCATTATTATGTAGCATATCTTAAATTTGTGAAAATATTACATTGGTTATTTTTTCATTAAGCCACAGATATGTTTACACTGATACTATATAAGCCTCTTTATTTGTAGTGGGAGTAGGTACTTTGTGTATTAAGTCTCCTTTCCCCATCTTCCACATTCTAATCATGAGCAGTACATAGAAAGAACAGTGGCCTGTAATTCTGTGTGTGAGCTTCAATTCCTGTGACTTTACTGTCTTGGGCAATCAAATAAATGTGTAAGGGAGTTGCAAGGAATAGTAACTGAACTTCTGTGTGACCTCCACCTTTACTTGACATTGTTATTTGATCCATCATTAACATGGATGTGGATTGCAGCTGGCTACAAATTTGTTGAATTGATGAAACCAAACCCTGTGCATTTTTACAGCTATTGGTTTCCTCAATCAAATGCATTTTCTGACAGGTGGGCTACCTCAGTAACACTCTCTCGCTTACTAATCAAACCCATTTACCAACAATACTAGGCAATTACTTTTGTTCCTGTTAAACAATTTGTCTACACTACCCAGTACTTTTGTTCATGAAAATAAAAGGTGGTGTATCAATCTATAACAAGGTTGATTTTATTGTCCTCATGAAAGGCCACCAAAAATTCCAGTAGGACAGATTTTGGCTCAGCCAAGTTCTGCATTAAATATTTATTTCTGTGTGCAAAGTCCTCTACAATATTAAAACTGAGAGTATGCAAAACTGGGATGAGGGTGTACAAAACTGGAATTTAAACCTGGAACCTTTGCCTTTTGTGGGCAACCACTGTACAGAATGAGCTACATGTGCACACCTCATGATCTGTTCTCACAGCTTTACTTTTAATAATCAATGTATGTTAAGAAAAAGGAAATGTCCCAAACATATTTTCATCCCATTCTCTGCCCACTATGCAAGGACCATTTGAAAAGTGAAGAACATTTTGTTTTGACATGAATGCTTCCCACCACCACCACCACCACCACCACCACCCAACTACTGAACTTCACTCTCATCCATTTACAATCTAATATGATGGTGATTGCTTAACTGTGTGACTAAAATATGTGAAAAAATTAACAATCCAGCAAAGAGGGAGGTACACAGTGATATCCACTTTTAAATGCTCAAACACTCCACATATCAAGTTTTAGAGACAAATTACTAAAATTTAAGATAGTATGATGAATGAAGCAATTCAGAACTGGTGTACTATGAGCTGGTTGTCAGTGGTGACTGATGTCTATTATATGTGCCTTTCTGCAGCTCATCAAGATGTCTCAGTGGTGAATAGCAATCTATCCTTCTCAAAAATATCATTGAATTCTTCCATGAAATAGTTGGCCATCATGGGAGACAGAGGAATACCCTGGTGACTATGCCCACTTGTTCAAAACATTGGTTGTTGAACACCATCTACCACTCACACAGTTATATTTGCAGACGACAAACTGTCATCATCCTCCAAAACCCAGCAGTGTTTTAAGCTCTCTATTAAATATGGCACACATGATACAGTCAGTCTGCCAGGTGAACTATAACACCTAAGAATGGTATTTCAACAGAAAATCTATTCTGATCAAGAAATACATAATGCTTTTTGATTGAAGTGAGCTGAATGCAGAGAAGTTAATGAATATGCAGTGCTTTTAGTAGTAATCTAATAATAAATAGGGACTTAAGGGACCAACTTGTTAAAAAATAAATAAAAAGGGACCTAAAGAACTTTTAAGGAACCAACAGGGATACAAAATACAAGACATCAATAAATTTCATTTTAATGAACAACCCTACCCAATGACCAATTTTTCTTTATTTATTTAATAAAGAAGTTTTGATTCTGATTTATTTCTTTACTGATAATGAGTTTAGCCCATTTGAGGCATCTTACAGAATAATATATACACAAAGCTACACAAAGCTTAGTCATAGGGCCTGAATATTTTGACTTCGTAGTTTGTTATGCACATCTGCAGACACAGACCTGTCGTTCTGAAGATGACCAAAAAGGCGAGTTGCAGTATATAAATGAAGTGCAATCAAGGTTGTTTTTAATTTGCAAATCGTTATCACAGTTGCTGGCTTCAGCCAGTATTGATTGGGAGAATATATGCACAACAAAAATATTAGGCCACTAGCAATTAGGTAATATAAGTTTTCAAATAGTCAAATATAAAAAACGGATGACTTACCAAAATAACCGGCTCGTCGATAGACACAAATAAAATCACACACAAACACACATACAAGCTTTCGCAATCGTTTGTCGCTTCTTCAGGATAAGAGGAGAAAAGGGGAGGAGAAAGGGAAGGATATGGGTTTTACGGAAGTGGAAAAGGAGGCATTCCAATCCCAGGAGTGGAAGGACTTACCTTAGGGGAAGAAAAGGAAGGTAAACAAATACACACACACTCACACACATTCAAACGCAAACACACCTAGACAGACATTTGTAAAGCCTATCTGACATATGATGGGAGATAGTGCACTGAAGAAACTTTGTTCAAATTTTAGCCACAGGAGTGTCCAGCAGTGTAATAGCTGTTCTCAGTGCACATGCATAAGATGCCTTCTTTGTCCCAGCAGGGGGGGGGGGGGGAGGCTCTAAGAGTGCCGCTGTCATCTCCGAATGGCTTCTTGCACATGTGTTTTTCCTGCTACTGATGTGATAAAAATTGACACTGCTTCATGATTACTGTTCATGGCTTGCAGCAACAGCAGCAACCTGAAGATGTCAAGCAGTTTGATCGATGAAATATTCAGGGAAGTACACAATATTATCAAACAGAAAACCTGAGAAGTGACGCAGGAAGTTCAATAAGGCACCATAACCAGATGTGCCCCCCCCCCCCCCTCAGAACAGACTATAGCTGAAGTGGTGCAATGCTGGACACCACTCAACAGTTTTGCTGCTCCGTTGCCTGCATGACAACTCGTGAACCACGATAAGACAGCTGCACATGAAAAGAATGTCTATCAGTTTGGGTTTGCACCCAAATATATGTGCTCTAGGCAACCATTTTGAAACACAGAAATCATCTTCCAGAAAACTTGGTTGGAAGCTGTTGCAGGTACAATCTTCTGTGCTGTGCAAAGGAAGACCATCAAGGTTTGCTGCAGAGCATCATCCAATACAAACACAAGCTCCTCCTGCCAATCTAATTAGTGGCTTTCCCCTGCCGCTGTTCAGTATTTTGAAACAAGGACTGAATAGAAAAAGCAATTGCCCAATGAGTATGAAGACATGCAAGGAGTAGAGAACTAACAATTCTTAAGAGGCTGTTAACACTCTCCTGACCAGAAAAACTATAAACCAATTTGGCAAAGCTTATTTAGTGGATGGCAAATGTGTGCCACCAGGGGAATGAATTTAGAACAGTATGAAATCTTACCAAAGGAAAAAGAACTAACCCAGGGCTGCTCCTGATTCT
Organism: Locusta migratoria; assembly: GCA_026315105.1. Taxonomy (NCBI): domain Eukaryota; kingdom Metazoa; phylum Arthropoda; class Insecta; order Orthoptera; family Acrididae; genus Locusta; species Locusta migratoria. The sequence continues at coordinate 499,961,247 of CM048747.1, forward strand.
TGGGTGCTTGTCATTCGACAATGGCTTCGATGAAGTGAACACTTTCGTCCAGGTACACTATGTCGTTCGGCGTACACCAGGCGAATCACGCGGCTGTCACGTCGGCCGTTCGACGGGGCCCGCCAGCAGACGGCGCGCAGCTCGCGTCAGCTGTTAGGCCGACCGTGCCCTCCTGTGGCATGGCCTGGAACTACCACGGCCGGGCCCGCGCCTGCCACGGAACCCAATGACGGCGCGCGCGATATGAACGGCCCTTAGGCCATAACATCCCTCCCCCCTTGGGGTGAGGAGCCGGACCCCTGAACGGCGGTGCAGAGGTCTGGCTGCTGGGACTCTTCCACCTCCATCCGATTGTCTGGCGGCTCCATCCACTCCCTAGCCGGAACCACCTCATACGGGCGGAACCCCTTCGAGCGACGAGGGGTTCGCCCACGCGAGCGCTGTCTTGCCGCTCCCAGCACTGGCGATGGCGGCAGGTCCTCCATTCCTCCCTCCTGTGGCTCCTCCATTGGAAACTCGGGGCCTCCGTCGGCAGGCTGCAAGGTGCCCCCTCCGCCGGCGACCGGAGCTGTCCACTCCTTGTAGCAGGCCGCTGGGACTGCGGCGGGGGAGCGGGCCCCGGACCCCGACGGTGACGGGAAATCCCCTTGCCCCCCAGCCAATGCCCGCAAAGCGGACGTCGGGAGAGAACCGTCCCCTGATGGCACCCTCAACAGTGGGGGGCTGGACCTCGATGAGGAGGAAGGGACTGTAGGTGCTTGAGGAGGGTGGCGGACCCGCAGCTGATCATGGTGGCGGGTGAGGACCCCGGTAGGAGAACGGACCTCACAGAGACGTCGGCCACGTTCCCGAACGATCACGGCCGGGATCCAACGGGGATGGCGGCCGTAGCCTCGAGCCCAGACAGCCGAGCCTGGGGGAAAACGTGACCGAGAACGAAGAAGAGGTGCGGGAGGGCCTGGATGCACGAGGGATAACAGTGTCCTATGAGGGCGGCCGTGAAGGAGCTCTGAGGGGCTCTGCTGACCTGCCGGAGTGGACCGATAAGATGTCAGGAATCGAAGGAGGGCCTCCTCCACTGAAAGATGTGCCACATACTTGCGCATTTGCGTCTTGAAAGTGCGGACGAACCTCTCCGCCGCCCCATTGGACTGCGGGTGGAAAGGTGGGGCCAGGACATGTTGGATCCCATGGGTAGAACAAAAATCGTGAAAGTGTTGTGAAGTAAACTGTGGCCCGTTATCCGTCACCAGTGCGGCCGGGAGACCCTCAATAGAAAATATCTTTAACAGGGAACGTGTGGTAACTTCCGCAGACGTGGAGGTCAGGCGAACAACAAATGGGAAGTTGGAGTATGCGTCAAGGACGCAAAGCCAGTAGCTATCTAAGAAGGGCCCCGCAAAATCGACATGGAGTCGTTCCCAAGGTGCAGACGGAGTGGGCCATGGAGAGAGAGATGAGCGCGGAGCCGCTTGTTGGGATGCACAAGAAGAGCATCCCGCAATGAGGCGAGTGATGTCCCCATCTATACCCGGCCAATATACATGTCGGCGAGCCAGCATCTTCGTGCGAGAGACACCCCAGTGGTCCCGATGGAGAAGACCGAGAATCTGGCGGCGCAAGGACCCAGGAACCACCACTCGATGGGAGCCGTCTTCCGTGGACAGAAGTAAAACACCCTCGTAGGTGCTAAGGCGGTGCCGAATAGCATAATAATTGCGGAGAGGGTCTGATGCCCGGCCCGGAGGACGCTCTGACCAACCTTGCCTCACCCGTTTAAGGACGACCCGGAGGACTGGGTCAGCAGCGGTAGCCTCCGCGATCCGTGAGCTATTGATAGGAAAACCGGAGACTACATCTTTAGCCGACTCGTCAACTGCAAAACACAAAAGCTCTTCAGCATCGAAGACTGGATCAGGGCCTACCGGGAGGCGTGATAGGGCATCGGCATTGGCGTGATGAGACGTCGAACGGTACTGTATCTCATAATTGAAACGAGAGAGGTACAAGGCCCAGCGTTGAAGACGATGGGCTGCCTTGTCCGGAAGAGCCGCTGACGGGTGGAACAACGACACTAACGGGCGGTGGTCCGTGTAAAGCGTGAACTTCGACCCATAGAGATAAACGTAAAATTTTTTTAAAGCAAAAACGATGGCTAGGGCCTCCTTGTCCACCTGGGAATACCGGCGCTGCGCATCCGTAAGAGTTTTAGATGCAAACGCCAATGGGTGCTCTGACCCATCGGGAAACCGATGTGCCAGCACCGCCCCCACACCATGCTGGGAGGCGTCCGCTGCCACCACAAGTGGGACCCCCGGGGTGTATGCAGTGAGACACGGAGCCTCCAGGAGGGCCTTTTTCAGTGACTGAAAGGCTCGTTCGCACGCAGGAGACCAGTGGAACTGGACGCCTTTACGCAGCAGTTGATGCAGGGGGTAAGCCACGGTGGCTGCCTGCGGGAGGAAGCGATGATAATAGGCGATCTTGCCCAGGAATACTTGGAGTTCGTGAACGGAAGAAGGACGGGGAAGCTCTGCGACCGCCCGCACGTGCTCGGCCACGGGACGTACCCCCGACCTGGATACCTCGTAGCCCAAGTACTCGATAGTCGGTTGGAAGAAAGAAGATTTCTGGAAATTACAGCGGAGGCCAGCCCCCTCCAGAACGGAAAACAATGAACGGAGGTTGGCAATATGGTCAGCAGCTGTGGATCCCGTCACCACAATATCATCCAAGTAGTTCACGCAACAGGGGACCGGCGCTAGCAACTGCTCCAAAAAACGCTGAAAGATTGCGGGGGCACTGGCCACCCCGAATGGCAATCTCTGATATTGATATAGGCCAAAAGGCGTAGAAATCACCAGCGCCTGTTTGGAGGCATCGTCTAAAGGCAACTGGAGGTAAGCCTCTGCCAGGTCTATTTTCGAAAAATACTGGCCCCCGGACAACCGATCTATCAATTCCGCTGGGCGAGGCATGGGAAAAGAATCAATGACGGATTGAGAATTTACCGTTTTCTTAAAGTCGCCACATAAACGAAGGGCCCCCGAGGGCTTGCGTATGACAACTAGAGGGGAGGCCCACTCGCTTGCTGTGACAGGACGCAATATACCTTCCGCCGTCAGGCGATCTAATTCCGATTTAACAGCGCCACGGAGGGCGATCGGGAGAGGCCGAGCCCGACAGAAGACGGGGCGAGCCGTATTTTTAAGTGTAATAGTGGCCCGAAAATTCGTAGCACACCCAAGACCCGGCGCAAACAGGGACGAGAACTCCGCGCGAAGCTGCTTGAGACTCTCGTACGGAATTTGATCGGAAACCAAGCAGACAGATTCGGTAATAGAAAAGCCAAAAGCGTGGAAAGCGTCGAGGCCGAAAATGTTCGTAGCCGTTGCACTGTTTACTACCACAAACGGTACCGCGCGGCTAACGTTCTGATATGTAGCTTCGGCGACAAACGACCCCAATAGTGGAATAGGGTGGCCGCCGTAGCCAACCAACGCGCGAGGCGCCGGACTTAAAGTGGGGGAGCCTAAAGCGTGGTGAGTTGCAGCACTTAGAAGCGATGTCGTCGCGCCTGTGTCCACTTGAAGCGTAACCGTTTTCCGCAGAATGCGGAGGTCTATAAACAACTTCGGCGGCTGAACGCCGACGGGAACAACCTTATTAATATCCATGGGCGCTGCGCCGAAATCGCGAGGGGAAGAGGTCCTTTTGCGGCCCTTAGCCGAGGAGCGGCACACTCGGGCGAGGTGTCCGAACTTGCCACAACGATTACAGGTGGCCCGCCTGTGCGGGCACGATTCCCGAGAATGGGACGCCCCGCACGAAAGACATGACATCGGCTCGCTCTCTGAAGCGGGCGACGCGCGCCGCCTTTCCCCCCGCCCATACGACGCAGGCGAGCGCCGCGGCGTCCGAAGGGAGGGAGGGGAGGGCGACGCAACAACAGCCACCGAAGAAACCGGCGCCGCGGATAACGGGGCCGAATCGTCAACTGAGGATACCTCCCCCCAAGCGGAAAGTTGACTCCCCACGGCCTCCGAAACTTCAAATGCGCACGCAATACGCAAAACCTCCGCTAATGAGGGATCGTCAGACTGAAGAGCCTGCTTGCGAACGTCCAGGTCGGGAGCAAAACAAACCAAAACATCGCGGACCATAGAGTCCGCATACGAATCACCGTGCGGTTCGGACCGAAACAGACAACGACGGGCTAGCCCCTGCAGTTCCGTGGCCCACGCGCGGTACGACTGACCCGGCTGTTTCCGCGAACGGTAGAAAGATATGCGGGCCGACACCACGTGAGAGTGGCGGCGAAAATACGCCGCAAAAAGAGAACAGATATCCTGAAAGGACAGGGATGCCTGCGTCTGAAGCGGCGCTAAATCGCCCAGCAAACGAAAAAGACGAGGCGAGAGCCACGAAAGGAAATAAGCTTTTTGCTTACATTCATCACACACCTGGAAGGCTACGAAGTGTTGCCGTAAACGCTGTTCGTAGTCGGACCAATCCTCGGCAAAGTCGTCAAATGGAGGAAACGGAGGAACGGGCACCGAAGACCGCAACCCGACCTGTTGTGTCACAGCCCTCGTCAATGTGTCAATAGCCGCCGTGAGAGAAGCATTCTGTTGAGCCAAAACTTCCGGTAACGACTGAAGATTCGTTAGCAACGCGCTAAGCTGTTCTGCCATGACTGCGGCAGGAAGACCACGCAACCAATATCCTCGTCGCCACTGAAGTGAACACTTTCGTCCAGGTACACTATGTCGTTCGGCGTACACCAGGCGAATCACGCGGCTGTCACGTCGGCCGTTCGACGGGGCCCGCCAGCAGACGGCGCGCAGCTCGCGTCAGCTGTTAGGCCGACCGTGCCCTCCTGTGGCATGGCCTGGAACTACCACGGCCGGGCCCGCGCCTGCCACGGAACCCAATGACGGCGCGCGCGATATGAACGGCCCTTAGGCCATAACATTCGACGTGGCCTTCTGTAGGTATGAGCCATCTACACTGAACACATGACCCAAAAAATACACCCTAGTGGAAAAGAAACTGCACTTTTCCAAATTGCAACAAATATCCTCTAGGAGAATGCACCTCCTGTGTAGTGCTTATTACCTATGTACCATCCACGTAAGTACATAAGAAATGTCTTGAATCAACTGTTGCAGTGATTTTTAAATTTCACATGCCAGTAAGATTCCAAGAATTGACAAATTGAATTGGTATATTCCAACAGGGGTGTTAAGGAACAAGAAAGTTTGAGAAGCTGCGTCCAACGGCAGCTGCAGGTAAGTGTCATGCAAGTCAACACATGCCCCTAACAACTTTGCAAACTCCTCTGTTTATTGAATGTGGGAATATGATACAAGACTGCATCACAATGTGTGTTGAGCATGTGCTTAAAATTGTCACTCAGGGGTATCGGGCTTCTGAATTGCCACCAAAGGAGTGGCCCTCTGACTTTACAATGTGCGAGAAACAACCCCTTGATACTGCCAACACTATAGCTCTGACATGACCTTATCATGCATGGAGAAGCAAATGGGGTGAGATTGGCAGAATTACGTACTGCTGAAAGTTTGAAACAGGCAAGTGACTCGAAATTTTCTGCCCAGTCCAGAATAACTCTTGAACAGTGTCTTGTATGACTGCAATAAAGAGTCCAAATCTTAAAAAAGGACCACTTGAGGCAGTAAATGAACTTCATCCACAATATGGAATCCAAAAACAAAATCCATCAACTCCAAAAATACTTTGCATCAATGGTAAATTCTCTACTAACAATGTACGATGTCAATCAACATTTTTGTAATACTGTGAGACACCAAAGTGCCACCTAGACTGTTTACCGTATGAAATCTGTTGACGCAGTGTTCATAGCAACACTGAGCATCCCAAGAGTCTATGCGGGCTTTTTTCACCAACAGATGTTGAGAGTTAACATGGTTGTTAGTCTATGTAGCATTAGTTAAAACAAACATTGCATTAAATCAACTTATGTTAGCTTAACACTCGTGTTAAATCTCGTGTTAAACTAACAGTCCATATTTCTGTTGTTAAGGCGTTAACAATTGCAGTATTGTCAAGATGGTGGGTGCAAATGCAGCTTTCGATGTAGATTTGCTACATTTGGATCATCTAAATGGCATTCGCAATAGAGAATGGCTTATGAGGAGAAATGATTTCGACAAAGTATCGGATAAAGATTTTCTTCAGAGGTATAGACTGTCAAAACAAGTTGTTTTGAAGATTACCATAATATTGTGCATCAAAATCAGTGGGATTGCTGTCAGGATCTATCTGATCTTGTATTAAGCTCAGGATGCTGTCATCAACTTTTTTAGTGCACTTTCCACCGCCCGTCTGGAACTGTTCAAGTCTCTCTTCACTCCTGTCCTTCTTTGCCATTCGCTTCAAATTAGTATAACACTGGCGAAGTTGCTTTGTACTTCTTGTCATCACATTAGCATTACAATTATATTCTCTTGTAATTTTTTCCCACGTTGCATCTTTAACTTTTATGTTTGCCACATCTGTCTTCTTATTTTCTATAATATCTTTATATTTAGTTGTTAGTTCAACTAATAATTCTTTCTCGAAAGATGAAAAATTTGTCCCATGACTTCTCTTCAGACTTTTTTCATCTGCCATTGTTTCAGTTGTCTGCTTACTTTAATCAAATATTGGTGGCAAAGGAAACTAAAAACAAAAGTGCATTGTAGTATGTTCAGAAAATCATATGAATCATTCACAGTCTTCTAGATCTGCAATATTTACAATTCTCTCAGTGTTAACATGTGTTTGTTAACATTTTCAGAAAACAAGTTCGTGAAATGCTAGAATTTTAATAGTCTTGTAAACGCTTCAACAAATGTTACGTTACATTTGCTAATGCTACTTTTAACATCTGTTGGTGAAAACGGCCCTATATGTATCTGAGTTAATGAGACTGACTATTGTCCCTATGTTTTATATGAAATTTGACCAGTTGGCCATTCTCTGTGAAGTGCCTGAGACTGTACCAGATTTTAGGGAAAATAATGGCTTGTCTGACAAATTACTTGTAGCTTCCTGGCCATCACAAACATTTGATGAATGTCCTATCTTGCAGCCTCTACATGCAGGTAAGCTTGGTAAATATGCCATGAATAATACTTGGAACAAGACTGCCATCTCTCTCAACAGGTGGAAGGGGAGCACAGTTGAGAACCTGAATCATGTTGTGAGCAGGAAATATGACATTGTGACTCATATGAACTTGCTATGCCTGCTTCTTATGAAAATGGGCCACCCTGTGATGTTTTGGTGTTGGCCTCAACCCAGGTATCAACATGTTCCTATGGTGAGAGGCAGGGTTGCCTGATGTACTTCATGGAATACTGAGGACTGTTCACCATGTGTCAATTATCAGAAAGGTTGTCCCTTTCTGCCACTGTAATCTTGTGCAATTCCGCAATCCGAGACATGCCGTATTAACTATGGCAGTTTTTTTTTTTTTTTTTTTTTTTTTGTGGTTCTAGGGCGCACAACTGCTAAGGTCATTAGCACCCAGACAAGAACAGAGATTCGCTAGATCTCAAAAAATTGGTAACTACCAGTGAGAATATCAAGAGAAGGCTAAAAACAAAAGATAAAAACAATTAACAGGGTTAAACAGCCTTTGATAAATTGGCCAACTAGATAAAACGCAAAACTCGAGCTAAAATTACCTCCAGAGTAGACGGAAAGTGAAGGGCTACACGAAGATGATTAAAATTAACACAAGTCAGCAATTCGCCGCAGGAGCACAGCGGTGCAGGATCGGCGGTTAGCAAATGACGGTGGCTGAAACGGCAGTGACCGATCCGCAACTGGGCCAGGATGACCTTCTCACGTCGAGAGGGTCGTGAGGAGGTCCTCCAAGCGGTCGGGATCGGTTTTACAATTCTCAATTTATTGTCGTGGAGTGAGAACCACGCACTGTGCCAGAACGACACAATACTCCGGCGAAGGCCCGTTGAACATCGTCTGATGGTACACAGAAAGTAGCCATGTGAGGTAAAAGACTGCTATATCGGCGGTCTCATTCCCGGGCACACCCACGTGGCCCACAGAAAAGAAACGTGACAGCTGTTATCTCCTAGCAACTGGAGGGAGCGTTGGATCCGATACACGAGAGGATGGTTCGAGAAAGGGTCCTTAAGTCTCTGCAGGGCACTAAGGGAGTCCGAACATAGGGCACAGAAAGGTTGCCAGTGGCGGCAGGTATACAAAACGGCCTGGTGGAGGGCAAAGAGCTCAGCTGTGAAATTCGAGCACTGGTCAGGGAGCTTGTATTGGAAACCGTTGTCCCCGACGACGAAGGCAGATCCAACACCATCAGTGCTCTTGGAACCATCAGTGTAAATAAATATAGCATTATCGAACCGCGAAAGGAGTTCGACAAGCCTCGAGCGGAATACCAAATCCGGAGTGCTCTCCTTGGGCAGCAAACTAAGTTCAAGGTGAGTGTGAACCTGGGCCTGATGCCACGGTGGCAATGTGCTTTCGCTCAACCGCAAGGTGGAAGGAAGGGTAAAATCGAGCCGCTGTAGCAGGCGGCGAAACCAAACTCCAGGTGGAAGCAAGGCTATCAGAGACAACTGATATTGGCGATCGAGTGAGTCGTCAAACAATAATCGGTAAGATGGATGGTTGGGCATTGACCGCAGGCGGCATGCATACCGACACAAGAGTATGTCACGCCGAGTGGTCAAGGGTAATACAGCAGCCTCGGCATACAGACTTCCAACAGGGCTGGTATAAAATTCACCGGTCGACTGACGTAATCCCCGATGGTGAATGGAGTTGAGACGGCGGAGAATCGACGGCCGTGCAGAAGAGTATACAAGGCTTCCGTAGTCGAGCTTCGACTGAACAATGGTCTGGTAAAGGTGAAGCAGGACGGTACGATCCGCTCCCCATGACGTGCCACTGAGGACACGAAGAACATTAAGGGATCGGGCACAACGGGCAGCAAGGTAGGACACGTGTGTGGACCAGCAAAGTTTACGATCCAACACGAGTCCCAAGAATTTCGTAGTCTCCACGAAAGGGAGAGCAACAGGGCCTAGACGTAGAGAAGGTGGAAGAAATTCCTTGTATCTCCAGAAGTTTATACACACGGTTTTCTCAGTAGAGAATCGGACGCCGTTTGCAGTGCTCCAGGAATATAGACGGTCAAGACAGCGTTGAAGAGAACGCTCCAAGAGAGACGTCCGCTGGGCGCTGCAATAAATTGCGAAATCGTCTACAAAAAGGGATCCGGAAACGTCGGCTGAAAGGCAATCTACAATCGGGTTGATTACAATGGCAAAGAGAGTCACACTCAAGACGGAGCCCTGCGGTACCCCATTCTCCTGGTCAAAGGTATCTGACAAAACAGAGCCCACCCATACCCGGAACTTGCGATCCGCCAAAAATGCTTGAATGAAAAGAGGGAGGCGCCCCCGAAGGCCCCATGTGTGCAATGTGCGGAGAATGCCCGCTCTCCAACAGGTATCGTATGCCTTCTCCAAGTCGAAGAACACTGTTACTGTTTGACGCTTTTTTAGAAAGTTGTTCATTATGAAGGTCGACAACGTAACGAGGTGATCAGCAGCAGAGCGGTGTCTACGAAAACCGCATTGGATATTAGTCAGGAGGCGGCGAGATTCGAGGAGCCAGACCAACCGAGCGTTAACCATGCGTTCCATCACCTTACAGACGCAGCTCGTCAGAGAAATGGGGCGATAACTGGAAGGAAGGTGTTTGTCCTTCCCTGGCTTGGGGATGGGGACAACAATGGCTTCACGCCAACTTGTGGGAACATGACCTTCTGTTCATATGCGATTATAGGTACTAAGAAGAAAGCACTTGCCCGCAGGCGAGAGGTTCTTCAGCATCTCAATATGAATGGAATCGGGCCCGGGAGCAGAAGATCGGGACAGGGCGAGAGCACGGTCTAGCTCCTGCATGGTGAAGGCGACGTTATAATTTTCACGATTAAAAGAGTGGAAAGAAGGCGGCCGTGCCTCCTCTGCCTGTTTGCGAGGGAGGAAGGCAGGGTGGTAATGGGCAGACCTCTAAACCTCCGCAAAGGAACGGCCCAGTGCGTTGGAAACATCAACAGGGTCCACAAGGACTGCGTTCTCGACGGACAGGCCAGAGATCGGGGAGTAGACCTTGATGCCGGATAAACGGCATAGGCCGCCCCCAAACAACCGTGGAGGGAGTAAAACGGTTAAAAGAACTAGTAAAAATAGTCCAGCAAGCTTTTTTGCTGTCGTTAATAACTTTAAGACAGTGCGCTCCCAGTCGTTTATAATTTATACAATTCTCCAACGTCGGGTGGCAGTGGAAGGTGCGTAAAGCACATTGCTTGGCTCTAAGAGTGTCGCGGCAGGCTGCAGTCCACCAAGGGACCAAGACACGACGTGGAGAAGAGGATGTACTAGGTATGGAATGTTTGGCAGCTGTGAGGTATTCGACCTGACTGTCACAACAGGGAAAATTCTGATCATGAAAAACAGCCATGGAAGAATAAAGCCCCCAGTCAGCTTTAGAAATGTTCCCACTGGTGGGACGAGGAGATGGGGAATGATTCAGGAAGTGGATGACACAAGGGAAATGATCACTGGAGTACGTGTCAGAAAGTGCATACCACTCAAACTGACTGGCAAGCTGAGGAGTGCATATCGCGAGGTCTATACGGGAATAGGTGTGTGTCGTGTCGGAAAGGAAGGTCGGTGCACCGGTGTTGAGGCAGACAAGATTGAGGTGTTGGGAGAAGGTCCACCAAAAGGGAACCTCTCGGACAAGGTGCCGGAAAGCCCCATAGGGGGTGGTGGGCATTAAAGTCGCCTACCAACACGAAAGGTGAAGGGAACTGGTCAACGAGGTGTAGCACATCTGCCCTAGTAAGGGCGGATGACGATGGTGAATAGATATTACAGAGGGAAAAGGAAAAGGTGGGTAGAGTGATGCGGACGGCAACTGCCTGTAGGTGAGTATGCAAGGAAATGGGATGGTGATAGACATCGTCCCGAATGAGCATCAGAACCCCTCCATGGGCCGGGGTACCTTCCACAGGTGGCAGGTCGAAACGCACAGAGGTGTAGTGGGGTAAGTCTGCACGATCACTTGGACGTAACTTAGTTTCTTGGAGACAAACTAGAAGCGGGCAGTGAAATCGGAGTAGTTTTAATTCCTCCCGATTAGAACGAAAGCCGCGAATATTCCATTGAAGGAGCGCCATGATAAAAAATAAGAGAAGGGAAGATAAAAAGGAACAAGCAGGTGTGGTCATCTCGACGGCCGCTGAGGACCGGACTTCGAGGGAGCACTACTGTCGCCATCTAGAGGCAGAGAGTCATGTTCAATAGGTTCAAACGAGTCATCTGCCACCTTCCCGAGTTTATCAGGAGGGGTAGCTTCCGCCGCTGGTAAAATGCCGGTTGCCCAGCTAACAGTAGTGCGTCCCGGCGAGACAGAAGATGATCGGGGCCGACTACTGTTGGGCGGCGTGACGGATGGGTCACGCCTCAGCGGGGAAGGAGAGGAACTCTTTTTCTTGCTGGCACTTCTGGAAGAGTGACAGTGAGAAGAGGCAGTTGACGGTTGGGAAGCCTGAGAACACAGAAAATCCTCACGGACGGGTTCCTTTTTCAAAGTCCGGGCATCTTGTTTAGGTGCCTGTGGTTTATTAGAGGATTAGAGGTTGACGAGGACTGAATTTTAGAAGCAGCAGGAGGAAGCGGGGACATAGAACGGGCAATCTTCGGGCTGACGGATCGCACAACTGTGTCAGCGAAAGTGAAATCACAGGTCTGGGTACTTGAATCCTTAGTAGGTCGAGTGGAGGTGAGGACCTTACTGTATGTGCCCGCTGGGAGAACAGTGGGCTTTCGACTTGCCAACAACTTTCGAGCGGCAGATGTTGATACCTTTTCCGTAACCCGAATTTGCTGGATGACCTTTTCATCCTTATATACAGGGTAGTCCCGAGAGGAAGCCGCATGGTCACCATTGCAGTTAAGGCAGCGAGGCGACGGAGGTGGGCAATCCCTCTCATGGGCGTCCCTACCGCAAGTGACACATTTTGCTGTGTTAGGGCAAGATTGATGGGTGTGGTTGTACCTGTGGCATTGAAAACAGTGCGTTGGGTTAGGTACATAAGGGCGGACGGAGATGGCTTCATACCCTGCCTTGACCTCCGACGGGAGTTCAACTCTGTCGAACATCAAAAACACAGTACGAGTCGGTGTCAGCTGGTTATTTACCTTTTTCAACACCCTATGGACGGCTGTTACACCCTGATCGGACATATAGATTTGTATGTCTTCGTCAGACAACCCGCCAAGGGATCTCGTAAAAACTACCCCCCATGACGAGTAGAGTTTGCGGTGCGCTTCTACCTTGACTGGAAACGTGTGTAACAATGTAGTTCGTATCAGTTTTTGGGCCTGGAAAGCACTGTCCGCTTCCATCAACAATGTGCCATTGCGCTGACGTGAACAGGTTTTAACAGGGCCAGCAATTGCATCAACACCTTTCTGAATGACGAAAGGATTTACAGAATTGAAATCCTTACCGTCGGTGCGAGAGACAATAAGAAATTTCGGTAGATTAGGCAGAGTCTTCTTTTGCTGAGGCGAATCTATATTTTGTTTCTGGGTCAACGTCACTGAAGAAGAGAAGGAAGTCATTGCTGAAGTGTCCCTCGTGATTACCGGCATCTCCGATGGCGCGCTCCTTCCTAGTGGGGGCCCTCTCCGAGGGCTTACCCGCCTTAGGTGATTGTTCACACCTCAGGTCACACCTCCCGAGAACTGACGGAGAGACCAATCGGCATGTTCGGAAGGTACCAGCTCGGGTAATCACCCCTCCCTGGGCCTGGCCTTTACCAGGGGGTATGTACGTGCCCTACTTGTCTACCCGGGGCGGGAAATTACGCGTTATCCCGTCACCTGCTGCGCATGATAATGCGTGGGTCGGCCTTCAGACACGCACAGGGAGGAAAGAAGAAGAATAGAGGAAATGAAGAGAAAGAAGGAAAGAAGTGTCTCAAACGCCGAAGCGGAGACTAATGAGGAGGAGAAGAAGGCTAGGAGAGTACAGCAAGGAGAGGAAGACAGAAACAAAGGTTAGGAAAGGAAGGAACCAAGGAATAAGAGAAATGACAACAAGAAACCATCTTAACTCGCAAAAGACACCAGTCTCCGGGCGAAGGCATAAAGCGGGAGGGAAGGTGAAGCAGCCTGGGGCAGAAGAAACGCTGCTTCGGCTCGGGGCCCCGTGCGCGCCACACACATACCCACAAAAGAACTGTGGGCCCCCTCTTGTCCTCTTGACAAAAGAGGCAGCTATGGTCCCCTGAGGGCAGGGGGTGGGGTGGAGTTAATTTTCCCTCACCATATTTGTGCGATGGATAAAAAGAAAGACATACTCAGCTAAGTGTGTCTCTGTTAAAATGACAGACAAGTCCGATGTAAAACACAAATTTGACAGACCGTTAAAACGTGGACATTGCACGAGAAAGTGGGAGACAGTCAGGGGTTGTGAATAGTGACCACAAAGAGGGGCTGGGTCGCCGCACAGTAAGCGACAGTAGGTGAAGTGGCAGTGTCTTATGCGCGAGAATGACCTCTTCATGGCGGGAGGGCCGAGAGGAGGTCAACCAAGCAGTAGGGGAAGTCTTAATATCCCAAAGTTTCTTTCCTTGGAGGGAGGATCAATGTGCATGCCAGTGTGATACCACACCACCGTGAGACTTCCACCTGAAGGTCACATAGGGAAATGGAATAGGCAGCTAACCTGGATAGGGAAGCTGCTTCCTTGGCATCGGTATCTGCACACTCATTCCCCGATATTCCAAAATGACCAGGAACCCACAGGAAAGCCACAGTGGCTCCACCGACACTAAGTGAGTACACGCATTCCTGGATACGCTGTACTACGGGGTGGATTGGGTATAGCTCACAGAGGCTCTGAAATGCACTCAGGGAGTCCAAGCAGATGACACTATTAGGGAGCAAGTGTCACTTGATGTACTGGGGTTGGCCTGATAAACAGCAAATATCTCCACAGTGAAGATTGAACACTGGTCGGGAAGACGATATCGGGAGGAATTGCCACCAAGGACAAAGGCGCAACTGGCTCCACAGTTAGTTTTTGAGCCTTAGGTGTAGATGAAGATGCTGTCCCCAAACTGGGTGTAGAGAGCAAGAAACTCATTGCAGTAAACTAGGTCAGGGGTAGTGTCTTTGGGGAGTGACTGGAGATCAAAGTTAACCTGGACCTCAGGATAAGCCAAGTTGGTGAAGAACTCACTCCCACAGATAACGTGACAGGGAGCATAAAGCCAAGCTGCTGGAGCAGCAAACTGAAGCGGACTCCAGAAGGTAGGAGATAAGATGGACGAACTGCAAACTGACAATCAAGAGATGCGTAGAAAAAAGGGAGCATAGGTTGGGTGACTGCACATAGCTGATAAACGCCTCCCATAACGACTGATGAGGACATATCTCTGGTAGGACAATGGTAGTTCGGCAGCTTCAGCATAGAGACACTCTAAAGGACAAGTATAGAAGGCTCCTATAGCCAGACGGATTGCTTTATGGAGACGTAAAATAGATGATCATGCAGATGAGTATATTACACATCCGTAGTCCAGTTTCGAGCAGACTAGAGAGCAGTACAAGCAGAGGAGAGTGGTCCGATCTGTGCCCCAGGAAGTGCCGCTTAATACTTCGAGAACACTGAGTGAGCAGAAACAGCTAAGTGAGAAACATGGGAGGACCAACAAAGTTTCCTGTCAAACATGAGTCCCAAGAATTTCACTGTGTCAGCGAAAGGAAGGGCAGCGGAAACTAGGGATAGGTGGAGAAACTCCGTTCGCCGCCAAAAGTTCATGCATACTATCTTGTCTGATGAAAATCAGAAACCATTGTTAGTGCTCCAAAAGTAGAGATGGTTTAGGCACCTCTGAAGAAGTCGCTCAAATAGACACGTCCTGTGAGAGCTGCAGTAGATGGCAAAGTCATCTACGAAAAGGAAAGCCGAAATACCTGGTGAAAGATAGTCCATAACAGGGTTGATGGCTATTGCAAAGAGAGCAACACTGAGCACTGAGCCTTATGGTACACTGTTCTCCTGTATAAAAGTGTTCGACACTGTCGAACCCAAATGAACTTTAAAGACACGGTCTTTCAAAAATTCTTTTGACGTTTCTGTAAAAAATTGTTTATCTCGTGAGTGGATAAGGTGACAAGATGATCCATAGCAGAGCGGTGCTTACAAAAACCTCGTTGGACAGGCATGAGCAAATTCCGAGACTAACCACCATATCAGACAACTATCAATCATACGTTCCAGTACCCTGCAAATACTGCTGGTGAGGGAGATTGGACAGAAACTGGAAGGAAGATGTTTGTCCTTACCCGGCTTTGTTGGAGATATCAACAGGGTCCACAACAGTGTCATTTCCAACTGTGAGACCAGGGATTGGAAAGTGAGCCAAGGTCCTATATAGTCGACAGAGGTTACCCCAGACAACTGAAGAGGGGGTAAAACTTAAGGACTGAAGGACAACCAGCTAGCTTGTTTACTATTGCGAATAATGTGCCGGCATTGGCCAGGCAACCGTTTATAGCGGATGCATTTCTCCATTGTGGGATGGTTGAAGATGCGAAGTGCACGTCTCCAGGCTCTGATTGCATCGCGGCATGCCTCATTCCACCATGGGACAGAGATGAGCCTGGTGTAGAAGAGGAATGAGGGATGGAATGTTCTGCAGCTGAGAGAATTGTGCCTGTGAGATAGTCTACCCTGTTGTCAATATTGGAAAAATGATGTTCAGTGAAGGTTGCTAAGGAAGACTAGTGCTGGCATATATATATATATATATATATATATATATATATATATATATATATATATATTTATTTATTTATTTTGTGGTTTTAGGGGACACAACTTCTCAAGTCATTAGCAGCCGGGTCGGAAAAGAGATTCGCTAGATCTCGAAAAAAATTATAACTGCCAGAATGGAGAGTATCAAGAGAAAGCTAAAACAGAAGGATAAAAAGTATCAAATAGAAGGGTTAAATATCCTTTGATAAATTAGCCATGTTGATAAAACGCAAAACTCTAGCAGCTGCTCGTGTGTCATCAGCTAAAAGTTTCTCCAGAGTAGACGGTAAATTAAGGGCTACATGGAGATGATTAAATTTAAGACAAAACAGTAAAACATGTTGCACCATTAGCAATTCACCACAGGAGCAGAGCGGTGCAGGGTCAGCAGTTAGCAAATGACGGTGGCTGAATCGGCAGTGACCGATCCGCAACCAGGCCAGGATGACCTCCTCTCATCGAGAAGGGTGTGAGAAGGTCCTCCAAGCAGTCGGGATCTGTTTTACGGTTCTCAGTTTATTTTCGTGGAGTGAGAACCACGAACTGTGCCAGGATGACACAATACACCGGCGAAGAGCCCGTTTAATATCGTCTGAGGGGACCGAACTCCAGGTGGAAGCAAGGCTGTCGCAGACAACCAATATTGGCGATCGAGGGAGTCATCAAAGACTAATGGGTAAGATGGACGGTTGGGCATCGACAGCAGTCGGCATGCGTACCGACACAAGAGTATGTCACGCTGAGAGATCAAGGGTAATACAGCACCTTTGGCATAAAGACTTTCAACAGGGCTGGTATAAAATGCACCGGTCGCCAGGCGTAATCCCTGATGGTGAATGGAGTTGAGACGGCGGAGAAGGGACGGCCATGCAGAAGAGTATACAAAGCTTCCGTAGTCCAGCTTTGACTGAACAATGGCCTGGTAAAGGTAAAGCAGAACGGTTCGATCCGCTCCCCGTGATGTGCCGCTCAGGACACGAAGAACATTAAGGGATCGGGCACAGCGGGCAGCCAGGTAGGACACGTGGGGACCAGCAAAGTTTCCGATCCAACATTGGCCCCAAGAATTTTGTTGTCTCCATGAATGGGAGAGCAATGGGGCTGAGACGCAGAGATGGTGGAAGAAATTCCTTGTATCTCAAGAAGTTTATAAACACCGTTTTCTCAGTGGAGAAGTGGAAGCCGTTCACAATGCTCCAGGAAAATAGGCGGTCAAGACAGCGTTGAAGACAACGCTCCAAGAGACATGTTCGCTGGGTGCTGCAATAAATTGCAAAATCATCTACAAAAAGGGATCCAGAAACGTTGGCTGAAAGGCAATCCACGATCGAACTGATTGCAATGGCAAAGAGAGCCACGCACAAGACAGAGCCCTGTAGCACCCCATTCTCCTGGCAAAAGGTATCTGACAGAGCCCATCCGTACCCGGAACTTGCGATCCGCCAAAAACGCTTGAATAAAGAGAGGGAGGTGGACACAAAGGCCCCATGTGTGCAAAGTGCGGAGAATGCCCACCCTCCAACAGGTATCATAAGCCTTCTCCAAGTCGAAGAACACTGCTACCATTTGACACTTCCTTAGAAAGTTATTCATAATGAAGGTTGACAAGGTAACTAGATGATCAGCAGCAGAGCGGTGTCTACGAAAACCACATTGAACATTAGTCAGGAGGCGTCGAGATTCGAGGAGCCAGACCATCCGAGCGTTAACCATGTGTTCCATCACCTTACAGACGCAGCTCGTCTGAGAAATGGGGTGATAACTGGAAGGAAAATGTTTGTACTTCCCTGGTTTGGGGATGGGGACAACAATGGCTTCACGCCAACTTGTGGGAACCTGATCTTCAGTCCATATGCGATTATAGGTGCTAAGAGGGAAACACTTGCCCGCAGGAGAAAAGTTCTTTAGCATCTCAATATGAATGAAAATGGGCCCAGGAGTAGAAGATTGGGGATAGGGCGAGAGCACGGTCTAGCTCTTGCATGGTGAAGGAGACATTATAACTTTCACGATTAAAAGAGTGGAAAGAAGGCATCCGTGCCTCCTCTACCTGTTTGCGAGGAAGGTAGGCAGGGTGGTAATGGGCAGAGCTCAAAACCTCCGCAAAGGAGCGACCCAAAGCGTTGTAAACATCAGCGGGGTCCACAACGACTGCGTTCTCGATGGTCAGTCCAGAAATCGGGGAGTGGACCTTTATGCTGCATAAACGGCGTAGGCCATCCCCAGACAGCCAAGGAGGGAGTAAATCGGTTAAAAGAACTGGTAAAAGCAGTCCAGCAAGCTTTTTTGCTGTCTTTTATAACGACATTGCGCTCGCAGCCGTTTATAATTGATACAATTCTCCAACGTTGGGTGGTGGTGGTGGAAGCTGCAGAAAGCACGTCGCTAGGCTCTAAGAGCATCGTGAAAGGCTGCAGTCGACCAAGGGACTGGGACACGATGTGGAGAAGAGGATGTACAAGGTATGGAATGTTTGGCACTGTGAGGTATTCGACCTGACTGTCACAGCTGGGAAAATTCTGATCGTGAAAAACAGCCATGGAAGAATAAACCCCCAGTCAGTTTTGGAGATATTCCAACTGGTGCAACGAGGAGATGGGGTATGATGCAGGAGTTTGATTACACAATGGAAATGATCATTCGAGTATGTGTCAGAAAGTGCGTACCACTCGAACTGACACGCAAGCTTAGGAGTGCGTATCACGAGGTCTAAGTGGGAATAAGTAAGTGTTGTGTCAGAAAGGAAGGTCGATGCAACTGTGTTGAGGCAGACAAGATTGAGGTGGTGGAAAAGGTCCACTGAAAGGGAGCCTCTCTGACAAGGTGCTGGAGAGCCCCATAGGGGGTGGTGGGCATTGAAGTCGCCTACCAACACGAAAGGTTAAGGGACCTGGTTAACGAGGTGTAGCATATCTTCTCTAGTAAGGGCAGACGACGATGGTGAATAGATATTACAGAGGGAAAAGGAAAAGGTGGAGAGAGTGATGCGGACGGCAACTGCCTGTAGGTGAGTATGCAATGAGATGGGATGGTAATAGACGTCGTCCCGAATGAGCATCAGAACCCATCCATGGGCTGGAGTACCTTCCACAGGGGGCAGGTCGAAATGCACTGAGGTGTACTGGGGGAGGTCTGCATGATCACATGGACGTAACTTAGTTTCTTGGAGACAAACAAGAAGCGGGCAGTGCAGTCGAAGGAGTAGTTTTAATTCCACCCGATTGAAACGAATGCCGCGAATGTTCGATTGAAGGAGTGCCAAGATAAAAAATGAGAGAAGAAAAGAAGGAACAAGCAAACAGGGTCACCTCGATGGCCGCTGAAGACCGGACTTCGATGGAGCACTGTTATCGCTATCTAGAGACAGAGAATCATGTTCCATGGGTTCGACCGACGTGTCTGCCACCTTCCCGAGTTCATCAGGAGGGTCAGCTTCCACTGCCGGTAAAGGTCCGAGTGTCCGGCTGACAGAGCGTCCCAGTGAAACAGAAGATGGGTGAGGCCGGCAACTGTTGGATGGCGTGACCGAAGAGTCACGCTGCGACGGGGAAGGGAAGTGGGGGGGGGGCGGGGCTGTTCTTTTTGTGAGCCTTCTTAGAGGCATGACGAGTAGAAGAAGCGGTTGACAGTTGAGAAGACGGAGTTTTTAGGAAATTGTCACAAACCGGTTCTTTTTTAGAACTCCGGGCATCGAATTTAGGTGCCCGGGATGTGTGGGAACAAGGTCGACGAATTCACTGTAGAACAGGCAGAAGGGATTGGAGAGGTGGAACTTGCAATTTTCGGGCTGGCCGATCTGACAACAGTGTCACAGAAGGTGAAATTGCACGTATGAGTACCTACCTCCTTAGTTGGTCGGGGGGGGGGGGGTAGGTGAGGACCTGGCTGTAAGTACCTGCTGCGAGTACAGCGGGCTTCCTACTCGCTAATAACTTCTGAGTGGCAGAGGTTGAAACCTTTTCCTTGACGCGCATCACCTGGATGACTCGCTCTTCTTTGTAGACAGGGCAGTCCCGTGTAGAAGCAGCAAGGTCACCCATGCAATTAATGCAGCGAGGGGATGGAGGTGGACATTCACCCTCATGGGCGCCCCTGCCACAGGTGGCACATTTGGCTGCATTAGGATAAGATTTACTAGTGTGATTAAACCTCTGGCAGTGGTAGCAGCATGTAGGATTGGGTATATACGGGCTAACTGAAATGATTTCGTCGCCTGCTTTCACCTTAGATGGTAGGTCAACCCTGTCAAGTCATGAAGACAATACGAGATACTACGAGGGACTTGGGAATGTTAGGCAAGACTTTCTTTGACAAAATTCGTGATGTTTCCGTTTTTGGGTCAGGGTTATAGTAGATTTGGAAGGTTTCATAGTGGAATTGTCCCCCATGATTACCGGCGTCTCCGATGGCGCGCTGCTTTTTTGTGGGGGCCCCCCCTCACTGAGGACGCACCCGCCTTAGGTGACTGTTCGCACCTCAGGTCACACCTCCCAAAAAACAGACAGAGGGACCAACTGGCATGGTCGAAAGGTGCCAGCTCGGGTAATCACCCCTCCCTGGGCCCGGCTTTTACCAGGGGGTACGTACGTGTCTTACATGTCTACCCAGGGCGGGGAGTTACGCCTTATCCCATCACCGGCTACACAGAGCGTGGGTTGACCTTCAGACACATGCAGGGAGGAAAGAAGGAGGAATGAGAGAAAGAGATGAAGGAGGGAGAATCTCAAACGCCAAGGCGGAGATTAAAAGGGTGGGTCGAGGACAAGTAGAAAGGAGCAAGAGGGAAAGGCGAAAGAACAGGAATGGAAGAGGACCAAGAAAAAGAGAAGTTTCTGAGTAAGAGAAAAAGACCTTTGATTGAATGAAAAAAACCCATCTCCGGGCAAAGGCACAAACCAGGGGGAAAGTGGGAAGCGGCCTGGGACAGAAGAAAGGCCGATTCGGCTTGGGGCCCCGTGCGTGCCACACACGAACCCACAAAAGAGCTGTGGGCCCCCTGGAGGGCCAATGTAGTGAATGTCAGCAGACGGATCACACATGGTCACTGGAGCGTGTATCTGAAAGGGCAGACCACTCAAGCCGACGGGCAAGTTAAGTAGTACAGATGGAAAGTCGAAATGGGAAAGGGTATAGGTGGAATAGGAAAGGAACATAGGTTTGCAAGTATTGAGGCAGATGAGGTTTATATGGTTAAAAATATCTACTTAAAGAGAGCCTCTCTGAAGGGCGTAAGGAGAGCCCCAATAGGTGTTGAAATAGCCGACAATCAGGGGGAAGCTGATCTATAAGGTGTAAAAGATCAGTCCTCGTGACAGTTGGAGAAAGAGCGTGTGTAGACAGTGTACAGTGAGAAGGGAAAACCAGGAAGCATAAGGCTAACAGCCACTACTTGAAGCTGGGTATTTACAGGAATGATTTGGCTGTGGATGGTGTCCCGTATGAGCAGCACGAGCCCCCTCTGAGCCAGAATTCCTGCTACAGGAGGGGGAGATCAAAACGAATGTAATTCAATTGTGGAAGATGAAAGTGATCAAGGAGATTAAGGACCACAGGAGAATACGTTTGCAGAAGAAGCTGTAGTTCTGACCTATTGGCTCAAATGCAACGAATGTTGCACTGGAGGATCATCATAAAGGATGGAAAGAGCCAGGACAAATTATGTCACTGCATCTGTGGTCGTCGCTCCTTGAGAGAGAGTGACGTCCATGAGTTCCATAGGGTGCTCGGATGGGGCAAGTGAGGGTGAGGCCCCCTGGGAGGTCATGGTTGCTTCTTCCTGTGACGTATGCCACTTCTTTTTCTTCTTCTCGTCCTTATCTGTGTGAGAAGCAGAGTCCCTGGAAGTGCTTGACTTGGGTATATCTAGGTCCAAGTGGGATCTTCTTGATTTCAGGCCCGCAGAGTGTGGATCTCGTGACCGACCTGCAGTAGTCTTTTTGAGAGATTGCTGGGGAGAAGGGTTCCGGAACAGAGCCTTGTCTCCAGCGGGTGCTGAAGAAGAGGGTTTCTTCTCCAGCTGTGGAGAAGGAGAGGTGCAAGGCAGAGGTGGAAGGGATAGGTGAAAGGGAGGAGGGAGAGGAGCAGAGGGGGAGGGAGAGGAGCAGAGGGGGAGGGAGAGGAGCAGAGGGGGAGGGAGAGGAGCAGAGGGGGAGGGAGAGGAGCAGAGGGGGAGGGAGAGGAGCAGAGGGGGCGGGAGAGGAGCAGAGGGGGCGGGAGATAGCAGAGGGGGAGGGAGAGGAGCAGAGGGGGCGGGAGAGAGCAGAGGGGGAGGGAGAGAGCAGAGGGGGAGGGAGAAGGTAGTAGGGATGGGGCAGGAGGCTGGGCGGTACTGGGAGAGGGAACAGTGGTAACTACCAGGAAGGAGGAAAGAGAGGGGGTGGGGGAGTGACGCAATGAAGGCAAAAGTGCATGTTACTGACACTGGATTGAGACGGTCGAATTTTTTGCGTGCCTCGGAATAAGAAAGATGGTTGAGGGTCTTGAAGTCCTGAATTTTCTTTTCCTTTCGGAAAACTGGACAATCGGGTGCACAAGGCAAATACGCACTACAGCAATTCACACATTGTAGAGGCGGAATGCAAGGGCTCCGATCATGAAGGGGGCAGCCACAGTTACCACAGACAGGGTCAATGGTGCACCTGGAGGACATGTGGCCGAAACGGAGGAAATGGAAGCAGCGCATAGGAGATGGGATATAGGGCTTCACATCGCATTGACAGAACATTACCTTTACTTTTACAGGTAAAGTTTCCCCTTTGAATGCCAAAATAAAAGCACCAATGTTGACCCGATTATCTTTGGGGGTCTCTCTGGACGTGGCCTGGCCGTCATCCCATGGAGTACCCAAGGATGGGAAGACAAAACAGGAACCAAACAACTATTTCTCTCCCTGTGGGCATCACCCAGCCACAGCAACGCCCATCTGGCTTGATGAACGTTGGCGGGAGTCCCGATACACCAGGGGGATAGGTATCTACTCCTAGACCTGCATGGGGAGTTGACAGCTCAGGTATCAGCAGTGTGAGCCCTGTGCGTTCAGCGAAAGGGTAAATAACAGCCCCACCACACAGACTGGCTAGACGTGTTGGTGACCTAGCCGGGAGAGTGCAACAGTGAGGGAAGGAAGGGGGAGAGGAAGGGAGGGGAACCCAAGCCGCATGGGCTAGGTTGGGAGTTCTTCCCCAATTGACTCACACTACAACGGAAAATTTGGTGAGGGAGGGCAAATCCCAAAGGGGACCGGACTGTGTCGAAAATTGGGAATATGCAAAGGAAGCTAAAGCACTAGACCATCATAGCCATGGGAATAGCCAAGACATTGTAGAGAGAAGCACCTAGAGAGAGGGAGTGAATGGGATGTGGGAAGGAGGTAGGATAATGGTTAGGGGGGACAGGGAAAAGCAGCCTGGGAGGATAAGAAGAAAGGCTGCAGTGGCTCGGGGACCTGTGTGCGCCACACACGTACCCACAAAAGAGCTGTCGGCCCCCTGGGTGGGGCGGGAGGGCTAGTCTTGTTCAGGCATAAATATGGCTGTAATCGGACTTCACGGCTGTCCCCTGCCCCTGTGGCTGCTATTCTATCCATGCCATGTCCTCTTGTAAGCTGTCGTCTGGTAAGGAAGTAAAATTTTCAACAATTATTTCCTACTTTTCAATAAATAAACTTAAATCACCATTTGGAGACCTATACAGACAATTATATTTCCATTTACTAGTTTTACACAGCTAAACTTCTCATGTAGTTCTGAGCAATAGTAGTTAAATCAATTTTTGAACATTTCATTCTGTCTTTGATGAAAATTTCAGCTCCACCATTGTTGGCCTGTTTTCTACATGTCATGTTTTGTGTCCCAGCCTCGTCGTAGGTGTCGGTGGCCGAGTGGAATGAGACCGACACGCTGGTGCAGGTACGGAGGGGAGCAGCCAGAAACTATAAACACTCGAGTAAATTAGAAAGAGATATATATTGCACCGAATGTAACAATACTTAACTTTTACATAGTACTGCAGAATGTTGATACATAGTTGTTAGAGGCCTGCCTAGTGCCTGTACGATAGCAAAGTCTTCAATGGTGCCTATCTGATTACGAAGGTCCTAACTGGTTGCTATCTCCGTCCGAAGTCGACGATCCTTCAGTGGTGGCCACGAGCGGAGTTGTCGCAGAGGGCGCTCGTGGCTGTCGTCGTGAGAACGCCGCGCCGTGCGTGCATGGCGGCGCGCGGCGAAAGTAGGTGGCGCGCACTTTGTACTTGTGCGACACCACACCCCTCCCCCCCAAACCGCCGCGCCGTCGTGGCGTAGGGCTGAGGGCCACGGCGACGGCACTGGGAGGAGGGCCTGGGCGGGACGCGTTACTGGTGGGACGGGCGTCGTAGCTGAGGCTGGGATCGAGATGCCGTCCGCGCCCCGGCATCCGCCTTGCGATCCTCCAGGGAACCCACCGAAACCTGGGGAAGGGCGCACCCCCCCCGCCCGGAGGGAGCAGCTCATCTTCTTCTGAGGTGCGTGGCCCAGGCGGCGGCGGCACGCACGGTCCCGGAGTCCCTCTCGGTGACGCTGTCATCTGCGGCGGCGACAGCGGCGGCGTCGCGTCGATCTCCATCGGGACGATCTCGTAGTCCGGGGACGCTGGACCCGTTGACGAACGATGTGGTTGTGCTCCCTGGCGGTGAACTGGGTCTGGAATCAAGAAACCGGAGACAGGATCGCGCGGCCTATGCAGACGCAATTGGTTTGCGTGGCGCCGCAGCTCCGACCCTGTGGAAGAACGTACAACATACATATTGCGACCGAGCACGCGCTGAATGGTGCCCGGCAACCATGTCTTCTTGTTGCCAGCAAACACCCTGTACAGCACCGGCGTGGAAACCTGAAAACGCGTAGCGCCATACGAACCGACTCGGTGCGTGGGAGGCTGCAGCAGGTGAAGGAGAGTGCGGTGACGGCGGCCGTGTAGCAGCTCGGCAGGAGACGGGCCGTCACGTGGCATGCACCGATACGTAGACAGGAAAATTTGAAGAGCTTGCTGCCTGGAGTGCTGACCTTTCATCTTCTCCATGTGAGACTTGAATGTTCGAACGAAACGTTCTGCTTCACCATTGGACTGAGGGTGAAAAGGTGCGGTGGTTATATGCTGAATGCCATTCACGCGACAAAACTGTTGAAATTCCGCACTAACAAACTGAGGTCCATTGTCACTGACGATAGTTTCAGGCAAGCCTTCGATGCAAAACACTGATGTTAAGGCACTGATTGTACTAGAAGCTGTCGTTGAGTTCATGGCAATCACAAAAGGAAACTTGCTGAAAGCGTCTACAACAATTAACCAGTGCGTATTCCAGAAAGGTCCGGCAAAGTCAATATGTAAACGTTGCCATGGTCCCTTGGGGCGTGGCCAAGCTGAGAAACGTTGCGGAGGAGCCGCCTGATGCTCCGCACAAACAGTACACTGTGACGTCATGTTCTCTATCTGAGCGTCCATACCAACCCAGGTACAATGACGTCTGGCTAATTGCTTTGTCCTAACAATGCCCCAATGTCCTTGATGCAGGAGGCGTAACACTTCTCGTTGCAGGGAAAGAGGAACAATCACTCTTGCTTCGTCGTTGTCGGTATGCAACAACAGTACACCCTGACTTAAAGATAATGCATGACGTTGTGCAAAATAACGTCGAACAAGAGGCCGCTCAATGTCTTTGGCTCTGGCAGGCCAACCAAAGCGAACAAAACGTGCTACCATACTTAGATCCGCATCCGCAGCTGTTTCCTGTGCAACCCGACGAGAGTTCAAAGGGAAATCTGCGACAGCGGAAGCATCTCTGGAGTCTGACAACATGCCATTTCTGAAGAATCAAACGACACATCCTGGCCAACCGGAAGTCGGGAAAGTTTGTCCGCGTTGGCATGTTTAGTGGAAGGCCGGTACAAAATCTCATACTGATAATTTGACAATATCAAGGACCATCTCTGAAGCTTTTGTGCCGTTCGTGGCGGAATTGGCTTTGTGGGTGAGAACAACGACGTGAGAGGCTTGTGGTCTGTCAACAAATAGAATTTTCTGCCATAGAGATAATGATGAAACTTTGTGACGCCGTAAATGATTGCTAAGGCCTCCTTTTCTATCTGACTGTAATTCTGTTGCGTCGGTGTCAGTAGCTTGGATGCAAAGGCAATAGGACGATCATGACATCCAATGCGATGTGACAGAACTGCACCCACACCGTACGACGAGGCCTCAACTGCTAACACTACAGGCTTCTGTGGGTCAAAGGGAATCAAACATGCATCACTAAGTAGTGCAGACTTTAGTTTGTCAAAGGCAACCTGACAATCTTTAGACCATACAAAAGGAACATTCTTCCTACGTAAGTGATGCAGTGGAGCTGCAATCTGAGAGGCATTGGGAATAAACCTGAAATAATAGTTAAGCTTTCCCATCACTGCTTGCAATTCATGCACATTCTTAGGAGGAGGCAAGTCTTTGATTGCTCGAAGATGTGACTGTAAGGGATGTATTCCTTGGGCATTAATCACATGGCCTAGGTACTCTATTTCAGTTTGAAAAAACGAACACTTTGCTTTATTACAACGTAGACCTGCTGCAGTCAACACTTTGAAAAGGCACTCCAGGTTTGCTAAATGTTTTTCAACTGTACGCCCGGATACCACAATATCATCTAAATAGTTCGAACAACACGGTACAGAAACTGTCAGCTGTTCCAAAAAACGCTGAAAAATAGCGGGGGCGGAAGAACTGCCAAAGGGTAGGCGTTGAAATTGAAAAAGGCCCATGTGAGTATTAATGACGAAAAACTTTTTTGATTCGTCATCGAGCGGAATCTGTAAGTATGCCTCTGCTAAATCAATCTTGGAAAAGAAACGAGACTGTCCTAATTTTTCCATCAGTTCCTCAGGTCTGGGCAGGGGATAAGTGTCTACAATTGTTTGACTGTTCACTGTTGATTTGAAGTCCGCACAGAGACGAAGTTTTCCTGACGGCTTGGGTATAATTACTATAGGCGAGGCCCACTGACTCGCAGAAACAGGAGAAATCACCCCACTATCTTGCCAACGTTTAAGTTCTTCGGCAACTGTATCACGCATTGCGATAGGCACTGGTCTAGCTTTACGAAATTTTGGAACTGCAGATTCTTTTAAAGTTACATGTGCCACGAAGTCTTTTGCACAACCTAGTTCCGGCGAAAACAAGTCACTATATTTGTCACACAATGCATTGATTTTATCCTGAGGCACTATTGACGAAATTTGAAGCACATCTCTTTGAATTGATAAACCAAACAAGTCAAAAGCATCTAGTCCAAAAATGTTCTGTGTCGATTTGGCCTGAAGAACTACAAAAGCAACTGTTTTTGTTACACCTTGAAAAGAGGCGGGCAGGCTACACGTTCCTAGCACGGGAATATTTTGACCTGTATAAGCTGTTAACACTTGCTGTGACGGTGACAATTTTGGCGAACCCAGAAGTTCATAAGTATCGTTATTTATTAATGTGACAGCGGAACCAGTATCAAGCTGAAATTGCACCGTCTTATTTTCTATAGAGAGTCACAAACAGTTTTTGCTTGCGGCGCTCGACAGGTGCGCGAATGTGGGCAACGTCTGCTACGGTTTGTTTACCGCGCTTGCGCGGGCCGCGTAGTGAAGTAAGCGGCGCAGACTCGGCACGCAGCGGATTAACAACACTGTCACTAGAGGGCACTACCACCGGATCGGCGTCCGCGCAATGCGAGGCTACTGCACTAAAATTACTTTCAGTATCTACAACAAGTCTACTGGCACTATCTACACAGTACTGGGCACTATTACAAGGAGCAGTTGCAGAAGGCACTATTTTCACTACAGGAATGCACTGTTCATAGTCATTTTGCTTGTCCCGAACCCGTTTCCGTTGCACTGTCTTACGCGCTCGTTGGCGCTTGCTACGTGGTGCACTATATAGTTTTGCCCTAGGCGCAGAACTACTTTCTTGAAATTGAGATCCAAGGAAAGCACTGTTCAATTCCACAGCCCGTATAACATTTACAGAATGAACTGTTCTCGCACTTTGCGAAGCACCGTTTCTAACGTTACTGTTCTTTGAGTTTTTAATTTGCATACACACAGACTGCACATGTCCCGATTTGCCACATTGATAACAGGTCGCGTTGCGACTCGGGCAATGAGCACGCTTGTGGCGAGACACACACTGGGGGGCAAGATTTACGTACATTTTTCTGAAATGAGCGTTGGCGCCCATTATTCAAATTACTGTTTCTAACCCGACGGGGCGATCTTTGTGTCACACTTTTACACTGGCTACTGTTCACTGTCTGTTCAGCACGGCCGGGAGAAAAATAAGAATCACTAGTGCTACACTGAGAACTACGGCTAGGAAAGCGTCCGTTGCGGCGCACTGAATTTACACTGTGGCTTTGCATTTCTACGTCTGCTAAGTCAAAAGTATCATGCACTTCTATAAGCTGCAGTACACTGTCTAATGAGGGGTCAGACTGTTTCAGAATTGCTGCTCTAATTCTGGGGTCCTGAATATTCTGCGTAATCGCATCCCTCAACATCACGACACTATACGAAAGTCCACAAGAACAAGTAAATTTACATTGGCGAGTTAAGCCCTTCAATTCCGTAATCCACTCTTGGTGTGACTGCTGCGGTAATTTTTTAAGTCTGAAAAATCGGTACCGCGCAGCGGCTACAAGAACTTTTCTCTCATAATGAGCATTTAGTGCATCTACAATTTGTTCAAAGTCTACATCACGAGGAGATGCGAGAGGGAAAAGTTTTTGCAATAGTACGAAGGTCTGGGGGCCCACAATCGATAAGAAAAGGTTCTTCACTCTCTGACCTGTAATTTGATGAGCCACAACGAGTTCTTGAAACTGTGCGAAATAGTCGCTCCATTCTTCCTCACGTTCGTTGTACTGGCAGAACGTCGGAAGCGGTACGGCGGCAGGTGTGGGCTGCTGATGCGACGGCTGTTGTTGAGTTGTCAACTGCGCCACCGCCTGGAGAAGTTGTGTTATTTGCGCCGTCTGTAACTGAATAATTTCCATTAAGTTTGGGTTCGGGGTAGTGGCCATGCTGACCGATTAGGCGCCGCCTATACAAGTAAATTATAACAAAACACAAATGCAAGATAAATGAGGACGCTCGATCTGCAACAAAAAAGTCCACAAAATACGTAACAGAATATGTTCCCCCAAAAATCTTATAATAAGGGTGGGTGGGCGGGAGCAATTTTTGCGTGCTCCGACTGCTGCTGTCTGGCTGCTGCAAGCGGGCTGGTCCAAGGTTCTATCACTCCTCGTCGCCACTTTTGTGTCCCAGCCTCGTCGTAGGTGTCTGTGGCCAAGTGGAATGAGACCGACACGCTGGTGCAGGTACGGAGGGGAGCAGCCAGAAACTATAAACACTCGAGTAAATTAGAAAGAGATATATATTGCACCGAATGTAACAATACTTAACTTTTACATAGTACTACAGAATGTTGATACATAGTTGTTAGAGGCCTGCCTAGTGCCTGTACGATAGCAAAGTCTTCAATGGTGCCTATCTGATTACGAAGGTCCTAACTGGTTGCTATCTCCGTCCGAAGTCGACGATCCTTCAGTGGTGGCCACGAGCGGAGTTGTCGCAGAGGGCGCTCGTGGCTGTCATCGTGAGAACGCCGCGCCGTGCGTGCATGGCGGCGCGCGGCGAAAGTAGGTGGCGCGCACTTTGTACTTGTGCGACACCACATCATGTCTCCCTTAAAATACCCCTATGCAACAAATATATTTACTTGATCATGAAAAGCATTAAATCACAGCACATGGACCATCCACATCTTTCACATTTACCAATAGTGCGGACACACTTTCCATAAGAAGCAGGGTGTAAATGTCATCCTGAGTCCTAAAACTGCTACAGGGTGAACACATATATATGGGTCATCCAGAAAGTAGAGCCCACCTGTGTTGTATGAAGCACTAGTGAGTAGAGTAACTGTTGGATACAATCTAACTCTCTCAGTTGTTTCTTTCCTTCCTATGTGTAATGTTACATGCTATTTGTTAGTGTTTATGATTTTTTTTTCTTAAATAGAGCATGCCATCAGCCATGAATTAGACTTGCGATCAGTTTTCTCAACCCAGGAAATATGTGACCAATTATCATCAATTGAAGGAGGTGTATGGCTAAATTTTTATGGATGATTCATCCGTTCGGCAATGGTGTTGTTAACTTCAACTTGGGGAGAGAGAACACTCATGACAAGCATTGAGGACGGCGAACTGATTACTGACAAACAGCTTGGTTCAGTTGACAAATTCACAAAGAACAGTCAGCATGTAACAATTGGAAGAAATCAATAGCAACTTAAAAATGGGAAGATTGACTACGTATGCAGAGTTTTTAGCAGAAATCTAAAAATAAATAGGGACTTAAGGGACCAACTTGTGGGCCAACAGGAATACAAAATACGAGACATCAAAAAATTTCTTTTTAGTGAACAACCCTACCCAATGACCCATTTTTCTTTATTTATAAGTCTTCATTGCACTTTATTTCTTTGCTGCTAATGTGTTTTGCCATCTTGAGGCAATGATATATACACAAAGTTTAGTCTTAGGGCTTGAATATTTTGACTTCGTAGTTTGATTTATGCACATCATCAGACATTGATCTATTGTTCTGAAGATAACCAAAAAGGATTAGACGAATTAGCAGTATATAAATAAGTGTTATCAAGGATGTTTTTAATTTGCAAATCACTATCACAGCAAATAGGAGAATATTATAATTTATTTTTACTGTGCATACTAAGCCGCACAACACCAAATTAACAACATCTACATCTACATAGGATACTCTGCAAATCACATTTAAGTGCCTGGCAGAGGGTTCATCGAACCACCGTTATACTATTTTATCTCCCATCCCATTCTCGAATAGCACACGGGAAGAATTAACATCTGAATCTCTCCGTTTGGGCTCTGATTTCTTGTATTTTATTCTGATGATCATTTCTACCTATGTAAGTGGGAATCAACAATATATTTTCACATTCGGAGGAGAATGTTGGCGATTGTAATTTCGTAAGTAGCCCACACCGCAGCAATAAGCGCCGTTGTTGTAATGATTCCCATCCCAGATCCTGTATCATTTCCATAACGCTGTCTCCCCTGTATCGTGACAATAAGAAACGAGCTGCCCTTCTTTGGACTCTTTCGATGTCCTCTGTCAAACCCACCTGATAACGATCCCACACTGGGCAGCAATATTCCATAAAATGACAGACAAGTGTAGTGTATGCAGTTTCTTTAGTAGTTGTGTTGCATCTTTTGAGGGTTCTGCCAATAAAACGCAGTCTCTGGTTCGCCAACCACAACAACTGTGGTTTGCTGTTACAGCACAACTGTACTCAAGTATAAAATTGTTGCATGCAAGTGTTGTCATTTTAATGCAGGTCTTGCGATATATCATGACGTATTTTATTGATTTCATTTTCGAAATGGTCACTGGCTGACGGAAAGAATAGTTTATAAATGTGGAAAGATCTGCAGTTTTAAGGGTTTCCATGCAGTGTAACAACTCTTGGAAGAAAAAAGGAAAGAAAAAAAGTTTTGAAATCTACAGTATCATATTCTACATTGCCTGTGATCTGTTGTTAAATTTAATTTCAATTATTTGCCTGCTCCACTAAACTGAAAAGTACTCCAATATGCAAATCTAATCTTTACACCTAATCATTAATAAAATATCATAAGACAACAATGCCAAACCGAAAGTAGTTACTGTACCAATTAATTGTCTCTAGTGTATTATCGTGACTTTCACAGTCACAACTAACAACCGACCATTCAGACAGCTTACCAAAGTGTTGTAACTCTTTTACCCACTTAATGGTTTTGGCACAGCTATGAAATTCAGTGTGGCGCGACTGACACATACATACAGTTGCCGAGAATAACGTAGTACTGCCGCCAATCACAGTAGCTGAATGTTTATGATTGCAGCTGAAGTCGGTGGCACATTTCTCAGAATGTCCTGCCTCCAATCGAAATTATTTAGTCGGTAGGAGTCGTATGTGATTCTCGTTGGAGCTACTGCCAACATATACAAACTACTTCCATGCATTATTTCTACCATAAAAAGATGAAGAGCAAGTCGAGCAAAAGTTTTTGTTAGGTTGTAGCACCATCTCCAGTCGACGATGTCCTACCATCACTCCCTGCACTTCCCTAGACAGGACACTTTTGTATGTGGAGGAGTTGAGAAGGGAAAAAAATGCTGAGAGAAAGGTTAAAGCCAGCTGTAACATGAAAGGTGCCTCAGTTAAGCTTTATTGCAGTTATTAAAATTCAACAAAACGTGTGTTGCAATTTGGAGAAAAAGGTATTTTAGGGACCAAATGAAAAAATAGGTACCTTTTAGGTACTTTAGGTACCAATGGGACATCCTGATTAATTAGAAGCATAACGAATTTGACTAAGTAACAAGAGCCAATTACTAAATGTATTTGCGCCAACCTCTGGAATATAGCTGTTTTAATTTTAATTTTATTTGTTAAATCAATATTGCCAACACAAATTTTGTTTTTGGATAGTAACTATTATAAGCTATTTGATATCTATGTCTAAATTTAATACATATTAAAGTAGGACTAATAGTTGAAATAGATTAATTTTATAACATGTTTTACTGGACCGTATTAAACAGAAAACATTTTAGATTGTGATTTCATGTTCATCCCAAATTGAAACTTTCAGAATATTTAGACAAAGAATGTACCTTTAACATAGACTTAAAAAAGATTAAAAACACAGTTTTTAAAATTAATTAATTTTATTCTGATGTCTTCAATTAAATATGTATATTATATGTTATCAAATAATTGTATTTTATATTATATGAAAGCCTATTTACATAACTTTCAAATGAACTTTGTTTCATTGTTCTTGTTAATAATAAGAAAAGCTGTGAACAAATCAAGAATGTCCTGCAAGTCAAAATTTACATATTTATTTATTCCCGTTTTCGAGCACTCAGTAATCTCTCATCACAACAATTGTGAAAAAAATTGTTTTGTGGTACTAATGCAGAGTACTATAAGAGGCATTCAAAAAGAAATCAGCCCGAGGCATAATTACAGAAACCAGTACCTGTATGTTAGTAGTATGACCCTGGATGTTGAGATACTTACCCCACTGTGACACAGGGTGGTGAATGGCTGTCTCATAAAATTCCGAGAGCTGTGATGTGAACCAGTTCCATATGTAAAACTAGACGTCATCGTCCCAGCTAATTGTTTGCCCCTCAGAGCCTTTTTAAGGGGACCAAAATGGTGTAATCACAGGGAAGAAAGTTGTGGACGGTATAGAGTAATGTGACTATTGGCCATATGAGGCAATGCATTGTCATGGAGCAAAATGAACCCATGGGTGAAACTGCCTGGTCGTTTGGATTTGATCGCTTTGCAAAGGGTGGTCAAGGTTTGCGAGTAATGATGGGTATTTACTGTTGTCCCATGCTGCAGGAAGTGAATCAGAAGGGGGCATCTTGGTCAAAGAAGAATGTCAGCATAATATTTCTTGGCTTATTCTGGTGGTGGTGACCCTGGATGCGTCCACTGGAGACTATCATTTCGATTCTGGTTCAAAGTGATGAAACCATGACTAATTTTCAGCCACCACTCATGCCAGGAACACATTCCCTTCCCATGCATAGCACTGCAGATGAGCAAAACAGTGGGCCATTTGACATGCTTTCTGGTGTGGTTGAAGACTGTGGGGCACCTATTGGGCACACACTTTGCGCCCCTCGTTCCTTCGTGATGATGTGAACACTTTCAATGTTCAATATGAACATGGCAGGAATGGCTTTCACTGTCGCTTGGTGGTCTTGAGTAATGAGTGCATCAAGCAGCTGGACAATGACATCAGTAATGTAATGTGGTGCTCCAGACCCTCCATCATCGGTAAACGACACCTATCATTTCCTGAAGCGCTTGTGTCCCACTTTGACCCTTGCAAGGGACATTCAGTGTTTGCTGAACACTTGTGACATTGGTCATTAGTTGATGAATTTCCATACCCCCTACTTCCATCCACTGTCGGAAAACAAACAACACGTCTTTGCTCTTCTTTTGATGCCTGCTGCTACTAGCTTTGTATAGTCACATGACATGCACAAGTTTCCTCTAGCAATGGGTTGTGAACTTCCACACTCTGCTTGGAACCACATCTTGTTACACACACCACAATATTAACCTCCTGTCACCTGTTTGCACCCTGCTAAAGTTGCAAAAATAGGTCTTTTATTGACCCTAAATACAGGCTGGACAGAAGTCATTTCCAAGTCATCATATTAGATAGGAAAGTCAAAGAATACAAAGTCAATTATTTTTTTACATAATTTTACCCAATATGATGAAAGTATTTGAGGACATTAAAGAGTTTTTAGAAAATATTCATACCATTAGTGTTGTGGCATCACCATTTGCCACAACACCGGCAGTCTACACGTCGCCATGCCACTTGCGATAACTCGCTCCACAGTAGGGCCTACTTCGACCGCCAAGGGTGCCTCAAGTCTCATACCTCTCTGTCTTGCTTCGCGCACCGGCCAATCAAATGAAGGGCCGCACATCACAGTCATGACAGTGAATATAGCGGAGGACTACATTCAGTCAACTAGTCAATGGAAGAGTACAGAGTAAGTACAATGAGCCAGCCATCTACGTTAGCACAACCTGGAACACTACTACTGACAGATGGAAGAGATCACTGCAGAACTGTGTACTTTGTATTAGATAGGACACTGCATCAACAAGCACACCTAAAGTCGAGTATTATCTTCAATTATAATAAAAGTATATGTGAACTAGTCACTTCTTTCAGTTGCAGACCTTGTCTACATTTCCTTGCTAGCACAGTCCACATCCCAAACCTACCGTACACAGAGCAGCATCCCGAGGATACAAAAATTAGGTGCACTATATTCTTAGAAAAATAAAAAAAGGCTTTTTCTATTATCTACTGTTATTTACTCTAAGTATCAATTAACTGAACAATTATGTCACCCAAACATGAAGAATTTTTGGGTAAAGAGTGCTGCATACCAAAGTATCTTTTCTTATAATGTATTAAAAACAAAACATTTATATAAAATGTAACATAATACATAAAATCCTCCTTTTTATAAAATTTTCTCCATTAAAAATAAAAGTTTATTATGGCTTAGAATCTGATTTTGTTATCCAAGTTGTGACACAACAACACAGTGACCAACGTCATTTTCCATTCATGTGTGCATACAGTGTGTAATATAAAAAGATGCTTTATGTATTTTTCCTCATTATTTGTATTTTTTGTAATTTATTATGCATTTGTGTATTTTGTTTCTGTAACATATTTGCATTGTCCTGCTCATTTCTGTATATGTCAAAAATAATATTGGAAATGTAGCAGACACGCTGGGTTAGCAAGGGCTTTGCTATTGTATACAATCATCTTTGAGTAGGAGTTTTTTATCGCTGGTAGCGCTGAGGCGCACAGCGAGAGGGAGTCATCGTTGAGAAGTAGCAACGGACCGACAGAATTGTGAGACGGTGAGTACAATGGTGTACGGCAAAAGTACGTGAAGAAGAATGCGTGTTGGATGGGCACTAGTGGAGGAGATGGCAAACAGGCAACATTATTTATTCATACGGGCACAGCTCAAATAATTAATAAATGCATCAAGAGGAATGCTGTGGGCCCAAAATTGTAATTAACATTCGTCGCCAAGAAGAGCCTGTGTTAGTCAATTGTTAAGTGACAACAGTCTCCAATCAGCAGCACCACGTCGCACACCAACATCCGTAAGATCTGTCCAGTTTGTCTTAGCATGTACAGCTAACCAGCGTATTAGTGATATTTGTTCAATAGTGAAACTGTTAATCGAGAACCTGTGTTTAAAAATCATTACCCACAGTCATTTCCAGACAGGTTCCTTCCTCATCCATTGTTTTACCGAGAATATTCACAAAGTTATAGAAAACTAAAAATCAAAGTCATTAAAGAGAGTGTGACAGTGATTGATGATAATTTGTTCAGAAAAGTGTTACTAAATGTAGTTTATGCCAGTGTTGCTAATCAATAGATTGCTAAGTGGAATGAAACTGCTAAACCAACTTTCAGTCTCAAGAGCTATTTCAATAAATGTGCAAAAAGATTAATTGTTTTCCACTGCATATTATTTTGAGGTAAAGTTTTTACTTGCAAGTACTGATTAGTGAAAATAGTGATTATTTGTAAGTGTTTGAAATGCTAATAATTTCTGGTTAAGGAAAGAGCAAAAGAAACAGAAGGTTAAATAGCTCTTTTCTAAATATACAGAGTTATCACGACAAGTCTTTTTTTTTTTTTTTTTTTTTTTTTTTTTTTTTGGCATTAGTACAGTTAATAGTTCAGTTACAACTTGATTATTGCTAACGCATATGGCATACTAGCTGTTCAATAATTTCTAGTACTTATATAAACAATTAATTATTTGAAGCTGTAAATAGTAAGTATTAAGGTGAGAGTTTTGCATGATCTGCTGCATGTTGTATTTGTGTAGCCATGGCTTGTATTTCGCTGTCTTACATTCATTCAAACACTGCGTTAATGAACTATTTCTCTGTAATTAGTATATTGTCAGTGTCTTTTGTACCGGATCTGACGTGCATACTCTGATTTCCTGCCCACCCAAATTTTACATAATGTTTCATGTTGTTAATTAACTTTGCTATTATTGTGATCCCACCAAATTGTTTGCTCGTACAACGAGCTGGCGACCGTAAATCAATAAGTTATTCACTTTTCCAAATTAATCCCGGTGTCCCGTTTGTTCCGCATTTTTATCATTTAAACATTAATAATTTTATTCCAAATTTTACCTTCCCAGGGTGGCCACCAAATCTTCATTTTCAAATTCAAGGTTTTTTCCCGGTTTTCCAGGTTAAAAATAGTTATTTTCCAGGTTTTCACGAAACTTCATTTTGCTCAAAGGGTTTAGCAAACAACTATACCGTAAAGAAACTAGTTGCATATTTTTAAGACACATTGCATCCAAGTTTAATCATGTCACATTGTAATATAAACCAAGCAGTGGCGAATCCTGGATTTGGATTGGGGAGTGAGGGGGGGGGGGGGGGGGGGGCAAAGCTCATACAAATTTTGGCATTGTACGTCAAACTGATCTACAAAGAACCAGCTCATATTATGAGATTTTTCCTCGTGGTTTCGGGGGGTCTGCAGCCCCATAGACCCCCTCCCCAACCCAGATTCGACACTGACACAATGTATAGTACAGGGTGTATATTTTAAGTTGACAAACCAGAATATCTACAGAAAAAAAGTATATATTCAACAACGGTTTTCACCATTATTAACGGACGGCAGAGGCGTAGGAAATGATACTGAACTTTAACTGCCTCCACCGTTTGGGAGCAGATTCAGATTCTACAGACTAAATCATGTATAGTTTGGTTGATTTTTTTAAATTCAATTGCCAACATATTGCATCGTAATGGTAAGAATGAATTCCCATACTGCTGAAGAAATGAAGATTAATCATGTTGATGATGCTTCAGAACCCAACTTTGAGGTTTTTTATAACTAAAACTACAGGGATTACTTATTTACACTTAAGTACATTTCGAACTGGTCGTGTAATCTGAGCAATAGGCTATACACACGAACGATCGTTTAACTCTTAAAGCCGCGAGATCTCATGGGTTAAAAATCCCGGTTTCTGGCTGAAATTCAAGGCTTTTTCCCGGTTTTCCCCGGTTTTTTCAAATTCAAGGCTTTTTCCCGGTTTTCCCGGTTTCAAGGTTCGGTGGCCACCCTGCTTCCACTTTCTTTATTCCTATTGATCGTTGTTGTCTACCAAAGAGGTGCAGCAATGTTCGGGTTATAGCCTCTGCTATACCATCGGCTTCATTACCGATAGCTTTTTCACCAAATTACGATAATTAGGCACACGCATCAATTTTTCTAATTATTGTATAGTAACCGGTGGTGTAGAACGGTTAGGGTTATAAAGTCAAAGATGATGTATATCCTCGTGTATCATGAAGTAATCCAAACCAATACATTGCCATCATATATAATACATAGATGTTTCATATGATATTAAATTGAGTAATATGTAAAACAAAAGAAGATTACTGAATTGATAAAAATTGCATTTTAACAATGGGACAAAAGTGCAAGGGGTCATAAAAAGAGGTGTTATTCATTTTAAGGGCACTGTAGGGTGGGGTTATGATTTACATACCAGAAAGCTAGAATTTATGTTCCATAGTTATTACTACACCATCAGTCCTTATTGTAACATCATTACATTAAACTGCTCTAAAATTTATTACATTATTACAGTAAAACAAATACAATAGTGCAGCCAATCAGGTTACAAAATTAAGATGTCTAGAGAATACACCAATGAAGTTGGGTTAGAATACATTGTAATGATGATGATGTACATCAGGTTTTGGATGAGAGGAGGGTGGGGAAGGGAAGGGTGGGGAGGATGTAGACACAAAGTTGCTATCACGTGTCCCACTAAGACAGTGTTACATCTTAATTTCTGTTTTAACGACGCAAGAAAATATAATGCATTCTTAAATGTCAGGCTATATAAACTTATTTTCATTATTTAAAAATAATCATAAAATGTAGTACACCCATTGCAATCATTTCTTGAATTTTTAGGTACAACATTATTACAAATTATGAGGTTCCTACAATGTATTATAGTTTATCAACACAGTCAGTGTTAAATAAAGACATATGAGTGGGGGGGGGGGGGGGGGGGAGACGAGATAGATGGCGGCAGAAGTGTACTGGAGCATAGAAAGCAACATACTTGTGTTGGATGTGCCGAAAGGGGCCATTGGTGAAGAGAAGGAGGGGGGGGGGGAGGGTTAGGTGACGTTCTTGTATATTCAGATTTGCCTTGAATGATGACGAAGAATGTCCTTACATTACACTAAAACCATCATCTGCTGCACATATTGTTACCTTTCCAACCAGAGCATTGGGAAGATGTAGCAATTGTGTGGGAGGAAAGAAAGGCTGTAAATAGTTGTATGTTTATTTGTATTATTTAAGAAGGCTGTGAATTCTGTGGACGTAAATTCAGGGCCATTGTCAGTCACAATTGTCTCTGGGAGGCCTTCAATGGCGAAGATGCAAGTGAGCGCCTGGATGACGTGGGCCGATGATGTGGAGGACATCCGGGAGACTTAAGGAAACACAGAGCATGCGTCAACCCCAATAAACCACGATGAGCCGAGAAAGGGGCCTACGAAGTCCAAATGGAGCCTGGACCAGGGTGTTGATGCCTCTGGCCATGAGAAATACTGATGTGCAGGAGTAGCTTGTTTGCTTTGGCAGGAAGGGCAGGCTGCTACCATAGATGCGATATCTGCGTCGATCCCCTTCCAGTAGACATGTTGCGTTTTGTTAGCACGACTCCCCAATGACCACGATGAAGCAAGCTGAGGACCTTGTGTTGTATGAAGGGAGTAATGATAACCCGTGGTCGGTCGTTTTCGCCCTGGATGAGAAGAACACCATCATGGACAGAAAATTCGTGCCATCGATGCCAATAATTTTGAACCCCTGGAGTAAACACCTGCTGTCGATCCGATGGCGAATCCTGCTGAACCAGCCGGATAATCTCGCGTAGGACTGGGTCCTCTGCAGACTGCTTGGCTACTAGCTTTGTGTCAATGGGAAGGGATGCGAGAGTGCGTTCTTCTTCTGCATGTAAGTGGCAGCACACATCTGGGTAAGCGTCAAATGAAGGATCCTAACCTAATGGTAGCCGGAAGAGGAGATCAGCATTGGCATGGTTGGTCGAGCGACACTGAATATCATAAGAGTAATTAGCCAGAAATAAGGCACACTGTTGGAGGCATCTAGCCGGTTTGGTAGGGATGTTTGCATCACACAGAAAGAGAGACAGCAAGGGTTTGTGGAATGAATTTCCTGTAATAATTCAGATAGCCAAATACGGATTGCAGCTGCTTGACATCCGAAGGGCATGGTAAATCCTGCATGGCTTGGACATGACGAGTCAGTGGCCGAATACCCGTGGCACTGACGTTGTGGCCTAAGTATTCGACTTGAGGCAGAAAAAAATTGAAATTTATCCAAATTGCAGTGAAGGTTGGCTTAGCGGAAAAGTCCAAAAGGAGTGTTGATAACCAGCAAGTTGTGGGACACCTCGTCTAAAGGAAGCTATAAATATGCGTCCGTGAGATAGATTTTCGTGAAGAGTTTGCCTCCATTGGGAATGGGGTATGTTGCGGCGTAAAGTCAGTGCCACACGCCAGACGCAAGAGGATAATTGTGGAGAAGGCAGCAATCGCCTGGCAACCAATCGCACACCGTCACTTGCGCCTCTTAGAGGGAGTAACATAGATGGGTGCCCTCTACAAGTGGCTATATCTAGGCCAACATGCCTCTGGAAGACCTGTCAGAACTCTGCAACGAATTAGGCAGTGACTAGGTCTCAGCACATCTAGCATTGTACAGAAGACGTTGACGCAAGAAGAGAATAACAGATAGAAGTTGAGTATTATATTCTTCAATTAATAAAACTTGTATTAATATTCTATAGAACTGTTGTAGATGACCACACATGCTGCACCGTACCTTTCCTGAAAGCTAGACCGGGACGAGAACTCAACAAATAGCGATGAGGATGACTCAACAAATAATGACGACGATGACTCCACAAATGGCGACGAGGTGTTAAAATAGCAGACAACACCCCACATTGTGACTAGGTGTTAAACTACGGACAACGACCCACATTGGTAGCTGAAATTACACTGCGCTATTTTTTTGCAGTATTACAGGTCCTGGCAAATCCACCATATACTCTTTTGTGAACTTCTCTTATGGACTACGCCGTTATTTCAGTTTCAGAGCCAACAAATTGCTTCACTGCTGTCTACTGTACAACTACTTCTGGCTGCACCTGTACAACAAAATACGCAAGTTCCACTGCAGCAGCCATCACCATCAGTAATTCCACCAGTATGACGAAAAAGAAGAAACATGGACTGAATGGTTGCAACAGTTTGAAGCCTACGTCACAGTCCACAAGATACAAGGTACTGTCAAACTACATTTTTTACTCTCAACTGTAAGCCTCCCAACGTTCCGTCTTGTCAAAAAACTGTTTTCTACCGCAGAGCCTTCTGAACTTTCTTATGATTCAGTGATAGAAGACCTCACGGCATATTATGAGCAGCAAATCAACGTAGGTATCATTGAAGATTTTACTCCTCCAGTAAAATATGAAAAGTATTCCCCTTGTCCACCTTAATTACAGTGCAATTTCATTCTTCAGCTTCAGATTAACAACTGACATGACACTTGTTTTGATTGTTTCCCTTTTGTCTCTCTTTTCGAATCACTCCCTGACCAATAGATCTTTTGTCCTCAGCATGTCTCGTTTCCTCTAAGCAGTTCAATTTTCCTTACGTTCACATGGTCTTCCACTGTCAAGTCGCAATCTGATTATATTGCCAGAGCCACCTCCTCATCCACCCAATCTCATAACCTTCCACAGAAGAACCCCAAAAATGCCCTTCTTGTCACAGGATACTTTCCGAGGCTGATCAGACTCCGAATGTGGCTCTCCAACAGGGATACGACTTCCTTAAATCCTGCCTCTAAATTAGATCCATCCTCCATCACATCCTTCCCACTCCATCAATAGTGTCTTTCCACCACCCACCTAACCTTTGTAACCTCCCAGTTCATCCCTATGAAATCCCCAAACCATCTTCCCTACCCTCCAGCTCCTACCCATGTAACTGTCCCCGATATAAAACCTGTCCTATGCACCCTCCCACTACCACTTACTCCAGTCCTGTAACCCAGAAGTTGTACACAATTAAGGGCAGAGCCAATTGGGATAGCACCCACGTGATTTAACAACTGTCATGCCTGCACTGTGAAGCCTTCTATGTGTGAATGACGACCAACAAACTGTCCACACGAACGGACACAGGCAGACAGTATACCAGTACATCCTAACAAACAATTACTTTTCCTTTGAAGGAAAAGTATACAATCAAATCCACGGCACAGCCATGGGCACTCGTATGGCACCCCCTTCTATGCCAACCTATTTATGGGCCTTCTAGAGGAAACCTTTCTAGGTTCCCAAAACCCCAAACCCTTGGTCTCGTTCAGGTTCATTGATGATGTTTTCATGATCTGGACTCAGGGCCAGGGCACCCTATCCTCGTGCCTTCACAACCTCAATTCCTTTT
The DNA here is from genome assembly GCA_026315105.1 of Locusta migratoria. Classification (NCBI taxonomy): domain Eukaryota; kingdom Metazoa; phylum Arthropoda; class Insecta; order Orthoptera; family Acrididae; genus Locusta; species Locusta migratoria. The sequence continues at coordinate 500,003,480 of CM048747.1, forward strand.
CCCCCATCAATTTCACTTGGTCCTTCTCAACCTGGCAAGTCACCTTCCTGGATGTTAACCTCCACCTCACTGATGGCCCCATCCACACTAATTACCAAAAGAACCAGCACTTTGATAGCTGCCATCCATTCCACATCAAAAAATCCCTCCCATACAACCTTTCCACCCATGGACAGTGAACCTGCAGTGCTGAGAAGCCCCTTGCCCATTATGCTGAAGGCCTTACAAAAGGCCTTCCCAGACAGACATTACCATCCTGACCTCATCCACAAACAGATATCCCATGCCGTATCCCCACACACCACCAATCCTCCCCCAAACCCCAGTAACCAGCCACAACAGAGTGTCCTCCTTGTCACCCAATACAACACCAGACTGGAACTAAATACTTGTTAAATTAACAACTCTCTTGGTGAATTTACGTACACTGTGGTTTATATACTGAACAGGTGTATTCATTGTTTGAATGAGTTAGACTTTTTATGCTACACTCCATTAATACCACTCCATTTACAAGAAAACAACCCTTTCCCTCAACACTTGAAACTGTAAAGATCCTAAACATGGCATAATTTTAAGATGTGAAAGTCAGTGTTTCACTTGTCCTTTATCATAAGATCCACCTTAAACTCATTCTTCACCGATGACATTTCTGCCCTCTTTTCCCTATAAATGTGCTACTTGTTTTATTGTTGAATTCACCCTTGCATATTTCAGAATGACATCTTTTTGTAAACAATTTTGGTTAAAACCTTAGCAACAAGACTTTGAAAGTAGGCCTATTAGGCTTCCATCTGTATCTCTTAACTAGCATGGCATGCATTTATGAAATCCTAGCATACTGGATATTTATAGGAAAATTGTATTTCAGATGTATTATAGGCCAAAGTTGCAAAGCTAGTTAGGGCCTTTTTATTCATTGACACCCAATTTTGGCCTGGCGAGAGCTCTATTTTCAATACATCCTATGAGGCACGGAGGTCCAGTGCTGAACTGCCTAAAGACCCTGGTTCGAATCCCAGCTGGGTACACATTTTCAACTTTACCCATTCAGAGCTAATGTCATACATTCCATGAATATGGACATAAAACCTTTATATTATTTTCCCTATAAAAATCAAGAGGTTATTGTGGCTTAGATTTAGTCTTGTTCTCCAAGACTTGGATGCCCTAGTGTGGTATGCACTGATCCAAATTATTGCCATGATGTACAGTATAGGCCTACACAAATGTTTGATACAATATTAAATTGGTTAATATGTGAAACAATACAAGATGACTGAATTCATAAATATAATCAGTGAATAATCAAACAAAAGTAGTAAGGAGAGATGGGGATGGGATGTTATTTATTCTAGTGGGAGTGGTGGTTGGGGGGGGGGGGAGAAGTTGGGGTATCATACCAGAAATCAAGTATTTATGTTCTATAGTTAGCCTATTACTGAAACATAAATCATTATGTGGAAGGAATATATAGAGGGCCTATAAAAAGGAAATAAATTTCAAGGTAGTATTCTAGACATGTAAGACCAAGTGGAGGAAGAGGAGATAAGAGATACAACACTGCAGGAAGAATTTGACTGAGCATTGAAAGATTTGAGTTGAAACAAGGCCCCTGGAATAGATGACATTCCATATAAACTGCTGATATCATTAGGAAGAAGAAATTGTTCCACCTGGTACGCAAGATGTATGAGACAGGAGAAATACCCTCAGACTTCAAGAAGAATATAGTAATTCCCAATCCAAAGAAAGCAAGTGCAGACAAATGTGAAAATTACAAAACTATCAGTTTAATAAGTCATGGTTGCAAAATACTAACATGAATTATTTACAGATGAATGGAAAAACATGTAGAATCCAACCTCGGGGAAGATCAGTTTAGATTTAGTAGAAATGTAGGAACATGGGGGCAATACTCACATTATGACTTAACAGATAGGCTAAGGAAAGGCAAACCTACGTTTCTAGCATTTGTAGATTTGGAGAAAGCTTTTGATAATGTCAACTGGGATAAATTCTTTCAAATTCTGAAGGTAACAGGGGTAAAATATAGGGAGTGAAGAGTTATATTCAACTTGTACAAAAACCAGACAGCAGTTATTAGAGTCAAAGGGCATGAAAAGGGGATCACAGGTTGGGAAGGGAGTAAGACAGGGTTGTAGCCTTCCCCCAATGTTGTTCAAGCTGTACATTGAGCAAGCAGTGAAGGAATGCAATGAGAAATTTGGAGAAGGAATGAAAGTTCAGGGAGAAGAAATTAAAACTTTGTGGCTTGCCGCTGACATAGACAGTAAAGGATCTGGAAGAGCAACTGAATGGAATGGACAGTGTCTTGAAAAGAAGGTATAAGATGAACATTAACAAGAGTAAAACAAGTATAATTGAATGTAGCATCAAAAAGTCAGGCGATGCTGAATGAATTAGGTAATGAGGAAATAAAAGTAGTAGATGAGTTTTGTTATTTGGGTAGCGCGATAATTTCTGATGGCTGAAGTAAAGAAGATATAAAATGCAGAATGGCTATGGGAAGAAAAGCATTTCTGAAGAAGCAAAATTGTTGACATCCAATATTAGTTTAAATGTCAGGAAGCCCTTTCTGAAAGCATTCGTCTGGAGTGTAGCACTGTATGGGACTGACACATGGATGATAAGGATTTCAGACAAAAAGATGATAGAAGCTTTTGAAATGTGCTATAGACAAATGATGAAAATTAGATGGGTAGATCACTTAACTAATGAGGAGGTGCTTTACCAAATTGGGGAGAAAAGGAGTTTCTGGCATATCCTGACAAAAGAAGGGATAAATTGGTGGGACACATTCTGAGATATCAAGGAATTGTCAACTTAGCATTAGAGGGAAGTGTGTGGGGTAAAAATCATAGAGGGAGGCCGAGGGACGAATACAGTAAGCAGATTCAAAAGGATGTAGGTTGCCGAACTTATTCTCAGATGAAGGGAGTTGCACAAGACAGGGTAGCGTGGAGAGCTGCATCAAACAAGTTTGCAGACTGAAGACTACAACAAAACAAGAAATCATTATTAGTAATATTACCTAATCACAGCAAAACAACCACTTGTTTGCTGCCAATCGGTTGCAAAATTAAGCAGTTTCTACAACACATCTATGGATTTCACATTACATTAAAAACACTGTAATTTCTAGGATGTAGGTTCATCCTTTTTTGTGGGTGTGATGAGGGTAATACCGGTAGTGAATGATATGGACACAAAAGTTGCAATCAGTTGTCTTACTAAGTACATACTGAATCTTAACACTACCCACAACTACAAAATAAAAATGACATATAATACATTCTTAAATTTAAAGCAGTATAAAATAATTTTCATCTGGGGGGGGGGGGGGGAGGAGGGGAGGGGACAAGCCATGGTGCCAAACACAGAGGTGTGCCAAATGGCCTCCAAGAGAAGGTAATGTACCACTGACAAGCTACCCAACAAATAGGAATGCCAATTCGGAGAGTGAAAAGATAAGTGTGACAAAGAGCAAGGAGGTGGCACCAAAAGTCAGTCTCCAAATGGTGAGAGATGGTGGGAGTCCCAATATAATGTTTGAGAACAGTACAGGGGGCGGGGGGGGGGGGGATGTTTGAGAAATAGATGGTGTCACTATTTAGGGTTAACAGTTCAGTGCCTTCAGGAGAATACTTGAGTATATCTCTAACAGGGTGAAAAACTGATTGAATGGGAAAGACATGCTGATTTTGAATGTCATCATGCTCTTCTATCTTACTTTTAAATATATGAAGCTCTTAAAAGATGAATTAATTGCATGTGGTGTTGTGCATGATGTAAAATCTTCAATGTACTGCCAATATTATCTGTTCTCATTGTTTAGGTGTTGTCCAAAAGTGATCCAGTTCTCCGGGCCTGTGTGTTCTTTAAACCATGTTGTAAGGTTTCCACATGTGTGCCCAATGTAGAATTCTCGTATGTGCCACATTGTAAGTCATGTTTTTCATTCACATTTTTCCTTTCTGGTTTTCTTAAATAGTGTTTCAAGCTATACTTAATTTTCTCCAGCGTCCAAAAATGGCAGCCATTTTTATTTGTCGGTGTGCACCGATTTTTCAGTCTGGAGACATTAGCGAAAATTTGAATATCTCGGCACTGGGTTAAGTTAAAACATTGCAATTCACATGATTGTTCTTACAAAAGTGTCCTCTACAACACTGTCTATCACACAAAATACCCTAAATTCAAAAATAACCAGTCAAAATGACCTCCAAAGTTTGGTATCCAAATTTTCAAAAATCCACTTTTTAGGCCCAATAACATACAAGGAGTGACTTATGAGAGTCTATTTTTTTCTGTAGTTAGATATCATACACTACTAGCCTCATATAGAGCAAGAACACTTACAAATGTTTCCTTAATTTTTTTATGAATTTTTGAAATTTGAAAATCTTTGTTCACACTCAGATATCAATGTTGAAATTTTTACAGCATGTTGCTATCATATAGATGTATAAACTGTGCAAAAATCATATTTTTATATTCAGTCCCATCTGAGATAACTAGCCTCAAACTTTACAAAAAATGAAAATTTTTAAATTTCAAAAATTCATAAAAAATTAAGGAAACATTTGTAAGTGTTCTTGCTTTATATGAGGCTAGTAGTGTACGATATCTAACTACAGGAAAAAAATAAACTCTCATAAGTCACTCCTTGTATGTTATTATTGGGCCTAAAAATGGATTTTTGAAAATTTGGTTACCAAATTTTGGAGATCATTTTGACTGGTTATTTTTGAATTTAGGGTATTTTGTGTAATAGACAATGTTGTAGAGGACACTTTTGTAAGAACAATCATGTGAATTGCAATGTTGTAACTTAACCCAGTGCAGAGATATTCAAATTTTCGCTAATGTCTCCAAACTGAAACACCGGCGCGCGCTGACGAATAAAAATGGCCGCCATTCAGTAAAGGTGCAAGATAAATTACTTTAAAAAACTGTTTTGAACTTCTCAAATATAGGGCAATTACATATAAAAAATTAAAATATTTAAAAATGGTAAAGCAACCAACTTAATTTTTACTGCACCACTTCATTTTGATTGACCCTGTGGAAGCTGTGCATCCAGTTTAATTCAGCCATATAGCTCACATTTTCTTCTTTGATGTCTTGATGACCTGAGGAGTATACCAATGAGGTGCCAAAACTGGGTGCTACTTGATAAAATTATTACTGTTACGACTTTGTTTTTATGTATTTTTTGAATATTTTTAATATATTTCTCATCATGATTTTCAACTGTGTTTGAGTGTTCCAGCAACTGGAATATTTGTTTATATATTATAAATATCAAGGGAAGCCATATTAATGTTCCCTGAAATTTCCATTTTCTGACATGCCCTTGCAACAGCACTATTCAGCACACTACAATTTTCTTTGAATATGTAGGCCTAGCTTCTTTTTAGCTTACAGAATAAAAATCTTTCTAAGGGGGTAAATGGAGAACTTCTGCTATCAACAATAATGGGCAAATTTCGTACACGCTTACGTAATTTCAACTCTGTATTATGAACAGACAATTTAGGGTTTATACAAATAATTATGTTTTTGTGTAAGTGATAACTAATCTGTAATCCCTCAATCTTATTTTTAATGCTACATTTACTGAGTTGTAGGATCTTCTGCATATTGTTATTTATTTTAAAAAATCTCCCTTTTTATTAATACTATCTGTCTGCTATGTTGTTGTTGTCGTCTTCAGTCCGGAGACTGGTTTGATGCAGCTCTCCACAATACCCTATCCTGAGCAAGCCTCTCCAACTCCACATAAGAACGGCAACCTACATCTGTTTGAATCTGCTTACTGTATCCATCTCTTGGTTTTCCTCTGCAGTTTTTACCCCATACACTAGACCTCCAACACTAAATTCACAATTCCTTGATGTCTAAGAATGTGTCCTACCCTTCTTTTAGTCAAGGTATGCCAAAAATTCCTTTTCTTCCCAATTCTGTTCAGTACCTCCTCATTAGTTACATGATCCACCCACCTAATCTTCAGCATTCTTCTGTAGCACCACATACTGTATTGATCAACATTTTGAGGTGTGTGGCATTCAGTTAACAGCAGAGAGTGCAACAATTATTGTACTGACTGTTTACAGGGCACCTGCTGGAAATCTGAATGTATTTCTGAGACAAATTGAATCACTTCTATCCCATGTGTGTAGGAAAATTAAATCAATTATTGTAATGGGTGACTTCAATGTGAACTTTTAAACAGAAAACAATAAGAAAACAGACTTTGAACCCTTGATGTACTGTTACAACTTAGTATCAGTTGTGAACCCACCAACAAGAGTAACATCCAGTTGCAGTACCTTAATAGATAATGTATTTTTAGATAAGGATATTTACAATAATATAACTGTCAAAATTATTGTTAATGGCCTCTCTGACCATGATGGACAGTTCCTCACTCTAAAGGAAATAAATGTACAAAGAAAATCAAATTTCATATGGAAAAACTTTAAAATTATAGACAGACACACCATAGAAAAATTTAAGCAAAAATTACAACTTGTGGATTGGTCTCCTGTATATACCACAGCTGATGTTAACTCAAAATTTAATATATTTAGCAATGAAGTTACAAACCTGTTTGAGGAAACATTTCCTAAAAAGTTTCTGAGAGAAAACCTTTTAAAATTAGGAAACAAGGTTGGCTTACTAAAGGAATCAAAATTTCCTGCAAAACAAGGAAAGAACTATATGCTGAAGCCAAGAGATCAAATGATCCCAGTATAATTAGGCATTATAAACTCTATAATAAAATTCTGAATAAGACCATACAAGCAGCAAAGAACATGTGCTTGAAGGTAGACATTGATAACTCAAGCAATAAAGTTAAAACTATCTGGAACTTTGTAAAGAAAGAAACAGGGAAAAATGCATGTTGCAGTGAAGCTATACACGTAAAAAGTGAGGGCCACCTTGTTAGTGATCCAAAGAAAGTTGCAGACACATTCAACAGACATTTTCTAACAGTAACAGAAAAAGTAGGTTTACAAGGTTCCACAAACCAAGCCCTGAATTTTTTGAAAGCCAAAGTACCTATCACAATACAACAGATGGAAGTAAAAACAGTCACTGTTAAAGAAATAGAGAAAATTATTAATTCCCTAAAAAGTAAAAACTCTACTGGAGTTGATAATATCTCTAACAAATTATTAAAATACTGCTGCAGCCAAGTAAGTAAAGTCCTTTGCCGCCTTTTTGATGCATCACTTAAGCAAGGAACAGTTCCCGAATGGCTTAAGTATGCAGCTGTGAAACCGCTATACAAAAAAGGTGATAAGACAGATACAGCTAACTATCGGCCAATATCACTATTAACAAGTTTTTCAAAGGTTTTAGAGAAACTTATGCATGTGAGGATAGTTAAGCATCTCAGTAAAACAATATCATCAGCAAAAGTTAGTTTGGATTTCAGGAAGGTGTGTCAACAGAAGATACAATATTTGCTTCTGCTGGCAGTCTTGGACTCCGTCAATAAGAAACTAAAGATGGCTGGCATATTTTGTGACCTAACAAAAGCTTTTGACAGTGTCAGTCACCAAATTCTTTTACAAAAAGCTGCACATCTCGGCATAAGGGTGGTTCAGCAGGGAAATGGCTTGACTCATACCTATCAAACAGGAAACAGAAAGTTGTGCTGGATAGTGAAGCTGGTGTCCCAATATCATCATAATGGGGTACTATCACATGTGGAGTACCTCAGCGCTCCGTTCTAGGCCCCCTACTTTTTATTACCTTTATAAATGACCTACCCCTCTGTTCAGAATACTGTAGATTCACCATTTTTGCTGACGACACCACTCTTCTCATTGATAATTCAGTTGGCAACAGAGGCAACAGCAAATACGGTTTTTGACTGAAAATGGTGTGTAAATGGTCTTTCTTTAAATCTCACTAAAACAAACTTCATTCAGTTCCATACAACATCTAGGCCTAACGATGAAGAAATTGTAGTAAAAATAGGTGACCAAGTTATTACCAGGGTGGATGCATCAAAGTACCTAGGCTTGCATATTGATAGCAGACTGAACTGGTCTAACCACATCCTAGATCTATGCAAAAGATCGAGTTCAGCAACATACACATTACGCATTGTTTCTTCTTACAGGAATATGGAAACAATGAAAGCCGGCTATTATGGCGTATGGAATTATTTTTTGGGGAAACTAGCCATTAGCTAAAAAAGTACTGTGTATGAAGAAAAAGGCCATAAGAATTATGTGTGGAGTCCAGCCTAGATCCACAAACAGGAATCTTTTTAAAGAACTCGAAATCTTCACATGCACTGCACAATATATTTACTCATTGATGTGCTTTATAAGAAAAGATAATATAATTTTTAAACCTAATAGTGCATATCATAGTTATAATACCAGAAGGAAACATGATATCCACTCTGGACAGGCAAACCTAACAATGAAACAGAAAGGAGTCCATTTCAGTGGCTGTAAAATTTTTAATGCACTCCCCTCAAGAATTAAATGTTTGGTAGAAGATGAGCCAATGTTAAAAAAAAAAAAAAAAAAAAAAAAAAAAAAAAAAAAAAAAAAAAAAAAAAAAAAAAAACTTGAGGAAGTAGCTATTGCAAGGAAAATTTTACTCAATAGATGAGTTTCTTAACTACAATAGTATTTTCATGTAGGTCTAATGTAAACTGTAAATACATGCACAAATCAATAGTTGTAATCCTTATTATTTTTATTGTAAACCCATGTTTTATTATACAAACTTACTGTAACTATTGTTGGCTTGTAATTTTGTTTATCGGTGATTTTTCTTGTGGTAGAATCTAGTAACTGTATAATGTAAGAAGAAAAGATTTTGTTTGATTTGTGTGTTATCATAAACTGTATCAAAACAACATTGACACGTTCCATATCTTGTGATTTAGTCACAACATGGATCACCGGAACAAGAAATAAAAAAATAAATAAATTTCAAAAGCCTCTATTCTCTTCCTGTCCGCACTGTTTATTGTCCATGTTTCACTCCCATACAAGGCAACACTCCACACAAATGTCTTCAGAAAGGACTTCCTTAGTATTAAATCAATATTCGCATTCCTATTTTCTTATTCATTATCAGTCCTACTCCTGTGATACCCCCAACTGATTTTGTACTTATAATCCTGTACTCACCTGACCAAAAATCCTGTTCATCCTGCCACCGAACTTCACTAATCCCCACTATATCTAACTTCAACCAATCCATTTCCCTTTTTAAATTTTCTAACTTCCCTACCCGATTAAGGGATCTAACATTCCACACTCCGATCCGTAGAATGACTGTGTTGCTTTTCTTGATGACGACATCCTCCTGAGTAGTCCCCGCCCGGAGATCCGAATGGGGGACTATTTTACTTCCGATATATTTTACCCAAGAAGACGCCATCATCATATATTCATACAGAAGAGCTGCATGTCCTCAGGAAAAGTAACGGCTGTAATTTCCCCTTGCTTTCAGCCGTTCGCAGTAGCTGTGTGGCAAATGCACATTAGCTGATGTTACAAGGCCAGCTCTGTCAATCATTCAGACTGTTGCCCCTGTAACTACTGAAAAGGCTGCTGCCCCTTTTCAGGAACCACAGGTTTGTCTGGCCTCTCCACAGATACCCCTCCACTGTGGTTGCACCTACGGTACGGCTATCTGTATCGTTGAGGCACCAACCTCAACTCCTTTGGTCCCATCAAATTCACCTGGTCCTATTCCAAATCCCATGCCACTTTCCTCGATGTCGACCTCCATCTGTCCAACGGCCAACTCCACACATCCGTCCACATCAAACCTACCAATAAACAACAGTACTTGCATTATCACAGCTGCCATCCATTCCCCATCAAATGTTCCCTTCCTTACAGCTTAGGTCTTCATGACAAACGGGTCGGCTCCAGTCCTGAAGCTCTGAACCAGTACACCAATAACCTAATAACAGCTTTCACATCCCGCAGCTATCCTCCTAATCTGGTAGAGAAACAAATTGCCAGAGCCACTTCCCCATCCCCCCCCCCCCAAATTCAGAACCTTCAACAGAAGAATCCCAGAAGTGCTCCTCTTGTCACCAGATACTTTCCGGGTCTGGAGCGGACTCTGAATGTGGCTCTCCAACAAGGATACAACTTCCTTAAATCCTGCCCCGAAATGAGATCCGTCCTTCATGACATCCTCCCTACTCCACCGAGAGTGTCTTTCCGCTGCCCACCTAACCTCCGTAACCTCCTAGTCCACCCCTATGAAATCATCCTACCCTTGTAACTGCCCTCGTTGTAAAACCTGCCCTATGCACCCTTCCACCACCACTTACTCCAGTCCCGTAACCCAGAAGGTGTACACGATCAAAGGCAGAGCCACTTGCGATAGTACCCAAGTGATCTACCAACTGACATACCTGCTATGTGAAGCGTTCTATGTGGGAATGACCAGCAACAAACTGTCCATTGACATGAATGGACACAGGCAGACAGTGTTTGTTGGTAACGAGGATCACCCTGTGGCTAAACACGCCTTGGTGCATGGCCAGCACATCTTGGCACAGTGTTACACCGTCCGGGTTATCTGGATACTTCCCACTGACACCAATCCTTCAGAACTCCGGAGATGGGAACTAGCCCTTCAGCATATTCTCTCTTCCCGTTGCCCACCTGGTCTCAACCTCCGCTAAATTCGAATTCCCACCCACCATCTTAACATCTTTGCATCAGTTCTCTGGACAGAGCCTCTGCCTCAAGTGGTATCTCTGTCTAACTTCTTAACTTCTTTGCTTTCTACAGTACGTCTGCCTAGGTGTACTTGTGTCTGTGTGAATGTGTGTGTATTTGTTTACCTCCATTTTTTCCCCCAAGGTAAGTCTTTCCTCTCCCGGGATTGGAATGGCTCCTTACACCCTTCCTTAAAACCCTCATCATTTCCTTTTCCCTCTCCTTCCCTTCTGCCTGTAGAAGCAACTGGGTTGCGAAAGCTTGCGTTTGTGTGTGTATGTGTATTCATTTATTTATTTGTGATGCTGTCACACCTGTGCTCCTTCGCCTGGTGAATAATCTTCGTCTATTTTTTTATATTTAAATGTACAGTACCTTAGAAATAAGCTTAATATAATACAAATTTCTGTAAATGAACATACACCTCATATATTAGTGTTAACTGAATATGGATTAAAATCAGATGAGGTTATTTACTATAAACTAGAGGGCTATATCCTAGCAAATAGTTATTGTAGACAACACGATAAGGGTGGTGGTGTAGCAGTTTACGTCAGTGATAATTTGGAGTGTAAGAAAATGAACTATTTAGAGCAGTACAATAAAGGAGGATTGAAGTGTCAGGCATTGAACTACACACCAACGGGTGCAGAAAACTTATGAGAAAGCATAAAATTATTGGTACGGTATTTATCACCCACCAAAAGCTGAGGTAGGAAGTTTCCTTGACATATTCAGTAAAATAGTGGGATGTTCAGGTCCCAGTGAACTCACTATACTTGGTGATCTGAATATTGAGGATAAGGCACGCAATAGTACAAATATGAGATCCTAGCAAATAGTTATTGTAGACAACACGATAAGGGTGGTGGTGTAGCAGTTTACGTCAGTGATAATTTGGAGTGTAAGAAAATGAACTATTTAGAGCAGTACAATAAAGGAGGATTGAAGTGTCAGGCATTGAACTACACACCAACGGGTGCAGAAAACTTATGAGAAAGCATAAAATTATTGGTACGGTATTTATCACCCACCAAAAGCTGAGGTAGGAAGTTTCCTTGACATATTCAGTAAAATAGTGGGATGTTCAGGTCCCAGTGAACTCACTATACTTGGTGATCTGAATATTGAGGATAAGGCACGCAATAGTACAAATATGAGATTAACAGTTACCCTTAACTCATAATCTAATGAATGTAGTCAACTCTGATATCAAAAATAACAAAGTCCTCATCTAGCAGTATAGATTATGTTATAGTTGGCAAACATGTTAAAGACAATGTTACATACAGAAATGTGGATTTCCACTCCTCCGACCACAAATGTCAGGTTGTTGAGTATGAAAAAACAAGCATCCCAAATGTAACAAAAATTATAGAAAATAGACAAATTCTAAAGGAGTGTAATATCTATGACCTAAAAACTAAACTAGCCATTGAGGATTGGGAACAAGTCTATCAAACAAAAGGGTCAGAATACAAATGGACCACATTCTTTAATATTATACTGAGCCATTTTGACTTTTGCTGCCCTGTGAGGAAAATACAGAGTACTAACCCACGGCAAAGATGAAAAAAACATCAAATTTTCACTACCAGAAAATATGATCAAACTTAGGCAGAAGATCCATGACCTGGATGTGGTACATAAGTCAACAAAGCTGGACATTTTCAAAGCTAAGTACAAAGAAACCAAGAAAATCTTTCAGAAAGAGCTCTCAAACCTCAGAAAACACATGTACAGTAGTCAAATAGTGAAGTCATCCAATATAGCCAAGGAGTTATGGAAAATAAATTCCGGAAAGCCATCTCTGAGCCATAAACTGGAGTTGTGAACATCAGACATGAAGGGAAGATAGTTAAAGATTCCAATGAGGTTTGTAATATTTTTAATGGATATTTTATATCTGCCACTATGAATCCAGTGAATCTCACAAAAGCAAGTAGGCCTAATAAGAAAAATCTATGCCCCACTGAAGATCCACCCTTTTAATTCAAATAAGTGACAGAAAAAGAAAGGCAGGATCATAAACAACCTAAAGAATAAATACTCATTAGGTTGGGATGGTTTGTGCAGTGTTGTAATTAAAAAATGTGGTAAAGAATTAGGTAAAGTAGTAACATCTCGTTAACTGTAGTATAAGACAACTCACCTTTCCAGATGTACTGAAATGGGGCACAGTCAAACCAGTACATAAAAAAGGTTCTAAGGAAGAGGTTTCTAACTTCAGGCCTAGATTGTTAATACCAGTCTTCAGCAAAGTATTTGAAGTGGTGCTACTAATGCAACTTAGTGATTATTTCTCAAAATATAACTTATTGACAGAGACTCAGCATGGCTTCCGAAAGAATCACAGCACTCTTATGGCAATTGCGGAGTTTATCCATGAAGTGTATAATGACCTTGATCAAGGAATGCATACAGCAGGTATATTTCTAGACCTCACTAAAGCTTTTGATTCTGTAAACCATGAGTTACTTTTAAGCAAACTTGATTCATACAACCTAAATGTGACATCTATTCAATTGCTGACAACATACCTCAATAATTGTAAACAGTGTACGAAGTTGACCTACAAAATCTATGATCAGGTTGTAAATAGCCAATCCAGATATGAAACAGTCACACAATATGTACCCCAGGGCTCAGTTTTAGGCCCTTTTCATTTTATAGTCTATAGGCTATAAATGACACAGAACCACCACACAAATCCCAGTTAGTGACATAGGCAGACAATACTTCACTTATTTGTTGGCAAGCAAACCGATGCATTTACAATGGTTGCAGCAGAAGGATTAGACCAAATAACAAATTACTTTCAGGAGCAAGGTTTGGGGGTCAACATTAGCAAATCACAGTTAATGCCATTTCAACTTGCAAACCAAATCACTGTCTGTAATATAGGTGGAATAGAAGCAGTAGACACAGAAGACTGTAGATTTCTAGGTCTCCACTTAGATACAAATCTTCACTGGGTTAACCGCATAAATTATATATGTAATATAATCAGAAATGCACTATATATAATTGGCCAATTGTCAAAAATAATCTCAAATCAGGTATTAAAAACAATTTATTATGGGGCAATATTTCCTCACATGAATTATGGAATAGAAATATGGGGGCTGTGCTGCAGATATACACATGGACAAAATACTAAAACTGCAGAAAAGGGCAGTAAGAATTATGCATGGAATTGGATATAGAGACTCATGCAGAGAAATATTTGTGGAACATAAATACCTGACTGTCTACTCATTACATCTTTATAAATTAATTAAATTTTTTGTGGCACAGCAAAATAAAGAAAACAAATGCTCAGATATTCATACTCATAATAGAAGAAACAAGGAGTGCTATTATAGACAACGAACCAAACTAAAAACAACAGATTATAACCCATATAGGCCTATAAATAGCCTGATATGGTACAACAAACTGCCAAGCTCTATAAGGAGCCACAAAGGAAATACATTCAAAATAAAACTGAAATCATTCCTAATTGAAAAGTGCCTATACTCCTTAAATGAATATTAATGCAAAACAAACCAATACCTGTATTTTGTGTAACTTCTGAATAGCCTATATGTAATAATTATTTATTTTTGTGTAACTTGTGAATATTTGTAAAAATTATTTCTTTTTGTATAACTTCTGAAAATATGTAATATTTATTAAGAAACACCATTTCTGTTGTATCATCTACTTGTAATCATTCATGCTCATTTTTGTAGTGATTTTCTGTATGTAAAAGTATTACGAAGTTTGCAAAAGTTACCGGTTGGTGGCTCCATGCAAAAAAATACAATAAATAAATAACTGACTGTGGCCAATATAAAGGAGTACGCAAAAGGGAAACGTCGTGGTATGGAATGAACAAAATACCAATAATTCCTGAAGTTAGAATCAAGAAAGGGAAACTGCAAGATGTAAATTTAACTTATGTACCAAGTGTTTTGCAGAAGACTGGCATCAGGATGGTTGTTCAGATTACTATAAAGACTTAACAATTGGTGGTGCAAATAACAATAGAGTTGGAATGGAAGTAAATTATTCCAATGACATGTAATGTAAATTAAACATATGAAGAACCATTGGTTTAAATAAGTGAAATGAAATTCATCATCTTCAGTTATTATTCAATATGGAATTGTTACCAAACGGGTAGTTTTGGATCAAGTTCGTAAATATATCGTATTTTTAATCGTTACCCACTGGAAGGTGAACAGCTTTCTTGAAATAAAAATGTTTGTTTGCTGTTTGGTGGAAATTTGTAACACAATTGTTTGTTACCAGCTATGTAAGAATCAGAACTGGCTATGTCTAATAGGCCAATAACAATACTTGCTATGTCCAATGAGTATTTCTCCATATCTTGACCATAAATTACTTATGTTTTCTGAGACTGCTATTTTAGCTTCCCTTTGTCCCACACAAGTAGAATAAAACCATCAACCAAATACTTTTAAATAACTATTCCAATTTTTCTATAGTTTTCCCCTGGGTTTGACATAATAAATGGAATTTGGAAACTAACGTCTTTGGAAACGAGTGGGCACCTCGCCAAATTTTGTAGTATTGCGATACTGTACCGAATTTATACGTACGGATTGTTGACCGCTGAAAATCTATTTTCGTTACCGGTAGAGCTGTTTGAGATAATAACTCGGTTTTTAAATGCCTATTTCCAGCATTTTATAAAACTGCATTGGTACTGAAAAACAATAATGCAAAGACTGGAGGAGACAATAAAAACAAGTCATACTTGTAATCTTAATTAAATCAATTCGTTCCAGAATATCGAAATGGAATGGGTATAGTTTATGTTAATTGTTTGCATTGCTGCGCGAAATTGGTTTTCAAGGGTACCATGAAAAATGCAGCTTCAAATTAAAAACTAGTAATAATGTTTCAGCTAACAGAACTGGTAATTAGATGTTCTTTTTTATGTTCTGACGGAATAGCTATAAACAAACCTATGCAATCCTTCCATTTGATATAGGCTACTGGTACTACGAACTGTTACACCTAAGATTTTGTATGAGAGGAGCGATTTCATTTTAAAATCTCTGATATTGTAAATACTGAGTATTGCATTTCTCAAATTCATTAAGTACACAATTTTAGACTTCTCGACACTTTAAGCAAGTTGTATATATTGTATTTGCAGGCCCTAACCCTCTGAAATTTTATTTTCGAACGACTGATGTAAGATTTTGCTTGACAACAATTGTAAAATGTCTAGAATATCCATTACTGACTGCCACATTACTATACGCAATGGAATAGTACGGTATCAATGTTTAAAGGTTTTTAGAAATACTTGAAGTATCTCATGTACTCATTAACAACATCGCGTCTAATCCTAATATAAAGTTGTATGTTTGAATAGTTTGCCAATTATTTCTAGTAAATATAAATTCACCGGTCAGTTAAAAATAGAATTGCTTGAAGAGGCAATGATTACTAAGTAAATACGACAAATTTGTTACAGTACCTCCCTACAGTATTTTTTTTATATTTAAAAAGATTTAATAGGCATAGTAAATATACAGTAGCTATCTGTATTAAAAGTCGATAACAATTTGATGCTAGATCCACAACAATCTGCTATCGCTTCTGATATACTACCTACTAATGTAAATTCCGTCCTACCCTGGAAATACATAATTTTTTTTAATTGCCTTGCCGTTACCGCATAAATAAATTTTCGAATTTCTGTTATAAGTAACGTAAGTCAAATACTGGTACCTACAACTTCATAACCTGTGACATGCGCACTTACATTACAGAAAAAGAACTACGGTACATGAAAATTTTACGCCGCCATTCCTGCTTTAATGAAGGCACATACTTGTAGCTCATGTTTAAAAACCAGAACATCAGAAGATATGTTTACTTTCATTATCTTACAATTAGTAACATACCGCTACTCGAAGCATCTAATAAAACTACGCAATTCCAGAATAACAAAATTTACACTATTACCTCAACGAATGTTGCCGTCATCACAGATATGTAGTACAGATAGTAACAAATGCATATGAATTTATTGTTAAGAGTTTTAAACGTCTCTGTAATTCGATACCTCGAAACACGTCATCTCTCAACGAATCTCGTCAACTCTAGTTTCCATATATAATGTTTTCAGTTAGCTTTGAGAACTCGGTCACCACAATCGGAATTAACTTGACTTTAGTTAGTGCTGTTTACATCGGATAAAAGGGTCCTCCTGAGATTAGATTAGTCTTTAATTACTGACACTACAGTGTTCCAGCAGTATTTTTCTACGTTCATAACCACGCACGGACGACACATTCATCTGTGCAGTGTGCACAACTGGGAGGCGCAAGGAACATCAACTGTCCAGCGAGATTTTATAAAGAGCTAAATGGGTTACATTACAACACTGATTATCAAAGAAAGTTTAACATTTTCAGTAACTTTACATCTGTCAGAGTTTCAGTCAGACGGAATAACAAAAAATACTAACACATTTATATAAAATACCAGATCAGCAATGCAGTCGAGGAGCAATGGCAACAAACGTATGATTATCAGTGATAGGGACAGAGTACATCTACCTATTGTCACGATTAACAGCACTTGCAATACCATTAATCGGCTCCTTTTCTGTTTTCTATCCGCCGGGAACGGTATAGGTTAGACACCCTATATATTATAACTTGAGCTTACACACAGACCGGCTTCTACCTCCGAAGATTCACGAAGTTTACCGAATTGCAATGAAGCTTACGTTTCGATAGCGAGTGTAAACTTTCCCTGGCATATGCCATGTGGCTTTGTGTATTTGATGATTTTCTTATTATAACTCAGGCGTTGTTATTTCAAAGTAATAGCGCAATGAAGAATTATCAAAAACACGTCGTTATTAGTACGGTTAGTTATAATTTTTTGTCTGAAAGTGGCACATTACCAATTAACATTTCCATAACGTAGTGGACGCTCCAGTTAGCGAACCAGTGGTGGATACAGAATTTTTTTTCTGGGGAAGGGGGACAAGGCTGACGACTGACGAAGGTGAACATGTCCTTAAGGGCTTTGTGAGTCTAATTTTAACCCCCCCCCCCATAACTGCTTTAGTAAACACACAAAATATGTTTCAAAGCCACAGTCGCTTCTTAGGGGGAAAAATAATATACTTTCTTCTAACTTTCAATGCACTATTGACAAAAATATCACAATTACGGTATTCAGGCGCATTAAACAGCGTAAATTTTCTAAATTTACCACAAAATAAAAACAACCAGAGAATTTAAAGCCTGAATGTGTTCAGCTGTGGGCACACTTCATCATAAAGGATGAAGCACTTGCCCACAGCTGAACACATGGCATTCAGGCTCTGAATTTAATTTCATATGTAACTGTTTCTGAGCTTCGCCAGATGGGTATATGCGGATCCCTATACCGAGGAAGCCATGCGAATAATTAGACTAAAGACTGAAAAGACAGATCACTTGAAAATTCAAACAATTATACAATATTGTTGAAAAATAACAGTTTTGTACAATGATGCCCACAGGATTATGATAGTAAATGAGCCAGATGACTTAATGGTGTTGTACAAAAACCTACAGCATATGGTAAAAAAAAATCAAAAATGTTTGTAATCCGAACGCGACCATTCTGCTAAGGTCATCGGTCCGAAGTCTAACAAACTACTTAAACTAATTTATTCTAAGGACAACACACACACACACACACACATGACCGAGGGAGGGCTCCAACCTCTGTATTCCGCGACGTTGCGCTCCAGATCACACGGCCATTTCCGTGCGGCGGACATGGTTTGATTATCAGTTTGGTAAATATAATCTTCCGATACTCTTTATTATTTTGTGATAAATTATTATACTTTTCACTGTTCAATGTGATTGAATCTTGTAATATTTTTTGTAATCATAGGAACTTGAGAATGCCGCCATAGTGCACCGAAACTAGTAGTGAATTGGTAATTAGATGACGACGATTTTACCTGGTGATGTCAGCAGCAGAAAACATCTGCACTACATGAAGGACATCCGTTTAATTTGGAGCGCTGCCAACGTCACGCTGCCCTAGACTCGAAATATTACTGTATACATTGTTACGGGTAACGTTTCCATCACTGCGACGCTGTCATCTGCTGCTGATGTTCGTCTCCCGGCAGATTAGGGAGATGTCTCCTGCTGCTATCAACAGCCACCGCACGAATCGTCAACTAAACAGATTTCCGGTGTTTGCGTTGTACGGGTACTGAATCAATTTTCTTCTTCGTGCTTTGCTAAGCAAATCGAGATAAGTTTTCAAGAAAGCTTTCGCGATCAACTAAATTACACTTGAAACTTCCTGGCAGATTAAAATTGTGTGCCAGAAACGGGATTCGATCCTGCCTTTCGCGGGCAAGCTCTCTCCATTTGAGCTATCCCGGCATGTTTCATAGTCCGTCCACATTACTTTACTTCTGCCAGTACTTCGCCTTCTACTTCCCAAACTTCACTGAAGTTCTGCAGTGAACCTTTCAGGACTAGCACTCTTCATTCTGGAAACATCCTTAGGCTGTGGCTAAGCTATGTATCCACCACATCTGTTCTTCCAGGAGTCTTAGTCCTGCAAGGTTCGCAGGAGGATGTATTTGAAGTTTGGAAAGTAGGAGGCGAGGTATTGGCAGAAGTAAACTTGTGAGGACGACTGTGAAGCGTGCCGGGATAGCTCAGACGCTACTGCACTTGCCTGCGAAGGGCAAAGGTCGCAGACTCGAATCCCGGTTCCAGCACACAATTTTATGCCAGGAAGCTACATATCAGCGCAAACTCCGCTGCAGAGTGAAAATTTCATTCCGAAAATTATATTTGTATTTCAAGAAGAATTTCTACTACCATGAAAATCCTTTGTATCTGATATGAGGAAAAATGTCGTTGAAATTTCTGATTTGCTGCAGTAACTGGAAATTCGAAACGTGTAGCTTCAAATAAAACTTTTTATAATGGGTGGCAGTACTGTCTCTAAGTGTTTAGGAAAAGAAGCCAGAGAGATAAACCCTTTTACCGAAAACATCTGAATGCGCCAACTTGAACGCGGCCCTTCAAATTCACAGTTTCTCACATGGTTAAATCCTTTATTTAGGTTTGAGTAAAACATACACAATAGATCATTTATCTCCCAAGCAATCACGAAACAATAAACAACTTTTATTTATTTTTATCGTAAATTACTGATAGAAAGGAGCAATTAAATGGAAACATAACGCAAAAAGTTAAATTACGTTTTGTTAATAATAGGGATTTTGCATTTTTAAACTCGCGTGCTGTCCGTCAGTAAAAGTTAATTATTCTAATGCTGAGATTGCCACAGGTCGTAACACATCTGAAATGTAACAGCCACTGTTCTAAGTACCGTCGATGCGAACAAGAAGTGACTGACACATGTAATCAATGGCACTCGTACCATCACGCTGGGTGATACGCCAGTATGGCGATGACGAATACAAGCTTCCAATGTGCGTTCACCTCTGTGTCGCCAAACATGGATGTAACCATCATGATGCTGTAAACCTTGCACGAATGCTCTGGACAGCAAATCATTTGTATATCACAGCATCTTCTGTAAATAGAACCTGGGTTCATCCGAAAAAATGACGTTTTGCCATAGTGCACCCGGGTTCGTCGTTGCGTACAACATCGCAGGCGCCCCTGTCAAGGGTAACCGCAGCCATGGTCTCCGATCTGATAATCCATGCTGCTGCTAACGTCGTCGAACTGTTTATGCAGATGGTTGTTGTCTTGCAAACGTCCCCATCTGTTGACTCAGGGATCAAGACTTGGTTGTACAATCTGTTACAGCCATGCGAATAAGATGCCTGCCATCTTAACTGCTAGTGATACGAGGCCGTTGGGATCCAGCACGGCGTTCCGTATTGCCCTCCTGAACCCACCGATTCCATATTCTTCTAAGTCATTGGATCGCGACCAACGCTAGCAGCAGTGTCGCGATACGATAAACCGCAATCGCTGTAGGCTAAATCCGACCTTTATCAAAGTCGGAAACGTGATGGTACGCATTTCTCCTCCTTACACGAGGCGCCGGCCGCGGTGGCCGAGGGAACTGAGGCGCTTCAGTCACGGTCCGCACGGCCAGTACAGTCGGGGGTTCGAATCCCCCCTCGGGCATGGATATTTGTGCCGTCCTAGTTCGTAAGTAGTTCATAAGTAGTAAGTTTAGGGACTGATGACCGCGTAGTTAAGTCCCATAACCTTTACAAACATTTGAACATTTACACGAGGCATCACAACAACATTTCACCAGGCAACGCCAGTCAACTGGTGTTTGTGTATGAGAAATCGGATGGAAACTTTCCTGAAGTCAGCACGTTGTAGGTGTCGCCACCGGCGCCAACCTTGTATGAATGCTCTGGACAGCTAATCATTTGCATATCACAGCATCTTCTTCCTGTCGGTTAAATTTCGCATCTGTAGCACGTCAACTTCGTGGTGTAGCAATTTTAATGCGCAGGAGTGTAATACTGTAGACTGTTGTTACTATAGATATATTCTGTAACGTTGGTGTGTTGTATACGCTATATGTAATAAGAGTTGAATAACGAAGACAGTGTTCTGTCTCTCCATTGTGTGTTTTTACCGGGTTCTCAGAGGTATGTTGTGCGGTCATAAACGTCTGCATCGTCTTCTATCTGGAAAACACAGTCGATGATTGGTTCGATTCTGGCGCTAGTATAGTCCTGATCCTAACTAGAAGCGTTTATATTCTATTTTATCAGCTCTGTTTCCTCCTCTATACCCTGATCTAAGATTCGTAGAATCCCCTGGTAAGATACATCAAAGATAATGCATTTGTACTTATCTGTATGGGGTCTAAATGTCTGTTCTATCGACGCGATTTCCTCTTAGAACAAAAAGACGTGTTTAGTTGCAGGAGTCGTACAACCTCGCGATTTGTTTGGATTGAAATTGTTCTACAGCTACAATATTATAGTAAAGCATAACTCTGACGGAAAACCAGTTCTCAGCAAAGAAGGGAAAGCTGAAAGGTGGAAAGAGTATATAGAGGGGCTCTACAAAGGAAATGAACTTAGAGACAATATTGTAGAAAGGGAAGAGGATGAAGATGAAGTAGGAGACACTATACTGAGAGAAGAATTGGACAGAGCACTGAAAGACCTAAGACGAAACAAGGGTCCTGGAGTGGACGACATTCCCTCAGAACTACTGAAGATTCTGGGAGAGGCAGCCATGACAAAACTGTGGAATGAGAGGTCCTTGACTCAAGACTTCCCACAGGCGAATATTAATTTTTTTCATTTTCAGAAAATTATTATGCGTCCGTCCGTCCGTCCGTTCGTCCAATGTGATGCAGTATGAGAACGCTACGCCCAAACAAACATCTGAACACTGAATGTCATTCGACTACAGTGCATGTAGGAGAGAGTATTCTTGCTGACGAGGCTCCCTGGCTGCAGCTGACTGTTCGTTACTTTCAGAATACATCAGACGTGTTTTCCTGCGGAGGAATCGGTTGACCTATCACCTGTGATCAAATGTTTTAGGTTCCCATTGGAGAGACACTTCCTCCCGTCTGCTAATCGCAAGATTTTGCTGTGCGGTCGCAAAACACAAATAGTAAACTGATTACAGAGAACAGAGATGTCAATGAATGGACGGACATCATCATAAAATAAAAAAAATAAAAAAAATCGTTCGAGGGAAGGCTTGATCCAAGAACATCTCGCTCTGCAGCCACCAGATCACAGCTCTCCTACGTTCACAACCTGCTCGACATCACCTATCTTTCAAATGGACCGTTGAGTATTTATATTTTGTTTATTGTTTCATAGTTCCACACAACTACTTCTAGTTTTCGCAACTGATCTGTGTTCAGATTCTCACGGCCTATCCACTGCGCCAACGTATAATTTGGGAGGGTGCGATGGGGAGGTTTCCTTGTTAGTAGTATGGTTATGCGTTAGGGCTGTGGTGTATTTAACTCGTCTTTTAGTGGTGTTTACGAATGGACGCCTTTCGGTAGAGTAGCGGAGATTCTTGCAGTAGTAAATTATTGTCCTTCGCTCGAGACGCATCGATTTCAATAAACCCTATGGTTAGGTGATTTAAAGCTGGGTAGTTACCTACGTTGGGAGGCGTGTTTAATTTTTAGGCACTAAAGGATTTCTCTTGGCATTCAAATGTTTGTATAGCTTATGGGACTTAACTCGGTCGGGGGTTCGAATCCCCCTTAGGGCATGGATATTTGTGCCGTCCTTAGTATTAGTTAGTTTGTAAGTTTAGGGACTGATGACCTCGTAGTTAAGTCCCATAAGCTATACAAACATTTGAATTTTTTGGACTTAACTACGGGGTCATCTGTCCCTAAACTGACAAACTACTTATGAACTAACTTATGCTAAAGACGGTACAAACATCCATGCCCGAGGGGAGGGGGATTCAAACCCTCGACCGAAGCGTCCGTGCAGACCGTGACTGGCACGCCGCAGACCGCTCGGCCACTGCGGCCGGCCTCTTGTCATTCGATAAAAATTTTCAGGTATTGTATTAGTTCGAAAAGGTGTAGACTATTTTTTTTCGTTGTCGGTTGTAAGGATTTGATATATATATATATATATATATATATAAGAAAAGAGCTTTGTGTTGATCTGGATCATTCCTTGTTAGCTGTTCTATCTGTGTCGGTCATTTTTACGGTGTAATTAGATGAGTTACAGATGTTTATCAGGAGTATTTTTTTTTAGAAGGGGGAATACGATGACTGTTTTGTGCTCGAGTGATTGTTAAACGTACGAGGTATGTGGTATAGTGACTGATAGAAAACGTTTCAGAAATACTGTCTGGTGGGCATGCAATGCAAAAAGATGAATGAACAACCGGTTAGATGTTCAGGAGGGATCCACCAACAACGCAAGGATACCGAGATTGTCACATGCGAGTTAGTTTAGAACTTTAGTAAAAAGAGCTGCCGCAGCAGAATAGCCGTGCGCACTAAGGCGCCCAGCTGCGGTGCGCGCCGCCATTCGCCGTTGGGGGTTCGAGTCCCTCATAGAGCATGGATATTTGTGTTTTGTCCTTAGCATAAGTTACTTTAAGTTAGTGTAAGTAGTTTGCAAGCTTAGGGACTAATGACCACCGTAGTTAAGTCCCTTAGATTTACAAACATTTGGACATTCAAAAAGATCCGTTTGTTGTAGGTTAGTGTTGTAGTTTGGTCGTTGGGTTGGAGATGGTTGTTGTTACATAGAGTCGGGGTACAAGGAAGGAGCCTCCACGAAAGATTGATACAAAGATGCAGAAAGAGCACAATGAGGCGTACCCTGGAAACGTTGAACTAGTATCAACGGTTAACCCTTCCACCACCGGGAGACACCAAAGAAAGATGACATATCAAAAACATCGGTCCTTTTCAAGACCAAAAATAGTGACGACTTCATTAATGATATTGAAGGATTGTCAAGTGAGAAAAATTTTTTATTATCATACAAGTGCAAACAATTCAAATGTTCAAATGTTTGTAGAGTCTATGGGACTTAACTACGGGGTCATCAGTCCTTAAACTTACAAATTACTTATGAACTACTTACAACTAAGGGTGGCACAAATATCCATGCCCGAGGGGGGATTCGAACCCCCGACCGTAGTGGCCGTGCAGACCGTGACTGGAGCGCCTCAGTCCCCTCGGCCACCGCGGCCGGCTGCAAACAATTCTCATGGGATATTTTAGCATTGCAAGAAACACACAGAGAAGTAAATGACTGAAGACCAAAAATTGACGGGAGAAAATTGTGTTAGAACGCCCTCATCAACGATATGGTAGTGCTACCTTTGTAAGATCTGATATAGACGTTAAGTCAACAAGTATTACAGACGCAAATAATATGGAAATTTTAACAATTGAGCTACAATCATGCACTATTACGTCAGTGTACAAACCACCTAATATATCATTTAGCTTCCACAAACCAAATGATTTCCATAACCTAACTGTCAAAATTATCCTGGGAGATTTTAACTGTCAAAGTGTCAACTGGGGCTACAACTCAGTTGATAAAAATGGGGAAGAACTAGAAAGCTGGGCAGGAAGAAAAGGGATGAAGCTTATTTTTGACCCTAACCTAAGACCATCTTTTATTAGTGGCAAATGACAGAGAGGGTACAACCCCGACTACATTTTCGTTACAGAGACCATCGCACATCATGTTTCAAAAACAGTAGAAGAACCCTTCTCCAGGACACAGCATTGCCCTCTGTCTTGTGTGGTTTCCGGAGTTGCCCGAATAAAAAATGAATCCTTCAAACGCCGCTTTAATTTTAAGAAAGCGAACTGCAGGCCTTTCAGAGAAGAACTGGTTCTCATAGTTGAAAACATAGAGGCAGACCCAGAAAACTACAAAGAATTTGTTGAACTTGTAAAGAAAACATCAAGGAGGCATATCCCACGTGGGTGTAGGACACAATTTATATTTGGCCTTGACGCAAGCTCACAAGATCTCTTGAGCAACTACCATAACCAGTGCAGGATGTACGTATAAGCGAAGCAAGCTATAATTTAGGGCCCCCACTTCCTTGGGGGCCCCAAAAAAATTGTCCGAGCGAGCAATTATGATATATACAATTGTCGTCTACATCTTCATGGGATACTCTGTAAATCACATTTAAGTGCCTGGAAGATTGTTCATCGAACCACCTTTACACTATTTATCTCCCAATCCATTCTCGAATAGCGCGCGGGAGGAAAGAACACCTGAATCTCTCCGTTCGATAACAGCCGTTGTTGTAATGATTTCCATCCCAGATCATGTATCATTTCCGTGACACTGTCTCCCCTGTATCGTGACAATACAAAACGGGCTGCCTTTTTTGGACTCTTTCTATGTCCTCCGTCAAAGCCACCTGATAAGGATCCCATACTGGGCAGCAATACTCCATAAAAAGATGGACAAGCGGAGTGTATGAAGTCTCTTTAGTAGTTCTGTTGCATCTTTTAAGGGTTCTGCCAATAAAACGCAGTCTCTGGTTCGCCTTTTCTACGACATTATCTAAATGTTCTTTCCAGTTTAAGTCAGAAGTAATAGTATTTCTTAGGTATTTTATGGAGTTTACGGCCTTCACTTTTGATTTATTTATTTTGTAAACAAAGTTTAACGTATTCCTTTTCGTACTCATATGGACGACATCACACTTCTCATTATTTAGAGTCAACTCTCAATTTCTACACCGTAGTGATATCTTATTTAGATCGTTCTGCAGTTGGTTTTGATCTTTAGATGATTTTACTAGGTGGTAAATGACAGCGTCATCTGCAAACAACCTAAGAGAAATGCTTAGATTTTCTCCCAAATCGTTTACGTAAATAAGGAACAGCAGAGGACCAATAACACTGCCCTGAGGAACGCCCGATATCACCTCTGTTAGTCTATGCCTTATCATCGATTGCTACAAACTGTGTCCTCTCTGACAGGAAATCCCCTGTCGTCACAAATCTGGGGCGATATACCACAATAACGCAATTTGATTAAAAGGCGTTTGTGAGGTACGGTGTCAAAAGCCTCTGGAAATCAAGTAATTTGAGAACTCTTGACGATATCACTCATCACTTCGTGTGACTAAAGAGCTAGTAGTGTTTCGCATGACCGATATTTTCTAAACCCGCGTTGACATTGGGTCAATAGTGTGGTGTCGCACAAGTCTAAAGTGCGCGCCACCTACTTTCGCCGCGCGCCGCCATGCACGCACGGCGCGGCGTTCTTACGACGACAGCCACGAGCGTCCTCTGCTGCAACTCCGCTCGTGGCCACCACTGAACGACATCGTTCACTTGGGACTGAGATAGGAACCAGTTAATACTGGGGAATCAGATAGGCCCCAGTTAAGACTTGGCTATCGGATAGGCACTAGGAATTATCACTAGGCAGGCCTCTAGCTCAACTATGTATCAGCATTCTGCAGTACTGAGCTATGTAAATGTTAAGTATTACTAAGTCTCTAAGAAATATATATCTCGTTCTAATTTACTCTAGTGTTTCTAGTTTCTGCTGTCCCACTGGCTGGTCACCTCCTACCTGCACAAGCGTGCATCCTTTATTCCTGTGTCGGTCTTTCTACTCTGCCACCGACACCTACGACGGAAACGAGACACAAAAGCGGCGACGAGGCTGGGACACAAAAAATAGATCATTCTGTTCGAGGTAATTCATAATATTTGAATACAGGATATGTTCCAAAACCCTGTTCTACTTGACGTCAATGAAATAGTCCTATAGTTTAGTGGGTTACTCCTACTGCCTTTCTTAAATATTGATGTGACCTGTGCAACTTTCCAGACTTTTGGTACAGATCCTTCTTTGAGCGAGTGGTTGTAAATAGCTGTTAAGTAAGGAGCTACAGCTTCAGCATAATCAAATAGAAATCTAATGGGTATACCGTCTGGACCAGAAGACTTGTTCTTGTTCAGTGATTTCAGTTGCTTCACTGCTTCGAGGATATATACTTCAACGTTACTCATTCTAGCCTCAGTGTACAATGATGCTTCAAAAAATGTTTTCTTTCTTAACAGAATTAGAAGCTACAGATGAAGAGATTCGTGAAGGAGTTAGTGTTTTATGCCAAACATATCGTGCAGATGTGGACACGAATCTTGTAGGAGAAGTCAAGCATTTTCACCAATAAGGTAGACATAGTGAAGCCTATGGTTCAGCGGAACATGATAGTGTGAGACAGCACGATCTGTACAGGGCTATATTTGACGATAGTATCCTAGCAGCAATCCCTGATGTAGAAGCAGTTTTGAAATTGTTTCTTAGTATCATGGTTACAAATAGCTCTGGAGAAAGACCTTTTTTTTCTCAACTGAAGAGGATAAAAATGAATTTAGAACAACAATGACTCAAAACGAATTATGTTCCCTCAGTCTCATGTGCATAAAAAGGGACAAATTACGCAGTTTATCATTTGACGTTGGCATCTGTGACTTTGCTCTGATTTCGGATTTCTTAAAACATGTTTCAAGAGCTTAGATTATGAGCCATTGTAAATTATACCTTTAAAAATAATTTTTGTTTCTTTTTACCAGATATATATATTTTTTTAAGTTTGTGACAAAAAAATAATTTAATAGTATATAAGAAAATCATATTTGGTAGTAACATTTAATATCTGGATATCTAAAGGGCCCCATACCTCAAATAGCTTAGTGCCTTTTTCAATTCTAAATCCTGCCCTGATCATAACAAGTACTACGCAGATCCTTTCTCAGCAGATACTATCGAAGCAGTGGAAGAACTACTCCGAAACATAGTTGAACAAAAACGGGAAAGATGGACTAAATTATTATCTTATCTGGACATGAAACAGAACAGCCGAAGTGCGTGGAAACTGATAAAAAATCTTAGCAATGATCCCACGAGCCCACCACTGAGTACAAACGCAACTCCGAACCAAATTGTCACCATCTGCTACTAACTGGAAAGAGAGAGTAACTCTCTAGGCACTCCATTCTCACCTGAAGAACTGGAAAGAACAGTGTGAGAACTCTAATACAATAAAGCAGCAGGCCCTGACAAACATACGACTTGAACAAATAAAGAAGTTGGAAAGATGGCTGTCTGCCATCATCTCTAGGTTTTTAACTTTGTGATTTTTCTAAGTTCACTAGACGGGCCCTTCTGATAAGCGAGAATCCCTTCGTTCGGAGGCATGAGGAATAGCATTTCATTTCATGTTTTTAAATGTTAGTTTGTGTAATACTGTGTTAATATTGCTGGGATTTTATTATGCTGACAGTTTATCATTGTGTCTGTTAATGTGGCAATATGAACGGTTTCTCCATGAGGCCACTGTCCCTGTGAGAATGTGTACTTGCTTTATTCTGTATGTGCATGCATCTTCTAGCATTACAGTACGAGTGTATGTATGAGAATTTTCGTCGTCGGCTGCCAGCTGCTCGCTTTGCATGTCTGGCTTGGTGTCGATAGGTAGTCGTTACCAACTTCTGCTTTTGATGCTACCAAAGAGGCTCCTCCACCCTTTGGTTACAAGTTGGGTTGGCAATGCCTGGTAGCGAGCCTCGGTAGGACGAGCAAGTCTAGGCCCTCCCCACCACCGCGGTTTTCTTGGGTTTTTACCGATTTCTGGCCCTGGCAGGCGACTTGCTGGCCGTCTGGGCACTTTGTGGCTGCGCTTCGACCTGGTAAGATGTTCTGATTTTCCTCCCTTGAGATGGTGGCGATTCGTTGTCTGGTTTGTTCAAGTTTGACTTGAGAACTTAGGTTAATTTTTTGGAATAAGTTTCTCCGATCATGTACAATATTGTATTAAATTTAATTTCTGTGATTTTGCATAGGTAAACGCGGTGAATATGCAACTAATTTTGTTTGATAACAGCTGGGCATCTGTAACTTTTGTGAGACTAGCTAGCGGAGTAAGAACTCTGTTTAATTTCCTTCTAGCTTTGTGGGACACGACTAATGTGCGACAATATTTTTATTCTGTGTAGTGCATGTGAAATATTCCTTTCCGTTTTCTCCTTCCACAAGTGATATGTACGCCACATGGTGTGTTCTTAGAACAAAGCCTTCAGCTATCCCTGTGTCTGTTTCTATGCCCTTCAGTCAAGAAATTATACATTTATCTTTCTGATTTTCCTTAGTACATCGTGATCTCCCCTCCGTCTATTTTAAATTGCTGTTTCGTTTCCAAACTTGTACCTTGCATTCAGACTCAGTCAGTAAATTTTCTTTTAGCCTTGTACTAACTCCTTTATTAGCTTGATTATGAAATACTACGTATTTCTAGGGGCTGTATACCGTGTTTCTTTGTTGATTTACTCCGACTTTGAATTTATACCAATTTTCTGTTTTCTGAAGACTGGACTTCGTCCATCCGTGTAAAACCTTACAATCGCGTCTAACTGTATTTATTTACGATATCCTACGCATTTCTAAGGGTTGCATGCCGTAGCTATTTTTCTTTATTTTTCGGAAATTGAATTTTTGCATTTTTACTGGTTTTCGGAAATATGTGGCTCCGAACTCTGACTTCAAGGGTTCTTGAGTTCTCGCCACTGCTCACATACCAGTGCCTCAATATTGTGTATTCTTGCTTCATAATCTATGATTCCGTTGTTTTTCGTTGAAGTGAATACGACCTTTAAGCACCTCGGCTTCAGTTGGCTGCGAATATGTAATTTAGCAGACACGTGCCGCGTGTATCAGGAAGTCTGCATGCTCACGGTTTGATTTAAATGGAAATTAATCTATTATCGCGTACCATCTCAAGTAAAGAAATACAGACCAGAGCCACCTACGAAGTTTATTGGCCTTGTGTTGTGTGGTACATCCTGGTTCGCTGAATTTCGCCTACGATAGTGGCGCCTGCTTCTGCCTCGTTTCAGCACGCTGAATTGGGTGAGTTTCGCTTTGCTTCGCGGTGTGAGTAGCTGAATGCTTTGATTGTAAATCCCTCCCCCGACTATGTTCAGTTCAGATTACTTTAGTTTAGAATGAAACTTTCACTCTGCAGCGGAGTGTGCGCTGATATGAAACTTCCTGGCAGATTAAAATTGTGTGCCGGAACCGGGACTCGAACCTGGGACCTTTGCCTTTCGCGGGCAAGCGCACTACCGACTGTGCTATCCCGACACGACTCACGATCGTGTCGGGATAGCACAGTCGGTAGTGCGCTTGCCCGCGAAAGGCAAAGGTCCCAGGTTCGAGTCCTGGTTCCGGCACATAATTTTAATCTGCCAGGAAGTTTCATATCAGCGCACACTCTGCTGCAGAGTGAAAGTTTCATTCTGGAAATATCCCTTAGGCTGTGGCTAAGCCATGTCTCCACCATATCCTTTCTCCAGTAGTGCTAGTCTTGCATGGTTCGCAGGAGAGCTTCTGGGAAGTTTGGGAAGTAGGAGGCGAGGTACTGGCGGAAGTAAAGTTGTGAGGCGGCATCGTGAGTCGCGTCGGGATAGCACAGTCGGTAGTGCGCTTGCCCGCGAAAGGCAAATGTCCCAGGTTCGAGTCCCGATTCCGGCACACAATTTTAATCTGCCAGGAAGTTTCTTTACTTTAGTTTAGTTTTCAGTGGGATGCATTTTTATTGTTTAACAAAATTGTTCCCCCATTTGCGAATGATTGAACTAAATACATAATTTATTGTCAGTGAAATTTTATCCTACTTATGAATATTAGTTTATGAATACCTTCACCTTTTTATTTAATGCTGTTTTTCACCAGTGCTGGGAACAGATTTAGGTGCGAATTATCATATTCTTAATTCCGTTTCGCCATAAATGTTCCGTCTGCCATCTTCATGAAATGGTTAGTTCGCGGTTTGCTTGTATGTGAATGAGTGTGTGTAATTCTCGTGATCTATGATGTATGTCGGCCACCGTATCTTTGTCTTCCTGCTGCTAAAGTAAATTTTGAGTCAGTTCTAAGTTTTGGGCCGGGAACAAGATTCTGTTGCAGGAAGTAGCCCGTAGTTCAAAAATGTTTGTAAATCTATCGGACCAAACTGCGTGGTCATCATTCCGTAGCTTACAAACTACTTAAACCTAGGTAAACTAACCTAAGGACAAACACATACACCCATGCCCCAGGAAGGACTGGAACCTCCACGGCGAACAACCGCGTGCTCCGCAGAGAACGCTTTAGACCGCTCGGTTACTCCACTCACGGAAAGCTTTTACCTGGATCTTTCAGCTAGAATTAATTTTACAAATAATCGTGGTCTTAAAAATTTGGTCCAAAAACTAATGCATGGCTAGTGAGGGTGATGAACAGATGTTTGGAAACATTCCAAATTCCGAAACTGTGGAGGAAAGCGGAAGTGGTAGCAATACTAAAGCCTGGCAAAGAGCCAACCGAACCAAAAATTTCCGACCTATCTCATTACCATGCCACTTATGCAAGATGTTTGAAAGAATGATCTTGTCAAGAAAAGCAACCAAAATGGATACAAAACTTATTCCTGAACGAGCTGGTTTCAGAGCAGGGAAAGCATGTTGTAGTCAAATACTAAACCTCACTCAACACATCTAAGATGGGTTTGAAAGCAAATTAATAACTGCTGAGGCCTTTGTTGATCTTTCTGCTGCGTATGATACAGTAAACCACCAACGACCCCTCACGAAGGCCTATGAAATAACAAATGACATACGACTGACTTACACGTTAAGAGGCATGCTGCAAAAATCGTAGATTCTATGTAACCCTCCAAGGGAAGAAAAGCAAATGGAGGGACCAAAATAATGGTCTACCAGAAGGAAGCGTTCTCTCCCCTATTCTGTCCAATATGGACACAAATGACCAGCCACGCCAGCCAGAAATAAAAAGATTCATTTATGCAGATGACGCTGCCATTACTGCTCAAGTAAGAAAGTTTGAAGAAGTTGAAAGAAAACTGACAGAGGCATTGGCTACCTTGGGGAACTACTAGGCCGGCCGCGGTGGCCGAGGGGACTAAGGCGCTCCAGTCACGGTCCGCACGGCCACTACGGCCGGGGGTTCGAATCCCCCCTCGGGCATGGATATTTGTGCCGTCCTAGTTCGTAAGTAGTTCATAAGTAGTTTGTAAGTTTAGGGACTGATAGCCCCGTAGTTAAGTCCCATAGACTTTACAAACATTTGAACATTTTTTTGGAACTACTATGAAGAAAACCACCTGCGACCTTATCTGGAAAAAATTGAAGTACGGGCTTTCCAAGACATCAAGACAACTGGCAACAGAATGGAGAGGCGTTAGACTACGCCACTGCGCCAAGCCTAAATATTTGGGAGTCAGCTTACACCGATCGCTGTCATTTAAAAAATAGATAAATAAATAAATTAAAAAAAAAAAACACTGCACCGATCTAAAATGAAAAATATATGCAGGGAACAACATTATTCGTAAACTGACTGGATCCACATTGGGAGCGCAACCTGTAGTTCTGCGATCATCAGCAATGGGATGTTATGCAGTAGGAGGATATGCGGCACCAGTGGGGGAGGCATCGTGCCAGTCCAAACAAGTAGACATTGCTCTAAACGAGACTGTCTGGACTGTCACTGGATGCTTGAGGCCAACACCTGACCAAAAAATTTACCCATTTGCGGCCATAGCACCACCAAATATCAGACGTAGAGTAGCCAGTGAAGTAGAAAGGAGGAAACAGCAAACCGACCCGCGGCACCTAATGTATATAAGCAGTTTCAGACCATCTTAATTCTAGGAAGAGCTTTATCCAACGGACCATAGCACTAGACGGCCAACCTGAGACTCAACGCCTATCTTTATAGACGGATTCTTTACAAAATACGAATCTACAACCCAAGGAGGAAATTACAAAAGGGCAACAACTGAAGTATATTACATGGAGAGCACTGAATAGATTAAGAACAGGAGTCACAAAATGCAAAGTGAATATGCTTAATGGGGCTATTCTGAAGATGACCAATGTGAATGCGGAAACATACAGACTAATGAACATTTACTCATGTGTCCAAGGATGGAAGTTGTTTGCACAAGGGAAGATCTGCTTTTATGCAATGACAAGGTCATTAAAGCTGCAGAGCTTTGGAAGAAGACAGTTTAGATGTTCTCACCCGGACACAGAAAGTAAAGTAAGTAGCAGGCTAGCTGGAATAGAATTTAAGTAAAAAGTGTTTGAAATACTCTGAAATATGTTTCCAGATGTGGATGATGTTGTGTTGGGATAGAACTCTAAAGAAGTCAATTTAGGATTATGTACCTTACGAAGTATTGCCTGTTTGATCGTGTGTTAGTGGTGTTTATTTTACGAGTGGTGTCATTTATGTTGCATAGATGTTTGCGATGGAAAATTGTTTCTGATGCATAGTGAATTCGAGACTTTCGTCGTTGGAAGCCATCAAAATAAAATACTCTGAAATTTGCACTTAGTGCGTTTTTACATGATGTAAGCAATGTAAAAGTCTCTCGGCAGCAAATGATACAGCCTGCACCATATCAAATAAGTTCCAAAAAGTGTAGAGTGCTGTAGATAAACAGTTGAACCACGCGTTTTAATGCATCAAGCAGCATCGTCATACACAGTTTTTATGCACGCAATTAGAGCACCACATTGAATGTCAGGCGGTTGAATGGATGCACTGTATTCTACAGTTAACTGATTAATGATATACGCATCTGCTCTGCATAGTTCATCCCATGAGCGATCATCCAAGCGAACTTTAACAATATTTTCCACTTCGATCACTACACTCCACTCACAGTCTACACTTCTTTCAAGGTCTACACAAAGTCTCTATTGTAGGTTGAACAGAATATCACTGGCTGTGAGGCAGGGGGAGGTTTTTCCGAGGCCTTATCTGGCTCCGACGACTGAGGAAGTAAATACTCCACTGAATAATGCTGAGGGGAAGGCATGCTGTAAGGACTTTAATTTCTTCGTGACCAGGCAGTCTTGGTATTTCAGTGATAGTCCTCTTGAGTAATTCTTTCACAATGCAAGGCGGAGTGTTTCTTAATTTACAGAACTCGAGTAAATTCAGTGTAAATGTATTATTTGGATTTTCATTCCAGTGATGAATGTTGTGTTTGGTTTTGCTCACATTAGAATACATGTGTATAGCCTTCAGTCTTTGTATTTGAATCTCCTTCATGTTTTTAACTAACGTTTTCATGTCATTTCTGTATCTGTGAGTATGCTAAATATTTCTCAGATTTTCTGATTTGATTCCGTCTTTCCTGTCTTGTATGACCGATTGCACCAAGTGCTTTCATAACGGTCGTTACTTCGGCCTTCAGCAATTCTTTTTTTAATACTAGCTTTCTACTACACAAAATCTCGCACGAGCTTTACTTAATTTCTGTTTGTAAATGCTATGAAATTCGGCGAGGTCGCACACCACACGGTACTTAAGAATAGTGAGGTGCTGCCTCCCCAAGCAAGAGTTCGTTTAGTGCACAGTATATTTAAAAAATTGTGATCAAGACACCTGCCATCTCGTCAAGACACCGCTGACACTTCGGTTTACTGCTGCTTTCAAGTGTTCCTGGAGAGTAATGTACCGCTAAGCATTATGCACGTGTCTGTGAATGAATAAATGTGCTTTCAGCTACCCATTGTGAGTTCACACATTTTCTCCCACGTTACCTTGATATTCATAAAGGGCAGAAATAATTTTATTATGGGCAGTAATTATACGATTTAATTCACTTTTTTACAAGTTGTGTGCTTAATTTGGTCTCCCTACAGTTAGTTGCTTGTTCATTTTTCTGAATAGTTTATGATTTTACAGTATCAAACCTCTGCTTTATGATTTGATCCTCCCCATCCCATATTTAATTATCTATTCATTTATTTTTTAACATTGATTTTGTGTTTGTTAAAACGTTGGCTGCTCCCTTAAGGAGTGAGCACTTAGATAAATTTCCATTGCGCATGTACTGTGGCCACTCATAAAGTAATTTAGAGCAGCAGTGAGCGTTTTTACTTACATTTGCAGATCTCAGCTGCCCGAGATCTTGCTTATTTTAATAACAGGCTACTTTCAATTGTTAGAGTATTCATTCAAGAGTCTAAGGTGTATCTGGTAAATAAGGTTTTTATTAACAAATATTGCTATTCCCAAATCCACTCCATCGTCTGACTTGCTTCCGACGGTGTATACTTAAACAGGGTACCTTTTGCTTATGTTCTTCTCGGTCATTCTCGTAAAGCCTGTCTGTCTGATTAGCTTCAGTACTCTACAGCAATGTCAAGTGTATGTCTGGCGTCTTTAGTTTTGATCAAGTTATAATATTTGGCTATTTCCTGTAACTTAAGAGTCATTGGCATGTGTTCTATCAAATTCTCTCAGTGCCGCATCTCCTATCTTATCTTCAGCCATTTCATCTCCCATTTTTACAATACTGCCTTCAAGTTCAGTTTGCTTGTATAGGCCTTCTATAAATTCTTTTTTTCCATTCTTTGCTTAGTAGGGATTTTGTATCTGAGCTCTTGATATTAATGCAGCTGCTATTCTTGTCTCAAAACTTCTCTTTTATTTCCCTGTAGGAGGTATCTATCTTTTCCCTAGTTATAATTCTTTTACGGGCTTGAATTTGTCCTCTGGTCACTCATGCTTAAGCAATCTTCACCTCCTGTCAACATCATTTTTTAGCCGTCTGACCTCCCTTTTGCCTGCTTCACTTGCTGCATTTTTGTATTTTCTCCTTTCCTTATTTAAATTTAGTATCTTCTGTGATATCCAAGACCTTGTCCTTCTACCTATATGATCATCTGCGGCCTTCACTACGTTATCTTTCAAACCTATCCATTCTTCTTCTACTGCATTAACTTCCCCCGTTTCGGTAAATCATTGTCTAAAATCCCATCTCCACAACGTCTAGTTCCTTCAATTTATCCAGTGTATCTGCCCCCAGGTATTTCTTACATGTAAAAATCTGGATGTGAAATCTATGTGTTACCATTACAAAATCAATCTGGTACCTTCACGTCCATTCCACGTACCGTATACAATATTTTTTCATGATTCTTAAACAAAGTGTTTATGACGATTACATTATACTCTTACAAAACTCTACAAGGCAACCTCCTCTTTCATTCCTTTTCCCCAGTCCATATTCACCTACAAATTTTTCTTCTCTTCCTTTTCCAACTAGCGAGTTCCAGTTCTCCGTCGCAGTCACGATTTCCTCTCCTTTAACTGTCTGAACAACTTCATTTACTTCATAATACATTTCCCCAGATCCTCATTATCAACAGAGATAGTTGTTATTTAAACTTATACTGCTGTACTGGAAAGGACGCCGAGAAGGTGGCGTAGTGTTGGATTATATAGGATTTTGCTCTGATGGGGATGAGTATTTCTGTTGTATTGTTCAAACAAGAGTGTTAAGGTCGAAGAGGGATACGAAGGACATAGACAAT
The DNA here is from genome assembly GCA_026315105.1 of Locusta migratoria. NCBI lineage: Eukaryota > Metazoa > Arthropoda > Insecta > Orthoptera > Acrididae > Locusta > Locusta migratoria. The sequence continues at coordinate 500,040,142 of CM048747.1, forward strand.
AGACGATAAAGAAGATTGTCGGTTATCATAAATATCAGCACCACCTAAATTCTTGTTCTGTTCAGAGAAAAGATATTTCATGAAGTAGTTTCAGCTCATCCAAAAACATATACACTGGACACACATTCTTTAAGATATCTTCAGCAAACGTGTAAAACTAGAATGGGAACTTTTCTGGAATAAACTATGATACAGGTGTAGGCCTATTACGACCTGAGAAATTAAAAGGATATTTTTAGCCATTGAAATTATCACATCACACACTTCCTTTGCTACTGTTTTCCAGTCAGTCTTGCAAATTACCTTTTAAATACGGAACAGACTCAATTATGACTGGTGATGAGAATTTATTCTTGGAACTTGATAATACTGTAATTGATTCAAATCCTAGTCCTTTGTTAAACATTGTATGTTGTATTACCTAAACGAAAACTTCATTGTGAAACAAGATTAAAACGAGTTTTAGTTACTTATTACAAATGGTAGTACTTATTTCAAATGCTGAAATGGTCTTATGGATCATGCACACCTTATGAGCAGTACAGCTCGTAGCTGACCAAAGAGAACTTATAGAAGAAGTGTAACATACAAATGGAAAGTACATGTACTGCGATACAGTAATTATATGTTCTTGAATTGAGATTGATCATTTCTTCCGGTGGTAGAAGACTGAGGCAAAGACTGCGCTGTGCAGTGGAGAAGTCCGCTCTACAGAATGATAAAGGGCCATCTGGAACCGCTTCCAGTCAGCCTGCAACATCTTGTGACGTCACTGGCGAGCGTGCAATCGTCTGCTACGGTCAGGCGGGTACTATCCCTGTGCAATCACTAGATCTCCCTGTCCATCACAGTAACGTAACTGTACAAACCCTCTAAGCTTGATTCGAGACCGGCAGCATTTTTGGATCCGTTGCGAGGCAAAAGAACTCTGTAGGGCCGATTTTAGTTGGTTGTAACATATTTCGTGATACTTGTTAGGTTTACTGAGCCAAAATTAGTACGGAATAAGTAGATATCCATACCCCCCTTCCTTCTTTCCTTCCTTGTCGACATAACGGTGGTGGTAGTGCTGCGGTTGACTGGGGGTTTTACTGCAGTAAGCAATTACCTTTCCAAATAACCAGCACCAGCACCCACCTTACGACTGCGCAATGGTTGCTCTCATCTACTTCCTCATATAGCAAAATATTTGTGACAGTGAAAATAAAACGTCATCGATCCTCTATGTGGCGACATATTCGCTAAACAAAACGAGAAAACATTTCTGGTGCGTTACAATAAAAACGTCATTGCTGTTCAGAATCTGTTATAAACGCAAATATGAGAATAGAAGTATAGCTCGTAGCCTGCCGCATATCTTGTATTTCTAGTAGAAAGTGACGGTTTTTACGTGATGGTTTTTACCCACACAGCCATCCTAACCCACTGTACTAAGCAACATTAATATTACTCATCTTAGAATCTTTTGATGGCTTCTACAGCTGATGCGTTATTAGTTGACATTTGGTTATTAGAAGTATTACCAAATATGACGTGTGATTAAAAAATCTTTAGTGCGCCAAAAATCAACTGTAAGACAGGAATGTTACCTTCAGGGAGGCCTTGCGCATGGACAAGGTGAGGTGCGGGAGATAGTTACATTGCCTTGCGTTCGGACCAATTCGTGCGTTTCCGTCAAAGTCCGAGGAGGTTACCTGACCACCGCAAACGCACGTGTTACTAACGGTGTTTCCCCTCGTCGCAGCCTGCCGAAGGAACGTCCGAAGGCTGAGGTTCAGAAGAGAATCTGAGTAGCGGCTGGGCAACGCACTGGCACGTGTGCCTGCTATCTGCATCATTTACTAGTTTTTCATGCAATAAATTAGTATGAAAAAGCAGATAAAATAATCTGATCCGAGAATGAAACGATCGAGCACAGTTGAGTTATACGATTTATTTATTTATTGAACGATTGGCTTTTCACTGAGGCATTGGGCACACGGGAAGCACTGCCGTTGTGGTTCAGTCAATGCTTTCCACGAAATCATTTATCCATAACGTCTTATTTTCATGTATCATACGACAAAACTAGAACAACACTTCGTACAATACAGAGTAGTTGCTTCGTGACCAAAATAACGTTTGGTAGATTTTATTTTCAACTTAATATGTATCTATTACGGCACAACACCGAGATATAAAATTGAAATGAAAAACTGAGGAATGTGAATGTATTAATGGAGATCCGAAGGAGAGGGAGCAGCAGGGGAAAGATTCATGGATCTTTTCACGTGCAAATGCAGCTGAATAGCAATGTTACATTCAAGATTATGGCAGGTGATGGGGAGATCATATTTGTATTAGTTTTTCTCCACGATACTGCACATTCAGGCATAGCAAGTATTAGGACCAAACATTCACATATTTATTTTTGTTCGTGGTAAGGATTTTCGCTACTGTACGGACTTTAAGGGGACAACTTGTAGTGCTTCATTTGTTATGTTTCTCACAATACCGTAGTAATTTTCAGTAAGGCTGGATTTTGTGAATTATTTGTATTTCTTATTTCCACTATTCATTTAAGCAAACCTTCTGTTGCCTTGTTAATTTATCCTGTCGCACGATATTAAAATTTATGTTTTCCCTCCCTCACTCCCCCCCTCCCTCGTTAGAGCCAGTCCTGAACACGACACAAAACAATAACTAAGAAATAACTATAAATTTCAATAAGTAAGCTAAAACAAACATATGGTCTAGCGATTACCAGTAAGTACAATTGTGTACTAAATATATACGAACCAAAGTAGGAAGCGGAACAAGTGAGTGAGGAAGATAGGCTCAAAAAAAGTTCAAATTTTTGTAAATATATCGGACCAAACTGCGTGTTTCTTAGCTTACAAACTGCTTAAACCTAGGTAAACTAACCTAAGGACAACACACACACACACACACACACCCATGCCCCGGGAAGGACTCGAACCTCAACGGCGAGTAACCACGCGCTCCGCAGCGAGACGCTTTAGAGCGCTCGGCTACTCCACCGCGGCGGACGATAGGCAATGAAATGTGGATGGGGGACAATTACACATGTTTGGAATATGTAAATATGGAACACAGGAGCATATTAAAGTATATATCCTATATTAAAATTCACTGGTTTTCTCAAAAAAAATGGTGAAAGTAGCACAAGGCAACCCGTATTGCCTTTTTGGCCGTCTTTGTCGTGTTTGATTTTATAACCGCTTAGTTGGGTGTGATTTTTCAGTTTTAAGTAATCGCGATTCCACCAGATATTCTGTGTGGCTTTGGACTTGTTTCACTAACCTGCTGTACATGACAAACAAGTTTGCTATGCCTGCACATTTAATAATATTTTTTGACTCTGCCATCTGTTCTAATCGAAGATATACATATTTAATAACTGTGATCATAAACATTATTGTGGAACAAATATATAGTATATCACTTATTTAAGGAAGGAAATCATTTGGTTACGAGTATGAAAAACTTTTTTCCTGCAACTTTTAACAGTTACCCGGTCATTCATTCATTTCCGTGTCCAGATCAAGTTTTGTTTTTCCAATAATTAGCCACCACCACGGCTTTGTCATTGGCATGCAGCAGGTCACTGAAACTGCAGGGCTCCGGCAATAGTCGGCACGTAAGCAGATGAGCCTCGTCCTGAACCTCTCCGCATTCACAAAGAGCATCGTCATCGTTAGTCAGCAGGCCCCACCTGCGCAGATTAGTTTTACATCTGGATACACCAGCCCTCATCCTGTTTAGTGTTCTCCAAACTGTATAGGGAAGCTTGTTTCCAGGTGCCATTTCCTCTTTTGGCGTTATTGGCAGTCCGGTTTGTTCATTCTTCCATTTACAGACTCTGTTATCTTTCTGCGAACTGTCAAGGATCTTAGTTCTTGTGACGAAGCTGTTTCTAGATTTAAGCCTCCGTGCCTGACTGACGTGCCCATTCAATGGGTGTCAGTAATCATTCTCTTTCTTTGTTCTCTCAGCGTCTGCTGCCACCTGCCTTCTTATCCTGGGTGGGGCAAATCCAGCAAGGAGGTACATATTACCCGTTGGTGTGGGTCTGAGACAGCAACAACGCGCATAGTCTCATTGACACTTATATCAACCTGTTTAGTGTGGGCGGATGCATCCCATACTGGTGCTGCATATTCTGCTGCTGAGACACATAGAGCAAGTGCTGATGTTCTCAGTACTGATGGTTGAGCTCCCCATTCATAGTTTGTCAGCCTGCGGATGATGTTATTTCTGGAGCAAACTTTCGCCTTCGTATTTCGGCAATATTGTTTGAAGGAGAGTGTTCTGTCAAGTGTAACCCCCAAGGTATTTAGGTGTTGGACAGTGCTCTAGCTTCTTACCCTGCCACGTAACGTCAAGATCAACACCAGCATCTCTATTGCGTAGATGGAAAGCACATACTTGTGTTTTACAAGGGTTTGGCTTTAGGTTATTGGCATCGTAGTATTGAGCATGTTCTTCAAGACCACTGGATAGTTTTTGGGATACTTCATCAAAACTGTATCCCTGGACAGCCACAGATGTGTCATCAGCATATACGAACAATCGTGTATCTTGAGGGATAGGTTGGTCATTAGTGAATACATTATACAAGATCGGAGAAACTACACTTCCTTCTGGTAAGCCATTCCTCTGCAGCCGCCATCTGCTGTTCTTGCCATTTAGAGATACATAAAATCTTCGATTCTGCAGAAGGCTACCAATAACCATTGTCAGCCTACAGTCCCCTGTGAGATGATACAATTTGCACAATAACGTTCTGTGGTTTACCGTGTCATATTCAGCGGTAAGATCTATGAAAGCTGCTCCAGTTATTAATTTTCTTTCAAAGCCATCTTCTATGTGCTGCGTTAAATTGTGTATTTGCCCTCAACAAGATCTTCCTGGTCTAAAACCGGCTTGTTCCTTTATGATCTTTCCATCAATTATTTGAGCCACACGATTAAGAATCATCCGCTCCAGCATCTTGTAGAGATGGCATAGAAGTGACACTGGTCTGTAACTTTTAGGATCCGATATCTCCTTGCCAGGTTTTAGTAAGGCCACCACCTATGCCTGCCGCCATAGTTTTGGGATCTTAAGCTCCTTAATACAGGCATTAATCATTTGCAATAACCAATTTCGAACTTTGGGCCCAAAATGTTTTATCTGCTCCATTCTAATGTCATCAGTTCCAGCGACCTTATTCAGTTTCATACTCTGAATGGCGTCTTCCAGTTCAGTTGCTGTGAATAATGTATTGAGGAGGCCATCATCTTTTTGTTCTTGGGGTATAGCTCTTTTCCTTTCTTTTTTCCCCTCCTGTTTTCCCATTTTTCAGAAGTTGGCTAGCGATCTGATTTGCTGTTACTCCATTGTTCTTCTGTTTATGGTCAGTTGAAGATGGTAAGATGAACTATCATCGTTTCCAACTGGAACAGAAGCTAGCTCTCTCCAAAGCGCTACCAACAATCTAGGTATCACAACTACGACACAGGCGATTAAAAAGAATGGGCGACAGTGGTCGAGCTGCACATGCGCCATACGTTTATGCCAAAAAAAATTCAAATGTGTGCGAGGTCTTATGCGACCAAACTTCGTGGTTATCAGTCTGTAGACTCACACACTAATAGCTTGACTAACTTAAACTTATGCTAAGGACAAAAAAAAAAAAAAAAACATACCCGAGGGAGGATTCGAGCCTCCGACCGTAGCGGCCGTGCAGGCCGTGACTGGTGCGCCGCAGACCGCTCAGCCACTGTGTCCGGCTTTGTTAATGCGACGCAAAGATAATCGCTGGGCACTGTATGAGAACTAGTGATATGGAGTGATGAATTGTATTTCGCACTGTAGCAATGGTATGTATTACTCTTGACAGCATATACGATGCAATTTTGTGTGAACATAGCAACCATGAAATGGATTAGTCTGGGCTTAGTGCCAACCTGAAGCCAACCATTATCACAATATTCCTCTAGTTTCGCCTCTCCTAAGATATGCAATGCTAAAATAGCTGAACGTTACAGAGTATGATTTGTATTGTAACTAATAATAATAAGGAAAAGTGCTCAACTACAGCGTCAGTTTTCTGAACGCATTTTTTTCCAATAACTTGTCCATATTTGTGTGTACTACAGTCAGACAATTTATTGAGTTTTTTTCAGCAGTTTTGGTAACAGTTTTCCTAAAACTTGTCTGAAAATTATAGTTTTAAGAGGGAGTGGGACCGAGGGAGAGGAGGTGGTGGTGGTGATGGTGGTGGCAGCAAAGAATAACATGATTAAGTATTATATGCCGTTTATTTGCAAAGATAAATTAGGTACATACATATCACATGGAGTACTAGTCGATAATTCCACTCGTGCATGTAGCATTTAGGCGGAGGTAACCGTAGAACAGCTCTCGAAATCTAACGCGGTAAGGATATCTTAGATCTCTACACCTGCAAATCTTAATGCTGCTATGTTTAATGCAGTAATACCATACAATTCCATTTGGCTAGTGTTAGACTATACTAGTCAGCAGCACGTAAGCAGGATTTTAACAGCTTCTTAGCTACATGCAGTATTTAAAAGATTTTAAATTACATCCGTTCACTAAGGAACAAAGACAGTGCACGTGCATTTTACAGAGTGGTTACATATATTACATCTTGTGCTGTAATCAGTGATGCAATTGCCATGTGAAATAATACATAGGACAGAAGGTAACGAAATATCTGTCAAGGACCGAACAGTCATTCCATAAATTGTTACAAAAACAAAAATTAAATTATAAACAGTAAACATATGTTTACACGCACAGACACAAAACATTCACACAGTAGCGCTTACTCTTCTTGGCGGTTATGGAAAGAATCACGATTTGTCAGTCGATCCAGTCCAGGTAATTCCACTTCTCTACAGAGTGCGGAAGAAGTTTGAAAACCTGAATTATATCGACATCGCGATTTGGAGATAAATAGATTGAACGCGCAAAGAAGGTTTAAGCGCTCGAGAATAAAATAGTTCTACAGCTACAATACAATAGGATGTGATACATTTATACAATTGAAAAATGGATATGATGGCGAGAGTGACGAGCTAAATTTCTACAGCAGAGGAGAGACGGTCCTGGTGAATTGTCTTCTCCCCCTCTCGGCACAGCCTCTCAGCACGACGGGAAGGACAGCTTACGCATGAACACGAACTCGGGGTGGAGTCAGGACCCCGACGAACAGTTGCGCGTACCTCGTCCTCCGCCGCCGATCTGCAGGCCGTGCCCGAAAACCCACAGCGTGAGACTAGTACCGAAGCTCACTTGGTCCAATTTTTGCCTCCTATTGCGGGGGACTTCCCTCTCCGAGCCACGGAGAACGCGATGCAGTAAGTAGGCGAGCAGCCCGTCGCGTCCCGTGGCGCCCCGACAGTCACTCGTTTCGGTAGCGGGCTGACAGATGGCGGGCGCGGCGCTGCGGCGGCCGCACCGGACTGGCGCCAGCCGAGAGGCCGCTCGCCCTCCGGTGCGGCCGACACACTCGCCAGCGGCGCCGCTACTCGTCGGAGACGTGCTCGACTCCCGTCTGACGGAAGTCGTCACCGGTAGCAGCCGTCTCTCCTGCACCGCTAGCGTGGGCTGGATCTGCAGCGGGCTACGAGCGGGAACTATACAATGGGTACGACGATGGGGACGATGCGGACGCTAAGTACTTGGGAGAGCGCGGGGGAACGAGTGGACGAGAAGCGCTCCTTAGGCGAAGTTGGCCTTGAGCTTGGCCAGCGCGTTGTTGAGGTGCAGCACCTCGAGGTTGAGCTGCGACAGGCAGCCCTCCAGCCGCTCCACCGAGTCCAGCACCTCGACGCGCTGCGTGTGCGGGTTGTAGCGCACCTCGAACTTGCGGGACATGCCGCTGGCCACCCACCTCCTGCAAACACACAACCACGCCTGTTAGACTCCGTGGCACAAACTTTTTTTCACGTACGGACCCACTTATGCGAAAGATGGGTGGGCAGGAGGAAGTGTCATTTCAGTAGTACTAAATAGCATTTAACCTGTGTCCAACAACAAGGTAAAGAGGTGTAGGCACCGTAACATTCACCTAAAGAGGGGAAACAATGACCGCGTCATCGTTGAAGCTCAGAAACTAATGGTTGTGTTACCTTAATTACTAACTCAAGTATCGCCGTGCTTTACACCATATAATTAAATGGCACTGACATTTAAGAAATACTTTTAAGTGTATGTGTTTTTACTGTACCTGAATTACCCGACTAGTTTAATACTATGTACTTCCGTCTTTTCTGCTTCATTATCAGAGTAATCTCTCTTACATCCTGAACTATAAATATGTTCCTTTAATTTACCACCCCGTACCTCCCCATTTTTAGTTTCGGCAATGTTTTTTTTGCATCTTTCTATTGTTTATTTTTGATAAACCTCTTAACATTGGATTTATACATTTAATTTTGGACCATAAAGTAATGAGCTGAATGTCAGTTATGACTAGTTATAAAAATACTTTTAGAAATTATAAAGTAGACTCAGCAGGCGTGGGATACTCTTGCGGTATTGGCAACATTTTGCAGCAGTAATGTATCGGCAAGTTGGTGACTAGCGTGGCGAGAGTTCTCGACCATGGTGACCATAGAGGGCCGCACAGGCGAAAGTGCCGTCCAGCAAAAGCGCCCGAGGCGAAAGTGGCGGCCCGGCCTGCGGAACGCGAGGCCACGCCGCTCACGTGCTGCGCTGCGCCCTGCCCACTGTTTGCCCCCACTGCTGTTCAGCCGTTGTAAATGTAGGCTGTTCTACAAGAAATGGTCAGTGTATCCAGCGATACGACTGTATATCATTTCAAGTGTAGTGAAAACGACCTCGAAAATGCAAATCGTAAGAGCTATAACAACTTTTCCATCTTAGGTACTATGCAAAGTACTTATAGCTCTTAAGATATTCCTTTACAGCCGATATTTACCAAACTTCTTTGCTTCCTGCCATTGCCGAATGTTTGATCATTGCTCCTGGGACAGTTCTGGATTCTACATAAATATATTTTTCTGATAGACTATTCATTATATTGAGTTCTGCAGCACGAAAACAAAACTGTAGCAAAATCTCATTGTACTGTTCCTGTAGACGAGAAGTGTCATACAGTGTGCAGTCAGACAGGTGTCTGTCATTTAGAGATCAAGTACAAGCTGTGATTGAGGAAGAACAGAAGCCTCAATCTGAAAATTTTGTAGTACACAGTCGGGAGAGCGTGCGAGCTATTACTACATTTTTTAATCATTTCTAGAAATTATGGGCGGTTTCGGCGTGTTGATGAGTCGTCCCCAGACGCTCGTGGCTGTGGCTTGACAACACGCAGCAGATGTACAGTGGTCCCATTTAGTATCTGCATTCACTACTGCTCGTCTGCTGCGTCGAGTCGGGTCGCAGCCACATGATCTGAAGAGGCTCATTAACATGCCGAAACAGGTCATAATCTAGTGATTAGAGTGCCTGACTAATTGGAAAGCTAAATATGCATCGCAAGATGTCGAGATGAACTGCTATCATCCGTAACAGGAGTCTAGTGACTTACTTCGCCACCTCACTCTGGACTGCACAATAGACGCATCCAAATGTGAAAAATTACAGAGCCAATGAGAAATATGGAAATACAATAAAGTTTAGTTCCGCGAGTTTCTTTACGGGGAAGTGGGGATGCTTGGAGGTAGGTATTTGCTTCTTCAATCCATTTCCAAGCTCATTGGGTGGAATCGAATGTGTCCATGTAGTCTTACGTACGTGTGTGTGTGTATATAAGAGAGAGAGAGAGAGAGAGAGAGAGAGAGAGAGAGAGAGAGAGAGAGAGAGAGAGAGAGAGAGAGCGCACCTGAACTTGTCCTTGGCGTCCTCGAAGCTCTCGGCGACGTAGTAGACGGGCTGGACGTCCTGGTCCTGGTAGGGCTGGATGGCGGTGAGCGAGGGCTCGAAGGGCCGGTGCTCGGGCTTGTCGGACACGGCGTGCAGCAGCTCGCGCGTCGACGACAGCAGGCCGGCGCCGTACGCCTTCAGCTGGCCCTTCTCCTTGCACAGGCCGAACTCCACCGTGAACCAGTACACCGTCGACAGCTTCTCGATCTCCGCGTCGGACGCGCCCAGTGAGGCCAGCCCGATCTCTTGCGAGAACTGCGCGAAGCTGGGGTCAGCCAGCAGCGGCATGTGCCCGATCAGCTCGTGGATGCAGTCGCTGCAACACGCACAGCCGACTGTCAGTCGTAAGGCCGGGCCCCACCAATATACTGCCCCCAAAAATGCACTGTTCCTTCACTTATTCTCGTACTCTAAGTTGACAGCCCATCCCATGTTCAAGGAATTAGTTTTCAGATTTAAGAACAGTTTTACTTTTTTTTCGGAAATGAGATCCTCGTTTGTACCATTACTGTGTGACATGTAGGGTTTACACTAAATAAAGTTGCACCGCTTTGGCCTATTCATGCAAATAGTAATGCCCATAGATGACAGGGAGAGGAGGAGGAGGAGGAACAATGTGTCTAAATCCATTACCCCCATCCGAGCCACAACCATGGTGGTCTTGTCTAACAATGTATTGAACTTGTGTTCCACTTTCAAACGTTGAAAATGCTCTACAGTTTGGCTGCAGATAGTTTTTATACTGTTCTGAAGAAACTTGCCAACTGTCCCACCTTCCCAAACCCTCAGACTAACAAATTATCTACGTACCTAAGAGTTTAATATATAAGGTAGCCAGGTTTACAAGGTTTGTCACCATCCGCTCTAGCAGCACTTATATGGTGGGACACTGTGTCTAAATAGCGTTTCCTTGACGTTTATTGTAATTTAACAACATTACAGAGAATTAGTTGCTACCCGGTGAGCAATGACAACCATTTTTCAATTAGTATGTAGAAGTATTACGCATAATCCTCAACAAAAGTTCTCACTGCAACATCTAGTTACCACGTCTAACATAAATACTGTTAGTTTTACGCAGAATTCAGCGTAGTACGATTTTCACAGATCTGGGCTACGTTAAGTAATTAAGGGCAGGTTTCTGCGAGTTTCTCGCTGTATATAGAAGGATAATTTGTAATTCAAGAAGTAAAAATAACTTAAGTATTTTAATGTCAAAGACGCGTTTCACGGTTTTCTCGTAACTTCTTATAGCCGTATTTGTTCAAAATATGTCATTTTTTTAATATCTATTTGCTTCACCTCCTTCCCACCCTATTTAACGTAAACAGTGGCTTCATATTTTTTTTTATGAAGAGGTTTGAAAGATTTTATAGCATTTTCACACACGTGCCACTATTACTTCACGCAGTTCTAAATTCTACCTTTTAAATATATTCGATTGCTTTTTAATTCTGAACAATTTTACATCGAGTCCAATATTCTCGGATGTTTCCTGCGGTAAATACTATCATTGACCTGTATTTTGAACTTATACCGCATCGTAATGCATCATGCTGAATTAAATGCGTTCCTTATGTGTTTTCCCCTCTCGATTCACGGTTTTACTCATTTTACCACATTTGCACTTTATAATTTCCCAGTTTGACTTGCTATTTCAGGTATTTAATGATAGTACAATATGCGATTATTTGCTTCAATCAGATTACCTGAAGCGACTTTAATCACAATCGATGCGGCTATCGCAGTGTAAAGGAAGTAACCCATTTCACTCCTTTAAATGTGCACACTAACAGCAATGATTTATGGTTTTCAGATACGGTAATCTGAAGATGCGACAAAAGCGTGGATCGCGTAATTGACACGTTAATATTTGAACAGACCCATTCTTGAATTGCGAATGAACTGTTGCCGAACCAGACCACGGATTAATGGAATATGTAGCATAATTTGCACATTACCCAACTTTTAAGGTAAAACAGCACTTACAGGTACACGTAGGTTTTTATTCCTTTTTAAACCTTCAATTCTGAAAGCGGCACGAATTCCTACAAAGGTGGGCAATTGAACTTTACGAAGTGCCGAGAGGTTCAGAAAAAGCAGCTCGTGGCCCGTATGACGATATGCAGGTTTAAAGGTGTGGCGACGGCTGCTCGCCCCTTCGCCCCTCGGCAGCGACAACATGGCGCGCCCGCAGTGATTGCATTACGGCGCCGGTAATGGATCCTCCTCATCTGACGGCCAATTAACCCGGGCTTTTAGCGATGTCATTCCAGTCGCCGCTTCCACATAATTCGATTGCGCGCGGCGTGATGATGTTCCTGTCACGGGCGAGCAGCGCAGAAAGGAGGCGCGGACAATCGCCGGCGGCCCTGATGGCCGGACAGTCCAGCAGAGGCCCGCGTAAAAGGCGAGCGGGAGGCGAAACTTGTTAAAACAAGCTTCAAGTAATGGAAATTACTCACTTTCCAATGTGAATGTGAAGAAGACGCGTCTTAATACTTTAAATTCTCAGCTCACCACACGCCATTTTTATCTCTTCCATTGCTTCCTCTTGATGCAACTATTCCTACAAAGCATCGGGCCTACTTGTGCATCTGCACAGAAAGTGTCATTTGTCTGTTGGAGGCATACATAAAATTGTGGGTACGGTTTCTATTCTTTCGGATACCATATCTACAATTGAATCCTATCTTGAAAGAGTGATTGACTGAAAATTTATCTGCGAGCTAATTTTTGTCTGATTTACAATAAAAAAATAAAAAAGTGACTTCGGGAAAATCTTTGCATATTTTGTCTTTCGTTAAGGACTATCGGGAGAAATGCGACTCTTCGAAATCGTTGCAGGAGTAAATGTATTGTATCCGTTACAGATGCTTGTGCTCCAAGTTAGGAACATTTTTAAACTTTCGAATCCGTAATTTACGTGGAATTTCAATTAAGGCTATAAATAAAAGTTTCTCACAGCAGTTACATCTTTCACGAAAAGAAAAATATCTATGTAAAGACGCAGCAGTAATCATATTTCTGCATGTGACTTTTAGATCAGTTTATATTTTACGTCAGTAGCAACACTGACGTTACCTTCACGATCGATGCCAGCTGGATTCATTTTTTGCTTTCCAAAGATTTTAACATGCGGTGAAGGTACCAAACATTCCTCAAATTGTTAAATTGTTTAATTCGAGAGATTTATTGAGGTAGGTATTTCACCGTTATGTGCTTACCGCAGCTTGGATCACGTCACGTCGCGTGAAACAGCAGGTTCAAGTTTCCTGAAGAGGATTATTAAGTTCCTGTAATGCGATAGCTAATTTTTTTCTTCGGAAAGAAATCTTTGCCCAAAGGTATTCCATCCGAAAAAGAGCTTGTGAAGGAAAAAAGAAAAGGAAAATACGGCGCTCTCTTTGAGAATCTTATTAGCCTCTGATCGGGCAATCTCGTGATCGGCCTCCGAGGGACGGCTTGCGCGGGCCGTTAATTGAGGGCGCCCCGGCTCAGGCCAGACTGAGCCCCGCTTTGTTCGCCCCTGGGGAGCTCCCACCCCTCCTCCAACAGCGCTCTCCTCATTCCGATCGACATTACGGGCTGTAAGAAAGAGCCCGATTCCTTTGTAGGAGCCACCACCAAACCATTTCACATGTACAGGAGCGCAAACACTTGTACTGCATTGGGCGCCCATATACATTAACACAGATTCTTCATTCGATCTTCCGTCCGTTGTCAAACATTTCTAGAACAGGTCACACGTTGTCCCTTTCTTCCTTGTAAAGTCATTAAATTGCCAAGAGCGACGTGATCAAAAGTCAACGTTCTGAACGTGTACCAGCAGCTACTAACCCGTGGCACAGTAGTGCTATCGACACAATTCAACACTTGTTGCCCCCCCCCCCCGTCTGTACCAAACTGTAATCTCTGGCATTGCATGTCGACAACTGCCATTCAAATTGTCCTCAGCTAAAGTGCGTTAAATACGCTCTGTGAATATTGACTTAGCTATTTACTTTTCAGTTTTAGAAGTGCACTCGCATGTTCTATTTCCGTGCGATTTGTATTTTTAAATAACTCACGATTTATCTGACCACCACTAAGTCAGCTCAGGTGAACAATGGTAATTGCCTTGAGGATCGTAGCTAAAATGACGTATTCCTCCTTTAAACATGTCAAATTTAGTGGCCAGCGGCATTGAATAGAAGACGTTTTCTACTCTTTTGAACGAAGTAAGGGGATGCTGTGAATAGTATTAAAATATCTATAGATTGAAGAATCTATTGCATGAAACATCATGGAACTCTAATAAAATATCGGATTTCTAATGTTGTGACAATAGCGTCTCATTGCTTTAACGAAAAACAAAAGGAAATCTGTGATTGATTTAAAAAATAACACGATTCTTTTGTACTAACAACATCGGTGAGGTAAAGAGTTTGGAAATTTTAGGTCGTTTCGCTGCTCTCAGTTTTTCGCAACTTAACGTCACTCCCAGTCTCATTCTTCATCATGAGTGCAGACAGCGTCCAAATATTTTTCTTCGCTCCGTATCTAGTAATTTTTGAAAATAACTTTTTCCTCTGTAACAACGAAATTTTGATGTACATAAAGCAAGATGAGAAATTTATAATGTTAGATTATCCAAGAGACTCTTCTTTACGAATATATCATCCCGTTGCATATTGTATAACGAAAGTTTTAAACAATCTGGTAACCACTAAAGTATTTCACTTTCGTCATATTACCCCTTGCTTAAGAAAGCATTTTTAATTTTTCCATTCACTTCTAGCGGTAACAGTCTTTTTATCAGAGTTGTAAGAAGGAATCTTGTCTAACTGTTGTAGGAATTTTGTCTGATGTGTTGTGACAGGAATTTCCAGTCGATGGCATGTTTTCTTCGAGGCGAGACCTGCCGATATTACCACCATTCGCTTATCACAGTCGTTACTGGGCCGTCCACAATGGTCTTCGGTTAACTGTATTCTCTGAAATCTGCTCATTTTGATTTGTTTATCGACAGTTTCCAGTCCGAGATTAGACTTTCGATGGCGGATCTACATTCCGGGCGTTTATTATTTACGTTTTCCCTAGTAGACAAATTGCTATTGTTAGCAATTTAATTTTCATTAATGTCTAGTCTTGCTATGACTTTGTTAAACAGTACCGGTTTCAAGATGTTCTTACGAACACTGACTAATCACACAAATGACGGTACGAAACGATAAGAATTTAACAGCTTTACACTAATGAGGGTAGTTATTAAACATGAAGCAGTTTCCGTGTCGTTTATATTTGTGAATTCGTATAATAGGGAACGTATGTGATGCCATAAAATGGTCATCGCTTTTAAACTCTAACGTTATGTTTTCTTCACGACAATTCCGCTCAATTTAGTTAGCATGGAAAGAAATTCCTACATTATTTAACGTATCAATTCAGCAATTACAGCTGAAGTTGAATGAAAACAACATGGCACTATAGCGTGAAATCTAATAAAACTTTCTCTCATCAAAGAACAAACCAATTCCAGAATTGTTGCGATGTATGTGCTACAAACAAGAATTCTCTACACATTCTTTTTTGAGGAATGTAATTACAGATACAAAAATGTTTCCGTATATGAAAGTCGAGTGAAATATAAACACATACGAATCATTAAATTGAATACTGAACTGTTACACGTCGAAGAAATGCCCATCGTGATAACAGTCCATAATACAAATTTACGTTGCTCGTTTTAATTTTTTTAGCGGACTAAGCTTTAGATGCATATTTATTCTTAACTACTTATGTAATTTATTTATATCACAATCAATGAGACTTGGCTGTTTTTACATTTCAGGATTATTCACGTCTCTTGATGTTTTAGTTATTCCAGTAGCTCAAAAATTATAGTAATTGTTCAGTTAAATGCCTCAGGGAAGATCAGTTTGGATTTTGAAGATCTGCAGGAACTCCTGAGGCAATGCTGACCCCATGACTTATCTTGGAAAAAGGGAAACCTATATCTATAGCTTCTGCAGATTTGGAGAAAGCTTTTCATAATGGTGACTGGAATAGGCTTTCAGTTCTGCTATCAGCAGGGTGAAATGATGAGAACGGAAAGTTATATTCTACTTTTACATAAATAGACCAGTAGTGAGTGCCGAAGTGCTTGAAATAAATGTAGTGACTGGGGTGGGAGTTAGAAAAGGTTGTAGCCTTTACTCAATGTTATTCCATCTGTAGACTGAGCAAACTGAATGAAAGGCAGTAAGGAGAGATTTTGCTAAGGAAATAATCTTCAGGGAGAGGTAACAAAATATTGCTGTTTACGGAGTAAATTTTAATTTTGTTACACCAAACGACCTGCAAGAGCAATTTAACGGAATGGGCAGTGTTGTGAGATGAGGGTATGCATATTAACACGTGCAAAACAAGAGTAACGGAATTTAGCGTAAGAAAATCAGGCAATGCGGAAGGAATTCCCTATGTAACGAGTTATTCGGACTCTAAAGTAACTTTTTAGGGCCTAAATAGAGCAGGTATAAAAGGCAGAGCGTCTACAGGAAGGATGAAATTTATGAAGAAATTTGTTGACAATATTAATTTAAATATTAGGAAGTCCTTTGTGAAATCTGAACTGTAGCACTGGACGATAGTTAAACGTGGAAGATTATACTTCTGACAAACAGAGATAGAAATTGTGTCGCTTGAAATACTGAAGATTAGTTACACGTCTAATGTAATCAGATACTGAACAGAATGCGGGAGAAAATTCCCCGCATATCTGGACTAAAAGAAGTGATCGACTGGTGGGACACATTCCGAGACATCAAAGAATCATCAATTTAGCATTGGAGGGGAGATTGTGGGGTAAGAAACGCAGATGGCGAGCAAGAGACGAATACAGTAAGCGGATTCAAAGGGATGCAGTTTTCCGTTCTCGTTAAGAGCTTAAGAGATTTGTACAGGGTAGGGTTGCGCGGTTAATGGCATTAAACTAGTCTGGAGTGAAGACTACAGAACGACAACCTAGAAAAAACGTTACTCTTAAGGGGGCTTACCCACCTTCTAAGAGGTGGCTTAGTTCTGTCAGTCTTTAATAAAGTGTGTGTGTGTGTGTGTGTGTGTGTGTGTGTGTGTGTGTGTGTGTGGCTCTAGGTGGAGGCTCAGGCGGCGTGTGGATACTCACGGCTCTGGCGTGTGGGTGGGCGACGAGGTGTGGCGGACGTACTGCGTGCTCTGGAAGATGCGGAACGCCAGGCTGGCCAGGAAGTCGCGCGCCGTCAGCAGGCCGGCGGCGGGCCGCAGCCGGAAGCCCGTGTGCTCTGCGGACAGGCCAGGCAAGGCGCTGCTCAGTACAAGCTGCAGGCTCAACTATAGCTGAAAGTACGCAGTTACTGCTGGACTGCAGACTCCTCTGAAATTAAGTAATGGACGATTCACTAATAAATACACAATAGCGGCGCACTGTGTCGCTTAGGGCTGCAGAAAACCCGTAGGAAAGGAAGTAGATCCTAAGGCGAGATTTATTCGGAACTAGCGTTCGTATTTATATTTGAGTTTATTGATAAATTCCACTGCTAAAGACTGTGCTTCTCGTGTTCAGCACCATATTTGCTTCTTGCTTATACGCGTATGACTGCAGCACTCTGGATACGTAAGCTGTATGGAAAATCGTGCTTGTATTAGACTCCTTTCATCTTTTTTTACGCCTATGAAGATGTACTCGACTGAAAAAAAAAAAAAAAAAGCCCAGGTTATTTCCGCGATTGGCAAGGAACCAAATTTGGAAAAATTGACAGAATGAAGAAACAAGGACAATTCAGATTATCCTGCCTGGTGCCGAAGTGAGCCAATGACAGAGGGAACAAAATGTAGACCTCAAGTAATCGTGCACTTAAGGTGTAAGCTATGACAACCAACTGATGCGGGAGTACCGACAATACAAGCCGTGACGAAGAAACTTGACGCAAAAATTTATGCCATGGCTCTAAATGTATTTTGTGAAAACTAGCTCTTTATTATTGCTTATTTTGTCTCCGTTATTTCGGAGTTTCAAACTTGCAAATAACTTCAGACATGGCAGATAGCCAACCAACTGCAACTAACGTCGCGATACTCTAGGTGAACGAGATTTTGAAACTTTCCGTAATAATCCATAGCTAGGTCTTTCACACAAACGCGTACGATGATTTGTGTCACGTTTTCCCGAACTAGGTCAGTGTGTCTCTAATTCAATCCACGTCAGTGTCCTAAAAACTCAGTATTTTGAAATTCATTGCAACTTTTCAAATGAGCTTAACAATTCACGATTAAGAACTTGCAGCCACAACAGTTTTGACTAAAAAAGTAGTAAGACTTTAATGTACTGGGTGCCACAGCAGTAAACCAACTATTCACATTAACAAGAACAACGCCGATCATTGCAACCGATAGTTAAACTTCGTACAGTTTCTTACAAGTCATGCTCAAAATTACTCTGTTGGTGTATATTATTAGGAGCTAAGGATAAAGTCAAATTATATTCTGTCGTCCTTATGGTTATTCCGAAATTTATTGGGT
Organism: Locusta migratoria; assembly: GCA_026315105.1. NCBI lineage: Eukaryota > Metazoa > Arthropoda > Insecta > Orthoptera > Acrididae > Locusta > Locusta migratoria. The sequence continues at coordinate 500,058,580 of CM048747.1, forward strand.
GTGCAAAAGTACTTCATTAGATTTTAAGATGAATTGTATAGTGTTTGTGCTTCAAATGTAAAGCTATGGGGCCAAACTACAGTGGTCATCAGTCCCTCAAGGACCTTTCTTCAGAAGCAAAAGGCACCTATTTATATACATATTGGAATGACACTGAGAAGACCAATATTGTCGAAAGCTTTGTGCATTGTTTGACAACTAATGGAAAAATTAGGTGTTTTGATTTGGTATGCCGCAGGTGCACTCACTGCTCATGAAGTTGGACATGTCCTCGAGCTGCGGGATGCGCTCCTCGGTGAAGATGCCCGCCTCCTGCAGCAGCTTGAAGACGCGCCGGTACTCGGCGCACGCGTACTTGGGCAGCAGGTCGACCGTGGCGCGGAACACCTGCTTCCACGTGGCCGTCTCCTGGGGCGTGTACTCGATGCGGGGAATCGGGTCTCCGCTGCAGATGGAACACATTGTCACACCTCTGACACGACTGCACTGCGTAAGGCGAAGCGAGGCAAGCCAGGAAGCGAGTTACTCACTACTTGTAGGCGAACGCAATGTTGGCGATCATCTTCCTGCGCTCGCGGTACACCTTGTCGGCGAAGCCGGGGTGGTTCATGTCCAGCTCGGGCTCGTACTTAGTCATGAGGTGGTTGCAGTTGTCCAGGTCGCTGGCGTGGCGAGGGAACCACGGATCTGTGGAACGAGCACACGTCCGTTAACACCGTCGTTAAGCTCTCTGTGAGCAACAAGTGTGTGTGAAAAGGTGGGGGTGAGTCATACTCTGTGGCTGACCCTTGCAACACAGTTGGTTTCCGATACGACACGCAAAGATAAAGTCAGTTTCCATATTTAGAAAAAGGCATCGACGTTGTCTTGCAACTAACGTAGTTGTCACGTTTAGAAATGGGGTATTTTTCACCAAAAGAAATTAGACATGTCATAGCGCGAGATCAACTTTTGTTTTGTCATAAAAAAATTCCGCTTGTGAATGAAAGAATCATGCGACACTGTTCTTCAAATCGTTCTCGAAACACTAGTCTGAGGACAGTAATTTTTTTATGTGCAAGAAAAGATGAAAATCGCTAGAAGCAGAAGCGGGACTGATGACAGCTCGCAGCCTTCGAGCCGTATGGGGACGAGCACTGTCGTGGAGCAGCAGACACCTTTCTCAGTCAGGGCTGAGGACCTTCAACTGTTTGCACTCACAGGCAACAGACTTGTACGATACTGGAATACAAAAGTTGATCTCACGATACGCAAAGTGTCAATTCTTTTTATGTCGGAAAAAATAGCTCTTACGGTACTGGACCTACTGCCGATAAAGTATCTCGTGTAACTATGGTGTCTCTTAAAAAAAAAAAATAGATACCTACTTTCTGGATTTGCCTATAAGCATTCAAATCACGGGGAGACCAGATGGTCACTGTACTGTAATCTAAAACGTGTAAGGAAGAAGCTGTTGAGTAAAATGTCTAGTTTGGATAGTATCATGAAATTCTGAACATGATCATGCGGTGAGTACAGTTAGACTTCTTTACTTTTAAGAAAAATTAGTGCTTCAGTATTAATGGCATATTAATGGTACTGGATAACCAATGGTTTCCTCTTGTAGCACTATTACTGAAGTACAAATTTTCTAATTTGTCGAATTTCTGGCATTGACAAGTTGACCAGGCACGCTCACCCTTGATGCTGACGCTGTTGTCGGCCATGAGCGTGACGGCGGAGAGCGCGGCGCTCTGTCGCAGCGAGCGCAGCAGCAGCAGCAGCGCCTGCCGCGTCATGGCCACGCGCACCAGCACGTCCAGGCTGCCCGCCTCCTGCCGAGACTCACGCGTCTCCAGGTGGCTCACCTGGCCCTTGAAGTTCTGCGCACACAAACCACACAAGGCTGTAATGGCGGAGGTGCGCGTCTTCCCAGCGCGACATTTCCACGTCGCAGCTCGTAGTGGTGCACACGAGAGAAAATTTAAAGATGGCAATGATGAATTTGGAAATGTGGACTGCGAGTGAACACCTCAAAGTATCAAGAATTTGATTTTGTAGAGTCCAGCATCCATAAACTCAGGAATTTAAATATTGGAGTGCAGTATGTAAAATAAAAAAGTAAAATACAAACGGGCATTAAATCCTTAAATAAACGGAACATTGACTTTCCAGAGCTTGTAGAGACTATCAGTAATATTGTGCAATCCATTAACTGTTGCTGTAACTTCGTATGGATGTCAAAGCTGGACCACTAGGAAACAGGAAAAGTGAAGAACAAGGCCCACAGTTTTTGAGAGGAGATTCTCGAGAGAAATATCTGGACCAATCGAAGAGTGGTTAACAGAAGAATGGATGAAAAAAAAAAAAGGTACGATAATGTCTAAGCAGACATTGTAGGGTTCATGGGCACAGGAAGATTAGAACGTTTAAGACATCTGGTTCTGATGAACCGTGGTCTTTGAGAAGTTGATGGAGGAAGACCAATGGGGCCGTCATAGGAAGACGTATCGACGGGATACGTGTCTCCATCGAATGTTTTGTGCATTCGACGCCCGATCAGGTGGTGGTGCCCGTCTCCGGGTGTTCTGCTGCGGCCTGCCGAGAAGTCCCTAATTGTAACTGGCCTTTACAGTGAACGAAAATTTCCGTCTGAGCATTCGAATACAGCTAAGATTAAGAAGAAATCCAGGCTAGCTAGATAATGACTGGTACGGGGTATCTACCTATGCTGCGGACGCTCGCTTTCTCTCCCAGCAAAATGAAACGGACTGGCAGTTAAGCTTTCTGTTCTCGTTTCAACGGTAGATTAAGCGCGGTATGGCTGCTCGCAGTAGAGACCAGCCAGGGCGCGCACTTAATGCGAATCGCCTCTAGCGAGGCCGCTCGGTGACAAATCGCAGATTTGCTGAGTGCCGTGGCTGTGGCGACTTACCTCTATGGTCTTGAGGATCCTGGCGAGCGAGCCGAGCCCCTCGCGCATGCGCAGCACCAGCGCGGCGCGCTGCACGGCCTGCTCGGCCTCCGGACTCTCGCTGGCCGCGTTCGCCAGCATCACCTCCTCCTCCGTCATCTCCGCATCTGCAAACACCGCGCCACGTGTTTCATTCTGTCCGCTTTGCGTTTCAGACACCTTTCAAGTCAAGTATTCACGTTTTGCTCAAACTAAGCTACAGCTATTATTCTTGTGGTGCCTTTACGGGCATCTGAAACGACGTGTACTAAAATATAGGCATTATTTACAGAACTAGAGCTTCTTTGATATAAGTATTCCTCTTGAAGTGCTAGAAAAGTTTTAATTGACAATACACTACTACAAAGAGGGTAAATTTAACAACTGTTGTAGATTCATTACTGTATGTTGCAGAAAATTTATCTCCCAAAAATTAAGATGACTTATCACAACACTCCTTGTACATTAGAATTCGGAATAAGCAAACATTTCATTAACACTGAACGGCTTCCTTTCCGCATCTTAACTCTTCAATATCTGCTTATCACCTTGTGGGGAAAAATATACCATTCTACAAAACTTCTTGACATTCTGCGGTTTGCTCTGCCCATGAACTTTCTTATATAGATTGACGTGTGTGGTATTCTTTTGAAGACATCCGAAAGAAGAGACCACACAATCTAGATATGTAGCCTTACGCGACGATGGCGCATGGTTCATTACTTTCTTGTAGATGCAGTAATCGACGTCGTGCGGGAATGCGAGATGGAGAGCACAAGAGGACGTGGACGAAGGGGATGCTACAGCCGCAGCGTGAGTCTTGAAATTTAACACGATCGGCAGACGAGCGCAGGTTAAGGCGACCGCTGACCCGGCTCAACTTTTAATTTCTCGCCATTCAGTTAGCCCAATGCCTTAGTGCAGCTGAAGTCATTCCTTTCCTTCGTGCCATTAAATATGCAAATAACTTCACTTTGTAAACAAAGAATCAGGTTCGCACACCTTTAAATATTTGAAAGCTTCGAGAATTTACATTTTCCGCCAGTCTGTAACCTTGACTATTTCATTCTATAAATGTGCAAATATATTACACGAAGAATGATGAGCTGCTAATAAGTATCCATTTCGTCGCGCATTAAAGTTTTGTTCACGACGAGAATCCCAAAAATATTTTCACGATGTTTCCTTGGACATCCTGTTTTCTAGCATCATCGCAGACCACTTTTTTTTAAAGGTTGTTATGTGTACAGAAACTACGCTTGCCTTTGCAGTCTGTTGCCCCTCTGTCCATGCCGCCGCCACCGCCCCCTCCCTGTCACGTGCTCGTGAAATGGCCCACTTGATTGAGACACGCGGAATAGCACGGCGAACGAGCAGGCGCGCGCTGTGACGTGCGGGGAGAAAGCGGCGCGTGACGCACGGACCGCCTGCCGCCTGCCCGCCGCGCTCCCGTCCCTCCGCGAAAGACGAGCCCCAGCTGTGCAATGCTGGCTGCACGTGTCAAAGTTCAGTCTGCATTAGTGGCGGAACGTCACAAAATTACAGTAGAAAACCCAGTTCCTCTGAGAAAGACTAGGAAAATTAAGCCAAATTTCCCGCGTAGTGCCCGAACAGCTACAACCTATGCGGCTATTTTATAAGTTTCTACTAAAAACTTATGGAATTTTTCTGTAACCTCATTGCCTGGAATGCACGGGACGCGGCGAACGCTCCATGTCGCCTAAAAATTAGGGAATCGTGCCGCCTTGCGATTTTCAGTTTCGATGCTGATAACTTTAAAACCGTACACGCTTTGGCGGAAACTCATCAGCAATATCAGTAACTATTCACAGAGAAATACTTTCCCTGTTAAACTTTTCTGCAGACTTTATGTACAGTGCAGGTCTCGGTATTGAGGGACGCCCTTGCCTTCTTCCACCCCCCTTCCCGCGACCGACTGACCTCCCTCGCCTCGTCTACCTCCCCCGCCTCACGCCCGCCCGCCCCCGCGCACTTACAACCTCTCACCGTGACCCTCCACCCAATTTCCGCCGCTTTACCTTAACAGCAGCTCTTTTGTGTCACGACCAAAAAGGAGGTACCGGCAAGTGAATTTCCACTCCATTTACCCCTTTTTTAGAGCTCCAACCCTTACCTCCATTTTATATTCCTTCTTATTCCACCACTGAATGCAGCATTCGATATGTGCATATTTCTTTGGATATTGAGCATAGTATTAATGCAACCCTCTTTAAATACAAGATTTTCCTGCTTACAAGAAATCTAACGCTTCTCTCTGTCTGCAAAGATACAAATCTAATTCATTATATTCTTGCGTGCAACTGCGAGGTTATTTACAATCGCTAATAGTTCCTGTAGCTCGCATTAAGATTCAGTTACTCTTAACAGGTGTCATCAAGTTACTGTGACCTACAATATGGCCTGCGGTATTTCTTAGTGTAGACTGCGAAGTAATATATAGCAGTGGCAGGGAATCCACGACCACGAGGGTATCCTTATGTTGCCCATTGTTGCGGTCTTCAGTCCAAAGACTGCTTTGTTCAGCTCTCCACGCTATCTAGCACAAATGTCCATCCTGTTGAACGACAACGCACACCCCTTAATCTGCTAACTGTATTCGCCCATCTTCCTTGATGTCTCAGAATCTGTTATCGATCGATCCCTTCTTTTGGTCGAGATGAACCAGAAATTTGTCTGCCAAATCTGTTAGGCGATCTACTCATCTAATCTTTAGCATTCGTCTGTAGCACATTTCGAAAGCTTTCACAATCTTAACTCATTTAAATTTCACTCCCGTACAATGCTACACTTCAGACATACTTCCTAGCAGGTGAAAATTCCAAGCCTACCTCGCAAGAGAGTGTAGGCTGTAAACTGCGTGATAGTTCTACATACAAAGCTGCGTACAATTGCCTGCTAATTTTTTCCAGGTACCAAGAAATGAAATGTATCTACGGCTGGGGGATGATTGTATAGGAAACCATCCACGCTACATACCACAGCCTGAACTTAGATGGACGACTGCCACAACAGAGCTGGTAAGCTACGACTATAGACTCAGGACATGGTCTCACCTGGTTCGTCGCCGCCGGCGTGGCCGTTGGTCAGGGGCTGCTCTGGTTCTTCTGGTTGCTGCGGATCGGCGACCTCGTTTGGCACCTCGCTAGCGTCATCGGCCACTTCTGTAGCGCGGGTGCAACACAACAACATGTCACAGTCATGCCAAGCACATGCGGGTCAGGGTTCTGCGACTGCCGGACGTAAGCATACAGAAGTGCGCTCTCACCGTAACCCTGCTGTTACTGCTACAGCTACAATCTTCGCAACGCTTCTCATTATGCTCTGCTACAACTTTTATTACTGCGTCGCGCCTTCAGTAGAGATTCACGTACCATTTCGTCAGCAAAAATTTAACCACGACGGGCCAAGCTAGACTGTTGGAACGATCAAGTAAGTTAACACAAGTAATTCTAGAAAGTTTATCTGCCCTTTGATCTTTATTTCACTGACCAGATTTCACGTTTAGGCCATTTTTAATAGTATATTGGGATGAAGAAATCAGACTTCTGTATAACGTAGGACATTGTCGGAAACACCAATTTATTACATATGCAAGACGATTCTGGCAGTAAAACATCGAGAAAAAGCGTATAGGCAAGCAGCAGCGCAGGAGGCGGTTATATGCCAGGATGCACTCGTAATACAAGTGCAATTTGCCTCCCAAAAAACTTTACAATGTCGTGGGTCATACTCTAGTCTCGTTTTTATTTTTCCATTCCCATACAGCATGTTAAAATCGCTCAAGTCCGAAAGTTTGATAGTGCAATAAAGAAGTCAATGGCGAAAACATTTTAAGACTTTCTTTAGAAAGCAAGAATCAAAGTAATGGTTTGTGGCTATATATGATAATCTGACCAATTCTCATTGGTCTTCAATATCCATCACATCGCGAAGGACGACACTTCAAAGAATAAGCCATTGAAAAAATTCGGGAGGAGAACTGTTCAGAAATTGTGCTCAATCACTTTGATCAACATTTATATTTTTCCCTAATCATGCGGAAGGTACGCTGAGCGTTGCTTTCGATGCAAGTGAACGACAAATTACTCTTTCTACCAGAGGGATCCGGTGTTGTCTATACTCTACCTAAATCTTATATTTTCCGACAAATTATCTTTATACGCCCTCATCTGGAAGACTTGCAATGTTAAGCATTTCACGATGTTAATACACAGGCACTAACGCAGAGTTATCATTAGTAAGTACCTACGCATTATGCGTGAAACTCAGACGCGAGGAGTCGTTTCAGGAAAGGAGACGAAAGCGCACTTCTAAAAACTAAACTTTCATGTCCGACAGTGCAAAGATTTCGTGACTCAGGAACCATGTTTAACGGTCTTACCTGTTGCGGTAATTTCTTCTTGCGATGTGTTTTCGATTTCTTCTGTGGTAGGCACATCTTTCTCCTGCACCGCGTTTACCTCGGCAGAGTCAGTTGGGGCATCTAAACAGGGTGACAACATTCACGTGCAAAGGTAAGAAAAGCATGCGGAGAAACAATAAGGAGTAAAAATAAAAGTAACAAAACTTAAAACTTGAAGCCTGTCAGTTTGCCACAACTAAAACATTGTCATGCGTAGCAATAACGACTAGATATAAAGCGATTTCCACTAGACAGAGCAGAATTACTGAGGCGGAGGCTGCGCGGCGGGCGGCGCACTCACCGTTGTAGGTCTGGCGGGCCTCCTCCAGCACGCTCTGCTTGGTCTGCTTGACGACCAGCGTCTCGAAGCGGGCGTCGTCGACGAGCGAGCGGCGCCGCGACGGGTAGCCGTTCTGGAACATGGCGGGCGGCGGCGGTCAGCACACTGGCGGCTAGAGGCGGCTGCGGCTGCACTGCCGCACCCTTACGCAAGGCGCTCCCTTAGCGGTGCTATCTTATCGATGCCGAAGCCATTAGGGGGCGACCGGCCGCCACACTGTTCCCGGTTTTACTAACAGCAGCGCGGAAAAACATCCGGGACTAGGCGAAACAAATTTACATGGCTGAGGACTTTTAACAAGAATAATCTTGGGGCAGAAGAGCAGTGAACACCTAGAAATTGAAAGCGCGGAATCTCGATTGTGGGTCTGTGGCGGGGCTAGATGCTCGGGGACACTAAAGAGTGTCTCTCCCATCGCCTTCCCGTCCCCCCTCCCTCTCCTAACCGACGGCGAGTTGGCGACAACAGAACGGTATACACTGTTACGACTACATATGGCAACTTTACCGCCTAAAGTAAACTTGCGACGTAAAATGCCGAACTGGAGTATAATATATGAAATTACCTATGATCAGACAGTGTAAACTTTCAGAAACTAACTTTTAGAATGTAATACTTAAGCAAAATAAGAAGAAATGGCTAGTTGTTCATTTGTGCGCGTATTTTTATACTGTAGTTATACTACCACTGTAAATAGCATAGACAATGTTCCATGCCGAATAATTGCTTAAAGCAGGAAAGTGGTAATTATTCTACAGTACCGTATTAACGTTTCACGCAACGAAAATTTATAGAAATTCTAAAGAAATCCATAGTCTACGGCCTTATACGTATGTCGATAACCAAGTTTTTTTCCATGGCGGTTCAAATCAACCTCCGGCCATCTAGATCTAAGTTTTCCGTGATTTTTTTAAATCATTCCATGAAAATGCCGGGATGGTTCCTTTCACAGACAACGGCCGATTTCTTTTCCCGTCTTTAGACAAGCGGAGCGTTATCTCCAACTAATCACCACGCTGTTGACGGCGCTTTGAACTTTCCTACTTAATGTTCCATACGCTTTAGGGTCTCCAGACAGCCTCATATTTGATGAATGTATTTCATTACGAAAGTCCAGGCCCCGATTGCCTCCAAATGTGTCAACCCTCGAGATTTGAAGGCCTGAAGGGGGGGTGGGCGTCCGGGCCTCTTCATCTCCGAGTATGAACGCCAACACACCCTTTGAACCTTCTTACTGTATTCGTCTCTCCCTCTCCGATTTTTTTTTTTTAATGGTATGTTGTTCTGCGAGTTCTGTATTGTTTCGTGTGTTGTCGGATTCGTTCGAGTTAGAGCAACATGTGCTATCTTGTTCATGTGAATGTATGCTTTCCTGGCGTATACAGTCGCGTTTCCGGGCTTGCAGCCGGCTGCAAGTGTTTTGAAACCGCGAAGTTTGAAGACGTGCTTCATAATGGGATAAAGTAGTGCCGAGACATGTATGTACAAAAACTTGACACTTGATGCGTGATTTGCCCTAATTCGAGAGTTTGAGGGCGGCGTCTAGTGAGTTTAAGGAGACGCCACTTTCGTGAGGCAGGCCGGTGGCGGGCTCGCGTGTGGTGAGCCGCGGCGCAGCGTAAACAGAGGCAGACCTTGCCCGCAGCCGCGGCCCGCTTCCTGCTCCGGCGGCTGGCGCGAGGTCAGCGGTCCGCCGGCTCTCTCCGTCGCCTCTGGCCTCCAGCTGGACGCGGTTCGTGCTCCCGAGAGCCATTAGCCGCCGCACGCCGGGCATGTAAGCCAAGGTTAGCGGCAAGCGCGGCCGCACTTTTTCCCCGCAACTTACGCAAAGCTGTGCGGAGGAGGCCCGCGCGCAGCGTCGCGCCGCTGCAGCGCGGTGACGCAACGGCGGGGTGGGGCGGGGAGCGGCCGCTGCAGAATGCAGGCACGCCCTGCCGCGCGACCTTGCCGCGGGCCGCGGGCCGCTGCCACCGCTTCCCGCACACACCCACACAGCCCTTCCGGCGTCATACTCTCCCAGATACTCTTCGCTGTGGTCTTCAGACTAAACACCAGCTCCCTACGCTATCCTACCCGACCCCTGTACCGTGCAAGCCGCGACTCTGAACAACAGCAACAACAACAACTATAACCTACATTCCTTTGTTGTTAATCAGTCAATCATCGCGTTATTAATAATACACAAGAGACCGGTTTCGACCAAATAAAGGACCTTGTTCAAATCCAATGTGCTTCAGAAAATGGAGAGTTCGATGTGTTTGGTACGTGTTATATATACTTCAATAATAACGCCGTCATTGATCGATTCACAATTAAGTAGTAAAGATCACTTATTCTCAAACAATGCAAAAAATTTACATCCTTTACCCATCTAATGTTCATCATTGTCCTATAGCACCAAATTCCAAAAGCTACAATAATGTTTTTAACTCCATATCGTCCACGTTTTACTTCCACACAAGGCTACACTGAGATGCTTTCAGAAAAGAACACTAATAATCGATGTTTCAAATTCCATTTTTTCTGAAAATGTTTTCTTCCCATTACTAATCTGCATATTATAGTGTCCCTTCAGCATCAGAGATTTAACTGCGCAATTGTCAAAATTCATCTACCATTATAATTGTCTCGTTTCCTAGTTTAGTTCCTTCAGAATTGCCCGAGTTATTCACATTGCATTCTATTACACTTTTTCCTCTTTTAAATCTTCGTCTTATACCCGCCTTTCAGGAGACTATTCCGTTCAATTTTTCTTACAGGTCCTTTGCTGTGACAGAATTACTACATCATTTGCAAACTGCAAAGTATTTATTCCCACTTTGCTTCACAAATTATTCAATGTAAAGGCTTCAGGCCTTCTTTAATCCCAACAACTTTAAGCTTTTCATGCCTGCTAATCTGCTTTTTTCCTCTCTCTGCCCAATTTCACTAGACATTTTTCTTCCTTACATTTTATCCCTGCGACTTTCAAAGTTTAGAGTAACTACTCAGATAAGCGACGTATGTGGCTAACTTTCGGAAGATTTGTCACAATGAATCAAAATGAAATTTTCAGAAGATTTTTCAGCAAAATAGTCTTTCTTGCCAATTTGGGAGGGACGAGTTGGGGGATACTTTTAGATGAACAGAGTTACAATTTTAAATGTAGTATAAAGTAAGCAATGGCTTCGGTTATGTAAACGTTTCCATTAAAAGCTCCTCACTATGTCTATACCGGTAAATGACGTTTACCAGAGTTGACATTCACACAGTATGCACCTTTGCAACTGACGCTCTAGCCATGAATCTCCGACTCCGATCCAACTTATGATTGAGTAATTTCCGGTACGGTCAGCGAGGCGGCAATTCAAAGACGAAAGGCTTTTGTGCGGCAGGCAGAATTCAATTTCCCGAGAGGAAAGCCGTTTTGTCTTCACAGATGACGCGTCAACACGACGTAACAGGATATCGTAAAAGGCGATCCAAGATTTGTATTGCTAACGAACTTTGAATACCTTAAAGAATAAGCGACAGCAACTACATCTTTTCCTAATTATTTGTTACGTCACACTAATGAAAAATAACATCACTTTAAAAAAAAGAAATGTTAATATTTCCCAAGTAAATGTAAGAAACTTCCGTTACAAAATGCATTTTTTATTTTCGTCGTCAACAGAATAAATTTCTTTGGAAAGTAAAGCGTATGTAGAGACTGCAGTAAATTCAGAAGCAGTCAGATCTGAGGTGGTTATTTCCTTAACAGAAAGGCTGCGTAGGTATCGGTAGCCGCGTGCGTCCTGTTTTCCAAGCAATTCCAGCGCAGCTGTGCCGAAACAAAAGGAAGCCCTATTCCCATGGAACGTGATTGGGTTACACTCTGGCGGATACAAGAATTCGATTCTCTTTTCGGCCGTCTTCCTACGAGCAACCGTTCCCTCTGGGATCTGCGTGATCCGTCTTGCGGAAGAGACAGATGGCAATACGTGCCGTGGCTGTAAAGGAAAATTTGCAAAGAAGTAAGTTGTGATATTCAGTGTTTTTAGAGTCAACGTATTTCAATCCGTGTATCTTTTAACTCTCGTTTTTGTCTATTACGAATGATTAGTGCCAAAGAAAATCAATTTGAAAAGCTCACTGTCTGAAATGCAAAGTTACAACTCCGTATTCAGGATGATCCAACGGAACCATTATTGACTTGTGGCTTCGGTAGGTGGTTGTTTTGGGAATTTTTAATGGGACTAAACTGCGGATCATCACTCCCTCTTGGCTAGCTGGCAACTATGTGTTCTTGATGCTCGTGGACAATTTCATGATCTGACATTGTCGTCTCAGAAGATAGCGTACAATTAATGTAATCATACTGTTACAGAAGTAAATATTTATGTCTGAGTTTAATTTGTTTTGGGACTGGGCCGGAAATTAATTTGCCGATGTTTAACAGTTCGGTATACATCTTAGTTGTGTAGTTCGTTGCGTTAATACTCTAGGCAAGTCTAAAAATCCGTACTTATTCTGAAGGTGCCAGTTTGTTACTGTAGAAGTTGGTAGACATCCGAGACTTACGGGGAACAGGAGGAAACCACTTTCTTTTATCACCTTTTTTACAGCTGTCAAGTATTCGACAGCGCGCTTTTTTTTTTTAAGCCGTGGAATCGTCTTAAGAGTAATCTGAACATTTACTGGCTTAAACAAACCGTAAAAATAGCAGATGGCCGTAAAGAGTCTTCTTCCGTGTTACACACCAGATGCTGCTAATATCTGGACGCCAGCGGTGAGACAGCAGCCTCATGTGGGAGGGCGGCGGTCCCAGCCCGCCCGCGGACGCCCAGGGTTTCCGCGGTTTTCCTGAAGCGCTCTCCAGATAACTGCCAGCACGGTTACTTCCGAAAGGGCACGCCGATTTCCCTCATCTTTAACAAAATCACACAAGTCTGTGCTCCGTGCGCAGCGACCGTTATGTTCCTTCCTTCATTATCCAAGCCACGAAATTCAACCTTTGTCTCGTGAAGACGGTTCTATAAATTGAAATCGATAGGAATAAAGTTGCGCCTGTAAGACGGTTTAAAAATGCATTGTTTCAAAGAGGATACCATTCGAGTACTATGTTTTTCGCTGCTAGATAAGTGTTTCGTTGTGTATTAGATCGGTAGTATTGTCCCGTTGTGATCGGTGTTAAGATTTGAAGTTAAACGGCGGAAATAGTTACCTTGCCGTGTCCCCTTTCACGCTGACGGCGGAACGGCTTTCGCGCCGCACGAACGGAACAGTTATCGGAGAACTGTCTGTGGCGAGCGAGTCGGAGGCCATTATAGGGGGGACAGCGACGGCCCCGGAATAGAAAGGCGAGCGCGGGCGCGGGCCCAGTTAGGCGGCCGGCCGCTTCCGACCCTGCTAAAAGGCTCCGCCGCCGCGCGGAAGCTTCGGACCCAATTACCGGCTGCCGCTGCCGCTGCCAGCAACAGGTTGCCGCCACCTCACGCTGCCGCCCAAGGAATCGCGTCTTTCGCCTGTCAATGCAGCAGGTACCTCCAAGTAATGCAGAACGAGTCTTTTACTTGTGCGTTAAGAACATTGGTTCTAGTCCTTGTTGACGCCTGGTGCAGCAACCGGTTATGGATTTGTTGAAAGGACGCAGTCACAGATGCCAAAATGCTTTATTATTTACGACGCATTTCGTCCTTTTGGGGCATACTTTATGTATGGGAAAAATCGTTTGTCTTGTGGTGGATATAACAAAATTATACAAAGACCTGCTACAAAAGAACTTCGGAAAAAGAGGAAGGATGGTTCAGAAATACGTGACAATTCTAGGCTGGGGGATCGTATCTACGATACTTTTTTCGTATCTACTTATATGAAAGATTTAGTGAACGGTTATCAGTCCATACTCTCCAGACTATGTAACTCCATATTTTTATAGCAACATGGATACGGTCAGACACCCTGGAATTATGTCACATTTCTCACCAAACCAGTATTTTTCTTTTCGAAAGATTTTTGTAAACAATGTAATCTTTTAATAGGCTCCAGTTCAGAAATGTTTCTCACTTAATATGATGCGTCATTATAAAGGATTTTCGAAGCCGGGGCTACATTCTTTAAACAAATACGTTAATTTACCATGCTCTATTTTATTCTGTACACTTCTTAGGCCAGAAGTCTAGACCCGAGAAACGAACTTAAATTTCATGTTGACATAACTTGTGAAAGCAGCACTAAAAGAAAGGGAGGAAGGGAGATAAGGGTTTTATCGATCCGCTGGCAGTCGTGTAGCGTACGCTCGAATAGTTCGTCACGGATGGGAAGAAACTCTACTGTGTCGCTCGACAGGAAGCGTCGCGACATTGCGGCAGTGATATACGGAAGTCGTGGGACAATTACCACAATGTGCCCTCCCCATACAGGGAGGACTGTTATACAATTCGTGTGTGCTATGCACTCGGTACGGACAAAGACGAAGGAGCCTACAGTGGTGGTGGACAAAGGAGGGCGGCGCGGGGCGGCCTCGGCGGCCGGTGGGCCGGGCGCGCCGTGAAATGCCGTTAACCTTGCGGCTTGCAGTCTCTCGCCGTCGCCCGTCGCCGTGATCGATACCAGCCAGCCTGCCTGTCTGCCGAGGCGCGCCCGCCCGCAGCCGCCCTCCAGCAGGGCACACGCGTCACTACAAAATTAGCAATCAGCTCTCTTATCGAGACTAACCCTGGACCACTTCTCCAGCTGCAGGGGAACTAAGTGTGAAATTTCTGTGTAAACCCTTTCTTCTGCCTTTGTTCGTCTTTAAAATTCAGCACCTCTTAGTTGTATTTAATGATTTATTATCTTTAAGTGTATCCCAGTGGAAGAACAATTTTGGGGTATGTCTGCCATGGGCATCTATCTTTTTCCTTCTGCTTGCCATTATTCTCTGGAGTAATCAGTTGCTGCGTAATGCGTGTTCTACGAAAGAAAATTCTGCTTCGGTAGTTTTGCCTTTATAAGAGCGGTCGTGTAATTAGAAAGCCGTCTTTGGATTTGTCTGCTAACTACCGTACGCGCGGAAAAGTTACGGTAGGCAGTTGGCTATCGGCAAGGGAGACGTGGCCACACTGGTAGTAGAGGCCTTTGCACTGGAACCTTCCGCGCAGCTGGTGTTGCGTCAGGCAATGCCGAGGATACGCCGCGCGTGGCGGTGGTGGCGGCCGCGTCCTCTCGCCAGCCACACCCGCGGCCCTGCCCTTCCCCTCCCTCACCTTACCTTTCCTTCACACCAGTGGGGTGTCAGGGACCGCAGCACGCAGCGCCAACTTTGCACATTTCGTACCGCTAGTATTTACTCAAGTTTGTGTGTAATTTAAAACACGTCTTTCTGCATCGCGATCACTTTCGTCAGCTCTTGTATATATTTCCTCCTTTCCGAGATTCTCAGAATACTACCAGTTTCGGCAGTCCAATCAGGCCATCACCAGGTTCCACCAGACCGTATGCTCGGACACACCATTCCACATTATTCCACCTTTGTCACTCGTCTCCGTTGGGTGCTGAGCACACATATGGACTACCATGTTCGCGCTAACAACGCGAATAGAAGGTTCCAGCGAACACACATGAATAATGTGGAGTTGTGTACCTGAACATACCGCATGGAGCGTGAATGCTGAAGCTAGTGGCATTGTAAGAATCTTAAAAAGACTGTTGGGCGTTTTTCCTACAAGAACTGGACCTGTCCGTAGCAAGAGATGGATTCATATGTTTGATTAAGCCGTCCCTACGTATAGTCACACCAAAGAAAGTGCGTCCATACCTAGCGATAAACCCCTTGACATTTAAAAAGGGTGTCAGGTTATATTCTTACTCCGTTTGTTTAGTACAACGACTTAGTTTTTAACAGGGCTGGCACCGGAACTGGTAACTTAAGTCATCGATTTTCATAACACTATACCCCGGTCTTGTGCACCCCCGCTTCATCCTTCCTGCCTTCCTTCCTACAAACTGCCCTATCGGTGCGCTTTGTCATAACGCAATCCCAAGCACATGTACATTCAAATTACAAAGTACCAGTCTTAATTGGCACTTGGTACGTTTTGGGAAGTGTCCGCTCTTATGGACTAGCTCGTGACTACCAGTATGTTCCCCGCGCCGCGCCGCAGGACGAGGAAGTGCTTCCGTGACGTACGTTGGGCCGGTGCAGCCGGCCGCCCGCCGCTTATATAAGAAAGGCGAACCGGCGCGGCCCGAGGTCCTTGGCGCTTACGTGACTGCCGCTACAGTCGCCGGGCGCTGACCTTGCCTCCGGCTTTGCGCAGCTCCCGTACTTCGGACACTCGCAAATTTTAAGCAACAGCCGCCTGCCGGCTGCCGGCTGCCCTCTAACGAACCGTGAAATACGTGCTCTTTTGGATCAGCAGTTGCCACGAGTCGTGAGCCTTAATCTCTTAACGTTCGTGTTGACAGTGTGAAAAGCACTGACTACCAATGGGAACTACCAGACCAGTAAAAATCCCTACTCCTAACTAAACACTACACTATGAAAGATCCCTTATTGTAACAATTGTGTCCACTGTAATTGCGACGTATCATTAGGTCATGGTAACATTCTCAGTGAAACGTGCGAACGATAACTTTGCTGCCCGAGTGCAATTTTTAATTTTATTTTATTTATCAGTTTACATTCCATAAGGCGTCCATCAAATTCAACGTATACAGAAATAACATTAAGGAGCGGCAAGTTTATTCTTAATGAGATGGTGTCATGGCTCCATCAATCATAGGACGTCCAATGGAAACAATTGATGGGATGTGAACCAGCATTAAAATTTGTAGCAAATGTTAAGAAAAACTAAGACAATACTACTAACATTCGGATGCAAATACGTATTTTCGTTGTAGGTCATGAAGTTGCACTATTCAGATTTTTTAATGTGGTAAGAGAATGATGTATACAAACAGTTTTCATAAACATTTCATAACCGATAGTTAAATAGTTCATGGATATGTCACAGCTCTCAGACATATCTAGCTGACAGAGAAATAGTTCATTTTATTTACGCCAAATTTCAACATGACAAAACTGATGTATCTTCACCAAGCGTGCCAGTATTATCCAATCGATACTTAGCCTAACACCATTTCTGATGACAAGAACTCAGAATTTAGAATTAATGCAGAATCTTATGTATGCTTATTAAACATGGCATATATGTACCTACATACTTTATGGAAATGTAATTTAAGAGTGCATTCAATTTACCCCTGCATTAAGATTCATATATCAGTCTCTGAAAAGAGAGAGTAGGCTACCGCAACCGTTGTCACTGACAATGATGTCACATTCCCGAAGAATTTTGTCGGTTGTTAAAATTAAATTGCTTTTCGAGGATGCAACTACCGGGTCCCAAGTTATTTTGACAAATGCGGCGTCTGAAAAGTGGCGCAGAGCGATACTTTCCCGAAGTAGCCGGCTGCCTACGACCGCAAGCCGAGAGGTTGCGTAAAGCGCAGTGGCTGCAAAGCGTGGAGGACGTTCTTTGTCTGTCGCGCCGACTGGTTGCCCGCGAACCGGCCATCCGCGGGCCGGGCGGGCCTCGACGGCACGAGGAAGCGCCGCCAAGGCTCCCGCGGCCTCGCCTCGCCTCCAACCACGTACGCCGTCACCGCAGAAACTTCCACAAAATATTTATTTTGCAGCTACACTTTTTTTGAAACTAATAGTTAGCGATAACTAAGAGACAACCGAAAAGGTCTAGTAGAATATCGTTCTGTTGCTTTTTTAAGAACAAGCCACTCCTTTAATTACATCGTTAGAAACTAGTGGCCGGCCGCGGTGGCCGAGGAGACTGAGGCGCTCCAGTCACGGTCTGCACGGCCACTACGATCGGGGGTTCGAATCCCCCTCGGGCATGGATATTTGTGCCGTCCTAGTTCATAAGTAGTTGGTAAGTTTAGGGACTGATGACCCCGTAGTTAAGTCCCATAAACTATACAAACATTTGAACATTTAGAAACTAGTGAAGAATTGGTCGTTTGCTGTCTGCTACAGTTAGGATTATATGCCACAACGTACGGCTTTCTTGATGTGTGACTGTTTTGTCCACCTTTTATAAATTGGTACTCTAGTGAATACACTATGCAGTCACATTTTCTTTCAGTTACTTGAAAGTAAGACTTCAGTACTTCGCAATTTAAAATTCCTCCGAACGAGTTTTCTTCGTAATTACTAACAGGCAGTGCGCTATTTAACTTTACTAAATATTAGAAGTGAGGATCGGCAGAATGCAACAAGATTTAATACGATGTTAAAGAAATTAATCTCACTACGTAACAGGTGCAATTCATTTAAATTTTACTTGCAACTCAGATCGTTTCTGGCACAGCTTACGCAGTCTGCAGTCTACGTCAGCAGTTACTTTTTGTGCAGTATTGATAGCAAGAGGTATTGGAAATATGACACGAGCCTCTTTCCTCAAGAATTTCGCAATGAAACCTGTTAATCAGAGAGAATTCATCTTTCAGAGATCTCGTACACTATCCTATCAGTCTGACGTTAACTATTCCTCACCCCCCAGAAATTTATTCTTTCCCCTTTTTATTTGGGGGGGGGGGGTCGTGGCGGCCGTAGTAGCGAGGTTACCTGTGTGACGATCCAAGATCGCAGAAGTAATTACATATTACTACAGTTATCTCTACAGCTATAATTGTAAAGAAAACAATTCTGAACAAATGTTTAAAGCTGACGACTTAGCATAACCTCAAAAAACAATTCTGCCTGTAGTCCGACCTGTCTACCGAACTAATTTCCATTACATCCAGTAAAACAGAAACGAAAACTCGGCAGGCTTTGTAATTTTATAACCCAATGTATTACCAACTAGGCTGTAACCGATGGTTTCGAGCGACTGGCCAACGTCAAGGCTTCGCTGTGGCACTCTTAGTTACGACACACCCATTTTATCGGCTGTGTTAGCCAGATAAAAATTAACCTCTGTTTGTACAAGTTACTTCCCTGCTTTTCTGCGCTGCTATTTTTCGAACATACTTTGCTGATAAAACATTTTTTTTTTTTAAAGGAACAGAAGATTTGGTCATTTGGTGTATTACTTTTTTTGCGTATGACGCATGTACTAAGAAGGAATTTGCATCAGCATCGAGCTGAGATATATGAACGAAATATTTGCAGTTGTGGATGCGATTAATAAAAATCACGTTAAATTATCGGACAGCAGAGGTGACGATGCGCTGAGTGTTGCAGCGGCATTCGGAAGCCTGGCGGGTAGGGGCCAGCAGGCTGTGTGGGAAAGCCGCGACCAGGGCCGACACTTTGCCTACGACCACAGACAAATGTTACTCTGTGCTACCACACACTTGCCTTCCGCGGCACTCAGCAGGTGGTGTTGGGGGGGCGGCGGCGGAAGGCCGATCCACAGCAAACGGCGTCACCCCGGACAACAGTGGTTTGATAATTTGATGCCTTTCTGCCGATACTGAAACTATATCTCCAATTGTTCTTTTATAATAACTATTCATAGATTATTCCCTGTAGGAAATAACTGTTGTTGTGGTCTTCAGTCCGCAGACTGGTTTGATGCAGCTCTCCACGCTACCCTGTACTGTGGAAGTTCAAATGTTGAAATATTTGTTAAGCTTAAGGGACTTAACTGCGGTGTCATCAGTCCCTAAACTTAATAAGTAGTTTCTAACTACATTATACTAAAAACCGACACAAACATCCATCCCCGAGGGTGGATTCGAACCCTCGACCGTAGCGGCCGTGCAGACTGACTTCTGTGCAATTCTCTTAGGAAATAACTATACATTCTTTATAAGACGCTTGCTAAATTTTGAATATGAGCTTGAATGATAGGAATGTGGAATACTTTGAAAGTGTTAAAGCGTAAGTTACGAGCCAGGTGTTCTGTCCCCAGTTACTTCTAACGAAGACTCGAGCGTGCGAGTAACAGTATTATACCACATCAAGAATTTGTTAGTAAACTATAGACCACGAGGACACCACCTACGATGGCAGCATGTCAGTAACGAGCTAGCACCCTTGTTTAAGACACGTTCGTTGTTTTTAGTACACATTATGAATGAATATTAACCGAGATCAGGATCTTTGACCGAGTAATTTTCTTACAGTTATAAATATGATTTTTAATTCCACTAACGAAACAATATGTCTTAAATAGATCTTAGTCTCTTGGATGGAGGAGAGAAATTGTTCCATGTCTTTAATATGTTTACGAAATGATATTAAATGGCCGCAAACTTCAGTACTTCTTTTTGGGTGCCAAAAAGAAAAGAAATCCCCCAGGACAACAATTTTTTTTTAACTTAAATACGAAATGGAACCAAATGACATGAGTTACAAAGTAAACTGCTTCACTCACAATAAAGTTTAGTTAAGAGATAAAACTGAGCGAGAGGGTTTCTTATAGCATAGGATAAATACCTTCAACATGAAATTGGTAATACTGTTCCTTTCACGAACAGTGTCTTATTCAGTATTACCAAGGTCTACTGTAAAATTAGTGGCGAAGTAGTGGAGTGTATAGAAAATTATAGCTGACTTATCTGACTAAATAGCTTATTGCTATGTAATACTATATTCTTCCGCTTATTGTGTGAGCAAAGATTTTACTGACAGTTCTGTAAAGTACTGAGAGAGAGAGAGCGCGAGCGCAAGCAGCGCGTGTCGTGAGTGCGGGGCGTTAATTGCGGCAGCACAGCGGCGCGGCGGCCGCGTGCAGAGCAAACTTCATAAGGCGCGACGCGAGCTGCGCCATGGCTCAGCGCCAGCAAAGTAAACAACCTGGCGCCGCCGCCGCCGCACCTTACTCCACTAACCTCTCCCTCTGTGTTCTTACCGGTGGGTATTCTGCCAACTAAGGCAATAACACTGTTCCGACCTGCACCGACAAACGGATTTTTTTTACTTATCTTTCCTTCACAGTAACCTCTTTAGTTAGACCGATATTCCGACACCACGAGAAATTAAAAATTAAGCCGACAGACTAATGGGAGAAATTAGCTTTAATGACAAAATTGCCGATTTTTTTATACTTAGTTGAATCTAGGCAATATTTCAGTTTTGATCCGATTAAAGTATTTGTTTTACTTTCGTACGTTTCCACGAGTCAAGAGTATATTTCCTAAAGGTAAACGTCCTCTCTTGAAGGAAACTAATGATTTTCGTATTAAATAAGTTCGAATGAAACCGAAATACTTGGCAAAAATGTTAGAAGGAACTCGATTTTTCTCAAACGGTTAAGTCTTCGAATTTACGATAGGAAGCAACTTTATTATTTGACAAATTTTCTACAATTATCAATCGAAATTGCACGGAAATATGGTTGCTCCATTTTATTGTCGGTTTTGATAATTTAGTCCATTTTGAAATCAACCTAATAAGGTATTGTAAGACTCGGTTATTTGAAAATGGACTAAAAAGTCCAATACTTGGAGTCAAAAATGAAGCCTTCTGTGCAACTTGGACGTAATTATGGAAAATCGGTCATTTTTCGAAGCGCGACGAGACGAGTTACTCACCTCGATGCTGTAGGACTTCTTGATGGCGAACATCTCGCGATTCTTCTGGGCAGCGGCTACGGCCATCATGTCTGAGGGTTGTCGAGTCTTGGGGCTTGAGGGTCTCGGGGAGAAGCTGTGGCTAAGTACGCCGAAGGCTGCGAACTCCAGGCTGGCTGGCGAGTGGTGACTGTCTCCGAAACGGACAGAGAGCTGAGAGAGGAGGAGATGCGCTGTACTGCCGCTCGGTGGACTCTGCACGACCACTGACTCCGCTAGTCGTACACCTCACCACTCTGCCGCAGCTCGTCAGACACCCTGTGCGCCGCGGCCGGCCCTTAAATACAGCGCAGCCCCCACTCCGCGCGCCGCAGCGCCCCCAGCCTCGCCGCGATTATTACGAAATTTGTCGCCCCGAGCGCGTGGCGCTACCCGCGCGCGCTACCCCTTCCTCGCCGCCGCGCCGCGGCCGTTTTTCCCGCCGGCCGCGCGCGCGCCGCGCCATTGGCGGCCGCGCCAGGGGTTCCCCTCCTCCGCGCGCCGCGATTGGCCGCGCCCGACCTTAGCGTCGGCGGGTGTTGCGCACTGCGTGAATGAATGCGGGCACGTCTGTGCGGCCGGGGGCGGCGCTGGCCACCACCGCCCCCTGCCGGGGAAACTACTTTGAGTCACCTCAGAAAATCGGCGCGGCCTCCCCCGCTGCCGGCTGCCGGCTGCTGGAAATGAGGTTGGGACGAGCGCGCGCTGACGTCACAGCCGCTCTCGCCGGCCGCGCGCGCCGCGGTGGCCAGTGCTACCACTGTTGCCGCCGCCGCCGCCGCCGCAGCCGCGCCTCCCAGTCGTAAACACGTACTCCGCACGAGTCCGCGGCGCGCCTCCACACCGAACGTGCCGGCTTTGTTGCCCTAAAGATCGTTATACACGACCGACTCTCTGGTGAAAATCTATTGCTCCAAGTGCGTCTTTCGTGCCTGCGTCTAAATCGGCAGCCAATCCCATGGCGAGTGCGTCTACGAAGTCAATGATCTAGACGATCATCTTGTGGATATTACAGTTCTTATTATTTCCGTGCTTGCCAAGATAAACTGGAGAGGAATTCCGCTTCGTGCAAGACGCGTTTTGTGTGTGTGTTTGTGTTTTTTTTCTGTTTTAATCGCTCAAACATGTTTCGACACTTATTGTGCCATCTTTCGTGGTGTTATTGAATGAATTGATTGGCAGAGTTAACATGTAGCTTCAATTAACCAATAAAATATTTAACAGCTTGTCTTTTTATGCTGTGCGCTGTTGTTCTCTATTGTTTGCGTCTTGTTATCAAATTTTCTTATGTTATTATTGTTACTGTTTTGCGATTTGACCATTTAGTGTTTATTCGAACTGTTTATGTCGTCATTTGTCGTGTTGCAAACACAGCAAACAATATCGGTAAAAAGCACCTTTTGAATTTGGTTTTTATACCTCGAAAATAATTTTCGTATCTAATAATCCAGTATGTTTCGCTGTATTTATATATTTACGTTTTTATTTATGCACAGGGTAAGCTTTTTTTTCCTTGTAAACCGGAATGTCTTTCTGCTTGTAGATACTGCGTCTGTCTTCCAGGAGGATGCTAGAATAGAAAAAACCACTAGGCTGTGTTGAAAAGTTTAAGAAGATACGAAACTGTGCGAGTAGCAAAGGTTAATTTCGGATTTTGCGCACATGAGCATCGTGCAGAACACTCGGCACAATCTATACATCATTGTTACGACAGATGACGACATTAACAGCGCGAGTTGACAATAAATACTGCAAAACTTAAAAAACAACAACAATAACATCAGAAAGAAAGAACAACACCGCAGCACAAAATTGACAAACAGTAAAACGTTTGATTGCTTAATTAATGGAGCACGTAAACGCTGTCAATAACTTCAAACAATTCACGAAAGAGGGCAGGCCGAAACATGTTTCGGTCATGAAAACGCTAAAGGTGTCATGTAGACGACGGAATTTGTCTCCATTTCAATGATCTATAGATTGTGCCGAATGGGGAGTTCTAAATTTCTGAGTGTGCTGCACAATACGCATGCGCAGAACCGAGGAACTGTAGCGGAGGCTGCAAGCATCAGAAGTTAATATATTCTTCTCGAGCTCATTCACATGACTGATGCTTTAGTATCTTCTTAAACTTTATTCTGTCGTTCTCATTGTGTTCTCATCACGCCGAAATGGTTCCAGTAGAGCCATTTTTTTCTACTTGCGTTCTCCTTGAAAAAGAGACGAAATATTTACAACCAGGAAGATATTTATGTTTTACAGGGGAAAACCTTTATTGTGCATAAATAAGTACGTACATTTATGAACGGTTTTCAATGAAAATTATTGCAACGGTGAAAGAGAAAATTACTATCGACGTTATGTGCCGACCAACAAGAAAACAAGGTATGAAAATTAAACTAAAAAGGCGCTTTTTACTGCATTTCCGATGTTTTTAGGTGTGTTTTCCATTATATATTTTCTGAAATCTTTGGACGACACTTACTATTTTTATGCTCTCGATAGTGTATAGAATTCAGCACATGGCGTCCACTAAGTATTACCCTTTTGTCATTAATAAACTTAATTTCATTGCTTGCTCCTACGTAAAAAGTGCCTTCGTAACCTCCCTCACTCCATCGTTCAGATGCGAATCTACATAGCAGGCAGCTGATGCTAACGACCACTCGAGACAGACGAGACTCAGTACGGGAATGGCACGCCAGGGGCGCTGCAGTAGATCCACTCGTCTCGAGTAGTCAATTGCACCAAGTCGAACGTGTAAAAGGTGCTTAACTTCGCATCGGATTCGTGGTTTATCTTTCCTTCCCATGATCGACGAAATTCGTTGGTGTTGTTTCTGTGGGTAATGCGATCACTGAATGCTGTGCAAGACAAACGATGCACCCACAGGTCTATTTCAGGTAGAAAGTTCGTACATGTATACCACAAACTGCACGTAAAATGTTTATATGACATATCGGTATTGCGTTTGCAATCCATCATAAGTGGCATATCGTACAGAAGAGTAAATAACTATCCTCATTGATTGCTACAACATAACAATTGTTTTCCTTACTACTGTCGTCATCTACATATGAATAAACAACAGCAGATACATCGATTTTGTGCATTACTTACATTACGTTCTCTATATCACTGGCATGGGTGTAGAAGTATGAGAGATTTCCTGTCAGGTAATGTACACGAAAAGACGAGTAGTGTTAGGACTATTTCCTTTTCGTATTGTATTAATAGCAGCATGGCTACAATCAGTTTAGAGATATATAATCATTCTTTGTCTTCTACAAAAGTATTAAGTGGAGTAAACAATTTATTGCACACATATTTTAATGAAGGAAAAGAATTTTCTGTATGATTACGTAATCTTTTTTATCAGTATGAATTAAGCCGCGAAGGTTGCTGAACTTGTCTTTATAACATCATTTCGCTATCTGCCATCATTAGTCCTGTAATTAAGATGAAAGGAGTGTTCTAGTGTTAGTTGTACAATATCGACCTCCAAATAAAGTTTCAAAATAAAATGTTGTTTTAAATGTATTTGAAATGCTGACTCGCCTAACAAATCTGTACCTTCTACAAGAAGAAAATACTTTATGTAATTTAGTACTTTTATGTGAGTGAACATTTTAAATACGCTGAAACTTTCTTTGAAGCTTGATATTGTGCAACCAACACTTATATGTTCCTTCCATCTTAATATAGCCTACCGATCTGATGACGGCAGATGCCGAAACGACGTCATAAATAAAGAGAATTTTAATGATTTAGATGGTTTTATTCGTAGTGACAAAAAATTAAGATCGCGCACTTATACAGGAAATAAGTTGCCTTTAGAAAAGAAATATTCATTAAATTGTTTAGGATATTCCACTTGATGGTTACCTAGAAGACAAAGACGCACTTATATATCTATAATCCCATTGCAACCATGCATGTGTTAACGCGATTTGAAAATAGTATTATTTCACAGTACACGGGCTTTCGGTACATTATCTGACACGAAATCTTTCTCTCCCTTCCAAACAGAAGTTTAGGGACGTCAGTAAATATTTGTCCATTTCCAGAATGTGGCTGGAAGAATTTAGTTCTATAGCTTTTACCATGTCGCGACTTGTAACTCTGGAATATTAAAAAGAAGATGTTTTAGATTAATTGCATCAAAGCTACGTATTTATAATTAGACTGGCCACTTTCGGGCTTTGCCCGTTTACGTAAGCCACTTACTACAGAGAACAATGTATTTTTAGTGGACGAAAAATACACTGTGGGTATTAATAATGCTGTTTGTTTGTTAAACACTTTGATTCATTTACATTTGGTACATATAGTCACAGTGTATGTCATCCTGTTTATTTTTCGAATATTTTGGCGTAATTTTGAAAGCTGTTGATTCTTTTTTCGTATACTGGGCCGTAATTTTAAAAGCTATTGATCCTACTCTACTTAAAAAAACTTACGCCAAAGTATTCTAAAAGTAAACAGGGTGACATACATTGTGTCCAAATGTAAACAAATTGTATGTACGTAATAATCACTGAAAAAACATTGTTGATCCCGAAATTCTATGTAACGTCCAAAAAAATTACGTTGTCCTCCATAATAGGTGGCTCATGCCAATGAGAAAAGCCCGAAACGGGCCAGCCAATAATAAATAAGCAGCTATGGTGCAATTAATCAAGCTATGTGATGAGAAGATGATACAATCGATTTCTAAGAACTGTCATATTATGATGTAAACATTTAATTGATAGCTATGTCAATTGTATAAATCTTTGAAATCGATGAACATTCAGTTGCTTGCTCATCTGTCGATGAAGTCATGTTACATACACACCGGTCTAGCAGGTAAAGATTTTAACAGAAGTTTTTAAGGTGTACAGAAGATGACTTCAGTAAGCACATAAAAGCTACGGAACCCCAAGCAATTAAAGTTGTGGAACACTGCGTTCCAGAAATTATCCCAATTTGACTGCTGTTATTTTACTTCAATATGATCTGTTTCAAGTTGCTGTGCGACTCATCATCAGGTGGCACACAGTTCAGAGTGAAACTTTCACAGTTTTTTTATTTAAACAGAAGTAGCCCTCACACCCTTTGGCACAAATAACAGCTACCTACAGCATGTTCCGTAAGGCTAAAATAAGACTATTGGCATGCAAAAGGCGATTTGATTGCATTAATTTCTGAAAATGTTTATTTCGATTTCTTAAGAAAGTCTCAATCAATTAGGCACGGACTAAATAGTGCGTTATATAAGTAATTAATTTCAGCGTTAGATAGGGTTAAATATTCAGCAGAGGTATATTATTCGATGAACAGTGTGTGAACACCAATAGGTTGAGTTCCATGCGCAAACGGCTTATGGTGATCACTATTGCAAAATTCTATCAGTATGTTTTCCTACTCGACCATTCACCTAGTTTGATCAATAAATTTTTAGACGTGTTGATGCAAAAGAAATATATATTCTACGGTATAATCGTTATTACAGGCAAAATTTTGTTACCGTTTCAGGTTAAAGAATATCGTGAAATGTGTTTTAGGTAGCAAACACATTTAGGGCAACCATAAGCTGAATCTGGGTTCAATCACATCAACCACACTAATATGTTTTCAGTAAGACACATTATTGGATTGGATCGGAATCTCTGTAAACTGATCGTTCGTAAGCTGTGCAGATTAACACAGTTTAATGTCGCTGAATACAAATAAAATTAGTGACCTGATACTGAAGTTTTGCTTATTTGTTCTTTGTACAATATCTTTGCTCGTACTCCTTTGAGGAATAGTTACGACGTGCTGCAATTCTTGAAGACTACAATAGTCTTTTTCTTTTAGTTATCGTATCAAAGTCTCGAGTAATAGTTTTAAGGAACACATAATTTGGAGCCATACTGGTACGCAATCTTTATTTGACAAGAGCGTTAATGTACTTCGGAAATCTACACATTGTAGTATATTTTCTAGTGTCATTTGGTTACCTTGAAGGGTGGCGCTGCTTAAAAATTTAGAAGGTGAAAACGGACTGGCTGAAAATTTCAAATTTTACAAAACGTTTGTACTGGCGTACGCTTACTGCGCCAGTAATGGGCGGTCGTGCCGTAAGCGTCGGCTGAGCAGTGGTCGCGCCGCGCCGCGCACGTCAGTCACAAAACCCAGCATGGGAGAGATCCGACCGCAGGGTAAGGAAACAGAGTGCACGCATCTTCTTTGATCTCTACTAATATTTAAAAATAGGTGCAGTTGTCCTGCCTGAGAGGTAACACGATACAGCGTGATTGTTGCCGGAGAAGTGAACGAACTTGCCAACTTTCCGGCTACAAATGCCACATGAGAAAACTGTTCATTTTGAGTTTTGGCTGGAAACCACAGGCAAGCATAGTGCTTGGCTAAAGGAAGGACAATGACCAAGCATTCGTGTGATTACATTGAAATGAACACATCTGGTCTCATGTGGTAAGGAACGAAGTTTATGTGAGAGAATAAGCCAAATGTGAAACACGAAAATACAGTTAAGTACTACACTCATAATCATTTATCAGCATACGATAATTATGGAGGAAGACAGCAGATCGATACTGAGAAGAAACTAACAGAAGAATGTTATTCCAATTCAAATTCAATTTTAATAAATATCTATGGACAGGATAATTTCTCAGAAAGATCTTTCATCACTTCAAAAATGCACAAATACAGAAAAGAGATGACTATTAACATCAAATTAAAGCCCAGGAAATTTAGATACGGAAGTAACACTTCAGCACATTACACATTTTCTTTTCAAATCACGCGAATTAGATTATTCGTTTGCCCATCTGGATCTTGTTTACTAAATGCAACAACGTTTTATAACTACCCAAGACACCAATGTTGGATATGGGTTTACATTCCGTGTACATCGTCGATCAGGCTGTAGGTCTGTACTCAATTGTACTTAGAGACAGCTGCCGAACTCAGAGTTGCTTCTGAGTCACAACTGCATAAATTGAAGTTACAGGAACATCAGATGCTTTATTAAGTCTTAGGTTATAATGGGAAAAAATCAGCAAGGACAGTATTCCAACAATTTCCAACTGCTTCAGCAATAAAAATTACTTCTACGGTTTTAGTAATGAATTTAGACCTTATCTCAAATAGTGTATTTTCTCTCCTCGCGCATAACTCCAGTTGTACAGGCCTTAATCTTTCGAAGTTATGATGGGCTTAATGAACTGACGAATGTATCAATTGACCATACTACCGTATTCAATACACGCTACAGTGATTACAAATGTTAATAAATCTCTCTCACATCAACAGATCTGATGTAAACAGGATGCACAGGTTTAGAAAACAAAACCATAATCTAATATGAGATTTGCTAGATTAGGAGAACTCTTTGCAGTTGTTTAACACGAAGGTTGACTAAAAATGCAAATAAATAAATAAATAAATAAATAAATAAATAAATAAATAAATAAATAAATAAATAAATAAATAAATAAATAAAATAAATTAAAAAATAAAACAAAATAAAATAAAAAAATTATTTAATATTTCGTGAACGACGACGTCATTTGAAACAAGTCACAGGTTCGTGTTCTTTGTAGATCTTCCTGGCGTTGTCCGTAACTAGTTTATGGAATTAGCCCTCCATAATGATTGTGAGGCAGGATTTTTAACGCTGTTCAAGTCGGATTGGATTTCAATCACTGTAACACCTCATTCGGTGGCTCATCCAGACGCGGGAGAAACAAAGAAAGTCATAATTAGAAGAAAAGATGTCTTATTTAGACGACGGTCTCCACATTAAAATCTACCCAACTCCAAAGAAATCCTATAGATAAGTTTTTCGCTATTTTATAGTTTTTATATGTGAATACTAGTCTCGTTTCCGAGTTGTTTACAGAGATAGAAAATTAATTTTAATAGTAGTTGCACTGTATCCATCAATACTCCGTGAAACAAGTTTTAACTAATCATCATTAAGATATATATGAAATACTGGCTGTACCCGACAAGCGATGCAATGCTCGTATTAGAATACACGATGAATAAAAAATTTAGATCAATAGGTCGAGAACTTTCACAGATTTACTATTAAAAACAAAGAAACAGAAAATGTAAATGTTCCCAATCGCTAACTTCTGGGAGTTCCTGACTGATTGCTTTGAAATTTTGATGCGTTTATCGCAATAAGCCCACGGTTTTATATCCTTTTATTTTTAATATCTTTGCGAAATGAATTGAGAGTAGCTTTTGTGGTAAAGAAGTAATGAAACAAAACGTCACGTTTGCCTTGGTTGTTTTTCACGTATCTCTATGTCTATGGGTCGTACATTGATATAAATCTGTCGACTTATTTGTTGATATTGTAACAATTTATTTTTAGAATATTATCAATAGTGACTAAGTAATATTAAAATGTAATGCATGATGCGGCAGTTTTACAACATGCTCAGCGAAAATATGTGAGTGCTAAACTTTTTTGATTTCATCATTTTGTCGTTGGTGTCAGCGTAAAAAATTTCATAAAGGTTTGAAATTATTTTTAAAAATGTGTACCTCTGGGTATTTTCCCGTTGTTGCATCTAATTGTTCATGACATATCTTCTGAGATAAGTGTCGCACTGTTTGTTTTGGGGGCAGGATACTTCCCTGGCGTATGAAAAACTCACCAAAGTTTCATCGCATTCAGATCAGTGGTTTACGAAGATTTAGAAATAAACATACAAACATTCATTTTTAAACTGAACCCGAGGAGATGACGAGGAGACAGACAAATAGTTTCTATTTGACTGAATTGGCTATTGATTTTTTCGTTTTCTACGTAGTTTACAGTGAATTAGTGCAAAGACTGTATTAGGTGCGATTCTCCTTTGAAAACGAAAATCAACGCCACGATGTGGTCACCCGTATAGAGGTGGCCGTTATCTAGAGCAGCTGAGATGAGAAATACCTCTTCTCAGGGATTTCCGTTTATGAGCCAAATGACGTTGATGCTTACGAAAGTAATACGTCAGAAAGTGGTGAGTCAGGAATAAGAATAAACGCTTAGGTAGGACATCCTCTAATGAACTGTGAAGATTCGAAGCTCATTGTAATGCAACGTTACACGTGGTTTTCCTCATCTCACGACTTAGGCAGTCTTTTCTAAAAATGTTTGAGCACCTGACTGGGAAGCTGTTAAATGTCAGCACTGGCATATAAAGATTATGCAATGGAATCCATGTTTTCAAGGTCTAGTGGACAACATTTTTCCTTGCGTGGTGGATGGCGTCATCTGCGATGTGACATTCTATAGTATCTTATTATGATGTGAAGAGTTATTGCAAATTGTATTAAAAGAAAGGCTCGCGAGGCAGATATAAATAACATATTCAAATAAACGTGGTAACTGACAGTACATAACAAAGATACCAAGTTTTCTTAAATAAAAATCGTAACTGAACAAACTATGTTAGAGTATTTTCCTGTTCAAGCTAAAATGACCCTTTAAGTACCCTAAATAATTTTTATAACATTAGTTTCTCAGACAATAGTACGAAATCACCTACTGTACCGAATTATACAGCGCGGATCTCACTTATTTAATGCAGTATAGAGTTATGAAAGGTAGTTAGTATGTTTCAAGAATGCGTTGCGTCCTTGGTCTGATTACCACAAGGTCATGCACAAGGTCGACGTTGAACTAATTCAGTGAAAGACCATTTTCTATGAGGTATTTCGTATCTTTAATTTTTCACAGCCGAATGTTCACCAATACTTGACATTATTCATCGTGTTGCGAATAATAATCAACGTTGCCTTCCTGTTACCTATTAACATGTCCGTAATCAGTGTTCTCAGATAATCAGTACTGCTTTAAAGTAGCACTGCGCTGCTGGGACGGCTATAGAAATACAATTAAATTTATTGATATATCGATAACTTGATATGACCGACGTATGTTTAGCCGACATTAAACTACAAATTAATACAGTTTCGAAGGTAAATTCCTCCTCCTTTAATTTCCTGCCTTGACAAGAGAAACACCTCTGAATAAAGAACATGCTATAGCCTCATACATTGTGATTACGCACTTCACTGGCATGAGAGCAGATATGACTGTCAAGTAAAAATTGTTTATAGTGGACACCTTCGTGGATTTACAGCAGTTTTTTTTTTCAACCTATGGGGGTCGCAAAGTATTGCTTGGAGGGTCCCCGTCACAGGAGGAAGTGTTTGCACCGTGAAATAACCAGACCATTGCATGCCTGAACACTAGAGGTGCAACAGTACAACGACACAGACCTAGTAAATGAGCAATTCATTCTATATTAATTCCGAAATTATCAGAATGTAGATTGTTTCATAATAAATGCACAGTGTTAATGTCTTAACGATGAATAAACGCAATGCCTGAAGAACTAACCGATACATTAATGAACAAGAGGCAAGATGTAATTGTGAAAAATAGAAAATGAAAAGATATACTTCTTTATAAATTGACACTGGGACCTTTCTCAATCAGTATATTAAACTTCTAAAACCTGTCTGAATCGCAAAAACAGTCGTTGTGCGAAATACATTTTTCTGTCGAATATCGTGAAAAATAAGCTGTGATCTATTCCGAAAAATACGGTAAGAAATTTATCGTATATTGTATAACAATGTACATTTGTTTTACAAGAAGTTGTGATTTATAACAGTCATTCCCAAGCCTTCTTACACCAGGATCCACTTTGATTTCTTTGTTCCAGAATAATAAACTGTGTCACTCTAAAAATTAACTTCAATCAAAACTTTTAACATATTCGTTACACTCAAAACGTAATATTATTGGCAATACTATTATAATAGAGACATTCAGTAGTATATTTAATTCGATTTGCAGTAATGTGATGTTACAGTTTTCAGCTTATTTTCAATTTCGGTAATCTTAGGGCTAATACTGTTGTTCAAACCTACTCTCGTGTTATCACTTACTTTCAATTGACTTCTGGATTTGTTTTTAAGAAGGTAATCCTTGTTCACCTAAATTGGTCGTGGAGACGACTTCCGGAATGTTATTGCATGATTTTTACCTTTTTACAACAAAACAGCCTAGAGGATGGATTCAAATTCTTTGTTACGTCTTCTATGATTTTGCAATTCAATAAGCGTCCACAACACTAGAGGACAAATGGGTGTATTTCAAATGGTTCAGATGTTCAAATGTTTGTAAACCTATTAGAACAAACTGCTATGGTCATCAGTCCTTACACTAAGTACAACACACACCATGCCCGAGGGAGAACTCGAACCTCCGGTCGCCCAGTCCGTAGCATGATGCCTTAGACCACGGGGCCATTCCGCGCGGCGGTAGAAATGTTACCCACTTGTGTCATCACCAGTGATGTTGTCAAGTTATCGTGGTCACACAGCACGACTGACTGACCACATAACAAGGATTTAATAATTTAAAACGAATAAAAGTCTGAAATCTCTTTATGTAAATGTGAATGTCTATTAAGTGTACATTTACCACGCCCCAACCATAAGACGCAGAGATTAAAACAAAATGTAGTTACTAATTCATACCCGAGGAAGGTCTTAGGCACGGTTTTATAGCGATTGAATAGATATTTAGTGATTTGAAGAATAAAACGCGAAATACAGAATTATAATCACTCTTTGAATATTATATTTACTCTTTGATTTTCCAACTGTACCACATTCCTGAAATTGATTTTATTGGTTTCTTTGTTCTATGAAATATGATGCAACGCAATGAGTTGAGGGTTGTTACGACAAAGGGGTGGACGATATGGGGGTCGAAAGTTACTGGCGTATATAAAATTCTACGTGTCTGTGTCAACATTTCGCTCTGCAGCAAAAACTACTCAACGCAGACAAAGTCTCCCGTTGTATATCACAGCAGTTCCATGGCTACAGCTATAGGGCGGTGGAAGATACGGTGCTTGAAAGTCGTCAAATTATAAAAAAAATTCGTAATGTAGGCCAGCGATGACGTTTAAGACTATATAGAAAGGGGGTTACATATAGCGAAACGTGATACCGCAGACCATATCTTTGGTCTACGCGTGAGACACTGTTTTCTGTTCTTTCTCGGTAAGGACAAACGTACGATAAGGAAAAATAAAAATAAATAAAGAAAATAATACAAAACAAATTCTTTTAATACATTTCTTTTATGCAATATATATATATATATATATATATATATATATATATAAAATCGATTTGACGTTTCGCAAAGTACTTCACGTGATCGATCTGTGATCTTATTATAATTGTTAACGTAGGATTTCGTGATTAGATTCTTCGAAGCGTTTGCATTTTTACGTGTGCTTTTATATTGACCACTTACTTTCCAGAGAAGCGGTAAATTCATGGACTTCGGCAATCTAATAGGGATACTTTTTCAATCCCGCTTTATCAGCGACATTTCTTCAAAACTTACAGAAATTAATTAATTTAATTCTTATTTAACCTTCGTAGATAATGTGAATTGCGGTACTTTACACATACTATATATGCGTGTGTATCTACTAGCCGATGCGACGTCGCGGAAGTTTCTCAACAGCTGCTCCAAATTGGCGAATGATCATTCATCAATACCCCAGACAATTATTCAATAACAATTCCAGAAAACTTCTGCAACTTGACTGATTCGATTGATAATACAATTAACAGTGTCTTCCATTAAATAGAATTACAAAAATCACGAGTGGCTGAGAGAGAGAGAGAGAGAGAGAGAGAGAGAGAGAGAGAGTGATCGATTTTAGCACCACGTAATGACTAAGTTGCCAACCTAAACACAGCTATTGGGAACAAGTTACCGGGAAATATTACAACCTACAAGTCGACTGACACAGTCGTTGATCAAAATCAAGCTGTGAATTCAAGAGGCTTCAGTTTACAGTTCGTCTAGCTTTTGCAATGATAGTAACAAAGCAGAAGAGCAATCATTAAACATTCTCAGGAATCCATTTACAGCCCTCATGTTTTTGGCGGGGTCACTTATACGTCGCTTGCTCAAAGGAAAACCCAAAAATCTATACATTTACCTCCAAACAATATAAAAACGTAGTTTACCAGTTTGCCTTAAAATGAAATGAAAATTAATTTGGACATTACTGTCGGCATACGTGTTAAGATAATGCAACACAGGCTGTAAGGAAAATTGTACGTATTATTTATTGTACATCTCTATGCACTTGACATATTCTGATTTCTTCATTTGAATGTTGGTTGAATATTTATTGCTAAGAGAGGTATTATATTTCATTAATCTCTTCAAAACCATTCTCATAACACACTTCTGAAAGACAACTTATTTATCGTACTCTACCAACACGCGAAAGGAGCCGCAGGTTTTTTATGCTAGCTGCGTGGACCATAGGTGGTAACCTCTGATTTAGAGGTACAGACAGTACCGTTTCCAAGCGCATACTCGGCGCTGGATCTAGCCTGCAGTCCACGCACTAGTTTCCGTGCTTATTTCTCTTGTGGGACAGTATCTGGATTTGCTCCCCAGTGCATGCTGGGATCGCACGGATTAGCAGCCATTAAAAGTGCACAGCGAGTGGCCGCTGCCTGGCCCGGCGTGCGTGGCCCCGCCCACTAACCCCTAACCTGGCTATCACAGCTCCATAGTGGAAACATCGCGACCGCAAAACTTTCCTCCGGTCACGTTGCACTTCATTTTTCTTTTGCTTTGCGGTTACTCCAAACAACAAAAGTGATAACCAAGGTGCTGTTTTTCTCCAAGCTATGGCGTAGGTTAGTACGTACATCGAATCGAATGACTACTGTTGCTCTATAAGAATGGCAGGAGGGCTGTATCTCCTCAGCGAGCTATATCTAGTTTTTATTTCCGTCCCACGACTTACGTAAGATGATAACTTAAGGATAGGCAAATCTACATTTATAGCTTTTGTAGATGTTGAGAAATTTTTCACAATGTTTATCGGAATACACTCTTTCAAATTCAAAGTCGGCGATGGTGAAATGAAGGGAACTGAAAGTCTTATACAACTTGTACAGAAACCAGACATCAGCAATAAGGGTCGAAGAGTGTGAAAGGAAAGCTTCGGTTGATAAGTTAGGAAGACAGGTTGTAGCCTTTCCACGATGTTATTCAATCTGCACATTGAGCAAGCTGTGGAGGGAAGCAAGAAGGCAATGGAAGTTCAGGGAGAAGAAATAAAACCTCTGCAGTGCTCTGATGACATGGCATTATCGCTTTATGAGAGACAGGTAAGGAACTGGAAGATCAATTGAACGGAATGGACATTCTCTTGAAAGGAGCGTGTAATATGAACGCTAACAATAGCAAAACAAGTTGAATGGAATGTAATTGAATTAAATCGGGCGTTTCTGAGGAAATTAGGTTAGGCGACCAGACAATAAAGGTGGTGGATGAGTTTTGTTGTTTGGGTAGTAAAATAATTTACGATGGATGGAATCAAAAGATAAAAAAATCAGATTGGTAATGGGAGGAAAGCATTTCCGAAGAGGAAAGAATTGTTACCAAATATTAATTTCAGTGTTAGGAACTGTTTGTTTCAGACATTTCTCAGGAGTGCTTCCTTTTTCGGGTATGAAACCTGAAAGATAAATAGTACAGACAAGAAGGGGAGTGAAGCTTTTGAAATGTGCTACAGACGAATGATGATTAATTCGGTAGATTGTGTAACTAACGAGGAGGTACTGAGCAGAACTGGGAATGAAAAAAAAATCTGTCATACCTCTACTAAGTGAAGGGATCGCTCGGTAGGACACATTGTGAGGAATCTAGGAATTGTCAGTATAGTATTTGAGAGAAGTGTGTGTTGTGTGTAAGCGCGGAGGGGGGAGGGGGTGAAGGAATCGGAGAGGGAGAGTAAAAGACGAATTTAGTAACCAGTTTGAAGTGCATGTGGGTTAACGTTGTTATTCGGAGTTGATGAGGATTGCACAGGATAGCGTGGCGAGCTGCATCAAACGAGCTTCCGTACTGAAGAGCATAGAAATTCCAAGAGAAGAGCCGTAAAATAATTTGAAGATCAACTATGTGGCACCCAACATACTTGCACCGTTCTTAGTTTACTTTAATTCATTTTATATAGTCGAATATACCCACTGAGTTTCCTCGCAGTTGTGTCATACTGCATCGGTTTCCAGAAGTTTAATAAATGCGAATTTCGTCTCATGAGAGGAACGTACACCAAAACAGTTGAATTATGTTTATCTTCTTCTCACAGAGTACAGAATTAATACAGATTAACGGCTTCATGGGTAATACATTTTTAAGTACCATGCTTCGACTTAATTTTGTAACTGAAACCAAATTTGGGCGTTTTCTTTGAGATCACGGGTATTAAGAATGTTCTCCTGCTCTTTATACAGGTATTACTTAATTCCATAATAATGAATTCAACATCAACCGACTGCGCATATAGCTGACTGCTTCAAGATTTTGGAAAGAAAAAAAAGAAAAAAGAAAAGAAAGCTTCTAGCGTCGTGCTATAAACCTTTTAATTGCTAGACACGAACTAAGCAAGTCATCGTAAGTTTGCTTCCGATATCTACCTTCTTTCGCTAATTAGTATAATTTCGGTTTTAATTAGTAATGGTCTTGCGCTTCTGAAACTGTCACCCAACTCCATATTATGGCTATCATCAAGTTATCCCGAACTCAGACTTACACAGTTTGGATCAAGGTTATTTCAATCATATAATGAGTTATTAGCTAGTGGTCATATATTTAAATGTTCAAATGTTTGTAGAGCTTATGGGACTTTACTACGAGGTCATCAGGCCCTAAACTTACAAACTACTTATGAACTAGCTCATACTAAAGACGGCACAACATCCATGCCCGAGGGAGGATTCGAATCCACGACGGGGAACGGTCTCGCGCATCTTGTAGCATAGCGTCTCAATGCGATCGGCTGCCCCGCCGCGGCGTCATATATTTAATTAGCCGTCATGTGAACTATGTAAGACTGTTGGTTTACATTTTAAAATTTATTTTAGGATGAAATACTTTAAATGCATTCGAGAATGACAACACAGTTGTTCGAAACTAATTATGCATATTAAATAAGTTGGTGAAACGGTGACTGTGGCTTATGAGCACATTTACTTCAGTATACTCATCTTTCAAAATATGACCATTTCTGAGAAGCACTGCATTTTAAGTTTACAGTATCACTTTCGACCACACTTCATGTCTCACTTTCATACGACGTTGTAGGCCAAGGACACGGTTTCACAAATGTCTTCCGTAATTACTTACGAATGTTCAAGCACGCATTCAACAGCGCCCATCAGATATATGTCTTCTTTGTTTTCATAATGTTGTGAAATCTCCCTTTTAAGATATAAAAATTGCTTCAGTTATTCAACTGATACATTCTAAATGAAATTTTGGCAAGTCAATGTTCTGTGTTCATATGTCTAACTTTCGAAGTACTGTGACGCTTACGATCCTTGATGTTTGCATCTGGGCCCCTTTTATCCACATTTCTTTTGAGATTTTTAAAGGAAATTGTTTCTTCTTCGAAGTACATGTTAAACGATACTCTTCAATGTTACATCACATGATCTTTTCCTTATTGTTTTTGCACCTCGTCGCAAATATTGAAAATCGTATAGTATTAATAATTATCTGGATGAGATCTTAGCAGATATGATGGATGTTCGATCTGCAGCAACTGTGAAGCCGCGCGTGAGCTGCCGTGCGGTCTGGAGCGCCACGTTACGGATCGCGTGGCCTCCCGCGTCGGAAGTTCGAATCTTCCCTCGGGCATGGATGTGTGTGTTGTCCTTAGGTTAGTTTAACTTATTTTAAGTAGTTTGTAAGACTAGGTACTGATGACCAACGTAGTTTGGCCTCATAGGATTGCAAACATTGGAATGTTTTGAACTGTGAAGCGGTTGCACGGCTTCAACCACTTTGTGGTGCTGAAGTATTTACTCCTACTAAAACACGTACGGGCCTACGTCAATTTGTGGAGATTGCTGTTTGTTGGCCCTATTCTCGTCATGAATGACAGCACTTTGATGACGTTTATTGAAACAGTTTCTTGCTCATACTACTCCCGGCAATGAAGTAACGCCGGCCGCGCTGGACGAGGGGACTGAGGCGCTCCAGTCACGGTCTGCACGGCCACTACGGTCGGGGGTTCGAATCCCCCCTCGGGCATGGATATTTGTGCCGTCCTAGTTCGTAAGTAGTTCATAAGTAGATTGTAAGTTTAGGGACTGATGACCCCGTAGTTACGTCCCATAATAATAATAATAATAATAATAATAATAATAATAATAATAATAATAATGAAGTAACATCAGCTGTACTCAAAAGCCGGACTACTGTTATTTACGGTGAGAGTAAACCATCGAATCATGTAAGATATTTCAGTATTGGGTAATAAATGTACGGAAATATGAAAGTGCCGGCCGCAGTGGCCAAGCGGTCTGCGGCGCGCCAGTCCCAGCCTGCACGGCCGCTACGGTCGGGGTTTCGAATCCCCCCCCCCCCCTCGGACATGATATTTGTGTCATCTTTAGTATAAGGTAGTTCATAAGTAGTTTGTAAGTTTAGGGACTGATGACTCCGCAGTTAAGTCCCTTAAGCTTAACAAACATTTGAAGTATGTAAGTGCAACAGGAAAAGAAACAAGTTTCTGACACGGTGCAGTTAAAAGTGAGAGGCCACTCATACGCGCACATTGACTGACATACCTAATGTTGGGAAAGAGTTTGCTTCTCGACAAAGCAAAATATATTCTTTATCGTTTATGTCACAAGAAAAATCATGTTTTCAAAATGAAAGAAAAGACTCGGTTCTATTTTTATTAAATCATAATGACTTTCAGAAAATGTTTCCTAATTCCCATTGAGATCAGTTTCATTGCTCCACTGAAAAACCTCTAACACCAATGTACCGCTTTCTAGAGGAATGTGTGAATGCAAGAAATATTAGTGTTCTATAAATTACACGCTTTTTCACTTGTTTACAGGAAACAAGATGTGTAAAGTACAAGAGCTCCACTTACAGTATAACTCTATCG
This sequence comes from Locusta migratoria, assembly GCA_026315105.1. Taxonomy (NCBI): domain Eukaryota; kingdom Metazoa; phylum Arthropoda; class Insecta; order Orthoptera; family Acrididae; genus Locusta; species Locusta migratoria. The sequence goes on from CM048747.1 coordinate 500,097,819, forward strand.
CGATACCTTTCGATGTACAATTTTAATAGTCTTCCTTATTTAATCAAACTAACAGAACTCTGTCTGTAAGTTACATTTTCAATGTGTGAATACTACTTCATAGCGACTCGCACAATGAAGCGAAATTTGCCTGACTTCTAGTACAAAAAATGTAGCACCTGTTTCAAGGAAAAACTTAACACTTTTTTCAAGTATCAATAAGACCAAAAATTTTATCTTTCTGTGTGATGCATTTCAATGCCGCGTAATATCTAAGCACCAGGAAAAATGCATCACGTTTTAAGCTGGAAAAAGCAAATCCTAATCGTATTGATACGTATTTATAATGGAACATGAGGCAGAAGTGAAATTTATGTAGTGGAGAGGGACGTGCCTTAAGACCGTCTATACTTTAATATATTTAAATCCTAATGCGCTGTACTGGCCGGCTCCAAAACAAATTCCTAGAATTTTAGCTGCATTCAAAGTAAAACTGACAAATCTTCGAGTTGTTTCATCTAAATACATTTTCTTCATTGGTAAATTTACTCATAGATATTAATAAAGCAAGTAAATTCGTTAAATGAGTCCTGTGATCATTATAAAATTTTGAAAATCACTGACACTCAAGGTTACATTACTTAATGAGTTTTTTAAACGTTTAACGTGTCCGAATGTCGAAAACGTAGGGCGTTTCATTAGTTCTAAGTTTTGGATCTTATTGCGATGCAGAAAAGAATTTAAAATATGTGTAAGACAGGTTTCTTACTCAAATACATAAATCATAATGATCAAATATTAATCCAAATGAAGTTAATAAGAAGAACAGCACAACTGAGAGAAAAATGTGGGATACATTTAAAAAATAAGTGAATGATTTAGAGTTGCCTTCTGAGGGAAGTAGGCCTATTGTGAACCCGCACACTTATTTCATCGGTGAAAATTTAACGCCGTGGCAGAATATCCGTGTGCACTGAGGCGCCGTGCTGCGGTGCGCACGGCCGTTCGCCGTTGGGGGTTCAAGTCCTCTCTCGGGCATGGGTGTGCACTGTCCTTAGGTTAGTTTAAGTAGTTTATAACCTAGCGACTAATAACCAAGCAGTTAAGACCCATAAATATAAAACATTTGAACATTTGAAAATTTAACAGTATGACTTCAGAAGAGATCGCCTACTTTGCTGCATTTCTAGGATATGACAGAGGATTGTAGTGCCATTTTCTATGAATTTACTGTGACAAATTTGCTTGTGCTTCCTGGCTTGTGGCTATCTTTCTAACGATCTGTCCTTGTCTTCTCAGGACACGTCGCAGTTATTCCCTTCTCCTGCTCTTCCTTACTGCAAAAAAAAAAAAAAAAAAATGAAAAATAAAAAAAATAAAAAATTAAAAAAAAAGTTTGTAGAGCTTATGGGACTTAACTACGGGGTCATCAGTCCCTACACTTATGAACTACTTATGAACTAGCTAATACTAAAGACGGCACAAATATCCATGCCCGAGGGGGGATTCGAACCCCCGACCGTAGTGGCCGTGCAGATCGTGACTGGCGCGCCGCAGACCGCTCGGCCACCGAGGCCGGCTTCCTTACTGCAGTCACACCCAACTCATTCTATAGTTTTTGAATTTCTGACCTTTGCCCTCTTCTCCTAGAACTTCTTTACTCAGACATAGAGTCAAAACCAATTAATTTTATTTTCAAAGGTATCATTATTCCTCTCCGCTGTTTTGCTCTGTTTCCACGTTTTGGTGCCGTGTTTTAAGTCTGGTCGCACAATAGGAAATACGGATTTCCGATGTTCTTGTTATCAGTTTACTGGTAAGTATTCATGACAAAGATGCATAGTTCTACGGACATGGACAACCAAGTACAAAGAAACTGAAAAGTGGGACGAATATACAGGGTATTCAATTTATATCAAGACATTGTCATATCATGAAAATCCAATTCGTGGTTTTCGAGATATTTCACTGTCTTCAGATAAATTGCATTTCCTGTGCAGAGAAACTACACAAGGGAAATAAACTTTAAACACAATATTATAGAAGGAGGAAGTAAATGACAATGAGATGAAAAATATGATACTACAAGGAGACAATAAGTCCTCAGACATGTCTGCCAGCTAAGACAAAAATATTTATCCTTGAATGTAACATACATGAGACAGGTGGTGTTACTGTCATACGTCAAGATGAATTTAGTTATTTTAATTCCAAAGAAAACATCTGCTATCAGGTACGAAGATTACCTAACTACCAATTTAATAAGTTATTGTTCCTAAATATAGAAAATAGTTATTGACAGAAGGATGAAAAACTTTAAGACGCCTTTCATGGAGAAGATCAGTTTGGGTTCGGAGAAGAAACAAACATGCTAGTAAATACTGGCCCTATGAATGATGATTAAAAAATTCAGCTGGTAGAATACATTCCGAGTGATCAAGAAATAGTCACTTTAGTAGTTTATGGAAGTATGTGGAATAATAATTGCAGGAAGAGACCATGAGATAATAACAGTTAGTAAATTCAAATGTTTTCAGGTTACAATAGTTGTTGATAGATGCTTGAAGTGGGTTCAGTAGCGTGGAGAACTGCATCGAACCAGTCTTCGGACGATATCAGAAGAACAGGTTAGGTTAGGAACTACTTATGAACTATCTTATACTAAAGACGACACAAACATCCATGCCCGAGGGGGGATTCGAGCCCCCCGACCGTAGCGGCCGTGCAGACTGTGACTGGCGCGGCACAGGCCACTCGGCCACCTCGGCAGGCGCCTAGCTTTCGGTAAAGGTTCTTAACTTATGTAAAGTATGTTTCTTCTCTTCTCGCGGTGTCGGCTTCTGTACGATGAAGTTGCGCTGAGTACTAGTGACTGCCTATTTCGTAGCCGAGAAGATGGGCTCTTCCAGACGTATGTCGGCCTAGATATAGGAGCTTGTAGAGGGCGCTCATCTAGGTTTCTCCCTCCAGGATAATTTAAAATGTTGTAATGTAACTAAGTAAGCATCGATTCGCAAAACGTGGGGGAAATCCATATAGACGACATTATCTCCAGCTTACTTCGCATCATCTAAAAAAAAAAAAAAACTAATAATAATAATAATAAATAAATAAAATGCAGGAGACTGGCTGAGTAATTATTTACTGAACTTCCTGAATTAATTTGACCTTAAGTGCTTTACTTTTTTTAAATAATTATTGAGTTCTATCGCCAAGGCTGGGGCATCGTAACAGTCTCCAGAAAGAGTCAGTTGTAAAAAAAGGCCGTCCTCTCTACTTACTTTCTGCGTTTACCCGCGGCTCATTTGTACTCGAGGTAAACAAGTTTTATTCATCTACATAAAGGTAAAGCCAATGGATATAGATTAGAATCTGGTATCCATCTCAAATACAAACAAACGGAAAGGTCATGTTGAAGATGTGTTGAGCACGCTCGGTATACGTACAGATTAGCGGGGGAAAATGAGAAATGAAGCTAGGCCACTCTTGGAGGTGCCACTGCAGTGAGCGTTGTGGCCTGCTGAGTGGAGTCAGACTGTACCGATACGTGCGCAGCTACAGGGCGTGGCAGCTCATTGGTAACACGGTACACTCGCATTCGAAAAGATGGTGCATTTTAACCACTGTCCGTTCACTCAGATTTACACTAAATTACTCCCGGCAAATGTCCGGATGGTTTCTTTGAAAGAGCACGGTCGATTACCTTCCCAAGGCCTAAATAATAATAATAATAATCCGAACGCCAACTTAGTCTCTAATGACTACGCCGTCGAAGGTACTTTAAGCTCTTTCCTTTTGTGCACGGCTTTAGCAAGATGGAGTTTAGAACTATACTCTTCATTGAGTTTCTAGTTCACATTAACTAGTATTACAGCTGCCATATACACAGTAAAAGTCAACCACAGTACGAAACAAGAGCTTTGGTTCATCACTAAAAATAGTAAATGAGGTTCGTGCGAACTACTGTTTACTCCCTACTATAAAGCCTAGTTCCCTGGCTCAAATTGAGAACTGACTCGTTTCAAGTTACTTCAATAACAGGAAGTTAATACTACAGTGGTCAATATACATAGCAGCTCACACGTTATTACACACAGACATTAAATTAGAAAATGGCTAAGAAAATATTTATGGCGCAACGGAATTTAGACATCTGAGCTAGTTCTCAGCACTTTAGAAAAAAATATTAAATAAAAGAGGGAAGGTACTCTAAAACTACAATTATAGGCAACTTACGGATTATGCTGAACTTAAACTAGTTTATTCAGATAGAAAACAAGCAAAATGGGGAACCCAATTTGTTAATACAATAAAACTGCATCTGTTACATGGATTAATGCGGACAGTGCCCAGCCTAAATTATACGTGATTAAACGCTACTGGGTGGAAGGATTCACAAACAACACTCATTCTCTCACACACACGCAATGCCACAGCGAAACTCACCAAAATCAGCGTGCTGAGACGAGGCGGGAGCGGACGCCGTTATCATAGGCGAAATTCAGCAAGTCGGAGGTTGCACAAAACACAATACACGAAAACACTTTGAAGCTGGCTCTCGTCTGTCGTGACTGTTTTGGATGGTGCGTGTGTATAGCAAAGTTAAATTACAACTGATTTGGACCGCGAGCAAACACGTAACGGCTATGTTACATGAACGCACTCCACTGAATCTGAAGTGGTTGAATATCGCATACGTTACACAAAATCACGGTGGATTCTTAAGTTACAGTCTGTTAGAAATCGATCTAGGTACTGGTTTTATATGAGAAGTGGCGTGAATTCAGGCGACTAGCTGCAAACCCCGGAAGTCGGAACTCGGACCAACGTGATTTCAAAAACCGATAAAATTGAATAAAATCAGTTTCCGAAAAATAAAGAAAATTAATTAAAGCATGCAACCTATATAAATGCTTAGAATTATATAAGGAAGCGAATGAAATACAGCTACACACGATAGGGGGCGATTACAGAGACGGATGAAGTCCTGTCTCAGAGAAACCACAAAAGTCGGAAAAATGAAAATAATAATTACGGGATACAACCCATAGAAACATTTAGAATTACACGAAGAAGCGAAAGAAATGCAGCCACATGCGATAGGGAGCGATTACAGAGACGGATGAAGTTCAGGCTCTAAAACTCGTAAAAGTGAAATAATTACAAAGTCGAAAAAACAAAATTAAGAATTATCGCCTGCAACACATAGAAATGCTTAGAATTACACAAGGAAGCTATTGAAGGAGGTTGTACAAGGCTCAGAGAGAATTACTGACGAAGATAGAGTGCGTACTAGCAGTCGGAGAAGAAACATCAAGATTAAAATAGGCAGGGAGAGAAGATCGCGAAAATAGTGGAAATCAGAAGGATACCCGCATAGTTACTTTCCTGATGGGCATGGAACAAACAAGAGTGGAAGGTGAAGGATGTGTTCTATGAACCAACCACGTGGAACACATATCACTCATGGAAGGAAACGGTGAAAAGATTTTTTACATGCACTGTATAAAAATGAACATATCACCTATTAGACATCGGGCCCCACAAAGCTAGAAAGTATTTACACAGATTTCATACACCGCCACATGATAACAAAATGTTTTAACATATCAGGCCGTTATCAAACTGCAACTAAAATCACACACACCGCGTTTATCTATTGGAAATCACTGAACTGAAAAACTAGAACACATTTCCGCACAGGATCTGAGAAATGCCCCTCCCCCCCCCCCAAAAAAAAATCTAAGTTCACGAATCTAAGTTAAACGTACTAGTCAATGAAACGCTACCATCTCCAAAAACAAGAGCAGAACCAACCTTACCTCACCAGATGACCAGGCCAGAATGATCAGACCGAGCGGCCACCGGACGCGGGAAGCTACCGGAACCCGGAAAGCCCAAGAAACTGCGGTGGTGGGGACGGAGAGCGAGTACACTTGCGCTGGAGTAGGCTCGCTGACTGGACTGTAACGAAAGGGTGTGGAAACCTTTTGTAACCTCCGCAGCTATCGACTATGAGCCAGAGAGAACGATGCGAAGCGAACTATCACTTCCCACATTCAAACAGCCATAGATTCTCGCACACACTTAAAAGTACAACAACTGCACATTCTCACAGGGATAGTGGCGGAGCGAAGAAGCCGTACTTATGCCACATTAATTAATATATAGATAAATAATTAAAATAACAAAATAACTAATATTTTAACACATGAAATAAAAATGCTATTCCTCACGCCTTGAAAAGAGTGGGACTCAAGTTTTAACAAAAAATGTAATCTAGTGACATTAAATAAATTATAGCTTTACAGAAATATATAAAAAAAAATATATATATGGATCTCAGAGCCGGCCGCGGTGGCCGAGGAGACTGAGGCGCTTCAGTCACGGTCTGCACGGCCACTACGGTCGGGGGTTCGAATGCCCCCTCGGGCATGGATATTTGTGCCGTCCTAGTTCGTAAGTAGTTCATAAGTAGTTTGTAAGTTTAGGGACTGGTGACCCCGTAGTTGAGTCCCATAGGCTTTACAAACAGTTGAAGTTATAATAACTCAGAACATTCGAAAATCAGCTCCATTTAATCAGTTGCACCCATTACACATTATTTTGCATCCTGTAACCATAGTAATGGTAAATGAATGTTTGACTGATACCAGGTAGCACACTGTAGACGATACTCATCTTGAATATCTTACATAAATAATTTACTTCCAATCATAAACGTAAAATTAGCCGTGAAATTTACCAAGTTATCTTGTTAGAGTGCTACTGCCGTAATACTAATTCGTACGTATTATTCACATTGTTATACACGAAAGGGACGTCAGTTTACTAGTCAAATATTTACTTTTCAGTGGACGGACACAGAAATTTTCAGGAATATGATCAGTGAGTGTGAAAATCCATTATTAGTAGTTTCTCGCGCTATTTCTTAATACATCTGCTGAACATAAGAGCTTGTTTAACACCGCACCATCTGTTAGACTGTTTTACATTCCTTCCCCTGTCATCTAGGTCAGACTTTGCGTAACTGTCTTGGTCCAAAGGTAAACGAAATAACATGTAAACTAGTTCAGGGGACTGATGATCCAACAGTTTAGTACCCTCTAAATATTCTAATATCAGTGGCTCAAGCGCTATTGATGTACCAGGTGTCGATTCATATTGGTACGTGGTGTAGCCTCTATGGGCGAAAATACAGGAGCCACTCGTGGACTGACGAGTCGCACGTGCGAGTTGTCGTACCAGAATAACCCACACGTCCTCGATTGGAGACGAGTTAGTGCTGACCAGGAAGTTGCTGAGTTTAGCGTGCAGTGTGCGGGCGAGCATCATCCTGTTGAAACAACGTATCACCTTCCTGTTGCAAGAATGGCAAAAGAACGGGTCCTACAACATTCTGGACATACATACAGAGGGCTGGTCAGCGTTCCCTCTACAATTACCAAAGGTGAACGAGAGACGTAGCTTTTCTCACTCTAGATCACAATGCCCGAGGTGGGGCAACTGTTACGCTTCGGGCATCATAAGGTGGAACATGACTAACAAGGATGTGGAATGTAACTAAAAGAATTGTTTAGTCCTTATGCAATTTATTCACAAGATGAAATTAATACTTAACTTTACTGTGCTTGTGGTGGTACAAAATTCTTCCTATTACACGTCATCTTTCCAGGTGCACAAATTTTTGTCCGAGTGTAGTTTTGTCTCGGTAGATTGTCTGTCGCTAGTGATCATTACCAGAAATGAGAAAAAGAGAGAGAGTGCGAGAGGGAAGGTGGGAGCATCTTATCAAATCTCACATGGGATCAATGTCTCTGGAACGAGTAACCAAATTACTCAAACATCCGCAGGCAGCTGATTTATTCAACTTAACAGCGGTTTGTCTGTGTGTAGATCACAACTGTAAGCGTATATAAGAAACATCAGTTTCATATGTTCATTAAAGTATGGAGGACAAAAGCTATTACTTCATTACTTTTCTCCTACTCAATTGTGTTCAGATAATTTCACTCTATTATCGATGGATTACATTCCCACGAGTATATCCTATTCATGGATAGTGGAGTATCCCATAGTGTGATAATGATATTAACATTACCATACTAGAGAATTCTGGAATATATCACATCGGTAATTGAAAGTGAAGCCACAGTCGCTTCGAAATTTGTAACAGCTTAAAAGTTAACACCATTAAATGAAAGAATAATATTAGAATAACGTAACATAATAGAATATTTCCACCAAAACATTAAATTTCATAGCGGTATTCCACAAATTCCAGAGATGGAGGGGCAACAACACCGTATCTTAGCTTCTATAGGTAAATTAACTAATGACACATACATCTGAAAAATTCAAACAACTTACGGATATACACCCGAATGACAGCATCTATGAGTGCTGATGTTTCGGCAGGAGAACATTCAGCTATTTTCAAGACAAAACTGAAAAAAAAACTATCGCTTGAAACTGGAAACCCCTCTCTTTTGTGTTTGGTTTCGACAAAAGTCAGACCCCCTTTCAGCACGAAAAGTCCTTCACAAAGCAAACTAAACATCATTATTCAAACTTTCGGCAGGGGTGCTGAATCCTTTTCAAAACAAATAATTCTAAATCACTTGAGGTTATAGTATCACACAGTGCCTACCGTAAAGCAGTTTCTTGTCTGCAACTCTCATTTTATATTCACCTTCCTCAGTGGATTTTCTAGTTTGTCTAATTACTCTCAAAAATATTCTTCAACTTTTCATGTTATTTTCCTTTTTAAACTATGTCTGGCTTTCTTCGTATAAAATAGGCACGATACTATGGCGTCAAATTTTCACAGCTTTTCATTTACCTGAGTAGAAATATTTAATTTATAAAATTGTCAACCTTTTCTTAAATTTAGACTTGTTTCAGATTTAACTTTGATTATAATAGAACTAGCTGAATATTCGGCCTTGCCCGGGTATTTATTTCTTTTTTCTAACCTGGAGTTAGTATTTCTATCCCTTTTCTTATATATATATATATATATATATATATATATATATATATATATATATATATATATATAAGGCTATCTTGCGTAATGTAAAGAAGTGTTAAGTGCAGTACCCAAACAAAGAAAGATAATAATTAAAATACAAAAAAATGCAACATTAACACATTCATTTAATTCCTAGCTGGAATTTAAACAATATTTCTTGTTAATTGTCCGGGAGCTAGTATGAGTAAATTCTTTGGTAAGGCAGCCCCTAAGCAAGTGACATGAAGTTATCCGTGCAAAAAACATGGAAATATTAGATCCACCCTGCGGTATTTAACAGACTGCCTGTGATTTATTTATTGAAATACAAAATGAAAATCTTACTGGAAACTGCAGTCTCTGGAAGTTAAAAGGTAATCCTGTCAGAAAGACTGGGTATTCGTTGGATGTACACTGTCTCTTCCTTTCCTTATAGCTCTATAGAACTCAACTGCTTTCGTCTGCAGTCGATTGCACTTCACATTTCAAAGTGGTCAGCTTTTAGGAATTTCCTTAAGCTGACTGGAATTCAGGAATGTCTTAGTAGAAAATAAGGAACCTGATGCAAACCTGAAATATAACTTATTTCCGGAAATATTTTTAAGGGTATTAAAATATTGTTTTCCCAAGAAAATAGTAAAACAAAATTATAAGAAAACTTGTAAAAAACCATGACTAACCGAAGGAATAAGAATATCCTGCAACCGTAAAAGCGAACTGTATCTAATGGCAAGAGGGAGTACTGATACAAAAATTGTTCAGTATTATAAAAATTATTGCGCAATACTAAGAAAAGTGATTAAAAAGTTCAGAAGCATGTCTATCTGAGATCAGTACCTGTCATAACTCAAATTAACACTGAAACTTCCTGACAGATTAAAATTGTGTGCCGGAACCGGGACTCGAACCTGGGACCTTTGCCTTTCGCGGGCAAGCGCACTACCGACTGTGATATCCCGACACGACTCACGATGCCGCCTCACAACTTTACTTCCGCCAGTACCTCGCCTCCTACTTTCCAAACTTCACAGAAGTTCTCTTGCAAACACGCAAGACTAGCACTTCTGGAAGAAAGGATATGGTGGAGACATGGCTTAGCCACAGCCTAAGGGATGTTTCAGAATGAAACTTTCACTCTGCAGCGGAGTGTGCGCTGATATGAAACTTCCTGGCAGATTAAAATTGTGTGCCGTAACCGGGACTCGAACCTGGGACCTTTGCCTAGGCAAATTTTAATCTGCCAGGAAGTTTCATATCAGCGCACACTCCGCTGCAGAGTGAAAGTTTCATTCTGGAAACATCCCTTAGGCTGTGGCTAAGCCATGTCTCCACCATATCCTTTCTTCCAGGAGTGCTAGTCTTGCGCGTTTGCAAGAGAACTTCTGTGAAGTTTGGAAAGTAGGAGGCGAGGTACTGGCGGAAGTAAAGTTGTGAGGCGGCATCGTGAGTCGTGTCGGGATATCACAGTCGGTAGTGCGCTTGCCCGCGGAAGGCAAAGGTCCCAGGTTCGAGTCCCGGTTCCGGCACACAATTTTAATCTGCCAGGAAGTTTCATATCAGCACACACTCCGCTGCAGAGTGAAAGTTTCATTCTCAAATTAACACTATTTGGAATATTATCGAAAGGGAAACAGGGTAACCAAAAGCACAGGAAGACTGTATTACCATAAATCTGAATGACATGTGTACTAAAAATAAGTCAGAAATGCTAAATATTTTCAATAATCATTTTCTAAATGTTTTGGAGCAAAAAAGGATCTGGATGTTCCTTAGAAGAGATCAGGCTACTAATAGTAGGGGCCATACCTACACAGTTTGGTACAATTGTAATTCCACCAACCCTCCCCTTGAAATAAGTAAAATAATAAACTCACTGAAAAGTGAAAGCTCTTAAAGAATTGATGGCATTTCCAGCAGAGTACTTAAAGCTTTTTCCCCCACAGTTAAGAAGGATTCTCAGTCACTTATGTAATAGCTCTATGAAGCAAGATGTTTTCCCTGATAGACTGAAATATGCCATTGTCAAACCACTTCATAAAAAAGGGATTTTATCAGATGTTAACAGCTACCGCCCAATCTCTCTTATGACAGCTTTAGCGATAATTTTTGAGAACGTAATGTATTCAAGAGTAGCCTCCCATATTTTTTAAAACAAAGTACTAACCAAATGTCAGTTTGGTTTTCAGAAAGACTTTTCAACAGAAAAGTCTATATATTATGCCTTCGTCAATAAAATATTAAATGCTCTGAATAACCGGACATCGCCCATTGGTAATTTTTGTGATCTTCCAAATGCCTTTGATTGTGTAAATCATGGAATTCTTCTAGATAAGCTTAATGATTATGGTTTGACTGAGACGGCGAACAAAAGGTTTAATCCATACTTAACTGGAAGAATGCGGAAAGTTGAAATAAGTGGTTCATGCAATGTCAAAACATCAGCCGATTCCTCAAACTGGGGGGACTATCAAGGATGGGGTGCCACAGGGTTCGGTCTTAGGTCCTTTACTATTCTTCATATGCATATATGACCTGCCAGTCTACATTGATGAAGCTGCAAAGTTAGTTCTTTCTGCTGATGTTTACACATGTAGTAATCATATCCAAAATAAAACATGAATTAAGTGATGTAATCGTAAATAATGTTTTTAGCAAATTTATTTAGTGGTTCTCTGCAAACGGAATCTTATTAAATTTTGATAAAACACAGTACATACAGTTCTCCACAGTAAATGGCACAACTCCAGTAATAAATATAGACATTGAACGGAAGTCTATAACTAAGGCAGAATTTTATAAATTTTTAGATGTGTGCATTGTGAGAGATTAAACTGGAAGCAACACATAGACGGTCTGCTGAGACGTTTGAGTTCAGCTACGTATGCTGTTAGGGTTATTGCAAATTTTGGCGATAAGAATCTCAGTAAATTAGCTTACTATGCCTATTTTCATTCACTGCTTTCGTATGGCATCATATTCTGGCGTAATTTATTGAGCCATTGAGTAAAAAAGTATTCATTGCACAAAAGCGTGTAATCAGAGTAATTGTTGGAGCCCACCTACGATCATCCTGGAAACATCTGTTTAAGGATTTAGGTATTCTTACAGTAACTTCAGAGTATATATAATCACTTATGAAATTTGTTGTTAATGATTCAACCCAGTTCAAACGTAATAGCAGTGTGCTCAGCTATATCTCCTGTAGGGCTAAATCTGAGTTTGGCACAGAAAGGGTAAATTATGCTTCCACAAAAGTCTTTGGTCACCTACCAAGCAGTCTCAGAAGCCTGACTGATAGCCAACTAGCATTTAGAAATAAATTAAAAGACTTTCTGAATGACAACTCCTTCTACTCATGTAATATTTTGTGCAATGTAATGTCTTATACATACCTTTCATTAACCTGACACGTTCCACGTCATTGCGAAGTGTCGTATTCATGATCCTTGGAACAAATAATACCCATCGCAGTAAATATGACCGCCTATTTCTGAATTATCTGTTGTACAATTGTATAATTTTGCAGGTATATATTCGTTTGTGTAAGTACTGCATGTCTGTAAAATTTGTTCCGAATACCGTTGGTAGTAAAGAAGTAGTAGATTAAAACCTGATACATGATGGGACGCTTTTCCATGAACGTTACTGTTTATGTCGTCATGTCTCATTCACTACGTATTTTAATGTAATACAAATTCGAAAGTACATTTAGCAGCATGGGTGTATGATGTCTGTAAAATATCCTGTAAGTACAATTCGTAGTTATATAAATTGTAAAGTCATACCGAATGTCGTAGTTTTATTCCTTGAACATCATTTTGATGTGGTAGTCAGCGATAAAAACTATAATAATTGTTTGAAATTATGTTTAAAGTTTGTTGCAAGTCGCCAAGTACTCTCATTCTCATGTAGTGTATGAATAAAGTCTCGTCGCATGATGTAGTTTATTACGACTCCCATTGTTTATGATGTTATATCTCTTGTACCATGTGTCATATGAGCTTCTTACACCTACAGCAATTGTTAAGGAACATGATTACCAAATCTGGTTGAAATAGATGCAGTGGTTTAAGAGGAAATGTGCAGCATTGCCGCTTCTCATTGTTTACGACGTCATATCTTGTGCAATATATGCTGTACGTGATTCTCACATTTACGGCGACCGTCCTGATGGATTTAAGCTTACGTGTCCAAAATTTTATTAAGACTGGAACAAAACTGTAAATTTGTATGCAATACGTACATACAAACAAATAGACGCACGGGCACTCTACTTCATACATTAAAATAATATTAAAAGTCGACCACTGTACGAAACAAAAGCCTTTGCCTTATCACTAAAATTCGTAAATAAGGTCCGTGTGAACGACTGGTAACTCCCCGCTAAAAAGCCTTGTTCCCTGGCCCAAACTGAGAACTGACTCTTTTCAAATTACTTCAATAACAGGACGTTAATACTACAGTGGTCAATATACATAGCAGCTTACACGTTATTATACACAGACATTAATAAGCAAAGCACCAGAATTAAAGTTATGTTAGAAAGGTGGCTAAGAAAACATTTTTGGCGCAACGGAATTTAGACATTAAAAAATTATTGCATGTGAACTTGTTCTCATCACTTGTGAAGAACAATATTAAATAAAAGAGGGGAAGTGCTCTAAAGCTACAATTTATAGGCAACTTACGGATTATGCTGAACGTAAACTTGTTTATTCAGATAGAAAAGAAGCAAAATCAAATAAAAATGCATGTCTTACATGCATTAATGCGGACGGTGCCCAGCCTAAATTATACGTGATTAAACGCTACTGGTGGGAAGGATTGACAAACAGCACTCATTCGCTCACACACACGCAATGCCACAGCGAAACTCACCAAAATGAGCGTGCTAAGACGAGGCGTAAGCAGGCGCCGCTATCGAAGGCGAAATTCAGCAAGTCGGAGGTAGCACAAAACACAACATACGAAAACACTTTGAAGCTGGCTCTGGTCTGTCGTGCCTATTTTGAGATGGTGCGCGTGTACAGCCAAGTTAAGTCGCTAACGGCGACATACGGCTACGTTACATGAATGAACTCCACTGAAGGTGAAGTGTTTGAAAATCGGATTCATTATACAAACTCACGGTGGATTCATAAATTGCAGTCTGTCAGCAATCGATCTAGGAACTGGTTTTATATGAGAAGTGGCGTTAACTCAGGCGACTAGTTGCGAACCCCGGAAGTCGGAACTCGGACCCACGTGGTTCCGAAAACCGATAAAATTGAATAAATTCTGATTCCGAAACATAAAGAAAACTAACTACAGCATGCAAACCATAGAAATGCTTAGAATTATATAAGGAAGCGAATGAAATACAGTTACACGCGATAGGGGGCGATTGCAGAGACGGATGAGGTCCGGTCTCAGAAAAACTACAAAAGTGAAATAATTACAAAGTCGAAAAAAATTAAGAATTACAGCATGCAACCCATAGAAATGTTTAGAATTACATAAGGAAGCTATTGACGGAGGCTGTACAGGGCTCAGAGAAAATTACTGTCAAAGACAGAGTGCGTATTACCAGACGGAGAAAAAACAGCAAAATTAAAATAGGTGGGGAGAGAAAATCGCGAAATATTAGTGGAAATCAGAAGGATACCCGCATAGTTACTTGCCTGATGGGCATGGAACAAACAAGAGTGGAAGCTGAAGGCTTTGTTCTATGAACCAACCAATCGGAACACATAAGACTCATGGAAGGAAACGATGAGAAGATTTTTACATGCACTGTATAAAATGAACATATCACCTATTAGAAATCGGGCCCCACAAAGCTAGAAAGTATTTACACAGAGTTCATACACCGCCTCATGGTCACAAAAGATTTTAACAAACCAAGCCATTATGTATTGGAAATCACTGAACTGAAAAACGAGAACACATTTCCGCACATGATCAGAGAAAACTTAAAAAAAAAAAAAAAAAAAAAAAAAAGTTAAACGTGCTAGTCAATGAACGCTACCATCTCCAGAAACAAGAGCAGAACCAACCTTACCTCACCAGACGACCAGAGGAGAATGATCAGCCGAGTGGCCACCGGGGCGCGGGTAAAGGAGTGGAGCCGGAAAATCCACGAAAACAGCGGTGGTGAGGACGGACAGCGATACTCGCGGTGGAGGGAGAGGCTCCCTAACTTCACTGTAATCAAGAGTTGTTGAAACTTCTTTGGTAACCTCAGCAACTATCGAATATGAGCCAGAGAGAACGATGCAAAGTGACCTATCACTCCCCACATTCAAACAGCCATAGATTCTCGCAAAAACTTAAAAGTACAACTGCACATTCTCACAGGGACAGTGGCGTAGCGGAGAAGCCGTACTTATACCACATTAATTAATATATAGATAAATAATTAACATAACAAAATAAGAATAATTTAGCAATATTAACTAATATGAAATAAAAACGCTATTCGTCACAGTTTGAAAAGAGGGGGGTTCAAGTTTTAACAAAATGATAATATAGCGAAATTAAATAAATTATAACTTTACACAAATGTCCAAAAATATATGGAAGACGACAGATGGTCGTCTTTCAGTATGAAAATCATTTTGGTGCAAAAAAATGATAATAATAATAATAATAATAATAATAATAATAATAATAATAATAATAATAATGTGTCGTAATAAATGGAGTGCTGACCTATGGCAGCAGAATGGCAAAGGCTAATTTCGGAGTGTTGTCCAGTGCGTGCTGCACATCAATTATTGTCCCAACTGTTTTGTACAGTAGCAAGGAGTCTTCACCAGAAGAACTGCGGGCCATCAGCAGCGACACACTCTTTTACCCCGAACGATCTAGATTTCAACCGAGGTAGCTGATAAACGGTCTGGTCATGGTCATGGTGAATATTGTTGCTATCGCCGTTGCACGCGGTTGAAAGCGCCGCTCTCCGAGACGGGTAGGTATGCCTGCCTCGGTTCGAATCCCTCCGATGGATTCACGATGGGCTGTCAGTCGGCCAGCCTGGATGTGTTTTTTTTTAGCGGTTTCCCACATCCCACTAGGTGGATACCTAGCTGGTACTCAAGTGACACCTGTACGCGATTCTATAACATTTAGAAAAACTTTCGCACACTTTAACAAATATAACACTACGAGCAGAGAGCGGGGTTACACGTATCTGCTTCCGGGGGAGCGGGGATAATGCAGTGGTTACAGGAAGCGCCTCCGGCCACCCCTTAAATTAGCCACGCCGAGACAATGGTTAACCACATACAAGCGAGAAAGCATTAAAGAAGGAAAAAGGACGAACAAGATTGAACCTATTGATGGAATCTTTGGGTGATCAGAGAAAAAATTTTCTGATAATATAACAACGGGTGATGTAGAATAAAAAAATGTTAGTACAGAAAAGAGATGATTTTCAAGCGGCATATTTCTATGTATTTTTCATTTCAATAAGATTAACAGCGTACGTAAACGAAAAATATTTCACATTTTCGCGAACACTCGAAAAAGGAAAGATGCACAGAAACTGCGTATAATGTATCTCATGAAAAACATAAAATAATAACATAACAATTTATTGATGTCACAGGTGTTTTATCCTGTAGCGAAATTGAAGTAGATTGCTCCTATGAGTTGATATGGGTAGAGGTTATACCTGACAATAAAATAAATTAATAATTGGTTCTTTTTATCGACCCCCTGACTCAGACGATTCGATTGCAGAAATGTTCAAAGAAAGCTTGGATCAAATTTCAAAACCTTACCCAAAGCATACAATTTTAATTGTTGGCGACATTAATTTACCCTCGATACGTTGGCAAAAATACAAGTTCAAAACTGGAGGCAAACATAAAACATCGTCCGAAGTTGTACCGAACGAATTCTCCGAAAATTATCTGGAGCAATTAGTTCACGAACCCACTAGAATAGTAAATGGTTGTGAAACTATACTTGACCTCTTAGCAACAAATAATCCGGAGCTAATAAAGACGGTCAAAACGATACAGGGATTAGTGAACACAGAGTTGTCGTAGAGAGATTGAATATCGGACTTTCCCAAATCCGCCAAAATTAAAAGAAAATTATATTTATTAAAAAAAGGAGGAATTTGATTAACGCTTTCCTGCGAGAAATTTCCAGTATTTCGAGACTGAGACTGTGAGTGTAGACCATTCAAAAAATTAATATCGACAATCATTGACAGATTAATACCAAACAAATTATCAAAAGTGGCGGCTGACCCGTTGTGGTACACAAAACAGGTTATATCACTGTTACTAAAGCATAAAAAAAGCATGCAAAACTTAAACGCACAAAATATCCCCAAAGCTGGCAATCTTTTACTGAAACTCGAAATTCAATTAGACAGGCTTACAAAAGTTACCACAACGAAACCCTGTTACACAATTTGGTTGACAATCCTAAGAAATGCTGGTCGTATAAAGTATACTAGCGTCAAAACACAAACATTATTTTATTACACCATAGAAATGGTGATAGTACTAATGACAGTTATGCTGAAGCAGAATTGCTTAACACAGATTTCCGAAATTCCTTCACTAGAGAAGACGAAGAAAATACTTCAGAATTCCTATCAATATCAGCTTCCACTATGCATAATTTAGAAGTAAATATCCCTGGAGTATTAAAACAACTTAAATCGTTTGACAAAAGTAAGTCTCCTGGTCCCGTCTGTATACCATTTAGATTCCTTTCAGAGTATGTCGATGCAATAGTCCCATACCTATAATATACGACCGCTCGCTTAGCAAACGTTGCATACCCAAAGTGTGGAAAGTTGCACAGGTAACTCCAAAATTCAAGAAAGGCAATAGGAGTGAGCCGCAAAATTACAGGCCTATTATAATTGAAGTCGGTTTGCAGCATGACTTTAGAACATATACTTTCCATAAATATTATAAAATATCTGGAAGAGAACGACCTATTGTCCCGTAGTCAACACGGATTTAGAAAGTATCGTTCTTGTGAAAAATGATGTGATGAGTGCTATCGATAAGGAATGTCAAATAAATTCTGTATTTCTAAATTTCCGAAAGGCTTTCGACGTTGTACCTCACAAGCGTCTTTTAATCAAATTGCGTGCTACGGGAATATCACCACAGTTGTGCGATTGGGTTCGTGATTTCCTGTCAGACAGATCACAGTATTGTGTAATTGACGGTGAGTCAGAAGTAATATCTGGCGTTCCCAAGGGAAGTGTTATAAGCCCCCCGTTGTTCCTTATTTTTATAAACGATTTGGAAGACGATCTGAGTAGCTATCTTAGACTATTCGCGGATGATGCTGTCATTTATCGGTTAGTAAAGTCACTAGAAGACTTAATGGAACGAACATTTAAGGACAGTTGTGAGTAAGGCGGACAGCCGACTTCGGTTTATTGGGAGAATTTTGGGAAGATGTACTTCAACTGTAAAGGAGACCGCGTATAAAACGCTTGTACGACCACGTCTTCAGCATTGCTTAAGTGTTTGGAACCCCCAGCAGATCAATTTAAAGGGAGACATAGAAGCAGTTCAGAGGCGTGCAGCTACGTTTGTTACTGGTAGGTTCGACCAACGTGCGAGTGTCACGGAAATGCTCCGGGAAACCAATTGGGGATCGTTGGAACAAAGACGACGTTCTTTTCGTGAATTTCTGTTGAAGAAATTTAGAAAGCCGGAATTTGAAGCTGTGTTTTACGATCGTCCTGCCGTCTACTTACATTTCGCATAGTGATCACAAAGACAAGATAAGAGAAATTAGGGCTCGTATGGAGGCAGATAGGCATTCTTATTTTCCTCGTTCTATTTGGTAATGGAATAGGAAAGGAAATGCCCAGTAGTGTACAGTGTATGCTCCGCCACACACCTTATGGTGGATTGCGGAGTATGTATGTAGATGTAGGTCAAAAGCAACTGCAAAATGTTTTAGATAAGATAAGCATATGGTGCAAAAATTGGCAGTTGACCCTTAATAATGGTAAGTGTGAGGTCACCCATAAGACCAATAAAAGAAACCCGTTAAATTTCATTTACACGATAAATCAGTCAAACCTAAAGGCTGTAAATGCAACTAAATACCTATGAGTAACAATTCCAAACAATTTAAATTGGAAAGAACACATAGAAAATATTGCAGGGAAGGCGAATCAAAGACTACGTTTCATTGGCAGGACACAGAAGATGCAACAGTTCTACTAAAGAAACTTCCTATACTACACTTCTGCGTCCTATTTTGGAGTATTGCTGCTCATTGCGGGATGCACACGATTTAAAGAAAATTCAGTGAAGGGGGGCTCATTTTGTATTATCACGATATAGGGGAAAGACCACTCCCATGAACCACAGACATTGCCGAGGTGGGGTGGCTTGCGTGCCTCAACGATACAGATAGCCTTACCGTAGGTGCAACCATAGCGGAGGGGTATCTGTGGAGAGGCCAGACAAACGTGTGGTTCCTGAAGAGGGGCAGCAGCCTTTTCAGTAGTTACAGGGGCAACATTCTGGATGATTGACTGAGCTGGCCTTGTAACATCAGCTAATGTGGCTTTGCCACATAGTTACTGCGAACGGCTGAAAGCAAGGGAAAACTACAGCCGTTATTTTTCCCGAGGACATGCAGCTCTACTGTATGAACATATGATGATGGCATCCTCTTGGGTAAAATATTCCGGAGGTAAAATAGTCCCCCATTCGGATCTCCGGGCGGGGACTACTCAGGAGGATGTGATCATCAGGAAAGACAATACTGGCATTCTACGGGTCGGAGCGTGGAATGTTAGATCCCTTAATCGAGTAGGAAAATTAGAAAATTTAAAAAGGGAAATGGGTAGGTTGAAGTTAGATGTAGTGGGGATTCGTGAAGTTCGGTGGCAGGATGAACAGGATTTCTGGTCAGGTGAGTATACGATTATAAATACAAAATCAATTGGGGGTATCACAGGAGTAGGATTGATAATGAATAAGAAAACAGGAAAGCGGGTAAACTACTATGACCAGCACAGTGATCGCATTATCATTGTCAAGATAGATACGAAGCCAACACCGACAACAGTAGTACAGGTTTATATGCCAACTAGCTCTGCCGATGATGAGGAAATCGAAGAAATATATGAGGAGCTAAAGGGAATTATTCAGACAATTAAGGGAGAGGAAAACTTAATTGTTATGGGCGACTGGAATTCGGTAGTAGGACAAGGAAGGGAAGGTAAGATAGTAGGTGAATATGGTCTGGGCAAAAGGAATGAAAGAGGAAGCCGCCTGGTAGAATTTTGCACAGAACATAATTTAGTTATTACAAACACATGGTTTAAGAATCACAAAAGAAGGTTGTACACGTGGAAGAGACCAGGAGACACCGGGAGATACCAGATAGATTTTATAATGGTAAGACATAGATTTCGGAACCAGGTTCTACAGCGTACGACATACCCAGGGGCAGATATAGACTCTGACCATAACTTGTTGGTTATGAACTGTAGGCTGAAACTGAAGAAACTACAAAAAGGTAGGTAAATAAGGAGATGGGACCTGGATAAATTGAAGGAACCTGAAGTTCTTAAAAATTTCAGAGGGAGCTTTAGGCAACAATTGACAGAAACAGGGGAAAATAAAACAGTAGAGGAGGAATGGGTAAAATTGAGAGATGAAATAGTGAAGGCAGCAGAGGACAAAATAGGTAGGAAGGCAAGACCTGCAAAAAATCCTTGGATATCACAGGAGATATTAAATTTAATCGATGAAAGGAGAAAATATAAAAATGCAGTAAATGAAACAGGCAAAATAGAGTACAGACGCTAAGAAATGAGATTCACAGGAAGTGCAAAATTGCTAAGCAAGAGTGGTTAGAAGGCAAATGCAAGGATATTGAAGAATGTATAAATAGGGGAAAAATAGATACAGCCTACAGGAAAATAAAAGAAACATTTGGGGATAAGAAAAACAGCTCTATGAATATCAAGGACACTGATGGAAAACCAGTTCTCAGCAAAGAAGGGAAAGCTGAAAGGTGGAAAGAGTATATAGAAGGGCTCTATGAAGGAAATGAACTTCGAGACAATATTGTAGGAAGGGAAGAGGATGTAGATGAAGATGAAATAGGAGACACTGTACTGAGAGAAGAATTTGACAGAGCCCTGAAAGACCTAAGTCGAAACAAGGCCCCTGGAGTAGATGATATTCCCTCAGAGCTACTGAAGTCTCTGGGAGAACCAGCCATGACAAAATTGTTTCACCTGGTGTGTAAGATGTATGAGACAGGTGAAGTACCCTCAGACTTTAAGAAAAATGTTATAATCCCCATTCCAAAGAAAGCAGGTGCAGACAGGTGTGAAAACTACAGAAACATCAGTTTAATAAGTCATGGTTGCAAAATATTAACACGAATTATATACAGAAGGATGGAAAAGCTGATAGAAGCGGACTTCGGGGAAGATCATTTTGGGTTGAGGAGAAATGTAGGAACACGGGAGGCAATACTCACTTTACGGCTTATCCTAGAAGATAGATTAAGAAAAGGCAAACCTACATTTCTAGCTTTTGTAGATTTGGAGAAGGCTTTTGACAATGTTGATTGGAATAAACTCTTTCAAGTTCTGAAGCAAGCAGGAGTAAAATATAGGGAGCGTAAGGTTATTTACAACTTGTACAAAAACCAGACAGCGGTTGTCAGAGTTGAAGGGCATGAAAGGGATGCAGTGGCTGGGAAGGGAGTAAGACAGGGTTGTAGCCTTTCTCCAATGTTATTCAATTTGTACATAGAGCAAGCAATAAAGGAAAGCAAGGAGAAATTTGGAGAAGGAATTAAAGTTCAGGGTGAAGAATTAAAAACTTTGCGTTTTGCCGACGACATAGTAATTCTGTCAGAGACAGCAAAGGACCTGGAAGAGCAGTTAAACGGAATGGACAGTGTGTTGAAAGGTGCATATAAGATGAAGATTAACAAGAGTAAAACTAGGGTAATGGAGTGCAGTGTAAGAAAATCAGGCGATGCTGAAGGAATTAGATTGGGTAACGAAGCAATAAAGGAGGTAGATGAATTTTGTTACTTGGGCAGTAAAATAACAAATGATGGTCGCAGTACAGAGGATATAAAATGCAGAATGGCAATGGGTAGAAAAGCGTTCTTGAAAAAGAAATTTGTTAACATCGAATATTGATTTAAGCCTAAGGAAGTCCTTCCTGAAGGCATTTGTATTGAGTGTGGCCTTGTATGGGAGTGAGACATGGACGATAAACAGTGCGGACAGGAAGAGGATTGAGGCTTTTGAAATATGGTGCTACAGAAGAATGCTGAAGATTAGGTGGGTGGATCGCGTAACTAATGAGGAGATACTGAATAGAATTGGGGAGAAAAGAAATTTCTGGTATACCTTGACTAAAAGAAGGGATCGATTGGTAGGACACATTCTTAGACATCAAGGAATTGTGAATTTAGCGTTGGAGGGAAGTGTGTGGGGTAAAAACCGCAGAGGAAGAACAAGAGATGGGTACATTAAGCAGATTCAGACAGATGTAGGTTGCCGTTCTTATGTGGAGATGAAGAGGCTTGCTCAGGATAGGTTATCGTGGAGAGCTGCATCAAACCAGTCTCCGGACTGAAGACCACAACAACAACAACAGGGGAAAGAATGTCACGGAAATGATGCACGAGTTGGGATGGAAATCATTAAACGAAAGGCGTTATTTGTTGCGGCGAGATCTATTTGGGAAATTTCTATCACCAACTTACTCTTCAGAATGCGAACATATATTGTTAGTAGCATCCTAGGGAGACTTGACCATCATAATGAAAAAAGTGAAATCAGATCGAAAACAAAAAGTTTTAGGTGTTCCTTTTTCCCGCGAGATATTAGAGAGTGGAACTATAGACAAATATCTAAAAGTGGTTCGATGAACCCTTTGGCATGCCCTTCATATCCACATAGATGTAGATATATTCGCTATTATTATTGAAGTTAACTAATTAGATAACAAATTATGACAATATGTTGAATAGGTGGTTCTATGAACTGATTTGGTTTCCCATGAGAGCTCACAACTTTTTCCAGTGGAAGAAATTCATCCCGAGACTTGTATTTTTGAACATTTTATGTTTTTAATGGCATTTTATTTCTTTTTGTAGGTAGTCCTTTTTCATCTTGGGAAACGTATTTTCTGTACATCAGCCACGGATTGTCTTAAGATCCATTCTCTGTCTCTTTTGGGTTATCTCAGAGGATTTTATGTATGACCTAACAATATTTTGGAAATCTGGGAAGCTGACTATATTGTTAATATTCAATCCTTTCATGTACACGCACTGCAACCTGTGGTGTATCACTAAAATACATCAATAAATTAGCGTTTTATCGTATTTCACATCGGTTTGTGAGCTTTAAATTACACGGAAGTTGCGGGTAAGGTATATTTTCCTGTATAACGGAAAGCAGTAGTTATTATTTTACATGATATTTATGGGATGATAAGTTTTTATAGAACTGTTAGTAATTAGAAATTAATTATTTTAGTCAATAATAAGAATACTTGTTTTTCAGTGTACACAATTGTGTGGTTCGAAAATGATTACATATAATGGTATAAATCTTGATCCTGGAATCGGTACAATTACAACTTAAGAGAATTACAGCGTAAAAAATTTATTAATTGACAAAAGTTTGAGAGCGTTAATAATTACTACTAAACTAAAAGGATATCTTTAATTTTCATCATTGTGGGCTCCAGCTGATAGTGCTTTTGGACAACAAGCGCATTTTAGCGTTCTTATTTAGTGAACTTGCAGTATAGTGCAAGCTGCATTAGTTCCGTACTACAGACCTACAGTATTGTACGCTTCAAATGAATAACTCCTATATCAACAAGGTCTATTGGCGTAAAACAGCACCTTCATCCTACAGATTGAATCTGTAATTCTCTCTTCTGTGTTCATTTGTGGTACAGAGTTTGAAAGACGACCGTCTGTCGTCTTCCATATATTTTTTTGTATATTTCTGTAAAGTTATAATTTATTTAATGTCGTTAGATTATCATTTTGAAAAAACTTGAACCCTACTCTTTTCAAGGCTTGAGGAATAGCATATTTATTTCATGTGTTAAAATATTAGTTAATATTGGTTTGGTTTTTCTTATTTTGTTATGTTAATAATTTAATATTATATTAATTAATGCGGATAAGTATGTCTTCTCCGCTACGCCACTGTCCCTATGAGAATGTGCAGTTGTTTTACTTTTAAGTGTGTGCAAGAACCTATGGCTGTCTGAATGTGTGGAGTGATAGCTTGCTTTTCATCGTTCTCTCTGGCTCAGAGTTGATAGGTGCTGATACTACCAAAGAGGTTTCCACACCCTTTGGTTGTGAGCTAGTTAGCGAGCCATCTCCAGTGCGAGTGTACTTGCTCACCGTCCCCACCAATGCTGTTTCTTGGATTTTCCGGCTTCCAGTTCCTTGCCGCGCCCCCGTGACCGCTCGGCTGGTCATTTTGGGCTCGTCGTCTGGTGTGGTATGGTTGGTTGTGCTCTTGGTTTTGGAGATGGTAGCGTTTCATTGACTAGCACGTTTAACATGTTTTGGAATATTTTCTCCGATCGTGTGCGGAAATGTTTTCTCGTTTTTCAATTCCTTCAACCTCCTTCAGAATCTTCCTTATGTAATTCTAAACATTTCTATGGATTGCATGCTGTAATTCTTAATGTTAATTTTCCGGCTTTGCAATTATTTCACTTTTACGAGTTTTTGAGACTGGACTTCATCCGTCTCTGTAAGCGCTCCCTATCGCGTGTAGTTGTATTTCATTCGCTTCCTTATATAATTCTAAGCATTTCTGTGGGTTGCATGCTATAGATAATTTTCTTTATTTTTCGGAAATGGAATTTATTAAATTTTTCCGGTTTTCGGATCCACGTGAGTCCGAGTTCCGACTTCCGGGGTTCGCAGTTAATCGCCTGAATTCACGCCACTTCTCATATAAAAACCAGTACCTAGACTAATTTCTAACAGACTGCAACCTGAGAATCCACTTTGATTTGGTTTAATGAATCCGATTTTCGACCACTTCACCTTCAGTGGAATGCTTTCATGTAGCGCAGCCGTGTGTCGCCGTTAGCGTGTTTGCTCGCGGTCCAATTCAGATGTAATTTAACTTGGATATACACTCGCACCATCTCAAAACACGCACGATAGATCAGAGACAGCTTCAAAGTGTTTTGTATATTGTGTTTTGTGCTACCTCCGACTTGCTGAATTTCGCGGCGCCTGCTTCTGCCTCGTCTCAGCACGCTGATTTTGGTGAGTTTTGCTATGGCATTGCGTGTGTGTGAGGGAATGAGTGTTGTTTGTGAATCCCCCCCCCCCCCCCCAGTAGCGTTAAATCATGTTTCATTTAGGCTGGGCACTGTCCGCATTAATTCATGTAACAGATGAATTTTTATTGTATTAACAAAATTGGTTCCCCATTTTGCTTGTTTTCTATCTGAATAAACAAGTTTAAGCATAATCCATAAGTTGTCTATAAACTGTAGTTTTAGAGCACCTTCCCTCTTTTATTTAATATTGTTCTTCACAAGTATTGAGAACAAGCTCAGATGCAAATATTCTTTAGTGGAAATTCCGTTGCGCCATAAATATTTCCTAGCCACCTTTCTAAGATAACTTTAATTGTGGTGGCTTCCTTATTAATGTCTGTGTTATAACGCGTAAGTTGCTATGTATATCGACCACTGTAGTATTAACTTCCTGTTATTGAAGTAATTTGAAACAAGTCAATTCTCAGTGGGGGGTCAGGGAACAAGGCTTTGTAGCAGGGAGTAACCAATAGTTTATACGGACCTTTTTTCTAATTTTAGTGATAAGGCAAGGCTCTTGTTTCGTACAGTGGTCGACTTTTAAGTTTTGAGACAGTTTCACTTGAGTTCAGGAGAAAATTTTCTGCAAGACATTTTCGAATGGTTTCCAATGAAGCGGCAAAATTTTTAATGTTATTCCTCTCCACGTCAGGTCACATTTCTGCAAAAGATACTAACTGGTGCTCAAATTCTACTTCTGTTGTTCCTGTACCCGCTACGTATCTTCCATTCTTTGCGATTTTCGTTAAGCTATTCGCACCATCATCCATTGCACGTCCCATGTGTAACACCAATACTAGCATCAGTGATGAGTTTAATTGTCACGGCGTCTGCAGAAGGCATCAACTAATTTTATGAGAACAGTATCCTTAATTCATGTCTGCATGGTGTCTACTGCAGTATATGAAGACTGGCACATTAACTGGTGATTTTTTAAAAATCACTGTCTACTGCGTGCCTAAATACCTCCCATTGATAAAATATGAATTTTGCAGAACCCGAAATTTGCACGTTCTGATATTATCTACATTGAAGGTGGTCTTTTGAAGAATGTTTGGCACACAATACTTTGTTATTACCTTTCTCCATCCTCATTTATGTGGGTGGCTTTCGTTTCTCTCATTTTAAATGCTTTTTCTATTTTGTACCTTGACTCTTTCCTTGAATTACCATAATCCTATGTTTCGATCCTCTCTCGTCAATGTAATGGCCACAGGGTAAATATCAAATCGCATTTGTAGTTCATTCAAGGAGTGCATTGGGATGTTCTTTTTGTAGTTAGTCCTCTTCCTTTCCTTTACTGGTAACATTTGTAGTACGTCAGCTAGGAATTTTCTTAAAGCCCACGCCTTATACTTTTTTTTTTTTTTTTTTTTTTTTTTTTTTTTTTTTTTTTTCAGAGGCTTTGGTGCATCTAAGTCGATTGTATTATGCGATTGCCGACTGTTAAGCTTTGATATTACTGAAGTTGACTGACATTTATAAGATGTAATCCGCTAAACTAACCTAATATCACCATTTAAAATAATGACAATTTCGTAAAAAATTATACTTTTGACAAGGTAGAATGCAGATGTCATTGGTGCTGGTTTGCAGCAATTTAAGCTAAATCTTTTCACTGAAAAAGTCTATAATCAGTTCTCAGATGCAGAAGTGTTCATGTCTGTCAGTGTACTTCGTTCTAGGACTTTACTAATCTGAGAAACTAATTACAATGGTTTGCTTGTAGGTCAGTATTTTATTATTAACTGTTGCATATCGTGTAAAGTAAGTACACAATCGGAAATTGCCACTTGCTCCAAAATGAATAGCCAAATATTTGTTTGATTCTTCATTAATCGGGTGCTACATGTCATTTCCTACGCCTCCTGACATCGTAGAGAGGTGTAAGCTACGATAAAATGCTTTACCCCACCGGGTATGGAACCGAGGACCTCTTACATGCATCAGCGCTTTACTGCAACACCATTACCATCAAGTTACAATTTAAGTTAGCAAATACTATTCCGCCAAGCGTTCTGTACTTTCGAAAACGCAGTCTTTAAGAATTTTTATCCCGTTACAGGCTACACACAAACTAAATACAAAATTTTAACTTTCTGTATATGCTAGAAGTATCTTAGAATTTTGATGATCGATGAGTGACTTAACGATATTAGACTATCAATATTTCGTAAAATATACGGTACAGAAAAGTATAAATTGTGAATATAGTTAATTATGGTAGATACTGTTGGTCACCGAGAATTCGGCTTTGTAGCTGTATCCATACAGGGGTTGGGAGGGGGTGGGGGTGTTAGAAAATGGCGCGAATGGCTTCGAGAAAAGGACGCTGCGTCTTATGTTCCAGTTGGCGGGGCACTGCCGTACCCCCACACAACCAAGTTCAGATTAGTCACCTGTATTCTTTTCAACAGTTTTAAATATTTCACTTCCAACTATCGAACCTGTACTGCACTTTTTATGTGATTATTCTTGTGTGATTATGTTTAGTTAGATAGTAAGTTTGCCTAGTAAATGACTCTAATTGACTTTTGCTGTAAGCAGTTTGAAGTTATTGTGAAGAAGTTTGAACCCCTTTAACGTCAATGCTACTCCACAGACGGCAATAATTAATTGCAATTTGAAACCATATTCTACTGGAAACTTTTGACGAACTTAATCAATTATCAACAGCCACCACACTTAGTTCGGCTTCTGAGCCAGGTGTCATTAGCATATCATGGCCTCAAGAACATTTCTTCACTGAACACGGTTTCATTCTGGCGTACCTACGTAAGAATATCCTCATGGCCACCCGCGCGCTTCAAGGGTTCGTTTTGTTGGGCGGCGAGGTATGCTGACTCCATGGATAATCCGCCCTGTGGATTATCGATGAGGGCCAATATGCTAGTTAGCCTGTGGTATTTAGGTGATTAACCATATCTCGTTGGTGCCCAAGTCTCGTCTCAGTTACACGATTCGCAAGCGTTTACAAAAATTACGCTCACTTTCACACCCAGACATCTGAAGTACACACATTTCCTCTCGGGAGAGGGAGTGGGAAAGAGGGTGGCGAGAGGAATGGCATCCGAGGTCCGACTAGTCCTTAAATATCAAGCTGAATCCGAAATAGCGTCACCGACCTTGCGAATGCGTTACGAAGACAAAGAGGAAGGTTTAAGTGAAACTAAAAAAATTGAAAAAAATAAATAAAAAGAATATCTGTCCTGTTTATGACAACGGAGAAGTTTCTAACGACGTTACTTCTAGACACACGTGTTCGGTAAGCTCCTGCTCAAATTTCTGTTTTTACATACGAATTCGGCAATAAAAACAAGGTTGTTGCACAAACGTTAGTCATTTAGATCTGTATACTAGTACCACCTAACCTTGGATCAAAAGCCTACAGAGGTCTTTATTAAAATACCGGAAAAAAATTAGTACATCTGGAAAGACGACGTGGATTTTGATCCTTTGAAGCAAGATTCCACATGGAGGATAGTAGACGTACTGCCAATGCTTTCAGGGATGTCTGCCTGCAGATAGCGTAGCGACATAGCTGCCTCTAAGATTTAACAGGGAATGTATGCAGCCCTACGGCTCAGTGTGATATCAAACAAGCGCCATGCCACGGAGACGGACTCGTGCTTCCTGCAGCAAAAGGGCTGAAACCGTGGCTTCTGATTTGTCGGTTGGCCCTACCAGACACTATCCGCACACGATGCACCTACTGCGTCAATTATGTATCGATGCTGATTGCAATGGCCAAGAGAACATTCTCACACCCGAAGACAAGGTTCTGGACCCACGCAGCTCAGATATCTGCCAAAATCGTTGTATTGTTACGGCAGCAGTGGCAGATGGTGTGGCTAAGAGTATATGTGAGCCCGAAAGGATAGAGACGAATTGTTGGCTACGAGTTTCTAGCAGAGGAATTATGGGCACATACACACATCTAGCCCGTCTTCCACACACACCAAGGCTGGTGCCATCAGATGATCAGTTAGTAGCCTTCAGCAATCAAAGCAGATTCTGCGTCCACATGATCATTTGCGCCACGTCGTAGCCCTGGCGAGCGCAGCCTCCAAGAGTGCATTCGACAAAGAAGCAGGCCCGATGGTTTGCGGTGCGATAAGCTACAACTTTGGGGAGGGAACGCTGACCACCAGCGCTAGATACATACAGAATGTTGTAAGACCCATTCTTTTTGCAGTTCTTGCACCAGGCAGGTAATATGCCAACAGTGTACTGATCGCCCACATACTGCACGTGAAACTTAACGTGCTCTGCAACACGTGCAGCATCTTTCCTGGTCAGCGCAAACTTGACTGCGACGAGCACGTCTGGGGAATGACAGAACGGCAGCGGACACGCACGACTCTTGAAGGACTACATGAGCAGATCGAGCATAGTATAATGTACCCCAAGACAGTACTCTGCAAGATCAAATGGATGCCAAAATGTGAGCGTGCATTTCCGTCCATGGAGGCTGCACGACGAGCTAGTATGTATTTATCAGCATGGATTCACTCCTGTTACGTCAGGGTAGCCTGAGGTATTGATCAATGAATATAATCATTTCATGCACTGCATATGAATTGTTTCAAAAATAAATCTTGATCGAGTTAGAAAACTCTGAGACGGTGTAGTAAATTTTATTTTATCATAGGTAAATATTGAAAATATACTCCGCAACACTTAAGGATTACTTAAGCCAGGGGCGCCAGGGGCGCCAGGGGCACGCAGAATTTATTTTTGGGGCAAGGGGTGGGGCAGCAAATCGGAAATCTAATTTTACCTAGTGTGACTTTTTATAATTACTTGTATTTATATAAAATACATTATTTGTATTAATTATATTATTTACCTAAAATATATTATTACCATAATTATATTATTTATATCAAGTATATTTTATGTATCTATATCAATCGCATTGATCACTGAGGCTCTGTCAGACAAATACAAAAGACAATCAAACTCACACAATTTCGGTCACAATCAAGGGCGCATATTTGATTATTTTTCAGATGGAGCGTGGCAAGTCGGAATGCTAATTTTATCTTCTATGATTTTTTTCATTATAATATAAATACACTTTCGACTTAAACTCTTTACATGTCAGACAGGTGGACAACAACTGATTTGTTGCTTTATTCGGCTTAAATGTTCCACAAACGTGTTAGAATTTCAAATGTCTGCAAAACTAATCTCCATATATATAAGGAAGTGTCCCGATTGACTGACTGACTGACTGACTGACTGACTCATCATCGCCCAGCCCAAACCACTGAAGATAGAAACTTGAAATTTATGGTGTTGATCTTACTCTGTAGGCATCATTTAAGAAGCGATTTTTCGATATTCCGTCCGTAAGGGGGTGAAATAGGGGAGTGGTTTTTTGAAAATACGTAGCTATTTAGGCAATTTTGAAGCTAGAACTACAAAATTTCGGATTTTAATTCAGGGTTCGAATATAAAAGACACGAGTTTCGACAGTTTTTGAAATTCGACAAATAAGGGGGTAAAATAGGTGACGCAAAAAATTGATTTTCAAAAATAACTTGCTGTTAACTCAAATTATAAGCTACAACTACGAAACTTCGGATATGTAATCCATGATTTTTAGTATTTTTGGAAATTCAACTAGTAAGAGGGTTAAATAGAGGATCAAAAATTAGTTTTGAAAACACGTTACTATTGATACAATTTTGAAGCTAGAGCTGCAAAAATTGATATTTGTATAGTTGGTTAGACGTTTCGGTATTTTTGGAAATTCGACCATCAAGGGGGTTAAATTGAAGAGGGGATGTTTTCCGAAAATCTGTTGCTATTTAGGCAATTTTGAAGTTAGAACTACAAATTTTCGGATTTGGATTCGGGGTTCGAATTTAAAAGACACGTGTTTCGGCATTTTTGAAATTCTTCCAATAAGGGGGTTAAATAGAGGACGCCAAAAATTGATTTTCCAAAATATGTTGCTGTTCACTCAAATTTCGAGGTATAACTACGAAACTTAGGATGTGGACTCTTGATCAGGATTAAAAATACGTGTTTTGGTATTTTTGGAAATTCAAAAACTAAGGGGGTAAAAGAGGGGATCACATTGTTCTCAACACAATTTAGAAGCTATGGCTACAAAAATTGCTATTTGTATTGTTCGTTAGAATTTTAAAAAATACGTGTTTCGGTATTTTTGGAAATTCAACCATCAAGGGGGTTAAATTGGAGAGGGGATGTTTTTCGAAAATCTTTCGCTAATAAGGCAATTTTGAAGCTACAACCACAAAAATTGGTATATGTTTTCTTGGTCAGAATTAAAAAGACACGTGTTTCGGTATTTTCAGAAAATTAATCAATTAGGGGGTGAAATAGGGGATGAAACATTTTTTGAAAATACGTTGCTACTACGCCAATTTTGAACCCAGAAGTACAAAAAATGATATTTGCATACTTGGTTGGAAATTCCGAAGTAGACTCTTGGTCAGGATTTAAAAAATGCGTGTTTCAGTGTGGAAAAATTCAACAACTTAGAGGGTCAAACAGAGGATCAAAATTCTTTTTGAAAATACGTTACTATTGGGACGATTTTTAGGCTAGAGCTAGGGAAATTAATATTTGGCCTGTTGGACAATTGAAAAAGAAAGTATTTAGGCATTTTTGGAATTTCACACATCAAGGAAATAGGGGATGAATAGTTATTTGAAAAAAGTTGCTATTTTGGAGCTACAACTACATAAATTGGTGTATGGATTCTTGGCTACAATTTAAAAAAAAAAATTAAAAAGTACGTGATCAAATTACATATCGTTGTGCATACGTATTTTACAGATTTCCTTTCAAATACGACATGCGTCCATTAAACATGTGGGTAGACTTTTGCAAAATTAGGTTTAAGAAAACACGCCTGTGTTAGAATGCAATTTTGCGTCAAAAATTTCAATCGGTCAAGAACTTTCAGAACTTTGATATTTAGAACAATAAAATGGAAAAAGTATATCTTCGTAAACTCTATCTCTTATCTCAAACGACTGAATTCAAACTTTTTACAAGATGTTCCTTTGAAATATGCCTAAGGTTTTAGATCCTTTCTTAATACGTTTGCAGAACCTGTTGCGAATTGATATATCTTCATAAATATGTTGTAGCTTACGTTATTGAGACAGCGATATTTGCCGCTTTTTACACTTAATTCATGGTGATTCATGTCTCCTAACGATTTACTATCGCTTGTAAAGATAAGTATCATAAGAATTTCTTCAATTAAGCAGAAATGTTATTACAATCATTCGGTAAAACTTTTATCAGCTGTAGCGACGAACTGTATTTAACGTGAAGGGGCGTGGCAATGTTGGCAGAGTTCGCTGTGCGTACAGGGATTAAGTTGCGGGAGTCCTGTATTTATTTATGAGCAAGTCAAGTGAAGTGAGACAGCCGTGTTCCGCCGAAAGAATATGACACATTAAATGTATGTTGCAAATGAGCGCTGTTTCAAATGGTTAGTATTCTTTAATTAAATCATGGGACCCTGTAGGTGGAAGCGTCAATGTAAATTGATCAGTTTCTATTTTTACGACAGAGACATCCTTGACAAAATTCGCAGATGATGAATTAGTGTCTTTAAATTAAATCATGGGGTTCAAATTTAAAAGACACGTCTTTCGGTATTTTTGGAAATTCGTCCAATACGGGGGTGAAATACGAGATGCAAAAATTGATTTTCAAATGTATGGTGCTGTTAACTCAAATTTCAAGCTATAACTACGAAACTTAAGGTATGGATTCTTCATCAGGATTAAAAAGAAACAACTGGTGCAGACCAACGAGCCTACGTATGCGAAGCAGCGGGGGTTCAGCTAGTCGCTGTATATAAAAGGAAGTGTCCCGACTGACTGACTGGTAGCTGACTCGCCAGCGTGAGGAGAGGAGCGTCGCGCCGCTGCTGCAAGTTCGGCGGTAACTTCGCATAAGATTCTTACGACGATGGCAGGGCCAGCTACAAGACCTAGCCGACGGGGACGGTCGAAGAGCTGTTTCCTCGCAGCGGTAATTCAGCTGCTAGCGGCTGAGGCCTTGGCTTTGGCCGGTGGCAGCGGACAGGCGAAGTTTAAGAAGAAGCGGAAACCTATACAGTCCTTCCGCTGCCAGAAGTTGGGACATCTTGCCACCGACTGCAAGAGCGCATTCGCGTGTCTACGGTGCGCGGGGGCGCACGACACGCGCGAGTGCACACAGGCGCGGGATGCCGCGAAGAGGTGCACTAATTGTGGCGGCCCCCACGCCGCCAACTTCCGGGGCTGCGAGTATAATCGCAGCTGGAAGACCAGCCGTACGACGGGACGCGCCTCCGAGGGTGCTCCACGGACGATGGCGACGCCAGTCGCAAAATGCGGCTGCCTCACTCCCTCTCCTTACCGGTAGTGGGATGAAACGAGGTGCGGCGGACACGGACACGGCTCTGCTAGCCTCCAAACTGCCATGGCAGAGGAGAGGGCGCAGTACCGCGCCGACCTCGTGGCTGCGCACCGCAAGATCGACATGCTCAAACAGGAGCTGCAGAACGTACAGGCTGCAATGGCTGCCATCACCTCTTCCCCGGGGTTGATCGGCAGGGCGGTTGCAGCCACGCGGGCGCCTCCCTGGCGCCTATGGAGGTGGATGCGCCTTCACCTGGGAGGGAGAAAACGACGGCCGCGGCTGCTGCTCCGGAAGAAGAATCGGAGGTGGAGGAGGAGGAGGAAGACGAGGCTCTGACGATGCCTGAAAAGCACAGCGTCGCCCGGGTCTTCTCCAAGATTGTCTCGTCTATCGAGGATAAATCCTATCCCCACTTCCACAATCCTTATCCCTTCCTCCCCCGCCACCTAAGACCACCACCACCGCATTTCAGGTCCGCCCTCGGGGAGTATGTTCAAAGGCCCATTTGGACAATCATCGGACGTCATGGGTTCCGAGCCATAAATGACCATCCGGTTTTTACAACAGACCAGTGGCACCAACTTTCCACGTTAGCCAGAGAATATTTAAAGGACCAAAACGTCGACCCCGATGCGGCTCGGGGATTCACCCTCGGCTCTTCCTCCAGAGAAGAACCGGCGCAACATCGGCCGAAAAATAAATAAAAAAATAAGCAAATTAAGACACCATCCGGGGGGTCTTACGAGCCTCTGTGGCTCTCAAAAGTCTGCCCCGAACGTTTATATAAATAAATAAAGGTATTGTGCACCCCCCTACCTTGTTAACCTTGAGGTGAAGATCGCCTAACAGCGATGGTACCTCTTTTACCTAGTTCCACCTAAAAAATAAATAAATAATAATAATAATAATAATAATAATAATAATAATAATAATAATAATAATAATTGACTGACTGACTGACTCATCATCGCACAGCCCAAACCACTGAAGACAGAAACTTGAAATTTATAGAAGGTGTTGATCTTACTCCGTAGGCGTCATTTAAGAAGCGATTTTTCGCTAGGGGATGAAAGTTTTTTGAAACTACGTTGCTATTAAGGCAATTTAGAAACTAGAACAACAAAATTTCGGAGTTTAATTCAGGGTTTGGATTTAAAAGACACGTATTTCGGCACTTTTTGAAACTCAACCAATAAGAGGGTAAAATAGGGGACGCAAAAGATTGATTTTCAAAAATATGTTGCTGTTAACTCAAATTTTAAGCTTCAACTACGAAACTTCGGATATGGAATCTTGATCAGGATTTAAAAAAAAAAAAAAAAAAAAAAAAAAAAAAAAAAAAAAAAAAAAAAAAAAAAAAAAACACTAGTTGCAGTATTTTTGGAAACTCAGCAAGTAAGAGGGTAAAAAAAATTCATTTTTAAAAAAACGTTGCTATTCAGGCAATTTTGAAGCTAGAGCTGCAAAAATTGATGTTTGTATTGTTGGTTAGAATTTAAGAAATATCTATTTCGTTATTTTTGGAAATACAACCATAAAGAAGGTTAAATTGGAGAGGGGTTGTTTTTCGAAAATCGGTTGCTATTTAGGCAATTTTGAAGTTATAACTACAAATTTTCGGATTTGGATTCGGGGTTCGAATTTAAAAGAAACGTGTTTCGGTATTTTTGAAAATTCGACCATTAAGGGGATCAAATAAGAGATGAAAATTGATTTTCAAAAATATGTTGATGTTAACTCAAATTTCAAGCTATAACTACGAAATTAGGATATGGTCAGGATTAAAAACACACGAGTTTCTGTATTTTTGGAAATTCAACAAGTAAGGGGGTAAAATAGTGGATCAAAAATTCTTTCAGAAATCATGTTTCTACTAAGATAATTTTCAAGATAGAGCTGCAAAAATTGATATTTGTATTGTTGGTTAAAATTTTAAAAAATATGTATTTCGGAAATTCAACTATAAAGCGGGTGAAATTGGAAAGGGGATGTTTTTCGAAAATCTGTTGCTATTTAGGCAATTTTAAAGTTGTTGTTGTTATTATGGCCTTCAGTCCGGAGGCTGGTTTGATGCAGCTCTCCACCATACTCTATCCTGAACAAGTCTTTTCAGCTCCTCATGAGAACGGCAACCCACATCCACTTGAATCTGCTTACTATACGCGTCTCTTGGCCTCCCTCTGCGATTTTTACCCCACACACTTCCCTCCAATGCTAAATTTACGATTCCTCGATGTCTAAGAATGTGTCCTACCAAGCGATCCCCTCTTTAGTCAGGGTATGCCAAAAATTCCTTTTCTCACCAACTCTGTTCAGTACCTCTTCATTAGTTATGCGATCTTCAGCATTCTTCTGTAGCACCACATTTCAAAGGCCTCTATTCTCTTCCTGTCCGCACTGCTTATCGTCCATGTTTCACTCCTTTACAAGGCAACACTCCACACAAATGCCTTCAGAAAAGACTTCCTTACACTTCAGTTAATATTTGATGTTAGCAAATTTCTCTTTTTCAAAAATGGATTTCTCCCCATTGCCAATCTGCATTTTATATCCTCTGTACTGCGACCATCGCATGTTATTTTACTACCCAAGTAACAAAACTCATCTACCACCTTCATTGTTTCGTTACCTAATCTAATCCCTTCAGCATCGTCTGATTTTCTTAGACCGCATTCCATTATTTTTGTTTTGCTCTTGTTAATGTTCATTTTATACGCTCTCTTCAACACACTGTCCATTACATTCAACTGCTCTTCCAGGTCCTTTGCTGTCTCTGACAGAATTACAATGTCATCAGCAAAACGCAATGTTTTTATTTCTTCACCCTGAACTTTAATCCCTATTCCAAATTTTTCCTTGGTTTCCTTCACCGCCTGCTCGATGTACAAATTGAATAACATCGGAGAAAGGCTACAACCCTGTCTTACTCCCTTCCCAACTGATGCTTCCCTTTCATGCCCTTCGAGTCTAATAACTGCGGTCTGGCATTTGTACAAGTTATAAATAACTCTCCTTTCCCTATATTTTACCCCTGCTGACTTCAGAATTTGGAAGAGTGTATTCCAGTCAACATTGTCAAATACTTTCTCCAAATCTATAAAAGCTAAAAATGTAGGTTTGCCTTTCCTTAATCTATCTTCTAAGATAAGACGTAAAGTGAGTATTGTCTCCCGGGTTCCTATGTTCCTCCTGAATCCAAACTGATCTTCCCCGATGTCAGCTTCTACCAGCTTTTCCATTCTCCTGTAGATAATTCGTGTTAAAATTTTGCAATCATGACTTATCAAACTGGTGGTTCTGTAATTTTCACACCTGTCTGCGCCTGATTTCTTTGGAATGGGAATTATTACATTTTTCTTAAAGTCTGAGGGTATTTCGCTTGTCTCAAACATCCTACACACCAGTTCAAATAGTCATGTCATGGCTTGCTCTCCCAGAGACTTTAGTAAAATGTTCAAATGTTTGTAAAATCTATGGGACTTAACTTCGGGGTCATCAGTCCCTAAACTTACAAACTACTTATGAACTACTTACAACTAAGGACAGCACAAATATCCATGCCCGAGGGGGGATTCGAACCCCCGACCGTAGTGGCCGTGCGGATCGTGACTGGAGCGCCTCAATCCCCTCGGCCACCGCGGCCGGCAGACTTTAGTAGCTCCTACTCCTGGGGCCTTGTTCCGACCTAGGTCTTTCAAGGCTCTGTCAGATTCATCTCTCAGTATAGTATCTCCTATTGCATCCTGATCTACTTCCACTTCCCTTCCTACAACATCGTCTCTAAGTTCATTTCCTTTGTAGAGTTGCTCTATGTACTCTTTCCACCTTTCAGCTTTCCCTTCTTTGCTGAGAACTGGTTTCCCATCTGAGTTCTTGGTATTTGTAGAGTTGTTTTTCTTGTCCCCAAATGTCTCTTTTATATTCCTGTAGGCGGTATCTACTTTTCCCCTTCTTATACATTCTTCTACAGATTTGCATTTGGCTTCTAGCCACTCCTGCTTAGCCATTTTGCAGTTCCTGTTAATTTTATTTCTTAGTCTGTCAGTCTCATTTTTTAGTCGTCTGTACTCCATTTTGCCTGTTTCATTTACTGCATTTTTATATTTTCTCCTTTCATCAATTAAATTTAGTATTTCCTGTGATATCCAAGGATTTTTTTTGTAGGTCTTGTCTTTCTACCTATTTTGTCCTTTGCTGCCTTCACTATTTCATCTGTCAATGCTACCCATTCCTCTTCTACTGTTTTATTTCCCCCTGTTTCTGTCAATTGTTGCCTAAATCTACATTTGAAATTCTCCAGAACTTCACTTTCCTTCAATTTATCTAAGTCCCATCTCCCTATTTTCCTACCTTTCTGCAGTTTTTTCAGTTTCAGCCTGCAGTTCATGACTAACAAGTTATGGTCAGACTACAAATTTTCGGATTTGTATTCGGGATTCGAATTTAAATGACACGCGTTTCGGTATTTTTGAAAATTCGATCAATAAGGGAGTGAAATACAGGATGCAAAAATTGATTTTCAAAAATATGTTCCTGTTAACTCAAATTTCAAGTTATAGCTACGAAACTTAGGATATGGACTCTTGATCAGGATTGAAAAGACACGAATTTTGGTATTTTTGGAAATCCAACAAGTCAGGGGCTAAAGCAAGGGATCACAAACTCTTTTCGAAAACACATTTTGGTGCTAGAGCTGCCGAAATTGGTATTTGTATTGTTGGTTAGAATTTAAGAAATACGTGCTTCGGTATTTTTGGAAATTCAACCCTGAAGGTGGTTAAATTTCGGGGATGTTTTTTCGAAAATCTTTGGCTATTAAGGTATTTTTGATGCTACATCCACGTAAATTGGTTTATGTTTTCTTGGTCAGAAATAAAAAGACACGTGTTTCGGTATTTTCAGAAAATTAATCATTTATGGGCTGAAATAGGGGATGAAATATTTTTTTGAAAATACGTTGCTACTAAGCCAATTTTGAATCCAGAATTACAAAAAATGATATTTGCGAACTTGGTTGGAATTTAAAAGACACATGTTGGGGTATTTTTATAAATTAAACTATTAAGGGCTGCCATAGGGGGTTACAAGTAGTAAAATCAAATGTTCATACGTTTGTAAATTTTAAGAGACTTAACTACAGGGTCATAAGTTCATAAGGCTTACAAACTAATGAAACTAACTTAAACTAACTTATCGTAGGACAACACAAGGCCCTTGCCCGAGGCGCGAATCGAACCAACGACGGCCGGCCGCGGTGGCCGAGGAGACTAAGGCGCTCCAGTCACGGTCTGCACGGCCACTACGGTCGGGGGTTCGAATCCCCCTCGGGCATGGATATTTGTGCCGTCCAAGTTCGAAAGTAGTTCATAAGTAGTTCGTAAGTTTAGGGACTGATGACACCGTAGTTAAGTCCCATAGACTATACAAACATTTGAACATTTTGAACCAACGACGGCTAACAGCAGCGCGCACCTCAGCATGGCGCCTCAATACGCACGGCCATTCTACCGCGGCTACGAGTAGTTTCACAACATTTCATTATGATAGTACTTAAGCGACATCTATGAAAACTTATATTAAGAGGGAGAAAGAACTGGTGCAGGCCTACCAGCCTACGCTTGTGAAGTTAGTTAAGCTAGTAGTTAAATATATATTTAAAGTTCAGGAACAGTCTTACTGGAGTGTCAGTTGAAAAACAAACACAGAAAGAATTGAACACACTAACAAAAAGTTTAATACTTCCTTTTGTAATAAATATGGCAAAAACAAGATATAACTGCAAAATGTAATGCGACAAATCACAGCACTTTATTGTCAAAGACTATAAAACAGCCTTGGTGGAGTAGCTGAGCGGTCTAAGGCACCTCGCTGCGGAGCGCGCGGTTGCTCGCCGTCGGAGGTTCGAGTTCTCCCCGGGGCATGGGTGTGTGTGTTTCTCCTTAGGTTAGTTTACCTTAGTTTAAGTAGTTTGTAAGCTATGGACTGATGACCACACAGTTTGGTCCGACAGATTTACAAACATTTGAACATTTTTGACTATAAAACAACTGGTCAGAGATATTATGGAAAGAAGGTATGACGATACATACGTAATTTTGCTCTGTGTATTTACTGCACATTGTCCTTTTCCTATATTCTGGCTTTACCATTAACGAGTGGGGATCAATTGTGCTTTTTTGTTTCTCAATAGTTCGCTTGTGTAATATTTAGCATCAGAATATATGTTTAAAGGTTCATCCTAGTTTTCATTTTATGATAGTTGAAATCATCCTGTGTTATCCGTTCAGATGACTGCTTATTTTCAGGTAGAAATCGCATTATGAATTACCCTTACAATAATCTCTCTCGGTAATCACTGTTACTTTCAGATTGATGTTTAAAGTCTTACTGCTGATTTCTTTCTGACATATCTTGTGAGCTTAATAAACAGTTCCACTTATTCATATAGGTCGGTAAGAAATTTCCTATATTTAATTAATCTCTGGAATATAACTAGTATTTTATTAGACACAAAGCCGCCTCAAGTTTTCACCACCCTAAAACTTTACAAGATTCCAATTTTCCCATTATAAGTTATTTCTTATCATTGTAAAATAAGCCACAGTTTTAATATTTCAGTCTCTCGTCAGTGGATTCACGGACGTAAAATAATAAAATAAATAATATAATAAAAAAAAAACCTGCAGATTGAAATAACTCGAGACCCTTCAAATGATTCTTCTCTTTTATTTTATTCTGTTACAAATGTTACATAGTTTACACAGAAAAGACAATCGTCGCCGGTCGCAGTGGCCGAACGGTCTGCGGCATGTCAGTCACGGTTTGCATGGCCGCTGCGGTCGGGGGTTCGAATCCTCCCTCGGGCATGGATGTTTGTGCTATCTTTAGTATAAGCTAGTTCATAAGTAGTTTGTAAGTTTAGGGACTGATCACCCCGTAGTTAAGTCTCTTAAGCTCTACAAACATTTGAACATTTGAACAAGTCGTCGACGGGACCGAGCGAAAATATCCATTATGTCGTGTGGCTTCACATCAGTATGTCACTTAATAGACAAGTGAACCAGACTATTCAGCCTCTCTTCCTTCATCGTCGAACGCAAGTTTTCAGACGACGCAAGCAGCTAAAACTTCGCTCACAATTGAATGTTGACACAGGAAGGACAGCACATATTTGAAGAAGTGTTCGAATGTTTGGCAGGAATGATTACAGACATGCCTCTAGTGTTTCGACTGCGTACTTCGGCTTGTCACTCTGCTCAACATTTTCCCATTTCTTCTTCCACCTCTCGAATACACCTCTTTCAACACTTTCTGGACTTCGGAGGTCATTACTGTAGGTGCGAATAGTGGTCAGTATTTCTGAAAAGTTCACATTTTTAATGAATATTGCAACTTCAGACACTCATTCTGATGTGTGGAAAAATGTCCTAACAGTTCACTGTGCAACATCTCAATGTACGGAATGTAAAGGTTAATGCTGAAGTATTCCTCAGGTGTTTCATAAGGGTCAGAATCGGGCACTTATGACCAATGCAGTTGTGCACCATAAAACCACAAGAAAAAGAAATACGAGAGCCATATCCCCACACACCACAAATACTCCCTCCACTCGCCAATAAACAGCCACAGAGTGTCGCTATTGCCACCCAGTACCACTCCGGATTGGAACAATTAAATTACATCCTTTGTCAGGGCTTTGATTATCTGTCATCATGCGCTGAAATGAGACATCCTTACCCCTCCTAAAGTGGTGTTCTGTCGCCCACCAATCTCCGCAACATCATAGTCCATCCCTTGTCACTGCCAGGGATCATATCCCTGTGAAAGACCCCGCTGTGAAACCTTCCCACTACACCCAACCAACACTTATTACACTCCGCACTTCTGCCACAGGCTTACCCTAATCCATCAGAGGTCGGATCACCTGTGAAAACAGCCATGTGATTTACCAACTTTAATGCAATCAATGCATGACAACAGACCAGCTGTCCATCAGTATGAATAGCCACCGTCAAACTGTGGCAAAAAGCAAGACAGACCACCCTGTGGCATAGTATGCGGCTGAAGACAACACACTTCATTTCAATGTCTGCTTTACAAATGAGACTATCTGGATCCTGCCCTCCACCAACAGCTCTACTGAAATGTGCAGATTGGAGCTGTACCTTCAACACATCCTACAGTCTCACAACACCCTGGTCTCAAACTAAGATAACTTATCCGTAAAAACCTTCCCCCCCCCCTTTCCCTGCTTACTATCCTGTATCTCTCCACTTCATCCAACTGCGTGTTGCCCCTTATTTTATTTATATTTCTCTAATATTTCAATATCCCCTTAATAAATTACTTTATTTTTTATTATTTTTTTGATTTATATCCCCCTTCCCTCCCAACACATACCTCTACACCTTCGTTTTTCCTTCGTCCACCCTTTCCCTTTACTTCAGTTCATGCTGCATTTCACATTCGCACCTTTACAATCCATCATGTAATGTAGAATGTTCCATCCCCACCCTTACCTGGTATCCTTTCCATTCAATTCCTCTTTGCTCTCTTCCTCACTCATTTTCAAGATGCTTGTTGGACTGGAGCAGCCAGAAATAGTGGTTGTGTGTGCATAATTATGTCTGAGTGATTGTGTGAATGGATGTGCTTCTTTTTCTGATAAAGGCCATGGCCAAAAGTTTAAGTTGTGTGAATGCCGTCAGTGGCTAAACATATTGTCATATAATTAGGAGGCTTTTACTACATTTTCTAACTTTATGTTGATCACTACATGTACTATGCTTATCACAAGAAATTTATTACCTAGATTT
The DNA here is from genome assembly GCA_026315105.1 of Locusta migratoria. Lineage (NCBI taxonomy): Eukaryota > Metazoa > Arthropoda > Insecta > Orthoptera > Acrididae > Locusta > Locusta migratoria. The sequence goes on from CM048747.1 coordinate 500,140,364, forward strand.
TGTTGTTGTAGAAAGGACCCAGAGTAATGGTTCCATTAAGAAAAAAAAATGTTTGCCTAGAAGATATGAAGACAGATGCAACAACAGGTATATAACAATATTTTGGAAAATCGAGTTGGTATATCTCAACTTTTAAGATAAACTTTTGATTATGTTATTATTATTAACTTGATTAGCCACCTTGGACCACTTTAGTCATTCACTTTTTCTTTGAAGGTTGCAGTGTTCGGTTCTTGCGTTCCTCCCAGAACCTCTTTATTCTCTCCGATAGTGTTTGTCTGAATTCTCCACAGGCCTTCTGTGTGTCATTTCTGCTGGACATTTATGATTCTTAAGAAGGGTGTTGATCTTCTCTTTGTCTTTAGCATCAGCAATTTTGAGGCCAACCGCTTCGAGATCCTATTGAATTTCTTTGAGCCAATGTCCTCCTGTCTTTTTTCGGAGACTTCTCATCACTAGTTGTCGTAAAATTCTGTTTTCTGACAGTCTTAAGGCGTGAAAGAAATAAGAAATTCTTTTCTTCTTCATTGTGCTGGTGACTGGATCAATCTCCCTATAGACAGTTTCATTGGGAAGGACTCTCCAGACTCCTTCAACCTGGTGTTTCTTATTTATACACATTCTGATAATTCTTCTTTCAGTTTTGAGGAGCTGATCAGTTCTTCTCTCATTTTTAATCTGAAACAGCGTTTCACAAGCATAAGTGGCTTACGGTTTTGAAGTGTTTGATCTTTGTTGAGAGGCATTTCTTATTATATGTTAATCAGGTTACAAACTGTGCCTTTTTCATTTTGTTAGTTCTTTTTATCCATGTTGCTTTCTCATTTAAGTTGTGCGTAATGATGTGTGCAAGATATTTAAATTTTTGGACTATGTTAAGTTTTTGATCATTTATGACGACTTTACCTATACAAAGACGTTTCATGGGCATGATCCTCGTTCTCGAAGGATATTTGTAGTCCTATTTTCAGAGCGATTTTTTGGTGATGTGGGCTTGAACTTCTTCCATGTCGAGGGCTAAGAGAGCTAAATCATCTGCAAACGCCAGGCAGTTTGTTCTTATTGAGGGCCTTGCTCCGGTTTTTATTCTAGGCGGGTTTTCCTTTTGCCAAAGCTTCATAATGTAATCCAGGGCCACGTTAAAGAGCAGTTGGGATAATCCATCACCTTCTCTAAAGCCAGTTTTTATTGTGAAAGTTTTCAACATTTCTCCCTTGAACTTTACCTTCGAACTTATGTTGGTTGGAGTTATTTAAATGACTTTTACTAGTTTTGGTGAAGGCCGTATGATCTGAGAATTTTTAGAAGTGTGAGTCTATGAATACAATCATCCGCCTTCTTGAAATGTATGAATGAAATAAATAGCTGTTTAATTGGTATTTGTAATATTCCATTAATAGTTTCAAGCTGAGAATCTGATCTGGGCAGCTTCTGTATGGGCGAAACCCTCCTTGATATTCACAAAGTTGTTGTTCCAGAGTGTTTTTGTTCCTATTGTAAGCTATGCGGGAGAAAATTTTGTATGTGCAGTTCAGAAGTGTTATTCCACTGTACGGGTTGCTTTTATCTCCTTTTTTAAATAATGGATGGATTATTCCTGACGTCCAGTGCACTGGAATTTTCTCCGTAACCCAAATTTCGACTAGGGTTCGGCGGAAATTTATGATTGCAGGATTCCCTGCATTTCTCCAGATTTCCGCAAAGTAGATCTTGTCCACATGCATTGTAATTGCAAATTCTACCTCATTGTTGGTCGGAGGATCTATTAGATCTGGGGTGGTTAAAATAAGTGTGTCAGTGTTTATATGGAACGTTTACAGTGGGTCATCACAATTCAAAAGTTTATTGAATGTCTCTGCAAGGATCTCTGCATTTTCTTTATTACTGTGAGCCAGTTTTCCTAATTTATCTGTTAGCATTTATTTTGGGGATTCAAATTTTTTAAGGTATCTGCCGAAAGTTTTGTAATAATCTCGTGACTCTTTTTTCTTGAGATTCTCTTTTACCTTTTCTAGAGTATTTTTAAGATGTTTATGTTTTGTCTGTCTGATGATTTTATGGGCCAACTTTCTTTATTGAATGAGTTCTAAGTTTGATTATTCTGACCTTTGGGTATTATGATTTAGCCAAGCTTGGTATGTTCTTTCTACTGCCTGATCGCATTCATCATTTCACCATTCATGTTTCTTTCTGGGATTTCTTGGAGCAAATTCTTCTGCTATTGATTTTAGTTTTGTGCTCACTTCTTCTAGGGTTTTAGTGTTGATAGATCCTTCCTCGGTTTTCCTATAGTACTCCTTATTTTGTATTAAGGTGGTAGGGTCAAATTTTCTCCTAGTTTTATTTGGATGTCTTTCGTTTACAATTGGAGTTAATTTTATTTTGATCTTCAGCACATAGTGTTCTGATCCTGTGTCTTCCCCTCTTAGCCGCGGCGCAGTGGCCAAGCGCATTGAGGCGCTATGCTTCGATGCGCGAGGCCATTCCTCGTCGGTGGCTCGAATCCCCCCTCGGGCATGGATGTTTGTGTCGTCTTTAGTGTAAGGTAGTTCGTAAGTAGTTTATAACTTTAGGGACTGATGACCCCGCTAAAGCTTAACAAACATTTGAACATTTCCTCTCTTAGGACTTTGACATTCTAGATTTTCCGGTGGTAAAATTTATCTATTCACCCTTTCTGAAGTTCGGGTGTTTACAGGTTTTTAATTTTTGGGGTTTCCTTTTCAAACATGTTGATTTTGAGATAATTTCAACCAATCTTTGACCATTTTTGATGTTTCGCTTATGCGCTGGCCATTTCCCAATGATATCTCGGTATCTTTCTTCTTGCCTCAGTTGCGCATTGAAATCGCCAATAAGAATTTTGATGTTTGATGGAGAGATGTTGATTAAGGTTTGATCCAAAAGCTCCCAGAATTTTTGTGTTTCTTCTCTGTCCTTTAAGGCGTTATTTTTTTAATTAGTGGAAACATGTGCGTTGATAATTGTGTAGGTCTTATTTGCAGATTTCAAAGTTACAGTTGAGATTTAAATTCTATGACTGAGCCAATTATTTTGAGATCTGTTAGAAATCTATTACCGAATTGTGGGCAATTTTTCATGACTAGTTTTCCAGGGATTCCTTTGTAAAGTCGGTATCCTTGTGATTTTAAAGCGTCTTGATCACTGTTTCTAATTTCTTGAAGGGCCACAATTAGAATTTTATGCTTCTTCATGATGTCAGTGACTATCTTTAATTTTCCAGTTTGGTGTAGGGAGTTAACATTGTGTGTTGCAACGAATGAGATTTGCTTAGGTCTAGGTGCCTTAAGGTTTTGTGTTTATGCTGTCTGTTACGCCTAGATATTTGAACGACGCGACTGGCTCACTACTAGTGTTGTATGCAAACATTGCGGAATTATTTTTCGTACTTATGTGCATCACGTTGCATTTATCTACATTAAGAGCTAGCTGCCATTCTTCACACTAACTAGAAATTTTGTCTAAGTCATCTTGTATCCTATAACATACACTTAACGATATCTCCCTCCTGTACACCACTGCATCATCAGCAGGCAGCCGAAAATTACAAGTTATTCTGTCCGTCTGATCATTTATATGCATAGAAAATAATAGTGGTCCTATCACACTCCCCTGGGGGACGCCTGACGATACGCTCGTTTCCGATGAACACTCGTCGTCGAGAACAATAACTTAAGAAGTTCTATTACTTAAGAAGTCTTCCCCCAAATCAGGGAACCTATTCCATATGTTCGTGCCTTAGTTAGCAGTATGCAGTGGGCACCGTGTCAAATGCCTTTTTGAAATCGAGAAAAACACAATCTGCCTGTTGCCCTTCTTCCATGGCTCGGAAGATGTCATGTGAGAAAAGGGCAAACTGAGTTTCACACGATGTTTGCTAAATCCGTGCTGATTCGTAGCAGGAAACTTTTCCGTCTCAATGACATTTACTATATTCGAGCTGAGAATGTCCTACAAAATTATACAGGAAAACTGATGTCAACGATATTGGCCTGTAATTATTTTGGTCAGTTCTTTTACCTTTTGTTATAAACAGGAGTCATCTGCGTTTTTTTCCCATTCACTTGCGCTGAATTAAAGATTCGCGATAAATGCAAGCTAAGTAAGGGGCCAATGCCGCTGAATACTCGGTAAAACCAAACTGGTATTCCATCCACGCCAGGAGACTTTTTTGTATTCAGCTCTCTTAACTGTTTCTCTACACCGGAAATACCTATTACTATTCCGCCATTTGGAAGTTAGTGCGGGGATCAAATGATGGTACGCTTGCATGGTGAATGATTTCTTAAGTGTTAAATTTAGAACTTCCGCTTTCCGTTTGCTTTTCTCTATTAATGTCCCGAAATGTTCAACGAGTGACTGGATAGTGACTATTTAACTGCTTGTAGATTTTCCATAGGATCGGAATTTTTTCGGGGTCTGAGAAAGATCTTTTGCTAAAGTATGGCTGTGATAATCATTGTATGCTTCGCGCATCTGTCTTTCTATAGACGCACGACTCTCTACTAACTTTTCCCTGTCATGATTTGCGTGTTATTTTTTGAACCGAGAGTGCATAATTATTTGATTATCTTGGAAAAATTGCTACTCACATTATACTCAGAAGTAATATTAAATAATGAAGAAGTATTTTGGTACTAGAAAATTTCAATTTTATACAGTGTAAGCCGAAACATTTGGGCGGGGGGGGGGGGTTCCGGAACCCCCCCCCGCCCTGCGTGCGCCATTGGTCATAACAAAAAAATATGGACCGGCGCGCTAAGAAGTTAGTGCCGCGCGGGCGTGGCCACGTGGTCTGAGGCGTCACGTCATCCATTTGCACGGTAGCTCCGCCTGAGGTTCGAGTCCTTCCTAGGGAATGGAAGTGTGTATTGTCCTTGGCGTAAGGTAGTTTAAGTAGCATATAAATTTAGGGACCGATGGCCTCAGTAATTTGGTCCCTTAAAGGAAAAATTGTGTGTATATATTCAATGCAACACTGCCACGGAAGCTAGTAAGTCAATATATAGTGTTTTAGTTTCGAGGAATTCGTAAGCGCCCATAGTAATGTGACATTAAAGTTGAACAGACTATGAGGCTGGGACAGTAAACAAAGGCGAGGAGTCGGGTCGGCGACCTCGGCGCCGGCCGCTGTGCGCCTAGGGCGGACGAGCCGCGAAAGCAGCGTGGCGCGTGGCGCGGGGCGCGGCGTGACTCAGCCGACAGCCGCTGGCCGCTCCACACCCCGCCCGCGCCGTCTCAAGGCCGCAACTCACTTTCCAGTCCAGCTCTGCTCCATAGATCGACGTGGCTTCCAAAGGCAACGGTCACGTCAAACCCAGGCGCTAGAGCCACACGGCAGCAGATACAGGCTCCTAGGTAGATGCCGAATTTGTTGACTTCAGCAAAGCGTCCCCGAGGGAGGCAAGAGGGAGTGAGTCCACCTCCAGGAATTTGAGTGTACAGACACATTACAGAAATCTGATGCGTTTATAAAAATATATATATTCAGTTGAAATCGTTTGATATACAATGTATTAATTTGTAGACGTAGCACTGTCTACTGTAACGAAAAGTATTGCGACTTTATGAGGGTCAACGACCGTTATATTTGTTTGGTAGTTAGGATAGTCAAAAGTAAGAACGCTTCTCATTAGTTCGATGCTGGTTTCTGCCCCGTCCTGCACTCATGGCAAATGTGAAAATTTGCAGACAATTGCCACAATACAGTACACTCCGTCGTATTCTATACCATTCCTATATGAAGCCCTTACGGAGTATGAAAGCCGCGGTGGAGTAGCCGAGCGGTCTGAGGGCGCCTTGCTGCGGAGTGCGTGGTTGCTCGCAGTCGGTGGTTCGAGTCCTCCCGGGGGTATGGGTGTGGGTGTTGTCCTTAGGTTAGATTACCTTGGTTTAAGTAGTTTGTAAGCTACGGACTGATGACCACGCAGTTTGGTCCGATAGATTTACAAACATTGGAACATTTTTGGAGTATCAAAGAAGGCCAATTTGAACACAGTACGTGTTGGTTTTCGCGTTCCATTGGAGAAAAAAATTAACGTAACCCATTTTGACTGATTTTTTCGTCGCATCTTGATGGAACATCATCATACTTCTGTAACGTAGCCCAATAAATTCATTATCATAATGTAGCGTAAGACTCTGTAAGCAAACGAGTTTTAGAATGAAACTGGCGAGGTACTGGCGGAAGTAAAGTTGTGAGGTCGCATCGTGAATCGTATCGGGATAGCAGAGTCGGTAGGACGCTTCCCCGCGAAAGGCGAAGGTCCCAGGTTCGAGTCCCGCTTCCGGCAAACAATTTTAATCCTCCAGGAAGTTTCAAACAAGTTTTTGTTCAAATGTTTGTAAACCTATTGGGCCAAACTGCTATGGTCGTTAGTCTCTAGACTTACAAACCTTTTAAACTAACACTAAGGACAACACACACACACACACACACACACATACATATTGATGCCCGAGGGAGGACTCGAACCTCCAGCGGGAACGGCCGCCCATTCCATAGAATGACGCCTTAGACCAATCGGATATTCCGCGCAGCCGAGTTTGTCAAGATGACAAAAGTTGCATACATTTTTCTACAGTTGGTATCCTGCTTTTCAAATTCGCATGTTACCTATAAATGACTGACATTTCTGCTCATTATTTTGTTAACAACGAACAGAATTTTTCAGGATATTTCAGATTCATTATGTGTTCCGATAGTTAATATTGAAGGTAAAACATTTTTGTAATATGAACAAAATATATTTATGTGAATACACCTGGTCTTATTTTCTTGCCCTCGTGGATTTGGGGGATGTTATTTCTTCCTGTTAAAATGATGCGGTGGAATCTGTATTCAAACTGATCACAGAATAAGACTCCATACATTGATGAAATGGGTGTACTTTAACTTTTAGAAATGAAATTAATCTACCAACAAAACTACCACATTCAAATCGTTTAACATACAGCACAATTAGTATACTCAAAGTGAAATTTAGTTCTTTTAGCGTCATACGATTTCAATCTCAACGAAGCAGCTTTCGAAGCTTATCCCCTGTCGAAAAACTCTTGATGAAAAAAGTGCGAGCTTGTGGAATATCATAACAGCTGTCTCACTGCATTCAAGAATTCCTGGCGAAAAGAACGCAGCCTATCATCGCCGACGGAGGAAGTCTTAGGACGTGAGAGTGATTTCTGGCATGTCCCAGAATGTTATACATAAAATGCATAGATGATCTCTTTGCTTTTCGCAAATGATGCAGGTATTATATCAAGAAGTCGCAAAATTGGGAAACTGTGGCGAATTGAAGTTACTATATAACCACGCAATAGCAGGACAATCACTGGAAGCAGCTACATTTGTGAAGTACTGGGAGTAGGCACAAGTAGAAGTTTGAAATGGGACGAGCATATGAAATTAATCGGGAATAATTCAGGACTGAGATTCATCGGAACAGTCCTCAGGAATTGCAGTAAGTCAAGTAAGGAATTTAACTGCGGGGTCATTAGTCCCTAAACGTACAAATTACTTATGGACTCCAGTGCCAGCTGTCACCAGTGTCGCGGCGTTAACAGCGCTAAGTATCTGAATTTAATTTGTGTCAAATTTAATTTGCCAGTCTAGTTCATTTTCGTTACTCTGTTTTAAGAGGTTTATTCCCGCGTACTTGCAGATTTCGTTTGTACTACTGTTTTAATAGTTTATTCTATCGTATTTGATAAATACCGTTGTGTTTAGTCTTCGTCTTTGACCGGTGTATTTCAAAACAAGTCAGAGACCGTTACTAAGCTCGTTATCAGTCAGTCCAGTGCCAGCTGTCACCAGTGTCGCGGCGTTAACAGCGCTAAGCTGCCGGACTCAGTTTTGTTGATTCGACAGTATAGTTACCACTGACCACAGTTAAGTCAGCAGCCAGCCGCCTTCATTAGAGTACTAGGCTTTTTTAAAGTTGTTAATTGCTGTTAATTGTATCGATAGGATGGATAGGATGTGTGCCTGCTGTGTGCGGACGGAGGAGGAGTTGGCCGCGGTTCGCGAACAGCTGAGCGTGCTGTTGGCTACGGTCAGCCGTCTTCAGGCTGCTGTCTCGGGGTGCAGCGATGGTGGGGAGTCTGGTGCGTCGAGTGGGACACCTCAGGTGTCTCATGCTACGCTCTCTGTCCCTGCTACCGAGGCACCTTCAGGTGTACCGGACGTCGTCGAGCCGCCTTCTCCGCAAGGGGAGTGGCGGGTTGTACGGCGTTCGCGTCGCTCGAGGCGGAAGGCCAATGTGGAGGCTGGACGTCCGTCCGCGCCCGTTCGTCCTGTGAGTGAAAGTGTGGCCAGTCCTTCAGCAGGGTCCGAGTAGGTGCACGGGGGGAGGGAATTATTAGTTATTGGGAGCTCCAATGTCAGGCGCGTGATGGAGCCCCTTAGGCAGATAGCGTCCAGATCTGGAAGGAATTCCAACGTGCACTCGGTGTGTTTGCCGGGGGGCCTCATCCGAGATGTGGAGGCGGCCTTGCCGGCGGCTATCGAGGGTGCGGGGTGCAGTCGACTGCAAGTCGTGGCTCACGTCGGCACCAATGACGCTTGTCGCTTGGGTTCTGAGGACATCCTCAGGTCCTACGAGCGGCTGGCGGAATTGGTGAAGGCTGCTGCCTTCGCACGCGGGGTGCAAGCAGAGCTGTCGATTTGCAGCATTGTTCCCAGGGTTGATCGGGGTCCTTTGGTTTGGAGCCGAGTGGAGGGTCTGAACCAGAGGCTTCGCCGACTCTGCGACAGTCATGGCTGCAGATTTCTGGATCTGCGTTATCGGGTGGGGAATTGTAGGGTGCCCCTAGATAGATCAGGGGTGCACTACACTAAGGAAGCGGCTACTCGGGTAGCAGAGTACTTGTGGAGTGCACATGGGTTTTTTTAGGCTAGGCGCTAACTCTGATGAGCACTCGCCTGTCAGCATTCAAACAGCGAATTCAGGCCACGTTCGGAACAAAAATTCGAACATAAAAATATTAGCCGCGAACTTACAGAGTATTAGAAACAAAGTTCCCGAATTTGCAGCGCTGCATGGAAGTTATTGCGCTCAAATAGTTTTAGGCACCGAAAGCTGGCTAAATGATGATGTGGCAAGTTCAGAAATATTTAGCGAAGCGTGGAATGTATATCGGAAAGATAGATCTGATACAACTGGAGGAGGAGTGTTCATCGCTGTGAACAAAGATATTGTTTCTACTGAGATCGAGGTTGAAAGTAACTGTGAAGTTATCTGGGCACGCATAACAGGTCTAAAAGAAGTAAAGTTAATAGTTGGGTGTTTTTACCGGACCCCCAGTGCTGCTGTAGCAGTTTTAGAATCATTCAAGGAAAGTCTACACCAGGTAGTGCATAGGTATCCGGGGCATGTAATATTAGTCGGAGGTGACTTCAACCTTAAGAGTATAGATTGGGACCTCGCTAGTTACATTTCAGGCGATACAGACAAGCAGTCTTGCGAGCTACTTTTGGACACATTCTCCGAAAACTGTCTTGAGCAGTTAAACCGGCAACCCACGCGCAGTGGAAATATTCTAGACCTTATAGCCACAAACAGGCCTGACCTTATTAACGATGTCTGTGTAGAGACAGGAATTAGTGATCATGATATCGTCGTAGCGTCGATGGTGACCAAAGTTCATAAACCAGTCAAGAAGGCTAGGAGCGTGTTTTTGTTGGGAAAAGCCGACAAGCAAATGTTACGATCGCACTTAGAAAATGAATGGGCATCGTTTAATTCTGGGACTATGGATGTAGAGGAATTGTGGACTAAGTTTAAGTGCATTGTTAATGAAGGGGTAGAGAAATATGTGCCAGTAAAGACGATTAAGGATGGAAAAGCTCCACCGTGGTATAATAATAATGTTAGAAAGTTGCTGAGAAATCAAAGGCTGTTGCACTCTCGATTCAAAAAAGAACACGCAAATGATGACAGGCAAAAGTTAGTAGAGATTCGTGCGTCTATAAAAAGATCGATGCGTGAAGCATACAATAATTATCACAGCCATACCTTAGCAAAAGATCTTTCCGAGAACCCGAAAAAATTCATGTCCTATGTAAAATCGATAAGCGGGTCAAAGCCCACTGTCCAGTCACTAGTTGATCATTCCGGGGCAATAATAGAAGAAAGCAAACGGAAAGCTGAAGTTCTAAATTTAACCTCTAAGAAATCTTTCACGCAGGAGGACCTCACAAATATACCATCATTTGATCAACGTACTAATTCCGAAATGGGGGACATAGCAATAGGTATTTCCGGTGTAGAGAAGCAGCTGAGAGAGCTAAATACGAAAAAGTCTGCTGGTCCGGATGGAATACCAGTTCGGTTTTACAAAGACTATTCTGCGGCATTGGCCCCCTACTTAGCTTGCATTTATAGCGAATCTTTAATTCAGCGCAAAGTTCCTAGTGATTGGAAAAAAGCGCAGGTGACTCCCGTGTATAAGAAAGGAAAGAGAACTGACCCATACAATTACAGGCCAATATCGTTGACATCGATTTCATGTAGAACATTGGAGCATATTCTCAGTTCGAATATAGTAAATTTCCTTGAAACGAAAAAGCTTCTTTCCATGAATCAGCACGGGTTTAGGAAACATTGTTCATGTGAAACTCAGCTTGCCCTTTTCTCACATGACATCTTGCGAGCCATGGACGAAGGGCAACAGGCGGATTGTGTTTTTCTCGACTTCAAAACGGCGTTCGACACGGTGCCACACTGCAGACTGCTAACGAAGATACGAGCTTATGGAATAGGTTCACAGATTTGTGACTGGCTGGAAGACTTCCTAAGTAATAGAACGCAGTACGTTGTTCTCGACGGCGAGTGTTCATCAGAGACGAGTGTATCGTCAGGCGTGCCCCAGGGGAGTGTGATAGGACCGCTATTATTTTCTATCTATATAAATGATATGATGGACAGAGTAAGTTGTAATTTGCGGCTGTTTGCTGATGATGCTGTGGTATATGGGTGTCGTCTGTAACTGACTGTAATAGCATACAGGTTGACTTCGACAAAATTTCTAGTTGGTGCGAAGAATGGCAGCTAGCTCTCAATGTAGAAAAATGTAAGGTGATGCGCATGAGTAGAAAAAACAATCCTATAATGTTCGAATACAGCATCAGTAGTGAGCTTCTTGATGCTGTCGCGTCGTTCAAATATCTAGGCGTAACATTGCAGAGCGATATGAAATGGAATTGTGAGTAAGGCAGACAGCCGACTTCGGTATTGGGAGAATTTTGGGAAGATGTACTACACCTGTAAAGGAGACCGCGTATAAAACGTTTGTACGACCACGTCTTGAGTATTGGTCAAGTATTTGGGACCCGCAGCAGATCAGTTTAAAGGAAGACAGAGGCGGTTCAGAGGCGAGCAGCTAGATTTGTTACCGGTAGATTCGACCAATGCGCGAGTGTCACGGAAATGCTCCGGCAAGTCAATTGTGGATCGCTGGAGGAAAGACGACGTTCTTTTCGTGAATTTCTGTTAAGTAAATTTAGAGGGCCGGAATTTGAAGCTGAGTGTAGTACGATCTTGCTGCCGCCTACTTACATTTCGCGTAAAGATCACAAAGACAAGATAAGAGAAATTAGGGCTCGTACGGAGGCATATAGGCATTCTTTTTTTCCTCGTTCAATTTGGGAGTGGAATAGGAAAGGAAATGCCTAGTAGTGGTACAGTGTACCCTCCGCCACGCACCTTACGGTGAATTGCGGAGTATGTATGTAGATGTAGATGTAACTTATACTATAGACAACACAAACATCCATTCCCTAGGAAGGATTCGCACCTCCGTCGCGGGAGGTCTGGCAATCCGCAAGGTGGCGCTCCAGACTGCTCGGACCGCTCCGACAACTAAGGAACTAATACGCTTGAGTACTGCTAATCACTGTGGGATCCTTACCCAAGTTCAAATTTTGTGTAACTAAGGGACGAAACTACTTAGGCCATCGGTCCCTAGGCACTACTTCCACTACTTCAGTGAACTTAAATTAAATTATACTAAGGCTGAAACACGCACGCACACACACACACACACACACACACACACACACACACACACACACACACACACACATGTCTGAGGCAGCAATCGAACCTCCTGCGGCAGCAGCCACGTAATACGTGTCTACATCTACATATATACTCCGCAATTTAGCGTAACTTTGCACCACTACTAGGCATTTCCTTCCCTATTCCACTCCCAAATAGAACGAAGGAATAAAGAATGTGTATACGCCTCTGTACGAGCCCTAATTTATCTTGCCTTCGTGACCTTTACGTGGGATGTGAGCAGGCAGCACGGGGCTCATACTGCGCGCCCCTCCTAGCGTGGCGATCCGTATGAGTTGATAGAAAGCATAGAAATGATCCAACAAACAGCAGTAGTCTCTGCTTCAAGATCATTTAATAAGCCCCAAAGCGTCATAGAGATGTTTGAGAAACTCTAGTCGCAGACACTGCAAGAGAGACATGAATTCCGGTATGGGCTTTTGTCAAAGATCCAAGAGCAAACATTTCTTGAGGAATCGACCAGTATGTTGCTCCCTCCTACGTATATTTTGCGAAAAAGTCACAAGGTAAAAATGAAAGATTTTAGAGCCTATATAGAATAATACCGGCAATCTTTTTTTTCAGGAACCATCGGAGTCAGGAATAGAAGGAGGAAGTAACAATGGTTACACGGAGCACCCCCGCTACACACCGTGAGCTGCGTTACAGAGTGTGGGTGCGGATTTAGATATCGACTCCTCTCAGCAACAAATAAACCTGAGCTCATAAAGAGTATAAAAATATAAATATAGCGATCAGTGAACGCAGGGTTGTCGTAGCGACACTAAATATCGAAAGTCCCAAATTCACCACAAATAAACGAAAAGTATTTGTATTCATAAAAGCAGAGGTGACTTCTCTCCATTTCCTCCAGTTTAGAATGTAACTGTTGACCAGCTGTGGTTTGAATTTAAAGAAATAGTATTGACAGCAATTGATATATTTGTACCCAATAAGGTAAGCAAACAGGCCAGAACACGCCAAAATAAGGAAAAAGCATGCCAAATTTAAACGAACGCAAAATCCCTAAGACTGCCGATCTTACAAACAAGCTCGAAATTTGGTAAGCTCTTTAATGCGAGATGGTTAAAATAGTTTCCGCTATCAACTCGATCTAGAAATTTGACAGAAAACTCTAAGAGATTCTAGTTAAATATAAGGTACACTACGGGTAAAACACAAACACTATCTTTACTACACGATAACAAAGGCAATGGTACCGATTACAGTTCTGCTAAAGCAGAGTTACTAAACACAGCGTTCTGTAATTCTTTTACCAAAGCACATGAGATCGATGTTCTAGAACAGCTGCCGACATTAGTAACATTAAAGCTGTAATGTATTTAGCCCTAGGAAACCCATTTGTCTTGGGTAACGAAGTACTCGATATCCGTTACGTCTGTGTATTTAAAAGTAGAAGATCCACTAATGTATAGTTATTTTCTATATGCTTAGGCTATAGGTACTCAGATACGATTGTGTATACCATAATTACTGTAACAATCCTTTATCTGTCAGTAATTTATTTTCATTCAAGTTTGCCGCAAATATAGCCAATAATAGAGAATTAACCAGATTAATTTTCGCAGTATTGAAGGAGTACGAATTTGGAAACGAATTGTCAAGGTGCATACTTATATTATACAGTAATGCAAATAATGCTGTAAAAATGTTTTGCCACAATTTAAACTTTACTGTCTTGACCATTATCTGTCAAATTATTTTCAATTAATTACACTTTACAAAAATCTTGTAATAATAATAATATCATTGTTGTAACATGATGCAATTACTCATATTACCTCCATTTCATGAAGTTTATGTATCCTAATCAGTTTGACATAATCAGTTTCTAACGTAACTATACGGCTGTTTCATTATTTAAAATTTCAATTATGTGAACAAACCAACGTAGCACTTATCATATTTTGCATAATGTCTGGTACATAATTTTATCCAGTCTATAAATAATATTAAAATTGTCTGCTGTTTGTGCTGATTAATATAATGTATATCTTATTTGGGAAGAACGCCTAATTTAATCACAGAAACATAATTCAGGAATGATATTGTACCAACTTTATGCTGGAATTCTCTAGAACCTAGCATTACCTATAAATAAGAATGAGACGCAACGCAGGCAGTTCTTTAGTTTTGCTCAATCTCTGTTACGATGGTAACACCATGATGTAGTGTCTGTTATTTTTTTATATCGATACATTTATGTTTTGGAAGACAATAAATAGAAGTCAAATATGCAGCAGTGTACTTTCATTTACTATGAAAAACCCAGGCTGCCAAATTAAATAGTTTCAGGACAACATTGGATACTACAAAGAACCAATCAACAGAGCTGTTTTGTCTACATCAGCAAAGCAGGTGATGAAATTTAAAACGTTGTAACCATTAGAACTTGTGCTGGGCTGTGGTGGTCCTGTCTAACTGACAGGTCGGATCGTCACAAAGTAGATATCCTCTGTGTAAAGAAGTAACTTAAATAGCTCGAGAAAAATAAGTCTTCCAGTCCTAATTTCATACAGATTACCTTCCTATCAGAGCAGGCCGATGCAATAGCTCAATACTTAACAGTCATATACAACTGCTCGCACAACGAAGGATCTCAAATCAAATGTTCAAATGTTTGTAAAACTTATGGGAGGGGGGATTCGAACCCCCGACCGTAGTGGCCGTGCAGACCGTGACTGGAGCGCCTCAGTCCCCTCGGCCACCGCGGCCGGCACGAAGGATCTGTACCATAAGATCGGGACAGTTCAAACTGATATTAAAGAAACATAATATAAGTAATCCAATGAATTACAGATCTATATCATTGACATCGATCTGCAGCAGGATTTTCAAACATATATTGAACTCAAACATTCTGAATTACCTCGAAGAGAACGAACAGACCCACAGTCAATACAAATTCAGGAGATATTGTCACTCACATGAAATGATGAGCGCTATCGACAAGGGATCTCAGATAGATCCATATTTCTACATTTCCAGAAGGCTTTTGACACTGTATCTCACAAACGGCTCTTAATCAGATTGCGTGCTTATGGTATATCGTCTCAGATAAGTGATTGGATTGGAGATTTCATTTCAAAAAGACACAGTACGTAGGAACTATTGGAAAGGCGGTGACTGACGTCTGGCGTTCTCCAGTATAGTGTTATTGGTGGTCCTCTACTGTTCTATATCTATATAAAAATTGGTTGCTTGCTGATGATGGTCTCATTTAACGTCAAGTAAAGTCATCAGAACATCAAAACCAACGCCAAACTATAAGATATCTGTATGGACAATTAGCAATTCAGCCCAAATAATGAAAAGTACGCAGTCCTCTACATGATTAATAAATGACTCGGGTAAACTTCGTTTATAAGATGGCTGAAACTTCAACTGAGGATCTGGGAGTGACAATTACGATCAAATTAAATTGGAAAGAACACACAGAAAAAGTTGCGAGGAAGACGAACCAAAGACTTCGTTTTATTGGTAGAACACTTAGAAGATAGAAATACTAAATGGGCTGCATACACTAGCTTGTCCGTCTTCTTTTGGTGTATTGCTGCACCGTATGGTATTCCTAAAATGTGGGATTGACGGAGGACATTGAAAGCCTACAAAGAAGGGCAGTACGTTTTGTTTCATCGCGAAACAAGGCAGACAGCGTCACTAAAATGATACAGGACAGAAATTGTCATATTAACAGCGTTTTTCGTTGCGGTGAAATCTACTTACAAAATTCCAGTCGCCTACTTTCTCCTCCAAATGCAAAATATATTGTTGACTCCTACCTACACAGGTAGGATCAACAAAACAAAATTAGAGAGAGGTCAGAGCTCAACAGAGAGGTGTTCTCTCAGTAGTATAGCGTGAATAGACCATCGACGTTAGTGTCATCGATGCCAGGTACCATTACCCCCCCCCCCCCACCCCCCACCGCACCACTCTAGGCCACTTGCCCGACCGCTAATCAAAGGACGCCGCCACCTGTCGTTTCTGGAAGAACAGGACAAACAAAAGCGCACTTAAAGATGACTGCATCGAACATATAATTGCACTTAGTAAGACAATCACGCTGTTAAGGACGAATGAAAAATAACAAGTAACGTTCTCGTAAACAACATGACCGCCTCTGACGACCGAGTGCTCGGCCGAGGTCCAACCTGCCTGTCCCCACGCCATCCACCGCCACCACCCCCGATTAATTGTATTAAATTTGGATATCAATTTAATTGTGACAACCTGTGTTTTTAACGGTAAACAGGGCAGCCGCCAGCACAAGTGGCTACTTGCGTGAGTACAGTCCCTGCCCCCGCCACCGTCCCCACATCCGCCCCACCGACAGTCCTGACGATTGCCGCCCCCGCGTGGCCCGCTCGGGTTCTCAAAACCGCGCCTCTAAAATAATTTTGTTTTTTACGAAAGTTTTTACTTATGCCGTACAGGTTGTGTTACCCTCTCCTACACCAATATTGGAAAAAGGGAGCCAATTATATTATTTAGAACCGTACTTTGGACAGTACAATTACCTGGAATAATAACTGATAACATCGAACATCTACCTCCACGTAACACGAGAGTTTCTTAAACAAATCGTAAACATCTAATCAGTACCGCCCGCATCTGCCGCCCGACCATCCACCACCGCAACTAATTTGCATATTAATAGTGACGTCCTATGTTTCTGCATAAACAAATAAAAACATTACGTTTTCTCGGAAGGCACAACTCGCAATTTTGCAGATAAATATAGACTCAGCACAAAGAAATTCGGTGCAATGCTATGGGTAGATGTACTCTAAGTGTTGTACATTTATCAACAAATTTCAGAAACAATTCTAACCAAACATTTAGGACTACCCAAAATAAAATGTTCCAACTTTCGTAAATCGTTTCTTCCTTAAGATGCCTGTACAAAATAGAAGTATGTCTTCATATAGACAATGCGTGAAACAGCCGAAGAACGTTTTTTAAAAAAATAGCACATGTAATAGTAATGACTGCCACAACCTGTGTATCCATGTTAACAAATACTTTTTCTATGTCCAGATTATTTAAAAACATTTCTAATCAGAATCAAACATTTGGGACTACCCATAAGAAAAGAAATTTTCCTTTTCGGAACTCGCCCGCCAAACTAGATCTATAAGCAAAATAAATGTATACATCTTGCTTCTTACCTATGTTGCATATAAACTGCAGCAACCTGTGTAACACTTTCTGGAAGAACATATAGTTTTCTCAGAATCGGTACACACAGGTAGGTAACGTAATACATCGAACCTTAATTACAAATCGTATGGAACACAATTTTGCAGGTAAATATAGACTCAGCATAAA
Source organism: Locusta migratoria (assembly GCA_026315105.1). NCBI lineage: Eukaryota > Metazoa > Arthropoda > Insecta > Orthoptera > Acrididae > Locusta > Locusta migratoria. Next base: position 500,157,793 of record CM048747.1, read on the forward strand.
GAAATTCGTTGTTTTGGTACATGTGTGTGTACTATAAGTGTTGTGTAACCAGCGAACATACATAGACATTTATTTAAAAACAAATTCCGCTTTAATACTGGCTATAAAGAGATACACTTAATGATTTGCTTATACAGCAGATCATACAGGCGAGTGGCAACAACATGCGATAGATTAGGAGCAGAAAGTACAGCATACCATAAACACATAGCGAAAGACAAAACTAAATGGCTCAACTTTGCACCACCAGATAGTGGTCATGAAAACAGTGATAGCCAATGGGAGACCAGTATTTAGTCACGTGATGAATCCGAGGACTATATAAGCTCTAGACAGTGAGAACGCAATCAGTTCATCATGAAGCATCAGCAGGGATCATCGACATCCAGTTTAGCTCTTCAACTGAAGCAGGCTAAGAATAAGAAACGAGCGAGTAAGTATCTCTCATCGCTTTTTATTCTGATTTTGTGTTGCTGAAAATGTTTCTTTTCTGCTGACCGTTTGTATGTAACAGATATTTGCTCTCTCTCTGCTGCAGCTCATGTGAACGAGCCACAGCCTCCTCACCCTACTCAGGAGCCTAGGTCCGGCGGTTCGGGATATTCGGATGCACAAGTGGCCGCTGCGTTGACCGACAGTGAACTGTTATCGTCACTCATCGATCTAGAAAACGCTCAACACTCGAACAAAGCAGCACATTGAAGGACGATAAGTATCTAGGCTTCCAACATGATCCTACAGGTGCTATGTACTGATACCAGTATATGCCCCGTCGCAGAACATCTCTGTGCTACTGCTGTAGATGAGAAATTGCATACACCCAACATTAATTCAGCCGTACTGCTTTTCTCCGCCACATACAATTCAACTGCAAGCGGCTCAAAATGTTTAAATATTGCGATAGAAGCATCGGTGGATTGTTGCTTGTTGTGGTGGACCTGGAAAATTTTGTGAAGAATGTTAAAGTGCGCTTCACGAAACTGGAATGGGTGGAACTGTGTTGTAAAGAAGATTACATTAAAACTACTAAACACCACCCTGGTCGGGTCATTTACTGCGGTGCTCTAACTCTATCCTCTGTAACAGTGTATAATGAAGTGGCTCTTTGCGTGAAATCTACAGACTATTACATTCACCTACAGCGTTCATCAGTTATAAATTTGTTTGGACTACAGACGGCTCTTTTCCGTACGCTGGAAAGACTGAACAGTTGTCTAGAGTGTTAAAACAGTTGAAACATGTCCACATAACGTGTTCCATTTAATTGATTCCCCATGAACAAATGTTGACGAGATTCAGACTTTTTTTGAGTGTAGCAAGACACTCCACTCGCAATATGCGAGATACCAGGCATGATATATTGATTTAGTTTTATCTGTATGTAAAATTCTAAGTGTCTATATTGTACATGAGGCCCCAAATATCTCCTGCTGTGGCCTCGTCGCTCTACTTAGTGCATGCTCCATAGTCGTACTTATGCTTTTTCGCGAGTTTAATTCCGGGAGTAGTAGCTACACTATGTGTAGTAGTGAGATTTTGCTTAATTTCCTACAGGATTGCTAATTTTATGTCGATTTTTGCTGGAATCTGATTCCGAGGCTCTGATTGTGTTTCGTTAGTATAGTTCTTGCACTTTATAACTTTTAAATCACTTCTTCGCCTGTTTAAATATGTTCAATGTTTTTCGAGTTCTTATCGTAGTTGAATTCTAATATTTTCGGGGATCCTATACTGTTCGTACTTTGTCGACAGAACATAGGGACGATATCAGACTAAGCCTTCAGCTTTTCCATCATTCAGTGCACATGAGTGGTTAATAATTGTATAGCTAATTTGCTAAGGTGTTTCCTAGTGAGTGTAGCGTGATAATTTTCCCCGAAAATTATCCATTGTAACTTCTAATCTGTGTACTTGTTGGCCCACGTGTGCGCCGATTAGCGTGTTCCCTGTCGTGGTTATTACCATTAAATAGAACTTTTTCCTCTGTGTAGAAAGAACCGTTACACGACATATATTGTGTTTTTAATTTTCATGAAATAGAATTATTTCACTTATCTGAATTTTTGTGACTGAACTCTGTATTGTGCTGTAGCAATCTGTAACCTTGCTTATCTAATAGATATCATTCCTCTGATCAGAAAGAATGGTTACACGATATATTTCGCGATCTTATTCTCTTCGAAATTGATTTTGTTAACTTTTGCATATTTTGTGTTCCGACTTAGTAGAGTGCTGTATTGATCTAACAACTTTAACCTTCTATAGTTATCTTCTCCCTGTGCTAAACGAACGCCAGAGCGACCGTTTTTTAGATATTATTTAATGAAATCTTGATTTAATATATAGTTAGAAGTTCTAGGGAAACTTTAACTTCCACCTGTACACCGCACTTTGTGGTCTTAAACCAAGTGCGTTTGTTTCTGATAGTTTATCATGAGCCTAAGCCACTAGCTTGACACGTTATGGAAGCGAAGTACTATTTCATTGTGCGCGAGTGAACCTTCGATCTGCATTCTCCACATTGCTTGGCTGTCGTCTGGTTGTATTGGTGTTGGGTGCTTGGTAAGTACCAGCATGGCTTGGCGTGTGAATCTATGTGTGAATGTGCTGCAATCCCTCCGTTCCCCCCTATTAAACGTAATCGTAATTAACCTGTACTCAACTTTGCAGGTGGGCAATTTTAGGGCCATGTAATTGTGGATATTTTGAATATTTTGTAAGGTTTTTTAATTGTAATAAAAAAAAATGGTCTTCCCTCCTTGTTGTTCTTGTTTTGAACAATAAATTAATTTGTTAAACTATAACCCTCTTGTGCTAATTTAAATTCACACCTCATCATTTATTTTGGATTAATGTGGGGTAATTTTTTCATGTATCTTGTGTCTCTGCTCCCTTCTGGAGGAGAGAATATTTGCGTTTCCGCTGCCAACATTTATTTTTGATTTAGATCCATGACTGCGGATCATTATTTAATTGTGTGCAGTTTCCTCTAAAGATTACAGTAAAGGTAGAACTGTTTGCTTAACTTAAAGAATCAGAGTTTTGCTTAAGGAAACTGTATACTTCCGCCGCTGTTTGAATATCGCCGTAATTAGATTTTGTGAGCAAGCAGTCAATTATTAACTTCACAAACACGGCTAGTTAACAGACAAAAAAAGAACAGCGGGCGAGTTTCACAGTATAGAGAAATTATCCAATATCGTTGTGTGAACTGTGTGCATTTGGACCCTTTAGAACAACATTTTTATACGGTTCCAACCCAAGTTAATTAAACACTCAAAGGACATACATGATAATTTTCTAGCTTACAAAAGACGTTATTTTTTACGCTAATCTCAAGATAAATAATGGAGTTATTGATGATGTTGAACGCTGTACGTTTAACTAATGAATAAATTATGTATATGCAGTGGCGTAGCCTGGACTTCTGGCACCCGGTGCAAGCCCTCATTTTTCCGCCCCCTCCCACCATATTTTCGAAACTGAACAACAACAAAAATTGAAACTTATAAGTACCAATAACGCTTCAGTGTTGATAAAAATAAAATAGGGACGCTATAATTTATTTTCCCTAACTAATTTTTGTTTCTTCTATTTTTTATGTGATGCTCAACAAATGCTATTTGAAGATTATTCATACGACTTATTTGTCTGATGTATCTGCAACAGCAAACAAAACCTTCATAAATTTAAGATAGTATCAACTAAACAGAAGTCTTGCACAGAGAAGTAAACACTTTGTAACATAAAATTTATGATGATAAAGAACAGCCTTGGATGCACAAAACTGATGTTTGATTTATTTATAGATGACGCGTTTCGCCTCTTCTGGACATCATCAGAAGTTGAAAGAGGGGAAAAAAATTACAGACTTGTTTAAAAACAGAACTAAAAACATGTTAAATCTTTCTTAAGCAAGAAATATTAGAAATAGGGAAGGTGCAGACTGATAAAACTGCAGGGCACATGATCACATTCACGTTTTGGCGTGGTGGGATGAAGACTAAACTAATACATACCACTAAAGAGCTTAGTTTTACAAATAAAAACACTTATCTCTGAAGTTGCAGAGCGTCAGATTATTAAATTCAATAAAAAAAGAACATTTACAATAGATGTTGGTTCGCGGTCGTGGCAGGGAGCGCCTCTTGTGTGAGAAAACAAAGCTTCGCGTGGTTAAATTAGGTTTTACCATTTACTTCGTTGCCCCCCCCCCGCCCCGCCCCCTTCCACAATTCTTGAGCATCAGTTACCACATCTGTTGGAAAGTTTCTATTTTATTGAATTTAATAATTTTACGCTCTGCAACCTCAGAGATAAGTAATTTTATTTGTTAAACTATGCTCTTTAGCGGTATTTATGAGTTCAATCTTCATTCCCACCACGCGGAAACGCGAATGTGGTCATGTGGCCTGCAGTTTTACCAGTCTGCACATTCCCTATTTCTAATATTTCTTGCTTAGAAAAGATTTAACATGTTTTAGTTCTGTTTTTCCCTCTTTCAACTTCTGATGATGCCCAGAAGAGGCGAAACGCGTTATGTATAAATAAATGAAACATCAATTTTGTGCAGCCAAGACTGTTTTTTATCGAAATATCTACTACGGTAGCTGTGCCAGTGCCACAAAAATATGGAAGTGGAGTGATTTTACTAAAATTTATGAGCCTGCAGAACTTTCATAGCAATAAGTATTCTGAATAAAGTCAGCTGAATAGTTTCCCATGTATTAGGCGGATGAAAGTTTATTGTCAGTAGGAGTTCAGCGCCCATTACATGAGTCTGCCTGTGGACACACACACACTCCATTTTGTAGGTTTACCAGCTTCGGATCTTTTAGCCCATTTTCAAATCAATTAAATTAACCCGCCCGCAGTGGTCGAGCGGTCTGCGGCGCGCCAGTCATAGTCTCCATGGCCGCTACGGTCGGGTGTTCTAATCCCCCCTTGGGCAAGGATATTTGTGTCGTCTTTAGTATAAGGTAGTTCTTAAGTAGTTTGTAAGTTAAGGGACTGATGACCCCGCAGTTAATCCCTTAAGCTTAACAAACATTTGAACAATTAAATTAAGTTCTACAACACACCCGTTTGCTACATCATTTTTCTGGGTTGACAGTGATCTTCCGCAGGTATCCAGGTGTTACTTTGTAGAGCCAATGGTTTTGTTAGCTTTTCATTAAGAGAAACAGATTTGTTTGTAGCGAGGGCAAAGAGGCGATTAGTTGAGACGAAGTATCCAATATCCTTCTCTACAGAATTAGGGCGAACCTTTACGTATTTTTAGAACCACCAATGAAAACTGAATTAACAGTTCCTTTGGCGATAGTGATGTAGCGAAGATTACGTAACGAAGTAGAGTGCGTCTAGCTTCACCTCGAGCGCAGTGACGAGGACAACTGACGGTCTCGCGGATATGGCGAAAACATGGTAAGGCGCTTCACAACTTCACTACGTCCTAATCCTCGACGTTGAAATAATTTAAATCGAAAGTTTACTCGCAACATGGAATTTCCAGCTCCTGTATTAGGTACAGATGTTATACGAATTCGAGACATACGAAAATTCGTGCCAACTGCGAATCGAACCGGTATTAACTGCTTTTCGTGATCGGTCGCCTTCTTTCTTTCGGTTATACGAGCACGTTTCCAGGACCGACCGAAGTTTGTGTGTACCACAATGATCACATATAAGACAGTCACTACGTTCTGAATTCGTTCGTCTCTAATGTCCTAGGTATCTGTCAAACAGAAAGCAACGAAATCAAATCTACTTGTGCTATTGACATAAAATTAAAGAAAACTTGGTCTCTAAGTATGTAATAACACTGATTATTTGTAATCTCCATTTGCTTTGTAGATACGATTTGTGTCGGCCGCCCAGACACGTCACCGGTATTGCCTAATGCCTGCAATCGGTCACGCTTTGTTCACATCACACACGAGCGATTTAGAAAGCAATTGTAACTATTATTCCAAAAATCTCTGTGTCACCAAATTCTGGCACGGACTGCTACATTTAGGAGCGATTGCACTAATTTCCGTATGTTGACTAATACGTGCAAAATACGGAAATAAATTTGTTTTGGGTTGCTTTTATTCAGAAACTAGGCTACCTCACAAAATATATTAGATTTAAAATTACATCAAATGTGTCATGACCATTTTTTCCAATCTATGTTTGGGAAATAAAATTCTGGAAACTTCTTACTTGTTTTTTAACCAATCTGAGTAAATAACTGATATTACCTCGGTAAAAACTCCATGAAAATATATTCCTTTTACAGATTATTTTGGCCTAAGAATGAATATAAAGGGAATTCATTTCAGCTGGATAACTAATTTAGAAGTAGTAAGTATTTTTCATAGCACAATTAATTAGGAGAACTTAACAAAGTTTGAAAGCAGCATAACAAACTCACGTTGTAATTTCCTGACAAATCTGTAAGTGCCACTGTAGTCTCCTTTACAGAGAGTATACTTGCTATTGCCGAGTGAGCTCGGCTGCTCCCTGCCGCCCCCAAATATGTGCCGCCTGGGGCCATGGCCACCCCGCCCCCCCCCCCCCCCCTCCGCTACGACACTGTGTATGTGTAAATCTCAACATTTGTACGAGTTTTTAGAAAGCACTGACCTAACAACATCCTTCTTCGACATGACACTCGCCAATACAACAACCAACAACTGCAAGCTGATGAGTCACTACGCAAACATCTCCCCCCAAACGGAAAGGATATAACGGTGATACTTTACCTGCCTAATAGCTTTGATTCAACAAACTTACTACAGATTTTCATACCTGTAGAGCAATATAGACCAGTTCTTTACCCAAAATATAGAGAGAGAGACAAAAATTCTTACTTGAAACACAAATCAAGATCCTTTCGCCGGCTGCGGTGGCCGAGCTGTCTGCGGCGTGCCAGTCACGGTCTACACGGCCATTGCGGTCGGGGGTTCGAATCCCCCATCGGGCATGAATGTTTGTGTCCTCTTTAGTGTAAGCTAGTTCATAAGTTTAGGGACTGATGACCCCGTAGTTAAGTCCCATAAGCTCTACAAACATTTGAAGATCCTTTCCTGTGTCAGCTGAGATTTATTTTTTCAATCCACTAAACCGAACTCGTTTTTATTTATTGAATGTATAATTACAAGTTAATGTCTACCTCAAACTAAGACCGAAAACGTCCTGCTGGACAGAGAAGTTAGCTAGATTTACGGACTCACCAGTCAGTTTTCGCAAAACACGATTGAACACAACAAAACATCTGTTCTCTAAGTAATTTGTTATCCAAGACCATATGGATGCGATTGCCACACTTTACAGGGGTGCACTTTGTAAATATAGGCTATTCTCGTTTAAAACACTTAAACAGTATTGTGGAGAGTCAAATCCACGGTCTATCCCATAAGTGTATATTGTAGCCTCCAGCCTGGTAATGCCTTGTTCTCGACCAAGCGAAGAAGTAAAAGTGTCCCGCAAATGCATATCAGGACACTTTATAAAATCGATAAGGTGACTAACCGTAATTTAGACAACAGAACTCGTGATTCGACAAATAAATGTATTACATTTTTTCTTAGTCGCCAATTCGACGTCAACTACATTAAACAATCGATTCCAGCTGCCCTATCAATCTCCACAATCACGTTACTGTTCCAAATAAAGTTTCCTTCCAGGTGAAAGTCATGGGTCATGGGTGTTAAAAAAATTCCTACGAAATCAATGGGATGCCCAAATCCGTAAGATAGAAGTCACCTACAGAAGCTGTCGTTGTAGAGATTGGAGCTCCTCCATTACAACATCTAGTTTAACATCGGTTAGTTCCACTCTATAGGTTATAGCCACAGATTGGCCTATTCCCTCGAGATATTCACCGGTGCTTCCTTACTAGTTTCGCTCCAGCATTCCACGTGATGTCACAAAGCTGCCTCCAGGTAGGAGAAATGGTAACTTCGCCTTCTCTCCATCGCTTACAGTGACGCAGTAGTTTGTAAGTTTAGGGACTGATGACCCCGTAGTTAAGTCCCATAAGCTTAACAAACATTTGAACATTTGAACATGCGTTACATTGGTGTATGGACTGGTGTTTGACTTTACATCGCAATTTAGCGCGTATCCGACAGTTTGAGTGTTTTGGTTTGTGTATAAAATAGGTATCGCTAACTATATTTTCATCGTGCAAGCTATAACGCCTGATGTAGTCAGCCGCGGCGGAGTAGCCAAGCGCATTGAGGCGGTATGCTGCGATGCGCGAGACCGTTCCCCGTCATGTAGATTCACATATAGAGTCTGATGATAAACCGCCAGGCTTTCGCAGAAATATCTTTATTACAAATTACAAATATAAGAAGAACTGATAAGCGCGGGAACTATCACGCAATCAGCACCATCCATCCGAGTTGGCGATGGGACTGACTGCGCCACTCGGTAATTTATATCCACGGAGTGATGGACGGTTTGGGGCGAACAACTGGTAAAGCTAAAAAGCACACCTCAACAGTCAGTAGGCGTAGAGGGCAGTCGTTCAGTAAGTCGGTATTTTGCGGAATATGTGCAGAACGGTGAAGGGGTGGGGAGTAGGGTTCTGCGGCTGGAAGGCTGTCGTCCCGGATGCTGTGAGGGGAGGGGCGGGGGTGCCAAGGCCCGCGCCGCGCCGCGCGGCCAGTGAACGCCCGGCCGCTCACTGCCGCCGCCGCCGCCACATCCGCCTGCTCGCTGCTCGCTGCTCGCTGCTCGCCGCTCTCCAGACACCGCTAAGGCCGCGCCGCACGCCCAACACCGCCGCTCTCCGCCATGAGCCAGCTCCCACAACACAGCTGACCGTACAACTGAGTATTGTACATTCTAGTACCGGAACATTTCATCTATATTTCCAACGTACTTTTATTGCATGGGATGGTACACATACGTGTTGCCCAGGCAGTGATGCATTCCCTATGCCAATCTGACTCTGACGGAAGCGCACGAATTGGCCAGATCTAAGAAGAGAATGTAGCCAATTATTGATATGATGTCTGTTCTTCCGAATATCTCCGAAATAAGAGTCACCGTATCAATAAACTATATACATGTCCGCAACAGGCAATGGACGATTTCTGTGAGGATGCACAAATACGTTCGATCTCTTCTAGAAATGCAATTAGGCAGCCAGTAAGACGAATAGTAGACAGGAAACACTACCGTCCTAGTGTCAGAGCTGTCGTCTCTAATAAGTAAATAAATAAAAAATAAGAAAATAATAAAAAACACTGAACCAAGAACACAATCACAAAGTCTGCAAAGAACGGATCTACTCTACAAAAAAGGAATACATAAAAATAAAAAAGTGATTAAAGCGACCGCTGACCCGAAGCGGGAAGTCAGCAAAAAGTTTTCATCATCGCCATTCAATTTATTTCAACGCCCTGAAACGGTGCAGATGTTTCAATATTTCGAATCCGACCTTGCACGCAAGCAAACCCTTCGTGAAGACAACACCCGCACCTCAAAGTTCTCTTTGTCACATTCGTTTTATCAAAAATATGACAGTTTCTTACAATTAAATATCAACAAATGACACATCAGCTGTAAAAATATTCAGAAGATCCTAACGTTGATAATAATAAAGTTAAATATTGCAAACTTTTAGAATGGCCGTATGATTAACGGCATCTGCTTGTGGAGTCAAAGCACGAGGGTTCGCGTTCAGTAATAAACTATTTTTTGCCATCTTCGCTTTTACTGCAGGTTCTGGATCGAGCAGACACTTTTGTGTTATTACTTACAACAAATGTTTGGTCGTTTTCGCCGAATATATTCCGATACTGAGAGTCAATGACCTTACTTTTTTTTTCATTGTTAGAAACATTTGTTTGAGAAGAGGTGGAGGAGAGCAGCCTTTAAGCATGCGTAAGGTGAGGCGAAGTACGTGAAGCACCACTGTCTCCATAATCTAAGTGGCCACTCAAAATATTCTGACGCTTGTAAATCTGTTGGACCAAACTGATATGGGTATCACTCCATAATCACACAAACAAACTTACACTAAGGACTCCACACCCACTCATACACGAGGGAAGACTCGAACCTCCGGCAGAAACGGGCGCCCAGTACATAGCATGACACCTTACAGCCTGCGGCGATTCCGCGCAACTAGTTGGCCACTCATTTTAACCATTTTCTAGTGAATTGTGCAGTTCTAAGAATTTTAAACAAACATTGTTTTACATAACAACAGTGCAAAATAAACTGTTTCTTGTAAAAGAGGGCGCAAATATACAGTTTCTCTTAGTTTTTCTCTATCACTTATCGAAAAGAGATTACAGGGAGATAATTTAATACAAAACTCTCATTAAACCTTAAGAAACGATGTGTCGCAGTCATTTTGAGAGTTATGCCATTAGTTAGAAAAGATCTAGCATTTCTTTAATAGATACATGACTCAAAAAACCATACATCTATTCTTTGTGAGTACCAGGCACGGGCAATCTTTTCTTGTGCTTAGCAAAGAAAATCTGTCTGTGCTTCAGACGAAATTCTGTGAATAATTCTGAGAAATTTCACAGTAAAGAAAAGCATCTAGATTTTGAATAACATTCTTAAGCTCTTAGCTGAAGCCACCTTTTTACAAAAAAGGAAGAAGGTATAAAAGTTCTCAGTGACTAAAACAAGAAGAGTTCTATCGGACAAAGGACGCCGGACCGGGCTGTGGTGGACTTTGACGCACTTCCGAAGCGAGGCGAATCCATGCCACCGCAAAATGGCGGAAGGACTTTTAAAGAGGGGACGAGTTGACGTTGACCCGGTGAAAGGTTCCGTGGGACGAGTGGCAAGGGGAAAGAGGAAGGGGGAGGGGGCAAGAGAGCAATCATCCGAGCAGTGTTCGCGTGGCTGCTCCTAACTGCAGCCTCTTCCCGATAACGCCCACCAACTTTCCTCGGGCGATTTTGTGCTAAAGGCGGGTCGATCGTCTAAAGATGATGAAGCCTGGAGAGATGTCTAAAGATGAAGAAACCCGGACAGACAGTTAATGTACTTTGGTCGGCGGCAGTGGCGATGTTTCCCATCTGTTCAGTGGGTTACTGAACCTGATACTGAAAAAAAGTATTTTTATCGCATGATGAACTTTCCAGTTATGGAGATAGCACACTTTCGCATCATAGCGTTCCCCCGGTACTGCTGAGATTCAGACTCTCTTCTGAATCTCCTGAGTCAATGTAACTAGTTCCCACGCGTCATCTTGCACATGCGCAAACTCTCCCTGAAGGCAACATCCACGACTCACAGATGGTTTTGGAACAGTGCTTGGATGCTCAGCACGTCCGACGAGGGGCGTATCTACTCTCTATAATAAAAAACAAAAAAGAAAATAAATATCTCATCGATAAACATAGGAACAAAGCAACAAAACACCCGAAGGAAACAAAAAGAATGGTTAAAGGCATCAAGTAGTGGAGTAAGTGAGATGGTTCGCGTCCGGCTAAAGGCTAAATTTTTTCTCCGTAACAGATTATGGAACTAGTAGTGACTTTTGTATTGTTAATTATCGCAGATGTTTAGCCGTTTCACCCAATATGTTGCGATTTCGAGTGTCAATGATGCTTATATTCTTGGTACCACACATATTTCACTATTTGAGAAGAGGTGGTGGAGCAGAAAGCTGAGGTGAGGTGCGGGTGCTGGTTTAGATGTTTCGTGACCAGAAGTGAGCATGCCTCTAAATGCGTTTTCTTGTTGTTATGGTCACAGTCCGCAGACTGGTTTGATGCAGCTCTCCACGATACCCTGTCCTGTGAAAGTCTCTTCATCTCTTCGGCAACCTACATTCTTTTGAATCTGCTTAGTGTATTCGTCTCTCGGTCTCCCTGTACGACTTCCTTCTAAGTTAAAAATTCCTTCATGTCTCAGAATGTGCTCCACCAAACTATCCCTTCTCTTATGATATGCCAGAAATTCATTTTCTCCCCAATTCTGATGAGCACCTCCTCATTACTTACGTGATTACTCATCTAATCTTCATCATTCGTCATCTTTTTGCCTGAACTTCTTATTGTCCACGTTTCATTCCCATATAAAGCTACAGTCCAGACCAGACAAATGCTTTCATAAAGAAATTCCTAAAGTTTAAACTAATATTGGTTGTCAACAAATTTCGCTTCTTCAGAAACGCTTTTCCTCCCATTGTCATTCTGCATTTTATATCTTCTTTAGCCATGGGAAGTTATCTTGCTACCTGAGTAACAAAACTCATCTACTACTTTTATTGTCTCATTACCTAATTTAATTCCTTCAGCATCGCCTTATTTTCTGACATTCCATTCCATTACCTTTGTTTTACTCTTGTTAATGTTCATCTTCTACATTCCTTTCAAGACACTGTCCATTCCGTTTAATTGCTCTTTCAGGTCGTTTGCTGTCTCCGACAGAATTACTATGTCGTCTGCAAACCGAAAGGTTTTTATTCTCTCTCCCTGGTCTTTAATTCCCTCTCCAAATTTCTCCTTGCATTCTTTCACAGCTTGCTGAGTGTATAGATTGAGCAACATTGGGGAAATTGAACAACCCTGTTTTACTCCCTTCCCGTTTTTCTTACAATCGCTTAATAATGTGTTCAATTATTTACTGTGCGTCGCATAGTGTTCTTGTACGTCTTCATCTGTTCTTGGAGTTTATTTTCAAAGATGAATGAACGGCGTCCAGCATGTTTTAGAAACTAATTTCTCAGCTTTAAGCTTGGAAGAGTAAACTCATTTTAGACGGCAGCAGCCAAATGGTCGGTGCACAGATATTCGCTTTCATAGGTTTGTAACGATGGTCAGAGATAGCAAGTGTTGCTCTACAGTTTCGCCAGTTCTTAAAATGTAATCTATATGTATAAAGTTAAAGAGCCTCTTTCATTTCTTCTCTCCTTCCCATCACCGAGTCCTCTCTTTTTTGCCCATCAGTTATTTTGCCACATATGCAGCAGTCTGTGCAAGTACTCTTACGTGCACTGTTGTCGTTTTTACATCCTTGTACTGATATTCTTTGACTATCGTCTTCGTGTTATTCTTTATGCTACTCTTCCTTTAATTTTAATTTTTTTTAAATTTTTATTTATTTATTTATTTTCAGTGTTACAAAATGACACATAATCTTGGGAACATAACATTTCTACAACTATAAATCCTCGCTGATGTTGTGTGGATTGTCTGTTTGAAAGTCATGTCTCTGAGGATGGGCCACAAAGCCGAAAGCCGATTTACACCTAACTACAAGCGAATGTTATTGTGGTGTACCAAGACTGTCTTAATTTTTTTTACTTCGTTTGAAAGAAGTTTTATTTGCCTACATCGTTTTTACATGCCTTAAGACGACTAGTTAGGGCGAAATTGAACCTCCATCTTCAGATGATTTAAGGATCCTGTTACTGCTTTGTATGGCGTACAGTTGTCAAACTTAAAACTGTTAGATGTGACTTCTTTTGGGTTGTTTCACAAGAGTACTTCTGACAAAACAGTAGCAGCACCATTTTATGATCTGACGATGGTGATTCAATTTCGGCGAAACAAGTCATCGGCGAAACTAGTCATCAGAAGGCTTGTAAAACCGATCTAGCCAAATAAATTTCCTTTAAAAAGAAGTGCAGAAACGTAATTCATTGCGATCGCCTCCTAAGTTGAGAATCAGTTAGTCGCCTCAATCCTGTTTATTTCAGTATTTGATACCAAACTGTAAAATGGATGTTATGTTGGAATATCAGTGTGTTTTATATATATATATTACTACTCTGCAAATCACATTTAAGTAATCACATAATAAAGTAAGGGCCCCAAATACCACCTAGCATTATTATTTCCCTGTTTATTATCCTCCTGGTTTGTGAAATCAACCTTGAAACTAAATGAATGTTGCTTTTATAGTTATGCTACTTTGAGTTATATTAAAAAAATTACGAAGTATTGAAATGAAATTATTCGAGAGTGGGTTCCTAATATCGTTTACCCATTTTCTTATTATCTATCACACAGAAAAATTAGGAAAACATATTTAAAAATTCAAGAACACACTTTAGCTTCTGAAAATGTATTTGACCCAGGTATAAACGTAATTGCTGTAAGTAAACAGTTACCTTGCGTCACTGTTCTCATTAAGAACGACTGAAACAATCTCCAACAATCCAGAGGCCTCAATCACTCTTAGGGAGCCTGCAACTGTTGCTGGCTGTGGCAAACACACAAAACCTCATTCGTATTACAGAAACTAACAGATAAGAGTATAACAGCCTGGAAATAAGAATAGGCGATATCAGATGCAGTAGCGAAATTTGGGACACCTGAGAGTGGACGAAATCTTTCATAAATGTAAATTCAGTGCGGTTTTTGAAACCTCCATGTACTAGGAACAAACTTCAGTACAAGTAAGCTAGCAAACAATTTAAGGCCTGCGAATCACAACATTTGTAGAGCGTGGCGCGTTCAGTATATGATGAACTCTCGAGAGGATGAAGTCGCCAACACACGTCATGTCATATATATTTAAGAGAAAGTCGTGTACTCTTTACTCAGCTCTCTTCTAGCCTGACTGCAAAAGTTTGTTTATACATCATGCGAGCGTGTTGAGGTTAAATTTCTTCACTATGCGAATATGAAATTGCCAGTGTTGATACTACAACCTAACAAATTCTCGAAGTAAATTACAGATATGTTGAAATTTTGTACATAAAAGCAGGAAAAGGACGTATGCAATAAAAGAAGCGCTCTATATAAAGACGAACGCTTGAGCCATCAGTGTATCTCTTTTAGCAGCTAGATTTAGTAAAGTTACAGAGCTATGTTGCATGAAATTAAGATACCTTGTGTATTCGAGTTTTCTGGAATTAGTGTAGGCACGACTGCAGCTAGGCCAAACGACGACACACGATACTCGGCAAGAAGGATGGCTTCGTTTCGTTTTCTATTGTGGCCACATCAGAGGACATATGTGGCAGAGCTCAACACGTTGAAGATAACTGCCTGTATGCCACAGGATTCCTTCAAACCATACGATCTTTGTGCATTGTATCCTCGTAATCGTAGCTTCGATTCAGTCAGGTTTGCGATGTAATGCGAACGTGAAATGCATGGAAACCGACTTCGATTTGCTATTGGAGAGATGAGGAACTATGCTAGGATTGGTGTACCTCATGGACTTTGTATTTGGACAGATGAGGAACTATGCTTGGATTGGTGTACGTCATGGACTTTGTGTGTGTGTCCCACTACTTTGCACTGTTTTAGTACACGATGTTTAAGAAGCATTTTATCGTACATTGTACAAATATCACGTGGAGAATGGTGAGTGGGAATCTTTATTCAATTTCAGGATAGTAATTAATGTTTTAACCCATTTGAGTAATTAACATTGCTAATTTGAGTTCATCTGTGGTGTCAGTTCTTTACCAGCAGACCTCAAGCCACTTGGAACATGGCCTTATCCCAGTTTTATCACCACACAAAGTTAACCCACTTTTAAAAATACGTAACCTAATTTCTTCTTCTTTGGTAGTTCAGAAGATAGGAATATCGTTATTTTGTGAGAAAAATGTAATGAGTAACAATTTTAGGGGTCTATTCGTGGCCGGCCGCGGTGGCCGTGGGTACTGAGGCGCTCCAGTCACGGTCTGCACGGCCACTACGGTCGGGGGTTCGAATCCTCTCTCGGGCATGGATATTTGTGCCGTCTTTAGTATAAGCTAGTTCATAAGTAGTTTGTAAGTTTAGGGACTGATGACCCCGTAGTTAAGTCCCATAAGCTTAACAAACATTTGAACATTTGTCTATGCGTGTAACCTATTTACTCGGTTAAATTTCGAGAATGGCTACGAAGGCTATAATCATGAATGTGTACAATTTTATCGTGCAAACAAACGAAGGATTCCTTTGTTAATAAATAATTCTGCTTCCACCTGTTACAGAATCTTGTCAGCCACACGACCTGTTTTGCGATTTCAAATCGCATTATCAGGTGTATACATCTGAAAACTTTAAGGTCTCTAAAATGAGACGGGGAGGAACTCAATATTTGGTCAATTTGCTATAGTATAAGAGGTAATTCTAAAATATTTATGTTTGCCGATGACACCAGCTTGGTACTGAAGGATTTTGTCTGCAATACTGACACAGTTCCAAATAATGCAATTCTAGAAATAAGTAGAAAAGTTGATCACAGCAAGACTCAGTTCTTACATTTTCTAACAAAAACTGACATTTTAATTAAACATAATAGGCATATGATAAGTGAGACTGAACAGATCAAATCACTAGACGTTCTGATAAACAACTGATGTGGAAAGCCCATGTTTAGGATCTTATTCAAAACCTAAATGCTGCCTTATTTACCATTACAACAGCATCTGAAATAAAAGATAATTAAACACATAAGTAGTCTACTTTGATTATGAGATATGATGTTACTTTTTGAGATAATTCTGATTGAAAATGGGTATTTATTAAGCAGAAACGGCCAGTTCGAGCAATATATGGTATAAGCTTTCGAATCTCTTGTAGACCCCACTTCAGTAGCCTGACAATTCTGACACTGATTTTTCAATATATTATTTCTTTAATGTCGTTTGTGTTAATAACATCTGCTTATTCCGAAGAGTTACCAAATTCGAATCAGTTAATACTAGACAGCAATCGAATCTGCGTTTGAAACACACGTTCTTGAACCTGTCCTGCCGCAGTACTCTGCCACAAGAATCCACGAACTTTCTTGTTTAGACTGAAGAGTTTCCTCATGGACAATTGAGGAATTCTTTTTACTTATGCTTAGGCTTGGCATTTGCAAAGGACTGCTATACGTTTCAATTCAGGTATTACTAATCTTTTACGAGGATTGGAGCTTAAATAGTGGCAACACTGATATGGAGACACTATGAAATGGAATCTTCTCTTGTCGCTGATAGAACACATTGTTGTCATGCCTACCTTACCTCCCAGCAAATGGACTCGCCCTTCCCACATCACCGGCGTGCGCGTAATCAAGGGAAACACAATCACTTGTGAGCGAACGGTCGAACGTAACGGTGTCACTATGTTTTCGAAACAGGAAAAACGAAGATGGATGAAGACTGAATGTGCTAGAGGTTGTACAGCACGAAAATGTCATCAAGGTCTTCAACAGGCTTGCGGGGAATCGGTATTGCCTACAGAACATTGACGATTTGCGGGTGCATACGTCGCAAGCTTTAGCTGCTCTGTTGGGTAGCCATGGCGGAGTGACCGAGCGCATTGAGGCGCTACGCTGCGATGCGCGAGGCCGTTCCCCGTCGGGGGTTCGAATCACCCCTCGGGCATGGATGTTTGTGGTGTCTTTAGTATAAGCTAGTTTATAAGTAGTCTGTTAGTTTAGGGACTGATGACCCCGAAGTTAAGTCCCATAAGCATAACAATCATTTGAACATTTTTTTGTTAGGTCGATGGGACTGGGAAGTACTGTACCATCTAGCCATACTCCCCGGACTTAAGTCCTTTTTTACTGATTTGATTCGGAAGATGAAGGAACCACTTCGTGACAATCGTTTCATAACTGTTCCAGAGACTCGACAGGCAGCAGACCACCTTATTCGCACCAGAACAGGCTATGGTAACGTTATACTATGCTTTCCACACCTTTTGTACCGGGTTATACTCAACGCTGGTGACTATTTTTAAGGACAGTAACAAGGGCAAACACGTACTGCTTCTGTATTGGTTGTGAATAAATAATTGCCACTATTTAAGATCCAACCTTCGTATTACAGTTTGATCTACTGACTCATTCCATTACCATGGAGACTTGCCCCTCAGTTTGGTCCTGCGGAAAATGATTAATACAAATGATAAAATAAAAGAAATAGACTGCAGAAAGTATTGAAGAACTGGCTGAAAGACAATTTACGGCAGACTCTCAACCAATCTAATAAATAAAAATTAATGTTTCTTTATTTGTCTTTTTGTTCGTATCTTATGCGAGGCCATACCGTGCATCCGATTGCAATAACACTGTGTCAACTCATTGCTTGTGCACTCGCGCAATGGTTGTAGGAATACTAAAATTAACTTGCGTGGCGGAGGGTGGTTTACAATTAGTTAATTCGTTTCTTACGCCTTCACGCTGAAGTGACTGGACGGGTATGAATGAAATTTGGAACACAGGTAGCTTATACCTTGAATTAACGCATGAGCTACCTTTAAGAAGCCACCGTATTTGTTAACAAGTTTCTTAATCTTCACGCTGAAACGGTTGGACGAATTTGAATGAAATGTGTAATGAAGATAGCTCATACCCCGAATTAATACATAGGCTACCTTGCATAAGCCTCCGTAGGTTCATGGTGGAGGGGGGGGGGGGAGGAGAAGAAGGAAGAGGAGGTAGGTAGTGAGAGGCGGGAGAAGTAAATGTACTAACTGAATACTAGAGTAAATAAATAACCGAGCAACGCCGGGTTTTCAGATAGTTCTCTAATATTGTCAAAAGCTGCGAATCTGCAACATCTGTAAGATCGTAAACTGTAGTAATGGTTTGTGATGTAATCCAGAGCGCTGGCTTCGGGTACTGTGACCCTCTGGAATGTCCGTATCCGTGCCTTCGGGTGTGTGCAGCTTGTGCTGCGTGGCCTGTATACCGAAAATGTGTAACGAACCAAGCAATCTTTACTGGAGATCGAGTAAACAGCCGACTCACGAAACATTGAGACACGCAGCCATTAGCATATTTCTGGATAATAAGCGGGTAGTATTGCTCACAACATTACCACTGACAAGTGCCTGTGATCCCACACAGACATCTTATTAGCGGGTATTCTGTTAAACTGCAACATAGGAGGACGTGAATCAGCTTAAATGCAGTACTTTAGAGACTGCTCCCATCTCTCAACAAGAGAGGTGATTCAGCGCCTTACGGACCTCAGCTGCACTTTATTACAGGAAACGTGGTGGTAGAGGCTTCCTTCTCAGAGTAACTCATTTACACTCCTGCCGTGAGATTCGACGGGTCACATTTCCCATACTTCTAGGACATTGCGGCTTTGGAGGTTGCTGGGGGCGGTACAGAGATCATCAGCTGCTTGGTACAGCATAAGCATACGAAATCTACAGTGTCGGTATTCTTGGAACATACTTTCCGTTATAACAGGAGATCACAGGGTCGTGGATAACGTATTCTTCTGGAGGGGGAGGGGGGTGTTAGTTCTCAAGTTACTTCATGTTACTATGCAACATATCTACAGCTCAACTGTTTAAAACTGGTACTGACGATCTGACCAGCCGGATTGGACATCTCAGGAGAACCTAAGCGATCCTGGCGTGAATGAGCCACGATCTACATCTACATACTTACTCTGCAATGCACCATAAGCTGTGTGGCGGAGGGTACACTGTACCACTTACTAGACATCACTTATGATCCGAAACGTTTTGCGCACTGTCCACTGCGGCGACACTGAAAGCCGCAAAATAACTTGGCGGACACGTGACGCGCTATGGGTTCATGCCCGATGGGTTCGACGCGAATGACGCGCGAAGTGCGTCCTGTGGCATAGCGACACGTGCTGCTTTCATGTGATGTAAAAAGTCATATGTGCTTGACATAACCGCGTCATTATTACTTTAACAACCAACGTTACAGGCGGCAGTAACGTTGGCCGAAACGTTGGTTGTTAAAGTAACAACCATATTACATTATGAAGCGCTGAAACACCCAGAAAACGTTAATGTCGATTGAGTCTAAGCGCACTGCTGCCGCTCCTTCTGCCTGAGGCGAACAAAATACGATCATCGTTTTCAAACAAATGAGACTTGAATCGTCTGACACACCATCTGATTCCAAACCTTACCCCAGTGACATCATTCCATAATCCATTGCACATTAGTCAAAGGCAGGCGGAGAAGTGGAAGTCGCACTCGTAACCCACGACGTAATACATGGCGACGCGCTGCCATCCCTTATTGTGTACCATGTTTCACACTTACTCCACTAGAACCGATCAGGACGCAGCTCTGCAATGCAGTTCGGATGAGGTGTTGACGTTTTCGGGCTGCAGTGGCGAAACATTGCGCCCCATATGAGCACCAACTGTTAAGACAAGGAAGGTTAGGCGGATGTGGAAGACGAGACGAAGTGCATGGCGCTCTAGGCTGCCGAAAGAGCGTGATGAAAGGTTGGAGGAGAAGAAGTCCATGTATTGTTAGCACAGGTGAGGTTGGGACGGATGAGGGTATGTAGGTATGGAAGACAGTGCTGAATTTGAGCCCCCTTGTTGTGACTGTTAATAAATGTCTATTGTGGGCTTTTTTATGGATGTTTAGTAGGTGAGTTTCCCCGGTTAGTGTGAGCTCTTTTAGCATTCTAAATTAGGTGATGGGATGGTTGTGGATTGTGAAGTAGAGTTCACAGGTGGTTTCGCCTGTAAACACTGCCTGGGTTTTAGTGGAATTGGTAGAGAGATACAATTGGACATACTAGGAGATGGAACTTTTAAGTATGATGGACTTCAGGAAGGCGATGTCAGCAACATATTGGAGCAGATATATTGGAGGGCGTTGTTTCGTGGCTGCATCAAGCACACGGGGCTACTGCAGTGGTTGTTGTTTTTATGGTCTTCAGTCCGGAGACTGGTTTGATGCAGTTCTCTACCCTGCTCTATCATGAGCAAGCCTTTTCATCTCCTCATAAGAACGGCAACCCACATCCATTTGAATCTGCTTACTATATGCGTCTCTTGGTCTCCCTCTGCGATTTTTACCCCACACACTTCCCTCCAATGCTAAATTTACGATTCCCCAATGTCTAAGAATGTGTCCTACCAAGCGATCCCTTCTTTTAGTCAAGGTATGCCAAAAATTCCTATTCTCACCAATTCTATTCAGTACCTCTTCATTAGCTATGCGATCTACCCACCTAATCTTCAGCATTCTTCTGTAGCACCACATTTCAAAAGCCTCTATTCTCTTCCTGTCCGCACTGCTTATCGTCCATGTTTCACTCCCGTACAAGGCAACACTCCACACAAATGCCTTCAGAAAAGACTTCCTTACCTTTAAATTAATATTCGATGTTAGCAAATATCTCTTTTTCAAAAATGCTTTTCTTCCCATTGTCATTCTGCATTTTATATCCTCTGTACTGCGACCATCGCATGTTATTTTACTACCCAAGTAACAAAACTCATCTACCACCTTCATTGTTTCGTTGCCTAATCTAATTCCTTCAGCATCGCCTGATTTTCTAAGACCGCATTCCATTATCTTTGTTTTGCTATAGTTAAAGTTCATTTTATACACTCTCTTCAACACACTGTCCATTCCATTCAACTGCTCTTCCAGGTCCTTTGCTGTCTCTGACAGAATTACAATGTCATCAGCAAAACGCAATGATTTTCTTTCTTCACCCTGAACTTTAATCCCTATTCCAAATTTTTCCTTGCTTTCCTTCACCGCGTGCTCGATGTACAAATTGAATAGCATCGGAGAAAGGCTACAACCCCGTCTTACTCCCTTCCCAACTAGTCCAGTCAATTGGTGATCAAAACTGCCTGTTTCGTAACAAAATTCGGAAAGATTTTTTTCTCATCGGTTCTGTTTGTTTTTGGGGGCGCTGAATTCGAATTTCAAGTTTGCTGCCTTGTAGCAAGTCGGCTTCACATCTAAAAACTCAAACTTTTCGCACTTTTTTCAGTTTCTTGCTTATATCTCGAAAACTATGCGTGTCTCGAAATGTACATTCTGAGGAACATTAAAGTAGACAAAATTTCCTAGAAAATACGCTTCTAATGTTTGATTTTCTGACGAGTATCATAGCTGCTAGAACTTAATGAAAAAGAGCAAATTTTTGGCCCTTCTGCGAAAACGTCAAAAACACACACTTGCATGCCCTACAACTGGAGAATTATACATGTTATCAACAAAATCCCTACACCACGTGAAAGTACATTAAATTTCCTGCATGGGACGTTTATAATATTTAAGTTTCTCGTAATGGGGGGAAGCACCAAAAAGAAAATTACGAGCAATGCTTTATGCGCCCTATAGTGTAACGCCCCCTCCCACCTGCCTATCTCTCGCCGGCGCTATATTTTCGATGTGTTGCACTGAAAAGTGATGTTTCGAATGGTTCAAAGAGAAAGTATGTTTGAAAAAAACATTATCAATTTATATTTAGAACATTTTAGTTACACGACACTGAGCAGAAAAGTGAATATGAAATTAGCATGTGTTATGAAATGAGTGAGTGTCGAGCCCAGGATTGGGTTATCAAATGTTGTAACAAAACCTCCTACACCACGTGAAAATACATTTAATGTCCATCAGCCAAGTCAAAGTGGTCGAACCCTGTCCCCACCCCCTAACGGGACGGTCTTTCCATTCCTTTGTTGGCCACACGCCTGCTAATAGGTTCCCCCTCAAGACACTTTCGAGCGTCTAGCAGCCCATCTGGACACAAAATCATTAATGAATCCTGGTATCGAGATATTCAAAGGCTACCAGAGAAAGTAGAAAAGCGTACCATAATTGAAGCAGCTGCTTCCATAATTGTGGAAGACATAAGATCGCAAGTATACAATGTGACTGAATACCCCGCTTTCTAGAGGAAACTGAGGATGTCATTCCTGACACTCTTCGAGTTTTCCTGGACGCTGTGGTGCTGAGCAAACAGCGCTGGGATCTAGAGAAATGTAAGAAAAAATCAGCAGCCATTGCACATTGTATAATTAGTGCTGTGCGACTTGCGTCATTCCTCTCACCTCTTCAGATAGCTTAGCAGCATTTATTTACAAAAAAATATGGTTCTCGCAAACTGATTGATGTCTTGTTTTACATGGGGTTTTGTTCTTCGTACAATGAAGCAACTCGATTTGAAGTGTCGTCAATTATGCGCTCTACCCTTAGTGTTAATCAAAAAGCACGTTGCAGGATGGTTTATGACAACGCCGATTTCAACATTTAAACTCTGGATGGACGAAACACATTTCAGACGATGCAATATGTCACCCCAAAAATGCGGTTACTCCATTTTGCCTGTTTCATTTACTGCATTTTTATATTTTCTTCTTTCATAATTAAATTTAGTATTTCTTCTGTTATCCAAGGATTTTTTGTAGGTCTTGTCTTTCTACCTATTTTGTCCTTTGCTGCCTTCACTATTTCATCTCTCAATGCTACCAATTCCTCTTCTACTGTTTTATTCCCTTCGTTTCTTTTAATTGTTGCCTAAAGCTGAAAATCTTAAGAACTTCAGGTTCCCTAAATTTATCCATCTTATTATTTTCCTACCTTTCTGCAGTTTTTTCAGTTTCAGCCTACAATTCATGACCAATAAGTTATGGTCACATTTCATACCTGCGCCTGGGTATGTCTTACAGTTTAACTTGGTTCCGGAATCTATGTTTTACCATTATAAAAATCTATCTGATACTTCCGGTGTCTCTTGGTCTCTTCCACGTATACAACCTTCTATTGTGATTCTTAAACCAGGTGTTTGTTATGATTAGATAATGTTCCGTGCGCCGCGGTGGAGTTGCCGTGCGGTCTAAAGCGTCTCGTTGCAGAGCGCGCGGTTGCTCGCCTTGGAGGTTCGAGTCCTCCCTGGGGCATGGGTGTGTGTGTTTGTCCTTAGGTTAGTTTATCTAGGTTTAAGTAGTTTGTAAGCTACGGACTGATGACAACGCAGTTTGGTCCGATAGATTTACAAACATTTGAACATGTTCCATGCAAAATTCTACATGGCGACTTTTTCTTTCATTCTTTCTGTCCAGTCCATATTCACCTTCTATTTTTCCTTCTCTTCCTTTTCCTACTACCGAATTCCAATCACAATTAAGTTTTCCTCTTCCTTAATTGTCTGAATAATTTCTTTTAACTCCTCATACATTTCTCCAATGTTCTCGTCATCGGCAGAGCTAGTTGGCATATAAACCTGTACTACTTTTGTCGGTGATGGCTTCGTATCTATCTTGACAATGATAATGCGTTCACTGTGCTGCTCATAGTAGTTTACCCGCATTCCTATTTTCTTATTCATTATTAGTCCTACTCCTGTGATACCCCCAACTGATTTTGTATTTATAATCCTGTACTCACCTGACCAGAAATCCTGTTCATCCTGCCACCGAACTTCACTAATCCCCACTATATCTAACTTCAACTTATCCATTTCCCTTTTTAAATTTTTTACTTTTCCTACCAGATTATGAGATCTAACATTTCACGCTCCGATCGGTAGAATGCCAGTATTGTCTTTCCTCATGACATCCTACTGAGTAGTCCGAATGGGGGACTATTTTACCTCCGAATATTTTACCCGAGTGGATGCCATCATCATATTTTCATACAGTAGAGCTGCATGTCCTCGAGAAAATTAACGGCTGTAGTTTCCCTTTGCTTTCAGCTGTTCGCAGTAACTGTGCGGCAAAGTAATATTAGCTGATGTTACATGGCCAGCTCAGACAATCATCCAGACTGTTGCCCCTATAACTACTGAAAAGGCTGCTGTCCCTCTTCAGGAACCACACATTTGTCTTGCCTCTACACAGACACCCTTCTGCTGTGGGTGCATCTACGGTACGGCTATCTGTATCGTTGAGGCACGCAAGCCACTCCACCTCGGCAATGTCTGTGCTTCATTGGGGTGGACTGCATTTGTAGGACGGAAAATTCGAGTAGGTGTGTTATGTTTTGTATATATTTACGTAGGATGGAAGGTTAATGAGTGGTAAAATATGTTGCTCTTCATCCATGCTTCAGAAAAACCGTAAGAGAGTGAAGTAAACTAAAAATGACATTATTTAAAATATACTTACACACACACACACACACACACACATATATATATATATATATATATATATATATATATATATATATATATATATATATATATATATATATATATATTAAAAAATCAAAAATACATGAGATTTGAGTAAGCTGATGAGCAATAAAGTATTACAATGTTGTGTCTTTTTCAATAATGCATATGTGAAAGACATTATTTAGACTTAAAAACACGACACACAAAGGATAAGAGCTTTTTAACGACTCACAGAGTGCTCACTGACCACAGCAGGGGCTGAAGGACCTGAAGCGGGAGAAATGTTGGGTGGTGGGGGGGGGGGGGGAGGAGGGTAGAGGATGGATAGCGTGTTCAGGAATGTGAGGCGCTCATGTAGAAAGCTCATACATTTCGTTCGGTATCGCCATAATATTGAATCACTTTGATTTTAAGATCCATCAGCAAACCCGCTGAGATTACGTAGAATTACTACGCCGGGCAAGCTAACGAAAGGTACATATAAACTTATTTATGTGTCGGACTCTATGCAGCAAAAGCGTGGGAAATATTCTGAGAAGGAAAGAAATATTTTCGCAATAGATTAAAGACAAAGTTGAATCAATGAATTAAAATTTGTGATGGGGGCGGGAATCGAACCCGGACCTCCATGATTACTAGGCAGACGTCTTACAATTTTTTTCTTTATTTGTTTTTCCGTTTTCACTAAGCTCTGTCACTTCAGGCGTTGGCTCCTATCATTTATATTTCACTTATATTACCACCAAAATTAACTAACTAAACAACAAAATAAGGCTAGTGCCACCGTCACCTTACCCTGAGCTAAATTAACATAATATCGCCAATTCTTCAGGCGACATCATCAATGGAAAAAAAGGAAAGTAGGGGGAAAGGATAAAGATTGTTTCATTTGGTTTTTATTTATTTTTATTGTTTTTATTTTTTTTTAAATTATTTTTAAGGGGGTGTTCGCAGCGTCCAGGCATCGGGATCTCTAGGTCGTCTTCTCGTTAAGAAAGGGGTATACCCCCTATTGTTACTGTGGAGTTCTCTCTTCAACACATTGTTCGCTATTTATTAAATTTCACCTCATACCTAGTACACCCCAATGCTCAGGGGGACGCGTAAACAACGACCCGAAATAATTTGCATAAAGTGGTCTGTACATTGAGTTCCGTCGTAATTCCGTGAAGTTGATCGTTAAATAGTATCAAAAATCTAACAACTCCATCTCTCCCTCACGAAAAAAGTATGACACTGTCATAGCTTTGACCTAAACTGTGGCATAATGTCTCGTGTTTAAGAAGTAAATAATGTCAGGATGAATCAATTCCACTGGTTCCATAGAGTGGGGCGTCCGTCGCAACAGCAACGCCAACATGCGGCGAGCAAGCAGCCAGCAGTCAGCTGCCGCCTCACAAACCAAACGGTGTGTCTCGGTGTCAAGCGAGGCGCAGCTGGGGCAGAGAGGCTTTTCGGCTAAATGTATGGAATACATTCGCTGGTGGGTGGGAAATTTCTCGGTCGCTACCATATACCACAAAGCCCTCACAGTGGAGGGGAGAAAAGGCGAGTGTATGCTACGCCTTACCCCCCTCCAAACAACCGAAGGATGGCGATGATCAATCACATTGGTACGTAGTGTCTATTGAAAGTACCGGAAAAAGTCCTTGCAACTAGGCGCCCTTGTAGTTGGTAGGACATCTTGCAAATAGCTCATTTCAATTAGATACGTTCTAATGTGATGTAGCGGCGGTGCGATACGTTCAACAGGTAGAAGCGGGTGAAGTAAGGGTGTCTTTACCTCTTCAATCAGTGTAACACTGAGGTTATCCTTGTCTGAGATGTAGAGGCGATGCATTATCCGCAGAAAGAGGGCGCGTGCTCTATGTTGCACATGTATTAGAGCAATGCCTCCTGCGTGTCGAGGCAACGTCATTGTCTCAAAACGGCTTTTGAACACTCCACCATCAGTGACAAAATGGCCAAAGGCTGCTTGGAACCTAGCGGCGACCGTAGCAGCCAGCGGGAGGACTTGCATGAAGTGATGAAGTTTTGGTGTGAGGTATACGTTCACAAAGTGCACTCGCATAATCATGTCAAGCGTTCGGAATTTATTGAGAGGACTTGCGTGCGAATCACGTTTAGCAGTTTACGGTACGTAGCAGCTGCAGTACGCTTGATGTTCCCATAGACCTGGGACTTTGGTAACGGGTACGGGCGTACTGATACTTAATCCTTTTCCCACATCCATATAGTGAGACTTCTGCAAGATGATACGACTCCAAAATGTTCAAATGTTCGTTAAGCTTAAGGGACTTAACTACGGGGTCATCAGTCCCTAAACTTACAAACTACTTATGAACTACCTACAACTAAAGACGGCACAAATATCCATGCCCGAGGGGGGATTCGAACCCCCGACCGTAGTGGCCGTGCAGACCGTGACTGAAGAGCCTCAGTCCCCTCGGCCACCGCGGCCGGCAATACGACTCCCTACCGCCTCGCCGTATCGTTGTAGCCATGCTACCGCCGTACAGACGTCTTCCGCCGACCTCGCCAAGAAAACAACATCCGCATATGCTCAAACTTAAATCCTGCATTGCGTACCTGAATGCTCTCCAAGCGTTTTCGTGGACGATGAAGTGCAGGTTCGAGAGCAACGGCAAAGAGAAAGGCCGACGGAGGACAGCCTTGTCTCACTGGGCGCCCAAGAGGAAATGATGGCGAACTGCAGCCGTTGACCACGACCGTGGATGGCGTTCCGCCAATGAGACGGAGAACTACATCAGCTGAGACAGGTGACATACCCATCTTTTGTAATATTTCTGGGAGGAATCCGTGTTCAACTCGGTCAAAAGCGTGGTCTATATCGACTGCGCGAGTGCGACTTCCAGGCAACACGCTGATATAATTGCTACTACGTCTCAATATGCGCGTAAGGCCGTATGTATGTTGCTATCACCTCCCAAACATGTTTGATCAATGTGAATGGCGTCCTTGATCGTAACGAAGAGGCGAGCACGAAGGATACGCGCAAACAACTTATAATCAGAGTTGACCAATGTCAGCGGGCGGAAATCTTGTGGTCTGCATCCTCCTTTTGGGTTTGCTACAGGGATGACCACACCCTCCAGAAATTCCTGGGGGAACGCGAATAACTGGCCTCAAAATTTCGCAGAACATCTGTCGCCAAACTTCACCCATCCGATCCGAGAAGACGGTATAAAATTCAAGCGGGAGCCCATCAGGGCCAGAAGATTTTTGTTTTGTCCCCCGCGATAGAGCCATGCACAATTCCTCCATAGTGACATCCTCTAAAAAGGAATCTTCTGCCTGAGCCTTTTCTGAAGGCGGCAGGTCGTGCAGCACGTCTTCGACGTCAGTTTGTGTTTGCGGACCTGCCGCATAGAGAGCGCGATAGAACTCGGCGAAGATACGGCAGATGCCAGCCTGCGTCTCCTCTCGTAACAGCAATGTGATGAGTCTCCTCTTGCTATGACGCCGTTCACGAACGACGTGATAGTGCGATGCACGTTCCTCAGGAATAGAGTCATGTATCCTTGCTGGAATTCGTGTTCCGTCTAATTTGGTTGCCATAAGTTGCAGTATCCGCGCCAGTGATTTCCGGACGGCCATTTGGCGTTCTGGCGAAAGAGGTTGCTACGCTAGTTCCCTCAAGACCGTGTAGTAAAACTCGGACGTTGCCCGTTGCCGGATTGCTCTGACGCGTCCATACGCCACGAGTGTCCGACGAATAGCTGGTTTTGCACAGTTTGTCCACCACCGTATCACAGAATCATAGGTGTGACGTCGTCGTTAACAACGGCGCCAAGTATCAGTGACGGCTGCAAGGCAGGACTCTCCTTGGAGAAGAGCGACGTTTAGAGTCCACGGTCCTCTACTGCGTCTCGTCCGTCGTCGTGGTAATGTCACGGCGCAGATAAAAGCCACATGGTTGGTGAAGGCTGTTGGCCACAGTTCGGCACTAAGGTCGCTGACCGAAGCCCTTGGGAATCGCAAACCCTGTCCAACCTGCTTGCTGAGTGCCTAGTTATGTACGTACATCCACGCTGGTCGCCGTGTACAAGTATCCATGTACCGTGCAATGCAAGGTCCTTGATCATCGCGTTGAGGGCTGGACATGGGACATAATGTGGGATCTGATCCTCTGGCTGAAGGAAGCTATTAAAGTGTCCGGCCACCACTGAGTGTTCTGGAGCTCCCTGAAACAACGGAGCCACATCGTTGGAGTAATAGGTGTTCCGTTCACGACACTTTGCCGTTCCAGACGGGGCGTTCAGATTCACAAGGCGAACTGATTGTAAGCGCAATACCTCGTGTTGTTGGTAAGTAGTGTATGTCTATTGCTTCTATGCCATCATGTAATGGGATGGCTGTACCACAACCACCTCCACCGCCTTCAGTAGCGGGATTGCAATAGGAATTGTAGCCATAAAAATCCAAGCGCAATTTAGGTTGGACCTCTTGAAGAAACACGAGATCAATTACGCCCGTATCATATCTTGCAACAATTGAGTTTTTACCGTTGAACCAATACCGTTGACATTGTACCTATCCCATACACATTTGTCATGAGATAGGACAATGATGTATCCTGCTTTCGGCAAAGCTAGTAGACGTCATATTCCTAGAAAGAATGGCCCTGCAGCTGGCAGATCTTCTATTGGCGGGCGTTTGTAACAGGGTGTCCGTCCAACAAATTGTCGTTCGTGTCCATTAGGGGGTCAGGAGTATCTGATCATGTTCTTTGCATATCCGCCGTCCAGTCACCAAGTTGAAGGCGCGGGACGGTAGGCGTCAGATCGTCCGTTGTTGCTGAGGTGTCATCTGGCTGCCGTTGTTCTCGGGCAGCCGCTGCTGATTCATGTGCCGCCGGCAGTTGGGCCCTCCGTTCTATCTATGACACCTTCCTGCAGTGTATCATTATCTTCTGAGTCGTTTTCTGTGGTCAGTCTCCTCTTCTTTCGTCGTTTGGGCGGCCGCTGCTTACGGGAACGCACCCTGCCTCCGCCTGATTACCTTCATCTCGGTATCTGAGCTGGACGCAACCGGATCTGTAGGAGGGACAGCTGTGGTCGCTGCAGCAGCGCACGTCGACTGCTCCGATGCAGATTGGACCGCCGGAAGCTCGGGAGCCGAGCCCTCAGGGATCGGTAACGGGTTCACAACGTCTTCTGCGTGCTTCACATTTCTAGCGGCTTCAACGTAAGTCAAAGGCAGGATCGTCGGTTGCGACGTAGTTGAAGAGTCAGCACGAGGCAGCTGAACTAAGCACCTCTGCAAGCGCGCTGATCGTACATGTCCTTCCTGTCCACATCCCGAACAAGTTCGCGGTTGACCGCCGTAAATAACGATCGCTCTGCAGCCGCTTATGGTCACGTACGATGGTATGTGTTTGCGCAGTGCAATGCGCACCTGACGGACACCGTTTAGAACGGGGTACGTCTCGAATGTGTTCCATTTTTCTTCGACGTAATTTAATACTTCCCCGTAAGGTTGCATTGCGTAGCCGGCCGCAGTGGTCAAGCGGTCTGCGGCGCACCAGTCACGTTCTGCACGACCACTACGGTTGGGGGTTCGAATCCCCCCTCGGGCATGGATACTTGTTCCGTCCGTAGTATTTGCTAGTTCATAAGTAGTTTGTAAGTTTAGGGACTGATGACCCCGTAGATAAGTCCCATAAGCTCTACAAACATTTGAACATTTTGCAGTGCGTCCTCAACGAGTTTTATCCGTACTTCGAAAGATAGTTCGAAGACTCGTATGGTCCTAACGCCGAGGCCGACATGATCTACATCCGCATGTTGGAAGTGGTATCTATGGGCGGAACGGCGAACAAGCCTTTCGCTCGCCGCCTCATCAATCAATTTCAAATACTCCGTGCTAGAGACGATCGCAAGATTTTTGCCGATGAGTTCTTGTGGGTCTACGTGCACTACTTCACACAGAAAACGTTCTATTCCCGGCCGCATCACAAATTTTAATTCATTATTCATTGCTTCACCTTTATATTTAATCTCTTGGATATGATCGAGACGAAAAACCGTCTCAGGATTTCTGAATTTAACTTTTAACAATACTTCAAATGTGTAAGCCTACTGTAATTGCGTTAGTTATTTTCTAGCGGGGAATATGAATTGATGGCAGGTAGCACCTCTTGTCAGGCACACACCAGGCTCAGCTGGCGGACAGCTGTAACGGTTATCAGTGGCACGTGCCCTGCGAGTGTGGCCGCGGCGGCGGCACCGCCAGACCACACACACCTCTGCAACTCTGCCGGCTGTGGCCGAAGATGGAATAGCTCGATTATTATTTTGTGTTTAACAAGACAAACTTCAACAGCCGTAGTTTTATTTCTTTTATTTAACCAGCCTACTAGTTTCGGTTTCCCATTAACACCATCCTCAGACCCCCACTTTGCATTCTACGCAACTGTCTAATGAGTTATAATGAATGGGACCATCCATTTAACATCGTATCCGTAGACCTTTGTATGCGTACTGCCCTCCGTACATCACCCGACAACGATATTCACTTGGGCCACACGCACACCAAGGATATTGGGTAAAAGGAGGATCCCATTCATTATGCATAACACATCGGATAGTTCCATCAGTTGCTAAGTATGGGCTTGGATTCGGTTTAATGGGACACCGAATGTGGTTGGCTAGTTAAATAGAAAAACCTAAAGAGTCCGAACCTCCACACAAATATGGGGCTAAGAATATTATTTTCTAGTTTTCCATTGACGTATGAGCATAACAGAGACTCCACCTGACGACCACGAACATATGTTTCGACATTTTCAGTACTGCGATTTATTTACAAATTCGGGTATATTCGTGACTGTATTTGGAATGCGCGCAACCGGGATAAAGCGTTTTTGTCTTTATTGCTGTCATGTATTGAGGAATTTGTAATGTAAAGATCTAACGTTTTCTATACGCGCCCATAAGATGTTATCACATAATACGTCTACCGAAATAAAAGTGTGGTATTGACGTATGATATGATATAACTGTTTGGATGAATTAGCGTAGCTGATAAGTGAATGAGTTACCATCTCGAAACCACAAGTAGCTATGTGATAATTTTAGCCCTGAGGTCACCTATCACGTTAGAAAAGATCGTAACAGAAACAGTAAACGGTATTAACATAACAAAATCACACATCTATATTACAGAATCAATATTACAGAAAATCCCTTATAAGGTTCTAAATGACGTTAAATACATTTCAGCATGAATCTATGACCCAGATTTGAACAAAGATATAACGCAATTTAAATATGTTACCACAACAACGTATAAGCGGGCGCTGCCGAAAGTAAAATTTTGAGCTACCTACGTATACGTTGTCCGTATCTATCCTTTAGCAAACAATTATCTCATCAAAAACATTAAATATACAAAAATGCGAATCTCGCGACGAATTCCTTCCACCATAAAAAGTCGTGAGATCTCATGGGAAACCAAGTCGGTTATTTTAGATAATATTCACGGAACTACCTATTCAACACCTCGTTATAATTTTTATCTAATTAGTTGTCTACACTGGATAAGAAGTATCTCGGTCAGCACTATGAACAACGCGCAATCTTTAGTGTTCTCCACTGGAGATTCACTAAGATCCTCTCCACGGTTTTGTTGGGATATCATTTCTTTTTGTACGTAGTCATTTTCTGTAAATTTTCTTGAAACCCACTTCCCGTCTTTTTGGTTTGGTTTGGTTTTTGTTTGGTTTGATGTAACAGTATTTGGAAAGTCTAGAAACTCGATTATATTCTTATTGTTCAATCCTTTCATCACGTGCAGCACTGCAACCTGTGGTCGATCACTATACGAATATCAACGAGTTAGTGTGTATTTCGCGCCTGTTTGTGAACTTCATGATACATAGATGCTGCGGAAAAAGTATATTTTCCTGTGTAACTGAAAGTAGTAGTTAGTATTTTGTATGGTATTTATTGAATGATCAGTTTATTTCAGACAACAGTTTGTAATTCAAAATTAATTAGTTTTGTGCATGAAAAGAAGCCTTGCTTTAGAGTGCACACAATTGTATTGTATGAAAATGGTTGCATGTACTTGCATGAATATTGCTCCTAGAATCAGTACAATTAAAAATTACGAAAATTACATAATAAAAATAGTTTCCTTCTTGAGGGTAAAATCAAGTCTGAGAGCGTTAATAATAACTGCTTAAATAAAAGAGGAATGTTTTCATTTTCATCATTGTGGGCTCCAGCTGGAATCCTTTTGGACAACAAACTTATTTTGGCATAATCATTTAGTGAACTTGCGGTATATTGCACGCTACATTAGTTCCGTATTTCATTCTCCACATTCCATCACTACTTATATGGAAGAACATTTTATTAAGTAACTGACCTCAAGCCTTTGCAGTCATTGTTTCATCCAGACAAGTCAAATCCAATGCGCACGGCACACAAATTGCAACGTTGGCACTGCTTTTATCACAGTATCAGTACCAGACTGTGTGCAGACCCTAAAAGTGGGCCACTGTACGAAATAAAAGCTTTATTCTGGTAGGAGGTACCAAGATAAGAGTTTACTGTTATAAAAAAAGCTTAATTTTAGCGGAAAAATGAGTAAAAGGTCCGTATGAACTACCGGCTACTCACTGCTGCTAAACCTTGTTCAAAAAAATGTTCAAATGTTTGTTAAGCTTATGGGACTTAACTACGGGGTCATCAGTCCCTAAACTTACAAACTACTTATGAACTACTTACGAACTAGGACGGCACAAATATCCATGCCCGAGGGGGGATTCGAACCCCCGACCGTAGTGACCGTGCTGACCGTGACTGGAGCGCCTCAGTCACCTCGGCCACCGCGGCCGGCCTAAACCTTGTTCCCTGGCACAAATTGAGAACTGACTTAGTTCACATTACTCTAATAACAGGAAGTTAACGATACAGTGGCTAATATACGTAGCAGCTCACACAAAATTACACACACACATTAATAAACAAGCCGCCACAATGAAAGTTATTTCATAAAGGTAGCTAAGAAAAACATTTATGGTGCAACGGAATTTAAAAATAAAAAAAAATACATCTGAGCTTGTTCTCAGCATTGGTGAAAAACAATATTAAATAAAAGGGGGAAGGTGCTCGAAAACTATAATTTATAGGCAAGTCAAAATTATACTGAACTTCACTTGTTTATTCAGGTCGTACGCAAGTAAAATGGGAAAACAATTTCGTTAATAGAATAAAAATGCATCCAATTTACACGATATAATACTGACGATGCCCAGCATTTAATTTAACATAAATTACACAGAACTTAATGCTACCTGGTGAGGATTTACAAACAACACTCACTCGCTCACACACACGCAATGCAACAGCGAAACTGAAACTCACCGAAATCAGCGTGCTGAAGCGAGGCAGAAGCAGGCGCCGCTATTGTCGGCGGAATTCAGCAAACCCGAGGGTACCACACAACACAATATACAATAAAACTGCGAAGATGGCGCTGGTCTGTCGTGCCTGATTTGAGATGGCGCGTGAGTATAGCAAAGTTAAGTTGCATTTAGATTAGACCGCGAGAAAACACGCTAACGGCGACACACGGCTACGTTACATGATCGCAATCCACTGAAAGTGAAGTGGTTAAAAATCGGATTCATTACACAAAATCACGGCGGACTCTTAAGTTTCAATATGAGAGTAAACTATCTAGACACTAGTTTTATGAGAAGTGGCGTGAATTCATGTGACAAGCTGCAAACCCCTGAAGTCGGATTTCGGACTCACGTGGTTCCGAAAGCGATAAAGATGTATAAATTCAATTTCCGAAAAATAAAGAAAATTAACTACGGCATGCAACTCATAGAAATGCGTAGAATTTCAAAAGGAAGGTACTGAAATGCAGCAATATGCGATTGGGAGCGTCACAGAGATGGAAGAAGTCCAGTCTCAAAACCAGGAAAAGTGAAATAATTACAAAGTCAGAAAAAAAACTACGGCATGCAACCCATAGAAATGTATAGAATTACATAAGGAAGCGAATGAAATGCAGCTACACGAGATAGGGAGCGATTACAGAGACGGATGGGAAAAAAAAGAAAAAAAAAGAACAACAACAGAAAAGTGAAATAATTACAAAGACGTAGAGGCGAGAATAAAAAAACCCATAGAATTTCATAAGCAAGCTATTGAAGGAGATTGTACAAGGCTTGGAGAGAATTACCAACAAAGACTGAGTGGAGTGCATACTACAAGTTCGGAGAAGAAACAGCAAAATTAAAATAGTGGAAGGCTTTGTTCTAAAAATGTTCAAATGTTTGTAAAGCTTATGGGACTTAACTACTAATGAACTACTTACGAACTAGGACGGCACAAATATCCATGCCTAAGGGGAGATTCGAACCCCCGACCGTAGTGGCAGTGCAGACCGTGACTGTAGCGCCTCAGTCCCCTCGGTCACCGCGGCCGGCGTTTTGTTCTAAGAACCAACTACGTGGAACACATATCACTCTTGGAAGGAAATATTTTACATGCACTATACAAAAATGAAGATATCGTCTGTTAGAAATCAGGCCCCACAAAGCTAGTAAGAATGTACATGGAGGTCCTACTCCGCCACATAATCACAAAAGGTTTGAATATACCAGGCCGTTATTAAACTGCCAAAAGTAACAAATACACTGTGTTTCTCTGTTGGAAACCACTGGATTAAGTTCAATAGTCTACATTAAACATGCTAGACAACGAATCTCTACACCTCTGCAGACACAAGAGCAGAACCAACCTTACCTCACCATGACCCGAACACAAAGTGAAGAGCGAGTGTCCAGGAGGCGCAAAGCTACCAGAAACTGGCAAAAACCGAAAAAACAGCGGTGGTGGGGACGCGAGACATGCCCTGGCGAAGGCTCGCTGACTGGCTTGTAACCAAAGAGCGTAGAAACCTCTTTGGTAGTCTCAGCAGCAGAGGATGGTAACGACTATCGACTCTGAGCCAGAGAGAACCATGCAAAGCAAGCTATTACTAGACACATTCAGACAGCCGTTAGATCCTCGCACATCCACTTAAAACAAGTACACACGGACACAGGGACAGTGGTGTACCGCAGAAGCCGTACTTATTGGCACATTCCTAACCACAATAATAAATTATTAAAATAACAAAATACTAGCAATATTAACTAACATTTCAGAAACTAATATTTTAAAACATGTGATATATATGCTATTCCTCATGCCTCGAAAAGAGTGGGGTTGTAGTTTTAACAATATGCTAATATAGCCACATCAAATAAATTACAGTTTTATAAAAAATATATGGTCGTCTTTCAACTCACAACTCGTCATGGAAATGTCGACACACTTTCCCGTCTTCCGGTTGGCCATGACAAAGACTTTGATGCTTCTGAGATGTCAGATAGATGCACAGGAAGATACTTTGTTGCAAGCCTTCCTGTTGGACGATAGGAAAATTGCTCGGGCCACAGAAACAGACCCCGATTTACAAATTTTGCTATGCTACATTCACACAATGGCCTCGTTCACAATGAGACATTCAAAATTCACTGGTGCGTCGCTTTTTTTTAGAAGAAATGAACTTTCAGTGCATAGAGGTGTGATTCTAGTTTCAAATGACAGTGGACAATCGGTTATGTTGATTCTGCGACGTTTGCAGAACGAAGGATTGAACTTACTTCACCAAGAACCAAAGGTTCGCACTAAGCAATTGGCATGACGAGACTGTACTTGGCAGGGTATGGCCGCCCAAATAGAAAAAAATGATGTCACTCTGTTCTAGTGTGCGCTACCATCCAGTCAGCCCCACCTCAGAAACTTTTTGTGAGGCCAAAAGCAGATTCATCTTGACTAAGTGCATATTGACTAAGCTGGTCCGTTCTGGAACACTAAATGGTTAATTGTGGTTGATGAATTTAGTGGTTACCCGTTTCTACGACTTCTACGTTTCTATCGGCAGTTTCACGCTACTTGCAGACAGCGTGGCCTCCGCCGCCTGCGCGACCTCGGCAGCCGCCCCCACATCATATTTATACGACATTTGTGCCCAACGTCATGGAGCCCTTGCAGCCTCCGCCTCCCTTGGACATCGCCATGGACATCGAGCAAGACGCCAAGCAGCATCCGACGTCGACGTCGCCACCGAAGTCACCGTTTACGTCATTACCTGGGCCACAGGTCGTGGGCATAGGCACTTTGGAGGTTTCCACAGAGGACATTCCCTCGCGAGCTCAGGCCGGATGGCGGGGCCTGGCCGATAGTCAGCCGTCCTCTGAAGCTACAGAGTCCGGTCCATCAGTATGTCCACAAGCCTGCTTCTTTCCCATTGTCGAGCTCCATACACGACAACGGTTCGGCGCTTCAGGTAAAGACAGCACCACACACCAGACGTAAGAGAACGATCGTAGAGAAGGCAGCAATCGGCCGAAAGCCAATCACAAGCAGGCACTGCGCATCCTGGAGGGAGTAACCAATGATTCGCACCTCCTAAAAGCAGCTATTTGTAGGCCGACATACGTCTGGATAGCCCTTCGGTTCTCAGACTCAGACAGTTACTATCAAGAACTCAGGAAGTTACTAGGCAGCTACGACAACAGAACTAGGACAGTACTAAGTCAGAATGCAGCTACGAACTTAGCAGTAACTAGGTCACAGTGCAGCTAGTACAGTAGAACGTCTCAAACTCGATTCCCGAAAACTCGAAATTCCATAAAACTCGACAGGGCTAGTGAATTAATAATTTTTTTACACCGCCCATAACGTAAAGCTTTCCATCAGTACATAGGCCGCCCGAGAGCGCTAGAGACTCAGACTAGATTACTGGGTTTTCCAAGGTCGTTCAAAGCACCCTTTACCTGCCCAGCTGGGGCGGGCTATTGTTTGCACAAGTACGGGGATTTCTGTGGCCACTTTCCTTATCGTGAGGCCGCGCGTTGACCTGGGATTCCCAGGCAGGTCATAAACTACCCTCGCTACATTGCCGTCACTGGGCGTTCAGTTTACTGTTTGTTGAGACACAGTTGTGGTCAGTTGTTTTTGTTCGAGAGATTGATTAAACGAGTTTTGTGCTGGAATATAGAGTGGCAGTATGGCAGAGAAGAAGAGAAAATAAGTGTCAGTGTCAATGGAAGCAATGTTTGGTGCCTTAAAAAGACTTGAGCGCGGTGAAAGCGTAAATAAAATAGCGTTGGACTTGAACATCGGTAGGTCTACAGTGTTCGGTTGTAAGAAAAAGAAATCTGAAATTGATTCGTGGTGTTTGAAAAGACAGTGTACAGAACCATTGCGGAACGAAAAACAATGAGAAGTGCAGAGTTCGAAACCCTTTACTAATGGGTCCGTGTGTACAAGGAGAAGGGAACACCTATATCTGGACCCATCCTGCAAGAGAAAGCTCTCCAGTTTTATGAACAATTTCAGAACGAAGGAGAGCCTGGGTTTACAGCGAGCAATGGTTGGTTGTCAAGGTGGAAACAACGATATGGAATCAAGCTGCTCATTATCTGCGGGGAAGAACTGTCAGCTGACCCTAACAATGTGAGCAACTTCAAGACCAACTACACGAGTTTATTGAAAAAGAAGAACTGTCAGGTGATCAAATCTACAATGCAGATGGGACAGGACTAAACTTTTGAATGCTTCCTACTAAAAGTTTAGCTTTGAGAGATGAAGAAGCTGCACCAGGTTTTAAGAGAAGTAAGGAGCGTGTGACTATTCTTGCCTGCAGTAATGCAACAGGAGAGCACAAAGTCAAATTAACGATAATTGAAAAAGCAAAAAAAAAAAAAAAAATAAAATAAAATAAAATAAACCAGGAGCATTTAAAATTGTCAGATGCACAAGTGATGGCAACTTTGAACTTCCAGTTTAGTATATAAATCACACTAATGAATGGATGAGCGATGCAATTTTTAAAGACAGTTTCTGAAGAAAAAAATCTCCCCAGGAAAACTCTACTGATTCTCGATAATGCTACAACTCACCCTGATGTGCAATATTTACAGAATTTAAAGCAATGTTTCTACCACCGAATGTCACGTCTCTCTGTCAACCGATGGACCAAGGACCTTTCGCAGCGTTAAAGAGAAGGTACAGATGAAAGCTTTTGTCATCTTTGGAATCGGGTGAGAAGCTAACGACTAAACTAATAAAGATCGATTTGTTAGATGTCATTGGATGGGTCTTTCAGTCTTGGATCGAGCTCGAGACCATAACCCTCAGCCACGGTGGAGTGGCCGAGCGGTCTAAAGCGTCTCTCTGTGGAGCGCGCGATTGCTCGCCGTGGAGGTTCGAGTCCTCCCTGGGGCATGGGTGTGTGTGTTTGTGCTTAGGTTAGTTTACCTAGATTTAACTAGTTTGTAAGCTACGGACTGATGACCACGCAATTCGATCCGATAGAATTACAAACATTTGAACATTTTGAACATAACTCTCACACGTTCTTCGAGGAAACTTCCAGATCACACAGTCAATGATTTGTCACATGACGATGGAATCAATTCCGAAAATAGCGACTTGATTGAACTCATGAAAAAATCTGAGAGTGTGAAGAGTCTTCAAGCAATGATGTCAATGAATGGATGGATCTCGATGGAGCATCAGAACCATTAGGAGAAGATGAAATCTTCGCAGCTGTCAAAGGGCGTGACGTAGAAGGGGACGATCCAGAAGAAGAAGAGGACCATCGACAAGATAGAAAAGTTAGCCACAGTGAGGTTGTGAAATTTATTGAAGGGACATTGCAGCACTTAGAGCAGCAAAATGCGACTGGAATGGAGATTCTGTTTCTCAGGCGACTCCGTGATCACGCTGCAAGACGCCGTGTGGAGACTGTCTTCAATCACAGGATTTCTCAAACGACTTCAGTAAGTTTTCTTTTACACTTTTCTTCTAGTGTTCAGAAAACTTCCCATAACTAACTGTGATGGACTTTTTATAAGCAGCATAAACAACTTCAGTAATAATTGTAATGAACACTGTTTTTTTCAGATTCTACTAGGCCTTTTGTCTCAATTGTTTTTAATTTTTTGATTATAAGTTACAAATGTTGATATAAATATATAATTGTATATAATAAATCAATAAATTTACAATTTTAATACTCTAAATAAGCGTTTTTATTCAGTTCCTAGTTATTTTTATTTAAGTTCCCTAAAACTCGACAACCTCAAAACTCGACAACCTTTAAGTCCACATTGTCTCGAGTTTGAGAAGTTCTACTATAGCATACGGATGACGCCACGAGAAGCAAGAAGAGAGAAGAAACAGACATATGTTCTAAGGTTGAGTATCATAAAATTCAGTCAATAAAACTTGTATTATTAATCTGAATAGTTGTTACAGATTACGTCAATTCCTGCACCAGCCTTTCCCTAACAACTAGACCGGGACGAGTAAACAACAAAAGGCGACAAGGTTACAACAATTTGTCTCTCACAGTAAGTGTATGCTGAAGTGTTAATATGTTACGGTGTTGCACTGGGGACAATGTAGTTATTCTGTTGCAGTGCTTCCTGTTATCGATAACTCGACGAGCACTGAAAGTCCGGTAATTCAATCAACAAAGCAATTCATACCTGTTTAAATAAAACGTCATGGTGGTGTCAATGTGCGATAAAGTAAGTCTGGGTAATCGTTGAAGGAATGGCGTCAGCTGATCGTCTATATAGAACTTCCTATTAAATATAGCATTTACAGTGAATTGTCTTCACTGTGTTAGCAGTATCGGCCACTCTTTCAGCTGATACATGTCTCCATGTCCTGCAGTAATTACTTCATAAAGTAAGAAGTTGAAATCGATCTTGAGTAATAGAACGAGATATTCAGAAGTCTTATCATAACTCTAAGTACAATTGTCTCTGCAAAAGAAGAAGTTACAAAGATGGTTAAAATCTGTAAACTCCTTTTCTTATATACAAATAAAAGTTAGCAAACTTATACAAAAACTTTTGGGACTCACATAAAATAACGAGTTACATGTGAAAATGGTATATGCGAAACAGTTATCAAACGTGTAAGGAGTCAAGATTCCCTTACATTATTTTCCGACATATTTCACCCTCAGAAAAGTTTTCTACTCTTCGAGATGAACAATTTGAGTATAAACTCGACAGTATTCAATTAATTAATAAAGACGTTATCATCATATTGCTTATAGTAATTACGGCCATGTCGCAGTGCGACAAGGAAAGAAAAGGAATAATTAACCGCGAGGTTGTCGCGCACACACACGCTTTTATACACTGGAGGTATTTTTAAAGAATGCGGAGCGCCCGGCGTAAACACCAGGTGGTGGGAGGTCCCCCACACCACAGCGAGCAGCGAGAGACAGATGGCGATAAGCCAGCCCTCGACAGCACTGGTGACAGAGAACAGGATAGCGGAAGACAGCACAGGTAACAGAGATAGTTGTGAGACAGTTCACTGTTAATTGTGCGTTATGCGTTAGCAGTCCCAGTTAATTGTGCGACAGCAGTCTTATAGTCGCGGCTGATGCAACCCAAAACTTCATGGTGAAATAATCGGTAAGATATCGAGCTGATGCAACACCAAACCGAGTGACGAAACGGCGCACTCCGGTGGCGGGATATTTAAAGGGAGAGACGCGATTGGCTGTTCCCCTAGCATAACCTTCTCAGAGAAACGTTTTGACTCGCAGATGAAGCCACACGTAGAAAAAGACAAGAACTAGGGACAAGTAGCCCCTGAAAGTACCGAGAAGCCTCACTTCTTTTGGGTGGGCGGCCATAGGAGGTGGTAGTCGTGTGTGCTGACGCCATCCTCTGTGTGGGCGAAGTCTTTTCATGGACTTTCACATGAAGAGCAGCTCTGTCAGCGAGCGAATCACAGTATCGTCTAGTGAAGTACGTGTGATTACGCGTTTGTTCAAGTGATGAGTCACGATACTTCATATCCGGCTGTGAACAAGCGACAGAGTGGCGATAGTGTAACGCTTGCGAGCGCATATTGAGTGGCATCGTGGTGGGTTGGCAAAGGCTCACGTACCACGCCAGTAGAATTAACCTAAGGCTTGTAGCTATCTTGACTTCATCAAGATTCAGGGACAGTGCGATCGGCGGTGGTCGATCAAGGCAGTAAAGAGAGTAGTTTGTGACGCAGTGACAGAGCCCAGGGGCAGCCATCTTGTCGTCGGCGCAGTAGCAAGGTACAGTGAGCAATTTGCGATAGGCGAGTCCTCCCAGACCCCTGACAGCATTTACAGCTTTCTCACCAGAGTTCACGGCATCGCGACAACCTCGTTTGCCAAACTGAGAGTGCGGTAAATTGTGTAAAATCCAGTAGGCGCGATTTTCAGCCTTTCTATCAGCCTACTACAGTTATTATTTACTATCCAGTCTATACCTATCCTATGATTTTTAAATGAACCGGGAGCAGTAGAGAAACTATGTATATAACTTTGCTTTTTATCTCACTTGTTAAAGTAAAATAAACCAGTCATCTTTTAGTAAAACAACTGATTTTTCTTGTAGCTAGAGGCATCATAACGTACCCTTATTGAGCCCCACTAGGCCTAGTTACTAGCTTGTAAGCTTTTTCTTTCAGGAGTTGCCAGCGACAGTGACAGCGAGTGACAGCGGCACACCAGAGTTGGCATCATTAGATAAGTGTTAGGGCGGTTCTCTGATTTCAACGTGTTCTTGCTGTAGATGTCTTCCTTGCAGGAGGCAAGGGTACATCACGAGTCAGATATCTTGCGCATGTAATATTAGTTGGAAGCATAATTTAATATCACAGCAACGACTCACACGTTGGAAACTGTTAAAATACGGATTATTAAAACTTGCATCACGAAGTGGATCGTCATCTGCATTGTTCTTGACACAAGTAACAAGGAGACTGAAACAGGAAACAGGTTTACCTAGAATACAAAGGATCACACTAATTGCAGTACAATGAAAATTAAAAATGTTAAAAATGACAGTAACTAAATGGGTAGTATTTAAACATCATTAATCAGTTAATAATGAAGACAACTTGGTATGAAGTGCAATATACCTTATATAGCATGTAACTTGAATAATTTAGTTACTTACTGTATTGACTGTAGGAATGAATGTCTTGATATATGGGTAGCTCAAGGCTTACTTTGAACACAACAGGTCACAATAATTGTAGTATAATGAAATTTAAAACGTTAAAAATGATAATAACATGATCTTGATGTCATGTATACAGTACTGAAACAAAATCATTAACAAATTTATAATGACATTATAATGAAGACAACTTAGTATCATATGTAACATGCCTCACATCGCATATACTCGTAATTGAATAATTTAGTTATATAAATTTTCGGTCGCTCTCCATAGGCGTAATATGCCACTTAACTATAACAAATTTTAAACACAATATTGTATCGAACATGTATTGTTTCTTTGCAGCACTACAAAACCAAGAGCCCCTTTAGTGGTGCTATGGCATAACCATCGAAAATAAAATAAAATATAATAAAATGCAACTATTAGTTATTTGGTGTACTACGTAACTTACAGGGCCTCTAGTTGTTGTATACTGTACTACACCGTTTTCTAGACAGAAGAGACTGAAGATGTAATAAGAACGCACCGAAATGAGAAAGGAAACTACATAAATTCGATTTTCCTTGTAAATAATTCTTAGTAAATGAAAACATCGATAGACGCGAAGGAACGTTGTTACTTTTTAAATTTAAATTATACCCATCGAAAGATGCACTTTTTTTCTTTATATGACATTGCAAAGCATGGGATACAACTAGGAAAAAAGAAATTTATGTCCTAATTGGATTAAATTTTACTCGCAGTGGCAGCGGTTTAGTTTGCTATCGTTGGCAACGAACTCTTCGCTTTAGGAGGATGATTAATTTACTGACCAGAACAACATAAATTATTTAATTTCATTTCATTTGGGCTTGCAGCATTGTGTATATCTTTTAAGGACATATTGTTAATCTACAAAATAAAGCAGCATTTTGGTATTACTTAGATTAACAATAAATTATTTATTTCATCGTGAACATAAAGAATTGTTCCCCTCATTTTACATGACTGATTTTCGAAAAAGCATTCAACAGCCGTGGGCAACATTAGCACACAATGCAGCCGCCTTAAATTAACTTGTACCTCTTCTTGTAGTGTATTACACCATAGTTATTAGAACGAAAAAACCGAAGCAACGCCATAGTTAATTCTTTGGTGTGTTATGTAACTAACATCGCCTCACTTTGTCCTTTCCTATACTAAGGCGTTTTCGAAGCATTCCTAAACAGAACACGCTGAAAATGTAATGAGGATACACCGAAATCAGGACAGGAACTATACAAATTAAATTTTTCTTGCAAAGAATTCTTATATAAATTAGAACATCGACAGATGTGAAGGAATGCCATTATGTTTTAAATTAAAATGTTCCCTGTCAAAAGAACTAAAGAAATGTCGTTAAGATGTGAATATACAAAGTGTTATCAGCAACTCGCTTTTCAATGTTTGTTTGTATTTACTAAGCTATGATTGCGGCTATTAATTCAAAATACTTCTGTTACTGAGAGTATACACACAACAAAATCATGTATTATTTCTTTGCAGCACTACAAAACCAACAGAATCTTTAGTGGTTCGTTGCTGTTCAATGACATAACAAACGAAAAGAAATTAAAAAAAAAAAAAGAACGAAATAGTGCCAATTATTAGTTCTTTATGGACTACGTAACTAACAGGGGCTCTGTTTCTTCTGTACTGTACTACACCGTTTTCTAGGCATTCCTAAACAGATTGGACTCAACATGTAATAAGTACACACAAAAATCAGAAAGCAAACTACATAAATTCATGTTTCCTTGCAAAGAATTCTTAGTAAATGAAAACATCGACAGACGCGACGGAACGTCTTTACGTTTTAAATTCAAATGATACCCGCAGATACAACCACATTTTTCTCTTTCCATTGCATTGCAAGGCATGCGGGATACAGCTAGTGAAAAAAAAAAAAAAAAGTGTCGTACATGGGTTAGATTTTCTTGTAGTGGTAGCGGTTTAGTATATTAACATTGGCAACGAAATATTCGCTTTAGGGGGATCATCATTAATTTACTAATTGGAACAACATTATTCATTTAATTATCAACACAA
Source organism: Locusta migratoria (assembly GCA_026315105.1). Classification (NCBI taxonomy): domain Eukaryota; kingdom Metazoa; phylum Arthropoda; class Insecta; order Orthoptera; family Acrididae; genus Locusta; species Locusta migratoria. Next base: position 500,202,722 of record CM048747.1, read on the forward strand.
ACAATTACATTACTGGCCATTAAAATTGCTACACCAAGAAGAAATGCAGATGATAAACAGGTTTTCATTGGAAAATATACTAGAACTGACATGTGATTACATTTTCATGTAATTTGGGTGCATAGATCCTGATAACTCAGTACCCAGAAAAACATCCTCTGGCTGTAATAACGGCCTTGATACGCCTGGGCATAGGATCAAACGGAGCGTGAAAAGCGTGTACAGGCACAGATGCCCATGCATCTTCAACATCAAGAGTAGTTACTGGCATATTGTGACGAGCCAGTTGCCCGGCCACCATTGACCAGACGTTTTCAATTTGGGGAGATATCTGGAGAATGTGCTGGCCAGGGCAGCAGTCGAACATTTTCCATATCCAGAAAGGCCCATACAGGATCTGCAACATGCGGTCGTGCATTATCCTGCTGAAATGCAGGTTTTCGTATGAATCTAATGAAGGGTAGAGCCACAGGTCGTAACACATCTGAAATGTAACGGCCACTGTTCAAAGTGCCGTCGATGCGAACAAGAGGTGACTGCGACTTGTAATAAATGGCACCCCGTACTATCACGCCAGGTGATACGCCAGTATGGCGATGACGAATACACGCTTCCAATGTGCGTTCACTGCGATGTCGCCAAACACGGATGTAACCATCATGATGCTGTAAGCAAAATCCGGATTCATTGGAAAAAAATGTTTTGCCGTCGTGTACCCGGGTTCGTCGTTCCGTACAAAATCGCAGGCGCTCCTGTCAAGGGTAACCACAGCCATGGTCTCCGATCTGATAATCCATGCTGCTGCAAGCGTCGTCGAACTGTTTATGCAGATGGTTGTTGTCTTGCAAATGTCCCCATCTGTTGACTGAGGGGTCGAGACGTGGCTGCACAATCTGTTACAGCCATGCGAATAAGATGCCTGCCATCTTAACTGCTAGTGATACGAGGCCGTTGGGATCCAGCACGGCGTTCCGTATTGCCCTCCTGAACCCACCGATTCCATATTCTGCTACAGTCATTGGATCGCGACCAACGCGAGCAGCAGTGTCGTGATACGATAAACCGCAATTGCTGTAGGCTATATCCGACCTTTATCAAAGTCGAAAACGTGATGGTACGCATTTCTCTTCCTTACAGGAGGCGTCACAAAAACGTTTCACCAGGCAACTTTCCTCATGTCAACACGTTATAGGTGTTGCCACCGGCGAAAATCTTGTGTGAATGCTCTGAAAAGGTAATCATTTCCATATCACAGCATCTTCTTCCTGTCAGTTAAATTTCGCGTCTGTAGAAGGTCATCTTCGTGGTGTAGCAATTTCAATGGCCAGGAGTGTATTTCCCTCATTGTACATGACTGATTTTTCAAATAGTATTCAATGGCCGTTGCCAATTTCAATACACTACACCGCTGTCATAAGGAAAAACGTAGCCATTCTTTCAGTGAATTACAGCATAGTTATGAGAATAAAAAACGCAGCATCGCCATCTGTTAGTTATTTGGTATACTATGTAATGTAATATTTCGACTAGGGACGCTTATGTTCAGTGACTTTGCCGATGGAAGCATCCTGCTGGCCTGGGGAACGAGACGGAGCCGCAGGAGGCACCCCTAACGTTCACCTACACCACTGGCCACTGCCCCGCATTTTGTCACCGTAGGGGGCAGCCTGATAATACCGTGGCTTTCTCTTGAGGATGTACACAGCGAAACCAGCCTGACTTTTGGAGTTTACAGATAAATGGTGACAGCGGACGCAGGGAAGAGAGGCCCTTACAACGAAATAGACACCATAGCGCATTTGCAGAGAAAAGCCTTGTCTCCAGACACCAGAGGTGTCGAAACTTCCTGGCAGATTAAAAATGGGTGCCGGAACCGGGACTCGGACCTGGGACCTTTGCCTTACGCGGGCAAGCGCTCTACCAACTGAACTATCCTGACACGACTCACGATGCTGCCTCACAACTTTACTTCCGCCAGTACCTCGCCTCCTGCTTTCCAAACTGCACAGAAGCTCTCCTGCGAAACATGCAAGACTAGCACTCCTGGAAGAAAGTATATGGTGGAGACATGGCTTAGCCCCAGCCTACGTCCTAAGAGATGTTTCCAGAATGAAACTTTCACTCTGTAGCGGAGTGTGTGCTGATATGAAACTCCCTGGCAGATTAAAACTGTGTGCCAGAACCAGGATTCGAACCCGGGACCTTTGCTTTTCGCGGGCAAGCGCTCTCGGGTGGATGTGAATATGACAGATATCTCTGCGCGTCTCGACAATGAATATAAATCGTCCAAAGAGACGCAAGTATGTAGGGCATGTTAATGCATCACTCTTTCGAGCTGCATTCCCAGTGCATTGGTTGGATATACCACTGCCTAGATACGGCACAACACGTGGTATTAATCCGAAAACGTATCTCATGAAATTAGACACATATCTGCTTCTTAACAGAGTCGCGGAGTGCAATGCTTGTTGTATGGCAGACACTGGACCAGGAAGAAGCCGCGTGGTTTGACGTTACATAGTGATTAGAAAGAGGTTTGTACGAAGTTTCTGACAACCTACTGGAACGTTGCTATACAGGCAAGTGCAAAGATGTGTATATATAGGGGACAGTGCGTGCCAAATTCGCGACAATCCATGGCTACGTACGCGGCCCACTTTGTCGTTTGGCGGGATACCTGGACGACAAAAAGTTAGCCGAGGAGTGGTGTAGTGCGATGCGCTCTCACTTTCCTGCTCATGTACGACGTGCACTCGTCGGAGCACTTGAGAAGCAGCAGTTCCTCAATATATTGAGATCATTAGACGATATTGAGCAGCAGCAGAAACATAGGGCAGTACACGCTAGCGCAATGTCAGAAAATAGGGCATCACAAGATTTTGTCCAGCGCAATGGAAATCCGAATTCTTGTAATGACGGACGAAAGAAAGAAGAAAGGAACAGGCGAAAGCGAATTGGAAAACATGGTCAAAACCGGGAGCAACAACGCAGAAATGAAGCGCCGAATCACGGACGCCGCATGAATTGCGTGCAGGCGTCGCATAATGAGAAAAGTCCACTTAATTACAGAGGTTGCCCACCGACCACACTTCTGACAGAGGTCCGTGAGGTTGTCCAAGTGAATGTGGAAACGCAATGAGGAAAAGCAGGTGGCACCTCAGTGGATCAGGGACATCATATACGGAATGTGCGGTACTGCAGTCGCAAGCACAAGATGACATTGACCAGAACTGTGATAACCCTGAGTTGCCGGAAAGGCCTGATAATCTGTGTCCCCTTATTCAAATAACCGTGGATGGAATAAAGACTAAAGCGTGTATCGATTCTGGTTCGGAGGTGATAGCACTTTCGACATCTTTTTACATGAAACTTGTGGAGAGTGGTAGCAAATTGGCAGAGATACCCATAGCACGAATCTCGCTAATTCCAGCATTTGGAGCAAAAAGAAAAAAAAAAGACAGAAAAGCAAGTCTTGGCCTCGGTCAATGACGGAAGAAGTGGTTTTCAAGTCTTTGCTCTTTTCGTCGGTGGTTTGTCGCTTGACTTTGTAATTGGTAATGTTCTCTCGAGCAAAGCGGTTGTTATGGACTGGACCAGTACAACTGTGATCAATTTATTCAAAGATCTGGTCGCATGGGGTATCGATGGCAAAAAGGATACTGTTAATTTCGTTAAGTGTGAAGAGAACAAGAAAAGTTTCATATGTGGGTCATGGGAGGAAAAACGTTATTTCTTGGACGATAGAGAGATTGTAAATGTCAGTTTGCGTTCGCAAGACGTGATGAAAATTCCATGCACTTAGCCGACGAAGACTCCAACGACAGGATGTGACTGTTCATGGGTTAGACACTCTTGCACTTGTCGTTTTAGGATCTACAGGTCCAAAGGCAATTGCTGAGTATGCTTTCGAGTCACTAAAAGCTGCCCTGCGAAATTAGACACATATCTGCTTCTTACGGTATCTGCGAATACGGTAGAAAAATGTAAAGGCGAACAGAGCAGTATGCCGCGAGAGAACACCGTTAAATGCGATAACAACGAGAAGTTGAAATCGTAGCATCCATAGCAACTGCGAAGTTAATGCGAACAGAGAATGCGAAATGGATCGTCAAGTAGCTGTGAAGCATTGTGAAATACGAAATGAAAGTAAAGTATACGCCCCCTCGCCAGTACATGAATTATTGTTGTTCCTTCCACGGCCGGAGAATTTACAAAAGTCAGACGGTTTGCGGAGGACCATAGATGCTTCCGCGCATCAAAATGGCAGGAGAAATTGATCACGTGTCTTCCGGTTCGAAACAAGGGACGTGACGATGAACACGAGGTCTGGATGTTCAACGCCAGAAGTCTGAAACCTTATGTGTCTTGATTGTTTAGAAGACATTAGTTTGAAACACCATTGTAAATAAGTGTTAAGAATTCTTGTGTTTAGTAGTTTTTTTCTAGTAGTTAGTACAAGTTGATGGTAATTAGTCATTTATTATATTTGTTAACTTTGGGCATTTGGTTTTAATACGGAGAGTTGACGTGAGGATTCAGTGTGTGAGAGAATGACGTCCGTGCGCCAACACGAGGCAAGAAGCGACCATTTGCGGGGTTATGAAGCAGCGCGCGATGTTCCCTGTCCATTTGTAGGTGTGTACGTTCTGCGTACAATTGGGAATATTGCATGCGCGTGCTTTGCACTTGTCGCTAGCCTGGGTGGTGACGAAACTCACGCACCAATAATTAATAGCATTTTTGTTGCAGTCTACATAAACATTCCAAGAGTATTCTGCCGTTGGTGGAAAAACTGTTTTGTCTACTTAAATTAGTGTTGGGATCCATGTATCTTTAGATTTGTTTGCATGTTAGAATTAAGCTATTTATTATACACAAAATCTACTTAAGTGTTATTTATTGCTAATAATCGAGCCCATTAGAGAGTTTCGCAAAACTGACTCTAGGCATTGTATTTTGATACAAACGTGAGGCCTCACACTGTTGATATGCACATTATGGTAACGACACTATAAGTTTTCGGCAAAAGAAAAGGTGTCAGTCTCACAAACTGGGAGGAAGGTGACACTCTGCTACCAGATGTATTGTTATTCAAACTGTCCTATCCTACCCTCTCCATCTTGTCCTGAGGCGGTTATGGTCAAACTATATGTAAATTGCAAAATAATTTTGTGTGTGTTTGGACTGATGTACACTTTGGGTAACACACATTTTGTTTAGAAAGGTATTACTGTGTAAAGAACATTTGTTTCACATGTTTCACTTATATGTGTCTTTATTTTCTTTGTTTTATGTTGGTATTATTACAGAAAATGTTTAATCGTGTCTCACACTCCTCAGCTGTTTATGTTATGTGTATTTCCCTGTGGAATTGTATTTTGTTGATTACTGTAAGGTTTATGTTTGCCTCAGGCAACCAAGTTTCAAATGTCTTCCATGTGTACCTAATTGCCATTTGCAATTTAGGTCTCAAAGGTACACAGGAATGCTGTCCATTTTTTAAAATCATTTTCATATGTTTTTTGTGCCTATTTTGCCCGTGATTTTTTAACAACATTGACACAATGTTCATTGTAATTTTTGTGTTAATTATGTGTTGTTTAGTTGTTTTTAGCTTTACTTGCGCATTTATTGTAACAATAAAGGGCACCCATGCATATAAATGTAAGAGTGGTTATGGCACATTAAGACATGACTAAAATTATCATCCCTCCCCTTTCAGTTAAAACCCCTACGTCAATAAGGGCCGGTTCGTCCATCACTCGTCAATCTTATCGTCAGTAAACGAGAAGATACATTTAACGTCCAGTTCGTGCTCATTAAGTGCATTGTGTTTGTCATTACCAGAAACACCTCTCATTTGCTAACCTGGAGAAAACGAGAAAGTACGATATATTTCGACTATGTTGGCAATAGAAACAAATGAAGGTTCCAGCCGAATAAGCAGCTGTTCGCTATATTTGACTGGCAGGGAAGAGGTTAATAGGCAGCTGTTATTTGGTGCTATGGAAAACAAACGTAAAAGAAGCTTGAATTTTACAAGAAGTGAGTGCGAGAGTCTTGTGTCCTCAAGCTTGAATTTTAGGACAGCAAACGTGCTTAGGGACAAGTACAAGAACATACTGCCAAGTCCACAGTACCTCAGTGCAAGCAATAATTTGCACATAAGTGCACTGTTCCCGTAAATCGGGAAATAATAAGTTTGCAGACGTAAGTACTTTGTTTTCTATAACGACAGATAACTTACAAAATACATATCTGTTGGACTATTCATATGGTCGAGGAGTTTTTCATGCAACATTTCCAAAGTGCTCTTTCGAAGACGAAATCGCGTAACAAACTCTGCATTATTCCAGCATTCAAAATGATTTGGACGAACATAAAAACGTCTAGGACGCCTCATAGGGGCAATGACCTTTAGATAGTCCAAAATATTGTCATGATTGTCAACCAAATCTCTTATTCCAGGCATTGTCATCATACCAATCCTCACTTAACTAATCGTTACCCGTAAGCTGGTATTTTGATATCGCAACAATAATTTAAGGTTATGTTGCGTATCTGCAATATAGCAAGCTCATCTAATCGCTACTGACATCAATGGGACGAGAAATATGACGATAAAATTTTCCAATAAAGCTGCTTTCCACACTAGTTTTTCAAACATGTAGTGCTTCTGTTTTTTAGTTCGATAAATAAGACTTTATCACGTTAATATATTGCGGTATTTTAGCTCTTTGGAATCCTGCCATTTGCAAACAGAGTCTCACTTAACTGGTCGTTAGCCGTGTAACGAGCAGAATTCTACTCGTTAACTTAACGGCCAGTTTGAGGTCTTTTAACGTGGGGTTAATTCATAACGAAACATTAACAAACGCAATTCTCTACTAACGACAAGTTAAAATCTTAACTGGAACATAATGAGACATTGACAAACCGGTCCTAAGTGCAGTAAAAAGTGAAATGTGCTGGATCATAATCAGTGATCGATTTTTGTACCATTTAATTCGTCAGTGTATTTCCAACAAGCCTAGTGATCATAAACGGGCCACTGTGCCATGACTCTCAACTTTTCGGGCCAATACATAAAAGTCAAGCCGGGAGCTGTGTAATATTTCGGCCAGTGACGCTTTCGTTCAGTGACTTTGCCGATGGAAGCATTCGCGCACGCCACTGGCCTGGGGAACGAGACGGAGCTGCAGGAGGCACCCCCGAGTTTCACCTTCGCTAGAGGCCGCTGCCCCACATTCTTCCACCGAAGGGGGCAGCCTGTCAGTACCGTGGCTTTCTCGCAAGGATGTACACAGCGAAACCAGCCTGACTTAAGGAGCCTACAGATAAATGGCGACAGCGGATGTAGGGAAGAGAGGTCCTTACAACGAAATGGACACAATAGCGCGTGTGCAGAGAAAGCCCTTATTTGCAGGTACCAGAAGAGTCGTTTTCAAAAAACAGCGACGGAATCGCAGACGGAAAGAAGACAAGCAAACCCCTGCAGTGCACACGTGCGTGAGTGGGAGAGAGACTAGCTTGCAGTATAGATAAAGTGGTTCCTTCAAAACAATGTCTCTGGCTAGGCAGGCGTAATACACACAGCTGCCACAAACAACTGTTTTTTCGAACCAAGAAGGAATGCAGAAGATAAAGACAACACGCTAAAATGTGGGAAAGACGCCAGTTCCCAAGTCTCATCTCAGATCACAGAAAATTTCCAACAGGGACTGGGAGGCGTGGTCGTGAAAACCAAAGAGACGAAAAATTCGAAGTGAAGCTGTAGTGGGAGAACGAGGAGGACTTGGTGAGAAACCGCGCGAAGAATACAGTTGGCCCGCCGGAGAAGCGAGAAGACGTGCAGGCAGCTCCCGCCTGGGCAGACGCGGGACTGTGACGTCTTCGCTCGCGGGCCGCGCGACGCGACAGCCGCAGAGCCGGGGAGCGGAGAGCTGAAGCGTGCCACGCCGCCACAATCACCTGTGCCACCGCCACCACCACCACCAGGCAGCCACACCGCAGCGCGCCGATCCAGCGCCTGACGCCCACATCAAGTTAATGATGGTGAGATAGGCCCAGTCAAATCGGCCCTCAGAGTTTATTGTTTTCAAATCTTTTAATAAATAAAAATAAACTACATGTGGCAATCCTCTGTGTAAACTGTTATGTTTTCAAATCAATCCCTTGAAACAAATGTCCCTAGCCTAGTTTCATAATTAATCATTATAGTTTAATTTATTTTACTGTTGAGTGGGAGTTATTCAGGGATAGGTTTGATTTACCACAGTAAGTAACAGTGCCACTATCGGATTTTTGCTATACTACGCTGCAATTCGAGCTTAGCATACTACAGAAACTACAAATTACGGTATCGTTTCTTCCCCTGATCCGATTTTGATGAAATGAAGCTTTATATGTTGCCCCAAAGAACTCTCAGTTGACTTATGAAACCCCATGAACGTTCGTATACTACTCACGGACAATTGCTGTAATACATCATACTTATAAGCACAGTATACACATAAAACTTCAAATTAAGATATCTTTCCTTCCTCTGATACGATTTTGATGAAATGAAGCCTATGTTAACTCTCCAAGCTCTTCATAATTTACCTGTGGAAACCTATGAAAGTTCGTGTAGTATTTTTGGAGATTATCCTCAACTAATAGACGTACACGATGGCTTTTAAACAAATGATTAAATTATAATATCTTTATTTTCTCTGATCCAATGTTAATTATTGAAGCCTTTATGTAATCGCACGATATGCTCAAGTTACGAGTGATAACCCCATTAAAATTCGTCAACCAGTTTTGGAGATAAACGTGTTCAAAGAGAAAGACAGACATGACGGTCAAAGATATAAAATTTCATATTAGATATTCTTTTTTCCGTGATCCGATTTTCTGTTGTTGTCTAATGAGAAGTAGACATTTTTTACCTGGTGTGGATCCTGTGCAACAAGAAGTGACCGAATATGAACTGTAGAAGTATTACGGGTTGCAACGTCGCTGGAATTTAAAACGAGTCCAGATACATCTTTATCCTTACTCGTACTCCTTTCGCTATCTTAAGACACACTTTCCGATTCGGAAAACAAAGGTTTCTCTATAGTACAGATTTATGTGTGAGGGTTGTTTGTTTCTTCTGTTACTTTTTCCTGCTTTCCATTGTTGATGATTAAGACGAACGAGCTTGCTTCTTCCTACTGTCTCATTCGAAATTGTGCTCCGGGTATCTTACATCTCGTCTTCCGTGACTCATGAATCAACTATCTCTTTTAAAAAGTAAAAATCATTTAACTGCATGTCAATAAAATTGGAGGCCAATTCAAATTTTCAGCTCTTTTGTATTCATAGCAGAAATAATTGATTGGTGGCATTCAAACTTCATTCTGTACACTATTCTTTAACACTCATTCATTTGAATGGAACCGCAGTTAAAGTCCATATGAAGTTAATTCTGAAGATACTTGAACAAAACCTTCAGTGCACTATATTTAAGTCACAGAATGAGAGTGAGGGAGTTCCACCAAGGCTACAATATTTCCTTTCTTTCCTTCAGGATGACACCTTACGAGATAAATTTTGAATGTAAGTCTCACGAAGTCGTAGAGGCTGAGTCATCAATGACAAAGAATTACTGGCCTAATACTATTAATATAGTCACGTTGCAATGGAAGTAGGCTTGACTTCGAAGGCAACTAAACACAGCACTTTTACTGAAAGCACGTTTATTACGAACTCAACATACACGCAGCACTGACTGCCTCTCAGGCAGAGTGCTCTGCTATTTATACACAGACAGAATTTACCAGAAATTAGAAGAACAGTCAACATAAGAAACAAGTAATTTTTACAAGTGAACATAAGAACGATGTAGGACCTTCTGGAATTGTAAATTAGAAAGAAATAAATTTTTGCCGGTGGGCGGGATTAAACCGGCGACCTTTTGCTCCGCAGTCCGTGACGATATCCCCTGCGCCACGCCGGCATTTGGTGTTCGCGGTCTCTCGCGGCAATATTACGTTCAGACTAAGAATGACGTTTGATTTGTGCGAAATTTATAATCAGAGAAAAATTTATTTTGGTTTGACTATAAACGCATTAATAACCAATGATAATCTGAAGTTCCTCCAGAATGTGAATCGTCGCTTCTGCTATTAACCATCTTACAGGTACAGTCTGCTTAAGATTACTTTGATTGATATTTACGCTGCAGCCAATCAGAGCTGCATTTCGCGACGCAAGTGCTACAAACTTTATCACAACTGATATGTTCTACACAGCTACGCATCTCGTGACTCTTATGAATTCCTGAAATGACTTAAGAAGAGAAAAATGAGGCAAAGAAAGCAGGGACCTCGAAGAGAGGCGAGCGGTCTCATGCGACACAATCGCCAGTCACTTAGTGAGAGTTTCCAAGGCTCCAGCAGATAAAGCAAACGTTCGGCAACTGATGAAAGAGCTTACTGAAGAAATCTTTACAGCACGACCCAGAATTCTCTTCTCCGTTTACAATCACTGTACTGGAGACAGCCCTTCTCCATACAGATAGGCTATAACATGAATATTTGGAGTAGAGTGGACCTGCAAAGCGCAGTTGGCTAGTTTCCGTTTTTAACGAAAATCTCCGAACAGTAACAATACCATCAAAATTAAAAGAGCAAAACTTATTGCTACAAAAAAGCCAGGGAATGAGGGAACAGCTGCAGACCACTTTCGTGCAATATATCTACTTATCTGTGCCTGTAAATTGGAAAGAAAGATTCCAAACCGAATTCAGGACCAAATTAATGCTGTGGTACCAAGTGATTTCTTTAACTACTCACACAGAAACTGGATATCAAAAGAACTCAAGATTGAGTGAGGTCTCCGTTGACTTGTCAGCAACTTATGACACAGTGTGGCGCGAGGGCCTGTTGTTGAAATGCCTTGCAAAACTCTTGGTAACCTCTTAAGCAACATGCGGCGCTTTACAGTGCATCAAAGTGACAGAAGACCAGAAGGCATGTACTCAATGATAGTTTGCCTCAAGGCTCTGTTTTTGCACCTGTGCCAAATTTGACCTGCCGGAAATTTCAAATTGTAGACGACCTTGAAATATCATATCTGAGAGAAGACCTTTCAGAATGTGAAGAACATGTAAAGAATAGCCTTACTAAACACTATGAATATCTTAAGACATGGCTACTTAGACCTCCACCTCTCTGCAAAGACCAGGCCTCAGTTTGGCCAAATACAAGGCATAGCCAAATCGACTGAAATGTGACCTATAATAAACACCTTTGTAACTCAACTAAGAAGATACAAACACGAGTGAACCTGCCGAGGAAGCTATCAGCAGTGTATACAGCAGAATACCGTGCACCAGTTTGGCTCCGCAGCGCCCATGCAAATAAAGTAGACGTCCAATGTGGCAATGAGAATCATAGTGACACACTCCATAGTGACATGCTCCATCGAAAGGTTGCTCTTCACAAACTCTGTCAGTAAATTTCCAAAACTTCTTCACGACGACTTACTATCACTGCTCAGGAAACGCCTCAAATCCAGAAGACCGGCATATTAAATAGGAATCTAAATTCAACCAGGACGCAGAGTGAAACACAGCTAGCTTTTCACTCACATTGAAATGATGAATGCTATCTGAAGTGTTTCTAGATTTCCGAAAGGCTTTTGACACTACTCACAAGCGTCTTCTAATCCAATTCCGTGCTTATGGAATATCGCCACAATTATGCCACTGGATTCGTAATTCCCTGTCAGAAAGGACACAGTACGTTGTAACTGAGGTTAAGTTCAAAAATGTTCAAATGTTTGTATAGTCTATGGGACTTAACTACGGGGTCATCAGTCCCTAAACTTACAAACTACTTATGAACTACTTACGAACTAGGACGGCACAAATATCCATGCCCAAGGGGGGATTCGAACCCCGACCGTAGTGGCCGTGAAGACCGTGACTGGAGTGCCTGAGTCTCCTCGGCCACCGCGGCCGACTGACGTTAAGTCATCGAGTAGAATAGAAGTGAAATCTGGCTTTCTCCAGGGAAATGTTATAGGGAAATATGCACGAGTTGGGGTGGAAATCATTAAAAGAAAGGCGTTATACGTCGCGACGAGAATTTCTTTCACCAACGTTCTCTTCCGAATGCGAAATTATTTTATTAGCACCCATCAGGGAAATACGATCATCTTAAAAAAAGAGAAATCAGGTCGAAAACAGAAAGATTTAGGTGCTGCTTTTTCCCGTCAACTTTTAGAAAATAGAACTCTAGGGGGAAAAAAACCATAAACTCTGTTCGATGAACACTCTGTCATGCTCTTCAGTGTGACCTGCGAAGTATTCATGTAGATGTAGATGAGAGTGGAGACGTGAATGGCAACCTACGAGAACACAGAATCGTGAACTGATAGACGATCCTTATGTGCTAGTTCCTGACTTTGGTACAGCTTGTTATGGCGTCACCATTCGCCACAACGCTGACGGGCTACACACGTCGCCGCGCCACCTCATGAAGAGGCGATAAATCGTTCGACAAAGCTTCGATTGCCGAGGCCGCCTCAGGTCTCGTACCCTCTGCCTTGCTTCGCGCGCCGGCCAATCAGATGAGGAGGGCTCGGCTAGAGAGGCCGGCGCACTGCAGCCACGAGAGCAGTGCAGGCCACCAGCCGACGGCTGTAGAGAAGAGGACGGAGCAAGCACGACGAGCCAGCCGTCCACGTCAGCACCACCCGGAACACTACTGTTGACTGGTGGAAGACATCATTGCGAAACCATAGATAGGACGTACCATCAACAGGCACACCTAAAGTTGAGTATTACCTTCGATTGTAATAAAAGTATATGTGAGAAATCACTTCTTTCAGTTGCAGACCTTGTCCACAAGCCTAGCTAGTCACAGACCACTTCCCGAACCTACCGCCCACAGTAGCGCATTCTGAGGATACAAAACAGCTGAACAGATACCGGACTGAAGAAGGTAAGTGCAAGTATAACATGCACAAATGGGACTTTTTGAGTGGCAGTATGTGTGACTTTGGTGACATATAAACAATGAGGGACATTGTAAATAAGTGTCCTATCAGGCATTTCCCTCGTGGCATTAAGAATCTACATGAAGAATCCGACGAGGCACTCTGCTGGATTGAGTGTACCAACATCCATGGGTGGTCTGGGTCATTTCATACTCATTTATTGTAAATAAGTTCACCTATATGTATATATAGTTTTTGTCTTATTTAAATGTTTGTTGGAAGCATTGTTGTATTGGATGCATCAATGATAATAATAATAATAATAATCTCTCTCTTCCTTTCTCTCTCTGTGTGCCTTCTCTCGTATTTCACACCCCTCTTTCTCCTCTGTTTATAGCATCTCTTGCTTCTCATTGAGCTTCTGCCAATTGTTTGTATTTATTTACTTTTTATTACGACGAAGTATTACGCACAGAGTAAAATACGTAGCGTGCTGGGAAAATGAAATTTTGGGCACTATGGCAACGGGGGCTCAGAGGTGAGAGGCAGAGGCTTGTTGCCAGTGTCGGCAAGTTACATCTTAAAAGTGAGCTGCGTGCTCACTGCGCCGCATCCATCAGTTTTAATTTGTCAAAGAGCGTTGTAGAAATGCTGGTGACAATTTACGAAATCCGACGTATAGCTGTCGGGCTCCATAGGAGGCAGCCAGCAGTTTTTAGTGGTTACCGTTTGCTGTACTTGCAGCCATCTGAAGTCAATGCGACTGTGATGCAGTTGCAACCTCAGAACTATGTGGTCGCCCCTCTCAGCCGATTTGACTTAGATTCAGAAGAGGAACTGAAGTTTACCCCTTGCAACACTATTCAATAACTCGCCCTTACTCGAATTTTCTGCAGTGAAAATTCATCTTCGTTTCAGCCAATTGATAATGACTTGTATCCTGGAGGCAACCGTTGGTGGTCTTCCTAATATCGACTGATATGGAGTGCTTCAATTCCTTATTGCACATCTACTTACTCAATTTGTCTCTTGGTCTCCCTGTGCGATTTTTACCATCACACTTCCCTCCAATGCTAAATTCACTAGTCCTTGATCTCTTAGAATGTTTCCTACCAATTCATCCCTTCTTTACGTCAAAGTATGCCAGAAATTCCATTTCTCCTCTGTTTTATTCAGTACGTGTCTTCCTCTCTTAGTTAGGCTATCTACCCACAAACCTTCATCAGCCTTTTGTAGCATCACATTTCAAAATTTCCTAACCTCTTCCTGTCTGAACTATTTATCGTCCATGTTTCACTAACGCACAAAGCTACACTCTACACAAGTGCCTATCGAAAATACTTTCTAACACTTACATTAATAATCTGTATAAACAAATCTCTCATTTTCAGAAACGCTTTCCTTCCAGTTGTCATTCTATCTTTTATATCATCTGTATAGCGACCATCGTGCGTTATTTTACTGTGCGATTAAGTAAACTCAACTGCCATCTTTATTGTTTCGTTGCCTAATTTAATTCCTTCAAGCATCGCTTGATTTTCTTAGAGTAGGCTACATTCCATAACCCTTGTTTTGCTGTTGTTGATGTTAATCTTACATGCTTCTTTCAATACACTGTCCATTCTGTTCAATTGCTCATCCAGGTCCTTTGTTGTGTCTGACAGAATTAGAATGTCATCAGAAAACTGCAGTTTTTATTTCTTCACTCTGAATTTTCTTTTTCAGATTTCTGCTTGCTTTCCTTCGGAGCTTCTTTAATTGTCAATTTAAGTATTTCAGCAAAATACCGGTAAACGAATGCTGTAATATCCTTCCACCCATACCTTAAAAGTAACTGCTGTATTATTTCTTTATTTATTTTTGAGTGAAGGAGGTTCATACAATTTCCAGGAATTAAGCTGTGTACATAAATTATGTGGAAAATAGTTGCTGTACTTTCGTTAGTGGTAGAGGCTGACGTGGAGGAGTCGGTCAAAGAATCGTCTGTCTATGCCTTGGTCTGTGTGTGATTTTTATTAACCAACTATTCACCTAACCGTATAATGTTATCATTGTTTTCTTGGCACCACAACTCGAATGACTATGTTATCTTAATTAATATAAAATGGAGAACGAAAGGAACGTATAGAAATGCGTATGCAAACACAATGTAAACAGTCTGAGGACGGCGTTGCGGTCGGGAACGCCTGTATAAGATGTGTGTGAACCAGACGTTAGATGGACTACTGTTGGAATGGCACGACTTAAGTTAGTCTGAGTCGGCGTAAAAGAGTTGGACACAGCATCTCCGAGGTAGCGATGTTGTGGAGATCGGATAAAACATCAAATCCTCATCATCGTTACATAAGGAAAAATATACTGCAAGAACGGGACCAACGATAAAGAGAATCGTCCATCTTGACAGAAGTGCAACAGGTCGCAATAGAGTGGCCGAGCGCTATAAGGCGCCTTGCTGCGGAGCTCGCGGTTAGTCGCCGCCGGAGCTTTGAGTCCTCACTGGGGCATGGATGTTTGTGTTGTCCTTAGTTTAGTTTAAGTAGTTTGTAAGTATGGGGACTGATGATCATATTAGTATGATCCACTTGGTTCACAAACGTTCGAACATTTTGATTGAAGTGCAAACTTTCAGCAAACCTGCGGATTTCAGTGCTGGGCCATCAAAAAGTGTCAGGGTGGAACCATTCAACCAAACATCACAATACGGGGTTTCGGAGCCGAAGGCCCACTCGTTTACCCTTGCTGGCTGCACGACATAAAGCTCTACGCCTCGCGTGGGCCCGCCAACACCGACATTGCACTGATAATGACTGCCAACATATCGCCTGGTCTGACGAGCCTCGTTTCCATGTATCGAGCGGATGGAGGTGTACGGGTGTGGAGACAACTTCACGAATCCATGGGCGCTGCATGTCAGGAGGGGAGTGTTAAGCAAGTGGAGCTATAATGCTGTGGAGCGTGTGGGACCCCTGATACGTTGAGCTACGACTCTGACAGGTGACAACGTACGTACACATCCTGGCTGATCACATTCATCCATTCGTGTGAGTTGTGCACTCCGTCAGAGTTGGCCGTACGTCCAAAATTTGCTACAGAGTAGCTCCAGGAACACATCTCTGAGTCGAAACACTTGCGCTGGCCACCAGACTCCCCAGATATGAACATTGTTGAGCGTATCTGGGATGCCTTGCAACGTGTGGTTCACAAGTTATCTCCGTCCCGCTAGGAATCTTACTGATCAGGCCTGGAGGATGCGTGCTGTCCATTGCGTCCAGCACACTTTAGACATTAGTCGAGTCCTTGCCACGTCGTGTTGCGGCACTTCTGCGGGCACGCGGCAACCTTACCTCAGGAAGGTGCACCAGTTTGGCTCTTCAGTGTATCTCACTCTGCGATATTAATATATTTAAACTGTACATCTGGAACAGCAGTTTGCAAAGACTAATTGTTGTTCATGAACAGATTTGACTCTTCTCAGTACAGCCTCAGTACCGCGTTACAGCCTCGACTGCGAGGTGCGTGGTCGACGTACACGAATACAGTGGTACTCGACTACTCTTTCAAGGCACTGAAGGCTTGTGAAGAGTCAGGAGGGTGTGTGTGTGTGATACTGACTCGCGGCTTGTCTGTTGCTCTAATTGTAGCGATGCAGCCACGGCAAGCCCACGCGGGTTCTCGCGCGTTATCGTTATGCCGCTAGCCCTGGGGTTGTACGGGCAGAGTTGTAACCGTCAGTGAGACCAGCGCAATGTCAACTACGTGCTTTCCATTGTGAGGTGATCTGTTTACACATCCCACGATTGCAAAGTTTTCATGTGAATGAAACGCAGAGTAGTAAGCCAGAATACAAGTTGTCAGCAATAATCTTGCGCAAAGTAAGAAAAGCAACATTCCTAGATAGAAGATGATGCTCTTCGTCGCTTGCAAACAGAGGAGCAGCATTCCTGAGGACTCTGACGCATGAACTTTTTCCCCAGTTCGTTTCCTAACGACGTCATTGCAGTAAGATATATATATTTCCTGTAACGGTCACACATTAAATTCTTCAAAGTAAGGACTGTTCGAAGAATATTGCTACAATAAAAGTACTGAAACCTTAATTAACTAGCCAGCGCCCTTCTTTCTCGGAGACGCTACCGTATTGAGACCGTAACAAAAAAATAAATAAACTACGTTATGTTAAACTTTGCAAAAGAATTTTGAATTTCGCGTATTTACTGGAAAAGAATGCAAACCTACATTAGTTCTGCCGGCCGCAGTGGCCGAGCGGTTTTCACGCGCCAGTCACGGTCTGCATGGCCGCTACGGTCGAGGTTTCGAATCCCCCCTCGGGCATGGATTTACCTGCCGTCTTTATAATAAGCTAGTTCATAAGTAGTTTGTAAGTTTAGGGACTGATGACGTCGTAGTTAAGTCCCATAAGCTCTACAAACGTTTGAACATTAGTGTCTGCTGCATCATTTTATAACTTGTTTTAGAAAAAAATGTATTCTTTAGTACTAGTTTCAAACGAAGATGTTAGAAAGTCCAGAATGAAACTTTCACTTTCCAGCGGAGTGTGCGCTGATATGAAACTTCCTGACAGATTAAAATTGTGTGCCGGAGCCGGGACTCGAGCCTGGGACCTTTGTCTTTCGCAGGCAAGCCCTCTACCGACTGAGCTATCCCGACACGACTCCCGATGCCGCCTTACAACTTTACTTCCTCCAGTACCTCGCCTCCTACTTTCCAAACTTCACAGAAGCTCTCCCGCGAACCTTGCAAGACTAGCACTCCTGGAAGAAAGGATATGGTGGAGACATGGCTTAGCCACAGCCTATGGGATGTTTCCAGAATGAAACTTTCACTCCGCTGCAGAGTGAAAGTTTCTTTCTGGAAACATCCCTTAGGCTGTGGCTAAGCCATGTCTCCACCATATCCTTTCTTCCAGGAGTGCTAGTCTGGCAAGGTTCGCAGGAGAGCTTCTGTGAAGTTTGGAAAGTAGGGGGCGAGGTACTGGCGGAAGTAAAGTTGTGAGGCGGTATCGTGAATCGTGTCGGGATAGTTCGGTCGGTAGAGTGCTTGCCCGCGAAAGGCATAGGTCCCAGGTTCGAGTCCCGGTTTCAGCCAGGAAGTTTCATATTAGAAAGTGTTTAGATTCATGATATGGAAAAAACGTAGCGCTTTTACTGTGGTGCAACAACTGGAGCACAGGGCAAAACAATTCAGTTTTCATCTGCACTAGCTTCTAACAAACTGTGAAATTCACGTTGAGTACCAAGTGAGTCATTAATCGTATTTGAGACTGAACATATATCAGAGATTTATGACTCCAGCATCCGAAAAGGTATACTTCAATGGCGAACAATCGTGAATAGAGATTTATATCTCAGTTTAGAAATGACAAGTAGTATTTAATTTCTGATAATGGGACTGAAGCAAGAAGTGCATGCACTGAAAACTAAAAAGTTTCAAGTAACCTCCAAATTTTCTTTTAATACACCTTCTTCTCACGATTATGGGAGTATTTCACATATGGCGATGTAATGAAAGCTACGGTTTATTAAAAAAAAAAAAAAATTGTAAACCTAAAGGACCAAACTGCTGCGGCCCTCGGTTCCTACACTCACAGACCACTCATACTAGTACTGAGGACAGCACACTCCCACAGACTCCCATGCCAGAGGAAGGACTTGAACCTCCAACGTGAACGGCCGCGCGATCCCTAACGTGGTGCTCCTGACCGCAGTGTTTTGTGTGTGTGTCTGTGTGTGTGTGTGTGTGTGTGTGAGTGTGTGTGTGTGTCTGTGTGTGTGTGTGAAGAGAGGGAGAGAGACACATTTACAGTATATATTTTTCATGTGATGAGCATTTTGTTTGTTTGCATAACGTAAATTTACGTAAAAAGTCTACATAAATCTCTCCCCTGTCTAGTATCTTCACAAAAAATACAGCAGAGATAATTTTGTGGCAGATGCAAGAAAATTTAATCTGTTTTCTTGAAGATTATAATGAAGAAAGCTTATGAGAGAAAAATGAGGAGTACGAGTTAGTCGCCAAAACAATAACCTCATTAGAAAATCTCAATAATGACTGTGTTTTGATGATTCCGAGAATCGACAGAGGTAAATCACAGCTTGGTGTAACGTAGTGTTTTCTTATAATTTTTAATTATTTTGAGTGTGAGAGAAAGAAATGATATCTTTTTCATCCCATGTCTGATTTGATGAACAATTATACGACTAATCACTTCTAGTACAAAAATTTTCATTACCTTAACATACAAATTAATTTTGTTAATTTTCTTGTACACTAACTCCTTACTTGAAAAAATACTAAATCCTGTAGCAGTTTTGCAACACTGCTCCTTAATTGCTCTAATTTACGTATATCAGCAGTTCAAAGGTCATATAAGCTAGCATAAAGAAAGCGTTCTACAGGAACATCTATATACGATGTTTATAAATATTGTTCCCTGTTGAATTTATATATTTTGAAGACTGTTCTGTTGTTGGTTAAACTAAGCAACTACAGAATACTGAAAGGTCAACTAGTTGATTAGCCCGTTATAATAAAATACAGAAATAAAGTTGTATTCTTTTTGCTTATGTCTTAATTCCAATTGCTTGTCTTATCCTTTTTATTTCAGATATTGCGTATTTATTGCAAAGCATTCGCTTTCTTACGGAAAATCACCGTACGGCGACCAATTTTCATGATATTAAAAAGTATATT
The DNA here is from genome assembly GCA_026315105.1 of Locusta migratoria. Lineage (NCBI taxonomy): Eukaryota > Metazoa > Arthropoda > Insecta > Orthoptera > Acrididae > Locusta > Locusta migratoria. Next base: position 500,222,405 of record CM048747.1, read on the forward strand.
ACACCAAAGCTTGCGGAATAAGAAATGTGTTGTACAGAAATTTAATTATGGACGACATGAGTTTCATCTCGGTGAACTATACTGTCTGAAATTCTACAGAAATTCTATGGTCACATATTATTTATATATACACTATAACGATCTGAGAGACATTAACTGCTTTTATCATTTTTGTATCCATATTGTTGGCAGTTGATTTAAAATTATTGAAATTACTTTAATGCTATGCAACTAACACATTGTTGTTGCTCTCACCAAATTCGTTTTTACAGTTGCAAAGACGGATGTTTATCCTCTATCATTTCTTTTGTTTCAACATGCCACGATTCTGCTAGAGTTCCTCGTCTTTTATGATTATAAAATGATTGTCATTATTTGTTAGTCTATGTGTGAAAAGCTGAAATAAAGTCGGCATTGAAGCTATAAAGAACGAAAAAAATTAAAAATAATGAATTTAAGACCATATTTTAAGTTTGACGGTTCGCTTCTGATAAATATTTTCAATATTGGGCCATTCCGTGCCAAGTGGTCTAATATTGAGAAAAGTTCCCACATGACCCTCATGGATTTTGATGAAATTTGGTATGAACAATAACACATGTTCTCAATGAACACTGGTAAAGTTTCAGTTTCAAAAATTCAATACTTCCGGAGATACAGTCACTTGTTTAAGACCATAGCACAGCTTCCAATTGTGCGTCCTTGAATTTTCAGCAACTTTGAGATGATATATCTCTGGGAGTATTTGCATGAAAGAAACAAAACTTGGCCATTTTATACAACTTTTAGAGCTCTTTAAAGTAAAATATCAAGAACAGAATTTCTGAGCAATTTTCATATAGAAAATTTGGGGCAAAGTTGGGCGAAAAAATTGCTGGTTAAAAAAAAAAAGTGCGAACTTTAGTTTTTTATATCTCCAGAAGTAATTGTGGGATGTACATGAAACTTTGCTGAAAATTCAAGGACACACTATTGGAAGCTGTGCTATGGTCTTAAACAAGTGACTGTATCTCCGGAAGTATTGAATTTTTGAAACTGAAACTTTACCAGTGTTGATTGAGAACATGTGTGAATGTTCATACAAAATTTCATCAAAATCCATGAGGGTCATGTGGGAGCCTCTAGACCACTTGGCATGGAATGACCCTATTCCCTTTTGTCCTTTATGAGGAAGGTTTCGTTTATTTGTGTGAGATATAGGTCCTTGTTTTAATAGTGTACCATGGAATGTATCAGCGAGAAAAGACACCATACATACAAGTGATAAAGTCTGTTTCGAAACAAGTAGCTCAGCACATACCTACGACGTTGCACTAATGTGCAGTGTTATTGCTGATACGAAAACGAAACGGTAAAAGGGCAAAAGCAACCGAACAAGTAGCAATTACTGTACAGAAAAGTACTAAAGATAATGGATATCTTCGACCAAATTCTAAAAAAAATATTAATAAGCAATAGAATCATTGTCATTGGGTTTTGACTTTACCCTGTATTTTCGTGGTATGGCGAAAGCAAGTAATTTTTTTTCCGGACTATCTTCTACAGTGAAGAGCCAAAGGAACTGGCTCAGCTGCCTAGCATCGTGTAGGGCCCCCCCGAGCAGGCAGAAGTCAGCCACACTTTGCGGCGTGGACGGCACTGGTGTGTGCAGCGTGCTGCAGCAGAGAGGGGACTGACGTCACGCATCCTGCAGGCGGCCCGTATACCCGTAACACTACCGGGGTGCAGCCATCCAGGTACGCTCAGTACTGGCCGGCGGAGGTGTTTACACTCTGGAGAGTGTTCCTGCAGCCGCTCTGCAGCAATTCTGAACATGTGCGGTGTCGCATTGTCCTTCTGCAATTGCCCAACTACTACTGTGTGGGAACAAACTGCGGTGCCTTCTGAGTTTAGTCGGCTTTCGTTGAAGAAACTCGTGGCACTATATCTGATATTCTACTTTTTTCCTATTACAATTTAAGTAAATAAGAACGTATGAAATATGACCTTCATTTGTGATCGTTTGTAAACGTATAAAATGTGGGCGGGTCTGACGCAGCTGCGGAGCCAGTGTTTCAGTCGCAACCGCCAAGAGCTGTTATGAGAAACAGACAAAGTCAACAGCACAAGGAACTGCCTCCTCAGCTGAGGACAACTACTGTATCACGGCTGAGTGTCGAAGGACTCGAAAGTGTGTCCTGGAAGTGGCACGATGTGGACCACGGTCCTTGGCCCGCGGCCGCCGCCTGCGCTAAGTGCCTCTCGTCTAGGCGCGGAGGTCACCAGACGAGCCGCGGCTGCTCCCTGAGTCGAGAGGGCGCCGATGACCGAGCCGTTTAGCGCTCTAAAACTCCAGTTGTCCGTGTCCAGGACGTCTGCGTAATCTAAAGTAAAAGCGGTACGCATCCCAGATCTTACTCTGCTAATACGTATCTGCACTGTTTTCCATCACAGTAGAATAATTAAGAAGTATCGATAACTTTGGGGAAAATATATTAAGAGATTTCATACTAATAATGATTAAGAGATTTAATACGAATAACTTTAATTCGAAAGAACACATAAAAATATCGTAGGAGGGAAGGGAAATAAAAGGCTACGTTTCATTAGCAGAACACTTAGAAGATGCAACAGTTCGACTTAACACTTCTCCGTGTCTCCACAAAGTAGCACCGACTGAGGATATAGAAAAAGTTTAGAGATGGGCAGATCGTTTTGTATTATAACGATACAGGGGAGAGAGACTGTAATGTAAATTGTATATAGGTTCGGGTGGAAATTATTAAGGGAAGATCTACTTACATAATTTTTGTCAATAACTTTCTCCTTTGAATGCGAACACGTTTTGTTAGGATCCACCTACATAGGGAGACATGATGATCATAATAAAATAAGAGAGATCAATTCGGAGAGTGATAGATTTAGGTGTTCCTTTTTGCCGTGCGCTGTTAGGGAATGGAACGGCAGGGAAATATAATGAAAGCGGTTCGATCAATTCTCTGCCAGGTATTTGTATCTGATTTGCAGTGTATCTATGCAGATGTAGATAGGAAAGTGTATGAAGAAGGATTAGACGTTTTCATGCTATTGATCTCAGTATCTTACAAGTAGCTCCGGGAGTATCAATTGTAATGTTATCGTCATCGCAATATTACTGGCTTTTATTGTAACTGAAAACCTACTTTGAGCTGCAATATTCCGATTGTACCGAAATACTCAGAAGGCACCGCAGATTGTTTCGAGACAGTGTAGTTGGGCAATTCCAGAAGGACAATGCGACACCGCACATGTTCAGAATTGCTACAGAGCGGCTGCAGGAACACTGTCCAGAGTGTGAAAACCTCCGCCGGCCAGTACTGAGCGTACCTGGGATGGCCAGCCTCGTGCTGTTGACGAGGCGCCTGGCAGTGTTACGGGTTTACGGACCGCCTGCAGGATGCGTGACGTCAGTCCCCTCTCCTCTCCTGCAGCACGCTGCACACACCAGTGCAGTCCACGCCGCAAAGTATGGCTGACTTCTGCCTGCTCGCGGGGACACTACAAGATGCTAGGCAGCTGTGCCAGTTCCTTTGGCTCTTCACTGTAGAAAATAGTCCGGAAAAAAATTCTCCTCCTTTTGCCATACCACGAAAACAGACGATAAAGTCAAAACCCAGTGACAATAATTCTATTGAAAAACTTACGGGTATGTTGCCAGGTACCGAAATCGACGACGGTGTATGTTGTCTTTCCTACTTACTCATTGAAAACCGAGGTTGCACATAGCTTCCTCACTGCAGTTTCGCCTTGAAAATGGAAGGGTGGTCTCCTGCCGAAATATCGGCCGTCGTCGATTTTGGTACCTGGCACCATAAACGTAAGTTTTTCGAAGTTGTTATTCGCCAGGAGAAATTAAGCAATCGCAATAATTCTATTGTTTACAAATATTTTTTGAGAATTTGGTAGAAGATATCCATGATCTTTAGTATTTTTCTGTACAGTAATTGCAAATCGCTCGGTTGCTTTCGCTTTTTTACCATTTCGTTTTCATTTCGGCAATAACTCTGCACATTAGTGCAACGTCGAAGGTATTTTCTGAGCCACTTGTTTCGAAACAGACTTTATCACATGTATATATGGCGTCTATTCTCTCTGACACGTTCCATGGTGCATTATTAAAACAATAACCTGTATCTCACAAACATAAACGAAATCTTCCTCAGAAACGGCAAAGAGGAATATTGCAAATATTTAACACGAACGAATCGTCACACTCGAAATTTGTCTTAAATACTTTTTTATTTTTTATTTTATTTTTTTAGTTTCAATGTTAACTTTGTTTAATATTTTCACACATAACCTAACAAATGATGCCAATAACATTTTGTAAAACGTAGTATACATACAATAATAAAAGACGTACATCTGTGCAATGTTCGGACAAAGGAACCTATTGAGTATATAATTCAAAATGCAACTATACTGCACAGTACAATTATGGGATTAGTTGATATACCTAGGTACTGACGTACTGTCATTGCTACAATGCTCTAAAATGGTTCGACGCTGTCGGTTCTGCAGGGTGGAGGTGATGGCCAGATTTTACAGGAAAAATTAGGTGACATGTACCTGGTCATAAACTTCTTAAAGTCAGGGCGGGTCTTGGCCAGGTGATTGAGGATATAGGTTCCTTGTGCGAGGGTTTACAAAACAGGATCATGTTGTGATAACGGGTGGGATGGGAAACCGCATTGATAGGGACCAGGGCCATGTAATTGAGTGTGACAGATAGCTTCAGGGTGGTCAACATGGAGATAGATCGGCAGCTTAGGGCGGCTACTCTGTAAGACATGTGTTTGGTTCCTGTTGATGCTATGGCAAGGTGGGATTTCTCTAGGCATGGTCTGCATCTAAACAATAAAGGGAAGAGGGATTGATACCATGATCCTTCGGGGGGGGGGGGGGGGGGGGGGTCGGACACTGAAATTCATGGAAGTGCCTCTTTTATAGGATAAGGTCAGAGTCCAGTGAGAAGCTTAGGCAGGCAGGTGCTAAAGGTGTTAGACAAAGTAAGGCAAAATATGATTTTAGCATTTTCATAAGAATGTTGGGGGATTAAAAAATAAAATATATGAGTTTCTGGTTTCTTTAGATAAGTTTTTTCCAAAGTCTTCCTAGGGGAGTCGCCGTCACAAGAGGAACTACTTGCCTCATAAAATAACTAGAGTTTTAGCAACACAAAACCGATGCCTAAGTGATATTTATTTATTGTTAAAACTACTGAATACCTTGAGTAACATTGATTATTGATTAAATAGTTTTAAATACAGTGATTTAATGATGAATAAGTGGAAACCCTGAAAAACGTTTCAGGAAGGAATCGATAGATAAAAGAACATTATACAATAAGTAATTCTGAAAAATCCGAAAAAAGTCTTCTTCGTTACAAATTGTCCATAAAGTGGCACCTTTCGTAATGAGTATAATTCGCGTCTGAGTCTTCCCTGAAATGCGAAACACTGGGTAAGCAAACAATATTTTCTGTCGGAAATCTTGTAAAAATAGAATAATGTGCCCTGTTCCAAAAAATAGACACTTTTGTATCCCATCCTCGTCGCCACTTTTGTGTCCCAACTTCGTCGCCGCTTTTGTGTCCCAGCCTCGTCGTAGGTGTCGGTGGCCGAGTGGAACGAGACCGACACAGTAACAAAGATAGCACGCCGGTGCAGGTACGGAGGGGAGCAGCCAGAAACTACAAACACTAGAGTAAATTAGAAAGAGATATATATTGCACAGAATGTAACAATACTTAACTTTTACATATTATTGCAGAAGGTTGATACATAGTTGTTAGTGGCCTGCCTAGTGCCTGTACAATAGCAAAGTCTTCACTGGTGCCTATCTGATTACGAAGGTCCTAACTCGTTGCTATCTCAGTCCGAAGTGCGAAGTGAACGATGTCCTTCAGTGGTGGCCACGAGCGGAGTTGTCGCAGAGGGCGCTCGTGGCTGTCGTCCTGAGAACGCCGCGCCGTGCGTGCATGGCGGCGCGCGGCGAAAGTAAGTGGCGCGCACTTTGTACTTGTGCGACACCACACCCCTCCCCACCAAACCGCCGCGCCGTCGTGGCGTAGGGCTGAGGGCCACGGCGACGGCACTGGGAGGAGGGCCTGGGCGGGGGCGTTACTGGTGGGACGGGCGTCGTAGCTGAGGCTGGGATCGAGACGCCGTCCGCGCCCCGGCATCCGCCTTGCGATCCTCCAGGGAACCCACCGAAACCTGGGGAAGGGCGCACCCCCCGCCCAGAGGGAGCAGGTCATCTTCTGAGGTGCGTGGCCCAGGCGGCGGCGGCACGCACGGTCCCGGAGTCCCTCTCGGTGACGCTGTCATCTGCGGCGGCGACAGCGGCGGCGTCGCGTCGATCTCCATCGGGACGATCTCGTAGTCCGGGGACGCTGGACCCGTTGACGAACGACGTGGTTGTGCTCCCTGGCGGTGAACTGGGTCTGGAATCAAGAAACCGGAGACAGGATCGCGCGGCCTATGCAGACGCAATTGGTTTGCGTGGCGCCGCAGCTCCGACCCTGTGGAAGAACGTACAACATACATATTGCGACCGAGCACGCGCTGAATGATGCCCGGTGTCCATCTTGTCTTGTTGCCAGCAAACACCCTGTACAGCACCGGCGTAGAAACCTGAAAACGCATAGCGCCATACTAACCGACTCGGTGCGTGGGAGGCTGCAGCAGGTGAAGGAGAGTGCGGTGACGGCGGCCGTGTAGCAGCTCGGCAGGAGACGGGCCGTCACGTGGCATGCATCGATACGTAGACAGGAAAATTTGAAGAGCTTGCTGCCTGGAGTGCTGACCTTTCATCTTCTCCATGTGAGACTTGAATGTTCGAACGAAACGTTCTGCTTCACCATTGGACTGAGGGTTAAAAGGCGCAGTGGTAATATGCTGAATGCCATTCACACGACAAAACTGTTGAAATTCCGCACTAACAAACTGAGGTCCATTGTCACTGACGATAGTTTCAGGCAAGCCTTCGATGCAAAACACTGATGTTAAGGCACTGATTGTACTAGAAGCTGTCGTTGAGTTCATGGCAATCACAAAAGGAAACTTGCTGAAAGCGTCTACAACAATTAACCAGCGCGTATTCCAGAAAGGTCCGGCAAAGTCAATATGTAAACGTTGCCATGGTCCCTTGGGGGCGTGGCCAGTCTGAGAAACGCTGTGGAGGAGCCGCCTGATGCCCCACACAAACAGTACACTGTGACGTCATGCTCTCTATTTGAGCGTCCATACCAACCCAGGTACAATGACGTCTGGCCAGTTGCTTTGTCCTAACAATGCCCCAATGTCCTCGATGCAGGAGGCGTAACACTTCTCGTTGCAGGGAACAGGGAACTATCACTCTTGTTTGGTCGTTGTCCGTATGTAACAACAGAACACCCTGACTTAAAGATAATGCATGACGTTGTGCAAAATAACGTCGAACCAGAGGCCGATCAATGTCTTTGGCTCTGGCAGGCAACCCTGAGCGAACAAAACGTGCTACCATACTTAAGTCTGCATCCGCAGCTGTTTCCTGTGCAACCCGACGAGAGTTCCAAGGAAAGTCTGCGACAGCGGAAGCATCTCTGGAGTCTATCTGACAACATGCCATTTCTGAAGAATCAAATGATACATCCTGGCCAACCGGAAGTCGGGAAAGTGTGTCCGCGTTGGCATGTTTAGTGGTAGGTCGGTACAAAATCTCATACTGATAATTAGACAGTATTAAGGACCATCTCTGAAGCTTTTGTGCCGTTCGTGGCGGAATTGGCTTTGTGGGTGAGAACAACGACGTGAGAGGCTTGTGGTCTGTCAACAAATAGAATTTTCTGCCATAGAGATAATGATGAAACTTTGTGACGCCGTAAATTATTGCTAAGGCCTCCTTTTCTATCTGACTGTAATTCTGTTACGTTGGCGTCAGAAGCTTGGACGCAAAGGCAATAGGTCGATCGTGACATCCAATACGATGCGACAGAACTGCACCCACACCGTACGACGAGGTGTCAACTGCTAGCACTACAGGCTTCTGTGGGTCAAAGGGAATCAAACATGCATCACTGAGTAGTGCAGACTTTAGTTTGTCAAAGGCAACCTGGCAATCTTTAGACCATACAAAAGGAACATTCTTCCTACGTAAGTGATGCAGTGAAGCTGCAATCTGAGAGGCATTGGGAATAAACCTGAAATAATAGTTCAGCTTTCCCATTAGTGCTTGCAATTCGTGCACATTCTTAGGAGGAGGCAAGTCTTTGATTGCTCGAAGATGTGACTATAAGGGATGTATTCCTTGGGCATTAATCACATGGCCTAGGTACTCTATTTCAGTTTGAAAAAACGAACACTTTGCTTTATTGCAACGTAGACCTGCTGCAGTCAACACTTTGAAAAGGCACTCCAGGTTTGATAAATGTTCTTCAACTGTACGTCCGGATACCACAATATCATCTAAATAGTTCGAGCAACACGGTACAGAAACTGTCAGCTGTTCCAAAAAACGCTGAAAAATTGCGGGGGCGGAAGAACTGCCAAAGGGTAGGCGTTGAAATTGAAAAAGGCCCATGTGAGTATTAATGACGAAAAATTTTTTTGACTCGTCATCAAGTGGAAGTTGTAAGTATGCCTCTGCTAAATCAATCTTGGAAAAGAAGCGATACTGTCCTAATTCGTCCATAAGTTCCTCAGGTCTGGGCAGAGGGTAAGTGTCTACAATTGTTTGACTGTTCACTGTTGATTTAAAGTCCGCACAGAGACGAAGTTTTCCTGACGGCTTGGGTATAATTACTAAAGGCGAGGCCCACTGACTCGCAGAAACAGGAGAAATCACCCCACTATCTTGCCAACGTTTAAGTTCTTCCGCAACTGTATCACGCATTGCGATAGGCACTGGTCTAGCTTTACGAAATTTTGGAACTGCAGATTCTTTTAAAGATACATGTGCCACGAAGTCTTTTGCACAACCTAGTTCCGGCGAAAACAAGTCACTATATTTGTCACACAATGCATTGATTTTATCCTGAGGCACTATTGACGAAATTTGAAGCACATCTCGTTGAATTGATAAACCAAACAAGTCAAAAGCATCTAGTCCAAAAATGTTCTGTGTCGATTTGGCCTGAAGAACTACAAAAGCAACTGTTTTTGTTATACCTTGGAAAGAGGCAGGCAGGCTACACGTTCCTAGCACGGGGATATTTTGACCTGTATAAGCTGTTAACACTTGCTGTGACGGCGACAATTTTGGCGAACCCAGAAGTTCATAAGTGTCTTTATTAATTAATGTCACAGCGGAACCAGTATCAAGCTGAAATTGCACAGTCTTATTTTCTATGGAGAGATTTACAAAAAGTTTGTGCTTCTGGCGCACGACAGATGCGCGAATGTGGGCAACGTCTGCTACGGTTTGTTTGCTGCATATGCGCGGGCCGCGTAGTGAAGGAAGCGGCGCAGACTCGGCACGCAGCGGATTAACAACACTGGCACTAGATGGCACTACCGCCGGATCGGCGTCCGCGCAATGCGAGGCTACTACAGAGTCACTAACTACTGCACTACACTTTTGAGTAGCTACTTGATGTCTACTGTCACTAGCTACACAGTACTGGGCACTATTACAAGGAGCAGTTGCAGAAGGCACTATTTTCACTACAGGAATGCACGTTCATAGTCATTTTGCTTGTCCCGAACCCGTTTCCGTTGCACTGTTTTACGCGCTCGTTGGCGCTTGCTACGTGGTGCACTATATAGTTTTGCCATGGGCGCAGAACTACTTTCTTGCAATTGAGATCCAAGGAAAGCACTGTTCAATTCCACAGCCCCTATAACATTTACAGAATGAACTGTTCTCGCAATTTGCGAAGCACCGTTTCTAACGTTTCTGTTCTTTGAGTTTTTAATTTGCATACACACAGACTGCACATGTCCCGATTTGCCACATTGATAATAGGTTGCGTTGCGACTAGGGCAATGAGCACGCTTGTGGCGAGACACACACTGGGGGCAAGACTTACGAACATTTTTCTGAAATGAGCGTTGGCGCCCGTTATGCAAATTACTGTGTCTAACACTACGGGGCGACCTTTGCGTCGCACTTTTACTCTGGCTACTGTTCACTGTCTGTTCAGCACGGCCGGTAGAAAAATAAGAATCACTAATGCTATACTGAGAACTACGGATAGGAAAGCGTCCGTTGCGACGCACTGAATTTACACTGTGGCTTTGCATTTCTACATCTGCTAAGTCAAAAATATCATGCGCTTCTATAAGCTACAGTACACTGTCTAATGAGGGGTCAGACTGTTTCAGAATTGCTGCTCTAATTCTGGGGTCCTGAATATTCTGCGTAATCGCATCCCTCAACATCACGTCACTATACGAAAGTCCACAAGAGCAAGTAAATTTACATTGGCGGGTTAAGCCCTTCAATTCCGTAATCCACTCTTGGTGTGACTGCTGCGGTAATTTTTTAAGTCTGAAAAATCGGTAACGCGCAGCGGCTACGAGAACTTTCCTCTCGTAATGAGCATTCAGTGCATCTACAATTTGTTCAAAGTCTACATCACGAGGAGATGCGTTGGGGAATAGTTTCTGCAGTAACACAAATGTTGGAGTTCCTACAGTCGATAAGAAAAGGTTCTTCACTCTCTGACCTGTAATTTGATGAGCCGCGACGAGTTCTTGAAACTGCGCGAAATAGTCACTCCATTCTTCCTCACGTTCGTTGTACTGGCGAAACGTAGGAAGCGTTGCGGCGGCAGGTGTGGGCGGCTGAAGCGGCGGCTGTTGTTGTTGGTTAGCTGCTTGCGCTGTGAGCTGGGCCACCGCCTGGAGTAGCTGGGTAATTTGCGCCGTCTGTAACTGAATAATTTCCATTAAGTTTGGGTTCGGGGTAGTGGCCATGCTGACCGATTAGGCGCCGCGCATACAAGTAAATTATAGCAAAACAGAAATGCAGTATGAAAGAGGACACTCTGCAACAAAAAAGTCCACAAAACACGCAACTGAATATGTTCCCCCAAAATTCTTATAATAAGGGTGGGTGGGCGGGAGCAATTTCTACGTGCTCAACTGCTGCTGTCTGGCTGCTGCTAGCGTGCTGGTCCACGGTTCTATCCCATCCTCGTCGCCACTTTTGTATCCCATCCTCGTCGCCACTTTTGTGTCCCAACTTCGTCGCCGCTTTTGTGTCCCAGCCTCGTCGTAGGTGTCGGTGGCCGAGTGGAACGAGACCGACACAGTAACAAAGATAGCACGCCGGTGCAGGTACGGAGGGGAGCAGCCAGAAACTACAAACACTAGAGTAAATTAGAAAGAGATATATATTGCACAGAATGTAACAATACTTAACTTTTACATAGTACTGCAGAAGGTTGATACATAGTTGTTAGTGGCCTGCCTAGTGCCTGTACAATAGCAAAGTCTTCACTGGTGCCTATCTGATTACGAAGGTCCTAACTCGTTGCTATCTCAGTCCGAAGTGCGAAGTGAACGATGTCCTTCAGTGGTGGCCACGAGCGGAGTTGTCGCAGAGGGCGCTCGTGGCTGTCGTCCTGAGAACGCCGCGCCGTGCGTGCATGGCGGCGCGCGGCGAAAGTAAGTGGCGCGCACTTTGTACTTGTGCGACACCACAGACACAACGAACTTCATCCAACAATTTAAAAGAGAGCTGTACCAAAATATTACTTTTTTTTCTTTCCAGATAACAAAGTTTTGTTACGGCCCGTAAGAAGGGGGGGGGAGTCGCCAGAATATTTTTTTATTTGGGAGGGAGTCCCATATTCGAAAAGGTAGAAAAACATTGTTTTAGATGATACTGGTGATAGTGAGGAAAATCTCAGTGGATATAAACTAATTGCGCATGTATGTAGAGATAATAAGAGGAGGAGTAGCTATATATATGTTAAAAGCTATCACTGTGCAAAAAATTAGAAAAAAAAAACGCTTTGTGTAGAGAAACATATTGAAGCATGTGCCTGTCAGCTTAACCTCAAAGATGACTTTCTTATAATAATTGTAACAATGTGTAGTTCTCATTCAGAAAACTTGCAGTTATTTCTGGGAAACTTGTTGTGCTATCTGTCAGAAAGATGCATATTATTATTTGTCGTAATTTCAGTTTTGATTCACTGAAAGAGTGTAATAGGAAGAATGACCTGGAATTCCTACTTGGCGCCTTCAATTTCACATCCGTTTTTGATTTTCCTACTTTAGTCGTAAAGGACTGTAGCACATTGATAGATAACTTTTTTATAGACCAAGATAAGTTTAACAACGAAAACGCTTCGCCTGTTGAGAATGGTCTTTCTGATCATGATGCGCAGCTAGTTACAGTATATGACATAGCTCCATACAGTAATTCAAAACAGTCCTCCAGAGTTGTGCCCTCAATGAATGATTCAACAACTAGAAATCTCAGAGAATACATCCGTTAGTCTGGTATGAAGTTTATAATGTATCTATCAGCAATAAAGAGTAATGGCACAGAAATAATGTAATATTATAAAGCTACATTAAACAAGTTATTAAAAATTCAGAAGCATGTGCATCAGGTCTGATAATAAAATTTGAACAGTTTGGAATATTATTAAAAGGGAGACTGCGCGTCCAAGAGCACAGGAAGACATTACTATCAAAGCAAATGAAAAGTTTACTATCAAAAAGTTGAAAATATTTTTAATGATTATTTTTTTTACTGTTGTGGAGAAAATAGCATCTAAATGTTTATCAGAAGTAGCAAGGCAGTTAATAGAATAGGCCATACCTACACAGTTTGATACAATTGAAATTCCAAGCAACTCTCCTTCGGAAATTAGGAAAACAATAATCCTCAAGAGTAAAATCTCACATTGAATTGAAGGCATTTCCCAAGAGATAATTAGAATTCTTAGACACATGTGCAATAGCTCTCTAAAGCGTGAAACGTGCTATAATTAAACCACTGCATAAAAGAGGGGATACGTCTGATGTCAACAACTACCACCCACTCTCACTTCTGACAGCTTTATTCTAAATTTTTGAAAACGTATTGTATTCTTCGGTAGCTTCACATATTAGTAAAAATAAAGGTCTAACAAAATGTCAGTTTGGTTTTCGGAAAAGCTTTTCAACAGAAAATGTTATACATACTTTCGCTGATGAAATATTAAATGCTCTGAATTACCGGAGATCACCCATTGGGATATTTTGTTAGCTCTCAAAGGCTTTGTTAAACCATGGAAATCTTCTAGATTTACAAATATACCATAATTTGATCAACGTACTAATTCCGAAATGGGGGACATAGCAATAGGTATTTCCGGTGTAGAGAAGCAGCTGAGAGAGCTAAATACGAAAAAGTCTGCTGGTCCGGATGGAATACCAGTTCGGTTTTACAAAGACTATTCTGCGGCGTTGGCCCCCTACTTAGCTTGCATTTATAGCGAATCTTTAATTCAGCGCAAAGTTCCTAGTGATTGGAAAAAAAGCGCAGGTGACTCCCGTGTATAAGAAAGGAAAGAGAACTGACCCATACAATTACAGGCCAATATCGTTGACATCAGTTTCATGTAGAATTTTGGAGCATATTCTCAGTTCGAATATAGTAAATTTCCTTGAAACGGAAAAGCTTTTTTCCATTAATCAGCACGGGTTTAGGAAACATCGTTCATGTGAAACTCAGCTTGCCCTTTTCGCACATGACATCTTGCGAGCCATGGACGAAGAGCAACAGGCGGATTGTGTTTTTCTCGACTTCAAAAAGGCGTTCGACGCGGTGCCACACTGCAAACTGCTAACGAAGATACGAGCTTATGGAATAGGTTCACAGATTTGTGACTGGCTGGAAGACTTCCTAAGTAATAGAACGCAGTACGTTGTTCTCGACGGCGAGTGATCATCAGAGACGAGTGTATCGTCAGGAGTGCCCCAGGGGAGTGTGATAGGACCGCTATTATTTTCTATCTATATAAATGATCTGATGGACAGAGTAAGTTGTAATTTGCGGCTGTTTGCTGATGATGCTGTGGTGTATGGGAGGGTGTCGTCTGTAACTGACTGTAATAGCATACAGGTTGACTTAGACAAAATTTCTAGTTGGTGCGAAGAATGGCAGCTAGCTGTCAATGTAGAAAAATGTAAGGTGATGCGCATAAGTGGAAAAAACAATCCTATAATGTTCGAATACAGCATTAGTAGTGAGCTTCTTGATGCTGTCGCGTCGTTCAAATATCTAGGCGTAACATTGCAGAGCGATATGAAATGGAACGAGCATGTAAGGACAGTTGTGAGTAAGGCAGACAGCCGACTTCGGTTTATTGGGTGAATTTTGGGAAGATGTACTTCACCTGTAAAGGAGACAGCGTATAAACCGCTTGTACGACCACGTCTTGAGTATTGCTCAAGTATTTGGGATCCGCAGCAGATCGGTTTGAAGGAAGACATAGAGACGGCTCAGAGACGAGCAGCTAGATTTGTTAGCGGTAGGTTCGACCAATGCGCGAGTGTCACGGAAATGCTCCGGCAACTTATTGTTAAGTATTGTGGTATGAGTAGGACAGTGCACAAATGGTTTAAATCATAATTAACTGGAAGAGTGCAAAAAGTTGAAATAAGCAGTTCACATAATATGCAAGGAACAGATAATTCGTCTAACTGGGGAGCTATCAATGACATCCCAAAAAGTTCGGGCTTGGGTCCTTTGCTGTTATTAATATTGATTGCCGCGGAGGAGTAGCCGAGCGGTCTAAAGCGTCTCGCTGCGGAGCGCGCGGTTGCTTGCGTGGAGGGTCGAGTCCTCCCTGGGGCATGGGTGTGTGTGTTGTCCTTAGGTTAGTTTACCTTAGTTTAAGTAGTTTGTAAGCTACGGACTGATGACCACGCAGTTTGGTCCGATAGATTTACAAACATTTGAAAGTTTTTAATATTGATTAATGACTTGCCATTTTATATGCACGAAGATTCTAAGCTAGTTCTTTTTGCTGACGATAAAAGTATGCCTATTTTCATTCACTGCTTTTGTATGGGATCATATTCCGGGGGAATTAAACATTGAGTAAAAATGTATTAATTGCACAAAATCGTGTAATGAGAATAATTGCTGGAACCGAACCAAGATAATTCTGCAGACATTTATTTGAAAATGAAGGGATCTTCACAGTACCTTCACAATATAGTACTTATGAAAGTTGTTACTAACAGGCCTACCCAATTCAAAAGTAACAGAATCTTGAACATTTGAACTAAAATTTCTCTAAAGAAGTTAAAAATAAAAATAAAATCCTTATATTAAGTGGCATGTATTATTAAACTGACACGTTCCACGTCATTGCGAAATGATCTACGAAAGAAGTATTAATATAATATAATCTAATCATTGCGGTAACCGAGATAGTGGTAGTAACAGAAAGTTAATGCAGAGGGTGCTGATGTTCACTTGTGTTTACTCTACCTAACAAATTACACAAGCAGTTCGGTTCAGATAGTGTAGTGAGTAGGAAGTTCAATGCAACAAGAACGTGACTTACCCGAAGCTATGATTTGGAGAGCCATAGTGGCTGCAACTATTTCAGTGTCGGAAATTTCCAGGGCCTGAACGCGATTTCAGACAACTGGAACCGTTAAAAGAAGGCAAGGTTAAGGTTGTTCACGGGCAACATAAGCAAGAGATAACCGTTATTTCCCCCTAAGAATACGTTGAGACAGAGAGCTGAATGCAGCTCAGCTGCAACGCACCCTCCAGGCAGCAACAGGACGAGCGATACCAACACTAACAGCCGGAATCGCTTTCGGGAATGTGGCTACGCACGGAGGCCTATGGTCTGTGTTCCGTTAAGGCCAAGACACCGCTTAGCCCGCAGAAACTGGCGGAGGAATATCAGGAGTGGACTCGTAACGCCGCGGTGGAGTGCCCGAGCGTTCCAAGGCGCCTAGCTGCGGAGCGCGCCGTTGCTCGCCGTCGGAGGTTCGAATCTCCATCGGACATGGGTGTATTTGTTGTTCTTAGCATAATTAGTTTAGGCACTTCGTAGGCCTAGGGGCTGATGACCGCAATAGTTAATTCCCATATATTTACAAATATTTGTGGGTTTGGACTCGTAACGAATGCCGCCGGGTTATGTTCACAGATGAATCAAGATTTTGTGTTCAGCCGGACAATCGTCGTTCCCTTATCTGTAGAGAACGCCGAACTCGGAACAGTCATGTGCAGAATCGCCGTATCAAGTTGCAGGACGAGTGGTATGGGTAGGAGTCACTATTGGAGGACGTGCAGACCTCTATGTCGTTGAGAATGGCGCTCTGACTGCTGAGAGGTACATAGGCGAGAGTATCTTAGGTCTTTTGTTGTGCCTTACGTAGGTGCGATGGGTTCCTTCTGGTGAACGATAATGCTCGTCCCCATAGAGCTGTACTGGTACCTGTACCCGTACCTGAAGCTGAGAGAACTGAACAAAGGACCATCTTGATCGCCTCACTCATATCCGATTGAGCCTGTCTGGGATGCATTTGGCATGGCAGCAAGACCAGCACCTCCCACAATGGTTTTAATGTTTGTAATTATGCGGGACCAAATTACGTTGGTCATCAGTCCCGAGACTTACAAACTACTGAAACTAAGGTACTGTAACCTAAAGACAACACATACATCCATGCCCGAGTGAGGATTCGAACCTCCAATGCGGGAGGCCGCATGATCCGTAACATGGCTCTCCAGACCGCTCGGTTACTCCCGCGCTGCAACGGTTGCAGAGCTGGTTATTGTACTCATGGAAGAATGGGAAAATATCCCTCAAGAGCTGATTGATAACCCCATACTTTCCATGACACACATGTGTGCTGTTGTACTGGCCTGCCGAGGTGTTCAAACATCATATTAGACTTCAACGAGAATGAGCTTTTCAATGTTATGGTAGCCCCATGGCAACTCGTTCTATATAAATACCGTCTAAACCTCAAGTAAAGTGTTAAGACAGTTAAATATCTTACTAAATCGCACACAAATGTAACCAATATCTGATTAAATACGTTCCCATGTGTATACTGTGTGGTATATCTCACGTGATCTCCTAACTGTTTGAGCAGTGTGTAAGAAACTGTGTCACATTTTTTAAACGCCAAACGCGTTACGTCAGCACACATTTTACGTGTTCTTGTAGATCACGGTTTTTGCTCGCTTATGTAAGCACTGAACTGCCGTTATATGTAAATTAAAGAAATTAATAGAGCGAATTGCTAAATTGCTACAGGATTTAGTATTTTCTTAAAGTAAGCAGTTATTGTACAGGAAAATTAATGAAATTAATTAATTAAAATGTTTAAGGACTTCATACATTTGACAAATCCACAATACGCTCTACAGATATACACTGAAGAGTTAAAGAAACTGGTATAGTCATTCTCACGTAGAGAGAACGTTCAACTTGACAGAAGTGCAACCCTTCCGCAAACTGCTGTAGCTTTCAATGCTGGACCGTCAAGTGGGCGAACCTTTTAAGAAAACATCAACGATATGGGCTTGCGGAGCCGAAGACACACTCGTGAACTCCTTCTGACTGCATGACACGAACCATTACCTCTTGCCTAGGCCCGTCAAGAGGTCCCCATCCGCTCGTACTGTTAATGATTTATGGACAACATTAATGCTGTAAATTTCCTTCATCACTACTGCAGACATTCCTCGAGTCCATGTCCCATCGCGTTCCGGCTTGGGTAGGATTTACCCATTTCTTAATTTGCCGGTAAGATCCCTCGAAACAGGTAAATAAATGGAATTTTTCTATGCTCTGTTGACTGTTAGAAAGAAAAAAGAAATCGAGTTCCCAGAAAGCAGGGGAATTTATGCTGCAGGTAGGATATCAGAGGGAAAGAGAAAGGAAGATTAAGGTTTAACGTCACGCCTTGGAGAGAAGCGACTGCCTGAAGCACACTGCGACAGAAGTCAAGGGATGCGTTTGTAGGTATCTCACAGCTGCGCGGCAATGGCCGTGTGGTCTGGAGCGCCACTAAACGGACCGCGCGGCCTCCAAGCGCTAGTGCGTATTGTTCTCCTTATTTTAACTTAGTTTAAATATTTTGTGAGGTTAGTGGCTGAAGAGTACAGTAGTCAGGTCCCACAGAATTTCGAACATTTGAACATTTGATTTATCACTTTATACATCGCCGAAAAAAATGTACATCTGGAAAGACGACGTTGAGTTTTATCCGAAGACGGCACGTCACGTTGGGGATAGTCGAAGTCATGTTAATCAAGTCGTTTAATTCCGGGACTGTGGATGTAGAGGGATTGTGGACTAAATTTAAGTGCATTGTTAATTAAGGGTTAGAGAAATATGTGCCAGTAAAGACGATTAAGGATGGAAAAGATCCACCGTGGTATAATAATAATGTTAGAAAGCTGCTGCGAAAACAAAGGCTGTTGCAATCTCGATTCAAAAAAGAACACGCAAATGATGACAGGCAAAAGTTAGTAGAGATTCGTGCGTCTATAAAAAGATCGATGCGTGAAGCATACAATAATTATCACAGCCATACCTTAGCAAAAGATCTTTCCGAGAACCCGAAAAAATTCTGGTCCTATGTAAAATCGATAAGCGGGTCAAAGCCCACTGTCGCTGATCATTCTGGGGCAGTAATAGAAGAAAGCAAACGGAAAGCTGAAGTTCTAAATTAAACCTTTAAGAAATATTTCACACAGGAGGACCGCACAAATGTACCATCGTTTGATCAACGTACTAATTCCGAAATGGGGGACATAGCAATAGGTATTTCCGGTGTAGAGAAGCAACTGAGAGAGCTAAATACGAAAAAGTCTGCTGGTCCAGATGGAATACCAGTTCGGTTTTACAAAGACTATTCTGCGGCATTCGCCCCCTACTTAGCTTGCATTTATCGCGAATCTTTAATTCAGCGCAAATTTCCTAGTGATTGGAAAAAAGCGCAGGTGACTCTCGTTTATAAGAAAGGAAAGAGACCTGACCCACACAATTACAGGCCAATATCGTTGACATCAGTTTCATGTAGAATTTTGGAGCATATTCTCAGTTCGAATATAATTAATTTCCTTGAAACGGAAAAGCTTCTTTCCATGAATCAGCACGGGTTTAGGAAACATCGTTCACGTGAAACTCAGCTTGCCCTTTTCGCACATGACATCTTGCGAGCCATGGACGAAGGGCAACAGGCGGATTGTGTTTTACTCGACTTCAAAAAGGGGTTCGACGCGGCGCCACACTGCAAACTGCTAACGAAGATACGAGCTTATGGAATAGGTCTACAGATTTGTGACTAGCTGGAAGATTTCCTAACTGATAGAACGCAGGCGTGCCCCAAGGGAGTGTGGTAGGACCGCTATTATTTTCTATCTATATAAATGATCTGATGGACAGAGTAAGTTGTAATTTGCGGCTGTTTGCTGATGATGCTGTGGTGTATGGGAGGGTGTCGTCTGTAACTGACTGTAATAGCATACAGGATGACTTAGACAAAATTTCTAGTTGGTGCGAAGAATGGCAGCTAGCTCTCAATGTAGAAAAATGTAAGGTGATGCACATGAGTAGAAAAACAATCCCATAATGTTCGAATACAGCATCAGTGGTGAGCTTCTTGATGCTGTCGCGTCGTTCAAATATCTAGGCGTAACATTGCAGAGCGATATGAAATGGAACGAGCATGTAAGTGCGATTGTGAGTAAGGCGGACAGCCGACTTCGCTGTATTGGGAGAATTTTGGGAAAATGTACTTCACCTGTAAAGGAGACAGCGTATAAAACGCTTGTACGACCACGTCTTGAGTATTGCTCAAGTGTTTGGGACCCGCAGCAGATCAGTTTAAAGGATGACATAGAAGCAATTCAGAGGCGAGCAGCTAGATTTGTTACCGGTAGGTTCGACCAATGCGCGAGTGTCACGGAAATGCTCCGGCAACTCAATTGGGGATCGCTGGAAGCAAGACGACGTTCTTTTCGTGAATTTCTGTTAAGTAAATTTAGAGGGCCGGAATTTGAAGCTGAGTGTAGTACGATCTTGTTGCCGCCTACTTACATTTCGCGTAAAGATAACAAAGACAAGATAAGAGAAATTAGGGCTCGTACGGAGGCATATAGGCATTCTTTTTTTCCTCGTTCAATTTGGGAATGGAATAGGAAAGGAAATGCCTAGTAGTGGTACAGTGTACCCTCCGCCACGCACCTTACGGTGAATTGCGGCGTATGTATGTAGATGTGGATGTAGAAGTCGTCCGCCAACACATAGCGTAGTGACATATCTCCCAGAGCGTAATCTGTTTTCACCCTTCAGTAGGTAATGTTTACAGCCTTATGACTCAGTGTGGTATCAACGTGTGAAGCAAACAGGTGACATGCGAAGGAGGGGCACTTGTTCTTCCCACAGCTATCTCAGCGAGTTTTAAAGGGGTCACACTGTTCTTTCCGAGTGGCGGGATGGTCCTTTCTGAGAATTGCCAAAAACGTTGGACATGCTGTGTCAGTTGTTTAATGGTGCTGGTTGCAATGATCACGTGATAATTTATACATGACGTTTTGGTGGTCCAAGCAGCACAGACGTCCTGCAACATCGTAGTATAGTGAGGACAGAAGTGGCCAATCGTACGGCTAATACGCCACAGTTAAGAAGGGATTTGAGCCCAGAAGTGTCAGCCAGCCGGTTAATAACAGCGAGGCTAAAGGTACGCACACCTCTAGCCAGTCTCTCTCACGTCACAGCATCGACGTGTACGTCTCGACTGGTGCCGTCAGTGGATGACCTGAATTGTGGAATGTCGTGTCGTGCCGTGTTATTCAATTCTGGTCGCTGATTCTGCTAATCAGAAAGTGGTGCTCGTTTGCACGTACGACGAGTACCTATCGATCGCTGCCCCGTAGAGACGTGATTAAAGAAAATCAATTTTCACTAACGAATCACAATTCTCTTGCAACCATGTCGCAGCTTGTGAATATAATACTTCACAATATTGTATTATAGGTTGATTTGTACGACACTATTTATAATAATTAGTGAAATATACTATTTTTAATAATTACGTTTCAAATTTAACTTGAGAAAGTCAATTATTTGCTAAGCAAAACTATAACACTTTATGTGTGTTTGTGTGTGCATTTGTTCAGTAATGAAAGACATTATATAAATAAACTGAACCACTTTTACTACCTTGTTCCACAAAACTTTATTTTATTTTGCACAATTTAGTTTTCGGGTTATGAGCCCTTATTATAATACATTCTTGATGCCAAAGTACACAAATGAAGACAAAGCATTACATTACTACAGTTCTCTGTTTACCGACTTCAACACTGGGTGGTATTACCGTTGGATAATTAATTTAGAAACAATTACGTTTCCGTCTTACATTCATTGGAATGCATTTTATTAATATTGAGAGTAGTAAATGAATTATTGAAGCTCCATATTACAAATTCTTTAGTGCTGAAAACGCACTGAAATAATCTGGTGGGAGCTAACTAATAATTGTACCTCGAGAAATTATGTCATTGCTTCGTTACTGATGATAGCTTCATCTTCCAAATCTTCAATGAAGACGTTGCTAGTAATCTAAAAGAGGGGAGTAACTGAATTCTGTCTGCTCGTTCAGTAGCGAATTTGGGGCTGTTCAAATATGTTTTTAAATTTCCAATATTTATAATTGGGTCTTGTGAGACTTCTACAGCTATTGGATATTTGTGAACCTGGTCTAAACAATGTTCAGCAGAGGCAAAATCTGGCTTTGTTTATCTCCAGTTCCTGTTGTGTGTCCTGAGCCTATTACAGATTGACTGACCTGTATACCCTATATAGCTGCACCGACACGATTTACAAATGATGTTATACAGCCTCACTGTTCATGAAGACTGGAATAAAAATACAGTTTTGATACTTAACACTATCGCTTACTCTGAGTTGTAACCCTACCTACAGCAGGAAACAATAGCTGAGAAGCTGCAAGTTGATAACATGGAGTCGCGCTATTGCGAAGTTTTGCACATATTCTAATGCCCCTCTACATTATAGCAATCTGGATCTCAGTAGTGCAATGAAACATAGACCTTGACGTTTCAACCGTAATGTCGCTTGCTGCTTCCCTGATAGGATTCCGTAGATCATAGAGGAAAATTCAGTTTATGCAGAAATGTCTGAAGGAGTAAGGTCCATTGAACTGGAAGCCCACAACCTAGGTGACCATCTGCCTATCAATCTTCCTGGAATGGTTCTTTTCAGGTAATCACGGATGATGTGTATAAAATGTGAAGACGTGCACCAACTATATCCCGTATGCCATCATCTTGAAGCTGCGGTTTAAGAAACAGTTGTATCATGCCGACGTAGATGTTACCTTTTATTGACCTTTCGGAAAGAAAAATGGGCCACACATTTTTGCTTTTGTCATACTCAACCGAACATTTACCTTAGATCTATCACGTTCTCACTCCGATACCTCATTCTGTGCTTTATATGCTCTTATTGAGCTGCTGTATCTGTGCACTTTAGCCAAACAAGGAATGTGGCTTCATCGGAGAATAAAATGTTATCCATTAAATTCTCGTTGTCTCCACTGACTGTAGGACAGGAACGCATTGTACGACCATAAGCGAAATCCTTGTCCTCAAGGTGGTGTAGGACCTGAATGTGATAAGGACGTTTCCGTAGAGTGAAATGTAGGATTTTCAACGCTGTGTTGCGAGGGACATTCGATTCACTACTGCGGCGTCGAGTTAATGCCTTTTACCACCGGTAATTTGAAGCCGCTACACTGTTTCTATCGATACGCGTGGGCGTCCATGACGTGCCTCGTCACTCCCACTATCGGTACGCTTAAATTTGTTCATAAGCAAACGAATGTGTGCCCTTGTCGGGGCTGGTTTGTGGAATTTATGGGAAAATTTCGCTCTGGCGTCTTCATATTACAATCTGTGTGCCTGTGAACAAAAAACCGATTTCTGTGCTAAACATCTTGCACGACGAGACCAGTATCTGCAGAGAAAAGAAATAATCGTTTTCATGCAAGTAGATTCACGCTTTTAATCAATTAATCCTTCGAAGAGGTTCTGCCATCAGATTTCAGAAGAAGTGCTTCACCTGCGTGTCATTCTTCCTCATATAGTGTTAACCGCAAATAAATTATGTTAGATATCAGAGACTGTGGTGCAGCCCTTGTCATTTCTGTATAAATTCTTCAGGGAGTAGTAATTTCATAGTATTGGGAAAGAATCTTATTGCTTGAATTAGTATTAGCGAGTAGAGAATTTCAGGCTGTAAGGTGCATGCCATTAGCGTGAGAAGGGACAGTGTGAAAACTACCACTGACAAAACGACGCTGTCTGGATCGAGTCTGGGTTCGTCACAAAGTTTCACCTTGTTACACGCCATACTGTACGCTCCTCTAGGAGTCATACAATCTCACTTCAGAATGCATATTTAGAAAGGAAAAAAAACACACCAGAGAAGAAAGACTGAGCTATATCCTCGATGAAGAACAAATATTGTACAGTTTACTTCACCTTGTTTCGATTCTCTGCTATATGGAAGCGTTGTGAATCAAGGGAGCGGCACCGGATATAAGAAGGTGTTAGGAAGTGACTTGTATAACGTCAAGTGAACAGAGTCCAGTCTCAACCATCAGTCACTCAGTTCTCGAACCCTTGACGGAGGAATTGTAGGAACTAGTTTTTATGACGAAAGCAACGTCGTAGTCTGCGTACGTTCTAAATGGACGAGGCCGGTCACGTTCGTAAGGCGTAGTTCTTGCCGTTCCACGTGCCAGATCGGTATTTTAGCGGCCGCCGGTCATGTTGGCAGCTCGCGAAGTTGACACTGACCGCAAAACTGAAGCAACCGGTAACGGCACCTGCTGTCCACTTTCACGTCCGCACTTTCCGGGACAGTTACGTCAGCAGCGGGCCGGGGCTAACAAGTAGGCGCGTTGCCCTTGTGCTACGCGCGCAGTGTGGAGCTGCTGCGTGTGGGAGGAAGCCTAAGACCAGGAGGACGAATCTGAATTAAAAGTGTGTGGGACAACCCTTAACATTATTATGTCTAATACACTCCTGCAAAGTGTTAGTGGTGCTAGAAACGGGTTTCGACTCGGACCGCAGCCAACTAACTGGTTCAAGGTTTGTCCGAGACATTAACTTCCCGGTTAGCAGGAAGGCTAACTAGTAAGAATTAAATAATTATTTATTTTCGGTGTCTCTAGCCGTCTTAACTAATGATGTCAAGCCTAGAGACATTTACAAAGTGGTTTGCAACTCAGGCGAGAAGAATCGTGCATAATGAGGTGACCACAATTTTTTAGACAAATAGAGCTTCAAGGCTGTTACGCGACATCAAGTTCCTATTTGATGTACTTTTTTACAATCGACGTTTTGTCTGCCCTAATTTCATACTGGAGGGAGCTGTAGAACAGCATTACGTGACAAAGCAACCTAGGACATCTCGCCTTCAATGGCAACTGCTATGAAAGCCTGCAAACAACTCGAGGTCACTGGGCAGTCAACAGTATTCTGTAGAGAATATATCACTGATTTTCTGTAGAATATCTACTGGCAAACATATAAAGAAAATCATCCAAACCTTGACGGATATTCGAAGAAATCGCAGATACTTTTCGAACAAAGTTGGAGAAAGAGCCAGCCAGACTGATGTGGGTGATACTGCAGTCCTCATGGAATTCGTCTCCCCATGCGAAAATTTCAGTGCCGAATCTCTCTTTCCCGTTCCCTTCCTTGGGCTTGGACACACTCAACTTTTCCCACACTGTCATGACGACTTATTTGCACATTTCACACTTACTCCTACAAATCAGTTGAATAAACACTTCATGAAATGCACTTTAGTTGCACCAGTGCCAAAGTACTGTTTCATAGTTACTTTTCATGTGATCTTAGTATCTGTTTGGATACAGTGTCAAATGCAGTTCAGGCTCTTGTTCAAAAACTAAATGCTGCTTCATTTATCTACTGTTTATACTAAGAGGTGCGTATCCAGACTGTGCCCTTGTAAATACTTGAAAAGTCATGGTATCAGTACAGGCAGTTTTAATTTATTGCACTAGAAAGTTTAATGTCTCAAAAGGTGGCCACATCCCACGTTAAGCTGTCGGTCCCCTAAACTGGCAGTTCAAAGGTCAGAGCAAGCAATGGCATACCATCTCCATCAGAAGCAATGTGGTGTTCAAACCACTCATCCCCGCATTTTAAACTTAGAATTGGTTGCCCACTTTTTTCGCCTCCAGTCACTAGACATTCGTCTAATTTAGCATGATATCACATCAGCATTAATAAATTATGCCTCATCATATTTACAGCTCATAGACCAACTGACACTAGTAGTAATTTGTAGCTTCTTCAGAGGTTTGTGAGCTATGGTTTTTTGCATAATTTTACCAGTGCCCCGTCATGACATATTGAGACGACATTTTTCTTACTAGGAGGACGTGGATGCACTGTGCATTTGTTGAGTACTCTCTGCTCTAGATACACACACTAGTGTTAAACTATTTTATCTCTCAATACTGTCAGCTCTGTTTCTCACACAAAATTCACATGAGAACTGTATGCTAAATGCGAACGTTGTTCGTCTAACCGACCATAATAATACATACAACACTGTTCACAATTATGGCAAACAAAGATTTTAAGATGTCATGCTTCTCACGTAATTGACATGAAAATTTAAAAAAAATGTAAATGTGGTATCACTCTCTGATACAGTGTCTTAATGCCTTGTCTGCGGACACAAGAGGACGTATTTGTAATTCCATAACGTTGGAATGTAACTCTAATAATTACAAAATTATCTAACTGATATTATTTGAACTATCACCTTGACTCAGTTATTTGGGTAAAATATACTTAATTAATAGCTACACAAAGTGCAAGATTGACTTCTGTGTACACTTTTCGCCTTTGGCAGTACATTTGTTAACATGAAGAAGACTAGCTCACTCGATACCCTAATGGTGACTAACTCGAGGCTGTAAAATAATACATCGAGTCTTTGGTGAGTATTAATATTTGTTTTATGTTGGGATGTCAGCCTCCTTTTTGTTCATGTTATTATGACATGGAGGTTATCTGGCACTCCACAACATATATTTCTGTGTATTTAGAAGTCTCGATAGTTCATGATAGTCTAAATGTAATCCAGATCTCAAAAAATCCGCTTGTTAACACATAAACTGTGTATGTGTGTGTGCGTGTGTGTGTGTGGTACCTTTGAACAGTTCATGATAAATTTCTGCTTTTGCGCCTCACATTGTTGACATAATAACAAGTAGCTGATACTCAAGTTACATATCTGGTAGTGGTAAGGTATACTTTTCCCTGGGTGTTGCCCATCATGACATGCTGAGGCGGCATTGTTTTATTAGATAGACATGGTTGCACTTTACATTTGCTAAGTATTGTCTGCTGTAACTTACTATGGTGTCATACACAACAACGTTAAAGTATGCTCGTTGTTGGATGAGAATTAAACAGAGGACAGCATCTTGGATGTAGAGCAAATAAGGGGCCAACCAACACATGTAGGTAGATGATTTTTCACGTGATCTAGTGTTATGCTTTCATCGTAGAAATTTTACAAGTTTGAACTAGATGAAAAAGAAAAAAAAAATACAGACTGCAGTACAATGAGCAGGCTAGAGGTACACACTTGTCGAATCATGTAGACCGTCACTGTGGGGGGCGAAGCTTGTACCCATGCCAACAAAATACGTAAATAATAAAAATTACGAGAAAATAAATATCATGCAGTCTGCTGTGTGATGTTTTCCTATTGGCATGACAAACGTCCTCCAGCATCTCATGTGCGTGTAACGGTTTCGTACTTGTACTACAGACAGTAAAGCAAACATATTCGATATTTTCTGAGTATCCAAAACATCATGCCCGACATGAGATTTCTAGCACATTTTCAATAATTCTGCCAATTTACTCAATGCCTACAAATAAAATTGAATTTCTGCAATGAGAGTTGAATTTCGAACCAATAGGGGCAGGGAAGGGGACGAGGAGGCGACTGAGGAAACAGGAAATAAACTATATGTAGTTATGATATAAAAGTGGCAGAATCCTTGAGGTGCCTGAAAGGGAGGGAGGGAGGAGGAGGAGGAGGAGGAGAGGTGGTTGTGGCCAACAGGAAACGAGATTTAATAGTGAATAAGTCCCTCACGTGAGCCAGAATGGGAGGGAGCTGTCACAGACAGGAATAGGGGGACTGCGTACTCATCCTTAATTGGACCTACGCGGTTTTAGGAACAGAAATTAGCGAAGGTCCTGACAGGGATTGTGGTAGGGATGGGGGGAGGTGATCTGGAGCTATCAATCAAGAAAGAGCGATGGAACTCGTTCAACCCTCATGCAACTACATGGTAAGAGAGATTTCACAGAACAAATTTAGAGTAATTGGACGGGGAAGCCAAATCCAACCGCCTGCATGAATGGCCGAGAGCGGCAGCGTTTGCTTAGATTAAACTTTGCTAGCAGAAAAGCAAGACTGTATAACATAACTGCAGGACCAGTGTGGGATGTTAGAGGAAAATAACATTAAGAGAGTGAGTTTTAATTTGACGACTAAGGTCTTAGGCATCAGATGACAACATTCGAGTGCCTCTGCCGACATCACGACGTCGACTGCATCTATTCTGATGGACTCGTGCCCACGTCAGATAGACCCTAGATAATGGGACAGATTAGTATCGATTTCAGTTGGGAAGAGTAACCGTTAGGGTACGAGAGTCGCGCGAACCCCACAGAGACTTGCACCCAAGTTGTCAAGAAGACATTTTGCCAATCTGGCGGTGACATTAAAATGGAGTGGAATGGAACGGACTGCATCCTCTGGTCAAACAGAACGCACGTCGTTATATTCGGCTTGTTGGAGACCATTTCATGGACTGCATGTTATGCGTGAAAATGCACCATGTTACAGAGTCACGACTGTTAGCTCTTGGTTTGATGAACATTCTGGACAGTTCCAGCGAATAATTTGGCCACCCAAATCATCTGATATGAACCCTATAGAATATTTATTAGTCTTTAATCAATAGGACAGTTTGTGCACAAAAATTTGCCCTGGCAACATACTGAGAGGTTTCTCGCCCTCGCCTATATAATAACATTCATTCCATCCACGTCACGACTTGCATCTAGTAATGACACAAGTACTCCAGCGTATGAAATGTCAGGGAGAGATTTTGTGCAGGGCGGTTTGGCAGTCCTCGACGGGAACAACGAGACTGGGAACCACAATCGCGAAAACAGAATCAACAGGGTGTCCCCTAGCTGGAGCAGACCTTGAAGCCATGGGGTCTTTTGCCTTCGCGGACCGCAGATTCCGAGAACGCTCCAGGGGCTGAGGGGAAACGTGAGAATGGCAACTCCCGCCAAAAGTTACAATATTGCCGCGCACCTAACATGTGGTTTTACTTAATTAAGAATGCTATTAAGTACTTTGCTCTTATCTCAGGCACAGCATATTATCATAATTTGTTGCTTTACAAAGTAGGCACATTTAACGTCTTTTGTAGTGTGTTCACAGAAACAGAATGGTTTTGATTTATTTCCCGTTTCAGTGAGGAAAAAAGCTACATTTATTTTCAAGTGTAGAGATGCAAACTGATATTTGTGAAAGCATGATAGTGACGGGCAATGATTCTTTCGTTACTGGGGAGGGGTGGTTGAGTTTGGGGCTCTTACTCTTACGGGACTTAATTTCTGAAACTTCGAGTTTGAGTTATTTGTGCAGGGTGAAACTGGGAATTTGTGTCTGTCGAGACGCGCGCTTAGTTAGTCCTTGCAGGTGCAGGGATCACTGTGTCCCAGGTAGTGTAGTGGTCAGTGCGGCTGCCTTGAAAGCAGGAGACCGGGTTCGAATCCTGGCTGGTTACATATTAACAGCTTCACCCATTCGCAGTTGATGCCATATATTCTGTGTATATGAAAGAATAACAACTGCAGGTTCAGAAGTAACGTCTGTTCTTTTGTAAGAGACATCACATGTATATACATTAGTGAAATGTCGAAAAGCGTAAATAAGTTGACATTAAGAACTTTCTTAATGTTGTAAAGTTATTATGAACTGAGAGTCGACGAAGGCCTCTGCCCTCCTATATGTTCGTCCTGGAGGTCTTCTGATAACCAATCTTGTTAGTAACAATTTGAACCGTGAATGTTTCATACTGTACTGTGTTCTTGCTGTGATATCCACCTTATGGCATGACAGCTTCCCAAAACAATAAGTCAACAGATGTCCAGTCAGCTCGTGTTGTCAGAACCACGACAAAGAGGTCACAATTAACATTTTTCGTAGCGAAATGCTATTACATCTCAGCAGCTTCCAGATGAAATAATTAAAAGTTTAGTTTGTCTCGTTCTCTTCGTAAGATGATTCTTCATGGGAAAGTTCCAGGTTTTAAATACAGAATGATGTTTGAGTAATAGCCACGAAAAATTTGACTTTATTTAACTTAGTTGCACAAAATAAACACTTTGACATAGCTCCACCATCTTGTCTCACAGATTTACAAGTATACAGACTTCACCTTCATAAGTACTTTGTAATTTGTTTTTACCAATGCTGTGTGTCAACAGTTCCATGTCAGAACGTCAATTGGACCAGAATTCAGGCACACTTTGCTTTTACAGAAATGCCAAAATCATACTGTTGTATCATCCTCGATGCCATTTGTTGAATCATCCTTGATGCCATTTGTTGAATCATCCACAATGCCATTTGTTAAGTACTCGTTTCGGTCTAGTTGTCAGGAAAGGTACGGCGCAGGAATCGTTTACATCTATTACAACTTTATATATTAGTAACATAAGTTTTATTAACTTAAGAATACAATACTCATATCTGTTCTTCTCTCTTCTCATGGCGTTCTCTTCTGTCTGATGCTATCTGTACAGATACTGCCTAGTTCGTAGCCGAGTTCTGACCTATCGTCCAGAAGCATGTCGGCCTAGATACAGACGCTTGTAGAGGACGTGCATCTCAGTTACTCACTCCAGGACGCGCAGCGCCAGCGTGCGATAGGCTGTCGGACATCATCCACTGCCTTCTCCACGATCGTTCTCTTGTGTCTGGCGTGTGGCGCTGACGTTACGCCACAACACATACTTTGTCATCTTTGGTTTTGGAGTAAATTACATATAAAAATATTAAATTTTAACATGGAATCAGTTAATATGACCTTTAGAATCATTTAAAACTCATGACATTGAGAGTTACGTTTATAAACAGTCTAATATGTGAATTTGCAAGTTAAAAGGCATGTTTACAAATTCGTGATAGCATCTATTTTGCATTCTGTGACAGTTTTCTGAATTATAATATGAACTTCAAATGCTCTAAAATATAATTAATTTAAACATAAAGAGAGTCACTGAATTAAAATTTGTGCTGTGTCTGGGATTCAACCTGGGATGTCCTACTTACTATGTAGGTGTTTTAGACCACTCAGCCAACACAGCGTTGTAGACAAAGCGACTAAATGGACTGTCTTAAAGCACATCTCCCTCCACACCACATACTTTAATTCTGCCTCAATGTTCCCTGTGTTTTAAGATAGTCTGCATTAGTCACTTTGTCTGCAATGCTGTGTTATCTGAGTGGTGTAAAGCGCCTACCTAGTAAGTAGTAGGTCCCAGATTCGAATCTTGGCCACAGCACATATTTTAATTCAATGCCTGTCCTTATGTTTAATACCTTTGCTATAACAAGACAATGTTGTCTCAAAGAAATGTATTATTGTTGATATAATTAATTTTCTACAAATGAGTGACAAAATCGACTTCAATTCATACCAGGAGTCTTAGTGAAATAATATGTTTTAAAATCTTTTACCTAATGAATCTGATGACACAAAGTGTGTTATGACCAGTTTAGAAGGATATATCCTCATTTCGCAGCTTTTTATGAAAGATTCCAACATCAAAAATTTGTCAAGATAATGTCCTGATATATATTATTATGTGTCTTAAGCTGTCTTAACGTTATGTGACAATACCCAGAATATTGAAGGATATATGACTGTATTACTGTTAAATTGCGTTTCACAGGCTGAATTAAGTATTTGGTGTTTTAAGTTACCATTATTGAACAATTAAATTTAGTTTCATGGTATTGAGTTCTTAATCAATAGTGTCAAGTTACTTGTTGTGTTGTAATTCCCCCATTGTGTTATGTATATGATTGTTAAAGTTTGTACATGTCACAACTATTAAACAATGTGTGGAACAGCCTGTGGTTATGTGCTGTAATCTTATTTTTTGTGTAAATGAAACTACAATTCTATGAATTTCAACACATTTAATGAATTGAACTCCTTTTTTTATTGTAATGCATTTTTACCTTTTTGTCATCATAGGTATTTCATTAATAATATTACAATTTTTCTAACTATGCAAAAGATTTTACTTTTCATAAGCAAAATTTAACATCATATCATTCAGTGCCTCTGAATTACTAATTAACAATTTTACACTTAAATGATTAAATACAAAAATTTAAGTATAGATAATTTGTCTCAAACTTCTTCTGGTTTCAAAATAAAGAACATATTAACATATATTTTAAATAGGAGTAACTGGGCACTTGTACATCATTTAGACAAATGCTTGAATACAAAAACAGAAACTTACTCAGTTAAAACCCATACACTGACAAATTACAGCCTTTCAAAAAGAAATTTCAAAACAATTATAAAAAATTTAATAATGCAATATGGCTTAACTACACTTACGAAAATACATAAATAAGTCTATAAGCATTTGGATGTGAATTTTCTCTGACTTCAAAAGGTCATTGTATATATAAAAATGTTCTAAGTTCTGCAGTTAACAATTTAGACTTTTCTTGAGTTTTAACTTATACTATGTCTATAGATTTGTAAATGTGTTTTTCATTGTCTCTCTAGCAACGTCTTCCCTTTCCTGAGGAGTCATTATTTTACATTGTGGATAATTTATATTTTCAAAGAAAAAATTAGCAAGCATACAATTGTACATAATCTCATGAGGAGTAAACCCAGTGAAAGAATACAGAAAACTAGTTTTTACATTCTCAAAATTTGAAACATGCTCAATCCAATTTACATTGTTTTGACTGCAGTATATTCCACAAAGCCTTCCTATCTCCCTCAAATATCTTTCTGCAGGATTGGTAGCTGGACGATAAGCGGAAATTATAATATGCTTGACTTGTGCATTGTAATTATTTGTTTCCTATTAGCTTTTCTCAAAAGGCACAACTTTGATAAACTTAGAAAAAATTCTACCATCACATATATATAAGCATATCCTCCTCAAGACTTAAGTAAAGGACTAAAAAGTCTGTGGCCAACAAATCCAATTGTTTTTCAGGTAAAATATTCTGCATTACCCCCCTACAAGTTTAATTACTTTTTTTTTCTCTGACATGTCTCACATGTAGGTAACTTCTTCCTCACTCTTTTAGCAATATTATAAAAGAATATATTTTCCTGAATGTTTTGTGCACATTAGGTTGCACCATAGTCACCAAAACTTTCATTAACACAATCAATCAATACATCAACTTTATCATCCAGCCAACATACTTTCCAAAATTCAAGATCTTGTCTAGGTCTCCTAAACAGTATTTAATTATGTACTCTATATTACTAATCAACTTTCTCACCTCCTTTCTTCCCAATAAAACTTTTTACCAACTTCCAGTTGTCATCATGATTTTGAAATCTATGAATATCATTACAAATGTTTAATATTTTCTGTTCTCATTTTACCCCTTTAATTTACAATGCTTGAAAAGTTCTCTCATCCGATATATTATGCAATTCCACATAACCCCCCATTGGTAACCTTGATAAAATATCAGCCACAACGTTGTTTTTTTTTCCTTCAAAATAACTCATTTCATAGTAAAACTAGTACCAAAATATTGCCCATCTGGTAATCCTATCATGATATAATTGACACTCTCGCAAGTAAGTTAATTCTTTATGATCAGATGATAGTGTTGTGTCCAAACAAATTTGAAAAACCATAACAAATTAAAATTGAAAGATATTTTACCATTAGTTTGTGGAACTGTGTTGAAAAGATTCTCGTATAAATCAGTGATGTCTAAGTAAAATTTATCCCATACTGAGCTAGCTGAGAATCAAAAGGAATAAAATAATAAAATATATAATAACGTATTAAAGCAAAATAATAATCAATTATTATCTATTAAGATTTTTTGACAGTCTGGCACCATGGCTGTGGGATTCGAAAGATACTATATTACATTAATATATATGAGTGTAAAGCAATAATATTGGAAATTAATATTATATGTGTACGAATTTATGTTTCATGTATCCACCCTGCAACATTGTCTACTCAACATAACAGTGAGTTGTAACGAGAAGTTCAGTTTCCATCACATTTCTTCAGACCTGTACAACCTATATAAGCAAGATAGGAACTGCATTTCATTATCGCCTGGTTCCCGCAATCGTTAAAGAAAAGAAATAGAGAGTGCAGTAGTTCACAATATGTGCTTGAATATCTTGAACACATATAATATACGATTTCTGGAAACAGTACTTCCTTTAATGTGTATAAATTTAAGTATTTCGTATGAAGTGTGATGAAGATAGGTAGAACAATAAGTGTTCAACATCCAGATGTTTATATTATGTATGCAATTAGAAAATGGGTCATCCTAAAGGTAAGTTATCAGACAGCATAGATTTAGATTTGAGCACAATAGAAAATATTTTAGATTCAGAAGCAGAAGAATATAGTACAGAAACACTCCAATTTCACCAGTTACGGTGGTACAATCTTAAACAAACCCTCAAAGTATTGAAGTGCGTAAGAGTGAAGATGAGCAATTGGCTATGCCCACTAAGCCTTCTATTAATGACGCAAATATCATAAATAGATTTTCACCAGTACCTGATCCATTCGCATAACTTTTGAAACAGCTCGAAGAATGCGACAGAGAAAGAGAGGAATGTGGTAGGAAGAGAGATGAAGCCATTGACAAAGAAATCATACAATGCGACAGAGAAAGAGAGGAACACGATAGGAAGAGAGACAAAGCCAATTTTTTCTTTGGTGCAGAATACTGTGACACAATTACAAAATATGCAGCTCAAAAGTAATACCATTAAGGAAAACGTACAAAATTTAACTGAATAGGTAGAAGATATTGTATCAACAGTCGAACAAAGGTTAGAAATCGAGCTCGAAGAACAATCAAACCTCATACAAACTAATTTCGAACAATGGATAGATGAAAAAGATAAAGAAATAGCAGACCATGTCAATACAGATCTGAAGATAGCTATTGCGCACATGCAGTCGGAGTTAACTGGTAATCAACCCGTGTTGCCAACCTCAAGAGGAGCTCAGGCCAATGCCTGAACAAATGGTTAAAGAAACTGACCATAATCAGAATATCCAGATAGTCATAGCTATGCTGTCAATATCAAGTATTGAAATCAAAGTATCATAAACAGCCAACAATTCAAGAAATTTAATAATGAAAAGAAAACAATACATCCAGTTATTTTCATCCAAAATTTTCAAGATATTTTACCGTCTGTGTGGAATGAACAACAGAAAATTAAGTTCATCGTCTCACACATACTGGGAGAGGTAGCTTCATGGGTTAATGAAACCGCTCACAGATGTTCTACTTGTGAACAATTTGAGCAGGTTTATCTTGCTAAAGTTGGTCAGCAATTAATATAGAATAGCGATTACGAAAACAAGTCTATCAAACAGATCCTTATAATCTGAGATAAGGATCTTTGAGGATATATTTCGAAAAATATATTAATAAGAGAAGGTACTGGGATGAACCGATCTCAGGAAGGGATATAATAATATTATTAAAACAACAACTACCAGATCATGTTCAGGAGAAACTAGTAAACACTCCTGAAAACGATTTGGAACATTATTTAACAGCTCTAGATAATATTGACATTGCTGAAAACAGACTTTACAATCAAGATACAAGAAATAATAACAGTAATTCACTGTACAAAGGTAATGGTTACAGTAACTCACCAAAACGAAATAGAAATGGTGAAGTGAATAAATACAATAACCACAGATTAACAGGAAACATCCATATGAAGATAGATCGACTTCCGGATATTAAGGAAAGCCTAATAGAGAAACAACAATAATAACAATAACGATTACTGTAGCTCATAGGAATATGATACTGGGCAAACAATCAATGACAATAATAACAGAAATACATGACAAAATAGTGAATACAACTCCAACATGAGCACAGAAGCTAAGCCATGGGTAAATTACAATGTGAGAATAGTGGAGATTACGGATGAAACCTGCACATCCATATCACAGCAGCAGATAAACGAATAACGGCCACAATAAGCTCTCTATTACAGGCTGTGACACTTAGCGAGGGCACTGATACCGAAAACAAAACTTTTGTAAATATGCTCTGCTATGAATATGGTACTTCAATGGAAGAAGAACTATTGAAGGAACCACAACCATGTAATAAAGAGAACACAGAGAAGATACAGTCTTTAATTAAAGCAAATATTTATGGTATCCCTACCAATATCATAATAAACACAGGTGCGACAGTAAGTGTGTTGAGTGCAGATTTTAATAACAGGCTATGTCAGGTGCCTAGAGTCCGATATTTCCAGTAGCGAATTTCAAGGTCAAAGGAGCCATAGCTACTCAATTTCAAATAATTAAAAATCAGATACGGTTAGCAATTACAATCAGAAAGGAAGAAATAAATCACACCTTCCTCGTTGTGAGAAATTTAAATGTGCCTTGTATCCTGGGATGTCATTTCTTAAGAGAGAGAAAGGCTATGACCAACTTCTCACAAGGAAAATTAATTTTCAGTTAAAATAACAGACTTGTGTCACTGGAATTAGTTAGAACGCTGCAACCACATTGCAAATATTGCAAGACAATAAAAGTAAAATACAGAAATTTAAAAATACTATATGTGAATAACCTGGTGTCAAAGAATGACTTTTATTATACTAATTTGGGTGAAAAGGACGCATTCCTGAATTTACAGCTAGGTGATCAGAAAATCACCGTATCTAGATTTACAACAGCAGGAGCAAATAAAAATATCATTGAGAAATATATTACTGTTTTTTCTGTCAAGGCTGCAATATAAAGGGATACACGTATAATACTGAAGTAATATCACACAATACATACTGTACCAGTGCATGCTCTGTCTCATGCACCATGAAACCAGCAGTTAGTAATGAAATAAATGGAGTTGGAATAATTGAACATTCGAATTCGCCTTACAGCAGCCCATTGGTCCATACAATTAAGCCAGGAGGAAGCATACAACTTGTGTTGGATGCTAGAGAAATTAACAAAGTAATAATCCCAGTAAGAACACGACCAGAAAATTTAGACCAACAAATACAAAAATTTTATGGTATTAAATATCTCACTTCAATTAATTTGCGATAGTTGTATTGGCACATTTTGCTGACAGATCCGTCAAGAAAATGCACCGTATTTGTGTTTGCAGGACGCAGCTATCAGTTAAGAGTTTTACCACTTGGTCTGAATGTTAGTGCTGGTGTTTTCATAGCAGTTGTAGATGCAGTGATCGGACCAGAACTTTTAAGTAAAATAACATTGTATGTTGATGACCTGCTAATCGCTACCCAGACATAGGAAGAACATATTGACAGATTAGAAAGAATATTAACTAAATTTCCAAACTTTGGTGCCACTGACAACTTAGAAAAATCAAAGTTTGGCAGACAACAAATTAAATTTCTTGAACATGTAGTTTTGCCCTTAGGAATTACACCAGATAACATAAAACTGGAAGCTGTTGAAACATTTCCTGCACCATGAACCACAAAAAAAGAGAAAAACAATTAAATGCCTTTCTTGGACTATTATCTTTTTTTCTGAAGTCTCTTGCCACATAATATAATGGATAGTGAACCTCTGTTACATCTACTTAAGAAAAATGTGCCTTGGATTTCGACTCCTGAATGTCAGAGGGATTTCAAAAAATGAAAGAAGCAATTTTAAACGCAAATCTCTTGTTTCTTACAAACATGAATAATAATTTTTGCATTACCACAGAGATGGAATTGGCACGTGTTTGTTTCAAATAGAAGAAATAGGTCAAAGCAAAGACGTACAAATTATATATTTCACCAGCAGAATTTTGTCACCATGTGAGAGAAATTATTCGGTAACGAAAAAAGAAGCCCTTGCAGTAGTATGGGTAGTTAAAAAATGCATTATTACTTCCATAAGAAGCAAATAAAAATTTTCTGTGACCATCAAAAATTAAGTTTTGTGTTATCTTGCAAACTATTACATGGCCTACTTGCAAGGTGGGCACTTATTTTGCAAAACTGAAGATTACAAATTATGTACATCAAAGGAAAGGATAACATTATAGTATCCACACTTTCTCATCTTCCGGTGGGACTGGAAGAACTATCTGACGTCTTAGAACAAGCTTCAGAATATAAAATCATGCAACTGAATGAAACTTCATACTGTAAGATATTTATTGCTATATTTAAGAACCTAAAATAGCTACAAGAAGCAGATGAATGCTGGAACATTAGACATTCATTCCAAAACCAGGCAGACTATAATCTTAAGAACTATTACAAGATAGACAACAACATTCTTTTCTATAGGAAAGCATAAGATTCCAATCTGTGGTGCATCAGTGATATTATTGATAGTGTGTGGTTTATGCATTTAAAATGGGGGCACAGCGGAAATGAAAAATGTTTCATTTTATTCAAAAAATATGTACATTAAATGAATATGAAAAAAGTGGTTCATACAATAATTGCAATGTGTAATACATGTGAATGTGTCAAATACAGTAACAATTGAAATAAATCATAATTGCAATTACTGTCAATTGATATAGCAGGTTCGTTTCCAACCTCTCGTTGTGTTATATAATATTTACTTTCACTCTATGATATCTTTTCAAAATAGTTGAAATTATGTTCGTTGAAGACATGTATTTTAAAGAAAATCATCAAAAAATTCTCTACAGACTAATTCAATACGAAAATGATTATTTCTGAAAATACATTTTACTTTATCTGCCATACTTGGAAAAGTGATTTACAACAAGAGAATATCAAATAAATTCTGGTATCAAGATTTCACACTGAAGCGAGTATGGTAGAATGAACTTCAAAGAATTTAACAGATTTATCAGGACATATATTCCTAGGAAATGTACAAAGAGGGCAGAGTACGTCCAGATATTTGAAAAAATATACAATGCTACACCACACACATCAACTGGATTTCTACCAGAGCAAGTTTTATTCGGTACTATGAATGAATACTAGATAAAACCATTACCAATGATCCACCATCACATGAAACCATGTGGAGAAATTAAACAGGAAGTTCTTGATGACATCAGACACAATGCCATCGTGCGAAAAAAAGTAGTACGATAAAAATGTAAAAAGTACATGTAAATACGAGCTCAATGACGTAGTATTATTAAGGACATATCCTAAGGCATCTGCAATTAATAAGTATAATTAAAAATTACACGTTTTATACAGTGGACCTTACAGGATCACAAAATTGCCATACGATTGTGCATATGTGCTTAGTCATCTAAATAGTGACAAAGTAAAGGGCATGTACCTGTATAAAAATATAAAGCCTTATCTGAAATATAAATTATAGGTTCATAGATATTATAACATTTGACTATAATATAAAGGATAATATCTGTATATATGAAAGCATGAATATATGTGTAGGCAGAAATGTGTATAAATATTTCAGTGGACATAGAAGAATTATATTTGACATAATTGTTAGAATATGTAGTAAGATGTGATAAGATAATTTTTAATGTTAGGTGATTTAGAGTTAATTAAATATTTGAACTGGAATCCTTGTTAAGATGTAATTTTGGGAGTATACCATTCTTGTGGCGCATACCTTTGTGTCCTCCTGCATTTGCTATATGTAAGGATGCTTGACATTTAATTGGTAGTCTCTTAGTGTACGAAGCTTCAAATTGAAAGCAGTTAGATTATTAATTCAGTTTCATTCTATTTTTCAGGACTTGCATAGTTTTAACCTCATTGAGAATAGACCTAACATCTTGCATTCCTAAATCAAATATTCGTATAGCTTATGGGACTTAACTATGGGGTCATCAGTCCCTAAACTTACAAACTACTTATGCACTAGCTTATACTAAAGACAGCACAAACATCCATGCCCGAGAGGGGATTCAAACCCCCTACCACAGCGGACGTGCAGACCGAGACTGGCACGCTGCAGACCGCTCGGCCACTGAGGCTGGCTTTTGCATTCCTCTTCCATTTGCTAGTTATAAATGTATACCTTTCTTATCACTATATTATATCTTAGTGTTAAAAATGATGTGTTTCACACAAAAACATGTGTGGCATGATGTCATAATTGGTACTGTAACTGATGGACATTCAAATGCAACCGAAAAAGTAATTTAAATGACTTACAGGCAGTGCTAACATGAACTGTAAACAGTGTGTTAGTGGTTACAGTTGCATAATGTGATTATGTTGACAATTAAATGAATGTTGATTGAACGTTTTGGTATAATGCCCCATGAAATACAATGTCAATACGTGCATGAACCTTATTCTGTTTCTATATACGTTTTTCTATATACACGTGGTTGAATATACATTGCTATGTGCTGCTTAGATGGCTATGAAGTAACTATGTGATTCATAATTCATAATTCGATGTGAATAGTTTTGAACTTATCATCATAATAGCTTCTAAACAGTGAAAGAGGATGGAATGTCAAATAATTTGCCGAACACCTTGTGACTGCATGAGTTCACACATACTGGACACTCAGTTGTTGCCAACGTGGAAATGTCAGTCCATATTCATAAATTTGCCATGTGATCTTCACATGTACTTTGTATACAATGTGAATTGGTACCAACATACTTATCGCATTAATGACGAACATGTTATTCGAACAGTGAAAAATACATCACATTGTCTTTGTGCTTTAATGAAAACATTTTTTTCTTACATGCTTATAAAAAAAACATAATACCTGATACTGCCTTTTTGATTGTATTTCATGACCGCCAAATGCCTCACGAGCTGAACGTGCACATCCAGGCACGTGATGAATGCCAGTTGCAGATCTCAGTAGATCGATCAACC
Source organism: Locusta migratoria (assembly GCA_026315105.1). Lineage (NCBI taxonomy): Eukaryota > Metazoa > Arthropoda > Insecta > Orthoptera > Acrididae > Locusta > Locusta migratoria. Next base: position 500,262,611 of record CM048747.1, read on the forward strand.
TGGGAGGGCAGCAACACTTCAACCATCGGTCCATATCCGAGCATCCAGAATAATGGACTGATGCCTTTAGCAATGCATCATACATCAGAGAAGACCGATGATATTATCAAAAATTTTGTGCAAAATGCCATGTAGTTAACTGTGTATAAATGTAACATTTGTTCAAAAATAATGAAATAACGAGAGACACTGATGAAATGTGGACTACTTTTTAATTTAGTGATGAAGGATGCTTTACATAATGTTGAACTTTTAATTAATAATTTGGTGAACTTTTGATTAACAATTCGATGAACTTTGAATAACTTGTGAAATGTTTAAACTGTGTGAACGTTTAATAAACTTGAATTCTCAAAACCATTCGAACTGTTGATAACTTATGAACTTTCAAAGTAAGTGATGAATGACAGGTGTAGTCACTGGCTTCACACCAAGTTTTCCCCATTTTCTCATAGACATCGCCCAGATATGGAAGCCATAAGGTAATTTTCTGGAGTACTTATGGTATAGTGTCTGCACCTTAAGATTAGATTTATATGTAAAAAAAAAAAAAAAAATAAAAAAAAGACAATATAAGGCAATCTTGCAAGTAAGTTAATGCTTTTTGATATGAATAGATGATAGTTTTGTGTTCCAACAAATAACACTTAAATTTTGAAAAACCCCACTGAATTGCTAGAAGTTCCTTCTCTGTCACAGTGTACATTTTCTCATGTTTTTTGCAATTACTGGCAAAAGGTATGCATCTATGTTCAACTACCCCATCGACTATTTTCTCTTGAAAAAGATGAGCTCCTATATCCAGTGTCTCTACTGTCAGTTGACAAACAAAATAGATTACTCATATCAGGTCTATAACAAATGTGACTATTACATAACTGTTCTTTGATCTCGTCAAAAGATTCTTGTTTTTTATGTGTCCAATTCCATACCATATTCTTTTCAACAAATTACAAAGATCTGGTGCATTCATTGCTTGAATATGGTACTGTACTTTCATTTTGGTTATTTTTTTGACAACAAAACTGTGTATGTAACGGAAGACTGTTTGAAATGTGCTACTTGTGTATACAGGAGATGCCACGCAAAGACACTTATGTTCATTAGCACACAATGACTATAATGTAACTATAATAAAAATATTAATATCTCTGTTATAATTAGTATACAAATATATGTTGGCTGCGGTTGAGTAGCCGAATGGTTTAAGGCGCCTTGTTGCGTAGCGGGCAGTTGCTCGCTCTCAGACGTTAGAGTCCTCCCTGGGGCATGGGTGTGTTTGTGTGTGTGTGTGTTGTCCTTAGATTAGTTTACCTTAGCTTAAGTACTTTGTAAGCTGCGGACTGATGAACACGCAGTTTGGTCCAATAGATTTATAAACATATGAATGTATGTTGCCCAAGACAGTGTTCTCTTTGTACTTGTTCTTCTTGTCTGATGGTCGATATGGTAGGACGTATGAGAGAAAGTGCAATTTTACATCAGGCGTCCAGATATTGTTTTTTGATATGAATGGAATTACTTATGAAAAAGGTGTGTAATAATGAAAAATGTGTCTAATATACAAAATGTAGGTATTAAAAACAATACATGTGTCAACTTATATTAGTGCTGGAACATTTTAACCCATGTTTAAGAGATTTTTAGAAATAATGTTAGCAGTTGCAACAGTGAGCAACCATAAACCTGGATTGCAGCATCCTGCTGCCATTATGTGGCAAACATAAATCAGCAATTCATATAAATCAGAGATCGGTTGTAATCAAACTAGTAATTATTTATTTTATTTTAGCTCATCTGGACGTGACAGTAAACTTATATGCTTTTTATAAAAAAAAAGAGCGCTAAACATAAATCTTACAACAAAGGTATGGTATGAAGAAATGCAGATTGTGTCGTGTTGTTAACCCTTAACAGTGACAAATTTCAGACAAGATGGGAAGGATGAAATAATTATCTCATTTAATAATTTTCTGAATAGGCAGATTTTAGAATGTGATTATAGTTAATCAGTTTTCATGTCAGGGGACTTTCATTTATTTTTTATTGTGGTGTGTAGATATCAAATCATGGACAGTGAAATAAAATTTTAAAGATCTCCATTAAACATAACTACCATAGGTCCGTTGCAGGTGTTCCACATTGCATTTCAAACAACTACTAACAAATTAAAATTGAAAGATATATTACCATTTGTTGTGGTACTGTGTTGTAGAAATACTCCTTGACTAGTAATTTTAAGTCCCAAAAAATTAAGCTTTTCTAGACCAACCTTACACTTCTCTAGCTTTAAAGTCATTCCCCCCTTTCTACGTTTCCAACATACTTCTCATATCAAATTCAAATATTCTTTCCGAGATACCTTTTATTAAAATGGCATCTACATAGATTGTCAATTTAGAACTGGTTTCATAACCCAAAACAAAATCTAGTGCTCAAATAAATTCAACTACTGACACATTTGATCCAAATGGAACTCTACAATAATGAAAATACTTGCCATTCTGAAGAAAAGCTGTGTACTGTCTTTAATTTGGATATAAAGGTACCTGATGAAAATTAGCTGTCAGATATAAACTAGACATATAGGATATGTTCTCAAATTTATGCTACATCTCAGCAATACTTACAGGATGGTCATTTTCCCTAATTGATTGTTTAAGTGTCTTGGGTCAAGTACTAACCTAAACCCATTAGCTTTCTTGTTGACCACAACAATGGGATTGTTATAAGTACTTTGGCTACTTTCCACCCCCCCCCCCCCCCCAGTTTTCCATTTTCCTAACTTCTTTTTCCACAGCCTCTCTCTAAGCAAATGGTACACTATAAGGTTTCATAAAAATGGCTGATGAGGTTTGAGCTTCAAAAAGCACTCATAGTCTTTTGCCTCTACCAGGCTTCACCCAGCACACATCTTTAAAATACCATATTAACTTTTTCAAGTCGTCTTTTTGTACCTTAGTTAAAAGTACTGCTTCGTCTACCTTCTTCTCTACTAACTCAGCAAATGTTTCCTTGTCCAAGTGTTCTGATTCACCTTCACCAGCATAGTATTCACCATCATGCTTAATTTTACAGTACCAATATGATTAAGACTATTTTCATAATTTGCTGTATAAATAGATGTACTAAGCTGTCTCCACTCTCATGTTCAATTAACATCACTCTATTAGCACTCCAATGTATCTGTGCATTCACTTTCCTCATCCAATCTGTTCCTAATAATATATTCTCATTAAGATTATTAATTACTAAACATCCATATTCAAAAATCGCACCCTCTATTTCAAACGTCACCAACACTTGTGGTCTTATCACTTTGCTACTTTTCCCTGTAGCTCCTTTAATTTTCACCCCAATAATTGGTATTTCCTGAAACACTTTAATATTTCTTTACTAATCTCTTAAATTTGCAGAAACTTCTGAAATAGGACTCCTTGTGTCAATCAGACAATCAGCTTCCCAACCATTAAGCTTCACTTTAATATAAGGACATCCAAACCTAACATTATCTCCTTTTCTGTCACTCTTTTCATATAATAAATCATTTTCTATTTCCTTAAAATTAAAATCAGACACACAACTTTGACCCCCTCTTTCTGCCTTTACAGCCTTCTCATCACTTTCTGCAGTTATTTCATTGTGTACTTGAAACAACTTATTTTTAGTACCTCATTTTTCATCTAAATTCTTACAAATGTTTGACCACCAATTGATAATGCTTTACTAATTTTAGCCAACGTTTCCCAAACTTTCCAGCTTTCTTTCCATAGTTATCTCATAGTACATTCAGAAAATTTTCTTCTTTTTCCTCTACGTTTACATTTATATGTAACTCCCTAACTCTCTTTCTGCTTCTTTTTGTAAGCTTTCAAAGACAAGTGCATCACTAATACACATAAATTGAAACTGACCATCAGATACAGTTTCCCTAACTCTTCAGCATCAACAGCACCACTTAAACATACACCACTATCACCAACACTTCCTTTTATTTCATTAAACACGGCTCTGTTGGCTTCATCATCAACATCACTAACTTTACTTATCACTATTACTTCCTCAACATCATCATCTTCTTCTTCAACTTCAGTTATTTTAACACCACAGTTTTGTGTCTGACCATCACATTCCTTATCAATTTCATAATGCACATCCTCATGCTGCCTTATATGAAACAACTTTTCTATCTCAAAATTCTGACTACTTTCCCTGTTTTCTTGAATATTACATGACTCTGCCCACCTATGAAAATCTGCAACAGTATTGACCTCTAACAACTCACTACCCTTTTCTTTACCCTTATTTGTACGCATAACAGTCCCTTGAATATTATATTAAACTGTAACGTCTTTACTTTAAAGTCTTGTTAATGCTGTCTCATATCACTGTTCAAAGTGATTATCCTGTTTCGCCCCAAAGCTGAACCTGCAGCTTTGTTTTCATGTCACTTATTATTGTTACCATTATAATTACCATAACTATTATTTTTATTCCTTTCTTCCATTCTCCTATTACTGTATTTATATCTTTGCTAATTTCCATTGCAATCACGATTTCCCTCTGTGCCACCATTTCATTGCTAATTCCTGTCATTTCCTTGCCAGTTCCTGTCATCATTCCTCTGATAATTTCCGTCTCTTCTACCTTGATATCCGTCTTGTCTACCCCTATTATTATTCCATGAATCATCTCTACATCGTTCATTCCCATAATTTGTACCTCCTTTCTCTTCTTTTTCTAACCCTCTACTGAAAACAATTAAATAATTCAAAAAATCTTCTGTAGACTTAGTTGGGCCATTAACGTGTTCCAACTGTAAATGTTCTGGTTACCTCCTGTTTAATGCATCAAGTTATACCATAACATCAAATGAACTTCTGATATGGGCTAATATTTTCAGTTGGTCTCTACTAAACTTCACCATGCCCCCTGCTTTACCACTATAACATGGCCCATTTAAAAAATCGGACTTTATCCCAGCCTGCTGTATTCTGACCAGAACTTTACAATGAAACCCTTTTCAAAATCCTTAAAAGTCAACCAAGAATAATCATTTTCATTTAAAAAGCTTCAACAAGCAAAAATTTACAACGTGTAAATCTTGAGATTTTTCTGGCGACATGTTGACATATTAAAAATCGGGTATCTGCCAGTTGTGTGCGTCGTCCTCTCGCCAGTCCGCGCCTGTTGGGCCGCTCCTGCTGCGGTTCGCGCCTGCTACGCTGCTCCCAGGGAGCAGTCTAGTGGGCGCAGAGCGTCGAGGGAGCAGCCAACACCAGACTGACATAAATACTGCACCAGATCCTCGGTTAGATCAGTCTCAGGTAGCACATGATGAAGATAGTGAGGTACATTATCGAAATATTGTGACAGAACGACGCAAACAACTGGCAGATACCAGATTTTGAATATGTCAACTTATAACATGTTTAATTTTTAGTTTATCAGTCATTCCTACAGTAAAATTGTCCTAGCAGTACTGGATAAATTCAACATGATGCAAATTGTCACTAGGAAAACTTCCAACAGGCAAGCCCATGCCTCCAGCAATTATTGTTATGGGCAATGAACTACCAAAAGGTTGTGCAGTCAAAGACAGTTGGATTTGCACAAAATTTGTTGTAAGAGTAGATAATTCAAATTCAAGATTACTAGCGTCTAAATGGTTTACTTTATTTTCAACCAATGTGACATTATTCTTAGTGTCAATTTTGAAATCATCATGCTCTAATTTTCGGTGTAATGTTTGCAATTCTACTATTCCCTCACTCTGTTTATTTGAATTCTTTCGGTATTCTATTTCAAACTTTTCTACTTGTAATGACACGTTTTTCTATTGTTTCTTTTTTTTCGCTGGTTAAAGTTAAGTAGCGTTATTGAAATTTAATAAACTGTGAAATATTGCAATGAGTATTAATTTAGAAGAGATAGAAACACTGAGAAAAACATGAAAGATTCTGCCATCAGTATTTAGCGGTAATAGTGGTTAGTATAAAGACAACACCATAAAGCATAATTGCAAAAGAAAGTGGTGGAATCCGTTCTTTACCTGCCAGAAGAATTCAGATTGTATCAGAGCTATCCCACTGGAGCCGAACCTGTATGGAATAATAAATTTCTTCTTTACTGTTAAAAGTGGACCACTGTACGTGACAAGAGATTTGTTTTATCACTAAAATTAGCAAATAAGGTCTGTGTGAACTACTGGTTACTCCCTGCTAGAAAAGCCTTGTTACCTAGCCCAAACTGAGAACTGACTCGTTTCAAATTACTTCAATAACAGGAAGTTAATACTACAGTAGTCAATATACACAGCAGCTCTCAGGTTATTACACACAGACATTAATAAACAAGCCACCACAATTAAAGTTATCTTAGAAAGGTGGCTAAGAAAGCATTTATGGCGCAACGGAATTTAGACATAAAAATTGCATCTGAACTAGTTCTCAGCACTTGTGACGAACAATATTAAATAAAAGAAGGAAAGTGGTCTAAAACTACAATTTATAGGAAACTTACGAATTATGCTGAACTTAAGCTTGTTTATTAAGATAGAAAACAAGCAAAATTGGAAACCAATTTTGTTAATACAGTAAAAAAGCATCTCTTACATGGATTAATGTGGACGGTGCCCAGTCACAGCGAAACTCACCAAAATCAACGTGCTGAGACGAGGCGGAAGCAGGCGCCACTATCGAAGTCGAAATTCAGCAAGTCGGTGCGCGTGTATAGCCAAGTTAAATTACATCTAATTGGACTGCAAGCAAACACACTAACGGCGACGCATTTCTATGTTACATGAACCCACTCCACTGAACGTGAAGTGGTTGAAAATCAGATTCATTATACAAAATCACGGTGGATTTTTAAGTTGCAGTTTGTTAGTAATCGATCTAGCTACTGGTTTTATAAGAGAAGTGGCGTGAATTCAGGCGACTAGCTGCAAACCCCAGAAGCCGGAACTCGGACACACGTGGTTCCGAAAACCGATAAAATTGATGAATTCGGTTTCCGAAAAATAAAGAAAATTAACTACAGCATGCAACCCATAGAAATGTTTGGAATTATATAAGGAAGCGAATGAAATACAGATAATAGCGAAAGGGGGCGATTACAGAGCGGATGCGGTGCTGTCTTGGAAAAACCACAAAAATGAAATAATTACAAAGTTGGAAAAATAAAAATAAGAATTACGGCATGCAACCCATAGAAATGTCTAGAATTACATGAAGAAGCGAAAGTAATGCAGCTGCATGCGATAGGGAGTGCTTACAGAGATGGATGAAGTCCAGTCTCAAAAAGCTCGAAAAAAGAAATAATTACAAAGTTGGAAAAATAAAATTAAGAATTACAGCATGCAACTCATAGAAATGTTTAGAATCACATAAGGAAGCTATTGAAGGAGGTTGTACACGGCTCAGAGAGAATTACTGACAAAGACAGAGTGCAAACTACAAGTTCAGAGGGGAAACAGCAAAATTAAGTTAGGTGGGGAGAGAAGATCGTAAAATATTAGTAGAAATCAGAAGCATACCCGCATAGTTACTTGCCTGAAGGGCATGGAACAAACAAGAATGGAAGCTGAAGGCTCTGTTCTATGAACCAACCATGTGGAATACATATCACTCACGGAAGATTTTTACATGCACTGTACAAAAATGAACATATCACCTATTAGAAATTGGGCCCCACAAAGCCAGAAAGTATTTACACAGAGTTCATACACCGCCAAATGATCAAAAAAGGTTTTATCATATCAGGCCATTATCAAACTGCAACTAGAATCACACACACCGCGTTTATCTATTGGCAGTCACTGAATTGAAAAACGAGAACACATTTCCGCACACAATCGTAGAAAATATTCCAAATAAATGATTTTTCACGAATCTAAGTTGAATGTGCTAGTCCATGAAACGCTACCATCTCCAGAAACATGAGCAGAACCAACCTTACCTCACCAGACGACCAGCCTAGAATGATCTTACTGAGCAGTCACCAGATGCGAGAAGCGACCGGAAGCTGGAAAATCCAAGAAACAGCGGTGGTGGGGATGGAGACCAAGTACACTCACGCTGGAGAATGCTCGCTGACTAGACTATAACCAAAGGGTGTAGTAACCTCTTTGGTAACCTCAGCAGCTATCGACTCTGAGCCAGAAAGAATGATGCAAAGCGAGCTATCACTCCCCACATTCAAACAGCCATAGATTCTCCCACATCCATTTAAAAGTAAGACAAGAACACATTCTCACAGGGACAGTGGCGTAGCAGAGAAGTCACATTTTATGCCACATTAATTAATATACAGGTAAATTATTAACATAACAAAATAAGAAAATTCTAACAATACTAACTAACATTTTAACACATGAAATTGAAATACTATACCTCAAGCCTTGAAAAGAGTGGGGTTCAAGTTTTAACAAAATGATAATCTAGCGACATTAAATAAATTATAACTTTACAGAAATATACAAAAAATATATGGAAGACGACACACGGTCGTCTTTCACTGTAAAGTAATGTTTCGTTGCATAAGCTTCAGATACTAAAGTTTCATAACCATGTTTAATTCCAATTACGATTAGTGGTTAAAATTGCAACATTATCAGACTTCGTTTAAAGAAATGAAGAATTAGTCAATGGCAACACAAAATGAGCATAGGTGAAATTCATGTCTGGAATGTTCTTTCGCAATCATGAAGCAATTTACAACAATTGTCAAGCATCATGTTACGAATTATGCTGGAAACAAAGATTACAAAATTAATGAAAAATGGGGAAAGAAAGTTTTTGAATAATATTCATTTCCAATGAACTGATGTATTTATTAAGATTAATGAATTATATGATCACACTTCCATAATCAATGTGGAGAGACCAAAAGAGAGACGTCTGATCTGTTAAAGAGTAAGAAGTCGAAAGACAACTGATAGTCTCTTATAAAACAAAACAATCAGTGATTTACTGGCAGAGAGAATGGATGCCAGCAATAAGTGTTGCAGAGAAAATTTTACTAATTAAAAAAAAGAACAAAAAATTAAATGTAATGCTACATACTCTACTCAATTGCTCCCATTTTCTGATCTGTACCCTTTACTTGTTCCTTCACTTTTACATCTAAACCATTTGTTTGTTCTGTTTGTTCATTAAACCTCATATTAATGTTTTCTTGTGTATCCTTTATCCTATCTTATTTGAGACTGCAATTAATTTATGATTGATTAGTTTTTGTCCCGAATACAGTTTTTTTCTGTTCAGTACATATTTGTATTATAGCATTCCCTAGCCTATCATTTGTAAATCTCCTGCTGGTTTTGTTTCTGTTTCACTTGTCTCATCTAACTCATTTTTTTATTTCGTCCTCCCCTTTTGTGTCAAACATGTCTTTATCACTCCTTTCTTCTTTACCTACCATTTTGCTCCAAAGAAAACACAACAAACAACAACAAAAATAATAAATGTAATACAAGTCAAGTACTTACCAATGTATTTCATTCCATTCCATGATGGTGGTTGCGGCTGGTGCAGCAACAGTAGTGTATAATTAAATAATCCGCAGTCTCTGTTGCATGTCATCAGACTGGTAACAGGCAAATGTTTCATTACAGTCTTTGTACCTCGCAGGCAGCGAATCTAATATGGAGAAGGTAATTAAATTTTGAACCATCAGAACCTACTTGGGTGAAGATGGAGCCACAGAAATATTTAAAGCTGTGGTGGAAGTAGCTTATCAATTTTTGTGTTCTGTCATTGGGCCACTTCAAAGAAGTAAATCTCATGAAATTGAGAGTTATTTTTATAAACAGTCTATTATGTGAATTTACGAATTTAAAAGGCATGTAGTAAGAAGATTGACTGTTGGAGGTTGTAAAAAAGTCACAAAATTCAGGGTGCATAATAATATACTCTAGTAATAATAATTTCGTTGTTGAATGTTGCAGCAAACCACAACTAATGTGTCGCAACAACACTTTTGCAGTGAAAGTTAAAATTTTGAATAAAAAAATGCTATTAATTAACTTGAAACAGTCACTGTGGTAATTAATTAAGCTTGGCCCTATCTTACTTAGCATTGACTACAGCCCCAACTAGCACCTCTTACGATTCACGAACAGCACAACTTCACTAATAAATGTGTCAGAATCCATGTAGTGGCGATGGCGTGTTCGTTTTATAATAAAAATCCTAATAACAGATAGACTCTGATTGCAATGATAATAGCTCAGTACTGTGAAACTCTGTGGTGCAATGAGCTTCACAAATACTACAGTCAAAGTTCCCAATAATTTTGATAATATTGTTTAAAGGATTCATCTTCCTTATAAAACCTTACGTGAACTATTTTTGGTTAATTGGTTCCAGGGCCTGGGTAGTGTATGCGCGTAACTGGCTGAGCGGAGTCTGGCTTGTAATGTATTTCATAGAAATTACTTTCGTCAAGTCTGGTAAAACTACTATAATACTTTGAATACTGTTAGCCTGGTTCCTTTCTATATAAATGAAACCAAGTCTACGTGCAAACTCTCTAGCAAGTTAAAATCTTTGGTTTAATAATTGGTTGCATAACTTAGAACAGCACTGCACTTTAAATTCTAATCTCTGTGGTTGTAGCACGTTTAGCAATTCTTTAACTCGTCTAGCAATTTCTTTATAACTGATCGTAATTACTTTGAAAATGATTGAACTTGTTAGTCAATGAACAGGTTTGCATAATCAACAGAATCTAATAATGATGATAATGGGGTGACTACAACTACTTACAAAATTAAGACTGGTTTCAAAATAACTCATGTATAATTGAACCAAAGTTCTGATTGGGTTGACACTACATTTACATGCATACAAAATAAAATGTTCAAAAGTACTCATCTGCTTTCGTCGTCTTCGTCGTGAAGTCCATATAAGACAGAAATGATTACAATAGGTACTCTTACTGCTGGTTCAGATTATTTTTATCGACAACTCTTTGTTCAGCTCGTCTGACTGAAATCTCCATGCATTGATATCACCTCGATAAACCTTCTAATCTCCATGATTACAACAACGATCACTCTCGGTGACAATAGACTTGATAACCAAACAGTTACTTTTCTTGCACACATGAAAAAGATTACATTGATCACTTTCGAGCAAAAATAAACTTGTTTCGCACTTCCTTCAATACATTAAACAGTACGTCTCTCAGGATTATTGCAATTGTATTAAACTCGCGCCACACTGCACCTACCGTACCTCTGCACCATCAACAGAACATTTATGTGTTTAATATAGCGAGTCCGCTCCGCGACTCCTTCAGCAGCGCGACACTCACAGCTACTACTTCTGTACCAAAGACAGTCTTTACAACAGGTTCAACATTTTCTCTGGCGCATTGCTAAATTACAGCATAAGAATGTCCGTGCATTCATGTGGGTTTACACATATAGTACATGTTTACACTAAATGATTCAATATAGAAAATGACGTTACATAAGAAATATATCTAGCATACAAGAAATGAAAAATACACGAAATAAACAAATTTAAGACAATACATACGTTACGTTAAATCAAACTGTAAGATACAGCGACAGGTGTACTCTTACAATGTTAGAAATTCGTGATAGCGCCTATTTTGGAGTTTGTCGTAGTTTTCTAAATTATAATATAAACTTCAAAAGCTGTAAAATATAATTAATTTACTTCATATGAGTGACAAAATCGGCTTCAATCGATATCAGGCTCTTAGTGAAGTAGTTGGTATTAAAATATTTTACCTAATGAATCAGATTACACAAAGTGTGCAATGAACAGTTTACAAGGATATATCCTCTTTTCACAGTTATTTATAGAAGATTCCAACATCAAACATTTGTCAAGATACTGTCCTGATATATATATTGAGCGTGAATAAGGTGTCTTAACATTACGTCACAAGCCCCAGAGTTTTGAAGGTTGTATTATTGCATTAATGTTAATCTGCTTTTCACCGGCTGAAATTAAGTATTCGGTGTAATAAGTTACCGGTATCGAACAATTCAATTTAGTTTCATGGTATCGGGTTCTTAATTTATAGTGTCAGGTTACTTTTTATGTTATAACCTGAAGCTGTGAAGATGAAACTGTGCAACTGTATCCCTGGGTAACAATGGTACTCGCGTCACAATCAAATATTCTGTAAAACCACTCTAACAAGGGACACCTTTGACCTCGAACGCTCGGAACCCGCACGAAACCATGCTTGCAATAACAGGCAAACATAAACAGGGCAGTGGTGTGCGCCATTTACGTGGAAAGTGTTTCATTGTACCTCAAACAACATTGTAACAGAGAGAAACGAAGTAACAAGATATCAGTATCAAATGAAGGAAATTATATGTAATTTAATGGCGTCAGTTTATCATTACATATGCAATCAGAAGCAACAAAAACTCTATGCTTCAATTACTTATAATAGCACAAAATATGCATATTCAAGAGCACCACACCCCTGAAAGTGCTTATATTAGTCTTCAAAGTGCAGATGCGAGATTTCGATGCAGTGGCTAAAACAAAGAGGGGAGAACACCTCACTGAAGCCACTTTATGACCTTCCAAGGCAATGACGCAGCCCAATATTAAAACCACGATAATGACATTTTCAAGTGATGATGCCGGTATGTTATTGTCTGGATTCGCCAAGCATATTGGAACATAAGCTTATACGTAGGTGCAGAAAATTAATTGTAAATCACAGAGTGAAGTTTCATGATGATATAACGATTAGGTTCGTTCACTTGTGGTTTGGCAACTTGTAGTTTTACAAAAGCAGTAATCCTCCCAATATATATTGCCGAAAGAAGTAAACTTCGCGGGGTTGGCAATATTTTGTTGTTTTCGGAAAAATGGTCTTCAGTGTAACATCAGCGTAACACTTTTGTTTGGAAAACTTGCATCTAGAAGTGTACGATCTCTATGACCAGTCAAGGAATCGCACTACAATAGGCACCATCTAGTGGCACTAGCAGACGAGTGCGGCGTTTCGCACGGAAATGACGCACACCACTGTTTTGTTTATGACTGCTTGTTATTCTAAGAATGGTTTCGTGCGGTTCCGAGCGTTCGAGGTCAAAGGTGTCCGTTGTGTTACACAGATCCTTTAGTACAGCATGCATAAGCGACTTGCTGTAGTTACTTAAAACGCTAAAGCGGACATTCATATACTGTTTGCGAAAAGTAGATTGCGACCAGGCTAGTATGATTTAGAGCTGACGTCAGTGTATCCTGCAGATTGGTACATAGCACTCGACGTGTTGCTGCGTTCCAGAGCGAGGGCGGACAAATCTTCCGTTCGAGGTCTGGTATGAATGGGCGGCTAGCTATGGCACTGACCCACTCACTGCGTTACCTATCTACGCTTAGCGCTGCAAAAGTAGAGGCGAACGCGTTCATTACTGGCAACCTTGTCAACTCTAGCTACGACGTATAAGGAACAGGCTGTCGGTTACGAAAATGATGGAGAGTGGCGATGTAGCAGGCGGTCGCTGAAGGCCGCGGAGTGCAGGGAACCTGCGAGGCGTCGCGCCGGGCAGCGGAACCTGCTGCTCCTGGAATACCACCCGAGGGTCGCGGGTTCGAACCACGGTCGGACCTAGAAAGTTGTCAGTCTGTGTTTTAAGCTAGGCCCCACCCACGACACGCGGTGTGCATTCCGCGTTAAACGGTAGGTCTCTTTTCCCCGGTTGGATAAGTGGTGTTAGGTTATTGGCACGCACCTCGCCAAAGTGGTGTCCAGTTGAGAGACTCGCACCAAGCTACTGACTATGAGCCACACCAAATTACTGTTGTATTTTACACGCTTATGTGTACATAAGGTGAATAGTACCTGCTTCTAAGTAAACCACTGCTCCTTCTCATACACTAATTACCAACTGATTTTATCCAATACTTTAAACAAACTATGTATAAGGTTTTACTCGACAACAATCAGTTGCCTGTTTAGTAATATCACGATATTTGTGACAGAAATATTAGATGCATCTGGTGTCTGTTCTTTCGGACATGTCCGAAAGAACAGGAACCATTTGTGATCCTGCGGCTATTATCAATAAAGTCGCAAAAGAATTTACGAGATGAGGTTAGTTGCCAGAGGTCATTAATATCAAGAAATGGAGAAAGTTGAAAATTTGTGCCCAGTCGGGAAACGGAACCAGGACACTAGGTTGGTACTGTGTGGATGAGTTGAGAATTTGAGTCTGAGGGGAGGCGCACTAGGTTAGCCAGCGCGGACGCACTGGCCCCTGTATTCCTAGTGGCGTAGGGGTTAGCGCGACTCCCTAGTATGCGGAGGACCCACGTTCCAGTCACAGATGAGCACAAACTTTAACTTTCACCATTGATTTACTTCAATTCCCAATAGCAGTTACCGTCGTTAATTTCTTTGTCTCGAGAAATATTAATTCCGTACAGTTTACATTCCTGTATTCCTTTCTTACAAATATTTTGAGATTGTCAATATTCTATCAGAATATAAAACTTCATTCTAAACCATACAGATGAGACATCGTCCACATGTAAATTAGTTCTACTGTTAATGCTGTGGTTCCATACTATTGAAGTCATGCTGAATTCTTTACTTTCATTAATTAAATTGCCGTTAGGAGGTGTATATATTGGAAAACAAGTACAAGGATTTGTAGGCCTTCCTGTGGAGGCTTGTGTCCTCCCTCGGATACTGATGTGTGTTTATTCTTAGTGTGAGTTAGTTAATATTTTTTAAGTCTAGGGACTGATAACCATAGCAGATTGGTCCAATAGGTTTACAAACATTTGAACGTTTGATAGCTAGGTCTATGAAATAACTTCTACAAGATAATGGCTTGTCAAAATTACACGAATGTGTAGAGTAACGCTGTCATATATTGATTACTACTGTCGACATTGGCGAGAGGCTGCGTGGAGCCAAAGGGACGCACTCCAAGCTGAGAAACAGAAACAGATAACAGGCTAAGGCGGACCCATATTACTTACGGGATGTAGGCGGTAAAGAAATCTCCTTGTGAACTGCACATGTCCCCAGCCACCGTCCCAGGGTGGAGGGTTTCCTTTCGGGAAATCAACACGTAATTTTATTCAGCATGTAGACGCTGTTGTAAGACATTACAATAGTACTTGGTTGCCAACAGACAGGTCTTAATGTACGTAGAAAAGTTGATACCAGTCCTGGGAATAGCAATGTCAATGGTTTCACGATGCTAGAGTGAGGGGATAAAAAAGGAAAACTACTAGTTAGCAGCTCCCCGATTTGAAGAGGGCGTAAGGCGTGGCCAACTGACGTAAAACATTGTTGTTGCTGACCACACTGGGTAGCACCGTGACGTTTGGTTTTCAGCTGAACAATGTTGCTACCAAGTGTAATGTTTGTTAGTGCAAAAACAAGTCACATCCCCAGCCATGGAATGGCAGTGGGGACAGGGCTGAAACGTGGTTCACTAGAGGACTCAGAGAGGTGGAAAGCCACAAATTAGATTGGTTGAACATAGAGTGCCTAAGGGAATTTGTTAGGTACCAAAAAGTAGGGAAAAATAGTGCGCCCACACGGGTCTTTAAAACTCCCTGTTTTCGATCGAGCAGGAAGTTCCCAGTCAGACAAGTTAGGCGCCGGATTCGTGTCGTTCGCCACCAGCCTCGGGTGAGCTCCACGACAGTCTGTTTCTCGCAGGGAGTGCGTCATTCATGGATTGCTGCTAGAAAGGGTAGCTGTATCAGGTTTTTTTCCCAGGGAACATAAACACTGACTTCGGTTGTGGCCACGGATGTATTCTTTCGCTTTTCTAAAACATTAGCCTCAGTGTAGTAATATTACTGGATGGAATGCAATAAATATATTTCAATTTACCTATGAGTTCCCAAAGTGTCACAAAGTTTCGAAATCCGCAGCTCTCGTAGATGCCTATTACTTGTCTTTCTGTAGTCACTCCTTGCCGCTCTGAACTTACAGATTGACCTACCAACCCCATTTCCTCTCTCTTGTGTTAAGATACGACATAGGAACAATTTCTGGTGTCACGTGTAAGGTTTTTGAGATAGAGGGTTACTTCATTTGTACTCAGCCCGGCGTCATGACTGTACTGACGGCTTAGAGGCTTTTATTAGAAGCAGCATTCACAGTCCTGTGAGAACAGAGGGAGCGAGAAGAGAGAAGATAACGGTAAACGCAGAGCGGGAAACCAGTCTTCAAGCTGGGTGACATCGGGCAACCACTTTCATGGCTTGACGGCAACGCGGCGGTCACGAAGTCGCTGTAAGGTGCGTCCCAGGCGATGGCCCCCAGCTGAGATAGCAGGCTGCAGCAGCTGACAATAACTCAGCCTGGCTCACTATCTCTACTCGCCTCTGGTCAGCTCATCAACAAGAAAGTCATGACTACTATTAACAATGCAGATGCTGATTGTGATGCACTTAAACTGATGGCACCAAGTCTGCCTTAAATGAGTTCATTAAAAATGTGGTTATTGTGCTTGAATTACTGCACGAGATAGACCATCCAATGTTATTGAATTTTTTAAAAACACGTATTCAGGGTCCTGCACGAAGTAAACTGCGTGAATTATGTTCCACATGGGAAGAAGTGAAAAATATTTTATTATAAAATTACGCTTGCAAACGTAACTTGGATTTTTACGCTTGTACGATGTTTTCCAGTAGGAAATCGAAGGGAGAATCGATTGCAAACGGGCAAGTAAGTTAGATTCGCTTCAACATCAAAGTCGTGAGGCAGTGCATGGTGCCATGCCTGAATCAGAACTAGCAGGGTCGTTGTCACTAGTAGGAAAATTAAGCAGAGCAGTATTCATTCAGAGAATCTATGATGAGCGCATACAGTCGTGCGTGCAAGGAAGAAACCATTATCCTAACTGAGGCTGCTGAGGTGACTTTGACAGATGAGTCAGCGATTATGTCTACAAAAGAAAAGCTTTTAATGACAAGAATCATCAGGGTACGACGGGAAAGGTTACCCTTATTTCGTATGTAGTATGCATGTTTGTAGATCTATTGGACTCAACTGCTAGGTTATTGGTCCGTAGCTTACAAATTACTTAAACTACGGTAAACTAACCCAAGGACAGCACAAACACCTATGCTCGAGGGGGGACTCGAACCACCCACGGCGAACGGCCCCGCGCACCGCAGTACGGCGGCCCTTGTTTCGTACGCGAGCGTGTAGGACATACGGCTAATGATTGCAGAAGTCACGCCAAGTGCAAAACCTGTGCCGAGTCGGGGCATTTAACGCCAGGCTGGCGACTTGAGAAACGAATTCGGAGGGTAGAAACTGCCCAAGTGTCTAGTGAGATAGAGACTAAAAAACCAGTTACATGCGAAAGCTGCAATTTATTGGGACATTGAGGTCTTTGCAAGAAGGCAAAGCCAGTTTTGTATTTCGTGTGTCAAAAGTCAGGGAACATGGCAAGGGAGTCTACGACAAACACGGCGTCATCTCTGAAAAATACAAAGCAGGAAAACTATCGAAAATCACAAGATTTCAGTCGCCTTATGCTGAGTTGGGGAAGGTATTTAAAGTAGACTGTGAAAGTAAAAATGATTTTGTGGAACTGAAATGTCCACAAAGTACAGAGAGTCCAATAAAGTTTCTTTTAGAGAATGACACCCAGATTACCTTAATATAAAGAATCTGCGACGCCAGTTAAGATACAGACCTGAAGAAAGTATAAAAATTAAAGGGATTACAAGTCCAATAATTCATAAGTATGTGGCAGCAATTTTAGAGCTTGAAATAGATAATGAATTAAGGGCGAGTCTTAGATATTTTTCTATAAAAATAGTTCAGAATTGATAAAGATTGCAGAACTTTATATGCACACAATTATAAATGAAGACAAATTTGTGGGGTAGGGCAGAGAAATATATTCTCTACAGTTTTTCAATATATACTGCATAATGTCAATTTTTCCCTTGCACGGAAACATTACAGTGATATTTTTCTAGCCTTCAACTTGGCAAATTCTTTTAAAATAGTGTCTGAGTCTACTGACTTCAATGTATCACTTTCGATGGCTAAAGTTGACACTCCACATAGTCCTTCTTGAGAAAGTGTTGACCTAAGGTAAGTCTTTATTAGTTTTAGTTTTGAAAAACTTCTTTCACCGCTATCTACATATACTGGTAAGGTCAGAAGGATTTGCAAGATTACAAAAGTGTTGGGGAAAGTGTCAATGAAATTGCTTTTTGTAATATAGGATAGTGCACATTGTGCTGAACTTCCAGCAGAAAGCATGGGTGCTCAGATAAAAACTTTATCGTTCAGTTCCGTCCCACTGATATCACGTTCACACAGTCTAGAGAGTCATACATGAAGTTCTGAGTTTTCCACTATCCCACGTCTGCAGATTATTAATATCTTATAGAAAGTTAAAACTGCTGTAGCAAGTATAAGGTAAAAATATTCCTTAAATGAGCTTTGTGCTTCATCTTCATCAATAGGTTCATAGTTACACTCATACATCGCTAGCTTCATAAGGAGCACCATGCAGTTGTTCAATGTACTATCTAGAGGCTCCAAAGCATCTATTTGACTTTTCCAACGAGTACCGCTAAGAGGTTTTACATTCAAATTGGATACATGCTTCTTCAGAATACCCCATCTATACGTAGATGCAGAAAACTAATTGAGAAGTTCTTGGACTGTACTGAAAAAGTTCACAGCAATACGACACGATAGTGCTGCAAGCGTTCACCACAGTGTTTAACGAATGAGCCCCACAAGGTACAAAGAATGCTCGAGGGTTAAGGTCTTTGATCCGTTTTTTAACTCCCAATTTTTTCCTTTCATATTTGCACCGTTATCGTATCTTTGTCCACGCATATTTCTCAAAAGAATCTGCCTTCTTGCCAACTCGTTTGAGAGAACGTCGGCGAGGCATTCGCCAGTGTTGTCTATGGCTGGAATAAAACCGAGGAAAAATTCTTTGATAATAATTACTTTGTCAGACTCACTGTGAACAAACCGGACGATTATTGAAGTTTGTTCTGTGTGACTCACGTCAGGAGTACAGTATAAAATAACTGAGTAGTATGTTAGTTTTTTTAAGTCCATTTAAAATGTGATTTTGAACATGTGTTGATAACAGGGCGATGAGTTCATTTTCTATTTCTTTACTGACATAGTGAACATTGGTTTCCTTAGAATTTACTATTCGGAAATGTTCTTTTGAAAAAGCATCAAATGAAGTGATAAGCTCTATCAGTTTAAAGAAATTTCCATTATTTTCTTTAAATAGAATTCTGTTGTTCCTCGAAACGCCAGCCCCTGCGTGCCAAGAAACTGTGTTATGCAAGGCGACCTTTTTGATATTTTATGTTCAGTCTCAGCCTAAACGAGTTCCTGATTTTCTTCATCTAGTGTTTTACCTATACGCAATCGTAACAGTAATTCTCGCCATGACTGGTATGCTTTTATGTGGCTTGAGGATTTTTCGTGTTTGAAAAGAAATCCGAACGTTATTTTTTTGCAGTCCGAAAACCCTGATGTGCCTGCATGCGAGATAGTTTCACCACTGAAAAGTTAGGAATAAAAACAAAAAATAGAATTTTTTGAAACAGAGTAAATGAGCCATTTTCTTCAGATTTCTTCGCCGTTAGATAATTTGCCTTTGATGGGCAGGGAAGTTTGTAACCTCTTACCTCTGGGCATAACTACCAAACACCCCAGACACGATAAAACCACTTCCAAAGTTAATGTAAGGGCACAACCCATGGTGGGACCTTTTGATTTGACCGTGTGTGTAGATAAGAATAAGACACTCTTGATTTGTAATTGACTTTAGAGAGACTATTTGCTAAACTGAGACAAAATGCGGTGTACAAGAATTAATCAGTTTACTGAATGTTATTTATAGGATCGCCAGCCTGATTAGGCAATGAAATGTTCAAATTGTTATTCATGACCTGATTCCAATCTATTGTAAATATAACTTTAAAACAATAGGTACATACAAGTAGAAAGCGTTAAGTTTATGGTCCAATAAAAAAACACTATAATCTCTATGGAAAGCAATATGTAAGTCAAAGCTAACCAAATCACTGATTTACTACTTAAATGTAGCCCTGAATATGAAAGAATTATTTGCACTTAATAAACAATGAAATATTTTTGGACGTAGGTGCCCCTAGTTCAGTCACTTCTGGATTGCACACATAAATAACAGAAATTTACCACTCACAAACCCATATTTAACTACATTTTGATTAAGCATTGTATAAATAATTTTACGGAAATTTTACTGATAGATTCTCTAAAAATGTAGTGGTAGCCCTGAAACTGGTATAGTACACTTTCCATTGTTTTCATTAATTTTGAGTAACATTAACTATATTTGCACTTCCTTTAAGCTATGTTTATAACTTTTAACAAATACTGTTGAAATTAATATGACTTTTATAAAATTTGAGAGATTTGATTCAATCAGTCAGTTTATGATTACCAACCGATCACTTCTATCACTTTAAATTCTTAACTACTATTTCAACCATTTTGTTTTAATAGTTTTTTCATTAAATTTGATATATGAAGTGAAATCTTTAATTAGTAAGAAAAAAATTGCAACAGTTTCTTACTACTTATCAAGTACCTACTGCAAAAATGGAATTAAGCACTTCAGATTGTTAATTAGTTCATCAATAAAATTATTTTATTTTTAATCTGTTGTCATTTAGGACACTCGGACATTTGAACACTAGGATAGGACCCTGACTAGATAAGTGATAGGGATAGACAAAGGTTATCACAAATCTTTAGTTCAATTCACTTAATATTGACACAAATCACTACTGTTTGTCTGATCCATCCGCGCTAAAATTCTAAAAGTACATAATTTTGTGCTGCGGACGAGCAGTTGCGTGATTGCACAATTGGAGGCGAATCGTCGCCAATAGTGGCTCTTACTGTGTGGCACTGTATTCTCTTCTTGGCGATGAATAAATTTACATTGTGCCCATAATTCCATGTTACGATATGATAGTCAACCAGCAACCGATGCTAATTTTTGGAAACTCTTGATACAGTTCCAAGCATCCGCTTTGCTGCCTCGCTTACGTCTCGCCACATATGTGCTCACTCACTGGCGGTCTACATTCGACTCTCTGATTAAGCCACACTGTGTGTGTTCCTGCTTCTTTCTTATGCGGCAAAACGTGGCGCCTTCCACGTCAGCAACGGGGAAGTACTACAATTCTTTTACATTTATAACAAGAAATATTACCATCAAAATACTGTACAATCAAGATACACAAAATTCATTTTTAACTCTACAAATACTCCAAATAAACTAACATACATACCACATTTCACGAAGACAATTAAATATGGATACGTAAAATTTTATACATCGATTAAAGCAAAACAAATATTTAGTATTAAAAAGTTTGAAAAAAATTTATTAAGTATGTTCATTAATGTTACAAGTTGACATCAATTATTTGAAAAGGGTCTAATTCTACAAGAGTTTGTCGTATGCCATCAGTTATTTCATCTGGCCACTCACGGCAGTCAACCGATAAGCTAACAATTTGTGAGGCAGATGGTCCTTCCTGAAAAAGAGTAACGCAATTTTTAATAAGCCGATAAGTACCTCATATCTCTACCGAACATACGAAAAATTACAATTAAACACCAAACAGAGAAGTGGCTGTACAAGAAAATTAATAAGTTAGTACCTTCTGATGTTTCTACAGATGCCACGTATTGTATGTAAAGGAATACACACTATCCGAAAGAAAAAAAAAAGTCATTAGTTTCAAGCTAATGACTAATGAGCATGAATAAATTAAGCACATTGTAGCATTTCAATTATTGGCGACAAATACACCATAATATCCACACGTCTGCATGAATCTTACCCTTGCAGACTCACGTTTGCATGAACTCTACATGAACTCTCCATGTCAACTGATGGAGCTGAAGTATACAGTGCTCACAAAGAAGTGAGTGTATAGCATGTCAGTTTGTAAACAAAGTATACAACAGTGGATATGCAAGGAAGTGCTTAAGTCAGTAACAGGGAAAACAGACAATTAACAGTGGAGGAAATCAGTCGTGGATTAGTTCTTCTGTAGTAGAATCATTCACAGATATATGCAACACTTGGTTAAGTCAAAATGACATATCTGGAAACTATACAATGAAAGGCGTATTGTTGGTAGACAGTGAGGTTCAGGTCGCAGAAGGAAAACAACTGCTGTTTAGGATCACTGTCTTCGAATTCACCCAAAAACAGCACAGGGTATAGTCAACAACCTAATAGTAAGGTGATAGCATGTTTATCATGGCACGATAATCTGAACTTATTTTTTGTGCTATGAGGATACATTTCCTCAGAACAGATTTGTCAAGACCAAAGAAACTAACAAAGCTTTAACCCTTAACTCACGAGGTATGGTCTCTCAAATCGCGCGAGAATTTTCCAAGGTTGGTTTTGGCGGAATGTTGCTGTGGCCCTTAAGCCCTCCTTAAATCGCGAATGCCACAGTGCCTTATAGTCGGCTGCATTATCACCTTTCTCGCTTGGTGTTGAAAAGTGTTGGGATTTCCTAGAAGGCGTCTCGAGAACTGGCAGCTATTTTCTGCCTACACTCGATCGCAGCTGCCTGCCTTCTTGGGGTTCAGGTTTTAAGGGAATGGGCTTATCAAACAGTGCAGTAACGAAAATTGATTTTCAGTGTTCAAAGTTCACTACTGTTCAATGGAAGGAAATAATACTGCAGAGTTCTGGAAAGAAATTGTCTGGTGCAGATATGCCAGTGGCTTAAATCCTATCCAAGTACTTTTGGACCTGGCTCTTATGCTTTTGATTTTACCATGGCCAGAACTAGAGGTGGAAAGATTTAAAAATCGTGCTTATACAAAAATATTCATGATTTCCGGCCGTCTGTGCAGATTTTCCCGTAGGTTCGTTTCTTAGAAAAAGTTGATCTTCGACATTTTTCTGGCGTTTCACTGACATCTGTGGCTACGACCGTCGAAACTGTTAAGAGAAAATTATACAGGGTAAATCAACAAAAATTGGCACTGTAGATATTGCGGAAATGGGAAGTGTGACTGATGTGCGGTTTTCACAGCATGACTTGGTAGTCAGGGGCTCGTATTGTTAGCCAATAAACAGATTGTAAAAATTACTAGAAAATTTATGTTTTATGCATAGATACAATTTTTCATACGGAACAATGGTTGTTGACACCAGCTGTGCAAAGCAGTTTGAATGGCATGTTATCATGTTTAGTTTGGCAGCTACAATCATTGATAGTTTCGGGGGCGGAAACTACGATAACGTAGCTCACTGGCTTGTTGTCATGACTCATGATACAGTGGGCCGTGCCCCAGGGGCCTAGCCACTTTGCCAGTTAGGTATGCTATCACAGCCTCTGACCCGAAACAATTCAAGTGCATGATAGTAACAACCTTTGTTTCAAAATGTTCAAATGTTTGTTAAGCTTAAGGGACTTAACTGCGGGGTTATCAGTCGCTAAACTTACAAACTACTTATGAACTACTTACGAACTAAGACGGCACAAATATCCATGCCCGAGGGGGGATTCGAACCCCCGACCGTAGTGGTCGTGCAGACCGTGACTGGAGCGCCTCAGTCCCCGCGGCCACCGCGGCCGGCCCTTTGTTTCATTTGAAACATTGTATGTTTGCACAAAAAATACACTTTCTAGGTATTTTTACAATCTGTTTATTGCCTAACAATACAAGCTTCTGACTACAATCCATTCTTTGAAAACCGCACATCAATCGCACTTTCCATTTACACAATAATCGCAATGGCAGTTTTTAGTGATTCACCCTGTATAAAAATCACTGACAGTATCAAAGATGGGTAGTACTTCAGACATTCAAACCACATACATATATCGGTGAACACAGGTGAAAAGAAACAGTAGCTACTATTGATGACAAACAATATGCCCATAAAACTAACTTGGATAATTCTACACGTTTTATCCTAGAAACAATCTCAAATTCATATTTTCTAACCAGGCCAGCACTTTTCCGAACTGCTGCGCAAGTTCTGAAAACTATTTACAGTAACACAAATCCAAGAATAATAGTACCTATTTCATGATAAACATTGTAAGGTTTAACTTATTATCCGAAACGGTAAATGCATTTAAAATTTGAAACTGCGTTTTTGTAAAGGTTGTAAGGTATGGAGGGCTGTATAGTAGCAAGCTAGCTAGTCGAGGCTGTATGATTCGTTATTAAAAAAAAAATCATATTTATTACAAAGTATCTGCTGACTGTAATAATGAAGACGCACACTAATAAAATTATTTTCATGTAATATTCAGGCAATATTTTAAAATCAAGAAACTGAGTTTGGCAACAAGTAAATTAGCTTCAGTAAGTTCTTACGTGCACCAGCAATGGTTCTGCTCTTGAAGATACCGCTGCAGCTGCTTTGAGGTCATCATCAGAGTCACATTATTTCCGTATGGAGAAATATCGTGATCGCGAGATTTGTCAGCGCCTGTGTGGTCAACGGAAAAAAAAAAAAAAATGTTTGAGCCTTCGCATGTTTCTAATTTTCGGCCCTTTCTTTTGCTTTTTTTTTTTTTTTTTTTTTTTTTTTTCATTGTCTGTTTCGTTGTCATAAACACGTAAGAATACAGTCACGTCACAGACACAGAACAGTGTACTGGCACAGAATAGGGAGCATACAGAAGGGAAAGCTGGGGACGGCGCCTTTGATCTCTGTGTTAACAAGTGTTGCGCTCGACGCCATATTGAAAAGCAGTAAACGCGGAACTATAGCCACTTAGTACTTTGGCTGGAAATGGACGTTTTACGAACAGCAGCTGATCTCACCAACTTTTACGAAAGGAAACGGCTTTTCATTATGCTCTCCTATATATTGCGCCCTGTTCTTGCACCTAAGTGTAATCCAAAGAAAAAAAAGTAGGCCTAAATTTTACTACAACTACGAAAATGTACAATGGAATCAATGATCGTTTTATTTCGTGTTTATCTACAGAAAAATTCCAAGTAACGCAAAGTTATGTTTGGGAAATTAATTATAAACAAGAAAGTGACTTTACAACTGCCAGGTTTTATTTGACACAAATAAATTTGAACAAAATATTGAGTCAGGTTTAGCAGTACAACTTGATCACACAGAACTAATGACGTCTGGGTATATATAAAACTGTTAAATTACACACAAATGAAGGACAGGTAGCGGAAACATAAAACTACATAACAAACTTACTCTGTACTTGTCATATTGTGGCACACATTGTTTCAGCTATAGCAAAGGAAACAGTGTTCATTTTCCTCTTAGTCTTCCTTGTCAATATGCATTCACTAGAACATTACACACCATTTGTACGTCACAGAGGTATTACTTTCAGTGGGTGGTAATGAATTTTGCTTAACGTATATATTCTGAAAACATATGTTATGTGCATCAGATTTACCTGTATGTCAGACTTAGCCTTCTTAGGGCCTGGACGTATTTCACTGGTCCTTTCCTAAGGTGAAAATTCAAAATGTTCAAATGTTTGTACAGCTTATGGGACTTAACTACGGGGTCATCAGTCCCTAAAGTTACAAACTACTTATGAACTGCCTACGAACTAGGACGACACAAATATCCATGCCCAAGGGGGGATTCGAACCCCCGACCGTAGTGGCCGTGTAGACCGTGACTGGAGCGCCTCAGTCTCCTCGGCCACCGCGGCCGGCTTTCCTAAGGTGATTTTCTCTTTAGTGATACTGACTGTGGTGGCTTAGGTATATTGAACAATGTTGGAACAGCATCGGGTTTTAATCAGTTTTTCCAAAAGTTAGCAAACTCGATTTCTTCAAAGTGCAAACTAGATATTCTACAGTTTTTATTTAAGTATTTTGCATCCTGTTTTTTTTTTTTTTTTTTTTTTTTTTTTTTTTTTTTTTTTTACTTAGCAAATCAGCTCTCCTTGAATTCACAGTCATTTTTTAGCACTGGAAATAAATATTGCCTTTAAAACATTCCTATATGTTATATTTTACTTATGGCAGTGATGTAGTAGTGTTTTAATGTTGGAAAAGTTGTATTTGCTTTAGGAGGATAATTAATTTATTGATCGGAGAAGGGCATATAGAAGAATCTGTCAACCATAGAGCAGGAATAGCAAAAAATAATTATTCTCCTTAATCTATTTGTTTGAGTACCGTATCCTAAGAGCATTCGTTGGCAACATCAGCACACTACGTCTCCACTGTCGTAAGTAAAATTTTACCTGTCTAAGCAGCGTAGAACAAGGGGAGGAGCAAGGATGAGTGTCATCGATTTGACTGGTTCAGTTTTACTTACGGCAGTGGAGGAGTAATGTTTTAATGTTGGCAACATAATGTTCGTTTTACGAGGACAATTACTTTACCGACCTGAGAAAGGTAGATACAAGAAACTGCCAACCTAAGAGCAAGAACAGCAATATTATTCCCCTTATTCCATTTGTTTGCATATCCTAACAAGGGGAGGTCGGCAATCGGGACCCGCCGATTCCGCCCAAGTTACGTATGTAGCTCCTGGGATTGATCACAGGGCGCCTGCTGCGCAAGTAACTTGACCATTACGCTACGTCGTTAGTCACGAACAGATCGCTAAATAAGATGTGCATAAGATGTACAGTACTACTTGGAAAACTTTCGAGAGCATTTTCTCCTTTCCTAAGGCCCACTCAGGCGAAATATTTCAGTCACGTTATATGGAGACCAATCTTCTTTTACACACGCAATTTGGACGAAATCTCCGGGTCCCGATTGCCGACCTCCCCTTGTAAGATCAACGGTCGTTGACAAAATGTTCAAATGTTTGTAGAGCTTATGGGACTTAACTACGGGGTCATCAGTCCCTAAACTTAGAAACTACTTATGAACTAGCTAACACTAACGACGGCACAAATATACATGCCCCCGACCGTAGTGGCCGCGCAGACCGTGACTGGAGCACCTCAGTCCCCTCGGCCACCGCGGCCGGCGGTCGTTGACAACATTAGCACACTACGCCTCCGTTGCCGTTAGTAAAATTTTACCGTTTGCATCAAATTATGTGAAGGTGAACAGGTAGATGAGCCTTAAAAATTCCTGAAATGTCTTGTCTATTTGGGCAACCGGAAAAGAGAACGCACGCGCAAAATGATGGAGTCCCGCAACTTACGCTTTATTCTTTGTCTTTCATTTTATATTATTCCCTGCGACGTTGAACTTGTAATTATAAAATATAAATGTACTTCAAAATTTCGATGCTGTTGAACTGCTACAGCAACAGCAACAGCGAGAGTTATCGTCAAGAGAAGAGCAAGGCTACTTTTAATAATTATGCACACATTGCTCTCATTCGAAACTGATAACATTTAATTTTTACTACACATATAGCGACGTTCACTTACTGCTCAACATCTTTTAGGGAAGGTGAAGAAACTTATATCCTTATTTGTATTCCAATTATTGTGGAGATTAGGTACTGAACACCATCCGCCGCCTTTTCTTCTATTGCTGCTCATAATAAAAACGGAACAGCTCCAACTACTGGCACACTGTTCTTTATTTTCACTGCACCAAATACTTGTTTACTTTTATGCGATTCAGGCAGTTAAAATACACAATTAACAAACAAAGACGGCTTATTACCACACCAGAGAGTGACCACGCATTTACTTCTTTTCAAGATGACCGATTCCGCGCATTCGCACTAAATTTTGGACGACAGACTGCAACGGGAGTTTCCTTTCTGTATACTCCTTATTCTGTGGTACTGGCTCGGAACGGTAGCTCCCTAGGAGACCAACATAACACTGCGGTCTGAAATCGAGTGTTGCTGCCACATTGTTTGGATGTCAATGTTATCGCCTACACATGGGGAGGGAGAGAAGGGGGCGCCACAGCTGGCTAGGGCGCGTCATGAGGTGTCTGAAAACAATCAATTCCTCATTCCTGAGCGCTGGCCAAGAATTAGGTTTTTATCTTCGAAGCTGAATGGTAGCTTTTACTCTGGGTTCAATAATTGGTGACAGTACAGCAATTTAAAACTACACGCCCGTTACTGAAAGAGGGTCACATGAAATTTACACCAATCTGTGATACGCACAAGATTTATTATTATTTATTCGTAAATGGATCAATCACAATTAATAGCGGAAGTATATGCGCGTAGAAATACACTTTACGGTAGACATGGGTCACTCCAAACACGAACACACGAACTGTTAGCGAGATAGTTGTGAATGCGTGCTTACGAGCTGCCACTGATTTTCCGTCGATCGTTGGCAGAACGTAATAACACTATTTTTATACTAAATATGAATCACTTTTTAAAGTAAGGTAATAATTAAATGTTACAAACATAGAATTTGATATGCTATTTACGCAGTTATAACTTAAACTGAAGATATAGCATGACATACACAGTGTCAACAATGGAAGATATTACATGTTTCTGTCTAAGCAAATTATATTTCTTTTCTTTTTTCTCTCTCTCTCTTACACACTTTATTTTTTCCCTGTCTTGGGCGTCTCTGGCGCCCCCTCAGCTGACATCTGCTTTACCGACAATAAATTTTATATGGTTATTCCATTTTAAATCACTTCTAATGCATAATCCTACATAATTTATGGAATTAACTGCTTCCAGTTGCTGACCTGCTAAAGTGAAGCTAAATGATAAAGGATCTTTCTTTCTGTGTATTCGTAGCACAATACACTTGTCTTCATCGAGATTCAACTGCCATTCCCTGCACCATGCATCAATTCGATGCAGATCCTCCTGCATTTCAGTACAATTTTCCATTGTTACAACCTCTCTATATACTACAGCATCACCCGCAAAAGGCCTCAGTGAACTTCCGATGTTATCCACAAGGTCAGTTATATATAATGTGAATACCAACGTTCCCGCAACAATCCCCTGTGGACACCTAACATCACTCTTACTTCGGAAGATTTCTCTCCATTGACAATGACATGCTGCGTTCTGTTATCTAGGAACTCCTCAATCCAATCAAACAATGGGTTTGATAGACCATATGCTCTTACTTTGCTCATGAAACAATTGTGGGGAACTGAATCAAATGCATTGCGGAAGTCAAGAAACGCGGCATCTACCTGATAACCTATGTCTATATGGTCCTCTGAGTCTCGTGGACGAACAGCGCGATCAGGGACTCACACGATCGCCTTTTTCGCAACTCATGCTGATTCCTACACAGCAGATTTCTAGTCTCCAGAAAAGTCATTATATTCGAACATAATATGTGTTCCAAAATTCTACAATTGACCAACATTAGAGATATAGGCCTATAGTTCTGCACATCTACTCGACGTCCCTTCTTGAAAAAACGAGGATGATCTGCGCCATTTTCCAATCTTTTGGACCGCTACGCTCTTCTAAAGTCCACTACGGCAAGAAGGGGGGCAAGTTCCTTCGCGTACTCTGTGTAAAATCGAAATGGTATCCCATCAGGTCTTGCTGCTTTTCCTCTTTTGAGCTATTTTACTTGTGAAAATCGAACTGGTATCCATCAGGTCCTGCCGCCTTTCCTCTTTTGAGCGATTTTGTTTTTCTACCCCACTGTCATTTATTTCGATATCTGACATTGTCATCTGCGCGACAATCTAGAGAAGAAACTACATTGCAGTCTTCCTCTGTGAAACAGCTTTGGGAAAAGACATTTAGTATTTCAGCCTGTAGAGTGTCATCCTCTGTTTCAGTACCATTTTCGTCACAGAGTGTCTGGACATTTGGCTTTGATCCACCTACCACTTTGACATAAGACCAAAATATCTTACGATTTCCAGCCAGGTCAGTATATAGAACTTTACTTCCGAATTCGCTGAACGCTTATCACATAGCCCTCCTCACGCTACATTGCACTTCGAGTAATTTTTGTTTATGCACAAGGGTTTGGCTATGTTTATGTTTGCAGTGAAGTTCCCTTTGCTTCCGTAGCAGTTCTCTAACTCGTTAGTTGTACCATGGTGGGTCCTTTCCATCTCTTACTATCTTGCTTGGCTCATACTCATCTAATACATATTGTACGATGGCTTTGAACTTTGTACACTGTTCCTCAACACTATCTGTACTTGAGATAAAACGTCTGTGTTGAGCCGTCAAGTACTCTGAATTCTGCTTTTTCTCACTTTTGGCAAACAGAAAAATCTTCCTACATTTTTAAATATTCCTATTTACGGCTGAAATTATCGATGCTGTAACCACTTCGCTGATTCCTTGTTCTGCGTAAACGGTTTCGAATAGTTCGGGTCTATTTGTCGCCAGGAGGTCTATAGAAACATCCAATTATCATGTTCGAGCTTGCTTTAATCGTGACCTTCACCCAAATTATTTCACATTTCGGATCTCCGACAATTTCCTTCGATACTAGTGCACTTTTTATCGCTATAAACAAGCCTCTCTCTTCACTGTCCAGCCTGTCTCTGTGGTATACATTACAATTTGCGTTTAGAAATTCATTCTGGTTTCAACCAACTTTTCGTTCCTAGTACTATGTGGGCATTCTGACCATTTATTAATGTGAGCAGTTCTGGGACCTTTATGTAGACGTTCCTACAGTTAACTAATACTATATTCATCTTATTTCCTGTTGCGTTCTGCCTACTGTTACCCTGACGCGGCCCAGGACGCGTCTTGTCGGGCCTAGGGAGGGGTTTCTCTAACCTAAAAAAACCCCATGTGCACTCGAAAGGTACTCCGCTACCCTTGTAGTCGCTTACAGCTGGTTACATTCTGCAAAACATCGGTATAACACCTGGAACCAACTGTGGTGACTGTAAAACTGTTTCACCAACACTTACAGAGGAGCATATATTTACAAGTTTCGAGGAATTTGATACCTCAAATAGACAATTATTATATGCAACTAACAAACTATTGTCCTCTTCAGCAAATGTCCAGTCAGGTGTATGTATTTTTAAATAAATAGAGTTACCAGGAAAAATTGAAATGTAAATCCTTTTCACTGTTTATATTTCCAGAGGGAATAAAATTTTGTGAATCACACTTTTGTGAACAGTATAATTAAGGAAATGTGTACCATTTTTAATTTACAAGTATGCCATTGACTGGAATAACACCACAAGTAATAAGAGAATAGCAGTGTTTAAGGAGAAACTGAATTAAAAGTTTAAGGCTGTTTGAACTGTCAAATTTCTTGTGGTGAAGAAATACAAAAGTAGTAATAATTTTTTTTTATTTCACTAAATAAAAATTATTTATTACATCTGCTTTTCTTTTTACCAAATAAAAAAATAGTAACTTTTTTTATCCCTGTTTCCTATTTTACTTTGTCTTGACTTGATAATGTATTTGCTTTTATGTGGAAGCAATTACACATATTCACAGATGTACGTACATTTTGACTGAAGTCATTGGTTAATAATATTTTGAAATATAGTTTTCTGAAATTTAAATGTGGCAAATATTAGAAGACAAGTAAGCCTACATGCTTCACCAACTGTTCAGTTGTTGTTGTGGTCTTCAGTCCGCAGACTGGTTTGATGCAGCTCTCCACGCTGTCCTGTCCTGTGCAAGTCTCTTCATCTGAGAATACGTTCGGCAACCAACATCCTTTTGAATCTGCCTCCCTCTACGATATTTATCCCACGCTCTTCCTTCTAATGCTAAATTGACGATTCCTTGATGTCTCAGAATGTGCCCAACCAATTTATCCCTTGTTTTAGTCAGGATATGTCCCAAACTCCTTTTCTCCCCGATTCGGTTAAGCACCTCTTCATTAGTTACCTGATCTACCCATCTAATTTTCATCATTCGTCTGTAGCACCACATTTCAAAAGCTTCTATCATCTTTTATCTGAACTCCTTATCGTCCACGTTTCACTCCCATACAATGCCTCACTCCAGACAAATGCTTTCAGAAAGGACTTCCTAACATTTAAATTAATATTGAATGTTAACAAGTATCGCTTCTTTAGAAACGCTTTTCTTTGCATAGACATTCTGCATTTTATATCTTCTTTACTTCGGCCAACAGAAGTTATCTTGCTACCCAAATAACAAAATTCATCTACTACTTATATTGTATCATTACCTAATCTAATTCCTTCAGCATCACCTGATTTTCTGACATTGCATTCCATTACTTTCGTTTTGCTCTTGTTAATGTTCATCTTATATCTTCCTTTCAACACACTGTCCATCCCATTCAATAGCTCTTCCAGATCTTTTGCGGTCTCTGACAGAGTTACTATGTCATCCGCAAACCACAATGTTTTTATTTCTTCTCCCTGCACTCTAATGCCCTCTCTAAATTTCCCCTGCCATTCCTTCACTGCCTGCTCAATGTACAGATTGAACAACATTGGGGAAAGGCTACAACCCTGTCTTACTCCCTTCCCAACCTCTGCGTCTCTTTGTTGCCCTTCGATTCTAATAACCGCTGTCTGGGTTTTGTATAGGTTGAATATAACTCTTCGCTCCCTATATTTCACCCCTGATACCTTCAGAATTTGGAAGAGTGTATTCCAGTCGACAATGTCTAAAGCTTTCTCCAAATCGACAAACGCTAAAAAAGTGGGTTTCCCTTTCCTTAGCCTATCTGTTAAGATAAGTCGTAATGCGAGTATTGCCTCCCGTATTCCTACATTTCTCCTAAATACAAACTGATCTTCCCCAAGGTCAGATTCCACAAGTTTTTCCATTCGTCTGTAAATAATTCGTGTTAGTATTTTGCAATCATGACTTATTAAACTGATAGTTCTGTAATTTTCACACTTATCTGCACTTGCTTTCTTTGGAACTGGAATTACAATATTCTTCTTGAATTCGGAGGGTATTTCCCCTGTCTCATTCATCTTGCTTACAAGGTGATACAATTTCTTCGTGGCTGGCTCTCCTAACGACATCAGCAGTTCAGACGGAATATCATCTACTCCAGGAGCCTTGTTTCGACTCAAATCCTTCAGCGCTCTGTCAAATTCTTCTCGCAGTATCGTATCTCATATCTCATCTTCCTCCACTTCGTCTTCCATTTCTAGAGTATTGCCTTCAAGTTTATCTCCTTTGTATAGGCCCTCTATATATTACTTCCACCAACTTTCCCCTCTTTTATTATTACTGAGTTATTGATATTCATACAGCTGTTTTTCTTGTCTGCAAATATCTCTTTTATTTTCCTGTAGGCGGTATCTATCTTTCCCCTATTATGCATTCTTCTACGGTTCTGCATTTCTCCTCTAGCCACTCCTGCTAAGCCAGTCTGCACTTCCTGTCAATCTCATTTTTCAGACGTTTGTACTCCCTTTTTCCTGTTTCACTTGCTGAATTTTTATATTTTCTCCTCTCATCAATTAAATTCAGAGTATCCTCTGTTATCCAGGGATTTCTATTAGGCCTTGACCTTCTGCCTATATGATCCTCTGCAGCCTTCATTACCCCATCTCTCAGAGCTACCCATTCTTCTTCTACTGTATTACTTTCCCTAGTTTCAGCCAATCCTTGCCTAACGCTCGCTCTGAAACTCTCAACCACCTCTGGTTCCTTCAATTTGTCCAGGTTCCATCTCCCAACCTTTCTGCAGTCTCTTACTTTTAATCTGCAATTACGGCCAGAGTCTATCTCTGCCACTGGATACGTCTTACAGTTTAGAACTTGGTTTCCAAATCTATTACTTACCATTATAAAGTCAATCTGGTACCTCCCAGTGTCTCCTGGTCTCTTCCACGTATACAGCGTTCTTTCATGATGATTAAACCAAGTATTGGTGATCATTAAATTGTGTTCAGCGCACAATTCTACCAAGACATCTCCTCTTTCATTCATTTTTCCCAGTCCATATTCACCTACTACATTTCCTTCTCCTCCATTTTCTACTGCCGAGTTCCAGTCCCTCATCACAATCAAGTTTTCCTCTCCCTTAACTTTCTGAATGATTTCTTTTATCTCCACATACATTTTTTCGATATCTCATCATCGGCCGCGCTAGTTGCCATATAAACCTGCATTACTGTGGTCGGTATTGGCTTCGTGTCTATCGTTACTACGATAATGCGTTCACTATACTGTTAATAGTAACTTATCCGCATTCCTATTTTCTTATTCATTATCAGACCTACTCCTGCGTTCTGCGTTACCACCAACTAATTTTGTATTGATAACCCTGTACTCACCTGACCAGAAATCCTGTTCATCCTGCCACCGAACTTCACTAATCCCTACCATATCTAACGTTAAGCTATCCATTTCTCTTTTCAAATTTTCTAGCTTACCTACGCGATTAAGGGTTAGAACATTCCACGCTCCGACCCATAGAATGCCTGTTTTGTTTTTCTTGATGACGACATCCTCCTGAGTAGTCTCTGCCCGGAGATCCGAATTGGGGACTATTTTACCTCCATAATATTTTACTCAAGAAGATGCCATCATCGTATGGTCATACAGTAGAGCTGCATGTCCTCGGGAGAAGTAACGACTGTAGTTTCCCCTTGCTTTCAACCGTTCGCAGTGACTGCATGGCAAAGCCATGTTAGCTGATGTTACAAGGCCATCTGAGTCGATCATCCAAACTGTTGCCCCTGTAACTACTGAAAAAGCTGCTGCCCCTCTTCAGGAACCACACGTTTGTCTGGCCTCTCCACAGATACCCCTCCACTGTGGTTGCACCTATGGTACGATTATCTGCATCGTTGAGGCACACAAGCCACCCCACCTCGGCAATGTCTGTGGTTCATGGGGGTGGCAACTGTTCAGTAAGTGATGGAATAGAAGATACCATATTTTTAGTGACTAACCATTGGTATAAAAAACATTATCTCAACAGTAATACTGCTATAGGCATGTCCAAAGCTATTTCTTAGTTACTAATGCGAAGATAAATTGGGAAAATAATGCATCAGCAGACTGTCACACAAAACCAGCTGTTACTACCATAGCTACTGACATCACGTATAGTAGAAGGCAATTCTTTCGAAAATTTTGACCATGGCAAATGCTAAACATTAAAGATAATTAACACGGAGAACAATAAGTCACGTTAAGAAACAAAAATGACTTAAAGTAGGCTTGTAACACAATAAAATTGTTTTATGAATGCAAGGACAGATGCCAAAATCACAATTTTTTAATTATATTTATTCACCACGACGACCTGTTTCGACACTCAGCGGTGTCATCATCTGGTCTCATTGACAAAAACTGCTGTACTGATTGATATTTATATATCAACCAGACATGTGCACTACGTTGGTCATTATTTTATGTAGATTTTACTGTTTTAACTTTGGCCAGGCATCTATTTTATTTCTGACTACCCACCAGAACATGATTTTATGGAGTGTCGAAACCGGTGGTAATGTAAAAATGGAGTAGAAAATGCGATTTTGACATTGTCAATCCATTTATAACATACGATCGCTCCCTAAGATGAGTAAATTATTTAAAATGGTTTTAATTGATCTCCAAGTGTATCAAAGAAGATGCAGTAATACACTGTCTGCAGCTTAAACACATCTGTTGAAAAGAAAACAAAAGCATGTTATTGTAGTTGCAAAGACGGAATTAAAATTTCTCCAGTAACTTTTTCGGAAGTACACGAAATGAGCGGTTCCTAGTACCTCGCGCAGAAGCGCCCTCTCGAGGGTGTCGGCAGCTGTTGTTGATGCTGTTATGCCAGGGACAAAACCATGCAATGCCCACGTCTTTTAGATACACACTTGATGTGAAATATTTAACTGAACTGTTATGTAGACCTTCAATGTCTAACGGAATAAACGTTACCCTATTTAGTGTTTGAAAGCTGCTGCTCGTGTCTATTGCTCTAAGGTAGTGCTTCTCAACCTGTGGGCCGCGACCCCGAAGGAGTTCGCAGTCTTGCTCGAGGCTTGCTGTCACTGGAGGAAGTAATTGCACAATAAAGTAACTATAGGTTCTGTAATACAAAAAGGTATGCCTAACTCAAATCAATAAATCACAGATTGTTTTATAATATAATTAGAATTATTATTGAT
Source organism: Locusta migratoria (assembly GCA_026315105.1). NCBI lineage: Eukaryota > Metazoa > Arthropoda > Insecta > Orthoptera > Acrididae > Locusta > Locusta migratoria. Next base: position 500,298,611 of record CM048747.1, read on the forward strand.
GAAAAAGCGAAAAGTCCGAAAACTATTTCTAGGAACCAATCGAGAGTAAAAAAAAAAAAATTGATACTGAAAGGATTCAGTACTGCCACATTGTTTTCCAATGGGAAAAGAACAACGTACCCCTGTAAATTTATTTGATTATTTGTAGGTTATCGATTTTCTTTAATAACTCGTGGCAAAAGGGAAATATTATGTTACTTGGTTGTGTGAGGTCTGTACCAGGGGGGAAGATATACGCGTTCAGAGCTAATGGCACAAGCTGGTGGCTGCACCACTAGAGTGGCACATTGTTACTCTGAGGGGCCGAGGTTCCCGTAGAATGGCTTACACCCGAAGGCCGCTGGAGCAGGTAGTGCTGAGGCGAGGGCCTTATTAGTATTTTGGCACACGTTACCCCGCCATCTGGCTGGCGCCACCAACACTGCCGTCGTCTGGACAAGAGCGTCGGGAGGAATAGAATGTGCCTCCAAGGGTAGTGTACAGTTCTTTGTGAGGGGGAAATCTGAGCAAATTCATCAAAGACAATCCCTGGGACGACCACGTCTGACGTCGAGATGGCGAACGCCAGGGTGGTGCCCGCTAGGACACTGTACGTCTCTGGTGCCACGTTGGCGGGCGTTGCATTTGTACACTAGTGAGGGAGTTTGGCCAGCCGGCCGCAGTGGCCGAGCGGTCTGCGGCGCGCCAGTCACAGTCTGCACGGCCGCTACGATCGGGGATTTGAATCCCCATCGGGCGTGAGTGTTTGTGTCGTCTTTAGTATAAGGTAGTTCATAAGTAGTTTGTAAGTTTACAGAAATTTGAACATTGGAAGTTTGGAGTTTGGCCGTTTGCTGGGAATAACTTCCTGACCTGAAAGCCATCCGCCTCTACCGTGAGAACGCTGGATATGAGGGCGAGGCCCGACCGGAGGAAACGTGGGAGAGTTGGACATTGGCAGCTGTTTTATGGTAAGGGGATTCGGCTGACCGATCCTCAAACGCAAGCCAAGATTGGCTGGACTTTGGCGCCTTGCTGTGGATTGGCATTCCAGTACATATAGGCAGAGCCTGGAGGCTTAGCAAAGAGGAGAAAATTTCTACTTGGTGCGAAAATTGGCAATTGACACTAAATAAAGAAAAGTGTGAAGTAATACACATGACCACTAAAAGAAATCCGCTGAACTTCACAATTACGCGATAAATCAGTCAAACCTTAAGGTCGTAAATTCTACCAAATACCTAGGAGTTATAATTACGAACAACTTTGACTGGAGAGAACACATAGAAAATATTGTGGGGAAGGCGAACCAAAGGTTACGTTTCATTGGCAGAACGCTTAGACGATGCACCAGCTCCACCAAAGAGACTGCCTACATCACACTTGTGCGTCCTCTCTTGGAGTACTGTTGCCCCTTGTGGGACCCTCACCAGGTGGGACTGACGGAAGATATTGAGAAGGTTCAGAGAAGGGCAGCTCGTTTTGGTTTATCACGTTACGGGGGGAAAGCGTCACGGAAATGTTGCACGAATTGGGGTGGAAATCATTAAAAGAAAGACGTTATTCATTGCGGCGTGATCTGTTTGCGAAGTTTCAATCACCGACTTTTAGTTCTGAATGTGAAAATATTTTGCTAGCACCCACCTACTTAGGGAGACATGACCATCCCAATAAAATAAGAGAAATCAGATCGAAAACGGAACGATTTAGGTGTTCTTTCTTCCCGCGCGCTATTAGAGAATGGAACGGTAGAGAAAAGTTATGAAGGTGGTTAATGAACCCTCTGCCAGGCACTTAAATGTGATTTGCAGAGTATCGATGTAGATGTAGATGTAGATGTAGGAGACAGATTTTGGAAATGAGTGAAATGGACGTGTTTGAGCGGCCGAAGAGGGCAGACGCTTCTCTTCTGCTCTCAGTTTTATACTTCCAGCTGCTGTATTTGGAGTTTAACTTTTAAAGTCGCGCCAAAACCTGTACTTATAGCCTGCCTGACATTAGACGCACTGACGTGCTAATTGCGATTGTCACAGTTCTGGTGTCACCTCTGCCTACAGTACATTCGTGTATCACACGTAAATTGTCTGTAGTGGCACGACATCGCCGAACGAGTGAGATCGTAAGTACTGAAATCCGCCAGGGTCGAAGTTGGCTGATACTAGTTAAAAATCGCCGCTGGAATACGAAGCTGAGTTATCTCCGGGTCCGCGACTTGCAGCTATCGTTGCACACAGCCGCCGACCAGCTGTCGTGTTGCTGACATCGCCAACTAGCACAGTGTTGCTACAGTATCGCTTGCGTTTGATAGTGTTCGATGCATTGAAAAGATTAGGTAAACTCACAGAAATCAGGTATCGGAATATTCCTCTCGATTACGCCAAGGTTTCCAGATAAATGTGGGTTGTCACAAGTGTTTACAATCAGTTACAATTATCCTCAACTTACTAGTCACTTACTGCAGGAGTGTATATTCTATTTGTATTTTATATTCGTTAAATTTGATCTGTGCCTTGATTGTATATGGATTTTGCTTCTAACTCTGACGTTTATTTGACATCAGAAAATAAAACAAGTCAAAACTTATAGTCTACTGACATCATTCAAACTAGTTAGTGCCCTTTACACAATTTTGCATGGTTTTGATTAACTCGAAATTAGAGTATAAATTCATTAACTGATCTATAGTGGTTAAGCCACGCCTATCCTTTGATATCATGTGAACAAACCATTTCCATACTTCTTTTGCATACCGTCCTTTCTCTCCCTTCCTTGCCACTATTTTCATTACACCCTTCATTTGCATATCGCAAGGATCTACTTCCTCCTTCCTCCTCCATTTTATATATTCCAAACACACATATCTTTCAACACAATTAGTAATTCTGAAAGATTTGAAAAACAGATCTACTACCTTATAAATTGCCTATATCTTATAAATTGCCTTTCTTAATGAGCATAATACGCTTCTGAGTTTTGCCTGAGATGCGAAACAGTCGTTAAGCAAAATACATTTTACTGTCGGAAATAATTCCGAAAAATAAAAAAAAAAACTTCATCCAGCTTTTAAAAGAAAACTGTGGTGCCGCACAAGTCCAAAGTGCACGCCACCTACTTTCGCCGCACGCCACCATGCACGCACGGCGCGGCGTTCTTACGACGTCAGCAACGAGCGCCCTCTGCTACAACTCCGCTCGTGGCCACCACTGAACGACATCGTTCACTTGGGACTGAGATAGGAACCAGTTAACACTTCGGAATCAGATAGGCACCAGTGAAGACTTGGCTATCGGATAGGCACTAGGCAGGCGTCTAGCTCAACTATGTATCAGCATTCTGCAGTACTGAGCTATGTAAAAGTTAAGTAGTGTATAAATTCTGTGCAATGTATATCTCGTTCTAATTTACTCTAGTGTTTCTAGTTTCTGCTGTCCCACTGGCTGCTCCCCTCCGTACCTGCATAAGCGTGCTACCTGTGTCGGTCTTCCTACTCGGCCACCGTCACCTACGACGGAAACGAGACACAAAAGCGGCGACGAGGCTGGGACACAAAAAAAAAGCTGTATAAAAAAAGAAGATTAAATTTGTTTCCTATGCGATGACATAGTTTTTTATGGTTCGTGAAGATGGAAAAGGGGGTCGCCAGAATATTTTTACTTGAAATGGGGTCGCATATTCGAAAAGGTTGAAAAACAATGCTAAGGAGTTCCTCAAATAACACAGAGGATAGGACACGCACCGCCTCCACACCATCTGGCATATGTTTAGGTTGCAGTGTATTTATACATGGTGCAAATCTTAGTGTAAGACAAGTGCCATCAATCTTGCTTGCGTTCGTTTTTACGTCTTTTTCTGCCTCTTTCACATTAGATCACTCAGTTTCTAAGTCACTATTTTTTTCTTCATACTGACAAGCCATTGAGGAACTGCTTCCTTTAGAATTATTCTCACCTCTCCTAAATCGCATTTACCGACTGTACTGTAATATGCTGTTCTACCTATTTTTCAGCTACATTCTGATGTACTGCCATTGTCATTCAAAATTACAACTGGTTGTTTATTTTACCATCTTTAGGTTGTAAAAATTCATTTAACTTTTCCCCATGATTAAGGAAAAGGTTCTCTATTTGAGTATCTCCACGCATTACTGTGTCCTTTAATGTATTTTGCTGTACCTTGAAATTATATTTAATATCGCTAGATTATCATCACGCAGAGGTTCGAATTCCTTCCCCTCGAAAGACGAATCATCTCCGCGGTCGGAACGACAGGGCCGACCTCCACACAAACTGCGGCAGGCGTTTTCTACTTGCGTACTTGCGGGGGATGCGGGGGTGGAACGGGGACTTGCTCCAGATGCGCGACGCGTTCTTCTAACTCCGCCGCTACATCGCGACGCCTACGGTTATTTTTCCACTGTTGTTCCTTGAATCGGAATAAGTCGTGAACTTCCTTCGATTCATTTACAACAGCGGGAACTGCTCTTTCGGCCGCCACCTCCCCGGTCTGTGGAAGCTGCGCCACCGAGGTAGCCAGCTCTTCAAAGCGCGCGCCTAGTTCATCTGTGCGCGTTTTCGCCCGTCCGTCTAGCAAATCGACTCTCTCGTTAAGAGAGTGGACCTCAGTCTTAACTAATTCGACTCGCTCCTCAAGAAAGTGGATATTAGTATCTACACGATCGGAGATGGCAGATATAGCTTCTGCATTGCCTGAAATGTTTGTCGCGGTTTCTGAGATACCATTCATTGCTACCTCATGCCGTTCCTGAACTAGCCGCACTATATCGGTGCGAAACCCATCCAGATTATTGTTAATAACCTGAACGGCGTTAGTTTACACCTCCCTGCATTGCTCAGAAACCAAGTTCGGCCTGGACTGAAGCATTTTGCGCTTTCATCCCTGTTTTTAATTCCTGAAAAGAAGCATTCTGTGCTTCCATCCCTGCTTTTATTTCTCTCATGAAGGCCATGAGGTCGCTTAGTGTCGTAACAGAAATGCACACGGGCCTAGTAACACTAGTTGAATTAGTTTGCACAGTAGCAGAAACCGGCATATTGATATGCCGTTCGCTTTGTTCGCCTCAGCCTTCACTTCCGGTCGCGTCCACGTTTAAACAAGTCGCGTTTTCAACGGGAACGCGGCCATCTGTACTCGCAAATATTTTTCCTTTCGGTCGAAAGATCTGAACTAGACGACTTTTCACGGTTCTCACTTTGGTTTAATCGCCTAGAGCGAGTGGAAAAGGACAAGGCAGAACTGTTCTCTATAATTACAAGTAATTTAGAACAACAAAAGTAACAAACACAAGATTAGCATAACCAAAAACGCGTAACGAAACATGAACTAAAACATTCAAACGCAATTCACTGTGGCTGTGCTATTTTTACAAAAACAATTAAATAAAATAACTCTTCAAAAATGACAAAAAATTCACCGAAACACACGAGAGTTGAAAACATAAAATGAAATAGATTAATGCGCGCTGCTAATATCACACATTCACACACTGGGAGCGAAAAAAAAATTTTTAAGAATCTTCCCGTACGCATTTAAAGCAAAAACCCATCCCATTTAAAAGATGATCCGCTAGAAGAGCGAATCTTGGCAGCGGTAAGCCAGATACTGTACGAAACAAGAGCGTTGTTTTATCACTAAAATTAGCAAATGAGGTCCGTGTGAACTACCGGTTACTCCCTGCTACAAAGCCTCGTTCCCTGGCCGAAACTGAGAACTGACTCGTTTCAAATTACTTCAATAACAGGAAATTAATACTTCAGCGGTCAATATACATAGCAGCTCATACGTTATTATACACAGACATCAATCAGCAAGCCACCACAATTAAAGTTATCTTAAAAAGGTGGCTAAGAAAACATTTATGACGCAACAGAATTTAAACATTAATTAAAATTGCATCTGAACTTGTTCTCAGAACTTGTGAAGAACAATATTAAATAAAAGAAGAAAGGTGCTCTAAAACTACAATTTATAGGCAACTTACGGGTTATGCTGAACTTAGACTTATTTATTCAGATAGAAAACAAGTAAAATGGGGAACCAATTTTGTTTATACAATACAAATGCATCTCTTACAGGGATTAATACGGACGGTGCCCATCCTAAATTATACATGATTTAAAGCTACTAGGGGGGGGGGGAGGATTCACAAAAAACACTCATTCTCTCTCACACACACAATGCCACAGCGAAACTCACCAAAATCAGCGTGCTGAGACGAGGCGGAAGCAGGCGCCGCTATCGTAGGCGAAGTTCAGCACAAAACACTTTGAAGCTGGCTCTGATTTGTCGTGCCTGTTTTGAGATGGTGCGTGTGTATAGCAAGTTAAATTACATCTGAACAGAAAACGCGAGCCAACACGCTAACGGCGACACACGGCTACATTACATGAACACACTCCACTGAAGTTGAAGTTGTTGAAAGTCGGATTCATTACATAAAATCATGGTGGATTCTTAAATTGCAGTCTGTCAGCAATAGATCTAGGTACTGGTTTTATATGAGAAGTGGCATGAACTCAGGTGACTTGCTGCAAATCCCGGAAGTCGGAACTCGGACCCACGTGGTACCGAAAACCAATAAAATTGAATAAATTCAGGTTCCGAAAAGTAAATAAAATTAACTACAGCATGCTTAGAGTTATATAAGGAAGTTATATAAGTTATATAAGGAAGAGAATGAAATACAGCTACACGCGATAGGGTGCGATTGCAGAGATGGAAGAAGTCCAGTCTCAAAAATTTCTTAAAAGTGAAATAATTACAAAGTCGGAAATATAAGAATGAGAACTACGGCATAGAAAGTTTTAGTATTACATGAAGAAGCTATTGAATGAGGTTGTACAGGGATCAGAGAGGATTACTGACAAGACAGAGTGCGTTCTACAAGACGGAGAGAAAACAGCAAAATAAAAATAGGCGGGGAGAGAAGATGGCGAAATATTAGTGGAAATCAGAAGAATACCCGCACAGTTACTGTCCTGAAGGGCATGGGACAAACTAGAGTGGAAGCTGAAGGCTCTGTTCTATGAACCAACCACGTGGAACACATATCACTCACGGAAGGCAACAATGAGAAGATTTTTACATGCAACTGTATAAAATGAACATATCACCTATTAGAAATCTGGCCCCACAAAGCTAAAAAGTATTTACACAGAAGTCATACACCGCCACATGATCACAAAAGGTTTTAACATACCAAACCGTTATCAAACTGCAACTAGAATCACACTCACCGTGTTTATCTATTGGATATCACTGAATTGAAAAACGAGAACACATTTCCGCACACGATCGGAGAAAATATTCCAAAAAATGATTCTAAATCTACGAATCTAAGTTAAACGAGCTAGTCAATGAAACACTACAATCTTGCGGATGCCAGAGAAGAACCAACCTTACCTCGCCAGACGCCCAACATGGAATGATCAGCCGCAAAGCCACCGGGGCGCGGGGAGACGCGGGAAGCCACTGGAAGCTGGGAAATCCACCATAACAGCGGGAGTGGGGGACCGAGAGACTCGCCAACCAGCTCGCAACCAAAGGGTGTGGAAACCTCTTTGGTAGTATCAGCAGCTATCGATACTGAGCCAGAGAGAACGATGCAAAATGAGCTGTCACTCCCCACATTCAAACAGCCATAGATTCATGCACACACTTAGAGGTAAAACAAACATTCTCACAAGGACAGTGGCGTACCGGAGAAGCCGTACTTATGCCACATGAATTAATACAATAGTAAATTATTAACATAACAAAAAACCTTGCAATATTAACTAATATTCTAACACATGAAATAAATATGTTTTTCCTCAAGCCTTGAAAAGAGTGGGGTTCAAGTTTTCACAAAATGATAATTAATGACTTTAAATAAATTATAACTCTACAGAAACCATACAAAAATATATGGAAGACGATAGACGGTCGTCTTTCAATGTTCAAGTGTCTCTATTTGCTATAAGGCTGCCTGCCTCACATAGTCCTTTTTTTTTGTCCATGCTTATATCTTTTTGTTTCCATTGTGAGCATTGATTGTGCATAATATAAGTTCTTTAGGCCATGTTAAGTATTTTATTGTGTATATTTTGTGTATGTCTTGTTTATGGAAATTTGTGTCCCTGTATATCGTTTTAAATGTTTGTGCTCTTCTTCACTGTGCGTGAAACTAGCCTTGTTTAGCAAGTGCTTTAGTTGCCACCTTTACTGTAAATTTTATATCGGCAATCTCCCCGTTAGGTAGCATGTTTATAAGACGCCGTGGTAGGCGCCAACGCCGTAATTCATAGGATTTTTAGTTGCACGTAGATGCATTGTGGTGTTGATGCTCAGGGGTCTATATAATTTTGTCTAGGGATTGTCCGTTTGAGTTACAGGAGGTGTGCGATTCGACCGGAAGACGTCCACGGCAGAGCACTAACGAAGGGGTTCATCAAAATTTCATTCACAATATACACCCTGGCTTACTAATAGAACCAACTTATATTTTTCAGATAAGTTTTGCAGGTCAATTTTGTAAATTAAAGGACGGAGCGTGGTCTGTAGAAGAGGTCAGACTCACACTCAGAAGAGGGCAGAATCACAGATGTGAGGAAATACAAACAAAAATAAAGGAGGTGAAAAAAGGCAAGCTCCACGTCAGGGTACTGTCCGTCCTACATGTTCCATGCGGATACCTGAATTTCTAACATCGGTTGGACGGTAAAATTCTAATCTCCATTTTTTGTTTTGCAGCATAATTGTGGGAAGAATAGGTTACATTGTAAGCCAATTTTATCTTAGATTATTTTATTAACTTAGGATTATTTAACGTGTGTGGAATTCTAGTGTTTATTTTATGTTTTTGTACATTTGATCATCTGTTTGTTTTTGTCTAGGATTGCTTGTCATATGTAAATTTGTAGTGTTTATTTTATGTGCTTGCACACTTGATCAGGTTTTGTCTTTTTTTATTTCCAAGATGTGTTATTTTTTTCGTTAATATGTGTCATGGTTTTATCTCGCCTCTGCGTGAGTGATTTGCGTTAGACTGTTTCCAGGCCCTAACCACGAATTTGCGGCGTTGGAACCAGACCGACGGGTTCAAGAAAACTCCCTCCCCCCTTCGCGCTGTAGTTAGCGTGGCATAGAGCTTGGTAGTTCATTTTTTTCTTTGCATTGCACTGCATGCTGCATGAGTAAAAGTAGCTTTGTTTCACTAACACTAACCCTGAGAGTCCTGACTTAAAGTTTAAATATATTATGCTCAATGTGATATTAAGTTAGAGGATCTTACATCTTATAAAATAGGCTGTATGTGTGTATTTATGTATGTATGTTCCACATCTCCTCCTAAACTACTGGACCGATTTCAACCAAACTTGGTACACATGTTCCTTACTATCAGGCAACAATCACTGTCGGGGTTAAGAATCACCTACGACACATACGTAAGGAGATATGACGTCATAAACAATGAGATGCACGAAAAACTGCTGCGTCAAACGACAATACTGCACATTTTCTCCTAAACCACTGAACCGATACCAACCAAATTTGGTACACATATTTAGAACGTAAGCTAACAACTGCTGTAGGAGTACGAACCACGTACGACACATGGTTCAGGAGATGTAACGTCATGAACAAGAGGAATCGCAAAAAACTGCTACATAAAGCGACAAGACTTTATAAATACACTATATGAGAATGACAGTATTTGGCGACTTGCAACAAATTTCAAACCTTTATTAAACTTTTTCTCGCAGACAACCACATCCAAATAATGAAAGGAAAAAAGTTTCTCGCTTACTACTTTTCCGTTGTTCATGGAGCAAAACTACGGCATTCGGTATAACGTTACAATTTATAATGTACTACAAATTGAAGTCGCAGGAAATTTTACAGATAGTATACACACATACAGATGAAAATACTTTACAAATTGTACCACATTACGACACGTAGTTCATGAAATATGAGGACGTAAAGAGTAACGTCCATGGAAAATCGCCCCATCAAGCATCACGTTTTTAATATATTACTCCTTTACTACTAACCATATTCGCAACAGATTTACCGACATACAGCACTAATACAGATCAATATATTCCTGCAAAATTTTGCAATTGTATATACTAATAATAAATCTGTAAACGTAGGCCTGTCGCTGTTCAAAACCACTGGACGAATTGTCATGCGGTTTTCATAGAAAACATGAACGAAGATTGGTTCAGGATCTCATCAAAATAGAATCACGAAGTGTTTTCACAGACCGTCGTGTCTGTCAGTCGAAGTACTAGAAACCACTTCTCCAAAACTACTTCACGAATTTGCATGGGGTTTTCACATGTGACTTCAGCATATCTTGGGACAACATGAAGACTTAGTTTCATAAAAATCCGGTCACGGAAAGAAGAAAATCACAATTTAACGTTTTTCATCGACAACCGTCATGTCTATCTTTCTCTTTCATCTCCAAACCTAATAGACGCATTTTCAGAGGTTTTTCACAGGAAACGTGAGGGTATCTTGCTGTTACAGAAACACTTCATTTCACAAAATCGGATCAGAGAAAGAAGGATATTACAGTTTAAACATTTCTCTGAAAGCAATCGCATGTGACTATTTGCAGAGAGTAATCTCCAAAAGTAGTAAATGAACATTCTTGGGATATCATAGTTAAATAGAGAATATCCTGGAGCAACATATTGGCTTCATTTCATTACAATCAGATCGGATTAATACCCTTTGAAAATACTACTTACTCTTTGACTTTTGAAATTGACCATATTTATGAAAATCATTTTCTTGGTTGGTATGTTCTACGAAACATGATTCAATGCAATTAATATAATCTATATATTTACATACTGATATCACAGTCTAACGTATATGTACAACTGTTATGGAAGTTTAAGTCTCACGCTTGGAGTGACAATAGCGCGTCTAACGGAAAGAGAGCCAACCGTAAGAATAATAATTGTTTTCAATGATATTTCTACTTCATTAAGGAAATATTATATTTCAGCTTTCCCTACATCTTCCCATTGTCCCGAGATATGAATGATCATGAAAAAAATGTTTTAAATGGCGAATATAACTGATGTATGATGTAAGGTACATCATATTCAAGAAGATACGCCTATTTCTAACACGTTTCGCAAACGTAGAAAAAAGAAACTACGGACACATTTTCACGCGGTGTTCACAGGAAAATTGAGCTAAGATCGTGGCAACATGTAGACATGATTTCAACATCATATCATGGAAGAAAGATACAACGCAATCTTAAGTGTTTTCAGTAACTGTCTGTTCATGTATTAGAAATGTCCGATTTCGTAAACTACTTCACGAATTTGCATGGAGCAACTTCGTTTCATATAAGTGGAATCAGGGAAATTGTTGTAGATGTAGGTTATGCTTGAAGTATGGATTGCATAGTACAGCAAACAAGCGTAGAGGTGCTGCAGTGCACCAAAGAACTAATGAGTGTGGGGTAGTACAAAAATAAAGCCAACATCTGTGACAGAGCAATCTTATATCTATGAATACCAACAAGCATTGAACATAGTGTTACTGATTTCTCTTTGTGTAGTAAATACTTGACGACATTTCTTTGCTTATTTTGGCACGTTTCACCTTTTGTACCAAAAACTTTATGAAGATTCATCGTTTCGGACTATGACTTTTACTTACATTTGACATCTTGGCTAGGACAACGGAGTTTATTGATAGAGCGATCCAACAAGGATTCTATTTTTACTGACTGAGGTCCGGAACCTTAAAAGCCGTGATACACACAGGCCCTCCTTCAACAACCGCTGCGAAGCACGCGGATATAAGCTAGTAAACTATTATTCTCCTAGTATTATGTGTAATTTCAATGTAATATGAAAATTTGTGTGTTTTGCCCTTCAATTGATGGGAAGTAGAATTTTTTTTATATCTATGAACATTGTATCCATGATGTTAAAATATTTATCAAGGACTAAAGGCCTAGGCGTTCTGTTCACCACATGGATAATTCAAGTGAATTTTTTGTATGAAACTCTATCGAGGTTATTTGTATTTTTGTTAAATGTTTTGTTTTAATAAGAAGGCACTCCATGTTTGTGACACGATGGAGTTCCTCATAAGTTTAATACGTCATGTGGTAATATAGTGCACCAAAGTGTTGGCAGATATCTGAGGGTGTCTGAGGCCAAGACGGAGGCATGCGCCTGTGGACTTCACGCCCGCTTCGCGCCAGGCAGCGGTGCGAGACCGACCTGGGAGCTGGCAGGGTCCACGGGGAGACGGAAGGCGGGCGGCCGCCCTGCCCAAAACTGCTGACTGCGTCCGGTCGAGCGGTCCCAGCCGGCTACACAATGCCACCGACCCTCGGGTGATTAGCAGCAACACGCAAGCTGCGCGGCCGCCGCTGGTGCCTCATCCCGGGCGCTGGTCCGTTAATCTCTTCTGGTGGCGAGCCTCTCGCCGACGCCCCGCACCTGTCAGGCCGCCTGTCACGGGTACAAGGGACAGCAGGCCTTGCAGGCAGGTGCGCTAACCACACCCTCCTACTCACGTCGGATGCAGTAGAATAGCTGAGGAGGAGACACAAAAGTAAAAGTATTTTCTTACGTGTGCGGGGTTTTAGCTACCTCCTAATGAGAACAGTGCTTATTGACTTAAAAACCAGTGTTGAGTGGATGACAATGTGAAGGACAGCATCAGATTGAAAGGTGGTGTGAGTAGTAGAAACAGTGAACGCTCACCTGCTAAGAGGCCCTTTCCCTGTAGCGACCGTGGTCGCCCTCAGCAACATTAAAATCTGTCATGAACATGCTGTGATGCTTACTGCACTTTTTTCCTAATTTGGAGTGATTTTAAAAACATTTTATCCATTTTTTTATTGTTTTAGCATAACGGGACACATTAAAAATTGTGATCTTACTTTTTGTGTTTCAACCTCATGCGTATTTTAAGTTTATGATTTATCTATCTGTGTTTGCTTGTAAATTTTGCATTGTTATACACGTCCCAATCCCGTGGTCTCACCAGCCACATCTGCATCTCCATTGTTTTAGTTTTTATGGCAATTATTATTTTTCGATGTGTAATTTTTGGTGTTGTTGCTGTATTTGCTGTTTTTGTGTGACTTGCCCCAGCTGTCAGTGTCGCCCATAAGGCAACCACATGTTATTTTTGAAAAGTTTGCTGTATATGATGTAATATAATTACCTCAGCCTACGACTTTCTGTCGTCTTCCATATATTTTTTGTATATTTCTGTAAAGTTATAATTTATTTAATGTCGCTAGATTATCATTTTGTTAAAACTTGAGCTCCACTCTTTTCAAGGCTTAAGGAATAGCATTTTTATTTCATGTGTTAAAATATTAGTTAATATTGCTAGGTTTTTTGTTATGTTAATAATTTATTATTATGTTAATAATTTATTATTATATTAATTAATGTGGCATAAGTACAGCTTCTCCGCTACGCCACTGTCCCTGTGAGAATGTGCAGTTGTTTTACTTATTAAGTGGGTGCAAGAATCTGTCTGAATGTGGGTAGGAAGTGCCCGCTATACATCGATCTCCCTGGCTCAGAGTCGATAGCTGCTCATGCTACCACAGAGGTTTCCACACCCTTTGATTGCGAGCTGGTTGGTGAGCCTTCCCTCAGCGTGAGTCTACTCTCTCTCCACCCCCACCACCGCTGTTTCATGGGGTTTCCAACTTCTGTTAGCGGTTTCGCGCCTCATGACCGCTGGGTCTTCATTCTATACTGGGCGTCTGGCGAGGTAAGGTTGGTTCTCCTCTTCGAAAGCCGCGTTCATCGTCTAGCATGTTTAACTTAGACTCGTGAACTTAGAATCATTTTTTACAATATTTTCTCCGATCGTGTGCGGAAATGTGTTCTCGTTTTTCAATCCAGTGATTTCCAATAGATAAACGCGATGTGTGTGATTCTAGTTGCAGTTTGATAACGGCCTGGTGTGTTAAAACCTTTTGTGATCATGTGGCGGCGAATGAACTCTGTGTAAATACTTCCTAGCTTTGTGGGGCCCGATTTCTAATAGGTGATATGTTCGTTTTTGTACAGTGCATGTAAACATCTTCTCATCCTTTCCTTCTGTGAGTGATATGTGTTCCACGTGGTTGGTTCATAGAACAAAGCCTTCAGCTTCCACTCTTGTTTGTCCCATGCCCATCAGGCAAGTAACTATGCGGGTATTCTTCTGATTTCCACAAATATTTCGCGATCTTCTCTCCCCGCCTATTTTAATTTTGCTGTTTCTTCTCCGAACTTGTAATATGCACTATGTCTTTATCAGTAATTGTACAAACTCCTTCAGTAGGTTCCTTATGTAACTATAAAAATTTCTATGGGTTGCATGCTGTAATTGTTAATTTCGTTTTTCCGTCTTTGTAATTATTTCACTTTTACGAGTTTTTTGAGACTAGACTTCATCCGTCTCTGTAAGCGTTCCCTATCGCGTGTAGCTGTATTTATTTCGCTTTTTCATGTAACTCTAAACATTTCTATGTGTTGCATTGCATAATTCTTATTTTTATTTTTCTGACTTTGTAATTATTTTATTTTTGTGGATTTGCTGAAACAGGACTTCATGCGTCTCTGTAATCGACCCCCTATCGCGTGTAGCTGTATTTCCTTCGCTTTCTTATATAATTCTAAGCATTTCTATGGGTTGCATGCTGCAGTTAATTTTCTTTATTTTTTGGTTCCTGAATTTATTCAATTTTATGGATTTTCGGAACCACGTGGGTCCGAGTTCCGACTTCTGGGGTTGGCAGCTAGTCGTCTGAATTCACGCCACTTCTCATATACATCCAGTACCTAGATCGATTTCTAACCGACTGCAACTTGAGAATCCACCGTTATTTTGTATAATTAATCCGATTTTCAACCACGTCACCTTCAGTGGAGTGGGTTCATGTAACGTAGCAGTGTGTCGCCGTTAGCGTGTTTGCTCGCGTTTTTGTTCAGATGTAATTTAACTTGCTATACACACGCACGACAGGCACGACAAACCAGAGCCAGCTTGAAAGTGTTTTGTATATTGTGTTCTGTGCTACTTCCGACTTTCTGAATTTCGCCTACGATAGCGGTGCCTGCATCCACCTCGTCTCAGCACGCTGAATTTGGTGAGTTTCGCTGTGGCATTGTGTGTGTGTGTGTGTGTGTGTGTGAATGAGTGTTGTTTGTGAATCCTTTCCCCCAGTAGCGTTAAATCATGTATAATTTAGGCTGGGCACCGTCCGTATTAATCCCTGTAAGAGATGGATTTTTATTGTATTAACAAAATTGGTTCCCCATTTTGCTTGTTTTCTATCTGAATAAATAAGTCTAAGTTTAGCATAACCCGTAAGTTGCCTATAAATTGTAGTTTTAGAGCACCTTTCCTCTTTTATTTAATATTGTTCTTCACAAGTGCTTAGAACAAGTTCAGATGCAATTTTAATTAATGTTTAAATTCTGTTGCGCCATAAATGTTTTCTTAGCCACCTTTCTAAGATAACTTTAATTGTGGTGGCTTGCTGATTAATGTCTGTGTATAACAACGTATGAGCTGCTATGTATATTGTCCGCTGTACTATTAACTTCCTGTTATTGAAGTAATTTGAAACGAGTCAGTTCTCAGTTGGGCCAGGGAACAAATCTTTGTAGCAGGGAGTAACCGATAGTTCACATGGACCTCATTTGCTAATTTTAGTGACAATACAGCGCTCTTGTTTCATACAGTGGTCGACGTTTAACCTTTAGTTCCTATAAGTAATCACTAATTCAGAAATACCTATTGTCGTGGACTTCAAGTGGGAAATTTTATTAGTCAAATTTTCAAAACCCCCTATATTTATGTTCTGTTATTTTTGCAGCATCGGTTTTTAACTTTGCAGATTGAACTTTAACGTGGTCAGCGACCCAAATAACAAATTGTTGGGCATCATCATTTCGTTCTATAACAATACTTTCCTCTTTATCAATTAGAATATCTGCTTTCTTTCCCAAACAGTTTAAACCCAGATTTGTGATGAAAGTACTTAACCTGAGCTGTGGTGCCTGTTCGGTATCTTAAGTAATTAGTGTTATGGCAGCTCCATAACGAGTTGTACGCTCGACGACCACAATATTAAAGTAGTAATAAATATTTCCATTTTGTAGTTATGATATAGATTATTTATTTAAAAATATTGCATACCTTTTTCTTTCACTGAATGATTATCTTCAGGGCTGTAGAAAGACAATTTATCCGAGTCAGACAGAAGAAGTGCATAACAAGATTATTACAACTTGTAGAGAAATCACATACCAGCTTCACGTCCAGGCGATTCACGTACACCACATAATTTCTTTTCCACGGTTAAAATACACAAAAGTCCTGTCCGATGTGCGTTGCAATTACCTCACATTTCGGGAAGGAGGCGCTTTAATTGAGTTAAACAACAACTCCCAAGTCTTGACTTCGTGCAATGTTTGCACATGAAGGTTTTAAAGTTACTCCAAACATCCACAAGAGTACGACCAATAATTTGCAGATAATAATTGTCTGAACATGATGACCTAGTTTATTGAAAATCATAGCTATAAAATAAAGGACTGTAAGAAATAGATCTTGGCTACCTTCCGTTTTGGGAGTTGTTTAAATGTGTGCATCTGGCCCAGCTGCTTACGGCCACCTACACATTAAGCTTGCAGGCATTTGTTGCTCGGTGCCCACTTAATGCTACTTTGTAAAACGACTAAAAATTCAGCTGATGGAACCCCAGTCTTGAGAGTGCAAAAATTTTACAAATCATCTGATTTTAGTGCATTTTGTGCATCACTTACTACTTTCTACACTCTTCCAATAAAGTATGCCGGCCGCGGTGGCCGAGGAGACTGAGGCGCTGCAGTCACAGTCTGCACGGCCACTACGGTCGGGGGTTCCAATCCCCCCTCGGGCATGGATATTTGTGCCGACCTAGTTCGTAAGTAGTTCATAAGTAGTTTGTAAGATTAGGGACTGATGACCCCGTAGTTAAGTCCCATAAGTTCTACAAACATTTGAACATTTTTTCATTAAAGTATGAATTAAACCATTGATGTATAATCAATTTATATAGCGAAATTTCATGATTTACACAATGAAAACACTGTAAACGATCATAAAAATTCCAATAGGTGATTTCTGGTTGCTTAATTAGTATTTGATTAGTAAAGCATGTGTAGCATTTTTTATTGAAAAGCCTTTGTGAAAATCAAATTGGCATTTTATTAGTGTTTTATTTTTAGAAATATGTGTAGTCACTCTTGAATACTTTCTCAAGAATTTTCGATAACGCTGAGAGACTAAGCAGTAGTTGTCAACTTCACACATACCACCTTTGATATGCAAAGCTTTAGCAACAGCATAATTCATTTTATCAGGAAAAATACCCTGTTTCAGAGAGCTGTTACATATGTGGCTGAGAATATCTGTTAAGAACAAGCATTTAGAGCTCTGCTGGAAATACAATCAATTCCAAGCAAGATTTTACTTCTGTGTGACTATATCATTTTCCTAAAGGGAGAAGTGGGTCGAATTTCAATTTATCATACTGCATAGGTATGGCTTGTTTTATTAGTAGCCTCGCCTCATCCTGTAAGCATGCCCTTAATTCCCATGGCACTATATTCTCTCCAGTCGAACCATCTGTTACAGTAGCTGCTTAGAACCCCAGAATTAAGTTCTCTACATCAGTTCAAATATTTTTGATTCTACGTTGTTTATGAGATTGCTCTCAATGATATTCTTTTGGTTACAGATGAAATGACAAGCTAACGTTATATAAGGTACTAAAACTCCGCCCCACACAGGCTACGAAAGGCCCATGGGGCACCGACCGGCCGCCGTGTCACCCTGTGATGGAAGGCGTCACCAGATGCGGCACGGAGTGGGACGTCGTCAGCGATCTGCACTTCGGTTTTCGCTACAGGTGGCGCTACTTCTCATTCACGTAGCTCCTCAACTTGCCTCACAAGGGCTGAGCACTTCCCACTTGCCAATAGCGCTGAGCAGTTTCATAGTTACTCATCCAAGTACTAGACAAGCCTGACAGTGCTGAATTTCGGTGACGTAACGGGAACTGGCGTTTCCACTGCGGCACGGTAGTGGACTTACAGGACACTAATATACATGTAATATTAGTACAGTAACTTAAAATTGCGTTATAATCTTGACTCTGTATGCTCAAAAATTAATTTCGAGATCTCTGATGTAAAAAAAGGTGTGCAAAGTTTTTACAGACAAGAAATTAAAGTGTAAACTACGTTTCGCAAATAAGATGTAAAACAAATTTGGAGAAACACTGCACGTTACTAGTTAGAAAGGAAAAAGAACAATTAAACAAAATTATTTAAATAACTTTGTTTTGCCTAAACAAAGAAAAATGCGACTGCATCACATGTTCTTGTTGCGTTTACTAGAATAACGCACAAACAAATTTAAAACCTATAATGGTAAGCCTGAAGAACAAACTGACAAATGTATTTAATTAGTTTTTGGTGTTAAAGTTTTGTTACCATCTAAATAAGTTATATTTACTGGAGCACAAAACTGGCACAACTCATGTGTCTCGTCGTGTGCATGTTTATCATATGGTCCGTTATGTTCCTTAGGCTTTGGACCGCCACTGTTTGAAGGACAGTAAAGACATTGTAGAAGTGATTGGGGTATGACGTTAAAAAATTAAAATGTTTCTTTTAGTGCACAAAGGACACCACCAGACAACATAAGGACAGTCGTAACATGAAGTAGCGGTCTTTTTTTAGTTAAACAAATTATTTATGAATAATGCAATCCATGATAAATCCTATGCACAAGAGTATATGCATACTTAGACACAGACTTACAAGGGAATGTAAGAAGGATGTCAAATAATGGACAGAAATACAAAACAGCACGGCAGTCACGTTCTGGAAAATATCCATTCTCTGTTACTGTTTTCTAATGTTTTGTATTAATTTATTACATTTTCGAATACCCACAGTTTTTTCGCCGATGCATCAATCTCATGAATAGTTTGATGGGGACCGCGACAAATCCCTCTTCATATGCTAACCTCCTCATTTCAGAGCGCCGCTTCCTCCTTTCGTCTTCACTTTTTTGCTGTGCTGAATGTATTCCAATCTTTGTCTGCGCCCGCAGTTTCTCCACTGACAGATCCCTCTAGTACCACTGACGTTATTTCCTGTTGTCCTAACCGACGCCCTATCATTCAGACTCTTCTTCTCAGTGCCTTCAATTTGTTCCTATTTTCGGCGTTCAAGGAACTTCTCATTCGTCATCTTACCATTCCACAAAATTTTCAACATTCCGTAACATCACATCTCAGACGCTTCGTTTCTCTTATCTTACGCTTCCAGCACTTTCTATGAACAGATGTACTTAAAATATACATGTTCATACATTTCTTCCTTAAATTAAGGCTTTTGTTTGATACCAGTAGACTTTTCTTTATAGTGAGGGCCTTCTTTGCCTGTTCTAGTCTACTTATGTCTCCCTTCCTTCGATTGCCTTCACTTTTTGCTACGTAGGTAAAATAATTCCTTAACGTCGTGTACTTCTTCATCAACAATTTTGATTTTTTGTGTGTTATCATTTCCGTTACTTCTCTCACTTATGTCACTTTTTCGGCCCACTCTCATAATATATTCTATACTCACTAGGCTATTCATTGTTTTCAACAGATCCAAGAATAGTTCTTCTTCACTTTCCTTGAGAACAGCAATATCATCACTTAATCTTGTCTGTGATATCATTTCTCTCCGATTTTTATCCCATTCTTGTACCTTCCTTTTATTTCCGTCGTAGATTATTCGATGTTTACATTGAAAAATAGGGGCCGGTGGCGGACTGTGCTCAGTTTGGCTGGTGGGGTGCAGAGAAAAGGTAAAACTTTGAAAACGGAATCTTGTAGAATTTTTTTCTATGTAATATCTATATAATATCAAATTCAAGTTCTCTAATGAATATGCAAAACCAAAGAATTCGAATTTTTTTATTGAGAAAAGGAGAGAGACTGTGGTTTTGCCCCGTCAACAGCTTGGTCAGCCGGTTGTTTGACAGATGAAGTACAAATTCTTAATGATTTAATTGCACAGTTATCGACATAATCGACGAATTACTGTAGGTAATAATAAATTGTATACAGACGTGAACCATTAGTACAACTGAGAAACTAAGGTTCGAACCTAACTAGTATTAAACACATAAATTATTTTACTAAAATGTTATGTATTCTCGTTATACTGTGGATTGGAAGAGCGAGCAGTAATGTTTTAATGTATAGTCATAGGTTGTTTTTCTGTTAGCTTCTGACCACCGGTTTCAGTGCGCAGTACAATGCTCAGGCAGCGTTTTACAGAAAGTTGGCATGTTCGCTTTCTATGACCTTAATACACCTACTGGGGAAGTGAGCATGCCGACTGCGTGCTAGGGAATGCCATCAGGATGCCACTGTGCACTGAATCCTGGCGTAATTGTGTTTTCAACTGATATATTGAACATATAGCAAGTTTATGGTTTCATAATAGATCTTTGAGGTCACCAAATTATGTTAAGAGTCTTGTAAGCGAGAATACGTTCGCCGTTTTTGTGCTCTGAGAGGAACATTTTTCAGACGGATGTAAGGCTTGTACAGCAATCGACAATTTCAGTGCAGATGCACAAATTATCTACGCACTCTTGGGGAAAAAATTATAGCTGCGAGCAAGTGGAATAGTTGAGAGGGGAAACTTAATCTATAGTGTATGGGAGTTTAGAAAATACAGGAAGCGTTTCGGAACACCAGTATGCCTTCAGTAGTGAAGCAGTGTGAACGTTGTTTGCATCCAGGGTTCGCGCACACGTCATCCATGTAATGTTTATCGTAGGCATCGTCGAGTGTGTAAAATCATATAAAAGAACGTAATAACGAACTCTTTCAGAAAAATTACGCTCAAATTCACGTTCTCTAATGAGTATGCAAGACCAAAGAATTCGAATTTTTTTATTGAGAAAAGGAGAGAGATTGTGATTTTGCCCCGTCGACAGCTTGGTCAGCCGGTTGTTTGACAGATGAAGTACGAATGAACCACAACGAAATAATTGTCATACATGTACCTAGCAGTATCGTATATTACAAACCACCAAATGATGCAGCATGTGAAAAAGTATTGAATGATGTAAAGCGAGGACTGAAGTTGCGACACACTGACGGACATGTAGGTGATGGGTCGTTGAATCATGCGGATTTACGAAACTGCACCGTAAAGATCTCGAAATTGCCCTTTTGGGGAAGTAAGCCACAGTAATAAGCTACACTATTGAAACTGGCCAAGTTTCATAATCTATTCAGTGTTCCGAGGCGTCTGACAGTGCCCAATCTTGACAACACAGGTCTTGCTAATGATGTGATACTGAAGGCCCCGTTACATCAGAGGCAAAGAAGAATAACACTACTACCTAGAAGCGAAATGTAAGGTAGAGATTCGGGGGCACCTCAGCGTTACTTTGGGATACACCGACACTAATCCTAAAGCAGTTCGGAGAAACTGGCCGGAGCATGTTAAGGCGAAGAGAGTGGGCGTGAACAGGGGATGCCGAGACACGGCTGGACTGCGCTTTACTTCTGCAGAGGACGGCAGGGTGTGCTGAGGACACGGCAGAGGACAGCTGTCTGGCCCCACGGGGGCGGCCGCTCTTACCTGAGCTGTACACCTCTTGCGTCCGTACCCGGTCTATGGTAAAATTTGTCTTCAGCTGGGTTCTGACAATATACTGCTGTTCGTAAAAGAATCATTTTAACTTCGAGTTTTAGGGTGAAAGTACTCGTCTTGTGTTTCGAAAAATCTTTCTAGGAGCTCGTTCTCTGTTACGTATATTACTGAATTCCGCCTTCATCGGAGAGTTCACTTAGTAGTACGTTTGCTACCTACAATGTAATAATAGTAACAGTTTGTGGACAATGAGATGCTGTCTAAGGGACATAAGTAATTTAGAAAAGATTGGTCCGAAGCATTCAATCTCGGCGCGGACGAATATTCAATAAGTCGTCATTGCACTACGCCAGGTGATATCGCCATGTTCATCGGTATTTAGAGTATGTAAAGAAAATGTTGGGATCACTGCTAAAAGATCTCCTCTGAAGTTTCACTGCAATCGATTGTACCAGATTCTTCTAATTTTCGTTACAGAGCGAAGTTAGTCATTCCGGATGAATTTATTAGACCGCGTTATCCAACACTGGGCAGGATTAGGCACATGACAGACAATATCAGTATATTCAGAAATATACTTCATTTGTTCTGTGTCAATGGAAAGTATTCGACTCTGTTATTGTGTAGATAAATAAATTTGATGGTAAAGTTTCGCATTTTTATACTTTGATGATAATAATTGTTTCCTTTGAATATTTAAACTTTTAATAACTTTTGTGACTCCTAACGTTTGGAGGAAGCATCCAGAGCGATGCGTTATTGCTTCATATTCATCGTAATACTTCACTGAAGCAATCCATGTAGCATACTTCAACAATTTTAACCAGTTAATAAATTATTTGTACGTGTGTGCTCTGAGGTTTTTTTCCGGAGGTATTTATGAGTGACAGGATCATTTTAATAATGCGTTTTTCTTTATTCTGTTGCGCAGTTTACACCGACAGTTGCTTTTAGTTTGCACATCTTGAAACTATGAAGCAGAGCGTTGGGACTATAGGCTAACTGGCACGACTAGGGAGGGGGAGGGAGGTCTTAGAACACTACCGGCAGTTCCAGTGACGACTAATGGAACACCGGAAGAAAACATGGATGCAGAAATGCATAATTAGACACGCGTCGAAGTGGAGGAGTCACAACAAGAGATACCTACTTCTTCGGACCTTGAAACACGCACGCTTGAACAGCGCTCACCGGAGGGTGTCGTAAAAAACTCAGACTCAACCAAGAGGAAGTACATTCCACGCCATCTGAGAAGAATGGCCGCGGTGGAGTAGCCGAGCGGTCTGGATTGCCACGTTGCGGACTCCCGCGCCGGACGTTCGAATCCTCCCTTGGGCATGGATGTGTGTGTTGTACTTACGTTAGTTTAACTTAGTTTAAGTAGTTTGTAAGCTAGGGACTAATAACAAAGTAGTTAAGTCCCATAGATTTACAAACATTTGAACATTTTTGAGAACAATGACTTTTCAACTACTCACGTGAACGGCAACACTAAGACGACACCAGCCGAATGGATACGGAAGGTGAGTGTGTACCACATGATTATGATCGATTATCGTCAATGTATCACACGTCCTCAATTAGACCACAACAAGATAAGACAGAGGAAAGCATACAGCATTACAGCATTGCCTGGGATAATCAGGAAAACACCGAAAATGCTAATAAACAATGCGTGATGGACGAGATAATGGCGACCAACCACTCAGATGACTAATCAAGCTGTACAGCGGTAGCAAGATACACTTTAGACACACGTAAGATGAACACCATGCCGCAAGACTACAACTTTAGGTCTCAGGTGAAATTAAAACGTTTTGGAGATGTGCTATATGCGACCGATCGGTACGATCGATTGCTGGAAGAAATTGGGTCAGACGTGTCCTTCGAGACCGCTGATTATATAGCGAATAAACACCTCAGTCGACAAACAATAGTGGCACGGCGATTATTATAACTAAAGGAATACCACTAAATCCACATCTGCTACATTCGCGCAAGGAATGGCTATCACAATTCATGGTACCGGCATAATAATAATAATAATAATGATAGTAATAATATGGTTTTCTGTTCCGTAGGACCTAATTGAGGAGTAAAACTCCATTGCCATGGAACAAGTCAAGAATCAATAACGAAAAAAAGGAATTAGCTTAATTGTTTAATTTTTCTAGTAGTTCTTCAACAGAATAAAAAAATATCAGTAGTAATATCCCAAAAATAACGCCGTACATCATAAGTGAATGAAAGTGAGCGTAGTGGACTACTTTGTGTGTTGAAAAATCAGTTATTTCAGATATTGTTCTAATGGTAAATAAAGCAGAATTTAGTTTTGGAAAAAGATCCTGAACATGGGCTTTCCCGACAGCTTACTGTCTATGTGAACACGTAGAAATTTGAACTGTTTAGTCTCACTCGTCATATGCCCATTATATGTAATCAAAATGTCAGCTTTCATAAATTATGTGTTAGAAATTGTACGAACTGAGTTTTACTGTTATTTATTTTTTTATTTTCTACAAGCCATCAACGTATCTCTTCAACTGCATTATTTGATAGTGTGTCAATATTGCAAACAACATCCTTACCAACGAGCTGGTATCATAAACAAACAACAATATATTACAATCACCTGTTATACTCAAAAGGCCTATCATTTATATACATAAGAAACAGCAGTGGTCCCAAAAAAGATCCCTGGGGCACCCCACACTTAACTGTGCTCCATTGTGATAGTACGTCATAGGTATTTTCAACACTGCGGAGAATTACCTTCTTCTGTCTGTCATTAAAGTAAGAGGTGAACCATTTGTAAGCTACTCCTCGAATTCCATAATGTTAAAATTTCTGCAACAATATTTTGTGATCAACACAATCAAACCCATTTGTTAAATCAAATAACACACCAAGTGCCTCACAGAGAAACGAAAATATATTATTTTCAGTCGTTAAACCACTTCTAAAACCAAACTGTACGTTTGAAAACAAATTATGTGAACTGAAATGATCAATTAATCTTGAATATACAGTCTTTTCAAAAACTTCAGAAAAAACCCGATGGCATAGAAATAGGTCTATAGCTATCCCTTTCTTCTTTCTTAGAAAGTGGTTTCACTACTGAGTACTTTAATCTGTCAGGAAACTAGCCATTCTGAAAGAAAAAATTACAATACGGCATAGTACTGGGCTAACACGTGGAGAACAGTACTTTAGAATTCTGCTAGATATCCCGTCATATCCACAACAGTCCTTAGTTTTCATTGGAAGTATCATGGAGGACCATTTCAGGTAACAGACTCGGAAAGCTATTTTCTAACAATGTTATGTGATTACCTGTAGAAACTAGGGTTCTGTTTAGTTCACCTGCTGTGTTCAGAAAAGTGATTATGATTACTGTACACATATCGAACTTATCAGTAACAGAAACAATTTTACTAGGCACTGATATTATATCGTCTGCCTGCTGCTGCTGACCGGGCACTTCCTTCACGACTGACCAGAGTTTGCTTTTCTTTTTGCATACCACATACTTTTTGCCTTCTTAATGACCTTACAGTACTGTTTGTAATGAGCTACTGCATCTTCATTGTGACTGCTTCTAATATTTTGATACAAATCCCGCTTAGTTCTACATGATACTCTTAACCCTTTTGTCAGCCATCCTGCCTGCCTGTTACTCTGTTTTGAACGTTCTAGCGGAGAGCAACTTCCAAACAGCGTAAGAAATGTGTCCAGGAAAGCATTATATTTATCATCTGCGTTATCAGCACTATAAACATCCTGCCATTCTTGTTCCTTAATTAGACTTAAAAAGATCTGAACTGCAACTGGATTAATTTTTCTAAGTAGTTGATAATTATATTTAATATATGTTTGAGAACAAATATTTTTTAGAATTAAAATTTGTGCATGGTCTGATAAGCCATTTACTATTCTGCTAACAGACTGTCCCTCTAATAATGAAGAATGAAAAAAATATTGTCATTCGTGGAACTGCTACTGACTTGCACTCTCGTTGGAAAGAATACTGTTTGCATCAGATTACAGGAATTAAGTAGATCTAACAATTGACTTTTTCTTGAGCTATCACTAACAAAATTAATGTTGAAATCTCCACACACAACTAAATTTTTATACTTCCTTGGGCATAAACATTTTAAAATCGGAGTCAAAGACCTATAAATAATTACAATTACTAGTTTACTTCCATTTACATTAACAACTCCTGCACAACATTCAAATATCTTTTCTGTGCAGTATTTACAAACATCGACTGACACCAAAGAAAAATCGTTTTTAAAATACATGCCCACTCCCCCACACTGCAAGGAACTCCTAGAGAAGAAGGCAGCGAACCTGTAACCTGGCAAAGAAAGTCTCTGTTCTGAAATACTACTACAGTTCAGTAACTTTACCTCTGATGTATATTTTGGTGAAATATAGTAATTACCTTATTACTTAGATTCTTAAACTTTGTCGAAAGTGATTCCTTTGTTAGAAGGACTTCCTTTAAGCAGAAATACCTATCAGCTGTCTTCAGTCTTAAAAAGGGGCAGCCCTAACACCAACTATTACAGGAATTTTTCCATGAGTGACACCCCATCCCCTACTACACTGTCACCTATGAGCTTTGTCAATCTCCCCTTCCCATACCTATTGAGGTGCAAGCCGTGCATAGTGAAATCCGACCTTTGGATAGTATCCTCCGTCATCAGCGCCTCCTCAAGCCTCGTGTTAATACGACTGACAGCTGTATTAAGACGAGGCCTATCATGACGCTGAAACAGCATCACGAAATGCACATTTGTGCCACCAGTTTTAGTTGCTCTCCTTTCCAGATCGCCACCTACATCATACTCCCTGTTCCTATCAAGACTATTCCCAGTCCCACCCACTATCACTACCTAATCCTCTTTTGAGAAATTCCTACGTAAGTTCCCTATGGTACAAGTAACCTGAGTTAACCATGCACTGGGCTTCACTAAGCTGGTGACCTAAGTACTCCTAAGTACTTCCTGCAACTGCTAACACCTCTGCCATGGGAACTGCCTAACAGCAGGACCTTCTTCTTCCTAATAGACCTCTCTACAGATTTTGGCTTCGTAACAGCTGAGGTCTGCTGCATACTTCCTTCACTCACAGCTACAGGAGGTTCGTCTCCACTCTACATCTACGTTCCATCAGACACAGATAAGCGACAAGAAAGAGCACATTCGTACTCTGAAGAAGCAGTGCCCCTCTTTGCTGGCCGATAGGACTACCTTCTCCTCGGCGGCGGCTTCAGCTGTGTCACGGTATCGGCAAATTTCAATAACTGAAGATAACTACAAATGAATACTAATAAAGAGATGTGAGACAAGGGAAGAAGGAAACCTTAAATTTCGTCACAAGATATTTGACGAGTAGCATTGACCGTTTTTACTTGTCCGGAGCACTACAGGAAGAGGCGGGAGCAGCCGAAACATGCTCTGCAGCTTTAACAATTTGTGCATTATCAACTTAAAATGATAGTGTGAATGTCGAAGTGTATGCGGACAAGCTGTCTTACGGTGTGCAATCGAACGAGGAAGTGTGAAAATCTCTCCACTGGTTCAAGTGTTTGTAAATCAACGGGACCAAACTGCTGAGGTCATCCGTTCTTAGACGTATAAACTATTTAAACTTACTGATGCTAAAGACTAACAGTCACTCAGCCAATAAGTTGCAGATAATATCTTATTGATCTTAACCAGGTTTCAACAGCGCAAAAGATGTCTTCTTCAAAGGGAAATTAATTTTTACCTAAAAGTTTTTTAAGAACAAAAAAAAAAAAAAAATCCTTATGTAGGTCCATACTAATGTGGAGAGTGGTACAACGGCTGGTTGAAATTATGATCAAAGTATATTAAAATATATAACAACCTACAAGCGTAACAATAATGATTTTATTAACTGGAAACCAGTTTCAGTACCTCACTAGTGTCATGTTCAGGCCATAAAGACATCCAGCATAAAAATGTGATCTAAATTGCTAAGTTGAAATGGATTCACAGCTACAACGTGGGCACTTGTGCCCCATCCACGTAAAAGACAGCAACTGTATTGTACGTGGATGTTGCACAAGTGTCCATACGGAAGCTGCGAATCCGGTTAAACTCAGCAATTTAGATCACATTTTTATGCTGGATGTCTTTATGGCCTGAACATGACACTAGTTAGGTACTGAATCTGGTTTCCAGTTAATAAAAATCATTATTGTTACGCTTGTAGGTTGTTATATATTTTAATATACTTTGGTCATAAATAAACCCTGGTTCGAAAGTAATAGAAAAAACTGCGAAACAATTTTAAAGAAAATTTTAAATGTATTTACGTACTGAGTTACATTACATGTGCTGTTAGAACTATCGTGATGTATATCATCCAAGTATTGGAAGGAGAAGTACAAAAATGTTCTTTACAAGATTTAAAATGGTATGGCATCACAGTCAGTCATCAGACTAAATACACAACCACAGTAGACAGTAGTTACGCCAACTAACCTAGATAGCGCTACATATGACCAAGTAATGTAAGAACAGTTCCAATTTCAAATTTTATACGTCTGCAGTAACCTGTAGTGACATAAAAACGGTGCTCACTTATAAAACAGGAGCTATAATATACCTACATATATTTACCACTTTTAACCTTTCACAGTACCTTCTCCATATAAATCCTGTCGTATTCAAAATGTAGGCCGCGCTGCAGTAGCCAAACGGGCTGGAGCGCCACGATGCAGATCGCGTGGCCTCCCGTGTCGGAAGTTCGAATCCTCCCTCGGGCTTGGATATTTGTGCTGTCTTTAGTGTAAGTGAGTTCATAAGTACACTCCTGGCATTAAAATTGCTACACCACGAAGATGACGTGCTACAGACGCGAAATTTAACCGACAGGAAGATGATGCTGTGATATGCAAATGATCAGCTTTTCAGAGCATTCACACAATGTTGGCGCGCGTGGCGACACCTACAACCGGCTGACATGAGGAAAGTTTTCAACCGATTTCTCATACACAAACAGCAGTTGACCGGCGTTGTCTGGTGAAACGTTGTTGTGATGCCTCGTGTAGGGAGGAGAAATGCGCACCATCACGTTTCCGACTTTGTTAAAGGTCGGATTGTAGCCTATCGCGATTGCGGTTTATCGTATCGTGACATTGCTGCTCGCGTTGGTCGCGATCCAATGACTGTTAGCTAAATATAGAATCGGTGGGTTCAGGAGGGCAATACGGAACGCAGTGCTGGATCCCAACGGCCTCGTATCACTAGGAGTCGAGATGACAGGCATCTTATCCGCATGGCTGCAATGGATCGTGCAGCCACGTCTCGATCCCTGAGTCAACAGATGGGGACGTTTGAAAGACAACAACCATCTGCACCAACAGTTCGACGACGTTTGCAGCAGCATGACTATCAGCTCGGAGACCATGACTGCGATTACCCTTCACGCTGCATCACAGACAGAAGTGTCTGCGATGATGTACCCAACGACGAACCCGGGTGCACGAATGGCAATACGTCATTTTTTCGGATGAATCCAGGTTCTGTTTACAGCATCATGATGGTCGAATCCGTGTTTGGCGACATCGTGGTGAACGCGCATTGGAAGCGTGTATTCGTCATCGCCATACTGGCGTATAACCCGGCGTGATAGTATGCGCTACCATTGGCTTCCATGTCTCGGTCACCTCTTGTTCGCATCGTTGGCACTTTGAACAGTGGCCGAAACATTTCAGATGTGTTACGACCCATGGCTCTACCCTCCATTCGATCCCTGCGAAACCCTACAATTTAGAAGGATAATGCACGACTGCTTGATGCAGGTCCTGTACGGGCCTTTCTGGATACGGAAAATGTTCGACTGCTGCCCTGGCCAGCAAATTCACCAGATCACTCACCAATTGAAAACGTGTGGTCAATGATGGCCGAGCAACTGGCTTGTCACAATACGCCAGTCACTACTCTTGATGAACTGTGGTATCGTGTTGAAGCTGCATGGGCACCTGTACCTGTACACGCGAAGCAAGCTCTGTTTGACTCAACGTGCAGGCGTATCAAGGCCGTTATTGCGGCCAGAGGTGGTTGTTCTGGATACTGATTTCTCAGAATCTATGCAACCAAATTGCGTGAAAATGTAATCACATGTCAGTTTTAGTATAATATATTTGTCCAATGAATACCCGTTTATCATCTGCATTTCTTCTTGGTGTAGTAATTTTAATGGCCAGTAGTGTACGTTGTAAGTGATGAGTCCGTTGTTAAGTTCCATTAGCTTAACAAATATTAGTGTTGCTATTTATTGTCAAAAGGTTTGTTACGTTGAGCAAGCATTTTAGTTTTAAAAATCGTTTGTAACTCTTGTTTAAATCTTATTATTTAACACAAATGCTACATCAGTTCACAATACAAAACAGTATAATACTCATCTTTTGGTGAGAATTCTCCACGATATCTTCCAGTATTTTTTTTTCACTCCCGTGACGCGAATACATACGTACGACGCGATAACCAAGTCCGCCACTTGCAGGCACTGTTACGACAAGCGACACTACCACACTTTCAAAATAATCAATACCTCTTCTTCCTTCAACTTTCTAATAAATGTACCGCTCGGTTTTTTCGTGTCGGCGATAGCACGCGACGTGCCGTACGCGCGGAAAGACACCCGCGGACGGCGCCCGCACACGACGAGACCCACTGGCACTCCGACTGCCTCTCAGCTAACAATACACTTACGCAGCAGAGCGCGCTACTGTCATTCTACTGTTTTTACATATACAACATCTTTGCTCAGTTTCTTTACACGATACATAAGAAATGTACAATACAAAAATAAATAAATAACTAAATAAAAAATAAAATAAGTAAATAATAAATAAATAAAAACATATCAAGCAAATGACAGTACATACAAAAATAAGCAATTAGAAATGCAGGAAGTAAAAATTTAATTAATAAATAAATAAAACATATATAAAAGTACAGGGGCTTTTAGATTCACATAGTGCTTGTCTGCAGTAATCCTGCAGATGTAAGGTCATCATCTGTTACCCTACAAGCTGTCTGGCGTATACATAACCAATTTATCCGGTACTTGATGAGTGTATTTGAATAGCACTGAAATTCCAGATTGTCATAACTTTTAACGTGTTGATGTTTCATTATGCTATACATTACTGGGAATAGTTGTCCTCATGATCATGAAAATGCTGCAATGACCGACGCATTTCCAACAGGCCAGTGCATCTGTTTCACGCTACGATACAGTTTACTGATAATTCATTCAGGCTTAAAATTTACAACTTCTGTTTCATTTCAAAAGAGACATTATTATGGATACATGTAAGGGAATAACTGATATACTGAAAGATTGTATTCGAGTAAGTAATCGGTAAGTACACACAGATTTCTGAATTTGCATTAATTGAGGCGTATAAAAACAATTTAAATATAAATTCAGAAACCCTGAGACGGTTTGTCGTCTCGAATATGTCCAAGACATTAAAGATAAAAGTGAATCAATGAATTAAAAACCGTCTCAGGGTTTCTGAATTTATATTTAAATTGATATTTATATCATCTTAGCAGGAATGTTCCACTATGTCCATTGCTGAGGTGCTATTCCGCTGCATGGAGAGCCTTGGCAATTATCTTATAATAATAATAATAATAATAATAATAATAATAATAATAATAATAATAATTAGAATACCTAAACATGCACCAAATACATCAACGATATTGCAGCTGTAAATTTGGTCCACGTTGCTTTAAAACTCTTCATAGCGTTTCAAATATGTTGAGAATCGGCGATTTTGCTGTCGAGGGTAGAGGTCTGACAATTTTGTGATGATGTAAAAATCATATCTAAGGTTTTCTTGTCTGTATTTGTAAGCATATTATGATTTTAGAATTTGGCAGTGTATGTTGGTAATCGACAGTTTTCTTTTGAAGATGTTAGTAACCCTAGGGACTGATAATCATTTACTCCCATAGATTTATAGACATTTGAATTTGAGCAGAACTCAATTTAAACGATCATTCTTCTGAGCACACAACAGAACTTCGAGACATCAACTAGAACTGTATGTTTTATAGTAGCATCACCACTTCCTTCGCATCGCTGCATTGGCTTCTGTTATGAATGGTTTAGCAACTTCAGTGCTTCCACGAATGTTGAATCTCCAGTAGGAACAGTGAAGCTAGAGCTTTGAGTTCTACAGTCGCTTTTTCCGTGGACGTTTCATGTTGTCTGGCCAACATTGTTCTCAATGATCGTCGGTCGTTGTCCGTTAACGTCGGGCTTCGCCCTTTATTCCTCTTCAACAATAACGTTTTGCCTTGCTTTGTGTGTGCTATCATCATCGAAGATTCTGTCGCTATGGCACGTTAAACAGGGCAGTCGTTTATGTCACAGATGCTCCCACTAACTGCGCGCCATGGAGTTGACATCTTAGGAATTTTGAGAGATCGCGCACGTTGTCGATCACCTGTGTTCACAAAGAGAGCAATACGCAGCAAGGTAGCGTCAGAGACTCCGTACGTCGTCTGTGCTCTGCGGTTAACACGTACGCGGTGATGCCGAATTGCAGCAAGATGTGCTGTACTGCACGGTGTTCTTTTTTTTGGTCCACCCCGTACTTCTCAAAAGAAACCTTATCAGTACCACCTATCTTCCAATATCAAGTTTTTATAAGTCAATTTTAAAAGTTCCGTTAATCGTAAGGACGTTGGCTTATATTTTGTGTTACGTAATTCCTGTACTGGTTCGAAGGGGCTAACAATCTTCGATCACTGATGGAAGCCTCTAAAGGGTACTTCTCTTTACAGTTTGGGCTCGCTTCTGTCCAGAGTCGCTAGTACCTCAGGATTCACTGCAAACACTTTGTCAAGACCAGTCACCGAACAGCGAAACAAAGTGTGACTTAACTTATCGTCCTCGGCGAGTGGAGCAGCGCGAAACGGAACGTGTCGCCGTCCATCTCAGACTGGAAGCTAGTTATCAGCGCGAGGGGCACTCACCAACACGTCGTGCCCAATTCACTGCTAAACTATATGAACTTCCTATGAAATGTTTATTGCACAGCAGCTGCCGACTTCAAATATACATGAGAAGAAGAACCTAGCTTTGATCTCAGTCTTTGTGGAGACATAAATGACTTTTATTAGTATGATCCACAGTCGGAGAATCAGACTCCTCAGGCTGGTGGCTGTTCTGCCTGTGGCCACTGCTGCAGTTAGTATGATACTTTCGACGGTCCTTATCAAAAATCACTTTCGGAGGCTCGATATACACTCCAGCGTATTAAGAGGACCACATTTCTGACACGTCCTTTTTATCTTGACCTCTTTCCTGATCTCAGTCAAGGATGCAAATATATTTCTGGATTACCTTTTTCCAGTAGCCACCCATAACTTGTTACGAAAACTATTTCTCAGGTTCGTTCAATCAAAAGATTGTTCCATAAGAAAAAAGAAAATTTTTAATGTCAGTGATAGCACTAGATGCTCTTTTGCATTCTGATGTGGAAATACGAATTTAATGAAACAAGTTTTCACGATTTCTTTGCTATTTCTAATATGAGTAACTTTCCCAACAACGCGCTCTTTAGCTGGTTTTGAGAGGTGCCACTAGTTTCACCCCCTCTCATTAAATACATTCATATACCAATCCACCCCCTTGCAGCATCTAAATTAATTTCAGGTTTGTTTTGAGAGATCTCATGCTGTGGAAGATAGTAGTTGGTGTTGGGAAATTTTGGTGTGAGAAGAGAAGATCCTGGTCGACAACGTGATATTTGCTTCTCAAAGCACAGATTTTCAGCAAAACGGTAAAGCCTAGGGGCAATGTTTGCACGGCTTTGCATAGCTTCGCCCTCCGCCGGCGACGGCGTTTTTAGTACTCGGAGTGATTCTGTAACGGGGAGTGTCCGTTCAGGATTTCCCACTGTCCGTTCTTCCCGAGCGACGGCCACTTGAAACAGACACCCCGTTGTGCTCAGAGGCCTGCGGAGACTCCGCATCTGGGGCTCAGTGACGGGTTGATGTCTTTAGCGACAGGTGCAGCTTATCGCCAGCGTACAGCTGGAAGTGGAGTGGCTGCCTCAGTGAGGACTGCCGCTTCCAGGGAAACCGTCAGCAGCATCCTTCAGATTCTAGGCGATAAACGCCCGTGGGAAAAGTAGGCGTAAACAATTGCTACGAGGGAAAAACGCGACGCGATAATTTCATTTGCCAAAAAACGGCGTAGAAACAGTATTACTCCACGTGGACGGCAAGGGAACGCGTTATGAGTTGAGAGTGGCCGTTTTTTAGCGCCAACCTGGTGACTGGCCGCTCCGAATGCGGGGGCAACAGTCAAGGATCCTCGTGAACAGCAGGCGAAACGGGAGTCAGCGTCCAGACGTCAAGTTGGAAGCTGTACTGGGGAGTTCCAGTTGAGCTTCTGCAGAGCGAACTTGTCTTTACCTTCGGGGAACCAGTCTTCAGTCTTAACATCGAACAATAATGACAATCAAGCTGTTTATTTTTTACTGCTAGCCAGCATTCTGGTTAACCATCACTGAAATTACTTGACCAGAAGGAATGATTAAATTAGCTCCTACATTCGTGATTTCCTTCTCAAAACGTATGACCTTCGAGATGATAGTTCTTTTTCTAATGGCGTAGATGGCTACATCTAGCACTGTTTTCTTCACTTCCCTGTTATCATCCACAGTTTTTGTTTCCCAATATTTAAAGAGTTAAGCAAGCTCACTGTTATTTTTAAATTACGATGTGTATAAGGAGGATTATCGTAGCCTCAGAACACTACAAAAAAACTGAAGTAAGACCCTACAGCCAGCGCGATAAAGAAAACAAACGCACTGATTAAGTCATCCACTTCGATTCAGAAAGAGGATAAGAAAGCCCTATTGAAATCTGAAGCAATGTGTCCCAGACTTTAGGGGCTACCCAAGATACACAAAACCGATTTTCCTCTGAGACTGATCGTCAGTGCTATCAATTCACCAACATACGAAGTAGCAAGATATCTGGCAACTCATCTACAACTATACATTGGTAAGAATGACTCTTATATAAGACACTCACGTCATTTTATTGAGAAAATTGAAGGACTAATCCTGTCTCCTGGAGACATTCTTGTAAGTTTTGATATAGTGTCGTTGTTCACTATGATTTCTGTCAACGAAGTTATGGTTTATAGCCGGCCGCGGTGGCCGAGGGGACTGAGGCGCTTCAGTCACGGTCTGCACGGCCACTACGGTCGGAGGTTCAAATCCCCCCTCGGGCATGGATATTTGTGCCGTCATTAGTATAAGGTAGTTGATAAGTAGTTTGTAAGTTTAGGGACTGATGACCCCGTAGTTAAGTCCCATAAGTTTAACAAACATTTGAACATTTTTTTATGGTTTATACAACGGATCTTCTCCCAGGAGATTTGACCGATCTTTTTCGACACTGCCTTACTTCGAGTCAGTTCCAATGGGATGATGAGTTTTATGAGCAATTTGACGGTGTCACAATGGGTAACCCGTTAGGTCCTGCAATCGCTTATTTTTACATTGAAAGATTCGAAGAGTCAGCTCTGGAAAAAGCAAGTAGGAAACCGAATCGTTGGTTTCGATACGTGGATGACACACTTGTCGTTTTGTCACACGTTAAAAAAGCATTGGAAGACTTCTTTAATTATCTGAATAGTGTAAATCAAAAGATCCAATTCATTATGGAGTTGGAAATTGACAATGAAATATCTTTCTTGGATGTTTCAATTATGCGACAGACGGATGGAAGTTTGAAGCATAAGGTTTTCCGGAAAGTCACGCATACAGACAGATACTTGCACCAGGATTCCAACCATCATCTTCAGCAAAAGAGAGGGGTCATTAAAAGTCTTATTGACAGAGCTAAACGAATTTGTACGCCAGAACACCTAGATGCCGAGTTACAGCATCTGATGCAGGCTTTTGAGAAAAACGGATATACACGGAAAGAAGTTCAAAAATGTTCAAATGTTTGTATAGCTTATGGGACCTAACTACGGGGTCATCAGTCCCTAAACTTACAAACTACTTATGAACTACTTACGAACTAGGACGGCACAAATATCCATGCCCGAGGGGGATTCGAACCCCCGCCCGTAGTGGCCGTGCAGACCATGACAGGAGCGCCTCAGTCCCCTCGGCCACCGCTGACGGCCGGAAAGAAGTAAATAGGGTTGTGACACCAAGGAACGGTAACTAAAAAGACAGCAAAAAAATCACAACGATGGAAGAACCTTCATTAAAACAGTTACGGATCATATGGGAAAGATTTTACGTAAACACGATATGAGACCGGTTTTTAAACCAACAAAAAAGGTAAGTCATGCACTCTGATCTGTAAAGGACAAATTCTTTCCTCTATCATCAAGTGGGGTGTACAAAATTCCATGTTCTCGGGAATAGTGTACATTGGTACTACAAAAAGGAGTATGAATACAAGACTGAAAGAACACAAAAGAAATCAGCTGTAGCTGAATATGTTTTCCAATCAGGAAATCATGAAGTGAAGTTTTCCGAAACGGAAAGTTTATCTACAACGATGAACTATTATCCACGACTGTACAGAGAAGCAATCGAAATATACAAACATGGGGATAATTTTAATAGAAAGAAAGAAGCCATGAAACTTAATGACATATAGAGTAGGTAGTTACGCTTTATCTTTGACCATCGACTATCGTAAGTTATGTTTTATCTCTGTTGCGCACGTGAACACTTGGCCACGCCCCCTTTTAGACAGTATTTATACCGCTCTCCGACGCCCGACTCGTTAGTCAGCAAGACTCACCGCTACCAGTAGCACCTCTGAAGATGTCCAGCGCAGCTCTGGGCGAAACGTCAGGAGCAGATATGTTTCTTCAACCACGACCATTCAACAGCAATTATTTCAGCCGGTCGTGAAAGCCTTCACTGCATGAGTTGAACGTATATTGCACATCCGGCCAGTTGAAGAAATGCTAGTCAAGACATTAATGTTCGCTTGTATGTTAGTTCCAAATTATTTCACGAGATAACTGAAGTAGAGTAGAATAATTTTCAACTTTTGTTTCTGAAATGCACTCGGCAGTTGACCTTTGGGCTTTTTTCTACAGATGTGGAAAGGAAGTTCACTGGCACGCTTATGACGAGTCCTTATTTTAGAGGGCACACCGGACTGGCCCGTACCCGTGCATCCACAGAACAGCCTATGCTGGAGAAAATAAAAGTAAAGAGCTTGTCAGATAATGTTACTGGAGAGATTTTGTTTCCTTTTTTCCTTCAAATCCAACTAAGCGTTTGTGTCACAGGAAGCAGCGTGTTTGCGTCGTAACTACAGATTTTATTGTCATTATTGTTTACCCTGCTTTTGAGAAACTTCGCTTTACACTTATTCACCTTCCGGTCAAAGCGTGATCAGCCCATGCACTACGTTTCTAAGGGACGGTTCACTGTCTCGCTATGGCAAATGGAGTGAGGGTATCCGTGTATGTATTTTGCATACATATCGGGCCTCTAACTCCAGACTGCCTCTTATTTAATGTTTTGGCATCGTTTAGAATTTGATTTAAAATGGTGAGATCTCTTGGGGATTCCACGAAACTCTCCAGATTTGGAGGCCCCCAGGACGAGAGAACCGGAGAAGTCGCCGCCTGCAGCCCCGTTTCTCCTCAGCCCACTCCCCATTAGTCCGAGACTGGCGAGATGCCTTTCATGCCCAGCCCCATTTCTGCAACTGAGTATAACCATGTGACTGTTTTTGTAAATGTTTGAGCTGGCTCAGCGCTTAGCGCGCCGCTGCACTCGCATTCTGGAGGAGGGCGCTTCAAATGTGCTTGCGCCGTTTGTACTTTCCCCAAATCACTCCATGCAAATGCGGGGATGGTTCCTTTGAAAGGGGAGGCCTGTTTCCTTCCCCAGCGGAGAGTGTGCCCGTCTGCAATGAGCTCACTGCCGACGACACGTCAAGACCCTCGAATCGAAAATTGCCTGAGAACACGTCCGCCAAACTACATCCTTTGGAATCTGCTTACTGTATTCGTCCCTCGGTCTCCCTCTACGCTTTTTACCCTACACACTTCCTTCTAGTGCTAAGCTGACGCTTCCATGTCCCAGAATGTGTCCCACCAACCTATCCCTTATCTTACAAGGAGACCACATGGATATCGAATTTTACAATTTCTGATTTTTATGGTACGTGGAGTTCAGAACTTAAATAACTACCAGCCAAAGCCATTCGGCGCAACTCTAAAAAATTCTCGAAAAAAAAAAATCGACTTTGAAGTTATGCAAGTACACGTAAGTACTGATAATTAAAATGATTGCACCTGTCGGTGTACCTAAAGTGGTAGCGTTCTGGCCTGATAATCTGAGAGACGGTGGTTCGAATCTCACTGTTACAAATTTTTTCCATTGTTTTCGAATACAGTTATATAAAACATTTTAGGATATATAATTCAACGTGGTTTTTTCAGTTTGTGTATGTAAATGAACTGAACACCTTGCCGTCACATAAATCTATGGTTGAGTAGGTTAGCTGCTTGGAAAGCCATTAGTAGCTATTGAGATTTTTCAAAAACAGCGTCGTAACTCTTCACAAACTTAACAATTAAAGACTACCGTCGTCAAATAATAATGAAGCCAATACTGTAAGTAAGGCAACTTACGTTTTTTCATTGAAACCATTATTTTATAAAATATAGATGATTACGAATAAACAAAAATAGATGCATTAAAATTGTGGAAGTATTCGAACACACCGAAAAAATCAAAATAGGAAGTTTTTCCTGCAGGATTCGAACCACCAACCCTATGACGACAAGTCTAAGACACTACCGCCCGATTTACACCGACAGTTGCGGCATTTGTTTTAATTATTTGTACTTATGTGTACTTGCAAGACTTCAAAGTCGATTTTTTCGAGAATTTTTGAGAGTTGCGTCGAATACCTTTGGCTGATTGTTATTTGTGTTCTGAACTTCACGTACCATAAATATCAAAAAATTCTAAAATCCGACACCCATGTTGTCTCCTTGTTAGTCAGGATATGCCAGAAACTCCTTTTATCCCAAATTCTGCTTATATAAAAATATTCTGTTTATAAATAAAGATGTGATAACTACTTTCTATATCAAGATTCACTTATATACAGGGTGTGACAAATAAGAAAAATTAATTCAGTCTGTAGCTTATCGACAGGAGATATCAGACTGAACAGTGTCTAGATAAAATTTCTCACAGATCAGCATTCCTTGCATAAAGCAGAGGTGGGCTTGCCATGAGGGTTAGTCTGTCGGATATAAAACAATAATGAGATATTATTGTCCTCTCAATTTTAAACAAAATTGCGATATCTTCTCTGAATTTGACATGACACTATGTAAAAATTAAACTCAAATACATGTAAACTCTATGCATTCTATTTTTACCTCTGCAAACTCTATAAAATATGTTGCAAAACTGTCTAGTGCAAGTTTAAATGCTTTGTACCTGTCAAAAAAACTTGACAGATGATTTCTTCCGCCTTGTATTATGCGCAGGAATTGATCTGCAATATTTTGTACACTAAAACATTTGGCTCTGCTTGTTGAACAAATCAATCGTGACATGCAGGCTAGACATTCGAAAGTAGTGCACATTTCAGTCTAAGACACGTAAGAGGCTTCTAACTGGGCTCAGAATGAACCGAAAGACCACTCTTGTAAGGAGAAAGTAAAATCGTTACTGCTAAATGACCTTATCGGATACAGGAATGTGGTATTAAGCAGTGTCACGATAAAAGAAAATTGCTTTTCTAAGGAGAGGTAACAATTAAGTTGAACATCGGAAAACAAAGGAAAATAAAGTTATAATGAATTAAATAATGCAAGATAATGATAAAGTACAGGATTCAACAGTTAATGGTATCACTTCAATAACCCAAATGGCAAATATAATCAAATAATTATCAGAAGAAAAAATACCGATCAGAGGGTGGCTGAGATGTTGCGCCCACACTTGATTTTACAGTTGAATTGAGATGGGAAAGGCTGTCATGATAAATTCAGTGACTAATGTTGTACTGATGTCAATGCCACTGCATGCAAGTGACTTTGCAGAAACAAAAATTAGCTTTTCATTAGCTGAGTCGTCGGTGGCAACACATGCGACTCTGAAATGCTGTCAAAAATAACTGGCTTAATCTGTAGCTAATCTAAATTAACCAAAACTTTCTATCACTCTTCATGAAGTCAGACTCGCTAGTCAGATGTAATATTGCAGGGTGAGATATAACATTGCCTAATATTGCCCATCATTGTGCCTTCTTGCTAACATCTGCAGAAGTGAACTTATTATTGTGAATGGGCAAAAATGTGAAAGTGTTTTAATTACAAGTGAAGTCTGCAACTCAACAATGAGCATCACGGAATGCTATTTATGCCCCTAGGGAAAATCACAGCGATTCGCTAACTATTCTCACAGGAGCACACCATCTGATCGTCCAAGGAGGCAGACAAACAGAGCGCTGGCGCCACAGGCAGAAGACAGAGAGCGAGGCTTTTCATAGCTCTGTCAGCCATGTATATACCTTTCAATGTTTTTCCCAAATTTGCAGACAAGACGTACCTGCTGAAGACAGCCGATGACAAGCCTCATATGAGAGTATTAGACCCTCCAATGAGAGCTTAGGTTTTCAGCTCTTATGCTACACATCCAGAATCTGGCGCCATGGTGTGATGTAGTGCAGGTGTCTGCTGTCGCGAACACCTGGACGAGGGTGAATCAACGTGCCACATAAAGCACACGTACAGTTGTAAACCCCCTATTGTCTGTTAAAGGCTTCCACTTGGCTACCCGCCTTCTGTGGTCCTCTCTGCCAGGGAGAAAAACATCTTCCTGAAAAGACACGTGGATTCCAGGCGATGCTGTCAGTTGTAAATATTGTCGCGTTGAAATGGAAGCAGACTTGACTTCGAAGGCAACTGAACACAGCACTTATACTGAAAGCAGGTTTATTACGAACTTAACATAAACGCAGCACGAACTGCCTCTCGGGCAGAGTGCTCTGCTATTTATACACAGACAGAATTTACCACAAAGTAGAACAGTTAACATAAGAAAGAAGTAGAATTTACAAGTGAACATAAGAAATATGTAGAACATTCTGGAATTGTTAACTACAAGAAAATAAATTTTTGCCAGTGGGCGGAATTGAACCGGTGACCTACAGCCCGTAGCGCTATCCCCTGCGCCACGCCGGCAGTCGGTATACGTAGCCTCTCGTGGCATTGCTCCCTCTCCTGTAAAAACAGCGGCCCGCTGTTATGTTCCCTGTGGAGCCAGCTGCAATGTCCTGGATCTTGACCTTGTCATGGGTCCTCTGTATGGCAGTTCAAGGGAATCCTTCCCTTCTCCACGATTATCGGCGACAGACGTTCCTGTCCTTTCTTCATCGTCCTTTGAGTCCTTGAAAAAGAGACCATTGTCGCCTACCTGCTCTTCAGGATCGTAGTAAGGCTTCATGCGCAGGACGTGAACAACGTCTCTCCATGTTTGTCGTTTCGACGACGGCTCATAATCCTCAACTTCGTATGTGACGCCTGACAGGCGGCGTATTACACTATACGGTCCAAAGTATCGCTTCAATAACTTTTCTGACAGTCCAACCTTCCGTACAGAAGTAAAAATCCATACCAGATCTCCTGGGCTGTACACAGCAGGTCGGTGCTTATCGTTATACCGCTAACGGTCTTTCTCCTGGGCGTCCAGTGTCCGTATGCGAGCAAGCTGTCTTGCTTCTGCGACCCTGGTGCTGAGCTGTTTAACATAGTCATCCTGAGTGTCGTCCGGTTGGAACTGGAACAGCGTATCCATTGTCGTCTCAGCTTCACGGCCATGGAGTAGGAAAAACGGAGTGAAGCCTGTGGTGTCTTGTCTTGCACTATTGTAAGCAAATGTCACGACTGGCAGAATTGTATCCCAATCCTTCTGCTCAACATCGACGTACATCGACAGCATGTCGGCTAACGTCTTGTTAAAACGTTCCGTAAGACCATTTCTCTGAGGATGGTATGCAGTTGTCATTCTGCGGACAATGTCGCACTGTGACATTACCTCTGATACTAGTTTTGACTGGAATACTTTTCCACGATCAGATATCATGACACGTAGTGCTCTATGCTTCAAAATAATGTCTTCTACAAGGAATTTTGCGATCTCTGGAGCTTCAGCAGTCGGCACAGGTTTGGTGACAGCGTAGCGTGTGAGGTAGTCAGTGCAGACTATTATCCAACGGTTGCCGGTTGTCGACTTCGGGAACCTCCCTAAAAGATCGATCCCAACTCGGTGGAATGGAGCTGATGCCGGTGGAATCGGTACAAGGTGCCCTGGAGGTAATTGCGACACATGCTTCCGTCGCTGGCACTCGTTACAGAGACTCACATAGTGCTTGACAGATCGGTAGAGACCTTTCCAGTAATACCTGCGTCTGATTCTGTCTATGGTCTTCACGAATCCCAGATGACCAGATATTGGAGCATCGTAGAAATATTTGAGAATAGCTGGCTGGAGATGAGCTGGAACAACAAGTAGCCATTTGGGGCCAGTGGATCGTAGTTGCTCTTATACAATGTTCCGTTTATAAGTTGGAACTCTTCATTGGTTGGTTCTCCTTTCTCCAAGGCCTCTATCGTTTCTAATAGTGCTGCATCTTCCCTCTGTTCAGCTGTAACTTCATCTAATTCAGAGAGGGCTGCAATTTCATTAATGCTGTTGTGTTTCACTAATGGATTCCTCGAAAGGCAGTCGGCATCCTTGTGTTTGCGCCCGTTCTTGAATACCACTATGACATCGTACTCTTGGAGTCTTAATGCCCACCTTGCTAGTCGACCTGATGGATCCTTCAAGCTAGTCAGTCAACACAAAGGATGGTGGTCTGTCACGACGGTGAATGGTTTGCGGAATAAATATGGCCGGAACTTGTTGATAGCCAGATAACTGATAGACAGTTTATCTCGGACTTTGAGAGTACTCTTGATGCAAAGGCTATCACTTTTTTAGCACCTTCCTGATCTTGTACAAATACTGCACCAATGCCATAAACACTGAAGTCTGTGTGAAGTTCCGTTTCTGCATTCTCGTCGTACAAGGCTAGCACTGGTGAGGAAGTTAGAGCCTCCTTAAGTGCTCGGAAAGCTCTTTCTTTTGTCTCATCCCAGTAAAATTTGGCGTCTCCCTGCAGAAGTTCTTGTAATGGACGTGCCTTGTTACAAAATCCTTTTATGAAACGTCGGTAGTATGAGCACAGCCCGAGAAAACTTCTCACATCACGAATGTGCTGAGGAATTGGAAATTCTGTGACTGCCCTTACTTTATCTGGATCAAGATGGACACCATCTTCGTTGACTAAGTGCCCCAGTATTTTTATCTCTTTGGCGACGAAGAGGCACTTCTTTGGATTGAGGCGCAGTCCTGCAGTCTGAACACACTTCAACACAGTTGACAGGCGACTCAGATGTTCTTCGAATGTTTTCGAGAAAATAACAATGTCATCTAAATAGCAAAGACACGTCGTCCACTTAAGGTGTCGAAGCAAGTTGTCCATCATGCATTCAAATGTGGCCAGAACATTACATTAACCAAATGACATTACTTTAAATTCGTAGAGGCTGTCAGGTGTAATAAAACCCGTCTTCTCCCTGTCAGCTTCGTCAACCTCGATTTGCCAGTAACCTGTCTGAATGTCCATAGTTGAGAAGTATGTAGCTCCTTTCAAGCAGTCTAATGTGTCGTCAATGCGCGACAGTGGGTAGACATCTTTGTTTGTGATTCTGTTCAGCCGCCGATAGTCGACACAGAATCGCCACGTGCCAACCCTCTCCGAAGGTTTTACAGTGTCATCTCGCAACATCTTCTCCACTTCCCCCCGAATTATCCGTCTTTCAGCTGGCGACTATACGAACGCTGGCTAATTGGCGGATGATCCCAAGTATTGATACAGTGCTTTATCGTGGGCCGTTTCGTCTGACTTTTCCCCTGATGAGGTGTGAATGCACCCGAAAATTGGTGTAGTATACCAAACACTCGCTGGCGTTGTTCCTTGGTCAGTCCAGGCCCTATTGGCAGTTCCACGTTTGTTTCCTCCAGCGTGTTGTCTGTACTAACAGCAGGGCATGAGTCTTCATTGATGACGTTGAGTTCACCACCCTGGGTTGGTTCAGCTGTCCCGATACACATTCCCGTAGGGATAAGTTGTGACTGCTCGTGACAATTTGTGATACAAATCTCTCCTTGACCACCGGTAATGCTTATGATAACCACTGGTATGTAAATTTCTTTTGTGAGCCTGATAAACTATTTACTATCAACAAGCACTTCACAGTTGAACCGGTCATCTGTGTTTGTGACTGCAACTCTTCTCATTGTCAACGGCTGTATCGTCACATTGTCAACGACAAATAACTTTACAGAAAATTCTGTATTACGTGTATCCTTCGGAACGAGTTCCTCAATTTGCAGCTCAGATCTTCAAAAAATGTTCAAATGTTTGTATAGTCTATGGGACTTAAC
The DNA here is from genome assembly GCA_026315105.1 of Locusta migratoria. NCBI lineage: Eukaryota > Metazoa > Arthropoda > Insecta > Orthoptera > Acrididae > Locusta > Locusta migratoria. The sequence goes on from CM048747.1 coordinate 500,342,900, forward strand.
TACGGGGTCATCAGTCCCTAAACTTACAAACTACTTATGAATTACTTACGAACTAGGACGGCACAAATATCCATGCCCGAGGGGGGATTCGAACCCCCGACCGTAGAGGCCGTGCAGACCGTGACTGGAGCGCCTCAGTCTCCTCGGCCACCGCGGCCGGCCTCAGATCTTCCACAGTCAATCATAGCTTGGGATGCTTGAAGGAAATCCCATCCGAGGATGACATTATGACTACATTCTGTTAAAACGACAACTTCAAACAGCTGGGTCCTGTTGTTGATGGTCATTCTTGCGACACAAGTTCCTGCTGGCTGGACGTACTTTCCATTTGCGACCTTCAGCACAGCTGCCCCCATATCACAGAACATTGTCTTCTTCAGTGTGCGGCGGTAATTATCCAACATTACAGAGAAAGAAGCTCCTGAATCAACCAGTGCCCGGACAGGTTGGCCGTCGATTATGACGTCGATGAGATTCCCCGACATCTTAGCGACTGTCGTCCATGGAGGACTTTCATCTGCGGCGGCCTCACCTCCGTAGATGGTCGCCTCGATTAGTTTTCCTGAGAGCGGCGGCTAGGGAAGCGGCTGGTACCTCTGTACAACAACGGTGAACGGCAGCGGCTCGTCGGGGAGCGACCTCGTCTAGGGTACGGCGATGGGCTTCTTCCGATAGGTCGACAGAATTCATCAGCAGGTGCCTGCCTGGGACAGGACTGCTCAGACGGCTGACGTCTTGCGGCAAAATAATCGTCGAATACTCGCCTCCTCTCTCTGCAGTAGCGTACGACATGTCCAGGGCGCCCACAGTGGAAACACAGTGGTGTGTTGTCTTCTGTCCTCCATACATCTGTTTTTCTGCGGGGCATCATAGTTACTGGGGGCTGCAGCGTAAGTCATAGCAGGGCGACGCCATTCTTCGCGTTGGGTGCGATTGACGGGGCAGACAGGAGCTAATGTCTGAAATACCTCTTCCTCAGCGACGTCGGCTCCCTCGTAACTTACATCCATGGCCATAATCTGTTGCTCGCTCGGTCTAAAGTCCCGGTTTCCATAAATTGTTGTAATTCTTCTCTCAAAATTTGTCGTATGAAATAAGCGCAGTCATGCTGGTCTTCCACAATGGCCATAAGGACCACATTGGGGAGTCTGTCATAGTTCCTGCGTCGAACCCTCCTTTGTTGCATCTCTTCGATACGCTGGCATACTTGATGTAGTCTTCTGTCACATCAACGTCTTTAATCAGAAGAGCTTGGTACATGTCTTCTGCAATACCCTTGATCAGGTGCGAGATTTTGTCCGCCTCAGTCATGTTCGGATTGACTATTTTACACAGCGCCAAAACATTCTGTATGTACGATTGTGTCGGCTCACCATGTCGTTGGGGCCGGTTCTTCAGTTGTTCTTCCGCAGTACGGATTTGTCGCTGGCGATCACCAAATGTGTTTTTAAGTTCCGTCTGGAATGTTTCCCAGTCGGTCAGCTTGTCTTTCTTTTTTTTTTCCATTTTTTTCCCAGTAAAACTGGGTACGCCTATTTGTTATATAATAAAACCATTGATAGTAAAATAATTTTAAAATTTCTTTTTCTTAAAGTGGGTCACATATTCACTGAATTTGATTACAATTAATATTAAAATATTAAGAACTTAATCACAGTCTAGATTCCACGTGCCTGAGTTCTTTGATGCTTGTCAGTATCAGGCCGTCAGACTCTATCAGACAGGTTAACTTTTCCTTTTCATCCAATACCTTTCTTGCCAAAGGCTATGTGTAGCATATTACCAAACTGTTCTCGTGATTCCTGTACTTTCGTATTTTTTGATATTCATTTTCCAAATACATTTTAAATTCAATATAATGATCTTCTCCGAGGTTGTTAAAAACATTGCTAACAAATTTACCTAGAAACCAGATAACAGCATGTTTTTGGTTTCGGGTTAGAATTTTATATCCGGTTTGTCCAGTATTGTTGTAGACATATTCTTGGCCGCATACCTAGTAATTAAGATGATTTTCTTCTCCGTCCAATTCCAATACTGTAGTCGGTTCCCGCAAGTTTATCGATTACGTAGTGTGTCATTTAACTGACAAGTGTTGCAGAGGTCAGTAGGACACAGTCCTATTGCATGGAGTCTGGCGTTCGTGCTGATTAAATTATTCACAACTTTGTACCAAGCTGATTTGACGTCCGTCGATAATACTGTTTATGTTTTCCATATTACATCCCATTGCACGCCACTATACTGGCTTTCAATTTTAATTTTCCCTTCGTGTGTATTGTGTTCTTCCAGAATCGCCTTTGTAGTAATGTTCTTGTTGTTGATGAGCTCCCTACCAAGGTAGCTTTTGTCCAGGTAGTATTCCATGACGTGTTGCAGTTGAAAATTTATTTTCCCGACATTTACCGGTGGTTGAATGCTTGCTGGTCTTACAGCGTCAAAATACCTTCCGGGAAATCCACTATTATTGCAGTAGTCCTTTTGATGTAAAGAGCTGTAGCTTTGGTCGAAATAGCAGTCAAGGCCATACCTCCGTTTGTAACGTCCAGCGTTACTGCTCTAACGTCCACTCTGAAAATTTCCCCTTTCCAGAGAAACTTGGTAAGTCTGGACATGATAGATTTGGCTATCACTTTTGGAATGGGGAAAATTTGTTCCATGAAGAATGCTTTCGATAGGACACATGTATTTATGTACTTCACTCTTTGGAATTGATCTATGTTTCGAAGGGAATTGTCAATTAGCGCACCTCGAATTTTCACGGAAATATCTCTCCAGTTGTTAGCTATCATCTGAAAGATCGAAGCAGACAGCTTAACTCCAATCGTCTTATGTTCCACAGATTTTTACGCCCATCCGATGTGAATATGCTCAAGGCCTTGAATATTCAAACATTTACTATTAGCGGTAATTATTTTCGCTCCCGAAACTGAGCAGTACCGTTCCAGCTCCACCTCCAGACTGGTTGCATCATCTGCGTTCCGAATAACCACTCCTACGTTATCTGCGTAGGCAGCAATAACAGTTTTGTGGCTTGCAAGCGTTAATCCAGTAAGAGTAGTCTGCACTCGAAGTAGAAAAGTTTCGAGTGATATGACATACAATAGCATCGAGAGGGGGCTACCTTGGGGGATGCCTCTTCTGATCTGTATTGGTTTTGTTAACTGACAATTGACAGAAACATGAGCTGTTAAACCCATTACTACATTTTTAATCACATCAACAACTTTGGGAGTGAAGCCCATCCTAGTCATAGTCTCTGACAAATACCTGTGGTTAACGACGTCAAATGCCTTATTAAAATCAACAAATAGCAGGCCACACTTTAATTTAGTTGCACAAGTCAGAGCTATCACATCTCGATACTGAGCTGCCGTTTGAAAAATTGTCCTCCCGTAAGAACAGGTTTGATATCGGCCAATTAAATTACCAGTGAGTGGGATCAATCTTTAATGGTAACACGTGTGACTATCTTGTAGTAGGAGTTAAGTAAAGAGATGTGTCGAAGGTTGTTGATCTGTTTACATCCTTTGTTCCTTGGAATTAGCACGATTTTACATTCTTTAAATTCTAATGGAACGAACTTGCCGTGTAATATTTCATTAATTATTTCTGTTATTTTGTCTCCTATCAAGCTCCAGTATCGATCATAAAATTCAATGGGCAGCCCGTTGGGACCTGCAGACTTTTTTGTTGGAGAGTGTCTTACGATGTCTAACACATCTTCTGTACTAAAATGTCGAACCACAGCGTCATTATCTTCAAGAGTTATTGCTGTAGGAAAAGCATAAAAAAACTCGCCGTAGTCATCTTCTTTTGTATCACCAGCTCCGTAAGTGTCTTCATAGTATTGGTGTAAGACATTTACAATGACGTTCTGAGTATTAACATTCCTGCCATCTTCACATTTGAGTTCCTCCATGAAAGTTTTTCTTCTGTGCTTAGCATGCTTAATAAGATGGTATAATGCAGTAGATTCTTCTTCACCAATGGAGTTAACTTTAGATTTTATTTTGAGGCCATCCAGCTCCTGTGTACTTAAGACCGATTAATTTAGCCTTTATTTTTTTTTGATATCTTGTAGTCTATTGTTCACAGCATCCACTTGATTATTCAAATCTCGTAACACTCCATAGTAAAATTCCATTGTGTCTTTTATCTGTTTTTTTCTATTTTTTTTTCCTCTCGATACTAAAACACATTATAACTTTCCTCAACTTTGGTTTTGTTCGTCGTGTCCACCACTCTATCACACTCGAGTAATTTTGTAGCGAACGTAAACACAGTTGCAATGCCTCCGTTATAGCTTCCTATAGTTCATTGTCTGTTAGCAAGGAGGTGTTTAAGTGCCACTGATTCCTAAATCGGCGACTTGGTTGAGGTTTCAGATTTATACATGCAAGAACAGCAGTGTGGTCGGAAAAGATAGCAGGGTTTCAACTGTTAACAAACTAGGAACGAGGCTACTGGAGACATATATTCTGTCTATCCTGCTAGAAGAAACCTGAGTGATGTAGGTAAACTTGACTAGAGTTGGAAACTAACTTCCCAAGCATCTTCCATCTTCAGATCACTTACAAGTTTTTTAAGTTCATTACAAAAATTAAAATTTGGCATTTGGTCCTTACGGTTAAGTACGCAGTTAAAATCACCTCCTAGTATTAGATCTTGCGGGGCTTTTCTAAGCAAATAAATAATATCGTCTTTATAAAATGCAGATCTTTGTGCACGATACGAACTTCCGGGGGGAGCATATATATTTACTACAGAGACACCTTGAATATCCACACATATACCTCTTTCTGATTCGATTTGTTCAACGTTTGTCACCGGAATCCCTTGTCGCACTAAAATTGCTGTGTCTGAGTGCAATTCAGGTGCGTAATTTACTACAGCAACGTAACCTGCTATCTCAAAAAATGTTCAAATGTTTGTATAGCTCATGGGACTTAACTATGGGGTCATCAGTCCCTAAACTTACAAACTACTTATGAACTAGCTACCACTAAGGACGGCACAAATATCCATGCACGACGAGGGATTCGAACCCCCCCCCCCCCCGCGACCGTAGTGGCCGTGCAGACCGTGACTGGCGCGTCTCAGTCCTCTCGGCCACCGCGGTCGGCCCTGCTATCTCAATTTGAGGCAAAGCCACCTCTTGTAGAAGAACAATGTCTGTGCTGGAATCATATAAAAATTGCTTCAGTGCAGCTAGTTTAGTATCCCATTGAATCTTATTTACATTGATGGTAGTAACGTTAAAAGCCTGTAACATTACAAATAGCGAGGTATGGTGACAAGGTGACGAAGTACTTGAAACAGTGTATGAAGATTGCTGATGTATTACTGCGCTGTACCTCCTGATACCACAATATCATCCAAGCAATTTGAACAGAAGGGAACTGTTGCAGAACGTTGTTCCAAATTGAAGGGTAAGCACAGAAACTTGGGTGGTGACCACAAACACTTTCTGAGACTATTCATTGAGCGGAATTGGCAAATACGCGTTACGTAAGTCGATTTTTGATAAAATATCTTCACTCACCAAGCTCCTCCATTAATTCTTCTGGGTGTGGCAATGGTTAAATGTCAATAATTGTGTGGTGGATTCACAGCTGATTTAAGATGAATACAAAGTCGAAGTCTGCCAGAAGGTTTAACTACATCTACATATATACTCTGCAAATCACATTTAATTGCCTGGCAGAGGGATCATTAACCACTTTTATAACTTTTCTCTACCGTTCCATTCTCTAATAGCGCGCGGGAAGAAAGAACACGTAAATTGTTCCGTTTTCGATCTGATTTCTCTTGTTTTATTGGGATAGTCATGTCTCCGTAAGTAGTTGGTGATTGAAACTTCGCAAACAGATCTCGCCTCAATGAATAACGTCATTATTTTAATGATTTCCACTCCAATTCGTGCAACATTTCCGTGACACTCCCCCTCCCCCGTAACGTGATAAAACAAAACGGGCTGCCCTTCTCTGAACCTTCTCAATGTCTTCCGTCAGGCCCACCTGGTGAGGGTCTCACAAGGGACAACAGTACTCCAGGAGAGGACGCACAAGTGTGATGTAGGCAGTCTCTTTGATGGAGCTTGTGCATCTACGAAGCGTTCTGCCAATGAAACGTAACCTTTGGTTCGCCTTCCCCACAATATTTTCTATGTGTTCTCTCCAGTCTAAGTTGTTCGTAATTGTAACTCCTAGGTATTTGGTAGAATTTACGACCTTAAGGTTTGACTGATTTATCGCGTAATTGAAGTTCAGCGGATTTCTTTTAGTGGTCATGTGTATTACTTCACACTTTTCTTTATTTAGTGTCAAATTATTGCACCATGTAGAAATTTTGTCTAAATCCCTTTGCAGTTGCTTTTGATCCTCTGTTGACTTCACTAACCGATAAACGACAGCATCATCCGCGAACAGTCTAAGGGAGCTATTCAGATTGTCTCCTTAATCGTTTATAAACACAAGGAAGAGTAGGGGACCTATAACGCTTCCCTGTGGAACGCCAGATATCACTTCTGTTTTACTCGATGACTTACCGCCAATTACAACGAACTGTGTCCTTTCTGATAGGAAATCATGAATCCAATCGCACAATTGGGGAGATATTCCATAAGCACGCAATTTCAAGCCGATTGTGGGGTACAGTGTCAAAAGTCTTCCGAAAATCCAGAAATATGGAACCGATTTGAGATCCTTTGTCGATGGCACTTAACACTTCATGCGAATAAAGGGAAAGCTGTGTTTCGCAAGAGCGATACCTTCTGAATCCGTGTTGACTATTGGTTAATAGGTCGTTCTTTTCGAGGTAGTTCATAATATTCGAACAAAGTACATGTTCCAAAATCCTACTGCCAATGAGATTGGCCTGTAATTTGGAGATCATTGCTACTGCCTTTCTTAAATATTGGAGTAACTTGGGCAACTTTCCAATCTTTGGGTACGGATCTTTCGCCGAGTGATCGCTTGTAAATTATAGCTAAGTACGGAGCTATTGCATCAGCATACTCTGAGAGGAGTCTAGTTGGTATACAATCAGGCCCGGAAGATTTGTTTTTGTTTATTGACATAAGTTGTTTTACTACTCCAGGAACATCTACTTCTAAGTTTCGCATGCTGGCAGCTGTACTTGGATTGAATACTGGAGTGTTCACTTCGTCTTCTTTGATGAACGAATTTCGGAAAGCTGTGTTTAGTAATTCTGCCGTAGCAGTACTGTCATCGGTAGTATTACCATTGCTATCGCGTAGTGAAGGTATTGTTTGTTCTTTGCCGCTAGTGTACTTCACATATGACCAAAATTTCTTTGGATTTTCTGCAAGATTACGAAAGAGGATTTCGTTGTGGTAACTACCATAGGCTTCTCGCATTGAAGTCCGCGCTAGGTTGCGAGTTTCAGTAAAAGATTGCCAGTCTTGTGGATTGTGTCTTTTTAAATTTTGCATGCGTTTTTCTTTGTTTCTGCAACAGTGATCTGATCTGTTTTATGTACCACGGGGGTCAGCCCCCACTTTTATTAATTTATGTGGTATAAATCTCTTGATATTATGTCTTTGAAAGGTAAGCCACAACTGATCTACACTCGCATTTTTAGTTTTGAAAGACTGGAGACTATCACTCAGGAAAGCGCGAAGCGAATTTTTATCTGCTTTATTGAATAGATATATTTTTCGTTTATTTTTGGTGCATTTGGGAATTTCGACATTCAGTCTCGCTACTACAAGTCGATTTTCGCTAATCCCTGTATCTGTATGCTCTTTACTAGCTCAGGATTATTTATTGCTTGCCACGGTGGAGTAGCCGAGCGGTCTAAAGCGTCTCGCTGCGGAGTGCGCGGTTGCTCGCCGTGGAGGTTCGAGTCCTCCCTGGGGCATGTGTGTGTGTGTGTTTGTCCTTAGGTTAGTTTACCTAGGTTTAAGTAGTTTGTAAGCTACGGACTGATGACCACGCAGTTTGGTCCGATAGATTTACAAACATTTGAACATTTATTGCTTGGAGATCAAAGGTATTTTCGCAACCACTCACTATTCTAGTGGGTTCATGAACTAACTGTTCGAAGCAGTTTCAGAAAAAGCATTCGGAACTAGTTGGGATGATGTTTTATATTTGCCGCCGGTTTTGAATACGTAATTATGTCAACAAATCGAGGTTAAATTAAAGTCGCTACCGATTATAACAGTATGCTTCGGATACCTATTTGAAATGTGATTCAAGCTTTCTTTGAACATTTCGGAAACTGCATCGCCTGAGTCAGGGGACCGATAAAAAGATCCAATTATTAATTTATTCCGGTTATCAGGTATAACCTCTACCCACACCAACTCACAGGATGTATCTGCCTCAATTTCGCTGCAGGATAAACCGTTTGTAACAGCAATAAACACGCCACCACCCTTTTTTTTTATTTGTTCTATCCTTTCTGAAGACCATTTGGCCCTTTGAAAAAATTTCAGGCTTCAGCCAGCTTTCAGAACCTGAAACGATTTGTGCCTCAGTACTTTCTATCAGCACTTGGAGCTCTGGAACGTTCCCAATAAAGCTACGACAATTTACAACTATTATACCAATGGTTTCTAGATCTGCTTTCTTCCTGTGTCTGACCTGCCCCCTTTGAGGCTGAAACCCATTTTGAGTATTCCCGAGGCCCTCTGACTAACTAACTAACCGCCCAGTCCACGCCACACAGATCCCGCTACCCATGTAGCCTCTTCCTGGGTAGGACAAGTAGCGAAGCCCAATGACTATCTGAAATAGGGGCAAGAACACCATTATCCTGTAATTCCTTAATTTCTTGATCAACTTTGTCTCGTGGATGGGACGTGCCAGAAAAAAAAAACGTATGTTGCGCATCGCCCTTCAGTGTCACGTCCACTAAGAAATTATTTGCCTCACCTAGGCCTTCTTAAAAGAAGTTTAGAAACTCAGCAAGCAATTGAGACCTTTGGATCAAAGCAGAAACATAAAGTACATTGTCCTGAATATGAACGCCAAAAAAATCAAAACTATCTAAACCAATAATATTTTTACAGCCTCATACGTACAAAAACATCTACGCCAAATCGCCATTCAGGAGTTGCACAATCTGGACCAATGGTTCCTTGATGATGTAGTGGACAGTACGCCACGATGAATAAAGGTAGGCATCAGTGCAAAAGGGCATGTTACAAGGTGTAATCTGGAACACAAATTTAGAATGTCTGTGTTATTGTCGTACAACTTTCATGAGTAATAAAGAAATGTTTATATATAGATATAGAGTGATGTAACGATATCTTCATGTGTGAAAATAGGGCATATTGTATTATACGGATGATTTGATGAACCAGTTCTGCTATTAGGGCTATTTTATGAAAATTTATTTATTTATTCTATAGTTTAATTAAAATTCAGAGGACGAAACGATACGTCATGAGTGTCATTGTAGGAATGCTCGCAGAATTACAAAGCTCGGTCTTTTTCTTGGAAGATGTATTGCAGATAATGAGGATGTAGTCTGGACGGGCCTCCAGATGGATGGGGGCCTCCACTCTGCTCAAAATCTCGACGACTTTATGACTTTTTGTAGCTTGTATCATCCTTGGCAAATACTTGTGAACAATAATGGTCAACTCCACACATTCTCCAATACCGGTAGTTATACCATGAAAGACGACCCTCTGTCGTCTTCCATATATTCTTTATCAAATTGTAATTAATTTGATGTCGCTAGATTAGCATTTTGTTAAAACTAGAACCCCACTCTTTTCAAGGCATAAGGAATAGCATTTTTATTTCATGTTTTAAGTTATTAGTTTCTGAAATTTTAGTTAATATTGCTAGGATATGATTATTTTAATAATTTATTATTGTGGTTATGAATGTGGCATTAAGTACGGTTTCTCCGCTACGCCACTGTCTCTGTGAGAATGTGTACTTGTTTTAATTTTTAGTGGATGTGTGAGGATCTAATGGCCGTCTGAATGTGGGTGGTAATAGCTCACTTTGCATGGTTATCTCTGGCTCATAGTTGATAGTAGTTACCAACCCCTGCTGCTGATGCGACCAAAGAGGTTTTTACACCCTTTGGTTAGAAGCCAGTCAACAAGCCTTCTCGAGGACGTGTCTCGAGATCTTCTCTCCCCACCGCTGCTGTACTCGTGGGTTTTGCCCGGTTTACGGTAGCTTTTTGCGCCTCCTGGCCACTTGGTGGTCACATTGTTCTGGGATCGTGGTGAGGTAAGGTTGGTTCTGTTTTGGTGTCCAGTGGAGATGGTAGCGATTCGTTGTCCAGTATATTTAACTTGGACTCTTGAACTTAGATTCATTTTTCGCAATATTTTTTCTGATTGTGCACGGAAATGTGTGCTAGTTTTTCAATCCAGTGATTTCCAACAGATAAACGTGGTGTTTGTGTTACTAGATGCAGTTTGATAATGGCCTGGTATATTCAAACCTTTTGTGATTATGTCGTGGTGTACGAACTCTGTGTAAATTCTTTCTAGCTTTGTGGGGCCCGATTTATAATAGACGATATGTTCAAATTTGTACAGTGCATGTAAAAGTTTTCTCATTGTTTCCTTCCGTGAGTGATACGTGTTCCATGTGGTTGGTTCTTAGAACAAAGCCTTCAGTTTCCACTCTTGTTTGTTTCATGCCCATCAGGCAAGTAACTATGCTTGTATACTTCTGATTTCCACTAACATTTCGCGATCTTCTCTCCCCACCTATTTTAATTTTGCTGTTTCTTCTCCAAACTTGTAGTATGCACTCATTCTTTGTCAGTAATTGTCTCTGAGCCTTGTACAACCTCCTTCAATAGCTTGCTTATGAAAATCTATGTATTTCTAAGGGTTGCATGCCATAGTTTTCATTCTCACCTTTCCTGTCTTTGTAATTTATTTCATTTTTCTGGTTTTGAGACTGGACTTCGTTCTTCTCTGTAATCGCTCCCTATCGCGTGTAGCTGCATTTCATTCGTTTTCTTACGTAATTCTAAACATTTCTATGGGTGGCGTGCCATAGTTAATTTTCTTTATTTTTCGGAAATTGAATTTATTCGTTTTTATCGGTTTTCGGAACCACGTGGCTCCGAACTCCGACTTCAGGGGTTTGCAGCTAGTCACCTGAATTCACGCCACTTCTCATAAAACCAGTGCCTAGATAGTTTACTCTCAGACTGCAACTTAAGAGTCCGCCGTGATTTTGTGTAAGGAATCAGATTTCAAACACTACACCTTCAATTGAGTGCGATCATGTAACGTAGCCGTGTGTCGCCGTTAGCGTGTTTGCTCGCGGACTAATCTAGATGCAACTTAACTTTGCTACAGTCACGCACCATTTCAGATCAAGCACGACAGAACAGAGCCATCTTCGCAGCGTTATTGTGTATTGTGTTGTGTGGGACCTACTGGCTTGCTGAATTTCGCCTACAATAGCGGCGCCTGCTTCTGCCTCGTGTGAGCACGTTGATTTTGAGTTTCGCTGTTGCATTGCATGTGTGTGGGTGAGTCAGTGTTGTTTGTAAATCCTCCCTCCAGTAGCCTTAAGTTCTGTGTACTTTCGTGTGAGCTGCTACGTATAATGGCCACTGTATCATTAACTTCCTGTTATTAAAGTAATTTAAACCACGTAGTTCTCAATGTGGGCCCGGGAACAAGGGTTTGCAGCCGGGAATAGACGGTAGTTCATACGGACCTTTTTGCTAATTTTACTGCTAAAATTAAACTTTTTTACAACAGTAAACTCTTATCTGGGTACTTCCTACCAGAAATAAGCTTCTATTTCGTACAGTGGCCTACAGTTAACCATGAAGATGCAATATTAACTGTTCGTTAAAAATTATATGCCATGTAAGTGGCACAAAGAAAACAGATTTGTGTGTGTGTGTGTGTGAGAGAGAGAGAGAGAGAGAGAGAGAGAGAGAGAGAGAGAGAGAGAGAGAGAGAGAGAGAGAATGAATGAGAGAGTATACCTTCGAAAAATGTAAAAACAACTGCAAAAAATGATTCGACTGTTTTCATTGAATCATTCCATTTCTCATCTTTTATGAATATGAGAACCGAGTTAAGAGCATATATATGTGTATCAAGTATTTAGTGAGGAAGAGAAACATTAAGTAAGTAGATTCTCAAATAAAAAAAATCAGAAGAATGTAGTGGCCGTGATAATTTTGGTGTGGCACTCAATACAGCCGTCGAATTACAAGTGAAGCAAATAAATGAGGGGAGAAAAGTGTTTCCAGTTAATACATCTTTTCCCACTTTAAAAAAATGGTGAAGTAAAGGAATAGGGTACAGAAAACGGAAAAGAAGAAAAATAAAACTTTGTGAAAGATTCCGAGTTGATGAGAAATTTCCTTTCTGAAATTCTTAGTTTTAGTGATAATTTGTTGTCACAATCACAATGCTGCTAACATCTGATCAGTCGAATTACTTGAATTAATGTTTGAAAGTAACCTTCATAGCTTCAAGTACAACACCGTCTTCGTTGCAAATGTTTATTTACGTGTTTCGCCTTTCTAGGATATCATTAGAAATCTGGAAAAATAAGAAAATAAAAATGTGGAGGGCTAGCCTTGTCGGACTTAATCGTACTGAGTAAACATATCATAACTGACCTTAAAATTTTTCTTTCACGTCAGTCAGCTTACATTACATACATTCCGTTTCATACCCAGGCAGCGTGAAATTCTTTAAAATGGTGTTACAGTCAAGGAACGCGTCAAAACCTGTGAAGAACAGAAAATATAAGATTAATTAGGGTGTGGTTCTATCCGGCACCATCATGTCCTGTACTAAAGTGCTAAACGTAACCCTCCATACACAGCATTTTAAGAAATCTGAGCAATGTCAAATTCAGATACGCGTCACTGTAAAGAAATTTGAGGTTACTCAAGTAAAATTTACCGGATGATTTGTCAGTAAAATGCATAAAATAGATGAATTTACCCGAAAAGCGCTGAAACACCAGTCACGATAGTGGAGTGCCAGACGCAAAGTTACAAGATTACCGTACAGTCAATCCCATGCTTTAAAAAAAAAAAAAAAAAAAAAAAAAAAAAGTTCAAATGTTTGTAAAGCCTATGGGACTCAACTACGAGGCTATCAGTCCCTAAACTTACACACTACTTATGAACTACTTACTTACGAACTAGGACGGCACAAATATCCATGCCCGAGGGGGGGGGGGGATTCGAACCCCCGACCGTAGTGGCCGTGCAGACCGTGACTGAAGCGCCTCAGTCCCCTCGGCCACCGCGGCCGGCAATCCCATGCTATACCAAGCTATGCTGGCGGGCGATGCAGCAGAAAAGGCGTCTTACACAGCTGACACCGCAACAACCCACTGCTGTCTTTTAACGAATATAACGATTAAGACTCTGATTCTTTATTTGAAGACAATTTGCTGCTTGTTATACCAGTAGGCCCTAACGAGGTAGGCAATATATTATGATCTTTATAACTGGCCAACTTTATGTTAGTAACACTGAAAGATGGCGGTTTGCGATGACTTTTTGATAGCACGAAATTTAATTTCAAATAACGCACCGGTTAACCTGAAACGAAAATTAAGTATTCAGATTTGTAGAGTAGAAAATTCCTTACAAGTTTCGTCTCATATGCTTTTTTTCTGTCTCTCGCAACGTTTCTAAGATTTTTAAAAAATGACGCTGATTTGACACTGTGTGTTTGTGGCGTGGTCCCGCACGCAAGTGGTAGAGGCGAGTTTGCGGCCGCCAGCGACCCGACCTCCCTCTGGCGGCCGCCGCGACAGGCGACACTGCGTCCCAGTCTCGGCTACTATGCGTGGGACTGAAAACATTTTCAAGTAAAAGTCGTTCAGAAATTAATATCGAGTAACTGTTGTTTGAAATTTGTTTTCGAAATTTTGACTCTGAAAGTTCGTACACACGTTTAAAGAAATAATTCTTCATATGGCTCTAACGTGATAATATTTTACTGTAAGTAATTTAATGGAAGTTCCATGAATAGTATGAGGTTGATATTTCATCTAGGGATGAATAAATCGCAGGGAAATACCTTTTAATAAAGAGATAAAAGTATAAAATATCGTGAATCATAATTAATAATCATGATTATTGGCACTGAAGTTGTTATTTCCGGGCGCTCCCCCCATATATATATATATATATATATATATATATGAATGTTTGACGAAGTTGAATCGTTTCGAAAAAATCTTCCAAAAAGCGAGAAAAGTAAAAGCCATTATAAAAATAAAAATGGAACACATTTGCAAATATTGACAAAAATATAATAAATGTGTAAGAAATTTAATAATAAACAACACAAAATTAAATATACATAACTATCATATATTTATTTTTATATATTAAATTTTCTATTATTTTATTAAATATTATCAATTACTTTCACATATTTAATTTTAAATTATATTATATTTTTATCATTTTATAGTCTGAGATTCTTGCAAAAATTATGAAATTACACGAAAACCTAAAGTAGGCTGTAAAACACAATTCTTTCAAACTTTAATAATCGATTAAGCAATTTTCCTATCATTACAGTTGCGAATTGTGAACCTGTGAGATGATTCTCCAAACTATCCGTTATCAAGAACCAAGTTAATGCTGCAGTGCAAGAAGAATGCATTGCTACATTTTTATCATTTGGAAAGTTCCATTTGGTGCAAACATTGCTGCACATCCAAAATGCAAAAAAAGAAAAAAGAGAGGAGATCCTACAGTTACCCAAAGATGATAAAGAGTGTCCTTCTTTGGTAACAATCAGAGAGAAGCATTCATTTGTTATATTTACTTCGTCTTCAGTTTGCTTGTTAGCCAGAAGCAGATGTGTCGATGAGCATTTGTAAACTGAATGTGCATGACTATTTCTTTCGAGTAAATTATTTGAAAATTAAATTCTATTATGATTTGTAATTTCGAAATTAATCCCTTCTAATTCTAGAAACTTGTAGCTGCAGCTGTGGTTAGAAAGCCATTTTGTTTGACTGGTTTAGTGCCACTATAAATTGCAGATACATTACTCTTCCTTAGACAATATTCGCTTTTAGAACCTTCAATCTTATTCTTGTCATGCTGCGTTATCTGATTTCTTGTGTACGTTACCAAGCTTTTCGCAGCGTAATACAACTTTCACGCTTCGGTAAGCACGGTCACGGGCATTCAGGCAAACTATTCCTCTTCTTTAAATTTGCTTCTGAATCACAACCGACGGCGGAATAGGAGCTCGTTTTTCACCTTCATAGGGAGCGGAGCCGCCACCACGACGTGGTATTCTAAATACTTAACCAAATACTTAACTCGCTGACGTATAGTTATTTCACGATTATTAAATTCATTCTGGCAATCAAAATTGAGCAAACTATTTTTTTTAATTTCAATCTTACTTCCACCATGCATTTTTGAAGCCGGCCGCGGTGGCCGAGGGGACTGAGGCGCTCCAGTCACGGTCTGCGCGGCCACTACGGTTGGGGGTTCGAATCCCCCCCTCGGGCATGGATATTTGTGCCGTCCTTAGTATGAGGTAGTTGATAAGTAGTTTGTTAAGCTTATGGGACTTAACTACGGGGTCATCAGTCCCTAAACTTACAAACATTTGAAACATTTTGCATGTTTGAATAAGCAATCACTTTAAATTTTAACATCGCCCATCTCCCAAGCGTATTGAGGCAGGTAACCCTGTAAGCTGTATCACGGGTTAGTCGTCCTGCAGCTGATGACCAGACGTTTACGGTAGATGGGAGACAGGGGTAAAACAAAGGCCAAAGCAACAGTGCAGTCTGAAGGAGTCTTCAACAGTGCGTGCTACGTGTGGCCTCGCGTTATCCTTTTGCAATGTCGCCGGCGGCAAGCAAGAAGGAATGGGAGGACAGCAGGCTTCAAGACCTCAGAGACGTAACGCTGGCTGATGGTGTACCAGCTGTGTGTATGAGGGGGAGCGCAGAGTGTAAACCAGTACCACCCGAAAGCATAACGCAGGTAATATTGGCCGTCGGACCTGTATGATGGCTGTGTGTCCAGACTGTAATATCTCCGTCGTGGTGGCCAGTAAAAACAATGCCGATTCTAGCTGCAGCCGCAGGGCGGTCTCATTAGACAGCCGTGGTGAGGACAGCCCCGCGCTCCTGCCCTGGAGTCCGCGCTTCGTCTCCCCCACAGCACGCGCCGCGGCTGCACTGCACCACCAGCGCCACATCTCTCCTCCTGCACAGCTGCTGCGCTTTCGACATCCACATTGCAACGGGATAATGCGCCACCACGCGTATCACGTTGTGTTCAAGTCTTCTTCGTCATCATCCCCCCCTCCAAACAAAAAAAAAAAAAAAAAAAAAAAAAACAAAAAAAAAAAAAAAATCGGCCTTGATATCACCGGTCGTTGGTTGAGATACAGTTTGGATGGCAAGCAGTGTATCATCTAGTGGGTGACGTGTGTTCGGTGTAAGTGTAAGCTGCCGCGGCCGTTGTCACGATCAGTATCCAGAAGTCACGGGGAAGCCACTTGCGACAATGGACAAAACGATGGTCAGTTTCTCAAAGACTGGCAATACGGTCTCACAATCTGATTTTTCAAATGGAACAATTGTTGTTTCTATCATGCACTGGAATTTTTGACACCAGCTGTGTACAAAGAATATTGAATGACATTTATATCACGTTTAGTTTGGCAGTTACAACCATCAAAGTTTTGGGGGTGGAGGCTACGGCAGCGTAGTTGACTGGCTGGTGGTCATGAGACAGTGGGCTGTGCCCCAGGGGCTAGCCACTCAGCCAGTCAGATACGCTATCACAGCCTCCGTCCCCGAAACTTTGAACGTGATAAAAATGACATTCAAAATTCTTTGTACACAGCTGGTTTCAAAAATTCCAGTGCAGGATAGAAACAACCACTGTTCCATTTAAAAAACTGTACGTTTGCATAAAAACACACTTTCTAAGTAACATTACAATCTGTTTGTTGGCTTAAAATACGAGCCCCTGACTACCAATCCCTTCTGTGAAAACCGCAAATCAATCGCACTTTCCGTTTCCGCAATATTTGCTGTGCAAGTGTTAGGTGATTCACCCTGTATATATGTGTGTATGTGTCGGATAGAAGACACCACACACGCACATATATAACAATACGCCGATGAAGGACAATGACAGGCCCCCTTAGGCCCTTACTATTACAGAAATCAGTTTGAAAAACCTCGAGTATTAGTGGGCAGGGTAAAGCTTAGAATTTGTATCTGACGGGAGGAGTGCTTCAGTAGTCCATGCAGGTGTTATGATATCTAGTGGTGTAAAGATCAGCGTAACCTCCTAGAAAGAGGAAACCTGGGTTCGAATCCCGGCTGAGTACTCATTCACAGTTAATTCGGTGAATATCATTGTTAAATGTTACTGATAAACCAACATATCTGAAATCTGCTTCATGCCTGAAAACTGTGGTTCTTGAACAGTGGCGTAAAGACAGTAGTGGAGACGAAGAAATAACAACTTCTATTCGTGTCAACAGCTAAGCGATATGGGACAGGAAAGAAAAGGCTTTCGAAGGTGCAGATGTGGTAGGCATGTTAGGAATACATTTCCATTGGTAAAAAAAGCGTTCTTCATTTAAAAAAAATAAAAAACAGTGTAACGCAAACTTTTTATTTCTTTTCAACTAGTTTTGATCCATGGGTGGATAATCTTCTGGCCGGCGGTGTTGGGGCGCAGAACAGAGACAGCACACCATCGTTTCCTAAAGATTATCACCCACGGTTCAAAACTAATTGCCGCGGCGGATTAGCCGCGCGTACTGGAGCGCCGTGTTGCGGTGCGCGCGGCCGTCCGCCGTCGGGTTTCGAATCCCCCCTCGGGCATGGATGTTTCTGTCGTCTTTAGTGTAAGGTAGTTCATAAGTAGATTTTAAGTTTGATGACCCCGCTGTTAAGTCCCTTAAGCTTAACAAACATTTGTTTGTCAAGACTAATTGAAAATAAATAAAACGTTTGCGCTCCAGACTGTTATTTATAGAAGAATTATAATTATTAGTACGGACTTCATTACATCTACATCTACATACATACTCCACAATTCACCGTAAGGTGCGTGGCGGAGGGTACGCTGTACCACTACTAGGCATTTCCTTTCCTATTCCACTCCCAAATTGAACGAGTTAAAAAAGAATGCCTATATGCCTCCGTACGAGCCCTAATTTCTCTTATCTTGTCTTTGTGATCTTTACCCGAAATGTAAGTAGGCGGCAGCAAGATCGTACTACACTCAGCTTCAAATTCCGGCCCTCTAAATTTACTTAACAGAAATTCACGAAAAGAACGTCGTCTTTCCTCCAGCGATCCACAATTGACTTGCCGGAGCATTTCCGTGACACTCGCGCATTGGTCGAATCTACCGGTAACAAATCTAGCTGCTCGCCTCTGAACCGCCTCTATGTCTTCCTTTAAACTGATCTGCTGCGGGTCCCAAATACTTGAGCAATACTCAAGACGTGGTCGTACAAGCGTTTTATACGCGGTCTCCTTTACAGGTGAAGTACATCTTCCCAAAATTCTCCCAATAAACCGAAGTCGGCTGTCTGCCTTACTGACAACTGTCCTTACAAGCTCGTTCCATTTCATATCACTCTGCAATGTTACGCCTAGATATTTGAACGACGCGACAGCATCAAGAAGCTCACTACTAATGCTGTATTCGAACATTATAGGATTGTTTTTTCTACTCATGCGCATCACCTTACATTTTTCTACATTGAGAGCTAGCTGCCATTCTTCGCACCAACTAGAGATTTTGTCTAAGTCAACCTGTATGCTATTACAGTCAGTTACAGACGACACCCTCCCATACACCACAGCATCATCAGCAAACAGCCGCAAATTACAACTTACTATGTCCATCAGATCATTTATATAGATAGAAAATAATAGCGGTCCCATCACACTCCCCTGGGGCACGCCTGACGATACATTCGTCCCTGATGAACACTCGCCGTCGAGAACAACGTACTGCGTTCTATTACTAAGGAAGTCTTCCAGCCAGTCCAGTCACAAATCTGTGAACCTATTCCATAAGCTCGCATCTTCGTTAGCAGTCTGCAGTGTGGCACCGCGTCGAACGCCTTTTTGAAGTCGAGAAAAACACAATCCGCCTGTTGCCCTTCGTCCATGGCTCGCAAGATGTCATGTGAGAAAAGGGCAAGCTGAGTTTCACATGAACGATGTTTCCTAAACCCGTGCTGATTCATGGAAAGAAGCTTTTCCGTTTCAAGAAAATTTACTATATTCGAACTGAGAATATGCTCCAAAATTCTACATGAAACTGATGTCAACGATATTGGCCTGTAATTGTATGGGTCAGTACTATTTCCTATTAAGAAAATACACGGGAGTCACCTGCGCTTTTTCCAATCACTAGGAACTTTGCGCTGAATTAAAGATTCGCTATAAATGCGAACACGATGGAGTCATATTGCTTGGACAACGGGGAGGTGGGGTGGCTTGCATGACTCAACTATACGGATAGCTGCACTGTGGGTGCAACCGCAGTGCGGAGAGGCCAGACAAACTTGTGGTTCCCGAAGAGGGGCAGCGTACTTTTATATAGTACAGCGGCTACAGTCTAGATGATTGACTAAGCTGGCGTTGGAATATCAGCTAACGTAGCTTTGACCTAAAATGACTATCAATGGTTGAAAGCCGGGGAGGAGGGGGGGGGGGGGAGGGCGAATACAGTCGTTGTCATTATTTTTCTTGAGGACATGCAGCTCTGATATATGAAAGAACACTCATCAAAAACGTATATCATGACCATTATTCATGAGTACATCACAGTTTATAAACACTACTGGCCATCAGAATTACTACTCCAAGAAGAAATACAGATGAAAACGAGTATTCATTGGACAAATATATTATACTAGAACTGACATGTGATTACATTTTCATGAAATTTGGGTGCATAGATGCTGAGAAATCGTGCCCGTAATAACGGCCATGATACGCCTGGGGATTGAGTGAAACAGATATTGGATGGCGTGCACAGGTACAGATGCCCATGCAACTTCAACACGATACCACAGTTCATCTACAGTAGTGACGGGCATATTGTGACCAGCCAGTTGCTCGGCCACCATTGACCAGACGTTTTCAATTGCTGAGAGATCAGGACAATGTGCTGAGCAGGGCAGTAGTCGAACATTTTCCGTATCCAGAAAGCCGCGTACAGGACCTGCAACATGAGGTCGTGCATTGTCCTACTGAGATGTAGGGTTTCACAGGGATCGAGTGAAGGGTAGAGCCACGCGTCGTAACACACATGAAATGTAACGGCCACTGTTCAAAGTGCCGTCGGTGCGAACAAGAGGTGACCGGAACGCGTAACCAATGGCACCCCATACCATCACGCCGGGTGATAGGCCAGTATGGCGTTGACGAGTACACGCTTCAAATGTGCGTTTTGCGCGATGTTGCCAAACACGCATGCGACCATCATGACGCTGTAAACAGAACCTGGATTCATCCGAAAAGAAATGACGTTTTGCCATTCGTGCACCCAGCTTCGTCGTTGCGTACACCATGGCAATCGCTCCTGGCTGCAGGATCCGTTACAGCCATGCGGATAAGATGTCTGTGATCTCGACTGCTAGTGATACGAGGCCGTTGGGATACAGCACGACGTTCCGTATTGCCCTCCTGAACCCACCGATTCCATATTCTGTTGACATTCATTGGATCTCGACCAACGCGAGCAGCAATGTCGCAAAACGGTGAACCGCAATCGCGATAGGCTACAATCCGACCATTATCAAAGTCGGAAACGTGACGGTACTCATTTCTCCTCCTTATACGAGGCATCACAACAACGTTTCACCAGGCAACGCCGGTCAACTGCTGTTTGTGTATGAGAAATCGGTTGGAAACTCTCCTCATGTCAGCACGTTGTAGGTGTCACCACCGGCGTTAACCTTGTGTGATTGCTCTGAAAAGCTAATCATTTGCATAGCACAGCATCTTCTTCCTGTCAGTTAAATTTTGCGGCTGTAGCACGTCATCTTCGTGGTATAGCAATTTTAATAGCCGAAGTGTAAAATCGGATACAGTTATTAAAAAGGCTGTATATACAAGGTTAATTGATCATTTCTATTCCCATAATTTGTTGTCTACTGCACAGTTTGGTTTCAGAAAGTAGTTTAACAACAGAAAATGCTCCATTTTTGTTTCTCATTGAGGCAATTGAGGGATTAAAATAAATAAATAAAATAAATGAAAAAACCTAACGCTAGGTGTTTTCTATGATTTAACAAAAGCGTTTGATTGTGTTGCGCAAAAGATATTGTTGCAGAAGGTGGAATATTATGGGTTAAGGGGAGTAGCTCACAATTACTTGATCTACAAGGTGATTCTCTGCAGCGTTGAAAATGTCTGTGATATGCACTCACTATGGGACACAGTTTTTGGGGTGGGGGGGATGCCTAAAGGGTACTATTTTGGGGCCACTGTTGTTTCTCTTTTACAGAAATGATATGCCTCTAGTATAACATATAATTCTGACAGCCGCGGCGGAGCGGCCGAACGCATTGAGGCGCTTTTTTACGATGCGTGAGGCCGTTCCCCGTCGGGGGTTCGAATCTCCCCTCGGGCATGGATGTTTGTGCCGTCTTTAGTATAAGGTAGTTCATAAGTAGTTTGTAAGCTTAGGCAGTGATGAGTCCCTTAAGCTGTATAAACACACAAAAATTCTTACTGTAGCTTGGTACTGAAGGATGTTGTTGGCAATAAAGCTGTAGTGAGAAATAGTGCAGTTGAAGAAATAAGTTCATGATTTGTAGAAAATCATGCTTCATCACAGTAAGACTCAGTTTTTATAGTCTCTAACCCACAATTTAACAAAAACATTTATGTCACACAGAATGGACACGTGATATGGCTGGTTTAAATTTCTAGGCGGTAACATAGATAGTCGTGAAAATCCCATGTTCAGAATATTGTTCAAAAACTAAATGCTGCGTTGTTTACCATTCGAGCAGTTTCTCAAACAAGTGATACATGAATACGAAAGTAGTGTACTTTCCTTATTTTTATTCCCTTATAACGTATTATGTTGCTCCTATGGTTCAAATGGGTACTTATTACGGAGAAACGGGCGGTTCGAGCAATCTGTGGGGTAAGCTCGTGTACCTCTTATTGATCCGTGTTAAGTTTCATGGGAAATGTGTCTTCGAGCTATGAACCTTTAATATCGTTTGTTTTTAATAATATTTAGTTATTCTCAAGAGTTAGTAGCTTTCTCTGAGCCACTAGTAGATAGAAATCGAATTTGTACTTCGATAACACCTCCTTGAGCTCTGAACATAAATGTGTGCAGTATTTTGCTGCATTCATTTTTAATAAGCTGGGATAAGAATTCAAAAACGTTACTGGTAATTTACGAACTGAAAAGCTTCCTCATAGCTCATGCTTTCTATTCTGTCTAGGAATTATAGGAAAATTTAAAAAAAAGTTAATTTCTCTGTTACGATGTTGGCACTTTTTACTTATGCTTAGACCTGCCTTGTGCATAGCATCCTGTGTTTGCAGTCTGATGTACTGACTCATTCCACAACCAGGGACACCTGTGGTTCAATTCGCTCCTGCAGAACATGATGAATATATATAAATAAAAAATAAGGTATGCAAAAATAAATAAATAAATAAATAAATAAAAAATAATAAAATAAATAAATAAATAAAACTGTACTCGTTATTTATCATAAAAACAGAAATTGGCAAGTTGTACGACGAAAACCAAGACATTCTGAATTTGTGTTCGGGACTGCAGCCTACACCAGCAAACTTAATACCCGGTAACACGTCCTCTTGCACTGACGCATGCCCGTATTCGTCGTGGCCATATTGTCCACCAGTTCATCAACGGACAGTTGGTCCAGACATCCCCCCGCCTCAACGGCGATTCGACGTAGATCTCACAGATTGGCAGGTGGAGCGCTCATCTCGACCAAAAACAGCCGTTTTCAATGTATTCCGGGCATGAGTGGGGTTTACTACTCCCCCGGCAGGCGGCTACGCGGGCGGCGGAAAGTCTGTCAGGTGATCTGCTCTCTCCATTGCTTTTTAACTGTGTCCTGGAAAAGATAGAGATTGGAAAACATCCGTACCATCAAGTAACGGACACAAAACAAATGACCTAAATGTAAACTGCTTGGCTTTTGCTAATGATCTGCACTTACTGCCAAGGACATTGATGAAGCTAAGGTTCAAGTGTCCAGCCTACGATAAATTGCCACTAAGACTGGCCTAAAACAGCGTTCAACAAACTGGATACATCACAGTCATCAAACACTTACATTGCTCTCATTGAAATACAACAAAGGAAAATAAGCAGCCGAAAGAAGTTTAAATACCTAGGAGAGAGAAATACACCTGACGGTTCAGAAAATGCAGCTATAGAAAGAAGGTGTATTAAACTAGAAAGTCTGTGCATACACTTATAAAAAAGGAAAAGCCTGTTTTAAACGTAAAACTTTGTCATTATAACACTGTGACTGTCGGCGTTAATGCACCAGAACGTTTAAACATGGCGAAGAAAGGTCCAATACGAAAACCTGAAATAAAAGAAAGGAAATTTTTGAGGACTTTTAGCTCTATCAAAGTAAATGGAGAATTCCACCGAAGACACAACTATGAATTATACGAACATACGGAAGACAATGTTAGCAGCACGAGGAAGCAAAGAATGATGTTTTTTGGTCATCTGGAGAGAATGAACCCAAAAAGACGTATCGCATACACTCATCAATTTGAAAAACAAAATCGCATTCCAAATGGGCAAGCGAAGTTAAAAAGGATTTACAGGAAGCTGAAATTTTATTTGAGATAATTCAAGATAGAAAAGTCTTCAGAGAAAAAAGTCAAAATTACTAAAAATCTTATTCCGTTTACTACGGCAATCAACGTTCTACCTGAAAATGGTCATAAGAGAGAAAAGAAGCAGCCGAAATGAAAATCTACTGGCAAAACAGGAAAACACAATCTGGGAAGAGATAAAATTCTTCGTGGTTCTTAGTAGGGAGCAAAGAAACATAAATAAATAAATAAAATGCAGGCACGTTCGCTAAGGTTCATGTCTGGAGAGCATGGTGGCCACTCTAATACTTCGACGTCGTTATGATGAAGGACGTGGACGATGCGCGTGAACGTGGATGATGAGCGCGAGAATTCTCGTCCGTTAAGACCATCGCCGAAGTTCTGCCGATATGGTTGCACTGTACGTCGAAGGACGTCTTTCCTAATACCGTACAGCCGTTTGCCTCCGTTCTATGGCCAGCAGTAGTGCCCAAGATAATACCGCCCCAAAACATCGGGTCGTCAGTCACCTTTCTGTACTCATTGTACGCAATGTCTACGTCTGGCTCCCTCCAAAATCGTCTCCTACGTTGATCTGCGAGTCTCATCTGTGAATAGCACTTGATGTCTTTTCTGAAAAGTCCATTCAGCATGCTATTGAGCCCAACTGTACTGCGTTGCATGGTGTCTACGTGTCAAAACTGGACCCCGCCAAGAAGTTTTGGTATGAAGTTGCATGTCGTGCAGCCTATTACGTACAGTTTCAGTCATTTAATAAAGGCCATCTATAAGGCAACAGTGACATTAATCTACGTGGTTTCAAATGTAAATCGGTCAAGAGCTGTTGCTAATACTTACAATACAGTAACAGCACTCGACGTATCTACATTTATAAAAATATTTACAGTACAGTAACAACACTCGACAAGTACAATAAAGAACCCATGACCATCGGGATGTTTTAATTCCCAGCAGCAATCAGCTTTTCTTTTTCTTTTTTTAAAATTAATTCTTATTACAAAGATGAAGATGCGATAGGAAATACGGTACTGCTAAATGAATTTAACAGAGTACTGAAAGATCTGATTCGAAACAAGGCCCTGGAGTAGGTGATATTCCCAATGATCTTTTGACATCGTTCAGAGAGCTAGCCACGAAGAAACTTGTGTGCTACATGTGTGAGACAGGGGAAATACCCTTAGAATTTGAGAAGAACGTAATAGTTCCCATACCCAAGAAAACAAGTGCAGATAAGTGTGTAAACTGGACTAGCAATTAATTAGTCATGATTGCACAATACTGACATTAATTATTTATAAACGAATGGAAAAACTGTAAAATTCCGACCTTGGGGAAAATTTAAGACAAATGCAGCAACAATCGAGGTAATACTGCCATTACAACTAATCTTAAAAGATGTTGTTGTTGTTGTGGTCTTCAGTCCGGAGACTGGTTTGATGCAGCTCTCCAACAATACCCTATCCTGAGCAAGCCTCTTCATCTCCATATAAGAACGGCAACCCACATCTTTCTGAATCTGCTTACTGTATTCATCTCTTGGTCTTCCTCTGCGGTTTTTACTCCACACACTTCCCTCCAACCCTAATTTCACAATTCCTTGATGTCTAATATGTGCCCTACCAATCTATCCCTTCTTTTAGTCAAGGTATGCCAGAAATTTCTTTTCTCCCCAATTCTGTTCAGTACCTCCTCATTAGTTACGCGATCCACCCACCTAATCTTCATCATTCTTCTGTAGAACTACATTTCAAAAGCCTCAATCCTCTTCCTGTCTGCACTGTTTATCATCCATGTTTCACTCCCATACAAGGCAACACTCCATACAAATGCCTTCAAGCCTTAGGCTTAAATCAATATTCGATGTTAACAAATTTCTCTTTTTCAAGAAGGCTTTTCTACCCATTGCCATTCTGCATTTTATATCCTCTGTACTGCGGCCATCATTTGTTATTTTACTGCCCAAGTAACAAAATCGTCGACCTCCTTTATTGCTTCGTTACCTAACCTAATTCCTTCAGCATCACCTGATTTTCTTAGACTGCACTCCATTACCCTAGATTTGCTCTTGTTAATGTTCATCTTATATGCACCTTTCAGCACACTGTCCATTCCGTTCAGTTGCTCTTCCAGGTCCTTTGCTGTATCTGACAGAATTACTATGTCGTCGGCAAAACGCAATGTTTTTAATTCTTCCCCCTGAACTTTAATTCCTTCACCAAATTTCTCCTTGCTTTCATTTATAGCTTGCTCAATGTACAAATTGAACAACATTGGAGGAAGGCTACAACCCTGTCTTACTCTCTTCCCAACCACTGCATCCCTTTCATGCCCTTCAACTCTGACAACCGCTGTCTGGTTTTTGTACATAACCTTAAGCTCCCTATATTTTACTTCTGCTTGCTTCAGAACTTGAAACAGATTATTCCAACAACATTGTCAAAAGCCTTCTCCAAATCTACAAAAGCTAGAAATGTAAGTTTGCCTTTTCTTAATCTATCTACTAGGATAAGCCGTAAAGTTAGTATTGCCTCCCGAGTTCCTACATTTCTCCTGAACCCAAACTGATCCTCCCCGAGGTCGGCTTCTACCAGCTTTTCCATCCTTCTGTAAATAATTCGTGTTAATATTTTGCAACCATGACTTATTAAACAGATTTTCTGTAGTTTTCACACCTGACTGCACCTGCTTTCTTTGGAATGGGGAGGGTACTTCACCTGTCTCATACATCTTACACACCATGTGAAACAATTTTGTCATGGCTGGTTCTCCCAGAGACTTCAGTAGCTCTGAGGGAATATCATCTACTCCAGGGGCCTTGTTTCGACTTAGGTCTTTCAGTGCTCTGTCAAATTCATCTATCAGTATAGTATATCCTATTTCATCCTCATCTACTTCTTCTCCCCTTTCTACAATATTGCCGCTAAGTTCATTTCCTTCATAGAGCCTCTCTATATACACTTTCCACCTTTCAGCTTTCCCTTCTTTGCTGAGAACTGGTTTTCCGTCAGAGTTCTTGATAATCATAGAGCTGCTTTTCTTATCCCCAAATGTTTCTTTTATTTTCCTGTAGGCTGTATCTATTTTTCCCCTATTTATACATTCCACTACATCCTTGCATTTGCCTTCTAGCCACTCCTGCTTAGCCATTTTACACTTCCTGTCAATCTCATTTCTTAGTCGTCTGTACTCCATTTCGCCTGTTTCATTTACTGTACTTTTATATTTTCTCCTTTCATCGATTAAATTTAGTATCTCCTGTTATATCCAAGGATTTTTTGTAGGTCTTGCCTTCCTACCTATTTTGTCCTCTGCTGCCTTCACTATTTCATCTCTCAATGCTACCCATTCCTCAAAAAAATCAAATGTTCAAATGTTTTTAAATCTATCGGACCAAACTGCGTGGTCATCAGACCGTAGCTTATAAACTACGTAAACCTAGGTAAACTAACCTAAGGACAACACACACACCCATGCCCCAGGGAGGACTCGAACCTCCACGGTGATCAATCGCGCGATCTGCAGGGAGACGCTTTAGACCGCTCGGCTACTCCACTGCGGCTACCCATTCCTCCTCTACTGTTTTATTTCCCCCCGTTTCTGTCAATTGCTCCCTCTGAATTTCTCCAGAACTTCACGTTCCTTCAATTTATCTAAGTCCCATCTCCTTATTTTCCTATCTTTCTGCAGCTTTTTTCAGTTTCAGCCTACAGTTCATGACTAACAAGTTATGGTCAGTGTCTCTATCTGCCCCTGGGTATGTCTTACGGTTTATCACCTGGTTCCGGCATCTATGACTTACCATTATAAAATCTGTCTGATACCTTCCGGGTCTCCTGGTCTCTTCCACGTATACAACCTTCTTTTGTGATTCGTAAACCACGTGTTTGTTACGATTAAATCAGGTTCCGTGCAAAATCCTACCAGGCGACTTCCTCTTTCATTCCTTTTGCCCAGACCATATTCACCTACTATCTTCCCTTCCCTTCCTTGTCCTACTACCGAATTCCAGTCTCCCATAACAATTAAGTTTTCCGCTCCCTTAATTTTTTGAATAATTTCCTTTAGCTCCTCATATATTTCTTCGATCTCCTCATCATCGGTAGAGCTAGTTGGCATATAAACCTGTACTACTGCGGTCGGTGTTGGCTTCGTATCTATCTTGACTACGATAATGCGATCACTGTGTTGCTCATAGTAGTTTACCCGCATGCCTATTTTATTATTCATTATCAGACCTACTCCTGTAATACCCCCAACTGATTTTGTATTTATAATCCTGTACTCACCTGACCAGAAATCCTGTTCCTCTTTCCACCGAACTTCACTAATCCCCACTATATCTAACTTCAACCTATCCATTTCCCTTTTTAAATTTTCTAGCTTCCCTACCCGATTAAGGGATCTATCATTCCACGCTCCGATCCGTAGAATGCCAGTGTTGTCTTTCCTGATGATCACATCCTCCTGAGTAGTCCCCGCCCGGAGATCCGAATGATGGACTATTTTACCTCCGGAATATTTTACCCGAGAGAATGCCATCATCATATGTTCATACAGTAGAGCTGCATGTCCTCGGGAAAAGTAGCGGCTGTAGTTTCCTCTTGCTTTCAGCCGTTCGGAGTAACTGTGTGGCAAAGCCACATTAGCTGATGTTACAAGGCCAGCTCAGTCAATCATCCAGACTGTTGCTCCTGTAACTACTGAAAAGGCTGCTGCCCCACTTCAGGAACCACACGTTTGTCTGGCCTCTCCACAGATACCCCTCCGCTGTGGTTGCACCTGCGGTACGGCTATCAGCATCGTTGAGGCACGCAAGCCACCCCACCTTGGCAATGTCTGTGGTTCTATCTTAAAAGATAGGTTAAGGAAAGGCACAACTACATTGTTAGCTTTTGTACATTTGGAGAAAACTTTTGAAAATTTTGACTGAAATACACTTTTTGAAATACTGAATTAGAATGGGTAAAATACAGGGAATGAAAAATAATATTTAACTTGTTCAAAACTCACATAGCGGTTATAAAAGTCGGGCATGAAAGGGATTAGTGGTTGGTGAGGAAGTAAGACAGGGTTGTAGCCTTGTCCTAGTTTTATTCAATCTGTGCAGTGAGCAAGCTATCAAGAAGGAACTAATGTTCTGGAAGAAAAAAATGAAACCTTTGCGTTTTGCCTATTACACTGCAATTCTGTCAGACAGAAAAAGACGTGAAAGGGCAATTCCATGGACAATGTGTTGAAAGGAGGGTATTAGATTAACATTAGCAAGTGCAGAACAGGGGTAAGAGAATGTAGCCTAAGAAAATCATTTTAAGTTAATTAGAATGGGTAACAGTAAAATAACATAAGATGGCCCAAGTAGACAAGATATAAATGCTGAATTGTAACACCAAGAAAAGCACTTATAAAAAAAAAATGAATTTTGTTGACGTCGAATATTAAGTTAAGTGTAGAAGAAAGTGCGATGACATTAAGGCTATGGGTCGATGTCTTAGGGAGAGAATAGTTGGAGAAGATTGATGTTCATTAGCGCATCCTCCCATATTCAGTTAGGAGGTACTGTACAGAACTGGGAAGAAAAGAAATTTCTTGCATATCCTGAATAAAAGAAGGAATCGAATGGTGGGACACATTCAGAGACGTCACTGAATCATTAACATTGGAGGGAAGTGTGTGTGGGTAAAAATCTCAGAGGGAGACCATAATCCGTAAGCAAGTCCAAAAAAACATGTAGGTTGCCATTGTTATTGAGAGATAAAGAGCATTGCACAGGATAGGGTAGCGTGAAGAGCAACATGAAACCAGTCTTTAGACTGCTTTTGCTAGGTCTGCGGAGCATCCGACGTCGAAAGGAGTGCAGACAGTCGCTGGGCGCAGGGTGTGCCGTCATCAGTAGGCCACTCGGCGGAACTACAAGGCTTCAGCGGTCGCGGAGATCCTCCATGGCTGCAACACCTGACTTGCTGCAGCTGGCTCTGTCGACATTCGCCACTGGGCCTTTAAAGGTTGGAAAACATTTTGAGGACGACGAGGAGGTGATTCACACAGTGAAGAAATGGCTCCATGATGAAAAAAAAAAAAAAAAAAAAAAAAAAAGAATAGGTACCGCTAGGGCATTAACGCCCTTGTTTCGCGCTGGAGGAAGGCCGTAGAACGGGATGAAGTGTTACCTTTTATTTTTTCTCTGTAATTAAATTCCAGTGGACACCAGAGAACTGCTGTCGTTGCCGGGTATTTATTTACTCCACACTCCAGCTGTCCATGTCCTACCCCCTCCTCTCTCTTCCTCCCCGCTCCCTCTGTTCATCCTCTCTGTCGCTCAGCCCCTATCATCCCGCCCTCTGTCCACCTTCTCGTCCTGCCTCTGTTCAACTCTGCCCCCTCATTTCATCTCCTCATTCCCTCTTCATTTATTTTCTGTTTTTTCTTTTATTTTTATTGCGCCTTTCCTCCTTTGCGAAGGGTCCGCGTGGTTTGTAATTGCTATGGATAATTTTACGGGGTGGGTGCAAACACTTTCAGTATCATCCATTCCTCTCCTTCTCTGCGGAATATCACCTGCGTCTATCAAATTTCTTGGTTAAGAATGACACAGTGTGAAATTTATTGCAATTGAGCCTCTGTCCATGCGAATTCGGTAGCTAGTTGAAGGTCAAGACTAAAAAATCTCATCATGATCGGAGCAAAACTACAGATTTTGTCGAAGTGCATAAATAAAATACGTCATGCATCACACGAAATATTATACTGGCAGTGACCTTCGTCTTTATTTGTACGTAAACTATACAAAATTTCATCATGATAGAAAGTTCCGTGGGCAGAGTACCCTCCACCAAACACTATACGTGTGATGTCTCCCGAAGTATATTTCTTAGTTGGTTCTTATCCCTATAGTAATTTTCCCGTCACGGTAAGGAATATCTGAACCAAATTTGGTTGAAACCGGTCCAGTGGTTTAGGAGGAGATATGCGACGTTGTCGCGTGACGCAGCATTTTTTCGCGCATTTTATTGTTTATTACGTCATATTTCTTCAACTGTGTGTTGTACGTGATTGTTACACGCACATCCCCTCTGAAGGTATGAAGCTGAAATTTCATCACTATCGGATGAAAAATGTGGTTTTGTCGAAGTTTGTCTGTAAAATAGCTTCCGACATCACCACACAAAATTATATGTAGACAATAATCTCTGTCAGGCCTTCAAGGTTAAGTGTTTAAAATTTCATAAAGCTGAAAACGCGGCGCTGCTGGGTGTTTATTTACTCCAGTCTTGAGTTAATATTCTCTCAAATGTTCAAACGTTTGTAAATCTATCGGGCCAAACTGCGTGGTCATCAGACCGTAGCTTACAAAGTACTTTCAGTTAAACTAACATAAGGACAAACACACACACCCATGCACCAGGGAGGACTCGAACCTCCGACGGCAAGCAACCGCGCGTTCCGCAGCGAGGCGCCTTAGACCGCTCGGCTACTCCACCGCGGCAATCCTTCTTTCCTTCCCTTTTTTCTGTCCCTCTGCCCCTATCGCAGCCCATGTCTCCCGTCTGCCTCTTTCTGTCTCCTCCGGCGCCTTCTCAGTTCATCGCCTCCTACCCCTCCTCTCAGAAACTTCGGACAGGCGGAATGTCTATGTCTATGTATTCTGATGGGTTTTTACTAGGAAACTGAATGAATCTATTTGTCTCTACATAGAAGATACAATTCTGTAAGGACTTGGCTGTTGTTCCCGCCGGAGGTTCGCGTCCTTCCTCAGGCATAGGTGTGGTGTTGTGGTTAGTGTTTGTTATTTAAGTAATTTGTAAGTCTAGGGACTGATGACCATACCAGTCCAAATGTGTGTGAAACTATGGGACGAAACTGAGGTGGTCATTGGTCCCTAAACTTACAAACTACTTAAACTAACTTATGCTAAGTACAACACACACACTAATGGCCGAGGGAGCAGTTTGCTCCATTGGTTTAAAACATTTGAATATTTGAACAAACACACTGAAACTCTACTTTATGTAGTAAATTTGTTTAAAAAATATGTAGCCTATGTCTATCTTAGTGCTTATCACAGTAACACACATAAATTTCTAGTAGCTCGTCTAAAAAGTTACCGAAAAAAAACCCGGTAAATAACGGCTTATCTTTATACAATGAAGATCCAAAGAAACTAGTATAGCCATGCACACACACACACACACACACACACACACACATATATATATATATATATACAGAGAGAGAGAGAGAGAGAGAGAGAGAGAGAGAGAGAGAGAGAGAGAGAGAGAGAGATACAAACACTGAAAGGACGGTGTTGCGGTCGGCAGCGCCTAGATAACAGCAGGTATCTGGCGAAGGAGTTAGAACGGTTACTCCAGCTGCAATGGCAAGTTATCATAATTTAAAAAAAAAAGTTCAAATGTCTGTAAATCTACGGAACTTAACTATTGTACTCATCAGTCGTAGGCTTACAAACTACTTAAACTAACCTAAGGACAACACACACACACACACACACACACACACACACACACACACACACACACACACACACATACACTCCCGTGCCCAAGGGAGGACTCGAACTTCTGACAGGGAGCAACCGCACGCTCCGCAGCAGCCGGCCGCGGTGGACGAGGAGACTGAGGCACTTCAGTCACGGTCTGCACGGCCACTATGGTCGGGGGTTCGAATCCCCCCTCGGGCATGAATATTTGTGCCGTCCGTAGTTGTAGCTAGTTCATAAGTAGTTTGTAAGTTTAGGGACTGATGACCCCGTAGTTAAGTCTCATAAGCTTAACAAACAACAACAACAACAACAACAGCTCCGCAGCAAGGCGTCTTAGAATACTCGGCCATTCCACCGCGGTTATCTATTTCTATAAATGTGAATGTCTGTTCGGTGTACGTTTATCACGTCTGAACCACAAGCCATAAAGAGCTAAAAATGTGTACAGTTACTAATGTCTACCCGGGGAAGGCTTTAGGCTCGGTTTTACGGCGATCGGATAGCTATTGACCTATGTATATTAATGTGAATGTCTGTTTGGTGTACGCTTACCACGTCCGAACGACAAGACGCAGAGACTTAAATATTTGTACAGTTACTAATTTATACTTGAGAAAAGTTTTAGGCACTGTTTTATAGCGATCTGATAGATATTTAGTAATTTGAAGAATATAACGCGAAATGCGGAAATGTAATTACTCTTTGAAAATTATATTTACCCTTTGAAAATGGTTTTATTGGTTGCATTGTTGCTTGAGGGTTCATAATGATAAAAGGGTGGAGTATATTGGGATGGAAAGTAATCGGTGTATATAAAATTCTACGTGTGTGTGTGTGTGTGTGTGTGTGTGTGTGTGTGTGTGTGTGTGTGTGTGTCTGTGTGTGTGTGTATCGTAATATTGCACTCTGCAGCGAAAACTACAGAACGCAAACGAATGATCTGTGTGTAATTGTTGTCCGAAGTCTCACGTTGTACACCATAGCAGTTTCATGCCGATAGCTATAAGGAGGTGGAAGATATGGTTGTTGAAAGTCGTGAAATTATAAAAGAATTCTGATTGAAGGCCAGCGATGACGTTTGCGACTCTATAGCAAGGAGGTTACATACAGCGAAACGTCATGCCACAGATCATATCTTTGGTCTATGCGTGCTACAATGTCTTCAGCTCTTTCTCTGTCATTATAAGCATACGAATAAGGAAATATAAGACTAAATATATAAAGCAGTAGAAAAGAAAATTGTTTTAATACATCTCTTTAAAAAATCGATTAGACGTTTCGCGCATTACACCAAGTGATCGATCAGAGATATTATTACAATCATTATTGTTGAATTTCGTGATTGGATTCTTCGAAACTAGTGCATTTTTACGTGTGATTACATCTACACTACTTGCTTTCCTGAAAAACGATAAGTGCATAGACTTCTGCAATCTGATAGGCATATTTTTCAGTCCCGCTGTAGAGCGAAAGTTTCATTCTGGAAACATCCCTTAGGCTGTGGCTAAGCCATGTCTCCACCATATCCTTTCTTCCAGGAGTGCTAGCCTTGCTTGGTTCGCAGGAGAGCTTCTGTGAAGTTTGGAAAGTAGGAGGCGAGGTACTGGCGGAAGTAAAGTTGTGAGGCGGCATCGTGAGTCGTGTCGGGATAGCACAGTCGGTAGTGCGCTTGCCCGCGAAAGGCAAAGGTCCCAGGTTCGAGTCCCGGTTCCGGCACACAAGTTTAATCTGCCAGGAAGTTTCAAGTTTTGTTTTGTTTGGTTCGATTTAATTGAGGAGTGGTTACAAAAAAGTAGGGAAAACTAAAAAGATCAGCTAAAAATGGAAAAAAAATCGAAATTGGTGCATCACCATTTCGAATAAGATTCGTATTATGTCCGCTACCACACCGTTCATCCGAATGCGACAAAAGTTTGCACATTTGAACTTCAAAATATTGGGAACGGTACTGTCTACATAATAATTCGCACGGTACAAGACAGAGGATAGACGCAAACCTTCATTTTTATTGCTATCTTGATCACATTTTGCATACTTGACCTTCAAAAAAGGAGAAACATTACTGCCTATATAAGAATTCCTAAAGTGCATGGCTGATAGTACGTTACTGCAGATTTTCATACAATTTGAGTGATCACCATGAATTTGGCAGGTAATGTAATTTGTCAGATATAGCGGAAGGAGGGGATGAACCGAAAGAAAAAGGAGGGGATTGGCAGAGAGTGGGGGAGGAGGAGATGGACAGAGAGAGGATGGACCAACTGAATACTGCGACAAATAAATGCTCTAGCGACAATGCGTTTTTAGGTAGCTAATACAGTGAGAAGCCTATGTGGACAAAGAGGTAAGAAACAGCCGTAGAGCCTTACAGATGGGGGAAATGTCGGGCAGAGAGAGAAAGGTAAGGGGTTAGGATGTATGTCCAGTTCCCATTCTTATTCTGGAATAAGTGTTCACCACAAGAATGTTACCTACCATCATCTGTAGTAGCAACAGAGATGTACACAGAGTGTGGTGTTACAATTTTTTATTTATTTTTTTACTTTTTTGTTAAGATCTGGTGCCCTTATTACGTTTAAGAAAATGCTAAATGCGAAAGGTGTAAGGTGTCAGAAATATCGACCATCTCATTTCCGAGCATTTTGTCACAAAGTATGTATTATTCTGATTCATTTGATACCTCACATGTGATCAGAGCGAAAGTCGAAGGGGCGGTTGTGCTTAGAATGAATTACAAGGCGACACAACCACTTGCCTCCCGAAAAACGGACACGTGCGTGTTGAGTTTCTTAACATTGCATCATCGTTTTGCTGGTATCATAGACCCATAAGATGGATTTTGTCTATGTTGGAGAGCAATACCAGAAAACCATGTAGACGTTAGTGCGGTGTTCCTCACAGGCTGTTGAAGCAACGTGCTAACAACGAATTTGGGGGAAATACCCCCAGATTAGGCAGCTGAATGAGCAGCAGACTGGCACTTCCACTGGCGAGGCTGGAGATGATCCGGAGACGAAGTGCTGTTCTGTGCATACAGCGGTTTGCTGTGATTTTACGCATTAGAGAACAGCTGTGCGCGATGCCAGGTGTTGGATTGCAAGGATAACGTGTAATACGGCACTGCACACGGCGAGCAGTGGAGATTATTGCCAGTCCACGATATTTAGTTAATGCCGGACGACGATACACAGCGGCACCTTGCCAACTGCGACTAGAGGATGACAGCCAGTCTTGACGTCATCGAGATCGGTAGGAAGTTCCGACGGACATAATTCAGTGTCAGATTAGCAAGATAGGTTTTGATGATATTTGAGAGTCGCAGACGCAGCCAGCAACCGTCGCAGCGAATGATATAAATGCGCCTATATAAACCTTCTTTCATTCTCGTTTACATATATCAGCAGCGACAGCCTCTACTGTTTATCTTCAGCTGTAAAATCAAGTATAAGTGCGGAATCTCATCCACCCTCCATTTTATTAATAATACATGTTTTTCTTATAATAAATTACTGCATTTGCTTTATAATTGTTTGGATAAAGATGAAGACCTATATTTTACGTCTTCAAGATAAATGTTAGTGTAATTTGCATTGAATTTAAAAGATAATTTTTTTTTCATTCATTAGGAAACTGTGTTTACTGAAATGCTGCTACATTCCCCATTCCCATACCCAGTTAGGTCATTTAGCAGATTAATTATTATTATTATTATTTCTCTTAAAGGGGTGGTAGTTCGCATTATTTTCAGTACCAGCTCTGAATCTTTTACCTGTCTTGAATTGAATCGTGCTCTGCATTCTAATATCTAGCCTACATGTTCAGGCGGATTTTTCTACCTTGCAAAACCAACCACTTTAGGGTACAAACTTACAAATCTATCTTAAAGCTAGCCGAGGTGGAGTAGCCGAGCGGTCTAAGGCGCCTCGCTGCGGAGCGCGCGGTTGCTCGCCGTCGGAGGTTTGAGTCCTCCCTAGGGCATGGGTGTGTATGTGTTGTCCTTATGGCCGAGGGGACTAAGGCGCTTCAGTCACGGTCTGCACGGCCACTACGGTCGGGGGTTCGAATCCCCCCTCGGGCATGGATATCTGTGCCGTCCTTAGTCTTAGTTAGTTCATAAGTAGTTTGTAAGTTTAGGGACTGATGACCCCGTAGTTAAGTCCCATAGACTATCCAAACAGCCATCAGAGAACTACTTCTTTTATTGAGGTGATATGCAGTACGTTTTTTATTGTAAGTTGTGGAATTTCGATACATCGATTATATAAATGTCTTTGGTATTGCAGTATGGCTCTCTCTGTGTTTTAGTGTCTTTGCCAAAACAGCTGTTCAGAATCAGGACAATATATACCATATGTGACTTTCCTTAATTAATAATTAACACCTTTCCCAGCAATGAGTGCCTCCATTTTAACCAACCTATATATATATCGTTATTTTAGTGGATTATCAGCAGTTATAAGATCTAAAAGGTTAGTTTCGCAGTCTTGTGATATTTTTTTATATACTGCTATTTACAATATTTTCAGCGTTCAATAACTATGTTAGGGCTGTAAGTAGCTGGGAGATATTGACGTTAGAGGTGTGGGCACTGAGTTTACGATATGCACACTATAAACATCACATTATTTTGTACGAAAACATTTCGTATTTTGATATAATCATGTCATCAAACGTGGAAATTATATCAATAGGCAACAGCTATTGCATAAGGACTGCTTCCTTATACGTGAGGCATAATATATTTCTCGTCTGGATAGCTGTCAAAAGGTAGCAACACCACTCTAAATGGCTATTGGCTTTGAATATAAATGTATCATGGCTATTTTCAGTTATTTGCACACATTTTGTTTTGCTCTCACTGCAGTTTTAGGTATGGACAGCTATATAGCCATCATTTAATGTGCTTTAATTCTCCATCCCTGACAATCCTAACTTTGATTATTCCTTGTTCCCAGATGTCCATGAAAAAACCGATGTCTCCATCCCACCCCTGGCTCCTGGCTTCCATTACCTGGACCACATCCCCCCATCGGACATTAACACCCCCATCACTGCACACGACATACAATTGATACTGTGCACCAAACGCAACACAGCTCCCGGCCACGATCGCATCACATACCGCCACCTCAAAGAATGCCCCCTCCCTTTCCTCACCACTCTTGCTTCCCTCTATACCACCATCCTCTACACTGGCTGCTACCCCCGCCTGTGGAAAATCTCCCGAGTCCTCATGTTCCTAAAACCCAACAAACACCCCTCTGATGCCTCCTCCTACCGCCCGATTTGCCTCACCCCAGTGTTCAGAAAGGTCTTCGAATCCATTCTGTCCCGTCGCATCCATCACCACCTCCACCTCTACCGCCTTCTCCCACTGACGACCAACTTCTTCGACTTATGCAACTCCTTTCCGTCCAGATAAATTCCCGTCGTGCCGCCATCTTTGTGTCCTTAGACCTCGAACGGGCCTACGATCGGGTCTGGCACTCTGGCCTGCTCTTCAAACTCCAAACCTATGCTCTTCCCATCGTACACCTTTTCCAATATGCTGACGACACCGCTTTCCTTGCCTTAGCTCCCACCCTTGCCCGTTCCAACCGCCTGCTCCAAGAACACCTTGACCTCTTTGCCGCTTGGTGCAACCAGTGGCTCCTGTCTATAAATCCTACCAAAACCCAGGCGATCATCGTAGGTCGTACAACCCGTTCCTTCCGTCCCCGAGATTTTTATCTGACCCTCCATAATTTTGATCTGACCCTCCATAATAACCGTCCCATTCGTCTCACCCGTACCCTAAAATACCTGGGCCTCACTATTGATCGCACCCTCTCCTGGACTCCCCATCTACGCGCTATCCAAGAAAAAGCCCGCTCCCGCCTCCGCCTCCTCAAACTCCTTGTTGGCCGAACATGGGGCCTCAACCCTACTATCTACAAATCCCTCATCCGCCTAGTCCTCTGTGTCGCCCATCCCGCCTGGATCTCCACTCCCCCATCCTTCTACAAATCTCTGGAGATACTGGAACGCCATGCCCTCCGCCTCGCCTTCCGTATCCCACTTTATCCCCCTTCCCCCACGCGGATCCTCTATGATCTCATTACTTCCCCCAGACTCGTTCTCTTTATTGAAAATCTCCGCCTCCGTTACATATCCCGCAAATCAGATCCGCCTAATCCTCTAGTCCATCCCCTCCTCTCTGCACCTGGTACATTGCCGCGCCTCCGCCACTGTATTCCCCCTGCTCTCCACTTGTCCACCCTCCGGATCCTTTCCTGTGGCAACTTCCGTACCCTCCCCCTCCCGGATGATGACCTCCGACCTGACATCTACCCTTCATACCAGCTTTGATCCTTCTCCTTGCTCCCTCTCCCCCTTCCCTCCCTGAGGGCCCCGACTATCCCTCCCTTCCTGTCCCTTCTCCCCTCCTCCGTCCCTCCGGATCCTCCTCTTACCGCCCACCCCTATCCTTCTTCCCCGTGGCTTCCTGGGACGTCCCTTCCCTACCGGCTCTGTGGCTCATCCCCACCTACTCCATCTCCTTTCATCCCTTTTACCCCCACACCACATCTTCAATGCTGTCAGTGCCCCACCATCTACGGAACCTCCTTTGTGCTTCGACGAGTGTGGTGTGTTTTAGTTAAATTGTTTTATTTTACAACAGTGGACGGCCAACCCGCAGCCGCCACCATCAGTTTTACCTTGTGTATCTCTCGAAGTGTGTGTTGTGTTTTTTTTTTTCTTTTTTTTATCTTTTTTTTTTTTTTTTTTTTTAACTCCAAATAGCGGACGGTCTCACCATGGCCGCTGCCCTATGCTCACTTTAATTGTGTGTGTGCGCCACTGACATTCGAGCAACTGTTTTTATTCACCACTTTCGCCGTTCCAAGTGTTTTATGTCACCACTGTTTCCTCCATTTTATGTACTTTTTTTTATCTCCATTTTAAATCTCCGTTTTATGTCTGTATTATCTCCAAAATTTTATCTCCTTTGTGTTTTTATGTTCTCCGCTGACAAATTTTATTTCTGTAGGCCGAAGAGCGCCAGTGAGCGCTGCTGGCCCGCCCCTTTTTTTAGGGGAATTGAAACGACAATAAAGAAAAAAAAAGTGCTTTAATCTGCCCAAACTCTCATAGGGCGGGCAGTTAGGAAACATTAGGGTGGAGGTGAATGACCTCAGCGTTTTTGGAAAAACTATACAAAATGTTCGTAAAATGGTTAATGTAAAATTCGTCACGAAATGGGATGGGCACTATGGCGGTGCGAAGCGAAATCATAAAAGGAGTGTCATATTTAAGGAAATTTTAGTATCCATTGAGTTAGGCCGACTCAATGTAGTATTTGATAAACCAATAGCTCTGGGTATGGCCATTTTAGACGTGTAACACAATATTGTTAATGTCTGCCATTTGTTTATGTCCGCCATATTATTTATGGCCGCCATCTTGTTTTTATGGCTCCTGGATGGCTAAAGAAGGAATGGGACAGAACGGGTATGGTGACAACGAAAAAGATCTCAAAGTTAAAGATTGGAAAAGTAATACTGAACATGAGTTATGTACATTGGAATGATCTGAATGAACTGGTGAAACAATTACTCCTGTTAGTAGCGTCCAAGGGGACTGGAATACAACTCACGATAATGAAATAATTGATATTGAAGAAGAACTTCAAGAGGTTTTGATTATTGCTTGAAATCAGAGCTTGTAGTCGAATGTACTAGTTGCGGGAATGCACTGACATCTTACGATCTTGGACGCTGTCAGTCTTCTTCTTCCTCGCAATCGCCAATATGAACACTGTTGCCTGTATCGACTGGTGGTGACAAAACATAATAGAAACGATGCACATCATAAACATTAAATGTACTTAAATGAGCAGAGAACTGCAAAAACAATAGGACGGGTTAGTACTGTGCCAGTTTCTGTTATGCCAGAATAATAATGATAAACTTCTGGTGTATATATATATATATATATATATATATATATATATATATATATATATATATATATATATATATATTATCTTCCTGCTGCCATCGCCATCTTGTTCATGTCTGCCATATTGTTCATGTCCGCCGTATTGTTTATGCCCGCCATATTGTTTATGTCCATATCTTGTTTTTGTTCACCATCTTGTTTATATCTGGCATTTTGTTTATGTTCGCCATATTGTTTATGTTCGCCATATTGTTTATGTTCGCCATATTGTTTACGTAAAATGTAAACTTTCACGGCCGGAATGGTCAAAATTACTAAAAATTTCCGGGCTGTTATGCCGTGGTCTAGTGGATTTATTATTAAAACCCAACTGTTTTTCAAACAAAAAACCTACTGTTTCGTTTCGCTAAGTAGACGATACGTTTGTTGTGTGGAGGCATGGTAGAGAGGAACTAGATCGTTTTCTCGAACACCTCAACGTGATTAATTCTAGAATCCAGTTTACCATGGAGAAGGAGGTAGACGGAAAACTGAATTTTCTAGACGTGTCAGTTTTCAAAAATATCGGGCCATACAGTTTATCGAAAGCCCACACACACAGACCGTTATCTGCACCGGGATTCAAACCACCACCCACAGCAAAAGCAGGTCATTATAAAGACGTTGGCGGACAGAGCAAGGAACATCTGCGAACCGGAATTACTCGACACGGAATTGAAGCACCTGAGTAATGCTTTACTTAAGAATGGCTATTCGTCTACAGAGATAAGGAGAGCTTTGAGACCGACACGTAGAGTTGAAAACGATGAAAGGGTTCCTGTGAAATCTAAAGTCTTCTTACCTTTTATTAAGGACGTCAACATCCGCATCGGTAAAATTTTGACGAAACGGAATGTTGCTGTTATTTACAAACCTACTCGGAAGATACAGGATCACCTGAAATCGGCAAAGGATGCTCGCAAACCGCTGGAAAAAGCAGGAAATTATAGGATTCCATGTAGCTGTTGGGACGTATACGTGGGTACCACAAAAAGAACAGTCAAAAAACGACTAGATGAGCACAAGGGGAACTGTAGGAGGGGAGAGATTGACAGATCAGCTGTTGCTAAACATGTTTTTCAACCAGGGGACCACCTTATTCAATTTGATAAGACTCAGGTTTTACCATCCACAAATGGATACCACGAAAGACTGTATAGAGAGGATATAGAAATTGTAAAACACCCCAATAATTTCAATAGGATGGAAGAGGGCGTGAAACTAAATGATATCTGGATTCCGGTTTTGAAGAAGAAATGTAACAGTCTTCCACCATGGGACGATATTAACGGACGGAGGCAATCGGCAACAACGAATTGCGCGCGCATGTCAAAAACAACTGACGTCACACCACTGCGCGCGAGCCCTCGTAAACGGAATTTGGCTTCAGTTAGTAGCGAGCCAGGGTGTGAATCGGAAAACCAAAATTGCCAAAATCCCCCTTGAGAATGTCCTCCGCAGTCGGGGCCGAAACGTTGGGTTTTAATAATAAATCCACTAGACCACGGCATAACAGCCCGGAAATTTTAAGTAATTTTGTCATATTGTTTATTCCACCATATTGTTTATGTGTGCCGCAGCCGGAATATTGCTTACGTCCGCCATCTGGCATCTTGTTTATGTCCGCCATATTGCTTATGTTCGCCATCTTGCAGCAGTCGTGACGTCATTGCTGACGACCCTGATGGTGTCATTGATGACGTCACCAGATTCAGAAGCCCCAAATTTTGCTCAGAAGTCCCATAACGTTTCTACAAGTCCTCGAACTTCGCGAACTTTTTATGCATCACTCTGTATGTTTCTATCAATAATTACATAAAGGAGTACCATATACATATATGCTCTGTTTTTGGGGCGTTATTCATGCATTGGATAGCAGGGTACTGATGTTACTGACGCCACGCTTTTACGCGTCTCGCCGCGCGGTCGACACTGAACGCCATCTAAGCGGAATAAATGACGTCGGAAACGGTCGTGTAGTTTGGCTCATTGTAGAGCCACTGCTACAGTCATCCGACGTCATCGCGGCATTGTGACCGCCGTGTAAAACCACGGCGCTGATATTGTCAAGATTCATGAAAGTCTCAGCCATTTTCTGCAACTCTGCAACTGCAGCTATAAAAATATAATCCGGAAAGGATGCTGAGGAGACTAATAATACGAATAGCAAGTGCTTATTTACCATGGTTAGTTACACTTTCAGGCATGGAAGAAAATGTTGATTTTCATACTCCCGTAGTATCTTCAGAACTACAGTTTGTAATGATAATCGTAAAAGCTTAATAGTATCTCATGTAATTACTTCTTTATAAGATTAGTTCCGGATGGTAGGTATTCAACTTTTTAAAATAGAATCTACTTAGTTCCGTACTTCAGTTTCAAAAAAATTATAGGCCAATAAATCGAGATATTTTTGCGGTTGCTTACTAGTTTGAGTACCGTAGTTCCAAATAATTACTGTGGTCGGGCATAAGCTGCCCAGAATCTGTTAATATTTGTAGTATGATAACTTGAAGAAGAAGAACATGATAGGTTGTTAGGAGCAAGGACATGGCGAAAATGGCATCTATAAAGAGACGGAGCACATAGTATCCATAGTGGAAATCTTATCTACATTTGAGTATATTAATATGTCCAAAAATAAATAAATAAAAATTCCTCGAGAAACGTGAACGTTTGCAACGAGCACGCTGATATAATCATAATTTAGTTGAAATTATTTCTTCAAACATTATAGCTATTGTTAGCTGCATTGCCAGTTACCAAAATAAATAAATAAAAATAAATAAATTATAGCCTCGAATTAACGGAAGAGGCGATGCTATTCAGAGAAAATTTTCTTATTTGCATTAAAACATTCACCACCGCGTTTAGTGACTGAAAATATTGCCGCGAGACACCACGTAAACCGACTGCCGACTACGGTGCTGAAGGTCGCCGGTTCAGTCCCGTCCACGGGCAAAAATGTATTTCTTTGTAATTAACAATTCCAGAATGTTCTACATCTTTCTTATGTTCACTTATAATTTCTACTTGTTTATTATGTTAACTGTTCTTCTAATTTCTGGTACATTCTGTCTATGTATAAATAGCAGAGCACTTTGTCCGAGAGGCAGTTA
Source organism: Locusta migratoria (assembly GCA_026315105.1). Taxonomy (NCBI): domain Eukaryota; kingdom Metazoa; phylum Arthropoda; class Insecta; order Orthoptera; family Acrididae; genus Locusta; species Locusta migratoria. Next base: position 500,386,333 of record CM048747.1, read on the forward strand.
GTGCTGCGTGTGTGTTAAGTTCGTAATAAATCTGCTTTCAGTATAAGTGCTGTGTTCAGTTGCCTTCGAAGTCAAGCCTGATTCCATTCCAACGCGACAATATGACAGTAATAACATTAGAAGTAGCAAGTTCTCAGTTGGAATATGTTACTAGCTACTGTCACCCCCACGAACCACAGACATTGCCGAGGTGGGGTGGCTTGCGTGCCTCAACGATACAGAGAGCTGTACCATAGGCGCAACCACAATGGAGGGGTATATGCGGAGAGGCCAGACAAACGTGTGGTTCCTGAAGAGGGGCAGCAGACTTTTAAGTAGTTGCGGGGGCAACAGTCCGGATGATTGGCTGAGCTGGCCTTGTAACAACAGCTAATGCGGCTCTGCAATACATTTACTGCGAACGGCTGAAAGCAAGGGGAAACTATAGCCATTACTTTTCCCGAGGACATGCGTCTCTACTGTGTGAAACTATGATAATGGCATCTTCTCGGGTAAAATATTCCGGAGGTAAAATAGTCTCCCATTCGGATCTCCAGGCAGGGACTACTCAGGAGGATGTCGTCATCAGGAAGGTTAGAAAATTTAGAAAGGGAAATAGATAGGTTGAAGTTTTAGTGGGGATTAGTGATGTTCGCTGGAAAGAGGAACAGGGGTTCTGTTAGGTCAGTACAGGAATATAAATACAAAATCAGTCGGGGGTGTCACAGGAGTAGGTCTAATAATGAATAATAAAATAGGAATGCGGGTAAACTACTATGAGCAGTACAGTGATCGCATTATCATGGTCAAGATAGATACTAAGCCAACATCGACAACAGTAGTACAGGTTTATACGCCAACTAGTTCTGTCGATGATGAGGAGATTCAAGAAATGTATGAGGAGTTAAAGGAAATTATTCAGACAGTTAAGGGAGACGAAAAAGTAATTGTGATGGGGTACTGGAATTCGGTAGCAGGAAAAGGAAGGCAAGGAAAAATATTAGGTGAACATGGACGGGGGAAAAGAAATGAAAGAGGAAACCGCCTGGTAAAATTTCCACGGAACATAAATTAATCATAACAAACACCTAGTTTAAGAACCCCGAAAGAAGGTTGACTCCAGGAGACATCGGAAGGTACCAGATAGGTTTTATAATGGTAAGACATAGATTTCGGAATCAGGTTTTAAACTGTAAGACATACGCTTGGGCAGATATTAGCTCTGACAATAACTAATTGGTCATGAACTGTTGCTAAAATTGAAAAGATCGCAGGAAAATAAGGAGATGGAACCTAGAAAAATTGAAGGAAACTGAAGTTCTTGAGAATTTCAGAGGGAACTTTATGAAAAAATTGACAGAAACGGGGTGAAATAAAACAGTAGAAGAGCAGTGGGTAGCTTTGAGACACGAAATAGTGAAGACCTGATGTGTAAGACGTACGAGACGGCGAATTACCCTCAGACTTTAAGAAAAATGTAATAATACCCATTCTAAAGTAATCAAGTACAGACAGGTGTGAAAATTACGGAACCATCAGTTTGAAAACTCATGGTTGCAAAATTTTAACACGAATTATTTTCAGCAGAATGGCAAAGCTGGTAGAAGCTGACCTCGGGGAAGATCAGTTTGGATTCAGGGGGAACGTAGGAACACGGGAGGCAATACCACTTTACGACTTATCTTAGATGATAGATTAAGTAAAGACAAACCTACATTTCTAGCTTTTGTAGATTTGGGGAAAGATTTTGATGATGTTGTTTGGAATACTCTTTTTATAATTCTGAAGTCAACAGGGGTAAAATACAGGGAAAGGAGGATTATTCACAACTTGTACAAAAGTCAGACCGCAGTTATTACAGTCGAAGGGCATGAAAGGGAAGCACTGGTTATTCAGTTTGAACATCAAGCAAGCTGTGAAGGAAAGCAAGGAAAAATCTGGAATAGGGGAAAGGGGGAGGCTTAAGGTTTTACGTCCCGTCCACAGCTTGGACATTAGAGACAGAGCAAACGCTCCGAGTTTTGGGTAAGGATGGGGAAGGAAATTAGCCGTGCCCTCTCAAAGGAACCGTCTCGGCATTTGCCTGAAGTGAGTTAGGGAATCAAGGAAAACCTAAATAAAGATGGCCGGAGGTGGATTTGAACCACGGTCCTCCCGAATGCGAGTCCAGTGCGTTACCACTGCGCCATCTCGCTCAGTTTTGGAATAGGGGTTAAAGTGCAGAGTGAAGAAATAAAAACATCGCGTTTTGCTGATGAGACTGTAATTCTGTCAGAGACAGCAAAGGACCTGGAAGAGCAATTGAACGGAATGGACAGTGTGTTGAAAGTTGCGTATAAGATGAACATTAACAAGAGCAAAACAGGGGTAATGGAGTGCAGCCTAAGAAAATCAGGCGATGCTGAAGGAATTAGATTAGGTGACGAAACAATAAAAGTAATAGTTGAGTTTTGTTACTTGGGTAGTAAAATAACATATAACGGTCGCAGTACAGAGGATATAAAATGCAGAATGGCAATGGAAAGAAAAGCGTTTTTGAAAAAGAGAAATTTTCTAATATCGAATATTAATTTAACTGTAAGGAAGTCTTTTCTGAATGCATTTGTGTGGAGTGTTGCCTTGTACGGAAGAGCGAAACTTGGACGATAAAAAGTACGGACAGGAAGAGGATTGAGGCGTTTGAAATGTGGTCTAACAGAAGAATGCTGCAGATTAGGTGGGTGAATCGCGTGACTAATAATGAGTTACTGAACATAATTAAGAAGAAAAGGAATTTTTGACATACCTTGACTAAAAAAAAAAAAAAGGATTACTTGTTGGGACACATTCTTAGAGATCAAGGAATCATAAATTTAGCATGGGAGGGGCGAGTGTAGGGAGAAAATCGCAGATGGAGACCCAGAGACGCATATAGTAAGCAGATGAAATGTATGTGGGTTGCCGTTTTTATGAGGAGATGAAAGGCTTGCTCAGGATAGAGTAGGGGGAAGAGCTACATCAAACCAGTGTCCGGACTGAAGACCATAACAACTAGCTACTGGCCGTTTCTAGCGCTAGCATTATATCATCTGTCAAGAGGTCGCACTTCCTCCTCTCGACTGTTAGTTTTAAACTGAGGTTGCCCTTGTTGGATGTTGTTTAGCCACTTTCAAGTGCTCCTATGCATGCACGCTCTGTGATGTGATGTGCTCCTGAAGATTTGGGGCAAGCGGTGTGGTCTAAAAGTGTTCAAGTTTAAAGAAACGGAAGAGTGCCTCAATCGCCGTCTTTCGGTGAAGAGAGTAGTACCGTGTGTCGCAACTGATATTTCGTCAGACATCGGAGCGACAGTCACGCACAGGATGAGCTGAACGTGCCGTATCGCTACAGCGACAGAACGAAGGTTAACAGACACGTCAAGCTCTTGGTATTAGAGTCGGAGCACGTGTCCAAGTTGACAAGCTCCGAAAGTATATTGCCCGTGGCCTTTCTGGAAAAAAAAGAAAAACGGAAAAGATTAGTCATACCACTGTTACCCTTGGTGGATAGATCTCCAACTTATAAGTCGCACCGTTATTTAGATCTCAGTGATTGATCACAGGGGCTCCCGCATGTTTCCGTGGCAGTGAGATTTTAACATTTATTGCGATCTATGTGTGTCGTACAGCTCGTGGTAACTACTTTGATACATTAAATAATGTAGATTTTGCATGATATATAATTATTCTACGATCCACAGTCACTTATTTGACTGGAATTGAAGAAATGTTTAGTAAAAACCTGTAAGTTAAAAGAGACTCGTGGGAATACTGTATACTGTCTTGTAATGTATCGTTGCATACATTCCCAAGGTTCTTAGGAAACCTAAGAAAGAACGATGTGGAATTATTAGTTATTGCCGATTTTTAAAAAGCTCTGTAGTTTCCTAACGTAGAAACTATATTAAAATAAATATAAACAATACTATTCGCAGTCAATCGACATCGTATTCTTAAATATAGTTTGCCGGCCGCTAGGAGCGCTACTGTCGCAATATATAACAAAGTTATGTGGCTGTATATGTTATACTTAGTTATGAAATGGTGTGTCAAATGACAGTATATGGCAAGACGTAACATGATGTTCTACGTCAAATGAAACGACGCATTAACTCACTAAATACATTGTGATACTCAATTTTACATTATGATGTTCACTGAAGAGCCAAAGATGATGATACACCTGCCTAATATCGTGAAGGCCGATGATGAGGAGATTCAAGAAATGTATGAAGAGTTAAAGGAAATTATTCAAACAACTTAGGGAGATGAGTGACAACTCTGGGAGGATTACAATCTTATTAACATCAACTTCAGTAATAACAAAGCTCAACTGTCGGCAATCGCAGAATACAATCAACTTATTCCTGGTCTTACCGCCCAGACTTTTCAAAAATTGTTATATCAAAGCCACTGATAAGAAAATAAGAAATGAATAAATAAATAAATAAAAAAGAGAAAAGGAGAGGGCTTTAAGAAAATCGGAGGTGACGTACAACAAATGCTACCTGAGAAGAAAAGGAGGAGCACTAACTATAAAAAGAAATTCCATTCCAACGCACTCCTTGAATGAACTACAAATTGGGTGTGTTACCTTCACTGTGGCCAATACATTGACGAAAGAGGATGTAAACATAAGAACTGATTATAGCAATTCCAGAAGAGAGTCGTGAAAAAGACAAAAAGCATTTCAAGTCAGATAAACCAAATTCACTCACATAAATGAAGAGAGGGAAAGATAATACCAAAGGCTTTCGTGTCAAACATTCTTCAAAAGCCTACCATCAGAGTAGATAATATATTGTGCAAAATTTAGGGTTCTGGACTGCAAAATTCAGATGCATATTGGAAGGTACTTAGGTATACAGTGGTCAGTGATGTTCTGAAAAAATCACCAGTTACTGCGGCAGTTTTTATATGTATGCATTGGACACCATGCAGACCTCAGTTAAGAGCTGTCGCAAAGAATGGAAGATAGGTGTCGGGTATAGGAACAGCAGAAATAGAAATTTACCACCAGATTGCATCTATTGCAGAATCGTGATGTGGCTTATAACAGAATAACATTAACAACTTTGCTACTTCATTGGGGACTTTTAAAATTGTCTTGCAGAAAATTCTGTTATGAACTCAAATGAAATTGTTTCACAACTCTGTGGCACACATGAACGCAGAGGAGAGAATTAAAGGTTGGATACTGAGAGTGGGGGTGCAGTATTAGGCCGGCAGACGTTCAATAGGAGTAACTGATTTGTATCTTACACAAAAATGGGGACTAAAATACGGAATTAATGCAGCGTGCAGTATACCGCAAGTTCTCTAAATAATACTGCCAAAATGAGCTTGTCGTTCAAAAGCACAATGATGGAAATTACAGAAAACCGTGTTTAATTTTTTATTATTGGCGCTCTCAGACTAGATATTTCCTCAAGAAAGAATTTTTTTGTGCTATAATTCTCTTAAGTCTCAATTGTACTACTTCTAGGACCAAAATTTATTCAACTATATGTAACCAGAGTATGCAAATTATTAGCTTTTCAGAGCATTCACACAAGGTTGGCGCCGAAGGTGACATCTACAACGTGCTGACATGAGGAAAGTTTCTAAACGATTTCTCATACACAAACAGCAGTTGACGGGCGTTGCCTGGTGAACAGTTGTTGTGATGCCTCGTGTAAGCCGCGGCGGATTAGCCGCGCGTACTGGAGCGCCGTGTTGCGGTGCGCGCGGCCGTCCGTCGCCGGGGGTTCGAATCCTCCCTCGGACATTGATGTGTGTGTTGTCCTTAGTTTAGTTCAACTTAGTTTAAGTAGTTTGTAAGCTTAGGGACTGATGACCAACGTAGTTTGGTCCCATAAGAATTACAAACATATTTTTAGCCTCGTGTAAGGAGGAGAAATGACTACCGTCACGTTTCCGACTTTGATAAAGGTCGGATTGTAGCCTCTTGCGGTTGCGGTATATCGTATCGCCACATTGCAGCTCGCGTTGTTCGCAACCCAGGAGGGCAATAGGGAACGCCGTGCTGAATCCCAACGGCCTCGTATCTCTAGTAGTCGAGATGACAGGCATCTTATCCGCATGGCTGTAACGGATAGTGCAGCCACGTCTCGATCTCTGTGTCAACAGATGGGGACATTTGCAAGATAACAACCATCTGCACGAACAGTTCGACGACGTTTTCAGCAGGTTGGACTATCAACTCAGAGTCCATGGCTACCGTTACCCTTGACGCTGCATCACAGACAGGAGCGCCTGCGATGGTGTACGCAACGACGAACCTGGGTGCACGAATGGCGAAACGTCATTTTTTTCGGATGAATCCAGGTTCTGTTTCAGCATCATGATAGTCGCATCCGTGTTTGGCGACATCGCGGTGACCGCACATTGGAAGCGTGTTTTCGTCATCGCCATACTGGCGTATCACCCGGCGTGATGGAATAGGGTGCCATTGGTTACACGTTTTGCACACCTCTTATTCGCATCGACGGCCCTTTGAACAGTGGCCGTTACATTTCGGATGTTTTACGACCCGTGGCTCTACCCTTCTTTCGATCCCTGCGAAACCCTACATTTCAGCAGGATAATGCACGACCTCATATTGCAGGTCCTGTACGGGCCTTTCTGGATACATAAAATGTTCGACTGCTGCCTGGCCAGCACATTCTCTAGATATCTCACCAATTGAAAACCTCTGGTCAATGTTGGCCGAGCAACTGGCTCGTCACAATAGGCCAGTCACTAGTCTTGTTGAACTATGGTATCGTGTTGAAGTTGCATGGTCATCTGTACCTGTACACGCCATCCAATATTTGTTTCACTCAATCCCCAGGCACTGATTTGTCAGGATCTATGCACCCAAATTGCTTGAAAATGTAATCACATGTCAGTTCTAGTATAATATGTTTGTCCAATGAATACCCGTTTAACATCTGCATTTCTTCTTGGTGTAGCTGTTTTCATGGACAGTAATGTACAATGAAAAACAAGGCTTCTTTTTATGGACTACAATAATTTTTCTTCAACTACTAACTGTTGTATGAAATAAACTGATCATTCAACAAATACCATGCAAAATAACAACTACTACTTCGAGTTATACAAGAAAATATACCTTATCAGTAACTTCCGTGCATTCTTAAGATCACAAACAGATAAGAAATACAAATTTTTGATATTCTTATAGTTACTCATCACTGTTTGCGGTGCGTGTAGATAATGAAAGGATTGAACATTAACAATGTAATCGACTGTCCTGACTTCCCAAATATTGTTACTTCATAGCCTATTTGATAAAGAGAGTGGGTTTTAAGAAGATCCGTATATGATGCACAACAAATGTTACGCAAGATGAAATAAATACTGCCTACAAAAAGAAACGAAGTCCGATGAAAAAGATAAAGTGTACAAAAACGTAAATCTCGCGACGAACTCCTTCCACCGTAAGAAGTCGTGAGATCTCATAAGAAACAAAGTCGGATATTTTAGTTACTGTTGATGGAACCACCAATTCAACACCTTATCATAATTTGTTATCTATTCACTTTGTTGATAACTAATAGAATAACAAATTATGATAAGGTGCTGAATTGGTGGTTCCATGAAAACTAAAATAAACGACTTGTTTCCGATGAGATTTCCCAACCTTTTGCGGTGGAAGGAATTCGTTCCGATACTTGGCTTTTTTATTCAATTTACGTTTTTGGTGGTATATTTTTTAGCAATGAAGCCACATTTACCAGTCATGCTCGGGTAAACCGCCAAAACGCATAATTGGTCTATTCAAAATATCTTTTGTGTTCGTCAAGTGGAACATCAGAGTCCAGGAAGTGTTAATGTGTGGTTTAACCATCAGCTCTTAGACCTATATTTGACAGACAGTACAATGAATGCGGTTAAGTACCGCAGCCTCAGATCATCTGCCAATGGTGCTAGAAGGAATTGCTCTGCATACTAGGAGGAACCTGTCTCACTATAGCGCACGAATTACTGTACCGTGTCTTCACGAATTGTTTCCCAGTCTTTGGGTTGAACACAGAGGATCGTTTCGGGGTTTAACGAATGTAGGCTGTTTTCTGAGGAGAAAGCTGGGAGACGTTGTCTACAAAAACATACCGACTACACCCGGCGATGTGCAACGACGTATTACTGCAGCCTGCGAGGACTTCTCCTCTGAAAGGCGTGCGCAGCAGTCTCAACATACCAGACTGGAAGCGTGTACTGCGTCTGCCAGCGGCCATTTTGAACGCAAATTGTCTCCTTATTGAACGGCATCCATATCACTGGTGTGTACACTCCTGTTGTTTCTTAGTGCGTACTACGACTGGTAGTGTACAAGTGTTGCTGTGGAAACTTCACAGTACGGAATCTCGTAAACGACTTGCACTACAGAGCCTCGAAAGAGACTCCGCTGACATTCTAATTTATCCTAATTTTAGTCTATTAGTGTCAAAAGGCACTGTTCCATTTAAAACATGTTTGCACAAACGGTAGTTCCTATGCATTATTAAAATGTAATTATTGGCTAACAAAACGAGTCTTTCACTACCAGTCCATCCTGTGGAAACCGCATATGAATAACACTTCCATGCAGTGCAAGTTGTAAGCGAGTCACCCTATACAGTGTCATTTTGACCTTGTAGGTATTATTGATTATTACACAAGGGAATTAACGACATTAGTTGCGAAGACGCAGGACAGCAGTTGAAATCACTCATTTATATTCAAATACCAATCATAAATGTATATTTTCAGTATGTGACGCACCCGTATTTTTATATTTATTCAATGTTTGTTAAATCTTTGCGTCTTCCCTTTTTTCTTCTTGTCCCTGTGCCACCTACACAAGCGCTGGGCTACTTCCAGCTGGCTCCCACTGATTGACAATAACACGGATTGTGGGATAGGCTTGCATATTTTGTAGGCTTTATCTTACAAGAGCATATATAGTGGTTCTTAAACAAAACAGTGAACAAATCGGATCCTTTACAAAACTATGCCAACTATGATTGTTCAACATTACCTGGTCTCACACGCACAAGATGATTACAAGTTAATGTTATTTCATGTCACAGGAGCAAAACAGGATGGAAGAAAAATACACCCAACAACACTGTTAAACACTCTCACGCGCGGAAGCACTTGCCTTGTGGCGTACTCTTAGCAACCTAAATACATACTGAGCACCAACTGGTGCTCAATGGTCATATATTTGGACGGGGCGGTCTTATTAACTAACGACATTTAAGGAATTACAATTACACTTGCAAGAGACAGCAATCTGATGAATGGAAAGAAACACGTTACGTGCGCTGCTTCATAATGTGCAAAGTTAATAGCAAACGGGCGTTGGACAAGAATCAACTCTGATCTGATGCGAGTGCACAGAGATCCCTCAGCATCACACTCAGTAATGTCTCTCAAAGTCGTTTAAGTTTAGGAAAATATTACACAAGCACCAATACCAAAAGGAAACACATAAAGATAGCTGTTGGGCATCAGCACAGCCAACCACGAAATTTCAGCTTGGACTTACTACCCACGTGGCTGACTAAACTATCTTACGTAAAAAACGGACTAAATTATTAAAAATTCCCCATTGAAAGTAAAATGATACGACAGCATTTTTTAATACTGAAGCTATTACAACCAAATACCAGAGCATCGGGGCTCATTTACTGTGACTGTTCATTGTCTGATACTAATCCCGTCCAAACTAGATAAAGAAACGTACCCAAAACTTTTAATAATTCTACAACAAAATGAACATCAACATGAAGTACCGCAAAATCCCAACTGGTAAGCATTAAACGAAAGCCGTATCGGTAAGGGGAAAGATTTTATTACGGCTTTGAGACTACACCACCTGTGAAACACTGTAGCCACTTTGTGCGCCCATTTCACGTGGAATTTCACTATTAAGAAACTTTTTTTCGTGAAACTTATGCTTCTGCTTCGACCGTGCTTTGGAGCCACATACTATTAATATCTCGCATTTCTTACCCAGATTTCTGCAAGTTGGTGGAGCAACCACCACAGCGTCCTTCTGCCTCCAGGGGCTCCTACCGACAGGCTCCTCATGGCTACCGGCCTCTCCAACGGTCGCCCAAAATTCAACCTGCCCGAGAAGGCGCACGCTGATTGGTCGTGACCGGCGCGCCCAGAGGGCAAGTTCCTTTCGCGAATTCGCGGTCTTCGACCTGTCCAAGAGCGACCAGAGGCATAGTTTGCGAACTCTTTCCACTACTCACCAACTGTTATCTCTCCTGGCGAAAGCAGAAAACTTTCAAACTACTACCACCACCGCATGACTATCCCATCAATTACTCTACAGGGGAGAAAACATGCAAGCACTCTCTCACATACCCTGTGGAGGGAAACAAGGAGTGTGACACGAATAGCTGTTGGAGAAATAAAGTGAAACCAAATTTGCCATCTCCACTTCTAAATCAACGCCTGGGCAATATCGGAAGAAAAACCACTAAATCATGTTCATATAAATTAAGTATTGTTTAACAGTTAATGCAAATATTAGTCTAAGTGGTCCTGACAAGAGCAAATGAACCCAAAAAGTGGCAATCAGGACGGGTAAAGCAATGAGGCGGTTTTGTTTTTCCATAAACAGATGTGTACTGTGTGCACTTTCACAAATACACAGACTCCAGTGCTCTCAATAGAAGATAGCTCGATTAAAAGTCTGACGAAACGGAACGCAGGCGACCGAGATCCATGTTTGACAAGCGTGGCCTTTAGTCTTGTTGCATCACTGGAGGTCATCAATTAATGCGAGCAAGGTCGACGTGGCCACCAACTGAAGAACATGTCCCGTTCGACGGCCTTCAGACAGTATTGGTGATCGGGGAAACGGAAGCAAATACTCGCTTAATGGGATAAGTCATTTAAAACACTTGCAACACTTGAACGGAGAATTTTATCACGTTATTTTACGAAAGTAAAGTTTAATTCCCGTCGTAAAACAAGGTAACTTGCCCAACAAAAGTGATGACATCTAAAACATTTGTCGTCACAAATAAATCAGGTAAAGGAAAGAAGCAGAGGATCGTTGCTACATACCAAGGTTCTCCACTTTGAAAAAACAGAGCAGTCTCGTTAGCTATAAATCTGCCGGTAAAGGAACCTGCTCTGCACGCGCGGCATTGGGCGTGCTGGCAAGCGGAGCAGACGCGGTCGGCCGTGGAGCAGGCTTCGTTGGTCGCGCCAAACGCGTCGCCGCGACCTTCTGCCACCGGCCACCAGGAAAACGCTGACCGCGGAACAGCCGCCGCTATTGGCTGCGCGCCGCCGCTTTTCCGGCAGATGCTGTGTTATAAAACGGCAGCAGCAATTTTCGTTCCTGCTTATTACAGGAGCCCCTGTAGTAAAACACGAAAGAAAAATACTTATAACTCAGTGCCGTCATTTTCAAGTAATCATTGATGAAATGAAATAAGAATGTTTATTGGTGCACCTTTCGACAGTGGTTTGAGGTTTCGATCCTCAGCTGCGGCTTGTTATAATTGGCAAGAATCCAATAAACGACACTTGGCGTCGTAAAGTGTCTTCAAATTGATTCGCGAACATCTAATTTTCAGACTAACTTCGTAACGTTTGGTACACGGGCATTCAGAAAATGAACTACTTAACTATATCATTATTTTATCTTGTTCCTTTTTCTTCTAGTGAATATAAGGAACTGGGTAATATCAGAGATTTTGCTTAAAGTCCTTGACAATCACTCCTGAGGTGATTCGGTAAACAAATACATTTAATTTGTGTTAAGTCGCAGCCACACTTCAACCGTTTTATTTTATTCTTCGCGACTAATTTCGAACATAATCGACCATTATCAGACCATATTTCATAATTAGTGCTACAGGTCATGAAGGACATGTCTCAGAGTGGGTTCTAGCAATCAATAACTTTTTTAGTCAAGATATACTGTAAATTTTGTTTCTCTCTCCAATTCGGTTCGTTAGTTACGCGATCTATCCATCTAATATTCAGCATTCTTCTGCAGTACCAAATTACAAAAGCCTCTTTCCTCTTCTTACCTGAACTGCTTTTCGTCCAGTTTCTCTCCCGTGCTCGAGAGAAATACCTTGAGAAAAGATTTCCTAAAACTTAAATTAATATTCGATGTTAAAAATTGAACTGGTTTAAAATGTTTTTCCATTAGTTATGCCGCATTTTGTGTCCTCTGTGCTTCGTCCAGGAGCGTCGATAACAAGGCTGAGGGAAGCGAAGCTCCTGCCCACCAGAGCCATCACATCTTGAACTCTCATTCCCCTTCCCTTTTGTTGGTCTCAGCCTGCGTTCCATTTGTAAACGTTGACACACTTTGATCTACTGTGAAACACCTTCAGCATCTCCTGACTTTATTCGACTACTATGACCATTCCTTTCATGGCCTTCGACTCTTATAATTGTACAAGTTGTATATAACTTTTCGTTTCCGATATTTTACCGCTTCTACCTTCAGAATTTCAAAGAGTATATTCCAGTGAACATTTTGAAAAGCATCCTCCAATTATAAAAAAGATATAACGGTACGTTCGCCTTTTCTTAAACTATCTTCTTAGGCAAGTTGTGAGTATTGCTTCAGGTGTTCCTACGTTTCTACTAACACTAAAATGATGTTACCCTACGTCGACTTCTCTATAGTTCTCAACTTTTCTGTAATAATTGATGTTGATATTTTGCAACCTCGACTTATAAACAATGACGTAGCAAGAGAGGTGCAATTCACAGAAGAGCACCAAATGGTATCCAAGGAAATTATGACTGAACAAAAAATTTTAACTATTGTCGCAAATTTAAAGCGTAACCCGAGCCTGCCACATATTTATCCCTAAATACAGTAGAAACAGTACAGTTTTTGTAGAAGTGTAGTTGGGAACTTGCTATTCATAAGAGATATTTTAAGGTTTGACAACATATTACTTGACTCTGATCATAACTTATAGGTTATCAAATGTATATTAAAACTTAAGAGACTGCAAAAAGGTAAAAAATTAATGAGATGGGACCTGGATAAATTGAATGAACCAGAGGTGGTGTAGAGCTTCAGAACTAACATTAGAAAAGGATTTTCTAAAACGGGGGAAAGTAGTACGATACAAGAAGAATTGGTAGCTATGAGAGATGGAGTAGTGAAGGCCGAATAGGATCATAAAGGCAGAAGGACAAGGCCTAATAGAAATCCTTGGATAATACATGACATACGGAACATAATTGATGAAAGGTGAAACTATAAAAGTCCAGCAAGTTAAGCAGGAAAAATGGAGTACAGTGGATGAAAATTGTGGTGGCAGGAAATGCAGACTAGTTAAGCAAGAATGGTTAGAAGATAAATGCAAGGCTTTAGAAGAATGTGTAACTAGTGGAAAGATAGATACCGCCGACAGGAAAATAAAAGAGACATTTAGTGACAAGAAATTCAGCTGAATGAATAAGAAGGCTCAGATGGAAAACTACTCCTAAGCAAGGAAAGGAAAGCTAAAAGGTGGAAAGAATATTTAGAGGGCCTATGCAAAGGAAAATAACTTGAATGTAGTATTCCAGAAATGAAGTAGAGGAAGATGAGGTAGGAGATACGATACTGCTGGAAGAATTTGAAAGAGCACTAAACGATTGCAGTTGAAACAAGGCCCCTGGAGAACTTGTTATTCCGTCTGAAGTGTTGATAACATTAGGCGAGCCAGTCATGAAGAACATGTGCCATTTCGTATGCAAGATGTAGTAGACAGGGGAAATACTCTGTGACTTCAAGAAGAATATAGTGATTTCAATACCTAAGAAAGCAAGTGCAGACAAATGTGAAAAATAGAGAACTATCAGTTTAGTAAGTCATGGTTGCAAAATACTAAACTAATTATTTACAGAAGAATGGAAAACTGTTGGAATCCGACCTTGAGGAAGATCAGTTTCGATTTAAGAGAAATGTAGGAACATCCGAGGCAATACATTACGACTTATATTACAAAATAGGGTAAGGAAAGGGAAACTTACGTTTTTAGCATTTGTAGTTGTGGATAAAGCTTTTGACAATGTTAACTGGAAAACACTCTTTCAAATGATGAAGGTAGAAGGGATTTAATATAGGGAGCGAGCAGTTATACTCAACTTGTTCAAAAACCATAAAGCAGTTATTAGAAACGTTGTTCAATCTGTACAATGAGCAAGCTGTGAAGGAATGCAAGGAGAATTTCCACAAGAATTTGAACTTCATGGAGAAGAAATAAAAACTTTGTTGATGACATAGTAATTCTGTCAGAGACAGCAAAGGACCTGGAAGAGCAATTAAACGGAATGGACAGTGTCTTGAAAGTTGATCATTAACGAGAGTAAAACAATGGAATGTAGTGTCAGAAAATCAGGCGATGCTGAAGGAATTAGATAACGTAATGAGAAAATAAAAGTACTGGATTAGTTTTGTTATTTGCGGAGCAAAATAAATTCTGATGGCCGAAGTATGGAACATATAAAATGCAGAATGTCTATGGGAAGAAAAGCCTTTCTGAGGAAGCGAAATTTGTTGACATCCAATATTAATTTAAATTTTAGTAAGTACTTTCTGAAAGCATTTGTTCGGAGTTTAGCATTGTATGGAAGTGAAACGTGGACGTTAGGGAGTTCAGACAAAAAGATGACGGAAGCTATAGATGGGTAGATCACTTAACTGAGGAGGGGGTGCTCAACAGAATTTAAAAGAAAAGGAGTTTGTGGCATATGCTGACTAAGAGAAGGGATAGTTTGGTGGGACACATTCTGAGACATTAATTAATCATCAACGTAACATTAAAAGGAAGTGTGCGGTCAAAATTGTAGAGGGAGACCGAGGGACGAATACAGTTAGTAGATTCCACAGTTTGTAGGTTGCCGTTCTAATTCTGAGATGAAGAGGCTTGTACAACACATGGTAGCGTGGAGAGCTAGCTGCGGTCTGAAGACCACAATAACTACAATATTAGTTCTATATATTAGTATATGTGTTGGTAGAGTTGGGTGAGGGCACGGATAATATATCGGGCTCTGTGCGTCAAGAGTTGCGGGGTGCCACTAAAATGTTTTACCCTGGGTACCAGTTCAGTTCGCTACCCCACAGCTAACGAAAGTTTACTCGTCTACTCCATGAACCTTGTTTCCACTCAAATCTTTCAGTGCTCTGTCAAATTCATTACGCAATATCGTGTCTTCTACCTGATCTACTTCTTTTTCCTCTTCCATATCTACAGTAATGTCTTTAATTTTCCTTCTATCAAGAATATGAAAGCAATTTGTAAGTATTTGGTGGAAGCTTCTCAGTGCCAATAATATCAGCTAAAACAGTGTAATAAGCGTCAAATACATTGTATCCAATCAAAGCCCACAGTGGTTAGCGGAGCGCACCGCTACTCGCCGTCGGAATTTCGGGCTTGTGTGTATTTGTTGTCCTTGTTGTAAGTTATTTTAAGTAGTTTGTAAGCCTAGAGACTGAAGACTAAAGTAGTTAAGTCACTTAGATTTACAAAGAATCCATGGCGAGGTTCAGATTTGACACCTATACACCATGCCACACGGTACTGATGAGCCCAATAGAATGCTGATTGCACTCGTCGGAATTGGCATCCAGTGCTATTCACAAATGAGACACATCTACCTTCAATCATAGACGTTTCTAGAGCATGGGCAACCTCAACGTCTCAGACACACTGTTTAGCAAGTGCAGCGATTGGTAGTTCTCTGGTGTTCTGGGGTTGATTGCGAGGATCACCGTGCACTTCTTACACATCTTGTGAATGCTGTAGCAGTATCAGTTGCAATAGGATAATTCTGAGTGGGGCAGGGATGAACTGAAAGAGGAGCATAACTTGTAGGTGAAACTTCCTTCACTTTGAATGCAAAGGGTCCTTCCCGCAGGCCCTGGAATGGCTGTCCTCCGCCCAGTTGACGAGTCCTCAGTGCAGACCGCAGTGACTGTGGTGCGAGGGTAACTCGGTCCTCCTCGCCCCTCTGTTGTCGTGTGACCAGGAACTTGGTCATTCGTCCCAGCACTACTGCCCGGCCTGGAAGCTGCGTGTTGCTGTGGAGACCCCTAAGGCGTTGCTGCTGGCTACGCCCATCTTCTAGGATGGCGTGCCAGTAAATCGTTTCGTGTAGACTGGCGAGCCTATATAGGAATAAAAAATGTTCAAATGTTTGTATAGTCTATGGGACTGAACTACTTACAAACTACTTACGAACTAGGACGACACAAATATCAATGCCCGAGGGGGGATTCGAACCCCCGACCGTAGTGGCCGTGCTATATAGGAATAGAGTGGCTATGTGTGAGACCGCTTCTGATTGGCTTAGAGGCCATGACGCCATGTTTTTACCAGATTTGGCGGGCTTTACATGTGAATGAATAGCTACAGTGGGCGTTTCTGTACTGTGGAGTGTCTTAAAAGCTTCTGTCAGCGACTTCACTGTACAGTTATGTACAGGTTGTATTACGGTAGGCACTGCTCCTCTTTTGCATGTCTTTTGTTGTTTTTTATACCTAAATTAACTTGTTGTTCGTTGACGATAACCTTATAACTGCGCGACAGTTTTTAAGATTAAATGTTGGTTTGAAGTGATTTACTGAGTGTAATTAATAATGTGCATTACATAATCATTCAGGACAGTCAACAGAAATGCCTCGTTGTTCCTCTGTTGGCTGTAAAAAACCGAAGTAAAGATAGTTATCTGATGCTTGTGTTCTCAAGGAATAAGGAAATACGGGAAAAGTGGGCAGTGAAAACTGGGAAAGTGGGAACCGTAAAGGCGACTTGTGTAAACGAACGAACGCATTATTCCTGTCTGTGTAAAAATATTTTCTGCTCGCTCTCCCCCCCCCCCCCCCCCCGCTGCCAAAGCAAGAAAGGCACTGATCAAATTCAGTAATAGAATTACTGTCCCCGAAATTCCCACTTGGTGTAGTGATTGCGAACTAAATGATGGTCGGGAGTTCAAATACGGTGAGCGTTAAATTTTTTTAAACAGCATTTTCTAGCTTTTTGTAAGTTCATGGTTCTGGTTTTCGACATGTCGTGCCACAACGTATGTTTTAACATGGCTACCGTACATTCTCCTTGGCTGTGTATTATTGACTATTCACAATCCTATAACTGGTAACTGGATGTGACGTGAGAAAGGGAGGAGGCCAGAACTAATGACTCATTGTAGATATGCAGTTACCAATTTTGAGTCTGTTTCTGCTGTTTCACTAGAGATAGTATAGGTATTTTTTCCGATTTCTGTGATACAGTGTCCCTAAAAGTATCCACAGAATGATTTTTTGGTATTTCCTAGTTTAGGAAAATGTTATAACATCGACAGCACACTTAAACTGCATGATATCTGGGCGCAAAGCGGCAATACTGTAGTATGTTCAGCGATGGATGTGAAGGCAGAAAATTCTGTAATAGCATTATTTTCTTTGAGTTACATTACATGAAATTACCTTTCTTATTAAGTAACTGACAACTGTCGAAACTGCGAGAAAATCGTAAAATATTGTATTAACAACCGCCAGTCATAGAAACTGTTTCACGAGACTTATTTGCTAACAAATTTATTAGGCCTGTATGAACATAGATGAATGACATTTCTTCAACCACGTGCTGCGTAGTAAGTTAGAAGATGTGCCTTGGTCTCATGGTTGGAACTGATGCCTTATTTCAGTCGTTAAGTGGCTGCACTTCTGCCTGGGTCGCTATGTAAATGCACGTCCCGCACTCATTTTGGTAAAAACATGGCGGACACCGGCCGGTTGGCCGCTCTCTCCCTATACAGGCTCTCTAGTGTAGACTGGCTAGGCTGCCCTCTAGTTGTTCCCGCGGCGATGGTTAGGCGAGCAGTCTCCTTAGCTGGATGTTACAGGTTTGAATCCTGGGCAGTCTCACCTAACTTCTGCTGTTGGCGTTGGTTCAAGTCCCAGTGGTGGTAATAGGAAGGGAAAGACTTCCTTTGGCTGCATTGTAGAATTTACAGCTGACTGTAGCAAACTGAAGATGCCGCCAATCACTGCTAGTTGGAGATGTGCATTGATCCAAAGTACCTCTTGGTGCCCCAGTCCATAATATCTATAGTGACTGCTGGCCCATCTGGTGTTAATGTTTTTCTTTGTTGGACTCTGTATTGGGGGACCTTAAGTACAAGTGCGTGTACAATTATCTAGATGATGTCGTGATTTATAGCCCTAGATTTGAGGATCATTTATTACATATTACACAAGTACTTGAACGGCTATGTGAAGCCGGCCTTACTGTCAAGCCTTCCATGGTTAATTTAGCATGCAAAGAGATATCGTTTTTGTGGCACATTGTATCGGCTGAAGGGGTGAGAATTGATCAGGAACGAACTCTAGCGATACATAAGTTTCCGATCCCCAGGAACAAGAAGGATATTGCTAGATTCGTCGGGATGGCGAATTTCTTTCGCAAGTATGTGCCTCGATTCGCTCAGTTAGCCGGTCCTCTTAACCGACTCAGGCGGAAGGGTGAAACTTTCGTTTGGGGGGGGGGGGGCTTCTCAACAGGCGTCTTTTGACGCTCTAAAGGCTGCTTTGGGCAGCGCACCGGTTTTGGGGGTGCCTGAATTAGATAAGCAGTTCATCCTGCAGACTGATGCTTCAAACACCGGAGTTGCCGCAGTTCTGCTTCAAGAATTTAATGGCGAAAGGAAACATATAGCCTATGCCTCTCAAGCATTATCTGAAGTCGAGAAGAGGTATTGGGTCTACGAATTGGAAGGTTTGACAGTGTTGTTTGGGCTTGAGCAGTTCAAATTATATTTGGAGCATAGACAGTTTCTCCTCGAAACTGATAACAAGGCCTTATCGTGGGTGTTGGCCCGATCCCGGAAGACCGGAAGGCTCCGAATGTCGGCATTCCGTTTAGACGTACGGCATATAAAATGATCTGATAATCAAGTGGTGGATGCCTTGAGCCGCATGTTTCAGCCTGAGGAAGAATCGGAAGAATTAGGGTGCGAAGAGTTGGAAGGGTTGAGTGTTTGTACCGTATCAGGGGAAAGGTCGGGTATAGTTGGTAGCATGTCCGATAAGCAAGAGGGGACTCTGAACTTGTGTCCGGTTTCTTTATTAATTATAAAGTAGAAAGAATACCATAGGCTATTTTGGATAAGTCAGGATCCCTACAAAAGCATTCAAATACGTACATTGTTACAAGGTATCTTAGATAGTGATGGTAGAATGTTACAAAAATCTCATAGAACCTTTCTAACTTCTACATTTCCCTTGATGATAGCTTCATTTTATTATTGTTATTATCATTATTAACCATTGGTTGTCGTTCGTGCTCAGTCTAGAACAAAATTCAATCGGCATACTTCTAGGAGCACCTTACCTTCTTACATAACAAGAATCGTCAATATCAATGCATAAGGCTTAACATACAACGTTACCTGGTTTGAAAACGTAAATGATACAGATTTTGTCTCATCTGCATATACATTTTTTACTGTGCTTATGTTATCTTTAGAAAGCATTTTGTTATATTATCCTTACATATTCATGGGTGAAAATCAGTAATTTTCAGTTTTCTTGGTATCTCCTTTATTTTTCCAGGAACAGGTCAAAAAAGCACAATTTTACTTGGATGACTAAAAGTCGCAATATAGTTACAATGTAACATTAATATACAACACAAAACTTGTGAATGCATATGTAAATGTATTTATACATATTGAAACAGCATCACCTCTTGTTGATTGGTTGAATCTGCCACAATAATTATCTTCGTCCTTGACGATGGACATTGCTTTGACGTTGTATTCTGCAATCCTCTAAATGGTAAATATGTTATAGGATCCTTGTCGAAAATAAGAAGCACTTGATGAAAGTTTTATCGAAATGATTTTATTTCCATCTTAATGAAACATTTGAAACACAGACATTTGTTACACTATTTTTACAATTGTTGCAATAATCTGCTCACGATTTCACGGTCGAGTACAAAGTCAGTTAACATGGCCTCTGTCCAATCATTTCCAGCCATGCCAGCGTAATCATGAAACAATTGTACTCTGCAGTTTTTACACACATGTTAAAGTAATATTTGAAATGACTTTGTTTTTAGTTTTTATTCACAATAATTATTTATTGTGACAACATTGATGCACATAGTTATGGTAATTTCATTTAAAC
Source organism: Locusta migratoria (assembly GCA_026315105.1). Classification (NCBI taxonomy): domain Eukaryota; kingdom Metazoa; phylum Arthropoda; class Insecta; order Orthoptera; family Acrididae; genus Locusta; species Locusta migratoria. The sequence goes on from CM048747.1 coordinate 500,406,499, forward strand.
TGGTCATACAAATAACAAACGTGGACTTGACTTTATAAATTTACATATTACTAAATTTATTAACTGTGCTTATAATTTTTATGTGTGTAGATCTGTGGTTTGTAATTGGTGTTTCGGTGTATTGTTTTTTAGTCTCGCAATTTTAATGTGTTTCAGTTTGTGGGTTAAACTTTTATAAATACATATTTGTTATTCTTGTAGTATTTTTGTTAAGTTCTGCAAAAACTTCGTATTTTCTGACATATTATTGAAACGACAGACTTGATAGTACTTACTGTTTGATTTAGGACCCAGTGATCTGCCATAATGTATTTAAAATAAGGTAAATAATGTTGTTAAATTTATATTGGTAAATGGATTTATGGGAAAAGCATATTCTCTAACTATGCGTAACGTATTCTTAGTGTTTGTGATTGTTATTTACGAAAGTATGAAAACGTAATATTACGTAACAAGATGGCAAAAGTTAACATGTTCTTTAAATAAACGGTATATTATCACGCAAATGTGGTTGAACGATAGTATTTTAAACAGAGTGCGAGAATATTACAAATTACACTTCTGGTGGTAAACTTTTTCTTAAGGTTCCTAAATGTTTGCGACTCTAATGTTGGCAATACAATAAATTTTAATGTAAGGAATGTGCAACATATAAGAAACGTTACATACAATATATGGCGCTCCTTCGCGTCCGTCGCAATAACTAAATATATTAAGTTTTAAAAAAATGACTGTCACTCTTGGGAAACCGTAGTGGTAATCAGTGCTTCCGCAAAGGTACGCAAGATTCTAATGGTACACGCATCCCATTCGTGTTGAGTAAATCCAACCAACACGTTCACATTACGTTTATTCTTGACATTCGTTTTCGCTGTGCAGTTCATCATAATTAAGACATGCTAATTTCACAATTCCTTGCGTTTTATTTAGGTCCAAATTTTGATACCTGATGGCACAGAGACAGCTAATTAGCTGCAGACTTGTTCAGGGCCACGCGGGAGTTTCCGCGCGGTCTGGAGAGTAACATTACGGAGCGTCCGGCCTCCCACGTCGGAGGTTCGAATCCTCCTTCTAGCATGAATGTGTATGTTGTCCTTAGGTTAGTTGAACTTAGTTTAAGTCGTTTGTAAGTCTAGGGACTGATGATCGACGTAGTTTCGTCCCATAAGAATTACAAACATTTGAACTTGTTCAAGTATGTCCATGTCTCTTCAATTTGGCCCTTTTTGACATTCCTCTCTCTATCGCTTTATTATGAAGAATCACTCACTTGGTACGGTCCACTGTACATGCAGCAGAAACTTGCCTTTCGTCTTTAATGATTTTTTTCTATCCACTAATGACTTCTAATCGTCGAATGGGTCCCTTCTACATCTTTCGTCATTTCTGCAATCATTTCTTATTTCTTCTCAATGCAAAACACTTGTTTCACGTCAATTATGGTTGCAACTGAGTTATGTACACAGATACTTTTTTTTCCTTCTTTTGTTCTACTACGACTACTGCAGAGGGAAGAAATACACTTAATCCTTTGGGAGACATTTCGTACCCTAATCACTAATTCGATATTGATTAGTGATCCCCGTAGCTCTGTGTTGCTGTTAATGGAACTTACTGTTCCAGTCAAGCCTGTCTAGCCTCAATTACTAGAAATATGTGATCGATAGTGCTTGCTCTTCGATTGCGCTCTTCTGTTTCAATATGCACTTCACATTCGAATCATCATCCTCAGATGATACTGTTAGCATGAGAGTAGTCCATTCTTTAACATGGCGAAAAGCATCGTATGTTTTCCTACCTTCTGATAATGTATTACATCCTATGAATTGTTTGCCCATCTGCTCGTTTTTTAAATCACTTGTTACGAAATCATTCCACCACTCATCATCATTCACAAGAGTTTTCCTTTTTTTTTTTTTTTTTTTTTTTTTTTTTTTTTTTTTTTTTTTGTTATTGGGTGAAGTGGGGCGGGGGCGGGAGCGGATGTGAATGTGAGGAATTCGTGAAACAATCAGAACTGAGAGTCATACATAATTTATGTTACACGTTAAGGAGGAGGAAGGAGGATCAACGAAGTGCGATATTTTGTGAAGAGGTTTTCATTTTTAGTGTACTATGTTTCTGTAAATTAATAAAAGTTTGCGGAACGTAAATTAATCGAATGATTACTCTCCTCCCCCTGCCCCCCCCCCCCCCCCCGTCTTGCGTCCGCCAGTGTTCGTCTGTTCGTTTCAACATCTATTTCTTCTGCGCCCAGTACTTTGCCCTCAGCTACCTTATCTGATTAATCAAACCCAGGTCAATGATAACACCAAACATGTCGTTGCAGGGGTCCATCCATGAACGTGAGAATAAAGTTTTCTCCACCAGATGATACCACCACATAGCGTTATTTCAAATCAAGACTATTTTGTAGAGTTGGATAAAATCAACAACGAGTATTGCTTTTATTGACAATATTGGAAAGATCTGGAAATTCGCACTTACTATGTTTCCTTGGTAAATGAAATGAGTGTTGTGGGGGGATTCGGTATGGAGGCATTAGTACACTGTAACAGAAACGATCCCACCACTTTAGTAACGTGTGATATTTATTAAAGGAAATAAATATCTCTGTGTGTTAGAGAGATACAGTAATTCCAGAATGATGAACCCTAAGTTCCAAACACTGAATGATACTTGAAGGTCCTCTTGAGAGCACTGGGATAATTCTTAAGTGTCTACCCCGGTAAAGAGCAACATCTTCTTGGAGTATGTAGGAGTGAGACTTAAGGCAATGTGGAATACTGCAGTATGGCGAGAACCCTCTCCAATGAAGCAATGGACTCTGCTCCACAGATTATGAGCGCTGGCTGTTTTAATTCTGCCAGTCATATGAGACAGACGTGACGGTCTTCGTAACGTGCGTGGCATCTGACAGGAAACCAGGAAGTATTATTGCAAACGGTTACAGTGTTTTCGTGGCCATGACAACTTTGGAGTCGATAGTGGCGTCGTTAGGAGAACCAGTCATGAAAAAATTGTATCACCTGGTATGCAAGATGTATGAGACAGGGGAAATACCCTCCGACTTCAAGAAGAACATCATAATTCCAATTCCAAAGAAAGCAAGTGCAGACAAGTGTTAAAATTACAGAACTACCAGTTTAATAAGTGATGGGTGCAAAATACTAACACGAATTATTTACAGACGAATGGAAAAACTTGTAGAATCCGACCTCAGGGAAGATCAGTTTGGATTTAGGAGAAATATAGGAACACTGGAGGCAATACTGACATTACGACTTCTCTTAGAAGATAGGCTAAGAAAAAGGAAACCTACGTTTTTAGCGTTTGTTGATTTGGAGGAAGCTATTGACAATGTCGACTGGAATACAATCCTCCAAATTCTGAAAGTAGCAGGGGTAAAATATAAGGAGCGAAGAGTTATATTCAATCTATACAAAAACCAGACAACGGTTATTAGAGTCGAAGGGCAGGAAAGGGACGCAGAGTTTGGGAAGGGAGTAAGACAGCGTCGTAGCCTTTCCTCAATGTTGTTCAATCTGTACATTGAGCAGGCAGTGAAGGAATGGAAGGAGAAATTTGGTGAGGGCATTACAGTGCAGGGAGAAGAAATGCTGTGTTTAGTTGCCTTCGAAGTCAAGCCTGTTTCCATTTCAACGCGACATTGTTTGGTGGAGGCGCCGGGTACACTGTGCAACAGCTGCATCACCGTGGCTCCGATTAGGCAACGTAAAAGCCGTCGCTTACACGGACTGGAATCGGAATACAAGGGATACACCGAGTACATCCTTCCAAAAGTCCGTATTATCAGAAGAACGAAGGTGACGAAACCAGCAATAAGCCAACTGCACATCAGACACCTGTCGGTGTTCTCTGGAGATGCTGGACAGGACCCCAAAAAATGGCGAAAAGGGTTCAACCGAGTCGCCAACTACAACAGGTGGGATCAGACGATGTGCTTGACCAACGTTTATTTCTACCTGGACGGAACAGCCCAGCAATGGTTCGAAAACAACGAAGACAAGTCGAATGACTGGGAGACGTTCCAGGAGGAACTTAAGAAGATGTTTGGAGACCGCCAGCGACAAATCCGCTCGGCGGAAGAACAACTGAAGAACCGGGCCCAACGACATGGTGAGCCGACACAATCGTACATACAGAATGTTTTGGCCCTGTGTAACATAGTCAATCGGAACATGACTGAGGCGAACAAAATCATGCACCGGGTGAAGGGAATTGCAGAAGATATGTACCAAGCTCTTCTGATAAAAGACGTCGCTACGACAGAAGAATTCATCAAGTGGTGCCAGCGTATTGAAGAGATGCAACAAAGGAGGGTTGGACGAATGAAGTATGACAGACTCCCAAATGTAGTCCGTATGGCCGTTGTGGAAGACCACATGACTTCTCTTCTATCATACGATAAATCGTGAGAGAAGAATTACAAAAGTGCATGGCAGCCGGGACTATTAGATCGAGCGAGCATCAGATTATGGCCATGGATGTGAGCCCTGTAAGTCACGAGAGAGCCGACGCCGCTGAGGACGAGGTATTTCAAACATTAGCTCCTGTTTGCCCCGTCAATTGCACCCGACGTCAAGAATGGCGTCGCCCTGCTATGACTTACGCTGCAGCCGCCAAACGGCAGCCCATGAACCGTCCGACGCGACCACAGCCAACTCCCCCGGTAACTATGACGCCCCGCAGAAGAACAGACGTCTGGAGGACAGAAGACAACACGCGACTGTGTTTCCACTGTGGACGCCCTGGACATGCCGTACGCTACTGCAGAGAGAGAGATTACTTTGCCGCAAGACGTCAGCCGTCGGAGCAGTTCTATCCCAGGCAGTCACCTGCTGATGAGTTCAGTCGACCTATGGGAAGAAGCCCATCGCCGACCCTGAACGAGGTCGCACCCCGACGCGCGGCAGCCGTTCACCGTAGCCGTACAGAGGTACCAGCCGCTCCCCTAGCCGCCGCGCCCAGGAAAACTAAGCGAGGCGACCATCTACGGAGGTGAGGCCGCCGCAGATGAAAATCCAACCTGTTCGGGCACTTGTTGATTCAGGAGCCTCTTTTTCTGTATTATCGGATAATTACCGCCGAACACTAAAGAAGAAAATGTTCTGTGATACGGGAGCAACTGTGCTGAAGGTCGCGAATGGAAAGTACGTCCATCCAGCAGGAACTTGTGTCGCAAGAATAACCATCAACAACAGGACGCAGCCGTTTGAATTTGTCGTGTTAACAGAATGTAGTCACAATGTCATCCTCGGATGGGACTTCCTTCAGGCATACCAAGCTATTATTGACTGTGGAAGATCTGAGCTGCAAATTGAAGAAGTTGTTTCGACGGATACACGTAATACAGAATTTTCTGGGAAGTTATTCATCGTTGACAATGTGACGATACCGCCATTGACAATGAGAAGAGTTGCAGTCACAAACACAGATTGGGAAGTTATTCATCGTTGACAATGTGACGATACCGCCGTTGACAATGAGAAGAGTTGCAGTCACAAACACAGATGACTGGTCAAACTACGAAGTGCTTGTTGATAGTAAAAAGTGCATCAGGCTCACAAAAGAAATTTACATACCAGTGGCTATCATAAGCGTTACCGGTGGTCATGGAGAGATTTGGATTACAAATTGTCACGAGCAGTCACAACTTATCCCCAAGGGAATGTGTATCGGGACAGCTGAACCAATCCAGGACGGTGAGCTTAACGTCATCAATGAAGACCCATGCCCTGCTGTTAGTACAGACAACACGCAGGAGGAAACAAACGTGGAACTGCCAATAGGGCCTGGACTGACCAAGGGACAACGCCAGCGGGTGTTAGGTATACTACGCCAATTTTCGGGTGCATTCACACCTCAGCAGAGAAAAAGTCAGACGAAACGGCCCACGATAAAGCACCGTATAAATACTGGGGATTAAACGCCAATTAGCCAGCGTTCGTATAGAGTGTCGCCAGCTGAAGGACGGATAAATTCGGGAGGAAGTGCAGAAGATGTTGCGAGATGACATTATTCAACCTTCGGAGAGTCCTTGGTCGTCTCCGGTGGTCCTCGTAAAGAAGAAGGCTGGCACGTGGCAATTCTGTGTCGACTATCGGCGGCTGAATAGAATCACAAAGAAAGATGTCTACCCATTGCGGCGTATTGACGACACCTTAGACTGCTTGAAAGGTGCTACATACTTCTCAGCTTTGGACATGCAGACAGGTTACTGGCGAATCGAGGTTGACGAAGCTGACAGGGAGAAGACGGCTTTTATTACACCTGACGGTCTCTATGAATTTAAAGTAATGCCATTTGGAGTATGTAATGCTCCAGCCACATTCGAACGCATGATGGACAACTTGCTTCGACACCTAAAGTGGACGACGTGTCTCTGCTATTTAGATGACATTGTCGTTTTCTCGAAAACATTTGAAGAACATCTGAGTCGCCTGTCAACTGTGTTGAAGTGTGTTCAGGCTGCAGGTCTCCGCCTCAATCCAAAGAAGTGCCTCTTCGTCGTCAAAGAGATAAAATCCTGGAGCACCTAGTCAACGGAGATGGTGTCCGTCCTGATGCAGATAAAGTAAGGGCAGTCACAGAATTTCCAACTCCTCAGCACATTCGTGATGTGAGAAGTTTCCTCGGGATTTTGTAACAAGGCACGTCTATTAGAAGAACTTCTGCAGGGAGACACCAAATTTTACTGGGATGAGACAAAAGAAAGAGCTTTCCAGGCACAAGGAGGCTCTAACTTCTGCACCAGTGCTAGCTTTGTACGACGAGAATGCAGAAACGGAACATCACACAGACGCCAGTGGTTATGGGATTGGTGCAGTGCTTGTACAAGTTCAGGAAGGTGCTGAAAAAGTGATAGCCTATGCGTCAAGAGTACTCTGAAAGTCCGAGATAAACTACTCTACAACTGAAAAGGAATGTCTCGCGGTTATCTGGGCTGTCAACACGTTCCGGCCGTATTTATTCGGCAAACCATTCACTGTCGTGACAGACCACCATTCTCTGTGTTGGCTGACTAGCTTGACGGATCTATCAGGTCGACTAGCAAGATGGGCGCTAAGCCTCCAAGAGTACGATGTCACAGTGGTATTCAAGAACGGGCGCAAACACAAGGATGCCGACTGCCTTTCGAGGAATCCATAAGTGGAACACAACAGTATGAATGAAATTTCAGCTCTCACTGAATTAGATGACGCTACAGCAGAACAGAGGGAAGATCCAGCACTATTAAAAACGATAGAGGCTTTGGGGAAAGGAGAACCGACCAATGGAGAGTCCCAACTTATAAACGGAACATTGTATAAGAGCAACTACGATCCAATGGGCCCCAAATGGTTACTTGTTGTTCCAGCTCATCTCCAGCCAGCTATTCTCAAATATTTCCACGATGCTCCAATATCCGGTCATCTGGGATTCGTGAAGACCATAGAAAAAATCAGACGCAGGTATTACTCGAAAGGTCTCTACCGATCTGTCAAACACTATGTGAGTCACTGTAAAGAGTGCCAGCGACGGAAGCATGTGCCGCAATTACCTCCACGGCACCTTGTACCGATTCCGCCGGCAGCAGCTCCATTCCACCGAGTTGGGATCGATCTTTTTGGGTAGGTTCCCGAAGTCGACTACCGGTAACCGTTGGATAATAGTCTGCACTGACTACCTTACACGCTACGCTGTCACCAAACCTGTGGCGACTGCAGAAGCTCCAGAGATCACAAAATTCCTTGTAGAAGCCATTATTTTGAAGCATGGAGCACCACGTATCATGATGTCTTATCGTTGAAAAGTATTCCAGTCAAAACTAGTATTAGAGGTTATGTCAAGGTGCGACATTGTCCACAGAATGACAACTGCATACCATCCTCAGACATATGGTCTTACGGAACGTTTTAACAAGACGTTAGCCGACATGTTGTCGATGTACGTCGATGTTGAGCAGAAGGATTGGGATACAATTCTGCCAGTCGTGACATTTGCTTACAATACCGCAAGACATGACACCACAGGCTTCACTCCGTTTTTCCTGCTCCATGGCCGTGAAGCTGAGACGACAATGAATACGCTTCCCGTTCCAACCGGACGACATTCAGGATGACTATGTTAAACAGCTCATCACCAGGGTCGAAGAAGCAAGACAGCTGGCTCGCATACGGACACTGGATGCCCAGGAGAAGGACCGTCAGCGGTATAACGACAAGCACCGACCTGTTGTGTACATCGCAGGAGATTTGGTATGGATTGTTACCCCTGTACGGAAGGTTGGACTGTCAGAAAAGTTATTGAAGCGATACTTTGGTCCGTATCGTGTCATACGCCGCCTGTCAGACGTCACATACGAAGTTGAGGATTATGAGACGTCGTCGAAACGTCAAAAACGAAGAGACATAGTTCACGTCCTGCGCATGAAGCCTTACTGCGATCCTGAAGAGCAGGTAGACGACAATGGCTTCTTGTTCAAGGACTCTAAGGACGGTAATATTCCTGATGAAGCCACGACAGGAACGTCTGTCGTCGATAATCGCGGAAAAGGGAAGGATTCCCTTGAACTGTCATCCAGAGGACCCATGACACGGTCAAGATCCAGGACATTGTAGCTGGCTCCACAGGGATCATAACAGCGGGTCGCTGTTTCTCCAGGAGAGTGAGCAATGCCGCGAGAGACGACGACGAACACCGACTGCCGGCGTGGTGCAGGGGATAGCGTCATGTACTACGATGCAGAAGATCGCCGGTTCAATCCCGCCCAACAGCAAAAACTTTATTTCTTTGTAATTAACAATTCCAGAAAGTTCTACATCTTTCTTATGTTCACTTGTAAATTCTACTTGTTTCTTATGTTAACTGTTCTTCTAATTTCTGATAAATTCTGTCTGTGTATAAATAGCAGACCACTCTGCCCGAGAGGCAGTCAGTACTGCGTGTATGTTGAGTTCGTAATAAACGTGCTTTCATTATAAGTGCTGTGTTTAGTTGCCTTCGAAGTCAAGCTTGTTTCCATTTCAACGCGACAATATTATTTTCTCTAAGTTTATTTCCTTTGTAGACTCATCTATATATTCTTTCCACTTCTCAGCTTTCCCTTCTTTGCTGAGAACTGGTATTCCCTTTGAGTTCTTTATATACATACAGCTGCATTTCTTGTCTGCAAATGTCTCTTTTATTTTCCTGTAGGCGGTATCTATTTTTCCCCTATTTAAACATTTTTCTATTTACTTGCATTTGCCTTCCAGCAACTCCTGCTTAGCTATTTTGCACTTCCTGTCATTCTCACTTCTTAGTCGTCTGTAGACCATCTTGCCTGTTTCATTTACTGCATTTTTATATTTTCTCCTTTCATCGATTAAGTTTAGTACTTCCTGGGATATCCAAGGATTTTTGTAGGTCTTGCCTTTCTACCTCTTTTGTCCTCAGCTGCCTTTTCTACTTCAGCTCTCAATGCTACAAATTCCTCTTCTACCCCGTTTCTGTCAATTGTTGCCTAAAGCTACCTCTGAAATTCTCAAGAACTTCAGGTTCCTTCAATTTATCCAGGTCCCATATCCTTATTTTACTACCTTTCTGTAGTTTTTTTAGTTTAAGTGTACAGTTAATAACGAATCAGATATGTTCAGAGTCTATATCTGCCCTTTGGTATGTTTTACAGTTTAAAACCTGGTTTCGAAATCTATGTCTTACCATTATAAAATCTATCTAGTACCTTCCGGAGTCTCCTGGTCTCTTCCACGTATATAACCTTCTTTCGTGATTCTTAAACCACGTGTTTATGAATAAATTATGTTCCATGCAAAATTCTACCAGGTGGCTTGCTGTTTCATTCCTTCTGCCCGGACCATATTTACCTACTATTTTTCATAAGAATAGAAATTCGAAATGTGATCATCAATATCAGTCCACTCTGGCAAATTGTTAGAAAGCCTGGATAACATGCATAAGGGTAGACAACAAAGTTTCTTTCATTTTTGTCGAAAGTTATAATATTTGCATACACATTCAGAAATCTATTTAATAGGCTCAGTATGGAATGTGACACCTCAGGCAGCAAAACAGGCCTAACAAGATGACGAATGTTGTGAAAAAAGTCATCAATCTCATACTGTGGTAATAACGCCCATCCGTCACGGAGAAATGTTCACAAGTCTTGGAGCGTAGTTGGTGGAATCTCAAGACATGCAACAGTCTCCTTAGTGTATCTTTAACATGTGCTGTGAAAATCAATCTCAGAGAGAGAGAGAGAGAGAGAGAGAGAGAGAGAGAGAGAGAGAGAGAGAGAGAGCAGGCCACATCATTCGACAAACTTGTAGTTATGCGAATGGGTGGCTGAGCAGACGACCGCCGATATTTCGGTTGGAACACAGCCAGCCATTTTTAAGGCAGCTGCAGAGAGGAAGCACGGTGCATGAACATTTGAAACATCGGTTTTCATTAAAAGTAGGAAAGTTACCACAGTGCGAACACGTAAGCAACAGCACCAACACAACACGATAAATCTCAGAAGTCTCGATTCTAAATATCAGTGATCAACAGGTAGGGAGACGTTAATCCTGTTCTTTTTATTTTTATTTTTTATTTATTTTTTTTATTTTTTTTTTTGACACGAGAGAGAGCATGATACTAAGCAGAATTGAAGCAAACACCTCCATCTTTCTTTATGAGGTTAATCGCTAGTTTAATTTCAACTGCAAATTTTCAAATGTTTGTAAATCTATCGGACTCAACTACTGGGTTATTAAACCGTAGCTTAAAAACTACTTAAACTAAGGTAAAATAACCCAAGGACAACATAAACACCCATGCTTGAGGGAGGACTCGAAGCCCCGACGGCGAACGGCCGCGCGACCCACAGCACGGCGCCCCGGTGCACTCGGCTAATCCGACGCGGCGCAACAAGTGTGACAACTTTCTTGGCCGCCACGATCTCTGGCTTGTCTCCAACTGAGCGCATGTGGGATATGATGGGATGACTATTGACACCTAATACTCGTCAACCAACAGTCTTGCAGAGCAGGTCACTAATAATGTCTCCCAAGAGAGTGCCCGCCTACTGTATGACCGAACGGATGCGTGCATCGGCGACTACACCACGTACTGATGTGGGTGTTCAGCACGGGTCGACACAGGTACCTCAGTTCCTCCTGACCTATCCATCTGTAAATGTAATCATTAGATGTTCTCTATACGCACTGTTTCAACAATAAATCTTGAGTCTACGGCATTAAGAGGGTGAGCTAACTTTTATTTCTGGCATTATGTATGACGAGTAGAAGCGAGATAGCAGATGCAACTTCGGCGACTGCACCTGCCTGCCCGTGACGTAATATTGCCATCGGACAGACGCCTGCATCAAGGTCGAGCGCCGCAGAGCCGATGGAACAAAATGGGACGCTGCCAGACTGGGATAACTGTGGGTGCAGTTCACATACTCTGCAGCGTCAGCTCCCCAAAACGTCAGTGATTCACAGAGTACAAGCGTCCATGACTTCAAATAATGGTACACGTTCTTATTAAGGCGTGCACACGCTTCTAACATAAAACTGTGAACTCCACCGTATTGCACGTGTCCATGACTTCATTTTAATAATCATCTTGTCAGCACGTGGAGTGACTAAAGAGACAGTTCAGGACATTCCCTTGCTCGCCAAGTCGCGAGGAGATGCAAAATCAGGTACACGCGATGAGAATAAAGAGACATTCGAAATGTTTGTGGTTTGACATACAAAGTGTAGCACAATTGCTGATGGACTTTCATGTCTGGCACAAACTGAATTTTATAACTGCAGGACACTTTAAGAAACGTTGAATTCCTGCGTTAATAAGGTTCATGTGGTAACACATGTGATAACACATGTTTATGTGATAACACAAACAGCCATACCCTAGGGGGGGACTCGAACCCCCGACGGCGTACCGCCGCGCGCACCGCAGTACAGTGTCCCAGCGCGGATGGCTAATCCTCCACGGCAATTTCAACCGCTTCCTTAATCACAGAAGTCACTCTGCGTATATAACAACATGAGATTCCAGCATGTTCTTCCAACTATTGGGATTCTGTTACTAAGGAAGCAGTTAAAATCTAACTATGAATAATCTCGTAAATATTGCGTAGATCAGAATTCGCAGTACAACCTTTTATTTCAAAAATTCTGTAGGAACTGGGAAAACTGAATATTTCGGTAAGGTGCAGATGAGGTGGTATATCCTTTACGGTATGAAGTAAACATGGCACCATTATGAAGTCGAACATATTGAATCAGTTTTAAGACAAATTAATTCCTGTAAACAGATTCGATGTAGTAGTTATGGATCAGAAGTTACTGCACACTGAATCAAATTATCGTGCACTCACGAGGAGGTCCGCAGAAATAACGGCATACGCTTCAGTGCGTTGCACGAGATGGTGTCTGTCTCTAATTTTCTTTGCATAAACGATTTGCTTTAAATGGACCCACAGATAAAAGTCAAGTGGTGTGAGATTATGTGATCTAGACGGCTATTCCACAGAACCACGTCGGCCAATACAATGACCACGAAATTGACGATCGAACTCTGACGAACAACAGATCCGCAGTGTTCTGGAGCCCCGTCGTGTTGAAAGTAAGGGAGAAAGCTTCCATCTTCATTTCGATCTAAGGGTAACACTTCTCCCTGCAGCATATCCAGCTAGCTTTGAGCATTTATATTGTAGTCAACGAAAATGGGTCCAGTTGTATGGGTACCCCATATTCCACACCACACCGTAACCTACTACCAACTACTTTCGAAGGTACCTTCTAGTCACCTTTCTTGTCACTTCAATATCTGTGGTTGTTACGGTTAACGTCACCTGCGAAAGAAATAGCTTCATCATTGAACAAGATACCTTGTGTAAAAGAGGGATCTTGTAAGGTTTGGACCAAAATTGCTACGTCGGATCTGTTTTCAGCATTGAATTTGTGAGGAAATGATTATGTTGATCACACAATCCACTTTCCATTTAATAAGGTTGAGTTATATTCAAGGTGGTCCATTTCAAGATGGCGCCCATGATCGGTACGTACCGTAAAAGTTTTTGTATAAAAAGGTGTTTTGAGTCATCATGTACAGGAGGTTGTAATATAAACAAATGGCAATAATAAGCCACGTAATATGTGTTATTGAGTATGGAGACTCAGCTGTTAGTGAGTAACTAAAACAAACTTAAAGCAAAAGCAAATGAAGATGTTCAAATACGATTTTCAACAATTACACCAGCAACTTCAATGCAATTATGATTTCTGCGTTCTGTAAACAGAGTTACATTATTCATAATCCCAACGTCGCCTATCAATCATCCCCACAGGCATAAACCCAGATGGGTAAGCTCCGAGAACCTCGGTTGGGAGAAATGTGCCCATTTCGACCGGTCCATCTTCCGGAATATGTAAGGTTTAGATGACGCCTCACCTCACGACTAGAAACTGCAGAAGCCCCGTCACGCCGGAACAACAAAAGAATTCTTGTAGTCAAAAGAACAATGCTAGAAGCTGATTTACGGGAAGTGTTGATAAAGTGGTCCTTTAAGACGGCACGGTAACACAACCGGCCCAATCAACTAATTGTCTATCAAGCCACACCACACATTTACACAAAAGCATTCTTGGAAAACAAAAATGACTCCACAATGACATGTGGGTTTTCTTTGGACTATTGATGTGAATTTGAGTGACAAAATACCTTTCCTTCATCTCTTCCTCTAAGGTGTTGAAAATGGTACGAAATCAAATGTTTCAAATGTTTGTAGAGCTTATGGGACTCGACTACGGGGCCATCAGTCCCTAAACTTACAAACTACTTATGAACTAGCTAAGACTACAGACGGCACAAATATCCATGCCCGAGGGGGTATTCTAACCCCCGACCGTAGTGGCCGTGCAGACCATGACTGAAGCGCCTCAGTCCCCTCGGCCACCGCGGCCGGTGAAAATGGTACGGATGGATTCCGTACGTACGATATGTCCGCCAATCTCTTCTACTTGGACACCGATATGTGCACAAATTTCGCGTCTGCTTGTTGATGTACTACTTTCTACTGAATAATATCTCCATCCATAGTTTGTTGATTTACACGTTCAGATGCATTACGATTGTTTGGCACTGTACCAGTTTCATGCAGTCTATTTGCACAGGACTACACACTCTTGAATGTTGTACTTTGCCGTTTGTAAATAGAATGTCGTATTCTCTACAACCAGTAGCACATGCAAATACCCGCGGCAGCAGCAGCAGCAGCAGCGGCGTGGCCACGCGGTGTAAGGCGTCGCGTCACGGACTGCGCGGCCGCGCCCGTCGGAGATTGCGTGAGTTGTCCTTCAGTTCGTGACCTCAGCAATTTGGTTCTTTACGTTTACAAATATTTGTGTTAAGTTTACAGACTACAATACTATAGACTTGGCCAAAAATTAAAATGGAAACTAATGTACGACTTCACAACTGGGACATCAACACTTTAATGTTGACATTCGATAAATACGTACATAGCAAGCCATAGCTACTGGTGTACTAAACACGAAACGAAAATTGATTTATCACCTCTTAAAATATTTACTAATCCTCCTGAAACGTATATATTACACTTCGGAAAATGGACATCGTCAATATTATAGAAATCCCAAACAAACCATAACTTGCACATTGAAAAATGGAGAGCCACAGTAAGCAGAAAGGAATCAGCACCACTAAGATCGTGGCGAACTGCTTGCGAAATTATTACAAAGAGTGCAGAAATTTCGGTTAGGTATCCACTGTTATAGAATGCGTGTAGAGCCATGTTGGTGAAATGGGTGATGACATCTGATGGAAAGCCGTTTTTTTAGAAGGCTCTACAATAAAATTCAAATGTTTTTAGAGCTTATGGGGTCATCAGTCCCTAAACTTACAAACTACTTATGAACTAGCTTATACTAAAGACGGAACAAACATTCATGCCCGAGGGGGGATTAGAAACCCCGACTGCAGCGGCCGTTCAGACCGTGACTGACACGCCGCAGACCACTCGGCCACCACGGCCGGCAGGCTCTACAATAGTCCTCGCATTTGGATGCACAGAATTCCATTCCACAATCTTTCATCACTACATTAATAAACATGCTTCGATATGGATTAATCAAGAATGGACACCCTGCTGAACGTTCTACACGATTTGTAACTCTCAAGTGACTCGCCTACCATCTTGATGGTGACAAACGTGTGATCATCTTGGCGCGGTATTCATGGTGCAAGTTAAAGGTTAGTTTTCAACATTCTTAGGATATCACACATCTCTCTTGACCTCCATGACAATCATCTACATCTACATCTACATACATACTCCGCGGAGGGTATACTGTACCACTACTAGGCATTTCCTTTCCTGTTCCACTCCCAAATTGAACGAGGAAAAAAAGAATGCCTATATGCCTCCGTACGAGCCCTAATTTCTCTTATCTTGTCTTTGTGATCTTTACGCGAAATGTAAGTAGGCGGCAGCAAGATCGTACTACACTCAGCTTCAAATTCCGGCCCTCTAAATTTACTTAACAGAAACTCACGAAAAGAACGTCGTCTTTCTTCCAGCGATCCCCAATTGAGTTGCCGGAGCATTTCCGTGACACTCGCGCATTGGTCGAACCTACCGGTAACAAATCTAGCTGCTCGCCTCTGAACCGCCTCTATGTCTTCCTTCAAACCGATCTTCTGCGGGTCCCAAATACTTGAGCAATACTCAAGACGTGGTCGTACAAGCGTTTTATACGCGGTCTCTTTTACAGGTGAAGTACATCTTCCCAAAATTCTCCCAATAAACCGAAGTCGACTGTCTGCGTTACTCACAACTGTCCTTACATGCTCGTTCCATTTCATATCACTCTGCAATGTTACGCCTAGATATTTGAACGACGCGACCGCATCAAGAAGCTCACTACTGATGCTGTATTCGAACATTATAGGATTGTTTTTTCTACTCATGCGCATCACCTTACATTTTTCTACATTGAGAGCTAGCTGCCATTCTTCGCACCAACTAGAAATTTTGTCTAAGTCAACCTGTATGCTATTACAGTCAGTTACAGACGACACCCTCCCATACACCACAGCGTCATCAGCAAACAGCCGCAAATTACAACTTACTCTGTCCATCAGATCATTTATATAGATAGAAAATAATAGCGGTCCTATCACACTCCCCTGGGGCACGCCTGACGATACACTCGTCTCTGATGAACACTCGCCGTCGAGAACAACGTACTGCGTTCTATTACTAAGGAAGTCTTCCAGCCAGTCACAAATCTGTGAACCTATTCCATAAGCTCGTATCTTCGTTAGCAGTCTGCAGTGTGGCACCGTGTCGAACGCCTTTTTGAAGTCGAGAAAAACACAATCCGCTGTTGCCCTTCGTCCATGGCTCGCAAGATGTCATGTGAGAAAAGGGCAAGCTGAGTTTCACATGAACGATGTTTCCTAAACCCGTGCTGATTCATGGAAAGAAGCTTTTCCGTTTCAAGGAAATTTACTATATTCGAACTGAGAATATGCTCCAAAATTCTACATGAAACCGATGTCAACGATATTGGCCTGTAATTGTATGGGTCAGTTCTCTTTCCTTTCTTATACACGGGAGTCACCTGCGCTTTTTTCCAATCACTAGGAACTTTGCGCTGAATTAAAGATTCGCTATAAATGCAAGCTAAGTAGGGGGCCAATGCCGCAGAATAGTCTTTATAAAACGAACTGGTATTCCATCCAGACCAGCAGACTTTTTCGTATTTAGCTCTCTCAGCTGCTTCTCTACACCGGAAATACCTATTGCTATGTCCCCCATTTCGGAATTAGTACGTTGATCAAATGATGGTATATTTGTGCGGTCCTCCTGCGTGAAAGATTTCTTAAAGGTTAAATGTAGAACTTCAGCTTTCCGTTTGCTTTCTTCTATTACTGCCCCGGAATGATCAACTATTGACTGGACAGTGGGCTTTGACCCGCTTATCGATTTTACATAGGACCAGAATTTTTTCGGGTTCTCGGAAAGATCTTTTGCTAAGGTATGGCTGTGATAATTATTGTATGCTTCACGCATCGATCTTTTTATAGACGCACGAATCTCTACTAACTTTTGCCTGTCATCATTTGCGTGTTCTTTTTTGAATCGAGAGTGCAACAGCCTTTGCTTTCTCAGCAGCTTTCTAACATTATTATTATACCACGGTGGATCTTTTCCATCCTTAATCGTCTTTACTGGCACATATTTCTCTAACCCTTCATTAACAATGCACTTAAATTTAGTCCACACTAAATTTAGTAGACATCTCCTGTGTCCTCATGATGCACGCGGTGAGTCAATAGTAGCGGCTTTTGTTCTCCTCACAATTGTTAACAGTTTCAAATGAGCCTTTACTGGAGATTTAAACCTCGCTCTCAAATGGTTCCTTGTTAGGTAACGGCTGCTGCATGCGAGCTGCTGTCTCTAGGTCAGTAGTCAGTCTTTTTTGGACCAGGTGTAAACGCAGGCAGAATCTGAGAGGCTTGTGTGGCGTCAGTAACGTGAGGAATATTCATGTCACTTAACGACCTCGTAAAGGTCACCGCTCCTATGCACATCTTGTGAATGTTAGCAGGCAGGCGACAACAGTTATCACCGAGATTTCCATTTAAGGTAGCAGTGGTAGACTCAGCTCGTTTAGCAATCTCGCTACAGATTTGCCGTCACCAGTAATTCCCATGCTGGGAGGAAAATGAGTGCTATTATTTCCGTGGAACTCATCGGAACCTTTCTATTCAATACTCCAATAACTTTCCATCCTCATCAGTACAGTATGAAACACTTGTATGTAACTATTTTACGAAATATGAAACTCTTTTACAAGTCAATGATACTTGTGGATTTAATGGGTTATTGTAACTGACAATATTGACACTACTCGTAAGCTACCACTTCGTCACCATGTGGGTATTGTGAGCAATAATTGTGCAACTAGAATTGCACTCTTCTATTTGATTCACTAAAATGATACTTTTTTACAAACATCGTATGAAGTTATAGACAGGCAATCTTTCTATCTTATCGTAGTTTTACTCTAGTAACCGGAACAACTGTGACACACCTTATGTAGAGTGCTGCAAATGCTGAAATCCATGCTTTCCGAAGAGTTTTGCGTATTTAATTTACTTTTGCAGATTTGGTTAGTAAATTTATAGCCGTTTCTTTAACACCACAAACAGAAATTTTCTTACTTTTCTGAACTAGTTATCTTTGTGGTTCACCAAGGAAGATGAAAAAAAATGTGTCTGACAAAATGATCTGGCATTAACTGCAAGAAATGGAAATCTATACAAACACTATGGTGCTAACAAACTAAAATATTCAAACTAACTACTTTTCTTTTCTGGGCATCGGAACGTCGTGTTCAATTTTATTAGAGACAATATACAAACCACAGCAGGCTGACTTTAGATTGGGGAAGAGCTGCACATCTCAAGTGATGAAACTTACACAGCACATCGAAGATGGGTTTGAAAGGAAAGATATCACCGGAGCTGTATTAATAGATCTGACAGCAGCTTACGATACTGTTATTCATAGAAGACTTCTTATGAAGCTGAATAATGCCACTAAAGATTACCAACCTACATGTTTCATAAGGCATCTTCTTGAATACAGAAGATTTTTTGTTAAATTTCAGGGACAAAGAAGCAGATGGAGATCGCAAAAGAATGGATTACCCCCAGGGAAGTGTGCTTGCTGCAGCCTTGTTCAACATCTATACAACCGATCAACCATTACCTGAAGCAACATAGAGTTTCATCTATGCCGATGATTGTGCTATCACCGCCCAAGCCCACTGCTTCGAAACTGTTGAAGAGAACCTGTCCAAAGCTTTAAGAGAAATGTCAGCTTACTATAGGGAGAATCAATTGAGACCAAAACCTGGGAAAACACAGACTTGTGCTTTCCACCTCAAAAACAGGCAGGCATCTAGAACCCTCAAAATTACCTGGGAAAATACCAAACTAGAACACTGTACATATCCCAAATACCTATGAGTCACCCTGGACCGTGCATTAACCTACAAGAGGCACTGCCTGAATACTAAGCAAAAAGTGGCAGCTAGAAACAATGTCATCAGAAAGCTAACAGGCACAACATGGGGAGCACACCCCAATACTGTAAGAACCTCTTCCCTAGCACTAAGTTATTCTGCCGGAGAATATGCAAGTCCAGTGTGGTTCAAATCCAGCCATGACAAAATAGTAGATGTAGCTCTTAATCACTGGATGCCAAAAGCCCACTCCTCTGAATAAACTCTACAGTCTTAAGGGTATTGCACCCCCGACATCCGCCGAAAGGTAGCAGTAAAAAGTGAGAGGGCAAAATCAGAAACTTCTGAAGCCCATCCCATATATGGACATCAACCTGCAAACCAACGATTAAAATCCAGGAAGAGCTTCCTTAGATCTACGGAAGCTCTAGTTGGGACATTGCAGCAATGCCGAACCGATCTATGGCGTGAAAGGTATACCGGTACTGCAGGATGGTTTACACCATGTGAAAAACTACCACCCGGTTATACAGAGAAGTGGAGTACATGGAGATCACTCAACAGACTACGTTCAGGTGTCACAAAATGTAAGAGTAATGTGGCTAAATGGGGCTTCTTAGTGGAGTCGCCACTCTGTGAATGTGGAGCGACGCAGACGACCTCCCACCTGCTCCAGTGTACCCAGTGTCCAGCAACATGTACACCAGAAAATCTACTACATTCAACACCAAATGCAATACAGGTCACTAACTTATGGGCATCAAAAGTGTAAATGTCTTGTAAATATGATGTATTCACATAACATGTAAATATTGTACATTAGTTTATACAATGTAAGTGCTTCTGAAACGAATAAATAATAAATAATTTTATTTCTCAAAAGTGAACACTGCTGAACATCCTACTCCGTCAGCAACTTCAACAACAGGCAGACACGCGTTTCTCTGTTCTCACAACACCTATATTCTTAGATCGAGAAGAAATTAAGCCAGTCACTTTCTCAAAAGGATGCATAAATCTTTAAACAAATTTTGAGATTAATTCTCTCCACAAATATGACAATAAGATATTGTTGCCATCACTTTTCCGTAGAAAATAAGTAACACTTTACTTTTCATAGAATGACACCTTTTCACCTAGGCCTATTTCCATATAGAACGAAACTCTTAATTTACTACAGAGGGACAGGTACTAACTAGTGAAGAAGATAAACTTTATAGTAATAACCCCATTGAAGAAACCTGAACAACAATGGAATTATAAGTTATCAAAATTCCCTACATACAAAGTCATTTTCTATTGTTACCATTGTGGTTAACTCTCTTCTGAGATGTATTATACAAAGTTTTACAATATTCAGCCTCACTGCCTGTCTGTCTGCCGCCAACTGCGTACAGACCATACAGAGGACCAACGTCCAGCCACTTCGAAGAACAGACCGGTAGTATCGTGCACTCGCGCTTACCCTGCGCTCCCCGGGACAACGATAATATTCTTACAATGTTTAAATATCGTCGGAATCTACTAACAACCTAAGTTGGCTTACCGGCTTAACTTTCAGTCTATGGCATCTAGCACTACCATTTAGTGCCACCTTTTAACAAAATTCTTGCGGTTTCACATAACACTCTTGTTTAAGTATTGGAAAGAACTGTTTGAGTATAGTCTTCGTATGTCCATCTCTAAGGAATATGATGAGACGGGTTTCTGCTGAGTTCAAAGATTGGATTAGCTTCGGCCATTAAGTTACGGAATTTTTGTTGTTACACTTAGTACACTCCACTGTGTCATCTTAAGGCCCCTTTGTAAGACAACAGTAATGACAGTACCCAAACAAAAAGACAGGTATATAATATAAAGGAACAAATTACATATTCATTAGTATAGGGTAAATATTTATCAAAAAGTCAATGATTGCACCTGTTGTGACATCAAAATCATTGTCACATTGAGAAGTAAAACCGGAGAAAAGACACCCATTGAAGGAAAACCTGAGAAAAACAGTCATACTAGTAACATGAATTTACTAATTGAAAATCTTGATATAGGTAATCTTCTACAATTAAGATGTCACATATTAATGTCAGTCTTCGATGATGGACTGAAATAAAAACAGTGATAAAGGAGAAACATGCTCCATCATTTCAACTGTTTGAGTATAGCTCTCTCTTTGAAACTTCAACATAGTGCATACTACGGATCGTATCGATCTAAATCATTAACGCAACTAGTATGGGACAGTTCAGGTTCAATTTTCCGTTGTTTGGGGTAATAATAACAGTTTAATGGCGGGTGTTCTTATATTCATGGCTGACGTCGACAAAGAAAACCGATTTCTGCCGTATGCTCACTAGGAACTCTTCTGTGTGAAAATTCAAGTTCAAATGTTTGTAAACCTATTGGACCAAACTGCTGTGGTCCTCAGTCCCTAGACTTAAAAATTACTTAAAATAACGTACACGAAGGACAACAAACAGACTCATGCCCGAGAGAGGATTCGAACGTCCAGCGGGAACAGCCGGCCAGTCCGTAGCATGACAGACTCCGCGACCATTCCTCGCTGCCAAACTCAAGAGCTCAGATTTTTCATTTGCGACGAGGAAGTCACCGGACATTAATCTTTGCCTTGTCATTAGAAAAATTATCAAAACATGTAACAGCAACATCAGTATTTGCATATTCATCCTCGTAAATACTCGACGAGTAGACAGTGTCATGCACGGCTGCTAGTCGTGCAATCGTTTTTAAATGAAAGTTCTTTAAATTTTCTCAGTATTTATAAAGTTAGTACTGTCGTTAGCGATTGCATTAAAAACATTATTAATGTCAAACACGTTCTGTTTCCTTGTCATTGTAGCAATATGATTTCGGAAATGATTTAAAAATTTTATTCGTTTTGATTATGGACACTTCTTATGCTTTGCCTTAGTAGTGCTATAAACGTAATTTACTATCATCGTTATTTTTGTTTCGTTCTTGTTCTAATCCATGTGGTACATTATAGCAGACTGCTCTGACACTGGCACTAAATGTTTACTTTATTCTGCCGTGGAAACAACTACCTTCTCGCCATTTGAGTATTTTGTTTTTTGTAACGGGCAGGGTTTGTCACTGTCTCTTATATGTTTAGTAGTTTAAATAGTTTTGGGTCATTTTTATAGATTCCTTTTTGTTGTTTCCTTGCCAATTTGGAGTTTTTCTTGATGACTTAGAAGTCATTTCTTTCTTTCGAGTGAGATTATTGTCATTTCAAATCCTATGTTAGTAGGGTGCCGATTTTCTTGTCGTAAGTATTCTGCAATTAGGAGACATATTTACATGGTGTTACAAAAGTTGTACGTCACGTGGGAATAGCCTTGCGCTCTAAGGCGCCTTGCTGCAGACTGCTGCAGAGTTGCTGTTCCCCGTCGGAGGTTCGTGTACTCCCTCGGATATGTGTGTGTGTGTGTGTGTGTGTGTGTGTGTGTGTGTGTGTGTGTGTGTGTGTCAGTTTAAATATTTTGTAAGTCTAGGGACTGATGACCATTGTTGTCTGTCCCTATAGCGTTAAAAACATTTGAACTTTTGAAAAGATCTGCTGGAGTGCTCTAAGTCCCTGCTGTTACAGTTATTAGAGTTATCTTGATTTTTTTAAACGTTTATGTTTATTGTTACTCTGGTATACTATTTTTATTCCTTGTTTCTTGAGGATGTTCCCAGTTTAGTTCTTTTTCCGTATATCAGAGTGTAGCGGTTTATCTTATGAGTTTCCGTCTGATGCACATAGATCAGTGATGTTGTTGTTGGTGCATGAGTTTGCGATTGGTGTTTTACGTCACTGTGTGTGATGTTTTGTTTATTTTTATGTTATTTTGCATTTTTTAATTCAGTTCAGTTCTTGGTATCCATGATTCTTTGTATCTGAGTTAATATATCCAGCTCATTATTATATCTGTGAGTTGGTCCGTTTTTAACCTTTTCTCTGCGCTGTGTTCTTGTTGACGAAGTGTTGATTTTTCTTCTGTATGATGGTTACATCTAAACAATTCATTTGGCTACTTTTTATTTCCCTATAGTTAATTTCGTGTGATGTGTTTATGTCTGTTTGCAGTAGTTCTATCTTTTTTCCTTGTTCTTTGACCTACCTGTCTTGGTGGCTGAGTGGCAGACTCCCAAACTAAAATCCAAAGGTCAAGCTCTCTCTCCTTGGGTTTTTATCTGTCACTTCCCCTTTCTTTCACTTCTGGCAATGTTCTCGATACAAAATATGCCCAATTGCACTGCGTTTCGGAATCCTTGTTGAACTGTACGTTCTCTTATAACTGGTTAAGAAAAAAAAATGTTCAAATGTTTGTAGAGCTTATGGAACTTAAATACGGGGTCATCAGTCCCTAAACTTACAAACTACTTCCGAACTACTTAATACTAAGGACGGCACAAATATCCATGCCCGAGGAGGGATTCGAACCCCCGACCATAGTGGCCATGCAGACCGTGACTGGCGCGCCTCAGTCAGCTCGGCCACCGCGGCCGGCTTAACTGGTTAAGAAAGTCAGTCCAACAGGACAAAGCTTAGTAAAGCACCGCCACCAGTATAGTGCAACATATTTTCTGACTACCATTGAAGAAGCAATCACTGGGAAAAGAGGTAACAGTCCGAAGATTGGTTTGAACACCACAGTGCTTTAATAGGCATGGTCCTGTTTGGAGGTGGTATGCCGTTGCCTTCCTCCGACCTTCGAACTGACTTACCGAGCCAGTTATAGGGGGACCTACAGTTTAACGTTGCTACTCGGTATTTTTCACATGAGCAATACTGCCAGAGGGGAAATAAGTGCAAAGTGACAGATAAAAATCCCAGAACCTGTGGTGATCGAACCCGCGACCTTCGGATTCACAGTCTGGCACTCTACCACTGTGCAACCGAGGCGCACAAGGGAAAATAGAAGATCTCTTAATTTTAGCTTTGATGACGATTTTTTAAACATTACTGCTTAATAATACAATAATGTGCAAATTAAACGTAAAAAGTAATACTGAAATTTTTACTGGTGGCGAAACGTGACTGATATTTTCTGCTCCATAGCTGAACCAGAA
Organism: Locusta migratoria; assembly: GCA_026315105.1. Lineage (NCBI taxonomy): Eukaryota > Metazoa > Arthropoda > Insecta > Orthoptera > Acrididae > Locusta > Locusta migratoria. The sequence continues at coordinate 500,430,630 of CM048747.1, forward strand.
AATAAGCTATAAAACAGATTATGTTGTTTGTCTGAACGGCAACTTGGCGCATGTGTGCGTGCATACACATGCATCTTCAGAAATGTTCAAATTTTTGTAAAGCTTATGGACGTAAGGTCATCAGTCCCTAAGTTACAAACTACTTATCAACTAGCTTATACTAAAGACGACACAAACAACAAAGCCGCGGTGGTGTAGCTGAGCGGTTTAAGGCGCCTCGCTGCGGAGCGTGCGGCTACTCGCCGTCGGCGCTTCGAGTCCTCCCTAGGACATGGTGTGTGTGTTGTCCTGTTATAGTTTACCTAGGTTTAAGTAGTTTGTAAGCTACGGACTAATGACCAAGCAGTTTGGTCCGATAGATTTACAGACACATCCATGCCCGAGGGTGGATACGAACCTCCGACGGGGAACGGCCTCGCGCATGGTAGCATAGCGCCTCAATGCGCTTTTTATTATTTTTTATTTTTCATGTTCATGTCCTAGGATTAATATATCTTTCACTTTCCACTTCTTTCACCTCTGGCAGTGTTGCTGATGTGAAAAATATCGAGTAGCACCGTGGTTCAAAACCCACGTTAAGCTGTACGTGCCCCTATAACTGGCTGTGAAGCCAGTTCGAAGGTCGGAGGATGGCAACGAAATATCACACCCATACGTCCATACATGCACGCCTATTGTGCGGGCACAATGTATAATATAAAAAGCTACGTGTATATATTTGGCGTTAACTGCCAAACTAAGGACGCGTACCAACATAACATTCAGTTTGTGGCATCTAGGTACCACGGTGCACTACAGGATCTAGTGCCACCGTCTAGGGCCATCCTCATTTCTTGTACCTCTGTACAAAGTTATTTCAGTGTGTTCCATGTGCTCGAGGACGCTGAAGCCGCGGCGGCGGCACGCCGGAAGACGACGTCGACGCCGCTGAGCCAGCCAACTTCCAACACAGGACGTTAATTAAATTTTACATTGCTACAAAAGTACCTTTGAAAAACAAATTTTAGTCGATATCAAGTGGTTGTCAGTTCTTGGCCGCTGTGTGTTTAACTATATACGTGAAGTCTCTATTACGAATATTTTATAAAGCCTTCACAATAAAACAATGGAATGAATAGTGTAAGAAATAATATTAATGTTACATAAATCATTTATCTTGGAAGGTGATGGTTTCTGTTCTTGTTAAATGCTTCATTAATTTTTATTAACCACTAATGAAAGGAGTAATACAAAGACGAGTAAACAGTGGAAAATCGTGTCATTTGACAATTTTGCTTAAAAAGTGATTTTTCAGTTTTCACGCATTTGAATTGGATTACAGAGTGCTATTAACTTCTGAAGGATGATTGTATCTTCTAAGCAGGTTCTGAAGTGTTTTAAAAAGTGGTTAAAAGTGAAAGAGTGTGATATTTTGGCATTTGCGTTACGTTAGGCACGGAATAATTAATGCAACAGCGCTTTGGACCGAATAGTTGTATGCGCGAATATCTCTGTCTGTCTCAGCAACAGAAATCAACTGCCGGTTGTATCGTTACGAAAAGTGTTAAAAGTAAATAGTATCAACGATGAAGCTGTACTAAAAGACTGCAGTCAGTGCACGTTTGTCCTTTTAAAAGTAGAACCCGCTAATGTAGAGCATAAGACGACGACAAATATCGGCCCATTCCATTAAGAAGTTACTACTTACAGCCACTACGTTACGACGTCAAGTGTTGGATAATCGGGTCACTGTGGCATGTGGTTGTTGTGGAGAGGTTAAAGAAGTTGATAGCCTGCGAAGCGCCATAGCAGGGGCGGGCACTCGGCGGGTAGCTCAGTTGCTTCGTAACTGATGGCGCGGTCGGGCGACCTAGTGTTGTTAAGATACGGTATTCACGCGCCGCAGTAATCACCACTCATCTAGCATCTGCGCGAAAACCACAGTAAAAAGATGTAATACCACGCGTCCTTCACACTCTTCCCATTAACCCAAGTTGACCATCCCTTTCCCTGCCGTCCTCTCGTGTGTTTTCACCAGGTACAGGGACTGAATCGCGGTCGATTCAGGGAATTTTAAGTTTTCGTTTTAACCTAGCGTTCACCTTACAATGGCGTGCCAAGTCGCTCGAAACGACACGTGGTTCGGATTACACGTTAAACTGTAGTTCCCTTCTTCCAGATTGCATAACTATTTTTGGTTTCCGACACGAAAGTTGCTGAAGCAGCGTCCAGTTGAGGAATATGCACCAGAGCATTGAGCCACGCGATATTACTGTCAATCGCTTACGGGATTTAGAAGTGCAGATTTTTGTCTGGTTCTAGACAGCTACCTCATAAGGAAGGCTAAATAAATACCTATATTGTATTCTGCACGTTACTTTTCGCCACAGGTGACATCCACAGCTACGTAAAAACTAAGCTAGGAATTTAAATGAAATGTAAAATTGTTAATACAAAACATTACGGACAGCAGCCATAGATGTCATTAGCGGAGAGTCTCTTGACCCTTCACCGTTTAATTTTGTCCACAAACAGTTCGAAATCAATTTGTATCTTTCAAATTTCACCAGTCATTTTATAATATGTTTTGGTTGTGGTCTTCAGTCCGGAGACTGGTTTGATGCAGCTCTGCACAATACCCTATCCTGAGCAAGCCTCTTCATCTCCACATAAGAACGGCAACCAACATCTGTCTGAATCTGCTTACTGTATCCATCTCTTGGTCTTCCTCTGCGATTTTTACCCCACACACTTCCCTGTAATGCTAAATTCACAATTCCTTGATGTCTAAGAATGTGTCCTGCCAATGCCAGAAATTTCTTTTCTCCCCAATTCTGTTCAGTACCTCCTCATCAGTTACGCAATCCACCCACCTAATCTTCAGCATTCTTCTGTAGCACCATATTTCAAAAACCTCAATCCTCTTCCTGTCCGCACTGTTTATCGTCCATGTATCACTCCCATACAAGGCAACACTCCATACAAATGCCTTCCGAAAGGACTTCCTTAGGCTTAAATCAATATTCGATGTTAACAAATTTCTCTTTTTCAAAAACGCTTTTCTACCCATTGCCATTCTGCATTTTATATCCTCTGTACTGCGACCATCATTTGTTATTTTACTGCCCAAGTAACAAAACTCATCTACCTCCTTTATTGCTTCGTTTCCCAAACTAATTCCTTCAGCATCACCTGATTTTCTTACACTGCACTCCATTACCCTAGTTTTGCTCTTGTTAATGTTCATCTTATATGCACCTTTCAGCACACTGTCCATCCGTTCAGTTGCTCTTCCAGGTCCTTTGCTGTATCTGACATAATTACTATGTCGTCGGTAAAACGCAATGTTTTTAATTCTTCGCCCTGAACTTTAATTCCTTCTCCAAATTTCTCCTTGCTTTCCTTTATAGCTTGCTCAGTGTACAAATTGAATAACAATGGAGAAAGACTACAACCCTGTCTTACTCCCTTTCCAAGTACTGCATCCCTTTCATGCGCTTCAACTCTGACAACCGCTGTCTTGTTTTTGTACAAGTTGTAAATAACCTTACGCTCCCTATATTTTACTCCGGCTTGCTTCAGAACTTGAAAGAGTTTATTCCAATCAACATTGTTAAAAGCCTTCTCCAAATCTACAAACGCTAGAAATGTAGGTTTGCCTTTTCTTAATCTATCTTCTAGGATAAGCCGTAAAGTGAGTATTGCCTCCCGAGTTCCTGCATTTCTCCTGAACTCAAACTGATCTTTCCCGAGGTCGGCTTCTACCAGTTTTTCCATCCTTCTGTATATAATTCGTGTTAATATTTTGCAATCATGATTTATTAAACTGATGGTTCTGTAGTTTTCACACCTGTCTGCACCTGCTTTCTTTGAAATGGGGATTATAACATTTTATAACAAAAGTATTGAAATTCTGTACGTCTTCGTTTTTATCGTTTGAGTATCGCAGTGTGACTACGTTGAGTTGTTCCAAGGAAAACAATGTATTTTACGACCAACTTATTGTGTTGAACATTTTAATCCAAGTATTTAACAATGGCTAGTAGGTCACTGAAAAAATTATGCTGAATCATAATTTCATAAATGGAAAACTTTCACTTTATAATATCCTTATAGTTTATACACTTGATAAACATAACTGCCAGAGAATGAAAACTGATATGTATCAAAGTATGAGGAAATGAGTGTTTTGTAGTTAGTAAGCCCTCTTTATGGTTGATTGCTTTTATCTTTAATATAGCTTTTATCTTTCAAAGAAATTAGGTTTTCACTCAAAAGCATGGCTGTATGGCTTTTCCATTGTGTATTATCACTCGCATTTCTCTCGTCTGTGAAGCTAATGAGGATACTAAACTGATCTGAAAGTAGATGCAACACTGAGAAATTAATCAGATGAATACTTTACTTCAACTTCTATCGTCCGGAAAATAAACTTTTTACTCGAATCCCCGGCCCTATCGATTTTCCATTACGCATGATGAGAAGCAATTCCCTCGTTCATACAGTGTGTAAATCCCAGGAAATTAAATGGATTGGAAAAGTGTTGAGACAAAGAAGGTAAAGTATGGACTTTGATGCCATTATCAAATACATTGAGGAGGGTTGGGGAAGGCATTCGGACATGCAGTTTTGTCTTATGCGGTCTAGAGAAATTAAAGGAGAGCGAAATCTGGGATGGCTGCAAGGGAATAGAAGCGCCGTCCTCCCAGAAACGAGAGCAGCGCTTCTCAACAGTGCGCCCACCACAGTAGAAGAGCGGAAACCAGGGGCACATGCGAAATACAGCTGCAGTCCCCGCCGAATCCTAGGATTTTTATCTGTCACTTTTCATTTCTTTCGCCTCTGGCAATGTTGCTGATGTGAGAAATATTGAGTAGCACCATGCTTCGGATCGCCGTTGAACTGTAGGTTCCCCTGGTTCGTAGGAAAGCAACAGCATACCACCTCCAAACAGGACCATGCCTAGTAGAGCACTGTGGTATTCAAATCACTCTTCGTATTTTTGACTGCTTTGCCTTAGGCAGATGAAAAAAGGTTAAAAAAGAAGTGAAGAAATGTATGCTAGACTGCTTGAAACAGGCGTACGGTGGCATGAAATATAAAATAGTTTCTAAACGGAAATTGTAGGGAACTAGAAATAATCAGATACGTCTTGTCAAACATTATTATTGTTAGCTGTAGCAACTCATTAGAGATGAGAATATTGATGTAATATTGAACAGTATACACTGATAACTTAACAAAGTATCTTCCATGATAGTATATTTGGTGCTCTATCGAAATCCTAGTCTGGAGTTACAAAGAATTTCATGGATCAATAATTATATTTTCATTCTGCAGTGAAGTGTGCCCTGATATGAAACTTCCTGGCAGATTGTGTGCCGGAACTGCGATTCGAACCTGGGACCTTTGACTTTCGCAGACAAGTGATCTCCAGACTGAGCTATCCCAGCACGTTTCAGGGTCCTTTCTCACAGTTCTATTGGTGAAAATATTGTTCTTGACAACCCCTGACTGTGGATAAGCCATGTTTCCACCATATCCATTCAAGCAGGAGTGCTAGAATTGCAAGGTTGGTAGAACCTCTGTGAAGTTTGTGAAGTAGGAGGCGAGGTCCTGGCGGAAGTAAAGCTGTGAGGAGGGGCCGTGGATCGTGCCGGGGTAGCTCAGTCGGTTGAGCGCTTACCAGGTTCTAATCCATGTTCCGGCACATACCTTTCATCAGCCAGGAAGTTTCAATTCTCTAGACGGTGATGCACTAGGTGGAACAAGGTTAAAAGACTAAGTACTCGCTAGTAGACAGTTCACGAGCTAACGTGCTTTCCTCCAATCGGAGCGCTCAACGTCACGCATGAACCGTTCGTCATTGCCAAACTACCGTAACTACCGGCCAATTCGACTTTCTATCTAGCTTTCTTTCTTGATTTGTTTTTCCCCGATATATATCTCTGCTCTCTTTATTCAGCACTTAAAGATAACCATACAAGAAAAAAAAAAAAAAAGACATTTAGAATGGTGTTTACGAAATACGTACTGATGCTTAGCAGTAGACACACGCTACTTGATGCTTTCCTACAAGCTGTGATTTAAAGTTACGTACACATGTATTATATCTCAGAGATCAAATTACTGTAGATGGGCTTCGTGAGATTTACGTGAAACCGAGCTCCCGAAGGCTACAATTCAGTGTTGTTACAGGACATGAAATCGCACTATGACTATTAATAATAGAATAACATACGGAAGAGCATGGGTTCGTATCATGTCGAGGGCGATTACTTTTATTTCAAAATAAAAATTACTTAGTTTTTTCATTAAATAGTTTAATTGAGTTGTTACGTTTTTTTTTTCTAATAGTATTGATTTTTTTATTAACTCTAAGTTTTCATTCTATGAATCTTTTACTCCGATTCTGTTAGTGTTGTTAGTAACCTGTAAAGAGGTGCCAAGCAGGACTGCTGATTGGTTCGTAAGAGGGCAGCTCGTCTAACCACTAGACAGTGTGGGAATATTTTCAGGTGACCAATGGTAGCGAGAAATTGAAGTTTGATTTTAGCGAGCTATCTGCAGCTTTTTTGTCTGCGTTTGCTCATAGAGGTAACCTTTAACAGCTGTGAACGAACCGAAGCAGTCATTGGTTTTGTGCTGCTGGAGGTGACTGACTACCGTTTTGTAGCATACATAGGACATCGTGACTGAGTTAGGTTACAACAGGGGATTAAAGTGAGGTCTGCGACTTGGGATTAAATTAGTTACTACAAAACGCGTCTTCTGCTGCGATTCAGTCGTTGATCACTTAAAATTAGCCTTCTACAGAGCTTTTTGCGTCACCGGAATTAACTCTTAACAGGCCTCTTTATAGCGTCGCGCTATAAAATATATTAACCGTATTTTTCAAGTGACCACAGAGTTTGGTCCAATAGGTTTACAAACATTTGAAGAATTTGAACACTAGCGCAAGTGGCAAACGTGCATACGTACAAGTGTGCGATTGCACAAACACTCCCCACCCTTTGCGGGAACAAAGCCAGAGCTGCGAGCAGTGGGCAGGAGCCACAACCACGGTATTGTGCGATAAGGTGAGAATTTGAGGAGGACTGGAAGCGCGTGTGGATAGCGTAATTGGTTAACGTGACCGCTGGCCTCAAACGGAGAATCCGAGCTAGAATCCCGGTCCAACACAAATTTTCAGCTTTGCCCTGTACCAGCCGAGATTCTGGAGTATTTCGCTTACTAATCAGACCTGAGCTGGTACGTAACAGACGATCCTTCTGCGATTGTTAGCACGTGTCGGGCAACGGAGAGATCGTGCTGACCTTCGGTGCGCAGAAGCTAAGCAAAAGCAGAGAATGGAAAGTGGCTGTTCTGGCCGATTTAGTTGCCCCACGCGGCAGTGACGCAGCGGAGGCAGGATGTTCAAAATATCGTCGCAACCACTGCCGAGCGAATGTAAACAGAGTTCTTCCGCAACGGCAAGAGCTAGGAAGGAGGCGACGTGCGTTTATTTGGAGCGCAGTCGTGAGGGGCCGGTTCTTCCCGGTGGTTCCCGCTGACGCCAGCGTGGAGAGGTGCCTGCGCCCACGTCACGCCGGCCGGCCGGGAGAAAGGTGCGCGTCCCGGCGCGTCGTTAGCGCTATTGATAGCGCAGCGGCTGCGGCCACCGTTACCAGCGTCCAGGGGAAGAACGACGAGGGCGAGCGCACGCGTCACGCGGCCGCTCCCGTTTACTGCCACAGTTTCGGAATTCCGTGCATCACAATGGTTTCCTGCGACGTCATCGTACTGCGAAGAGGAGGGGCTGTCCGAAGTTTCGAGGCAACAAATAAAGCAAAACAAAAATTTCATAACACCAATTTATTTTCCATTATAATAATAGTACAGTAATACACGGCCACGATCAGATTATTCCTGCAAACCATTTAAATGAAAGGTTTTCGTTTTGGAGTCTAACCAAGCGCTCACAGGGTCAATCACTGCATCATCATTGTAAAATCACCATCCTGTTAATAATTTTTTTAGGATTGGGTAAAGAAAAAATCTGATGGAGCAAAATCTGTCAGCCCCACATTACTACAGACCTACTCTGCATACCTCTGACGTTCATTAATAATGCGATAGTTTCTAAGTCTTGGGACTGATAACAAAAGCAGTTTGCTCCAGAAGGTTTATAAACATTTGAACTTTACTAAATTCTTGTTCGTAACCACATTTGGTGTTGTATTAGTGTTGTACTGATACATCATCGATCGCGGATAACGTTTACGCCTAATGAATACATTTGTTCTGAAAGTCAATGCGTGCCCGAAATATGTCGTAAATAAAAATTTCTGTTGCGACGGAGTAGCCGAGAGTTTTAAGGCACTTCGATGCGAAGCCAACGCTGGTCTCCATCGGGGGTTTGAGTTCTCCATGGGGCATGGGTGTGTGTTGTCCCTTAGTTTAGTTTGTTTAAGTAGTTTGAAAGTCTAAGGACTCCTGACTATAGCATTTTGGTCCAATAGTTTACTAACATTTCAATCTCGTCAGAACGTGGCCTGTGCTCCACGTGACTACAAAAGTACGCTCCAAATGCCCGTTTATTTTTGACGTTCACTAACAATGCGGTAGTTCCAGACATATGCAGCAGGGCACAGTTGTGAAGATGGATGAAGTACTATCCTACATACGCACGTATGTTCATTGCCATCATGTATTTTCTACTTTTTAACGTATTTTGCTCGCTTTTATGAATCATTCTACTTGGTTAGAATTAGAACAATGACTTTAGTCAAAGAAAGAATGTGGCAAACTTTGAGTCAGATAACAACTTACGCTGGAACATTTTTTGTTTGGATTTACCGTGCAGATGAATATAACAAGTTTGCTGTTTTTTGGTTTGCATAATACTTTTGAATGTCTAAATTTCTATTTTCTTTATTGTGGAAGGTCTATACTTCAATCACTGTGTGACGCTTATCAATGGTTAAAATTTAGATTTAAAAAATAGAAAAGAATTGAATCGTCCTGTGAAATTTAAATGTACAGAGTGTGAACTTCAGAAAATTCAATTCCATAGAATGTGATTTAATCTTCACCATGAAGTTCTTTTTATATTTTAATCTACTTTTTAAACATTAATAAGGGTCACACAGAGAAAAGAGAGAAAATATGCGACTCATTGTCGTCTTTTACACACAAAATAAAAATCTTGTCAATGCAGGACTCGGCGCAACAAAATGAAGAATGAAAATGTTATTGTAGTAGTAGTTAACTGTGAGTGTGTCCATGTAAATATCCCATAAGTGCCATCAAATTTTGATAGTGACAATGACCACAAAGTGCTAGAGACGGAAGGCTGGTTGAAACCAAATGAAATTCTGAACATTGAATGGAGAGAAGTAGGTAATAGCAATAATAACACTATTGTATCGACTGACATTATTAAAGAACCAGAATGTGAAATAATTTGGATTAAGCTCAGGGTTACAGGTGGCTCGAACATGGTCGCTGGATGTTTTTATAGACCACCTGACTGAGCAGCAGTGGTGGCGGGAGGTCTGAGGGAAAACTTGGATAATCTTTCCTGTAAATTTCGTCCCGTTATAGTTTTAGGTAGAGATCTGAACTTACCGGATATAGACTGGGAGACTGCCGTGTTTAAGACGGACGACAGGTTCAGAGAATCGAATAATACTGTTCTAAGTACTGTATCCGAAAATTAACTTTAGTTGTTAAATAGATTGCCGCCGCCGTGAAGTGGCGGAGCGTTCCAAGGCGCCTAGCTGCAGAGCGCGCCGCTGCTCGCCATCGGAGGTTCGAGTCCTCCCTCGATCATAGGTGTATTTGTTGTCCATAGCATAAATTAATGTAAGTAGTTTGTAAGCCTAGGGACATAACCAGAGTAGTTAAGCCCCATAGATTTACAAATATTTGAACATTTGAAAAAGATTGCCGACACATGGAGATAAATTGTTTGACCTGCTGATGATAAATAGACCTTAACTTTTCGACTCACCGTAGAACAGGGTATCAGCCATCATAAGGCGGTTGCAGCACCAATGAACACATCTGTAAATAGAAATATCAAGAAAGGCTTGCCGGCCGCGGTGTCCGAGCGGTCTGCGGCGCGCCAGTCACGTTCTGCACGGCTACTACTGTCGGGGGTTCGAATACCCCCTCGGGCATGGATATTTGTGCCGTCGTTAGTATTAGTTATTACATAAGTAGTTTGTAAGTTTAGGGACTGATGACCCCGTAGTTAAGACCCCCCCCCCCACCCCCCTCAAAAAAAAAAAAAAAAAAAAAAAAAAAAAAAAAACTGCTTGTCACGAAAGTTTCGTCTCCAACATTGACAGTGTCGAGCATCGTGGACGAATTTCAAGCGCACCGCACAATATGTGCTAGTTAAATATGTGCCGAGTAAAATTATGAGCATTGGAAAAGATTCACAGTAGTACAACATCCGACTTAGAAAACCTATACGAAAGTAAAAAGAACTTCTCTGCAATAATAAACGTAGGTAAAGTCATGCAGACAAGCAAAAGTTAGACGATGCCAAAATTAACGTAAGGGCTGTCAAGCGAGAGGCGTTCAACTTTGTGTACCAACTGGCAGAAAATCCTAAGAAATCTGTTGCTATGTTAAATTAGTACACGGTTCGAAACGGGATATCAAGACACTCTGTTATCATAATATCGCTGCAACAGAGGAAGACAAACAAAATGCTGGACTACTCAATGTCTTTTACCAAAGCTGTTTCACAGAGGAAGATTACATTGTAGATCCTCCTCTAAACGATCGCACGAATGACAAAATGGCAGATATCAAAATGAATGTTTAGATAAGCAATTTAACTAGCTCAACAAGGGAAGGCTGCTGAACCTGATGGGATACCAATTCGATTATAGACGGAGTATGAGGAGGAACTTGCCCCCCCCCCCTTCCCCTTCTAGCAGCAGTGCACCGAAGGCCTCGAGAAGATTGCCAGACAGTTGCCACGCCGAACATTGGCCACGGGCAGAATTTGCCGGACATTGGCCACGGGCAGAGGTTGCCGGACATTGGCCACACTTGACCCTTCGCCAGGGAGTTGAGCAGCGCCCCTCAGGCAAGGGACGCCCTTCCCCGTACTTCTGCTGTCTGCTTCCAAACCGCTGTCTCCACATCTCACTCGATAAGTCACTACGTAACAGACCTTTTTCTGTGATATCTCGCCGAAATGTACAGCTTCTTTTCAGTATCCCGAAATGCAAATATTTATAACTTTTGGGGAACAAAAGCAATACCGTTGTCTATGTCAGTGTGTAATTAGTTCTTTCAAGCACAAATATGGTTCAGCTCCCCATCCGTCTGTACGGTAGCTTCGTTCCACACTTACTGATTCCAATAGAAACAGTTTATAGCTATGGGAGGAACACGAACGATGTAAAGAAAATGCGAATGTTCACTAATCATTTAATTTTGATCACTGCTTTTGTACCTATTTTAATCACTACAATACAGGTCGAAAAGAAAGAAAGCAATGATGAAAGAACAACAACACACTCCATATTTACTCTGTAAAATCCGATATCCCTTGCAGCGAAACATCAGTTAGTAAAATGTATTGGGACAGTGTTCAAACCTATGACGGAAAATACGTTCACAAAAGAGAGGTAAGAATACCTATGTTTGACAGTTTACCTGAAGTCGATATACAATGAAAAATGTTTGACATAAGGAAATGAAGTAATACAGAATGCTAAGCTTGTAAGATACACTGTTGTTCTACATTTTTTAGCTTTGGTATCTACAGAGTCGCGGAGTAAGCATCCTAGTTTCTGCGCTATATCTGCGCTATATCAGAAACAAGAAGCACAACTTAAGGGAAACGTAATGTAACGTGTATAATAGCTCACAAGCGAATCTGAAGTAGATAGTTCCTATCAATTAGTATGAACAGGGTTATACTCGACAGCCGGAATAAATTAATACCTGGCTCCCGGACTCATGTGATGCAGCCGTTCAACAGTTCATAGAAAACGAGTCTCATCACAAATAGACACACCACTCATACAATTATAGTTGGCAATGACTTAAATCTACCATCCATCCGTATGTTGACAAAAATACACCTTCAGACACGGTGGTAAATGGACCTTCATAAACTGTTCTAAATGCTTTTCTTTTTTAAATTATTTTGAACAATTAGTTCATGAGCCCATTCAAATTGTAAATGGTTTCGAAAACACAGGTGAGCTCTTATTCACAAACACTTCTGAGCAGCCTGAAGTTACAAAGTTGTAACTAGGCTCAATTCCGTAACAAAGATATTTCCCACAAACTACACGCTAAATATATCTATTAAAAAATCCAGATGTAAATTCGGTTGACATTTTCCTAGGAGACAGTCTTCACTTATTCTAAACTAACTATGTAAGCCCGTATGTGGCTTACAGTATAATGAATAGTATTAACTGCACTCGAGGTATTCATACAAAATAAATTAATAAGAGACAGGACAGAAAGCTTTTGCAGAAAATTAACGACCCAGACTTCGATTTCCGACCCACGTGCAGTTTTCAACGTTACAATATGGGGCAAAGTGTTTTTATTTTCCCTTCGTATCTCCCCCCTCCCCGCCGCCCCCCTCCCCACCACCGAAAAAAACCGTATGAAATAGGACACATTTTCTGTTTTGTCTCGATACAGAGGATGGTTGTTGTGGCCACCACACTGGAGAGATGTCTCTCCCACTGATAGCCTGTGGCCGTGGGTGATCGAGATGCTGTTAGGTTTGATGTGCAGCGCCGTTGCTCCTGCCACGTGTTTCCGCTGTGTGTGTCTGTACTGCCCATATCGCCTGCAAGTGTTACTAACCGTAGATACTACTGTGTATGCATTACAAGTAAAATATTTATATTTGATATCCTTTTACTGACGAGCTAAGTATTTGTCTGCCAGTACTAAACCTATTTTTCTGCGCAGTGTCCGATACTACAGCGTGTTGAAACCGTAATGCCACGATGTTCCCCGAAAGCTCCATTAGCGGGAACACGTAAGCGCCGGCACGCCTGGAATGCGGCTGATGCATCGCCGCAGCCGTGGGGAACCACTGCCGCCGGCCGGCGCGGAGGCAGCGCGTTTCACTCCTCCAGGCCCCACACACAAATGTACTTACTGCACAAAATAACACTGTTTGATTATTTTAATACTACGCATTGAGAACAATACACAAATAACTTATTCATATCGCAAGCATGAATTTGCCCGCGATTTAGTAATAATAGCAATAATAATAAGATGGTTTTCTGTTGCAGGACCTAATTGGGGAGTAGGACTCCATGGTAATAGAATTGTAATAGAAAAACTTTAAGTAGTCCTATGGACATGACAATCTTAAGCTTAAGTGAAAAGAATTAATAATGGAGGTAACTCTTCAATTTAGATTTGAAAGCGCGTGGGCTAGTTACTCAGATTCTTGAGTTCTTGTGGCAGCCAGTGTCAAAATTCTCAGACTACTGAAAATCAGACTACTGAATCAGTCGAGTTACCCCAAAAATAGCTCCGTACGTCATAAGTGAATTAAAGTAAGCGTAATGGACTACTTTTCATGTTGAAAAATCACTTGTTTCAGATAATGTTGCAATAGTGAATAAAGAAGAATTTAGTTTTTGAACAAGATACTGAACATGGGCTTTCCATGACAGCTTACTGTCTATCTGAACATCTAGTAATATGAAATGTTCAGTCTCACTTATCATATACCCATTATGTGTAATCAAAATGTCAGCTTTCGTTAAATTATGTGTTAGAAATTGTAAAAACTGAGTTTTTCTGTGATTTAACTTATTTCTTCAACTCCATTATTTGATACTGTGTCAATATTACAATTAACATCGTTCACTACTAGACTGGTATCATCAACAAACAAAAATATTTTACAGTCACCTGTTATACTCGAAGGTATATGATTTATATAAATAAGAAACAGCAGTGGTCCCAAAAAGACCCCTTGTGATTGTACATCATATCCATTTTTAACACTGCAGAGAATTACCTTTTGCTGTCTGTTATTAAAGTAAGAGGTGAACCATTTGTGAGCTATTCCTCGTATTCCACAATGATCCAACTTCTGCAACAATATTTTGTGATCAACACAATCAAACGTCTTTGTTAAATCAAAGAAGAAGTCCAATGTCCGTAGGCCTTTCTTTAATCCATCAAGTGCCTCACAGAGAAACGAAAATATACCATTTTCAGTCGTTAAACCACTTCTAAAACCAAACTGTACGTTTGACAACAAATTATGCGAACTGAAATGATCAATTAATCTTGAATATACATCCTTTTCAATAACTTTAGAAAAAACCGATTGCATAGAAATAGGTTTATAGTTGTCTACATTACCGCTTTCATCTTTTTTATAAACTGGTTTCGATACTGGTACTCTAATCTGTCAGGAAATGGACCTTGCTGAAAGGAAAAATTACAAATATAGCTTAGTACTGGGCTAACATATGGAGAACAGTACTTTAGAATTCTGCTAGATACCCCGTCATATCCACAAGAGTCAGCCTTTAGTGAGTTAATTATTGATTCAGTCTCCCCTTTGGAAGTATCATGGAGAACAATTTCAGGTAACAGCCTCGGAAAGCTATTTTCTAACAATGTTATATGATTACCTGTAGAAACTAGGGTTCTGTTTAGTTAATCTGCTATATTCAGAAACTGATTATTGAATATTGCTCAGATATCTAACTTATCAGTGACAGAAACATTTCTACTACGCATTGACATTATATCCTCTGCTGCTGACTAGACACTTCCTTCCTTCCTTTCTTCTTGAAAGTTTTCTTCGTGCACACCACATACTTTTTGACTTCTTAATGACATTTTTCAGAAACTTCCAGCACTGTTTGTAATGAGCTACTGCATCTTCATTCTGACTGCTTCTAACATTTCTATACAATTTCCGCTCTGTTCTACATAATAAACCCCTTTGTCAGCCACTCTGACTGCCTGTTACGGGAAGTACACAAGTTTGATCGTTCTGGTGAAAAGCAACTTTCAAACAGCGTAAGAAATGTGTTCAGGAAAGCATTATATTTATCATCTGCATTATCAGCACTATAAATATCCTGCAATTCTTGTTCCTTAATTAGGCTTAAAAAGGTCTTAGTTGCAAATGGGTTAACTTTTTAAAGTAATTGATAATTATATTTAATATTTGTTTGAGAACAACTACTTTTTAGAATTTAAATTTGTGCATCGTTGGCTGATAGGCCATTTACTATTCTGCTAACAGAGTGCCCCTCTGATAATGAAGAATGAGCAAAAATATTGTCAATGGTAGAACTTCTACTGCCTTACATTCTCACTGGAAAGAATACTGTTTGTGTCAATTTATAGGAATTAATTAGATTAGCTTACTTTTTCTTGAGCTATCACTTACACAATTAATGTTGAAATCTCCACACACAACTATATTTTTATACTTACTGTTGTGGCGTGAAGTCAGCGCCACACGCCAGACGCACGAGAACGATCGTGAAGAAGGCAGCGGATGACCGGCAGCCAATCACACGCCGGCGCCACGCCTCTTGGAGGGAGCAACCGGAGAAGCGCGCCCTCTGCAAGCGGCTGTATCTAGGCCGACGTGCTTCTGGAAGGGCCCATCCGAACTCGGTTCCGAATTAGGCAGTCACTAGCACTCAGCGCAGCTAGCATCGAGGAGGAAGACGCCGCCGCAAGTATAGAAGAGATATACAAGTTGAGTAACTTTGTCCATATTCGTAAATAAAACTTGTATTACTAATCTGTATAGTTGTCTTAGATGTCAACACATCCCAAGCGCCCTGAATAAAACCTTTCTTGAAAGACGAGGCTGACCAGGACAAAACACCTCACGAGGAGGACTCAACAAATGGCGACGAAATTTTAAATTTCTGACATTACGCTTTGCTTGTTACTTTATTATAGGTCTCGGCGATTCCAGTATATAATCTTTTGTGAATTACTGTTGCAGGGATAAGAGTCAATTTCTCTATATTTTTGCCTTGTTTCTTCTTGTTGTCTAGCCCCACTAACACTGCAACTGCGACTGCGCCGCAGCTTCCTGCGCTCGATGCACAGCAGTTGATGCAGATGTTTCAGTTTGAGAGTCAACAAATCGCATCATTGCTGTCATCCGTGCAAGAACTTCTGGCCACACCTGTGCTTCAAAATACGCAAGTACCACTGCAGCAGCAGCAGCAGCAGTAATTCCGCCATTCCGCCAGTATGACGAAGCACAAGAGGAACGGACAGAATGATCGCAACAGTTTGGAGCTTACGCATCGGTTCACACGATACTATGTACTATCAAACTGTACTTTTTTCTCTCAAATGTAGGCCCCCTAGCGTTCCATCTTGCCAAAAGACTGTTTCCCACCACGGAGCCTTCTGAAATTTCTTATGATTCAATTATAGGAGACATAACGTCATATTATGAACAGAAAATCGATGTAGTGGCCGCTAGGTATCAGTTCTTCCGGTGTAGGAAACGTGAAAACCAAACATACCGGCAGTGGATTACAGATCTTAAACGTCTTACTAGAAAGTGTCAGTTTAAGTGTTTGATTCAATTCCATTGTGTACTTTAACTATGTCACGCGCTGGCGAGCGCCAGGTCAGACGACGTACACTTCCTTCTGCTCGCGCTAAGCGTAAACAAGAAGATAGACACAGAGCCGTGCCCGCTAAGACAGTGAAGTCTCGTCCAAAATGTTTCTCATGACACAAAAGGCAGACCTGTCCATCCCAGTCAGCGAAATGCTATGCATGCGGCAAGAAAGGTCACATACAAACAGTCTGCTTGCAGCAAAAGAAACGGGATTTTCCTTACCAGCCCAGACAGCGACAAGACAATACTTATTCAGTATATTCAAGACTCGTGGCTGCCCCTCGAAACATCAAGGACAAAGAACTAACACATGTTGTATGCCAAGCCAGGAAAATGTATGTCAGTTTGCGTGTGAATGATATTTCAGTAAATTTTCAACTACACACAGGTGCAGTCACATTGCTCAGTCGCAAAAGTTATGAACAATTAGGATCGCCACGCCTTCCTCGCGCTAAAACAAGGTTAACAGCATACAATGGTAACGAAATTCCTGTACTAGGACAGTGTTCACTAACTGCAGAATACCGTTTTGCAAATGCGCACAGTGACATTTCAAGTGCTCCAGTCTTATGATGGACAGAATATCTTTGGTCTCGATTCTTTTGATCTTTTTGGTTTTACTGTGCAAGACAGTATCTTAGTTGTAAACACTTTTGATGCTAAATACAGTGTAGACAAGTTGCTGAAAGACTTTCCAGATTTATTTGCTGCGGGACTAGGAAAAGCATAGGATTTTGATGCGCAGATTACTCTCAAGGAAAATGCCACACCAAAATTTTGCACAGCTCATGTTGTACCGCTCGCCTTAAGTGACAAAGTAGCACAAGACCTACGCTCATTGCAGGAAAATGGTGCAATTGAACCAATAAAAACTAGCCAGTGGGTGAGTCCGCTTGTTATTTTGCCGAAGCCGTCGGGTAGCATCCGCATTTGCGTTGATTTCAATGCCACAGTAAATCTAAAAACAGTTATAGACAGTTATCCTTTGCCGAGACCAGAAGATTTAATGGACAGATTGGATGCAGGAAAATATTTCTCAAACATGGACTTGTGCAATGCCTATCTTCATCTGCCACTCGAGAATCAGAGAAAATTTGTGTTGTCAATACTCATCTGGGCTTGTTCGGCAGTGATTCGCGCCCGCAATTTTTCAAAGATATTTGGAACAGCTTACAGCTCGGATGCCTTGTTGTTCAAACTAGTTACATGACATAGTTGTGTCAGGCCGTACCCGAGAAGAACACATTGCAAATTTGAGAAAATTATTTCAAGTTTTGACAGATTCGTGTCTCAAGTGTTGCTCCGATAAGTGTGACTTTTTTAAACCGAAACTGCAGTATCTAGGACATGTGATAAACAATCAAGGTGTGCTCCCCATGCATTCACATTTGCTTGCAATTGGCGACGTGCCAGCACCAAAAGATGTGATAGAATTACAGTCCGTCTTGGGAAAGTTCACTTATTATATTCGGTTTACTCCCAACGCCCCACAAACTGCAGCCCCTTTGCATCAGCTACACCGTAAAAATGTTCGTTTTCTTTGGACAGAAGAATGCTAAAGCGCATTTCAACAGTTAAAAGATGCATTGCTCAGTGATTGATGTTTGGTCCACTTCGATCCAGAAAAAACAGTTCTTTTGCAAGTTGACTCGTCATCGTATGGTCTAGGTGCAGTGCTGAAACATAGACATAGGGATATGGACCGTCTAATAGCGTTTGCGTTCAAACTTTTGAGAGACACTCAGTTCCGTTATTCTCAAATTGAGATGGAAGATTTAGCAATAGTGTACGGTGTCACGAAATTCCACCACTATTTGTATGGGATAAAATTTTATTTAGTAACTGACCACGAGCCTTTTGAGTCATTGTTTCATCCATCCAAGCCGATTCCTACTCCCACGGCACACAAATTGCAACGATGGGCATTGCTCTTATCACAGTATCAGTACGAGGTTGTGTGCAGACCCACAACTCACCATGGAAATGCCGACGCACTTTCCCGTCTTCCGATTGGCCCTTATAAAGACTTTAATGCTTCTGAGATGTCTTGTTGTCAGATAGATGCATAGGAAGATAATTTGTTGCTGTCCTTCCCGTTGGACTATAGGAAAATTGCTCTGGCCACAGAAACAGACACTGATTTACGAATTTTGCTGCGCTACATTCGCACAGAATGGCCTTGCTCACAACGTGACATTCAAAATTCTCTAGTGCGTAGCTATTTTGCTAGAAGATATGAACTTTCAGTCCATAGAGGTGTCTTTCTAGTTTCAAATGACAGTGGAGAATCGCGAGTGTTGATCCCGTGACGTTTGCAGGAAGAAGTATTGCACTTGCTTCACCAAGAACATTGGGGAATGGTTTGAACTAAGCAACTGGCATGACGACACTGTACTTGGCAGGGTATGGACGCCCATATAGAACATATGACGTCACAGTGTTCAGTTTGCGCTACCAACCAGTCTGCCCCACCTCAGGAATTTTTTGCGTGGCGCAAAGCAGGTACACCATGACAACGAGTGCAAATTGACTATGCTGATCCCTTCTGGACCACTAAGTGGCTTATTGTGGTTGATGCTTTTAGTGGTTACCCATTTGCAGTACCAATGTCTTCTATAACTTCTAATAACACGATTGGGGGCGTTGTACTTAATTTTTTGTCTGCAAGGTCTCTCTGAACTGATAGTCTTTGACAACGGCCCTCAGTTCACATCGCACGAATTCCGCTCCTTTTGTGTACGCAAAGGAATGAAGAATCTCACTAGTGCACCATTTCACCCGCAGTCAAACGGGGCTGTTGAACGCTTCGTCTGGACATTTAAGCCACAGATATCCAAGCTTCGTTCGGAGCACTCACGGGATGCAGCTTTGCAACTGTTGCTCGCCTCCTACCGCTCGCATACACGAGAAGGGTCATCGCCGGCCGAGCTTCTGCACGGCCACCACCGCATCCTGCTCCACTTTCTCCACCCACCATGCCGTCCGGAGCAACAGCCGACGACACGAAAGTATCACCCAGTCTTTTACACAGTTTTCAGCGGTCGCAGACGGTGGAAATGGGATGAGATCGTCAAATGTTTTGGTGTTTCTATGTTTGAAATTTCAGGACCTGACGGAGTCGCCCGCCGGCACCGAAACCAAATTAGCCCTTGTTGTGTACCCTGTGATCCTTCTGCGGTTTCTCTCGGCGGATTCACGCTACACGCAGGCCGCGCGGCCTCCGCCGCCCGCACGATCTCAGCAGCCGCCCCCCGCAGCAGATCTCAACGGCACCGCGGACCGACATATCCATGGATTTGGACCAGCGCCCCACGCAGACTCCGACGCCGTCGCCATCGACGTCACTGTCTACATCATCATCTGGTCCCAGGTGCACGCGGGCCGTTCGGAGGTCTCCCTGGAGGAAATTCCTTCGCGAGCTCAGCCCCGATGACTGCCGTCCTCCGCAGCTACAGAATCCAGTCCATCACTACGTAGGTCAGCGCCACACGCCATACGCAAGAGAACGATTGTTAACAAGGCAGCGGATGACCGGCAGCCAATCCCACGACTGCGTCACACCTCTTGGAGGAAGTAACGGAGAAGCGCGCCCTTTACAAGCGGCTATATCTAGGCCGACATGCGTCTAGAAGGGCCTATATCTGAACCTGGCTCCAAAATAGGCAGTCACTAGCACAGAGGAAGAAGACGCCACGGCGAGAAGAGAAGAGACATACAAGTTGGGTAACGTTGTCCATATTCGTAAACAAAACTTGTATTACTAATCTTTATAGCTGATTTAGATGTCAACGCATCCCAAGCGCCCTGAATACAACATTTCTTGAAAGACGAGCTTGATCAGGACAAAACACATGACGAGGACGACTCAACTCTTACCATGAAGTCAAACGATAAAAAAACTCTAGCTTGTGCAGAAACATTTTAAAATCTGAGTCAGGTGACATATAAATAACAACAATTACTAGTTTGAAATAAATCGCAATTTGCGATGTTAGGCTTCACTGTATTCGGTTTAGATGTGGCGAATGAAAATTTGTGCTGGCCAGGATTCGAACCAGGGATCTCCTGCTTACTAGGCAGACGCGTTGACCACTCCGCCACCGAGGACACAGTGACCAGCCCGACTGCAGAGGACCCTTCCCTGCACGTCTCCCGCCACACACAAATCTCCCTTCGCCACGCTGTCTCTTTCCTATACCACAGGCTATTTATTCTAAAATGCTCGCAGCCACAATACTGTATTCCCACATCAGGGAGACGTGCAGGGAAGAGTCCTCTGCAGTTGGGCTGGTCATTGTGTCCTCGGTGGCGGAGTGGTCAACGCATCTGCCTAGTAAGCAGGAAATCCCGCGTTCGAATCCCGGCCGTGCATAAATTTTCATTCGCCACTGTTTGGTATTCCATCTAAACCGAATACAGTGAAGCCATAACATCGAAAAATTGCGATTTATTTCATTCACTTGAACGCTGTAATTCGTCAATATATATATTACTAGTTTAGTTCCATTAACATTAACTCATGACGAACTAATGTCATTGTGATTAATTGGGTACACTGGTATCTTCTGCGCATTAAGTTTAAACATCACATTTACTAAATACAAGCAACCTGCGCCGACTATGGACGGGTAGCAGGGCACGTATGCCGACAATTGTTTTCTCTGTCACAGTGACGCAATCATCCTGTTGCGTCGAGCATGTTGGTGAGACTAAAAAGTAACTCATTTTCATTCTGCTTGGAGTACTTTCAATATATTTTGTTTCCAGTTTTTCAAAATAAATAAATGAAATAAGAAAATATAAATGTTTGTAACTGCTTTGTTATTAGTTCCTAGCTTACAAACTACTTCAACTAAGTTAACCTAACCTAAAGACAAGACGTACACCCATACCTGAGGGAGGACTCGAACCTCCGACAGCGAATAGCCGCGCACACCGCAGCACTGTACCTCAATGCGTACGGCTATTCGCCCGCGGCCCATATTTGCAAATTCTTGAAAAAGTGAAGAATAAATACAAAGACATACTGATATCTTTGTTTCTATAAATAATTAATGTACTTTAATTTCAATCCTGCAAATATCTGAAAAAGTAAAGAATAATTACATAAACAAATGAATTAAAATATTACTTTTTATTCTACACTAATGCATTTTATTTGCAGTCATGTAAATATTTGAGAAAGTAAACAATTAACTTAATAATTTTTTGTATATGACATTACCTACTTTGTCATTAGAATATTGGCTACTATAGTTGCAACCAGGAACGACGGCGTACCAGTTTAGTCTTGGTCTGCGCATCTACATCAAGCTTTCTCCGACAGCCAATAAGCTTATCGTTCTAAACGTTCTGCTGCATCTTCCCTAGGAATTGCTTTTCCATCTTTCTCTAGACAAGCGCTACCCGCTACCCGCTACAGTTGGTGGCGCGAACTGTATCTCCTCTGAACGATAAATTTCTCATCTTGGATTTATGTTCACATCTTTACCTTTTAAAATGTTTGCAGGATTGTAATATAAGACACATTAAAATACTCCGAACAGGATGAACATGATTTATCTTTTAATATTACAAACATACTCGACCCAACTGGCTGATAAGTTACTCCTTCAGACAAGAAAGACGCTTGACTTGTATACTCTGCTACTCGTGCCTCACCGGGGCGGATTGATGTCAGTAATACGCGACGTTATGTTTTGATTATTATTAAAGCCTTAATATTATGTAACAATGTTTTTCTGTGCATACAACAATCTAGAGCACAACCCACTGTTCGTCTTCAAGGCCATCTTCAGGGTGTTTCTTGGAGATGGAACGGCCCAGGAGCTGCGAGTCACTACTCAGCATCTGACGACTCGCAGCACCATCTAGGAGAAATACCCTGAAGATGGCCCAACAATGGAGTGAAACTAATTGATAATAAAAACAAATCTCGCGTTATAGACTGTTTTTATATATGAAATTATCAAAAGGGCGCTATCATCCGAAAGAAAGATAAATTTTGCAAAAATATGTGACGCATTTCACATTTAAGATATATTTTTAAATCGAAATTTTTCCATTCATCTTTGTACCAATGTTTATCATCAAATGACGAAACTTCACAAGCGTCCTATTACGAAACAATAAACATATTTGCACATTTACGTTAACGTGCCTAACTCACAGAATAGATATGTTTTCCTAACAATATTTATTGCTCTATTTCACAGACTTTCCCTAACCTCATTCATCTACTGCCGTGCACTTCAATGAATTAAGGCCGCAGAGGATCATACAGACAGAAGGACAAGGCCTTATACAAATCTTTGGATAACACTGGATATAGTGAACTTACTTGACGAAAGGAGAAAAAAAAAAACAGCAAGTGAAGCGGGCAAAACAGAGTACAAACGTCTGAAAAATGAGATTGGCAGGAGGTGCAGACTGGTTAAGCAGGAATGGCTAGAGGACACATGCAGGACCGAAGAAGAATGTATGATTAGGGGAAAGATAGATACCGCTACAGGAAAATAAAATGTTTGCAGACAGGAAAAGCAGCTGTATGAATATCAAGAACTCAGCCCTAAGCCCTAAAACCAATACTAAGCAAAGAGAGGAAAGGCGAAATGTGGAAGGAATATGTAGAGGCCCTATACAAAGGAAATAAACTCGAAGGCAGTATTCTAGAAATGGAAGACGAAGTGGAGGAAGATGAGATAGGAGATATGATACTGCGAGAAGAATTTGTCATAGCACTGATAGATTCGAGTCGAAACAAAGCCCCTGGAGTCGGTGATATTCCATCTGAAATGCTATCATCTTTAGGAAAGCCAGTCTTGACGAAATTGTTCCACCTGGTATGCAAAATGTATGAGACAGGGTAAATACCTTCCGACTTCAAGAAGAATATAGTAATTCCAATTACGTAGAAAGCAAGTGCAGAGAAATGTGAAAATTAGAGAACTATCAGTTTAATAAGCCATGGTTGCAAAATACTAACACGAATTCTTTACAGACGAGTGGAAAACTTGTGGAATCCGACCTTTGGAAACATGAGTTTGGATTTAGAAGAAATGTAGGAATACGGGAGGAAACACATGACTTATCTTAGAAGATAGGCTAAGGAAAGGCAAACCCACGTTTTTAGCATTTGTAGATTTGAAGAAATCTTTTGGCAATGTTGACTGGAATACACTCTTTCAAATTCTGAAGATAGGAGGGGTAAAATATAGGGAGCGAAGAATTATGTTCAAGTTACACAAAAACCGGACAGCAGTCGAATGACATGAAAGGGACGCAGAGATTGAGAAGGGTGAAGACAGGTTTGTAGTCTTTCCCCTATGGTGTTCAAACTGCTTATTGAACAAGCTGTGAAAGAATGCAAGGAGAGATCTGGAGAGGGAATTAAAGTTCAGGGAGAAGAAATAAAAACTTTACGGTCTGCCGATGACATAGTAATTCTGTCAGAGACAGCAAAGAGTCTGCAAGAGCAAGTAAATGAAATAGACAATGTATTGAAAAGAGGGTGTAAGATGAACATTAACAAGAGCAAAACGAGGGTAGTGGAATGCAGTGTCAGAAAAATCAGGCGACAATGAAGGAATTGGATTAGGTAAGGAGGCAATAAAAGTAGTAAATGAGGTTTGTTATTTGGGTAGCAAAATAACTTCTGATGGCCGAATTAAAGAAGATATAAAATGCAAAAAGGCTATGGGAAGAAACGAAACTTATTCACATCTAATAGAATGTCCTTGCTGAAAGTATTTGTCTGGATTGTAGCACTGTATGGGAGTGAAACGTGGACGATAAGGAGTTCATACAAAAAGATGATAGAAGCTTTTGAAATGTGGTGCTACAGACGAATGATGAAAATTATAACGTAACTAATGAGGAGGTGCATAACCGAATTGGAGAGAAAATGAGTTTCTGGTGTATCCTAACAGAAGGGATAGATTGTTTGGACACGTTCTGAGATCTCAACGAATCGTCAACTTAGCCTTAGAAGGAAGTACGTGGGTTAGAAATCGTAGAAGGAAACCGGAGGACGAATACAGAAAGCAGATTCAAAAGGATGTATGTAGCTGTTCTTATTCTCAGATGAAGAAGTATGCACAGGACAGGATACCACGGAGAGCTACATCAAATCAGCCTACGGACTGAAGGCCACAATTAACACCGACAACACGTAAACCTTCCTCATGAATCACATCGTCCATTGGAAAAACCCCGCATGAAAATTCGTTCGGTAGCTTTTGTGTTTATGAGGATAGACAGGTACACAGACGGTGGAAGGACTTCGCTTAATAATATGTACAGATGCAGGTAAGTGATTTGACTAACATAATGCACACTTTGATCCTTTGACTGCGTGTTTATCAATACCTAAGACTAGTATACGGGTCAGACAAGACGAGCCTTTCGCACTTGATTTAGTGTACACTAGCAAATATTAGTGTATTGTTACAATCTTATTTGAGCCATTTGTGAATAAAATCTTAAGTTTCTTCGTAGAGGTTCAGTTTGTGGCCTTGTTCAATTTGTGAAGTATTAATATATTCTATCGTTCTCAATTGGATGTCCTATTACTTTAATGTATATATTCTTCCTTAACCAGTCCTCAGAGAACCCCGGACGGTGGGAATCAAACTAACCGTGAATTAAGAAATCCATACTACATTCCCACAATTAACGTAATTCAATCTGCGTAATAGGGCACTTACTTTAATGGCCGAGGACACTGAGGCGCTTCAGTCACGGTCTCCACGGCTACTACGGTCGGGGGTTCGAATACCCCTTCGGGCATGGATATTTGTGCCGTCTTTAGTATAAGGTAGGTAGGGACTGATGACCCCATAGTTAAGTCCCATAAGCTGAACAAACATTTGAACGTTGTTTTTTTTTTTTGTTTTTTTTTTTTTAATGAGCTGCCTCAAGAGCTTGGTTGTAATCCACACACTTTCACGATTAAACTGAAAAGTTTCCTTAAGGTTCACTCCTTCCATTCTGTCGAGGATTTCCTGCATTAATTAAAAATTTAAGCTAGTTTCTGTCTTAGGTTGTTGCTTCTTTAGATCTGTCGTGTGTCGTGTGTTTACTACTGCTACACGTTTCATTTTATCTGTTACTACTCTTTTGTTACAGTCTGATGTACTGACCCCTTTCATGATCACGGAGACTTGATCGTCAATTAGGTCCTGCGGAACATGATGAATGTAAATAAATAAATAAAAGATTCTTCGATTCGAGCCATTTACTGGGGTTGAGTACTTATTTCTTACTGTAATGAATACATTTCTTATTGTATCAACCATTGCATTCAGTAACATGTATTATATTCAAATGTTTGTGAATCTTAAGGGACTTAACTGCGGGGTCATCAGTCACTAAACTTACAAACGAATCATGAACTAGCTAAAGACAGCACAAACATCCATGCCCGAAGGGGGATTCGAGCCCCAGACGGGCAACGGCCTAAATGAGCTCTGTCGCTCCGCCGCGGCCATGTAACGGGTGATCAAAAAGTCAGTATAAGTTTGAAAAACTAATAAACCACTGGATTAAAAAAAATGAAAATCGTTCTTAAGAGGAGCTATAATAAGAGAGAGAATCAGATGCACCAGCATTCGCAGCATATTGACGTTACCTGAAAAGGCGCTTTTAGTGAAGTTGTATTATCAGAATGGGAAATTTGCTAGTTCAGCGTAACGATCCTATCGCCATAGGAAGGGGATTCGAACCGGTGAAGGTCCGTTGACAAATGCAGCTGTGGCGAGAATGATTTCGAAGTTCGAAGCCATAGGTTGTTTAGACGATAGACCCCTCAGTGGCCGACCGAGCACAAGGCGTAACGCGGCTGAGACAATACAGGAAGAAATGGAGACTGCAGCGGGTTCGCCTATGCACGGGGAAGTCAGCGCTCGTGCAAGGCACGTCGCACCGGCATTCCATACACCACTGTTTGGTTGGCACTTAGGCGTACCCTCCGATGCTAAACTTACAAAATCCATCGACATCATGAACTGTTACCTGGCGATTTAGTGAAGCAGAGGGCATTTGCGGTATGGGAGTTTCAAAAGATGTCGGAAGATGACGATTGATTGAGTAACATGTTGTGGACCGACGAAGCTCATTTCACGCTCCGAGGGCCTGTCAACGCCCACAATTGCAGAATTTGGGCTACCAAAACTCCTAGAACTGTCGTGGAAACTCCATTGCACGACGAGAAAGTCACGGTATGGGTTGGATTTAACACACCTACCGTTATAGGGCATTTTTTCTTCGAGAAACTCCGTGATTTTGGTTTTTAACTGTTACCGTGACGGGTGAGAGGTACGCCGATATGTTACAGAATCACATCATCCCCAGCATGACTGATAAACACCTGCTGGCAAGAACGATTTTTATGCAGGATGGAGCTCCACCCCATATTGCTAGACGTGTGAAAGATCTCTTGCGCGCGTCGTTTGGTGATGATCGTGTGCTCAGCTGCCACTTTCGTCATGCTTGGCCTCCCAGGTCCCCAGACCTCAGTCCGTGCGATTATTGGCTTTGGGGTTACCCGAAGTCGCAAGTGTATCGTGATTGACCGACATATCTAGGGAAGCTGAAAGACAACATCCGACGCCAATACCTCACCGTAACTCCGGACATGGTTTTCAGCGCTGTTCACAACATTAGTCCTCGACTACAGCTATTGTTGAGGAATGATGGTGAAAATATTGAGAATTTCCTGTAAAGAACATCATCTTTGCATTGTGTTATTTGTTATGCTAATTATTGCTTTTCTGATCAGATGAAGCGCCATATATCGGACATTTTTTTGATATTTTCTTTTGTTCTAATAAAACCCCATGTCATTCCAAGCATGTGTGTCAATTTTTACCTCTCTATCTACATTATTCCGTGATTTATTAAGTTTTCAATTTTATAATGACTTTTTGATGACCCGGTATTATGACTATATTTTACTATCCTCTAAGCACAAAATTTCGTTCCACGATAATAGTTAATGATATTTCGTATAACTCAGAAAATATTTGATTGGTCGAAAAACACATTACGTGCTTGAGGTCTGACGTCTGCATTTAAGAAATGTTCAAATGTTTATAAATCTATCGGGCTCAACTGCGTGATTATTAGTCTGTAGCTTACAAACTTACTTAAACTTAATGTAAACTGACCTAAGTGCAACACTCACACCCATGCCCGAACAGGGATTCGAACCCCCGACGGCGAACGGCCGCGCGAGCCGCAGCACGGCGCCCCAGTGCGCGCGGCTGCATTAACACTCAGGCTAGCAGACAGGGACTAGATATTTTGATTTTTATCACTTAGTCCTCAATGGGTTTTACAGTGACAGAAATAATCGATGTTTATGATTCGTAAACGCCCTCGCGTCTAATTTTAAATCAACATCTTTTTTTAGTGTTGAAACGGTGACAAACTTTCTGATTTCTCAATATAATTCAGTTCAAAATCTAAATCCTTACGGTTGCTTGGATAATTTTGACGCCAAGGGACTATCTATACTAACGTTAACAGCTAACAATGCTTTAATGAATGTCAATTAGACGAAGTTGTATAGTATCTCCTTTTCGTCGTTGCCATGATGATAAGTAAGACATTCAAAAGAAAAACGCAGAAAGTCTTCAGGTATATTTTTTCCTTTTTTATAGCCCAGATTTCTGCTTGGCGTGAGGATCCATTTGCGTACTTGAGTACATTACTTTCAGTCCACTGCGGAATGCTTTACCAAAAAATACCGTTTAGAAAACTGGTTCACAACCTTCCTTAGACCAGGTACGACTTTAATTTCGTTACTGTGTGCAAGAACCACAATGTTCAATAGAAATAAACTGTAGCAATCTAAAAATAAACTTTAATAAAATGTTTTAATAAAATGTTAATCTCAAAATTAATATGTATTAACAGTACTATAATAACAGAAACTTTTGATGGAAAATGAAATTCTATTTACAGCAATTTGATTTTAGATCTTATGTCTTATTTAAAGTTCGGTAATCTTAGGGTTAGTTGTTCAAAGCAAGGAGCTTAGAATCTCTTGAGACGCTCTAACACTGAAAAAGTAAAGCTAGCAAACTGTGCATTCCGGCATTTGTTTGTGCCCAAAACATTGGTCGTACTGTGTGGTAAAGTAGTTCCAGTAGTTTATATGTATGACACATGCAAGTAAATAGACTACCAATTTGGTGGCTTTACGTCAAGAGGGCAACATTCACACAGTATTCTAAGCAAGAGATCCTTGTTTTAAGCACAAACGCATGGCCCCATGGCTGCAACCAATGCTTGTTCTCAGCATAGCTTACGACACCTCCCTTTATTCTAACCTCCTTAGTTGAAAGCTACATGTATGATTGACTAACTTTCTATCGATTTCTTGATTTGATTTTAAGAAGGAATCTCTTGTCGACCGAACAAAGTCACGGAAAAAATTATAAGATTTCGGAAGGCGATGGTAAGTGAGAGAGGGGGGGGGGGGAGCCCTTTTGACACCCCTCTGATGTATTAAGTGTACTTTAAAGCAGCACGAGTAATTGAACTTTTCCTAAAATTATTAAGGTCATGTTATACATTTATTTCTCTTGTACCCTATAGGGACTGATGGCCCCGTAGTTAAGTCCCATAAGACTTACAAACATTTGAACATTTGAATCTTGTACCATACCAGTCACAAGTAAGTGCTGTAGATCTTCGTCATCAGTTTCACTGAATTACTCAGGTTCACCTGGTCTTACGGTGCCGAATCGTCGAATCGTCAGTCCATAACCATCATCAAATCAAAACCTGTAACTTGTGAAGAAATAGGATAGTTGATCAGTTTTCCGTTTGTGGTTCCGACACTGAGAACAGCTGCCACTGTGGTAGCTGCGAAGTGAGTGAATAACAAAAGAAAAAAAATGTTTGTTAAGCTTATGGGACTTATCCTCCTTCATTCTTAAGACATTGGAAAAGCTGGTTAATGTGCATGTTGGAGAAAGGAGGTTAAGTAGGGTTCCTCTACATTCAAACCAACATGCATATCAACCAGGTAAATCATGTGAGACAGCTCTCCACCAACTTGTTGGGAAGCTGGAGAAAGCACTACACTTTCAGGAAATAGCCCTCTGTATCTTCCTGGACATTGAGGGGGCTTTTAGCAACACGACCTTCGATTTCATGGTTAGGGCAGCAGAGGTGCATGACCTAGGGACCACTATATGTAGGTGGACTAGGGCCATGCTCAGTGGAAGAAAGGTAGAGGCTTCCATGATGAATGAAAAAATGGTAATCAACACCACTAGGGGTTGCCCGCAAGGAGGAGTTCTGTCCCCTTTATTGTGGAATATAGTGGTGAATGATCTCATTGGAGAATTAAACTCTAGGCAGTACTTTTGCCAAGGATACGCAGACGATCTTGTCATAGTAATACTTGGAAAATTTGCTGACACAGTGAAGAATATGGCACAAGGTGCCTTGGGCATTGTGCAAGACTGCTGCAGAAAACAGGATCTGGGGGTTAGTCTAAGAAGACTCTTGTTGTACCATTCACAAGAAAACATATCCAACACTCAAGTTGGAATCTAAAGCTTTTCAATGAAGCGCTACCTGTGAAGGGGACAGTGAAATATCTAGGGATTACCCTAGATGAGAAACTGACATGGATCCCTTACATTAGGAATATTTGCTCCAAGGCAAAGGCCCCAAGGGTATGCACTGGATATACACCACAGTGATTAGACCCAGGATCACCTATGGGGCGGTCGTGTGGTGGAAGAAGGTAGAACAGCAGGTTGCTGCTAACGAGCTTGCTAAGGTGCAGAGACTAGCCTGCTTAGCCGTAACAGGCAGAATTAGCAGCACACCAACTGCTGGGATGGAAACCATGCTGGATATGCCCCCATTACACCTTTGGGTCAAGATGGAGACGGCAGCTGGTGCCTACAGACTCAAATCTGTCAACAACTGGAACTCTTTGGGATATCCAGAATCACACACTAAAATAGTGAGTGAGGTAAATATAGGAAAGGTTGGGGAAATGCCAGCCGACTATATTATAACCCCATACTGCTTCAACAAGCCTTTCAGTATAACAATTGGAAGCAGGGAGCAGTGGGAGAAAGTAGTTCGACAGCGTACGGGGGATATTGTCTGGTTCACTGACGGGTCGAAATCAGACCAAGGCGTTGGGGCCGGGGTATACGGCGTGCAGCCAAGACTGGAGGGCGTCATCTCTCTAGGGAAACTGGCCTCAGTATTCCAGGCCGAAATCACTGTCATCAGGGCATGTGTGGAGGAGAATTTGCGTAGGTGCTACAAAGATCGTAGCATCTATATCTATTCAGACAGCCAGGCAGCCCTGAGATCACTGGCAGCTCCTACAACAAGGTCTAAAATTGTTGCAGAATGTCACAGGGTTATGGTGGAGCTAGGGGAAAGCAATAGAGTAAACCTATTGTGGGTCCCTGGCCACTCGGGGATCAGTGGCAACGAACATGCCGACAGATTAGCCAGGATGGGGGCAGGGGCTCCATTTATTGGACCGGAACCTGTCCTGACAATCACCAAGGCAATGATTAAATTGGAGCTACGTAACTGGCTCAGAAAACAGCACGTAGAATATTGGACCAAAGTCCATCAACAAAAACATGGCAAGGTAATGATGCCAAAGCCTTGTTTTAAAAGAAGCTCTGCAATCCTGGGTCTGAACAGGAGAGAGATTAGACTCATGGTTGGATTGCTGACAGGCCATGGGAATTTCAAAAAACACCTACATACAATGGGAATAACAGAAGAGGACCCTAAATGTAGGATCTGTGATGACGGTGATGAAACTGCATCACATCTGATCTTCGAATGCATTGCATTGGAGAGTAAAAGGCACAGAACATTTGGGACAACCAGACCCGAAGAAATTGTGTCTAATAAAGAACTGGTAAAGGGACTCCTTGCACTGTACAAGGGCATTGGTTGGCTTTACTAGACATACAGGGAGCGATACCGCACAATAAACTTAGTTTCGGTGCGGGCAGTGGCGGGTTAGATCAAGACTGTTTTGGCTTCCCTGAAAGAATCAAATCAAATCAAAATCAAATGGGATTTAACTACGGGGTCATCAGTCCCTAAACTTACACAATACTTATCAACTACCTTATACTAAGGACGGCACAAATATTCATGCCCGAGGGGGAATTCGAACCCCCGACCGTAGTAGCCGTGCAGACCGTGACTGGAGCGCCTCAGTCCCCTCGGCCACCGCGGCCGGGTGAGTGAATAACCGATGATACCCAGTATCTACCAGTCACCTAAGAGAATGTAAATAAAACACTGTAGAGGGAAAAAGAGAAAACCGAAGGTGAACAGCAGCCAAGAGAAAATGTCAATAAAAGAAGTCAGCAACAAATGGCGGAAGCGGCGGTCGCAGCGGAGCGCAGCAGCTGGTGGCGGCCTGCTATGTTTGCCCCATCACTTTAGCCGATGTCGCGACACGCGACGCCGCAAACACAGGGCCCCCTACTTCTGCCGAGTGCCTCGTCTCGTCAGGCGAGAAGGCTCTGGCTCCTCTCACACATAAACTGTTCTTTCAAAACAATTTCTTGTTAAGAACCAAAAGTTTGCTTGCCTCTCCTGCATGAGAAGCTCAAGGTATGAGCTGAGTAGTCGAATTTATTTTTGTGGTATCTGTACTGACAAACACTGAATTGTTCGAAACATTCTTTCACCTTTTTATTTGTTTATTAAGTTTAGTTAGTTGACACAGATTTAATGAACTTAACAGTTTTCCGATAAATTTTAGATTGACTTAGGAGGTTCACTGCTTTCGAAATGATTTTAGTTACAAATTCGAATGAGTATCAGTAGTATAATTTATTGGTGACTTATTGAATTCTTTGCAGGACGGGGATTCGAGCGTACATTTTCGGCTTTCCTGAGCTGTCGTTTCAACCATGTTTATTTTTAATTTATTTTTTACTTAACCAATTTTTTTAGTGAAGAAATGTTGAATTTATTGTTTTACTTTTCTTTCAGGCTACGGGACTCAAATGGCCAACACAGAGTGTAAAAAATAAAACAATCCAAACCGAGATGCGTCTTTTCAGTGAAGGTGGTAAATGTAATAAAGGAAAACCGAATATTCTCTTCTGGAAAAAACGACAGAAGAGTTACGTACTCCATGGATATCAGAAAATACGAGTAAAATTCTTCCCTTCCAACTCTCTTCAGTGGGGACCCGCGTACCTCTTCGTGTAAAGAATTCTTCCGCCGTGTTATATTTGGGTCCGAATTAGTGTTCACTATAATTGGCGTCTCTTACTCGGGTCGACGCAGCTGCGGGAAGATCCTTGATGTGTTGCGTGAGTATTTAGTGAGGTCTGATGATCATCTGGAACGGTCTTCGATTGGTCGTGTCGTAGTTACAGCTTGTCTCATTGATTTGATTGTGTTTCTTTATAGACCGTAACAAGAGTAATAGAAAAAGTTGTTGGTTAGTTTAGGGATCAGGTTAAATAGATCAAAACAGCTTATAGGACGTCGGGCCTCTCTACCTTTCAGCTCCGGTCACCAGGGAGGTTCCAACTGCGGGGCGGATTGGTAGATTGTCAAAGATAGACCGGTGTTGTGCGTGTCGTCTCGTAACGTTGCGCAGTGTTAGAAAGAACGTCCAGAAATCGGTCACGGCCTCGGGTCCATTTCACAAAAGGTAATGCGAGGCCATGCCCTTTATCCAAGTGATTGCATGTATCTTCGGCGGTGGAAAATAAATCGCGCCCAGCTGGAATACTGTATTGGTGGTAATCTGGTAATCGTGTGTGCTGCACCCGGAGAGGAAGCGCCGCCCTCTGTTGGATCGGGGTGCACCATTAAGCTGTTGGTGCACTCATCGCGGGCGGCCCAAACTTCCATAAGCCCCGCACATCGTCTGCTGCGCCGGTGCTCCTACGTTCTGGTACGTAATTCCGCACAGGTTTATTGCAAATGTCTGTCTTGCTGTCAGTGTCAGGGTCAGTGTTAGCGATGTAAGTGACTGGGGAGGCCCTCAGACGTGCATGCACTGCAGATCGGATATATAAAGTGGAATCAGTTTAACAGACACTGTTTCAGTGTCTTGCTGAGATTTCATTTGACAGGTTAATCTTATTGGTAGACGTATGTTTAGCACCGTGTGCCTGATGTTTCTGCGTACACCAAGAGCTGAAAATTACACGAAATTCTTGGAACACAGAAAATACAATTGGAGAAGCAAATACATAATGCTTAGTATGTACACTCTTTGATAAAAAACCTGGCCGCCGGCCGGCCGCCGCTGAGCCTAAGTCCGAGCCGATCGCGACAAGGGACAAAAAACGTGGCCGCGCTGATTCGCTCTAAGTCCAGCTATCTGCACAATCTGGCAACACTGTAGACTGCGGGAGTTCATACAGTGTGCTGTTAGAAGTTGTGTAGGTCAGCTACATCGGTGGTCTCGCGGTAACGTGCGTGACTTGCAAGTGAATGTATTAGCGATCGAAACCGACAGTAGACAAAATTTTTAATTTCACGTTCCTCGTGCATACTGATGCCACATGTGTAAGGGAAGCATATGCGTAACGTATTTCATTTTTTGATGCACTGGTAATAACATTTCGGCCCGATAACGTTGCCACCTCTGGCCGCAGCACTTGGCAGAGCTCTCCGCGGCCCATACACCTCGCCGGCAGCAGCGGTGGCGGCGCTACACAGCGCTGCCTCGCCCTCTGCCCACAGCGCCTGCTGCCGCTCATCGCCCTGGATATGTAAAACGCTGTAGTGTTGCTGAGTGGCGACCCACAAAAAAGGTGGCGATGTGTATTTCAGACACGACATCAACGGAGCAGACCACCCATTTTGAATGTTGACCATATTATGACACTAATACATAATACATTAGAGAGGCAATACATTTTCATAGTCATTGATACAATCAAATGGCACTCTACGATGGTGGACACTTATTTCTGTTTTAAATCGCGATCCTTTTCCTATAAGGAAAGCCCTTCATGTAATTTGTTATTGTCATCACTTCATATGTTTTCATCAAGACACTGCGTAACAGCACTACAATGTTTAGTGCCGTTGTTTGATTCCTTATGGTAAATGTATGATCTAAATTATGTGAATACGTTTCAGCGCACGTTATAAAGCAACACAGCCACACTGAAAGGTGTCTCATTTCTACAGCAGATATTTTGCATGAACGAAATATATTAATCACTATGTTCACTTCCTCTGTAAGCATCCTCTAGCATGTGGGTCCTAAGGAAATAGTAAAAATAGCCATCGAGGGAGGTCAATTCGAATTCCTTCAAAGGCGTTTGTATGGTGAAGCAAAAAAGACATCTAATACCATTTCCGTAATTTTGAGGCGACCTTTCTGAAAGCCTTATTGTATAAAGCTTTTCTTCTGATTCCATTAAAGAGTTTCTTCTTGCAATCTGCAGCGTATAAAGTAAAATAAAACAATGTAAAACGGAATACCACCGCCAAAAGCACTGTCTTCAACCAGGATTAGAACTGCCGACCCACAGGTCGGTTGCATCGCGAGACACGAGCAGAACCACACAGCCAACCACACACTGCCGACCGGTGCCCTCAGTCTCTCACATATTGAATGCTGAGCCTCTAACTTATCTCGAAAGTTAACCTGAAAGTCACCTATGTGAATAAAAAAATTCCTTTGATTGCAAAAGTTAAATTTCTGACTCTCATATCACATGGGCATTATACAGCATGAGTCACGTCAAATGAACTTAGCTAGACAACTCAGTACCACTTATGGAAGTAACTGCACTGTCACGGTGTTGCCAAATATTAGCAACGGTGTTGCCAGTTCTTAGCTGTACTAGGAAAACCTGAGTAGCGATAAGCGACGCGAAATCGCCCTCGTCTCATGCGGGCTTCAAGAGGGGAGTCGCGGATTTTGGTTAAATA
Organism: Locusta migratoria; assembly: GCA_026315105.1. NCBI lineage: Eukaryota > Metazoa > Arthropoda > Insecta > Orthoptera > Acrididae > Locusta > Locusta migratoria. Next base: position 500,466,160 of record CM048747.1, read on the forward strand.
CGCGTCGCTATCTCCTGATAGTTTCCATCGTCACACTTTATGATGCAAATGTTTAATTCGTCCAATGAGCCGAAACCAGCGTTCATATTTTTTGAACCTTAACAGCATTATGATATAATTTCAGCAAATAACTAGAGAAGTAAAACAGACTGATATTGTTCTTGAAACATACGGCAGGTCAAAGACTGAGATATGTAAAGTTCCATCACGATTTCAGCCCGCCCCCCACCTGAAAAACAGACTAAAACAATTATTTTGTTAGGTTTCGACATTTCATTAAACTTTACTGGAAATGAACGTTGCCCCATCCATCACTAAACAGTAAGGTATCAAACACTTAACCTCACCAACTTTCAGTGAGAGCTTTTTGTAACAAAACGAAAAAGTAGTGCTAACGATCATTTTGTCCAATGATACTAGGCACTGTAGTTCGAAAACGGACTGTATCTACGTTGTGTCTTGTCATGCGCGTCTCACATTCAAGGAATATTACCTAAATGAGCAGCTATTATGGAAATATACCCAAAGCATCGACGCAGTGTAATAAACAAATCATGTTTAGATAAGCATGTTTCGAATTTAGTCCTTTTGAAACTGAAACAAAATAGAGAAAGGGGGTAGTTGTGCATATTAGTAAGTTTTTACGTTTCCGTAATACTTGATGCATAGATGAATAAAATACAAATCCGTCATCTATCGGTTTTTTCGATTCTTTGGACAGTCTTCTTTACTTTCGACACCTTCACTTCGTCGGCAATCTACTGGTTTCTTGAACAATACAGTAATCAAAATTACGCGACTATTTGTCCCACATTTTAACACCGTTGGATTTTATTCCGAACGACAGTAATAATTTCTGTTGGACTGGTTCCATATATCCGGGCCTATTTAATGAAATTTTATTTCCATGACAGATGAAAGTGATTAGAACGTTGGGTCTCTGTAATGAATTTTGATATGAAAAATATTTAACATGAAAACGGTCGTGGACCTGTAAAGCAAGGATCTTAATTAAAAAGCAGCTGATGCGGTTTCAGAATTTATTATTTATGTGATGACAACATTCGAAGTAATTTACAAGTGTTTTATCAATATTTAAAAGTTTACCATCATTTTAGAACAACAGATAAATTCATTTAAGAAAATGTTCTGTCGTTTTGCTTGTGATGTCACTTGATATTCTTAAAGTAGGTGGCTATGGCATCTACTATGAGGTTGCCAGGAGACAGTTGGCACGAATGGTTTTGTTTGACAGTAAGCGGATTATTTAATGACGCAACGTCGCGGCGGAGCGGCCGAGCGCATTGAAGCGCTATGCCACGATACGCGAGGCCGTTCCCCGTCGGGGGTGAGAATCCCCTCTCGGGCATGGATGTTTGTGTCGTCTTTAGTATAAGGTGATTCGCAAATAGTTTGTAAGATTAGGGACTGATGACCCTGCAGTTAAGCCCCTTAAGCCTGACAAACATTGAACATTTGAAAGACATAACGAGATGAATTGATAAGATCCAGCTTTTGCAAGAAAACCAACACGATTTCGAAATAAGCTAGGTGTTTAGAAAGTGACTATTATACAGCTAGACATTACTGGTGTAAACCTTACCTCATTGATTTACTCACAGCTGAGGCAGATTGCTCGCAACGTGAAAGAGAGTAGGAGTAGTTAATGTATGAAACGACCTTCTTGAACACAATTCAGCTACTACAATGTGCATATTCTGATATTAATTTTTCAAAATATTTAATGGATGTGACGAGAAAAGTCAACTGTTTGCAGAGTTACAAATCAGGCTCACATCTACATGATGCCAAAGTTGCGAAAGCATAGACCCTAGCTACGACGTTGGAAGATCTTGATTACATTGGTGGCCTGATGAACGAGTTTTTGTAGCTGGCGTCCTGCATGTTAGGATCCGTAATTCCACTCATGCTCGAGACACTGTGCCCTACAAATTGCATATGTGCCATGTGGCCAGCTATTTTAAAAGAGTAAAGAAAAAATATCAATGAATACCTCATTGAGAGATTTTCCAGTTTTGTTTCTCGGTTTATGGTTGTATTCTAGGTAGGCCTTATCGTCATGGTTACTTTACTCCATTAAATAACAAAAAGACGCACAATTTGTCGCAGAAAAGTCTTCGTAAATACTCAAATTCTGTCCAGTTTACCTCTTATCGACTTCAGAAAGTTAATGAAATAAATTACCCTTCAAGTCGATGGCGACTAAACGCTACTGCTAGCATTACTCACGGAGCAAGAACACTTTACGCTCCAGTGTTACTATGAAGACTGACATAGCTATTAAAAATACGAAATTTTTTTGGAACTATCTTTAACGCGGTAGCAATTTTCGAGTGGAAAAAGTTACTTTATACGTCTTAGCCTATTTTAAAACCATTTTACATGCATTTTTCATTTAAATGATTGTTTTACACTTTTCAAATTTTGTATGTGTGAAATTTTTCATTCAGTTTCAAACGTTTGCATGAGAAAACAACAGAGACATTCGATAAATCTGTTTTATTTCTAATTCACCTTACCCCTCGTACGTATTAGTCACGGAAAGATCGCGAAGGTAAAAGATAGGGCGATATGAACTCATATTAAGTCTTACCAGAAATTGTTTTAACGGCGAACCATTCACCACTGAAAGACAAACAGGAGGAAACAGCAGTTGTATAAAAAGTGCCCTCCACCACACACCAATTAAGAAATGGCTTTAATGTAGCAGTGTCATCCAGTTCTAAGTTGAGTTTAAGGTCTCTTGTTCAGTGGGAATTAGGTTTGAAATGAACTGCAAAATTGGTACCAACACACTGAAACATAAACAAAATATTGCACACGACACACGAAAGAAAGAAGGAAGGTTACGGATGTTGTGATAAGGATGTGGAAGGAAATCGGCCGCACACTGCCGCAGGGACCATTCCGCCATTTTCCTAGACTTATTTAGCAAAATCATGGAAAATTCAAATCCGAATGGCCGGAGAACAGTTCGAAGCGCCGTGCAGCCGAATATGAATCCAGTGTGTTACCACTGCACCAACTCGCAAAAATGACCGCGAGTAGATATTGCATTGCCACACGGTTCTGAGTTACGTGAATTAAGTTTCTGGCCTATCGTTAGTATAAAATCAGTTGTAAAATTTGTAAGAAAAAAACAACAGACAATAAAGCAACCTAATAAATACGTGTTACAACGACTGAAATTAAAATTGATCGATGAATTGTGCTACGGTTTAAATTAGTATTATGGAAAGCAATTGCACTGTTGCTTGTTAAAAGATAGTAAATAAACGTATTTACGTATCTCTTATTCATTGATTTAGAACAAATGCCGTAGAATGCGGAGGGTTGTAATTTAATTAAATGGACTGAGTACAAAATTTGTAAATAAATCTGATCCTAACTATCTTTATCAATGACGTTAATAAACGAGTAATCCGTGAATGTCCACTGCCTACATATCGGTTTCAAATGAAGGATGTTAAAAGCAGTGTTCCACATTTTGAGAGGAAGTTTTACAGATGAAACGAGACAAAAATGATCGTTATACATTAGCTCTAACACGCTTATGTTAATGGATATGAGAACTTGTTGACCTTCAGTACTGTCAAACATGCTCAACAAACAAATGTAGCGGTAATAAAAAATAACAATTCAAAGCTCAACTTGAAATAAAAACTAATGGTACTAACAATAATAAAGCACAGTTCATCCACTTCACGGAGAGAATTGTAGGGAAAACTAAGGACACGAGCAGCAAGAGCAAACCACTTACAGTTGCGAACAATATTCGTACAAGTAAATATACCATTGGTAAATATACGACCGCCTCCTGCCAAATGAATGATGTGGAGCACATTTTCCTTTCGACGTGAGATCTGGGACCGGCAGAGACAAAGTATGATCCATCTAGAGACAACGGATAATGTAATGCTACTTGCAGAGAAAAAGATATGTCATTATTTTGTGTCAAGTAAAGGCGAATATAAGCCTGAAAAATATAAATATAGGAGAAAAATAAACTTAATAGGAAGGTTTCTTAGATATGACTTCTTTCTTCAACATATAATTACATCTCTTCTCCACAGAGGACCGGCTATCCGAGCCGAACTGTACTAAGAAAGAGAACCGTCCGCCTCTCTGCCTTTCGTGGAGATATTTCAGATGGAAGCGTTCTGCCCATGGACGATACACCTAAAGTGACCAAACTGTTTGGTTTATAGTACAATTTCACTTTTCGCTGTTGCAATTACTTTACAAATAATAGATCGAATAAATGGATTAATTTGAAGGGAAACTAATTATTACAATTACTTTGAATTACCTGCAAAGATAAAAATATTTGAGGCAAAAAGTTTTTCTGAAGCAACATTAAACAGTAACATTATAATTCACCTAAACAGGGGCATCACTATACGAAGAAAACAGTTTCTTGTCGGGAAAGGTTACGCGGATCTAATAGAAGTCGCTATATTCTGCAGCAAAACCCGTCTGGTCAGTTTTATGATTATCGGTAAAAACTTGCTCTAAGACGGTACATGCCAGATACTCATTTTTGTGATATTCCTGGAATGTGAGCCGCGTATGACAAGACTGAACGTATATACGTCCATTTTGGGACAACAGTCCGTAGGAATTTTGGAGAAAGTAGTCGTTTTCACTTTCTTCGTTTTCTTAAAAGAAACTCTCCCCGGAAGTTGATGAGTGTAAGTCATCTATTCATCAGCATTTTTCAATGCTGTTGTCTGCTTTCGGACTGAAGCCTTACTTAGAATGGCCTTTGGTAGCGCAGCATGGCTAAATGTCAGTTAGCATGCTGTTTGTAGGAATGAGGATATTGTGGGATGCCCAAGAAATTCTTGATATTGTTTGGCAGTATTGCTTACAACGCTAGACAGCTCTGATCGTTTCCTCATTTACAGCATTCGAGGTATTTTCCAATATTCTTGAGGATATGAGTTTGGTCATTGACTTAATATGACTCTGTTATCCTGAATTAAATTTTCGACCGCAGGAAGGTCGACCCCTGTTTAAATTGCAAACATTTTTGTGGTTTATGTCGGGACTGTATTAACTGCCAACAAATGTCAGACAACTGAACCAGTACTCTCAATTTAGGTCGGTGACGCTATTCTCGTCTCCTGATCTACAGCAAGCATAGTTGATTAGTGAGATATCGTTGTACTAGTGATGTGTGTGGCTTTAGGTCTATTTTTCTCCTCTGAAAAATGTCCTAAACGGTATTCAGCAACTAAATACCAAAACTCATTGCAGTGTGTCAACCAAGAGATCGGCATTTTCTATTGTTATTGTCATCGTTATCATTCTGTTGTAATGAGATAAACGCCATTGATTACTATCATTATTATCATTAATTCTGTTGCAGAAGCGTTCTTTCCCATGTGGCCGAGAGACCAGAAAGAATGTGTGGTTTTACGGAAAATACAACTATATGAAAAAGTAGGCAAAAAATTGTAATAATTTCTGTTGATTTATCATCGTGACGACAGATACTAAGCAACAACACATGCAAGTCGTGGGTGGCATAATTCGGAGAATCCATCAGAAACAACTGATTCGGATTCTCATCATCGTTTGTTGGGCCAAAAAGGCTGTGACACTGCGAAATCAATAAGTTGGTTAGTAGTCTATGGATTATATGTATATGTTTGCAGATGAAAAACCTCAGAATTGCACATTTCTCACATATACAGTTTAGTTTCTGTCTTCATGGCCGTAATTTTAAGTATCCTGTCTTCTGAATCCAAAAACGAACTAATTACTGTGTTGCACACATAATCAGTTGATTATGTTTCTTCTGGCTTTCAAACAAACCAACACGTGAAAAATGGACGGACAAGCGCAGTGTATGCAGTTTCTTTAGTAGTTCTGTTGCATCTTTTAAGGGTTCTGCCAATAAAACGCAGTCTCTGGTTCGCCTTTCCCACGATATTATCTACGTGTTCTTTCCAGTTTAGGTCTGAAGTAATAGTAATACCTAGGTATTTTGTGGAGTTTACGGCCTTCACATTTGATTGATTTATGTTGTAAACAAAGTTTAACGGATTTCTTATCGTACTCATGTGGACGACTTCACACTTCTCATTATTCAGAGTCAATTGCCAATTTTTACACCATATTGATATCTTATTCAGATCGTTCTGCAGTTGGTTTTGATCTTCAGATGATTTTACTAGACGGTAAATGACGGCGTCATCTGCAAACAACCTAAGAGACCTACTTAGATTTTCCCCTGAATCGTTTATGTAAATAAGGAATACCAGAGGACCAATAACACTACCCTGTGGAACGCCCGATATCACCTCTGGTTTAGTCGATGCCTTACCATCGATTACTACGAACTGTGTCCTCTCTGACAAGAAATCCCCTATACAATCGCAAATTTGGGGCGACATACCATAACCACGCAATTTGATTAAAAGCCGTTTGTGAGGTACGGTGTCAAAAGCTTTCTGGAAATCAAGAAATACGGAATCGATTTGCGAACCTTTGTCGATAGCACCCATTACTTAGTGAGAATAAAGAGCTAGTTGTGTTTCGCATGAACGATATTTTCTAAATCCGTGTTGACCTTGGGTCAATAGATCGTTCTGTTCGAGATAATTTATAATATTTGAATACAGGATATGTTCCAAAACCTTGCCGCAAATTGACGTCTATGAAATAGGCCTGTAGTTTAGTGGGTTACTCCTACTGCCTTTCTTGAATATAGGTGTGACCTGTGCAACTTTCCAATCTTTTGGTACAGATCCTTCTATGAGAGAGCGGTTGTATATGACTTAAGTAAGGAGCTATCGCTTCAGAATAATCAGATAGAAATCTAATGGGTATACAATCCGGACCAGAAGACTTGTTCTTGTTAAATGATTTTAGTTGCTGCACTACTCCGATGATATCTACTTCTACGTTACTCATTACGGCATCTGTTCGTAATTTGAAATCTGTTATATTGGTTTCGTCTTCTTTGGTGAATGAGTTTCTAAAAGCTATGTTTAGTAACTCTGCTTTAGTAGCGGTGTCATCGGCAGGATCGCCATTACTATCACGTAGTGAAGGTATTGTTTGTGATTTGCTCCGAGTATATTTAACATATGTCCAAAATCTCTTTGGGTTTTCAGTCAAATTACTAGAAGGAGTTTCGTTGTGATAAATATTGTAGGCATCTCGCATTGAAATCCTCGCTAAATTTCGAGCTTCTGAGTACGATCGCAAATCCTGGGGATTTTGTGTTCGTTTAAATTTAGTATGCCTTTTCCTTTGCTTTTGAAACAGTGTCCTGACCTGTTTTGTGTACCAAGGGGGATCGCCTCCTTCTTTTATTAATTTATTAGGTATAAAACTTTCAATTGCTGTCGATACCACTTCTTTGAATTTGAGCCACATCTGGTCTACACCTACGTTTAGTGTTAGAAACGAGTGGAAGCTGTCTTTCAAGAAGCAATGTATTTTGTTTCTATCTGCTTTCCTCAACAAATATACTTTGCGTCTATTTTTGGTAACTTTGGGACTTTCGATATTCAGTTTCGCTACGACAGCTCTGTGTTCACTAATACCTGTATCCGTTTTGATGCTCGTTATGAGCTCAGGATTATTTGTTGCTAAGAGATCAAGTGTGTTTTCACATCTATTTACAATTCTAGTTGGCTCATGAACTAATTGTTCGAAGTAATTCTCAGAGAATGCGTTGAGTACAATTTCGGACGATGTTTTATGCCTACCTGCTGATTTGAAAATATAATTTCCCCAACAGATCGAGGGTAAATTAAAATCACCACTACTATTATCGTGTGGGTCGGGTATGTTTTTGTAATTAGACTCAGGTTTTCTTTGAACCTTTCTGCTGTTGTATCGTCAGAGTCGGGAGGCCGGTAAAAGTAACCGATCTTACGATTTTCGGGTACAACCTCTACCCATAATAGCTCGCAGGAACTATCAACTTCAACTTCGCTACATGAAATACTACTTTTGACGGCGACAAACACGCCCCCACCTATTTTGTTTAATCTATCCTTTCTGAACACCGATAGATCTTTTGCAAATACTTCTCCTGAACTTTGAGCCAACTTTCTCTGCCTATAATGATGTGTGTTTCGGTGCTTTCTATTAACGCTTGTAGTTCTGGAACTTTCCCGACACAGCTACGACAATTTGCAACTGTTATACCGATAGTTTCCGGATCTACATTTCTCCTGTGATCAACCTGCACCCTTTGAGATTGCCCATTTTCTATTTCCCCGAAGCTCTTTATCCTAAAAAACCGCCCAGTCCACGCCACACAGCCCCCGCTACCCGTGTAGCCGCTTCCTGCGTATAGTGGAATCCTGACCTATTCATCGGAACCCGGAAACCCACCACCCGATGGCGCAAGTCAAGGAATCTGCAGCCTACACAGGCGCAGAACCGTCTGAGCCTCTGGTTCAGACCCTCCACTCGGCTCTGTACCAGAGGTCCACAGTCGGTCCTGTCAACTATGCTGCAGATGGTGAGCTCTGCTTTCATTTTGCAAGCAAGACTGGCAGTCTTTACCACTTCAGTTAGCCGCTCGAAACCTGAGAGGATCTCTTCAGAACCGAAACGACACACATCATTGGTACCGACGTGAGCCACCACCTGCAGTTGGCTGCACCCCGTACCCTTCATGGCATCCGGGAGGACCCGTTCCACATCTGGAATGACTCCACCCGGTATGCACACGGAGTGCACGTTGGCCTTCTTCCTCTTCTTGGCAGCCATCTCTCTAAGGGGCTCCATCACCCGCCTAACTAAAAGTAAACCCACCCTCTGTGAAAGCCCGGATCTTGCAGGCTGGGTGGTGAGAGACACCATCCGACTCAGGAACGTCGTCCTGAGCAGACAGCGCCTCAAACCTGTTCGCAAGATGAACCGGGGAGGCCTCACGATCGGTCCCCCGGAATGTCTTGCGCCTCCTGCCACGCACTGGAGCAACCTCCCACGCAACCACGGGTGGGATGTCTGCCTCACTGCTAGCAGTTTCAGGGCATGTCGCTACCGCAGGCCGATAGGTGGAGACGACGGGAGTCCGTACGGTCCCCACCGCCGGCCAACAACGACGCCCATCGATCGCAGCTTCCAACTGTGCAACCGAGGTTAACACAGCTTGAAACTGGGAGCGAAGTGTCACCAGCTCAGACTGCATCCGCAGTCCCCTATTCACGATTACAGTGCCAACAAAAACAAAAACTACAGTCGCGATGCGCTCAAAGAAAAACTACACTGTTCGTTAAAACGCAGATGTGAATCCAATACGCACGACAGCTCAGTATAACTTTACAAATCGAGACGAGAAAGTGTAGACGAAAATCAAAATACTATATGTCGCTTCTAATCAGAAAATAAAGACAGACGACTGTCGCGACGCGGTTCACACGGCGGAATAATACACTAACCAGATATTTAACGCGAATATGAATCAAATAAAAACGCGAGCACACAATAAATTTAATGAACTGAAGGGAAAAACTCACTGAAAAGTAAAAATATGTAGCTTGTAGAGAGAAGCCGGTTACACTTACAACTGATAATTTACTGCTAAACCACTGGAGAGGTGTGTCTGGACGACGTCCGCTGGGCGACTGCTCGTGTCTCGCGATGCAACCGAGCTGTGGGTCGGCAGTTCTAATCCTGGTTGGAGACAGTGCTTCTGGCGGTGGTATTCCGTTTTACATTGTTTTATTTTACTTTATACGCTGCAGATTATAAGAAGAAACTCTTTAATGGAATCAGAAGAAAAGCTTTATACAATAAAGCTTTCAGAAAGGTCGCCTCAAAATTACGGAAATGGTATTAGATGTCTTTTTTGATCCACCATACAAACGCCTTTGAAGGAATTAGAATTGACCTCCCTCGATGGCTATTTTTACTATTTCCTTAGGACCCACATGCTAGGGGATGCTTACAGAGGAAGTGAACATAATGATTAATATAGATCGTTCATGCAAAATATCTGCTGTAGAAATGAGACACCTTTCAGTGTGGCTGTGTTGCTTTATAACGTGCGCTGAAACGTATTCACATAATTTAGATCATACATTTACCATAAGGAATCAAACAACGGCACTAAACATTGTAGTGCAGTTACGCAGTGTCTTGATGAAAACATATGAAGTGATGACAATAACAAATTACATGAAGGGCTTTCCTTATAGGAAAAGGATCGCGATTTAAAACAGAAATAAGTGTCCACCATCGTAGAGTGCCATTTGATTGTATCAATGACTATGCAAATATTTTGCCTCCCTAATGTATTATGTATTAGTGTAATAATATGGTCAACATTCAAAATGGGTGGTCTGCTCCGTTGATGTCGTGTCTGAAATACACATCGCCACCTTTTTTGTGGGTCGCCACTCAGCAACACTACAGCGTTTTACATATCCAGGGCGATGAGAGGCAGCAGGCGCTGTGGGCAGAGGGCGAGGCAGCGCTGTGTAGCGCCGCCACCGCTGCTGCCGGCGAGGTGTATGGGCCGCGGAGAGCTCTGCCAAGTGCTGCGGCCAGAGGTGGCAACGTTATCGGGCCGAAATGTTATTACCAGTGCAACAAAAAATGAAATACGTTACGCATATGCTTCCCATACACATGTGGCAGCAGAATGCACGAGGAACGTGAAATTAAAAATTTTGTCTACTGTCGGTTTCGATCGCTAATACATTCACTTGCAAGTCACGCACGTTACCGCGAGACCACCGATGTAGCTGACCTACACAACTTCTAACAGCACACTGTATGAACTCCCGCAGTCTACAGTGTTGCCAGATTGTGCAGATAGCTGGACTTAGAGCGAATCAGCGCGGCCACGTTTATTGTCCCATGTCGCGATCGGCTCGGACTTAGGCTCAGCGGTGGCCGGCCGGCGGCCAGGTTTTTCGTCAAAGAGTGTACGTCGTAAGCATGCGTAGGAAATTCACGCAAAGGAGAAAAAAGTTGATACTGACTTTTGTGGAAAACTGTTACAAACAACATTGTTTCGTTTCTTTATCCGTATTGTGAAGAAACCTTTAGATTCCACCGAAACTGTTCTTGTGCGTGCGGCAATCGAGAAGAACGCCAGAAGTTCGAAGACTGCTGCCCGCGATTTTGAAGTGGAAAGTGTAACATTATAACTGCTCTCGCTTTGTAATAGTATCCTGTGCGCCCTAATGTAATTTTTTCCAATTAATATTTGATTTTAGCGCTTTAAATCAGTGAACAATGGAATACATAAATACCGAATAATAAAAGGATAAAATCTACGATTTATCTTCGCTCTCGAATAACATGATGATCTCCTCGTCTGCCGGCCGCGGTGGCCGAGGGGACTGAGGCGCTTCAGTCACGGTCTGCTCGGCCACTACGGTCGGGGGTTCGAATCCCCCCTTGGGCATGGGTATTTGTGTCGTCCTTAGTATTAGTTAGTTCATAAGTAGTTTGTAAGTTTAGGGAATGATGACCCCGTATTTAAGTCCCATAAACTATACAAACATTTGATTTTGAATCTCCTCGTCTCGGAATGCATGATTCTCCTAATAGAGATTCGAGTTTCCGCAAAACTAGTAATAATCTTTACTTTCTTATTTTATTAAACCAACATTTTTACGTACAGGACGTAGGCCATAGCGAGAAAGCTGTCTCCGTACGACACACTCCACTGCCTGTTTCTCTTTACAGTACTCGTTCTAACGACCAATTGAGTATTCGCCTCAATTGCTTAAGATTACATAAATATATCATAAAATCTTTTCATTTTTGTACTAAATATTGTGAACAAATACATAATTATGCATCATATTATGACAGAACTACACTGAACATAAGAGTTGACAACATCAGGGTTTGTGTTTTGTAGTTAATATTGCCAATAAAAGTTTTAATTCAGATTCCTTAAGTAACAATTCGTAAAAGCATTTATTTTTATTATTGTCCTTTGAGACTCTGCTCGCACAATAGAGCGTTTCTGGTTTTGCTCGCTTTATTTCTTTGTGATTCACGCTAGGAAATTCGGGCTTGCATCACACTATCGTAGATGGACTGCGGTAACGTGTGCAACGTCTTTTAGCTCCATGATTGTTCACTGTGTGGCACCAACAGTCGGTAAACTTCCACTATACTTACAATGGCGGCAAGAAAGACTTGTTGACAACGTGTTGATATCCTTCTTTTGACATAAGCTACCATATCAGACAGCCAGATGATTTTATATGATCTTGTGATGTTATTATGTCATTTCCTTCAAGTCATGTTACTATAACATGGTGCAGAGCATAAAAATTTGTAATGAAGGTCCAAAACAGACAATTGTGTGGGTACAAAATTTTTGAAAATTAATTTATCGTCTATTTTGTAATGAATTGCTGTATGTATTTTGTATCTTAAATGTAACTATCGATATTAATCACCTACCACCTTGGGTCTGAAAGGGATAATGCATGAATTAATTGTAATTTACAGAAGTTCAAAATGTTCAAATGTTTGTAGAACTTATGGGACTTAACTACGGGGTCATCAGTCCCTAAGCTTACAAACTACTTATGAACTAGCTAAAACTAAGGACGGCACAAATATCCATGCTAGAGGGGGGATTCGAACCCCCGACCGTAGTGGCCGTACAGACTGTGACTGGAGCGCCTCAGTCCCCTCGGCCACCGCGGCCGGCTTTACAGAAGTGCAAAGTGGTTTAGGCAAAATTTGAAGCGATTTCATAAATAACGGTCATTAAACAGTAAATAAACTGATCTGTTCTGCGACGTAACTACGGATTTTCATTATAGTGAGTATCACTTTACTATTGATTCTATAGCTTATGACAGTTACACAATAAGAGATAAACAGCATAAATCAAGATTAATAAATGTTATTTTATTTTATTGTGAGGCGGGTTTTTCGCTCCTAACAGAGATACGCAAATATGGTACAATTACGTGTCATAATTGTTATGTGTGTTGGTACTTCCAAAATTAAGATTAATATGTGTTTAAAATCGTTTATCAATTACGTGTCACATGACATTACAAAAGGTACTCGTTGCACCTTCTAGTTTACGTAGAATAAAATTTCCCCATGCCCGCCCAGCTTATTTTCAGTGGCTGCGTAAAAGAAATGCATTAACGGTACCTCCAGAAAGGATACATGGCACGGCTGATTTCCTTTCTGGTTCCCCCTTCCCGCTCCGTCTCTAATGACGTCGAGCTCACCCAACGGTACGGCCTGCTCTGCATTCCTTCCTCTTACCGTCACTCTAATTGCACAACATGCAGTGTAATCTCAGAATTTTGGATGTAGTGTTCAACGTCTCCAAATGAAATTGTTCAGCATTTATCCAATAGGTCAACGCTGGCTTAAGCAAACCTGTGGCGATTTGCAAATTCTTCTTCACACCTTACGTAACACATCGTTACCCCAACTTGGTGAACGTCCCATGTCGATTAAGAGAGGCAAACGCTTGAGTTCAGAGTTGATTTTTCTCGAGTTACACCTCCGACTTCAGTGCATTTGTGAATTTTCGTCACAACACCACGTGGAGGTCCTCTGACATCACCTTGGCGTTATGTTGTGCGGTATTCTTGACTCATTACTTCGCCTCTATCCAACATTTTCTTTATAGACGTCACTTTTCAATCATCCCAGAAGCAAAAATATTTAAAGAGTTAAGGTCAGGGGAACGGGGTGGTCAATATCTACGATTTTTTCTGCCTAGGCGTATCTGTCTTTTGGAAGATATTAGGTTTGGACTATGCGTAACCTGACGACTAGAGAGTTCCAGAGCACCCTGGTATAACAACAAGGGTTTCCACACTTTTGGCGCTTCGTATTGAAATATTTTGACTAATACAGGAACGAAATTTTAAGCTGTAATGTTTTCAATTAGTGTACGTATAGTGACTAAGGGCTATGTTCCACTTATTGTTTTATATCCATTTCTAATTAGATGACCAGCTGGTAATATATATATATATATATATATATATATATATATATATATATATATATATATATATATATATATATATATATATGACTGGTTGATGGTGACACAGTTCACCGAAACCGGTCGTCAGTCAATAGATTATTAATGTGCGATCTCGGCATTTCATTTTGAAGACTGTATAACATTATCTTCAGGTCTCCTGTTTCCCTTATTGTTGAACACTGGAACTTAGTGTGTTTCTTTTTCCGCTTTTCTCGCAATAACTGCTTAGACCATGTCTCTAGCCACAGTTAGTAAGGGAGACGCACCAGTTGTGTGCGATTTCCCAACCTTTGCTATTCTAGAAGTAGACAAGCATGACGCTTTTGTAACTTAGTAACACTGATATAAAATTTTCCGTACATTTTGAAAAAAAGTCGATATCTGTGCCAACTAACTAATGGCGGTTAAAATTTTGATCACTTCATGTTTTGATTTGAAACCATTTCCAGGAATATAATGCAATGGAGAATTGGTTTAGTACTGGTTTCTGTACTGGCCTTTACTGTAAAAACAAACTGCACTATTGGCCATTAAAAGTGCTACACCACGAAGATTACGTGCTTCAGACGAGAAATTTAATCGAAAGGAAGAAGGTACTGTGATATGCAAATGATTAGATTTACAGAGTATTCACACAAGGTTGGCGCCAGTGGCGACACCTACAACGTGCTGACATGAGGAAAGTTTCCAACCTATTTCTCATACACAAACAGCAGCTGACCGGCGTTGCCTGGTGAAACGTTGTTGTGATGCCTCGTGTAAGGAGGAGAAATGTGTACCATCACGTTTCCGACTTTGATAGAGGTCGGATTGTAGCCTATGGCGATTGCTGTTTATCGTATCGCAACAATGCTCCTTGCGTTGGTCGCGATCCAATGACTGTTAGCAGAATATGGAATCGGTTGGCTCAGGAGGACAATACAGAACGCCGTGCTGGATCCCAACGGCCTCGTATCACTAGCAGTCGAGATGACAGGCATCTTATCCGCATGGCTCTAACGGATCGATCTCTGAGTCAACAGATGGGGCCGTTTGCAAGACAACAACCATCTGTACGAACAGTTCGACGACGTTTGCAGCAGCATGGACTATTAGCTTGGAGACTATGGTTGCGGATACTCTTGACGCAACATCACAGACAGGAGCGCCTACGATGGTGTACGCAACGACGAACCTGGGTGCACGAAGGCAATACGTCATTCTTTCGGATTAATCAATGTGGCCGAGCGGTCTACGGCGCGCCAGTCACAATCTGGACGGCCGCTACGGTCGGGGGTTCGAATCCCCCCCTCGGACATGGATGTTTGTGTCGTCTTTAGTATAAGGTAGTTAATACGGACTGATGACCCCGCCGTTAAGTCCCTTAAGCTTAAAAACATTTGAACATTTGATTTGAATCCAGGTTCTGTTTACAGCATCATGATGGTCGCATCCGTGTTTGGCGACATCACAATGAACGCACATTGGAAGCGTGTATTCGTCATCGCCATACTGGCGTATTACGCGGCGTGATGGTATGGGGTGCCACTGGTTACACGTCTCGATCACCTCTTGTTCACATTGACGGCACTTTGAACAGTGGTGATTACATATCAGATGTGTTACGACCCGTGGCTCTACCCTTCATTCGATCCCTACTAAACCCTACATTTCCGCAGGGTAATTCACGGATGTTTTAGGTCTTGTAGGGGCCATTCTGGATACGGAAAATGTTCGGATACTGCCCTGGCCAGAGAATTCTCCAGATCTCTCACCAATTGAAAACGTCTGTTCAATGATGGCCGAGCAACTGGCTGGTCACAATACACGTCACTATTCTTGATGAACTGTGGTATCGTGTTGGAGCTGCATGGGCATTTGTACCTGCACACGCCATCCAAGCTCTGTTTCACTCAATGTCCAGGCGTATCAAAGCCGTCATTACGGCTAGAGGTGGTTGTTCTGGGTACTGATTTCTCAGGATCTACGCACTCAAATTGTGTGAAAATGTCAGTTCTAGTACAATATTTTTGTCCAGTGAATACCCGTTTATCATATGCATTTGTTCTTGGTGTAGCAATTTTAATGACCAGTGTACGTGGCTGTCTTCATACTTGCGGCTAGGTGTTATATTGTTAGATGCATAGTTATAGATATATGAAGCTTCCTGTCTTCAACTGTTCCTACATGGCGACTTGAACCACAGTCACGTCGTATAAGTCACACAATCAAGCTAAGCGTCACGCCATAATAATAGCATCAAGAGACAGCTCGTTGTAATACGCACAATCCGGTTTTTGGCCTATCTCCGTTTGTCAGTGGCATTAACAGCAAGCAATAACTGCAAGACCAACAAGCCGTTCATCGTATAAACACTACTGTTCTGCAGCGCCACACGGTGGTCCACCGCACAATTTGGCTGCAGTTGCATATTGACACAACTGTACCCGATCAAAATACCATCAACGTCAAAACGAGACAAGTTATTCCCAGCCACGGCACCAATAAGTGATGAAGCGAGAGATGGAAGGAAGGAAGATTTATGTTTAATGCCCCGTTGACGGCGTGGTCGTTAGAGGCGGAGCTTACGCTCGGATTGTTTGGGTTAGGATGGGGAAGGAAATCGGCCGTGCCCTTTGTAAAGAACCATACCGGCATTTGCCTGAAGTGATTGAGGGACAATTACGGTCAATTATACAGGCTACTTTTATCAATACGTCTTCTGTCCATCACTTCACGTTAAAAATATTGATAGAGAACATTATGACGTTTATCAGTGTTTTCTACTCTTGCTGGAGTGCTATCTTCAATGTCCTTGTGTACCACCAGTGGTACGCGTACCACCGCCAGGGAACAAATATAGGAATATAACTACCCGTCCAATAATGTTGGAAACTCTTTTTCAAGAAAGTCTAGATAGCAATGCGCTACGATGTGAAGCTATAAAACAGGTCGAGTCAACTGATTGTCTACGAAGCCACACCAGACATTTTCAGAATTTTTCTTGAAAATGTGTCTCCACAAAAGAAAAGAGTTTTCCTAGCATACAACGGAATAAGTTACGACTGTTATTGATACGAAGGTTTATAAAAAGTAATTTACACTTGCCTTCTCAAGCTGAGACCATAGTTCGATAATCTTGATGCATTGCTAGAAGAGGGTGCGCGTTCAGAATTTACTCCAGATTCATGTATTAAGCGATACACGGAACAGTTTACAGCAATTGGAAAGGTACTTCGTATCTGAAGTATGCGGAACAGTAACTTTATTTTGGATAGAGCGCCTAGATTTCATACAAAGTGCAGTGTCCAACCCATTCGCAGTTATCTAACGCCAATAATGTGATCAAGGCCGCACGGACTCGGGTAACCGTAACGCCAAGCAAATCTTGATAGTGCATCATGCGATTTATTTATTTGCGTCAAGCTGAAATAAAATCCGGGATTTTCGGGGTTTAGGTGATGGGAAGATATTTTTCAACAATGTGGGCTTTCTCATAACTTTCGAATGGCCGTGTCCCCTTAGAAAATATTTCCATCGTCGAGAAACTGAATGTCTGGTACCATGTTCAGAGCGTTGTTTACAAAGCCTTGTGATTTCATGTGTAAAAGTAGTATCACGTATTTCTGAGCCTTTGAAGTGTGATGCAGCATTCAGTGAAAGTTACACCGCCTTTTTCGAATAATTATTAAGTGGCCATGTCCAAAGGTAATAACAACTGAAACATCAAGGTGAAGGCACAATCGACCTAATAATTATTCACAAATAACTCTGTATTCGTTAATTTGCCTCCGCCCACGTATTATCAATACACTCCTCTAATCTGGAAAAAACTGATAAAATATTTGTTTAGAAAACAGAATTGCTTAATTTTAAATTATTTACTCAGAATAATAAGTGACATCATAAATAATTTGTTTTAAGTACTCAAACAATTAACTTTAACAAGAGACAAGATGTGTAGAATTATATAAGAATTTTTTTTCAGCAGTATCAGACAGGTTGGAGAACAGTGCAATCTATCCTGACTGCAATTTCACGTATGTCGATGGTTTCTTAGCAGCCAATTACACGTGAAATATTTAGAATTGCACATATTGGATTTAGGATTTTAGTCAACGCCGACCTTTTCCAGAAACATGTATCCATTAAATACAGAACATAGTGTATTACTTTCTGTTTTCTATCTCTATCTTCCTCCCAACGCTTTAAATTCGCTATAAAGCCATTATCTTACATAATTTCAGCGGATTTGTGACCTTCTTAGCACTAATAATTACACAGTTGTCTAGGTCACCGAAATTTTTCAGTTTCAGATTACACTATTTCAGATGTTTAATACGATATCCAGTACAAAGTTACTTATAATCACCTGTTACAAAATCAGCGCTCACAGACAACATAAGGAAGTGGTTCTTCCATATGTATATGATAAACATTCCATTCTTAATAGATATAGAACATGTTAGTGGTTATAAATAGTTACGCTTTGAAGCTGGTGGATCATTCTGTATGTTACATCTTTTGCGGCAAAGGCCATTTGCATGTTGCTTCATGAAAAGTAAAAAATCGAAATTGGCCAATAAGCTAGAAATTTTACAGTGAATAACGGACAACGTTCTCTTTTTGGAAACTACGTGGAACCTGTGGACCAAGAGTGATGTTTTCATTCTTCAGCTTTGTAATTTGTTCACTTGTACTTTGAGATGAACACAGTTTATTGAAAACGTGAATAAACCGTCTAGAATCTGTTATTCTGCAGTTAGGAAATAATTGAAAGATTATCTGCAAGTAGTAGGAAAGTTTTCATTACAAATACCATATCGGCTTAGGCGTACTCGGCATATGTATATACTAAAATGTAATGCTTAAACGAAACTGTAGAATTGGTTACCATATTACAACCACAATTGTATTTGAAATAGTTGATTATGAAACCATACGACAATTTTACTAAAATGACGATCTCTTAATAAACCCACTGCTACCGGGAGAATCAACCTGAGAAAGGACAATTTACCTCTATAAACAGCTTTTCCAATGTAACCAATAAAAATAGATTCACTTTATTTAGGACGTGTTATCCTACAGCAGCGTTCTGCATTGTTTAGTACTCCTGTGGAAACTGCGGGCGGTAGCTGCGCCGCCGCCGCTAAGACTCCTATAAACCCGAGCTGACCTATCCGCCATTTTTTCCCCAAGCTGTAGGAGTTGCCACGTTCCGGACGAGCTCACGAGCTACCTCGCGTTTCATTCGACTCGCTCACACTCGCAAACTACTCACTGTATAAACGTGGAACTTTCATCAATGTCTTCGTTAAGAAGTACACTACATTTTCTTTTTAGTTTTATTTATGGCAATAATTTATAAACTGCCTATACTGATAGTTTACGACCATGCACTGTCTGACGACTTACGGAATTTTCGAAATGCGAGGAACTTTTATTCTGTTGAAGTTAGGTGACACATTATGTGAATGGAATGTTCAAAATACATCAAATTTTCATCCTCTCCAAACAGAAACTCTGTGAGAAATGTGTAACTTGAGATAGTGTCAGTTAAATATGTCGCACTGGGGTCCACCCGCCCGTCTAGTAGTAACACGTCTTCTGTATTAGAATTCCCAATAATTAGGAACATGTTGTTACTGCATAACACCCATAAAGATACTGGTACTGACTTCTTTTAACCCATTAAATTTAATAGTTGCACACTGCAGAAGTGCTGTGTATGTAATATGCAATTTCAAATTTTCAGTTATATGAAAAGGATGTTCTAAATATCTCAATACAGAGTGCTTTATTATGTGAGTAAATGAGAACAAGTCAGTTAGTTAGCTAGTGAAGAGATCCTTACCATCTGTCATTTTGAGGTATTCTCACAAAAAATCCTCATTAGATCTAGTAACGCCCGTTCTGTTACTGCTAGGCTTTAAACTGAAGGAAATGTAACTCCTATTAGGTTTTGGAAACTGAGTAGTAGCTCTGAAACACAACGGTCAATAAGCAAAGAAATAAACATTTGTGAGTGACGGAGGAGTATCTCCAAATCGAATAATAAATCACTAACTTTACTCTTTTTCATTCTACAACTATATATTTCCTAGAATAACGTTACAGTTAATGAAGTTTTGCTTAGTGACCATGTAGCAAAATACTCCCCTCTCTGCATGTTATCATTTGTCAAAATACCTCTAACCGCGTTTGAAATATGAAATGATTCATTCTGGCCTTATCGCCATCAGAAATGAATGCGCCAAATAAAATAAAGTTTAGCGGTATGAGTGAAAGGTAAAGATCTCCTAAGTCGAAAATAAAATTCAATCCATTAGGAAAGTTTCATCCGCAGCAACATATGGTGCAACAAGCACCAAACGGAATATCATAGCAGCCTCTATTTTTTACTGCAAACGTTTCTTAATCTCCTATTTCGAAGCCAATGTCTTATTAACTATGACGTTTAACGAAATTACAAGCATTTCGTCACAATGCTGGCATATAAAGATTTAAGTAGCGGAAAAATTAAATATTTCTGCCAATTAGTTTTTGCGAAATCGCTTGTGAAAGATGGCAGGGCATGCGCATCTACGCTGTTAGTGCAGCGCGATTCCAACCATGTTGGGGAAAACATTGACTATTCAGCCTGGGTATTTAGGAGCTCTTGCCGCCGACGTGACGTACTCCTGAGGCTGAGAGTACCCAATGTTCTCTCCAATGTTCCGCATTAAGAACATCACAGGGAGCGCTGTTTACAAATAACTTCGGAACTTATCATGTCTGGACGCTGCGGTAAGGACGCAATGACAACGGCGGACGTCAACCGCATTCTATTGCTGTGCACCAAACACACATACACACCTAGAGTGTTGTCCAGGAAACTCTC
Source organism: Locusta migratoria (assembly GCA_026315105.1). Taxonomy (NCBI): domain Eukaryota; kingdom Metazoa; phylum Arthropoda; class Insecta; order Orthoptera; family Acrididae; genus Locusta; species Locusta migratoria. The sequence goes on from CM048747.1 coordinate 500,487,015, forward strand.
CCCTCCCCGCGCCGTGTTTTACTTCATCGGTTCGACAATTCAATTTGCTGGAGGACTAATTAAAATCATTGGTATCCAGCTCTAATCTACGAGTTGTCGTGGTTCTCATTTTTATGTGACACCAACGCGACTCATAAGATATATGTATCGTGCGAAATTTAGTATGTTCAAATGTTTGTAAATCTATCGGACCAAACTACGTGGTCATCAGTCCGTAGCTTACAAACTACTTAATCCTAGGTAAACTAACCTAAGGACAACACACACACCCATACCCCAGGGAGGACTCGAACCTCCATGGCGAGCAACCGCGCGTTCCGCAGCGAGGCGCCTTAGACCGCTCGGCTACTCCACCGCGGCCGCACATTAGTAATAGATCCTAAATAACGAAAAATGCGAATTTCTCCACACGAGTAGTAAAACGAATCCGGTAAACATCGTTTATAAGATTAATCAATCATATCTAAAGGCCATAAATTCAATTAGAAATTTGGGAATTACAATTGGGAAAGAACGCACAGGAAATGTTGTAGAAGAAGGCGAGCCATACTTAGAAGATGGCGCGGACCTACTGATGAAACTGCCTACACTTAGGCTTGCCCGTCCTCTTTTAAAGAGCTGCTGCGCGATATGGAATCTTTGAAATACTGACCGAGGACATCGAAAGAATACGCAGAAGGGAAGCTTCATCTGTATTATCTCGATATAGGGGAGGGGTGACACGGTAATGATACAGGAGTTGGAATCGTTACAACAAGGTTGTTTCTAGTTGCGGCGAAATACACTTACAAAATCTCGATCACCGACTTTCTCCTCCCAATTCGAAAATATTTTGTTGTCTACCATCTACATAGGGAGAAGTGACGATCGAAACAAGAAAGGTCAGAGCTCAAACGAAGATATTTAGGTGTTGTTACTTCCACGTGTTATTCGGGACTGGAATGGCAGATAACAGTATAAGTTCGATGAATCATCTGCCAGGTACTTCAGTGTGGTTTGTATAGTACCCCGAGTAGATGTAGAAACTGGACGAGTAATTCTATATTTTATTTTACACTTTGACCTCCATTACGTTATTCAGACCCTCATTGTTATTTTGTAAATTGCAATTAGTATGTTTTAATAGCACTGTTGTAATTACTGTTGGTTATACGCTAATTGTGTTTTCGTGTTTTATAGCTTATTTTAAAACGTACGACTGTACGCAAAACGCTCAATAATTGAAGCTGCCGACTTACATAGAAGGTTTCTGCAAGTCGAAAAATAAGACATCAAGTTGACGAATGCAGCTCATTCATTATGCAGAAAAGCAGCATTCTTCTATAGATTCAGAAGGATCTACATCGGTGCTTTAAACGACGGAAACTCTAGACGGACGTTGGATTCAGAAACCATGCTACATGCGACTTGTTCAAAAATGTTTGTAGAGCTTATGGGACTTAACTACGGGGTCATCAGTCCCTAAACTTACAAACTACTTATGAACTACCTAAGGACGGCACAAATATCCATGCCCGAGGGGGGATTCGAACCCCAGACCATAGTGGCCGTGCAGACCGTGACTGGACGCCTCTGTCCCCTCGGCCACCGCGGCCGGCGACCATTGCTTATGTGCAGCCAGTATCGCTTACATCGCTGAAAACTGCGGCCCGCCATTACTCTGGCGGAAACAGCCGAGCCCTGCACATCGATGCTGTGGCCTAACATGGGTTAGAGCTGTGCATCCTAACTGTAGAGCTAAGACCTTTCACAGACCAGCACAAAAATATGTAATGAACCACATTCTTACATTTCTGACGACGGATTCCAATCTAATGAAAAATGACGATTAGTCACTACAAAGTTAGGTCCGATTAATATTTAATCGCCAAAAAATCATATAAAACTAATTTTCCCCGACAGTCTCAAATTACCGTTTGCTTGCCTGACCAGAGGACCATCGTCTCGTAGGGGCAAAATAATTTTCCGTGACCTGTATTAATTAATGTATTAAATTGGCAAGATGGCGATCAGCCACAAAGGCTACCGGAGCTGCTAAGTTCAAACCCAGACAGCCAATGTCTTCGCGGAAGGACACTTCTGTTCCCTCCGTCTTTGACGAGTTGCCGCCAAGATAGACCCTAGGAGTCGTGAAACCGGGCCTTGCGGGCCAGAACGAACTCTAACTGTACTCTGGGTCAGGATGGTAACACACCACTCTTTTTGCCGGCGGAAGCATCAGCGGTGGGAAACTCGCGTTAAGAAAATTGGCGTGAGCGACGTCGCCGCTCTCAATTCGGCAGTTGCGTCAGACGCTTGCAGTTCTCAGGAGGGCAGGTCCGCGATCGTCTATTGTGCAGAAGCCGCCATGCTCAGCCTTGGTAATATTTCGTTGACCGACAGGAACTTCATAGTTCCACCGAGAAGATATTCGCGATTAAAGTGAAGTAATTGCATTCGGTCGCGAGTTTAATAAATATGCAATGGTCTGCATATCGGGCGATAGGCCGATAATTACTAATATGCTTTTCCTTTAATTTTTGTGCTGCCCATATTTTGAGGCTCAGTCTACTGTTCTCATGACCAACGGAAAATTTCATGAAACTTAATACGCTCTCCTTCTCTCTCGTTAAAGGCTGGTCGAACTATTTGAATGTGCTTTATTTTCGATGTTTGCTCTCTGCAGCAAGAATCAGTAATTGTTTAATAAGATTAACAGGCTACCTCGTAATTCTATATGCTACTTTGCGATTACAAAGATTATTTCAATGAACTGTCCGACTTCTTACCTGTAGCCTTCCCCTGTTGCTATATTTTATTTTATTCTTTTACAAAATAATAGAAACCCCTGCTAGAAGAGAGGAGGTCCGATGCTGGCAGCGGTCACAGCAACAGAAGATTAACAGGTAAGTCACCTGTTAATTGGGAAGCGGAAATCAGGCAGATTGATTGAAGTCATACTTTCGTTTCTTTCTTCCCACAACCAACCACAGGAACAGACAGGCGCTACAAAATGGTCAGCAACAGTTCGCGTTGACACATCGTGACTCACAAACCCTCTGATCTCTAATGTGGCATCTGCTATCTGCCACTGCTGACTTTACAATACGACGATGTTGAGGGACGTCGGTGAGGCATGGACGTCCGGAACCTCGTCTATGGGTGCGAGAATGTACACGTGGCCATGGCAACCAGCATCATAGTACAACTGTCGTACCCCGTATACTTGTGTGGCAATTCTCCAAAAGTACCATCTTACCACTTGGAAGCTACAATTTGATCCTTTTAAAACTCGATGATTTGGCTGTAGGAAGCGCAAGTGGGTCTCTGGTACATGGCGATTATTTTCATCACACTCAGCCTTGTGACTGTAAACACCCCCTGTTAAAGGGGACACAGCCCTGGCGCGCTGTCAGTTGTGTCACTGCGCTATCTACACCTTAGTACAAAGATACAGCAGGAAGCAGACCTTGCCTGTAAACGCCGGCTGAGAAAACGATGGATGCGTTGTCGCTAACAGGAAATGTCGTCATGCATGAGTTGTCTAAGGAGATGAAAATGAACGAGACGCCTGCTTAGTAGCGAAGGAATACGTGGCTCATCTCTATTCATAGCTTCGTTGACTCCCTGATAAAGAAGCGACATCTACATCACTAAGTATAAGCGTAGGTGGCCATTGACAAATTTCCTCCAATTTGGTAACTGCGGCGTGTGTAGGATCTGTTGTTGGTCTGAACTGCCCGTTTCCGCTTTCATCACAAAATTTGGAAAAAAATACAGACAAATATAGTCTCTTCTATGGAAGATATCTCTTACAAAGCACCGAGGGAAGAGAATATATACAAACAATCGATTGCAGCATCACAATTATGTATCTTCCTTAGTATCGTCGGGGGAAGGGGGTTTGAGACCCCCTAGGGTATTTGTGTTGTCCTTAGGTTAGTTCACCTTAGTTTAAGTAGTTCGTAAGCTACGGACTAATAGCCGTGCAGTTGCGTGCGATAGCTTCATAAACATTTTTGATCTTAGTATCGTCTTTAGCGCAGAGCTATAGTAACACTGAAGAGCGAAATAAACGATTGCAGGCATACGTATACAAACACACATATGTAAACACTCAGAACTTGACGCTGCGGTCGGCAGGATCTTTGTAAGATAACAGACGTGGGCGTTGGAGTGGTTACTGCTGCTACAATGGCAGGTTATCACAATATAGGTATTTTAACGTGGTGTCATAGTGGTACACGATAGATGGGACACAGCATCTCCAAGGTAGCGATGAGGAGGAGATTATCACGCAACATCATTTCAAGAGGGCGCCGCGAATGTCTGGAATCCGTCAAAACGTCAAATATCCCACATCGCTGAGGCCGGGAAAAGATTATACGTAACGGAACCAACGACGACTGAAGTGAATCATTGAACGTGACAGAACTGTAACCCTTTCTCAAATGTCTGTGGATTTCATGCTGCGCCATCAAGAAGTGTGAGAGTGCGAACTACTCATAATTATAGTGTTTCGGAGCAGAAGGCCCACTCGTATACCCTTGCTGACCGCACAACACAAAGATTTACTCCTCGCTTGGTCCATCAACACCGACATTCGACTGTTCATGACCGGAAACATGTTGCCTGCTGTGGCAACGGTATCGAGCGTACGGACATGAACGAGTATGGTGACAAGCTCTTGAATCCGTGGACCCTGCATGCCAACAGGGGGCTGTTCAAGCTGGCGGTCGCTTTGCAATGGTGTGGGGCGTGTGCGGTTGGAGTGATGTGGGACCCCTGATACCACTCTGACGGATGGCACGTACGTACGCGCCTTATCTGATCACCTTCATCCATTCATGCCCATTGCGCGTTTCGGCTGACGTTGGCAATTTCGACACACCAATGCGACAGCCCAGTCCGGAATTGCCACAGAGTGACTTCAGGAACACTCTTCTTGCCGGCCGCGGTGGCCGAGGAGACTAAGGCGCTCCAGTCACGGTCTGCACGGCCACTACGGTCGGGGGTTCGAATCCCCCCTCGGGCATGGATATTTGTGCCGTCCTAGTTCGTAAGTAGTTTGTAAGTTTAGGTACTGATAACCCCGTAGTTAAGTCCCATAGAATAAAAATAAATAAATAAATAAATAAATAAATAAATAAATAAATAAAAAACACTCTTCTTAAACACCTCCGCAGGCCACATGAACATTGTTGAGCATGTCTGGGATGCCTTGCAACGTGCTGTTCAGAAGAGATCTCCACCCTCTCTTACACTTACGGCTTTATGGACAGGATGCGTGGTGGCAATTGCCTCCAGAACTACTCCGGTCATCGGTCGAGTCCATGCCACGTAGTGATTGCGGCACTTCTGCGTGCTCGCGCGGGCTCTACCAGTGTGGTTCTGCAGTATTCTTCGCTCTGAGATTTTATTATATTTAAATACTACAGGAACAGTTTACAAAGACGAACCAATTTCTTTGGTTCTTCAGTAGATTTTGGCATTTAAATAACAATTATTTCAGCGTTAAGTTTTCAATGGGAAGTAGCATAATGTTTTTAGGCGTGGGAGATAAATTAGATTTAGCATCTTAATATCTATGGCTTATGGAATGTCAAAGGAAACACATAAACAAAGCGATCAAACAGATTTCCTTTCAGGGCAAATGAAAAAGTGGTATTGTGTGGAGTATTTTCAGTTCATAGCACTAAACACGACACACGTATAAGATATGTATGTACAGTATAAATGAAAGTTGTTAACCTGAAAGTAGACTATTATTTTATTTTCATTGTTGTCAGTGTTTTAAATGGTTTGATGCGACGTGCTACTAGTTCCTTTCCTGTGCGATTTCACTTTATCTGACAGTAACTCTTAAACACAAACGCAATTGTTTATAGTGTACTATATCACGGTCTTCCCCTAACAGTGTTTACGCACTGCATCTACCCCATGAATCATGGAACTTATTTCGTACTCTCTTCCTGTTAATTAATTCAACAAGTCCAGACAACTTCGTGGAGACCTTTCCCCCATGTTATCAGTCCACCTATCATACAACAACACTACAACTCAAACGCTTTGGTCTTCATTTAGGTCTTTCCACGGACAGTGATTCACTTACTTATATACTGTGTTCAGAACGTACAGTCTTAGAAATTCCTTCCTAAACTTTAGGCCTGAGATTTATAAAACGAGTAATATATTTCTTGCGGCCAGTAATGCCTTCTTTCTGGTTCTAGTATGTTATTATGTCTTACGAGGGGTGTTCAAAAGAAAGTGTACGAAAAGTCTTAACAACCAAACCCGTTGAAATATGAATACGCCGCTTTGGAATAACGTAGTGTAACATCTAAGTATACGACTGTAGTGTCGTCACGTCTCCCTAAAATATTCTTCTCGTGAATCTATCTTTTATTTGTGTCACTGGTGATTCTACGTAAGGATTGGACAGGTGGAACGAAAGACAATAGTGCATAATGTCTACCTTTTCTAATCCGAATACTTTGTTCTTCGACTTCCATTCTTGCTTTACCTGGCTGTCTCTTTGGCCCTTTCCCGCTCATGCAGGGATTTGCACGTGGATTTGGCGTGTTTTAATAGTTGCAGGGTGGCCGGATGCCCTTCCTGCCGCCACCACGTGCAATCGAGGAGGAAATGTGTACCCCAAATAATGTCTGCGTATAATGTTATATGTGGCTGAAAGTGTAAAGTGTTACGAAACGTTTACGAATCGTGTAACTGAGGCGGGACTTGGGGACCAGTCCGGTATTCACCTAGAGGGATGTGGAAAACCGCCTAAAAACCACATCCAGGCTGGCCGTAATTACGACCCCTTTCGTTAATTCGCCAGGCGGAATCGAACCGGGGCCGGTACGGCTCACCGTCTCGGAAAGCGGTGCGTTAGACCACACGGCTAACCGAGCGGGTCCATTCTTGTTTTACCTCCTAGTTCATATACATAATTACTGTGTATATTACTATATTTCCCCATAGCCTGCATGTCTATTTTCCCGAGAATTTCAAACAATTCGCACAATTTTCAGACGAAACCTTATATGCGACCAGTAACCTCTTACTGTATTTTGATAAGTACATCCTCTGTAAGTAGTGCTGCATGCGTTTTGCGAAACTTTTGTACATAAACTGAAAAATTTGACCTGTTCATTCGCTTTAATAAGTAGAGATTTTGTAAATCACCCTTATTAAAATAATGGTAGATTATTATTATTTATCTCATGTTAAAAATATTGTTCCATTCCTACATTCCATAGATTCTATCTCCCCGCAGCTACTGTCCCTCCCTCCATTTCCGGACTCTTCAACATATTATCCACTACATCCATACAACCCATTCTTCACCAATACAACAAATTTTGTCTCATAACTTCCTAGCCCTTTAATTAGTATACCCAAACTAACGTAATTTATTCAAGTGCTTCTGTAGGATTTATAATATGGTTGTACGGTAAATCATCTGAACACTCTTCATCTCATACTAGCCCAAAATTTCAATATTTAAACTCAGACATTTATTTGGATTCCATCTGCGTTTTCTGCTGTCGATACACCAAAAAATCCGCTTATAGTTGTAAAAGCACGTTTGCCTAACTTTGTACTCTCATTGTTGAGTGAACTATTTATTGAGTATTATCTGACTAGCCCTAAAAAGTCGAAAGCCCGTTCATAACGAATAATAAAATAACAAAAATTTTGGATCATAAATAAATTCAATATTTTGACATGTTAAATGAAAAGTAGCGGTCCAAAATATTTGTAAACCTATTGGACAAAACGCGCCATAGGTCCCTAGATTTACAAAAATCTTAAACGAACATGGGGGTTTTTTAGATTAGAGAATTCCCTCCCTAGGCTCGACAAGATGCCTCCTGAGCCGTGACAAGGTAGCAGTAGGAGAACACAACAGGGAAAGAAATGATCAATTTAGTAGTAGTTAACTGCAGGAGCGTCTATAGAAAGGTCCCAGAATTGCTCTCAATAATAAACGATCACATTGCCCACATAGTACTAGGGACGAAAGTTGGCTGAAACCAGATATAAACAGTAATGAGATTCTAAACTCAGACTGGGATGTTAACCGCAGAGATAGGCAGGACAGTGAAGGGGAGGCGTGTTTATAGCGATAAAATGTGCACTAGTATCGAAGGAAATAGACGGAGATCCGAAGTGTGAAATAATTTGGGTGAAGGTCACGGTTAAAGCAGGCTCGAACATGGTAATCGGATGCTTCTATAGGCCTCGTGGCTCAGCAGCTGTTGTAACAGAACACCTGAAGGACAATTTGGAAAATATTTCGAGTAGATTTCCCGATCACGTTATAGTTTTGGGAGGAAATTTTAATTTACCCGATATATATTGGGAGACTCAAACGTTTATTACAGGTGGCAGGGACAAAGAATCCAGTGAAATTGTTTCGAGTGCATTATGTGAAAACTACCTTGAGCAGATAAACAGAGAACCAACTCGTGGTGACAACATATTAGACCTTCTGGTAACAAACAGACCCGAACTACTCGGAACAGTTAATGCAAATGTTCAAATGTTTGTAAAGCTTATGGGACTTAACTACGGGGTCATCAGTCCCTAAACTTACAAACTACTTATGAACTACTTACGAACTAGGACGGCACAAATATCCATGCCCGAGGGGGGATTCGAACCTCCGACCGTAGTGGTCATGCAGACCTTGACTGAAGCGCCTCAGTCTCCTCGGCCACCGCGGCCGGCAGTTAATGCAGAACAGGGAATCAGCGATCATAAAGCAGTTACAGCATCGGTAATTTCAGCCGTAAATAGAAATATTTAAAAAAGTAGGAAAATTTTTCGGTTCGGAAAAAGTGACAAAAAGGGGTTTTCAGAGTACTTGACGGCTCAGCACAAAGTATCTTAAGTACAGATGGTGTTGAGGAACAGTGGTCTAAGTTCAAATCCATCGTACAATATGAATTAGATGAGTATGTACCTAGCAAGGTCGTAAGAGATGGAAAGGAGCCACCGTGGTACAACAACCGAATTAGAAAGCTGCTACGGAAGCAAAGGGAACTTCACTGCAAACATAAACGTAGCCAAAGCCTTGTAGACAAACAAAAATTACACGAAGCGAAATGTAGCGTGAGGAGGGCTATGCGAGAGGCGTTCAACGAATTCGAAACTAGAGTTCTTTGTACTGACTTGGCTGAAAATCCTAAGAAATTTTGGTCTTATATCAAAGCGGTAGGTGGATCGAAACGAAGTGTCCAGGCACTCTGTGACGTAAATGGCACTGAAACAGAGGATGGCACTCTAAAGGCGGAATTACTAAATGTCTTTTTCCAAAGCTGTTTCACAGAGGAAGATTGCACTGTAGTTCCTTCCCTAGATTGTCGCACAGATTACAAAATGGCAGATATCGAAATAATTGACAGAGGGATAGAAAAACAATTAAAATCGCTCAAAAGAGGAAAGGCCGCAGGACCTGATGGGATACCAGTTCGTTTTTACACAGAGTACGCGAAGGAACTGGCCCCCCTTTTCGCAGTGGTGTATCGTAGGTCTCTAGAAGAGCATAGCATTCCGAAAGATTGGAAAAAGGCGCACGTCATCCCCGTTTTCAAGAAGGGTCGTCGAACAGATGTGCAGATCTATAGGCCTATATCTCTAAAGTCGGTCAGTTATAGAATTTTGGAACATGTATTATGTTCGAATATAATGACATTTCTCGAGACTAGGAATATGCTCTGTAGGAATCAGCATGGGTTTCGAAAAAGGCGTTCGTGTGAAACCCAGCTCGCGCTATTCGTCCACGAGACTCAGAGGGCCATGGAAACGGGTTCTCAGGTAGATTCTGTGTTTCTCGACTTCCGCAAGGCGTTTGATAAAGTTCTCCACAAACGTTTAATGAACAAAGTAAGACATATGGTCTATCAGACCAATTGTGTGATTGGATTGAGGAATTCCTAGATAACAGAAAGCAGCAGGTCATTCTCAATGGAGAGAAGTCTTCCGAAGTAGGAGTTATGTCAGGTGTGCCACAGGGGAGTGTCGTGGGTCCGTTGCTGTTCACGATAGATATAAATGACCTTGCGGATAACATCGGAAGTTCACTGAGGCTTTTTGCGGATGGTGCTGTAGTATATAGAGAGGTTGTAACAATGGAAAATTGTATTGAGATGCAGGAGGATCTGCATCGAATTGACACATGGTGCAGGGAATGGCAATTAAAGCTCAATGTAGACAAGTGTAATGTGCTGCGAATACACAGAAAGAAAGATCCTTTATCATTTAGCTACACTATAGCAGGTCAGCAACTGGAAGCATTTAATTCCATAAATTATCTGGGAGTAGTCATTAGGAGGGATTTAAAATGGAACGACCATAAAAACCAATCGTCGGTAAAGCAGATGCCAGACATAGATTCATTGGGAAAATTATAAGGAAATGCTATCCGAAAACAAAGGAAGTAGGTTACAGTACACTTGTTCGCCCACGGCTTGAATACTGCTCACCGGTGTGGGATCCGTACCAGGTGGGATTGATAGAGGAAGTGGAGAAGATCCAACGGGGAGCAGCGTGCTTCGTTACAGGATCATTTGGTAATCGTGAAAGCATTACGGAGATGATCGCTAAACTCCAGTGGAAGACTCTGCAGGAGAGCCGCTCTGTCGCTCGGTACGGGCTTTTGTCGAAGTTTCGAGAACTTACCTTTACTGAGAAGTCTAGCAGTATATTGCTCCCTCCTACGTATATCTCGCGAAGAGATCGTGAGGATAAAATCAGAGAGATTAGAGCCCACACAGAGGCATACCGACAATCTTTCTTTCCGCGAATAATACGTGACTGGAACAGGAGGGAAAATCGATAGTGGTACTCAAGGTACCCTCCGCCACACACCGTCGGGTGGCTTGCGGAGTATGGTTATAAATGTAGATGTAGAACTTACAATAAGAACAAGACACACACACCCATGCCCGAGCGAGGAGTCTAACAACCAACGTGAGCGGCCGCCCAATACGTAGTATGATGCTTCAGTCCACGAGGCGACTCCCAAAGTAATTGTCTGTGAAAAATTTTCCTCGAAAATTTGCCCTATGGCAATCTACATCTTATGTTATTAATGTAATAATGGTTGTACTTAGGAAATTCGTATAAAATCAGTTATATGTTCTTTGTCCCTTAAACCACACCAAAGAATGGTTGCTAATGGTCCTGATTGAGGCGCTATGTTCCGATGCGCGAGACCATTCCTCGTCGGGGTCTGAATCCCACCTCGGGCATGGATGTTTGTGCTGTCTTTAGTATAAGTAGTTTGTAAGTTTAGGTGCAGATGACCACGCAGCTAAGTCACATAAGCTTAACAAACGTTTGAATATTTTTGAATGGTCCTGAAATTAATCCTTACCTTCACAGGGAAGATACGTCGCAATCTGTAACAGCATGTGTGATAACCACCCTGGTGCATCTGGACTTTAGTGAGTCATGCTACCCATGCGGTTCACTGCAGTCATTGTCTCTGCCGTCATTGTGTCTCTATACGAGATTGTACAGGATAAGTAAGGTATTCCTCAAGGGGAGTTACAGAACTTCGATAGAGTGTATAAAACGTATTTAGAAGTTATGCCTGTATTTACGCTAATCACAATGTAGCAACGCGGGAATTTCCACGTGGCCTAAGGCGCCAAGCTATGAATTGCACAGCCGCTGCCCGTCGGAGGTTCACGTTCTCCCTTTGTTATGGGTGTGTGTGTGTGTTGTCCTTACCAGAAGTTAGTTTAAGTAGTTTGTAAGTCTACGGTCCCATGATCTCAGCAATTTGGTCACTTAGATTCACAAACATTTAAATTTGAAAGTGTTATGACCTGCTCCAAAATGTTGCATAGCTTATGGGACTTTAACTACTGGGTCATCAGTCCCTAAACTTACAAACTACTACTGAACTAAATAATACTAAGCATGGCACAAATATCCATGCACGAGGGGGGATTCGAACCCCCGACCGTAGTGACATGCAGACCGCGAATGGAGCGCCTCAGTCCCCTCGGCCACCGCGGCCGGCTGACCTGCTCCCTGCAAGAAAATAACCAACGATCAATTTCAATACGATTTATTCAACTAAAAATGCCTTCTTGGTGGGTATTAAACCATGAAGCGCTAACAATAGAGTACAAGTAAACGATGTCACAACATAAGCAAAGATGGCGAAAGCCCAACAGTAAACAAACAAGACAATGGGAGCACTAGGCCAAATAGATACAACAACAAATACTCGGAAACATATAATTAAGGTGAGTGTCACGGCCTGTCACCGTTCACCCTCCTAGCTGTAACTGCACTCGCGCCCTCACTTTTTTCCCTGATGTTGTAATTTTAAAGCTCCAAATGTGGCAGTTTAAAAAAAACAGGAATATAAGCCGCGGCGGTACGGCCTGTTACCCGTATTGCCAGTACTGCAGATTAGTCGATACTACCGTCCACCGTGTGGTAGGCTGCTCCATAATAGCGGCTCTGTGGAAATGGGTAACATTTAAATCGGCAGGATTGCTGTCCGCCAGTGTCAACGAAATCAACACGAAGAAACTGGTGTCCATGAATGTCAAGGCTTTCCCGGCGTCCAAGACCAGAACTCTCACTTGGTTCATATATTCGTTCATCGACTACGTCTTTGCGGCAGGTGGATCTTTGACCGACTTTCAACAATACATCCTCCATGCGAGAAGATAAATCCTCAAAGGTCCATGCAAGAGAGAAAAATTTTCCCCATTTATTCACTTTTTGTAAGACAACTTGTTTAACAAAATTGTAACTATTTGTAGACTCAATTTGTGAATAAAGTTCTACATTAAAAAAAAATGGCGGTCGAGCGTATTGAGGTGCTTTGCTACGATGTGCGAGGAGGCCGTTCCCCGTCGGGGGTTAGAATCCCCCCCTCGGGTTTTTAGCATGGATATTTGTACCGTCTTTAGTATAAGGTAGTTCATAAGAACCTTGTAAGTTTAGGGACTGAGGACCCTGCAGTTAAGTCCCTTAAGCTTAACAAACACTTTAACAGGAATTTAATCGAGGACGTGGAGACAAACTGGAGATATAAAAACAGCAAGAAGTAGATTTAAAACCATTATGCAATGTTGTAAAAATGGCCACGATCGCTGCAAAACGTATGTACAGAAGCACTGGCACTAGAAATGAAGAAACAAGACTGACAAACTGCAGAGGCAACACTTTTCCTGCCCGTAAACTAGGTTGCAAGTTAAAAATACGAAGTTTGACGATGCACAAACGCAGAAACACACACAGTACGGAAAACTCGACACGGTGGGGACTACGCCGGGAGGGGAGAATGGGTGTGGGAGGCGCGGTAAAGGAGAAAGGATAAGGAGGGGTGTGGGCGGAAGCGCGAGGACTCCATGAGGAGGGCGAGGGGTGGGGAAGAGGGGGGAAGCAGGGGGGAGGGCGATGGAAGAGGAGGGGGAATGGATCAGGGCTGGTAGGAGGGATAGATTTCAGGACAGACGGCAACATGTAGAAGGGGGAGGTGGCGGAAATTACCTTGGGAGACGATGTTTAGTGTATGGAGGAGAGGTAGATGCGATAAGCGAGGCAGAGGGATGGCATTCAAGGATTTGTAGTAGGCGATTATTTGTATATTTTCTGGCCGGCCGCGGTGGCCGAGGGGCCTGAGGCACTCCAGTCACGTTCTGCACGGCCACTACGGTCGGGGGTTCGAATCCCCCCCCCCTTCCGGGCATGGATATTTGTGCCGTCCTTAGTCTTAGCTAGTTCATAAGTAGTTTGTAAGCTTAGGGACGGATGGCCCCATTGTTAAGTACCATAAGTTCTACAAACATTTGAATTTGAATTTTCTCTTCCCTCTGTGCTTTGTTAGAGATACCTGCCATAGAAGAGACTATATGTCTGCATTTTTTCCAAATTTTGTGATGAAAGCGGAAACGGGCAATTCAGACCAACAACAGATCCTACATACGCCGCAGTTACAAAATAGGAGGAAATTTGTGAATGGCCACCTACGCTTATACTTAGTGATATAGATCGTGTTTCTTTAACAGAAATCCAAGCAGGGTGGAAGCTGCACAGCACAGGATGCATGATGGAGTGGTAGGTGTAAAGGATGGTGGAAGGATGGAGACCCCATGTCTGGCCAGAGACGAAAGGTTCAGGCAGGTACGAGCTTTCTCAAGGACAATTTTGAGGTGTGGGGTTCAAGATAGGGCAGGTACGAGCTTTCTCAAGGACAATTTTGAGGTGTGGGGTTCAAGATAGAGAGCGATTGAGGGTGAGATTGGTGGGACAGTCATGGAGGGTATGGTAGAAGGAGGCAGAATAAGAGGGTGATATGACCTATGATTGCATGGGATTTATTGGGATCGACAAGAGCCACTGGTTGCACCAAGTGGAGAATAGGGAAAGGTGATATTGGAGAAGGTGCTGCGAATGGGCGAGGGAGGGAGTGAGAGTCGCGTCTGTCTGTTGAAGGAGGTGGATGGGAGGCTGTGGTTGGAGCATATCTGCAGAGTAGATGAGGTATAGGAGGGGTGAGAGGTCGGAACCCAGTTGGAGGGCTAAGGAAACGGGAATTGGAGTTGTAGACAGTGACGGTGGGAGAGAAAGGAAGCTATGAAGTGATCATAATTAATGGGAAGGCCATATGTTTGGAGCGTCCTCACTCCGTTGTTACGATTATAAAGGCGGACCTGTGGAGAGCTACGCTCTGTCAGATGACTGTCTCGATTGGCTAGCACAGTCACATGCTATTGCTCACGAAGTAGTGTAGCATTACAGTGCCGTCTTGATGGAAGTTGTTGTTGTTGTCATTGTTGCTGATGTTTACTCTCTAGAGGTTTGTTGACGTGATCGCCTTGGAGGGAGCAAGGCAGCCGGTCTTGTTTGCCTCTTTTGCGGGCCCTTTTACAGATAAACAACAAAAATTACCGAATTCCGTGATTTTTTGCACTATGTTCAAAAGTATTGATCCAAAAGTAAGATAAAGCATGAAACCGATATTACATCCACATCTAAAGGAATATTTATCTACGCGTACATCTTTGTGATTTCTCTTATGGGTGGATTCGTTGAACCAGTTTCAGACTATACAGGAATGCATGGTTTCGCGGCGATTCGTATCAATAATACATAGGTTGCCCTATAAAGAGCTGAGGCAAGCACTCGTAACGTGACGGTAAGCAGCTGGATATATAAGAACGGCACCAGATAGCGTTCTTGACAGTGGTCGAAGAAAGTAGGTCGAAAGATCGTTGATTTTAAACCAAATGACACGGCTAGAAACCCAAGAAAATTTTAACACTCAGTCTGTTTATTTACCATACCACCATCGACTACCACACACGAAGATAGAAGATTAGAATTTACCACTACAAGCTCTGATTTCTCTTATTTTATTGTGATGATTATTTATTGCTGTGTATGCGGGAGCCAAGAATATCACATTCGGAGGAGAAATTCATAATTTCATCGGTATTGGTTCCTTGCAGAGGCGGAAACGTGTTTATTCGTTGTTGATCTATGCAATCTTCGATTTTTAATTAATTAATTTATTTATTTTTCCTCACCAACCTTCTAACAGAGCGCGCTGAGCTACCGCGAGGCGATCCATTGCGCTGTAGACGTTCCAAATTCGTCACATTGGTATTGAGAATGGGCACTTAAGACAGAGTACGTCACTCTTGGTTTCCACCCTTCTTTCACCCTGCAAAATTTCGGCTCTGTGAGATCCGCAGCGCGGGTTATCCTCGTAAGCTACATTTGGAGTAGATTTGTAGTCCATATTTGGGACTTTGATATTGTTTCGCTACAAACCTGGGTACAGTAATCCATGTATCCGTTCTGATGCTCATTATGAGTTCCAGATTATTTGTTTCTAAAAAATTTCTTATAGGCCTGAAACGAAACAGCGAATAAACATAATAACGCGCTTAATTTTAGCTGATGTTCCAAATATTTATTAATAAAACTGAGGAAATCCCTACTTTATAGTGTACGAACTTTTCAAACGTAGGCAGCATAAGGCAGAAAGAGAATTTCAGGGGTTTTTCTTCTTCTTTAAGTAGTACATCTACTTCCGAGTAGACGGCGGGGCCTCATTTTGTTTTACCGCCCGGGCCTCAGACAGCCTTAGACCGCAACTGTTGCGAGACCTGAGTTCGAATCCCGACCGGCTCACATTTTCAGTCGTCGCCAGTGAGTTATATCAAAGCTCCAGTGCAGCTAAAGCCGTTTCTTTCCTTCCTCTCATTAAATCTACAACTCAGATAACATACCATAGGCACCGAATGTGATTAGGAGGCGCTTCCAAACAGCGGTTTCAAAATTCTTTCTGCTAATACAGGATGTAACCTGTGGAGCTCGCGAGTCTTCGATGAGAGAGTGGTTGTGTACGATTGCTCAAAATGGAGCTATTTCATTAGCAAATTTCGAACGAAATATAATTAGTGTACAGTTCATTACTGTGTAGCTGAAAAATTAAGACAACGAACGAAGGGCTGCGAGTGAATGTCCGAGTAGCAAATCGATAACTGCAGACGATAATTTTTTCCCAGGCGGCCAGTCTTTTAACGACGTTAGTCCTCAGCAATCACGGTCGTTCCATTTGTGACGTGGCAAATAAGCAATCGACGTTGAATGAAACTACAAGGCGGTCTGGTAATGCGCTTCCATCAGAATATACGACCCACATCAGAATTTAGTAATCCGGTTACTTTTTAAAGATTAGCCTAATTTCAAACGTTATTTTTTTGTCTGCAAACAAATGTTCACTGAAACACGATTTGAACCAGTGTTCTCTCAGTCTTATTCCCAAACGCAGATTCTGAATGAACGGCCAGCGATTAATAGCGACGATATGGTCAAAACAAATGTATGGTCACTATTGATTTCTCCCAATATTTTTCATTAATTATGTAGTTACTTGCAGGATGCATAGGATGCGCTGAGAGACTCTCCTTAAATTCACGGAACTAGTCGTGTTTTCTACTTCATCCTTTTTGAACAGTACATAAAGAATAAAAATCTAAGTTTCAAGCCTCTATTTGTATAAAACACCCACAAAATAGCGACACTTTTTCGCTGCAAAACACATAAAAATCTCAGATTTTTTATTATTACTAACCAACCAGGAACTACTTTGCAACAGCTAAAGATATGGGAAGTACCTAAAATTTACACCTTAACCACCTCCACTTTGCCATCTCATTTTCTCTTTTCTTTCTCCCTTTTCCTCCTTTCCCCTTTATTCACATCTCACTGTCTCTTTGCTCATCATTATTTCCTCCTCCCCAATTCTTCCATCTCTCTGTTTCCATTTCCTTTTCTTCACTTTGTTCATTTATTCCTTCTAATATTGTGCATCTCTGTTGCAAATTCGTACTGTATAGTAATATCCTAGTCGTAAGCAGAAAATCCATAAATAAAACTTTACTGTTTTTCTGTCAGGGTCGACTGCAAGGATGAAAAAAGAACAGCACTTTGTTTGTGTAAAACTTTTGTTCTATGCTGTTTACGATTACAACAACAATTACGAGTGTTGATAGCAACCGCCGGAATAGGTCAGCTCATTGCAGCCCAGAAGCGAATCACACTGTGATTGTTAGTGGCCTCAATGGAAGTCTTCAAATGAATGTTTTGATAACGCAATTATAAACATCTACTGCACACGTTTAATATTTATTTTCCCTTTTCTTACTGTTGTTATTGAGGTTCATCATTTAGAACAAAAGTTATGATAATACGAAATTATATCTCGTAACATATCGATGTTGGTATCTTCCTACATTTCTCGCTTTCGATACCAGAAATAGGTAACTTCAATTCAAAAATAAGAATACACTTCAGTTTATGATCAATTATTTGGTTTATATACAAATTAGATTATGTAAATCCTAATCCTAAGTATGACTTTGAAAATCAGTTTGTAACCTAATATTTTCGTAAATTTGATCCTTTCAGTGCAATCATTCAAGCTTTGTATGCTTACCTCATAGACCAAGTAGACTCCTTTTTTGTCTTGCTAAAGAAGGAGAATTTTATTTGGAAAGAACTGAAAGAAATAGAATCTTAATCTATTAATCTGCCAATGTCTATAATGTATTGACCCTGCGGGCCTCTGTACACGACGTGCAATATGTGGAATGACGTATCCATGACACAATCGTCTCGGAAGGGGCAATGTTTATGTTTACCAACGAGGTTCGCCTGATGCCTACACTGTGGATGTTTGTCAGACGGAGCGCGGCCGCTTTCGCACTATTGTGAAGCTCAGCGGCTGTCGCAACCTCTCCAGTGTCGTCAGTGGTCGACTCGGCCTCCGCGGGTCGCCTCGCAGCCACCATCCCGGAGGCTGCTTCCTTGTTTTGCACAAGTTCGCCTGGGAGCTATTTGATCAGCCAGTGATTTCCATCTTTTCTCGCACCCCAACGAATTTCTCCGCCCAAGTCGCCGAAGTAGCGTCTAATTGAAAAGACTTGCACCAGGCCACTCAGCGCTTTGACTACTAACAAGGAGAATTTCGCTATATTTTCGGTACGTGACGTTCAGAACTTAAATAACAATAAGCCAGAGCCATTCGACGAAAATCTAATTTTTTTTCGAGAAAATCGAATTAGAAAATTTGCAAGTCCACTTAAGTCCACTAATTGAACAATTTGCATCATCTGTCGGAGTTGCTCAGGTGGACTAGAACTGATCAGGACAATCTATCGAGAAGACGTGCCCGACCTCAACATGAGGTGCATTGGGGATCGGCGAGGTGCACTTCTATTAGTAGTTTAGCAGCCAGCCACAGTGCTATGCAAGAACTGAGTTTCATAGCGTCATTGCTTTAATTTCAACTATGTTTATATGATTTTTTTTAAAGAAAAGATTTAACTTTAATTTCTGTGTTAAGAGAAGTTAAAATTTTACTGTTATTACTGAGAAGACCAAAAAGGCATTGAGGCCAGGCTGAGAAGGCTGAAAATGGCGAGCGAAAGGCGGGGCTGAAGGAGAGGAACGAGGCGCTAAAAAATAAAATAATAATAATAGTAATAATAATAATAATAATAATAATAATAATAATAATAATAATAAAAGAGGCGGTAGCGTTCTGGCCTTGCAATCATGGGGGCGATGTTTTTCTAATCCTGCGGTAAACTTTTAAAATAAATTTTGTTTTTGTGTTGGAATAGTTATACAATGTTAATAACTAACGGTAATTTTTACAAAAAATGCACGTTTCTTGTTTATTCGTAATTTTCTATATTTTATAATAATAGTGATGATTTCAATCGAGAAAACGTAAGTTACATTTTTTTACAGTATTGGCTTCACGATTAGTTGACGACGGTAGTCTTTGATTGTTCAGTTTGTGAACAGCTACGACGCTGCTTTTGGAAAGTCAACTCCGTTGCTACTAATGGCATTCCAAGTAGCTAACGTACTCAACGACTGTTTTACGCCCCATAAATGAAAACTGACACAACACGTGGAATTAAAATTCCCTAAAACTTTATATATATTATATAACTGAAGGAAAAAATTATGGTTACAGCAGGATTCGAACCATCAACTCTATAATTACAGAGGGCGTTTAGCCCGCTGACCGGGCGCGCTGAGCCACGGCGCCCGGCGTACCACCTCAGCTACACCGAACAGATGCTAGACTGTTTTAATTATTGGTACTTACGTATACTTGCAAAACTTCAAAGTCGATTTTCTCGAAAGTTTTCGAGAGTTGCGTCGAATGACTTTGGCTGATTGTCATTTGAGTTCTAAACTTAAATATCAAAAATTTCTAAATACCGATAACCATGTTGTCTCCTTGTAAGAGCTGAAGACGCCTGTCACACGCTGGTTTGTGACAAGTGCCTCAATTCTTATTTTGACGATGTCGAAAAATAGCTCAAACATTGCTGTACCTGTTGCCAATAATGTTTGTCTTGTAACTTGCGACATTTCTCATTTAAAAACATACGCTTCAGTTGTATTTCAGCTTTGTTAAAAACACGATCGGTTTCGAGTTTAAGACCTGAATGAAAATAAATTATGAAACCGCACAGTGTGACAACCTTCGGTATAAAAAAGCTACTCAGGCAGAACGCGGCTAAAATGGAAATATTACATAATTGAAAATTAAATGTAAAACTGATTTGTGTGGCATTTTCTATTAAAACATTATTCAAGGGGTACCACACCATGATGTTTCAAATATCCCCCGATTCCTGAAATTTCTCTGTGTCTGGTATAGACTACGTTCGTAATATTTATATATAAACGTTTGTGTCCGTGTATTTGCGTCTTTCTGTAACGTACTGCATACAAATCTACAGTTTTCGTCCAATCTGTATGAAATTTTGCACACTTGACCTTCAAAACATAAAAGTGGTGTGTGTTTGTTTGAAATGAAAGGGATGCTAAAGGTAGTATGTGTGTGGGGCGAGCGTGTCACTGATTGTGTTAAGAGACCGTCCCCGCTAAAATTGACAAATAAATATTCTGTTGTGGTTTTGGTTACAAAGTAATTTGACTAAGCAATGAGACTTAGTACCTTCTTTTTCCCTGTTAGAATAAATTGCAACTGACATGGAATGCAATGAACTTACGTAATTGTGGTATTGTTTGATGTGCAACGGATAACACTTTAAATTGTACAGTAGTTAATAAGTTGACAGTAATTAAAACTCGTAATTGGCCTACACCTCTTGTGTGAGAAACAATGCGAGCAAATGAAATGTTCAGATTTGTTAACATGCACCATACACCGGTAACCAGACTATACATGCACAATTCGACTGCGAGAGCCTTCAAAAAGAGCGTGCTACTACAGTGATAATTTTGCTGCTTGAATAAACAGGATATCAAACAAAGATATTTGATTTTAATTAGATACCAAAAATCACTGCACTTGATAATGTGCCCATCTGAAAAACAATTACCATACTGATTCAAAGTAATAAAAAATATCATACAAATCTGGTAATGGTTTCAAGTCTCACTCTGTGCAAATATTTCTCATCTCGTTACGTGATCTACTTCTTTTCTGATCAGATAAATCACTGTAACTGTTGCTAACATTAACTGCCCTAATAATCTGAACTTTCATTAAGACTGAGAAAATCTCTAACTATGAACTTTACTGGATTTATGAACAAACTACTTCCTGCTCTCATTAACAGACCACTTGATCATGACAAAATGCCTACACTGAACTGTTCTAATTAGCATACAAATTTACAAACACAATAATTATGCAACACTATCATAAGAATGATCAGAACGGATAGAAATTCAAATTGGTGAAAGGAACGGGGAACCGGTAAAATGACTCCGGGTTAAATGATAAATGCGAGCTGAATTAAACAGTATTCATTATCAAAAAGACAAACACCAACTTCAATAGTTCAAATACAGACTACCATACATAACAATATAAAAGTACACATTACCTATTTGAGACAGATTAATTTCCATACAAAAATTACAATCTGCAAACTTGGCTGCGACTCTTCAAAACTGTCTGAAATTCTTACTCTTCGAGTCTAACACACAGACAGATAACCCGACAGTTCCACGACTACTACTCATCGACTCAACTATACCATAATCTGACATCGACTGTCCTGCACGAAGGTCACACACCGACTCCCTCAAAGCAACAAGTGCGAGTGCAAGACACACTCCTAAGATAAAACACGGTCTTTGGTTTACAGCAAAGATATGAAAATAAATACAGTACGTTATATCGATTAATGACATGGTACAAAATATTACATAAATTTGTTTTCTAAAGAATTATCGCTTAGGTTTTTATAACAAAACATGCTCAAGATTGTATGACAGGCAAAAATTAAGTGAAAATTATTTTGCGTTCTCCTTTCAAACAAGATCACGGTCGCCGAAACTGTAAGGGTCACGTAAAACACATTATTAATGCGATATGACGTCATAAACAATAGGAGTTGCGAAAAATGGGCACACAATATTACGAGACTTCATTCATAAATTGTATGAGAATGAGTGTACACATACATACAGCTGATCGAATCTTCGACATTGTATCGCAGTATGATACGTAGTTCATGAGATCTGAAGAATAAACAGTAAGGTTCACGGAAAGCTGCCCTATCAAGCAATCTATTACTTCTGTGCCACTAACCGTATTCGCAACAGATTTTACAGACATACAGCACTTACACAAATGAATATATACTTCCTACATTACACAATTGTACAACACATAAGCCACGGTGGAGTAGCCGAGAGGGCTAAGGCATCTCGCTGCGGAGCGCGCAGTTGCTCGCCGTCGGAGATTCGAGTCCTCCCTGGCGCATGGGTGTGTGTGTGTTGTCCTTAGGTTAGTTTACCTTAGTTTAAGTAGTTTGTAGGCTACGGACTGATGACTACGCAGTTTGGTCCGATAGATTTACAAACATTTGAACATTTGAACAACACATAATTCAATAAATATGAGATAATATATATTGTGATGTGTAAAAACCTGTCACATAATGCACCACGTTTTAATCCTCGTCTTATTTAGCACTAAGTCATTCTACATCTACATCCATACTCCGCAAGCCACCCGATGGTGTGTGGCGAAGGGTACCTTGAATACCACTATCGGTTCTCCCTCCTGTATTCCAGTCAGCTTAAAGAAATTCCTGAAAGATGACAGTGCTGTTGACATCTTTGAACTGTGAAGTGCACACGGCTGGAGGCGTTGAATGTAACACATCATTTGTATTTTGATTAGTATCTTTCTTTGGATACCGCACTGATAATTGTGTACATTACGCAAAAAAAAAAAAAAAAAAAAAAAAAAAAAAAAAAAAAAAAATGGATGGAGAGGAAAGGGATTTGAAAAGTACTAACTCATGGCTTGAAAATTTAAATAAATTCCTGGGCAACGCCGAGTTTTCTCAAATGTTCAAATGTTTGTAGAACTTATGGGACTTAACTACGGGGTCATCAGTCCCTAAGCTTACAAACAACTTGTGAACTAGCTAACACTAAGGACGGCACGAGAGGGGGGGGGGATTCGAACCCCCGACCGTAGTGGCCGTGCAGACCGTGACTGGAGCGCCTCAGTCCCCTCGGCCACCGCGGCCGGCCCGAGTTTTCTGCTAGTATATGTGTACAATGAGGCCATTCAGAACGGAATATAATTACTTTGTTAAAATATGGCGATGGAGAGAGATATCACCAAAAACGTAAACGGGGGTTTACCGAAATCACTGGCTGAATCGTTTATCACTCTCCACCAGATTCCAAGAAATCAAATATTCAAATGTTTGTCAACCTGGACCATACTACTGCGTTCATCAGCCCCTAGACTTACAAACTGCTTCAACTAACTTACACTAAGGACAACACACATACCCATGGTCGAGAGAGGACTCGAACCTCCGACGGCGAGTAACCGCGCGCTCCGCAGCAAGGCGACTGAGAGCGCTCAGCCACTCCGCCGCGGATTGCCGGTATGGTTCAAATACTAATCATTTTTGCATAACAAAATGATAATGTATATGACCTGTGAATTTGCGGTTCCTATCTTAGTTTTTCAATGAGTGTTTTTTTCGAACATCAGTGTATACATTTGCAATGAGATCACAATCTGTAGAATAATCTCCAGATAATGGTAAACAATTAAATGAATAAAAATTATAAATAAATGAATGGAATGGAATATCTTTGTTATGTTTTCAAAAATGTTCAATTGTTTGTATAGCTTATGGGACTTAAATACAGGGTCATCAGTCCCAAACTTACAAACTACTTATGAACTAAGGACGATACAAAGATCCATGCCCGAGGGGGCATTCGAACCCCCGACCGCAGTGGCCGTGCAGACCGTGACTGGAGCGCCTCAGTCCCCTCGGCCACCGCGGCCGGCTGTTATGTTTTCAGGGAATATTTTATACATATTGAATCTGTGGATACATAATTTGTATGTACATGAAAACACTGATAATTTAGTTATCATGAAGTAAATAAACTATACGGAAACACTTTTGTCAAGAATTTAGGTGAAAAATTTTTGTTTGGCTAAAATCATACGATTACTATGATGGATACCACTTACTGCCTGAATTTTCTACGTTCATACAAGCATAAATTTTTCACACATGTTAGTTGAAAGACAGAAATGAGGATAGATATCATCTACAAAAAATAAAGTAAAACATTTACATCCACCATGAACTTGGTTGCAAATATAAAAAATCAGCAAGTGAAGCAGGCAAAAGGGTTGTACGGACGAATGAAAAATGAGGTTAGCTGGAAGTGTAGACTGGCTAAAGAGAAGTTACTAGAGGGGAGATGCAGGGACGTAGAGGAATGGATAACTAGAGGAAAGATAGGTATCGCCTACAGGAAAATAAAAATAGTCATTTGGAGACCAGAGAAAGAGCGGTATGAATATCCTTAGATGGAAAAACAGTCTTGATCAAAGAAGGGAAAGCTGAAAGGTAGCAGGAATATATTGAGGGCATATACAAAGGAAATAAGCATAAAGGCAATATTGTAGAACTGGATGACGAAGTAGAGGAAGATCAGATAGGAGATAAGATATTGCGAGAAGAATTTAACAAAGCGCTTAAAGATCTGAATGGAAACAAGGCCCCGGAGTAGATGATATTCCGTCTGAACTGCTGATATCGTTAGGATAACCAGTCAACAATAAATTATTGCATCTGGTATGCAAGATGTATGAAACAGAGGAAATGCCATGAGACTTCAAGACGAATGTGGTAATTTCAATTTCTAAGAAAGCAAGTGCAGACACATGTGAAAATTACAGTACTATCAGTTTAATAAGTCATGATTGCAAAAACTAACACGAATTGTGTCCAGCCGAATGGAAAAAACTGATGGAATCCGACCTTGGGGTAGATCAGTTCGGATTTATGAAAATGTGAGGCAATACGTACATTAAGATTTGCCTTAGAAGATAGGGTAAGGGAAGCAAAACGTACGTCTTTAGCTTTTGTAGATTTGGAGAAATCTTTTGACAATGTTAACTGGAAAACACTCTTTCAAATTCTGAAGGTAGGATAGGTTAAATTTAGGGAGCGAAGAATTATGTTCAAGTTATACAATAACCAGACAGCTGTTATTACAGTCAAAAGCCTGTGATTTGGGAAGGCAGTGATTTGGGAAGGAAGTAAGACAGGGTTGTAGCCTTTCCCCATTGTTGGTTAATATGTACATTGAGCAAGCTGTGAAGGAATGCTAGGAGAAATTTCGAGAAGGAATTAAAGTTCATGTACAAGAAATAGAAAGTTTTCGGTTCGCCGATGACATAGTAATTCTTTCAGAGACAAACAGCCTGGAAGAAAATCTAATGTTTGTTAAGCTTATGGGACTTAACTACAGGGTCCCTAAACTAACAAACTACTTATCAACTAGCTTATCCTAAGGACGGCACAAATATCCATGCCCGAGGGGGGATTCGAACCCCCGACCGTAGTGGCCGTGCAGATCGTGACTGGAGTGCCTCAGTCCCTTCGGCCACCGCGGCCGGCCAGCCTGGAAGAGCAATTAAATTGAATGGACTGTGTCTTGAAAGGAAGGTGTAAGATGAACATTAACAAGAGTAAACAAGGGTAATGGAATGTAGAGCCACAAAATCAGACGATGCTGAAGGAATTAAATTAGGTATTGAGACAATAAAAATAGTCAATGTGTTTTATTATTTGGGAAGCAAAATAAATTCTGATGGTCGATGTACAGAAAATATGAAATGCAGAATGGCTATGGGAAGAAACGCGTTTCTGAAAAAGAGAAATTTGTTGACATGAAATATTAGTTTAAATGTTAGGAAGTCCTTTCTGAAAACATTTGTGTAGAGTGTAACGTGAACGATAGGGAGTTCAGACAAAAAGATGATAGAAGCGTTTTAGATATGGTGCTATAGACAAAGATTAGATGAGCAGATCTAGTAACTAATTAGGAGGTGCTTAACAGAATTGGGGAGAATAGGACTTTGTGGAGATGGAGAGTTGCATGAAACCAGTATGCCGATTGAAGACCATAAACAACAGTTTCCTTAATCTAGTATGTGAAACTATATTGGTAACGAAAACAGTTAGTGTGTGTGTCCATCTTTCCCTGTTAATGATAAACGTTTTAGACAACCCCCCGTCCCTCCTACACCCCTCAGCATCATTCGGTTTACTCATCTTTACTACTGTATCTTTCCTCTTTGGTTATATATATCCTCTCTGGCTTGGCTCAGTACGAACATGCAGTATCTCTGACGTCCACACTCCTGACCTAGGTCGTGAATTATCTTACCCTTCCATTCCCATCCTTTTTTCTTCCCTTCTCTCCTACCTGAGGAAGGAACTGTGTTCCGAAACCTTGTCCTTTTTCGTCCCCCCCCCCCTTTGTTTTGTAACTATCGGTGGTAAGTACTGGCCAGCCAATCTACGTCTTTTGAAAACTATGTTGGTATCTTTTTTTTCCAAGAACTAACATTGTTCTGCTACATTCGGCTGTCTTACTGTTGCAGTGTTCTTATCATTTAATGTAGCGACTTCCTCCGTTAATTTATTTTCTTTATTCTTGTATTTAATTATACAATTTTGTTAGTTGTACAGAATAATTGCCTTGGTTTTTTACACATTGTTTTACTTCTGTATAATAATATATTTTCCTGTGATATATTCGTCTCGAGATATAATATCAACCTCAAACCAATCTTCGAACCTCCTTTGAATGATTTATAAGAAGAAATTTGAAGAATTATATCTTTATAAGTGTGTACCAACCTTCAACCGGCCGCGGTGGTCGAGGGGACTGAGGCGCTCCAGTCACGGCCACTACGGTCGGGGGTTCGAATCCCCCCTCGGGCATGAATATTTGTGCCGTCCTTAGTTTAAGGTAGTTGATAAGTAGTTTGTAAGTTTAGGGAGTGATGACCCCGTAGTTAAGTCCCACAAGCTTAACAA
Source organism: Locusta migratoria (assembly GCA_026315105.1). Lineage (NCBI taxonomy): Eukaryota > Metazoa > Arthropoda > Insecta > Orthoptera > Acrididae > Locusta > Locusta migratoria. The sequence continues at coordinate 500,513,933 of CM048747.1, forward strand.
ACATTTGAACCAACTTTCAGCTCAAAATATCGAGAAAAAAATTCGATCTATAGTTGAGTAAAGCTGTGAACAACTTTAAATTATTTCCGATCGGGTGCATACTAGCCGAGACAGAGCTAGTGCCTCCGCCGAGCTCTGCTGCCAGAGGTAGGTGTCGGTGACTGGCGGCCCCGCACTCGCCTGTAAAACATGCTGCCGGTCGGCTGGCGGCGCGACCTAGCAGTGGGAACACGACGTCACAGGCAAACTGAGGTCGCTGATAATGTTGCAAATAGCTCTCAAACGACGCAAGATACCGACAAAACAGAACATAGCATACTTGTAGAGAATGTTGTCCTTTAAAAGCCCGTTTTTTTTCAATTTTCGTCACAACTGTTGAGGCGTTAGTTGCAAATAAATTTCGAACTGTCAGAAGGTCAACACAAACGGCTCTGTTTTAGTGTTACTAACCTAAAGTGGGCCGATATCAAAAGCAAATTCATCAATATAATATATACGTGTAGGATTAGGTGTGGCAGCGTTCCCCAGACTGCGTCTGCGGGGCCGGAGTGTGGAGCCCTCGGCTGATCCGCCTCGCTGCTCGACTGCTCCTGCAGCACTCGGGGCGTCGAACAGTCACACCAAGAAGTACGGCCCGAATTATTTTGCGAAAATTCTGCAAATGCTTCACTAGTTGTAATCTTTGTGGAAGTGGAATAGAAAGCTTTAAGTACTACGGAAGCTATTTAGAAATGCTCTTTATCGTGGAAGAGGACGGAAAAGCTAAATATGTAATATTCGCGTGGGTCCTTCCGAACAGTGGGATGGTAGCTGTGAGTTCTCGACCGGGCTTTGAGACTAAACCTGCCGCGGCGGATCAGCGTGCGCTCTGGGGCGCCGTGCTGCGGTGCGCGCGGCCGTTCGCCATCGGGAGTTCGACAGCCCCCTTGTTCGTGGGTATTTGTGTTGTCCTTAGGTTCGTTTACCATAGTTTAAGTAGTTTGTAAGCTACGGACTGATGACTACGCAGTTGAGTCGGGCAGGTTTACGAACATTTGTACTTTTCTTTTTATTTTCTATTTATTTTTTATTTGTTTATTTTTTAATAAAGCGATTCAGTTTTTTTCAAGAGCAAAGAGTTACGAGAGAATGTGGGGTTGAATTAGGAATGAGAGAGGAGGAAAACTAATTGAGGTCATAAATTGCAGATACTAACAGCGAATAATATATCCAAGTACCACGGGAGGAGAAGATAGACGAGAAAGAGACCTGGAGCAATGGAAGGATCTAGCTAGAGTAAGTTATGGTCAGACACAGATTCCGATATTTGACTGTAAAGGGTACCATACAGCAGGTATAGAATCAGCTCACAATTTAGTATTGATGAACAGTAGAATGAACACAAAATCTCTGGTGAGAATCAGCGTGGAAGAAATGTTCAAATGTGTGTTAAGCCTAAGGGACTTAACTACGGGGTCATCAGTCCCTAAACTTACAAACTACTTATGAACTACCTACAACTAAGGACGGCACAAATATCCATGCCTGAGGGGCATTAGAACCCCCGACCGTAGTGGCCGTGTAGACCGTGACTGAAGCGCCTCAGTCCCCTTGGCGACCGCGGCCGGCTCAGCGTGGAAGACAGTGGAATACTGAAATACTAATGAATGGTGAAACGCGTTTGAAGTTCGTCAAGAATGTGAGTACTCTTCAGGTTGAGATGAAATAATCATATCTCAAAACAGTAATTACATGTATTGGAAAGAAAGAAATGTTGGTACAAAGAAGCTAATAACGAAGAATCTTAGGTAAAAAAGGAATTACTTCGGTTGTTCTATGAAAGAAGAAAGCACAAACATGTTAAGGGAAGACAGGAATACACCAATGTAAATTCCTCAGTAATAAAATACACAGGGAGTCCCATTTAAACTGACAAATAGAAATAACTCGCATCGTACCCGAAAATGTCCCAGTCTCAAAACGAATATCTCCAAGGGGGACATCTCCCTGACCTACAGCCAGAGAGGAGGGTGATGCAACTTTGAAATCTTAAATACGAACTTCCATTCTGAAGACAGATTTTGATTCCTTGTTAAATCATATCTTGGGTTTACTCGAAACATTATTTTCCATTCCGTTAGATTGAGATGTAATCTGTTAAACACGTGATGTTATACGTTTCGAAACATTGCACAGTGAAGTGGAAAATATCACGTATTTTATCAGTAATGTAAGACAAGAGACGGAATGGTCCTGAATTTAAAATCCTACCGCGGGGCGGTCATGGAATTATCAAGTTAATAATTACTTGCGTTGACTTGTCTTAGGATATATATATATATATATATATATATATATATATATATATATATATATATATATATATAAGAAACAAAATACTCATCTGTTGTAAGAAAAGGACAGGTTGCACCAACCAGGAATGTCGTCTGTTTATTTGTTCAAATGTTCAAATGTTTGTAAATCTATCGGACCAAACTGCATGGCCATCAGTCCGTAGCTTACAAACTACTTAAACCTAGGTACACTAACCTAAGGACAACATACACACCCATGCCCCAGGGAGGACTCGAACCTCCACGGTGAGCAACCGCGTGCTCCGCAGCGAGACGCTTTAGACCGCTCGGCAACTCCACCGCGGCTTGTTTATTTGTATTCGCAGTGTTATGTGCTACATGGCGGTGTAATAGGGCAGCGCTGATTCAGCAATACGTGCGCTACGGCTCATGATAAATGAAAGCGTACTGCGGTCGGACTTCGCTTCACTTTACGAACTTCCAACAGAAAGTACGTGAGGGATGGCTTCATTGGTATCGTTAGGTACGTTTCTGCAGACTAGTCGGACAGATCATTGTTATGCAATATAAAGCCTAAGATTTCAAACTTTCCTCCCCTCTCCGCCATTAGAGGGTGGGTGTTGGTGGTTTGATTTCAGGTCACGTAACAATTTCCCTTGGATATATTCATTTTGTGTAGGATGCATAGTTTGAATTACTTCGATTTGTCAGGCTAAATGGGGCACCCGTATATGAAATGACGGGAAACAGGGACAATGTGGCTCCAGGGAAAGTCGGAAGAAATCGAAAGGCAAGTTACTGTTTGAAGGATAGAACCAGGACGCAGGAAAACCAAAACAACCTTCGGTGAAGTTAGAAGCAAAATTGTTAACATTACAAGTGCAGTGACAATTACTGTACTCTGAAAATCAGCAGCACATGGAAAGCCTGTACGATGGAGAGCGATTGTCTGATGACGCAAGAGAAGTAAACTAGAATCTATATGAAAGATGTGGGGAATCAATTTTGGAGTCACATTTTAAAGAAGCTCTGGAAGATTTTAGACCATATAAGCAAGGCGGGATATATAACATCCGTTCGGAATTTCTAAAAATATCAGTAGGACCTGGAACCAAATGACTATTATAGCTGATTTGTAGAATATATGAGACTGGAGAGTACCATCAAAGTTTCGTAAATATATCAAGCAAGAAATTGTGGCGACAAACAGGGTTGAGACCTGTCGCACCATCAACTTAGCTACTCAATCGTCCAAGCTCCTGACAAAAGTAATAAGGAAGCTGAGGATCTGTTACACGATGATCACTTTGGCTTAGGAAGTGTGGAGACATCGTATTTCTTCTAACGTTGTGCTTACTAATGGAATAATAAAGGGAATTTGGAAGGTTTCTCGAAACAGAAAAAGATTTCAACAGTGTAACACAGTACAAGATCCTCTGAATTCTGAGGAAAATCACAGGTATAGGTAAATACTGGTAATATACATTGTTTAGAAAAATAAACGCCTTGAAAAACTAGAAGTGGTAATTTTATATTCGGTTAGTATGTTCTGCAGAAATGATTAGCATTTAAGTTACCACCCTCATGAACCACAGACATTGCCCAGGTGGGGTGGCTTGCGTGCTTCAACGATACAGGTAGCTGTACCGTAGGTACAACCACAGCGGAGGGTAGCATGTGGAGATGCCAGACAAACGTGTGGTTCCTGAAGAGGGGCAGCAGCCTTTTCAGTAGTTACAGGCGCAACAGTGTGGATAATTGACTGTATTGGCCTTGTAACATCAGCTAATGTGGCTTTGACATACAGTTACTGCGAACGGCTGAAAGCAAGAGGGAACTACAGCCGCTACTTTTCCCGAGGACATGCAGCACAACTGTACGAATATATGATGATGGGATCTTCTTAGGGCCGGCCACGGTGGTCGAGCGGTCTGCGGCGCGCCAGTCACGGTCTGCACGGCCACTACGGTTGAGGGTTTGTATCCCCCCTCGGGCATGGATATTTGTCCCGTCTTTAGTATTAGCTAGTTAGCTTAAGTTAGCTTAAGTAGTTTGTAAGTTTCGGAACATGAACTCGCAGTTAAGTCCCATAAGCTATACAAACATTTGAACTTTTTTTTTTTTTCATTTTCTCAGGTAAAATATTCTGGAGGTAAAATAGTCCCCCATTCGGATCTTCGGGTGGGCTACTCAGGAGGATGTCGTCATCAAGGAAAACAAAACAGGCATTCTACGGATCAGAGTGTGGAATGCTCTAACCCTTAACTGGGGTAGGTAAGTTGGAAATTTTGAAAAGAGAAATAAATAGGTTTAAGTTCGATATGGTAGGCATTAGTGAAGTTAGGTGGCATGATGAACGCGATGTTTGCTCAGGTGACTATGGGGTTATAAATCCAAAATCAGTTGGTGGTAATGCAGGAGTAGGTCTGATAATGAATAAGAAAATAGGAATGTGGGTAAATTACTATGAACAGCATAGTGAACACATTATTGTACCAAAGATAGACACGAAGGCAACACCGGCCACAATAGTACAAGTTTATATGCCAAAAGTTCTGCTGATGATGAGGAGATCGAAGAAATGTATGAAGAGATAGAAGAAATTATTCAGACCGTTAAAGGTGAAGAAAACTTAATCGTGATGGGGGACTGGAACTCTGTAGTAGGAAAGGGAAGAGAAGGAAATTTAGTAAGTGAATATGGACTGGGGAAAAGGAATGAAAGAGGAGATCGCCTGGTAGAATTTTGTGCAGAGCACAATTTAATCATCACAAACACTTGGTTTAATCATTACGAAAGAATCTTATATACGTGGAAGAGACCAGAAGACACTGGGAGGTACCAGATTGTCTTTATAGTGGTAAGGCAAAGAGTTAGAAACCAGATTTTAAACTGTAAGACATATCCAGGGGCTGATATAGACTCTGACCATAACGTAGTGGTCATGTACTGTAGATTAAAAGTGAATAAACTGCTAAAAGGTAAAAAATTAAGGAGATGGAATCTGGACAGATTGCAGAAACCAGAGGTGGCTGAGAGTTTTAGAGGCAACATTGGGGAAGGCTTGTCTGAAATGGGTGAAAGTAATACATTAGAAGAAGAATGGGTAGCTCTGAGAGATAGAGTAGTGAAGGCGGCAGATGATCACATAGGCAGAAGCACAAGCCTAAAAGAAATCTTTGGATAACTCTGGAGGTACTGTGCTTAATTGATCTAGTGAAGCAGGCAAAAGGGAGTACAGACATCTGAAGAATGATGTTGATAGGAAGTACAGACTGGCTAAACAGGAGTGGCTTGAGGAGAAATGCAAGACCACAGAAGAATGTATAATTAGAGGAAAGATAGATACCGATTACAGGAAAATAAAAGAGACATTTGGAGACAAGAAAATCAGTTGTACGAGTATCAAGAACTCAGATGGAAAACCAGTATAAGCAAAGAAAGGAAAGCTGAAAGATGGAAGGGATAATACTGAAGTCCTGAAGGCAGTATTATAGAAGTGGAAGACGAAGTAGAGGAAGATGAGACAGGAGATACAATACTGCCAGAAAAATTTGGCTGCTGCTGGAATAGATGATGGTACGTCTGAACTGATATTATTGTTAGGAGAACCAGTCATGAACAAATTGTTCCACATGGTATACAAGAAGGACAGGGAAAATACCCTCAGACGTCAAGAAGAATATAGTGATTCAGACACCTAAGAAGGCAAGTGCAGACAAACGTCAGAATTACAGAACTATCAGTTTGATACGTCATGGCTGCAAAATACTAACTCAAATTATTTACAGACGAATGGAAGAACTTGTGGAATCCGACCTTGGGGAAGATCAATTTGGAATTAGGACAAATGTAGGAACACGTGAGACAATACTCTCATTGCGACTTATAAGATAGTCTAAGGAAAGGAAAACCTACGTTTTTAGCATTTCTGGATCTGGTGAAAGCTTTTGACAATGTTGACTGGAATACACTTTTTCATATTCTGAAGGTAGCAGGGGTAAAATATAGGGAGCGCATAGTTATATTCAACTTGTACAAAAAACAAACAACAATTATTAGAATCGAAGGTCATGCAGTGTCGCAGTGGTTGGGAAGGGAGTAAGACAACGTTATTACCTTTTCCCCAATGTTGTTCAAGGTGTACATTGAGCAAGCTCTGAATGGACCAATAAGAAAGAAGGAGGAAGCTGGTCAGTAAGGTGTAGAAGGTCAGTCCTGACAACAGGGAGGATGACAATGTGTAGACATTAGACAGGGAGAAGATGAAATCAGAAAAGGGCAGTCTAACTGTTACTGCTTGAAGCTGTTACTGCTTTACAAAGGGATGATTTGGGAATGGATATATTCTCTTCAAAGCAGCATGAGCCCCCATGAGCTGGAACCCCTGCCACAGGGTGGAGGTCGAAGCGGACTGAGGAGAAGTGTGGCATGTTAAGGCGAGTGTGAGGATGTAGTTTTGTTTCCTGAAGGCAGACAATTAATGGGGAGTATGTTTGCAAGAGAAGCTGTAGTTCCATTCTATTGGACCAGATGCCATGAATGTACTATTGAAGGATAACCATAGTGAGATGAAAGCTTAATAGAGGTTAAATGAACAGTCACCCCTGAGACTGCCGAGGAGCTCAAAGTGAATACACACAATTAGTTTTATCGAAGAGTGGAGGATCTTAGTCCATTAATTCGACAGTGGCTTCAGAGCCAGCCTGAAGTTGGCCACCTGACCGACCACTGGCAGTGTGCCTCAGTGACACAGAGGCCGTCTGGGGATGGGTATCACTAGATGACATTGTGGAAGAGGAACGCCCGCCTTCTTTGAACTGTGGCAGATATCAGTTGAAGACCTGGACGTTTGTGAGCTAGATGGGCACAAAATGTCTTCATGGGTATACTCTCTCTTGGATTTCTATGTCTCTGTCTGTGAGACGGGTGCAAGCGGAGGTTTGGTAGGGCGGTGTGTGTTCTTGGCAGGAGATGACGATGATGCCATCATGTGACTGTGTATTGTTACTGCAGCAGCACTAAACTGTTGGCCGCATGTCTGTGTGGACATGTCTGTGTCGTAGAGTAACAACAACTGAGCTGAAAGTCCCAGATGTTAACGTAATCTGTTTACGAATGGCATACATTTGCCTTGCGACATGTGTCGGTACCTTGCCTTTCACCTGTATTTCCTGAATTGATTGTTCGGCACGAGAGGAGGCGGCGTGGATACTCATGTTTAGACAGGAAGTGGAGGAGTTGGATGCCTTCGTTGATGAGCAGAGAGTTTGGTTTGAAATGAGAGTGACCGATTTCGTGGTGTCCAACGACATATTGAGCCACTCAAACACAAAGGAGTTTGCTTCGTCTGGGAGGAAGCACAGGAGGCTGGCTTTCATGCTATTAAGTCTGTCATAACCAATCCACCGATGCTGGGAGTTTCTGATTTTAACAATGAGGACACGCTTCAGATGTGGAGCTAAGTTATTTACAATAGTACCTTTAAGCAAAAACTTGGTCATCTATTCTTGGTGTTTGGTAAACTACTTGAAGCTGGTCTGACAGTTAAACCTTCGAAGATAACTCTGGCATGTAACCAGATTTCCTTTCTAGGGCACTTGGTTTCCAGCAAAAGCATTTGTATTGACCAACAGCCTTGAGGAACTTACCCCTCCCCCCTTTCCATGAATAAGAAAAGAATTGCCTGGTTTATTGGAATGTCCAATTAGTTTAGACGTTTTATCCCCAACTTTGCCCAGTTACCAGCCCCGCTGAATGAACTCAGATGCAACGGAGTCTGCTTCGTTTGGGGGGCGGGGGGGCAGCACAAGAGGCTGCTTTTCAAGCTATTAAGTCCGCCATAGGCAATTCACTGGTGCTGGAAGATACTGATTTTAACATGCGTTTCGTTGTTCAGACTGACGCATCCAATAGTGGGATATCGGCTGTACTCTTGCAGAAAGTTGAGGGTCAGAGGCAACACTAGCTTATGCTTCGTGTAGTTTAACTGATGCTGAGGTTAAATGCTCTTTACTTGAATATGATGGCTTACTTGTATTTTCGCTCTTGAGAAGTTTCGATTCTGCCTTGAACATTGTGAATTTGATTTGGAAAGTGACAATCAGATACTCAGTTGGGTATTGGCCAGGGCGCATAAACCATGACGTATTGCTAGGTGGATAGTCAGGTTATTCGCATTTAAAGTTCAACACATCAAAGGATCTGATAATGTTGTGGTGGTTGTCCTGAGTCGTATGTTTGACGAACCCGTAGACTCTAGACAAGATTCTGATAATGATTCCAGGACCTTAGTTTTCCTGTCTTAAGAGAGGTTCTCCAGTTGTTTGGCAACCTTCGCCTAAAACAGAATCAAGATCCCATCTGGGGGACCCATCTATAAGAATCTTTTTCAAGGGTAACAAGTCCCCCAATATACTCTTAGTAAGGGTATTCTTTGGAAAAGGACAGGGCGAAAAGGGAACCTTAAGATCTATGTCCCCGTGTTTCGTTACTACCATGACCCTGGTGGGTGGGCATTGGGGGTTCACAAGACCCTCCAGAGAATTAAACAGAGTCTTGTTTTGTTGGCGATGATGCGTCTGTTCAGCCCCTTTTCGTGCGTTCTGTTTTGGTAATACTCCTTACTATCCTCAGGGCTCCTTTGCTGAAAGGGAAAACGATTATTTAAAATCGGCCTTTATTATTTACCATCAGAAATCCTCTAATCGATGGGATAACAGTTTACCTTGGTTTAATTTGACCTTTAATTATGTGGCTCTTAAAGCCACGTCAGCCTCACGCGTGTTTGCGTTGATTGATCCTGTATATTAAAATACTTTGGATAAATTTATTGAATCGCCATGTGTGGGTGATTTTAACTATTCTTAACGAGTGCTGATTGATTGTGGTCAAGTCTGGTTTGAAGATTATCGAAAATTGTTGTTTTCACAAGCTATGATTATTGGGGTACTTCTGCCTAGTCCTTCCGTCATTAATTACTGTCATTATTGCTTTCATTATTAACAATATTTTTTTTGAAAAGGGGACGCCTAAGTTCCCATATTTCAATGGGAATATCGGGGATGAACTCTTTTCCGCTACTGATCGTTCTATTTATCGAATTAGGAATGATGGAAATAAAAGACAACCACAAAAGTATAAATTCAAGGTGAAAAAGCTATCAAGGATTGTTTAATGGTATTACCAATTTTCAATGAAAGAAAATATGGTTTATAGTTTATTTAAATGAATTAACAGTTAAGTAAATACGATTATGGACGAAGAGCAAACCAGAGAAGGGCAAGCTGGCGAAAGAAGAATGACGAGAAGAATACATCAAAATTTGCTATCTCTACGTAGACCACGTTTAGGAATTTTACTGTGTAGGAAGCTGTTTTCTACCAGCCGTGTCCTCGAACTCGACTTTGTACCGTCTCTAGAAGCTAGACGCTTTTTGCAGTGAGGCACTGGCAGTGCCTGTTCTCTCGACGAGTGTGTGGATATCCTTGCACTGCTGGAACGCGATTCGGCACTTCACTTTATCCTTATTGACAGCGCGTGTCCGTTTCCTCGTCTGTCACAAGAGGAACACAGACGTCAGGTGGCTGCCGGCTGCCGGCAAGTGTCGCCACAGCGGGGAGCATTCCAGCCGCGCCAGGCCGCGCCAGGCGCGTTCCCTAGCCGCGGGCCGCGAGCCGCGCAGAAGCAGACGTTCGCTGCCAGGGCAGGGCTAACCGGCCTGCACGGGTGCAGGCCGTGCTGCCAACAGGTCTAAACCCTCGAAGAGGGTTCATCGAACCACCTTTATCTACTATTCCATTCTCGAATAGCGCGCGGGAAGAAAGAACACCCGAATCTCTCCGTTCGAGCTCCGAGTTCTCGTATTTCATTCTGATGATCATTTCTACCTATATAAGTGCGAGTCATAAATATATTTTCGCATTCGGAAGAGAATATTGGCGATTGTAATTTCGTAAGTAACCCACGACGCAGTGATAAACGCTGTTGTTGTAATGGTTCCCATCCCAGATCTTCATTCATTTTTGTGACGCTGTCTCCCCTGTATCGAGACAATACAAAACGGGCGGCCATTCTTTGAACTCTTTCGATGACTTCTGTCAAATCAACATGATAAGCATCCCACAATGGGCAGCAATTCTCCAAATGACGAACAAGCGTGGTGTATGCAGTCTCTTTAGTAGTTCTGTTGCATCTTTTAACGGTTCTGCTAATAAAACGAAATCTCTGGTTCGCCTTTCCCACGACATTATCTACGTGTTCTTTCCAGTTTAGGTCTGAAGTAAATGAAATTCCTAGGTATATTATGGAGTTTACGGCCTTCACTTTTGATTGATTTATCTTGTAAACAAAGTTCCAGTTGGACACTGTAGACCGGCAGTACACCCGTGGATATTTTTATTAAAGTTTAACGGATTTCTTTTCGTACTCATGTGGACGACTTCACACTTCTCATTACTTAGAGTCAACTGCCAATTTTTACACCATACTAATACCTTATTTAGAAGAATCTGCAGTTGGTTTTGATCTTCAGATGATTTTACCAGACGATAAATGGCCGCAAACAACCTAAGACAGCTGTTCAGATTTTCTCGGAAATCGCTTATGTAGATAAGGAACTGCAGAGGAACAGTAACACTACCCTGTGGAACGCCGGATATTACATCTGTTTTAGTCGATGCCTTACCATCGATTACTACAAACTGACAGGAAATCACCTATCTACTCAGAAATCTACGGCGATATTCCATAACTACGCAATTTGGTTAAAAGCTGTTTGTGAGGTACGGCGTCAAAAGCCTTCGAGAAATCTAGAAATACGGAATCAATTTGAGATCTCTTGTCGATATAACTCATCACTTCGTGTGAGTAAACAGCTAGTTTTGTTTCACATGAACGATATTTTCTTAATCCGTGTTGACCTTGGGTCAATAGATCACTCTGTTCGAGATAATTCATAACATTTGAATACAGGATATGTTCAAAACCCCTGCTGCAAATTGACGTAAATGAAATAGGCCTGTAGTTTAGTGGGTTACTCCTACTGCCTTTCTTCAATATAGGCGTGACCCGTGCAACTTTCCAGTCTTTTGGTACAGATCCTTCATTGAGCGAGCGGTTGTATATGGCTGTTAAGTAAGGAGCTATCTCTTCAAGATAATCAGATAGATATATAATTGGTATACAATCCGGACCAGCAGACTTGTTCTTGTTAAGCTATTTCAGTTGCTTCACTACTCCCATGATATCTACTTCTACGGTACTCACTGTGGCCTATGTTCGTAATTCGAAAAGCTGTGTTTAGTAACTCTGCTTTACTAGCACTATCATCAGAGGGATCGCTATTTCTATCACGTAGTGGGAATATTGTTTGTTTTTTGCCTCTGGTATATTTGACATATGAGTCGCTAAATCTCGAGTTTCTGTGTAGGATCGCCAATCCTGGGGATTTTGTATTCGTTTAAATTTTGCATGTCTTTTTCGTTGTTTTTGCAACAGTGTCCTGACCTGTTTTGTGTATCAGGGGGGATTACAACCTTATTTTATTAATTTATTTGGTATAAAACTGTCAATTGCTGTCGATACTACTAATTTGAATTGGAGCCACATCTGTTCTACACTCACGTTTAGGGTTTGGAATGAGTCGAAGCTGTCAAGAAGTAATATAGTGTATTTCTGTCTGCTTTTCTGAACGAATATACTTTTCGTCTATTTTGGTAACTTTGGGACTTTCGATTTTTAATCTCGCTACGACAGTCCCGTGTTCACTATAGTCGAGCCGAAATACGATGATCCCTGGTGCTTACGTCAGTCGGCTTTGAGCGCCGGTTGCGGCAGCAGACCATTGGAGTACGTCAAACGCGGACTTTGCTCTGCGCATGCGCGCGTCCGGTTGCGCTTTTGCCAGTTCTGATAACAGTGACCGTTAGCTACACTGTCCGGCAGCGAATTGTTTGGCAACATGTCTGGATTCCGCTTCTGCGACGGGGGCAGTCTCTCAGGGCAGTAGGCGGAGCCATAGATCATAGTGTTTCGGCCCGACTGTAATATCTGTATCCATTTTGGTTATGAGCTCGGGATTTTTGTTGCAAATAGATCAAATGTGTTTTGTCATCCATTTAAAATTCCAATTCGCTCATGAACTAATTGTTCGCAGTAATTCTCAGCGAATGCGTTGAGTACAATTTCCCACAATGTTTATGCGTACCTCCTGATTTGCATATATAATTTCGCCAATAGACTGCGGGTAAATTGAAATCACCGCCTACTACTATTATTGGATGAGGAGGGTATCTGTTTACCATTTGACACAGGTTTTCTTTAAATCTTATTGTTATTGTATCGCCAGAGTCGGGAGGCCAGTAAAAGAACCAATCATTAACTTCTTACGGTTTTCAGGTACAACTTGTACCCTTAATGACTCACAGGAACTATCGACTTCAACTTCGCTACACGAGAGACTACTTTTGACGGCGACAAACACGCCTCCACCTATTTTGTTTACTCTATCTTTTCTGAACACAGATCTCTTGCAAAATCTTCGGCAAAACTTAATTCCGGCTTGTGCCAACATTCACTGCCTATAATGATGTGTGTTTCGGTGCTTTCTATTAACGCTTGGAGTTCTGGCACAGCCGGCCGCAGTGGCCGAGCGGGCTGCGGCGCGCCAGTCACAGTCTGCACGGCCGATACGGTCGGGAGTTCGAATCCCCCTATGCCATGGATGATTGTGTCGTCTTTAGTATAAGGTAGTTCTTAAGTAGTTTGTAAGTTTAGGGACTTATGACCCCGCAGTTAAGTTCCTTAAGCTTAACAAACAATTTAACATTATTTAGTTCTGGTCCTTCCCTGTCACAGTTACGACAATTTACAACTGTTATACAGATAGTCCCTAGACCTGCATTTCTCCTGAGATCCAAGTGCACCCTTTGAGACTGCCCATTTTGTTTTTCCCTGAAGGCCTCTACCCTAAAAAACCGCCGAGTCCACGCCACACAGAACCCGCTGTCTTTGTAGCCGGTTCTTGTATTTAGTGGTCTTCTGACCTATTTAACGGAATCAGAAAACCTACCACCCCTGGAGCAAGTCGAAGAATCTGCAGCCTACACGGTCACAGACACGCCTGAGCCTCTGCATCAGACACTCCATTCTGCTCTGTACCAGAGGATCGCAGACGGACCTGTCGACGATGCTGCAGATAGTCAGCTCTGCATCTCGCAAGCAATACTGGCGGTCTTTGCTACGTCAGATAGCCGCTGAAATCCGGAGAGAATCTCTTCCGACCCAAAGCGTCACACGTCGTTGATACCGACGTGAGCAACCACCCGCACTTGGCTGCAGCCAGTCCCCTTTTCCAGTGATGCTAAGACAAGCTCTTTAAGTCGAAATATGCCTCTGAGTTTCTGTGGGTAGATTCTGTTCTCTTAGTTGCGTAAAAAAGCAAAATGTACATGAAGTCGAAATATCGACATGGAAACACATTGAGGAAAGTCTACGAAACCAATTTTTCTATGGAACTAATCACGCAAAGAGGAAATAATAATAATAATAATAAAAAGGGAACATGTTATGCGCATAAGATGACATAATTCACATTTCAAGACGACTTCTAGAAATCAGTAAAATACCCCTTTATTTCTATCTACACTAGTAAACACTAACACGTTTCATACCACGATTTTTCGTACGAGACTAATCCGGAAAGTTAGGTTACAAGAATTTTAGAAAGTACAAAAAAGGGAATTTATATTAATAAAATTTACAGTCATTTTTTCCCACATAATTACCATTTACCACGATACACTTTGTCATCCGTTGCCGGGTTTTTTGGTTCTTATGTCATGTCTCACGCAGACTTTTTCAGCCAGTTCTCCCATTTCACATCGTCTTGTCAGAAAATGTATTTCAAGGTTTTACTTAAATTTACTGAACAGACCATAGTCACTAGGCCAGAGGGCTGTGAGAGGGGTGGCTTAAAACATCGTAACCAAACGAGTCACCAACTCTTGTGATGCTTGAGCGCTGTGACGACGCGTATTCTCATGAAGAAGATAAGACTCCCGTTGTCAGCTTTCCAAAACATTTGTCTTGTATGCCTCTGCGCAGTTTCTTCATAGTTTCTCAGTTCCTTTTTGTTTCTATAAAGCACACTTACTTCAGCGAAGATCTCTAATTCATTTTATTGCTGGTATTTTTGTTTCTCATCTTTCCAAAAAATCAACGAGCCGAATACCTTTTGGGTCCCAAAATTCTACTGCCACCATGATTTTCTCGCAGTTTTTAATTTTCTTGGGTGAGAGAAGCCTTGCCTGCAGTCTCAAAACGGTCAAGAGCGGCAATGACTGTGTATTTTGTGTGCTTCGGTAATCATCTTGGACACATATCGACCATCGCCCACACAATTGATGGTAATTTATGTTACGATTTCATATACAACAGATAGTTAAATGTTTGGACAAAATGAATTCAGATTGTCAGTTGTCGAACGGCGATCAGAGAGAATGCATTCTTAATTTTTTTGCTCAATACCGTCACAACAGAAGACCTTCAGTTTCTGTCTTCAACGTGAATTTCCGTCCTTCCAAAGTAGAAATTCCGTACTCATTTCGTGACATTCTGCCTTGAAATTACGTCCTCTCCATCAACTGAAACAATTTCGCGATAAATCTTTGCGGCGTTCATGTTCTTAACCATTCAGATAGCGGATTACAGCGACCATTTCGCACGTGATGGGATCCGGAATGAGAACGCTCACTGCTAACAATGAGCTCGACACTAAGAGACGGGCTGCTGACTGTTCGGTAGACTCGTTCCTTCCGCTGGCTTCTCTCTAAACGGCAGTGCTACCAACTCCCCTCCCCCTTACTGGACAGCCCATGCTAAAACTACATGCCTTGTAACCTTAGTTTCCGGATGCAACATGTGAATTTAATGTGAATTTAGAATGAATAAATTTTCTCCAATATAAAAACAAGTATTTCGTGAGTATGCACTTCTTATTCACAGTGAAAAAGCAATGACAGTTACTGGAGACTGCTGCCAGAGTGCTGTTGATAGTATCAATGGTTGTGATAGGACCGCTAACCATTGCAGCAAGTGCGATTGCTTATTCTGACAACACATATGGTTCGCCGCATTATGTTATTGTATCAGACGTCACGCAGTAGCAGTATGAAAATACCGATTGTTAAACAATGAACTGAGCTGCTTTGTATTCTTAGACTCCATTCAAAATATTTACACAATTATTAACAGAATGGAATTTGTGTATGGAACACATGGGTTCGTTCAGGCGACAATGAATTCATAGTTTCCAGCGATGATTGCTATTTATTGCCTAAGTGGCATCTAAACCGATTATCAAATTAAATAAATAGCGATCTTGGCTGGAAACTATTATAAATGAATGGAACTTCTAGTTTCAACGGCAATATTTTAATGACATGTATTAAGCCAATTACTTTTAATAATTTAATTGTCTTTGCTTTATCAAAGTACAGCAATACAAGGAAACTACTAGATTTTAGACTGTTGGTTAACTAAGAAACCCATCAAAATCTGCATTTGCCATGCACATAAGTCATAGCAGGCATATAATAAAAACCACTGAGGATCACATCAAAACACTGCAGTATGCAGGTAAAGACACCCTTATGAATTTGCTTAAAAAATAGAGGATTATATACATAAACATAAATCACCACAACATCTCCTCAATGAACAAATAGAGCTGGCCAATACCGCCTTTCTACAAAATTTCACTCAGCTCCTTTCGAATTTACAACATAAATAATAAAGAATGCTACTTTTGCCACATGCAGTAAGGTAATATAAACATGAAATAAGACAATAGCCCACTCAGGAGCACAGTTATTATATTTAGCTGGCCTTCAATTAAAAACATAATATACACTGTGGTAACACACAAATATGTAAATTATTTTATCACTCTTCACATTACTCTATGTATACCATACCCTGTGCTATATCGCTAAGTAAAATTGCTCTAAAATCTGTAAATACAGCTCTCTATGTAATTATAGCCCATGCCTGTGTATGTACAATTCACATGTGTAACGTTTATTCTGTGTAAAATATTTTACGTCTCTCCTTTGTAAAATACTTCAATGTTAAATCAATGTTCATATCTTTGACAGAAAACATCTTTGAGAGTGTTATGTTGGCATTATCACCATCTGTGTATTCTATGTAGCAAAAACATTTTGTTTGTGTGTGTTTATATGTGGTTAATCGCGCTATGTTGCTCCACGTAAGTGTTTCAAAAAGTGCTCAGTGCAGCAACAACTGCAATAATCAGCGATACAGCTTAATGGAACCGACATTTCGACGTAAGTAAATGAATAAAAAAAATTCTATCATAAAAGTTTGTTCACAACATTCGTCAGTGTCATGATTCATATTTACGATCGAGTAAGCAATTACAATCATGTTTTATATTATAGGGCACCACACAACCAAAAACTTTTCGCCACAAGAAAAATTACGTTTATAACAAAAATGTAAATGGATTTATGTGGACGTGAACTGCCGTCTGATGATGAACTTAAAACGTTGGAAACCGGTAAAAGCGCTATTTAGCAAATAAATATTATAATCAAAAGTGTTTGGTTGCTGTCTTCTTTAATGTAAGAAACACTCTGTATTTAATGGGTATTTTCCGGTTTTGAATTCCTTAAATCTGTCACCGGAAATCTGCTGAGGTCGCAACACTGAGTAGACGTGTCATCCTTTTTGACAGGAAGGGAATATTTTACGCAACAAACAACATTTTGTCTGTGACATCCAAAGTCTTATATATCGACATTACTGCGGTACATATCACATATGTAAGACGCCCTACGAGGATTTCTTTTCATAATGTTGTTTTGATTTTAGATTCAAAAAAGTGTAGTGAACCACTAGCTGGGTAGTCAGTGATGCAAGCAGTATCGTCAGTTCACATTAAGTGTACCAAGCTTACTGGCGCATTACTAACACACTGCACTCACATTCGGGAGTACGGCGGTTCGAGCCCGCCTACAGCCAACTTGATTTAGGTTCTCCGTTAGTTTCCTGAATCACTCCAGACGAATGCTGGGGCGGCTCACTTTCAAAGGTCACGGCCGATTTCGTTCACGGTCCTTTACGAAAACTATCCGAGCGTGTGGTCCGTCTCGGATGACGACGATGTCGACGGGAAGTTAAATCCCGATCTTCATTCGATCCCTCCTTCCTTCAAATTGTCAGGTTTCACCTTCTATCCCCTCCTTGCAAATAAACTCCTGGGTTTCGAGAACTACTGAAGGTTTTTAATACTTTTGCAAATGTTTGTAGAACTTATGGGACTTAACTACGGGGTCATCAGCCCCTAAGCTTAAAAACAACTTATGAACTAGCTAAGACTAAGGACGGCACAAATATCCATGCCCGAGGGGGGATTCGAACCCCCGACCGTAGTGGCCGTGCAAACCGTGACTGGAGCGCCTCAGTCCCCTCGGCCACCGCGGCCGGCAGTACTTTTGCACAATTCTGTGCTTTGCATTTAAAAATTTGTAATTGGTTTATTAAGAAACTGCCAACGTTTTAGTTAGATAAAGGTAAGTGATCCATTATCAGTAAATATGACAAGGAATCTCGCTTTAAGCTATCAAATGGCATATTTTGATTAATCACCTGTTACATAACAACAGATGACAGGAAAGACAGGTTCAGATGTGCAGTAATCAGATTAAAAAAGAAACAGAAACTATAAAAGAAAGTTGCCTCGGTAATCCGCTTGCACAGGTTGGACGCTCCAGCACCGCCGCCACGCCCGTAATCCAGGCGCCCCGCCGGCCAGATGACTTAGTGGTCTGTCCCTGCTAACGTCGGGCTGTCTGCTGTCGCAGCGGTGGCGTCGGTCGGTATCCCTGCTGATGAAACTTTCACGAGGGTTTTCCTCCCAGAGGATCCCTGCAATCCAGCTCTGGTCTTACGAGTCGATCGTAAAACACCGGAAGACGTAAATGTTTGCGTGCTAGAGCCTGGAGACATCCTTCAGTACTTCATAATTTTTTCCAGAAGGCTCTTTTTTACCTGCAGTATACATGTTTAAAAATGCTTAAAACACTCCACTCTTCTATGTTCTAAAAGCAGCAGGTTTTAGATGGTGAGAGCGGAAGGCTGTTCACAACTTGTACAGAAGTCAGATTGCAGATTGCAGGAAATGAAAGGAAATCAGTGGTTGAAAAGCGACGGAAATAAGGTTGTAATCTATTCTCGAGATTACTCAATATGTACACTGAGAAAGCTTTGAAGGAAACTAAGGAGGAATTTGAAAAGGGAATTATGGTTCAGGAAAAGGGTATAAAAATTTTAGAGCTTTCCTCATTACATATCAATAGTGCTTTGGAACGACACTATCTCATGTACATTAATAAAACAATAATCGATAGTAATCGAATGAAGTCCTGTGGATATCGCATTAAGAAATGAAATGCTGAAAGTAATAGTTCAGTTAGCTATTTGAGAGTAAATTAACAGATAATGGCCAAAGTAGAGAGAACATAAAATGCTGTAGTGAACATAAGCGACACACGAGACTACAACAGCGCAGCAAACCGGCAGTCGCAGAACACAAGTGATAGCAGCGCACAGGAGCTGCCGAGGTGGGACGATTGAGCCCGCTATGATGATGCGAGGTAACAAGCTTTATTTACAATCACACACTTGTAATAACAGACATAATTTAGGGATGCTACTATGTATTACAACTTGATTCTTTTTTCTTTTTCTTTTTTAATTTAAAAGTTATAAACGTTAGTCGGCTTAAGGACCACCTGGCTTAGTTATATTGACTTACTCTTTAGGCTACTCAATACTTGAATAATCAAATCAAAATTTCGATACTCAGAAATAAACCTTACAATATACACAAAATTATCCACATATGAGTAGGATTTATTTTGTACAAGTTCCCCGATTGGAAAATCTAGCGATGGCAAACGCGAATTGAGGTTACCACATTAATGTTGAACGCCTTGCAGGCAATAACAGACGTAAATCAATATTAAAATGAAAGGACCGTACACATAAAACCAGCACAAATACTGGCCAGCACCTTGCAGGCAACTTTTACGAACATGTCACGTAGAGGGAAAATACTCAAAAGGTTTTTTCCTTTAAAAATAAATAAATAAAAGTAAGGCCGGCCGTCGCAAAGACCCCTTAGCGAACTCCATAGGAATAAATGCATCTGCGTGATATCTGGTGAACTTGGAGGCATCTCAATATCTGCTCTCCGGCAAACTACCGTTTCTTGGACTGTTTCGTTCAAATAACGTCGGACAGCAGTGTTATAATGTGGTTGCGAATCATCGTGTTGAAAGTAAATTTCTCTAAAGTTTCCCGCGCATCTCAGAATTCCTGACACCATGTAATGTTCAGGATGAAGAAATAAAAACATTGCGTTTTGCTGATGTCATTGTAATTCTGTTAGAGACAGCAAAGGATCTGGAAGAGCAGTTGAACGGAATGGACAGTATGTCGAAGAGAGCGTATAAAATCAACATTAACAAGAGCAAGACAAAGGTAATGGAATGCAGTCTTAGAAAATCAGGCGATGTTGAAGGAATTAGATTAGGTAACGAACCAATGAAAGTGCTAGATGAGTTTTGTTACTTGGGCAGTAAAATAACATATGACGGTCGCAGTACAGAGAATATAAAATGCAGTATGTCAATGGGAAGAAAAACATTTTTGAAAAAGAGATATTTGCTAACATCGAATATTAATTTAAGTGTAAAGAAGTCTTTTCTGAAGGCATTTGTGTGGAGCCTTGTAAGGGAGTGAAACATGGACGATAAACAGTGCGGACAGTAAGAGAATAGAGGCTTTTGAAATGTGGTGCTACAGAAGAATGCTAAAGATCAGGTGGGTAGATCGCATAACTAATGAAGAGGTACTAAACAGAATTGGTGAGAAAAGGAATTTTTGGCATACCTTGACTAAAAGAAGGGATCGTTTGGTAGGACACATTCTTAGGCATCGAGGAATCGTAAATTTAGCATTGGAGGGAAACTTGCGGGGTAATAATCGCAGGGGGAGACCAAGAGACGCATATAGTAAGCAAATGGATGTGGGTTACCTTTCTTATGAGGAGATGAAAAGGCTTGCTCAGGATAGAGTAGGGTGGAGAGCTGCATCAAACCAGTTTCCAGTCTGAAGACCACAACACATCCAAATACGAATAGTTATCTCTTGTCTCATGTACGCCAATTGATTTAGCTGTTGTTCTAACAAAATACTTTGATTTTCAGTGTTATGCCTGTTAACTTGGCCTTAGCAAACACACAATTCTATTGAATATATTTGGATCATATTTTCGTTGGTCAAGCATAAATTCACAAACCTTCAAGTAACCCATGCCCTAAACATGGAATGTAAACTTTAAGCTTCTGTTTGTGCAAAAATCTTTGCCCCGATGTTCGTGTTAAATGCAGCTGAGTTGGCAATCGTCTGTTTGCTTTTTGTGGGCTTTGGGTCACAGCTAAACTATCGCCAGTCTATTTCCGCCAGACTATTGTTGGGCGGGTGCGCCCCTAATGGATCCGTGTTGTGGAGACCTGTCTGGAACGTGGTGCACTGCTGGTGCGGACGAGTGGCCGGGAGGCCGCCGCCTCCAGCTGCAGCTGCTGCCAACGTGACGGCCGCGATGGGGCCGAGCGCTGAGGTACACATGCAGAGCGCTGCTTGTGCTAGCACTGCAGTCGGAAGACAGTGAAAGGGAAAATCCTGTACGGCCAGGTTACGCACCGCACCATCAAAGAGCGCTTGAGGTCCTCAAATTTTGATGGCGTTTCTTAATTGCGGACTAACGGTTGATGTTAGTGTTGTATAACAGGCTCACGCTAGTGAAGGGAGCCAATTAGTTACCATGTGTTTAGTGGTCGGAGCAAAGCGGGTCGCGGAGAAGCCAACCACCGACGAAAATATCAACACGGTGTATCAAACGGGATGTATCTTTCGACCAGCTGCGAATCTTATCGCTATTACTGATATTAATTTATTAGTAAGACATTCAAATTTATCCAAGTGCAACGCTTGAAGTGAGAGGCAACAGGATACAAAGCGGACCTAGTCAAATTTTCCAAATAAATGGAAGCCCACTGTTCGAATTAAATATGCACTGTCATATATTGCTCAATGTATTTCATTTTCCAATAAATACGGTTATCTTTTGGTTGTAATCTCTATTTACTGTTGTATTAACCGACTTCTGAAAGCATAGTGCTGCTCTCAGAAAAAATTTTAATCGTTGAACTACTGGAATTTGGTATGTTGACGAACGAGTTTGCCAACCTCTAGTCTTGACGCTGGTTTTGCTGTAAAGTGTCAGATGTTCAAATGTTTGTAAATATTTCGTACTCAACTACGTGGTCATTAATCCGTAACTTACAAACTACTTAAAGTAAGATAGACTAACCTAAGGACAACACTAACACCCATGCCCAAGGAGGGACTTGAATCCCCGACGGCGGTCGGACGCGTGCACCGCAGCACGGCGCCCCAGCGCGCTCGGCGCTCCAGCGTGCACGGCTAACCCGCCGCAGCCATAGTCTACCCATTCGTTAACAATTGAGGCAATAACACTTTTGTAAAATGTTTTTAACACGAAAAACCTTGTCTTTTTTCGTTAACAATGGTACAATTCGGAAAACTCGTCTCACAGATCACGCTTTCAACAGTTTACTATGTTTCTCAATAGATGCTATATAAACTTAAAAAGACGTGATTTTCAGCAGTTGGTGATAGCAACTGAAGCGTCAGTGATGCATGTGTTGGTTTCGCTTTAGCCAGTATGGTTAGTTTCTTTCAGCGGTTTCATGTATCCTTCGCTATTTCGTGGCTTGTTACACTTGTAGTGTCTTCGCTGCATGGTCCGGTTTAGAAAGCCTAGTGGCGGCCAGTGATCGTCATGCTTCGCATGCTTTACAATGTTTTGCCAAGTTCGGTGATTAAAAGTCGATCTCTGCACAATTAAAATCCGTCGGCGTTAAAACATCTCATCTCATTTGGTGGTATATATACGAGCCCGTGTGTTGCGGCGCGTCTCTCACAGCAGCTACTGTCGTGAAGGCAGTTAACTGCAGCAGTCAAGGCTCGGCACGTGCGTTTCGCAGTCGTTCAGTTTTACTGCCGTTACGCTATCCGCCAGTCGTGGCGTAACTGCGATTTCCCGTTCCCATTCTCAGCACCTTCTTGCGGCCTCTAATTAGCTACGAATTTGCTAAATAAGAAAATGAAACTTCCTTTTACACTTTGATGCCAGGCAGATTTTAGCGACGCCAGTTACAACGGACCGTGTTAATAAGCAAACTACTTTTTTATTATTTCCCGTCCCAACTGCCTGTATATAACATCTGTATGCTGTGTAACAAGTTTCTTAGAGTATGGACATCACTAGAAGCCGAGAAATAATTGCAACTGATTTATTCATAAGTTTAGGCAGGAAAGTATCTCGAAAACGGCGCATCGTACGAAAACAATGTTGTAAGTGAAAATTTCCAATTAACCAGAGGGGCATCTATATGTGTTGCAACGGGCCACCCAAGCACCGCAGCACTGCGCGAAGTTTCCCAAAGAGAAGTCCACAATTTTATTGCATACCAGCCGTACGCGTCGTTGCTGTGGTCTGTTTCAGATCAAATGGAAAGACATGAGAAATCACAATTTCTGACATGTGTAATTTCAAATTACACTGAGAGTTAGAATAGGATGTTCTTTCCACACGCTCTGCACCCTTCATTTCTGCCTCCACCTCCTCATCCCATAGTCCCTTCTACTCCCTTTGCCCACCTCCTCCTACTCCATCTTCCCTGCCCCTCTTCCTGTCCATTCCTTCTCCATATTATGCTCCCTCTCTTCGTCCGTCTACTCCTTCTTCGCCCTCTCATCTCTACCCCATCCTACTCCATCTCCTTGCCATCCTCTCGCTGTACAACTCCTGATTTCCCCTCTCTGTGTCTGTGATGTAATGTATGTCATATATGAATTCATGTTATTGTTATAATGGGAAATCGTTGTTACGAAAAATTACAAAAAGTTACATCAATCTTATGTATTAAACAAATCTGTACCAGAAAAGAAAAACAAAGCCTTTAGGCCTGTTGCCAATATACAGACAGCCAAGCGGAAACGAAGCAAACCAGTTACAGGCGAAGATAATTAAACAACAGTTCCAGAAGTAGTACACTACAATCCATAAATAAGTGTTTGGCAATTACACAGCGATTCGGGTATGTCAAATTTATTTGTAAACCTATTGGACCAAACTGCTACGGTCATAGGTCCATAGACTTACAAAATACTTAAACTAACTTTCACTGAGAACAGCACACACACACACACACACACACACACACACACACACATGCCCAAGGGTGGAGGTAAATCTCCGCCGGGATCGCCGAACATTTGCCTTAATTGTAAAAGCGGAGGGACGATGGCTTTGAGCCGTGGATACAGAAGCGCATCAGGTAGTCCCCTGGACGATAAGTCGGAGGTATGCAATGTTGTGAGGGGAGTGTAAAACCATGACGTCATGAAGTACTGCCCTGTCCTACGTCTTCGAAGCTTGAGGGTAACATGGCTACTGGGGAGGGGAAAAATGTGCGGCCGCGGTGGAGTGGCCGAGCGGTCTAAAGCGTCTCGCTGCGGAGCATATATATATATAATAGACATTCTAATAGGGAAAAGTTATTACAAAAAAAGGCAAAGAGGTCGTTTTATATAATAAATTAAAGAAAAAGCTGCATAAAAGTCATTCTGTATTAGAATACAGCGACATATCTAACTTCCAAGGCCATTGGTCAAGAACCTTTGGACTTTATGTATTTGGACAAACGAACATTTACACTTTTATAACGTTCCACGTTTATTAAACTTAAGGTAAAAAAAGTATTTAAAAACATATAATTACCAGATGGCGGTCCTGTGGGAACTGCAAATGTTGTGCTTAATCGAATGCAATATTACGCCAGAATTTCAACGCATTCCGTGAAGTACTTTCGGAGAAATGTGATTTGGAACAAACTAATTTTAAGTTGTTCTCATTAGCAAATCTCCGGAAGTTCTTGAGCGAATGCTTTGAAATTATGACACAAAGTTGCAATGGAAAACACACATATTTAATGTAGCTATTTTTTTAGTAAGTGACATATATATGTGCATAAATATAAATTTCACAGTGGTAACATTTTGTTACAAAAAATCGCAAAACGTTACACACACACACACACACACACACACACATATATATATATATATATATATATATATATATATATATATATATATATATATATATTACGAGATACAAATCTGTCTGTATTAGAATGAAACGTTTTGTTAAAATGTCGAAATAACCACAGAAGAAATTTTAAACAAAGATGAATAGTTACAGCCTAGTTCGCAAAATTTAACAATTTATTATTTTGCTAACTATACGGTAATTTTCATCTTTTGAAACTTTACCAATTCGCTGTCCAAATAAGGAAACTATGTTTTCGAAACTGATTAAAATTTAAACAATTACAGTTTTGCACAAACGACCAAAAACGATAAATTCTGAGTCTAGTAACAAAACAAACCAACAAATCGTATAATTTACACAAATCATTGTTTTGCAGTCGTGCTGAGTTTTGCGAACGTGAAGAAATGGAAGATTGGGAAAGAAACTCGTGTGGAGGATGTACATTGTATAGGGTGTCGAAGTGGGTGTGGGAGGAAACAAGGCTTACTCTTGGGTGCTTGTAGGTACAGGAGAGCAGTGTTGTGTTTTGTATGTAATTTCTGTTGAATGTCAAGAGCAGTTATAGGAATGTTCAAGTACTGGAACGTGGGGGCGAGCGACGGGGCAGAGGTGTTTGTGTGCTCATGAGTGTCAGGGAAGAGGGTGTAATCGAAGTGGGGATTGTCAGGTATGGAGAAGGTGTAAATGAGGAAAAATGTGAAGTGAAAGGCATTACTGGCATTCTCAGGTAAAGGTGGTCATTGGGAAGGAGAGGATATGTGGGAGAGGGGCGACGGCCAATGAGGCGGTGGAAAGCATTCCAACACTTGGAGGAGTGGATGGGGAGTGTGGCTTTAACACTGCTGCATCTCCGTCGCTAGTCGCGGCGTTTTACGGTGGTAACAAGATTTCGGAAATGTTTTTGGAGTAGTTATAAATGGTCGATTCTACTTCAAAATTCAAGATGGCGCCCACAAAAACCCACCCTATCCCATTGGGGGCCTACTTCAAAATTCAAGATGGTGGCGGTTTGGTGGCCTTTTACCGGGCTTCCAGCCCCACCCCTCCAACCTCGGACAATGGGGCTCTTAATGATAATTGACATCTAACACAATAATAGTCTTAACAAGAGTTTGAAATCTTGTAAACAATAATACCTTCAGAGGACTCGGGAGAACCTCCGACGGCTGCCACCCAGCAGATCCAGACTTCCCTGGCTGCCAGCCCAGAAGATATGGACTTGTCCACCCCCACCACCCACATAATTTTTGGGGCCTGCAAATCTGACAGGTCGAGACACGGCCACCCCACGAAATCCATCACCACCCCTAACAGTTGCAAAATTTCGACCCGCCCACCCCCAGGCAATCCGCTCCCAATTATTTTATTTACATATCGAAAGTACTTAGTACGTATTTATTAATTATCGACAATTACCGTATAGTTAGCAAAATAATAAATTGTTAAATTTTGCGAACTAGGCTGTAACTTTTCATCTTTGTTTAAAATGTCTTCTGTGGTTATTTCGACATTTTAACAAAACGTTTCATTATAATACAGACAGATTTGTATCTCGTAATATATATATATATATATATATATATATATATATATATATATATATATATATATATATATGTGTGTGTGTGTGTGTGTGTGTGTGTGTGTGTGTGTGTGTGTGTGTGTGTGTGTAACGTTTTGTATTACAACCAGAAACTCTGTCCTAGGTCAATATTGAAATGAGATAAATAAATACATCACCGTCAGTGGAACATAAGTGCCGATGGGAGAAACGTCCACTTTAATACTAGTAATAACGAGATACACTTAATTATTCCGGGAGATTTACTTACGCAGCAGCTCGTAGAGGCAAATGGTGACAACATGTGATAGACTGGGAGCACTTTCAAAGACGACTACAGCAAATTGAGCATGTCCTAACCCCATTGCTTCAGAAAGTACTGCATTCTGTAAACACATAATGAAAGATAAATTGAATAGTTCAGTTTTTAGTCACCATATAGTGCTAATGGAAATATTTTATCTGAGTAAAACATAATCCAGAACCCCAAATCAGTAGCTGCCGGATAATGCAAACCTCATTATAGCCTTCAAAGAAGACAGTCTGAATTTAAAACATATTTACAACGGACCTGTAGGAACTGATATGTCGTTCACTGATTTTGCAAAGATCTGTGCAGACTGTTGGAATCATTCATATTACAGGTTTCTAGTTATAGACAAAACATGGAAACTGAAAGACGGTCGATACAGACGGAACTTTCAAGATTTTCTACATTTATAACCCTCTCATTGAGCTTCGTGCGTCAGTCTATGAGTGGACATGGAAAAATTCGCACTTCCGTCTAGTGATAGGGGTGTACAACGACAGAACATACGCATCTACTTGGATGTGAAGATTAAACGTGGAGTTGAAGAGGTTTATAAGAAAATAGTGGAGTATTATGATCGAAACGAATAGAATCTGCGCAAGGAGTTAGTGAAGTTTTATGAATGTGAGCTTGATAATGTCAGCAATCATTTACTAGCCTTCTACGAGAGTAGAGTTGAAGTAGTGCGCAAGGAGCTACTGTCCTATTATGATGGTATTCAGACTGTGATTATAACCTTAACTGAGAGGATTAATGGAATTGATAAAAAAGTAAATGACTTAACTATCAAAATTAGTGCTATTGAGAGTGAAACAAAAATCGAAGTGGATGCACTGATTTTTGAGAAGAAGAAGATTAAGTGCAGTCCTATATAGAAGGGCACACAACTCTGTAGCCCGTTTAGTATGTGTCGAGATGTCGACCAAGCAGAAAGTCATCCAGGCGTGAAAGGTTATTCGAGAGAAATGGCGACTGCTAAAGTTGGGGCAGGGAACTGAGATCAGACATTAAGAGAAACCTTTAAACCAGTTACTGACTGTATTAGTAGGGTAATGATGGGGATACGACGTCAAGCTGAATTCTGTATGCCAAACTGTTGATGGGGGTACGAATTCAAACTGGGGATTCTATATGCCAGACTGTTGATGGGGTACTACGCCAAACTGGTTACACAAGTGTAGAGGGAAGGGGAAGTAATCAGAGCATGAGTCATTAAAAATAAATTAATTGCGTTACTGCATCAAACTGCTAAATTAATTGCTCAATAAAATGTTAATATTCCCCAGCTCGCCGCAATTATTGTTTATAAAAAAAATCCCCAGCTATAGAAAAATGTTACTGTTAAATCAAATATTAATAGTCTCCAGTTCACTGAAATTATTGTTTATGGATATTTTTTTCCGCACGGCATAATGCTTGACAGTGTCGTAAGTTTTTATCGGCTTGACACTCTGCCAGTAAATTGCAAAATAGAACCCTGGATGTGATTTAGGCTGTGAGATGTTGTATTAAGTAATTGAATTGAAATAAAAAAGAAAATTGTTTTAAAGTTTCAATTGTGTAATGCTCAAACACTTGTGTTTTACTGAATAAACAACCAAATTAGTTACACATACTTGACTGGTATTATTATTATTTCATTCCATTTTATTAATATATTGATAAAAAAACCACATGACTTCTTAGTTAACATACAATTTATTTTCTTTAAAGCATTTTAATAAGACTTTAACAATGTTATATGAACACACAACACTATTGTACTTGAGTCGATGGATAGCAGGCCGCCTAAGGATCCCAGGTCCTGGATAACCGCATACTTGTAGATTCGACGCTGCCAACCAATCTTCTCTTTGCCTTTAACATAGATACCAGCGTCTTCTCAGTCAAATATTGGAAGTGTTGCAACCATGTCTTTATTGGGTATACAGGGAGCATCCCAGTGAAGTCCCGATAGTTACGAGTCAACCACAAAGCACTTTGTCTTGTTTTAGCACACGTCACGGCCTTGAATGGTTTCGGTGATGCAATGCACGCAGAGAATGTTTCTAATATATCTCTATCTTCCGCGAATGCTGTGAAGGTACACTCCTTAATTATAAACTGTCTGTGAACGTGATCATAGAATACTTGAGCATCTATTATGACGTTGACACGTCGAGAGCACATCGTGAAATAAAGCAGATATGGTATGGCCCTTCTTCTTCTTAAACAGCACGGTGCACAATGCTGGTAAGTTGTGAGTATTTGAAAATAGTGACACGAAGTATTAGTGCATACGTAGCAGTGTTAGGTGAAAATTCTCAGAGGCCTCAGACTCGATTCGGACATCGATAGGATTAGTTTTAATAGTCTCATTTTGTTTTGAACTGTCAATCACAAATGGGGCCAGGTCCTTAAAATTATGTGGACTAAGCATGCAGTCAGTTCCCTCTGTCCCGTAGTAAGACGAGCAGAATCTTGAATAGATGTCATACAGCAGACTATATTTATTATCGTCATAATTAACGTGTAAATTATTGTCATATGAGAAGTACTCGGAGTTCAAGAAAACTCTTCCATTGGTCAACTTGCAATTATGCAACACACTTGAGTCATCCTTCGGGTTGCCTCTTCTATCTGTTTGCAGAGCCAGAATTATGTAACGAGGTGTCTCTAGCTGCACAGATGTCTTTAGAGTCCAGATCAGTTTGCTTGTTGCAGGTAGAAATGGATATTCAAACAAATGCCACGATCGAAAACTTAATGGAAACATCGCACCTGCAGGAATTTCCTGTCTTCCTCCGAGACCGAAACATGCGGCATAGTCCACTCTATTTTATCCAGCACAAATTTACTCTTTTCTACAGTGGCACCATGCTTGTACGCATTTTTGTCTGCGGCAGAACGTACGAGAATGAGCTCTTGTTTCACATGCATGATAACTTTCTTCATGTCCTCAAAGAAGCCCATCTGCATCTTGAGTGGCATGCATGCACTAAAGTGTTCAATGTTGTCAGTAACTTCATCCACAAACCACCAGGCATTCAGCAGTCCATTCGATTCAGACGTTTATGCAGATGTGTACGTTTTAATGGTAGACGTAATCCCAACATTCCATGTGTGGCTGAGTGTACCCTGAAACTTATACAGGTTCTCCGGTCCAAATACCAGCTCAATACGCAAGATCTCCAAGTCTGTCGACTGGAAAAACAGAGTGCGAACTGTCACGAAACACGAAGTCGTCATACCGCGTCTGCAGCGCAGGACCCCGCGAGAACCCCGTTTGTACGGAAAACCAATCAGAATCGAGTTCTCAAACTACGGCCAGTAAAATTTCACCAAACGACTGGTCGATTTCGAAAAACTGACGCTTTGAACATCAGCCACTCAGAGTCGGCTAGCCCTTCCCTACACACATTTTGGCGCAATTCCGCACCAACGGTCTCAACCGTCACCGTGAAAGCGAATACCAAGCTTATGGAAAAAGCCACAGACAAGATTCTGGGCGCTTCTCTCAACGGAGGGGCCGGCTATCTTGTTCTAAAATCGGAAGGAGCGGTTCTAAGAGCCCTGACAATACTCCTTCTCAGTTCGGGACACTAGGCTAACTCATTACAAGCTGCCGCTCGGCCGGCGCCCGCGGCGAGCACCCGGTCACAGGTACAGAGGGCTGTAGCGGCCGCCTTCACCGAAATTCCACTGTCCCCGTCAAGACAAAAGTCAGCTATGTTTCTCACCTCTGTCGAAATATTCCCTGCACTGCATTCCCGACAGCAATAGAAAAATGCTCGTACTGGTCACTTTACGTCATTACGCAGACGATAAAACAGTTAATAAAGATGAGAGTTGTGCTGCCATCTCTCAAGATCACTGAGGCGCCAACCAACGCAAATATCTCCCTGTGAGAGTACAGACTTTGGACTACCTGTAACTACGAATCGTAGACCAGAATAATCGACCTGCCGATTTTCGAGGTGACGAAATTATCGTAAGACTACATCTAAGACAGACTGGAAGTAAAATATAAAGCTTCTGCACGCACAGCGCAGATCATCATTTCGTTACAGATCGTCTAAGCGATAACACGTGTGAACTACGAGTTTCTTATATCAATTGGTCTGAAAACCCTGCAAAGATATCATCAATCAGTATAACTAAACCAGCAGAGCATGATGAACTGATTATTCGTCAAAAGCCTCAGGCGCTGCGCAGTGGTGCGAGTAACTGTTCGCTGTCAGGGGTTCAAGTCCCCTCTCGGACATGGGTGTATGTGTTGTCCTTATTTACACTCCTGGCCATTAAAACTGCTACACCACGAAGATGATATGCTACAGACGCCAAATGTAACCGATAGGAAGAAGATGCTGTGATATACAAATGATTGGCTTTTCAGAACATTCACACAAGGCTGGCGCTGATAGCGACACCTACAACGTCCTGACATCAGGAAAGTTTCCAACCGATTTCTCATACACAAACAGCAGTTGACAGGCGTTGTCTGGTGAAACGTTGTTGTGATGCTTCGTGTAACGAGGAGAAATGCGTACCATCACGTTTCCGACTTTGATAAAGGTCGGATTGTAGCTTATAGCGATTGCTGTTTATCGTATCGTGACAATCCTCCTTGCGTTGGTCGCTATAAAATGACTGTTAGCAGAATATGGAATCGATGGGTTCAGGAGGGCAATACGGAACGCCGTGCTGGATCCCAACGACCTTGTATCACTAGCAGTCAAGATGACAGGCATCTTATCCGAATGGCTGTAACGGATCGTGCAGCAACGTCTCGATCCCTGAGTGAATACATGGGGACGTTGGCTAGACAACAACCATCTGCACGAACAGTTCGATGACGTTTGCAGCAGCATGGACTATCATCTCGGAGACTTTGGCTATCGTTACCCTTGACGCTGCATCACAGACAGGAGCGCCTGCGATGGTGTACACAACGACGAACCTGGGTGCACGAATTGCAAAACGTCATTTTTTCGTATGAATCCAGGTTCTGTTTACAGCATCATGATGGTCGCATCCGTGTTTGGCAACATCGCGGTGTACGCAAATTGGAAGCGTGTATTCGTCATCGCCATACTGGCGTGTCACCCGGCGTGATGGTGTGGGGTGCAATTGGTTACATGTCTCGGTCGCCTCTTGTTCGCATCGACGGTACTTTGAACAGTGTCCGTTACATTTCAGATGTGTTACGCCGCATGGCTCTACCCTTCTTTCGATCCCTGCGAAACCCTACATTTCAGCAGGATAATGCACGACCGAATGTTGCGGGTCCTGTAGGGCCTTTCTGGATACGGAAAATGTGCGACTGCTGCCCTGGCCAGTACATTCTCCAGATGTCTCACCAACTGAAAAGGTCTGGTCAATGGCGGCCGAGCAACTGGCTCGTCACAATACACGTCACTATTCTTGATGAACTGTGGTATCGTGTTGAAGCTGCATGGGTATCTTGCACACGCCATCCAAGCTCTGTTTTACTCAATGCATAGGCGTATCAAGGCCGTTATTACGGCCAGAGGTGGTTGTTCTGGGCACTGAGTTTTCAGGATCTACGCACCCAAGTTTCGTGAAAATGTAATCACATGTCAGGTCTACTATAATATATTTGTGCAATGAATACCCGTTTATCATCTGCATTTCTTCTGGTGTAGCAATTTTAATGGCCAGTAGGGTAGTTAAAGTAGTTTGTAAGTTACAGACTAATAACGAAGCAGTTAAAACCCATAGATTTACAAACATTTGAATATTGATTGATATTCGTCAAGAATACTTCTCGCATAAACCTTATGCTTCCACTACAGTTAGCAAAAATGACGAAACTAGGATCGTCATTCAGCATCAGGATGCTTTAACCCTGCCCTGCAGGAGTTTTCTATATCTTGGTGGATCGTTTAGGAAGAAGAATAAGAAGAATGAAGCTACTACTGAAGGGTCAAAGCTTACACGCGATGCTCTAGCATTCTTGTTTCAAAAGATGGGGTATGAGCTTAATGGGATTGCGATTGATCGCACACGTAACGTAGGCATAGTATGACTCTTAAAACCTACATCTCCGCAGCTCACACTGATATGAATGCTCTTTAAAACGCGTGGTGGTTCATCGATGAGTCTACAGATCGATCAGCGGTCGAGTACAAAAGATTTACAGCGTGTTTGCCTCTAAACAGGCTTATGGGACACTTTGAGGACATGCAGCGAATTATCATGAATGCTAAACAGGAACTTATTCTGATATGAACTGTGACGGAGAACAACTCATACAGTCAAGGAGCCACAGTTCAAGAGGAGAATGAAATAAACACAATAATATGGAAAATGGCCCACATCAGTATCGGATGAGGAGCGTCTGAAGCTTTTAAAAGTAATGAATACAGGTGCTTTACTGCCGTTAAATGTCCATGCATGGGAAGTGTTTGAATTCCCCCTTCTACCACCAGCTGGTAGACAGACCTGAGCTATTAAAACCTCTATTCAAATGGAGACACCTCGTTTCATCATATTTGTAAAATGTTCAAATGTTTGTAAATCTATCGGACCAAACTGCGTGGTCATCAGTCCGTAGCTTACAAACTGCTTAAACCTAGGTAAACTAACCCAAGGACAACACACACAACCATGCCCCAGGGAGGACTCGAACCTCTACGGCGAGCAACCGCGCGCTCCGCAGCGAGACGCTTTAGACCGCTCGGCTACGCCACCGCGGCTCATATTTGTATTTTAGACCAACTAATGAAGGAATCTAGCAAATGAGTCATCTGTGTTTGACTACTGCAACTTAACTAATGCATGAATCTACCTGAATTCAGAATTATACCCATATGAAAACTTACATTTACAATGGGACAACAATATGTACAATCTAGTATACGACATATACGCAAGGTTCTGCGCTTCTTACTATGATGACGTAATCGAATCGCATGGGTGTCTACTTATTCCACGAAAATTCAAGGAGCTGCCACCAAAAATCTTAATAGACTGTTACAAACAGAATGAGCCAATTAAATTTGGACCTATATATGTGAAGATTGAATTTGAATCTTCAGCAAATTTCCCACAACAAACTGCTGCATATGTCCTAGTTTTGCATGACCCAGTTCTTAATTTTAGTCCACTAACTGGTATTGTGCAGCGTTCTGTATAAAGGTCCAAACATTGAATCATTTCGTCTTGAGCTCTCAAGCATCATAGCTGACTTCCAAGGTATGAACAGCCATGAGTGCAATCGCTTCATATTTAAAGACGTTACATTCCTAGCATTCAGAGAAGAAGATGTGATATAAAAGTTCTCTGGAAGAAGTACCTCACCAAGACCATAGGATGTGAAATGTGTCAAAACTAGGAGGAACACAGACTGGCTGACATGAAACTACCATGGAATACATTGGGATGAACCTGGTATCCCATATAAAGTTTTGCTGATGACTCCCCGAGAATTTGACAACAGTACCCCCATAATCTATGTCAATGGCGAAGAGAAAATTACCTTGATGTTGCAGATCTTTAAGTATGCTGCTGTTCACGACCTGGACTGCATCGGCTGTCCTGCTCTCCATAGACTTAATTACACTGAAGAACACAAAAGGAAAATAGTGTGTTGTGTGCAAAAAATTTATATATTCTTGTATGTCAATAGGAAAAAGAAAATAAACTACATTTTACCTAAGAAACCCTATGTATTTTTATTTACCATATTCTTTTTTTTTCAATTTTAAGGCACCAAACAATACTTTGTGTAATTGCAGCTCGATTTACAGATGGGTGTGTGCAATGCAGATGTAACTGCATACTGACAACCATATATATATATATATATATATATATACTTTTTGCACTTGATACACACTCCGCTAATGGTGGGATGTCTGTAAACGCAGCTCGACTTATAGTCAAATACGTGCAATGCTGATGTACCTGCACATTGTAAATACATATTGGTAAAAGATTGGTGACAGGGAATGAAATAACAACACCAGTCAATAACATCTCATTTCTTCAATATAAACATAAATACTTTTGTTTTCATTTAGTATATAATACAAATTATTAATATCTACAATAGTTTTTCAGTTCTTTTTGAACAAAAAATCAAGTTTTTAACATATAAAATTGTTTTGTTCTTCTTTTTGAATACAATATTCAAGTTATTTTGGAACATTGGTGCTGTAAGTAACTAAGCAGAGGAAGATTGCAAAAGTTCTCTATAACTAACTAACTAAAGCAGATACATACTACAGCTAATGTGAAATTTCACCCAGACAGCACACATGATTATAAAACTGGAATGTTTCTTCCAGATGATTATCGAGTTATACAATGAAAAGTGTTCTTGTTTCACATGGTTGTGTATACGCCCATGGACGGTAGAACTGGAAATGACATGAACTTGATTTTTT
This sequence comes from Locusta migratoria, assembly GCA_026315105.1. Lineage (NCBI taxonomy): Eukaryota > Metazoa > Arthropoda > Insecta > Orthoptera > Acrididae > Locusta > Locusta migratoria. The sequence continues at coordinate 500,548,779 of CM048747.1, forward strand.
CCAGTCGATGAAGTTCATACACTATTCACATATACAGGTTCTTAGACACTGTTCCAAACGAAGACTGTTTCACGCGAAATCCACTAAAATCTCAAATAATAACACGTTATAGAATGAACTGGTGCTGTCTTTATGTACAAGGACTAGAGTAAAAAATAAAATAAAAATAAAAAATCTAGGTGGAAAGCATACTTAAAAAAACTAAACTGACTGGATGACTTCGATAGGGGAACCGTAAAATCGAAACGAAAATCAATGAACTTTACTGGGATCAAAAGATTCCACAAGTACTGACTAGAGAAGCGTGTACATGGTACACATTCAGAAGCATGAATACACGGTATTCAGACAAATTATAGAAGCATGTGTACATGGTACACATTTAAAAGTACACATACACTGTATGTAGATAAATTGTAGAAGAGTATACATGGTACACATTCTAAGGACGCATACACGGTATGTGGGGAATTATGTGTGTGTTTGTGGTACACATTCAGAATCATGCACGCATGGTAAGCAAATAAAAATAATGTGACTTAACTGTGATAAACGGGTAATTTTTCCCTATTTCTCATTCATACCAATGTGTGTGTGTGTGTGTGTGTGTACTCTCTCATCAGCAATCACTCTATTTCGTCATTATGCTGTTACCCCCACCACTTTCATTATGTAAATAGTATGCCTAGCACAAGTTTTGAGTATCATCAACAGTAATTACCTGTTTATCATCGTGGTGAAGATAAGCCAAATTTAAATTGTAGAACAGTGTGCACCTCATGACACCATGATTGGATACTTTTCTGCTGGACTATATGCGGATGTTATGGTGGGGTACCAGGAACGCCATCGTACAAGCACTGCAGATAGTCTTTAGTCATGAGGACATTCGATGCCGATCGCTCAACATCCTTTGCCTGCCCCTGGGTGTCACCTTCCAACAAGTGACACGCATACATTTTTGATCTAAGATCTACAAATTCCACTATTGTTTATTCATTAAACTCGTCTTTCATAAGACCGGTAACCTTTTTATTCTGTGGAATACTTTCATACGTATTATCAGCCTTATAGCCAGACGTGTTAAATGCCTCACCATGGTACTTCATCGCTGCATATGGATCGCAGTTCTTCAAATGTTCAAATGTTTGTCATACTTAAGGGAGATAACTGCGTTGTCATCAATCCATAACCTTACAAACTAGTTATGAACCATCTTATACTAAAGACGACACAAACATCCATGCCCAAGGGGAGATTCGAACCCCCGACGGGGAACTGCCTCACGCATCGGAGCATAGCGCTAAATGCGCTCAGGTGATCCACCGCGGCGTACAGTTCTTCAGCCAGTAGATGAAGGCGTGTGTATCCATATATAGTACCTTTAGTTCTGCAAGATAAGTTTTCGGAGACTCATAATGGAACTGGTACGTGTGCAATTTCGATAGCTCTAATATACACATCCTCACGTAGATAGGTTGCATGAACCCATCGCCACAGCAACAAAGCCCTTATTAAAGGTGGAAACCCATTTAAATTTTGGTCTGACAATTAATTTCATAGCACCACAACGTCCATCCCACGCGCTTCTAAGTGTAATATTGCAGTGTTTTTTAACATTCTTCATCGTTTTGCCGAAAATGAATTATTAATTTATTTGGAAAAGTCTTTTTCAAAATGATTTGTTGTGAGAGCCCTCTTTGCGGTATTTACATCAATATACTCCTTCAGCCGGGGGACTGCTTGAAGGAGATTTCTTTGGTGATTCTAATGAAATTCAAATGTTCAAATGTTTGTCAAGCTTATGGGACTTAACTACGGGGGTCATCAGTCCCTAAACTTACAAACTACTTACGAACTACCTTATACTAAGGACGGCACAAATATCCATACCCGAGGGGGGATTCGAACCCCCGACCGTAGTGGCCGTGCAGACCGTGACTGGAGTGCCTCAGTCCCCGTGGCCAGATTCTAATGAGCTTCATCCCCAAACTGAAACTCTGCTGGTTATTGTGGTAAGGGATAATGTACTTCTGCTTATTCCCCAGCGTTGTCAACAGTTTTGGGATAGAGCCTTCCCGCAGAACTTGTTGCTCTAGACAAATCAGTTATCTCGTCATGCCAACTAATGGGGTATTCGAGGTCTACCTCCACAACATACCCCACATAAGAATCAGCTGACACGCCATCACCATCTGATCTAGACAACGTTTGCTTGTGGCTAGCCAGCGAAACCTGCCAATCGGTAGTGATTGATGCATGGCATACCCGTACAAGTTGTTAATATTTTACGGTATTGCTTGTATTCACCTAAATCATCACCACTGAAGGTCTTCTTGGCTGATAGATGCATTTTCCTTTTTTCCTGACAGAAAATCTTTACTCCGTGTGTAATCCATGCTTTTGTTATACACTTTGTTTTTACACACTTTTTAATGTGGGCCCATAATTCATGTTATTGAAGTCATAGCATTCCTTTTTGAGTGTTCAAATTAAAAGGTACGAAACGTCGTAAAAAGCAACTCTGTTGTAATTTGAAGATGCCGTTTTGGGATAACATTTTGCGTCATCTAGGGACACCTCCCCCTAAAATATCCAAGCCTGTGGCCTCAGTAGGCAAGGTGATGGTCCCTGTCTTTTTCTTCGTCCGAGATCAGATACTCATCGAATTCCTGGAGCACGGAAAAACCATTAACAGTGTGACACTCTGTAGTCAAGAGAAAACAACCTGGGCTGCTCATGGACGAGTGATTCTGCTCCATTATAACCCGCGTCCGCGCGTCTCCAGGCTCACAGTGTATTGGCCAAGTTCAAGTGAGAGCAGCTTGATCATCCGTCCTACAGCCCGGACATGTCGCTCTGTGACTTCCACGTGTTTGGTCCACTAAAAAAGCAAAGTGAAGCGCTTCAACTATACGACGAACTGAAGGACACAGTAGAGGGCTGGCTCTTGTCACAGCCACACGAATTCTGGGAACAGGGAACCCTACGGCTCGTTAAACAGTGGGATAGTTGTGCTCAGACCTCTGGTGGTTACTTTGAACAAAGACTTGAAACGCTGTTATTAGATGGAGGATTAATGTGAAAGCTATCTACTTTAATTAACAACTGCATGGAAGTAAGATGAATGCTAATAGTTGATTGTGGTTAGTTAATTCTGGCAGGAAAACTACAGATCAACTGAGTAAACTACCACTTTGAAACCTTACTCCAGATGGAAGTGTTAATTTTGACCAAGTTCGCAAAGGAGTATTTGAATAATGCTCTCCACGGATCAGAGAAGAATTTGTTTCTGATTAGTACAATAATGTTTATAAAATGGGGATGGAATGTTGCACATTAGCAACGAAGGATTGAGTTTTAAATAAAGTGGCATTTATTATTTAAAAAATACGTATAAAAAGAGGGGTCCGAGTTCTTAATACAGTAAAATCACATATCACTTACTAGTGTAAAGATGGCCGTAAACATTGCTGAAGTAAAGTGCTTGCCCTGTCTGTAATATAATATTTAAGAGGGGGGGGAGGGGGAGAGAACCATGTACACAATCATTCTCTCATTCAGGAGCCAGGCCGCGCATCCACTCACCGCGGCGTGTTCACAAGAGACAAACGCCGGTGGCTGCTGTGCGTCGAATGAAAGTATGCGGCTTCTGTAGTGAATGGCGTAGTTAGGCCTTCATCATTACCACATCAAACGACGAAAAGCATTACTAACGCACAGGAGCGACTGTACGGACTAACAGAAAGGACCACATGGCCTCAGATCAAGTAAGATGTGCACTCCACGGAAATGAAATAAAAGCTAAACAGTTTTTAATATCAGAATGAAAGAAATTAACTTGGTCGTCTTGGTAGTCCTTTAAATGGTTAAGAAGAGAGGAACACAATGATGTCATTGATCCTGGACTACCGTTACTTGGTAACCAGGTGGATGAAAGACTAAACAAGTTGGAAAACTGCCACAACTACGAAAATAAGGAAATTAGATACGAGGTATAACCGTTCATTCTACAAGGAGGAAGGAGGTGAAGCAAATAAAAGTCGTTACAGGCCGCTAGGACACACTATACTATCGAATGGCGAAAAACCTATAAGTTGCTATAATCCATTTTACGGAAAATAAAGATCGCAGACGCTACATAAAAGCTCAATCTAAGAGGAACCTCCTCCTATCAGTAACGGCTAACTATGGGACACATGGTCTCACACAGCTAAGCATTGGAGCTACACGAAGAAAAAAGTCACACAGAAGAGGAGATCGTGCACATTAACTATATTGCAAGAGAACGAGCACTGAAATATTGTCGCGTTGACACAGGCTTGACTTCGAGGGCAACTAAACACAGCACTTATACTGAAAGCACGTATATTACAAACTCAACATACACGCAGCACTGATTGCCTCTCAGACAGAGTGCTCTGCTATTTATACACAGACAGAATTTACCAGAATTAGAAGAACATCTAACATATGAAACAAGTAGAATTTACAAGTCAACATAAGAAAGAAGTAGAACCTTCTGGAATTGTTAACTACAAAGAAAGAAATTTATTTTGCCGGTGGGCGGGATTGAACCGGTGACCTTCTGCACCGCAGTCCGTGACGCTATCCTCTGCGCCACGCCGGTAGTCGGTGTTCGTGATCTCTCGCGGCAATATTAAATGCCAAAATGGTCGAGGGATCGAACTAGCTAAAGGCTTAGTTCTAAAGGTGGTTCAAGTGTTGATAGCTTCACATGAAGAGAGTTGTATCGAGAATAATGAGACAAAAACATTACCGCCACACAAGAAACACGCAGAAATAGTACAAGAATATTTAAGAACATGGAGAGAATGATGCTACAATATTCTAGGTCACACAGGACCATCTAAGCAGTACCAAGCGATTCCACGGAATTGCAAGGTGCGCATCCTACCGGAATTTACAAAGAAAATGTAACCCGTAAATTACATGAAAAGCATTGCTATTTATTGTAGTGGAAATTGAAACATATAAACCGCGGATAAACATCACATATTACAAGTTCGGGAAGACAAAGGCCTAACACATTACAACGAAGAATCATGCAAAAAGGACGTCTTTGCTCACCCAGAAGCCCACGCCAGAATTCCGAGGTCCGGTTGCAGTCGCACAGAACTCGCTTAGCGGGTGGAGGGGAAGCGTACAGAAGGTTGCCGCCTAAAAGCAGATAAGCCAACTGACCTGTGCAGGAACACTCAGTGCCGACCCACAACCATTCAGACAGAGCAGCTGACAGCTCTGCGATTAGAAGGAACTTTGCTGGGATACTAGCAGACAGGACGACGCAGAAGGGACAGACGTTCTCACACTTCCTATCTCGCAAACAGGGGCGGTGGCTGGGAACATGAGGTTACATAACGCAGAACGGTGGGGAGCATCAACATGTAATCCACATTACATACAACCAAATAAATGAAATATTAATAAAATATGAATAAAAAACACTACAAAATTCAAAAATTATTATAGGCCTCAAGTATTTCGGTAGGTGTGATGGTTTGAGGTCAGGTTTACCTTGACTGTAAGCACATATTTTAAGAATGCAATAAATAAAATGAAAAATACGGCACGCATCAACTTTCAACCTTATCATTTAGAACCCTCCGTAAGGTTTCGAACGCTTGCGCAAATTCACTGGCGGCGCCCTGCCGAGCCCCGATCCGCCGACCCTGGCTGCCGTCGGCCACCAAGATGTGTGCGGCGGCCCTGTTAAGTGCCGAATGTTGGGGCTGAGTTAACGGACGCGGAGGCGCGCGTGGCAGCTGGACAGTGGCGCAGTTTTGAGGCGATGGTGCCGGGAGTGAAGAGCGAAATTCCTCCCTTTTCTTTCTCAAACACTTTTCTTGGTAACATAAGGAAAGGAATTTAGTAGAGCTGCTTCTAGGGATTCAGAAAGGAACTGAAATGATATATATTTACATAAAATATACTATCTACCGGAATTTATTTTCAATTAACACAAAAGTATACGGTTCATACCAAGGTTTCATTACGCCTATCATAAACAGCAGTGATGCGTCGTTTAATTCGTCCATTGCTCTCCTTATTCTGTGGTCCCGCTTTCGTGACTAACATCTCTATTTTCAGGCTCAGATAACACACCATAGTAATCCAATAAATTTCGTGCATGCAGCCGCGCGAATTCAGTTTCTTCCAATATTTCGGCCGAGTAACGTTCGGCCATCTTCAGAGTGAGTCGCAAGACTGCCAACAAGGTGTCCCGGCGCGGCGGCACTGCTCGTGCGGGTCAGAGATGTTTGGTCAGCGGCAAAGAGGTATTTACGCTTACGTGAGCGCGCCACCGTGGTGGGAGCAATCAGCTATTCGATTCGCCTGTCGATGTACGTTCGACGGCAGCAGCACTTTGACGAAGTCTCTGAAATTTCATTACACTTAGAGCCGAGTTCCATGCCTTATCTTTTGTGTCCCAGCCTCGTCGCCGTTTTTGTGTCTCGTTTCCGTCGTATGTGTCGGTGGCCGAGTAGGAAGACCGACACAGGAATGAAGGATGCACGCTTGTGCAGGTACGGAGGTGAGCAGCCAGTGGGACAGCAGAAACTAGGAACACTAGAGTAAATTAGAACGAGATATATATTGCACAGAATTTACTCAATACTTAACTTTTACATAGCTCAGTACTGCAGAATGCTCATACATAGTTGAGCTAGAAGCCTACCTAGTGTCTATCCGATAGCCAAGTCTTCACTGGTGCCTATCTGATTCCGAAGGTCTTAACTGGTTCCTATCTCAGTCCCAAGTGAACGATGTCGTTCAGTGGTGGCAACGAGCGAAGTTGTAGCAGAGGGCGATCGTGGCTGACGTCGTAAGAACGCGGCGCCGTGCGTGCATGGCGGCGCGCGGCGAAAGTAGGTGTCGCGCACTTTAGACTTGTGCGAAACCACATTATCTAAAGACAATTGTCTCTATTTATTAAGTTTCTGCTAATCTAATTTCTATTGCTTCCTTAGAAATGGAATCCTAGAAAAAAAGACGTCGGTGTTAAAATTATAACGTCACTGTAGTTCATAGAGTGATCAGTATTCATACAATGTTTTGCCACAGCTAACTTGTCTGGTTGTAACAAACGTGTGTATCTTCAGTGTTCAATGCATCTTTCATGAACAGTGCGAGTTGTCTGTTCTATTTAAGAATTTTCACAGTTTTCACCGGGAATCTGATATTCGCTTGCCTTGCAAAGTAACACATAATCCTTCACAAAACAGAGTAGGGCTGCAGTTTTCAAAGAGGTCGGAAGATCACTTTGACTCTATGTTTCTTAAGTATGCGACTGATCTTCCACGAAAGAGCACCAACGTAAGGCAAAAACACTCTTGATTTCAAGACATTGCTTTAGTCGTCTTGTAGCTATCGTATTTGCATTCTAGGTTTCACGTTGAATGCTCTTCGAATTTGTTGCTTGGTATATCTGTTCGCTTTGAAAATGTTCTTCAAGTGATTGAATTCCTCCTGATAGTTCTCACTATCGGATATACGATGTGCCCTGTCCACCAAAGTCTTGAGAACGCCTACTGTATGTGAATGGCGAAGCCAGCTACTGGCATTTAAATACAATTTGTGTGTGTAGGTTTGCGGTACCATCACTCTTACGTCGAAGGAAGACATCTAAAAACGGTAGGCAGCCTTTATTTTCTACTTCCATCGTAAATTTAATGCTAGCGTGGATGGAATTAATATGGTCTAGAAATCGATGCAATTCATCCTTTCCGTAAGGCCTTCTGGGATTCCATTTTTAAGGAAGCAATAGAAATTAGATTAGCAGAAAACTTAATAGAGACAATGCTTTTAATTTAGATAAGACATGGAAATCGGCTCTAAGTGTAATGAAATTTCAGAGACGTCGTCACAGAGCTGCTACGGCCGAACGTACATCGATATAGCTGATTGCTTCCACCACGGTGGCGTGCTCACGTAAGCGAACATACCTCTTTGCCGCCGACCAACATGTGTGACCCTCACGCGCAGTGGCGCCGCGCTGTACTGGGGCATATAAGGCCGCGCCTGGCACCTTGTCGACAATCTTGCGGCTCACCCTGAAGATGGCCGAACGTTATTCGCTCGAGATATTGGAAGAAACTGAATTCGCGCGGCTGCATGCCCTAAATTTATTGGATTATACAATACGCCGCGAAAAGCTGAAACTGTTCCACAAGATGTTGTTCTCGGAATCATCAATGGCACAGTGCCGTTGTTATGGTCTTCATGCCAGGGAATGGTCTGATGCAGACAGTAGTCTCTCCTGAGCAACCATCTTCAACTCTGAATAAAAAACATCTTCATCTACAGCTACATGGGACACTCTACAAATCACATTTAAGTGCCTGGCAGAGTGCTCATCGAACCACCTTTATACTATTTATCTCCCATTGCATTTTCGAATAGCGCGCGGGAAGAAAGAACACCTGACTCTCACCGTTCGAGCTCTGATATCACGTATTTTATGCTGATGATCTTTTCTACCTATGTAACTGTGAGTCAACAATATATTTTCGCATTCGGAGGAGAATGTTGGCGATTGGAGTTTCGTAAGTAGCCCAATCCGCAGCGATAAGCGCCGTTGTTGTAATGATTCCCATCGCAGATCCTGTATCATTTACGTAACACTGTCTCCCCTGTATCGTGACAATACAAAACGAGCTGCCCTTCTTTGAACTCTTTCCATGTCCTCCATCAAACCCACCTGATAAGCATCCCACACTGGACAACAATACACCAACAAAGTACGGACAAGCGTAGTGTATGCAGTCTCTTTAGTAGTTCTGTTGCATCTTTTAAGGGCTCTGCCAATAAAACGCTGTCTCTGGTTCGCCTTTCCCACGACAGTACGTGTTCTTTACAGTTCATGTCTGAAGTAATAGTAATTACTAGGTATTTTGTGGAGTTTACGCTCTTCAATTATGATTGATCTGTCTCGTAAACAAAATTTAACGGATTTCTTTTCGTACTCATGTGGACGACTTCACACTTCTCGTTATTTAGTCAACTGCCAATTCTTACACCATAGTGATATCTTAGATCGTTCTGCAGTTGGTTTTGATTTTCAGATGATTTTACTAGACGGTAAATGACGGTGTCATCTACAAACAACCTAAGAGAGCTACTTAGATTTTCTCCCAAATCGTTAATGTAAGTAAGAAACAGCAGAGGACCAATAACACTACCCTGTGCAACGCTCGATATCACCTCTGTTTTAGTGGATGCCTTACCATCGATTACTACAAACTGTGTCCTCTCTGACAGGAAAGCTCCTATCCAGTCGCAAATTTGGGGCGATATACGATAACCACGCAATTTGATTAAAAACCGTTTGTGAGATACGGTGTCAAAAGCCTTCTAGAAGTCAATAAATGCGAAATCAATTTGAGAACCCTTGTCGATAGCACTCATCACTTCGTGTGAGTAAAGAGCTTGTTGTGTTTCGCATGAACGATATTTTCTACATCCATTTCAATCTGCTTACTATTTTCAACTCTTGGTCTCCATCTGCGATTCATACCACCGCGCCCCCCTTCCACACACACACGCAGTTCCAACAATACTAAGTTGACGATTCCTCGATGTCTCAGAATGTGTCCTACCGTCACTGGCAAAGCCAGGATTTTGACTTGGCGGTGGAGGGAGGGGGATGAGGTGGGCAGGGACCCTGTCATCGTTCGTCAAGCTGCACCTCATCGCCTTTTTTCTATAAAAAGTAACTACTGACTTTCGCATAGCAGTAGTTCAAAAAATCTCTCTCTCTCTCTGTCTCTCTTCCTTATAGTTGAGGTTAAAGAGAAGCAAGTGTACTCCTGGAATATCCCTCCGGCTGCACCACTGCCTACCAGTCGGTCCCTTCTTTTACACAGGGCATGCCAGAGATTCGTCTTCCCCTAGTTCTGCTCAGTATCTTCTCATTCGTTACGCCATCTACCCACGTAGGTCTAATGCTCAGTATTTATCTGTAGCACCAAATTTAAAAAACTTACTTTTTTTGACCATGTTTCACGCTCATGTAAGGCTACACTCCAGACAAATGCTTCCAGAAAGCACTAATTTTACCGTGTGGTTTGAATATTTCGACATTATGATGACTCGTAGTAAACTGACGTAGAAATCTGAAATTTTCTGTATGTTGTGACAATGGAAATATTTCTACGCAAGTACTGCTGTATCCATCGTAGCCCATTTTGAAATCATTTAAAGGTCTCTCATGTAAGATGAAATGATGAAAAATAGTAGTGGAAAATACACTCCAGACAAATGCTTCCAGAAAGCACTAATTTTACCGTGTGGTTTGAATATTTCGACATTATGATGACTCGTAATAAACTGACGTACAAATCTGAAATTTTCTGTATGTTGTGACAATGGAAATATTTCTACGCAAGTACTGTACTGCTGTATCCATCGTAGTCCATTTTGAAGTCATTTAAAGGTCTCTCATGTAAGATGAAATGATGAAAAATCGTAGTGGAAGATATAGCCGCGATGGAGTGGCCGAGCGCATTGAGGCGCTATGCTCCGATGCGCGAGGCCATTCCCCGTCGGGGAAACGAATCCTCCCTCGGGCATGGATGATGGTGTTATCTTTAGTATAAGGTAGTTTACAAGTAGTTTGTAAATTTAGAAACTGATGACCCCGCAATTACATCCCATAAGCTTAAAAACCATTTGAACATTTTTGGTGAATATAACAGAATAGGACAGACTAGGTCCCATTTATAATCTCGGAATCGCCTTCTTCAATCGTAGACGCGGCATTTGAAGTTACTCTTTGCAACTCAGTGTCTTATATACAACTTTTTATGCACCTTTAATAGTCACAGGACTTATATTCATCTCATTAAACAATGAAAGAAAAATATATTGTTGAATGACAAATGTGGTTCCTGTGAATTCTAGAAATTTCGATATTATTGACAACGATAAAATAATACTTCTGCTAGGTTTTTAAAACATCTAGCCACCAAAAATTATAATTACTGTAATAATAAAATATCCTGAAGCACTATATATTAGAACGTTCACTGAAGTGTTAACACGATTCATCGGATAGATCACAGTTATAATTTTACGGGAGTCAGTGTCTTTCTTTCCGCCGCAACAGATACGTCACCTTTCATTTTCTTTTAATCCCTCTCTTCGTCTGTTTTGTTCGTCCCGTAGACGCGTGTATTCCCGCTCCTGTAAATTCCACAATTTGAATGTGAGTACCCTGTTTCCGAGATTAATTTGAATAAACTGGGGTTAAAACTATGTTTTCCCATTATTGCCGTATTCCCATTATTGAGTGTATAGTATTATGATGATTATGACGCTATTGTGGCAAAATGTATCATGTACAACCTATTACAATATGTCGTGAATAATAGTAGCAATTCCCTGCTTCACGTGTACAATATCGGTACCAGCAATCATCCCTACCTGCTGCAATTTAATTTCTTTCCGAATTCCGATATGTATTCATGAATAATATTTTTTCTAAATTTCATTGCTCTACGCGGTCCTCTTGTGCATGATAGAATACTGACAACTGGTCCGGGTGAATCTAGGAATAAGTTATCAAGGAAAAAATGTGAAATTTACATCGTAATCGACGGCAGAATGTTGCAGAAACCTACTAGCGTGTAGAACAGTGAGTTAATTTTATTCCTAATTTTTATAGTGTTACTGGCCGGCTTATTTACGCCCATCATGTTCAGATTATGTCCCAAATTGAAACAATTTATCATTTTTAGGCCTTCTTTCATGTTCATGTTTTCAAACTTTTTTGAAGTCCTTAACAAAAAGTTTCCGTAAACCAAACCGACTCAAACAGACAGTAGAATTATATCAGTAGCTGATACAAAAGTATTAACTTTAGTATGGTAAACCAAGTTACCACAGTTTTGTACTTAGATAAAAAAGTTATTTTCATGAAACCTCATTGTCACTAGAAGATAGCTTTCTTCATTAGAATTCTGTTGCAATATTGGCAATTTGTCACTTTCACTCATTAAACATGTATTGTTAGTTAATCACATTTTCTGTGTTCAGAATTTTCTGTTCTAAATCTCAACATTATGTTTATATGTAAATTATATACAGTTAATGATGTTTAAGATTTCAATTGTAATTTATCTTGTCAATAACATTTATGTAGTTATTAACAAAGAGGGCCCTTGTTTTGCAAGATATACATACTCAGACAGCGTTGGTGTAAATTAGTTATTAACAGAGTTGTTGTTCAGTGAGAGTTGTTGTCAGCCAGTGTCAGTGGAACTTTGTTTCGTGTGCTTCAGTTCAATCAATATCTGACGGACTTTGAGATAACGGGTATAATATTTTTATCTTACAGTTTCTTATTTAAAAAACTGTTAAATTTTTTTGAAGCAACATCAAGACACTAGTTACCATTACCAATGGAACGAGAGCATCGGGAACACACAAAAATGGTTCAATCTCAAAGGGTACAGGTCACAGATAAGACGAACACAGATATAAAAACCATTGGTATGACAGTTGTAAATTGTCGTGGCTGTGTGTGGAAAGTACCAGAGCCCCAAGCACTAACAGAAGGTACTGACGTTCAAATCACCGTAGGTAGCAAAAGCTGCCTGGCTAAAGCCGGAGATGATAAGTTCCACAGAAATTTTTACAAATGGGCGAATGGTGTAGACAAAGGATAGATTTAAGAAAAGGTGGTGACGTATTTATTGCTGTCGTAAGCTGTTTTCTCTTGAAGCGAAATTGAAGAAGATAATTCCTGTACATTGATATGAGTAGACGTTATACCTGACAACCGGAATAAATTAGTAATGGGATCTTTTTATCGACTCCCTTACTCAGACAATTTGATAGCGGAAGTCTTCAAAGAAAGCTAAGATGAGATTTCAAAAACGTACGCAAAACATAAAAGATTAATTGGTGACGACTAAGTTACTGTCGATTTGTTGGTAAAAATACACTGTTAACATCGAAAGAAAGCATAAAACATCGTCCGAAATTGTACTAAACGCATACTCCGAAAATTATTCGGAGTAATTAGTTTATGAACCCACTGCAATATTAAATGGTAGTAAAAGCATATTTGACCTCGTGGCAACAAATAATCTGCAGCTAATATAGAGCATCAAACAGACACAGGGCTTAGTGAAAACAGGGTTATCGCAGTGACGCTGAATATCGGATTTTACAAATACACCAGAATTAAACGAAAAGTATGTTTATTCAATAAAGCAGATAAAAACTGGATTAATCGTTTCCTGAGTGAGAATCTCCAGTCTTTCGAAGCAATCAATGTGAGTGTAGATCAGGTGTGATTTACATTCAAAGAAATAATATCGACAACTGACAAATTTATACCCAACATTTTAACAAAAGAGCGAGCTGATCCGCTGCGGTACACGAAACAGGTCACACGTGAAAAAGCAATGAAGAAAGCACGATAAATTTAAATAGGCACAAAATCCTCAAGACTGGCAATTTTTAATAGAAGCTCGAAATTTACTCGAACTTTATTGCGAGAGGCTTATAATAGTTTCCATATACAATCCGTCACGTAATTTGGTAGGGAATCCTAAAAAATTCTGGTCGTATGCAATGTATAATTGCGACAAAACACAATCAATACTTTCACTACGCATTAGCAACTGTGATGCTACTGACAGTTATGCTGAAGCAGAATACCTCAACACAGCTTCCTGAAATTATTCCTTCACCAAAGAAGACTGAGAAAATACTCCATAATTCGTATCATGAACAGTCGCCAGCATACGTAATTTACAAGTAGATAAACCTGAAGTATTAAAGCAACTTAAATCACTTAACAAGTCCTCCTGTCCCATATCGTATACCAATTACTTTCCTTTCAGAGTAAGCTGATACAATAGCCCCATACCTAGCTATCATATGCAACCGCTCCCTCAGCGAACGTTCCGCACCCAAATACTGGAAAGTTGCAAAGGTTACGCCAATATTCAAGAACTGCGTTAGGACTGATCTGCAAAATTACAGGCCTATATCAATGATGTTTGTTTGCAACAGGATTTTAGAACATAAGCTTTGCTCAAATATTATGAACTTCCACGAAGAGAACGACTTATTGACGGATAGTCAACACGGATTTACAACGTAACGTTCTTGTGAAACACACCTAGCTCGTTACTTACATGAAGTAATGAGTCCTATAGAGATTCCGTATTTCAAATAGATTCCGTATTTCGAGCATTTATTAATTAATGATGTTTAAGATTTCAATTGTAATATTTTGTCAATAAAATTTATGTAGTTATTAACAAAGAGAACCCTTGTTTTGCAAGATATACATACTTAGACAGCGATGGTGTAAATTAGTTATTAACAGAGTTGTTGTTCAGTGAGAGTTGTTGTCAGCCAGTGTCATCCAGTGCAGTGGATATTTACAACTTTTTAGAATTTTAATTATTTAATCAATATTATTTAATTTATTGGAATTATTAAAATTATTTAATTAAAATTAAATTAAAATAATAAGATTATTAATTAAAATAATATTTAATTCTAAATATTATTTAGAATTTTTTAGGATTCCCTACCAAATTACGTGACGGATTGTATGTGGAAACTATTATAAGCCTCTCGCAATGAAGTTCGAGTAAATTTCGAGCTTCTATTAAAAATTGCCAGTCTTGAGGATTTTGTGCCAATTTAAATTTCGCGTGCTTTCTTCATTGCTTTTGCACGTGTGACCTGTTTCGTGCACCGCTGCGACTCACCCCTCCCTTCTGTTGATTCCTTAGGTATAAATTTGTCAGTTGTCGATATTATTTCTTTGAATGTAAATCACACCTGATCTACACTCACATTGATAGCTGCGAAAGACTGGAGATTCTCACTCAGGAAACGATTAATCCAGTTTTTATCTGCTTTATTGAATAAATTATTTATTGAATGGTTTTGACACTGTAACTGACAGGCATCTTCTAATCAAATTTGGTATTTATGGAATATTGCCATAGTTGTGTGATTGGATTACTGATTTAGTATCACAAAGGACATAGTACGTTCTAAGTGACGGAAAGTCATCGAGTGAATTAGAAGTGATGTCTGGCGGTCCCCAGGGAAGTGTTGTAAGGCCCCCTCTTTATAAACGATTTACGAGACAATGTGAGGAGCTCTCGTAGACCGCGGATAATGCTGCCATTTATCGGTTAATAAAGTCACCAGAAGATCAAAAGAAACTGCAAAAGACTTTGATAAGATATCTGCATGGTGCGAAAATTGGCATTTGAAATCATCCATATGAGCACTAAAAGAAAAGCGTTTAACTTCATTCACACGATAAATCAGTCAAATCTACAGACTGTGAATCTAAATATCTAGGAATAACTATTACCAATTACTTAAATTTGAAAGAACACACAGAAAATATTGTAGGATAGGCAAACGAGAGACTACGTTTCATTGGCAGAACACTTAGAAGAAGTAACAGTCCTACTAAATAAACCGCCTATACTAATGCGTCCTAGTTTGGAGTATTGCTGCGCGTTGCTGGATCCCTATCAAGTGGGACTGACGAAGTATTTAGAGGAAGTTCTGTGGGGGGCAACTCGTTTTGATTTATCTCGATGTAGGGGAGAGTGTTACATTCCTCTTACGAACTTCTCTTCTGAAGGCGGACATATTTTGTGAGGATCTACCTACAAAGGGACGCATGATCGTCATAATAAAATAAGAGAAATCAGATCAAAAATGAAAAAAATTTGCGTTCCTTCCTCCTGCGAGCTATTAGACAATGTTACTGCAGAGAAATATCATAAAGCTGTTGTCCCACAGTTCAATGAGGGTTATTTAGATGTAGACATATAAATATATTTATCAGTATATATATGAAGTTGACGAAACATGCTACAAACTTCAGAAACTCAAATGACTTTGTCAGAAAAAAAGTCATGGAATATTATTAGTAGCAGGTATGTTAGGAAGGGATACGAGGGAGGGGGAGAGGGGGGACTTGTACGACAAAATATAGGATGCGCGAAGCATGTGGACTGTCTGCGAGAGAACGAAAACAGGCTGCCGACTTCTTTTGTACGGGGCCGGAGTTTGGTAATGCAATTACTACTTCTGACTGACAAAACGGCTTCGGGAATTAAATGCATCTTGTGTGGTCTAAACTACTGGATGTTGATAAACGAAGCTATAATCGTTTGTTTACCGAGTCAAATGAAATGATAGTATCTCTTGGTATTGTGTACTGTGACCTGCCGTTCAACTAGAGCAAAGCGCCAGCATGACAACACTGGAAGTCAGTTGAATTGTTTGAGCTGCTGCCTTGCTTAAGCAAGTCTTGGCAATCTATACTGAAAATGGTGAATATTGGTTAGTTTGCGAGTTGAAGTGTTACGTTTAATTTTTTTATGTAATT
Source organism: Locusta migratoria (assembly GCA_026315105.1). Taxonomy (NCBI): domain Eukaryota; kingdom Metazoa; phylum Arthropoda; class Insecta; order Orthoptera; family Acrididae; genus Locusta; species Locusta migratoria. The sequence goes on from CM048747.1 coordinate 500,565,187, forward strand.
AAATTTTTCTGGACGACAATTTGATGTCAACATTCATCTCTTTTTTGTTTAGAACTATTTTGTACGGTTTAAAAGCGATCGAAAATCTTTCTGCGGAAATATGTTCAAAAATTAACCTATGTCCATAGATGTTTATTGAAATTGATGTATGAAACAGTTTAGTGGGAAAAAATGTTTCTCTTTCCTTCTTCCTGTTGTATTCTTCCATAATTAGCTGATCCTTATGTAAGTAGTTCTGAGTATGGTAAAAATGCGTGTTACTCTTTATTTATTTCTGTTGTTTTGTGTTTGGTTTACGTTCCCATGTAGCCGTCCTGCGCATTTCAGACCAGATATTTTATTTTAATGATTATTTTTTTTACAGTAATAGCGGTGATAGTGAGATACGTGAGGCCGTAAATCTGATTACTGAGTATAAAATAATGGCCTAATTTGATTGCTAGATCATTGTCTTTCCTTTACTCGAGTGGCTTGTGTCCCTGAGACTTTCGGTTAGAACTAAAGATTAACAATTTTTTCGTGGCTGATTTTTTGTCAGGGTGTTCCCGAGTTCGGTCACGTTCCCCGACAACACTGCGCTATCTCGTCTTAACACTCAGACCCCACAATCACCTCTTCCTCCCTTTTATTAAAACGTGTGCTGTGTTCCTTACTTTGCGGTCTAATTCTTTTCTTGCTGAGTTTTTCTAGTGACTTACGCGTGGATAGCGTGGTCGACGCTGTCACGACTGACAGGTGAAAACGCAGTGCAAAGCACTTGACTGGAAACCGAGGGGTCACTGGTTGTAAACCCGGTCGGGCCTCTGATTTTTTCAGGCTTCGCTTTAAACCATAATTCACCTCTCAACAATATGAGTTCTCGCCAGAAACGACATGTGGTTCGGATTCCACGTTAAGCTGTAGGTCCCCTTTCCCCGGTTGGATAACGGGGGTAAGCTAGAGACACGCAAGTCGCCAAAATGGCGTCCAATTGAAAGACTTGCACCAGGGCAATGAGCCACACGAAATTATTATTATTCTGTTTATCCTTGATCCTTCTGAAGGCGGGTTCTGTATTTCTTGCTTAAGGTACCTTAAAGTATTCTTGGTGAGTAGTTAGCCGGAGTACTCCCTCCTCCCTCGGTCCATCAACTCCTCTTTGTCTACCTACCTCTGCGTTCTGGTCTTCCTCCTACTCTCCTCTAACGACGTTGCCTTCCCCGTTCTCAACCTTTTGTCTCCTCTCTCTGTTTCATCCCCTTCTACCACAGTATATGAAAAATTATAATACCTGCAAAATTCACGGTGATTGGTAAAACGGTAAGGTACCCTCCGCCATCCTATGTAGACGTTTCTCTTGCTTTTAAGGTCGTGTGTACAAACATCAAGGCAGGATTAATCCTATAGACCAAAGTCTCTTCTAATGTAGCACCTCTTGTTTTGAAGTTCAGATGAGCAAAATATTATCTCACTCGAGTGAACCGTATGGCAGCGCCGCTGCCCCCTATATGAAATTACCAATTTCGATCTCTCGGTTGCTTTCTTTTTCTAAATCATCCCTTGATTGAAGTGAACGGGGCAAAACAAAATATTATTAAAATAGGCGAAGCAATTTCTGAATTTTGCCGAGACTAACACACAGCAACTGATATGGGTATAACATACAGCAAAATTAGAAGAAAGTGAAATACCCGAAAAATTTAGAAAGCATCGTAGCATCAAGGAAACATGTTAGACTAAATATAATAATGATTCCGTCTGGCACAATGAACTGCTGCAAGTCTCGATTGGACGCCAATGTGGCACCCTCATGTACCTTACCTACTCCAGTTATCCAATGGCGAAAAGGGGAACTGTAGTGTAACCTCGAACCGGAACCACGTATCATTTCTAGTGGCTCGTCACATAACTGAGAGGCGAAGATTAGGGTAAAACCTAAAGTGAAAGTAAGCCGTGATCCCAACGAATGTCGAACCCGCGACATTTTATTCTCCAAACCAGACAGTGCCTATCAGTGGATATTTACCCAATCTAGATAAAATCATTTAATTTGCAATAAAATATTATTCAGGTTATTAATCGAGGTAAGAAGAATCCTATCTTCTGATGGGCCAAATAACACATACTGTGAAAAATTTGATTAACACGAACTGAGTAGTTTCGGAGTTCATCGCAGACATACAGCGTGAGAGGGGAGAGCGAATTTTATTAAACACTTTGAAGGAAGTTTGAGTTTTTGTTTACGTTGGGGTCCAGTCCTCCCACTCAATAGCTAACTGTACCGTCACCACCAGCGTCAGGCTTCATTACCTCTGCATTTTGCTGTTAGTCGATTTCAATTTTTTTTCTATTGGAGCCACACATCACCTTCCTGTAGCAAGATTGGCAAAAGTACAGGTCTTGGAACACTCTGCAAGTACCGAGCACTGTTTAGATGTACCGGAGTTGTAGGTTTTCGCACCACTGATGATAAGGAGTGGGGCTAGTGTGTGTTGCACGGACGAAGAGACAGCGTTCGACAGGTATACATCGTACTCAGAAACAACCATGAGTCCAATACGTCCGATACGAGTCTGCTTTCATCGCGATTCCAAGTGATGGTATGACGACTCCAGTCGAGCCTTGCACGCCGACGCAATGGCTTGACTGGAAGGCAGCTTAGACGTGTGCGTGCCTGTAGTCCCACTGCTATTACTTACTTGGAACATTGGCCTCACAAACCTTATCTGTGCTGCCCTTAAAATATATGACGATATTGGCTGACGTCTATGCTGCCTGGCTGTCCAGAACCTGATTTCACGTGGCCACTGCAAGCAGCACCGTTGCACAACTGACGTTGTACGTCCAGCTTGTGGCAGTTCTCAGGAAGGACCATTTCGGGATTGGGAATCCCACACGTTGGCCCCTGAGACAGGGGAAGCTATGTATAAAAGTTCTTTAACATTTGTAGATTTTTGTACAACAAATATTTTTTTTTCAGTATCTGTACACGTTTCTTTCATATAGCCAAACGGAACTTACTTTCTAGACATACCTCGTAATACTGTCCACTAAGGTACTTTCACCTGGGAAAAACCTTCGTGAAATGTCATGGTGACGATACAGATAATGAAGAAACAGGCAGTTATTCTGGCCTGGAGGCTGCATAAAAGCCATTTTCTCTGCAACATGGAAATGCCCACAACGTTTGAGAGTTCCCAACCATCCAGATAATGGTTCAGCTGTTGCACTAAAAGGAAATCGGCAGGTCTGCTTCTCAGCATTGACAGAGGCCTCAAACAGACATGCCAGTGGATGCAGTGACAAGCAGCGTGGTATCTGGCAAGACCTTGTATCTCACTTACCAGTAGGCCACATCCGAACGTTCAAAGTGATAAACGAAGAGTGGGGTGTTAATTCCTTCTGCAAAGAAGAGACCCTCCCCATGATTTGGCAATGCCTGTCACCAATATCTTGCTTTAACATCGCTTTTCCTACGCCATCTGTGTGTCTGTGTGGCTGTAGGAAACCCTAGTGCTTTTCTATGGCATGGAGCCTGTTTGCTACACACGTTGATGTCACACTGAAGTGTGGCATTTGCCGCCATCTGACCAACATCGACGACGTCTTTCCTGGTGTAAATTTTTCTGCTTAAGAGCAGACAGGCTCGTCCCTCAGCTGTGGCCGGACAGGAGGACCAGAGCACTGCGCGACGAGCGCAGCGGTAGGCAGGTAGTCAGCAGGCAGATAGTCAGCAGTCAGCCAGCGCGCCGCGCCTCCTATTGATTGGCAGGCCGGGCGCTGTTTTGCGGCGACAATGCGTGTCAGCCGCACGCGCCGGCCGCGGCCGCTGGAGGGCCCTCCAGCCTCAGCTCTGTCGTCCTCTGCGCTGCTCTGCCCCCCAGGCCACTTGACCGACCCCACGTGCCAGGTCCGACACCTGCTGCGATTCACACTTGTCATCTACCTAAAGGCTAGAAACTGCCTCTGCACTGACGCCCAATAGGACTCGCTGATCTGAGGTTGAAATCACTATGTTATACTCTTGGTAGTGTTATTAGTGGACGGTCACAGAACACGGCTGGAAGTCTTACTTACTGACACACATCCAAAGGCACAGGGACACCATTGTCCCAGTCAGTTCTACAATCATCCTTCCCTTAAAGCATCCAGCAAATTTCAGACATTTTAAAAGGTAGCGATCCTTTCTTCCAGACTCCCTTTCCCTTTTACTTCAGCATATCACATATGTAAATCAGGAAATTTGCTTTATGTTCATGTCAGGGATGACTACAATCCTTTACATTGAGGGTACTGAGACAGAATTGCTCAGTGTAACTGGTAATCATGACATTGCTTTATGTTCACGTCAGGAATGATTACAATCCTTTACATTATTTGAGGGTACTGAGGCAGAATTGCACGGAGTGACTGTTAATCAGAAATACGAGTGTCGTCCACAAAGTAAATTCCGTTTCTATTTCTATCCGTGGCAGAGCTACGATCGCAATACAGAGCATACGCGGCAGTTACAACGAGAAGACATGTACACCATTTTCAGATAGCTGCAACCGACTTGTGCTTTCTAGTGCTTCTTCATAGAGTCAGCCGTAATTGAAAATGCCGCCACGTGTGAAATCATATCTGTGATTCGTTTTCCAAATGCAAAGAAAGTTAAACCAAAGGAAATTCATCGGTAAATCTGCGAGGTTTGCAGACAAAATGCTATGAGCCATTCAGTGCTTAGAATATGGGTCGGACTGTTCGATGAAGGACGTGATAAAGTCCACGATGAAGAAGAAACTGGCGCCCGTCTGATGAACTGGTTCACGGAACTGAAGAGAAGATAAAGCAGAACATCTCTTGTTTACTTAAGATCTGTCCTTAGTGTTCAAAACTTCAACGATGATAACGAGCTGAAAGAACATCTTACCACAAGGTTGAATACATAGGTGGCAACCTTCTATGAAGAAGGGATACAAAAACTTGTGCCACGCTATGACGTCTACAAAATTTCGGAAGCTATGTAGAAAAGTAGTTTAACATTAGTAGATTTTTGTTCAACAAATATGTTTTCTGTACTAGTACACATTTTTTTATATAACCAAACGGCAATTTCTGGATATTCCTCGTAATACTGTACTAAGGTAATTTCACCTGGGAAAACCTTCGTGAAAAGTCATGGTGACGATACAGATGAGGAACAAACAGGCAGTTATTCTGCCCACTGTAGGGCATGGAGGCTACATAAAATGCATTTTCTCTGCAACATGGTAGTGCCCGCAACAGTGGAGAGTTCCCAACCACCGGGAAAATGGTTCAGAGTTGTAGTAAAGGGAAATCAGCAGGTCTGCAACTCAGCATTGACAGAGCCTCAAACAGACATACAGAGATTATGTTAGTGGTTGCAGTGACAAGCTACGTGGTATCTGGTCAGACCTTGTATCTCACTTACCAGTAGGCCACATCCGATCGTTCAAAACGATAAACGATGAGTGAGGTGTGAATTCCTTCTGTAAAGAAGAGACCCTCCCCATCATTTGGCAATGGCTGTCACCAACATATTGCTTTAACATCAGTTTTCCTAGGCTATCTGTGTCTCCCTCTAAAACAGTCGTTTTGGTTCTCTGGTTGTTTCATAACATTGTGATAATATTGTAGCAATTGCTTGTTATAGTGGTAAATGCCCCGATTGGACCAAATTAATGAGTGATATAAGAGCCGTCTTCTCACACGTAAAGTGATTTAATTAGTAGTAAAGAAAGCTCCAACCATCCTCATTTCTGAAATGCCCTTATTTGGGCATCAGGTGCTGCAGACTCCACTGCAAGACTGCTTCCAACTTTGCAGTTAGATGAAGTGCTGTTCTTAGCGACTGTCAGTGGACAGTGAATTTCAACCATCCTTTCTAGTATATAATTACATACTTTAAAACAGTGTTTATTTTCTGTGTGTGATTGGACATGCGTATGTCGAAAATAAAACATTTTTATGTCTGTTGTAAAATATGTTGCTTCCATGTTGCAGACTCTTCACTCAACATGAGCTTGCAACATGAATGCAGCATATTTTGCCAACGACATAAAAATGATTGTTTCTTCAACATACCCATGTCCAAGCACAGACAGAAAGCAGATGAAATGTTTCTCTGTGGATCCGAATATTAACAGACTTGAAGATGGCAATAAGATTTGCCGAACTCGGTGTCAATAAAGGAATACTTAAGAGGCGCTATTGACTCCTATACTTATCCAGATTCCCATTTCAGTTCTCTTCATTAGTCTTGGACACAGGAATTGACAAATTGTACGACTATAACCTAGGCAAACTGTATTTGTGTTCCAGACTGCTGCCTACTCCAGTCCTTTTGCAGTAATGCAGACCTATACTCCTCGTGACACACTGTCCACTAGGTTACCAAAGGACTGTTGGTCCACATTGTCCCACTCCTCAACGGCGATTCAGTGTAAATCTATCAGACTGGTTGGTGTGTCATCTCGTCTGACGAAACTGCAATTTGCAATGTACCCCAGGCATGTTCAATAGGGTTGAAAAAATGTTCAAATATTTGTAAATCTATCGGACCAAACTGTGTGGTCATCAGTACGTACGTAGCTTACAAACTACTTAAACTAAGGTGATCTAACTTAAGGACAACACACACACCCATGCCCAAGGGAGGACTCGAATCTCCGACGGCGAACAACGGCGCACTCCGCAGAGAGGCGCCTTAGACCGCTCGGGTACGCCACCGCGGCGGCTTCTTCCCAGGAGAACATGTTGGCCATGTAATCTTGCGATTTCATTATCGTGAAAGAACGCATTCACAAGATGTGCAGGACAAGCGCGAGAGTTGTCGTCCATTAAGAGGAATCCTTCACGGAAGTTCTACGATGTGATTGCACCATACGTCGGACGATGTCATACCTGTGCCGCACAGCCTTTGGATTGCCTTCCCGTGGCGCGTTGTGCCCCACAAAATGCCACCCGTAAGCTTCAGCTAAGCACCACCTTGTTACACATTTTGTGCACTTTGTCTAAGACGTTTAGGCTGTCCAGGCTGCCTCAAAAACCGACGATTGTGAGTCTCATCTGTGAGTAGCACTTGATGCCAATTCTGACGAGTACGTTCTGCATGCTGTTGGGCTCATCTGCACTACGCTGTATGCTGTATGGTGTCTAAGTGGCGAAGCTGGACCTCGCCATGGATGTCGGCAGTGACGTTGCATATCATGCAACCTACTGACTACGTTTTGAGTCAAGACTCGATGTCCTGTGGTATGGTGGCGTTCCTCTCAGGGTTCCTCCTAGCTGAAAACTGTAAATAACGGTCATCAGCTCGTGTGGTCTGTAAACTTTCCTTAATGAGAGTCCCTCTCGACATAAAATAAGAATGCGGATACCATCTAACTTCTGAATAGGGTGTTGATGTCTTAAATTGCTAATTATGGCATTTTATGCCCATAATATGCTTTTTCCACTCGTGAATTGCAGTATTCTTCTTTCTTTATTTTTTTCAACAAGAGTGAAATGAAATTTAAATAGTTTTAAAGCCCAAAAGTAATACAGTTTGGTCCTATAATGTCTTTGACACTTTCCGTCTCCGTAAAATTCACTGACACAGTATTAGGACATTCACGTTTCTGAAAATTCTCTACAAATATTGTGAAGTACCGCACTGTAGAAATACATGTTAAAAACCTCAGAATTTTTTATTTATTTTCATTTTATTTATTTATTTTATTTTGTGGTTGTTGTTCGCACTCAGAGATCGAAATGAGATTGACAGTTATTATTCTACGAGTCCACTATTATCATGCTCTGCAGTTGCAATGATGTGAAGTATTATTACGCCCATTTATTTGAGCTGATTTTGTTTTCGTTTGCTAAGAGTAGTGTTGCAAAGATCCGATAGATGGCGACGCTGCGTCATTATTAAGATTTAATACACTGAAACAAGGGCTACGATTTTTCTTTCAGCAGCGGTGTAGTGTATGGATGTTGGCACCGGCCATTCAATCCTGTTTGAAAAATCAGTCACGTACAATGAGGGGAATAATTCTTTGTGTTGATAATGAAATAAAAAATTAATGTTGTTCCGATCAGTAAATTAATGAGCTCCCTAAAGCGAATATTTCCTTGCCAACGTTAACATACTAGGGCGCTGCCACTTCAAGTAAAATTTAACACAGAGAGGACACAAAAATATATTTTTTTACTAGCTGTATCTCGCATGCCTTCCAATGCCATGGAAAGAAAAAAAGGGCTTCTTTCCGCGGGTATCATTGGAAACATAACGACGTTCTTTAGCGTCTATCGATGTTTACATTTAATAAGAATTTATGTAGTTTCCTTTCTGATTTCGGAGCGTACTTATTACAACTTGAGTCCATTCTGTTTAGGAATGCCTTGAAAACGGTGTAGTACAGTAGTACACCAAAGAACTAATAGTTGTCAATGCTACATTATGGTCGCTGTCCACAAAAATGGATGGTTTTATGAACCAACTGATAATGCTGCTCTTTTTTTTCTTTTCGTTTGTTATGCCATAGAACAACAACAAAAATGTTCAAATGTTTGTATAGTCTATGGGACTTAACTACGGGGTCATCAGTCCCTAAACTTACAAACTACTTATGAACTACTTACGAACTAGGACGGCACAAATATCCATGCCCGAGTGGGGATTCGAACCCACGACCGTAGTGGTCGTGCAGACCGTGATTGGAGCGCCTTAGTCCCCTCGGCCCATAGAACAAAAAGGAACCACTATAGGTGTTGTTGGTTTTGTAGTGCTGCAAAGGAACAATACATGATCGTGTTGTTCATATTCCCTCAGTAACAGAAGTAGGCCTAGTTTGAATTAAGAGCCGCAATATTATCTCTGCAAATATAAACTAACAATGAACTGCGAGTTGCTGATTACACTTTGTATATTCATATCTTAACGACAGGAAAATCTGAATTTAAAACATAACGACATTCCTTCGTGTCTATCGATGCTCTAATGTACATAAGCATTCTTTGCAAGGAAAATCGAATTTATGTAGTTCTCTTTCTGATTTCCGTGTATCTTAATTACATTTTGAGGGCGTTCTGTTTAGAAATGCCTCGAAAACGCCATAGTACAGGAAAGGACAAAGTTAGGCGACGTTAGTTACATTGTAGGCTATCACCAAATAACTAATTATGGTGTTGTTGCGTTTGTTCTTTCATTCTCATAACTATGGTGTAATACACTATAAGACGAGGTACAATTTTTACGTAACGGCGTTGTGTGCTGATGTTGGCAACAGCCGTTGAATGCTTTTTCAAAAATCAGTCACGTAGAATGAGGGAAACAATTATTATGTTCACGATGAAATAAATAATGTATGCTGTTATGGTCAGTTAATCATCCTCCTAAGCAAATACTTCGTTGCTAACGATAGCAAACTAATCTGCTACCACGGCAAGTAAAATTTAACCCAGGTAGGACACAAAAATAATTTTTCTTCCTAGCTGTTTCCCATATGCTTTGCAATGTCATGGAAAGAAAAGAAGTGAATCTTTCGACGTGTATAACCACTACATTATGTATAGAGTAGAAATATCCATGTAGCGAACATTGCTTTCTGACTCTCAGCTCCTTTTAGCAGAACAATCACATAAAATGAATTATTATTATATTGTTCCGGCACTTGACTTAATGTCATTCGCCTTCTTGCTTCCCAGTACGATTTTGTTAAGTTTAAATTGCAATCGTACGATCATTTTAATGGTCACTGTTCAGTCTTCTGACACAGAACACATTCTGGAGACGGCAGGATGGAGATCTTATGTAGGTGGGCGGCCAAACACCCGTGTGCAGTAGTCAGGCGGAATGTCGCTACTGCCTCTCTTCTTGGTCCATCTAGTATCAGTTGGTTTTCCAAGAGGGTTTCCCAGCTCTTCCCCTCGCATGAGATTTTATTGATTTTTCTCAATTCTTCTTTATAAATATTGTTAATATTGCGTTTTACTGAAAAATATGACAGTGTAGTTTTTCCAATTTCTTTAATTTTTGTGCCCTTTTTGGCTAGAAAATCAGCTTTCTCATTACCATATAAGCCACAGTGAGATGGTATTCACTGAATTGCAATTTTCTTGTTGTGTTGCTGTAGGGACTTAATTATTTCTTGGATATCTTTTACTTCAGCAATTTTTGGATCTCTTAAGTCAACAATTGCTGATATTGCTGATTTGGAGTCACAGAATATAACTGCTTTATCAAATCGGTGCGAATAGCTGTTTGGCTGATTTACTGCAGTTCTGATGGCTTCAACTTCACCTTCAAAATTAGAGTGGTGTGATCCTAAACTAAACATAAAATTTTGCTGTATATTTCTACACAAACATTTCCTTCTTTTTGCATTAATGACCCATCTGTGTAGATATGTAGCCACTGATCTTCCGAGTATCTCTGACTGATTGTTGTTAATGCTGTAGTTTTCAATTATTGATGGATCTGTTTCAATTTTTTTTTATCATTTCTATCTAGTTGATACTGTAATTGAGGAAGAAGAATTGGAGAAAGTGGGAAAATAAATTTCTCAGCAGTGACTTCTGGTAGGTGATACTGTAATCTCATATTTTCTACTTTTTCGATGAAGCTAATCTGTGTTTTTAATTTTCTATTATTGATACATGACTCCTTATGTTTTGTCCATTGATCATGACTGGGTAGACGAATAAGTTTTTCATACTGTAGCAGTGGTAACCTTTGGATACTTCGGATACATAACATGAAATAATATCTAAATAAATATGTCACAGAAGCCACAAGAAAGTTGAGGAAGCGTCGCTAAAAGGGCCATTTACACATAGTCATCCGTCTTAACCGAACAAGAAAGGACCAAGATGAAGTCAGCGATTACTACATTTTCCCAATATCACGTGACATTTCCACCTTACTCTTGAGGACACAAAATCTGTTCTGCGGATCTGAATCCTCACTCCAGAGATATTTCTGCTCTGTGCCTGCCATAATATACACACGCAAGCGACAAATTCATCATAAACGTTTCTGCTTTCATAATTGTTCGGTAGAATATTGTGATTAAAATTTGTAATTACTTACTTTTGGTGTGAACTACATTAAGATAGAGAAAAAGTCTTCTTTTTCAGAGACAATTGTACTTAGGGTTATTTCTATTACACAATATCGATTTTAACTTCGTGCTTTACGAAGTAAACACTGCAGGACGTGGGGACATGTATTAGCTGAAAGAATGACCGCTGCTTATACACTTAAGACAAGTCACTGGAAATACTATATTTAATGGAAAGCTCTATACAGATTATGAGCTGACGCCATTCCTTCAACGATTACCCAGACTTACTTTATCGCACATTGACATCACCATGACGTCTTATATAAACAGACATGAACTGTTCTATTGATTGAATTACCAGACTTTCAGCGTTCGTCGATAATAGGGAGTACCGCACACAGAATAACTACATTGTCCCCAGAGCAACACTGCAACATACTAATACTTCAGCATACACATAATGTGAGAGATAAACAGTTTAGTACTACACAATAGAACCAATACAGTGCGCTGTTATTATTATTACTATTTCTCATCTCAAAGATAAAAGTGTTTTCAGAAACAATTACACACCGCAACACAAACTAACATTGAATTTTCATCGTTCCGGAGTACAGACTTAAATTAATTTCATGTTCTGTGTGAAAAAACTTTATGAACATTTATCGTTTTCGACAAGGACTTCTAGTTAAATTTGACATCTTGGCTAGGAGAACTGAGTTTATTGACAGAGCGATCCAACAAGGCTTCTGTTTTTGTTGACCTATGTTCGGAACCCTAAAAAGCCGTGATAAAAGTTACACAGGTCCCTCTTAACAACCGTTGCGAAACCTGAGCATATAAGCTAGTTTTCAATGAAATTTGAAGTTATTACTAATTTCGCCAATAATTCGATTCTCTTTAAAATACTACATTCTTTCACAACTAAAAGTGAGAAATAAAACATAAGAGTGTTGTATTTGATCAAGGAACGCAAAATATATTACCTACATCAATAATCCTTAGCTTACCAATCACCCACAGAAGTTATTATCCCAGCAGGTAACCTCACTTAGCTGATATAGGCAATGCAAAAATTTGACCGTTATTTTTCTTCGAAAATATTTAGTGTCGGCACCTACGCCAAATTATTTGTCCTCTCATTTTCGCCCTTCCTTAGCCAAGTTCCGATTTAACCTGTGAAGTTTCTTTGGAACCATTTAGCACGAGGAAACTGTATAATGATAAGTAGAAAGTGACTAGTGCATAAGATTAATTTCCGTACACACAATGATTAATTTGAATTCGAATTTACCTCGTAAGTTTTACGGTGATCACGAACAACAGTGTTGATAAAAAAAGTGAAATAAATTTGCCAGAAAAACAAAGACTTAATCTAATCTAGAACGCTTATTTACAACTTTATGGCGTATAATAGTTGGTATCTATAGACTAGAGTGAAAAACAAGCGTCAGTTTGGTTTATAGGTACTTATATTTTCCTTTAAATGGAGGTTCCGCCATTCTTTCCGGCATGCAAAAATGTGGGCTGTCTTCGAAAGCATAAACGCTTGAACGTTTGGAATTATTTCACTATCATACTTCACAAAATTGTTTTCGATTCTTAGTTAAAAATCATAAATAGGATTTCCATAAATAAAACGTAATTTTATGTGAATAAGGTTAGACAAAATCTAGTGAGTCTAGCTAACACCTCTATTAACACACATTATATCTTCGTCTTCCTCGTGAAATGAGTCATCACCAGAGCTTCAGCCAATGGCAGAGCGTTTTCAATTGCGTAACCTAATTTTGAAATATAATGATTTTTAATCTTTATTTCAGAACAATAAAAGATTTTCTGTAATAAGAATGACCTAAAATGCTATTTGAACGTTATAACAGTCAGAATGAAAGAAATTAGTAACACATTTTTAACATGACCTTCTAGGCACGGCAGAGTTGCAGTCAACTCTTTCTAACTTCTGTTGTGACGCGAACGTAATAGGAGTTGGGGTTAAAGATGTGAAATGAGCTTTAACTAACCGCCAGCGTACCAAAACGTAACTTCAGTTAACGGTTTTAGTTACTCATGGGAATAATAACCAATTTAATTATTAATCAAATAACTCAAAGGCAATCACAGTTACATAATTACAAAATTCAAACAAGCAAATGCTGACTGTGTAAATGATGAGAAGTTAAGGATTATCAGCTTCTGCTCTGATGTCAGAGGAACTGTGTACAGCAATCCGACCAAATCGACTATGACGTGGTAACGTGGTATACATAAATGCTGCAGTGTGTAAGACGCAGGTGATCCTAGACAGGCTGAATAATAGCCACTAGTGCTACGGTGCAGTAGGTAGACAACAGCTGATAACACACGCTTTGTATCGAACTAGGAGACAAATGCTGGTTATGAAACAAATATTCAAAGAATATTCCAATATTCTGACAATCTAAATGATGTGTGTAACCGCACTACAGTACTACACAAGTCAAAAACGGATGCTCGAAAGTAAGAACTCAACTCTAACTATGCGTCCACTCTCGGTGGCCACTATGGTCGAGGGTTCGAATCCCCCCTTTGGCATGGGTATTTGTGCCGTCCTTAGTCTTAGTTACTTCATAAGTAGTTCGTAAGTTGAGTGGCTGATGACCCCGAAGTTAAGTCCCATAAGCTATACAAACATTTGAACATTTAAACTCTCAGTGGAATCAAAAGAAAATATGAAATGTTGCTGCTCTCTGCAGACCACGAATATCAAACTGCTGAAATCAAACTTTCGCAAAATGAGCAGCTAAGTAGCCACGATCCGCTCTCGGCGGTGTCGCGGGAGAGAATCCTCGATGTCTCTCGGCAAAACTCGGGCCCAGCAGGCAGCATCGGAGAGCCACGCCCCATAACATTCAAACTCCAATCACCACTGACTCGTAATAGCCTACCCAATGAAATTACTGCTTGGGGCCGCTACTACTGACCCCGCAATGCACTGTAAATCAGTCAACGAAGAACTCCCCAAATTCATTCTACAACAGAAACCTGATATAATTTGCTTACGAGAACCCTATGCAAAAAGTGGAAAGCTGCCGGGGTTCCCAGGGATGCTGTTGTCATAACATGAAGTACTGACTGCAAAGCGGCTGTAATAATTTTAAATAAAATTTTTAATGTAGTCGAAATCTCTGAATTTTGTAATCAATATCTTGTATCTGCAGAGATGCCATACAGGGGAGACACGTGGGTGATTGTCTCCCTCTACGCGCAAAGCAGTCACAGAATCGAACCGTATGCCAACTACATCAAAGACTTAACGAACTACGCAGCTAAAAAAGAAAAAAAATAATAATAATAAAATAAAATAAAATAAGACTACTAATAAGTACAGACAGAAATGCCAGAATCTGACAGAGGACGTTACGTTAAGGACATCTTACATGAATGCCAACTACAAATAGCAAACATTGAAGGCCACATACCGGTACCGACCCACATTGGACTTGACGTATCGACCAGTAACATTGACGTCACAGTCGCTAACAAATCAGCTATTAACTGGATACATCACTGGACCGTACATGATAGAATTACAATAGTTGACCACAACGTAATTACCTTCAAACTAGACAATCAACACAATAATACTAACACAAATGTTACTATTCCACAAGGCAGACTGGAATAAATTGAGATCAACTATTGACAGATACAGCATTAACAACATACAAGGAAGTGTTGCCTACAGAGCTCACATACTAACGGTCATCATTAGTAGAGTCCAAAAAATGGCAATACCAACGGCCAACAACTCCAGACCGCAACAAATACCTTGGAAAGACGAACTGACAAGACTGAAACAAGACGTAAGACGTAATAGAAAGCTATACCAGACAAAGACAATCGAGCGAGACAAACAAACGCGAGTAGCGGCGTATAGGCACACAAAAGACGTCTACAAACAAAAACTAAAAGACACCAGAGACATTGGGACAAACTTGTCGCTGCTCACACAGAACACAACATAAGGGATGAGTCTTATTAGGTAACAATAGATAAAATCTAAAACCCACTGGTTCTTGGCACTTTACGCAAAGACAATGGTGACATGACCATAAGATGGAGGCAAATAGCAGAATTTTTGCTGAACAAACTGCTTCCAGACGACGACACACTTACAGATACTCAAGAACATAAACACCTCAGGGATGAAATGAGTGCACCATATACCACAGATAACATAACTAGTCCCTATGTTCAAGAAGAAGTTGCGAAAGCCTTAACAGATTTGAAAAACAAAAAAGCCCTTGGTCCAGACGGGATACAGAATACGCCATTCCTAACGACACTTCTCAATGACGCCCTACGGCTGAGCAGGGTGCCTCGGACCCAGAGGATCCCAAAACTTACAGGCCAATTTGCTTAATAAACCCACTCGCCAAGATACAGGAGAAATTGTTCTGTAAACGATTACAGGAACTCAGGTCCCTGCACGGCCTAAATGAGAATCAGTACGGATTCAGACCTGGGAAAAGCATAGATGATGGCATTAATCGGGCGCTAGAAATCGTATACAACTCGGATAATAAATATTTTATTGCAATAATGATTGACATACCGGGCGCCTTTGATAATCTTGAAACAACTGCAGGTTCAAGAGTCTCTGTATCACAGTCTATTAGACTACTGCAGAGACAGGGTAGTGGAATGGAGGACAGATAGCCAAAAGTTTATAAAGAAAATAACGAAAGGATGTCCACAAGAATCAACCGGTGGCCACATTTTCTGGGAGGTGGCGATTGAACCGCTCCTGCATCTACTGGATGGGGATGTCAGGACTGACGGAGTCGTCGCATACGCAGATGACCTTCTAGCAATTGTCTCCGCCAACAATAGGTCGCAGCTAGAGGAGAAGGCACGTGAAACACTGACAACAATAATACAATGGTGCAAACACAGCAAGCTCAAGATAGCAACCAACAAAACAACATACACTACTCAAAGGGCCATTACAACGAAACCCAACAGTAAAATTAGACAACAGATTTATAATACGAACAGTAGTTACACGCTATCTTGGTTTCCACCTTCAGGAAAGACAAAATTTCCATGAACACATTAAGAAAACCTCAGACAAAGCAGAGAAAATATCACACTAGTTGGCAAAGCTCGATTTACCACTTACAGACTGCCTCTGTCAACTATACAAACATATCAATGTGTTCTCTTCGAGTCAGTATTTCAGACTGCCTCTGTCAACTATATAAACATATCATTGTGTTCTCTTCGAGTCAGTATTATGCTTTGCAGCTAGTACCTATGCTCAAAGATTGAGCCTAGTAACCAACAAAACAATTGTGAGACGTGGGCAGAGAAGTGTATTATTACAACTTACAGGTACATTCAAATCAACACCGATAGAAACGCTAAGCGTCCTTCTCGGTATCTGTCCAGTTGACATATGATATAGATCTGCAGCGTACTGGCTTAAAATGAAGAATCTAGACAAAGTGCGTGTAATAACGGGCACACATATCGTAACAAACCGCCAACTGAGAACATTGCGAACGGACACATGGCAACAGGAATGGGAGGCTTGTGACAAGGGACGTAGACTGCATACACTGCTACCAGACATTAGAGAAAGATAAAGGATGAAGCACATCGACCCCAGCCGTGGTATGGTTCACTTCCTTACAGGACATGCCCCATATCCCACTCACCTGTTTCGAATGCAACTGGGTGACACCAACACTTGCACTTGCGGAAACACCGAAGTCTCCTATGAACATATCGTCTTCCTCTGCGGACGATACACACGTCAGAGACACACAGCAGCTTGACTTTACTAGAGACGATATGATATATGACATAATAAGAGACGAACACACATGGACATAACACACTAGCGGACAAGGTATTCAATGCGACTTATGAAGAATACAAAAGGACAAGGCCTTACAGGGGCCGTACCCCTTATGCCCCCCAGAGTGAACAGGTATAGTTGGAAACAAACAAACGAAATATCCTCTCGAAATTAATGTAATAAAATTCAGCAAATCAACGGCGTTCTGGCGTGTGACTTACAAAGTTCGGAGCAAACAGCGTTTTGCAGGAACCTACCTTTGTGCTTGCTTCATCATCCTTTACAGTCTCTGTAGAAGAATTTCTTCGGATTTATCGTTTGATTTGCCTATTGACGGATTAATATGACTTTCTGCCCATAATTACCTCTGTTTCTATTCGAAATGGAAGTTTTTGTAAGGGCTCATTGCTGCTCCGTTGAAGGAACCACTAGCTGTTTGGTCGCTTACTCCAACCAACCAACAGAACAAGCAGAAAGCTACACAAACCTGGTCTTCACACACACATGAGGATACACAGATGCATACGTCACTCATAATTTTACATATCAACTGAAACGAAACAATAAATAAATAAATAAAATAATGCATACTTAATGTATCGATAGGTGAACAGTTTTCAATTCGAACAAAATACTGCATCTTTAATATTTCCGGAGGAACTAAGTGTAAGTACATTTCTGGAATCCTTGTTGTTCAGTTTGGAGCCTTTTATATTTGTACACTAATCATTTGCTTTTTCTATTTGCTGTTCTCCTTGCACTAGTACTTACATTAACGTTATAAATAATTAGAGGCATTAGATCTCCCCTGCTCGTGCTGAAGATGTTACGTGTTCCCCGTTAACTTGCTGAAAAATTGGCGAGGGAAAAAAAAAATATATATATATATATAGTTGGCCTTGACATTTCTTCAAACACTGGCTTAGAAAAAATTATAAATAAATCCTTAACCATTCTGCGTATATAAAATAATGTTTTGTGGACCTTTCGTCAGGTGTGAGTATATAGCTATGCATATTTCCAGAACCTTGTATATCACATAACTAGCGTATTTACAACAGACATGCATAGCATAATAGTCATCAGGAGGACCAGTTTCGCACTCAATATGCCGTGGTCTTTCTTCTTCGGGGCGAGAAGTTCAGGAAAATAATCCGTATTAAATAAAAAAGAGCGTAGACAATGCACGCATTATAATTTTGTTTCCGGTTTCGGAGCAATGTTTACCGGCTCACAGGTTGGGTACACACATTACGGAAATCACAGGAAACCGATACTTTAATGGATCGCCCTTAATGCGTGGCGCGTTTATCGGAGGACTCCATAATCGACCTATATTCGGAACGTGTATTGGACGGCACGAAAGAGATGTCGTATAGTGGAAATACAACAGAGAGTTACCCAAAGAAGTCATGCACTTTACAGAGACTACAATAACTGAGAATTAGTTCTACTAATTGTAGACTTACATATTACTAACGTCGTCTTCTGTTTCCGTTCTATACGTTGTCGGAAATCAATGTCATAAAGAATGAGTTTGAAGAAACACAGTCATCAAGTGAAATAAGACACTTATGAGGACCGTTAGACACGTATCCGCTAATATACAAATGACGTATTGCTTTTTGACCTCAGTTCATTGAACTAAATTTAACTCTTGATTATTCCGAAATTTATTCAGCTCCTGTTAGTACAGCCGGAATAGCAAGAACACCCATGACGCAAATTTTACACTACATAATATAGGAAACTCCGTTCCCTGGAATAAAACAAGGCCAGGTAGCAAAATGTAAATGATGCGGATTATATCAGTTGCTTCATTCGATGTTGTTTAATTAATTTACATTTTGTATTAAGACTCATACACAGAATAGTGTCAGGCTCTGAAAGAGCCTCTTGTGAGAATAATAATACATTAATTTATTCCAGAAGATCAAATGCAAGTGATCAACATGAGCACTAAAAGAAATGGGTTAAACTTCATTTAGACAATCAACAGCCAAATATAAAGACCGTAAATTCAACAAATTACCTCGGAATTATAACCTTCCTATGGCTTTCCACATCATAGCTTCAGTTAAGTGACGTTGTTGTTACATTGCACTACGTGTTCACTACACTACCTGAAGCCAACTGCCTGTGTAATTCGTTTCGTAGAATAAACAAAACTGAATCGCCTCTACAGCAACTTTTTGTTATTACCACTATCTCGGTTGCCGTAATATTGTTGTGTCGACTCCGTAGAACCATTTTACTTCATCCTGCCGATGACAATACTTCAGAACTTAGGTATCTCAGCTGATCCCCAAATTGTTTTGAGCATGTAGTATATTTTGCTTCAAGTTGTTCGTACCAGTCATTATAGATTTTTGAATACCATTTTTGTGACTGATAGAGCCATTAATTTCATTTCACACAATTTTATATTTTATATTTTATTAAACTCTCCCGTTGTTAAATTTTATCAGGCATTTAACTCAAGAGCAGTAGTGTGGTGTAAAAGGTAGACGTACACAAATGAAAGAGATTTGTTTATGTTCTAGGAGGCGATCCAATTATGATATTGTAGCAAGATATAATAAAGCCAAGATCGCTGATCATCAATTTTTATTTATGACAACCGGTTTCGCTGAACTTTGTCAGTATCATCTGGTCCAATAAAATCATTTTACAAGGCCATAATCTTGTAATTTCAATCAGTTGCTAAATAACATAATTTACAGTGCATGGGTGCACTATGTCATTATAATAAATCATAATTATCACTGTGAATGACAGTAGCAAACTATTGCTATTGGTTTTATAAGGTCGGCCGGCCGGCCAGTGGGACGATTAGGGGTCTCGGCACCGAGGAGCTGGTGGTGGAAGCGCGGAGTGTCTGTCAGAGACCGATAGTAACAGTCAGTGGCGGTTGATTCACTGTTATTGGCTGCGTGTCCCCATTTATTCTGGCATGCTTCACTCCGGCTGTATCCTGGGATCTGGAGCTCATGGAGTAAATGTCTTGTCAAGGATGCTTCCCAGTTTTTCTGGGCTGTCCGCAGTGGCCGAGCGGTCTGCGCCGCGCCAGTCACGTTCTGTGCGGCCAATATGGTCGGGGGTTCGAATCCCCCCTCGGGCATGGATGTTTGTGTCGTCTTTAGTATTAGCTAGTTAATAAGTAGTTGGTAAGTTTGGGGACTGATGACCCCGTAGTTAAGTCCCAAAACTCTACAAAAATTTGAACATTTAGTTCTTCTAACGTCTCACAAGGAGCCCACATTGTTATCGGAATTTAGAATTCCTTTATATTTCTGGTACGTGAAGTTCAGAAGTTAAATAACAATCAGCCAAAGCCATTCAACACGACTCTCAAAAATTCTCGAGCAAATCGACTTTGAAGTTTTGCGAAGTACACGTAAGTATCAATAATTACAACAATTTCAGCATCTGTCAGTGTAGCACAGGTGGTAATGTTCTGGCCTCCTAAAGATACAGTCCGTGGTTCTATTCCCACTGTGACGGATTTTTCTTCAATTTTTTTTTTCGGTTTCGAATTCAGTTATATAAAACATTTTGGGATCTGCAGTTACACGTGTTATGTCAATTTGGTTTATGTGTATTTAGACGAACTAAGAACCTTGTCGTCACGTAACGACAAACAATGGTTGAGTAGGTTAGCTGCTAGGAAAGCCATTAGTTGCTATGGGAAAGCCATTAGTAGCTAAAACAGTGTAGTAGCTCATCGCAAACTGAACAAACAAAGTCTACCGTCGTCAAGTAATAGTGAAGCCAATACTGAAAAAAAATGTAACCTTTTTTTAAATTGAAACCATCATTCTATAGAATATAGAAATCACGAATAAACAAAAATATGTGAATTTTTCGTAAAAATTACCATTAGATATTAACATTGTGTAAGTATTCGAACACAACGAAAAAAAAAATAATAAAAAATATGTCATGACAGGATTGAAACCACAGACCCGGCGGTTGTAAGGCCAGAACGCTACCATCATTTTTCTTTTCTCTTTTCTATCTACCTGTGCTGCGCTAACAGATGCTGCAATTCATTTCATGATTGCTACTTACGTGTACTTGCAAAACTGTCGAGAAATTTTGAGAGTTGCATCGAATGGCTTTGTCTGATAATTGTTTGAGTTCTGAACTTGACGTGTCATGAATATAACATCCGTTACCCATGTGGTCTCCTTGTCAGTTCATTTCGGAGCAGTAACCTTGATTGTATATTTGTGCCAGCTAGTTGCGGTTGCTCAAGTACTTGTGGGTTCGGTGAATCAGAATGGTTAAGCACATTCTAGTGCGTCCTCCGTTTGCGTCTAAGCATTTTAGAGTTGAGGCACAATTCAGGTGACGTTTTATTGTTTTGAGGAAATTGTTCCGAACGTGTCTGTCAACCTGCTATTAATGTTTTACAGAAGCAATCACTCATCTGTTTTGTTTAGTGGCCACCAGTGGTTGTTTTCGTGTGAAGTTGGGCACTCGAAAGTTCCATGGTTCTAACCGTCACAACGGCATATGGTAATCGTCGGGTGGTCTATATAAATACCTTGGTTATAACTATTTGTAGGTACCTTTCTCCTTTAAGTGTATTTGGCACCTTGTTTACTAAACCGAAGGGTGTTAGTGAAAGTATAGTGGTTAACCTCTTAGCCCTCAGCTTAAGGTGAAACTTACTTCATTTATACATGAGTATTGTGGCTGAAGGCGATGAGTAGGTTTTTGCATAGTCTTGGGTCATTTAAGTTTTAGTATTAAGGCTTTAAGATTACTTCTCCTTGGCATTTTTTCGTGTGTTATTTTAATGAACTGTTCTGTGTGCTTGACTTAGTTTTAATGTGCTTGATGTTACGCTGTTACATGATCTGGAGTCAATCATCCGTGGGGAGCTGGAAGCAATGAGCGGTGTCTCCGTCTAGCTGGCCGACGTGGGGTTGCGTGCTTCTTATAGGCCGGTAAAATTACCTCCAAAAATGGGATTACCTTCCAAAAATTTGTGGATATCTGGAAACTGTTTTCATCACTCAAGTAGACCTCTGGTATGAATAATTTGAGTTTTCCCCGATTTCTGAGTGGACCTTTGGCTGTGATGAAACATAAACCACTAAAATTTACGACTTTTTCCAGTTTTTTTTTTTTTTTTTTTTTTTTTTTTTTTTTTTAATTCCTCGAAAACTAAGCATTTAATCGAAATAGCTAAGGTTACGAATCATGTAGATCATAAATTACGAATCGTTTGAGTACCAAAACGTAGCTGTTTGATGAAAGTTTACCAGAGATATTGTACGTCAAAAAATTACAATTTTTGATACTTACCTAATAACACTAACATCATTCATTCATTCATTCCCGTGTCCAGATCAAGTTCGTTTTTCCAGTAGTAGCCACCGCCACGGCTTTATCATTGGCTTGTAGCAGGTCACTCAAACTGCAGGACTCCGGCAATAGCCGGCACGTAAGCATACGCGCCTCGCCCTGAACCTCTCCGCATTCACAAAGAGCCTCGTCATCGTTAGTCAGCAGGCCCCACCTGCGCAGATTAGTTTTACTCTGGGTACAACGGCCCTCAGCCTGTTTAGTGTTCTCCAAACTGTAAAGTAAGGTTGTTTCCAGGTGCCATTTCCTCTTTTGGCGTTATTGGTAATACGGTTCGTTCATTCTTCAATTTACAGACTCTGTTATCTTCCTACGAACCGTCAAGGATCTTAGTTCTTGGGATGAAGCTGTTTCTAGATTTGAGCCTCCGAGCCTGAGTGACGTCCCCATTCAATGGGTGTCGATAATCTTTCTCTTTCTTTGTTCTCTCAACGTCTCCTGCCAACTGCCTTCTTATCCTGGGTGGGACAATTCCAGCAAGGAGGTACATATTACCTGTTGGTGTGGGTCTGAGACAGCCTGTAACAATGCGCATAGTCTCGTTGACGCTTAAGTCGACCTGTTTAGCGTGTGTGAATGCATCCCATATGGGTGCTGCATATTCTGCTGCTGAGGCACGTAGAGCAAGTGTTGCTGTTCTCAGTACTGTTCATTGTTTGTCACCCTGCGGATGTTTTTACTGGAGCAAACTTTGGCCTTCGTATTTTGGAAATGTTGTTTGAAGGAGAGCGTTCTGTCAAGTGTAACTCCAAGGTATTTAGCTTCTTACCCTGCCACGTAACGTCGAGATCAGCATCTCTATTGCGTATATGGAAGGCACATACTTGGGTTTTGCAAGGGTTTGACTTTAGGTGATTGGCTACGTAGTATTGAGCTAGTTCTTCAAGACCACTGAATAGTTTTTGGAATACTTCATCAAAACTGAACCCCTGGACAGCCACAGCTATGTCATCAGCATATACGAACAATCATGTGTTTTGAGGGATAGGTTGGTCATTAGTGTACACATTATACAAGATCGGAAAAAGTACACTTCCTTGTGGTAACCAAAAGGAGCAACACCCGACTTTAAAACTCCAGAGTTACAATAATACATAAAACACGCCCAAGCTAGAAGAGCCTGCTGTAGATTAGGATTGTTTTTTTTTTTTTTTTTTTTTCGTCTGTTAGAAATCCGAGATATGTTCGGAATTTTTCTACAGTTCTGGGATATTGATGATGTTTCCGTCTTCTTTTGATTTTGTTGTGGGTGGGAAGAACTGTAATTTAGTCCGCTATTGCAGATTAATACTGCACCAACAAATTACAATCGAGAAAATAACACCAAAATAAAACTTCAATTGAAAAGCAAATATGCGATTTACAGCAACAAAACGCTGCACCGATGTGCGCGCAGTCGTCTTCCGATGGCAGAATGCATCACAGACTTTCGGACGAAGACTGTGTAATACTTCCTTTCATGAAACTGCTCTCTATGAGCGTCATGTCTCATCTGTTTACATTTCTAACAAGTTGCGGGAAAAAAGAATTGCGAATAATGTTTTGAGAAAAGTTACTATTAAAGTAAGTTCAAAATGTTCAAATGTTTGTTAAGCTTATGGGACTTAACTACGGGGTCATCAGTCCCTAAACTTACAAACTACTTACGAACTACATTATACTAAAGACGGCACAAATATCCATGCCCGAAGGGGGATTCGAACCCCTGACCGTAGTGGCCGTGGAGACCGTGACTGAAGCGCCTCAGTGTCCTCGGCCATTAAAGTAAGTGCCCTATTACGCAGATTGAATTACGTTAATTGTGGGAATGTAGTATGGATTTCTTAATTCACGGTTAGTTTGATTCCCATTCAAAACTGTACAATTTGGGAACGAATCACTTAGAAATATTTCAAGATCAGGAGACCAGTCATGTATTCTATTATTAAAAATTCCAAGGTACGTTTACGTTTGATGTACCTTAAATGGTAACACACGCTAAAATACAGTGCCGAATTTCTAAAATTTTTGGTGGCAAAACGCACCCCACCAACTACGTATATCCTCCCCCCCCCCCCCCCAAATCAAGGAAAAGACTTTTGGTAAAACTTACAACGACAAATTACTTTTGGAAAATACTATTCTGAAATCCACGTTTTTAAACCATCTACATCTACATGAGATACTCTGCAAATTACATTTACGTGCCTGGCAGAGGGTTCATCCAACCAACTTTATACTATTTATCTCCCATTCCATTCTCGAATAGCACGTGGGAAGAAAGAACACCTGACTCACTCCGTTCGAGCTCTGATATCTCGTATTTTATGATGATGATTTTTTTCTACCTATGTAAGTGTGAGTCAACAATATATTTTCGCAATCGGAGGAGAATGTTGGCGATTGGAGTTTCGTAAGTAGCCCACGCCGCAGCGATAAGCGCCGTTGTTGTAATGATTCCCATCGCAGATCCTGTATCATTTACGTAACGCTGTCTCCCCTGTATTGTGATAATACAAAACGAACTGCCCTTCTTTGAACCCTTTCGATGTCCTCCGTCAAACCCACCTGATAAGCATCCCACACTGGACAGCAATACACCAAAAAAAATACGGACAAGCGTAGTGTATGCAGTTTCTTTATTAGTTCTGATGCATCTTTTAAGGGTTCTGACAATAAAACATCGTCTCTGGTTCGCCTTTCCCAAGGCATTATCTACGTGTTCTTTTCAGTTTAAGTATGAAGTAATAGTATTTCCTAGATATTTTGCGGAGTTTACGGCTTTTACGTTTGATTGATTTATCTTGTAGACAAAATTTAACGGATTTGTTTTCTTACTCATGTGGACGGCTTCTCTCTTCGCATGATTTAGAGTCAATTGACAATTTTTACACCATACTGATATTTTATTTAAATCGTTCTGCAATTGTTTTTGATCTTACTAGGCGGCAAATGACGGCGTCATCAGCAAACAACCTAAGAGAGCTACTTAGGTTTTTTTTCCTAAATCGTTTATGTAAATAAGGAACAGCAGAGGACCAATGACACTACCCTGTGGAATGCCCAATATCACCTCTGTTTTAGTCGATGCCTTACCATCGATACGAACTGTGTCCTCTCTGTCATGAAATCACCTATCCAGTCGCAAATGTAGGGCGATATACCATGGGGACGCAATTTGATTAAAAGCCGTTTGTGAGGTACGGTGTCAAAAGCCTTCTGGAAATCAAGAAATACGGAATCAATTTGAGAACTCTTGTCGATAGCACTCATTACTTCATGTGAGGAAAGAGCTGGTTGTGTTTCCCATAAACGATATTTTCTAAATCCGTGTTGGCCTAGGGTCAATAAGTCATTCGGTTCAAGATAATTCATTATATTTGAAAACAGGATATGTTCCAAAATCCTGCTGCAAATTGACGTCAATGGAATATGCCTTTAGTTTAGTGGGTTACTCCTATTGCCTTTCTTGAATATAAGTGTGACCTATGCAACTTTCAAAAAAAATGTTCAAATGTTTGTAGAGCTTAACTACGGTGTCATCAGTCCCTAAACTTAACAAACTACTTATGAATTAGCTAATACTAAGGACGGAACAAATATCCATGCCCGAGGGGGATTCGAACCTTAGTGGCCGTGCAGAACGTGACTGGCGCGCAGCAGACCGCTCGGACACTGCGGCCGGCGCAACTTTCCAATCTTTTGATACAGATTCTTCTTTGAGAGAGAGATTATATATGGCTGTTAAGTAAGGTACTATCTCTTCAGCATAATCAGATAGAGATCTAATGGGTATACAGTCCGGACCTGAAGACTTGTTCTTGTGAGGTGATTTAAGTTGCTTCACTACTCCGATGACATCTTACTCATTCTGGCCTCTGTTTGTAATCCGAAATCTGGAATACTGCTTTCGTCTTCTTTGATGAAAGAGTTTCTAAAAGCTATGTTTAGTAACTCTGCTTTAGTAGCGCTATCATCGGCATGATTGCCATTATTATCACGTAGTAAGGGTATTGTTTGTGTTTTGCCCCTAGTATTTTTAACATATGACCAAAATCTCTTAGGGTTTTCAGTCAAATTTCGAGAAAGTGTTTCGTTGTGAAAAGTATTGTAGGCATCTCGCATTGAAATCCTCGACAAATTTCGACCTTCAGTGTAGGATCGCCAATCCTGGGGATTTTATGTTCGTTTAAATTTAGCATGCCTTTTTCGTTGCTTTTGCAACTGTGTCCTGACCTGTTTTGTGTACCAATGTGTACCACCTCCATCTTTTATTAATTTATTTGGTATAAAACTATAAATTGCTTCTTTGAATTTGAGCCACATCTGGTCTACACTTACGTTTAGTGTAAGGAACGAGTGCATACTGTCTTTCTAGAAGTAATGTATTGCATTTCTACCTGCTTTCCTGAACATTATACTTTTCGTCTATTTTTGGTAAGTTTGGGACTTTCGATATTCAGTCTCGTTACGACAGCTCTGTGTTCGCTAATACCTGCATCCGTTTTGATGCTCGTTATGAGCTCAGGATTATTTTTTGCTAAGAGAACAAGTGTGTTTTGACGTCCATTTACAATTCTAGTTGGCTCATGAACTAATTGTTCGAAGTAATTTTTAGAGAATGCCTTGAGTACAATCTCGCACGATGTATTATGTGTACCTCCTGATTTGAAAATATAATTTCGCCAACAGATTGAGGGTAAATTAAAATCACCGCCTGGTATTATTGTGTGAGTCGGATACGTGTTTGCAATTAGACACATATTATTGTAAATTACTGGAAGACTGAATGTAAATAATAGCTGCGACCAGTGATGTATATAAGAAGTGGCCTGCCACTCCCCAAAATTATCAATAGGCCTACAAAGAAAAATGTGAAGTTGGTACAAGTATTTTTAATAGCTACATTATTTTATTTAATGTTAACAATAAGAAAATTCTTTTCTCGGTGAATTAAAAAGGGGCTTCAGCACGAATTATCCTCTGAATATAAGCAGCAAAGCTGATACAAAATATCCTGGAGGTCTACTTAAAATTAATAGTTTTCTACATTAATCTTGCCCGCACCTATATTTGCCAATGGCTGAGACTCATTGTCACGTTCACTTCTGCTTGCGGCAAATTACACTTACGTTGTGCTGTAATGCACCATTACTGTTTCAAATCTCAGGTGCCGACCTGTTTAAGAAGGAAAAAATAGAAAGGTTCTAGGAGGTGGCGGAACGCGTTCCGGCTGAAATTAATGCATGCTAAAATAGACGAAGAGTTTAGGTTTTAACAGATAGAGTAAAATTTATGTGAAAAGTAAAACTATCCATCAGAATATAAAAAATTGGGCAGTTAAGACAGCCAATGAGGACTTTGCAAATAATGATTCGTTGTAGTCGTACTACCGCGATGTTACAAGGTTTCATGCCTAATAACATTTTCAAAATCAAATGTTCAAATGTTTGTATAGTTTATGGGACTTAACTACGGGGTCATCAATCCATAAACTTACAAACTAATATACTAGCTAATCCTAAGGACGGCACAAATATCCATGCCCGAGGGGGGATTCGAACGCCCGACCGTAGTAGCCGTGCAGACCGTGACTGGAGCGCCTCAGTCCCCTCGGCCACCGCGGCCGGCTAACAACATGAAAACAGTAAATTATTCCTACAAAACAGTGAAGTATTTTACAAAGAGAAATAAACAAGTGTGACAGGACGAAAAAAACTGCAGATGTGGAAAACATCATTCTCGCTGGTTGTACCCACGTGACTCATGATTGGCTATTCAGCTTCCCATCAATTGTCGACTGTAGCGCCAATTCTACACGTCAGGAAAAAATGCCGACGTCCTGAGTGAATTTTAATTCTAGGTTGTTCTACGTCGGTGTATAAAACATAGCTATTAAAGGATTGGTAAGACTTTTTGTTATAAGGAAAACTATATTGTCATCTATAAGAGTAAAAGTGTATTTCACCTCCTCTCCCCCCCCCCCCCCCCGAAAGGAAACTATATTTTCACCCTGAAAAACCATTTCAACCCGGGAATTATTTTTTATTTTTATATTTATTTGATGTGTTTATTTATTGTCCGCGAACATACCTTTAATACTGTATGTGTTAGACAGTAGGTTTGGACACGTATCCAGCTTGTTGACTGCCGCTCCCGTGCGGTTCTTCTGCTGCTGCAGTCCCCGGAGTGCCGCCCGCGGCGCCCCGCCGCCTCCATTAGGGCGCGTCAACACCCCCCGCCGCCCCCGCCGCCCCCGCCGCCCCCACACGCCCCGGGGCCCGCCTAGTACCCACACGTGCAACCGCCACTTGGCCTAACGCGGAAGGTTTTCGTCCTCCTGCGCTCGATAAAGGGCGGAATAAGACGCCGTACATACCTGCGACGCCAACTCCTGTTTACCAGCGTGGATTCCGTGTAGCCGGCCGCGGTGGCCGAGGTGACTGAGACGCTTCAGTCACGGTCTGCACGGCCACTACGGTCGGGGGTTCGAATCCCCCCTCGGGCATGGATATTTGTGTCGTCCTTAGAATAAGGTAGTTGATAAGTAGTTTGTAAGTTGAGGGACTGATGAACCCGTAGTTAAGTCCCATAAGCTTAACAAACATTTGAACATTTTTGATTCCGTCTAAATTTCTGCACCGATTACCAACTGCCAACTGCTATCCCGCCAACTCAACAACCGCAAATCCTCCATCTTTGTTTAATAAGAACACGATTGCAGATAATATTTTTATTGATTTTCTGACGTGAACTATGCTGCTGTAATTTTGACACTTGTCTTCCAACTACTTGTAGTGCGGAACGGGAAACCTGACTTTAATGTAACGGGGCTTCTGCAAGGGAGACATCTACAGCATATCGCGCAGAATTCAGAAATATGCTACTTGTCTAACTACAATCGGTAAAACTTCATCACTTACGCAAAGATAAACGTAGATGACGTCTCCTGTAAGAAAAATCTTAAAATTAACATCGTGTAACTAGTGAGAATCAGTTTGGCTACTAAAGTGATGTCGCTAGTTACTGAAATAAAAAAAAAAAAATGTGAATTTTGTATTTATAATTTCAATACTTTTCAAGAAGATTCAAGTCGATAAAGAAACAATTTCCAAGTTCAGGATAAGTTGACAGAATAGATAAAACGTTTAGACAATTTCAAAATAAATAAATAAATAAAGTCGGTAGACTTTAAAATTTCGTCAGTTTACAATCGAGGCTATCACGATGTCAGAAATGTTATGCAAAGTTATATATATATATATATATATATATATATATATATATATATATATATATAAAAAAGAAAAAAAAAAAAAAAAAAAAGAAAAAAAAAAAAAAAAGATTTGCTATTACTGCTTGGGGATAGGTGGAGTTCACGTAAAGCGTTTGTTATTACACAATAGCATTAACTAAGCCGACGGCTGCTAGCTGCGTCTACATAGAAATCTAAATTAAATCTTTTCTGTCTTGTTCGACTACTGCCGATCGCACTTTCCCTGCGTCTTGAGTAAATCCTAGTCTGGCTATAAATTGGGGTGGCACGTCAGTCTCAGACTAACTCATCGTCTTGCCACTCGAAAAGGCGCTCACAAGTGCCATCTAACTCACTCAGTCTGCGTCAGGCAGTGCAGCGGTGCGGACGGACTGTTTACGTCCCGCCGCCGGGTCTGCTGCTCGCGTGTGTTTACGTGGCACAGTCGCCTTCGCTTGCGTAATTTACTTAGAACAAGAATGGCCCACTCCTGGCGAAAATCAACATTGAAAATCAGTTTTTCGAATGAATATGCACGACCGAAGGCTCTTGAAGTCGAACAATTTCTTAGAGACGAAGTGAAGATTGACTGTAACGATCTTATCGGCATCCACTTCTCTATAGTGAGCAGTGTAGTGTATGTGAAGCTTACCAGCGACGCCGTCTGTGAGAAGATTCTAAACAGATCAAGAAATGGACTCAAATTCCGTCACTCAGATGGAAATATCGGTGAAGTGACTATCGAACAAGCAGGTCTTGGACTACGAACAATTAGAGTGTTTGAACTTCCGTTTGAAGTACCTTCAGACGTGGTTGTTTCTGCGCTGCGCCCTTATGGGAACGTTATTAGCCACATGGCCGAGAAATGGGCTCAATTTACAACATATCCGGTATTCAATGGGGTGCGGCAGGTACGCATTGAATTGACCAAACACGTGCCATCTTATCTATATATTGGAGGGTGCCGTGCCATCATAATTTATGATGGCCAGCCGAAGACGTGCTCCGGTTGTGGCGAAGAAGGTCACGTTCGTTCCAGCTGTATGCAGCGCAGAATAACGCAGTTACCACCTGGTGATGAACAGATCCCATCGGCACCGACGACGCTTCCATTGACATATGTACAGGTTCTTCAAAATGAACCCAGCCAACAGCCTGTGCCGACACCACTTGATGACACCGTGCCAAACACGGTAGAACTTCAGGGCAACGAGGACAGGATGGAGGCTACACCTGTGCCTGCTCCTGAACGTCACGTGAGGAAGGATAACGAAGTGTCTCCGAAGGAGGGAACAGATGGCGCCTCTATGGTCGTGCCTACCGCCGCCTTCGTGCCAGACAGTCAGAATACCCAGACTTCGTCTGATAGTGACGTACACGTGCGAAAACAACGGTCACCACAGAGAAGGAAGAAACGTCGGCTTGCTCCGTCTGATATCAGCCGATCACAATCTAATGATGAATCCCAAGACCTTCTACCATCAGAAGACCCTAAAGTGGAACTTCCTGCCTCACTCCAGTCGGAAGCGGAATCAACACGGCGTATGTCTATAACTCCTACTACAGATGATGACCAGCAGTCAGCCATTCGTCAGTCGTACACTGACGACACATCAATGCATGTTGACTCACCAGGGGCTTCAACTGACGAGCAGCGTCCAAGCAACGCAGCATGGCACGAAGATATTGAAGATAATTCATCCACAGGTGACGTAGCAACAGATGTTGCTACTAAACTAAATGTATGCTAATCGATGAGGGTTTGGGGGAGAATGTGCTACCTGATCTTCGTGTTACAATGAGCATCCCTGTAAATATGGCACAAGGGCAGGCTTACAGAATTGGATCTATCAACATTAATACAATCCAAACGCAGATAAAGTTTCAGTTATTCCGTGACATGATGCGGGCGTCAGATCTAGATATTGCCCTTCTACAAGAAGTTCGCCTCGAGTCATTTCCAGATATTTCTGGTTATGATACATATCAAACGCCATCTTCTTCCAACGGTAGTGGGACGGCCGTACTTCTGAGAGAAGGTATTGTCGTTGAAGACGTCACTTATTTACCATCGGGCAGGGGCCTTGCTGTGACATTCCATGGTGTCCGGATCATCAACGTTTATGCTCCCTCCGGCTCGGACAAACGAAGGGAACGCTCGCACTTCTACTCAGAAGAGATAGCTCCACTGTTTGCAGGTCAATACGATCACATTATTCTTGGAGGAGACTTCAACTGTGTGCTCGCCATAAAGGACCAAATTCCTCATTTTACCACGTGCCAAAAACTTAAATTACTTATTCAAGAACTGGACCTGATAGACACATGGGAGCATAAGCATGGTGATCGACCTGGATACACTTTTTTCACCAGCCATTCTGCGAGCCGTCTGGACCGAGTCTATGTCTCCCGCGGACTCACAACGGCAACACTTGATGCCGAGCTGTGGCCTACCGCCTTCTCGGACCACATCGCCTATATTTGTACAGTTTCTCTTCGACGGCAGGGCGTGTGGCGAAGTCGAGGTACTTGGAAGTTAAACGTTGCACATCTTAAGGATCCCGAGTGCAGACAGCATATAGAAGCGACGTGGAACAACTGCCAGAGACGTCTTACGGCATATCCTTCAACGATTCGATGGTGGCTCGAGTGTGCTAAGCCAGCTTTGCGTCGCACGTTGGTACAGTATGGACGTGACAAAATGAGTTGGCATCGACGAACCATGGAATTTTATTTTACGGCACTCCGTGAGCTTGCTAGCCAAGCACCGTCTCCTGAACGACATATTGCAATTCAGTGGATTAAGGCGAAGATTACTTTACTTATGCGCCGCCGTCTTGAGGGAACAGTGATACGTGCGAGATGTCAAGATCGAGTCGCTGGAGAACCTCCTTCCATGCATCACGTTATTCGAGAGAAGCAACGGTGTAGAAGAGCGCTGGTGCACGCTATTGATACCCCAGATGGTCGTCGACTGACATCTCAGAATGACATCGCCACTGCTTTCGTGGACCACTATCGACAGTTGTATGCAGAAGAAGATCAGGATGCTATAGCAATGGAAGAAGTGCTCGACTCCATGCCTGGTACTCTTGATGGGGAGTCTGTGCAGACCCTTACAGATACGATTACTGCTGATGATCTCGCTGACGCTCTACGCAGGGGAGCAACAAACAAATCCCCAGGCCCAGATGGCCTCCCGCTGGAGTTCTACCGCGCCTTTCAAGACATCATGGCTCCTCGCTGGATAGAAATGTATAAAGAACTGACGATACCTGACGTCCCACTCCCACCTGCTTTTGTCGAAGGCCTGATCATTCCAGTCCCGAAGAAGTCCAGGGGACAAAAAGTGGAACATTTTCGGCCGTTAACCATGCTGAACTGCGACTTCAAGATTTTTACCAGGATCCTCGCTTCCAGACTCCGGCGTGTCTTGCATCAAGTCGTATCTACGGATCAAACATGTCTTGGTGGCAGAAGTAACATCCAGACAGCACTAAGTGATTATCGTGACATCATAGCCTTGGCCGAGACTTGCCGCATTCGTGGTGTCTTAGTGTCCGTAGACCTGGACCATGCTTTTGATAGGGTGAGTCATGACTTTCTTGAAGCAGTGCTGCGAAGAATGGCGTTTCCTCCCGCCTTTATACACACCGTCCTGCGGCTTCTTCGATGCGCCACCTCACGTGTACTGATCAATGGACGTGTGGCAGGCACTGTTACCATTTCGCGATCTGTACGACAAGGCTGTCCGCTATCGATGATTCTTTTTGCCATTGCGCTTGAGCCATTGTTACATGGACTGCGATGTCGACTGTCTGGAATGAAGATGAGGGACCGGTCCTTTATCTGTCGCGCATATGCTGATGACCTTCTGTTCTTGGCTCAATCAGGGGACGAAGTGCGGATAGCACTAGAATGGATTACCAAGTACGGAACTACTGCGGGCAGCCGTATGAATCTGACCAAGTCTGCCGCTATGAACATTGGCAGGGGTCTTCCTGAAGGAAGCGTGGCCCCGCTACAATCAGTGGACAAGCTCAAGTGTTTAGGGATAACCTTCACGCGCGACATTCGACGAACCTCGGCAGTCAACTACAAACGCCTTCTTCAGGTACTACGAGCTAACGTCCGAAGCAATCTACTACGGTCGTTAGACTTAATACAACGAGTTGCTTTCGTGAACATCCATCTGGCGTCTCGAATACCGCACCTGGCCCAGATTCTACCGATGCCGAAGACGATGGCAACAAGACTGCTGGCTGTGTTTGGATACTTCGTGATCGCCGGCCTTATCTTCAAAGTCCGTTATGAAACATTAACTCTCCCCCCTCGAGACGGAGGTCTTGGGCTTGTCAATGTACATGTCAGAGCGTCTGCCCTTTATGTCAGTACAATGATTAAGCTGTGGAAACATCGCCAGACCGGAATATCTGGGATTCTGATCGACGAACTTGCTCCTATATCTCTAATGCCGCCCATAGCAGTAGCGCATATCTCTACCCATCTCTCACATATTAAGACATTTTTTATAGAATATAGTTACGTCCATGAAGACTTGCCCCATACACGGACTCCAACGACACGTGATGTGTACCGCATAATGATGAAAGGCCACACCCGGAATTTCGTGGAGAGGCGACATCCAACAATCAGATGGCCCGTGGTCTGGCGTTCTGTGCATCATGGCCTCCTCGATACAGATGCTCGTGCTACCTGGTATCTGGTTGTCAATGGAACATACATGACGCGACATCGGCTGCATGCAATTAAGATGACGGACTCTCCACACTGCCCTCAGTGTCACGTGTTAGACACTGATGAACATCGGCTGATGTGTGGACCTGCTGCAGAGGTGTGGCTGTTCATAAAGAAAATACTTGCCTTTCTTTGTCGTACAGCTCCACACACTATTGAACCGCAGTCACTTCTATTTCCGGACGAGAGCTTTTTTCCACGCACAAAGACTAATGCAGTGAACTGGATCAAAGGCCTATCTATATATTATTTGTTTCACGATCGAGAAAAGAGTGTGCTTGATTTTTGGACGTTTCTCCAAGATCGCTTCACGTCTCTACTACATAATTCAAGACACCGACAATACTATGCCAATTTTCTGGGTAGTGTTTTCCTGGATCCTCCCCACAGCTTGGGTGTGCCGGGTATGAGACGATAATTTAGTATGAATGATCCCTCGGAAGAATGAACCTATGTAACGGATGAAAACAATTTATTCGAGAAGACGTGCCCGGAACTCGCGTGAGGAACAGAAATTCAGCTAATATCTATCCGCATATGGTCGGTGTGCAGTCACCATTTATGTTTGTTCCGCCGGGAGGGCGGTCTTATTTATGTTCACTGTCAGACGCTATTAATGCTGTACTTCATGTAGAGATATTTTACTTCCAGTGAAAATCCTCACAAAAGAAGGAGATATTTTTCTTTTCCTTTCTTTTATTTTCTCTTTCATTGATATATATAGAAATAAAATGAAGTGCGTAAAACTTTAAATAAATTTAAAAAAAGGTGACAAAAAAAAATAAAACAAAAAAAAATGGATAAGGCATCGGTCTCCTAAAAAAAAAAAAAAAAAAATATAAAATAAAAAAAAAAGAAAGGGATGTTTATAAAAAAAAAAAAGGTGACTGAGACGCTTCAGTCACGGTCTGCACGGCCACTACGGTCGGGGGTTCGAATCCCCCCTCGGGCATGGATATTTGTGTCGTCCTTAGAATAAGGTAGTTGATAAGTAGTTTGTAAGTTGAGGGACTGATGAACCCGTAGTTAAGTCCCATAAGCTTAACAAACATTTGAACATTTTTGATTCCGTCTAAATTTCTGCACCGATTACCAACTGCCAACTGCTATCCCGCCAACTCAACAACCGCAAATCCTCCATCTTTGTTTAATAAGAACACGATTGCAGATAATATTTTTATTGATTTTCTGACGTGAACTATGCTGCTGTAATTTTGACACTTGTCTTCCAACTACTTGTAGTGCGGAACGGGAAACCTGACTTTAATGTAACCGGGGCTTCTGCAAGGGAGACATCTACAGCATATCGCGCAGAATTCAGAAATATGCTACTTGTCTAACTACAATCGGTAAAACTTCATCACTTACGCAAAGATAAACGTAGATGACGTCTCCTGTAAGAAAAATCTTAAAATTAACATCGTGTAACTAGTGAGAATCAGTTTGGCTACTAAAGTGATGTCGCTAGTTACTGAAATAAAAAAAAAAAAAATGTGAATTTTGTATTTATAATTTCAATACTTTTCAAGAAGATTCAAGTCGATAAAGAAACAATTTCCAAGTTCAGGATAAGTTGACAGAATAGATAAAACGTTTAGACAATTTCAAAATAAATAAATAAATAAAGTCGGTAGACTTTAAAATTTCGTCAGTTTACAATCGAGGCTATCACGATGTCAGAAATGTTATGCAAAGTTATATATATATATATAAAAAAAAAAAAAAAAAAAAAAAAAAAGATTTGCTATTACTGCTTGGGGATAGGTGGAGTTCACGTAAAGCGTTTGTTATTACACAATAGCATTAACTAAGCCGACGGCTGCTAGCTGCGTCTACATAGAAATCTAAATTAAATCTTTTCTGTCTTGTTCGACTACTGCCGATCGCACTTTCCCTGCGTCTTGAGTAAATCCTAGTCTGGCTATAAATTGGGGTGGCACGTCAGTCTCAGACTAACTCATCGTCTTGCCACTCGAAAAGGCGCTCACAAGTGCCATCTAAGTCACTCTGTCTACGTTCACACCGGATATTACCCCTTTGACTGCTGTGGACGTCTACAGACGCGGCTCCGCCCCCATCCCCTGGTGCTGTGGACGTCCCCAGGCGCGCGTCTGGGACTTTCCGTCGGCGCTGTTGACGCTTTAAGACGTTGTGCGCCCTAAAACCACAAAAAAAAAGACGCGCTGAACCCCGCTTCCTGCGTGCTGTGGACGTCTCCAGACGCAGAGTTGTATTTCCGCACAATCTCAGTAGCTGTTCAGAGTTTCGGCCGCATATCGAACGTGCGAGTACGCTTACGGCAGCGGTCCGTTGTTGATTCCTGTTTCGCATTTTGTGAGTGTTAGATACCACCCCAATGAACCACAGACATTGCCGAGGTGGGGTGGCTTGCGTGCCTCAACAATGCAGATAGCCGTACCGTAGGTGCAACCACAGCAAGTATCTGTAGAGAGGCCAGACAAACGTATGGTTCCTGAAGAGGGGCAACAGCCTTTTCAGTAGCTACAGGGGCGACAGTCTGGATGATGGACTGAGCTGGCCTTGCAACATCAGCTAATGTGGCTTTGCCATGCAGTTACTACGAACGGCTGAAAGCAAGAGGAAACTACAGCCGTTACTTTTCCCGAGGACATGCAGCTCTACTGTATGAAAATATGATGATGGCATCCTCTCGGGTAAAATATTCCGGAGGTAAAGTAGTCCCCCATTCAGATCTCCGGGCGGGGACTACTCAGGAGGATGTTGTCATCAGGAAAGACAATACTGGCATTCTACGGATCGGAGCATGGAATGTTAGATCCCTTAATCGGGTAGGAAAATTAGAAAATTTAAAAAGGGAAATGGATAGGTTGAAGTTAGATATAGTGGGGATTAGTGAAGTTCGGTGGCAGGATGAACAGGATTTCTGGTCAGGTGAGTACAGGATTATAAATACAAAATCAGTTGGGGGTATCACAGGAGTAGGACTGATAATGAATAAGAAGATAGGAATGCAGGTAAACTACTATGACCAGCACAGTGATCATATTATCATTGTCAAGATAGATACGAAGCCAACACCGACAATAGTAGTACAGGTTTATATGCCAACTAGCTGTGCCGATGATGAGATCGAAGAAATATATGAGGAGCTGAAGGAAATTATTCAGATAGTTAAGGGAGAGGAAAACTTAATTGTGATGGGATACTGGAATTCGGTAGTAGGAAAAGGAAGAGGAGGAAAAATAGTAGGTGAATATGGAATGGGCAGAAGGAATGAAAGAGGAAGTCTCCTGGTAGAATTTTGCACGGAACATGATTTAATCGTAACAAACACGTGGTTTAAGAATCACAAAAGAAGGTTGTGTATGTGGAAGAGACCAGAAGACACCGCAAGGTGTCAGATAGATTTTATAATGGTAAAACATAGATTCTGGAACCAGGTGATAAACTGTAAGACATACCCAGGGGCAGATATAGACTCTGACCATAACTTGTTAGTCATGAACTGCAGGCTGAAACTGAAAAATCTGCAGAAAGGTAGGAAAATAAGGAGAAGGGACTTAGATAAATTGAAGGAACTAGAAGTTCTGGAGAAATTCAGAGGGAGATTTAGGCATCAATTGACAGAAATAGGGGGAAATAAAACAGTAGAAGAGGAATGGTTAGCATTGAGAGATGAAATAGTGAGGGCAGCAGAGAACAAAATAGGCAGAAAGGCAAGATCTACAAAAAATCCTTGGATATCACAGGAAATACTAAATTTAATTGATGAAAGGAGAAAATATAAAAATGCAGTAAATGAAACAGGCAAAATGAAGTACAGACGACTAAGAAATGAGATTGACAGGAAGTGCAAAATGGCTAAGCAGGAGTGGCTAGAAGCCAAATGAAAATTTGTAGAAGAATCTATAAGAAGGGAAAAAGTATATACCGCCTACAGGAAAATAAAAGAAACATTTGGGTACAAGAAAAGCGACTCTACGAATATCAAGAACTCAGATGGGAAACAGTTCTCAGCAAAGAAGGGAAAGCTGGAAGGTGGAAAGAGTACATAGAGCAGCTCTACAAAGGAAATGAACTTAGAGACGATGTTGTAGGAAGGGAAGAGGAAGTAGATCAAGATGAAATAGGAGATACTATACTGAGAGATGAATTTGACAGAGCCCTGAAAGACCTAGGTCAGAACAAGGCCCCAGGAGTAGATGACATACCCTCAGAGCTACTAAAGTCTCTGGAAGAGCCAGCCATGACAAAACTATTTGAACTGGTGTGTAGAATGTATGAGACAGGCGAAATGCCCTCAGACTTTAAGAAAAATGTAATAATCCCCATTCCAAAGAAATCGGGTGCAGACAGGTGTGAAAATTACAGAACCATCAGTTTGATAAGTCATGGTTGCAAAATTTTAACACGAATTATATACAGGACAATGGAAAAGCTGGTAGAAGCTAACCTAGGGGAAGATCAATTTCGATTCAGGAGGAACGTAGGAACCCGGGAGGCAATACTCACTTTACGTCTTATAAGATAGATTAAGGAAAGGCAAACCTAAATTTTAACTTTTGTAGATTTGGAGAAATCTTTTGACAATGTTGACTGGAATACACTCTTTCAAATTCTGAAGTCAGCAGGGGTAAAATACAGGGAAAGGAGAGTTATTTACAACTTGTACAAAAGCCAGACCGCAGTTATTAGACTCGAATGGCATGAAAGGGAAGCATCAGTTGGGAAGGGAGTAAGACAGGGTTGTAGCCTTTCTCCAAAGTTGTTCAATTTGTACATTGAGCAAGCTATAAAGGAAAGCAAGGGGAAATTTGGTGAAGGAATTAAAGTTCAGGGGGAAGAATTAAAAACATTGCGTTTTGCCGACGACATAGTAATTCTGGCAGATACATACAAAGGTCCTGGAAGAGCAATTGAACGGAATGGACAGTGTGCTGAAAGGTGCTTATAAGATGAACATTAACAAGAGCAAAACTAGGGTAATGGAGTGCAGTATAAGAAAATCGGTTGATGCTGAAGGAATTAGATTAGGTAACGAAGCAATAAAGGAGGTAGATGAGTTTTGTTACTTGGGCAGTAAAATAACAAAAGATGGTCGCAGTACAGAGGATATAAAATGCAGAATGGCAATGGGAAGAAAATCATTTTTGAAAAAGAGAAATTTGCTCACATCGAATATTAATTTTAGTGTAAGGAAGTCTTTTCTGAAGCCATTTGTGTGGAGTGTTGCCTTGTATGGGAGTGAAACATGGACGATAAGTGGTGCGGACAGGAAGAGGATAGAGGCTTTTGAAATATGATGCTTCAGAAGTATGCTGAAGATTAGGTGGGTAGATCGCATAACTAATGAAGAGGTACTGAACAGAATTGGTGAGAAAAGAAATTTTTGGCATACCCTGACTAAAAGAAGGGATCGCTTGGTAGGACACATTCTTAGACATCAACGAATCGTAAATTTGGCATTGGAGGGAAGTGTGTGGGGTAAAAATCGCAGAGGGAGACCAAGAGACGCATATAGTAAACAGATTCAAGTGGATGTGGGTTGTCGTTCGTATGAGGAGATGGAAAGGCTTGCTCAGGATAGGGTATTGTGGAGAGCTGTATCAAACCAGTCTCTGGACTGAAGACCATAACAACAACAAGTTTCACATTCTTCTACGAGATTTTTTCTGGACTTCGCCTAACATTTTCTGGTTGAATATGCCTCTCAAAATTAATTTCTTTATTATTCTTAAGAGAACGCCTGTAGTTGTAGTAAATGGGCACATTTAATTTATATTGCCCTAGATATAATAGCTCAAAGTCGCCGGAAATTCACGCTCAATCTGCTCCACTTTGTGGATCAAGTCAAACCTGTGTTTATATCTTATCAAGTATTATTTAGACGAGTACAAAACTTCACGGACGTATATCGAGGACATGTGCAAATGTTCATATAAAATTTCTTCGAAATCCTAGATGGTAGACTGGGAAAATGTTCCGAAAATAGTGACCGTAAAATGGTTTGGAAAAGAGCACGATTTATGACACATTTGACTGGAGAGAAAACGATTTCTAGCCATTAAAACACGACTTTGATGACACGAGTGCAGGACGAAAATGTCAACTAGATTTTCTTCATACTTGTAGTTCCTCAGATATAAGACTCAGAACGTAATAGAATTTGTTGGACACCGAATTTTTCTGGCCAATTAGGCTAATATTTTCTGGCTAAATATGACTCACAAAATTTCTTTACTATTCTGAAGAGGAAGCGTGTAGCTGTAGAAGGTTGTCAAATTTCATTTATTTTAACAAACCATTACCCCAGATATAATAGCTCAAAGTAACCATAAATTCTTGCTCAATCTGTGTAACTTAGCACACGAAATGAAACCAGTGTTTATATCTCATAAAGTATTACATCTACGATTGCCAAACTTAGCCAACGTTCGTAGAGGACGTGTGCAAATGTTCATATAAAATTTCTTCGAAATTCGTGATGGTCGAGCGGTAAAATCTTTCGAAATCAGGCCGTTTGACGTGGAATTGCCAATGAGCAGCCTCAAAGCTCATAATGTCTGTGTAGTAATACATTGCAGATATAAAGTCGCAGAGGGGGTGGCCAGATACATTGTGTGTCTGGGATCACGCTGAGAAGGCAGGATAGCCTTGACCCTAAGATTCGCTCTGCGTTAGCATGACGCTCCAGACCTCACTACCAATCCTGAGTGACTTACTGAGTTACAACATATGTGCTGTGTTACTAATATCGTGAACTATGTCTCTCAATTCATGGAATAAATGTATTAAAAAGCCTTTCACTTTCTAAATGACCACTGTGAAAATAAATAAAAATATTGACTGAATGCTTCCTGACGTGAAGCTTTCTACAGCTGATAACAACAGCCACAATCAAAACTGGAGACTTTGTTCCCATTCACCTTGAAGAAGCCGATGATTGTGCTGGTCATGACTTTACGATACTAACCATTCCCTTCCAGTTAAACATGTGCAGCTTATTGCTTCCTTTCTTTTCGATCGCCCATCCTAAGTTACCATCCACAACTCCCATGTCTCCTATCCTACTGCACGGGTATCCTCTCTCCATCCTGTATGTACTCTAACCGCTGATATGCCAAACTCACCTCCTTCTGTCCATCTCCTCCAGTATGCCGATGACAGCGCGTTCCCTGCCCTCTACCCAACCCAGCGATCCTTCCAGCTCCATATCAAACACTTCCTCTCTTGGTGCAACTAAAACTCAATCCCTCCAAAACACAAGGCAGTAATAATAGGCCAATACACGATTACCTTCCGCCTCGATGTATTTTCAGCTCACCGTTTGTCCACATTCCCCTTCCTTCTATGTCTGTCCATCCCCTTCTATCCCCTCTCCATCTCCTCATATTCCTTTTCTTTGTTAATCTCCTCCTATACCTCTCTCTACCAATCTCCATCTTCCATTTTTTTCTACCAATCACCACCTCCTCTCAGTCGAACTCCTCCTCCACTTTCTCAATTCATTGCCTCATTAATCTGTGAAAAATTACCTAACTTTTTTTTTCATGGTGGTTATTGAAGTGGTTGCAAAGTTTGGTACAAGGTATCCTCTGCCACACACCCTATGAAATCTTAGGAAGACGATGAAGTTACTCTTCTTTTGAAGGTTGAGTGTGCAAAATTTAATCGAGATCGGATTCCATTAATCAAAGTTCGTAGGTAAACAAGCCCTCCCCCCTCCGTAAGTGCCATTCGGAATTTCATGTACACAATGACTTTCCTCTCGTTTTGAAGATCTATTGAGTAAAATTTCAT
The DNA here is from genome assembly GCA_026315105.1 of Locusta migratoria. Classification (NCBI taxonomy): domain Eukaryota; kingdom Metazoa; phylum Arthropoda; class Insecta; order Orthoptera; family Acrididae; genus Locusta; species Locusta migratoria. Next base: position 500,607,212 of record CM048747.1, read on the forward strand.
CAGTATTATAGTAGAACAGTAGACCGGTAACGAAATGAATTGTAAGGCACACTTACTAATGCACCATACAAAATTTTATGTAAAGTGACTTTCCTCGCGGTTTGAAGATGAACTTTCCAAAATTTCATTAAGATTGGAATAAAATTATCAATTTTTAACCATTTAGCGTGAGTGGACCGTTTATCATGTATGTCACTCTTTATGACATCGTGTCTCCTGAACTGTGTGGCGTATGTCGTTCTTATCGCTATTTGGATGAAATCGGTCCAGTGGTTTAGGAAGAGTTGTGGAACATTGTCACATGATGCATCAATTTCTCGTGCATTTCCTTGTTTATGACATCATATATCCCGAACTACTTGTTGATCTTTACAACAACAGTGACCTTACAGTTAGCTTGAATGTAATGTGTGCAAAATTTCACAATGATTGGAATGAATCCTTAGATTTGTATGCAATAGAAGCACACGATCACTCTATGCATACAGAAGATAAAGAATAATGATAACGCTTAATCGACAACGAACTTGGACGTCCCATCTGCAAAAAATTCTTAAGCTAAGAACAAGACACGCACTCATGCCCGAGAGAGGACTGGAACCTCCCACTGGGAACGGCCGTGCACTCCGCAGCAAGGTGGCTTGGAGTGCTTGGCCATTACCTCGCGGTTCTCCTGCACCAAGTTACTCTGAACTTGAATTAAAGTCTCTTGCTTGTAAAGACAAATTTCGCCTCATTTGTGTATATAATCCTTATCTAAAGGATTGTTAGGCTTTGATCATAATAAATTACTTATTTTAATTACAGGGTCATATTAGGATTAAAAAAATTAAACTGTGATATAACAAGTCTCTTTTACAAATTCTCAATGGTTCCCATAATTTAAAAAATGAAGATAACGATTTATACCGTCGAAACCGGTAAGTAAAATAAACAATTGTTCTGCTGGTATTCCATGTCCCTGAAAGGCTTACAACCCTACTTACACCGAAGAGTTCAAGGCAACCTACTCGACTCGAAAGCAAGAGGCAAACTTAACTGATAAACAATAACATAAGCTTGCATTCGCAAAACCAGTGTACTTCACACTGCTCCTGTTCCTTTCTGGTTCTACTAGTTTCCTCTTTCACTATATCCCATGTTGTTTTTATTTGGTCGCCTGACATTGCTGTCTTCTCATAATGCATTTGTTTAGACGTCTGAATGACTTTTCTTATGATTAAATATCAACCAACTTAACTATGGTGTATTATTGTGAGTTCAGTACAACTTTAAGTCATTTATGTGACCAGGCTATTATAAATGGGATATTTCCTCATTCTCAACCACATGAATACGAATAACATTTTGTCCACAATAAATTTTGGATTCCTGTAGGGTTCAGACATCGACAAGGCTATTTACACCTAAAGTGAGAATGTACTTCGTTTATTAGACAATAAATTACAAGAAGCAGGTATTTTTTTTTAATTTGTCAAAGGCATTTGATTTTTGTGATTCACACATCCTTTTAAGTAAATTACAATTCTATGCTACAAAATGGTTCATGTCATATCTTCCTAACAGGAAACAAAGGGTGTCAGTGCAAGGGCCTAGTGAATTAAGCCATCAGTCAACATCAGGCTGGGAAGAAATTACATGTGGATTCCCACAGGGTTCCATATTAGGGTCTTTGCTACGTCTTGTGTACATTAATGTCGTCTCATCAGTTACTCTGCAAGAAGTTAGTTTTGTTTCCAGATGATAAAAGTATTGCAGTAAATTGCATGTCGAAACAGTTCTAGAAATGAAACTTCCTGGCAGATTAAAATTGGGACATGGCTTAGTAACAGCCTAAGGGATATTTCCAGAATGAAAGGTCCCAGGTTCGAGTCCCGGTTCCGGCACGCTATTTTAATCTGCGAGGAAGTTTCATATCAGCGCACACTCCGCTGCAGAGTGAAAGTTTCATTCTGGACAGTTATAGAAAGCTCTGCAAATGATATTTTCATGAACATTAAGAAATAGTTTAAAGCCAACTAATTAACTTTGAAAACACACATTACATGCAGTTCACAACATATAAGAGGTTTTGATCCATCACATGCATAAAGTATGAAGAAATGTAGATATAAGAGGGTGACAGTATTAAATTCATGAGACTAAACGTGATAATAAATTCAGTTGGGAGGTGCACAGCACAGAACTACAGAAAGGCTTAACAAATCTGTATTTGAAATTTGAGAGTTATCAGACTTAAGTGACATAAAAATAAAAAAAGCTTGCATACTTTCTTTACTTTCATTCCATAATGTTATATGGTAAAGTATTTCGAGGAAACTCTTCGAATCAAGCAAAAGTGTTCAGTGTCCAAAGGCGTGTAATTTATATTATTTGTAGAGTAAATTCACGTACATCCTGTTGAAGCCTCTTCAAAGTATTGGGTATACTAGCAATTGCCTCGCAGTATACTTATTCCTTAATGAAATTAATCATAAATCACATATCCCTTTCTCCAACATTAAGTTCAGTTCATACATACAATACAAGGAGCAAAAACCATCTGCATAAGGACTTAACAGCAATTACCTTAGTTAAAAACAGGTCCACTACTCAGGAACACATTTTCACTAATTTACCAACAACCGTAAAAAAATAAGCTGCAAATAATGATCAGTTTAAGGTGCGCCTGAAAGTCTTACTAGTGACGAAGTATAGGTTCACTCAACAATATTATTATTGAGAATGTTGTAATTTTTTATTTATAATTATACTTTGGCTAATGATTATTATTGTTTCACAGCATGAGCCGCTGTTAGACGAAGAACACAGCCATTTCTTACTGTATTACAGCAGGAGACTGCAGAATGAACACTTCCCGATTTATTTAACCTGGTGTCATTTAACTACTACTGAACAAAACAGCAGCCAGAAATTGAACCTCAGATACGCACCTGCAGAACACTGCTGTTTGCCAACACCTAAAGCGTGACTGAATGTGGTTCAAAACGTGTGAACATAGGTTTTGCTCCTGAGAGAGACTTTGATGTTGTTATTGCAATAGAAAATGTTCAGCGTCTTGGTACAAAACTGTAGCATGTGTGGCACTAGTGGAACTATTTGTGCGGTTCGATGATGGAGTAAAAAGAGAGAGATATGACGAGTGAATACAACCTATCAGACACACCTATTAACACCAGCACACTAAAGGAAAGGCAGCAATTACTGACATGTATGGTGAGAGAGAGCTTGATGGTGTGGCTGAAAATATGAAACATTCAAGTGTGGAGAAAATAGTGACTTATATTATGCTTTACTACACTATATTAAGCTTAGTTAGCTCAATTGCAACCAGTTTCTCATTAAAAATCACACTACTCTTAAAATTTAGTTTTTCAATTAATGTACCTGTCCCGTATCTGCCAATTTAATGTCCTGCCTCTTTCGCACATTCTGTATGGTCTTGCCGAAACGCATTTTTCATGAATTTGAAGAAGTTGTTCTCAAACCCATTGCGAGCATTTATTCTTTTTTGTGAGTTAATGTCAATGTATGGCTTCATCCAGGGAGATTGCTTAAATGATAAGATTCGATGAATCTTTTTCCAAACCGGATTATGTTCCTAACACTGTTTTAAATTTTTGTATGATATTCCGTGTATGACGGCTGAAGTTGCATTTTTGCACTGCTTGTCTTGTAAACTTTCCTTTCTACGTTATAAATTTCCTTGGGAGTCACTTCATTGTTTGTGGGCCTTCCTCACCATTGCGCTGTGGTCATGCAGCTTAAATACTAGAACAGATTTATAAAAACAACTAGTCAGAGACGTGTGTTATCTGCAGAGTTTTACTGAGCCATACCCAACCTGCTTTAAATCTGTTACACTGAATTGTGTTACACTTCATTGTAATTGTTATTTTCATTGTATCTCTTTTAAATTCCTTTGCCTCGTTTCAATTGGGTAAGTGTGTTATCGGTTTCATCTGGTGTAACTGTTCTCTTCTTGTTGTGTCTTAGAAAATTACGCCGGCATCTCTGGTGACATGAAATATTGTAACTGATTACTAAAACCGACTTGTCAAAGACACGTGGCTTTTAGGGTTTTGTGGAAGCTTTCCTCATTTTCTGTTCTTTTAGTGGGAAAACTTATCTGTTCAAACTGTTTACCATTAATTGACTCTTGAAATATGCGAATAGCGCGGCTAGCGTTCGTCCTGAGCTTTATGGGGATCTCTCCTGAGTCTCGTGACTTGCGCTAGCCGCGTGTTTCGCGTATTCCAAGCGTCAACTTCGCTTCGCAATATCTCGGGATGTAATTTAAAAGTAGGCCACTGTACGTAATGAAAGCTTAATTCTGGGAGGAGGTATCCAGATAAGAGTTTACTGTTATAAAAAGCTTAATTTTAGCAGTAAAATTAGCAAAAGGTCCGTGTGAGCTACTGGCTACTCCCTGCTGCAAAACCTTGTTCCATGGCCCAAACTGAGAACTGACTTGGTTCAAATTACTCTAATAACAGGAAGTTAACGATACAGTGGCCAATATACGTAGCAGCTCACACGAAGTTACACACAGCCATTAATAAACAAGCCACCACAAATAAAGTTATTTTATAAAGATGGCTAAAGAAAACATTTATGGCGCAACGGAACTTAAACATAAAATATTTGCATCTGAGCTTGTTCTCAGCACTGGTGAAAAACAATATTAAATAAAAGGGAGAAGGTGATCGAAAACTACAATTTATAGGCAAGTCAAAATTATACTGAACTTAACCTGTTTATTCAGCTCGAACGCAAGCAAAATGGGGAACCAATTTCGTTAATACAATAAAAATGCACCCCCTTTACATAACCTAATACTGAGGATGCCCAGCATTGAATTTAACATAAATTACACAGAATTTAGCGCTACTGTGGGGAGGATTTACAAACAACACTCACTCTCTCACACACGCGCAATGCAACAGCGAAACTCACCAAAATCAGCCTGCTGAAGCGAGGCAGAAGGAGGCGCCGCTATCTTAGGCGAAATTCAGCAAACCGGGGGTACCACACAACACGGTATACAGTAAAACTGCGAAGATGGCTCTGTTCTGTCATGCCTGATTTGAGATGGTGCGTGAGTATAGCAAAGTTAATTTGGATTTAGATTAGACCGCGAGCAAACATGCTAACGGCGACACACAACTACGTTACATAATCGCACTCCACTGAAGGTGAAGTGGTTAAAAATCGGATTCATTACACAAAATCACGGTGGACTCTTAAGTTGCAATCTGAGAGTAAATTATCTAGGCACTCGTTTTATGAGAAGTGGCGTGAATTCAGGTGACTATCTGAAAACCCCTGAGGTCGGAGTTCGGACCCATGAGGCATGGAACCCATAGAAAGGTGTAGAATTGCATAAGCAAGCTATTGAAGGAGGTTGTACAAGGCTCGGAGAGAATTACTGACAAAGACTGAGGGCATACTACAAGTTCAGAGAAGAAACAGCAAAATTAAAATGGCAGGGAGACAAGATCGCGAAATGTTAGTGGAAATCAGAAGGATACACCCATAGTTACTTGCCTGATGGGCATGGAACAAACAATGGTGGAAGGTGAAGGCTTTGTTCTAAGAACCGACCATGTCACTCAAAGAAGGAAACGATAAGAATAATTTTACATGTACTGTACAAAAATGAACATATCGTCAGTTAGAACCCGGGCCCCACAAAGCTAGAAAGAATTTACACAGAATTCGTACACCGCCACATAATCACAAAAGGTTTGAATATACCAGGTCATTAACAAACTGCAACTAGTAACATTTACACCACGGGTATCTGTTGGAAATCATTGGATTGAAAAACTACAACACATTTCCACGCACGATCGGAAAAATATTCTGAAAAATGAATTTAAGTTCTAGAGTCTAAGTTAAACATGCTAGACAACGAATCGCTACCATCTCCACAGACACAAGAGCAGAACCAACCTTACCTCACTACGATCCGAGCACCAAAACACCACCGAGTGGCCAGGAGGCGTGAAAGGTACCAGAAACTGGGAAACTCAGGATAACAGCGGTGATGGGGAGAGAAGATCGTGAGACTCATCGACTGGCTTGTAACCAAAGGGTGTAGAAACCTCTTTGGTCGCATCAGCAGCAGGGGTTGGTAGCGACTGACTATCGACTCTGAGCCAGAGAGAACCATGCAATGCGAGCTATTACCACCCACATTCAGACAGCCATTAGATCCTCGCACATCCACGTAGAAGTAAAACAAGTACACATTGTCATAGGGACAGTGGTGTAGCGGAGAAGCCACACTTATTGCCACATTCATAACCACAATAATAAATTATTAAAATAATAAAATCCTAGCAATATTAACTAATATTTCAGAAGCTAATATTTTAAAACATGAAATAAAAATGCTATTCCTCATGCTTTGAAAAGAGTGGGGTTCTAGTTTTAACAAAATGCTAATTTAGCGACGTCAAATAAATTACTATTTTATTAAAAAAATATATGGAAGACGACAGACTGTCGTCTTTCAAATTGACGTATAGCAATGCAATCAACGTCATTGTTTATGTGATTTGTCATGTTATAGATTGCTGAAGAAATAATATAGACTATCCATATAAAAAAACATAAGTTTGTGTTAAAAACACATATGCATCTGTTTTAATTTCAAAATATGTACACTGATGAGCCTCAGTCTTACATTGATAACGGTGAAAGTCGTTTTACAATAGCTGTTGTTTTCCAATGCTATTTTTGGGTAGCAAGATAGCTCGGACACCCTATATATACACTAAAATGCTGCCCCTCCCTTCCGATTTTTCATCACTGACAACTTTCGACGTCTCGGTTGTTAGACTCGCGTTAAATGCCTCATTTTTTCATCGAATTTCTCAAGGTGGGATCCAAAGCCCTAACATGACTACATAATTCTGTTACATCTGAATTGCTGACCGTTTCTCGAGTTGAAATTCGAGGTATCGGATACGACTATTTAATTCTACGACCCTGTACATGAGATGAAGGAATGCAAGGCGAATTTTGGAGAGGGCACTAAAGTGCAGGGATAAGAAATAAAACCATTGCGGTTTGCCGATGACAAAGTAATTTAGTCAGAGACTGCAAAGGATCTGGAAGAGCAATTGAATGGAATTGGACAGTGTCTTGAAAGGAAGATATAAGGTGAACATTAACAAGTGTAAAACGAGGGTAATGGAATGGAATATCAGAAAACCAGGCGATATGAAGGAATTAGATTAGGTAATGAGACAATAAAAGTAGTAGATGAGTTTTGTTATTTGGGTAGCAAAATAACTTCTTATGGCAGAAGTAGAAAAGATATACAATGCAGAATGGCTATGGGACGAAAAGCGTTTCTAAAGAAGCGAAACTTGTTAACATCCAATATTAACTTAAATGTTAGGAAGTCCATTCTGAAAGTATTTGTCTGGAGTGTAGCATTGTATGGGAGTAAAACGTGGACGATAAGGAACTCAGACAAAAAATTATAGAAGCTTTTTAAATGTGGTGCTACAGACGAATGATGAAAATTAGATGGGTAGATCACGTAACTAATGAAGAGGTGCTCAACCCAATTGGGGAGAAAAGGAGTTTCTGGCATATCCTGACCAAGAGAAGGGATAGATTGGTAGAACACATCCTGAGATATCAAGGAATTGTCAACTTAGCATTAGAACGAAGTGTGTGGGGTAAAAATCGTAGAGGGAGACCGAGGGATGAATACAGTAAGCAGATTCAAAAGAATGTAGGTTACCGATCGTATCCTCGGATGAAGAGATTTGCACAGGACTGAGTAGCGTGGAGACCTGCATCAAACCAGTCTGCGGACTGAAGACCACAACAACAACAACATCTGAACCTGTTCATTGCGTGCAATGTACTGATACAATTACGTATTGAAGTATTACCTTCTAAGATGTATAATATCCTGGAAATTTCACCTATATCTCCTATATGTCGCATCTGCTTCTACATGAGCGTGGTAAAAATCTTTTAAGTTAGTGTTATCCTGTCTAAAATCAATAATTACGTAAGAATTATCCCTTATTAGCTGTTTAGGTATTCTTGACGATTTTTGACTCGGGTAAAATACATTAACATTCATATACCGACCAAAACTTAAATATTTGTGAATCTGATCCTGATATTCCACTGCAACATCATGAAATATAAATACATTGTTTGGTTTTATCGGGTCTTGTGGTGGAATGTCAATGATTTCGCTGAAAGACTGGTAGCTAACACCATCAATATTGTGTAGAATGTTTTGCAACTGCTGGTATTTTGGTTCAAATAGTGTTTTCGAAAATACATACATGTGCGCGAAAAGAACTCCCTCGGGATGTGTTAACACAGAAAGAACTACTTTTTATTTTTTTCCCTAGTCTGGTTATCAGCACCATTGCAGGACCAGGTGGTTACTACAAGTCCCTGTTTACTCCACTTAGCCATTTTGCTATTTAATCATTTTACTTTATTACATAGGTGATTTATTGGAGAGAAAGGGAGAGTAAGACTTTACATATACGAACATTTTATTTGTTATAATTTTTATTAAATTTATACATGCGTATGAACATTATGAGTTTTTTTTTTTTTTTTTTTTTTTGTATCAGTAAGGTACATTTTGCTCAGTAATGTTCGGGAATAAGCGAAGTGGCATTCGTGCCAACATTGTTCCAACATCTTCACATTTATCTCTCCAGTCACTGGCTCGTTTTTTCCAATACCCATTTTCCCCGCAGCATAGGAAGCGAGCGGCATCCTTTGTCCTCAATATTGTACACGCTGCGTTCTGGTAACAAATCTTTTACCCATTTTCTCTAACCGTTTTATGAAGACTCGGGATGCAGGTGGAATAACAGAGTAGTCCACCCAGCGCCTTCTTCACAGGCGTGCCTTCTGAACCCATAGAGTGACTGTGGTGACTTTCTGTTAACTATTTTGCTGTATGTACATTCAGCTCGTAGTAGGGTGTTGTCCACAACAAACTGAAGACGCCAGAAGCAACCATTGAACTTTGTGGACCAACAATCATTTGACATACTATTTCCTTTAGAATAAAACGAATGTGTATGCTGCGGAAACCGGGCAATCAAGAATTACATTGCACATGGGTTTGGATGTAATTGCAGTGCAGAAATCTTAGGTTATTTAAAGAAAAATTCATAACAAATTTCATAAACAAATACGCCTTTCTCCTTGACTCGTGGAAACTGGTGGCCTTGTCTGTGTGCTCTTATTGGACGTAGCTTACTTGTGAAATATGATACCCCTCTCCCCTGCTCATGCTCTGATTGGACGTTGTATGTGCCCTCCCCGTATCACATGGGTAGCATACTTGAGAAATATGATACCCAGAAGGCTGTGGGGAACCTCCGCTCCCCTCCGCTCTGATGATTCAGCATTATGTCACCTGAAATATGATACCAGTGACCTTGAAGTGTGCCAGACAGTGCTTCGCACAACTACTGACGTAATGTCAAATTCAGTATGAAGTACACACAGAGGACATAAAAAATTACTACCACAGACAAACAGGTCATTCCTGCCAAAGTGGACTTTATCTAATATCATACATTGGCCTTCATGTGCAGAAGAAATTTATGTGAATGTATATTTGATGCAGACTACTCCATTTTAAGGAGCACAGGAGCGGAAGTGAATGGGCGAGTTGAAGATGTGGCGACACAGATGAATGTTGACAATCAGTTGCACTGTAAGATAACAAATCAAGATGTTCTCTCTAGAATCATGGAATTATGCCAAGTGGACCGCGCACGGTAGTAGGAAATAACCTACATAATTCTAGACGGCGCTACAGACGATAAAAGTCGTAGGGGAAGACTTAAGACTGTCTTCCAATCAGCAAATATGTCAGGACATAGGGTGCAAGTGATACACTGAAGAGCCGGCCGCGGTGGCAGAGGGGACTGCGGCGCGCAAGTCACGGTCTGCACGGCCATTACGGTCGGAGGTTCTAATCCCCCCTCGGGCATGGATAGTTGTGCCGTCCTAAGTGTTAGCTAGTTCATAAGTAGTTTGTAAGTTTAGGGCCTGATGATCCCTTAGTTAAGTCCCATAAGCTATACAAACATTTGAATACACTGAAGACGTTGGCGCAACATAGGAATTTGTGTCGGCCCTAGCAAACAAGTCATAATACTCATAAAAAGAGTAGAAACTGCACAATGGAAAGTTCTGCTTTTTATTTATTTGTCGAAAAAATTTCAAATTGTTGCAAATCTATGAGACTTAATTACTGCGGATTCTATCCCTAGGCCTAAAAACTAGTTACACTAACTTAAAATAACCTAAGGACAATACAGACACCCATGCCCGTGGGAGGACTCGAACATCCGACGGGAAGTAACTGTGAGTTCTTAGCGAGGCTCCTTAGAGCGCATGGCTATTCCCGCGGGACCCGTAATAAATACTCTACAATAAAGCATATTCTTCATTCCTAATTTGGCCATTTCTAGCAGATTTTGATAGTTGGTTAGGCGAAATTCGTGCATCAATTGTCAACACTGACTACGACGCATCTGTCCGTGCAGTAATAAACCGCGACAGTAGGTCGAATAAGGTGAAAAGGCGCTCATTGGACGGTAACTGAAACACGTCCACTGAATGTGCGGTCATGTCTCATTTTGAGTTCTGTACTATAAAAAGGTCTACTTTCAGTGCTTTATTTGGGAAAAATATTTTAGGCGGTACTCTGTTTGGCGGAAAATAAAATTAGGCGGTACTCTGCTCATTACACATGAAATGAATCTAATAGACACTTTCAGAAAATTTCGAAAGTAAAGTTTAAGGCATGTGAATACATTAACAAAATATAGCTATAATTCACAGATTTGAAACTCATTTTTATTGTATTTAAGGGTTTCGTCTAGATGAGGATACCCATCGGCTTTGGACGACGACATATTATCGTAGCAAATAAAGAGTTGCGTTCCAGAAGACAATAAGAATTCGTGGTGCTGTCGTTAATTAAAAGCAGACTTATATCACACGAAAACCATTACAAAATTCGGGCAATGAAACTGCGTGGAACTTTTAAAGACATAACCAAGCGTTTAATGCCAAAAAAAAAGCAGAATTGACAGCGTTAGCAACAGTTAAACATGTACACATGGAGCCTCTTGAAGAAGCAATGGTCAAACAGGTTAAAATTAGCTTTTAATTTAGTTCCTACTAGTGGTACGGCACAATATTTTTAATCTTAAACCGACTACAGTACGAAAAAGACGGTTAATTAAACATAATATTTACGGTAAGTATTTTATCCTGACAGTGGGTTGGTCTCAAAACGAGTCGTGCTAAGCATGAAAACATACGTAACTCGTGCAGTGTTTCACCATTCAGTCAATGGAAAGTGAAAATGTTGCGATGTACAGCCCCTTAAATTTTTAAAAGAATTGCCGGTATTTCCCACTTGCTTTCTTCAACGAGTAGGCAATGATATTGCATACAAAAGACTTTGCGTATGTAGTGGCTTATCTCTTTGGAGCAAGGTACTGAAATGCTTTGGAGTCTGTAAGAAGCATTTCCTCTGCCTTAGTTCAGACTAGTCGGAACTCTCCATTGGTTAATTCGAACTTTAGACCGCAAGTCAGATTCCATTGGAAGTGTGCGATTGTGCAATTTCTACGATTCGACGGTTATGATCGCAACTCGAAGATACCTACAACTTTCCAATTTTTCTTTCAGAAATCCATTCGACAATTTTCAGTTGGTCTATTTTTTCAGAAATTTAAAAAAGGGTTTTAGCCGGTACACTAATAGTGAGTTTGAATTTTAGGCGGTGCACCGTACCACCCTGTACCGACCCAACTAAAGCACTGTCTACTTTCATTACTCTAAAGTGCTTCTCCATCATTACTTTTGTTTATCTGTACATCAGTTATTTTATTTCTTTATTAATGATTAATGCTCCATGTTTATATATGTTTCCACCCATGTGATTGAACTTGTTTTGTATCCCATCCTCGTCGCCACTTTTGTGTCCCAACTTCGTCGCCGCTTTTGTGTCCCAGCCTCGTCGTAGGTGTCGGTGGGGAGCAGCCAGAAACTACAAACACTAGAGTAAATTAGAAAGAGATATATTTTGCACAGAATGTAACAATACTTAACTTTTACATAGTACTGCAGAATGTTGATACATAGTTGTTAGAGGCCTGCCTAGTGCCTGTACAATAGCAAAGTCTTCACTCGTGCCTATCGGATTACGAAGGTCCTACTCGTTGCTATCTCAGTCCGAAGTGACCGATGTCTTTCCGTGGTGGCCACGAGCGGGGTTGCAGCAGAGGGCGCTCGTGGCTGTCGTGAGAACGCCGCGCCGTGTGTGCATGGCGGGGCGCGGCGAAAGTAGGTGGCGCGCACTTTGTACTTGTGCGACACCACAACTTGTGTGTTCGTATGAATGTGGAAGGTTGATTTTAGTATTGACTGCCGCGCATGGCTTACAATCGCCGCTTCGCACGTTAGACCTCGTTTACTATAGTTTAAAACGCATGGTTTCGTATGTCGTCTGCACTGCCATCTGCTATGTAGCCAGAGACACCCTTACTTGACAAGATGGCGAGGTGGCTTGTTCTTAGTGTGGTACCAATGTAATCATGGACCAAAGAGGTAACAAAAGAGACCTCTCTGGAACAGTAGCAGAGGAAATTATCTCCCTCGGGTATCGAGGGTTTGTAAACAGTAGGCTTTGAACGCACCCTAACGTCCGGTATGGTAAGGGAATGCACTGCGCATGGCCTTCAGGCCCACTCTTACCGCGACCGCCGATGTGAGTATTTCGTCGTGTCATGCTGAGGGGAATAGCATGCTGTTACAACTTTATTTGCGATCAGGCATTCATGGGTTAATACTGAGAGTTTTTCTTAAGTAATTGTTTCGCTATGTGGGGCGAAGAGTTTCTTATTTTTCAGAATACGAGTGATTTAGTGTATATTTAATATCTGTATTTTCAATCTGGTAAACATTTTTGTGTCTTGTTTTCAAATGTTCAAATGTTTGTATATGGGACTTAACTACGGGGTCATCAGTCCCTAAACTTACAAACTACTTATTAACTACTTACGAACTAGGACTGCAAAAATATCTATGCCCGAGGGGGGATTCGAACCCCCGACCGTAGTGGTCGTGCAGAGCGTGACTGGAGCGCCTTAGTCCCCTTTTTTTTTTTTTTTTTTTTTTTTTTTTTTTTTTTTTTTTTTTTTTTTTTTTTTTTGCTCTCTGGGTAGTTCTCTTCGTTGCGGACGCTGATCGTTTTTTTGTTCGAGGTTGTTCGTTGAATATTTGGCTCAGCTTTTTTATTACAGAGGACGTGGAGCCCTCTGACCGGGCGCGCTGAGCCACGGCGCCCGGCAGTCCCCTCGGCCACCGCTGCCGGTTGTCTTGTTTTCTCAAGTTAGAATACACATGTGTGGCCTTCAGCCTTTGCATAAACTTAGTATGTTTCAATTCATTGCTGCATTTAAGTAACTTTTTCGTGTGGTGTCTGATTCCGCGAGCATGCTAAATTCTCTCTTGAAATTTCTGGATTGATACCGCCTTTCCTATCTTGGTATGACCGATCGGACAACGTGCTTTCGTAACGGTCGTTACTTCGGCCTTCAGCTATGTTCTTTATTGATACCAGCTTTCTTCTGTTGTATTCTCACATGTGCTTTACTTGTTTATTTTAAATTAATTCTCTTTGTAAATTCTATCTATTTCACTGTGTTTGTACACCACGTGGTACTTATGGAGAGTATGCCACTTTCTCCACGCAAACGAGTTCGTTCGTGCATAGTATACTTTTAAATTGTGCTTGAAGACATCTGCCATTTCGTCAAACGCTTCGATCTGCAACGACCATGAATTGTTTCCGATTGAGTAACTGTCGCAAGCATTATGAATGAGGTTGCTTTCTTTATCCCCTGTGTTATTGCAATCATCCTTCCATGTTCCCTCCATATTCATAAATGGCAGAAACCATTTTATTATGGCCAGTAACTTAATAATTTAATTCACTGTTGTACAAGGTATGTATTCATCGTGCTTATTTGGTCTCCCCAGATTTTTGCTTCTTTATTTTTTATTTATTTTTTTAATAGATAATAATCTAAAGTATCAAACTCCTGCTTTATAATTTCATGCTTCCCGTCCCACGTTTATCTATTCCTTCTGTGTATCATTTTTGCCTTTTCTAAAACGTTGACTGCTCCATTAAGGAGTAAGCAGTTAGATAAATTTCCGTTGCGCAAAAACTGTGGCCATTCGCAAAGTAATTTGGTGCAGCAGTGAGCGTCTTAACTTGCCTTTTCTGATGTCTAGTACCAGATATTTTTCAATAAAAAATTTAACAGGATCCTTTCATAACCAGGGCTTAATTTCGACCGGAAACGTTTCGGCTTCTCCCAGGGAATATTTGGCCACATTAGGTTACGGTAGTAACACTAAAAGTGGGCCTTTGCGATCGCCTTTTGACAGTTAGAAATGTAAATGAAAATAACGGCTTAACCGTTCATCTGACACAAAAATTGGATAGCCGAATTTTTAGAGGAGAAGATTCTCAACAATTTTGCTCTGTTATGTTTTCTTCTTACCTCGCATTGTTTCAGAGATCTGCAAAATAACGGCTCTTACGCAGTGTCTGCCTGTCTGTAACGTGTTCCCACTTTTTAGGTCGCGCCGTTGAATCGATGGGCATCAAATTTTACAGACGTAGTTGTTCGCCACCAGCGACCATAATATAGTTTTTTTCAAACGTTCGAACAAAATAAGAGGTTACTAGCACTAAAAATAGGCCATTTGTGTTGGCCTTTGGATAGCAGGAAATTTAATTGCAAATATCGCCGTAACCGTTCAGTCTGCATGGTTGGCGCCCATGTTGTATTCCTATACTGGATAGAGGAAATCCGACAGGGGGTAATTTGAACTTCCAATGCATGTTGTGTATGTTGACCCGTAGGTCAATCTACCACAACACAATCCCCAAACAAAACTTTTTATTTTAAAAAGCATTGTTATTGTTTTTTTTTTTTTTTTTATTAATAGCTGGTCTAATCGGAATGAGTCTTTGGCCTAAGTATTTCGCGAAAGCCTTGCGCGACGCAACGATGAGCTGTTTTGCTACATAAGGCACACGGAATTACCGTTTCGTGAAAACGTGGGAAATCAGAATTGTATGAAACCCAGATGGAGCAGCAATATGTTAATCGTCATTAACCGCAAAATGCCTCGTTCAGTAATACTGAACACACGTTCACAAAGCAGATGTAAACCGTCTGTTGGAACTTACAGGTGGCCAAAATGAAAAAATGATAGCATAGTTTTAAACTCTACCGACTTGTTCCAATACGTTTGAAGCAAAACCAGGAAGGAAAGTGTGGTATCGGCAATACCCGCGCCATCGCGCCTGCCGCAGGTGTCACGCGCCATGGCTCGCAGAGGGCGCCTCTTCCGCCGATACATGGGCAGCGCCGTACAGCCGCACAGCGCCGGCACATATCGTGCTTTCGTGTCCATGCAAACCGTGGTCGGCGTCGCTTCGCAACATAGCTCTCCGACAAGGTCGCTCCGATCACAGGCGGGCACGCCACAGCTGACGCCATCCGTCTTTTACAAGCAGACGGACGAGCGCATCAGGAAGTCTCGTGCTGGTCTGTTACCGCAATGCCTCGCGTCACGTCGGCACGCTGGGTTTCAACTCATCCTGGCCACCGAACATTCAAAATAAAATGTTCAAATGTTTGTAATTCTCATGCGACCAAACTAAGTTAGTCATCAGCCCCTACACTTACAAACTACTTAAACTATGTTATACTAACGAAGGGACAACAACAAACATCCATGCCCGAGGGACGATTCGAACCTCCGACGTGGGAGGCCGCGCGATCCGTAACGTGACGCTCCAGACCGCTCGGCTACTGCTGCGCGGCACGGAACATTCTGAACCCAACTACGAACTTCTCTTTTGCTGCCGACAAAATATACGTAAAACTGATTCTGTCACTAAACTTATTATAATGAAGTGTGTATTTGGTTGGCCCACAATTTATGCTGATTGTTGTGTACCACCTTGGATACGACAATTACGTGGCGACAGAGGCTGGTTCTTGGTTACTGTCGGTGCCTATCATTTCGGCAGCTTCATGCCTTTAACAGTTCTGTCACGAGGACGGCGTCACGCCACCACGTTATTTTGTCTATAGGGGTTCTCGGGATTTCTGAATTTCGGGAGCACACGACTGCTCGCATTATTTTCTCTGTGTATGGTATCTTTGCCTGTGGCTTGCTGCTTAATTTCATTTGCCATGACTACCACAAAGCTGAGGAACTAGTATCGGTACACGAAGTTTTTAAGTTTCGGTGATTGCAATTTACATAACTGATGGAAACGGCCACCCCCATGAACCACAGACATTGCCGAGGTGGGGTGGCTTGCGTGCCTCAACGATACAGATAGCCGTACCGTAGGTACAACCACAGCGGAGGGGTATCTGTGGAGAGGCCAGACAAACGTGTGGTTCCTGAAGAGGGGCAGCAGCCTTTTCAGTAGTTACAGGGGCAACAGTCTGGATGATTGACTGAGCTGGTCTTGTAACATCGGCTAATGTGGCTTTGCCACACAGCTACTGCGAACGGCTGAAAGCAAGGGGAAACTACAGCCGTTACCTTTCCCGAGGACATGCAGCTCTACTGTATGAACATATGATGATGGCATCCTCTCGGGTAAAATATTCCGGAGGTAAAATAGTCCCCCATTCGGATCTCCGGGCGGGGACTACTCAGGAGGATGTGATCATCAGGAAAGACAGTACTGGCATTCTACGGGTCGGAGCGTGGAATGTTAGATCCCTTAATCGAGTAGGAAAATTAGAAAATTTAAAAAGGGAAATGGATAGATTGAAGTTAGATATAGTGGGGATTAGTGAAGTTCGGTGGCAGGTTGAACAGGATTTCTGGTCAGGTGAGTACAGGATTATAAATACAAAATCAATTGGGGGTATCACAGGAGTGGGATTGATAACGAATAAGAAAATAGGAATGCGGGTAAACTACTATGACCAGCACAGTGATCGCATTATCGTTGTCAAGATAGATACAAAGCCAACACCGACAACAGTAGTACAGGTTTATATGCCAACTAGCTCTGCCGATGATGAGGAGATCGAAGAAATATATGAGGAGCTAAAGGAAATTATTCAGTCAGTTGAGGAAAACTTAATTGTGATGGGAGACTGGAATTCTGTAGTAGGACAAGGAAGGGAAGGGACAATAGTAGGTGAATATGGTCTGGGCAAAAGGAATGAAAGAGGAAACCGCCTGGTAGAATTTTGCACAGAACATAATTTAGTTATTACAAACACCTGGTTTAAGAATCACAAAAGAAGGTTGTATACTTGGAAGAGACCAGGAGACACCGGAAGGTATCAGATAGATTTTATAATGGTAAGACATAGATTCCGGAACCAAGTTATAAACTGTAAGACATACCCAGGGGCAGATATAGACTCTGACCATAACTTGTTGGTTATGAACTGTAGGCTGAAACTGAAGAAACTGCAGAAAGGTAGGAAAATAAGGAGATGGGACCTGGATAAATTGAAGGAACCTGAAGTTCTTAATAATTTCAGGGGGAGCTTTAGGCAACAATTGACAGAAACAGGGGAAAATAAAACAGTAGAGGAGGAATGGGTAAAATTGAGAGATGAAATAGTGAAGGTAGCAGAGGACAAAATAGGTAGGAAGGCAAGACCTACAAAAAATCCTTGGATATCACAGGATATATTAAATTTAATTGATGAAAGGAGAAAATATAAAAATGCAGTAAATGAAACAGGTAAAATGGAGTACAGACGACTAAGAAATGAGATTGTTAGGAAGTGCAAAATGGCTAAGCAGGAGTGGCTACAAGGCAAATGCAAATCTGTAGAAGAATGTATAAGAAGGGGAAAAGTAGATACCGCCTACAGGAAAATAAAAGAAACATTTGGAGATAAGAAAAACAGCTCTATGAATATCAAGGACAGTGATGGAAAACCAGTTCTCAGCAAAGAAGGGAAAGCTGAAAGGTGGAAAGAGTACATAGAGCAGCTCTACAAAGGAAATGAACTTAGAGACGATGTTGTAGGAAGGGAAGAGGAAGTAGATCAAGATGAAATAGGAGATACTATACTGAGAGATGAATTTGACAGAGCCCTGAAAGACCTAGGTCGGAACAAGGCCCCAGGAGTAGATGACATACCCTCAGAGCTACTAAAGTCTCTGGGAGAGCCAGCCATGACAAGACTATTTGAACTGGTGTGTAGGATGTATGAGACAGGCGAAATGCCCTCAGACTTTAAGAAAAATGTAATAATCCCCATTCCAAAGAAATCGGGTGCAGACAGGTGTGAAAATTACAGAACCATCAGTTTGATAAGTCATGGTTGCAAAATTTTAACACGAATTATCTACAGGAGAATGGAAAAGCTGGTAGAAGCTGACCTCGGGGAAGATCAGTTTGGATTCAGGAGGAACGTAGGAACCCGAGAGGCAATACTCACTTTACGTCTTATCTTAGAAGATAGATTAAGGAAAGGCAAGCCTACATTTTTAGCTTTTGTAGATTTGGAGAAAGCGTTTGACAATGTTGACTGGAATACACTCTTTCAAAATCTGAAGTCGGCAGGGGTAAAATACAGGGAAAGGAGAGTTATTTACAACTTGTACAAAAGCCAGACCGCAGTTATTAGACTCGAAGGGCATGAAAGGGAAGCATCAGTTGGGAAGGGAGTAAGACAGGGTTGTAGCCTTTCTCCGATGCTATTCAATTTGTACATCGAGCAGGCGGTGAAGGAAAGCAAGGAAAAATTTGGAATAGGGATTAAAGTTCAGGGGGAAGAAATAAAAACATTGCGTTTTGCTGATGACATTGTAATTCTGTCAGAGACAGCAAAGGACCTGGAAGACCAGTTGAATGGAATGGACAGTGTGTTGAAGAGAGCGTATAAAATGAACATTAATAAGAGCAAAACAAAAATAATGGAATGCGGTCTTAGAAAATCAGGCGATGCTGAAGGAATTAGATTAGGTAAGGAAACAATGAAGGTGGTAGATGAGTTTTGTTATTTGGGTAGTAAAATAACATGCAATGGTCGCAGTACAGAGGATATAAAATTCAGAATGGCAATGGGAAAAAAAGCATTTTTGAAAAAGAGAAATCTGCTAACATCGAATATTAATGTAAGTGTAAGGAAGTCTTTTCTGAAGGCATTTGTGTGGAGTGTTGCCTTGTACGGGAGTGAAACATGGACGATAAGCAGTGCGGACAGGAAGAGAATAGAGGCTTTTGAAATGTGGTGCTACAGAAGAATGCTGAAGATTAGGTGGGTAGATCGCATAACTAATGAAGAGGTACTTAACAGAATTGGTGAGAAAAGGAATTTTTGGCATACCCTGACCAAAAGAAGGGATCGCTTGGTAGGGCACATTCTTAGACATCGAGGAATCGTAAATTTAGCATTGGAGGGAAGTGTGTGGGGTAAAAATCGCAGAGGGAGACCAAGAGATTCGTATAGTAAGCAGATTCAAGTGGATGTGGGTTGCCGTTCTTATGAGGAGATGAAAAGGCTTGCTCAGGATAGAGTAGGGTGGAGAGCTGCATCAAACCAGTCTCCGGACTGAGGACCATAACAACAACAACGATGGAAACGGTGAAGCAGCCATTGGAGGACCGACAAATTGCTGCAGCAGGCCTTGCTTCAACACGCCACAGACTGACGGCACTGGCAGCAGAAGCCGGACGGCACCACAGTTCCGCAAGTTCGATGCTGCCACAGAAGAGTGGATCGAATACAAACTACAGTTGTTCCAACACTTTGCGGCCTACAATATATTGTATGATGTTCGAAAGTCATATTTTTACTCTTTCGTAGGCGTAGATATTTTTCATCAAGCTTTTTTTCTCATACTGAACCTTAATCAGTTCCTTTCCTTCACCTCATTGCGGCGCTAGACAAGTATTTTTAATCTCAAGGGTTGTTTGCTGCTTCGCGATACAAATTCTTTCGCACGAAGCGCCAATCCACGCAGTCGTGCCGAGAATGCCTTATGGAATTAAGTGGCATGACTCGCTGAGAGTTGGTAGTCCTATTTTTAGAATTATTTGCTCCATTTTTATTTGGATAATATTGTTTGGATTTATTCCGGAAGGATATCAATACTATTATCTTGTTTATATTCAGTTTCTTTAATTTTGTCTTGGCCGGCCGCGGTGGCCGAGGTGACTGAGGCGCTCCAGTCACGGTTAGCACGGCCACTACGGTCGGGGGTTCGAATCCCTCCTCGGGCATGGATATTTGTGCCGTCCTATTCGTAAGTAGTTGATAAGTAGTTTGTAAGTTTAGCGACTGATGACCCCGTAGTTAAGTCCCATAAGCTTAACAAACATTTGAACATTTTGATTTCATTTTGTCTTGTAATTATCAGAGGATAGGAGTTTGGGACGGACGCTGGCGTGAGGTCGACAATAAAGTCATTTCTGCATCTGCAGATTCGTTCCAATGGTCCGCAAATTCTATGGATTTCTGAGAAATGCTGGCTTACATGCAGAATGCAGCGTGGGACAGTTTTGTGGGGAAGGTGACTGGCGTGTTGAACAATAGCTCTGGTATTCCATTGGTTTGACCATTAAGCAAAATTTGTGATTGGCGTGACGTCACCGATGGGAGGGGCTGGAGAGGAAGATTTTGTAGTTGTGGAATTTTGCTGGGGAGTGAGGACTCTGGTGTCAGCGGCGCTGCTGGCCGCATCGTGCTGTTTTTGGGACTCTGGTCTGGGCCGCACTCCTGACCGGATCACGCTGTTTTGAGTTGTGTAATTTTCGGTGTTAACTTTGAATTATTTCAGTGTGCGTGGCTACTATAGAGTAAATTGAAACATGTAATATTCTGAAGTGCGTGTTTTCTGTCAGCTACACCACTCTTAATCAGAATTTTTACCGTTTCTTGAGAGTACCATTTTATTTTAACTTTAATATTTTCATCGGCTTAACCGACAAAACGTGTTCTAATTATATCAATCCACATTCGCGATCACTGCTGTCAACACTGCACTGCCCTCAGCTGGTCTTCTCCAACTGCAACGGTAAGGTTACGCCAATGCATCCGTTGAGAAATGGGAGTTGAAATGGTAGTATTAAGTGGGAGTTTTTCGAGTGCCAGAAGGGACATCCTTATTCTTGTAGATCAAAAATAGACTTTATCAGAGTTGGGATAAATTTTAAATTTTGTATTTAATTTTATACTTCGTGGGTATGCCACTTCCTTCCTGTGACTTTGCCAGTCAAAACATTTTATTTCGTGTACCAGCTTTAGTTAATTTCTAATTTTCATGTAAAGTCGCCCATTTAGATATTAAGAGTATTTTATTGTCTTTCAAAACTGATCTATTTGTAAATTTTATGTGTATGTGGCATATGGTCACGTGTTGTTCTATCAGGCATGTTCTAAGATAGAATTTGTGAATAGAGTTTTTATTCAAATTTGTGCCTACCTCATTTCAACCACCTTTAACCGTAAATATTTTGGAGGGAAAATTCTCCTAAAGATAGGTAGGTCAGGGGGAAATATTTCCATTGCACAGAGTGTGCAATTAAAAAGCTTGCATGTCGCCACTGCATACAGTTAGTAACAGTATACAGTAAATTCACTTTAAGGATAAATATTTATCTTTTTCTAGTTTTTTTTTTTTTTGTTTTTTTTTTTGTATCTAATAAATAAAAGCTAGTGGCGACCCGTAAATCAGATTTCCACAGAGGTAGAAGCAAAATAATTGCACCAATCCAATAAGGAACTTAGTTTCACATATAACTTTCATCGCTTATGCAGATTCGAATACCTGCGGCCAGTCATGCTGAGAGGCGCTATAGTTCAAAATGTCACTGATCACAGACTCAGGGCAAAAGCTCTCAAACTATCACATCACCTACTCGATTATGTCATTTGCATAATTGGACCCTTATAATTGTTTGATTCCGCAGAGCTGGAAATGTCACCCTCTGTGTAGCGGCCTTTGATATTCGACAGTTTCAGGATAACAGGGGTGGGCGGCCTACAGGACGCCGTAAACAAACTATGCCGTGTCAACAGCAGCAACGTAGTGGCGCCAGATTGCAATCCTGCCGTAAGTGCTATCTCTCACCTGACAAAGGCATTTGTCAGTTTTGTCGGGCTACATGTCTCTTTTGCAAAAAGGTGTGTCACATTCAGACCGTTATCATCCAAGGCTGGTGTGAAGCAATGGATGTCAATGAAGTTGATCTTGACGACATAACACTCCTGAATCAATCGGTTTCGGACGAACACGAACAATTTATGACCTGTTATAGTATTTCCACAGAGCATACACCATCCGCAAATCGCCAACAGCGCCCATCTAAGTTGGTGCGTCAACCAAACAAAATGTCAATTCTGCTGCGAAATTGGGGCCAGGACGTTAAATTCCAGCTCGATACTGGGGCCTCCGTTACCTTAGGCAGCAGATGCACATTCGAGAAACTCGGCTTCCCACCACTTGAGTCTTCTTCACAGGTCCTCACCACATACCACATTTGGTAGGGAGCAGATCATGGCTCTCAAATAACTCGAAACAGTGTGGAATTGAAATACATATTTTAACAGTTAATTCAAGTGACCGACATCTGTTGGTCTGTCCGCCCGCACTTAGTAAAGTAATCAAGACGTGAATGAGCTGACAGTGTGGGAAATAGCCGACACCGTCTGCCGGACAGTCAACACCAGCGCTTTCCGTCGGTATTATTTGTTCAACGAGCAGTGTTCAAAAATGTTCAGGTGATTCGGAAATATAAAAATCGTGGTCACTTAACAACTACTGAGAAGATGAGACGAAATGGTGCCGGTAAAGGAGAAGGAATTGAAAAGGAAATGATTGTCGGTAGGTCTCAGATTATGTAGAAGTGAAAACAATGTTCGGTGAAATTAAAAACAAGGGGAATATTTAGAGTGGATCGGGGTTCAATTGTTGAACGTAGAGGAGTGAGAAGACATGTGGGAATACTTCGAAGGACTTTTTTGATGATGTACTGGAAGAAGAAGTTGATGGTGAAATGGAATACACAGGGGATCCATTATTAGAAGAGCTGAAATGAAATGAATCAGAATCAGCGAAGAAAAAGGTCATTGCGTTCATTGAAACTGAGTAGCTGAAAATTTTCAGTATCGTACAGATATCCAGGACATAAATATTCACAAATTTTACGTGTCGGTTGTGGAAACATTGATGGTTTGAGTGAAATCATAATGTTGTTGCATGTAGAATATGTTTTAAATGGGATGTTGATAAAATTATCGGATATTAGACGAAATACTGGAAGAAGTGAATTATAGGAGATGTGAGCACTGAAGTTCATCACCTGTTAGTCTCATCGTAGAAATGTCCTCGGCATACGTGGTAGAGGTGAAACTGGTTTTGTTTATGTTGGTGTTGACCTTGTTCTTATAGGAGACGGCAGCATACCTTGATTCACAATGCAACAACGTACTCAAAGACTGGGTCAAGGTCTTGAAACACATTAAAATGTCTACTTTGTCGGAATTGTTTGCCGATTCGTTCACATCATAAAACTTCTTTAGCCACAACATCTACAATTATTGCTTGTGTAGCATTAATAATAACGATTTTCAAAGGTATAGGTGTTTAATTAAAGGCGTACTTAGTTTTTATTGCCACCAACAAGGAAACTGTGACTGAGACAACGGAACGCGATCGCATCGCTTCCGGAATGTTGGACAGCGCGTTTGATGCTGGTTTTACTATCATTTTCAGTAACTGTTGTGACCACACACGTTAAATAAATCAAATTCACGTATTGCTACATATACGTACAGTAGAGTCCAAAAGCTAAGCATAATTACGGAAAGGTCGAAAACATTACTGAACAAGCTACAGGTAAATTCAGGAACATCTGGTATTCAACAACACCCAGAACATAATCTTAGCAAAGTTCCAACAGCTAAGCTCATATTTTAGTAAAATAAATCAAATGAGAAAACTGAATATCTTCCACAGCAGTCAAGTGGCGTTCTGTCTATGACATGCTTCGTCCTTGGCATTGGACCCCATTCCTTAGCTGGAGCTGGGTACAGGAGAGCAAGTACCTCTGACACGATGCAATCTGCCTCCACTGATGCATTCCAGGCTCGTTCTATACCACTGACATCTACGCACCGCGCCAGTCGATATGACGGACATATTCACCTTCAAAGAGTTTATCTGCAGAAGCAGTTAGTGCGGACAGAGTATCGTCCATGAACAGGAAGTCTGCATCAGCTGCTAGTGGAACTCGCGGTAGCGGTACAGCACCTGTTGTGTGCACCTCTTAGCGTTTACATACACCAAATGTGCATCTCCGTACGGTCATGTAACCTCCACACCCCATGACGCCATCGTAACACAACCGGCCTCTTCCCATAATATTTCTGGGAGTGTTTGGATTATCAAGTACTCTCCACATAAGGAAAATTTTTCAATGTGAAGCGGAATTTGTTCTGTGAACAGCACAGTACCTTCATTTGATATTGATATTGTTGGCTCAACAATCCATGGGACCGTTATTGTGCTGGAACATGAGGGATGTACACGCCCTGACGTTTAGCAAACAGCCACTGCTCAGTTTAGCGTCCGATACACTCTTTGTGGGAAAAGAGCAACTTTAGTGATACCCAATACCTCCGCAGTCAATTTCCTTAGAGATGCATTCCGACATCAACGGACAATTTCACCCAGATGTGGGTCCTGCTGTAGTTTTTCTTGTTCGACTTCATACTGGCCCCTGTGACGAACATCACTGTACTTCGAAACAATCGTCAAAGTCTCGAAAAGATACTTTGTGGCACAACCTAGGATACTGGGAGTTCGGTTTGTGTCTGACTTGCTTCCAGGTGGCCGAGTATTCTACCCTGCAAAGCGGGCTGTAGTCCAAATGCTCTCTTTGTGGCATTATTGAATTGAAATCACTATTTTTTGTATATTCTACAAGTTTATTTCTATTTTGTTAACCGATTTTCAGATTACATTTATAATCGTAATTCGGAGTGATTTTGTTCTAGCATGAACTACTGGAGTAATCAATAAAATTTTATTGCATTATCTTATCCATTTCACAAAGAGCTAGAAGTTTACACAGTATGAAGTGACAAACAAACCTGGGAGATGAATGGCCTGAGGCAATATTCCTGTTTATCTTTCGGCTACACCGCTGCGGAAAGCACAGTGCCCTCAATTCCTTCAGAGAGAGAACATGCTGCTAAACAAAGGATAGTTCAAAACGGAATTTACAACACTGAAAATTTATAGGATTTTACTCAAATGACCTACAGAGCTACTTTTAGTCAACTAGAACATGTTATTTGGCACTTTCGTTGTTTATCCTGCACCCATTAGATCTGTAGTCCGATTTCTTACCAAACTCGCTGTAGCACTGCAGGTGTAACTTGTTCAGCGGTGACGTAATTTCTTGCTGTGAACTCAGATAGAAAAGGTACAAACACGATATTCTTAATTAATCCCCACAGGTAAAAGAAATGTAGGTGTGACGAGTCTGGGTACTGTAAGCACAATACACCGTTTTTCTATATATATGCCAATCCAAAATTGAAGGCCTTCTACGAGGGTTTATACTGTACTTGATATGGAAATTACGCTGAACTATTGTTGCCGAATTTGACTCTTCAAATCAAAACACTCATCTTTACTCGAGCCGAAATACGATGAAACCTGGCGCGTGCGCCAACCGGCTTTGAACGCCGGCGCGGCAGCAGACCATTGGAGTAAGTCAAAAGTGAACTTTGTTCTGCGCATGCGTGTGTCCGGCTGCGTGTACGCTTTTGCCAGTTGTCACACAACAGCAGCCGTTAGCTACACTGTGCGGCAGCGAACTACTTGTCAATATTAATGAAATAAATCGCAATTTGCGATCAGTTATGGCTTCACTGTACTATGTTTAGATGGAATACCAAAGTGCAGCTTTGTCCTGGTAAGACGTTCTGCTTTTCTTTTCCTCCCTTGAGATGGGTAGCGATTCGTTGTCTGTTTTGTTAGACTTCAGAACTTAGGTTCATTTTTCGGGATAATTTTCTCCGATCATGTATGGAAATGTGTTCAATTTCATTTCGGTGATTTTGCATAGGTAAACGCGATGAATATGCAACTAATTCGGTTTCATAATGGCTGGGAATCGACAACCTGTGTGAGACTAGCCGGTGGTGTATGAACTCAGTTTAATTTCTTTCTAGCTTTGTGGAACGCGACTAATATGCAGCAATATTTTTATTCTGTGTAGTGCATGTGAAATATTCTTTTCCGTTTTCTCCTTCCACGAGTGATATGCACTCCACGTGTTCTTAGAACAAAGCCTTCAGCTACCCCTGTGTCTGTTCCTACGCCAAAAAAAAAAAAAAAAAAAAAAAAAAAAAAGGTTCAAATGTTTATAAATCTATCGGACCAAACTGCGTTGTCATCAGTCCATAGCTTACAAACTACTTAAACCTAGGTAAACTAACCTAAGGACAAACACACACACCCATGCCCCAAGTAGGACTCGAACCTCCACGGCGAGCAACCGCACGCTCCGCAGCGAGACGCTTTAGACCGCTCGGCTACTCCACCGCGGCGTTCCTATGCCCTTTGGGGAATAAATTATGTATATTTCTGATTTTCATTAGCACCTCCTGATCTCCTCTCAGTCTATTTTGAATTGCTGTTTCGTTTCCAAACTTGTACTTTAATTTCATACTCCATCAGTAAATTCTCTTCTAGCCTTGTACAACCCGCTAAATTAGCTTGCTTATGAAATACTACGTATTTCTAGGGGTTGCATGCCGTATTTCTTAGTTGATTTACTCAGACTTTGAATTTATTCCACCTTTCTGATTTTTGAAAACTGGACTTCGTCTGCCTGTGTAAAACCTTCCCAACCGCGTCTAACTGTAATTTTTTTTAGCTTCCTTATGATATCCTACACATTTCTAAGAGTTGCATGCCGTTGCTATTTTTCTTTATTTTTCCGAAATTGAATTTTTGTAGTTGTACTGGTTTTCGGAACCACGTTGCTCCAAACTCCGTCATCAAGTATTTATAGCTAGTCACTTGAGTTCTCGCCACTACTCACACACCAGTGCCTTCCTACTGTGTATTCTTGCTTCGTAATCTGTGATTCCGTTGGTTTTTGTTGAAGTAAATACAATCTTTAAGCACTTTGTCTTCAGTGGTGTGCGAATATGTAATGCAGCAGACACGTGCCGTGTGTCTCCATAATTCCGCATGCTCACGGTTTGATCTAAATGGTAATTAATCTAGTTATTATCGCGTACCATCTCAAGTAGAGAAAGACAGACCAGAGCGACCTACGAAGTTTATTTTTTTCTTGTGTTGTGTGGTACATCCTGGTTCGCTGAATTTCGCCTACGATAGAGGCGCCTGCTTCTGCCTCGTATCAGCACGCTGAGTTGGGTGAGTTTCGCTTTGCTTCGCGCGTGTGAGTGGCTGAATGCTTGTTGATTGTAAATCCCTCCCCCGACGATGTGCAGATCAGATTACTTTAATTTAATTTAGTAGTCCAATGAGATTTCTGTTGTTTAACAAAATTGGTGTCCCCATTTGCTCATGTTTGAACTGAGTAAATAATTTATTGTCAGTGAAATTTAATCCTTCTTATAAATATTATTTTTTATTTAATGTTGTTTTTCACCAGGGCTGAGAACAAATTCAGATGCATATTATCATATTTTTAATTCCGTTGCGCCATAAATTTTCTATTATCCACCTTCATGAAATTGTTTAGTTTGCGGTGGCTTATACATTAATGAGTGTGCGTAATTCTCGTGATCTACGACGTATGCTGGTCACCGTCTCTTTGTCTTCCTACTGCTAAAGTAAAGTTTGAGTCAGTTCTAAATTCTGGGCCAGGGAACAAGATTCTTCTGCAGGAAGTAGTCAGTAGTTTACGCGAATGATTTAGCTGGTTTTACGGCCAGAGTTATATGTTTAAGGTAGCTTTTAACTGGCTTCCATCAGCTATAATTAATTTTACAATTAACGGTGGTCTTTCGCACTGACCAGGCCGCGGGCGCCAGCTGAATAGCTGGCCGCTGGGGCACGCTCATTGCTTTGCAGCGGCCAGCCAGTAAGCTGGCGGCCCCGGCCTGGTCAGTGTGACGTAGCACGTTGTTGTAAGGCCTTGTCTCTAGGTGGTGTTGGTGTAGCACACTCGGATGAAGCCAGCCTTTTTATAGTCCGCTTCAAGAAAGAAGGCGCCCCAGTTTTCAGGCGTTGTGCGCATTCCCCTCCACACTCGCACTGGCAGCCAGTAATGTTCCTTGTCTAAGCACATGGCTGCCAGCGACTTACGCAATGCTTCTCCCACAGGCCAAACTGCCGGCGTTCGGCCGTAGTTCCTGCCGTCTCTACGCTACCTCTATGGCTCCGCCTCTATGCGTGGAAGCGCTTTCTACAGGAAGCCGACTAACGCAAATGCCTCTAGTGCTCCTTACGTTGTGATTCGGTACTAGTGAACAAAAAGCTGAAACAGTCAACAATCTGAAGTTCAAAATTTTTGTATAGTCTATGGGACTTGACTACGGGGTCATCAGTCCCTAAACTTACAAACTACTTATGAACTACTTACGAACTAGGACGGCACAAATATCCATGCCCGAGGGGAGAGTCGAACCCCCCCCCCCCCGACAATCCGAAGATTGGTTTGAACACCACAGTGGTTTACAAGGCATGGTCCAGTTTGGAAGTGGTATGCCGACCTTCGAACTGACTTACACAGCCAGTCATAGAGGGACCTACAGTTTGACTGAGACTGTCGCATTACTTTCGTCGCCATGGTGTCGAGGTAGTGGAGTAATTTATTCTCCGTCGCGGAGGAGTGTTCCGGCACGCAGGTGTTGGGTGCGGGGTCGTTTGATGCAGCAGCGGAGGAAACAACAAGAGTCTCGGTCGAAACGACTTCCTGTTAGGAAGTCTGCTTTCGGTGTTCGTCACCGTGTTCGGAAAGATCAGCACTGTTCGTGTCTGAAGCCAGAGCAACTCGTGCGTACGTTCTAGTACCCGCAAGCGGCGCCCGGTCAATGGTGACCACCTCGCTAGACAATTGTCGCGGTCTTGCTTGTGGACATGCTGCTTTCATGTGATCTGACGATCCATAATGAGCGCATGTACGAGGTTGTCCGTCGTATGTGACAAGACCTTGTACTATGATATAGGACGGTATATGTTTTTGCAAATCAATCTTCACGATTTTTACGCCGTTGTCAACATTAAAATGCCTGAGACCTGTCCACTTTTCTCTTTGAATTTGAAGCACCGACCCGTAAGGAGAGAGGGCCTCTCGTGTACGATCTAAGTTGACTTCAAAAGGTAGGTTGTAAATACGCACCAACTTGAGGCCAAGTTCGGAACAAGTTATTGTAACCTCACTAATTGCGCCATTTGAGTGAGCGAACGCGGCCTTTCCGTCAGTTCGAGTCATAGTTCGAAGGCAGATATCGTCATTACGAACTTGCACATATACTGCACGTCTTCTAGGTGAATCTTGTCATGTAACCAATCGTCGAGTTCCGAAATTGTCGGTCGCACTTATCCGTATTTAAATGCGAACTTCTGGGTGCGTGTTCGAACCAGAGTGTCCATGGTACAGTCGGAGAGCAATACTCAGAATAACCGTCAACAGGCTGCGGCTCCGCCGGCGCGCACGCTGGCGTAAACAACCCAGCGGTGTGCACTCGACCGCGTTCGCGGCGAGGCTCCACCTTAACGATTACAGAAAATTAACTTCAAGTAAGCTTTTCTAAATGTTCGTTAGTGGTATAGCTGATAACCTCGGAATATCAATGAGGCTTTCCCTACGTGATGCTGCGGAATAGAAAGAAGACACAAGGTGGACAATTATAGCGATCCATAGGGTGGTTTGTAGTGTATCGTATCATGGTGAAGGGAATGTAAATGGACCCTCGGCTTGTATAAATGTAACATATTGCTAATACAAAGAAGGAAGATGCTTTACAGTATGGGTATAAAACGTCGCAACAATCACTGGAAGCACTTATTTCGATAGTATATCTGGAAGTATGCGTAAGGAGCGATATGAAATGGAACGACTACATAAAATTAATTGTGAGTAAAGAAGATACACGAAGGTGATTTAGTGGAGGGACCCTGAGGAAGTGTGGTCTATCAACAAAGGAAGAAGGGAGCATGGAAGATCAGGGTTTAACGCCCCGTCGACAGAGGTCATTAGAGACTGGGCAATTTTATCAAAAAAGGGGGAACGATAGCCTTAAAGCGTTGTTAAACGTTTGTTAAGCGCAAGGGGCTTAACTACGAGGTCATCAGTCCCTAAACTTACAAACTACTTATGAACTACCTTATACTAAAGACGACACAAACATCCATGCCCGAGGGGGGACTCGAACCCCCGACCGTAGTGGCCGTGCAGACTGTGACTGGCGCGCCACAGAATGTTCGGCCACCGCGGCCGGTACCTTAAAGCGGACAAGTTTCGATACAAGTGGTAAGCCACTGTGCCCCTATTGTAATAACATTTATTGGAAAACGTTGTGTACATTCATTGAGACATTAATATAAACAGCACATTGTAGATGGTAGCTGAATGGATTACAAGTGCCGGCCGCGGTGGCCGAGGGGACTGAGGCGCTCCAGTCACGGTCTGCACGGCCACTACGGTCGGGGGTTCGAATCCCCCCTCGGGCATGGATATTTGTGCCGTCCTAGTTCATAAGTAGTTCATAAGTAGTTTGTAAGTTTAGGGTCGGAGCGTGGAATGTTAGATCCCTTAATCGAGTAGGAAAATTAGAAAATTTAAAAAGGGAAATGGATAGGTTGAAGTTAGATATAGTGGGGATTAGTGAAGTTCGGTGGCAGGATGAACAGGATTTCTGGTCAGGTGAGTACAGGATTATAAATACAAAATCAGTTGGGGGTATCACAGGAGTAGGATTGATAATGAATAAGAAAATAGGAATGCGGGTAAACTACTATGACCAGCGCAGCGATCGTATTATCATTGTCAAGATAGATACGAAGCCAACACCGACAACAGTAGTACAGGTTTATATGCCAACTAGCTCTGCCGATGATGAGGAGATCGAAGAAATATATGAGGAGCTAAAGGAAATTATTCAGACAATTAAGGGAGAGGAAAACTTAATTGTTATGGGAGACTGGAATTCGGTAGTAGGACAAGGAAGGGAAGGGAAGATAGTGGGTGAATATGGTCTGGGCAAAAGGAATGAAAGAGGAAGCCGCCTGGTAGAATTTTGCACGGAACATAATTTAGTTATAACAAACACCTGGTTTAAGAATCACAAAAGAAGGTTGTATACGTGGAAGAGACCAGGAGACACCGGGAGATACCAGATAGATTTTATAATGGTAAGACATAGATTTCGGAACCAGGTTTTGAAGTGTAGGACATACCCAGGGGCAGACATAGACTCTGACCATAACTTGTTGGTTATGAACTGTAGGCTGAAACTGAAGAAACTACAGAAAGGTAGGAAAATAAGGAGATGGGACCTAGATAAATTGAAGGAACCTGAAGTTCTTAAGAATTTCAGAGGGAGCTTCAGGCAACAATTGACAGAAACAGGGGAAAATAAAACAGTTGAGGAGGAATGGGTAAAATTGAGAGATGAAATAGTGAAGGCAGCAGAGGACAAAATAGGTAGGAAGGCAAGACCTACAAAGAATCCTTGGATATCACAGGAGATACTAAATTTAATCGATGAAAGGAGAAAATATAAAAATGCAGTAAATGAAACAGGCAAAATGGAGTACAGACGACTAAGAAATGAGATTGACAGGAAGTGCAAAATGGCTAAGCAGGACTGGCTAGAAGGCAAATGCAAGGATGTAGAAGAATGTATAAATAGGGGAAAAATAGATACAGCCTACCGGAAAATAAAAGAAACATTTGGCGATAAGAAAAACAGCTCTATGAATATCAAGGACACTGATGGAAAACCAGTTCTCAGCAAAGAAGGGAAAGCTGAAAGGTGGAAAGAGTATATAGAGGGGCTCTACAAAGGAAACGAACTTCGAGACACTATTGTAGGAAGGGAAGAGGATGTAGATGATGATGAAATAGGAGATACTATACTGAGAGATGAATTTGACAGAGCACTGAAAGATCTAAGTCGAAACAAGGCCCCTGGAATAGATGATATCCCGTCAGAGCTACTGAAGTCTCTGGGAGAACCAGCCATGACAAAATTGTTTCACATTGTGTATAAGATGTATGAGACAGGTGAAGTACCCTCAGACTTTAAGAAAAATGTTATAATCCCCATTCCAAAGAAAGCGGGTGCAGACAGGTGTGAAAACTACAGAACTATCAGTTTAATAAGTCATGGTTGCAAAATATTAACACGAATTATATACAGAAGGATGGAAAAGCTGGTAGAAGCCGACCTCGGGGAAGATCAGTTTGGGTTCAGGAGAAATGTAGGAACACGGGAGGCAATACTCACTTTACGCCTTATCCTAGAAGATAGATTAAGAAAAGGCAAACCAACATTTCTAGCTTTTGTAGATTTGGAGAAGGCTTTTGACAATGTTGATTGGAATAAACTCTTTCAAGTTCTGAAGCAAGCAGGAGTAAAATATAGGGAGCGTAAGGTTATTTACAAGTTGTACAAAAACCAGACAGCGGTTGTCAGAGTTGAAGGGCATGAAAGGGATGCAGTGGTTGGGAAGGGAGTAAGACAGGGTTGTAACCTTTCCCCAATGTTGTTCAATTTGTACATTGAGCAAGCTATAAAGGAAAGCAAGGAGAAATTTGGAGAAGGAATTAAAGTTCAGGGTGAAGAATTAAAAACATTGCGTTTTGCCGACGACATAGTAATTCTGTCAGATACAGCAAAGGACCTGGAAGAGCAATTGAACGGAATGGATAGTGTGCTTAAAGGTGCATATAAGATGAACATTAACAAGAGTAAAACTAGGGTAATGGAGTGCAGTGTAAGAAAATCAGGTGATGCTGAAGGAATTAGATTAGGTAACGAAACAATAAAGGAGGTAGATGAGTTTTGTTACTTGGGCAGTAAAATAACAAATGATGGTCGCAGTACAGATGATATAAAATGCAGAATGGCAATGGGTAGAAAGGCGTTTTTGAAAAAGAGAAATTTGTTAACATCGAATACTGATTTAAGCCTAAGGAAGTCCTTTCTGAAGGCATTTGTATGGAGTGTTGCCTTGTATGGGAGTGAAACATGGACGATAAGCAGTGTGGACAGAAAGAGGATAGAGGCTTTTGAAATGTGGTGCTACAGAAGAATGCTGAAGATTAGGTGGGTGGATCGCGTAACTAATGAGGAGGTACTGAACCAAATTGAGGAGAAAAGAAATTTCTGGCATACCTTGACTAAAAGAAGGGATAGATTGGTAGGACACATTCTTAGACATCAAGGAATTGTGAATTTAGCGTTGGAGGGAAGTGTGTGGGGTAAAAATCGCAGAGGGAGACCAAGAGACGCGTATAGTAAGCAGATTCAAGTGGATGTGGGTTGTCGTTCTTATGAGGAGATGAAAAGGCTTGCTCAGGATAGAGTAGGGTGGAGAGCTGCATCAAACCAGTCTCTGGACTGAAGACCACAACAACAACAACAACAAGTTTAGGGACTGATAACCCCGCAGTTAAGTCCCTTAAGCTTAACAAACATTTGAACATTTTTGGATTACAAGCTACGCTATACCGTAAACAATCGCTAATAATAGATAAATTAGTCTCAAACAAACTAGAGTTTTTACCAAAGAGTGGCAGAATCACATTACTTATTCTTAAAGAAAAGTGCAACACCACAGGAGCTTAATTACATTGAACACAATTTAAATCAAACAACGGCACAGAGTCCAAAATTTCCTTTCGAAAAGGCTTTAAGAAAAATGCAAAGGTATAGGGGATTTAATTACATTCATCCAAATTAGAATGAAACAACGGCAGAGGACCTTGAACTACAGTACAGCCTTGAACAAATCATCTCGATCTGAGGTACAGGGAGATGGCCACAACGTACAGACGGCACTTGTCCTCTCAACCCTTGTTGGTCCGTGGCGCGCGAGGCGGCCGCAGCTTCTGCAAGGGGCCGGCCGCGGTGGCCGAGGGGACTGAGGTGCTCCAATCACGGTCTGCACGGCCACTACGGTCGGGGGTTCGAATCCCCTCTCGGGCATGGATATTTGTGCCGTCCTTAGACTTAGCTAGTTCGTAAGTAGTTTGTAAGTTTAGGGACTGATGATCCCGTAGTTAAGTCCCATAAGCTATACAAACATTTGAACGTTTTTTTTTCTGCAATGGTGCCGAACCGGCGAGCTGCCCAGCACAGTGCGCCAGGACCATCCAGCCACTACACGAGGCCTTCCAGTACATCAGCTGACAATCCACAGTTGCATCCTATAGTCAGGCAAACTCCACCACGAAAGACAGTCTTAGGCTACGAAAGTTCGTGCTCTTAAAGTAACTTTAATGATCCCCCCCGCCCTCCCCCCCCCCCCCAAAAAAAAAAAAAAAAAAAAAAAAAAACACGGGAACGCCCTAATGCCGTATTAACCTCGAAATGATTTGTTTGTAAATCTGTCGGACTTAACTACACTCGTCATCAGTCCCTAGGCTTAAAAACTACTTAACATAACTTATGATAAGGAGAACAAATACACCCATGCCCGAGGGAAGACTCGAACCTCCGAAGGCGAGCAGCAGTGCGCTCCGCCTTATAACGGTCGGTCACTCCACCGAGGCTTCTAGGAACCACCATCTAACTACTTAAAAGTCTACGTATGAGTACTTTGTTTCCGTAACGAGAAACATGTCAGTTTATCGCTATACAGGGCTTAATGTTTACAGAAAATTAACTTGAAGAACGAATTATTCACCAAGTACAGTCAAAAACGGTAATCAGTCCGAAATAGCGCTAAGCTGCAACTGAAGCTCACGGACAGCGTTATACACACGACGCACCTTAACAAAAATTAGCACAGTCGTCTCCAGGAACTGATAGATCAAAGCAAATCCATGACTTGACGTAAAATTTGGTGGCAGGACCTCACCATACTCCCACGGACGTGCCGCGCGCCCCAGCGACACCACCCAGCCTCTGCTTCCTTCCGACCGACACGCTTTCCGCGCCCATTTCAAACGGAGAAACTCGTAAGAACGCTGACCTACAGGATGGCAACCCAGAGAGTGACAGATTCCCTCATAGGTCAAAGGATCGATGCAAACGTATCAAAAGGAAGTAGCTTTCCAAACACTCGTTCGACCAATAATTACTTGTTATCAGTGTGGGATTCGTATCAAGTAAGGATGACAAAGAAGAACACACAGATGTAGCGCACTTCTTTAAAGGATATTTTAGGAAGCGCGAAAGCATCACGGAGATGATTAGGCAAAAGCAACGACAGAGGAGTTCCGCACCACAGACTGATCTGCTGTCGAAGTTCCGTGAGCACACATCCCCAGTACAGTCGACCAATATGTTTCTCCCCACTAAGAATATCTCCTCCAAAGCCAAGAGAGAAAACTGAGAGATTGGAGCCCACCTGGAGGCTTCCCGGTAGTCGTCCCCGCGCAAAACAAACGCGACTGGAAAAGCGAAAAAGATGTGAGAATGGCGTGGGTTGACTTACGGAGTATGGTTGTAGATCTATAGTCGGTGTCACCTACGAAGGCGGCCCTATTTTCAGCCGTTCTGCGCATCCTCCTCCATTACTGCAATGACAGCCAATAATGTTCATTTTGTAGGCCAGTGGCTGGCCGCGAGTTACGCAATGTTTCTCCCGCAGGCTCCACTGTTGACACTCGGCAGTAGCTACTCCCCTCCACGCTTTCTCTATCGTTCTGATTCTATGGACGGAAGCTCCTTCTTATATGACGCCAGCTAAAGATGTACATGTAAAGTAATGTATCA
Organism: Locusta migratoria; assembly: GCA_026315105.1. NCBI lineage: Eukaryota > Metazoa > Arthropoda > Insecta > Orthoptera > Acrididae > Locusta > Locusta migratoria. Next base: position 500,643,211 of record CM048747.1, read on the forward strand.
AAGTACACACATTTAAAATGGTCGATAAATGTTAAAATGTTTGTAAATATATCGGACTCAAGAACTTGGTTAATAGTCCGTAGCTTACAAACGAAGTAAACTAAGGTAAATAACCTAAGGACAACAAAGATACTCATGCTCGAGGGATCGGGGGGACTCGCCCGACGGCGAACAGCTGCGCGCACCGCAGTACGGCAGTCCAGTGCGCACGGCTAATCCACCGCGGCTAAAATGCAGTAAGTTTCGGCGCTACATAAGGTAAAGCAGTCAACAACCCGAAGATGGTTTGAACACCACAGTGCCTTACTAGGCATGGTCCTGTTTGAAGGTGGAATGCCGTGGCCTTCCGCCAAACTTCGAACTGACTTACCCAGCCAGTTATTGGGGGACCTACAGTTTAACGTGGGTTCCGAACCACGGTGCTACTCGGTGTTTTCCACATTACCACTATTGCCAGAGGTGAAAGAAGTCGAAAGTGACAGATAAAAATACAAGGACTTAGCGAGGATCGAACCCGCGATCGTTGGATTCATAGTCTGGCACTCTACCACTGTGCAAAGTAGGCTCTACCTGTTGGACTTAAAAAGATATTAATTATTACCTGGTGTATCTTTGCATAAAAAAGGTGAATAGAAATAAATTATCTATTTTAGTTTCATGCATAATAGTGGTATGTAGTTTCATTAAAATGGTCAGATTACTTTCATTTATAACATATTTGAATAAATCTTGACCAACATGAACAAGAATGTAACATGTTTAGAAGAAATCTGCCATTTACTATGTATTTTGCAGTACATAGGGGATTAAAAATAATCAGAGGAGATTCAACAGAAGTGACAGAAATGATTTAAAATGGAAGGAGCCGTAATGGAGAAAAAATGACATTCATATTAGAAGTGTTCCTCTTTCCGTCGGTTGCAACACGTAGCTTGCCGTGATGGGGTGTTTAAAAATATTTCCCAGCATAATGCACTGCGATATACTCGGAATCCTTTACTGGAAATGTTCAAATGCTTGTAAATCTATTGGACGTCTTTGCTCGTCAATCCCTAGGCTTACAAAATACTTAAAGTTATACTAACATAAGAACAAGACACACGTCCTTCCCCGAAGGAGGACTCGAACTTCCGACAGCGAGCAACCGAATGCTCCGCACCAAGGCACAAATCCACCGCGGCCTTTACAAGAAGAAAACACACTTTCCTTCTGCTTCAAAGTACGTCATTTATTTTTTCACAGCAGCAACTTTCCAACATCAATTATCTTCGAAAGGAAAACGCCGTTTTGCGGTTCGTGTGGCTACTTTAAAACAATTTTAGGGAAAACATAAATGTTCAGTACAAAAAAACATTTAAGGTGTTGAAAAGTTAGATGGCTCGCTGTAACACTTGCTATAGAGCGTGTCTTACAATTATTTGAGCCTCTTCCGTAATATTTTTTAAGTTTAGACAAATGTCCAAAACTTCTGAAATCTTTCTTCAATTATAGAATTATCAGAGAAATTAGTATATTCTGTACATAATCAGGCATCTATTTTTCAGGAAACGATACAAAAGATTGAAGGTGAACATTTTTCAACTACAGAAGTTAGTCTTATTTTGAACGACTTTGCCCTTTAATATACATCGTGATTTTAAGAAAAGTTTATTCTTTTAACAATAAAAAGAAAATTGTCAAAAATAGAGGAATCAAATCCGGGTATAACAGAAAGGTTTACCAAAGAAGTGCAGAATTTTTACCAAATATATTTCCAGTATGTCGAAGAGTGGTCGGAGACGAATTCACAAGAAATAGCAATTTTTAATGGTGTTTCTTGAGTTCATCACAGGTAAATTGGGCAGATATTGAAAATTGTGTTGAGTTCTTATTGAAATAAATGCTTGATATTAAAATCGATTACAATTGTTGGTTTGAAGAAATTAGAAGGCAGAAAATATATTTAAATACTGATAAATTTAACAATGAGATAACCAACATGTTGAAAGTGATAAAAGGTGGGTGGAAATATTTACCCATTTCAAAAATGAACACATTTCATATGACAATATAATTATTCTTGTTGAATTTACGCTGTGAGTCCCTGGAACTAATGCAGCAGTATTAATGCAATAGTTTTTCAATTGGGAATGACTTTTGGACAATTGAGAAGTCAAGATTGAATGTTGATACTCTAGCTACAGCACGTACCCCAAAATTCAATATGAAGGATATTTCTTGCTGCGAAATTTCCAATATATTCTTAGAAAATGATACATTGATAAAAAATATTCATCCAATGGAAAAATACTCATTTAATTAGGCGATTAAAATGTATGTGAATATAATTAGTGTATTTTGGTTTTAATTAACAACGTGTATAATTTACTTACATAGTACTTTTTTCTTAAAATTTTCCGTCCTCCTTTTCATTGTAAAAAATTGATCACCTTAGCAAACAGTTCTGGAGATATCACGTAAAAATGAGACGCGTTAAGGCCGTGCCTTGTGCTTCACATGGAGCGCAAATTACGCATCGTAGACTCATCCAGTGCATCGTAATGAGAGCACTTAGAAAATTCCATCACACTTTAAACTTGATTTCAATAATTTTCTAAACCTCTTCTCAAATACACGCTAATCGCCAACAGCAGCGGAAACAGAAGAACTGAAGCACTATTGTTATTTTTTCAATACATTCAAAAGAGCAGCGTGGGAAGATCACGTGACGACCCTCGGCCGGGTATTGATACAGCTTTATACTAAGAGACATTATTTTCTGCTGTGCCATGCAATGTGTCCACTTGGGTGGTAAAAATACCATAGTATACATTTAGAGGACGGAATAGGAGGAGAATTACTATATTAAACAAAGATTCAGAGTGAAATTTCTATTACACATTTTCCAATACTATGAGTAGTAGCCGCGGTAGATTAGCCGTGCGCACTGAGGCGACCTGCTGCAGTATGCGCAGTCGCCGTCAGGGGTTCGAGTCCTCCCTCGGGCATGGGTGTTTGTGTTGACCTTAGCGTAAGTTTCTTTAAGGTAGTGTAAGCAGTTTGTAAGGCTAGGGACTGATGACCGATGTAGTTACGTCCGTTAGATTTACAAACATTTGAACATTTCTTTGAGTAGTAGCCATCTCACTCTACTTACAAACAGAGGCTTCAAGAATAAAGGATAACGGTTATCATAAACGATTGTAATTATGAAGGAGTGAGTTTCCCACACTGGAAAAGTTGACTGCTGAGTAAAACGACCCAGGCAATGTACTCACTGAAAAACGCAGCATACAGAGCTGTGAACCCCCATGAACCACAGACATTGGCGAAGTGGGGTGGCTTGCGTGCCTCAAATATACAGATAGCCCTACTGTAAGTGCAACAACAGCGGAGGGGTATCTATGGAGAGTCCAGACAAACGTGTCGTTCCCGAAGATATGCAGCAGTAGTTACAGGGCCAACAGTCTGGATGATTGACTGAGCTGGCCTTGTAACATCAGCTAATGTGGCTTTGCCACACAGTTACTGCAAACGGCTGGAAGCAAGGGGAAAATAAAGCCGTTACTTTTCCCGAAGATATGCAGCTCTACTGTATGAAAATATGATGATAGCATCCTCTCGGGTAAAATATCCCGGAGGTAAAATAGTTCCCCATTCGGATCTCCGGGTGGGGACTACTCAGGAGGATGTTGTCATCAGGAAAGAGAATACTGGCATTCTACGGATCGGAGCGTGGAATGTTACATCCCTTAATCGGGTAGGAAAATTAGAAAATTTAAAAAGGAAAATGGATAGGTCGAAGTTAGATATAGTGGGGATTAGTGGAGTTCGGTGGCAGGACGAACAGTATTTCTGGACAGGTAAGTACAGGATTATAAATACAAAATAAAAAGGTGGAAGGTGCTCGAAAACTACTATTTATAGGCAAGTCAAAATTATACTGAACTTGTTTATTCAGGCCAAACACAAACAAAATGGGGAACCAATTTTGCAAATACAATTAAAGTGCATCTCCTTACATAAGTTAACACAGATGATGCCCAGCAATGAATTTAACATAAATTACACAAAACGTAACGCTACTGGGGGGGGGGGGAGGATATACAAACAACAGTCACTCGCTCACACACACACGCAATGGACCAGCGAAACTCACCAAAATCAGTGTGCTGAAACGAGGCAGAAGCATGCGCCGCTATGCAAAATTCAGCAAACCCGGAGGTACCAAACGACACAATATACAATAAAACAGCGAAGATGGCTCTGGTCTGTCGTGCCTGATTTGAGATGGTGCGTGAGTATAGCAAAGTTAAGTTGCGTTTAGATTAGACCGCGACAAACACGCTAACGACGACACACGGCTACGTTACATGATCGCACTCCACTGAAGGCGAAGTGCTTAAAAATCGGATTCCTTACACAAAATCACGGCGGACCATAAGTTGCAATCCGGGAGTAAACTATCTAGGCACTGGTTTTATGAGAACTGGCGTGAGATCAGGTGACTAGCTGCAAACCCCTGAAGTCGGAGTTCGGACGCACGTGGTTCCAAAAACCGATAAAAATATATGAATTCAATTTCCGAAAAATAAGGAAAATTAACTACGGCATGAAACCCCTAGAACTGCATAGAATTTCATAAGGAAGCTACTGAAATGCAGCAACATGCGATGGGAGCGTTCACAGAGACGGAAAAAGTCCAGTCTCAAAATCCGGAAAAGTTAAATAATTACAAAGACGGAAAAATAGAAATAAAACTACAGCATGCAACCCATATAAATGTTTAGAAATTAATAATGAAGCTATTTAATTAGGTTGTACAAGGCTCGGAGAGAATTACTGACAGAGACTGAGTGCATAATACAAGTTTGGAGAAAAACATCAAAATTAAAAATAGACAGACAGAGAAGTCCGAGAAATGTTAGTGGAAATCAAAGGATACGCGGATAGTTACTTGCCTGATGGGCATGGAACAAACAATAGTGGAAGGCTTTGTTCTAAGAACCAACCACGTGGAACACACATATCACTCACGCAAGGAAAGGATAAGAAAGATAATTACATGTAGTGTACAAAAATGAACATATCGTCTGTTAGAAATCGGGCCCCACAAAGTTAGAAAGAATTTACACAGAGTTCGTACACCACCACATAATCAGAAAAGGTTTGATAATACCACGCCGTTATCAAACTACAACTAGTAACGCATAAACCGCGTTTATCTGTTGGAATTCACTGGATTGGAAAACTAGAACACATTTCTGCACACAATCGGATGGAATATTCCAAAAACAATCTCAGTTCAAGAGTCTAAGTTAAACATGCTAGACAACGAATCGCGACCGTCTCCGTAGGCACAATAACAGAACCAACCTTATATCACCACGGTCTGAGCCCTGGAGGAGGCTCGTCGACTGGCTTGTAACAAAACGGTGTAGAAACATCAGGGCAGGGGTTGGTTGTGACTAACTATCGACCCAGAACCAGAGAGAACGATGCAAAGAGAGCTATTACCCACCCACATTCAAACAGCTATTAGATCCTCGCACATTCACTTAAAAGTATAACAATTACACATTCTCACAGGGACAGTGGCGTAGCGGAGAAGCCGTACTTATTGCCACATTCATAACGAAAATAATAAATTACTATAATAACAAAATCCTAGCAATATTAACTAGCGTTTCAGAAACTTATATTTTAAAACATGAAATAAAAATGTTATTCCTCATGCCTTGAAAAGAGTGGGGTTCTAGTTTTAGCAAAATGGTTATCTAGTGACATCGCCGGCCGCGGTGGCCGAGGGGACTGAGGTGCTCCAGTCACGGTCATCACGGCCACTACGGTCGGGGGTTCGAAACCCCCCTCGGGCATGGATATTTGTGCCGTCCTTAGTATAAGATAATTGATAAGTAGTTTGTAAGTTCAGTGACTGATGACCCTGCAGTTAAGTCCCATAAGCTTAACAAACATTTGAACATTTCTAGTGTCATAAAATAAATTACAATTTTATAAAAAGTATATGGAAGACGACAGACGGTCGTCTTTCATCACCCCTTCGTTAATTGAAAATTTTGATGTAGGCTGAGGTAATTATATTACACCAGAGACAGCAAACTTTTCTAAGCTAACATGAGGTTGCCTTATGGGAAACATAGACCGCTGGGGCACGTCACTTAAACACATCAAATACAAACAACAACATAAAAACACATTGTAAAATACTAATTCCTATAAAACTAAATCAATGGAGATGCAGATGTGGCCGGCGAGACCACGGGATTTGGGCAATACGTATAACAATACAAAATTTAGGAAGAAACATAAATAGACAAATCATAAATATAGAACATATATGACATTGAAACACAAAAAAAAAAAAAAAAAATCACATGGTTCAACATGCCTTTCTGCGTTGTATAAGAAAAAAAATAGTATTTTAAAATGGCTGAGAGCGACCAGGGTCGTTACAGAGAAAGGGCCTCTTAGCAATTGAATCGTATTTCGCACTCTCAGAATGTTGACTGTTTTGACTGCTCACACCACTTTTCCACCTGATGGTGTCCTTCACATTGTCGTCCACTCAACACTGGTTTTTAAGTCACAAACACTGTTCTCATCAGATCGAAACGTAGGCTAAGGCCTTCAGTGAGGAGGCGGCGGAAGGGGGAGGGAGACAATCTTCTAGAAGATATTGGGAGGGAGAAAAAACCCTCACACATAATAAGATACTTTAAACTTTTTGTGTCTCTTCCTCAGCTATGCAACAGCATCTGACGTGAGTAGGACGGGGTGGTTAGTGCACTTGTCTGCAGTCCTTGCGGCCCTTGTTCGTGTGGTAGGTGGCCCGACGGGTGCTGGATGGGTGGGAAGGCTGACCACCGGAAGAGATTAACCGGCGGCGATGGCCCGGCGCGGCCATGTTTCTTGTGTGCGCTGACAGCCGGTAGCCGGTAGCTTGGTAGTCGGCTCTGTGCAGCCCACTGGCCGCGCGGTTTTTGTGTTGCTGCTAATCATCCGCACCAGCCGGCTGGGACTGCTTGACCGAGTACTGTTATGGAGGTATGACAGGCCAGCCACTCGTCTTCCGGCTTCGCGCCAAACCCCTGGTTTCGGTCTGCTCCCGTGCGCGAGGCTGGCGTGAATGCCAACTGATACATGCCTCCATCTTGGCTACAGCCACCTTCACTAGTCTGTCAACACTTTGGTACACATTGTTACCACAATGAGTGGGGAGGGAGTTTTCTTGAGCCCGCCGGTCTGGTTCTATACTCTGCAAATTGGAGGTTAGCACCTGTAAACCGACTTACACCAATCGCTCACGCAGAGGCGAGAAAACACAGTTACACATATTAACTAAAAAAAAAAAAAAAAAAAAAAAAAAAAAAAAAAAAAAAAAAAAAAAAAAACCCTTGGACGTTGAACAAAAAGAAAACACATCATCAAATGTACAAACAAATGAAATAAACACTACAAATCCACACATGTTAAACAATCCTAAGTTAATAAAGTGAGATCTAAGGTACTAGTGACTTACAATGTAACCTAATGTTACCAACATCATGCTGAAAAATTAAGAATGAGGATTAGTGGTTACAGAACGGTCAGGGTTTACCATCCGATAGATGTTAGATGCCCTCCTCGTATACGTTAGGCGGACAGATCCTTGACATTCAGCTTGCCTTTCCTCAACTCCTTTATTTTTCTTTTCTTATTTTCTCACTTTTTTTTTATTCTGAATGTGATCCTGGCCTCTTCCACAGATCATGCTCGGTCCTTTAATTTACAAAATTGCCCTGCAAAAGTATCTGAAAAAATGCAAGTTGGTTCTATTAATAAGCCAGGGTGTATATTGTCAATGAAATTTAGATGAACCCCTTCGTTCGCGCTCTGCCGCGAGCGTCTACTTGTCAAATTGCACACCTCTTGTTATTCAAACGTACAATCCCTAGATAAAATTATCTACACCCCTAAGCATCAACACCTCACTGCATCAATGTGAAACTAAAAATCGTATGAATTATGGCGTTGGCGCCTACCACGGCGTCTTATTAACATGCTACCATTGCCGATACAAAAACCACAGTAAAGGTGAAAACTCAAGCACTCGATAACCAAGGCTAGCTTCACGCACAGTGAAGAAGAGCACACATGCTTAAAAACGACAAACAGGGACACAAATTACATAAACAAGATACACAAACTAAAATACTTAACAGGGTCTGAACAACTTAGATTATGCACCATCAATCCTCACGATGGAAACAAAAGATAAAAACATGGACAAAAAAGGACTATGTGAGGTGGGCAGCCTTATAGCTAACAGAGACATTTGGATATGTCACACTAATAATTCTTTAAGTACATAACGGTGCGTCAGGGTAACGTACGTCGAACAGCTGACCAGGTGGAATTGGCAACTTGCTGATACCACGCCAATAGCGGCGTGCACCTAATAGTACACTAAACGCGCACACAACATAAATACGCGTTATGGTGAAATGAGATCACACAACAAAGACAGACATAAACAAAGAACACATATAACAAAATACGCTATTAAAACAAACCACTTAAAGAAACACTGCAAAAAGCATACAAAATACAGCATAAATTTAGAAACACAAATCACATAGTTGGTAAGAGTAACACTAAATCTACCTTAGAAAACACAAATACTTAGGATGTATGTTACTGGCTTGTACTAGGGTCTTTCTGTTTGTTATGACGCAGATCAGTGGACCTGATTACCACGTCTTCTGTTGGCAAGTCGCGTGGTTTTTTCTTGCCTTTATTGGGTCGGTAGCCCTTATTACCGTTCCCGAACTTTCGCCATTTGTCTGCTCGCTTATCATGCCAATAACGTTGCTCGTTCCTCTGCTGCAGCGGAGTCTCAGTATTGGAAGGACCGGATTCCCCGCTGCTACTGCTTTCCGATTGGTGGTGGTTCCTAGCGCTATTGTTGCTCCGATTATTTCTCATCACATCGTCAAACTCCAAGTGCTCCAGGTAATCCTTGAAGGACTCAATGTCCTTGCAGCTTCCCGCAAGGACGTCATTGCGCACATTCCGTGGGAGCTTCAACATGTAAATTCTAATTAATTTGTGCAGAGGGTATGGGTAGTCGAGGAACTGATTTCTCTGCATCATTCCCTGGAATAATTCGCCGAGACTCCTGCATTTACTGTTTGCAAAGTGGGGCATTACTAAAATCCTAGTTTCTACTCCTTCCTGCTGCCTGTCCGACCAGTAGGCCGATAGGAAATGCTCCCTAAAATCATCATAATAGCGGAAAAATCTCAAGAGAGGTCGCATCCATGTGGCGGGCTCTTCTTCGAGATATCCGCAAACATACTCGATTTTCTGCCCTTCTGGCCAGTTTGGAGGCAGAGAGTAATCGAATTGCTCTAGCCATGCACGGGAGTGTATCCCACTTGCAGAGTTTCGGAAGACCTGGTACTTTTTTATTGTCAAAAAGTGGTTATAATCGAATGCCTGCACTGGCTCTCGCACAGGCACTCGACTCGGTCTTCCTCTTATGGGAGGCCGGGCATGTGGAGGTTCGACTTCCTCTTCCTTGTAAGGTTCCGGGTCCGGAACGTCAGGGCTGACCTCCACACAAACTGCGTGATGCGTTTGCTACTTGCGTGGGAGCAACGGACACTTGCTCCAGATGCGCGACTAGTTCTTCTAGCTCGACCGCTAAATCGCAACGCCTACGATTAATTGCCTACTGTTGTTCCTTCTACATCTAAATCTACTTAGATACTCTGCAAATCACATTTAAGTGCCTGACAGAGGGTTCATTAGCCACTTTCATAACTTTTCTCTACCATTCCATTCTCTAATAGCATGCGGGAAGAAAGAACACCTAAATCATTCCGTTTTCGATATGATTTCTCTTATTTTATTGGGATGGTCATGTCTCCCTGAGTAGGTGGGTCCTAGCAAAATGTTTTAACATTCAGAAGTAATAGACGGTGATTGAAACTTCGCAAACAGATCATGCTGCAATGAATAATGTCTTTCTTTTAATGATTTCCACCCCAATTCCTGCAACATTTCAGTGACGCTTTCACCCCGGTAACGTGATAAAACAAAATAGTGAGGGTCCCACAATGGGCAACAGTACTCCAGGAGAGGACACACAAGTGTGATGTAGGCAGTCTCTTTGGTGGATATGTTGCACCTTCGAAGCGTTCTACAATGAAATGTAATCTTTGGTTCGCCTTTCCCAGAATATTTTCTTGAACCGGAGTAAGTCGCGAACTTCCTCCGGTTCATTTACAACAGCGGGAACTCCCCCTTTCTGCCGCCGTCTCCCCGGTCTGTAGAAGCTGCACCACCGAAGTAGCCAGCTCTTCTAAGTGCGCGCCTAGTTCGTCGATGGGAGTTTTTGCCCGACCGTCTACCAAATCGAATCTCGTTAAGAGAGTGAATATTAGTATCTACACGGTCGGAGAGGGCAGGTATACCTTCTGCATTCTCTGCAATTCTATTCATGTTTTCCAAGACACCATACATTGCTACCTCATGCCACTCCTGAACTAGCCGCACTATATCGGTGCGCAAACCATCCAGATTATTGTTAATAACCTCAACGGAGTTACTTTGCACCTCCCTGCACTGCGCAGAAACCTTGATAAGTTCGGCCTTGAATGAAGCATTTTGCGCTTCCATCCCTGGTTTTATTTCTCTCATGAAACGCATGATGTCACTTAGAGTAATATCAGAAAAGTACACGGGCCTAGTAACACTGGTTGAACTAGTTTGCGAAGTAGCGGAAACCGGCATATTGGTATGCGGTTCGATTTGTTTGCCCCTTCACCCACTTACGGTCGCAACCACGTTTAAACTATTTGCGTATTCAACGGGAACGCGGCAGTCTGTATTCGCCTACAGCGAGTGGAAACGGACGAGGCAGAACTATTCTCCATCATCACAAGTAGTTTAGAGCAACAAGACTAACAAACACAAGATTAGCCTAACGAAACACGAACTAAACCCTTCACACGCAATGCACTGTGGCTGTGCTCTTTCTACAAAGACAATTAAATAAAATAACCCATCCAAATTGACATAAAAATACACTGAAACACATGAGTGCTGAAAACATAAAATGAAATAGATTAATGCGCGCTGCTAATATCACATATCTACATTCACCCACTGGGAGGAAAAAATATTTTTTTTTTAAATATTCCCGCACGCATTTAAAGCAAAAACCTATTTCATTGGACAGATGATCCTCTAGAAGACCGCATCCTCGCAGCGGTAAGCCAGATAAAACAAGGGCACTGTACGAAATAAAAGCTTAATTCTGGGAGGAGGCATCCAGATAAGAATTTACTGTTACAAAAAGAAGCTTTATTTTAGCAGTAAAATTAGCGAAATTAAAAATAGGCGGGGAGTGAAATTCGCGAAATGTCACTGGAAATCAAAGGATTCACAGGTAGTTACTTGCCTGATGGGCATGGAACAAACAATAGTGGTAGCTGAAGGCTTTGTTCTAAGAACCAACCATGTGGAACACACGTATCACTCACAGAAGGAAACGATAAAAAAGATTTTTACATGTACTGTACAAAAAGGAACATATCGTCTGTTAGAAATTGGGCCGCAGAAAGCTAGAAAGAATTTACACAGAGTTTGTACACCACCACATAATCACAAAAGGTCTGAATATACCAGGCCGTTATAAAACGACAATTAGTAATGCATACACCGCGTTTATCTGTTGGAAATCACTGCACTGAAAACTGGAATACATTTTTGCACACGATCGGATGAAATATTCCAAAAATGAATCTAAGTTCAAGAGTCTAAGTTAAACATGCTAGACAACGAATCGCGACCATCTCCGTAGGCACAAGAGCAGAACCAACCTTACCTCACCACGACACAACCACAAAGTGATGATATAGTGGCCAGGAGTCGTGGGAAAGCTACTGGAAACAGGAAAAATCCAAGAAAACAGGGGCGGTGCGGAGAGGAGATCTCCTGTCTCGCCCTGGAGAAGGCCCGTCGTCTGGCTGGTAACCAAAGGGTGTAGAAACCTCTTTGGTTGCATCAGCAGCAGGGTTTGGTACCGACTAAGTATCGACTCAGAGCCGAGAGAACCATGCAAAGCGAGCTATTACCGCCCACATTCAGACAGCCATTAGATTCTCACACATCCACTTAAAAGTAAAACAAGTACACATTCTCAGGACAGTGGCGTAGCGGAGATGCTGTACTTATTGCCACATTCATTACCACAATAATAAATTACTAAAACAACAAAATCCTAGCAGTATTAACTAACGTTTCTGAAACTAATATTCTAAAATATGAAATAAAAATGCTACTCCTCATGCCTTGAAAAAAGTGGGGTTTAGTTTTAACAAAATGAGCGACATCAAATAAATTACAGTTTTATAAAAAAATATATGGAAGACGACAGACGGTCGTTTTTCAATTTTTAGCTTTTGTAGATTTGGCGAAAGCTTATGATAATGTTAACTGGAATACAGTCTTTCAAATTCTGAAGTCAGCAGGGGTAAAATACAGGGAAAGGAGAGTTGTACAAAAGCCAGACCGCAGTTATTAGACTCGAAGGGCATGAAGGTGAAGGATTAGTTGGAAATTGAGTAAGTCAGAGTAATAGCCTTTCTCTTATATCAATTTGTACATCGAGCAGGTGGTGAAAGAAAGCAAGGAAAATTTTGAATAGGGATTAAAGTTCAAGGTGAAGAAATAAAAACATTGCGTTTTGCTGATGACATTGTAATTCTGTCAGAGACAGCAAAGGACCTGGAAGAGCAGTTGAATGGAATAGACAGTGTGTTGAAGAGAGCGTATAAAATGAACATTAACAAGAGCAAAATACAGATAATGGAATGAAGTCTTAGAAATCACGCGATGTTGAAGGAATCAGATTAGTTAACGAAACAATGAAGGTGATAGATGAGTTATGTTACTTGGGTAGTAAAATAACATATAACGCTCGCAGTACAGAAGATATAAAATGCAGAATGGCAATGGGAAGAAATCCATTTTTGAAAAAGAGAAATTTCCTAACATCGAATATTAATTTATGTGTAAGGACGTCTTTTCTGAAGGCTTTTATGTGGAGTGTTACCTGGTACGGGAGTGAAACATGGACGATAAACAGTGCCGACAGGAAGAGAATAGAGGCTTTCGAAATGTGATGTTACAGAAGAATGCTGAAGATTAGGTGGGTAGATCGCATAACTAATGAAGAGGTACTGAACAGAATTGGTGAGAAAAGGAATTCTTGGTATACCTTGAATAAAAGAAGGGATCGTTTGGTAGGACAAATTCTTAGACATCGAGGATTCGTAAATTTAGCATTGGAGGGAAGTGTGTGGGGTAAAAATCGCAGAGGGGGACCAAGAGGCGCATATAGTAAGCAGATTCAAATGGATATGGGTTGCCGTTCTTATGAGGAGATGAAAAGGCTTGCTCAGGATAGAGTAGGGTGGAGAGCTGCATCACAACAGTCTCGGGACTGAAGACCACAACAACAATAACGAACAAATTTAAAACGTGAACTTTGTAATGGCTGGTCCATACTTACTAGAAGAATCAAAGTAAATATTTCCTATTATATTACTTACGTATCGTTGGCACCACACCACTAATTCCTTTCTTATAAAAGTAATGATCATTCCAACACTAGAAAAAAGGGGACCCGACGAAACATATTCGTAATATTATTTGTCTCTTCAGAAACAAACACATCGGTTTGCATTCATAACTGCTTCTGTATTGCCAGATAACTCTTACTGTGTACTACCTGTTTTGACTCACTCACATGCTACAAAATATGAAAAAACTAATGCACGTTTTGCAAAGTACATCAGTGTATCTTTGGAAATCATGTACTTTGCAAACTCTGTACTTGTTTACATATGTTGTAACTTGTGAGTCAGTCAAAATACGTTAGTTTTGTGCCAAAACAGAAATGGTTAGGTAAGTAAACCGACGTGTGTGCGTCTGTAAACAGACACACCGTTCCGACTCTGAGTCATTGTAGGGATGCAGTAAAAACAAAAGCACCAGACGAATATTTCAAATGCGCTACGTTCTAACAGAAGGCTGTAGAACAACCGTATCTATTTCAAGACTGTAGCTGTAGATTATTGTTTATCCTAGAGGAAAACAGCAGTAAATGAATGCACCACATGGTCTCATGGAAGTATAATGCTATCTGATGATGAATTATGTAAATATATATCGGGAAATGGTACTTCGATTAAAGTTCAGCCAATTTATGACTGGTGGCTATTAATCGTGTAGTTATTTCATATACTAAGATGACAAAAGCGATATGCACATGTACAGTAGCGGTAATATCTAGCACACGGGTATAAAAGGGCAGTGCATTGGTTGAGCTGTGACGAACAACTTTCATTATGAAATCTCCGAAACTACATTCGTTTGTGTCATTATTTTCGCGATTTTGTCCATGATTGAAATTAGTTTACTTCCGAGACCAGTCTCGTGTATGTGTTTATTGCCGCAACTTTTACTAATGTAATTTTTAATACAGCGGGTGCGTCTTCCTTAGTACCACCACTCAGTTTTCCCTCGAGAGGTCAGCTTCATCCGTCGCGGGAGAACGGTACCTCTATAGCCGGACCATACCGTGGCCACTAAGGCATCACACTGAGGAAATAGCCAGAAGCCAATGCAGAAACAAACAACAGCAATAATCTACACGTCACTGCCTACCGCCTGGACAACAACATGCGCAACGTCTACTGAAACAGCGGCACAGTCACCAGCAGCCAAACCGTTCGTGTGTTGGTAGCAGCACTAATTCATTTACCTGGGCGGCGGCTATCAAGCAGGAAGCACCGAGAGCGCACAAATGTTCCAGCGACCTATTTTCGTTTACTTGTCTGCTCTGGAGTTTTAATTTTTACGTTCCGTACTTTCGTATTTAGTAAGCACACTCACTGCTTTTTTTTTCTTCTTTCTCTCTCTCTCTCTCTCTTTTTTTTCAATTTCTTGCAGTGTGATAAGCGTGTATTGTACCGCGTATAGCGCGACGGTCATTTCTTTTGTTTTCATTGCTGTAGAACCAGCACTAGTCCTCTTAATTTACCTTATTGGCCATATAATCTACTTCGCGCCTTTTCGGTCGTTCGTTTTTCTGGGTATGGTGGCCATGGATAGGGACTGTGTCTGCTACGTGTGGTTGCAACCTGAATGACGCTTTGCTTCCAGCTTCACGCGATATTAACCTAGATTGCACGACTAGGTTGCTGCAGTCGAGGACGACATTTTTGTGGGCCGGAAGTAAGAACGGAACGGATATCTGTAACAGATATTCGGTATATCCACAGATCTGTCGCGACTGCGGCGAGTCTTGTAACTGCTCGCGATGAGGCACCCGACCACGTGTGGAGCGTGGTCGGGTGGGAGGTCGCTCCAGGGCGTGACAGGCAGAAAAAGATTACCCGGGAGACCAGTCGAGAAGTTTCCCCAGTTCGTCTTACGAACTTGTCTGAGGCGCTATTTGTCGGACAATGTTCCTTATCTAGATGTTGTCGCGAGTCTTGAGGTCACCTCCCAGCCTGCAAGGCCCAGGATTTCAAAGAAGGTTGGTTACTTGTAGTTATGAGGTCCACCATTAGGCGACAGGTGGCTGCTAGGACGGGGAAGATGGACGTTGTGTACTCCGTGTGGATACCAGTGGAGTCATTCTAGATGTGCAGCAGGTCCTTCCGGACGCCATGCAGCAGTTGGTGGGTCACGTCAGTAACAACGATGTGTGTCGCTTTGAATTAGAAGGGATTATCTCCGGATTTGAGCGGCTATCTGAAGTGGTGAAGACTGTCAGCTTAAGATGAAGGCAGAGCTCACTATCTGTAGCATTGTTAAAAGGACCAATTGTAAACCTCTGGTACAGAGCCGAGTGCAGGGTCTGAAACAAAGGCTTAGGCGGTTCTGCGACCGTTTAGGCTGCAGTCTCCTCGACTTGCGCCACCGGGTGTTGGGGTTCCGGGTTATGCTGAATACGTCAGGCTTTACACAGGTAACGGGGACTGTGAGGCGTGAACTGGATTGTTTTTTAGGTTATAGGGCAGGGAACACACAAAAAGGTTTTCATAGGGAACAGGTCAAACATATGGGGAACACTATTGGTGTAACATTTGTAAATTATCCTAGTTGTGTAGGGAAAGTAACACAGTCGCAAGCCCTAACAGAAGGTACTGAAGCTTTAATCATTTTAGTTAGCAAAAGCTGTCTAAAGTCGGAGATAATTTCACCTGAAATTTTTACAAGGGCAAATGGTGTTCAGCAAGGATAGAATGAATAAAATAAGTTGAAATGTTCAAATGTTTGTAAATATAAGGTACTGAACTACGTCGGTCATCAGTCCAATAAAGTAAGTGTTGGCGTATTTATTGCTGTCAAAAATAGTTTATCTCTTAGGGAAATTGAAGGAGATAGTTCCAGTGAGTTCGCATGGGTATTGGTTATACCTAACATTATACCTGACAACCGGAATAAATTAATAATTGGTTCTTTTTATCAAACGTGGCTCAGATAATTCGATCTCAGAAATGTTAAAAGAAAGATAGGATCAAATTTCAAAACCTTACCGAAAGCATTAAGTTATAATTGGTGGTGACTCTAACTTACCCTCGATATGTTGGCAAAAATATGTTCATGTTCAAAACCGGAGGCAAGCATAAATCATCGTCCTAAATTGTACTGAATGCATTCTCCGAAATCTGTCTGGAGCAATTATTTCATGATCTCACTAGAATCGTAAATGGTTGCAAAACATACTTGACCTCCTTGGAACAAATAATCTGGGGCTTATATAAAGCATCACAACAGACACAGGGTTTAGTGAACACAGATTTGTCGTAGCGAGACTGAAAAAGATAAAAATTCGATTAATGTTTTCGTGAGTGAGAATTTCCAGTCCTTCGAAACTAACAGATGTGTCTTTCATTCAAAGAAATAATATTGGCAACCATTTTCAGTATATGCGATTGCAGGCTCTCTCGGCGTATTCCAGCGATGAAATGTTCTCGGGTTATAAGCCGAGTGGTAGCGTCGTCTTGGCGCAACGTTTCAATGACTTTCGTACTCGTCATCCCCGCCTGAGGATGATGAGTACGAAACTCATTGAAACGTAGCGCCAAGACGACGCCACCACTCGGCTGATAACCCGAGAACATTTCATCGCATAACCATTGTCCGGTTTATACCAAACAAGAAAAGACGGGGCTGACCGGCTCTTGCAAAAACAAGGATTAAAAATGCCTGTTTTAAACACAACATTCTCAAGACTAGCATTCTTTTACAGAAACTAGACATTTAGCGCGAACTTAAATGCAAGAAGCTTATAGCAGTTTCTAAAACGAAACCCTGTCACGCAATTTGGTAGAAAAATACTAATAAATTCTGCTCGTATGTAACGTATACTAGCGGAAAAACACAATCAATACATTCACTAAGCGATAGCAATGATGATGTTACACATGACAGATCTGCTAAAACAGAATTGTTAAATACAGATTGCCGAAATTCCTTCACCAATGAAGACCAAGCAAATTCTCCAGATTTCGAATCAAGAACAGCTGCCGGCATGCATAATTTAGAAGTAGATACTCCTGGAGCCGCAAAATTACAGTGCTGTATTACTGACGTCGGTTTGCAGCAGGATTTTAGAAGAAATAATTTCCTCAATCATTATGAATTGCCTCGAAGAGTTGACCCAGAGTCTACACGGATTCAGAAAGTATAGTTCTTGTGAAACTCACCTTAAGTGATGAGTCTAACTTCAAGGGATCTCAAATGGATTCCATATTTTTAGATTTCCGGAAAGTTACTGACATTACCTCAGAAGCGTCTTCTAATTAAATTGCGTGCTTATAGAATTTCGCCACAGTTTTGCGATTCGATTCGGAACTTCTTTTCAGGAAGGACACATTACGTTGTAATCATCGAGTACAGCAAAAACGATATATGACGTCCTCAGGAGAGCATTATAGGGCTCTTGCTGTTCCTTTATAAACGGTTTAGGAGACATTGTGAACATTTTTCCAGCCAGGCAGTTGGAGCTTTTAAGGGGGCCACGTCTTGCCTATCTAACCCATGTTAATTTAGGCAAGTATTTGACCCATTTCTGAAAAAAAAAACTATTTGATGCAGGACCTTAATATTTTTACCGTATGGTACATGATCCTAATAGTCAACTGTATTAAAATCTACTCTATCAATTTCATGGTTTTTAAGAAATATTTTTTAAAATTATTAACAAAAAATAGTAACTTTTTTCCCTGCAGAAAATATTTTTTGTGAGCTTCCTAATGGGAATTAATGAATGTAGCATAAGAGGTGACTTTTTATATTATGCAGAGTCTCTGAAAATTTCATTCATTTATCTATGATAGTTTGTAATATAACGGGGCACATGTACTGAAAATTTTAGTTTGCGAGAAAGTGACTTTAAAGAAAAAACGTGTGAAATTTTTTACTTACAGTTAATTAAAACTGTCCTGCTGCATATGATGATCCTTCTTTGGCCTCTAGCAGGTCTTCCAGCTTCTTTTTCACCTTCTTGGATGTTTGTCTTACTTTCTTGGCCATATTAGATTCAGGCCTATCTGCATCAGCTATCCTCATTTTATCGCAATGTTGTAGCCCAGTGATTATATTTTCACTAGGATTAAATCCCAGCTTTGTCAGTACCCAACTCTTTCCAATATTACCACAATTGAATGTAATAACAGCATCATGACCTCCTAGTTTCATTGTATTGTGCCTACAAATACAGTTTTAGGAAGGCGGTTCCAAATTATGCTGTTGAAACATTCATTTGGGGTTCTGTGTCTGCCCATGCAGACATTTCCTCAGAAGGTCAGGATGAGTCAATCTCTGAAAATAGGTTTAATTACTGTAATAACAGCATCAGGAAGAGAATGGTGGTGAGAATAAGATT
The DNA here is from genome assembly GCA_026315105.1 of Locusta migratoria. Lineage (NCBI taxonomy): Eukaryota > Metazoa > Arthropoda > Insecta > Orthoptera > Acrididae > Locusta > Locusta migratoria. Next base: position 500,662,163 of record CM048747.1, read on the forward strand.
CTGCAGTTGCCTGAGCCCTATTTTATTTGCAACACGAATTTTCTCGTGATGGGCACAATGAATGACATGGCTTACCACCAGTAGAGGACTTATGGAAGAATATGGTCCAAACATGTCTCTTCATTACCTCCAGATTTTCTTTATTTCTCCTAATTGCCAGCCTATAGTATACCATCTCGGCCACAGACGCCTTCGTGCAGTGCCTTTCCCGATGTCAGCATTCGCGCACGCAACATCAGCGCCCTGCCGGCCCGGCGAGTGGAGAGGGAGCCGGCAGGAGGCGCTCCCACCTTCTCCATCACCAGCGCCTGCCACCCTGCATTCTCCCTCCGCAGCGTCACTTTAGGAGCGTCACATAAATGGCGACAACGGACGCAGGGAAGAGAGGTTCTTACAACTAAATGGACACAACAGCGCATGTGCAGAGAAAGCCCTTATCTGCAGATACAAGAGGTTTCTAAAAAGCGACGGAATCGCAGTTAAATCCTGGACCCCTGCAGACAGGAAGAAGACAAGCAAACCCCTGCAGTGCACACATGCGTGAGTGGGAGAGAGCTGGGCTTGCAGTATAGATAAAGTGTTTCCACCAAAACAATGTTTCTGGCCAGTAACAAAAGCCCTGATAAATTGCATATTAGAAAGGCCTAACACAGACAGCTGTTACAAAGAACTGTTTTTAGAAGCAAGAAGGAATGCAGAAGATAAAGACAACAAGCCTGAAACGTGGGAAAGACGCCAGTTCGCAAGTCTCATCTCAGCCCACAGAAAATTTCCACCGGAGACTGAGCGGTGCGGTCGTGGAAACGGCAATCAGCTATTGGATGACATTGCAAAACCTACCCACCAATCATAGAGCCAAAGAGGCACAAAATTCGAGGAGATGCTGAAGCTGGAGAGTGAGAGGGGACTTGGTGAGAAACCAGCGAAGAATACACTTGGTCCGCCGCCGTGGAAACGTGGAGATATGGCGGCAGCTCCTACCTGGGCAGACGCGGGACTTCCACTGTGAGGCCTTCGCTCGGCGGTCGCGCCACGCCGTGCCACACAACCGCAGAGCGCAGGGCAGGGCAGGGCAGGGCAGTGAGCTGTGTCGTCGCGACCGCCGCCAGGGCCGGCTGCGACGCTCTGCCACACCACACCGCACCGGCCCGTCACCTGACGCCCGCGTGAAGTCAATGTTGGCGAGATAGGAGATTACCTCCCCCTTCCCCGTTCATATCTGAGTCGTGTCCATGCCCGTCAAATCGGCCCTGCAAACTTTTGGTTTGAAATATTTTGTTGTAAATAAAACTAAACTTCTTGTGGTAATCATCTGTCAGTTTTCAAATTTATTTGGTGGTTGATGTAAGTTCATTACTGAAAAAAATGTTCTTCCTGCAGCCATGCCCTTACCAATGGACCGTGAGGCATAAACTAATCTAGTATTGAATTCGTAAGGGCCACTTGCATCTGGTTTTGAAGAACTCATAAATGAAATCACAGTTGAGCATTTAATGCAAATTAAATCCAAAGCAACTGCTAGGCATTTTCTCCCATTGGCAATCTCACAAATTTTCACACTCTGTGACTCACCACACTGTCTACATAGTACATATTTAGAAATTTCATCTGATAATATTCCCAAATTTATATAATGTTACTGCACCCCTTGCCACTTACAGTAAATTCGTTGTCAACTGTTCAACACCTCGTCATATTTTTTTATGTAATCAGTTATCTACTAACATCTGTAGTGACTATATGACAATTATACATATTTATTTCTCTAATAAATATAATGACTTGGCTAGCGCATGGCAACGGAAACTAATATATAAAATACTTTATGCAAGTAGAGAGGTATTTCATTCCTACACGATTACGTTTGGTTACATAGTGGAATATAAATTATATATAGAAATGCAATTACCCGATTATTATATGTATTCTGATGTCATATATTATGGTGCAATAGTGAAGTCATTATATATACTATAGAATGAAAGATTTATAATATTAATGTAGTCACTATAAATGTTGATAGATTCCTAATTAGGAAACAAATAAGTGGTTCTAAAACAAACTACTTGGTTTCCCATGGCAACATAAACTAATATATAAAAAAACTATGCGCATTTGAGTGTACTTCATTGTTATGTGGTTCCGTTTGATTGCATAATGGAATATAAATTATTGTTATGTCATTATGAAGATGTGTAATTGCCAGATCATTATATTTATTCTAATGTCCTATTATGATGCGATTGCCAAGTCATTATATATATTATAGAAATAAAGATATATAATTTTGATACAGTCACTACAGATTCTGGTAAATAACTAATTAGATAAAATAAATACGAGGTGTCGAATAGTTGGTTCCATGAACACTAACTAAAATAACCGACTCGGTTTCCCATGAGATTTCACCACTTGATAATGGTGAGAGCTTCTTTGATGATGCACTTGTTGAAGAATTACAATCAGAAACATCGTTGCCAGGCGACATAACCTCTTGCACAGAAAGCTTTCTAAACTCGTTTCCTCTTAATTGTCGTTTCTGGAAAACGCCTTACGTTTCGTCATCTTCAATAAACACAAGAAAACGCACGTTTGCAAGCACTGCAAACGTAAATATAACAGCTGCTCGCAATCACACTTGAACAAAACTAACCGCGTGTTTGAAAGCGTATTGTTTATAAATATCAGAAGCAAGAGAATACCAGCCGTTGCATTCCCAGGATAGGCAACACACTCGGGAGTAAAAGAGTTCCTAACGTGCAATGTAGGGGATATAAGAATCTAAAATATATGCAGGGAAGTGGGTGACATAAAACTGGGCGTGACATATAAACACACGTGTTAAGAAAATGATCTTTAAATACTCGGGAAAAAATGAGCAACATTCTTTTCGTACTTAAATAAATTCGATTTCTTTCGACCTGAACCACGGTGTTGTTCTCTTAACAAAATTTTAATATTTTTGACAGACAACTAGGTTGGAAAATATATATGACCAGATGGTAACACATTTCACCGAAACCGGTCGTCAGTCATAAATTATTAATATGCGAGCTCGAGAATTAATTTTACTGAAAATGGCGCAACAGACATAAATGGTATACGAAACTATCCGACGCTTCTCGGCTAACAATCGTTATTCGTACAACAAGGAAAAGTAAACACGTAAAGATATCCGACAACTTCCAATTTGCAGCCCTTATCCAGGATCCAGTATTTTCCGAACTTTCTGATCCGTAAATAAATGGTTTTACGTTTGAGTCAGGGTAGGTATATGTTTTTCTTACTGAATAGATTGTTCAAATATGCAAGCAAATTGGTGTAGAATACTGTGTAAAGAGACTTTCGCGTAGCTTGCGCATTTTCAAAAAATGTTCAAATGTTTGTATAGCTTATGAGACTTAACTACGGGGTCATCAGTCCCTAAACTTACAAACTACTTATTAACTAACTAATACTAAGGACGGCACAAATATCCATGCCCGAGGGGGGATTCGAACCCCCGACCGTAGTGGCCGTGCAGACCGTGACTGGAGCGCCTCAGTCCCCTCAGCCACCGCGGCCGGCTTTGTGCATTTTATGTACATTAACCATTAGTAAATTTATCAGGTTCATTTAAATGTATTTATCTTCTGTGTCACGTTGTTGAATTCAGATTTATTAATGGGGTTAACAAATTTGTTAAAGGAAGCGCAAGGCCGTACCATACTTTTCTCTAAGCAGTAGACGGCACTTTCGATCCCTCTCTATATCAGTTGTGGATAAAGCTAGAATCCGGCCACCAAGAGTATCTACTGTAACTAGCTATATTTTTATGAGGGGTACATAGAAGAAGCTGTCAACTGCAGAGCAGGATCAAAATTAATTATTTACTTAATGGATAACACAAAAGACTATACCTCTTATTCTACGTGACTAGTTTTCCGACGTGTCTCATTCGTCGTCGCTGCCAACTTCAGCACACTACACCACCACTGCCATAAGAAAAATTCTATCGTGTACTAGACAAAGTGTACAAAACAGAACATACATTTATATTCACCTGTCTCGTTAGTGCCTTGTCATCTTTATACATTTATTTATTTATTTTTTTATTATCTTTTTTCTTTTCCTTTTTTTTTTTTTTTTTTTTTTTTCTTTTTTCTTTTTTGTATCATCGAGTTGAATCCTCAGTAGGGAAATATCGATATTCCGATGTTTTCATACCATCGACGTCCACAGATATATATTAACTATATGTCTCTAGCTGCGTTTACACTAGCACATCGCTTGCAGAAATTATTGCTGCATGTTATTGCGATTCACTTGCAGCTGTCTTTACACAGCACTTGCAAGAAGTAAGCAAGAAACTTCAGTAAGTACGTTGACAAATAACTCGCAGACGCCTTTCACATGTACTTTTTGTGAGAGCAACTAAAATGACGAGTAGGTGGGTCATTTATACTGTAGCTCTTTTAATTATTACGAAGAACACAAAATAAATGAATCCTAAAAGCTGCAAGTAACTTGCAGCAGGTGATTGCACACCGTTCACACTGAAAGTCGGACACTTGCAACAAGTCACTTGTGCAATATATTGCAACAGCCGCAAGTCAACTTTGTGACGTATTTACGCTCACAAGTAGTTCGTTAATTTTCTACAACAAACTAAATTGCTGCAATAACTTGCTAGTGTAAACTGAGCTTATGGTGGTATATGAGTTTTATGTGTGTGGATCTGCCTTTACGCCTCGTTAAATATTCTTTGAATGTGTGGAGGAGGTTAGCGCAATATTGGTGTTAGTGTGAGCGCCAGCATACTGAAGAGTCTTTATCAAAGAAGAAAATTAAGTTAATAACGGTGTTTGTGCGATCGCTAACGTGCTGTCAATAAGTATACTGAAAACAGTTGCATCAAAGCCTCTGAGAAATTTTTTTTAAAAAGGATAGGGAGTTGCCTTTAAGAAAATCCGTTGCTGATGTACAACAAATGATACCAGAGAAGAAAAGGAGGAGGATTATCTCCAAAAATAAAAAGACCTTCGTGAAATAAAAGTATTAAGTTATATTTTAAAAAAATTATGGGGAAGAAATACGGAACTAGATTAGATTAATAGTTGCTCCTTAGATCATATATACGACAATTCGTAATGATGTAGAACTTGCATTATACTGCAAGTTCACTAAATAATTATGCCAATACGCGCTTGCTTCCAAAAGCGTCCGCCTGCGCAGTCCCGTGGACAGCGTAGTAGATTGCCATGTAGGGTGCCCAGGTTCGATTCCCGCAGATTTTCTCCACTCGGGGACTGGGTGTTATGTCAATCTCATCATCATTTCATCATCATCGACGTGCAAGTCGTCTAATTGGCGTCACCAGAAGACTTCCCTCAGGCAGGCCGAACACAATCACAGATGGGGCTAACGTCTAAGAGTTTCACACTCACACGAGATTATCATCATCATGTCCAAAAGCACTTCCAGCTGGAGTCCACTCTCAGGCTTGATTTTTCTTTCAATAATGAAATTACTTTTATTCTTTAACTCTCGTAAGTTTTAATTGTACTGATGTAATTATGCAATTATATGTAATCATTTTCATACCGTACAATCGTGTGCACTATAATGCAAGGCTTCGTTTTATGCACTAAAAATGCTAATTTTGAATTACTAATATATGAAATAAACTGATCATTCAATAACTACGAGGCAAAATAATAACAACTACATTCACTTACAGGAAAATGTATCTTATCAGCAACTTTCGTATGTTATGAAGTTCACAAACTGATGCGAATACAACACTAACTTGTTGATATTTCTATACTTGTCCACCATAGATTGGAGTACTATACACGATGAAACGATTGAACAATAACAATATAATCGACTTCTCAGACTTCCCAAGTACTGTTACATTAAACCAAACCAAACCAAACCAAAGAAACAGGGAATGGGTTTTAAGAAAATCCGTAACTGAGGTACAAAAAAATGTACTGGAAAGGAATACCTACAAAAAGAATTGATATGCCATCAAAAAGATAAAATGTACAAAAATGCAAGTCTGACAATGAATTTCTTCCAGCATAAAAAGTGGTGAGATCTCATGGGAAACCAAGTCGGTTATTTTAGTTAGTGTTCATGGAACCAACTGTTCAACACCTCGTCATATTTTTTTATGTAATCAGTTATCTACTAACATCTGTAGTGACTATATGAAAATTATACATATTTATTTCTCTAATAAATATAATGACTTGGCTAGCGCATGGCAACGGAAACTAATATATAAAATACTTTATGCAAGTAGAGAGGTATTTCATTCCTACACGATTACGTTTGGTTACATAGTGGAATATACATTATATATAGAAATGCAATTACCCGGTTATTATATGTATTCTGATGTCATATATTATGGTGCAATAGTGAAGTCATTATATATACTATAGAATGAAAGATTTATAATATTAATGTAGTCACTATAAATGTTGATAGATTCCTAATTAGGAAACAAATAAGTGGTTCTAAAACAAACTACTTGGTTTCCCATGGCAACATAAACTAATATATAAAAAAACTATGCGCATTTGAGTGTACTTCATTGTTATGTGGTTCCGTTTGATTGCATAATGGAATATAAATTATTGTTATGTCATTATGAAGATGTGTAATTGCCAGATCATTATATTTATTCTAATGTCCTATTATGATGCGATTGCCAAGTCATTATATATATTATAGAAATAAAGATATATAATTTTGATACAGTCACTACAGATTCTGGTAAATAACTAATTAGATAAAATAAATACGAGGTGTCGAATAGTTGGTTCCATGAACACTAACTAAAATAACCGACTCGGTTTCCCATGAGATTTCACCACTTTTTATGGTGGAAGGAATTCATCGCGAGACTTGCATTTTTGTACATTTTATGTTTTCACGGCATCATATTTGTGTCTTAAAGCTGTGTAAAATTACGTTTGTGTCCCTATATTTAATGGGTACCATGTCGGTAATGACAAGATTGTACGAAGTAAAAAGCGTGTCATTTCTCTGTGTAATGTGAGAACTTACACACATATAATATTTTTCACTTCATGTTTATATGACCTAAAGCACTTTAAAGTAGCAATCACGATCAGAGTTATTTTCACACAGAGACAGAAAAAGTAGTAAGACGGAGAGAGACAAATCAAATAAAATAGTAAATAATCGAATAAAGTGAGTTAAAACTATCTGCAAAAGTAGTATCTAGCGTCATCCTTACGCACTGCATGTGACATAAAGCTGTAGTTAAAGCTGAACAAAATTTTGAATACGTGAATGAAAATTGCAACACGAAATATTTCAACTGAAATTTTGAAAAGCAGAAATTGAAACTAAATCTAACTCTAGAAGTATACAAAATAAACTCACTCTTAGAGTTACATTTCCTACGTCGCGTCGCTGCGTTGAAAGTACTTACAGATAAGTAACAAAGCAAATAATTTAAGTTCTGAAAGCAACATTTTATACTGACACAGCAAAGAAGCAAGCAGGGCACCGTAATTCAAAAGACGGCAAAATATTGCCGGTGGCAGAAGAAAATGAGTGTTGGAGTGCAGACTGCCGATTTATTGAATATTAACCACAGGGACAAAATCACAAATCCTGAAAAAATTTACTAAATCGGAAAAGCACATGGACATGGAAATAAGGGGTAATAAATTTTTAAATTCCGTAAATGGAATCGGCGTTAGCCGGAGCCGGAGGTCGGGGTTGAACTGAAATAGAATGAATCATATTTAAAAAATGCTGAAATCTGAGAAGACCAAGAGGTTAGATAAATCATCTCTGCGACACGAGAGAGTTAACTTTCAATCATGATATTAGTAAGACATCTAAGCAGTCAGATACTACCGCCGTATGATATACTCCAGATTGCGTCCTAGCTACATAAAGATCTAATATAGTAAGAAGAAAATAGCAAACACGTCCTGTCAACGACGTAAACGAGAGAGTGAGAGAGAGATAAAAAGAGAGCAATCTTTCTGGCCGAGTTCCAGGTGCCAGCTCAGAAAATCGGCGACTACGTCACATTAACTTTTTATCATAGTTCTTTTGACAGTCTTCTTGTTAATTAAAATACATTTTTGGCACTGGCATCGTGAAATTAATAAAATAAAAATGTTCTCTACAGTTCCTGGCTGTAGTTTGTCATATTAAAATTTGTATTGAATGCCTTTGATCGCCTTTTAAATGACTGTTCATTACCCATAATATAACGCGCTCACGAAGGCTGTGAGTTACAGAGGTTACACTCATAGGCTTCATTTCTAAGTCAGGAACTATATGCAAACGCATTTTTGTAAGTTATATCTCTCAAAATAAATTTAACAACAAAACTCGTCACATATTTTAAAAAGTGTAAATGAATGACAAATAGGTACACAAATAATCACAAAAAAAGACGTAGAATGAAACTAAATGTGGTACAACATACAATAAAATACAAGTAAACTTCATACAAGCTACATAAGTTTAAAATATTTTGAGAAAATAGTGAAAGTCTTTTTTTTATTATTATTTATATACCTTTTTTTCAATTAATTGTCCTAAGCAATAGGTTCTGTATTTTCATGAATTCACTTTTTTAAATCTTGAAATTGTAACTTATCAAGAAAATACATAAAAACATAAAATTACAGAAAAGTGAATAGACCAATAATCAAAATAGCTGTCGTAGACAATCTGTTATCATTTGTTGAATTTATTAAAAAAAATAGGAAATTACTTCATTCCACTTTAGGGTTATAGTTATATTTCGCCGCACGCCAAAATACAATTATCGTTTGCGTTTATCTACTCTGTTACACTTTGAAAACACGCCCATTCATTCACATCACGTTTGACACTGAAGCGGGAGTGGCGGGATAGTTTTTCCACAGGCGCCAGTCGGCTTTATAGTATCGTATGGGCAGCAGTGGCAGGTGGTAGACCTACCACAGCAGAGATAAGAGACGTAGCATTTGGTTATGAGGCCAGCCGCAGCTGAGAGGCGTGGTTACTGTGGGAAGCTGCGCCCTGCGTCACAGTGCGTGCGGCTGGTGGCCTCTGCCCAGGCGAGGCGAGGCACGGCGTGCGCCGACCGCCCCATCGCACGGTCTATTTAGTTCTCATCTGGAGATGCGACCGTCACGACCCGAATCAGGGAGTGGCTAGAAGAAAACAGACTTTATATGACCGCAGCGCATTTTTTCCACAATCTGTATCTATACTAATAAATCTGTAAATGTAGCCCTGTCGCTGTTCACTTCAATCTTCAAAACTACTGGACGAATCTTCATACAGTTTTCATAGGAAACATGAAAAAAGTTTGGGTCAACATATAGGCATAATTTTATCAAAATCTGATCACGCAATAAAAGATATCATAATTTTAAGTGTTTTTAGTAATTGTCGTGTCTGTTTGTTCAACTATTAAAAACCTCTTATCTCCAAAACTACTTCACAAATATGCATGGGATTTTTCACAGGTAACTTGACCGTAACTCTGAACAACATATAGACTTCGTTTCATAAAAATCGGATCACGAGGGAAAAAAAAAACCGTCATGTCTGCCTATCTTTTTGAAAACGTTTATCGCCAAAGTTACTTGAGAAAATTTAATGATGTTTTCACACGTAACTTGAGCATATCGTGTGGTTACATAAAGATGTAAAAAATTAAAATCGGATCAGAGAAAATAAAGATATCATAATATAATCATTTGTTTAAAAGCCATCGTGTATGTCTATTCGTTGAGGATAATCTCCAAAAGTATTACACGAAATTGAGAATAGTTTGGAGAGTAACATAGGCTTCATTTCATCAAAATCGTATCAGAGGAAGAAAAGATATCGTAATTTGAAGTTTTATGTGTCTACTATGCTTATAAGTATGGTGTAGTATAGCAAATCTCCAAGAGAACTATATGAACTTTCATGGGGTTTCATAGTTCATCTGAGAGTACTTTGGGGCAACATATAAGCTTCATTTCATCAAAGTCGGATCCGGGGAAGAAAAGACTTTGTAATTTGTAGTTTCCACTATATATGCTATGCTTGACTTGCAGCGTAATATAGCCAAGATCCGATAGACGCGCTGTTACTTTCATAGTACAAGAAATAATTAATAAATGGCGATGCTGCTTTTTTAATTCACATAACTAAGGTGTAATACACTGAAACAAGGGCTACGATTTTCCTTATGTCAGCGGTGTAGAGTATTGCATCCCTTTTGAAAAATCCGCCACATACAATTAAGGGAATAATTCTTTCTGTTGATAATGAAATAAATAATTAATGCTGTTCCGATCAGTAAATTAATGATCCCCCTAAGTCGAATATTTCGTTGTTAACATTAACGTATTAAACCGCTGCCACTTCAAGTAAAATTTAACCCAGGTACGATACAAAAAATAAAAGCTGTATCCCACATGTCTTGTCATGTACTGGTGGTTCGCCTGACGAGCGGACAACCCGAAACGCAGGGTACAAACGCATGGTTGCATATAAGTGAGGGGCTCCACAGCAGCGGTTCCCGAGTCACCAGAGGACGCGATGAGCACCACCAGAGAGCGCACTACACTGAAACTATTTTCCTCCGCACAGTCATGTGAGACCAGCTCGAGAATGCCACGTATCACTGTGCACTGGCTATTTAGAGGGGGGCGCAGCGCAACACGACGGAAGTTCTCCGACGACCGCCTATAAGAAACAAAGCTGAGGGATTGTGACCGACGCCTACTGGGAAAAGTCCCTGCCAGCGACGCCGCCCCTCCGGGACTTCTCGCGATGGAATACGTCATCTGGCTCAGTCTTCGTGGCCATTCTCTCAAGGATGTTGTTATCTCCCTGGATTTTACCTAATTTGTGAAGAGGAAAAATTTTAATTCATGTTTTTGGTTTTTGCCTTAGTTTCAGTAGTTTATTAGTTGCTTTGGTTTCCAGAAGATGATTAGTTTGTCTTGTCAGTCAACTCAATTTCCGTATCAGACAGTGTATTTCAGTTATGATCTCCTGAGGCGAGATATAGCACCTTAAGATGCCATGGATAGAAGAGAAGTGCTTCTTTCCACGGTTATCATTTGAATTTAAAAGATAACGACGATTCCTTCGCATCTATCAATGTTTTCATGTATTAAGAGTTCTTTGCAAGGAAATACGAATTTATGTAGTTTCCTTTCTGATTTTGGTGCGCACTTATTACATCTTGAATCCACTTTGTTAAAGAAATCTAGAAAACAGTGTAGTACAGTACATAACAGTGTAGTACAGTACATAACAAATAGAGGCCCTGTTAGTCACGTAGTGCACCAAAGAACTTTTTGTTGGTGCTGCAAAGAAACAATTCAAGATCGTTTTGTGTGTAACAGAAGTATTTTGAATTAAGAGCCACAGTTTTATCTCTGCAAATACACACTAACATTGATCAGCGAGTTGTTGGTTACACTTTGTATATAGGGACTGATGACCCCGTAGTTAAGTCCCATAAGCTCTACAAATATTTTTGAACACTTTATATATTCACAGCTTAACAACATTTGATTCTTTTGATAGGGAAGATTTGAATTTAAAATGTAATGACATTCCTTCACATCTATTGATGCTCTAATTACGAAAGAATTCTTTGCAAAAAAATATCGAATTTATGTAGTTTCCTTTCTGATTACATTTTGAATGCGTTCTGTTTAGGAATGCCACGAAAAGGCCATAGATCAGGAAAGTACAAAATTGAGGTGACATTAGTTACAATGAAACACGTCCACTGAATGTGTGGTCGCATTAAATTTTGAGTTATGAAGTGCAAAAAGGTTCATTACTATAAAAATCGTGTACCGAATGCTCAACATGCTAAATGCAAGGAATTGGATATACTACGAAGATGTGAGACAGAAAACAGACCACGCCACTGCATGCTCGCTTAAATGAGAGGATGAAACTTAACAAGCAAGTACTGGAAGCTCAACGAACTATACACAAGAAATCTGCCTTACTACAAAGACACGAGGCATAAGCTGAGAGTGTACTGAACAAAGTAACTCAACCACTAAGATTGATTCAAGAGACCGACAAGCTCAAGGTGGAGTTGTAGATAAAAAGAGTGAACTTGAAGACATAGATGAGAAATGTGCATTCATAAAACCAGATGATACAGCTCTAGTTACAAAAGAAGAAGAAGAAGAAGAAGAAGAAGAAGAAGATTTGGAGGAAGAAAGATGAGGGGATAATGATGATGACAGTGATGACTAGAATGAAAGGAGACTGGCGAAATTATGTTTTTCATAAAACCCAAGACAGAAAAACAGCGGATACTATATATGACATTAGGTTTGATGATGAATTAAAGATGTGGACGATTGGAAATTCCCCAGTACGAGTTGATAGAGATGATTTAATAATTAATGAAGTAAAATATTCATGAAGAAAAGGATTGTATAATTTCTTGTTTAAAAAGAAACCCAGTAAAAACATTTATAGAGCTATTGATCTTCGCAAATATGCTAAAATACTATTTGCCACCAATGCATATAGACAAAGTTATCATTTCCACAGACCAATAAATGTCAATGAGGGTTACACGTATACTAACATAATTCGCCCCTTGTTAGGAAAAGAAGGTGTGTAGGCTAAAGAAGGAATGGGGCTGGACGATTATGGTGAGAACGAATAGGATCTCAAAGTTAAAGATTGAAAAATTAATACTGAACATGTGAGATATGTGCATTGCAATGAACCGAATGAACTGGTGGAACGATTGCTCCTGTTACTACCATCCAGAGGAGCTGGGAACACAGCATGGTAATAAAATAATTGCTATTGAAGAAGAACTTACAAAGGCTTGAAATCAGAGGTTGTACTCGAAAGAACTAGTTAAGGGAATGCAATGCCATCATTCGAACTTGGAAGCTGTCATAAAAGAATAAACTTGAGTTACACACACACACACACACACACACACACACACACACACACACACATCCCCCCGACGCCATATTGTTGTTTGCGTCCGCTATCTTGTTGTTTCTGCCCACCATCTTGTTTATGCCTACCATCTTGTTTATGTCTGCCATCTTGTTTATGTCCACCACCTTGATTTTTGTGTCCACCATCTTGTTTGTGTGCGCCATCTTGTTTATATCCACCATCTTGTTTATGTCCACCATCTTGTTGTGTGGCCCCTGCGAGGAAGGCAACCAGACGGTCTAAGGTCAAGGTCAAATTTTATTTAGAAGCCCCATAGCGTACCCACTATTGAAAAAGTAAAGAAACCTAACTCGTTCATCAATCTCTTCCCTACAGCGTGATCATACAAAACCAGCTGATGTTCTTTGTAATTTTTCGATGTCTTCCGTTAATACTGTGTGGTCAGGTAAAGGGTCACATACTGCACGCAATATTCTAGCAGATGGGGGACAAATGTAATCCCGGCATTATCATTACTGCATTTTTTGCGTCTTGTAAGTGTTCCGACAAGAAACCGCATTCTTTGGGTTTTCTTTTCACACATTATGTATGTGGTCTTTCCAATTTAAGTTTTCAATTCTTATGCATTTCACTGAAATGGACAATGTGCTTACTTTCAGATGAAGAAGGAGTGAAATACGAACAAGGGTGGGTGAGATCAAGTTTCCATCGAGTGTCATTTCATGATAGTGTTGGCAGAATTGAAGTGAAATTTAATTCGAATATGACATAATCATGCTATCTTGACTCTCACCACGAAATTCTTAGCTCTGGTGGACACGTTGCTGTTAAGTGTCTTTTGTCACCAGGTTCAAAATTCTATGGAGCAAAAGCACCTAGCAGGACGCTCATCACTTTGACACACTTGCTCGTAGGAAAGGAATTCTTGGTAGCTGAGGATGCTCCATCATACATTTATTGCATCTAGTTCGCAGAGTTCAATTGATACTGACCAGATGTGGAAAAGAAAAACAAAGTGTTTGGGTAAACGAAACGTAATTAGAAATATATATATATATATATATATATATATATATATATATATATATATATACTTAAAAATTAATGTTGAAGGATGAGGAAGAACTGGAAGCATTTTGAATCCGTCGTACTCAATATGAAAGTTGTACACAATGAAACAAATGAAGATATAGCTCCCACCACGGTATTTAATTAATTAATTCACTACATGAACAAGAAAAACATAAAGATGTCCACAGTGAAATGAAATAATCGGACACCATCAATTTTTGTGTGTGTACTTCCAAGAAACATGTGGTGAAAAGTTGCAAGGTGATTAAATTAGATTAATACTTTTTCCACACATTATGAATGAGAAATTTCATAGTGATGTGGAATGTGTCAGTTTATTAAAATATAACATCATATGACATAAAAGATGTCAGTAAGAAATTCTTTAGATTCGTTTTTAAATGCATGTTGGCTGATCTATTAAACATTTTGATGTTATTCGGTAACTGCCCAAAGACGTTTTCGGCAGCATAATTCACCCTCTTCTGTGCCAAATTTAGATTTACCCTCGAATAGTGAAAATCCCTATATCCTCAAGTAAGTGTGTGCAGGATGATAGTGGGTGGGCTTCAGAAATTATTCCAATCACACGCTTTTGTGCAATGAATATTTTTCTGCTCAATGAAGAACTATCCCAAAATATGAATCCATATGAAAACAGTGAATGGACATAGGCATAGTAAGATACGCTCCTGGCCATTAAAATTGCTACACCACAAATATGACATGCTACAGACGCGAAATTTAACCGTCAGGAAGAAGTTGTTGTGATATGCAAATGATTAGCATATTAGAACATTTACAGAAGATTGGCGCCGGTTGAGACACAACGTGCTGACATGAGGAAAATTTCCAACCGATTTCTCATGCATAAACAGCAGTTGATCAGCGTTGCGTGGTGAAACGTTGTGATGCCTCGAGTAAGGAGGAGAAATGCGTCCCTTCATGTTTCTGACTCTGATAAAGGTCGGATTGTGGTCCATCTCGATCGCGGTTTATCGTATCGCGACATTGTTGCTCGCGTTGGTCGCGATCCAATGACTGTTAGCAGAATATGGAATCTGTGGTTTCAGGAGGGCAATACGGAACGCCGTGCTGGGTCTCAACGGCTTTGTATCACTAGCAGTCGAGATGACAGGCATCTTATTCGCATAGCTGTAACAGATCGTTCAGCCACATCTCGATCCCTGAGGCAATAGATGGGGACGTTTGCAGGACAACAACCATCTGCGTGAACAGTTCGACGACGTTTGCAGCAGCATGGACTATCAGCTCGGAGACCATGGCTGCGGTTACCCGTGCCGCTGCATCACAGACAGAAGTGCCTGCGATGATGTACGCAACGACGAACCTGGGTGCGCGAATGGCAAAAGGTCATTTTTTCGGATGAATCCAGGTTCTATTTACTGCATAATGATCGTCGCATCCGTGTTTGGCGATGGCGATGAACGCACATTGGAAGCGTGTACTCGTTATCGCTATACTGGCGTATCACCCGGCGTGATGGTATGGGATGACATTGGTTACACGTCTCGGTCACCTCTTGTTCACATCGACGGCACTTTGAACAGTGGCCGTTACATTTGAGATGTGTTACGACCCGTGGCTCTACCTTTCATTCAATCCCTGCGACACCTAGATTTCACCAGGATAAAGCACGACCGCGTGTTGCAGGTTCTGTACGGGCCTTTCTGGATACGAAAATGTTCGACTGCTGCCCTGCCCAGCACATTCTCCAAATCACTCACCAATTGAAAACGTGTAGCGAATGGTGGCCGAGCAACTGGCTCGTCACAATACGCCTGTCACTACTCGTGATGAACTGTGGTATCGTGTTGAAGCTGCATGGGAATCTGTACCTGCACACGACATCCCAGCTCTGTTTGACTCAATGCCCAGGCGTGTCAAGGCCGTTATTACGGCCAGAAGTGATTGTTCTGGGTACTGATTTCTTAGGATCTATGCTCCCAAATTGCATGAAAATGTAATCACTTGTCAGATCTAGTATAATATATTTGTATAATGAATACCCGTTTATCATCTGCATTTCGTCTTGGTGTAGCAATTTTAATGGCCAATAGTGTAATTTACTGAGATGTTTGTCACCAAAATGTAGTGATAAATGTAGGTTTTCGTGAGATAACATGTCTCAGTTAATTTTCACTGCTGCCATAATGTTATACTCTATGTATTCATTTATTTTATGCAGTTTGTGTTGCTTATCAACTGGAACAAGATAGTCGGAAAACCACACTTTATCGTATAAGCTGGATGTTACAGGATCTTCTCAGTCAGGCTTTAATTTCACTTTCCACTCGAATCAATGAAGACCGCTGTATCCAGTTACGGTGGTAGAACGTAATTGGACAAGAAAATTTTCTCCGAGTACGAAACAGGCTGAAATAAATCACGTGGTCGTCAAATACACAATTAATTATCATAATTTGGTCCGAAGAGAAAAAAAAAAGAGATAATAAGCCGTTAAGCAATGCATGGATTCTTGCCAATAATGAGAAAGGCGTCACTGCTGAAATATGTTCGCTACTAGCTTATTATTAGATTTCATTCGAGTAACTGAAATCAAGGCGTGTAATTATTTTCAACGACTGTTTACCTTTTAAGGGTTACGTTAATTAGTAAAGAATTCAGCCTGCTGTTTTTCCTCGTTACTAGTCAAATCTTTGAGAATGT
This sequence comes from Locusta migratoria, assembly GCA_026315105.1. NCBI lineage: Eukaryota > Metazoa > Arthropoda > Insecta > Orthoptera > Acrididae > Locusta > Locusta migratoria. The sequence goes on from CM048747.1 coordinate 500,678,858, forward strand.
TTTCGATTTAAAGTTTGCACATTACATACAACTATTCTTGCTGTACTTCAGTTATAGGAATATATATATATTCATACATAACAAAAATGTTTCCAAAAATATGTCACATAGGAATATGGCCCACAGTGTAATATTGAAAAGTGGAAATTTTGACTTGTTCACTTAATTGTGACGTTTGTCAGAGGTGATTCGTAGTATCCTTCACTCAGCTTCCACAATTTCTTTTATGCTGCAATGTTTCACGTTAGTGATTAAAGGAAATTCGTGTTAGGCGTCAATTACGAAAATATGTACTTGTAATAGATTGACTGTATGACTTACTAAAAAAATTTTAAAATTGAGCTGAACAGTTGTGCATAACCTTTCAGGGTATGTGTAACAATAGTAATCAATCGGAACCCATTAGAGCACCAGTTAAAGAGTTATTTTGAACACTACATCTACCACGATAATTTTCAGATGGCTACAAAATTAGCGTCATCGATGTACTCAGGAGCAGGCTGAAATGACGCTATTGAAATTGAAATCTTATCTATGGTTTTTTTTCTAACAAGCGTATATTGTACTGCTGATTTATAGATTATTATGCCAATTACATCGAAATTTAATTCTATTTTAAAGTCCGTCGTTCTTTTAAATGGATGTATATATCGTTTGTACTTACGATAAAATTTTCTTACTCAGAAAATGTTCATCTACAGATGCAAAATTAGCAAAGATATCAGTTTCACTTTTCTCTTCATTTGCACCAGTTAAAGAGTTATTTTGAACACTACATCTACCACGATAATTTTCAGATGGCTACAAAATTAGCGTCATCGATGTACTCAGGAGCAGGCTGAAATGACGCTATTGAAATTGAAATCTTATCTATGTTTTTTTTTTCTAAGAAGCGTATATTGTACTGCTGATTTATAGATTATTATGCCAATTACATCGAAATTTAATTCTATTTTAAAGTCCGTCGTTCTTTTAAATGGATGTATATATCGTTTGTACTTACGATAAAATTTTCTTACTCAGAAAATGTTCATCTACAGATGCAAAATTAGCAAAGATATCAGTTTCACTTTTCTCTTCACTTCATGTTCTACAGGAAAGGTCTTGGTGTGCTGTGGAGATCCAGCCAAGTGTAGATGGTCAGTTCTTTTCAGAAGAATGCAACATAGATTAATAGTAATTTCTCAATTGGGAAAACCTCAATATTTGGAGGAGAAATGAGGTGGAAGTAATCAGGTTTTTGAACATTTAATAATCAAGAAAAGCTTCTCTAAAAATTATAATTAAAATAATTATTCCAAGTGGCTAAATGACAAGGCTCTGACAGAAATATGCAAACTGTATCGATTTCCTTTTTTGTGTCAAATGAATTAACCTTAGTACCAAGATAAATCTAAAATGTTCCGTGTTATGTTGAACGAAATAATTTAAATGTCTGATACGATAGTAATCTAGAGCTGAAAGTTCAGTTTAAAGTATCTGAAAGCTTAAAAGTAAACCTGAGTGTTGCATTTCGAGGAATAAATATTTAAACGGATAAATTAAGCAAGTAAAGCAAGGATAATATTAATAAATCACTACAACTACGTAATCTTTGAGCGTAAAGTTCATATGTGACGACTGTAATTTAAGAGGTACAGCAACTTAATTCATCTGAAATTAACGACGTAAGAGAAGGGCATAAGGTGGCAAACGATTACAGTAATAAGGTTAGTCATGAAAGATTAATGTACTTTAATGATTCTACAAAGAAATTTCCTGCTTATTACTTATTATCTCTAGTTTTAATATTCCCCGTTACTGAAGTGAAGTTAGGATGTAGGTATTTGATTGGAGACTCAGCCTTACCTTGAGAAATAGGAGTGTTATTGGATTTGTAGGCGTTCTTAAGGAAAGGCTTAACAATTGCTTCAGAAGTATTTAACAACAACTGAAAGAATTGTTATTTGATGTGTGAACGAGTTTGTTTTTACATCTTGGTAGTCCGTCATTTTTTTCAAATGTTCAAATGTTTGTAAAGCTTATGGGACTTAACTACAGGGTCTTCAGTCCCTAAACTTACAAACTACTTATGATCTACCTTATACTAAGGACGGCACAAATATCCATGCCCGAGGGAGGATTCGAACCCCCGACCGTAGTGGCCGTGCAGACCGTGACTGGACCCCTCAGGGGCTCAGCATTAATTTGCTGGGTACGGGCTTGGCGAACCCGGGGTCCTGAGCTGTGGGCTGTGTCGCGCCAACAGTCCGCTACACCGTAAGCTCTGTGCGTGCTTCAACGACCATCGTTCGGCGCGACGGTGGAACGTTGTACGTTTCAGAGCCCGGGGATCTTGGCTTAATCGCCCGGGTCGCGAGGACGGTACAAACCTCTATAAAAAAAACCTCAATCTCAAGGTGTGCTACGTGCCGAGGAGATGCATGGCTGTTGAGGTTGAACAGCCGCTAGCGAGCAACCTCTGAGGAACCTGCCGCACCTCAGTTGTACAAGGCTTACCCAGGCAAGCGGGGCTCTGCCTGGGTGGACCTTTAGTTCCCTAGCTGCTCGTGGGACAGACATGAAACGAGCAATAAATAGCGTGGGCGGTCGCAAAAACGCCGTCTCTAAGAGAGGAAGAGTTGCTTATAATGCAGCGACGTATGATCCCCGAACGTTCCCTTCCCTGGCCTCTCCTTGGGAGGAACGGCGGGCTAAAGATAGGGATGAGTCTTACTCTCCGAAGTATCTCGTTTGCAGCAGAACGGATGGGGAAACCTTCATGTCAACGAAACAACTTTTCTTCGTTGACCACCTTGAAGATAAGTTTGGTGAAGTCTCGGGTATGTCGAAAATGAGGAGCGGTTCGGTACTGATCGAAACAGCGTCATCCGCCCAATCGAAAGCATTACTTGCTTGCGATAAGCTGGGTGACGTTCCGGTCAGTATAACACCCCACAAATCGCTGAACATGATCCAGGGACTTATCTACCATAGAGACCTTCTTTTACAGTCGGATGACGAGCTACGCGCCAACCTAGAGCGACGGGGTGTCCACTTCGTCCGGCGCGTGCATAGGGGTTCGAAGGATAATAGGGTAGCCACCGGTGCTTTCATCTTGGCCTTTGACGGCGATACATTGCCCGAAAAGGTCAAGGTTATGGTCTACCGGTGTGATGTAAAGCCTTATATTCCTCCCCCTATGCGCTGCTTTAAATGCTGGAAATTTGGACATATGTCCTCCAGATGTAATTCCAGCCCCACATGTAGGGAATGCGGGCGTCCATCACACCCGGACGCTCCGTGTACTCCTCCACCTATTTGTGTAAACTGTGGGCAGCAACATCCACCCTGTACTCCAGACTGTACTGTGCTCCGCAAAGAGCGGAAGATAATGGAAATAAAGACCCTGGATCGACTGACACATACCGAGGCGCGTTAAAAATATGAAAGGCTTCACCCGGTTTCTCTGACAACGTCTTTTGCTGCTGTTGCATCATCACCACCTCTACGTTTCTCTACTTTGCAGCAACCATCTGTGGGCCCAAAGGGCCATCAAAGCTCATCTGCCCCCGTCAAGGTCGGGGGCACTCCTCTCACTGCCCCCCCACTACCACCTGAGGGGGCCACTCCACCACTAACATCGGGGACACCAGTCCCCACCTCCCGGCCGGAGAAGGAGCAGCCTCCTCTGGCTCCCCTCTCTCGGAAGGGGTCCCTTGGGGCACTCCCTTCCGAGGCTTCTCTTAGTGATCCAGCGGATCCTAGCCACAGGCGGAAGGATCCCAAACCTATTGGTAGAAGGGCTTCCCGCTCTTCCTCCACCACTGACGCCACTATAGAGAAGCCCTCCCGGCCCTGCAAACCTAAGGGCCAGCGAGAGGGACGGAAAAAGAAGACCAAAGAGTCTTCGGTGGATCTACAGCCACCTGCCACCTCATCTTCTGCATCGGACGATGAGGTACAGATCCTCGCATCACGTGAGGATCTTGCACTTACTGCCTCTCCAGAACGCATGATCCTGGATTCTGAATGTTCCAAATCGGCGGCAGCAGATGAACCCATGCAATAGGGTTATTTATACTTCGCATCATGGCCTTTAAAGTCATGCACCATCAAATTCTCCAGTGGAATTGCGGCGGTTTTTTCCACCACCTGGCTGAGCTGCAACAGCTAATGTGCCAACTCCCTTTGCTCTGCATAGCGTTACAGGAAACGTGGTTTCCTGCCCATAAGACCCCTGCCCTACGTGGCTACCGGGGCTTTTTTAAAAATCGTCCTTTCTGTGACAGGGTCTCTGGAGGTGTGTGCCTCTATGTCCTTGCCACTGTCCCCAGTACAGCTGTGCCCCTCACCACGAATCTCGAGGCAGTGGCTGTTAGGATCAGAGCAAGGCAGGAACTAACGATCTGTTCCCTCTACCTACCGCCAGATGAGATTGTTTGTCTTGCTGACCTTGGTGCCTTGATCTCTCAACTTCCCCCACCGTTTCTCCTTTTGGGGGATTTTAATGCCCACCACCCGATGTGGGGTGGGCTGCAGACTTCGGCGCGTGGTAGGGATGTGGAGATGCTCCTGACACAGCAGAACCTTTGCCTTCTGAACACGGGTGCTCCGACGCACTTCAGCGTAGCTCATGGCACATACTCGGCCATCGACCTGTCCATTTGTAGCCCGAGTCTTCTCCCTCATCTGAATTGGACTGTGCATGATGATCTCTGTGGCAGCGACCATTTTCCCATCTTTCTGTCGCTCCCAGAGACTCAAGTCGCAAACCGGCTGCCTCATTGGTCGCTTCATAGGGCTGACTGGCCGGCATATGCCTCAGCTGCAGAGGTTACGACTCCACTTTCGGCTGACATTGAAGTGGCTGTCCAGCAAGTCACAAAGGCCATAGTTTCCGCCGCCGAGAAAACTGTTCCAACCGCATCCGCGTCACTTAGACGTAAGTCGGTCCCTTGGTGGACACAGGAGATCGCTGAGGCCATTCGGGAACGTCGGCGTGCGCTCCAGCGACACCGGCGACACCCTTCTCTAGAGAACCTCATCGCCTTTAAACGTCTCCGTGCACGGGCTCGGCGACTGATTCTGCAGAGTAAGAAGGATTCCTGGGAGAGGTTTGTAGCCTCCATCGGCTCTCGCGCCTCCCCTTCTCGGGTCTGGACCCAAGTACGGCGCCTCTTCGGGTATCGCCCACCGCCTGTAATCCCATCACTCACCATTCAGGGTGCTCTCTGCACTGACCCACAAGCCATAGCTGAGTGCATGGCAGATCACTATGCCCGTTGCTCTGCAACTGAAACATACAGTGCAGACTTCCGCACCTTCAAAGAGAGGGTCGAGCGGCAGCAGTTGTCATTCTGCACACGCCGCCAGGAACTTTACAACGCTCCGTTTAGCGAGTGGGAGCTTCAAACCGCTCTGGCTGCGTGCCCCGATACATCTCCGGGACCAGATCGAATACACAGTCAGCTCCTCCGTCACCTTTCAGCTGGGTTTCACCATCACCTTCTCTCCCTGTTCAACCGTATCTGGGCAGATGGGGTTTTCCCATCGCAGTGGCAGGAAAGCACCGTGATCCCGGTGTTGAAACCTGGAGCAGATCCATTGGTGGCTGACAGTTATCGCCCAATCAGCCTTACCAATGTGCTCTGCAAGCTACTCGAGCGAATGGTGAGTCGGCGGCTGATGTGGCTCCTTGAAGACCGCGAACTTCTTGCTCCACAACAAGGGGGATTCCGTCAAGGCCGTTCCGCCATTGACAACCTTGTCTCGCTGGAATCGGCTATTCGCACTGCCTTCACCAGGCGCGAACATCTTATTGCGGTCTTCTTCGATCTCCGTAAGGCTTACGATACAACCTGGCGCCATCATATTCTGGCTACACTGCATGGTTGGGGTCTGAGGGGCTCCCTTCCAATTTTTATAAGGAACTTTTTATTGACCCGCTATTTTCAAGTTCGTGTAGGCACCTGTCACAGCTCTCCTCATATCCAGGAGAATGGTGTCCCACAGGGATCTGTTCTCAGTGTTCCCCTCTTCCTGATTGCCATCAATGGTCTAGCAGCAGCGGTTGGGTCATCAGTTTCCTCCTCCCTATTTGCGGATGATTTTTGCCTTTATTTCAGCTCCGCCACAATCGGTGTCGCTGAACGGCGGCTGCAGGGAGCCATTAGAAAGGCAGAGTCATGGGCCTCAGCCCACGGTTTCCACTTCTCGGGTTCTAAGACCCGAGTAATGCACTTCTGTCGTCGTCGGGCACTTCACCTCGATCCAGAGCTGTACCTAGGTAATGAACGTCTTCGTGTTGAAGAAACGCACCGCTTCCTCGGTATGGTTTTTGATGCCCGGCTGACTTGGCAGCCGCACCTCCGTCAGCTGCGACAGAAATGCTGGAAACATCTGAATATCCTCCGCTGTCTTGGCCACACGGCTTGGGGAGCATCACGCCCAACTCTTCTCCAGCTATACAAGGCCCTCATACAATCGCGCCTGGACTACGGAAGTATTGTGTATGACTCTGCAGCGCCATCAGCACTGCAGGTATTGGACCCGGTCCTCCATAGTGGTGTCCGTTTGGCGACTGGGGCCTTTCGCACGAGCCCGGTGACAAGTCTGCTAGCCGAAGTAGGGGTTCCACCCCTGCGTTTTCCGCCGGCAGCGCTTACTAGCTTCTTATGCTGCCCATGTACATGCCTTACCCCGCCATCCCAATTACAGGCTTCTCTTTCCGGATGTTGACCTCCCTTTTCCACGACGGCGGGTAAGGTCGGGTCTCCCGATTTCGGTCCATGTTCGATCCCTTCTCTCCTCTCTTCAATCCCTTCCTATTCCTCCCGTTTTTCACTACTCTTCCCGTGCTCCTCCTTGGTCTGTACCACGTCCGCAGCTTCGGTTAGACTTGTCCCGCGAGTGTAAAACCTCTGTTGCACCGTTGACTCTCCACCGCCAATTTCAGGCGATACTGAGTTCTTTCCACGGCGCCGACGTTGTATACACAGACGGGTCTCTCGTGGATGGCCGTTGTGGGTATGCCTACACCCATAATGAGGACATAGAACAACACGCCTTACCCTGTGGGAGTAGTATATTCACTGCAGAGCTGATCGCTATTTGTCGAGCACTTGAGCACCTTATAGCCTGTCCCAGGGAGTCTTATGTTATCTGCAGCGACTCCCTGGGCGGGTTGCAAACTCTTGACCAGTGCTTTCCAAAACACCCCCTGGTGCGGTCCATCCAGGACTCTATTAACCTTCTCGTCCAGTCTGGCCGCACTGTGGCCTTCGTTTGGACCCCTGGACACGTTGGAATTCCGGGGAACGAACGCGTAGATCGACTGGCTAAGCAGGCTATTACTTCCAGCCTCTTAGAAATTGGCGTTCAAGAGAGGGACCTCCGATTAGAGTTCCACCGGAAGGTACTTGGGCTTTGGAACACTGAGTGGATTGACTCACCTGCCCCAAATAAGCTCCTTGCAGTGAAGCGTTCTACAGCTCCGTGGAAGTCCTCCCTGAGGGCCTCTCGGAAGGAGTCAGTCGTCCTCTGTCGTCTGCGTATTGGTCATACGTGGATGACACATGGCCATCTACTTCGACGGGAGGATCCTCCACAGTGTCGCTGTGGCACTTTATTGACAGTGGTCCACATCCTGGTGGACTGTCCCCTTTTATCTGACTTACGACAGGCCTTCGACCTTCCAGATGCGCTTCCTTTTATTCTGGGTGACGACGCTGTTACAGCTGATCGCGTTTTACGTTTTATCCGTGCAGCTGGGTTTTACCATTTGATATGACGGTGGGTTCCTTAGCCTGAACTCTCAGGCACCCATCTCTCACAACCTTTTACCCTTCTTATTTTGTGTTGTCTACCCTGCTTTTCTTCGTATGTTTTAGAATGTGCAGAGTGGCTGGCTCATCCTTTATTATCGTCGTGATCAGCCAGCCACAACATTCTGCTGTAACTTATTAGTCCAATTATTTTTCTTTACTCTTTGAGTTTTCTTCCTTGCGTGTCGTGACCTCAATCCTCCTTGTCATTGTGTACCCATTGTGCTTTTTCTTTTTTCTGTTTCAATGGTCTTCTTTTTTTTTTTTTTTTTTTTTCCATCTTGCTATATGCCGCATTGACTTTGCTTGCAACAGGGGACTGATGACCGTGCAGTCTAGTCCCCTCTAAACAACAACAACAACAACAACAACAACAACCGTGACTGGAGCGCCTCAGTCCCCTCGGCCACCGCGGCCGGCAGTCCGTGATTTAAAGGGTACTAGGGGTTTCGTCGTTTAGTTTTAGTACTCGACTAGGGAAAACTGACAGCAGCTTAAAATGCTGCTTTTCAACCGCAAGTAATGTGCAACATTGTCATGCAGAATTTATAGAGAAACAAGGAGGTTAAATATGAATTTACATACAATGATATAGGTAGTTTTGGGGGAGTGTATTAAACACACATCGTAGGCTTTTAAAAACCATATGCAGAAATTAAAAGCGTTCCATGCTGTAGAATACACATTCATGGACGAAAAACTTTATACACACTGTAGTACAGTTTGTAAAATACACTAGCGCCACGGTTGTATGGCCATAGTCGTCGGAGGCAACTGTAGCACTAAAAAAATCACACGTTTAAGAAGTATTACCTGTGTAGCAAAGCGAAGCTGCGATGGGAAAGAGGGGAAGGAAGAGACAGAGCTGTGGTTGGGAGGGGGACTGTTGGGGGGGCGGAGAGTGGGGGTAAAAGGGCAAGGACTCTAGGGAGGGGGACGATGGCGAGAGGGGGGGGAGGTCAGGAAGGTGGGGCTTGTCTGGGGAGAGCAGAAGGGATGGGATCACAGTTGGTAGGAGGGATAGATTCTGGGATGGAGGGTTTCATCCGAAAAGAAAAGGTGGCGGAGTATGTACACATGCGCAAGTAAGGCAATAATATGCAGTTATTGCTGTTAAGCTTGGTAGTGAGACTACTTATACAAACCACAAGTATTATTTCTTCGTGAGCAAGAATAGATATAAATCATTGTAAGTAAGTCTTATTTATTTTCTATACCGAAAAAGCGGAGCTTTACAAAGAACCGCAAGAAACGGCTGTTTGAACATAAATTCTGATGGTAGTGAAGCCAGCAGGTGGCTGTGTTGTACGTCATAGCGGACGCCACTTACACGGTGCCCTCAGTACGTGGCAGGTTTCGATCGTGGTCATAGCGATGGCTGCAGAAATTTCCTCAGACCTGAATGTTACACTGGGGAACCGCGTCAGTATCAACTGATCACCAATATAACTCCATAAGCTGGGCTTGTCGGGCGAGCTGGGATTCGAAATAACACATCAGTGATGCAAATGCCCGTGACAGAAAAATAAAGTGCCAAATCCATAACTCCTGTATTACGGACCAATGAATCGTTTTTAATACTATTTCCAACTTATGGTCGTGTTTAAGAATGACGTACACCTTCCAAAACCAGCAGGCCAATCTGATCGCTGCCAAGAGTTGCAGCGGTCTGGTGATTGGTGGGCAGTCGTATTGTGATGCATCGTAGTCCACACGGGTAGACCGTAAGGTCGCATTATTGCCGATGGTCATGTGACAATCTAGGGAGAACAGGTGTATCCCACAGTTCTATCTTCAGCAGTGATACAGTGTTCCGAGACGATGTCATATATGAGACGTCTTGCTGCATTCAGTTGTTGCGTTAGCGCGGGCAACACTGTCTTAACAACGTTTTCCTAATCAAAAGAATCATATGAACTAAATACATGAAACTGATACAGACGTGTAGTCTTCAGGAATTATCGCTTATAGTGCAATACTCTCATCCCCTATACTGTTCAATGAAATTACCAAAAGTATTTTCAATTTTGAAAATAATTATTAACTGGAAACATACACTTTCGTAGTTTCGAAGAATTAAAAATTAGTATAGTATCATTGAATGAACGTTTTCAATATTATGTTTTCGTTTTTGAGGTACCAAAGGTATTCGTATTAGATCTATTACAATGGTGATTATTATTGACTTTATAAGTTCTTTCCGAAATAACAGACACCTTATCATTAATCGTACGAATCCATCCAACAGGCAAATCATAATTTCTGTGAGAGTGTGGACATATGCCGGATCGACTTAGGTCCCGTGATGTATGACGCGCGGCCTCTACCCGTCGGAGGTTCGATTCCTCCATCGGGTATGGCTTTTCTTAGCGTAGGTTCGTTTATCAATTTGGAACCTTAATTTTACAAACATTTCAACATTTCCTCCATTATAATTCCTGGATAAGGTCGAGCATATCTGATTGCTTTGCGTTTAATTCTTATATGCTGTTGACTACTATTCAGATAAGACCATAGACTATAATTTATTTAGTGTCTTTTGCTTGCATATTTCACCTGTACTTCATACCTCTGCATTTGCGGTAACAGCCAATAGCCTACAGTGTAATGATATACTACCTTTTAATCACTTAGTCGTGCAAGTTTCGTCTTTATCGGTCGCCGTTCGATTTCCTCCTTGTGTGTATAACCGCGAAACCATTCTACATCTACATAAATACTCTGCAAGTCACACGGAAGTACACGGCAGAGGGTTCATCGAACCGCTTTTATGATTTTTCTTAGTTGTTCCATTCTCTAATAGCTAGCGGGAAAAAGGAACAGCTAAATATTTCCGTTTTCGGTCTGATTTCTCTTAATTTATGTTGATGATCATGTCTTCCTATGTAGTTGAGTGCTAACAAGATTTGTTCGCATTCGGAAGAGAAATTTTGTGAAAGACACTTTGCAAATAGAGCTCGTCGCAACGAATAACGCCTTTCTTTTTAATGATTTCCTACCCAACTGGTGCATGATTTCCGTGACATTCTCCGCTCTAATCGCGATAATACAAAACGAGTTGCATATGATTCCAGCAACCGACTGAACGTAGCTTCCAGGTTTCACATGTTGTTGCTTAAATTCACGTTGACCAGTTAGAAGACGATGATAAGATTCACATTATCTCTTACTAGTTTAATTGAACTCTTATGTATGGCGGAAATGAAAGACATCGACTTTGATATCATGACCGAAACAAAATTAATTGTGTATTTTGTCCTGATGTTCCACTATGTCGTCATAAAATATGAACACACTGTTCTGTTTTTCCGTCTTCGGTAATGGAATGTCACTGATTTCTTTAAATGTCTGGTATGTTAATCTGTGTAAAATTCCCTTTGCTCGCCAATGCTTTGGCTGAAAAAGAGTTTTTGATATATAGAAGTTCGAAGATTACTCCCTCTGGTCGTGTTAACAATGACAGAACGAGATTATACTTTCCATAGACAGAAGGTCTGAAATAAATGTGTAACCCATGTTTCTTCTTGTCACACTTTACGGCATAGCTTAACTGGAGAGTCAATAGGTTGCAATAATACCCATCTTCAAATGTAAACGTATTGGACCAAATTTCTATGGTCATCAGCCCCTAGACTTGAAACCAACTCAAACTTACTTACAATAAGGACAAAACACACACACACACACAGACACACACACACACACACACACACACACACACACACACATGCCCGAGGGAGCCTCCGGTGGGAACGGCCGCCCAGACCGGTGAATGACACCTTAGGTCGTGTAGTTTAAGATCCTTTTGACGAAGGTACTTTGTCCACTTGCTCATGTTAGACACTGTAAGGTTACGTTCGTATAGAGTAGGTTTTATAAAAATATTTAGCTGAGCAGAAGAACATATTTAAAAGGTTACAGTTCTGTGCCGACATCTGTCACAGTGGATTGACATGGCTCAACTGTGTTTTCTTTTGATGAACGAGGCGTTTTACGTGCCAACAAATAAATTCACTATCTCTTGTGGAATGGGTAATGTAGTTGTAGTCTTAGTCAATTCTAGAGCCTACTGCATTGCGTAACTGCGTAGAATGGGCACGGTTGTGCCAGGGTACGGTTGTGACAGTCGCCATATTAGCAAAACAAAAAAGAATAACGTGGAGAGTGGGAGGGAGACAAAAGCGGCGGCCTGTCTGGACTTGTGCCACAGTACTGCGTTTGCCGTCCCGCGACAATACGACAATAACGCTTACAGAGGTCTACTTTACTTTTCAACAATCAAAAGTAATTTTCTTGATCAGATTCCTTTTAATGATTTTTGCCATATGTGTACTGATAAAGTAATGGGAGTTCCGCCTCGTTAAACGTTAAACATTAGTAGTTTCATATCAGTGGTAATTTTGTATTGACGTCGAGACGTTTCAATTTTTTTTTTTTTTTTTTTTTTTTTTTTTGCTGAATTGTGCGTTAGATACGGTTGTGACTTGTTTTGTGGATACCGTTGTGACACAAGTAGATTATTTTTCTAGATGCCCAGAAAGTGGTTGAGGATGACTGACAGAGGGCATTGTGGCATTACAATATATGAAGATGCTTATAAAGAATTGAGAAACTGGAGTTCTATAAGCATTACGGCGGAAATGCACGAAGTTAATCGCATATCTTTGGTACGATACATTCGTAAACGCGATGGAGTCGCTGCAGGCCAGAATGAAGCCAGCGTCAGCATGGGATATGTCGCACATAATAAAGTGCTCTCTGAGCAGCAGGAACAGCAGCTGGCACTTTATATAACACGATGCGCGAAAAATTGTTTTGGCCTATTTCCGAAAGAGGTGCGGAAGCTAGCTTTCGAACTCAATAATAAATACAATCTGAAGTGACCTGCCACTTGGCTCGAGAATGAGATGGCGGGCGAGGAATTCAAGAAAAGAGGTCCTTCACTCTTTGTTCGCGTAGCTCAAGCAACTGGCGTTTCAAGAGCAAAGAGCTTTAAGAAAATAAATTTAAGAGCTTTTTATGATAATTTGCAAATTGTTATGGACAGACAGAAAAATGTTCAAATGTTTGTAAATGTATGGGTCTTAACAGCTTGGTTATTTTTCCCTAACTTAAAAACTACTTAAACTAAGTTAAACTAACCTAAGGACAACACACACATCCGTACCCGAAGCAGGAATCGAACTTTCGACGCGGGAGGCCTCGCGATCCGCAACGTGGCGCTCCAGACCGCTCGGCTACTCCCGCGCGGCGGACAGACAGCAATATGAAACACAGGATACATACAATATAGACAAAACAGGCGTCACTATTGTCCAAAAACCTGACACGGTAGTAGCTAGACGTGGGATACGCCAATTGGAAGCTCTTGCTTTAGCTGAGCGAGGCACATTAGTCGCAGTTGCTTCTGCAGTGAAGGCCTTGGAGAAAAGCTATGCCTCCTATATTTCCATGCATTCGTTATCGTCAACATTTTGTTAGAGATGGGCTGTAGGATCAATTGGAACTGCAAATCATTCAGGACGGATGCAAGACGAATCGTTCTTAGTACCTCTCGAACATTTTAAGATAATTTCAAAAAAGTTAAATTTTTACAGAAGACGATTATGTTGCTATTATGTTACATATTAGTTGCAATAAAACTGATTTTGTATTATTTTGATGCAATATTTAACACGTCACTTCCGACAGCAGGTACTGTCACAACCGCCCTGGGGTGTGGTCGGTTGTAACATTTTATTTTATTTTATTTTATTTTGCTCCTATGAGATAACCATTGTAACTAGCGACAAGATGTTAATAATTTCATTTAGACAAATGTACACTGTACTATAAAAACATTTTACTCCATCTAACTCGCATACTAACAACAATATAGGGAATAAAATGAAAATTATCAAAACCGTAACCGGTCTATCCTACATTAGATTCTTAAAGGTCTTCTAGTGGAGATTTGAGCTCCTCTGCTATTAAACATTTCAGTTGTTTCAGGTAAGCAGCAAGTTGTGATTGTATAACTTTTTAAATCAATTCATTTTTGTCTGAACAAGTATAAAATCTGATTTAACTATTCATTTATCGGTAGTTAATGTCATTAACCACTGTTGTTTAAACTGTGGTTTACATCGTCAAGCTTCATTTTCACACTGTGCACACGTCACTGTGGTGACTACCTGACTTTTCAAGATAGATAAATATTATGCCAGCCGAAAAGTGCTCCTCTCTGAAGAAAGAAAAAGTAAATATTTTTCTTTGTGAAAGTCTGTGATAGAGATGAGGGGAAACAGTCGCCTCATTCTCGTACCGCCATCCCCACCAAAACTTGTGGCGTACTAACGTTGAAAGACGACAGCCTGTCATCTTCGACGACAGTCTGTCGTCTTCCATATATATATATATATTTTTATAAAATTGTAATTCATTTGTAGGCGCTAGATTAGCATTTTGTTACAACTAGAACCCCACTTTTTTTCATGTTTTAAAATATTAGTTTCTGATACGTTAGTTAATATCGCTGGGATTTTGTTGGAAATAAGTTTACTTTTTAGTGGATGTGCGAGAGTCTAATGGCTGTCTGAATGTGGGTAGCAATAGCTCGGTTTGCATGGTTCTCTCTGGATCAAAGTCGATAGTTAGTTGTTACCAACCCCCACTGTTGATGCGACCAAAGAGGTTTCTACAGCCTTTGGTTACAAGCCAGTCAACGAGCCCTCCACTGGGCGATTCTCGAGATTTTCTCTCCACACCACCTATGTTTTCTTGGGTTTTCCAGTTTCCTGGTAAGTTTCACAGCACATGGCTGCTTGGTCTTCACTTTGTGCCGGGATCGTGGTGAGGTAAGGTTGGTTCTGCTCTTGTGTCCATGGAGATGGTAGCGATTCATTGTCTAGCATGTTTAACCTACACTCTAGAACTTAGATTAATATTTTTGGAATATTCCTTCCAATCATGTGCGGAAATGTTTCCCAGTTTTTCAAGCCAGTGCTTTTCAGCAGATAAATGCGATGTATGTGTTACTATTTGCAGTTTGATGATGGCCTGGTATATTCAAACTTTTTGTGATTATGTGGCAGTGTATGAACTCTGTTTAAATTCTTTCTAGCTTTGTGGGGCCTGATTTCTAACAGACAATATGTTAATTTTTGTACAGTGCATGTAAAATTTTTCTTATTTCCTTCCGTGACTGATGTGTGTTCCATGTGGTTGGTTCTTAGAACAAAGCCTTCAGCTTCCACTATTGTTTATTCCAACCTGCAACGCCTAAGTGCCGAAGCACAGAAGTGTGTTAAGCAGGGAGCTTCACAAGTCTTTCGCTGCCCTGGTACACGTAACTCTTGTTGTGACAGGCGCCAGGTATCTGTATTTGTGCCCCTGCTGCTCTCTTCGAGTGCATCCAGCAGGGTGCTTGTTTACAGCTAGACCAGAGGCGGCCTCCCTCCCAGAGTTTCCTGGCTGCATGCGACGGCTGCGTCAGGGGGCGTTGCCCATCGCGCTGACAGGAGCGCGTGTCATATATCGTCCACCGCCATTGCCGCACGTGAGGTGAAGGCACGTAGGACACACCCTCCTCTGCTGCGACCCAGCCGGCCGCGGTGGCCGAGGAGACTGAGGCGCTCCAGTCACGTTCTGCACGGCCACTACGGTCGGGGGTTCGAATCCCACCCTCAGGCATGGATATTTGTGCCGTCTTTAGTATAAGGTAGTTGATAAGTAGTTTGTAAGTTTAGGGACTGATGACCCCGTAGTTTAGTCCCATAAACTTAACAAACATTTGAACATTTTTTTGTGCGACCCAGACCAGTGGCAGGCGCCGCAGTTGATGACACCTGCTGTCAGTCGCTCGGGGGTGTGGTGGTGCTGAGGTGGCCCGCTGTCTGTGGCAAGGCAATTCATAATTCGTTTGACTGCAATGGCGAAAAGCGCTACGCTCAAGGCGGAGCCCTGTGGCACCCCATCCTCCTGGCGAAAGGTGTCCAACAAAACAGTCCCCAGTACCCTGAACATTCGATCTTTTAAAAAGGCACGAATAATGAGAGGGGACGGCCGCTAAGACCCCACAAGTGTCGTAATCCTTCTTCAAATCGAAGAACATGGCCACCGTCTGACGTTTTTGCAAAAAGTTATTCATCAAGAAGGTCGACAAGGTAACGAGGTGATCAATAGCAGAGCGGTGCCTTTAAAACCCACATTGGACGTTAGTGAGGTGGCCTCGCGATTCGAGTATCCAAACCAGCCGAGCATTAACCACGCGCTCCATTACATTACAGACAAACTGGTCAGGTAAATGGGCCTATAACTTTAAGGAAGATGTTTGTTCTTTCCTGGTTTGGGAATGGGGACAACAATTGCTTCACGCCAACGAGTGGGAGCTTCACCTTCAGTCCAGACTAAATTTACCCATTACACAGGCACTCCACGGTAAAGTAGCAATCAAAAGGCTGTTTAGCGGAGCCGACATTACCGACGGTGCCACAACAATTAAGAGCGCGCGCCGAATCAGTATGCCTCACACGGCAGCCGATTGTATGGAACGCAACTTAACTTAGCCAGCGCTACATATGCAGGATAACAAATTTTAAATTTGTGTCTTCTATGCGACACATTATCGGTGCGTTCCTTAACGCCGAAGAACAGACGAAAAACACATACAAAATACACTATAAAATATGGAACCTGTACGTTACAGAAAATACACAAGCATTGTTTGAAATGTCTACCACGAGAAACATGGTGCACACCACGATCATTTTGGGTCCATAATGTTTCCAGTTCGACCGCATTTTCATGAATAATCCACCTTATGCGGAAGGGACCAACAAAAACTGGAAAGAACTTCCGCGTCAGAGTAAGATGCTCGTTGGACAGACGACGGTAACAACCCCCAGGGGCCCCACAGCTCTTTTGTGGCTACGTGTGTGGTGCGCATCGGGCCCCGAACCAAAGCAGCCTTCCTTCCCGCCCCAGGGTGCTTCAGTTCGCCCCTTCCCCAGGTTATGCCTTCGCCCGGAGATGGGTGTCTCGTGTGTGAGTTTAGATGATCTCATGTACCAGCTTTTTTCTTTTCTCGTTTTCTCTTCTCCTGAACTTTGCTTCCACCCTTCCCTCCTTTACTCTTCTAGCCTTCCTCTTCTCCTTTATTCTCCACCTCAGCGTTTGAGACTCAACCTTTCCCACTTTCCTCTTTCCTTCCTTCCTCCCTGTGATTTCCTGAAGGCTACCCACACACTAGCTGCGTAACGGGTGACTGGGTAATGCATACGTCCCGGCCCCAGTTTGGCATGTGGGATCCACACGTACCCCCTGGTAAAGGCCAGGTCCAGGGAGGGGTGATTACCCGAGCTGTTACCTTCCGACCATGCCGATTGGTCCCTCCGTCCGTTTCTCGGGAGGTGTGACCTTAGGTGTGGACAATCACCTAAGGCGGGCGAGCGCGCCATCTGAGACGGCAATAATGATGGGGGACAACTTCGCAATGACTTCTTCTTCTTTGCCTTTTACCCAGAAAAGGAAACTCGATGAATCAAAGTCCAAGAAGGTTTTGCCTAACTTGCCACAGTTCCTTGTCGTTTCACGAACTGATGTCCATGGTTTCTCGTCAGTGAATCCTTTTGTAATACAAAGGGGTGTTGATGTGATTTCAGGTCTTGTCAAAACTTGTTCCCACCAACATAATCGGACACTGTTGCAGGAAACCGAAGGTGCCTACCAAGTTCAAAAGTTGCTTCTCGCTACACTGATGCACACCTTTCCTGTTAAGGTCGAACGTCATCGTACCCTAAATTCAACGTGGGGGGTAGTGTTCTCAAGATCCATTGATGGCCTGTCAGATGAGGAACTACAGGACTACCTTTCCGACCTGGGTGTAACAGCTGTACATCGTGTGATGAAAAGAGTTAACAATAACCTAACACCGACCAAAACTGTGTTTTTGACCTTTTTGACCTTCCTTCGAAAATAAAAGCAGGCTATGAAATTATGTTCCTAATCCCACCTCATGTTACCAGTGTTAGTGGTTCAGTAATGTCCTTTCCTCTCCTCGACCAACATAGGAGATGGATACGCAGACGTGTTACTTTACTTTCAACAACACAGTTGTCAGATTAGCCAGCCCAAAGATTACCCACTCGACATCCCCAATGCCCTCTGCTCACTCTAAATCCCAGTCCACATCAGTTTCACAGAAATCATGGGCCACTAAGTTGAAAGCCCGGACTTCGAAAAAAGATGCTGTTTGCGAATATTTCCTAAAACGTCATCTTCCAAACCATCAGCCGCTCACTCTTTTAACTGAACTGCCTCCAAAAAGGCACTCTTCAGTCACACCATCCGGCAGTAGATGTCCCCGGCCATCCTCTGTCACGCCAGGACGCTCTACTACTTGCTGATGTGCCAGCATTTCACCGGCGGAGGAAATTGCCCCTTCAGATCAATCCAGGAAGGAGGCAGAACAGATGTATGAACCAATGGAGCACGACTGTCCATCTGTCGATTGCAGTCGCAGTGCCCCCTCGCAGACAGGCCCTCAGCGGCCGTCGAGGTGATCCCGTCTTGCCTTCTCCCTCTTTCTTCTTCTCTTGCTTTTTTCATGGTACTTCTTCAGTGGAACATCAGAGGCATTCGTTTCAACCGCGGTGAATAAGACTACTCTTTCGACTGCACAACCCACTTATAGTCGGTCTACGAGAAACAAAGCTCCACCCAACCGATAATATCAATGTCCCACAGTATACTGCAGTGCGTCTTCCCCACATTCACCTCCTATCTTTGGAATATCTATATCCCGTCTACCGTTCTTAGGGCAGACTTAATGCACCTTGCTGCTCAGCTTCCTACGCCATTTTTGTTGATTAGTGACTTCAACGCCCACCAACCATTATGGGGCTCTCCAGCTTCTTGCTAGAGGTGCTCTCTTTTGGCTGACCTTTTCAACCACATTAACCTTGTGGCTAAATACCGGCGAACCAACTTTCCTATCCGACACGACGCATACCTGTTCCCATTTGGACCTCGTAATATGCACTACTGCACTTGCGTATCATTTCGAATCGTATGTCCTGTCTGATAGGTACTCGATCAACCATTTCCCCTGTATAATTTCTCTACTACATTATACAACTTCTCCATGTTCCACCAGCTGGAACATCTCCAAAGCTGACTGAAGCTCAATTCTTCCATGGCGGTTTTCCATGTACAGAACTTCCCCAGCTGTGACGTCATCCTCACTGCCCCGAATATTCCATACCCCGAACTTCCACCTCTCCGCGTAGGGTCTCAGTTCCATTGTGCAATGCAGCATGTAGTGATGCTATTCGAGCCCGGCGACATGCTCTATGTCTGTTTCAATGCCGGACTACTTTGGAAAATTCTATTGATTACAAAAGACTATAAGCGAAATAACGTTGTCATTAAAGAGAGCAATAAAGCCTGCTGGACGGCTTTCACGAGTTCTTTTAACAGTTTCACTCCTTTGTCGGTAGTCTGGGGTAACCTACGCCGGCTATCTGGCACTAAGGTCCATTCCCCAATCCCCAGCCTAAACATAGCAAACGAAGTTCTCGTGGAACCCATTGAAATCTCCAATGCTTTGGGCCGATATTTCGCTGAGGTTTGAAGCTCAGCTAATTATGACCCTGCCTTCCTCCCCCGAAAACAGACTGAGGAGGCACGAACACCTTCTTTTACATCTCCCAATCGTGAAAGTTACAATGCCACCTTCACCATGTAGGAGCTAGAACATGCCCTTGCCCTCCCCTGGTCCTCTGCCCCGTGGCCCGATGCCATTCATACTCAGATGTTGAAGAACCTCTCCCCTGCAGGTAAATGCTTTCTTCTTCGTACTTCGTTGGCGTGAAGCAATTGTTGTCCCTATACCCAAACTAGGAAAGGACAAACATCTTTCTTCCAGTTATCAGCCCATTTACCTGAGCAGATTTGTCTGTAAGGTAATGGAGCGCATGGTTAATGCTCGGCTGGTTTGGATACTCGAATCGTGAGGCCTCCTCACTAACGTCCAATGTGGGTTTTGAAGCCATCGCTCTGCTATTGATCACCTCGTTACCTTGTCGACCTTCTTGATGAATAACTTTTTGCGAAAGCGTCAGACAGTGGCCATGTTCTTCGATTTGGAGAAGGATTACGACACTTGTGGGGTCTTTGCGGCCGTCTCCCCCTCTTTATTCGTGCCTTTTTAAAAGATCGAATGTTCAGAGTACGAGTGGACTTTGTTTTGTTGGACACCTTCCTTCAGGGGAATAAGGTGCCACAGGGCTCCGCCTTGAGCGTAGCAATTTTTGCCATTGCAATCAACCCAATTATGGATTGCCTCCCAGATGATGTTTCAGACTCCCTGTTTGTGGACGACTTTACGATCTACTGCAGCGCACATAGAACGTGTCTCCTGGAGCGTCGTCTTCAGCATTGCCTTGACAGTCTCTATTCCTGGAGTGTTGCAAACAGCTTCCATTTCTCCCATGAGAAAACGGTCTGTATCAACTTCTGGAGGTACAGACAGTTTCTTCCATCATCTCTCCATCTTGGCCCCGTCGTTCTCTCGTTTGCGGAGACGTCGACATTTTAGGGCTAACGTTGGATAGGACACTTAACTGGTCTCCACATGTGTCTTCTCTGGCTGTACTCGTTCCCTCAACGTTGTCCGTGATCTTAGTGGTACATCATGGGACGCGGATCGTCCCTGCTTCACCTCTATCGGTCTACTGTCAGACCCAAGCTGGATTATGGGAGTTTCGTGTACTCTTCTGCGCGGCCGTCCATTTTACGCCGCCTAAACTCGATCCACCATCGGGGGTTACGCCTGGCGATAGGAGCCTTTTACACTAGCCCTGTTGACAGTCTCTATGCCGAAGCTGCCGAATTACCTTTAATTGCTGTGTCGGTGTCGGTACGCATGTCGTCTGCTGTCGATGCCCCACCACCCTTCCTATCCATCATTATTTAATGACTCCCTCGATAGCGAATATTGGCTGTCCGCAACTGCCCTGCTCCCTCCTGGAGTCCGCTTTCGTCGCTTTCTTCGGTAGCTCGATTTTACTCTCCCTTCCACGTTTCAAATAGGTGAGAACCCTGTGCCATCTTGGCTTCAGGTCAAGTTCGTGTTCACCTCGAACTCACCTCACTCCCGAAGGAAAATATTTTAGATGCTGTTTACTGCTCGAGGTTTCGTGAACTTCGTGCGCGGCTCAATAACACTGTCTTACTGTAAACAGATCGCTCTAAGACCAATGAAGGTATCGGATGCGTTTTTATCGTCGGGGATGACGGTTTTCAGTACAGGCTTCATGACCACTGCTGGAATTTCACAGCTGAGCTTTTTGCCTTGTATTAAGCTGTACTATATATCCGCTGACACCTTTATCCTTCCTATGCCATCTGCTTTGACTCCCTCAGCGCCATCTGGAGTCTTAGAGAAACCTTTTAGGCCCATCCTGTTATGCACCGAATCAACCGCTCCCTTCAGTTATGCCGACGTCCCTCGCGTTCACCTGGATGCCGGACACTTACCACGCCGGACTTTTGCCACGCCGGACATTTGCCACACCTGACCCTTCGCCAGGTAGTCGGATTAGCGGCCCCTCAGGCAAGGTACGCCCTTCCCCGTACTGCTGCTGTTTGTTTCCAAACCTCCGTCTCCGATCTTACACGATACAGCCAGTACGAAAGAGATATTTTTGTGCAACATCTCGCCGAAACTTACAACTTCTTTTCAGTATCCCGAAATCGAAATATTTATAACTTTTGGGGAACGAAAGCAATACCGTCGGCTATGTCAGTGCGTAATTGGTTCTTCCAACCATAAATATGGATCCACTCTCCCTCCGTTTGTACGGTTGCTTTCTTCCACACTTACTGATTGCGATAGAAACGGTCCATCGGCATGGAAGAAACATGAAAGAAACGATATAAAGGTAATTCGAATGTTCGCTTATTATTCAAGTTTGATCACTTCATTTGTACATATATTAATTGCTACAACTGTGTGAAAGAATAAGAACGATACACTCCATAAATTTACTCTTTTGTGGCGAAATATTAGTTAATAAAGTGAATTGGAACAATGTTCAAATCAATGACAGAAATACGTTTATACAATATATAGATAAGAGCGTCTGTGTTTGACAGATCACCTAAAAACGACATACACATTTGAAATGAAGAAAGAAATGAAGGAATATAGAATTCTATGCGTGTAAAGTACACTGTTGTTCTACGTTGTTTAGCTGAGTCGCAGAGGAAAGACCCTAGTTTTTTTAATGAAAATGCCATAATTCCTATGATCTGCACTACAAAAGAAACAAAAAGCATAATATAATATGGGTAGTAGCTCACAAGCGAAACTGAATTCGATAGTTCCTGTCAGTGTGAGCAGATGTTATACATGACTACCGGAAAAACTGTCGCGTCTGAGCGGCAGAGCGCATTGAGGCGCTATGCTGCGATGCGCGTGGCCGTTCGGGCATGGATGTTTGTGTCGTCTTTAGTATAAGGTAGCTCATAAGTAGTTTGTAAGTTAAGGACTGATGACCCCGCAGTTAAGTCCCTTAAGCTTAACAAACATTTGAACATTTTAATTTACTGACCCAGGCACTCTCATAATGCAGCCGCTCAACAGTTCATAGAAAACTTGAGTCTCAACACAAATAGGTACACTACTGATACAATTATAATTAACGGTGACTTAAATCTACCATCCGTATGTAGACAAAAAAGAAAAAAAAAAACTTTCTGACCAGATACATCTTCCGAAATTGTGCTAAATTTTTTTCTTTTATTTTTTTTAAATTGCTTTGAACAATTAGTTCACGAGCCCATTAAAGCTGTAAATGGTTCCGGAAAGACTCTTAAGCTCTTAGTCGCAAATACTACTGAGCACACGACGGATACAGGGATAAGTGAACCGAAAGTTGTAGCGAGCTCAAATCTGTAACAAACATTTTCACCAAAACTAAACGCTAAATACGTCTACTAAAAAAATATAAGAAATTCGGTTGACATCTTCCTAGAAGACAGTCTCCATTTTTTCTAAATTAACTACGTAAGTGAACACCATATGTGGCTTACATTCAAAGAAATGGTATCAACAGCTTTGAAGGGATTCCTACCTACCAAATAAATTAATAAGAGACTGCACTTGTACTCCAAGATACATAAAACAACAGAAAGCTTTTGCAAAAAATTTAGACGAGTTCAGACTCCCCAAGATTGCCGATGATTTACTGAAGCTCGAAATTTGGCGCGGACTTCAATGCGACATTCGTTTAATATTTTTCTCAACGAAAGGCTTCGTAGAAATGTGGCGGAAAATCCAAAGAGATTCGCGTCCTATGTTATCTACAGCAGCTAAAAGACTAAGTGAATGCCTTTATTGCACGATAGCGACGGTGATGTTACTGAAAACAGTGCCACTAAAGCGAAGTTATTAAATGCAGTTTTCAGAAATTCTTTCATCAAATAAGACGAAGTAAATATTCCACAATTCGAAATGAAAACTACTGCAAACGTAATATAAAATTAAATACCCTCAGTGATGCAAAGCAAATCACCCTATCAAATAAGTGATGCTGCAGCCGAAATGATACACTATGTTTTCAAAGTTTGTAATGCATCAGAAAAATACGTCTAATACATTTTTTATGATATTCTTTTTTAACAATGATTTTTGAACAATAAGTTCCTTGCCTTGTTACCATACCTTTTACTGTCCTGATTAAAGATAATCAACAACATGGTGAGAAACTTTTATTTTTAAGGACTATAGCTAAATGTACTTCATGAGATCTACATCTGCTTTTAAGTTATTTCTATCCTTGTCTAATTTTGGTGATATGGGAATTATTTCAACACTACAACTGCCGAACTTGTCAATCTTAAGAGCAGATCTGTTTTAGGGTGTGTATTTTAGGTGCAATTCTAAAGTTCAGATTCTTTTTAAAACCTAAAGTGTACTTTATCAGTTTAACAAAAATGACATTTTTAGGAGCTAACTGCGGCTCTGAAGTTACAGGAATAATTTTAGAACTCACAATAATTGTCGGTATGGCCATAATATTAGAAGGTAGAAAAAAAGTCTCTTAACGTGTCAACTGTAGGAGTTTTTACCTATGTAGGAAATTGCAAATTGAAAAGCGGTAGATTTAACTATAAGTTATGTTTGCAGTAGGATCATTTGAGTGATGTTTAATGTATTTGCTTCGTTGAGTCAAATTTCACCGCGTATTGATTAAACGCTAGTGAACCGAACTGTGACCATCTAGCTTCACCATTAAGTTATTTAAGGATACTGACGTCGGATACACTCTTTTTATTTTTACATCTTATAAAGGTTTACATCTTATCGTTAGGTGGTCCTCACTGGTGTTTTCTACATTCAATACGTCTCCGTTCTTCGAAAGCAGCTTTCCCTTGCAATGATCCTGTTTTCGGCGTAAGCGACGGTCGTACTACGAAATGCGGAAGTGTCCAGTGTGCATATGTCGGGACACCGTCCACCGAGTTCTCGGGCCGGTTGGCTGGGAAAGGGGGGGTGGAGGGGGAAGGGGGGCACCCGACCCTTCAGAGCAGGTAAAAGTGTGGCAAAAGTCCGGTGTGGCAAGTCTCCGGAGTGGCAAGTGTCCGGACACCGTTCACCTCCTGTGGGTAGCTGGCCACGCAGGCGTGCCTGGTAACGAGGCTGCTGATGCCGCGGCCAAGCTGTAACTCTCCTACTTCGGGCAGCTACGTACTGCGTCCCATCGAATGTTATTCGAGAGCTTCTTTCTTGTCGCCTTATATCGTCGTGGCATAATGTGTGGTCCTCGCTTACAAATAATAAGCTTCGAACCATTAAACCGCTCCCGGTGGCTTGGAAGATTACCTCACGCTGCTCGCTACGATAAGAGCTCACGTTGGCCCGGTTGGGGATCGGACACTGCCTGTTCAACCAACGCCACTTGCTAACTCATGACCCCGCACCGCTATGTTCCTGTGGTCACCCGCTGACGGTGAGCCAAGTTTTATTGTCTTGTCCAAATTTTACTCCTGTTCCGATAGCACTGAATCTACCAAATACACTGGAAGAAATTTTAGCTGATGACGCAAGAGCTTCTGCTCGAGTCTTGAATTTTTTCAACTTGACCAATTTGTCAAAGGACATTTCGCTCTTCCTTTTGTTGTATTTAACCCTATGTTTTTAGCTGTTTTCATATAGGCTTATTAACTTTCAGTATATCTCAGTTTTGATTCTCCTTCAGTATATCTCAGTATTGATTCGGGCGCTAATGACCTCAGCAGTTGTGCGTCCTAAAACAATAAAAAAATAAAATAAAATAAAAGTGAGCGGAACGAACCAAGACTTCCCTCCGACTTCAAAGTAGCGTATTGCACGATGCTTCTTGTCATTTTGGCGACTTTCCTCAGCGGCTTGTTTGGCATGTTTAACCACCTCACTGTGACACAATTTAACCGTTGGATCAAGAGGAACTATCTCCCGTACCATGTACATTCATTTTTCAAAACGAGCCTCGGTGACATAGAGGTAGAATCACTTGGCCACTCGTTGATCAGTGCTGGAACCGTATACACTGATCCCAGTGGCGATGACGTCGGTAGCAGTACAAGCGGCACAATTTCCCCACTTCTTTCATTACGCGCTCGCATGGATTTGACTCCGAGTGATAAACGGAAATGAAAATAGGCTTCATGCGCCTCCGCTGGAGCATCCTCTTCCATATAGGAGAGCGAAAATAGGACCGTTGTCAGATAATACCTTCTCGACATATCCAACTTGGGACAGGAAGTCTTTCACAAATGCATGTGATACAGACCTGCTCGTGGCTCTTTTTAAAGGAGTTAGCGTTACATATTTCGAGGTCAACTCGACGGCACCGAATATGTAACTGGGTCCACCAGCTGTCTGTGATAAGGGTCCAAACAGATCCACGGCAGCAATTTCTCGTAAACGAGAAGGGATAATGGAAAACAGAGGAACAAGGTGGGAGCTTTGGACTTCTGACATGCTTGCAAACAGTAAGAACTTTCGAGACCCTCTTTCCCATGTTTGGAAAATAGTAGGTATCACAGAGCTTTGTAAAACATTTGTGGGGCCCATAGTGTACGTAGCTAAGGTGTGTATATCAAATGAGTTTGTTCACCAACTCATCCGGTATACACACAAGCCAGTTGGAGTTCCCGGGGTTGTTAATGTGGAACAAGACGTTATTCCTAATTTGGTAATAATTCCTAATCGATGGATTGTTGTTTTCACGCCATAAAACCCCTACGTCTTTCACAACTGGATCCTTGTCTTGTTCCTGCACTATTTCCTTGAGGGAAGCAGAAATGACATTTTCAAAAGCTACGCCATGCAAATAGAAAA
The DNA here is from genome assembly GCA_026315105.1 of Locusta migratoria. Lineage (NCBI taxonomy): Eukaryota > Metazoa > Arthropoda > Insecta > Orthoptera > Acrididae > Locusta > Locusta migratoria. Next base: position 500,705,030 of record CM048747.1, read on the forward strand.
GGCTGTTATTATTTTGGGCTCATCATTGGATTCCTTAGTCAAACCAATCAGGGAACGAGAAATGGCGTCAGTCACCACATTCTCTTTCCGGGGTATGTGTACAAGCATGAAACGAAATTCATGGAGATAGAGCACCCTCCTGGCCAACCACCCGTACGTCAATTTCGCCGACATGAGGAACTACAATGCACGGTGATCAGTGTATACCCTCGTCGTTTGGACGAAAAGAAATCCACGGAACTTGGTAAATCTGAAGACGACCGCTAGGGCTTCCAGCTCTGTCACCGAGTAATTCCTCTCGCATTAAGTGAGAACACTACTCGCAATTGCAAATATTTTCTGGCGCAATACCCCATCTTCTTCAAACTCCTGGAATAGCTCAGCAGCAATTCCGGTTTTCGAATTGTGTCCGTACCATGCAGAAATCCTTGGAAAGATTGGGGTGTGCTAGCAAAGGTGCAGCCAGAAGGGCCTGCGTAAAACTTTGAAATTCAGAATGCGCATCCGCATGCCACTTCCACGCCTTGTTTTTCCTTGTGAGTGTGCAGAGGGTAGATGAACGCATGATTTGAAGAGGTAGGAATTTTTTTATAAAAATTTAAGAGATCCAAGAAAGCAAGAACTTGCTTCTTTGTTGACAGAACTGGAAAGTCTCGGATTGCGTCTAGTTTACTAGCGCCCATTAGAATACCCTCTCTTGTGATAATGTGTCTGAGAAAGTTGACTTGCGGCCGACCGAATTCCGATTTCCTTACATTAACAGTTACTCCTGATTGCTGGAAGACATGCAGTAGTTGATATAAAACTTGTTTGTGGCTTTCCCATGAATTTCCGTGATCAGCACATCATCCACATACGTGGTGATGTGTCAACACAATTCCTGTGGTAAAATCGAGAGCAATCCACGAATAATGGCGGCAGAACCGATGTTAAGGCCAGAAGGAAGCTTTCGGAACTGATAACAGGTTCTGAAGCAAAGGAAGGCTGTGTAAGGCTGACAAGCGGGGTCCAGTTCTATTTGCCAGTAGCTGGCCCACAAGTCGATCGAGGAGAGCACACGGACGCTGTAGAATTTCTGCAAGAGTTCATCTAACGTCTGCGGTCGATCAGTCTGCAGCTTAATTATGGTGTTTATTTGCCTCGAATCCAGGACAAGCCTGATTGATTTATCCCTCTTGGGGACGATCAACAATGGACTATTATATGAATTCGCAGAGCGTTCTATGACGCCGTCCGCTAACATCCGCCCAATCTCCTCCTCGACTTCCCACTTGTATATCCATGGAATTTGGTATGGCTTCTCAAAGAACTCGTTGTGTGGCCACACTTTATACTTTTATACTTATATTGAAAGCCTTTGATCGTGCCCAGGGCATCGGAGAAAACCGTCGCATGTTTCCGCAAAATGGAATCTAAATTAGTTTTCGTTCGGGGTGGTGCGCCCTCTAACGAACTCATTTTTTCGTCTACTTTCTCTCAATCAGTGAGAAGTATAAATGGGTCATCATACACAGAGAGCACCAAATCTGACGAGTATATCGCCAAATAATCTAATAAAAAGTGTGTTGCCACTGCAGCCTCGTGGTGCAATTTCTGAATTTTAACCTAATTTCATTCTGATTCATCCGAAGGCGCGCTTCGCCATCGCCAAAGTGCGAAGTAGTATGGTGTGCCACCAAAAATTCCACACCGAGCAACACATCTACAACTAGTGACGGCACAACGATAAAGTTGGCCACAAAAACATGTCCTTGGCGCGACAATTCAATCTCAGCCTTCCTCCGTAATTCTACACTATGTACAACCAAGGCGCCCTTAACCTTGGTGTGTTGCAGGGTGAGTTCCGGCCAAGATGCCACTGCTTGGCAGCACTCACATACCACCTCACTTATTACGGAGATGACACTGCCTGTGTCAAGAATGCTTCGTAGCTCCACATCTCTCACCGAAATCGTCAGGAAGGGCTGTATTAGATTATCGCTCAGCTCGGGTCCCTCCTCTAAGAGGACTTTTCGAAACTCGTCAGTCCCTATCAATCTGACTTGTTCCATCCCCTCATCGTCGTCAGACTCCGAGCAGGAAGGAACAGAACGAAAACGTCATTGTTTTGACGTCGATGGTCTGGGTTGCGCATTGGGCTTTTTGTTATGTTTCGACACAGGGTGGAAACATTTTAAAACGAAAGCAAATGTGTTTTTAACACAAACTTATGTTTTTTTTAATGGACATTGCGACGTGAAGTTGACGCTTGAAATACACAAAACACGCGGCTAGCGCACGTCCTGAGACTCAGGCGAGAAACTCCTGCTGCTCAAGAGGAGCGCTAGCCGCGCGTTTCGCGTATTTCAAGCGTCAACTTCGCGTCGCAGTATCTCGGGATGTAATTGGAATATTGCGATGCAATCAACGACATTGTTTATGTGATTTGTCATGCTATGGATTGCTGAAGAAAAAATATAGGGTGTCCGTTTAAAAAAAAACATAAGTTTGTGTTAAAAAACACATTTGCTTTCGTTTTAGAATGTTTCCAAATATGTACAGTCATGGGCCCCAGCCGTACATTGATACCGGTGAAATGCGTTTTCCAATAGCTGCCATTGTTCCAGAGATATTTTGTGTGGACAAGATAGCTGGGACACCCTGTATATAAGTGTGTTTGTCTCTGTAACTTATAAAATAATAGGTGACGGGAAATTTTAATGCGGTAGGTCAACACAAGAAATGTTACACTTTCGGCGGAGCTATGAACATAGTTTATTGTATCACTTTCCAAAGAGTTACAGCACAAAGACATAATTGTTTTATATGGAACAATAGTTTTTTTTTTTTTTTTTTTTTTTTTTTTTTTTGTATCGTGCATTGGATTCGTAGAAACCAGCTGCGTCCAAATCAATTTAAACTACATTCCTATCACTGTTAGTTTGGGAGCTACAACCCTTCAAAGTTTCAGGGGCAGATACCACAAACGCTGCGCATAATGCAATGCGCCTTCTAAATGTGCTGCGACCGAGTTGTAACGTCGCCGGTGTCACGGAGCGAGAAGCTTCCTCGATGCGCTGTTAGACTGCCGACTGTCGCCGCACACGGCCGTATACCCGACAGTTGGAGCCACACAAACAACCGGGGCTCAATATACCACAGTTACTGACATCGGATGACGATGGCATACACGAACAACAAGTATGTTGACCTGTTGCTGATGCTCGGCGAGTGCCGACACGATGCCACTGAAGCAGCCGCGGCGTATGCCGTGAGATATCCTAGGCGAAGAGCCCCGGCAGCCATTATGTTCTTACGTGCCGAACTACGACTTCGGGAAAAACGCAGCTTGGTAACGCGCCGCAGTAACAGACGAAGATCTGCAAGGAGTGAGGAGACGGAGGTGTTTGTTTTAGCTGCACTACATCAGGATGCTCATATCAGCTTACGAGCCGTTGCTGCAGTCGCGGGTGTCAGTCTCACATCTGGGAGGCGTATAGTACACGGCCACAGGTTTCACCCATACCACCTGTCACTGACCCAGGAGCTGCATGGGAACGATTTCTGTGCAAGAGTGACATTCTGTGAGTGGGCCATGCGTAATTTCATGCTGGAGTCTTTACAAAGTGTTATGTTCTCTGATGACGTTCACAAATTATGGTGCAGTAAATCGCCATAACATGCACTACTGGGCCGCAGACAATCCTCGGTGGGTACGACCTGTCGACCGTCAACGTAGGTAGTCTATTAACGTGTGGTGTGGAATCCTTGGGGATGAAATCATCGGTCCACACTACTCCCCAGGTACACTGACAGGTGAGTTATATCGCGCTTTTATAGCCGACAGTTTGTGTGGTCTCCTTTAACATGTGAGTCCATATGTGGATGCAGCACGATGGTCACCCAGCCCATTCTGCGCATGCTGTTGTGGAAGAACCAAACAACAGGTTTGCAGGAAGATGGTTGGGGTGCCATGGTCCTCATTCATGGCCCGCAAGGTCGCCCGATTTAACACCAGTAGATTTCTTTTTGTGGGGATATCTAAAGGATCGTGTTTATGTCACTGAGCCCACATCCCCAGGTGATCTAAAACGGCGCATCGAGGACGCATGTCGCTCCGTCACACTGGCGATGTTACATCTCGTCCGCAGATCCTTTCGACGGCGCATTGCATTATGCACTGAGGAACATGGACACACATTTCAACATCTCATGTAAATCAACTTCCCACCGCCATAACATCCATCACCCACCACACATCTATGTGTTATGTACAGCCTGATACTTTGAAGGGTTGTAGCTCCCAAACTAACAGTGATAGGAATGTAGTTTAAATTGATTTGGACGCAGCTGGTTTCAAAGATTCCAGTGCACCATAGAAAAAACTATTGTGCCATTTAAAAAAAATTATATCTTTGTGCTGTAGCTCTTTGAAAAATGATACCATAAACTATGTTCATAGCTACGCAGAAAGTGTAACATTTCTTGTGTTGACCTACCCCTTTAAATTTCCCGTCACCTATTACTTTATAAGTTACAGAGGCAAACACAGTTAGTGAAACACTAAGTTTTTCCTCTTTGAACATGAATTATAGTTCCCTCTGTACTTCTTTAAAACCCTCAACATCTTCATTTTTTCCTACTGTCGATTGCTGATATCTGACATGTAGTCAAAACGTATTAGTTCTTCATTGCTGTATGAACGATCTAAGCATTGATTCTTTTGATCCATAATATCAAAAAATTTGACTGTACTTTTTTTCGCCTGAGTTCTCGTAAGGTGCCATCTGCAATCATTCGTATTTGATTTTATTCTGTGCTTCATTGGACCAATAAGATGTGTAGTTTTGTGCAACTCTTTGTATTACTTCTGCCAATGGTACTGACAAGCGTGCACAGATAATTTCTAACCTATGTCCTACAATCCAATGGTTCGCGCATGAATACTTCCGCCTTCCTCTTTGAAGCGTTGAAGTTTTCGAACAGTGAGAGAGCAATCTGTATCGTATCTATTCATAGCTCCTACTCGCGCTTGTTGCGTCATTTCAAACATCCCTGTATCCGGTGCACTGTCTTGCCTATGTTGTGGGAAGCCGATACTCATCTTCATTTTCCCTGTTGCGTATCCTGTGTTGATCACTTCTTTGCAACAGTGTACAAAAATGTTGTTCATTTATTGATTCTAGTTCTACAAACGAATTATTGTCAAATTGTGGCATTGGATTAACTGCTTCTGTTGCCTGTCTTTTAATTGGTAATAACTAACAGTATATTCCGCGATTTTCCGCATATTTTGTGTGTTTTTGTAGCACATCATAAGTTGATATTTTAACTAGTTTCGCGGGTGTTATCTCCGGTTTTTTTTCGTTGAGTTTATCCTTTGCTTGTGTCTGTTCTTGTACTAAATGATTACTTGACGTATCAGTAATTACATTACCAGTACAGTAGGTTTCTATTTTTTCATAAATCATTTGGATTAACTGTGACCTGAGTTTTTTCAGCTGATCAATCGTCTTTGTTTCAATTTTATTTGTACGATGGTTATACCGTTTTAAAGGAACTTTCGTTACTTTACTTTGGATAGCCTGTTTTTCAGTGGTTTGAATAGCTGTATGTGTCACCTTTTTTATGAAACGTTCAATTTTGTTATCTACATTAACGATGTTTAATTTTAAATTGTCTATGTCAGTTTGTAGTTTCTGTTGGCCTCACAATAATGCCAGTATCTTGTCTCTAGTCTCTTTCGCGTCTTTAGTTACTTGTGTGATCTGGTTATCAATTCATGAGTGCCTTCCTCCATCTGAATTCCCGGCCGTGGTGGCCGAGGGGACTGAGGCGCTCCAGTCATGGTCTGCACGGCCACTACGGTCGGGGGTTCGAATCCCTCCTCGGGCATGGATATTTGTGCTGTCCTTAGTCTTAGTTAGTTCATAAGTAGTTTGTAAGTTTAGGGACTGATGACCCCGTAGTTAAGTCCCATAATCTATACAAACATTTGAACATTTGAACATCTGAATTATAACTTGGTGAATATCCTTTTTTGTTTCCTGATTTTGTGTTTTCAGTTGCTGATTTTGTCCCATATCCTGTCTCAGATCTTGATTTTGTTCCGTGAAATTATTACCTAATGCAGTTATACTATCGTTCATCTTCCTTAATGTTTCTATAATGGCATCTAGTCCTGTCATACTCACTCCTGCTTAACTGTGTGTTCTCGATCTCCGATTTTCTGTTCCGTCATTCATAGCATCACGTGTCTTGTGGCGTCGACCAACGGCTAACTGTAACATTCTATGTTGCCTTACAATGTGTGTGTTGTGGCCCGTTGCATTTGTTACTGAACTTTGTAGTGGCGCATGTGACTGAAAACTGGTCTCGCTATTCCGTATATCTTTTGTGTTCAGGTACAGTTACGTTTGTTACAGAAGCATTATGCGGCGCTCGTATCTGCGCGAAATTATTCTGTCCCTGTTGTTGTGGGAAGTTGATAATATGTACGATTGGTTCTACATATTCCAAATAGTCGTCTTCACTAAAAAATCTCCCTGCCTCATCGCCAATCCGTCTATGCATTGACTGTAATGATGCGTATTCTGTCCCTGAATTTGCTGACATCAATCTAGTTTTCTTAGCTCTACCTGTTTCTAAAGTTTGCCATCTTTTACGTCGACTGTCTGCACGTGGTTCAGAAATTGCTTTTCATGAAATTACACATTCTGGAATATCCACAATCGTATTTTCTATACTCTGCTCCACTGAATCCACTTCTATTTTGTCTAAGTTGAACCAATTAAAACAACGTAGTAAAATCTGCTCTGCTACTGTCTCCAATTCTGCACCTCTGCGCTTGAAAGGGAGGAAATTAAAACATTAATCTCTTAAATCTACTTAGGTTGGCTACTCCAGCATCAGTCTACGTCTCTGCATCTGTGCCTACCACCTGAAATCCATCAAACCCAATATTTATCCAAAAATTATAAAAAATATAAAAATAAAAATACTTTTTAACTTAATTATATCTGACCTTTTTCTTTGCAATTATCACTTCTATACACTCTATTTTTGACCTTCTCTTATATTTTTCCTTCTAATCCTATAAATATAAATTTTACAAACTGTTATACTGCGTTACACTGCACCTTCCAATATTGATATCTCCTAAACTACTCGACCTTTTACAAACCTTTCACTCAATATCTCTTTACCTAACCCAACACTATATAAATATACTCAAAGACTTGATAAACAACGCAAATACTATTTCTTATTCTCTACTAGAATCGTCCGTACTCGTCTACTTTAACACGAAAAATTTACGAACAAAAAAAGTAAATAAATAAATAAAAATATAATAAAAATTAATAATAAAATAAAATAAACTTTTATCTTAGCGACCCTTGCTAAGACTATATCCAACTCTGCTACACTGCCGATTACCTATCCTGACAATTTCTATTCTGGCAGGGTCGCCATTTTCTAACGTGAAACCTATTCTGTTGAGATTTTTATTCTATTCTACCAACTATTTACAGTGCGAAAAAGCCTGATCTGACCTATTGTAATTGTCCCCGAGGCTCCTACAAGGAAGATTTCCACAGCATGCCACGTAGAAGTGAGAAAGATGCTCCTTGCCTACCTACAATCGGTGAAATTTTACCACTTATGTAAAGACAGACATAGATGACATCTCCTGGAAGAAAGAATCTTAAAATTAATAAAAAAAAACAAATTAAGTTACTGAAATAAAAACTGATTGAAAATTATGGCTTGATTTTCTTTTACAAACACTCAAATTAATAGAGAAACAAATTTAATTTTTAATTTCCAAGTTCCAGATAGGCTGACAGGATAATCAATTTCAAAATTTAAAAAAAAATTGGTAGAATGATTGAAGAACCGCGCCTACTTGAGTTTAAAATGAGTTCATTCTCATAACTTTATGTTCAAGGTTGTCGCAATGTCAAAAATATTATGCAATGGTAAAGAAGCGTATTTGTTATTGCTGTTTGGGGATGGGTGGATTTCACCTAAGGCATTTGTAGACAATACCGTTGATTGTGCCGATGCCTACTAGCTGCGTCTTCACTGAAATCGATACTAAAAATTGTCTGTCTTGATTGACTACTGCCAATCACACTTTGTCTTGATGAAGTCAAGAACAATCTATAAATGCTAGTCTGGCTAGAAACTGGCGTGGTTCGTCAGTCTCTGATTAACCCATTGCATTGCCGCTCAAAAATGCGCTCGCAAGCGTTAACTAATGCACTATATCTATGTTCACATCAGATATGAAGTATCTCGGTCAACACAATGAACAATGCGCAATCTTTAATAATCTCACTGGAGATTCACTAAGATCCGCTCCTTACAGTGCAGTATTTATTCTTTTCATTCTCCACTCCGAGGAGTGGAGCGGGCTGTTTGACATCCGGCCCATAAAGAGTCGCGGTTCTATTCAGCCAATTATCAGACAAGCTGATAGTGGGGCAAAGGGGGATCCCAATTGGGAATAAGTGAGAGGGGCTTACAAGGTCCGGCATACACCTTACAACCAAGGTAAACCTCCCGAAAACCTTGGTCAGAACCGGGGGATTTGGACCAATTTAATTTATCTCTGGGACAATGTTCCAGACTAAAAATGGATTATGGGGGGAGCACAAGTGCACTCACGATAATCAAACATCGGACACCCGAGTCACACATGTAAATTTGTAGAAATCAACTCGGCCAACAGAGGACAAGCGTCTCCCTAGAGGAACCGCACCAAGAAGCACAGTATCCTCTGCGTCCATGATTACAGTGCAGTACTGTACAGGAGTATAAAACGCCGTATAGCTTGCTGGCTAATCGTGAGTCAGCTAACGTGTCATTTAGAAATTTCATCCCATACTCGATTTCGCCAGTTGCAATTCGCATTCCACCAGCGTCTTAAAAGTTCCAAGTGGAGCTTGGCATTGTCTGGCTTTTAGAAGGATTTAAAGAGACCGGATTTCCCCAAGAAGACCCTGGCTTTCTGTCGAAAGACCTCCCTTCATGAGGGAGTTGGTATTAGGAGCTTTCCGCACACCTGCTATTGTCAACACCACCGCCATGCGGACGCCTCACCTTGCATTATCAAAGCCAGTGTGTGTTTGTTCATTAGTACTCGTTAGGCTTGATTATTGTGTTACACTTGAGCCATGATCTCGTAATTTGCATAACAAATTGTAATTATTGTCATTAGAAATGTCCATACGAGTATATATGCAAAAGATTCGTCTTGATGTGTATAATGTGTTTCGAGTCTAATATCTTAGACTGTATGATATCCAAAAACAATTATCATCACAGAATAGTTTTCTTGAAATTGAATGAAAAGTAACTCCTAATGACCGCCAAGTCCGTTAGAACACATTCACGCCATAAACCTAATATGAGCTCAACTGAACCTAATATCTCGACAACGGAGATACTACTGAACTACTATTTTTCAATAAAATTTCGATCTCTCCACTGCTGAGTGTGTGCTGAAATTAACTATACGCAATGCCTAAGCAGTGTGTTTTTCTTCTGTAAACTCTTTAAAATATAATGCTATACTTTACCTAATTGATGAACTGTAACAGTGACAAATAACGAAAATATTACGAAAATAAAATTAAGCCACATGCTCTAAATCGCCTTGCTGCGGAGTGCGCATCTGTTCCCCGTCAGAGTTTCTAGTCCTCTGTTGGGCATGGGTGTACCTATTGCTCATAGCATAAGTTATTTTAAGTAGTTTGTCAGTCTAGGGACTGATGACCGCTTCAGTTTGGCCCCATACCTTTGCAAATATTGAAACATCAAGTCTCCATCGATCAAATATATTCAACTGAAAATGGTGCAAAAATGACTTTTTTTTTCCTCCGAGTACTTTTCTAGTAATCGGATGGTAACTTTCATAGCCGTTTGAACGCTGCCTCTCAAAACACTTCGGCTAGACACTTTTGCTAACTAACATTGAGGTTTCTCCGGGTGTACTTTTGTAACAGATAAACATTTTCGAAAAATGAGGAATGACGTTCCTGGATAAATATCTGCAGAACATATTATTCAAATTTGAGGCATTTACTAAGGTTAGTTATTTATATATCTACAGTACACCACGGAAAGTGGCTAAAAATTAGTTTTGGATTTTTGTGCGTAAGTACGCTAACTTTGAATTTCTAGGTCTCGGTATTAGATAAAACTGTCGCAATAATTAAAGAAAGTTGTTTGAGAATGGAAGACGGAGAAAGGCTGGAGACTTTTGAGACGTGGACATGACGGAGGATGGAAAGAATAAGTTGGATGGAGAGAGTAAAAAATAAAAAGGAATTGAGAAGAGTGGGACAGAAAAGACAGTTACTAGAGGTAATAAAAAGAAGAAAAAGAAATTTAATTGGGTATATCTTAAGAAACAATGACGGACTGATAAAAGCAGTTATAGAAGGTTATGTAGAAGGGTAAATGAAGCAAGGAAGGAAGAGATTTCAGATACTGGTGATTTGATGGACGGTACAACATACTGCAACATAGATTAGATTAGATTAGATTAATACTTGTGATTCTTCAGTTTGTCCCAGCGTATTTGATAATCAAATTATCCACAGGTTTACTGCCGGTCTATAGTGTCAAACGGGCACAATATTTCGGCGATCATACATGTCTCCATCATCAGTTGAACTGACGGACTGAGCTCCTGGAAACGCGCTGGAAGGAGATCCGCACGCTACAGCGGTTCGAAGGGACCTGGGTTCTAGCCCGGTAGCGAGCGATTTAAATACCCTCAATCCACAGAGCGCCCCCTCCGTGGTCCTTACCCCGCGCCGCGGTCGCGTAGTGGAACTGATTGCGACGATGTCTGAGATGACGTCGATGTGAGGGCTCTGTCCGCCGTGCTCATCACTACGTTACGTTTGCTAGATTTACTCTTAATTAACCCAATCGCTGGTTCCCAAGCTTTGCGAAGATTATAGCCACAGTCACGCTTTCTGAAGTCGTCACTAGTGCGAATTTCAATGGCCTCTCTAACGACGCAGTCCTAGTATCTCGTCGTCTGTGCCAGAATCATAGTGCGTTCATACTCCATCGCGTGATACTTCGACAAGCAATGTTCAGTGTCCGCCGACTTGCTCGGATACATCAATCGTATGTGCCTCTGGTGTTTAACGCATCGATCCTCGATGGATCGCATCATATGCCCAATATATGACTTGCCACACTGACACGGAATCTGGTACACGCCGGCCTTCCTCAAACCAAGATCATCTTTGGCGCTCCCCACCAGTGCACGAATTTTATTCGGTGGACAAAATAGCAGTTCCAACTTTGTGTGGGCGACTTTACCCGAGAGTGCGCCGGTATATGGAATAAACGCAGTGCCTACTTCCTCCCTCGTGTTTTCATCCGTTTCCACAGGTTGTGATGTAGTGGTTGGGCTGAGATCCCGCTGAATCTGCCATTCTGAGTACCCATTTTTACGGAATACAGTGCTCAGGTGTTCCAATTCCTAGGGTAGACTCTCTGCGTCGGAGAAAGTGCGCGCCCTATGTACTAGAGTTTTAAGTACCCCATTCCTCTGTGAAGGGTGGTGACAGCTGTGTGCGTGTAAATACAGATCAGTGTGCGTGGTCTTCCGATACACACCATGACCCAGGATGCCATCAGCTCTTCTCTTGACCAAGACGACAAGGAAGGGCAATTTACCCTCCGTTTCAGTCTCAATAGTGAATTTGATGTTGGGGTGTATGGAGTTCAAATGTGTAAGGAAGTCAAGGAGTTTATCCATACCATGTGTCCAGATGAGGAAAGTGTCGTCTACGTAACGGAAAAAGCAAGTAGGTTTCAATTCAGATGATGCCAGGGCTTCCTCCTCGAAATTCTCCATGTACAAATTTGCGACCACTGGGAAGACTGGGCTATCCACGGCGACTCCCTCCGTTTGTTTGTAGTATTCGAAATTGAAAAGAAAATACGTGGAGGTCAAGACATGCCTAAAACGTTCGGCGATCTTCTCGTCAAACTTCTGACCAATCAAAACTAGTGACTCTCGAAGGGGCACCCTCGTAAACAACGAAACGACGTCAATACTCACCATATCTGACTCATCCAGCCTGAAGCTGTTAAGATTGTTTAACAAAATCCACGGAATTATGGATGTGATGATAGCATTTACCCACATAAGGACTTAATATTCCCGTCAAGTATTTGGCCAACAAATATGTAGATGCCCTGATGTTTTTGACAATGGGGCGTAACGGCACCCCATCTTTGTCAACCTGAGGGAGTCCATAAAGTCTTGGCGGTACCGGACCTTGAGGCAGCAGTTTCTTGGCGACACCCTGCGGTAAATCCGCATCCTTGAGAAGCGCCCATGTCTTGTTCTCCACTGATCTTCCGGTAGGAATCGTCTTTATTAAGCTCTGCATCTTTTCATTGTAATCCTTATGGGAGACAACAACAGTAGCATTGCCTTTGTCAGCCGGTAAGACAATTTCAGGGCGCTCCCTTAGGTCACGAATGGCCGCCCTCTCTTTAAATCTAGCAAACGTAACGTAGTGACGACCACGGCGGACAGAGCCCTCACATCGACGTCATCTCAGACGCCATCACAATAGGTTCCACTGCCCGACCGTGGCGCGGGACGCGGACCACGGAGGTGGCGCTCCGCAGGCTGAGGGTATTTAAATCGCCCGCAACCCAGTTCCCTTCCAGCCGCCGTAGCGTGCGGATCTCCGTGCCAGCGCGTTTCTAGGAGCTCAGTCCGTCAGTTCACCTGATGATGGCGACATGTATGATCGCCGAAATATTGTGCCCGTTGGACACTATAGACCAGTAGTACACCCGTGGATATATTCAAGTTAATACTTGTTCCATAGATCATATATACGACATTTCGCAATGATGTGAAACGAGTCAGTCTAGTAAATGTTGTGTACACTTCACAATCAATATTTTTAGGATTTTTTATTAAATTTTTTGTTGTTTCTTTTACTTTTCATTTTTTAAAAGTTTTATCTAAAAATTCATCTACATTGTAGGAGTTGCCATTTAGAAATTCCTTTCATTTCTTTTTAAATACTAGTTGGTTATCTGTTAGACTTTTAATGCTGCTTGGTAAGTGACCAAAGACTTTTGTGGCATCATAATTTGCCCTTTTCTGAGCCAAAGTTTGAATAGGGAATATCATCCTTTCTCCTAGTGTTGTAGCTATGCACACTGCTATTACTTTTGAATTGGATTCCATTGTTAATAACAAATTTCATGAGTGAATGTATGTATTGTGAAGCTACAGTGGAGATCCCTAGAATCCTAAATAAATGTCTGCAGGATGCTCTTGGGTGGGGTCCAGCAATTATTCTGATTTCACGCTTTTTACTCAATGTTGAATTGTCCCAGAATATAATTCCATATGAAAGCAATGAATGGAAATAGGCTTAGCAATCTAATTTACTGAGATGTATATCACCAAATTTTGCAATGATAGCATAAGTAGCTGAACTCAAACGTTTCTGGACTCTTCCGGTTAAGTATGATGCAAACCATTTGTGCACTGTCCCAGTCATACCAAAATACTTAAGCTTATCTAGAAGAATCCCATGATTTACACAATCGAAAGCCTTTGAGAGATCACAAAAAATCCCAACTGGTGATGTCCGGTTATACAAAGCATTTAATATTTCATCAGTGAAGCATTTTCAGTTGTAAAGCTTTTTGGAAAACCAAACTGACATTTTGTTAGTACTTTATTTTTACTAATATGTGAAGCAACTCGAGAATATATAACTTTTCCAAAATTTTTGATAAGGTTGTCAGAAGTGAGATGGGGCGGTAGTTGTTGACATCCGACATATCCCCTTTTTTATGCAAAGGTTCAACGATAGCATATCTAGTCTAGCCGGGAAAATACCCTGCTTACAAGAGCTATTACAAATATAAATGATAATCGTATATATCTCCTGGGAACAAATTTTTAAAACCCTGCTGGAAATGCTATCTATTCCATATGACCGTTTACTCTTGAGAGAGTTTATTATTTTCCTAATTTTTGAAGGAGAGGTAGGTGGAATTTCGATTGCATAAAATTGTGTGGGTATGGTCGCTTTCATTAATTACCTTGCTACTTCTAATGAACATTTAGAGCCTATTTTCTCTACAACATGTAAAAAGTAATCATTAAAAATGTTTTCAACTTCTGACTTTTTCCTCTGCTCACGGTTGCCCTGTCTACCTTTTAATAATATTCCAACTTGTTTTAATTTTATTATCAGAGGAGCTAATGGTAGACATGATAGACATGCTTCTTGATTTTTTTAATAACTTTTCTTAAGAAGGAAGCAATGGATCGTAGAAAATGGAGAGGCAAGGCACCTGATAATAAATCAGAAAACGGAGGATGATGTTTGAGAATGTTATCTTACGTTCATCTGCTTATAATTTTGACGATATGCAACGAATAGAAAGAATAGAAGCTTTGTCGGAAACCAGTCATGAACAAATGTTGATATGTTGCTTTTATAATCCTTACCAATCCTAGAATAGACCATGTGTAATATACAGAAACTAATCTATTGGCTCAATGTTACTGGGCTGAAAGAAATATGTAATGTTTAACTTTTCACTGTGTACTGTACCATAGCTGTATCATGCCAGCAGTTGTTCTTGCAGGTGTACACATGATCACTACACCAGAACTAATGATTTCCGTGATTAATAGATCCAGTGACAACGGTCCCTGAAGATGCGTAATTCTGTTCGCAGAGCTTTCGAACATGTTAATAGGATTCACGACAGAATCAGCAACTTTAAGCGTTATTGATGCAAACACATTGTGAGGATCTTGATGTTAAGTACATGTACAACGTCTGAGAGTTTTCATGTGACTGGGTGAACCTCATATCGTATTTTTAACTATATCTTACATGATGGGAGACTATGAGCGAACATTACAAACGGGTCATACTTTCGGTTTATACAGTATAGTACAATCAAATAACGTATTATGCTCCGTTATTTCTACATCTACATCTACATCTACATAGATACTCTGCAAATCACATTTAAGTTCAAATGTTCAAATGTTTGTTAAGCTTCTGGGACTTAACTACGGGGTTATCAGTCCCTAAACTTACAAACTACTTATGAACTACTTACGAACTAGGACGGCACAAATATCCATGCCATTACCTACAACCACACTATGTCAATATACAAAATGGTTTAATGGAAAAAGACTACTATGGTAAACCATTGTTGACTTGGAATAGCTTCCGCGATCAACAATGAGAACAATTACCTATCTACATCTACATCTACATAGATACTCTGCAAATCACATTCAAGTGCCTGTTCATTAACCACTTTCATAACTTTTCTCTACCGTTCCATTCACTAATAGCACGCGGGAAGAAAGAACACCTAAATCGTTCCGTTTTCGATCTAATTTCTCTTATTTTATTGGGATGGTCATGTCTCCCTAAGTAGGTGGGTGCTAGCAAAATATTTTCACATTCAGAACTAAAAGTTGGTGATTGAAACTTCGCAAACAGATCACGCCGCAATGAATAACGTATTTCTTTTAATGATATCCACCCCAATTTGAGCAACATTTCCGTGACGCTTCGCCCCCCCCCCCGTGACGTGATAAAACAAAACGAGCTGCCCTTCTCTGAACCTTCTCAATATCTTCCGTCAGTCCCACCTGGTGAGGGTCCCACAAGGGGCAACAGTACTCCAGGAGAGGACGCACAAGTGTGATGTAGGCAGTCTCTTTGGTGGAGCTGGTGCATCTTCTAAGCGTTCTGCCAATGAAACGTTTTTGTGTCCCGACTTCGTCGCCGCTTTTGTGTCCCAGCCTCGTCGTAGGTGTCGGTGGCCGAGTGGAATGAGACCGACACGCTGGTGCAGGTACGGAGGGGAGCAGCCAGAAACTATAACACTCGAGTAAATTAAAAAGAGATATATTGCACAGAATGTAACAATACTTAACTTTTACATTGTACTGCAGAACGTTGATACATAGTTGTTAGAGGCCTGCCTAGTGCCTGTACAATAGCAAAGTCTTCACTCGTGCCTATCGGATTACGAAGGTCCTAACTCGTTGCTATCTCAGTCCGAAGTGCGAAGTGGCCGATGTCCTTCAGTGGTGGCCACGAGCGGCGTTGTACCAGAGGGCGCTCGTGGCTGTCGTCGGAAGAACGCCGCGCCGTGCATGCATGGCGGCGCGCGGCGAAAGTAGGTGGCGCGCACTTTGTACTTGTGCGACACCACACCCCTCCCCCCCAAACCGCCGCGCCGTCGTGGCGTAGGGCTGAGGGCCACGGCGACGGCACTGGGAGGAGGGCCTGGGCGGGGGCGTTACTGATGGGACGGGCGTCGTAGCTGCGGCCGGGATCGAGACGCCGTCCGCGCCCCGGCATCCGCCTTGCGATCCTCCAGGGAACCCGCCGAAACCTGGGGAAGGGCGCCCGCCCCCGCCCAGAGGGAGCAGGTCATCTTCTTCTGAGGTGCGCGGCCCAAGCTGGGGGGGCCCGCACGGTCCCGGAGTTCCTCTCGGTGACGCTGTCATCTGCGGAGGCGACAGCGGCGGCGACGACTGCGTCGGATGTACGTCGACGTCCATAGGGATCTCGTAGTCCGGGGACGAACGATGTGGCTGTGGTCCCTGGCGGTGAACTGGGTCTGGAATCAAGAAACCGGAGACAGGATCGCGCGGTCTGTGCAGGCGCAATTGGTTTGCGTGGCGCCGCAGCTCCGACCCTGTGGAAGAACGGACAACAAACATATGGCGACCAAGCACGCGTTGAATGGTGCCCGGCATCCATTTCTTCTTGTTTCCAGCAAACACCCTGTACAGCACCGGCGTGGAAACCTGAAAACGCGTAGCGCCATACGAACCGACTCGGTGCGTGGGAGGCTGCAGCAGGTGAAGGAGAGTGCGGTGACGGCGGCCGTGTAGCAGCTCGGCAGGAGACGGGCCGTCACGTGGCATGCACCGATACGTAGACAGGAAAATTTGAAGAGCTTGCTGCCTGGAGTGCTGACCTTTCATCTTCTCCATGTGAGACTTGAATGTTCGAACGAAACGTTCTGCTTCACCATTGGACTGAGGGTGAAAAGGTGCGGTGGTGATATGCTGAATGCCATTCACACGACAAAACTGTTGAAATTCCGCACTAACAAACTGAGGTCCATTGTCACTGACGATAGTTTCAGGCAAGCCTTCGATGCAAAACACTGATGTTAAGGCACTGATTGTACTAGAAGCTGTCGTTGAGTTCATGGCAATCACAAAAGGAAACTTGCTGAAAGCGTCTACAACAATTAACCAGCGCGTATTCCAGAAAGGTCCAGCAAAGTCAATATGTAAACGTTGCCATGGTCCCTTGGGGCGTGGCCAGTCTGAGAAACGCTGTGGAGGAGCCGCCTGATGCTCCGCACAAACTGTACACTGTGATGTCATGCTCTCTATCTGAGCGTCCATACCAACCCAGGTACAATGACGTCTGGCCAATTGCTTTGTCCTAACAATACCCCAATGTCCTTGATGAAGGAGGCGTAACACTTCTCGTTGAAGGGAACGAGGAACAATCACTCTTGCTTGGTCGTTGTCGGTATGCAACAACAGTACACCCTGACTTAAAGATAATGCATGACGTTGTGCAAAATAACGTCGAACCAGAGGCCGTTGAATGTCTTTGGCTCTGGCAGGCCAACCAAAGCGAACAAAACGTGCTACCACACTTAAGTCTGCATCCGCAGCTGTTTCCTGTGCGACCCGACGAGAGTTCAAAGGGAAATCTGCGACAGCGGTAGCATCTCTGGAGTCTATCTGACAACATGCCATTTCCGAAGAATCAAACGACACATCCTGGCCAACCGGAAGTCGGGAAAGTGTGTCCGCGTTGGCGTGTTTAGCGGTAGGTCGGTACAAAATCTCATACTGATAATTAGACAATATCAAGGACCATCTCTGAAGCTTTTGTGCCGTACGTGGCGGAATTGGCTTTGTGGGTGAGAACAACGACGTGAGAGGCTTGTGGTCCGTCAACAAATAGAATTTTCTGCCATACAGATAATGATGAAACTTTGTGACGCCGTAAATGATTGCTAAGGCCTCCTTTTCTATCTGACTGTAATTCTGTTGCGTCGGCGTCAGTAGCTTGGATGCAAAGGCAATAGGACGATCGTGACATCCAATACGATGCGACAGAACAACACCCAGACCGTACGACGAGGCGTCAACTGCTAACACTACAGGCTTCTGTGGGTCAAAGGGAATCAAACATGCATCACTGAGTAGTTCAGACTTTAGTTTGTCAAAGGCAACCTGACAATCTTTGGACCATACAAAAGGAACATTCTTCCTACGTAAGTGATGCAGTGGAGCTGCAATCTGAGAGGCATTGGGAATAAATCTGAAATAGTAGTTAAGCTTTCCCATTACTGCTTGCAATTCGTGCACATTCTTAGGAGGAGGCAAGTCTTTGATTGCTCGAAGATGTGACTGTAAGGGATGGATCCCTTGGGCATTAATCACATGGCCTAGGTACTCTATTTCAGTTTGAAAAAACGAACACTTTGATTTATTGCAACGTAGACCTGCTGCAGTCAAAACTTTGAAAAGGCACTCCAGGTTTGCTAAATGTTCTTCAACTGTACGTCCGGATACCACAATGTCATCTAAATAGTTCGAACAACATGGTACAGAAACTGTCAGCTGTTCCAAAAAACGCTGAAAAATAGCGGGAGCGGAAGAACTGCCAAAGGGTAGGCGTTGAAATTGAAAAAGGCCCATGTGAGTATTAATGACGAAAAACTTTTTTGACTCGTCATCAAGTGGAATCTGTAAGTATGCCTCTGCTAAATCAATCTTGGAAAAGAAGCGAGACTGTCCTAATTTGTCCATCAGTTCCTCAGGTCTGGGCAGGGGATAAGTGTCGACAATTGTTTGACTGTTCACTGTTGATTTGAAGTCCGCACAGAGACGAAGTTTTCCTGACGGCTTGGGTATAATTACTATAGGCGAGGCCCACTGACTCGCAGAAACAGGAGAAATCACCCCACTATCTTGCCAACGTTTAAGTTCTTCGGCAACTGTATCACGCAAGGCGATAGGCACTGGTCTAGCTTTACGAAATTTTGGAACTGCAGATTCTTTTAAAGTTACATGTGCCACGAAGTCTTTTGCACAACCTAGTTCCGGCGAAAACAAGTCACTATATTTGTCACACAATGCATTGATTTTATCCTGAGGCACTATTGACGAAATTTGAAGCACATCTCTTTGAATTGATAAACCAAACAAGTCGAATGCATCGAGTCCAAAAATGTTCTGCGTAGATTTGGCCTGTAGAACTACAAAAGCAACAGTTTTCGTTACACCTTGAAAAGAGGCAGGCAGGCTACACGTTCCTAGCACGGGAATAGTTTGTCCTGTATATGCTGTTAACACTTGCTGTGACGGCGACAATTTTGGCGAACCCAGAAGTTCATAAGTATCTTTATTTATTAATGTGACAGCGGAACCAGTATCAAGCTGAAATTGCATAGTCTTATTTTCTATAGAGAGAGTAACAAACAGCTTGTGCTTCTGGCGCACGACCGGTGCGCGAATGTGGGCAACGTCTAATACATATTGTTTTCTGCGCTTGCGCGGGTTGCGAGCGGTAGGAAGCGGCGCATACTCGGCACACAGCGGATTAACCACACTGTCACTAGATGACACTACCGCCGGATCGGCGTCCGCGCAATGCGAGGCTACTGCACTAAAATTACTTTCAGTATCTACAACAAATCTACTGTCACTAGCTACACAGTACTGGGCACTATTACAAGGAGCAGTTGCAGAAGGCACTATTTTCACTACAGGAATGCACTGTTCATAGTCATTTTGCTTGTCCCGAACCCTTTTCCGTTGCACTGTTTTACGCGCTCGTCGGCGCTTGCGACGTGGTGCACTATATAGTTTTGCAATAGGTGCAGAAGAACTTTCTTGTAATTGAGAACCAACTAAAGCACTGTTCAATTCCACAGCCCGTATAACATTTACAGAATGAACTGTTCTCGCACTCTGCGAAGCACTGTTTCTAACGTTACTGTTCTTTGAGTTTTTAATTTGCATACACACAGACTGCACATGTCCCGATTTGCCACATTGATAACAGGTTGCGTTGCGACTAGGGCAATGAGCACGCTTGTGGCGAGACACACACTGGGGGCAGGATTTACGTACATTTTTCTGAAATGAGCGTTGGCGCCCGTTATTCAAATTACTGTGTCTAACACTACGGGGCGACCTTTGCGTCGCACTTTTACACTGGCTACTGTTCACTGTCTGTTCAGCACGGCCGGTAGAAAAATAAGAATCACTAGTGCTATACTGAGAACTACGGCTAGGAAAGCGTCCGTTGCGGCGCACTGAATTTACACTGTGGCTTTGCATTTCTACATCTGCTAAGTCAAAAGTATCATGCGCTTCTATAAGCTGCAGTACACTGTCTAATGAGGGGTCAGACTGTTTCAGAATTGCTGCCCTAATTCTGGGGTCCTGAATGTTCTGCGTAATCGCATCCCTCAACATCACGTCACTATACGAAAGTCCACAAGAGCAAGTAAATTTACATTGGCGGGTTAAGCCCTTCAATTCCGGAATCCACTCTTGGTGTGACTGCTGCGGTAATTTTTTAAGTCTGAAAAATCGGTATCGTGCAGCGGCTACAAGAACTTTTCTCTCATAATGAGCATTCAGTGCATCTACAATTTGTTCAAAGTCTACATCACGAGGAGATGCGAGAGGGAAAAGTTTTTGCAATAGTACGAAAGTCTGGGGGCCCACAATCGATAAGAAAAGGTTCTTCACTCTCTGACCTGTAATTTGATGAGCCGCGACGAGTTCTTGAAACTGCGCGAAATAGTCACTCCATTCTTCCTCACGTTCGTTGTACTGGCGGAACGTCGGAAGCGGTGCGGCGGCAGGTGTGGGCTGCTGATGTGACGACTGTTGTTGTTGGTGAGCAGCCTGTGTCGTCAACTGCGACACGGCCTGGAGAAGCTGGGTAATTTGCGCCGTCTGTAACTGAATAATTTCCATTAAGTTTGGGTTCGGGGTAGTGGCCATGCTGACCGATTAGGCGCCGCGTATACAAGTAACTTATAACAAAACACAAATGCAATATGAAAGAGGACGCTCTGCAACAAAAAAGTCCACAAAACACGTAACAAAATATCTTCCCCCAAAATTCTTATAATAAGGGTGGGTGGGCGGGAGCAATTTCTGCGTGCTCCGACTGCTGCTGTCTGGCTGCTGTAAGCGGGCTGCTCCAAGGTTCTATCACTCCTCGTCGCCACTTTTGTGTCCCGACTTCGTCGCCGCTTTTGTGTCCCAGCCTCGTCGTAGGTGTCGGTGGCCGAGTGGAATGAGACCGACACGCTGGTGCAGGTACGGAGGGGAGCAGCCAGAAACTATAACACTCGAGTAAATTAAAAAGAGATATATTGCACAGAATGTAACAATACTTAACTTTTACATTGTACTGCAGAACGTTGATACATAGTTGTTAGAGGCCTGCCTAGTGCCTGTACAATAGCAAAGTCTTCACTCGTGCCTATCGGATTACGAAGGTCCTAACTCGTTGCTATCTCAGTCCGAAGTGCGAAGTGGCCGATGTCCTTCAGTGGTGGCCACGAGCGGCGTTGTACCAGAGGGCGCTCGTGGCTGTCGTCGGAAGAACGCCGCGCCGTGCATGCATGGCGGCGCGCGGCGAAAGTAGGTGGCGCGCACTTTGTACTTGTGCGACACCACAAACGTAACCTTTGGTTCGCCTTCCCCACAATATTTTCTATGTGTTCTCTCCAGTCAAGGTTCTTCGTAATTGTAACTCCTAGGTATTTGGTAGAATTTACGACCTTAAGGTTTGACTGATTTATCGCGTAATTTAATCAAGAATGTTTAAATGTAGAGTAACACGCTCTTACATTATTAGCAACTGAGTGCATTTCACCACTGGCTGCTGACATCGTATATACTTCTTAAACTGTTCTTTTCTTCGTGTGTCTTCTCCTCAGTCGAGCACATGCCACGTGGGCGTACATACAGCCAGACAGCAAGTGACGGAGCTTCCCAAATGGTAGCGTTCTGAACTTTCACACCATTGACTGGTAGTATGCCTGCAAGAATTTTTTGCTGTCCAACTGCCTTAAATATCCTCATACAATTTCTAGAATTTTGAAACAGAAGGACGATAACTGGAAGATCGGTCACATCCATCGATGTCTGTTCCTGTTAGCGTTAAAGAATGTCAGAAGAAATGTATGATCCGATCGACATATTTAATTTTATGGGCCTACTTAACTAATTCAGTTTAATTTTCTTACATCCGCTTTCTGCACTGTAAGCAAAACATGCCGTAGCATCATCACCAGCACTTCGATCAAGCTGTGCTGGGTTCTTCTGAAGACCCAATTTCAGTGCTGAATCAAGTTGCTGAATGCTGAAATGTTAGAATTATGGAAATTTATAATGTCAGTGCATTACATTTGGATTATTCCTTAAGCAATGATGTCACAATTAGTAGAATGAGTTCAAGTTAGGTTCAAGGTTGACCTGTTCTCTGCTTGATATATTACTGTTCTATCGGAATTCATGTAGATCTGTAGTATGTAAGACTTTCTTAAGAATAAGGAACACATAATTATAGTTCGAAGTAAGCGAGTTTGTACTGAAGAGTAAATAATGCAGAGTGAAATACCAGGACCATATGTATCACATTGCCTTCCCTGTGTTGCATTCTTTAATACTTATGAGAACATTCACTGTGGTAAAAAATTATGTTAACGAATTATACCGATATAAATATTGATGTGTATACCCACGTAGATATTGTGGATATATTTTTACGCGACGAGGGGGTATGGTTTATTACTTCAGCCTCATGCTAGAATCCTGAATGGCGAGTTCCTAGTGCATGGACCATGAGGGCGCCGCAGACGTAGCAAGCGACTTGTGGGAGTTTGAGGCGAGCGCGGGCAGCCATAGGCTAAGGCGACATCTGGCCCGACGCGGGAGACCGGGGTTCGAATCGCGTCCCGGATCATATTGTCGCCATTTTATTTCAATGCCCTAGTGCTGCTAACGCCATTCTTTTCTTTCCTCCTCCTTCCTCTCATTAAACGTGCAAAACAATTATTTCCAGCCATATTTATAAGCAACCCGCAGAATGATCACATTGACCACATGGTAGTCTAAGAAGCTACGGGCCAAATGGTCTCCCTGCACTTGGACGCGGGTGGTCTGCCTTGCGGACACCAGGCACAGCGAGCAGTTGATCCAGTTTCCCGCGCTCTCGCGGAAGAATGTTCCGGAACGGCCGTGCCCTTGACGTTACGCAACAGCGCCCTGCGGCAGCAATAATGCTCGCTTCTCAGCCGGACTCTGCGTTTTCTTCGTGACAAATGCAATCAGCGTGCTCCCGAGCACGAGTCTAAGATACACATACAAACGATCTACAATACACAGCGGTAAGATGGTGATCATCTGTCTAGACGAACGTTCTTCTGATGTTTGCAGTAACTAAGGAAACATCATCCGGTCAGCAGATTCAACGAACAGAGAGCCCACCATCTCCGATGTCAATGGTAAATCTCGCGTGGCATTGTAACCTAGCTTAAGGGACTCGTCAGCAGTCGTATCCCCAAACTCATGGAAGTTATTCTACAGACTTAAGGCCAGGACTTCCAAATACTTTTCCAGTTCTTCGATAGATATCCTGTAACATATTACAACAGTGAAAAATTCGTTATTTCAAGCATTAAAGTCAAATACCATATCGCTACTGGAGTTCAGTTCCATTGTATTTGTTGTATTACTGGAAGTACTATGCACTTCCACGACTTCAAAGTCGTACATGAGGCATGCAACCATTCTGGTTGACACAGTAACAAAATGAATGCTGACTTGTTCCAGCATGTTATTTCATTATTACGAATCTCAGTCGTAGTCCATCTTCAAATAATCTGTAAAAATACTCAATCATGACCACAAGAGGATTGCACGAGCAAGCATAAAAAGGATATTAAATTAAAAATAATAATGATTTACGATGAACGGTGTACCATTAAGATGCTTTAATTTGTAACAGTGAACAAATTTACAGCATACACATTACACGTGAGTTTCAGACAGTACAAAAAGACAGAGACACAACCAAAGAGCAACGAGAACACAAAGTATATATCAAACAGACCCCCAGATGTAAAAATCAAAGATCTTCTAGCAAACAATGATACCTAATCACACACAGGTTTACACATAAGCTGTAATGAAAGTTTTACTCCAACACTTCCCCCTGGGGTTCAAACCCCCGACGGCGAACGGCCTTGCGTATCGTAGCACAGCGTTTTAATGCGTACGGCTGCTCCGCCGCGGCGTGAAACAATTCTTGGCCAGCCGGATTGCACTTGCGTTGTCCACTCGAAGAATGGGCATAGCTTTCAATGGTGCAATTTCATTGAAGAGGCGAGTCAACGAGATTACTTCCTTTGCAGCTTCACTGGCAGCTCGGCTTCTGTTGTCGGTAGGGACACAAAGGCTTGTCGCCTGCTGGCCCAGTTTACAGCTCCAGAGAAGTCCACTCACTGAATGACGGGTGGTTGGTTCACTGGCATAGTCGGCATCACTAAATGCTTCCAGCTCACCGGACAGTTCAGCAGCTTGGTACTTGATCCAAGTGACTATGTTCTTTTGAGATATTTTAAAATACTTTTAACCATTGACTGGTTGCTGTATCCTGATTTGTTCAGAAACTGTGACAGATAGTTCACAGAAAAACAAATGTCTGGGCGTGTTGCTACAGCCCTGCTGGTAATTCCGTCAAGTTCCATGTTGCATTTTCCTCCAACGATGCAATTTCTTCTTTCATGGCTGATTTTCAGTTACTGTGGTCAGGTGAACTGATAGCTTCAGAGTAAGCTCTTGGCTCATCTACTTGTGCTAGCATACATTGGATCAAAAGCTCAGGTTTTCGAAAGTGCACCCTGTTTCAAAGCTGCATCTGCTCTCTTCCTGAATCTTCTGGGACAGTTGTATTTTCCACTGAGGAAGTTGTTTGTTCATACTAGCTTCCTAACAATACTTTCCCTGAAACATCAACCACAGAGGTGTCCTTGTCTAAAGATGATTTACTTTCCGTATGTGGAATTGCTGTCAAGTTTTTCCCAATGCACTCTGGTTCAAACGTGACATGTCTGCTTTGAATTATTTGTCGACCAAGTTTCGTCCAAAGGCGGAAACCATCAACATCTTCCGTATAACCAACGAAGATTGCTTGTTGTCCCTTTGCATCCCACTTTATACGGCGTTCTTTTGGAACATGTACAGAACATGTGATTCCAAAAATATGCAGCGTATTTAAATGGACACTCTTTCCTGTGAACAGCTGATATGGAGTCTTTCCATCAACCCTACTTTGACCAGTTCTATTAAGCATGTACA
The DNA here is from genome assembly GCA_026315105.1 of Locusta migratoria. Classification (NCBI taxonomy): domain Eukaryota; kingdom Metazoa; phylum Arthropoda; class Insecta; order Orthoptera; family Acrididae; genus Locusta; species Locusta migratoria. The sequence continues at coordinate 500,730,498 of CM048747.1, forward strand.
CAGCATTATTGACTGCTTCTGCTCATAAAGACTTCCGCAGATTCTTTGACAGGAGATCGTCCCCAGTAAATACAACTGTTGTGTTTGTTCGTTCAGCACAGCCATTTTGTTGAGGTGTACATTGATTTACACCAACTAACTTTGTGCCACTGGATTTTAGAAGATTTAGAACCTTTTCATTGTCATATTCACGACCACCGCATACTGAAAAACTTTGACTGGATGATCACACTGAACTTTAATTTGCAACATTTATTTATCTTCTCATTAGCTTCAGACTTTCTTTTCAAAAAATAAACACTGTGATATCTTCTATAATCGCACGTGAAACAAATAAAGCTTCCCATGGACTCATATTCCATTGGTCCACACAGATATGCGTGGATTACTGCCTGACGTTCATTGCAACGCTGCTGACGTGACTGAAAGCTGTCACGATGTTCCTTCCCTTCAACACATAAACCGCAAAATACATAATAAAACTCGACCCTGATTCCATTAGTCTTCAAGAATTCATAGACAGGACGTTTATTTTGATGGCCCAAACGTTCATGCTAAATTTGCAACGAATTGGTTGAAGCCAGATAAGCATCAGGAACAAGTGATTCCTGAAGTTGCTGCTCTTGAATTAACATCTTGGAAAGCTGTCCAGACCGCACACTTCTTGCCTCAACAACATTATTTTTTGTGAACTCATAATTGCCTTTAGAGGGATTGAATGAGAAACCTTTGTTAAGTGCTGATGTCACTGAGAATAGATTTCTTCTAGCAGAGGGTACATATAACAAATTTTCCATGAAACATGAATGCCACTCAACATCTACCAAGGCTCTGAAGTTGATTCTTCCTCTTCCAACAGCATTCATGATAGAGTTATTATCAACATGGAATTCAACTCGTGCTGTAAAAGTGCAAAACACAGAGAACCACTTACCATAATGTGTCATATGATCCGAGGCACCTGAATCTACAATCTAAGCATTTGTATCGAATTCAGAACTCAGGAATCCACTGCTAAAGACTTAATTACTTAAAACACTTCCAAATGTAGATGAATCACTTTAAAACTCTTTCTTTGGATTTGGACAGGCTCTTCTAATATGTCCTTTCACACCACAACTGAAGCACTTAATACTCGATTTCTGACTTTCCTGATTCAGCGGTTCACCAGAATCTTTCACTTGTTTATTATAATCAGCTTTAAGTTTTGCGGCCACAAATGCACACGACGAATCTCGAACAAATCTTCGCTGTTGTCTCCGCTTTCCGTCTCTTGTTAAAACAGCCATGAGTTTATACAGTGTTTGCTGCTCTTCTGGCCGCGTCCACCAAGCCTGGGCTTATGCTCAGTGTACGGGCTTAAATTACAGGGAAGCTAAGAAGAAAAGCTATGTTTGCGACTTTTGTGATAAATGGATAAACATAAATAACGTTCTTTAAAATAAAATTTTCATCTTACCCATATCCTAAACTCATCTTATCCTCCAAGTAGGGTAAACTGACGACTGATACTACCACTGTCAAAAATAGCTATGTCTACAGAGATCTTCAGTTTTAGGTAATGTCCAACAGCTTCAGTCTAATGGAGATACATGAAACAATCTTTTTTCCATAAATTATTTCACTTCATCGTAAGGACCAAAAATTGTAGTATAGTTTACGTCATAGTGTTACCCAACTTTCCCCTACATAAGCGCGAAAAACGAAATTGCCGTGGCGAAGTAAATTTTAAGCTCACCAAACGACGTGCGGAACATGGCGCTTTTAAACAGTCCATAAATGCATTTTTCAAACATATTAAAAGTATTATGACAATAAAAGACGTATTCTTCTCTTTAACATGTAAATATGTTCTCCCAAGCCGCGGCAAATTAGCCTTGCGCATTGGGGCGCCATGCTGTGGTGCTCGCAGCTGTTCGCCATTGGGGGTTCGAGTCCCCCCTCGGGCAATGATTGATTGATTGATTTTTCCAAGGAAGCCAAAACAGTCTTGGTCCAACCTGCCACTGCCCGCACCAAAACTAAGTTTATTGTGCGGTATCGCTCCCTGTATATCTAGTAAAGCCAACCAATGCCCTTGAACAGTGCAAGGAGTCCCTTTACTAGTTCTTTATTAGACACAATTTCTTCGGGTCTGGTTGTCCCAAATAATCTGTGCCTTTTATTCTCCAATGCAATGCATTCGAAGATTAGATGTGATGCAGTTTCATCACCGTCATCACAGATCCTACATTTAGGGTCCTCTTCTATTATTCCCATTGTATGTAGGTGTTTTTTGAAATTCCCATGGCCTGTCAGCAATCCAACCATGAGTCTAATCCCTCTCCTGTTCAGACCCAGGATTGCAGAGCTTCTTTTAAAACATAGCTTTGGCATCATTACCTTGCCATGTTTTTGTTGATGGACTTTGGTCCAATATTCTACGTGCTGTCTACTGAGCCAGTTACGTAGCTCCAATTTGATCATTGCCTTGGTGATTGTCAGGACAGGTTCCGGTCAAATAAATGGAGTCTCTGTCCCCATACTGGCTAATCTGTGGGCATGTTCGTTGCCACTGATCCACGAGTGGCCAGGGACCCACAATAGGTTTACTCTATTGCTTCCCCCTGGCTCCACCAGAACCCTGTGACATTCTGCAAACAATTTTAGACCTTGTTGCAGGAGCTGCCAGTGATCCCAGGGCTGCCTGGCTGTCTGAATATATATAGATGCAACGATCTTTGTAGCACCTACACAAATTCTCCTCCACACACGCCCTGATGACAGTGATTTCGGCCTGGAATACTGAGGTCAGTTTTCCTAGAGAGATGACGCCCTCCAGTCTTAGCTGCACCCCATATACCCCGGCCCCAAAACCTTGGTCTGATTTTGACCCGTCAGTAAACCAGACAATAACCCCCGTAGGTTGTCTAACTATTTTCTCCCACTGCTCCCTACTTCCATTTGTTATATTGAAAGGCTTGTTGAAGCAGTATGGGGTTATAATATAGTCGGCTGGTATTTCCCCAACCTTTCGTATATTTACCTCACTCACTATTTTAGTGTGTGATTCTGGATATCCCAAAGAGTTCCAGTTGTTGCCAGATTTGAGTCTGTATGCACCAGCCGCTGCCTCCATCTTGACCCAAAGGTGTAATGGGGGGGCATATCCAGCATGGTTTCCATCCCAGCAGTTGGTGTGCTGCTAATTCCGCCTGTTATGGCTAAGCAGGCTAATCTTGCACCTTACCAAGCTCCTTAGCAGAAACCTGCTGTTCTACCTTATTCCACCACATGACCGCCCCATACGTGATCCTGGGTCTAATCACTGTGGTGTATATCCTTGGGGCTCAGGCCTCAATTTTTGCCACAAGCTCTCCTGGTACTCACAAGAGTACCTTTTGCCTTGGAGCAAATATTCCTGATGGGTCCATGTCAATTTCCCATTTAGGGTATGTTGTATATGCTTCTTTGTGAATGGTACAACAACAGTCTTCTTAGGACTAACCCCCAGATTCTGTTTTCTGCATCAGTCTTGCACAATGTCCAACGCACCTTGTGCCATGTTCTTTACTGTGTCAGCAAATTTGCCAAGTATTACTATGACAAGATCGTCTGTGTATCCTTGGCAAAAGTACTGCCTAGAGTTTAATTCTCCAAGGAGATCATTCACCACTAGATTCCACAATAAAGGGAAGAGTCCTTGCGGGCAACCCCTAGTGGTGTTGATTACCATTTTTTCATTCATCATGGTAGCTTCTACCTTTCTTCCACTGAGCATGGCCCTAGTCCACCTACATATTGTGGCCCTAGGTCATGCACCTCTGCTGCACTAACCATGGAATCAAAGGTCGTGTTGCTAAAAGCCCCCTCGATGTCCAGGAAGATATAGAGGGCTATTTCCTGAAAGTGTAGTGCTTTCTCCACCTTCCCAACGAGTTGGTTGAGAGCTGTCTCACATGATTTACCTGGCTGATACGCATGTTAGTTTGAATGTAGAGGAGCCCTACTTAACCTCCTTTCTCCAACATGCACATTAACCAGCTTTTCCAATGTCTTAATAATGAAGGAGGACAGGCTGATTAGTCTCATATCCTTGGCCTTGGTATGATCAATTCTCCCTGGTTTAGGAATGAAGACAACCTTCACTGCTCTCCAGGCATTGGGAATGATTCCTGCTGCTAGGCTAACCCTGAATAACCTGCATAGGAATCTAATAAGATTTTCTCCCGCTTGTTGCAGGAGAGCTGGAAAGATTCCATCAGGGCCAGGTGACTTGAACGGTTGAAATGTTCCCACCGCCCATCGGACCTTACTGAGATCGACACACTCCTTGGCCAAATCCAAGTCCTCTTTGCGAATACCTGAGAATCGTTGTCTCTCAAGAATCACATTCTGGTCTGAGTTATCCCCCAGAGTATATTGAGGAAAGTGAGTCTTTGTATACTCCCTGTCCTCCTTACTCATTGTTCCTCCTGGATTAGTTGGTACCCTAGTGAGGATTTTATGAAGTCTCGCTTGAGCAGCCGTGCCCTCCACTTCCTCACAGAATACCTTTCAGGATGCCTCCTTTGCCCGTCTGATGGCAAGGTTGTAATTGACAAGTGCCTCACGATACTTTGCCCATTGTCCTTTGCACCTTGCAAGGTTAAGCAGTCTTCGTACCTGTTTCCTTTGCATTTCCAGGTTATTATTCCACCAAGGCACACTCCTGTTTGTGCACTTCTTAGTGATTGAGCAGTTGTCCTGGTATGAGGTCACTATAGCAGAGGTTACGGCCTCTGCTACTTCTCAAACTCTGCTGGATTCCTTATCGAAGTTTTAATTTCCGATAGGCTGAAGTCAAGGTCTTTCCTATATGTCTCCCAGTCCGTTTTCCTGTGGTTCCTATAGGCCATGGTCTGTCTGGTTCCCATTTCAACCTTGAATTTAATATAAATGTGATCTGATGAGGATGGCTGCAGGACCACATGCCACTGTTTGACGTAACTTCCCATCATCATGGAACTAAAAGTTATGTCAATTATTTCTTCCCTTCTACTATTCCTGAATGTAGGTTCATCACCCCTATTCAGGATCTCCAAGTTGTTAGATAGGAGAAATTCAAGAAGGTGCTCACCTCTATTGTTGGTGTCCTTGCTGCCCCACGATAGATTGTGGGCATTGGCATCACATCCCATTACCAGTTCGTCACCTTGCCGATGGCAGACTTCCGTCAGTCTCCTCACTTCCAAAGAAGGAGGAGAACTGTCTTCATAAGGAAGGTATGCTGAGGTCAAAACAATTTCCCTCGTGATACCTTCCTCACGTTGCTGCATCCTGATGGTCACCGGGTCCCTGGAACAAACATCCGTCATTGGTATGAAAGGTATTCCATTTCTAACATGAATGCACGTTCTGCAGTTTTTTAGATTTCTGGCATAAATCAGCTTACCTCCAGTACCAACGAGGCCCGATACACCCCCCTTTGTATAAATAGGGTTCTTGTATCAGGGCCACGTCCACCTCCTGTCTCCCCAGGCGATGGCTCAGGGCAGCAGTGGCCCCTTTACTGTGCTGCAGGTTTATCTGCAGCACTTCCAGTCCCCATCTTGCTGCCATTATTGCCTTTAAGGTCTTTGATTACTCTGACGACAACCTGCGAGAACCCTAAAAACAGTTTCAGGCCTTTCTCTCGCAATGCCTTCAGGGACTTCTCTCCGACCTCCACCACCAAGGTTCGTCCTTCCGGAATGACCTTTTGGTTAATTACCCTCCAATCCTCTGTCGAGACTTTTGGGTTCTGAAACCTTATTTTCTCGAACAGAGTCTTTGGAGAGACATCCTTAAGGATCTTCGGTACCCATATTGATACCTTTGCGGTCTTCAGGAGTTCGGCTGCTGTCTTGACCAGCAGCTTCGCATCCCCCCATGGGGATATCATGGGCACCTTGTACTTAAGCCATTCTGCTGAGTGCTCCCCTTTGCAGACAAAAACGAGGGCACTGCGATCTAGATAGACCCTCCTGAATTTGGGTCCTGGACCAGCGTCCCCCCCAATCTCTTCAAAGGGGGCTTCTGCACGAGCTCCTCCTGCTGCGAGGTGATGCTTACCAGTGGGTATCCTTCTTGGACAACCGCCAGTCTAAAGACCGAGACTGCAGTACTACAGGTCTGTTTCCCTATTTCCTGCCTCGGCCTTTTAGGATCACGCTTGTCCAGAGAGGAGGGAGTCTTAGATTCCTCCCTAACCCTCTTGCCACCTGTCTTTGGCGTCGAAGGGGTCTGTGTATCCCCTTCGACCTGAGGCAGTTTCTTTTTGGGGGTCTTGGGCTCAAGTCCTTTTGATTCCCTCCACTTATGTTTAGGAAGCCATTCTTTGCCTTCCTTTTGCTTCTGTTGCTTGAGAAGTTTCCTCCTCTGAACCCCAGACAAGGCCTTAATCCTGATCTGGTCCAACTTCTCTGTTACAGTTCCCACTTCTTGCTCAGGTCTAGACCCTGACTGAGAAGTAGGAGTGCACTCCATCGGTCCTGATCCCGATGTCTGAGTATCTGAGGTCTCAGATTGCCCCTCGGATTCTTTTAAAATAATTTGTTTCTCCGTGTTCATCTTAGTCCCACGAAATTTGGGGATTTATATGGTCCACACCACGGTAACCCCGAGCGGTCCAAGGCTACTTACTCAGGGAGGTCGCCCGGTATCCCTGAGGCTCCGTTCGAGACACATCCACCCATGGGCCACGCACCCCTTGGCACGGGTCGCACCACGCCTTGGGTTGGGGGGCAGTTTGTCGTCGTGCCCGGGACGACCCTCGGGCATTAGTTTACCTTATTTGTAAGCGACAGATAGATTTACAAACATTTGAACATATTTTGTTCTCCCAAAATAACGGTCACTTCAACCATATGGTACAATAAACACAAGAATTACAATACTTGATTCAAAATAAAAAAAATAAAAAAAAATTAAAGGTAATTTTATTACACCATGTGTATAAGGTACATGGAGGGATACAAGTGATAAAAGAAAAGAAGTATACATTTATTTTACAAAAATGTATCAATATAAAAGAAACGTGAAAAGGCACCCTCCAAAACTTGTGCTACGTCAGTTTCTGCGGAACAGCACGCTGCGCTCCGGGCACTTTAATCAATGTACTGTCGCTGATTTAGAAACTAACTGAAAACCCGGCGTTGGCCGGGTTTTTATCTGTTTCAGTCTTGAACCAGTACTTCTCCTCTTCCCTTCTGCCTCGGCCATCTCCAGCTCTGCCTCTGTTCTTCTCCTCCTGCCCCCATATTAGCCCATCTGCCACCTTCCCTATCTCCCAATCCTCATTCTATCTCCTTTACTTCCTATCCATCGCCACCTACCCCAGTCAACGTTTATTGTGATCGGTGTAAAGGTGCCTAAGGTACCCTCAGCCACGCACCATTTGACATTGTGCCGACTGACTGACTGATTGACTGACTGACTGACATTGACTGAGTCATCATCGACCAACACAAACCACTGGAGATAGTAACTTGAAATTTGTAGAGGGTGTTGATCTTACTCTGTAGGCGTCATTTAAGAAGCGATTTTTCGATACTCCGTCCGTAAGGGGGTGAAATAGGGCATGAAACGTTTTTTGTAAGTACGTTGCTATTTTGTCAATTTTGAAGCTAGAAACTACAAAATTTCGGATTTTAATTCAGGATTCGAATTTAAAAGACATGTGCTTCTGCATTTTTTGAAATTCAACCAATAAGGCGGTAAAATAAAATGACGAAAAAAATTTATTTTAAAAAATATGTTGCTCTTAACTCATGTTTTAAGCTACAACTACGAAACTTTGGATATGGAATCTTGGTCAGGATTAAAGAAACACGAGTTTCAGTATTTTTGGAACTTCAACAAGTAAAGGGTAAAATAGGGGATGAAATATTCTTTTTGAGAAAACGTTGCTATTCAGACAATTTTGAAGCTAGAGCTGCAAAAATTGATATTTGTATTGTTGGTCAGAATTAAAAAAAAAAGTGTTTCGGTAATTTTGGAAATTCAGCCATAAAGGGGGTTACATTGGAGAGGCGATTTTTTCGAAAATTGTTGCGTGTTAGGCAATTTTGAAGTTAGAACTACAAATTTTCGGATTTGGATTAGCGATTCGAATTTAATAGACACGTGTTTCGCTATTTTTGGAAATTCGACCAATAAGGGTGTGAAATACGGGATGAAAAAATTGTTTTTCAAAAATATTTTACTGTTAACTAATATTTCCAGCTACAGTTACGAGTCTTAGGATATGGACTCTTGATCAGGATTAAAAAGACATGAGTTTCGGTATTTTTGGAAATTCAACAACTAAGGGGTTAAAAAAGGGGATCAAAAATTCTTTTCGGAAACACATTGTTGTCCAGACATTTTTGAAGCTAGAGCTGCAAAAATTGGTACTTATATTGTTCGTTAGAATTTCAAAAATATGTGTTTTGTTATTTTTGGATATTCAACCAATAGGAGAGGGGATGTTTTTCGAAAATCTTTTGCTACTAAGGGAATTTTTATAGTTACAATCACATAAATTGGTATATGTTTTCTTGGTCATAATTAAAAAGACATGTGTTTCGGTATTTTCAGAAAATTAATCATTTAGGGGGTGAAACATGGGATAAAACATTTTTTGGAAATGCGTTGCAACTAAGCCAATTTTGAACTCAGAATTACAAAAAAAATGATATTTGCATACTTGGTTGGAATTTAAAAGTCACATGTAGAGGTATTTTTCGAAATTCAGCTATTAAGGGGTGCCATAGGGGGTTACAAGTAAAAAAATGAAATGTTTGTAAATCTTAAGAGACCTAACTACGGGGTCATCAGTCCCTAAGATTTACAAACTAATTAAACTAAGTCAAAGTTATTTATGTTAAGGACACCACAAACACCCATGCCCAAAAGGGGGGGGGGGGAATCGAACTCCCCGACGGCGAACAGCAGCCGCGGCTACAAGTAGTATCGCAACATTTCATTATGGTAGTACTTAAGCTATATCTATGAAAATTTATATTAAGAGGGAGAAACAACTGTTGCACACCAACCAGCCTACGTATGCAAAGCAGCGGGCGTTAAGCTAGTCTTTACAGTCTTTACAGTGTCCATATGTTTGTGTGTACGTATTGGATACGAATCTACATTTTTCTTCCAATTTCTAAGGAATTTTGTACATGTCAGCTTCAATCAATGAGGACGATCGCCGTAAGTGTTAGGATCACGTACAACACATTGTTCGCGAGATTGACGTCATAAACAATGAGATGCGCGGAAAAATGTTGCATCAAACGACAATTTGCACATTTCCTGCTAAACCAGTGGACCGATTTCAACCGAATTTGGTACACACATTCCTTACAGTCAGGTAACAATGCTGTCGGGGTAAGAACCATATACGACACATGGTTCAGGAGATACAACGTCATAATCAGTATAGTTGCAAGAAACTGCCAGATAATACGACGAGACTTTATTGACACACTGTATGAGAATGACAGTACTTAGCAACTAGCAACAAACTTTAAACATAATTTCGAACCATTATTGAACTTTTTCTTGCTGACAGCCATTGCAAACTTATGAAAGGACGCTCAACTGTGCAAAATTTAATTAAGATTGGAACGAAATTTTAGGTGTATATTTAATGTAAAGACAATAAAACATGCACATTCTACTATATATAACGGTTGATCAAAAAGTCAGTATAAATTTGATAACTAATTAAATCACGGAATAATGTAATAGAGAGGTAAAAATTGACACACATGCTTGGAATTAGAACAAAAAAAATAGTATTGCAAGACACGTTGTGAACTATGTCCTTAATACTATGGCAGGAGTCGCCAAGTGTGAACTATGTCGTTTGTTTAGTTATTGGACAGCAGTTAATTATCTTGGTTCGCCACCATATACGCCAAAATACGGAAAATTACAATGTTACTGATCAGCTATGATGTGATCATATTTTCAAACATACTCTATTGCAATGTGTCAGTTGTACCAAACAAAAACAATATATGCCTTGAAAAAGTATTGCTAAACAGTGGAATTTAACTATTATGTCCCCCCCCCCCAAATTAGTGAAGAAAGGAATGTTCTTAAATGAAAGATGATCTGCTCAAAATTAATTTATTATAATTAAACATGAAAAATAAATCAGATGACATTTCCTATCATTTAAAACAGATAATGGTATACAAACATTTTTTTTATAAATGTTACAATATTGAGACACAAAACTGACTGGCTGAGTCAAAGGTCGGAGGTTTTGCAAAACAGAATGCTATTAGATTGGCTACACAGGGGCTTGAAATTATGGTTAGCCCTAAGCTCCCCAGAGTAAACAGGCAGATCTCAAAAGAATAAAATAAGGAACAGAATCCAACAAGTCTGATTCATATAACCCCCAAGCAAGTGTGTCACCTTACCCAGAGAGATGATCATTGACGCCAGGTCTCAGGCTCGCAGGCAGCAGGCGGTGGGAGCGGATGAGTTGATTTTTTTTTTTTTTTTTTTTTTTTTTATCCGACCGTAATTGCTGCGAACTGTTAAGCAGGGTCGACATGTAAATTAACACAGCGTCACTAGCGTCGGCGTCACTAGGCTGTTGCTGTGCGATTCTATCACGCTAGTAGACTAATCAATAATTTGCATAGGTGACACAAAGGCCACTTGGCACAAATCGATCAGTAGAATCAAAGACAAGTCTAACCAGAGGAACGCTTAAGACGATGTCTTCCCCGCGAATCTAAACGGAGTATTGCATGTCTCCCGAGGTCCGTACACTTCGAACGCTCACACAGGAGTTTTAGCGAGCTCCGTACACTTCAGACGCTCAAACCGGAGTCCTCGTGCCTCCTCGCGCTCTGCCGCAGCTAACGGCAAGTGATGGGCGGCCACACCCATGCATAAAAGACGCACCAATCTCTGCTAACGGGTAGTAGTCAGTCGAATAGAATGGCATAGCGCCGTTGACAAATTGTTTAGCTGTCATTCTAAAATAATTTGCCGAAGCAGGGCGCATTCTCTGGGGCTGCCAAGAGGCTCCGCCCACGCCACCAAAGCTTCCCGCGGATTTCACCGTTCCCAGGGTGAATGCCCTGCAAGGAATTTCAGCTTGCACCTATCTACGGTCACACAACCTAAAAATGTTAATGTTGTGCTATATATACAGCCGATGGAGCCAAACCCTGGGGTGCCAGATGGGCAAAAAGCTGTCCTCTCAACCTAATCATTTGTAACACTAATTTTGTTCAAACTCTGCTGACTTCATGGAAGTTTTTTTAGATAACACCTAATAGGCCAGTCAAATCGTACAAAAAAAGGGGCTAATTTTTTGATATGTTGTTAGGACCAGTTAGAGTAGTATGAAACCAAGTTTGCAGCTTCGAAAACCCTGTGCTTCCCATGTTATAAGTGAAAAACTCCGAAATTTTCGGACTTTTTTTAGATTTTGCCTTCTAACGCATAAACTATGAGTTTCACGATGTTAGTAGTTCTTACCATTTCCAAAGTACATAGAATATGTAACAATTTAAGCCTAACCGCAGCGTTATACGTCCAATAGTTTTGTAGATATGAAGCGTCAAAAATGGGCTTATTTTTACCAAAAATGAAAATTTTAAGTTTTGCTCTGATTTCGAGCTGAATATTTGCATAACCGCTCATCCTGCGAGAATAGACATGAGAATTGAAATTGTAGTAAATTTTGTTAGCTTTAAAATAAGCACCAGATGAACTCTCTAGAGCGAGTAGTTCTCTTCAAATTGTAAAAAAACGGAAAGTCAGGAAACTGAAATTTTCGAAGAAATGAGCCGAAACACTAATGACAAATTGTGGGCATTCAGCGAAAGGTTAGATTGTATGTTTACATGAAACTCGAGTATTATAAAAATTGTAACGACCTGTGGTGCAGTATTATCGAATGACTGTACTTATGAAGAGATTAATTCAGGCAGAGAGTATGGGGGATTGGGAGCTACACTTGGATACAATAAGCAAAATGCTTCCTATCTTTCACTCAGCGGGCCATTTTTTCCGCTAAAAGTGCTCGTATATATTTACAGGACATGAGTAACCTACAACACCGAATGGTCCCAGAGGAATTTACTGTATTCACTAGAGGAGACTTCACGATTCGCAGATCTCATACATTTTGGTCAGGGCTGTGCACAGATTTAACTATCGAACAGGTTCTAATGAGATTAATGAAGAGACAGTGAGGATTAACTCACGGCGGTGGTATATCCAGCAGTGTGCTTTCGCGATGGACAGGAGGAATGGTATACACGTTAAACCTGTGCGAAGAGCTGAAAAGTTTTTGGGACATTTCTTCTGTAACATCAGAACAACACATTGACATGAGGTCAGCACAGATGATACGAGATACAGCTGACTTGGAAAAACTTAATCATCCATTTCGATCTACAGACAAAAAAGTAATTTAACAAGGCAACCAGTACATGTTACTTCTTCTCTTTAAAAGTCAATCAAGTCGCTAGCACCGTTGTGGAGTTGCAGGAACGAACATAATCTTTCTACACAACTCTCTTTGTCGGTTATGTAAAAAGTGTTGTCAACGGAAAAAGTGGGAAAAGTAAAGAGAAACATATTTTACTCCTCTCAAATAGCACCAAAGGATGCTAATTTTTCCATCCATCTAACTGATCACCATCAGCAACGGAATCGTGGGAGGTGCTGAAATAAATTGCCACCTAGCTCAGGAAAAAGGCATTGAAGGGGTCAAGAAAATAACTGGCAGCAAAGTACCTTTCAAAAGAAAAGCAAAGTTGTAACTTTGTCGACAAACACGAACTCCATTAAAGTACACAAGAAGCGTGTCGACGTTAATCCATTCACCATTTTTCAAAGGATGTGTATCACAAAGATGTCGGACAGTGATCTGAAAGAGCATTTTAAGTTCGAACTGGCCACTTATCCACTGGCATTGTTCAACGAAGATGGGATGCGTAAGGGAGCGAAGTCAACTTTTTATGCCGCTTTCGCGCCACTTTCACAAAACATTTCTCTTGGAACCAGGACATTTGTAGTGGTCGACGGGGGATACCTTCTCCACAAGGCTATCTGGCACAGAAACGACTCGACGAAAGCTATAGTTGCTACCTACATTACCTACACTTTAAACAACTTTGGTAGAAACATCGCTGTGGTGTTTGATGGATATCCTGAAGATGGAGCCCTCAGGAGTACTAAAACTGCAGAACGATTGCGCCGCTGCGCTGCCCTTTCTTGCAATGAGATCGTATTTGACTTTTCAACCATCATCAAAATGCCCCAGGAGAAAGTGTTAGCCAACAACTCAAACAAAAGACGTCTCATTGACCAACTGTGCTCTGCGTTTGAACTCGAGGGCATTGAAACTAAGAGAGCAACAGAAGACGCAGACCGCGACATTATCTGAACTGCCCTCGATAAAAGCGTATCCTACGAGAACATGATCGTGGTTTTGGGAGGATGTGGACTTACTCGTTCTCCTTTGCGGCTTGGGCTCTACCGTCCGAAATGTTTATTTCCAGAAAAAAAAACAATAGAGGCGAGTCAAGTGGTACTCAGTTTTCCACTACTTCTTTCTGTCGAGGAGAAATAGAATTGACCTCCGAATTTGAACTCTTCCTACATGCATTTAGCGGATGTGACACAACTTCCGCTCTTTTCTGGCAAGGAAAAACAAAATTGTGGAGTGTTCTTCGAAGGTATAAGTACCTGATTGATCTGGCCGCTGTGTTTCTGTTGCCAGATACTAGTCATGAAACTATAGCTGATGTTGGAGTAAAGTGCCTTATCGCTCTGTATGGAGGGGACACATCCTTCGACAACCTACACGGCCTTCGATTCCGCCTGTTCGTCAAGTCAGCAGCCAATGCGAAGGTAGACCTGGAACGTTTGCCTCCGACCAAAGAAGCTGCTTCCTTCCATTCCTACCGCACATATCACCAAGTGCGCAGTTGCCGATCGGCCGGCGGGCCGTGCGGACGTCTGCAGTGCTCGCCGCTTGCTGCAGGCTCTCGCTAACTTCGTGCGCGCTTGTGTGTGATTTTGTTGAGTATGGATCCGATGTTTCGTAAATTTACTTTGAAGTTCCGTTTCCCGTTCGACTGTCCCCGTCCTAGGATTTACGACTTTGATTATTGGATGCATGAATCCCTTGGTCGTCGTGAAGGTGAAGTTCTCGGTATAGGTTACGATTTTCTGAGTAACGAGTACTGCGTAAAACTGCGAAATGACGAAGTCTGTCGCCGAGTTATGAGCAACACGAACGGGTCTGCCGTCTACACCGTGGAAGGCAGTGTGGTGTGTACTCCATCGATCTCCTACACTGGTCTGGGATTGCGAAATGTTAGGATTTATAACCTGCCTTTTGAAATGGATGAATAAGTATCAGACACTCACTGGCTGCTTTTGGTACGGTTTACACAGTAACATCGGAATGCTGGAAAAATAACAGGTTCTTTAATGTGGACAACGGTGTGAGAGTGGTAAGAATAGATCTTACGAGTCATGTGCCATCCTTCATCACCGTAAGAGGATTTAAAGCACTAGTAACATACGATGGACAGCCCCGGACCTGTTCGATCTGTAATTCGGCAGCCCACCTGCGTGCAGACTGTCCGCGCAAGCGGCCGTCGTGTCTTGTTTACTCTGGCCGTACCGCGGCGGGCGAGGTTGTCGCCGGCCCCGTGACGTATGCAGCTGTTATGAGCGGTGCGCTCTTACAGGGAAAAATAAACACCGCGCCAGAGTCTCGCTCCGAGGGTCGCGCACCAGTGCCGCACCGCGCCGATGAGGAAATGCCGGACCAGGTGATGCGTGAACTAGAGGACGCACCCGCACCCGTTCGCACTGAATCTGTGACTGTCGACGCACAGGCCGCACTGCAGCCTGGGGCGCACGAAGAGATCCTCTCCGCTACCGTCGGGGATCAACACGATGAGGATGCGCACGATATTGCAGAGCAGACCGCGTGTATTAGCCACGAGACGGACGGTTCCTCCGCAACCAAAGATGAAAACCTTCGCCCGGCCACACACTTGGACATCGGAAATCCTGAGCCACTTTCGTCTTCCTAAACGGACACTGTTACTTTGCAACAAGGTTGTTCCTTCCAGCCTCCCGTGCCGTCTATAAGTTCCACCTCCCCTTCGAATAAGCCAAAAAAGGCGCAGAAGGAGAAGGTTAAGGCCGAGGACTCACAGTCCCCGCAGAATACGAAAAAGATCCGAGTGGCAAAGCCTCTGGACCCGGAACTACGACAGCAACTAAAACTGAAGACTGCAAAGGTTATAGAGAGGCTTAGAGAGGAGGAAACTGGTTCTAAGTCACCTGCAATGGAGAATGGCAGTGGAAGAACGGAGGCGATGGACACGACGGAAAGCGGAGAACCGACGTTCACGGCTCTCGACAAAGTCAGCCATTGCTGGGCCGACGAGGACCCCGGTGGGCGACCGGAGAGGTTGTAAGCGCCATGGCGTTGCGGACTTACAATATTACTTTTGTGTCCCAACTTCGTCGCCGCTTTTGTGTGTCCCAGCCTCGTCGTCGGTGTCGGTGGCCGAGTGGAATGAGACCGACACGCTGGTGCAGGTATGGAGGGGAGCAGCCAGAAACTATAAACACTAGGGTAAATTAGAAAGAGATATATATTGCACAGAATGTAACAATACTTAACTTTTACATAGTACTGCAGAATGTTGATACATAGTTGTTAGAGGCCTGCCTAGTGCCTGTACAATAGCAAAGTCTTCACTGGTGCCTATATGATTACGAAGGTCCTAACAGGTTGCTATCTCAGTCCAAAGTGACCGGTGTCTTCCGTGGTGGCCACGAGCGGGGTTGCCGCAGAGGGCGCTCGTGGCTGTCGTCGTGAGAACGCCGCGCCGTGCGTGCATGGCGGCGCGCGGCGAAAGCAGGTGGCGCGCACTTTGTACTTGTGCGACACCACACCCCTCCCCCCCAAACCGCCGCGCCGTCGTGGCGTAGGGCTGAGGGCCACGGCGACGGCACTGGGAGGAGGGCCTGGGCGGGGGCGTTACTGGTGAGACGGGCGTCGTAGCTGAGGCCGGGATCGAGACGCCGTCCGCGCCCCGGCATCTGCCTTGAGATCCTCCAGGGAACCCGCCGAAACCTGGGGAAGGGCGCCCGCCCCCGCCCAGAGGGAGCAGGTCATCTTCTTCTGAGGTGCGTGGCCCAGGCGGCGGCGGCACGCACGGTCCCGGAGTCCCTCTCGGTGACGCTGTCATCTGCGGCGGCGACAGCGGCGGCGTCGCGTCGATCTCCATTGGGACGATCTCGTAGTCCGGGGACGCTGGACCCGTTGACGAACGATGTGGTTGTGCTCCCTGGCGGTGAACTGGGTCTGGAAGCAAGAAACCGGAGACAGGATCGCGCGGCCTATGCAGACGCAATTGGTTTGCGTGGCGCCGCAGCTCCGACCCTGTGGAAGAACGTACAATATACATATTGCGACCAAGCACGCGTTGAATGGTGCCCGGTAGCCATAGTTTCTTCTTGTTTCCAGCAAACACCCTGTACAGCACCGGCGTGGAAACCTGAAAACGCGTAGCGCCATACGAACCGACTCGGTGCGTGGGAGGCTGCAGCAGGTCAAGGAGAGTGCGGTGACGGCGGCCGTGTAGCAGCTCGGCAGGAGACGGGCCGTCACGTGGCATGCATCGATACGTAGACAGGAAAATTTTAAGAGCTTGCTGCCTGGAGTGCTGACCTTTCATCTTCTCCATGTGAGACTTGAATGTTCGAACGAAACGTTCTGCTTCACCATTGGACTGAGGGTGAAAAGGTGCAGTGGTAATATGCTGAATACCATTCACACGACAAAACTGTTGAAATTCCGCACTAACAAACTGAGGTCCATTGTCACTGACGATAGTTTCAGGCAAGCCTTCGATGCAAAACACTGATGTTAAGGCACTGATTGCACTAGAAGCTGTCGTTGAGTTCATGGCAATCACAAAAGGAAACTTGCTGAAAGCGTCTACAACGATTAACCAGCGCGTGTTCCAGAAAGGTCCGGCAAAGTCAATGTGTAAACGTTGCCATGGTCCCTTGGGGCGTGGCCAGTCTGAGAAACGCTGTGGAGGAGCCGCCTGATGCTCCGCACAAACTGTACACTGTGATGTCATGCTCTCTATCTGAGCGTCCATACCAACCCAGGTACAATGACGTCTGGCCAGTTGCTTTGTCCTAACAATGCCCCAATGTCCTTGATGCAGGAGGCGTAACACTTCTCGTTGCAGGGAACGAGGAACAATCACTCTTGCTTGGTCGTTGTCGGTATGCAACAACAGTACACCCTGACTTAAAGATAATGCATGACGTTGTGCAAAATAACGTCGAACCAGAGGCCGATCAATGTCTTTGGCCCTGGCAGGCCACCCTGAGCGAACAAAACGAGCTACTACACTTAGGTCTGCATCCGCAGCCGTTTCCTGTGCAACCCGACGAGAGTTCAAAGGAAAGTCTGCGACAGCGGAAGCATCTCTGGAGTCTATCTGACAACATGCCATTTCTGAAGAATCAAATGATACATCCTGGCCAACCGGAAGTCGGGAAAGTGTGTCCGCGTTGGCATGTTTAGTGGTAGGTCGGTACAAAATCTCATACTGATAATTTGACAATATCAAGGACCATCTCTGAAGCTTTTGTGCCGTACATGGCGGAATTGGCTTTGTGGGTGAGAACAACGACGTGAGAGGCTTGTGGTCTGTCAACAAATAGAATTTTCTGCCATAGAGATAATGATGAAACTTTGCGACGCCGTAAATGATTGCTAAGGCCTCCTTTTCTATCTGACTGTAATTCTGTTGCGTCGGCGTCAGTAGCTTGGATGCAAAGGCAATAGGACGATCATGACATCCAATACGATGTGACAGAACTGCACCCACACCGTACGACGAGGCGTCAACTGCTAGCACTACAGGCTTCTGTGGGTCAAAGGGAATCAAACATGCATCACTGAGCAGTGCAGACTTTAATTTGTCAAAGGCAACTTGGCAATCTTTGGACCATACAAAAGGAACATTCTTCCTACGTAAGTGATGCAGTGGAGCTGCAATCTGAGAGGCATTGGGAATAAATCTGAAATAATAGTTAAGCTTTCCCATCACTGCTTGCAATTCATGCACATTCTTAGGAGGAGGCAAGTCTTTGATTGCTCGAAGATGTGACTGTAAGGGATGAATTCCTTGGGCATTAATCACATGGCCTAGGTACTCTATTTCAGTTTGAAAAAACGAACACTTTGCTTTATTGCAACGTAGACCTGCTGCAGTCAAAACTTTGAAAAGGCACTCCAGGTTTGCTAAATGTTCTTCAACTGTACGTCCGGATACCACAATATCATCTAAATAGTTCGAACAACACGGTACAGAAACTGTCAGCTGTTCCAAAAAACGCTGAAAAATAGCGGGAGCGGAAGAACTGCCAAAGGGTAGGCGTTGAAATTGAAAAAGGCCCATGTGAGTATTAATGACGAAAAATTTTTTTGACTCGTCATCAAGCGGAATTTGTAAGTATGCCTCTGCTAAATCAATCTTAGAAAAGAAACGAGACTGTCCTAATTTGTCCATCAGTTCCTCAGGTCTGGGCAGGGGATAAGTGTCTACAATTGTTTGACTGTTCACTGTAGATTTGAAGTCCGCACAGAGACGAAGGTTTCCTGGCGGCTTGGGTATAATTACTATAGGCGAGGCCCACTGACTAGCAGAAACAGGAGAAATCACCCCACTATCTTGCCAACGTTTAAGTTCTTCGGCAACTGTATCACGCAAGGCGATAGGCACTGGTCTAGCTTTACGAAATTTTGGAACTGCAGATTCTTTTAAAGTTACATGTGCCACGAAATCCTTTGCACAACCTAGTTCCGGCGAAAACAAGTCACTATATTTGTCACACAATGCATCGATTTTATCCTGAGGCACTATCGACGAAATTTGAAGCACATCTCTTTGAATTGATAAGCCAAACAAGTCAAAAGCATCTAGTCCAAAAATGTTCTGCGTAGATTTGGCCTGAAGAACAACAAAAGCAACTGTTTTCGTAACACCTTGAAAAGAGGCAGGCAGGCTACACGTTCCTAGCACGGGAATATTTTGACCTGTATAAGCCGTTAACACTTGCTGGACGGCGACAATTTTGGCGAACCCAGAAGTTCATAAGTATCTTTATTAATTAAGGTAACAGCGGAACCAGTGTCGAGCTGAAATTGCACAGTCTTATTGTCAATGGAAAGATTCACAAAAAGTTTTTGCTTTCGGCGCTCGACAGGTGCGCGAATGTGGGCAACGTCTGCTACGGTTTGTTTACTGCGCTTGCGCGGGCCGCGTAGTGAAGGAAGCGGCGCAGACTCGGCACGCAGCGGATTAACAACACTGTCACTAGAAGGAACTACCGTCGGATCGGCGTCCGCGCAAGCATGCGAAGCTACTCCAGATGTACTAACTACTGCACTACACTTTTGAGTATCTACTTGATGTCTACTGTCACTAGCTACACAGTACTGGGCACTATTACAAGGAACAGTTGCAGAAGGCACTATTTTCACTACAGGAATGCACTGTTCATAGTCATTTTGCTTATCCCGAACCCTTTTCCGTTGCACTGTTTTACGCGCTCGTCGGCGCTTGCTACGTGGTGCACTATATAGATTTGCCATAGGCGCAGAACTACTTTCTTGCAATTGAGATCCAAGGAAAGCACTGTTCAATTCCACAGCCCGTATAACATTTACAGAATGAACTGTTCTCGCACTCTGCGAAGCACTGTTTCTAACGTTACTGTTCTTTGAGTTTTTAATTTGCATACACACAGACTGCACATGTCCCGATTTGCCACATTGATAACAGGTTGCGTTGCGACTAGGGCAATGAGCACGCTTGTGGCGAGACACACACTGGGGGCAAGATTTACGTACATTTTTCTGAAATGAGCGTTGGCGCCCGTTATGCAAATTACTGTGTCTAACACTACGGGGCGACCTTTGCGTCGCACTTTTACTCTGGCTACTGTTCACTGTCTGTTCAGCACGGCCGGTAGAAAAATAAGAATCACTAGTGCTATACTGAGAACTACGGCTAGGAAAGCGTCCGTTGCGGCGCACTGAATTTTAAACTATGGCTTTGCATTTCTACATCAGCTAAGTCAAAAGTATCATGCGCTTCTATAAGCTGCAGTACACTGTCTAATGAAGGGTCTGACTGTTTCAGAATTGCTGCCCTAATTCTGGGGTCCTGAATATTCTGCGTAATCGCATCCCTCAACATCACGTCACTATAAGAAAGTCCACAAGAGCAAGTAAATTTACATTGGCGGGTTAAGCCCTTCAATTCCGTAATCCACTCTTGGTGTGACTGCTGCGGTAATTTTTTAAGTCTGAAAAATCGGTATCGTGCAGCGGCTACAAGAACTTTTCTCTCATAATGAGCATTCAGTGCATCTACAATTTGTTCAAAGTCTACATCACGAGGAGATGCGTGCGGGAATAGTTTTTGCAGTAACACGAAAGTTTTGGGGCCCACCACAGACAATAAAAGATGCTTAACAGTCTGACCTGTAAGTTGATGAGCCGCGACGAGTTCTTGAAACTGTGCGAAATAGTCGCTCCATTCTTCCTCACGTTCGTTGTATTGGCGAAACGTAGGAAGTGTTGCGGCGGCAGGCGTGGGCTGCTGAAGCGGCGGCTGTTGTTGTTGGTTAGCTGCCTGCGCTGTGAGCTGGGACACCGCCTGGAGAAGTTGCGTTATTTGCGCCGTCTGTAACTGAATAATTTCCATTAAGTTTGGGTTCGGGTTAGTGGCCATGCTGACCGATTAGGCGCCGCGCATACAAGAAAATTAGTACAAAACACAAATGCAAGATAAATGAGGACGCACTGCAACAAAAAAAGTCCACAAAACACGTAACAAAATATCTTCCACCAAAATTCTTATAATAAGGGTGGGTGGGCGGGAGCAATTTTTGCGTGCTCCGACTACTACTGCTGTCTGGCTGCTGCAAGCGGGCTGGTCCAAGGTTCTATCACTCCTCGTCGCCACTTTTGTGTCCCAACTTCGTCGCCGCTTTTGTTTGTCCCAGCCTCGTCGTCGGTGTCGGTGGCCGAGTGGAATGAGACCGACACGCTGGTGCAGGTATGGAGGGGAGCAGCCAGAAACTATAAACACTAGGGTAAATTAGAAAGAGATATATATTGCACAGAATGTAACAATACTTAACTTTTACATAGTACTGCAGAATGTTGATACATAGTTGTTAGAGGCCTGCCTAGTGCCTGTACAATAGCAAAGTCTTCACTGGTGCCTATCTGATTACGAAGGTCCTAACAGGTTGCTATCTCAGTCCGAAGTGACCGGTGTCTTCCGTGGTGGCCACGAGCGGGGTTGCCGCAGAGGGCGCTCGTGGCTGTCGTCGTGAGAACGCCGCGCCGTGCGTGCATGGCGGCGCGCGGCGAAAGCAGGTGGCGCGCACTTTGTACTTGTGCGACACCACAATTACGACCCTCAATGTCAACCGAATTTCGAGTCCCACCAAAATCCGGGCTCTGCAGGACTTCCTATACGGAACCTCTGTGGACATTGCTCTGCTTCAGGAGGTCGTCGCTGACTTTTCAGTTCCGGGATTCGTCACAATTAGCAAAATCAGCAAAGAAGACGCCACTGGTACTGTCATTCTATTTCGCGAAGGTATTCCCATTTCAAATACGAGGTTTTTACTCGATGGACGTGGCGTTTTTTGTATGTTCAATGACATGTTACTAGTCAACATCTACGTCCCATCTGGCAATAGTCGGCGGCATGAGCGGTCTCACTTCTTTAAAAATGAAGTGCTGAAATTAATCGGCCCTCGTGCGAATAACATTCTTATTGGCGGAGATTTCAATTGCATTATTAATGCAAAGGATCAGACACCAAACAGCAATATCTGTCCAGAACTTAAAACATTCATCCAGGGGCTCCACATTTGCGACACTTGGGACAAACTCCACGGTGATCGTCAAGGCTTTACTCATGTCACCCATTGCTCAGCCAGCCGGATTGACAGAGTTTACGTCTCCCAAGGGCTACGGCAACATGTTGTAAATGATGATATCGCTCCGGTAAGCCTTTCTAATCACTGTGCTTACCAGGTTTACCTCAACTACCAACCTACTCAATTCACCAGAGGTAGAGGATATTGGAAACTCAACGTCGGTTTATTAGGGGATGAAGAACTCGACGAGGAAATTGCGTATGTTTGGAGTCAGGCCTTACGAACTAAATCTCGTTTTCATACCACTCTGGAGTGGTGGGTTACAGTGGCTAAGCCCAGACTTCGGACAACTGTCATGCGTTAAGCTCGACAGACGGCTTATTGGCGTAAGCGAACAATAGAAAGCTATTACCAGTGCTTACGGGATTTGTATGAACAATCCACTGGCTCACCCTCTCCGGACAAGGCCCGGCGAATCAGTCAATATAAAGCCAAGATAACAGCGATCCAGCGGAAACAACTGGAGGGACACATCGTACGATCTCAACCAAAGAACGTTGCCTCTGAAGAATCCGCCTCACTATATCATTTACTGCGCACCTTCCGCCGCCGCAACGCTACGTTCATCGATACCATCACGGACAACGAGGGCACTGCTGTTTCAGGCACACGCGGCGTCCTCCAGCAGGCGCACGCTTATCTCACTGAACTCTACCGAAAAACTCCAGTGGATCCACAAGCCTGCGACACTCTGTCTGGGAAGATTCGCACGCGCCTGACGGCCGAGGACGTTGACGCTCTAGAGGGTCCTTTTACTGAGGATGATATCAAGGATGCGGTCTACGGTGCATCTCGCAACAAATCTCCAGGGCCTGACGGACTGGCAGCGGAATTTTACCAACATTTTTGGCACATACTCGGAGATACTCTGATAGCAATAGCCAATTACCTCCTGATCGTGGACCATGTTCCACCTGCTTTTAAAGAGGGCATTTTAGTTCTCCTTCCCAAGAAAGGAGGCAGCAAAAGGCCGGATAAAATGCGGCCAATCACATTGCTGAATGCTGACCTGAAAATCATGTCACGAGCCGCTAAGTCGCGCTTGCAGTCCGTTCTCCATAAGATCTTAGGAGGGCACCAGTTCAGTGCTGTTCCCGGAAGAAGCGTCATCACCGCCGCCTGCACGTTGCGCGATGTCGTCGCCACCTATGCCCAGAGTAAAGAATCCGCTGCGCTGCTTTTTGTTGACTTTGAAAAGGCCTACGATCGTATCAGCCACGACTTTTTATATGCAACAATGCAGAAACTAGGCTTCGGCATGAGGTTTATGAACGTCATCAAAGGAATTATTGCCGATGCAACATCTCGTCCCATGATAAATGGACATTTAGGTAAACCGGTCAACATTGACCGATCAATCAGACAGGGATGCCCTCTGTCTATGGCACTCTATGCCCTGGTCATGGAACCCTTACTGATCACGATCACTGAAGGAATTTCCGGACTCAACATTGGGAGCGCAAGGCAATGCTGTATAGCTTATGCAGACGACCTGCGCATTGGTATATCATCGACTCAGGATATGATGAAAGCTGGGCGGCTCATTCAAGAGTTTTCAGCGGCAACAGGTGCAACATTGAACACCAGGAAGTCAGTTTTGATGCACATTGGGAGTGGCATTACCAACGTTGGCAACATTGACTGGTGCTCTACTAGCAGTGATCATCGGTCTCTTGGAATATATCTTCATAGTAGCCCCGACAAGATGAACACGCGTAATTAGGCTGATATGCTCAACCAGGTTCGGGCTGTACTTTACTCGTTCGGCGATAGACACCTCAATATTGTCCAAAAGGTACAGACGGTGAGGCTAACTGTTGCCAGTAAATTCAGCTATCTTGCACAAATTCTTCCAGCCCCAGCGCCCATTGCAGCGAGCATCCAGAGGGCATGTTGCTGGTTTATAATGAGAGGCAGTTTTTTTAAGGTTAGTTTTGACTCGTTGGTGCTTCCACATACGAGAGGTGGCCTCAACTTAATAGACATCAAAGCACAAAGTAAGGCACTTCTCATAAATCGTTTTCGGAAAATGATAGACAATCCTGAACCCAATGTCGCTCAAACCCTGTTCCATCAGTGGGGTCCACATGACATGGAACCTCCGGTCAATATAACAACCATACCCAGGACATTTCTGCACGTGCAGCTATATGCTCTTGAATTTAGTTACATATTCAAGGATGTCAACTCCCGAGCGAGAGCAGCGGTCTTGAATAACAAGACGATATACGGCCATTTAACCGAAACTGCCAGGCGGAACCCTATTGAATTGAAGTATCCCAACCACAAGTGGAACATCATATGGCGAAATATCTTTAACGACATCTTACCATCGCATGTCCAATCAGTGTGGTACATGATGGCCAATCACAAAATTCCCACGAACGAGAAGCTGCATAAAATTAACCGCAGCCACACCCCAAGATGCGACCTGTGCGGATTTGTGGACTCTTTGCAACACCGACTGACCTGCGGCCCAGCTAAGACAATCACCGACTTCCTTTGTAAGAAACTTGCTGTCCTCGATCGAACCACCGAAAGATGCATAGACAAACAGGAGCTGTTGTGGCCTTACAAGCCCAGGTACCCCAGGACTAAAAATAACGCGGTGATCTGGTTTGTTGGCCACACGGCTACTTACGTCATCCAACACCGTAAATCTAGCTTTGTCGAATATTTCGCATATATTGAATGTGAGCACTATAAAATTAAACACACCGGAACCTATGCACAACTATACGGAAATATGTTAAATATTGTCCTAAGACCACCACGATCAGTTCAGCGTCGACATTTTCGTTCTCAAAGTACTGATTCGAAGCAAAAGTAACCATACAAAGAAGAGCTTCTTCATTTTTTAGTGGACAGCGCTCCGCCTCTAAGAAGTTCGCTCTGAGTCGTTCATCACCTCTCTTGTCGCGGTATAATTGTTTATTTGCCTTATTCTTCTTATTCTGTAGCGCTACACAGAGCGTTCTCCCAAACCTTATGCCCTCTTGGAGGACTATGGCCGATAAGGAGGAATACTGTTTCTTTTTTCTTCTTACCCACTCCGGCGCTTCTCACTCTAAACGTTTCACCGTTCGCTGCTGCCATCAACTACGGACGCGCGCACTGTCAGCTGATAAGCGTGCACTCATCGCTGGAGACATCGTATTCATAACGGATAAAATTTTCTTTTGCTTTTTACACGCGGCACTGAACGACAGCTCATGAGCGATTTATGCATGGACAAGGCGTGCAGAAGGGTAATAGAGGCCCTAATCTATGTTCTTTTTTTATCATTACAAAAAAAAAAAAAAAATGATGTAACGGTTAGAACTCTGGACCCTGAATCCAGCGATCCGAGTTCGAATCTCGGTGGAACCTTTGTTTGGATAAAATTATCAATAGGGAAAGCTTTCTCGTCGTGCAATTAGCAGTACACGTAGGGGAAAATAAAAAAAAGTCGGGGGATTCGAATCCCCCCTCGGGCAAAAAAAAAAAAAAAAAAAAAAAAAAAAAAAAAAAAGTGCAAACATGGTTGGGAGTGGCGAAGGATGCCACACAGTGGGGTTGGTCGAAGAGCTCCGTTTGTCTATTACCAGTAACAACATTATGTGAACCAGCCCCACCTAAATGTCTCCCATTGCTCTCATGTAAGTGCAAGAAGGGATGCATGGGAGCCGGGCTTCAGTGCTCAGCTTTGTGCACTCACTGCTCTGGTACCACTTGCTACAACGTCACTACGAGTCTGATCTACGAGGATGAAGACGATTACGATGATCTCCCGCCTTCGGACGAACAGCCAGGAATGGATGCAGCACCGCAGGAGCCTCCTTATGTCCTAGAACACGACTGGGAACAACCAGGACCTGCTAAGAAACCAAAACAGTGAGAGTTTTCAGTTATTGAAATGTATGTTTGTTATTACACAATTGCATTTCTTTAAAGACAGTGGTATACATTTTTATTTCTTTGCATGCCCAAAATATGTCATTAGTGTTTCGGCTCATTTCTTCAAAAATTTCAGTTTCCTGACTTTCCGTTTTTTTTACAATTTGAAGAGAACTACTCGCTCTAGAGAGTTCATCTTGTGCTTATTTTAAAGCTAACAAAATTTACTACAACTTCAATTCTCATGTCTATTCTCGCAGGATGAGCGGTTATGCCAATATTCAGCTCGAAATCAGAGCAAAACTTAAAATTTTCATTTTTGGTAAAAATAAGCCCATTTTTGACGCTTCATATCTACATATTCTATGTACGTTGGAAATGGTAAGAACTACTAACATCGTGAAACTCATAGTTCATGCGTTAGAAGGCAAAATCTAAAAAAAGTCCGAAAATTTCGGAGTTTTTCACTTATAACTTGGGAAGCACAGGGTTTTCGAAGCTGCAAACTTGGTTTAATACTACTCTAACTGGTCCTAACAACATATCAAAAAATTAGAACTACATCACGATTTGCGTTTTCAATGTCTAATTTGACTGGCCTATAAGGGCAATACGTCTCCATATACAGCCCAGAGCCCAGAGCACTTTGCTATTATTTGTATCCGGCAAATTCCTCTCTTGCAAAACGGCCGAATGACTAAAAACCAGTCCCCACTATCGCCCACCATAAACTGCGGTCCAGCATTGTGTAAAGCGTCCCACACCCTAAGAAATTCTGCCAGGTATACTCCGCCTTCCCCCCCCCCCCCCCTCCCGGACGAAGCGTTGGCGCCGGCCCAGCAGGTCAAGCCAGCAGTCCTGTGAAGTTGGCACCCCTTTTTTGGAAAATGTACATTTTTTTCGGAGTTCTAGACAGATATACAATAGTTCTGGAGTTCTCTGTACAAAATTTAAATAGTTCTGCATAATTTCGCCGAAAAAATAGGAAAAATTACCACAAAATTTAGTTTTTTCAAAATAATTTTCTGCCTAATTGTTCAAACATAGTTCTGATCACAGTTCTAAATAGCTCTCAAAGAGTTCTACAGGAAATCCTAATGACATTTTTCTGTGCAGATTATACTTCACGAGATAATTGCAATAATGGGGAATCCATTTACACGCTACTGTGAAGTTGGCACCCCATTTCTCAAAAATGTGCATTTTTTTAGAGTTCTAGGCAGATATGCAATAGTTCTGGAGTTCTCTGTACAAAATTTAAATAGTTCTGCACTAATTCGAGAAAAAATTACAAAAAATTGTAACAAATTTTAGTTTTTTCCAAATAATTTTTTGCCTAATTGTTCAAACATAGTTCTGATAACAGTTCTAAATAGCTCTCAAAGAGTTCTGCAGAAAATTCTAATGATATTTTTTTGCCCAGATAATAGTTCACGAGCTAATTGCGTAAATAGGGAGAAAAACTACACAAAATTGCGCCTGAGTCGTGTGAAGTTGGCACCCCCTTTTTTCAAAAATGTAAATTTTTTTCAGAGTTCTAGACTGATATGCAATAGTTCTAGAGTTCTCTGTACAAAATTGAAATAGTTCTGCAGAATTTCGTCAAATATCGCAATTCTGAATAGTGGGAGAGCTGTGAAGTTGGCACCCCTTTTTTCAAAAATGTAAATTTTTTTCAGAGTTCTAGACAGATATGCAATAGTTCTGGAGTTCTCTGTACAAAATTTGAATAGTTCTGCAGAATTTCGCCGAAAAAATAGTAAAAATTACCACAAACTTGAGTTTTTTGAGTTTTTTTTAAATAATTATTTGCCTATTAGCACAAACATAGTTCTGATCACAGTTCTAAATAGCTGTCAAAGAGTTCTACAGGAAATCCTAATGATATTTTTCTGTGCAGATTATACTTTATCAGATAAATGCATTAATGTGGAATCCTTTGTCACGTTATTGTAAATTGGCACCATTTTTTTTTTTTTTTTTTTTTTTTTTTTTTTTTTTTTTTTTTTTTTTTGAGAAATACACATTGTTTTTGGGGTTCTGTGTACTTATACTATAGTTCTAGAGTTCATGTGAATATTTCTATGTAATTGCCCGAAAAAAAAAATTTGGAATATCTGATAAGCTGTCTTATTTGTGCCCGTTATTCGAGAAATATACATTTTTCTTGGGTCTTGACAGATCTTCTGTCCGCTGCACATTCAATTTATTGTTTTTACGTATGAGTGATTACTGCTTATCGTAAACAAGAACTATTGCACATGTCCCTAGAACTCTGGAAAAAAAAGTCTAATTTTTTAGAAAAAACGGGTGCAAATTCCACAGTAGCATGTAAATGAATACTCCATTATTGTAATTATCTCATAAAGTATAATCTTCAAAGAAAAATACTATTAGGATTTCCTGTAAACTCTTTGACAGCTTTTTAAAACTGTGATCAGAACTATGATTGCGCTAATAGGCAAATAATTATTTACAAAAAAAACTAAAAAAAAACTCAAGTTTGTGGTAATTTTTACTATTTTTTCGGCGAAATTCTGCAGAACTATTCAAATTTTGTACAGAGAACTCCAGAACTATTGCATATCTGTCTAGAACTCTAAAAAAAAATGCACATTTTTGAGAAAAGGGGTGCCAACTTCACAGTAGCGTGTAAATGGATTCCCCATTATTGCAATTATCTCGTGAAGTATAATCTGCACAGAAAAATGTCATTAGGATTTCCTGTAGAACTCTTTGAGAGCTATTTAGAACTGTGATCAGAACTATGTTTGAACAATTAGGCAGAAAATTATTTTGAAAAAACTAAATTTTGTGGTAATGTTTCCTATTTTTTCGGCGAAATTATGCAGAACTATTTAAATTTTGTACAGAGAACTCCAGAACTATTGTATATCTGTCTAGAACTCCGAAAAAAATGTACATTTTCCAAAAAAGGGGTGCCAACTTCACAGGACTCAAGCCAGCCCCTCTCGTCCTTCCCTGAAGGCGAGCGAAAGTTGGTGGAAGGGGGAGACCTCCAAGAGCTTCTCTGCTCTGCGCGGCCTGACCGTACCCAACACGGAAAACCATTTCTTAGCAGCCAAGCTGCGCCAATAAACATTAAAATCCAGTATTTTTATATAAACATAGAATGTACTACAATCGCAGGAGTCCATCACCCCTGATGTGTCCCCAAAGACACAGAAATCAAAATAAAGAAAGATCTACAGAGAAAAATGTTACATGTTTCAATAATTAGCGTAAAGAGAAAGAAACAGTAAAAGAAGGTTAGTATGAAAACTAAACTAATTACAGCCCCCATGTCACTACACCCCACACCTGTTGAAAATTTCGAGTGTGTAGTATCATAGGTAGAAAGTTTATATGTTAACAAAGCAGGAGAAATTCTATATGTATATAAGGGTAGCCAGTCATTTGCACATAAAAATTAAAATTTTACATCCTAATAGATAAATATGTACGAAATAATTTCAATCACTCTATGGCCCCAATCACTCTCCCTATCTTTTTAGTTTCGTCACCTTTTCGTTGGGGCTGATTTATATGACCATTTCAAAACCCCAACTCCAAACAGAAACAAACTATACAAGTGTAATCGACATTAACGTAACTTCGCCTCAATATTGTGGGAGCCACTTTCGAACACAGCGAAAATATCGTGCAGTATCGCATTTATGCGACTACACGATAAAAAAATAAAAAATAAATAAATAAATAAAATAAAATAAAATAAAATAAAATAAAATAAAAGTCAACACGCAATATACGCAGACACTACGAATCACAACGAAAAAGACGCATAACCACACACCCATGTCAAGGTTACGGATCCCAAAGACTGACTAGACAAATCACTCATGGATAGCCGTTCCATCAAGTCTTATTCACAACGAATTGCGCTCACATATCAAAAACACAGTGAAAACAAACATCCACAAAACAATTCGAGGAAAAATATTACGTCAACGGCGAGAATTATCCATCCACTTTCGCAGAGTCGCTACACAGACAGACTCAAAATACAAAACGACATATACAATGGCATTCACAGTCAACAACGCTGACACAGCCTAGAGATTAATAAATTACCTTGCAATTACAGTTCAGATAAACAACGATATACACAGAACAACATGACGAAGAAATTGGACAGCTGATGCCTCAGAAAAAGACAGAAATTAAAAAACAACAATCCGCCTTAAGGTGTTCAAGGATGCAAGTCGAGATAATCCAATTCCTATCACAAAACCAAATTACATGCTGAAATACGACGATAAGCAAACATAAGGAAAACCTGTAAATGTGTCAATTGATTACACACAACTTATTTCTAAAAACAAAAGGAACACATTACCAATAAACAAATTAAAGACCAAATAGGAACTTATATTCCCACAGGAAATACATATATACAGTACATACAAAAACCAGAAGTCTATTCGATAAAAGGCTTAGGCACTCTGATCTCAACTATTTCCACTTCCCTATTATTTTGACTGGGAGCTGTCTGGTGACCCCAGGAATTACCGCTACCTTGGGCAGACGACCACTGCTGAACATGTTGTGACTGCCACTTACCATTATTTTGGTTCTGAAACCGGAGTGGACCAGTATTTTGCCATTGTGCCTTGTTTTGGCTCTGTCCTGAACTATCATTATTATTATTATTGGAAAAGTATTGGTTCTGCTGGCCGTCATTACCATTATTGCGCCAGTTTTCGTTGTTATGATTCCTCTTTTTCCAATCGTTGCCGCTATTCCACCCGCGTTTGCGATTCTTCTCTCGCCCACGGTCGCCGTTGTTTCACCAAGAATTACTGCCTTCATTTTGCGGAGGATTTTCGTCCCTGTTATCTTGAGGACGCCTCCCGTGTCGGATTTCTTCGTATTATGCCTCTCTAAGTGCGGAAATAAATGAGTTCCGTCGCATTTTCCTATCATTCTCCTCTGGTATCCTTCAGGGAGCTTGGTAAAGCAGTGCTTCATAATTTCCTTGTCCGAATATGGATTATCAAGGACTCCGTTTTTCTTTATTAATGAATCCAGATATTTGACTAGGTTCTTAAAACCGGCGGAGAACATGTCGCATTCAATAACAATTTCATCACGGATTCGCTCCTGCACTTGTGAAGGCTAATACGAAGCAATAAACGTTTTCCTGAACTGCTCATATGATGTACAAGATTCCGCCACAGAGCGCATGTGTTCCGCCACGCTTCCTTGTAGACGGCCGCAAATGAATTCAAGTTTATACTGCAGTGGCCACTCTGGCGGGAGTATTCTATCAATCTGTGAAATGAATGACTTCGGGTGCAGTACATTGTTCGATTCAAGATAGATCTGACAATTCTGTACAGACAGGAAGTGATTTAGATTGGATGGCTTATATGCTGTGGCTCCACCGCCGTATTGTGGGTGCCTTTCCGTTCTCATGCTCTGCTGATTATTGCCAGCTGGAGCATACCTCTCAGAAATAGCTGATCCGTGTAGGAGGGAGTCTGTCCTACGTAGACGACAGCAATTATCATCTGCCTCGGATCGTGTGTGTACACTGTGGGTAATTTCCCCCCAAGTGTTTGATTCCTCTATGACTGGCGAATGCTGACGGAAGACGTGTTATTTCGTCGTGTCGTGGTTCTGTGGGTCTATCTATTTCGCGTGGTACACGATCCGCACTTTCTCCCACATTTCCCGTACTTGTGGTCGCTGTCAACAATGTCGCAATTCCGTCTACTTCGCCGAGAGTTTTTTTTATATCGCGACTGAATTCCTCCTGTTGTGAAGAAATGTTAGCTAGTGCCTCTTCGATTTCCACTATTTCTATCTCCTGATTTGTAATCTCAGCGATCGCTTTTGTATTTTCTGTGATTTTTTCTGTTGCCTGCTTCAGAATTTCCTTTCCTTCTTAGTGTAATGTGTCAACTACTTTTTTGACATTAGCGATGTCAACCCGTGACTTTACTGCGACTCTTTTGGCCAATTCGGCCGTCTTTCTGGCACCAACTGCTTCGTAGCGAACAATTCTGGCGTCTTTCTTTGCCTCTATTGCCGTATCCTTTGCTTCAGTCGCTGTTTTACCGACAGAAACAAGTTCCTGCCTGACTACCGGTAATTCCTCTTTGAGTTCACCTACATGGGCATCGATAACTCTCCCTAATTTGTCAGCATTTTCACTAACAGGAGCATCTATAACTCTTTCTAGTTTTCGAATTTCTTTCTTTCTTTCTTGTTTATCATGAATTAAATATCTCATCAAATCCCCCAGCTGAATATCCTCATAATTTCCAGCTGGCGTAGACGACCTTTGCGGCTTTGCACTTTTGTATAAGAAGTCCCCTCATCACTATGAACATACATTTTAATCTCATTGTGACTGTGAGGAATTTCAACCTCACTTTCACTTGAGTTGTTTACTGAACTCTGCCTATTTAATATTTCTCTAGATGCCTTTCTTGACACTTTACTCAAGTATCGTTTTCTACATGATTCACAACGACTATAAGTGGCAGAATCATCTGAATGGCCCTCCGTGTCACTCATTGTGGCACTGTTTACTGAAACACCAGTATTTTCTAAAAGCCTAGCCCTACTCCCAGTAATCGTAAATTTTTAATTCACAAATTTACCTACTTTTATATGCAAGTGTCTACCCGGCATACAACGTTTTGGCCTGAGTATTTGAGATTACAACACATCAAAATGTCCGTGACAATAATAAATTTCGTACGCGAATAACTGTTAAAAACTCGTACATAAATATTTGCCCACCAAATGACACAAGCAAAACCACGCCGTCAATGTGAACGCCGTATAAACGACGCTGTTGTGTGGTGCAGAAACCACATTACATGAACGCTGCAAAGAAACACTTGATGATGCGTTGCACACATGAAAATTTCTAAACTAACTACATTTAAGGGGTTTGACCTGCCTGCAACTGGACAACATATGACCACATCGTAGAATCTCCTAACATTCGATAATCCTATGGCAGGATTCGCCAAGTGTGAACTATATCCTTAGACCTATGGCAGGAGTCGCCAAGTGTGAACTATGTCGATTGTTATGAATTAATTTATATATACATATAGGACAGCAATTAATTATCTTGAGTCGCCACCATATTTCTCCAAAATATGGAAAATTAAAATGTTTCTGGTCAGCTATGATGTGATAATATTTTCAAACATATAATAAATGTTTCTACTCTATTGTATCATTCGTACCAAAAAGAAAAAAAAAAAAAAAAAAAAAAAAAAAAAAAAAAAAAAAAAAAAAAAAAAAGAGAGAGAGAGAGAACTTGAAAAATTATTGCTAAACTGCGGAATTTAACTATTCTGTTTCCCATCCAAAATAGTTCTTAAATGAAAGGCGATCTGCTCAAAATAAATTTATTATAATTAAACATGAAAAATAAATCTGATGACATTTCCTATCATGTAAAACAGATAATTTTATTCAAACAATTTTTTTATAAATGTTAAAATATTGAGACACAAAAATGACTGGCTGAGTCAAAAGTTGGAGGTTTTGCAAAACAGAATGCTATTAGATTGAATACACAAGGGCTTGAAATTATCGTTAGCCCTAAGCTCCCCAGAGTAAATAGGCAGATCTCAGAAGAATAAAATTAGGGGCAGAATCCAACAAATCTGATTCATATATCCCCCCAGCAAGTGCGTCACCTTACCCACACAGATGATCATCGATGCCAGCGTCTCAGGCTCGCAGGCAGCAGTCGGTGGGAGCGGATGAGCTGAAAATGTTTTTATCCTACCGTAATTGCTGCGACCTGTTAAGCAGGGTCGACATGTAAATTAACACAGCGTCACTAGCGTCAGCGTCGCTAGGCAGTTGCTGTGTGATTCTATCACGCTAGTAGACTAATCAATATTTTTCATAGGTGACACAAAGGCCACTTGGCACAAATGGATCAGTCACTTGCGTGCCCACCAATTCACAAAGGCGCGAATGCTCAAATAGAGACTTCTAACAAAACTAAAACTAAACTGTGGCCGCTCACAGCGTAACCACCCGACAATGTAACGTCCGTGAAGTAAACACAAGTTCTACAAGGTCCAAATCTTCAGAAACAAACACAAGTCTAACCAGAGGACCGTTTAAGACAATGTTCTCCCCGCGAATCTAAACAGAGTATTGTGTGTCTCTCGAGGTCCGCATACTTCGGACGCTCAAACATTAGTCTCCCGAGGTCCGTACACTTCGGACACTCACACAGGAGTTTTTTCGAGCTATGTACACATTGGACGTCAAATTGGAGTCCTCGTGCCTCCTCGCGTTCTGCCGCAGCTCACGGCAAGTGACTGGCGGCCACACCCACGCATAAAAGAAGCACCAATCTCTGCTAACAGCTAATAGTCAGACCAATCGGATGGCGTAGCGCTGTTGACAAATTTTTTAGCTGTCATACTAAAATAATTTGCCAAATCAGGATGCATTCTCTGCGGCTGCCAAGAGGCTCCGACCACACCACCTCGCAGATTTCACCATTCCTAGGGTGAATTCCCTGCAAGGAATTTCAGCTTGCTCCTAGCTACGGTCACACGACCTAAAACTGTTAACGTTGTACTATATATACAGCCGCTGGAGCCAAACCCCTGGGGTGCCAGATGGGCAGAAAGCTTTCCTCTCAACCTAACCATTTGTTACACTATGTTAAAACTCTGCTGCCTTCAAGGAAGTTTTCTTAGATAATGGCTAAGGACAATACGTCTCCATAAACAGCCTGGGGCCGAGAGCACTCTGCTATTGTTTGTATCCAGCAAATTCCTCTCTTGCGTAATGGCACAGACAAATATATACAGACAGGAAACCTCCGTAAGGGCCCGGTCCTACGCTCAGGGGTGCGGGGAGGGAGGGTTTTCAGCAGTTCCGTAAGATGTCCCATGATGGCCCTGAGGTCAGAAGCAGCCGCCAGAGCAGGCGGCAGGTAGCGGCTGCCCCCACCACCACCTCCCCTCAAACGCCGGACACAGCCGTGGCCTCGTGGCAGGCGGCACGAGCTCTCCCCTCAGCCTCCCCTCCACGCTACCTTCTGACGTGCGAGAGGCACCCTAAGCCAGCGATCCGCCTGACACCTGCTAGCACTTACGGAACTACGAGGGGAGCGTAGGACAGTGATTTAGAGGGGGCTGCGTCTCTGTATATGTTACTCTGTGGTAATGGCCAAATGACTAAAAAGGGAGTCCCCGCTATAGCCTACCATAAACCGCGGTCACAGACAAATATGTACAGACAGGAAACCTCCGTAAGGGCCCGGTCCTACGCTCGGGGTGCGGGGAGGGAGGGTTTCCAGCAGTTCAGTAAGATGTCCCATGATGGCGCTGCGGTCAGAAGCAGCTCTTTAAACTGGCGGCAGGTAGCGGCTGTCCCCACCACCACCTCCCTTCAAACGCCACACAGCCATGGTCTCGTGGCAAGCGGCACAAGCTCTCCCCTCGGCCTCCCCTCCACGCTACCCTCCGAGGTGCGAGAGGCACTCTAAGCCAGCGATCCACCTGACACCTACTAGATCTTACATAACTAGGGATGGGCTAAACCGTGATTTTCCGCTAACAGTGATTTCCGTGATTGCTACTTTTAAATAACCGTGATCCTAAACCGTGATTAATCACGGTTTAGAATCACTGTCTGAGGTTTTCACGACATGTATCCCTCCGCGATTTCTACTCCTCCCGCTATTCCGCGATTTCAGCTCTTTCCGCTATTCCGTGATTTCAGCTCTTTGCGCTATTCCGTGATTTCTGCTCTTTGCGCTATTCCGTGATTGAATCGCCGCGATTCCGGCGACTTGTATGATTTACCGTGGAACTGACAAAAATTGAGTTAGATAGTTTTGTTATAATGTTTCATCCGCCAGTAAGTAATTTATCGTCTCTTTGTTGTTATGAAAGTTATGTTGTGAACTGAGAAAAGTAAATCTCAACAAATAAGTCAATAGTAAGTATCGTTTAAAATAACGGTACAATAAACTTTCTAACCACATCAAGACATTGAAAGAATAGTAAATATTCTTAGTAAGTGTAAAAATTATTTGCAAGGTAGGTGTTATTTCATTGTCAATGAATATATGCCCTCAATTTTAATAACTTGTTTCTTTAATGTAATTGATACTGCAGTTATTAGTGTGTGCTGTTAT
This sequence comes from Locusta migratoria, assembly GCA_026315105.1. Taxonomy (NCBI): domain Eukaryota; kingdom Metazoa; phylum Arthropoda; class Insecta; order Orthoptera; family Acrididae; genus Locusta; species Locusta migratoria. The sequence continues at coordinate 500,766,580 of CM048747.1, forward strand.
TTAAATACACTGGCCTATAATAGTTATATTACTTTACACGCTTCAATTACTTACAGTAATACAGTATCAGTTTTACTGTTAGGTGCCATATGTTTCTAAGATGTATCATGCACAGCTAACTGGATGCTTAAATAAACAAAAATTTACTGCAGTTTCATTTCCAGTTCCATACACATTTAACTCAAAATTTATGCCTACATATGAAATACGAAGCTGAGATCTTTACTATAATTGAAGCAATTAATGTGATACAAGTATTCCAGCGCAAGTCCCATGGGGAAAGATTTTATGCACATGTTTTTTCGAGTTGCTCATGCGTTGGTAACGACAGCAGAGAGCGCACAACACGGACTCTGATTGGCACCACAGGTTTGATGGCTCTCGAAGTCGTCGCATATTTCGGTTAAATGCACCTATTCACGGTGCTTCTTCAAGTTGGAGATATAAGTTTCATGCGACAACTATATGCTGTACAAATTACATTTCGTACAGTCGCTATTAAGAGCGGTGAAATGACACCACATCTCGCTCGTCCTCGATCGCTTCATCTCGGCAGAAACAAGATATACACTTTTAGACGACGAACGGCGAAATGGACGAGATATGTATTTCAGTTTTTAACCTCTCTCTTCCGGGCCATGGCGATTTTCTAGGAAAAACGGACAAGTATATGCGAACTGGTCACTGTCCATAATCAGCTTTTAGCCGGTGCACCCGCTCTTTGCTAATCGGTGATTCGCTGCTATACCCGTTCTTCGCTTATCGGTGATTCGCTGCTATGCCCGCTATTTGCTGCATTGATATTAGTACAGATTTCGACCCACAGATGGCTCTTTTAGCCTTTGCTGCTTCTCTTCCCTCACCTCCTCTTCGCTTTTCCGCTATTCGCTGCGACACCTGCTATTCGCTGCTGCTTTTAGTACTCATTTCGGCCACCAGATGGCTCTTTGTAGTTTGTACTGCTGTTCGCTGCTATTCCTGCTCGTCGCTACACAACCGCGACCGTGACTGAAATCACGGTCAGATTCCAGATCGCCGCGACCGTGAAAACAGTGAATATTCAATCACCGTGATTTTTCACGAGTACGTGATTTCTTGCCCACCTCTGTACATAACTATGAGGGGAGCGTAGGACAGTGGTTTAGGAGGGGCTACTCCTCTGTATATGTTACTCTGTGGCGCGGTGCAGCATTGTGTAAGGCATCCCACACGCTCTAAAAAATTCTGTCAGGTATACACCGCCGCTTCCCCGCTCCCCCCGGACGTAGCGTCGGCGCCGGCCGAGCAGATCAAGCCAGCCCCTCTCGTCCTTCCCCGAAGGCGAGCGAAAGTTGGTGGAAGGGGGAGACCTCCAAGAGCTTCTCTGCTCTGCGCGGCCTGACCGTACCCAAAATGGAAAACCATTTCTTAGCAGCCAAGCTGCGCCAATAGACATTAAAATCCAGAAATTTTATATAAACATGGAATGTACTACAATCCCAGAAGCCCATCACCCCTAATGTGTCCCCAAAGGCACAGAAATCAAATTAAAGATCTACAGAGAAAAATGTTACATATTTCAATAATTAGCGTAAAGAGAAAGATATAGTAACACAAGGTTAGTATGAAAACTAGACTAATTATAGCCCCTATCTCATAACGTGGAAAATCTCTTTGCCCGTGCAGTTTGGTGATGATCGTGTGCTCAGCCGCCAGTTTGTGATGATTGGCCTCCCAGTCCTTGCGATTATTGGCTTTGGCGTTACCTGAAATCGCAAATGTATCGTGATCGTCTGACATCTCTAGGGATAACTCCGGACATTCTCTACAGTGCTGTTCACAACATTATTCCTCGACTACAGCTATTGTTGAGGAATGATGGAGAACATATTGGGCATTTCCTGTAAATATCATCATCTTTGCTTTGTCTTAATTCGTTATGCTAATTATTGCTTTTCTGATCCGACGAAGCGCCATCTGCCAGACAATTTTGATCGTGTTTTCTTTCCCCTAATACAACCTAAAGTGATTCCAAGCATGTGTGTCAATTTTTACCTCTGTATCTACATTATTCCGTGATTTATTAAGTTTTCCAATTTATACTGACTTTTTTATCACCAGGTATAAAGATAAGATACGAAAGTAGTAAGATGGCTGACAATAAGCTCGTAAACAATATTATGTGTATGTGTGTTCTGAGTTACTATCAAGGTATTGCAGTGAATTAAGGTTTTTTTTTTTTTTTTTTTTTTTTTTTTTTTTTTTTTTTTTTTTTTTTTTTTTCTTTTTTTTTTTTTTTGGAGTTAAACTAATTTATTGTAAATTGGTTCAAACTGTACAGTGGCGCAGTCACTGAGATATTTCTACTTCACTAGTACTAGGAGCATCTCGCAAAAACCGGTCATTAATGTTTAGAATTCAGCAGCTTGATGAAGTGATGTCGATGAAATACATAAAGCGATTTCAAATGAAATGGCCAACTATCGTGATTAATAGGGAATGCGGAAGACCGACTTCTGTTCATTGAGAGAACTTCAGGAAGGTGTAGTTCATGCGTAAAGCAGAGGAAATATAAAACACCGTTGTGACATGTTCTTAAATTCCGATCGAGTATTTGAGATCCCCACCATGTTGGATTAACCCGCGAGAACTCGCTGTTTTCAAAGTTACGCGGTCGGTCGTGTATAGCATTTTGCTGACATTGAATGAACAATTTGGAATGTACTTAATGTATGTAAATACATTCTTTTTTGTTTTTGTAAGAAAACACTCATATTTCACTATTTATAAATGACAAAATTTCAATGGTTTAAAATTACTATGAGCAAACTGCTCATAGCGTGGGTGTTTGCGCAAGAGAGGAATCGACGTAAGTTGGAGGCGCGCTGCTATATTTGTTATTGGTACGGTCGATAAACGCAAAAGTATTACTAAGATACTTTGGGAACTTGCATCGGAATTCACGGGAATTTGTGAGGTTCTTTCGTGAAATACCCTCAACAACTGACCTTTCTGGATGCGTGGTGGCTACAATATTTATATGATTCTCGGGGGATGACTGAGTGAGGCCTGCAGGCCGATGGAGAACCACGCGGATGTGTCGCAGTTATTGTTTTGTTTAACACTTTCGCACTGAATCTGCAGTGGTATCATGCACTGACCGATACACTCCTGCTCCGTAAATTTGTGTGTGTGAATTTGGCAGTCGGCCGCGGTGGCCGAGGGGACTGAGGCGCTTCAGTCACGGTCTGCACGGCCACTACGGTCGGGGGTTCGAATCCCCCCTCGGGCATGGATATTTGTGCCGTCCTAGTTCGTAAGTAGTTCATAAGTAGTTTGTAAGTTTAGGGACTGATGACCCCATAGTGATGTCCCATGAGATTTACAAACATTTGAACATTTTTTGAATTTGGCAGGATCGGTAGTCGTTCCCTAGGGGTCGTCGTTGAATGTGTTTACGTCGTCAGTTCTTTATTCTGTGTAATAGTGTTCTGTGTTTTAGTTCGGTTCAATTGAATTACTCTTTTCTCTTTTTCCTATCTTCTTGTTGCAGAAAGTTTTTCTTCCGTAAGGCATTGCCACCCAGCGGTTGTAATTTGGCGTTCTATCCGTTTGTGTAAGCCCCTTCGCGCCAGAGCTGTAGTTCTTGTTGAACGTTGGGCACCTTATTCCTTTCCTTCCTGTTTTGAGTCAGCTCATTTGTTTTACCTGTGTGGGTGTATTAAATTAACGAGTAGCCAGCTCCCCCACCTCAATGTAATTTTTATAATTAAGCTGAGCTGTTTCATTTAAATGGCAGGGGTCATTTGTAAAAATGATATTGTACTTATAAGACTTCATTTTAATTTAAAATTTTCCACTTTCGCTTAAATTGCTGGGCTCATTGTGGCTGTTATTGTATTTTAAAGAGTTGCTTTTACTAAATTTCGAACCTTATTAACTTATCAAAAGATTGGTTCTCTTAACTTGGCCTTCTGCCTTGCATCACTTATCTGAACTGTCTTTTTGGGCCTTCAGCCTCTGATTGTAATATAAAATACATACAGACACACACGCGCGCACACACACACACACACACACACACACACACACACACACACAGACAGATGGAACCTGAACTGACTATTCTTGCTGAACTTCATCCACCGACTACTCACCGTTCCTACAACACCATCTCAGTCTTTTTATCGTGTATATTTTCATCAGTATCTACATATCATCGACATACCTACTCCGCAATCCACCTGAAGGTGCACGGAGGAGGGTACTCAGTACCACCATAGTTACTTGCTTTCCTGTTCCACTCCCATATAGAACGAGGAAGAAGCGAATGCTTGTATGCATCTGTACGAGCCCTAATCTCTATGATCTTATCTTCGTGTTCTTTACGCGAAATGTCGGTTGGCGACAGTCGAATCGTTCGGAAATCCTCTTCAAATTCCGACCCTCTAAATTTCTTCATCATTATTTTCCGAAAAGAAAGTCGCCTTTCCTCCAGCGTTCCCCACTTCAGTAACACTTGCGCATTAATCGAACCTACCAGTAAGAAACCTAGTTTCCGCCTCTGAAACACTTCCTTTAAATGTATCTTGTGGGATCCCAAACATTTAAGTAATAGTCAAGACGGGGTCGATCTCCTTTACAGACAAGTCACATCTTCCTAAAAATCTCCCAATAAACCGAAGTCGACCATTCGCCTTCCCCACGACTGTCCTCATATGCTCGTTCCATTTCACAGCGCTGTGCAGTGTTACGCCCAGGTATTTAATTGACACGACACTGTCAAGCAACACACTCTGTAAACCCTACCATCATCAACAAGCAGCCTCAGATTGCAACTCATTTCGTTCGTCAGATAATTTACATAAATGGAAAATAATAGCGGTCTTATCACACTTTCCTGGGGCACCCCTGACCATACCCTACTATCTGATGAACACTCGCCTTCTTGGACCACGTACTGGGTTCTATTACCTATGTAGTATTCGCCCCACTCACATATTTGGGTACTAGTCCATATGCTCGTACCTTCCTTAGCGTCTGCAGTCTGTCTGTTGCCCTTCATCCGTAGCTACCAAGTTGTCATGAGATAAAAGGACAAGCTGAGTTTCGCACGCTCGATACTTCCTAAAGCGGTGCTGATGCATGGACAGAAGCTTTTCCGTCTCAAGGAATTATTTTACTATATTGAAACTGACAATATATCGAAGAATTTTACAGAATACTGATGTTAATGATATAGATCTGCAATTTTGTGGGTCCGACGTTTGCCTTTCTTATACAGGGGAGTTATTTGCGCCCTATTCCAGTGGCTTGGAACTTTGCGCTGGGTCAACGATTCTCTATTACGCAAGCTAAGTAAGGGGTCAATGCCGTAAAAACCGGATTGGTACCTCATCTAGAACTGACGACTTGTTTGTTTTCAACACTCTCAGTTACTTCTCTACACCGGTTATGCTTGAGCTCTTGCATGAATGAATACTGAAATGCTACATTTAAAACTTAGACCTTCATTTTTCTGTCTTTCAATACCACCCCAGAATAATCAATGAGTGACTGATACAGGCCTTTGATCCACTTACCAATTGTACCTAGGACCAGAATTTTTTTGGTGTATCAGTAAGATCTTTTGCTAAGGTGTGACCTTGGTAATTATTGTATGCTTCTAACATCGCCCTTTTTATAGACGCGCGAATCTCTACTAACTTCTGCCTCATTTGACCTTTTTAGAACCAAGAGTGCAACTGCCTTTGCTTTCTCAGCATTCATTGAATATTATTATTAAACCACGATGAGTCTTTCTCGTTCTTATTCGACTTTGCCACTTGTGTTCCTTAATTGGGTTTAAAGAGGCCTGTATTTTAACTGGATTAACTTTTCAAAATAGTTTTAATTGTATTTAACCCGTGTTGTTCATCATAGTCTCAACACCATTCCCTGTATCTTGGAGGAGCACCCGAAAATTAATAACTTCCTCACTTCGATGGTGAATGAAGTAAGAGATAGTCATTTGATGAAATAGAGTGTGTTTGTTTTCATGGGTGGAAATACTCTCTTCCAGAAACTGAAGTGACTGCAGTACAGTAACATGGGCAGCTGCGCGAAGAAGAAAACGAAAGTATTTCCGTTATCAACAGCCACACCTCTGGAGGTCCACACAATAGCCGACGTTCAACACTGCCCAGCATGTGACACTGAGGGTATAGCGGAGAATCATATTAATAGCATGTAGCTGTAGTCTTTCGTTGAAAACCAGAACGAGCGTCTTTGTCTAAGAGGGCATAGTGCACAGAACCACAGAGTAACTATACAGAGAGGAAGCACTCCCTAAACCACTGTCCTACGCTCTCCTCGTAGTTTCGTAAGATGCTAGCAGTTGTCAGGCGGTTCCCTGACTTAGTACCGGTAGACCATACTGGAGCCTCTTCTGAGGGTAGCTATCGCACGTAAGAGGGTAGCGTAGAGGGGAGGCTGTTGGGAGAGCTCGCGTCGCTTGCCACGAGGCCACGGCTGTGTCCGGCGTGCGGCGTTTAAAGGTAAATAGTGGTGGGGACAGCCGCTACCTGCCGCCTGCTCTGGCCGTTGGCTGGTCAGTTTTAAAGTGCAGTTTCTGACCTTAGCGCCATCATGGGACATCTTACTGAACTACTGAACCCCCCCCCCCTCCCGCTCCGCCCCCCTGTGCGTGTGAGCAGGTCCTTAAGGAGGTTTCCCGTCTGTAAATTTTTGTCTGTGACAGAACGCCAGACTGCAAGGTACCGACTAACTGTCCTGTCCCACCCTTCCCACAACAACCTTAATCCTCAGCCCTCACCCTCGTCCGCCCCAAACCCCTCTCTGCGTCATTCTCCTTTCTCTCTCTTCCTCCATGTCCCTCCTCATATACCTATCAATCTATTTCCTTCCCTATCTCCCCTCCAAAAGAGCCAAAAAACACAACGAAAAAGAGAAAAAATTGTGCAATATTGCTAAATGTTTTTTTTCTCTCAATATACGATAGAAATCGTCTTCCGTATGAACCCTAGTATGGGGAAAGTCGTCATGGATGTTACTGTGTTGGATAAAAAAAAGGCTTGAAGTTTGAGAGGAACAAATATACATTATTACGACGGGCCGCAGTTTTAAGAGAGGAGCAAGTTCTCGTCGGGGGTTAGAGTCCTTCCTAGGGCATGTGTGTGTGTGTGTGTGTGTGTGTGTGTGTGTGTGTGTTTGGGTTTGTCTTAGCATAAGTTTAAGTTGTTCGTATTTCTAGGAACCGTTGATCTCAGCAGTTTGAACAAAGTTTACAAACATTTTAACATTTTACTTGGACATGTGGTCCCATCAGGATTCCTGATAATCCGGCCTGTAACCATCATAGTGACATACTTCAAGAAGGAAAGGCACCTGTGGGTGCGGAGGATAGGGAAAACCTCTCCAATTAGGCAGCTGAACCTGTCGTTCGGGGTCTCCCAGCCATTCATGAGATACGGTCTTATAGTTAACGGACGCCGTTTGTCATCTGTCGCAGGTGAAGGTATCCTCCAAACACTTGAGTGTGTCCATTTTTTGCAACAGGACCACATTCCCCTTAGGAAGCCCGCTGACAATGTTCATAGCTACCCGCAGCAGTTCCGTATCGGTTAATCCACTGCACCGCTACTCGCACTTCTCCGATCGCGCTGAAAACGCCAGCTCATCGTAATCCCAGGTATTCGACACCGCCGTCCGTGTAACAATGGCTCAAGAGCAGTAGCGAAGTGAATCATTAATAGTGGACAGCCTTGTCGTGCCGCTCACGAGATAGTAACAGTATCTGCTTTGCGTCCATTAATCTGCGCGCCGGGAAACCCGCTGGACAATGTGTACGAAGGCGCGGGGAATGCCGCCCGCCGCAGCGCTGCCTCCACTCGCTCTACAAGGCGCCGAGCCCTGCCAGGCCTGTCACACAAAGGCATGGTGTATGAATGGAGACTAATAATTCGAAGTAACTTTCACATCTAGTTCAAAGTGTCTTTCTTCTCACTTTTTTAACTGCAAATGCTACTACTTGATAAAATTTGTCAAATTTTAGACTCGTGGTGAACTGGTACTGAAGATTTAATCATACTCAAGAAGTTTGAGTTTTTGAAAAATTTCTCTCAGACGACACCATTGGATGAACAAGATCTTTATGCCAAAATAATGTTTCCAACGTTTGTATAAAATTCATGTTCAGTCACGAAAGGCAAGAATCTTAAACGTATCCTACCAAGAGATCATTCTTTTGGATATTTGGCAGCTTACGAGACTTTATACAAGGACACCACCTCAAATCTCATCGAAACTGTCATCTAAACTTGGGGCTCAAAAACATAAAATGACATAGCTACCACTACGGTCGGGGGTTCGAATCCCCCCTCGGGCATGGATAATTGTGCCGTCCTAGTTCGTAAGTAGTTCATAAGTAGTTTGTAAGTTTGGGGACTGATGACCCCGTAGTTAAGTCCCATAGACTATACAAACATTTGAACATTTTTGACATAGCTATCTTTGCTTACAAGCCGAGGAAAACGGCATTAACTTTCTAAGGTCCCAAAAAATGGATCTGTTGCAAAAGCATATAGAAATCCTAACAAACAATTGATTTGCATAGTGTACAAATCAATAGTCCAAATGTTTTTTGTCCTGAGGGTCCAAGCTGCTGAGATCATCGGCCCCTAGACTTAGAAACTACTTAAACTAAATTAATGTATGCTAAGAGCATCTCCCATGCCCGAGAGAGGACGAGAGCGGCCGCGCAACCCGCGGCAAGGTGCCTTACATCGCACTACCATTCCCGCGCGGTGCACAGGGTACAAACAAAGATCACAAATTTATGATACGCTCCAGCCACTACTGAAAGAATGTCGCGTTCTTGTGATAATCAGTCTATACGTTATTACTGAAAATAATTACAGCTCTAACCAGATATGGTAGCACCTTTTGTGACCCTCAGGAAGCTGACATCCGGGTCGGGCCGCTCCCCACTGTCACGCCACTGGCGGTGGTCGTACTGTAACAACCTCCCCCGCCGCCCAACAAGTGCAGCAGGCAAGGAGTGCAGGACGTCTTCCCACCGCTGTAGCGTCCTCATTCACTTCTGGGTAGAGCTGTTCATACTGCTCCACAAAGATGGCGGCAGTGTCATTTTGGGATGTCGAGAGGCCCATAGGGCGTGCAATGTTGCTTCTCTTTGTTAATTGGACGCATTCGTTGAAATTCGGCCTGCTGTTCAGGACATGATGCATGGCCAGAGAGCATGCGGGAGATTGTGAAATAAATGCAACTCATTTTGACGTGTCCATACTGTATTATCGTGCGATGCGAGGTAGACGTAGCTCTTTCATCTATCATTGAAGCTTTGAAGGATGTGATATAAGGCGTCTCTCCCATTTGTTCAATGTGGTCTCAGCGTGCTGTCTGCATTCTCGATCATTCAGGAGTGCAATGGTTTTCTTCCAACTGCCTCTAATGCGTTACACGCTTTCCTATTGGAGAAAGAGAAGGCAACTCTAGACACTACGTTCAGAGAAGACCGTAGGCCAGAACTGAGCATTATGCATTGCTAACGCGACTCCATGGCAGACACGTGCACGAGTAAGACGACTCACTGATTATAGACGTATATTCAGATCGATCAGCATGCACACGATCCCGTGAAAGTTTCACAATTCTCGTTCCTGGTACTTGGTAAATTCATTTTGATTATTCTTGGATAGCGCACAGTTAAAGTCTTCGTCAAGAATAATGTGATCGTGTCAGCCTTCAAACAAAGAGAACATCTTTTCTGAATAGACTCCCTTACTTTTTCCTAACTAAGCATGGAAAGCTGCAAAGTTTCAAAGTTTGTGTAAGTAAAATAGCACAATACTAAGACCAACGATCCATAGAGTTACACACAACAAACTTAAAACTAATTTATGGTAAGGACGACACGCAAAAGCATGCCTGACGGAGGATTCGAACTCCGGGGCTGAGAGGTGGGGAGGGGGGACGTGGTGGGAGGGTTGGTGGAGTGGCCTCGCAATCCGAGGCACGTCACCCTACGCGCTCCACCATTCCCGCGCCCCTCTGTACTCCCTCACCAGATCAGGGGCGGATCCAGGACGGCCTGCTGGGGGCGGTGGGCGGTGTCATTAATCTCTGAACACTCTATGCACCGGCCAACCCTTTATACTCGACGCCTGATCAAACAAAAGTCTCACAGTTTTAAAGACTCAGTGCAGTGATAGCACGATAGCTTCGCATTCTAAATAAAATAAAATAAAAAACGCTGCTGGCGGGGGGGGGGGGGGGGAGAACGACCCGTCGTCTCCCCCCCCCCTCCCCTTGGATCCGCCTATCCAGCACATGGAATGTAAATGTCCATCGGCACCAGGGCATGCACATAAAGATTATTCATCTGGATAGGTCCGAAAAGCAGACCTGTTGGTCAATATTAACAACTGTAAACAGCTGAAAATTGGTATCGGACGGTGACTCGAACACCGAATTCCTTCTGTGGGTCAGCGGTCACCTTAATGAGTAGGCTGTTAGGACACCCCTCCCCTTGGATCCGCCTATCCAGCACATCGAATGTAAATGTCCATCGGCACCAGGGCATGCACATAAAGATTATTCATCTGGATAGGTCCGAAAAGCAGACCTGTTGGTCAATATTAACAACTGTAAACAGCTGAAAATTGGTATCGGACGGTGACTCGAAAACCGAATTCCTTCTGTGGGTCAGCGGTCACCTTAATGAGTAGGCTGTTAGGACACCCCTCCCCTTGGATCCGCCTATCCAGCACATCGAATGTAAATGTCCATCGGCACCAGGGCATGCACATAAAGATTATTCATCTGGATAGGTCCGAAAAGCAGACCTGTTGGTCAATATTAACAACTGTAAACAGCTGAAAATTGGTATCGGACGGTGACTCGAACACCGAATTCCTTCTGTGGGTCAGCGGTCACCTTAATGAGTAGGCTGTTAGGACACGCTCCACGGACTGCCCGGCTATCTCAACTTGTCGCACAGTACTGTTGCAGTGCCTCCAGTCCATTATTCCACTTGCTTGCGGCCTAAGCCGTATTGCCACAGGAGTCTCAACTGTGCATCTGTACAGAAGTTGTAATTTACCTGTTTAAGGTATACATACAATTATAGATATTGTGTGCTCGAATCTATGCCTTCAACAAGAAAGTAATATTTCGTCAGATTTCACGAATATGTCAGAAAGAACATACTCAATAATTGCACGAATGCCTTAAACAGGTAAGTGACAATTTCAATGAGGATACACAATTTACGCCCTTGTGGGAATACAGAAGAAATAATTGACAAAAGGTACCGTATTCGTACGTGCGATAAACTGAGAATTTACGCAGAACGGGAAGCGTTCCGTACTGTCTGATGAGGAAGTAGAGGTGTTAACGTCTACGACCCCTTTGGAACAGGAAAAATGGGGGTAAATAACGGTTTTATGCGGGAATAATTACGCATCTCTACTTGTGCCTGTGCAACAGCCATAACATTAGCGGTAACTTTAATCTGTATGCTCTGCCAGGAAGATCATCAACCAAAATACACACCACACCCCGAACTGCGCCTTGCCATTACTTGTCAGGTGATCAGCCGTTCAGCCAGCAGCCCCAATCGCGTCAACGTCTGCTCTAGCCCTGGGTTAGAGACTGTGCAGGTGGAGTGCTCGCCCACGGCTGTATTGGGCCAGAGTGCATGCCTCCTCACAGTACACCTCGGCAGACAGTGTGCGGGTCTGTAAGTGTGGAAATGAAATGAGAGAGCAGGCTTGTCGGCAACTAATGGAGAGTACCTAGACCTGTCAACTGAGACAGCTACGAACGATTCAGTGGTGGTTAGAATGCATCAAACCGGTCTTAAGACGTGAGCTAATTGGTTATGACGCGAAAGATCATTCTGGCACCGACAAACGATGGCTTCCTGCTACACGCTTTTCTTATAACTTCACGACGCTCTTAACATTCCCACATCGCCAGGTGCAAATCTGTCAGTGGTATAAAGTCAACTACAAAAAATTTCTATAATACGTTACAAAAATATACTATTGCTTAACTTATAACACAATCGTATCTCCGTCACCGAGCCAAGTCCAGCTCCTTTAAATATTGGCCAGCTTCCTGAATGACCAAATTGAGTTCCTTCATGTCTCCTGAAAATTATTATAAATCGCAGTTAATAAATATGTGAGCCTTTGTTTGTCCCCATCTGAATTTCCATTAGTTGCACTGACCAACGCCAGTACGGAAGTGGATGTTAAAAGACCATTCCTTACTCGGAAGGATTGTTATTATCCATCGATGGATCGTCTATCCAGATGTTGTTTTATCTATTAAACAAATTCTAGGTTCTTCCCAGTTGGATTTACACCAGAAGCTACTCTCATGTAGTAGGACAACTGTTTTAGGAGATGATATACACGATTTAACCGCCTTTCCTACGGTGGAAGATCTTACGAAAAGGAAGCTTAGTAGTGGATAGGACCTTGTAATACTAACTCATCAAGGCTTCCTTACGTCTTATATCAGGAGGGGCGATATTTCATATAATGGGCGCCATTGAATGGGTGTAGCCATCAGAATACCACTGATCAACCTCATTGCCCTATTTCAGTGTATATAAATGTATCTCACATGAACACTATTTAGCTGCGGAGTAATTTAGGTACAAATGTGTTGTACGCAAAACCTTAGCTCCAAATTGCTCTTGCTATGTGTTAAATAAAATAAAATGTCTGTAATCCTATTGGGCCAAACTGCTATGTTCAACAACCCATCGATTTATAAATTACTTCCACTAACTTCCAGTAAGGAAAACATACACCCGTGTCTGACGGAGGACTCCAACCTACGGCGGGAGTCCAGTTCGTAGCACGATGCCTTAGACCACGCGGCCTCTCCAGCGCCAATACGTTGTTCCTAGTTTTAACTTTGTCTCATGTTTTTTGAGTATGATACTTCAGAGTGAGAGATGTACCCAAAATACCACTTAAATCCTGTGGATGTTCACAGTGTTTGAGTTGAACACCATTAAACGAGATATTGGATTTATAGTCAGCCATTCTGATATTGAGGTGGAAAAAAGTTGCCTCTGTTTTGTTTGGCTTAGGCTTCAGTTTCTTCATTGAGAAGTTATTTCTGAGAAGAGTTATATCAGATATTATGGCAGTTTCTATCCCACGCATGTCTCTGTGTTGTAACGCAATGGCAGTATCATCGGCATAAATGAACTTTCTAGACTGCGTTGCCTGAATATCAGTAGTGTTAATATTAAGAAAAATGAGAGCAAGAACAAACCCTTGGGTGACCATCGTGAAGCTGCCTGAAAGCAATTTCCAATTTGATCCGACCACCAAGATTTTAGAAATCGTAATAAAATAAGGCAAGGAATGAGATTGTAAAGCTTCACTAAGAGGTTCTTTTTCAAAACGGTATCTTAAGGTGTTGAGAGATCCAGAAAAGCGACGGGAATGGTAGACTTGTTTTCGTAACCAGTCTCTATAATGAAAGATGTCTGTGCTAGTTATGGGCCATAGAAATCGAGCTTCTCACAACAGTAATACTTGCAGTAAGAACAGGAATAATAGCAACAGGAACATTAGGAGTTTATAACATACACTGAGAAGTGCAATTGGGCGGCAGCTATCTACAGGGTCGACTGATTTATCGCATTTTTAAACAGTAATTACTTTAGATCACCTAAAAGCTTTTGGTAGAGAGCTATTTCTAAGAATGTAGTTGAATAAATTTAGAAGCCGTTATCGAATTTTAAGTCCAGTATGTTTGATAAAATGTAGGAAATATCACCTACACTAACAGATTCCCCATCTTGATATCAGAGATACACATGTCCAGTTCGTCTAAGCAAAAAGGTTTGAAAACTTCCAGGGGAGTTTATAGGTCATTAATTTGTCAGACGCCGTTTTGATTTGGATAATGCTGTGATTCGTTTCTTATACTGGAAGGTGGAGAATTTGCTTAAGAGTTATCAGGACTATCTGATGACGGGAGTGAAATCTAAAATTTGAACTTTTTTCACTCACTTCTCTCTCCTGTCGTTACCAAGAGTTCAAAAGGTCGGTACACTCATGACTCGAGTCCGTTATATATGTTTTCTGTAGCCCCTATGTGTACAGCCTATGGCCTAGGGTTTAGTTGTAGTTTTGAGGATTTCAGCGGAACTGTCAGGATTATCTGTTGTAGAAGGGATGAATTTGATATTGTCCTCTAATTGAAAAGTAAATGCTTCCCAGTCTACTTTATTGAAATTCTATCTGGGCCTTGGAAGGGATCTTATTAGGGGAATCTGAATTGCAACTTATATCAGCACTGGCTTATTTTGCGACCGTGGAAATGCGTTAAGAACCTTCCTCTTCATAGATAATGTTAATATCTGATCGTAGAAACAAAAGCACAAATCAGGTGAATATCCACACTGCCAACGGGCTGAAAAAATGTGCTGTGGTCTTTTGTGTCAAAAAGCAAGAAAGGTTATAATTATATACTATTTTCGTTGTCGAACGAGTACCCCCAATGACTACTGTAGCTACTGAATTCGCCGACATATAGGGTTGTTCGAAATGTGGAAGAATCGTATCTTACTACTGAATGTTAGGAGGTCTGTAAGAATTAACTATGAGATTTCTAGACCTTCACTGCCAATACGAATATGCCACTGTCGCAGCTTTCATTGATTATGGACAAAAACCCAGACCTGTCTAGTGTATATAGCCACGCCATAGGCTCCATGGCCTACTTGTCCCATAAGTCTGCAGCCATGAGTATTGCCTCTTGCACAATATTTAAAATCTACGACACTGGCATTCATATCACGTGCTTTCGTCGACCCCTGTTACGAACTATATCACCTGTACACGTGATGCGGCAGCGTCAGCATCAGTTATACAGGAAATCACTAATAATAATGTTGCGGACGCGCTTGCCAAAGGACAGTTACTAAATCGCCCAGTCCTGGTGGACTGCGCTAGAATTGTACCGGACTGTCCAGAAGCTAACGGTCCCTACGATGCAAAGACGTGTACAGCGAATAGCTGTTGTAAGCTGTCCCCATAACAGTGGCTGTGCGACAGGTTGATTCATCGGTTCAGTGAATACCGAGATCAAAGCTGATCCCGCAGAAAGAGTACTGTATATTTAAATAATCATTCTTCGTTTCATTCTGAATTTTATCTGCTTTTTCAAGGTAGATTTATCGCATGAGAAACTTATATGTTGTGCATGCAGCACGAGTATCGCGTGTCCCAACGTTGACCTGGCATCGCTGAAACTCCTAGTCAATGGCCACTCCTACTGCAGGGAAAGCAGCACGCACGTTGCGGTGATGAAGAGTCACCGCTCCTACCAGGTCTCCAGCAGGAACGCAAGGATTGGCCTGCACGGAAAACTAGTTCCCGCACTTCCCGTCGCGCATACAAAAGCCTACCTGAAGACAATGACCGTCTTACAATTGATTTTGGTGCAATAAAAACTATCAAAAACACCTCATATTTTGTCAAATTTCTGATAACTGCCAACTAATTACACGCCACCTATGCAACAAAAGCCTACAGAAAATCGTGAAAAGCAAAATAATGCTCTTCGTTACAAACATTGAGAATAGCCGTGTGGTTAAAGAGTTCACGTTGTGGCATCCGTCTTCTTTTCATATATATCGCTAATAGTGAAGCCCCAATCATTTTAGCCACAAGTCGTCTCTGACCCATACCACCGGCATCCATCACGGGTTCCACCATTCCTGAGTCCGAATCATCGTGTCCTACGCGAACTCAACATTATCACTCATATAGCCTCTTTAAAAGAGCTTTCAAGATGTTCCTGGTGCGGCTTAAGCGCCTAACGCGTCGTGTTGTGTCACATAAACAAACATCTTTGGGAGCGGACATTTGCGACTATCGAGTTGTGATCACTATTACCCCCGCCTGTCGGCTACACGGTGCCCTGGTCTCCGTCGACCTCGATCGCGTCTTTGATAAAGTGAGTCACTCTTTCCAGTAAACCGTAATGTATCGGCTTTCCCGCCTGCCTTCTCCCAAGTGATCATGCCCATTCTACACGGTTTCAAGGTGATGTTTAATGGAATGGAGCAAAGGAGCATCCCTATCTTACTTTCGGTCCTCTGAATTATCCTTTACTCAGTAGCAAAGGACCGACTTATATCTAGGACTAGCTGAAAACACGGCGTTGCCCGGGTATTTGTTTATTTATTCCAGCCTTGAGTTACTACCTTTCCTACCCTTCTCTCTCTGTCCATCTTGTTTTTTCTTTTTTTTTTTTTTTTTTTTTTTTTTTTTTTTTTTTTTTTTTTTTTCTAAAATCACGTTATATTTAGCGGAAAATATAAGAAATTACGCTGTCTTGTACAAAATTATAAGTGCGGTATACATACACTGTTAGTAGTTAAAATACAAATGACATAAAATTCTTAGGAGCTCATATTTATTGAATTATATGTTGTAATATTGTATAACTTTTTAGGTATATATTCAGTTATATAAATGCTGTTTGACTGTAAAATATGTTGCGAATACAATTAATAGCAAAGAAGTAATAGATTAAAACGTGGTGCGTGATGGGGCGGTTTTCCATGAACGTTATAGTTTATGTGCTCATATCTCAAGAATTACGTGTCGAACTGTGATACAGAAGGTACATTCAACTATATGAGTGTTTACTGCCTGTAAAAGTTCCCGCGGCTACAATATGTAGTGTATAAATTACAAACTGTAGCGTCATGCCGAATGCCGGAAAAGTAGTAAACGAGAATCTTTTTTCCTTTCATAATTTTGCAATGGATGTCAGCGAGAAATAGTTCAATAAATCTTTGAAATTATGTTTAAAGTTTGTTGCAAGTCGCAAAGTAATCTCGTTCTTATATACTGTTTTTATAAAGTCTCCTCGCATTATGTGGCACTTTCTTGCAACTCCTATTGTCGCATTGAAATGGAAGCGGGATTGACTTCGAAGGCAACTTAACACAGCACTTATACTGAAAGCTGGTTTATTATGAACTTAACATACACGCAGCACTAATTGCCTCTGGGGCAGAGTGCTCTGCTATTTATACACAGACATAATGCACTAGAAATTAGAACAGTTAACATAAGAAACAAGTTGAAATTACAAGTGAATATAAGAAAGATGTAGAACATTCTGGAATTGTTAATTACAAAGATATAAACTTTTGGCGGTGGGCGAGATTCAACCGGCGACCTTCAGCATCACAATTTGGGACACTATCCCCTGCGCCACGCCGGCAGTCGGTGTACGTGGTCTCTCGCGGCACTATTGTTTATGGTGTTATATCTCCTGAACCATGTGTCATATGTGGTTGTTACCATTACAGACGTGGTAAGGAAGAAGTGTACCATATTTGGTTGAAATCAGTTCCGTGGGTTAGGAGATAATGTGCAACATTGTCGTGTAATGCAGCAGTTTTTCTCGTATCTCATTGTTTACGACGACATACATGGTGACCTATGTGTTATACGTGTTCCTTACACTCAAGACAACCATCCTCATTGATTGAAGCTTACGTGTGCAAAATTTCATAAAGATTAGAACGAAACTGTAGATTTGTATAAAATACGTACACACAAACAAATACACAAACATATGGACACACTGCTTCTATATAAAGACTAGCTTAAAATCCGGCGTTGCCCGGATAATTACCTATTTATTATTGTCATTTACAAGTATATATTCATTTGTATAAGGGCTATATGTGTGTAAAATATTTTGGGACTACATAGTAGGAAAGAAGTAATATATTAAAACTTGATGCTTGATGGGGCAGTTTTCCATGTACGCCACTGTTTATGTGCTCATATCTCATGAACTACGTGTCGTACTGTGATACAATTTAGAAGGTACACTCAACTATATGCGTGTACACTGTCTGTACAATTTCCTGTGGCTACAATTTGTAGTGTAACGTCATACCGAATGCCGTAGTTTTAGTCAATGAACAGTGGAACGTTACTGTTTATGTACTCATATCTCATGAACTACGCGTCGTACTGTGATACAATTTAGGAGGTACATTCAACTATATGTGTTTATACTGTCTGTAAAATTTCCTGCGGCTATAAATTATAAATTTTAATGTCATACTGAATACCGCAGTTTTATTCCATAAACAGCGGAAAAGTAGTAAGCGAGAAACAGTTTTCTTTCTATCATTTTGGCATGGTTGTCAGCGAGACAAAGTTTAATAAATGTTTGAAATTATGTTTAAAGTTTGTTGTAAGTCCCTAAGTACTCTCATTCTCATATAGCGTATTTATAAAGTCTCGCATTATTACGACGGGGATAGGCACCAGATGGTACTTCATTGTTAACGAAAGTCGCCGAAAATGTCTTGACTGAATGACGTTGCTCTGGCCGAAACACCAATGTGCATGCGGTGTCGCGTAACCGAACCGGATGAATATTCGCCTGGAATGCAAACCTCAACAGAGGTGTGGCTGCTATTTCCAAAGATTCTTGCCTTCTACCTCAGAGTAGCAACACTCAAGATCAAGACTGTAATGCTCCTTCGATTGAGACGTACTCTGCCTTTCTGTGTGTAACCGATTTCGTGGCTGTGGCAGTGATGTGCTCGAGTTTCGATCTTCCAACAGGACAGAAGACATAAGCTGCAAAAATTCTCCCAATATCGTTACACTTTTGCAAATTATGTAGGCAATGAATTCAATAACTGTTCGTAGATGGGCGGTCCCGAACAAGAGGAGATAACTCTAGCGAACATTGAATTGCAAAAAGATCTCAGAATAACAAGATAATACGAGAAGACGCACTCTGCATCGTTTTTATCGCGCTCTACATCTGGTGTGTGACGGGGGACGGTTTTTCCCGTAGCCTGAGAGCCACACTCTTGCTGCGACCGTGGAAGTAAGTACTTTGCCAAATCATGCTGAGGGGAAGGCAAGCTGTTAGAACTTTGTTTTCTTTGTGATCAGGCAGTCTTAGTTTTTTCAGTGATAGTTTTCTTGGGTAATTCTTTTACTGTGCGAGGCGACGTATTTCTTAATTTACAGAACTGGAGTAATACAGTGTGAATTTAGTATTTGCATTTTCATTCCGGCGATGATTTTGTGTTTGAATTTTCTCAAGTTAATGGCCTTCAACCTTTGTGTAAAACTTAGTATGTTTGAATTTCCTTGCTGTTTTAACTAACTTTTCATGTCGCATCTGTAACTGAGAGTATGTTAAATATTTCAAATCTTCAAATGTTTGTAAATCTATCGGACCATACTGCGTGGTCATCAGTCCATAGCCTGCAAACTACTTAAACCTAGGTAAACTAATCTAAGGACAACACAGACACCCATGCCCCAGGGAGGACTCAAACTCAAACCTCCACGGCGAGTAACCGCGCGATCCACAACAAGGCGCTTTAGACCACTCTGCTAAATATTTCACAGATTTTCGAGTTTGATTCCACCTTTCCTGTCTTGTATAACGGTCGTTACTTCAGCCTTCCGCCACGCTTTTATTAATACCAGCTTCCTTCTATACAAATTCTCGTGTGAGCTTTACTTGCTCATTCTAAATTAATTTGTTTGTAAATGCTATGAAATTTGGCGTGGTCACACACCACGTGTTACTTAAGAATAATGAGCTGCTGCCTCCCCAAACTTGAGTTCCTTTGGTGTATAGCGTTCCTAAATTTGTGATCAAGACACCCATGATCTCGAAAAAACGCCGCATATGCTTCATTTTGCAGCTGCTCTCAAGTGTTGCCATATTTTAATGTACCACAAACATTATGTGCATGTATGTGAATGAACGTGTGTGCTTTCAGCTTTCAGCTACCCATTGTGTATTTGCAAATTTCCTCCCATACTACCTCCATATTCATAAAGGGCAGAAACGATTTTATTACGGGCAGTAATCTTATTATTTAATTCTTGTTTGTACAAGGTGTGTGCTTAATTTGGTCTCCCCACATTTATTTGCTTGTTCGTTTTACTGAATAGATTATGATGTATCAAACCTCTGCTTTATGATTTCATGCTCCCCGTCCCATGTTTAACTATCTATTCATTTATTTGTTAATATTAATTTTGTGTTTGTTAAAATGTTGGCTGCTCCCTTAAGGAGTGAGCAGTTAGACAAATTTCCATTGTGCAAGTGCTGCGGCCACTTGTAATTTAGAGCAGCAGTGAGCGTTATAACTTACATTTTCAGATCTGAACTGCCCGAGATCTCGCTGAGAAAACATAACAAGCTACTTTCAGTCTGAACTCCTTATTGTCCACGTCTCACTCCCATACAATGCTACACTCCAGACAAATGCTATCAGAAAGGATTTCCTAACATTTAAACTAATATAGGATGTCAACAAATTTTGCTTTTTTACTTCGGCCACCAGAAGTTATTATGCTACCAAAATAACGAAACTCATCTAGTATTTTTGTCGACTTGTTACATAATCTAATCCATTCAGCATCGCCTGATATTCTGACAGTACATTCCATTACCCTTGTTTTACTCTTGTTAATGTTCATCTTATATCTTCTTTTCAAGACACTGACTATTCCATAGAGCTCCTACAGGTCATTCCCTGTCTCTGACAGAGTTTGCATCATCATATAACATTAGAAGAAATTATGAATCAGTTGTTATTATACTGAATTAGATTGTCAGTTCTGAGTATCACAACAGCGGTAACAAATAAATTTAGTACAGAACGCGTTAAACAGCCACGTGGAAGCTATGCCAGTTGCTCACTGCTAACTGGGGTTAGCGCCAGCCAGCTCTCAGGAGCGGCTGTGCAGGCCTGCTAGACTAGTCAGTGCGACTGTACTGGTGAAAAGAGCCGGTTAGCCCGGCAAGGGGCCCGGTCTCCGTTCAAGTGGCACGCCATGCAAATGTCACTCTGTGCAAGTGTTCTAACCCCCAGTGAAAGTCCCACCAATGAAATACGATTCTTGCAGAAAAATACAAGCTGCAGAGTGCAGGGAAATAAGTTGTTTCGACTCCAGGAGGTGACAGTAACAGCCATTACAGTTCCATCGGATGAGAACAGATCAAGGATCCATATGGGAAGAGAATGGATTGAAGCCTACACTCCGCTGGGTCAACGTCCGTCACCGATCCGGAAGGGACAACATCCATCAAGAGTAGGTTAAGCTCAGAATATTGCGCTTGTTGTGAGGACAAGGTTGGCACCTCAGGCAGCACCTGTGGGAGGGGGGGGGGGGCGCTTGTCCTGCGACTTTCATTTCTTCTTTTCCTTCTCCTTCTCTTATCTAGGACGGAGACAGCAGGTCCCTTAGAGAGAGTGTGGGTGTCCGTGTCGTCTGGGACTGAAGAAGAAGAGGAGACCTTGGTACTCACCGAGTGCGTGTCCAGCTAATCACGAGGGTCGAAGAAGCAAGACAGCTGGCTCGCATACGCACACTGGACGCCGAGGTGATGAACCCTCAGCGGTATAACGACAAGCACCGACCTGTTGTGTACAGACCAGGAGATCTGGTATGGATTTTTACCCCTGTACGGAAAGTTGGGCTATCAGGAAAGTTATTGAAGCATTCCTTTGGTCCGTATCATGTCATACGCTGCCTGTCATACGTCACATACGAAGTCGAGGATTATGAGCCGTCGTCGAAACGGCAAAAACGAATGGACATTGTTCACGTCCTCCGCTTGAAGCCTTACTACGATCCTGCAGAGCAGATAGGCGAAAATGGCTTCTACTTGCGGTAGAATACCACCGATCTGGTGAACTCCGGGAGGAGGGTCCCAGAGAGGTGCATCTTCACTGATAAGTGTTTTGTCCTCCTCGGCCAATCTTTCGGGAAAGGATCTGCTCAGGACAGCTAAAACAGCTATACAGATTTGTAATACAAGTTTATTTACTAAGGTATACAAAATACTCACTGTTCTCGCGGTATCGTCTTCTTGCACGATGCTAGCTACGCTGTATCATAGTGACTTCCTAGTTCGGAGTCAGTTCGGAGTGCCCTTCCAGAAGGCCTAGATAAAGCTGCTTGTAGAGGGCGCGCTTCTCGGTTGCTCCCTACAGGATGCGCGACGCCGGCGTGTGATTGGCTGCCGAACATCCGCTGCCTTCTTCACGATCGTTTTCGTGGGTTTGGAAAAGCCTCTATTAAATCAAATAATCAAACATCGTGAAATCTCAAAGGGTGAGATAACAAGCGGATACTAAGTCGCGATAATTATCGTTGGCATCAAACTATTTGATATACTCAAACTGACCAAAAATATCCAAAACCATTTAATTTTCTGGCATATTAAGGTAAGTCAGCTTCAGTTATTGCGTTGCGAGTCAGATTCAGTGTAATAGGACACATTTTTACAAACCTGCTTGCCACATTTGTAGCAGTCTAGCACGGCACGACTGTCCTATCGGGCCTCCAAGCGAACTCTGCCAAACATGACGTCTCCAGAGCCCAACGTACCGCTACTTTTTTAAACGCGAGTAAGAAACCTGCCATTGGCCGCTTCCTGCCCTCCCCCCCCCCCCCCACCTCAAGACAAGGGACACATGAAAAGGCTACTACCAACCTCACTCTTAGCCTCACCTAAACCAAAGATTCGTAATTACTCCATCTCCTCGGAAGTATCTTTGATTAGTAATTGAAGAAAATAATCAACCCAAAAAACATTCACACACGTTCATTTTCATGGTGGGGGAACAGAAGAAAAAGGAAGCGTGGCAAACAAATTATATAGAACAACTGGCCAGAGAAGTTGATCATTATTACGGTACGTAATAATTGATCTCCATAAAACTGTCATTGTGGCTTGATTTACTGTGAAACTATCCTAAGGGCTTTAATGGAGCGTACTGCAGCACCGCTTCAATGACCCTGACGTTCTCTGGGAGATTATCCCCCATCGAAGTCCAAGGCACCGATGGCAAATTCTACCAAATACCTGGGAGGTACAATTACGAACAACTTAGACTGGAGAGAACACATAGAAGATATTGTGGGCAACGCGAACCAAAGTTTACTTTTCATTGGCAGAACGCTTCGAAGATGCAACAACTCCACCAAAGAGACGGCCTATATCACACTTGTGTGTCCTCTCCTGGAGTACTGTTTCCCAGTGTGGGACCCTCACCAGATGGGACTGATGGAAGACATTGTGAAGGTTCAGAGAAGGGCAGCTCGTTTTGTTTTATCTTGTTACAGCGAGGATAGCGTCACAGAAATGTTGGACGATTTGAGGTGACAATCATTATTCGTTGCGGCGAATTCTATTTGCTAAATTTCAATCACCGACTTTTACTTCTGAATCTGAAAAGTTTTGATAACACCCACCTACATAGGGAGATATGACCATCCCAATAAAATAAGAGAAATCAGATCGGAAACGGAATGATTTAGGTGTTCTTTCTTCCCGCCCGCTATTAGAGAATGGAACGGTAGAGAAAGGTTATGAAAGTGGTTAATAAACCCTCTGCCAGACACTTAAATGTTATTTGCAAAGTATCTATGTAAATGGAGGTGTATCGATTATCCTAAGGGCATCTCTGAACGCAGCAAACAAAATGAACACGTCGATGTTCCAGAATGACCCATAGTTCGTCATCAGTTTGGAGGAGGAGCCCACGATAGAAAATAACTCCCTGAACCCTGCTTAACGACTGAGGAGAGGCTATGGACCCTGAGACGTCGCTAAGATTGTCGCAGGCCCACAGAACTGCATATTCGGCAGCAGAGACAGTTTTAATAAGTAGGGAACCAGAACGCATCTTGCTCATTGAATCGACTTCCCCAAACTTGTCTTCCAAGTTTTCGACAAAGAACAACGGCTTGGTGGCGGTAAATGTCCCTCTGTCTTCTTTGGTGCAAAACCAGGTAATGCGGAAAGTGTTTCACCCCAAGATGGCGAGACCAGCCTTCCTCGCCGGGAAGACAGAATATACCAGAAATTAGAAGAATAGTTAACACAAGAAACATGTAGAAATTACAAGTGAACATTAGAAACAAGTAGAACATTCTGGAAATGGTACATACAAAGAAATAAAATTTTATCAGTGGGCGGGATTGAACCGGCGATTTTCAGCACAGCAATCGGTGACGCTATCCATTCCGCCACGCCGGCAGTCAGATAACTTGTGGTCTTGTGGCATTGCTCCCTTATCTAAAAAAAAAACAGCGACCCGCTGTTAGGTTTCCTCTCAAGTCAGCTTCAGTGTCCTGGATCTTGATCTTGTCATGGGTCCTCTGTAAGGCAGTTGTGGAGAATCCATCCCTTCTGTACAATTACCGACAACGGACGTTCCTTTCGTGGCTTCATCAGTATCATTACCGTACTTAGAGTCCTGGAACAGAAAGCTATTTTCGTCTATCTGCTCTTCAGGATTCATGCGGATGACGTGAACAATGTCTATTCGTTTTTGTCGTTTCGACGACGGCTCATAATCCTCGACTTCGTATGTGACGTATGACAGGCAGCGTATGACACGATACGGACCAAAGTATCGCTTCAATAACTTTTCTGATAGCCCAACTTTCCGTACAGGGGTAAAAATCCATACCAGATCTCCTGGTCTGTACACAACAGTTCGGTGCTTGTCGTTATACCGCTGAGGGTACATCACCTCGGCGTCCAGTGTGCGTATGCGAGCCAGCTTTATTCGACCCTAGTGATTAGCTGATTCACATAGTCATCCTGAGTGTCGTCTGGCTGGAACGGAAACAGTGTTTCCATTGTCAGCTTCACGACCATGGAAACGACGTGAAGCCTCGTCTTGCGGTATTATAAACAAATGTAGGCCAATCCTTCTGCTCAGCATCGACGTATATCGACAACACATCTGTTAACGTCTTGTTAAAACGTTCCCTAAGACCATTTGTCTGAGGATGGTACGCAGTTGTCATACTGTGGACAATGTCGCACCGTGACATTACATCTGATACTAGTTTTGACTGGAATACTTTTCCACGATCAGATATCATAACACGTGGTGCTCCATGCTTTAAAATAATGTGTTGTACAAGGAATTTTGCGATGTCTAGAGCTTCTGCAGTCGGCATAGCTTTGGTGACATCGTAGCATATGAGTTAGTTAGTGAAGACTATTTATTATCCACCAGTTACCGGTTGTTGACTTTGGGAACCTCACTAAAATGTCGATTCCAGTTCGTGGAATGGAGCTGCTGTAGTTGGAATTGGTACTAGAATTCCTGGAGGTAACTGTCTCACATATTTCCGTCGCTGGCACTCTTTAGAGTGACTCACATAGTGCTTGACAGACCGGTAGAGACCTTTCCAGTAATACCTGCATCTGATTCTGTCTAGGGTCTTCACGAATTCGAGATGACCGGATGTTGGTGCATCGTGGAAATACTTGAGAATAGCTGGCTGGTGTTGAGCTGGAACAACTAGTAGCCATTTTGGGCCCAGTGGAACTCTGTATTGGTCTGTTCTTCTCTAAGGCCTCTATGGTTTTTAATAGTGCTAGATCTTCCCTCTGTTCAGCTGTAACGACACCTAATTCAGTGAGGCCTGAAATTTCATTCATGCTGTTGGGTTCCTCGAAAGGCAGTCGGCATCCTTGTGTATGCGCCCGTTCTTGAAAACCACTCTTGGAGTCTTAGTGCCCATCTTGGTAATCGACCTGATGGATCCTTCATGCTAGTCAGCGAACACGAAGAATTGTGATCTGACACGACGGTGAATAGTTTGGTGAATAAATACGGCTGGAACTCTATAGTAGAACAGATAACTGCGAGACATTCTTTCTCAGTTGTAGAGTAGTTTATCTCGAACTTTGTTCTAATGTTTGCATAGGTTATGGGACTTAACTACGGGGTCATCAGTCCCTAAACTAACAAACTAGCTAATACTAAGGACGGCACAAATATCCATGCCCGAGGGGAGATTCGAACCCCCGACCGTAGTGGCCGTGCAGACCGTGATTGGAGCGCCTCAGTCCCCTCGACCACCGCGGCCGGCTTTGAGAGAACTCTTGATGCATAGGATTTGACCTTTTTAGCACCTGAATTTGCGCAAGCACTGCACCAGTCCAATACCCACTAGCGTCAGTATCGAGTTCTGTTTCCACATTTTCGTCGTATAAGGTTAGAACTGTTGCGAAAGACAGGGCCTCCTTAACTACCCGGAAAGCTTTTTCTTTTGTCTCATCACAGTAAAACTTGGCGTCTCCCTGCAGAAGTTCTTGCAATGGACGTGGCTTGTTACAAAACCCTTCTATGGAACATAGGTAGTATGAGCACAACCCGAGAAAACTTCTCACGTCACGAATGTGGTGAGGAGTAGGACATTTTGTGACTGCCCTTACTTTACCTGGATCAGGACGGACACCATCTCCGTTGACTAGGTGCCCCAGGATTTTTATCTCATTGGCGACGAAGAGGCACTTCCTTGGATTGAGGTGGAGTCCTGCAATCTGAACACACTTCAACACAGTCGACAGGCGACTCAAATGTTCTTCAAATGTTCTAGAAAAAACGAAAATGTCATCTAAATTACAGAGACACGTCGTCGACTTAAGGTGTCAAAGCAAGTTCTCCATCATGCGTTCGAATGTGGCCGGAGCATTACATAATCCAAATGGCATTACTTAGAATTCATAGATGGCGTCAGGTGTAATAAAAGCTGTCTTTTCCATGTCAGCTTCATCAACCTCGATTTGCCAGTAACTTGTTTGCATATCCATAGTTGAAAAGTATGTAGGTCCTCTCAATGTCTAAGGTGTCGTCAATGCACGACAATGATTTTGTTCAGCCGCCAATAGACGAAACAGAATCGCCACGTGCCATCCTTCTTCTTTACAAGGACCACCGGAGACGACCAGGGACTCTCCGAACGATGAATAATGCCATTGTGCAACATCTTCTCCACTTCCTCCCGAATTATCCGACTCTTAGTTGGCGACGCTATATACGAACGCTGGATAATTGGTGGATGATCCCCAGTATTGATACGGTGCCTTATCGTGGCCGTTTCGTGTGACTTTTCTCCTGCTGGGGTGTGAATGCACCCGAAAATTGGCGTAGTATAGCTAACACCCGTTGGCGTTGTTCCTTGGTCAGTCCGAACTCTATTGGCAGTTTCACTTCTATTTCCTCCAGCGTGTTGTCTGTACTAACAGCAGAGCATGAGTCGTCGTTGATGACGTTAAGCTCACCGTCCTGGATTGGTTCAGTTGTCCCGATACACAGTCGTTTGGGGATAAGTTGTGACTGCTCGTGACAATTAGTGATCCAAACATCTCCTCGACCACCGGTAATGCTTATGATAGCCGCTGGTATATAAATTTCTTTTGTGAGTCCAATAAACTTTTTACTATCAACAAGCACGTCACAGTTTAACCAGTCATCTGTGTTAGTTACTGGAACTCTTCTCATTGTCAACGGCGTGATCGTCACATTGTCAACGGTAAATAACTTCCCAGAATATACTGTATTACGTGAACCCGTCGGAACGACTTTCTAAATCTGCAACTCAGATCTTCCACAGTCAATGATAGCTTGGGATGCCTGGAGGAAGTCCCATCCGACGATGACATTGTAACTACATTCTGTTAACACGACAAATTCAAACGGCTGGCTCCTTTTGTTGGTGGTTATTCTTGCGACACAAGTTCCTGCTGGCTGGACGTACTTCCCATTTGCGATCTTCAGTACAGTTGCTCCCGTTTCACAGAACATTGTCTTCTTTAGTGTGCGGCTGTAATTATCCGACAATACAGAGAAAGAAGCTGAATCAACCAGTGTCCGGACAGGTTGGTCGTTGTTTATGACGTCGATGAGATTTCCCGACATCTTAGCGACTGTCGTCCATGGAGGATTTTCATCTGCGGCGGCCTCACCTCCGTAGATGGTCGCCTCGCTTAGTTTTCCTGGGCGCGGCGGCTAGGGGAGCGGCTGAAAGGCAACGGTGAACGGCAGCTGTGCGTCGGGGGCGACCTCGCCTAGGGTACGGCGATGAGCGTCTTCCCATAGGTCGACTGAACTCATCATTAGGTGACTGCCTGGGATATAACTGCTCTCATGGCTGACGTCTTACATCGTCGAATACTCGCCTACTATCTCTGCAGAGCACCAACAGTGGAAACATCCTGTTCTCCAAACGTCTGTTCTTCTGCGGGGCGTCATAGTTGCCGAGGGAGTTGGTTGTGGCCACGTCGGCCGGTTCCTAGGATGTCGTTGGGCGGCTGCAGCGTAAGTCATTGTAAGGCGAGCCCATTCTTCACGTCGGTGCGACTAGCGGGGCGGACAGGAGCTAATGTCTTAAATACCTCTTCCTCAGCGGCGTCGGCTTTCTCATGATTTACAGTGCTTACATTCAGAGCCATCATCTGATGTTCGCTTGGTCGAACAGTCACAGCTGCCATAAACTGTTGTAATTCTTCTCTCACAATTTGTCGTATGAGAGAAGTAAAGTCATGCCGGTCTTTCACAACGGCCATAGGGACTACATTCGGGAGTCTGTCATACTTCTTTCGTCCAGCCCTCTTCTGTTGCATCTCTTCAATTCGCTGGCACCCCTTGATCAATTCTTCCGTCGCAGAGACGTCTTTTATAAGAAGAGTTATGTACAAGTCTTCTGCAATGCCCTTCATCAGGTGTGTGATTTTGTCGGCTTCAGGCATATCCGGATTAACTATGTCACATAGGGCCAAAACTTTCTGTATGTACGCCTGTGTCGGCTATCCACTTCGTTGGGCCCGGTTCTCAATTTGTTCTTCCGTCGAGCGGATTTGTAGCGGTCCGTCACCAAACGTTTCCTTAAGTTTCGTCAGGAAAGTTTCTCAGTAATTCAGCTTCTCTTAGTCGTTTCCAAACCATTGCTGGGCTGTTCCGTCCAGATAGAAATAAACGTTAGGCAAGCACATTGTATGATCCAACCTCGGCGACTCGGTTGGACCTTTTAGCCACTTGTTGAGATCCTGTCCAGCATCTCCAGAGAACACCGACGTGTCTGATGTGCAGTTGGCTTACCGCTAGTTTCGGGTCCATTCTGATGATACGGACTTTCGGAAGGATTTACTGAGTATATCCCTTGTATTCCGGTTAGAATCGTGTAAGCGACGGCTTTTACGTTGCCTAATGGGAGGAGCCATGGTGATTCAGCTGATGCACAGGATCCCCGGCGCCTCCACCAAGCAATGTCACGTTGGAACGGAAGCAGGCTTGACTTCGAAGTCAGGGTTGTCAACTGAACACAGCAATTATACTGAAAGCAGGTTTATTGCGAACTGATACATACATGCAGCACTGCCTCTCGGACAGAGTGCTCTGCTATTTATACACTGACAGAATGTACCAGAAATTAGAAGAATAGTTAACATAACAAACATGTAGGAATTACAAGTTAACACAAGAACAATTTAGTACGTTCTGGAAAAGAAATAAATTTTTGCCGGTGGACGGGATTGATCCGGCTACCTTCAGCACCGCAATTGGCCACGCTATCCATTGCGCCACGCTGGCAGTCGGATAACTTGTGGTCTTGCGGCAATATAACACCCCCCCCCCCACACACACACACACCGTGCGGGGGACCTAGCGGCGGAGAGGGCTATGGAAGGCGGAGAAGGACTCCTTTAAGGGCTTGGTTTTAGAGGATGTCAAACCCCGAGCGGGGAGGAGGGGACCAACTGAGTGAAAAAACAAGTTAAGCAGCAAAGACTGCAATTGCTAAACCCATCATTAGGACCATGGGGAATAGTGTGAGATTACCGCCCAATAGAAATACTGGTAATTAATAGCATTTGATAATTAAACAGTATGAAGTTCACTGCAAACATTGACCATGCCAATGCACTAAATGTTACACGATTTTAATCTTATTAATTATGGTAGCAATGTATGTACACAGTTGGGTGACAACATTTATAGTTAGGCCATAGGTAGAAATTCTCCACGTTGAGATTTGCTGTGTGCTTGTAGCTGACGGGAGGCCAGCGAGCAGGCCGATGTTGTTGGCTTGTTCCCACTTAGGATTTTACAGTTCGTTTCCAGTGAGGGGAGAGAGGGACAATGGCGAGTGCCAGGCACAGTGCAGTGCACAAATATTGTAATACTACTGGCATTTGAAGTAATACGATGCAGTTAGGAACCTTTAAGGCCCTCATTACAAAATAGCCTGTTGATAAATAAACAATACATTAGCTGATATAGTCACATCTAACGTAATATGTTTAATTGACAATGAAAAGTAATAAATTACCAACGAAGACAAGACAGTTACACAACTAGCATGGCAATGTTTGTTTATAAAAATAATATATTAACTATTTTTCATTTTATTTTCAATTAATCTTTTGTATTTTATCTTGAAGTATTCAGTTAAATCACTTATCTGTGGTATAAGAAATTGCACAATTATGATAAACAGTACAAAGGATGTTTATACTAATATAAAAACGTAAGAAAATATTTGTTTAATGTGTAGTGTAATTATTTTGATTTTAAGTAAAGTTTTAGAAATGTATTGGCTGAGCGCTGTACGTTGGTAAATCGGTTAGAACAGTTCACATGGGGAAGTTGATGACATAGGGGGAAAAAACCCCGGCAGTTGAGCTTTTGGCGTGCGCGCGCGCGCGCCTGGGCAGGAAGTGAGGACTCGGGACCACGTGGTGTGGCTGGCCGGGCGGCGTCGCTCTGCATCAGTCGGCATGTGGATCTCGAGGTGGTGACTGGAGATTTGGTCTGTGGCAATCGGCACGTGTGGTTGCTCGTCGTAGACTGCACCAAGTTAAATCGAGTGCTACTGTGTGTTTGTGAATATTTAGCCGGTGGAACAAGGTGTGCATCGCATTGAATTAAAGTGACTGTGATTTGTTAATGTTACACGTGTCGTCGCATAGGCATGAACATAAACGGTGTTTGAGACAGCCACGTGGTGTGAAAACAATTCGCGACAAATATTCATTTTGTCTGGGGGCTCTCGAGCTATAACTTTATTTGATAAATGTGCCGACGTACAGACGTATCAGCCACAGGGATCAAGTATTGTGAAATAAACAACATAAAGTGAACTTTCACGTGTTTTCAAAAATAGTAGTTAGTACACCCTTTTCTCTCATGAACTTGAATTTATTATGAATTTGTTTTGTTAATCATATGCAGGGAAGGAAAGCTGCGAACGTGTGATATCATCCCCTAGAAAACGAGTCAAACAGTCGCAATAACAGTTCCAGTGTTTTTGCATGTTTAGGAATTTGGTTCGCAGCTGGTGGTTGTGAGTTTCAAAAATTAATCTTTCCCTATTTTAAACTCTCACCCCGACCTTCACGCTCGCAATAGCCAGGCTGTCTTAAACCACCTAGAGAGGGGAAAAGAGCGAGTGAGAGTAGGAATTAGGACGGGAAAGAGGGGAATCGGGAAAGATAATGCGGCATGGGAAAATAGAGAGATATGCTTCAATGGCTCGGGGACCCGTGCGTGCCACATACTTACCCAAAAAAGAGCTGTGGACGCCCTGCATGTCATGACACACGTGACGTCATCATAAGAGGCGACACACGGCATCATCTTATCTTCTCCCATTGTACACTGAACAGCCAAAGAAAGTGGTGTCGGTATGCGTATAAAACCACAGTAAAAACTGGGATAGGTCGCTGCTGCTGTCCGAAACGCCTATATAAGACAACGGGTGTCTGGCGGAGGCGCGAGATCTGCCACTGCTGCTATAATGGCAGGTTATCACGATTTAAGTGAGTTTAAACGTGGTGTTGTAGTCGCCGTACGAGAAATGGATACAGTACATCCGTGGTAGTGATGAGGTGGGAATTTTCGCATACTACATTTTCAAGAGTGGACCGTAAATATCGGGAGATCGGTGAAGCATCAAATCTCCGACATCGGTACTGCCGGAAAAGGTGCTGCAACAACGGGATCAACGACGAATGAAGAGAATAGTTGAACG
This sequence comes from Locusta migratoria, assembly GCA_026315105.1. Lineage (NCBI taxonomy): Eukaryota > Metazoa > Arthropoda > Insecta > Orthoptera > Acrididae > Locusta > Locusta migratoria. The sequence continues at coordinate 500,798,481 of CM048747.1, forward strand.
TGATAGAAGTGCAACATTGATATGTGCTTTCGAAGCTGAAGGCTCTCTCGTGTATCCTTGCTGACTACACCACACAAATCTGGGCCCGTCAACACTGAGATTAAAGGCAGCTGAAAACCTCTTGCCTAATATGAGGAGTCTCGTTTCCCATTGTATTGATTGGGTGGATGTGTACAGCTACGGAGACAAGCTCTTGAATCCACAGACGCTGTATTTCAGCAGGGGATTGTTTAAACTGGTGGAGGCTATGTAATAGGGCGTGAGTTAGAGCAATATGGGGCCACTTATACGTCTAGATACGACTGTGACAGGCAACACGCAAGTATGCATCTTGGCTCATGAGCTGCATCCATCCAGTCATGTTCATTGTGCATACCAATGGACTTGTGCAATTCTAGCGCGACAGAGTTCCTTCTGTTTGATGTCTTAATTAGTGCCCTTACTATGCAGGGTGAATCACCTAACATTTGCACCGCAAATATTTGGTAAATGGAAAGTTCGATTGATGAGCTGTTTTCGTGGAATGGATTGGTTGTCAGGAGTTCGTATTTTGAGCCAACAAACTGATTGTATTTTTTAGGCAAACATACAGTTTTTTATATGGAAGAATGGTTGTTTCTATCATGCACTGGAATTTTCGACAGCAGCTGTGTACAAAGAATTAGGAAAGACAGTTCTATCACACCTAGTTTGACAGATAAAACCGTTCAAAGTTTGGGGTACGTAGGCTGCTATAGCGTAGCTGACTGGCCGAGTAGCTAGTCCCTCGGGCACGGCCCACTGTCTCATGAACACCAGCCAGTCAGCTAAGCTGTCGTCGCCTCCGCCCCCAAAATTCTGAATGGTTGTAATTGCCAAACTAAACATGATAAAAATGTTATTAAAAATTCTTGGTGTCAAAAATTCCAGTGCATTGTTCCATTTGAAAAATTATATGTTTGCATAAAATACAGTTTCTAGGGATTTTTACAATCTGTTTATTGGCTAATAGTACGAGTCCTTAAACACCAATCCATTCTGTGAAAAGAGCACATCAATCGCACTTTCCGTTTCCGCAATATTTGCGGTGCAAGTGTTGGGTGATTCCCCCTGTATACTATGAGTAGCTTATGCTCGCCACAAGTATTTTCGTTTGCGTATTGTAATGTAATCGAATCATAGATACCGTAAGTGGGTCACAGAACTCCAGAGCTTAAATAGGCTTTTCTGTTTCAATGTATTTGTGGACAGAAGTATGCAGACGCTATGTGATGCAATTGATACACGCAGATCCTACATTCCAACAAGTGTTACAAATTATTGAGCATCAGGATTCGTATGTCAGTGCTGCGAGAAAGTTTGAGGCAGCCCCGATTTGCTGTACTCCATACAGTAACAAACAGGAACAGCCGAATGATAGGTCAGTAGGCGATAAACTGCTACGCTGTGAAAACAAATCGAGACTCACAGCATATTAAATCTTTCACAATTGCATTTCCATGCATGAGGGCCAGAACAGTGTCAGGGTGTATTCTAAAAACTGAAACGTCCTTTGTTATGAACAGATTTTTCGTTCATTTCGTACCTACAAAGCCTGTAGTTTTGGTTACAGATGCGTCTTCTTAAGATTGCAGCTGTACTCTCGCAAGGAATTAGATCGCAGGACAGGACGATGGATTTTGACAGAAAAACGCAAAAAATAAAATGTGACACTTCTTGATTTATAATGTTAGCATTCAGTTCATCTTTGTATTATTATCCGATAATTGCACTATTTTCCTTAAAGCTTGTTACAGAAATACGAATAATACTCATTGTCATATACGTTAAATGTTACGACCCTCACTGGATGGCATAAGGCTAATAAATTATGTTCTTGGATCTAGAAAAGTCATTACACATGGAAGCTGCAACTAATATGGACTCTTACATAGCGATGCCAGTAAGGAAGAGATTGGACGTCATAACTTTCTGCTAGCTGTGTGGTTATGTGGTCAGCTCATGGTCCATGGATCTGGTCTTGCTGAATTTTAAATTTTTTAGTTGTTCCTTTGACAGTACCTATATCTATATACAATGAATATTAAAGAGTACTTCTCATTTAAAACACTTCCAATTACTTGAATTAATCTCTCACATTGTCTAAAACAGGCTGACAATGCTTAGGTAGGTTACCTATTCCATGCCTGTAGAAATCAACTGATACTGATTTGAATATTCGTTTAAATGAAGTTTAAAGCGCATTATCGTCTGGAAAGAAATGTTTTTGACGGTTGTTTGAATAGACGCATATTATCGAAGGTATAAGAGAGATGACTTCCAAAACAGACTACTTAATGTTTCGTTTTGAAATCAGCAGAAAATATCATCGTGGACGATTGCGATTCAGGTAATTTTTTGCACCAAATACCAATCACGATAAAAACACCTATTGTGTGTAATTCACAGTGTAAAACCTACTTCGAAGCCACAGGCAAGATAGTATGTCCTTCTGTACTTGTACATTATGTTAGCTCTCGTTATTTTGTTCTTAAGAAGCCAGAGTAAATGAATAATTGCTTGTCACTAATAACAATAATCAACAAGAATGATCAAACAGCGAACTTATCACGTTCAATGGATTCAACTTTGATTTTTGATTCTTTTAGTTACAGCATGCAGCACACCTCAGCGACTTCTGGAACTGAATTAGTGAACGCAAATGTTACACTGCGCTTAACTAGTCGCCGTTCATCACTTGTATCGGTTGTAGAAACTTTTTAAAAGTGGTAAATCCTTCGTTTTTTTATTCGACGTGCAGTTCTGTGCTAGACGAAATTTCAGTTAAAATGAGTATACTGTATACTTATAAGCAAAGGTCAAGAAAGGCGGTACTTACCATTTCGCAGCGTACAGTCTTAGACGAAAAAGATTGATTGCCGACTGCCCGCCACAGAGGCTAACTCCGAGTCGTACAATGAAGTTTGGGTGGTCGTAAATACTACGTAATACATGGCCGATATTCGATAATTTAAAGGTTGCAGTTTTGCAGATCCGTCGTGAGAAGCTTGCACAAATGGCACAGGCGTAACAACATTCAACATTACGGTCTACTACGGCTCCTTGGCATTTGCAACGGTTTCTGAGGTTTCAGTAGTTGAGTGCAGACACCGTGGCCCAGGGTTCGATTGGCGATGACCTTCCGAGCATTTCCTGCGATCAGTCTGCAACTGGATACGTTCACCACCCAAGGCCAGCCGGAGAGCAGGTTAAACAAATAGCCAGTTGCAGTGACCGCAAGTCGCCGAAACAGCGTCGTCTCCTAAATGCTTCCGCCCCGCTGCTGATCGGTGGCAAGTTATAACCCCCCTTGCACAGGATTTCATTGTACTCTTTCCACCTATCTGGTTCCTTCTCTGTGTTGAACGATGTTATCGCTCTTGCTTTTAATTTCCGAAGATTGCTTTCTTTACTATATGCTGACTTATTACCTTCGACGATCAGTACCTTTTCATCACATTTCTCCTATTTGTTTTGTCCTTAAACATTTTTAACTGCTGTAATCATTGCAATAAATTTTTGTGTTCCCTTCTTTTAATGATTAGTTCATCTAATCCTTCTGTTACTCAATATTTCGTGGAAGTCTCTTCCCTTGTAACTATGTTTGTCTGACCACCTTCCGTGACTGCCATTTTCATAAATGTCCACTACCCAACAATTGAACTTCCTTCTGTGATATTTTCTTTTTGGTGAATCCACATCTTCAGCGAAGATGGAACGTATTTGAGATTTTCTCAGTTCTTTGTTATCATATTTCCTCCCAAAGCCTTTCAGACGATTGCCTTGAACTACAATCTACTCATCATCATTACTAAATTGTCTTCTGCATCTATATCTGTTGCTGGGCATGTTTAACGGTCCAATATATAATTTCTATCTGACCATGATGGACTTTCCCCATGCCTCAGGGCCTTTTGGAAGTGTAACTACTCCTCGTGTGATGATTGCAATTACATCTGCAATTTATTACAGAAGTCTATTAAATTTTCTGCTCTTTTCTACATATATCCAACTCTATATTATCCCTGTTATTACTAGAATGTATCTTATGTTACAGCAGAATTTGAATTTGTGCAAGTAAAATACTTTCTGCAATTCGAAACGCTACAGATTTTCGAGTGCTTTTTATAGTGTAGTGACGTGGTGTGCTGCTGCGTTGTGAAGGTTCTCTGGGAAATAACTCAAAACACTTTCATCAGCCTCATTTGATTCGTCACCTGAATACGTCCTAGAATGACAATGTCGTCAATCAGACGATATTTATTGAGATGCTCGTTGAAGGAACATTATTACATGACACATGACACTAAGAGTGTGTGAAGCAAATGTTCAAATGTTTGTATAGCTTATGGTACTTAACTACGGGGTCAACAGTCCCTAAACTTACAAACTACTTATGAATTACCTTATACTAAAGACGGCACAAACATCCATGCCCGAGAGGGAATTCGAAACCCCGACCGCAGTAGCCGTGCAGACCGTGACTGGCATGCCGCAGACCGCTCGGCCACTGCGGCCGGCACTCACATTACCTACAACCACACTATCTCAATATACAAAATGGCTTAATGGAAAAAGACTACTATGGTAAACCATTGTTGATTTGGAATACCTTCCGCGATCAACTATGAGAACAATTACTTATCTACATCTACATCTACATAGATACTCTGCAAATCCCATTCAAGTGCCTGGCAGAGGGTTCATAACCACTGTCACGACTTTTCTCTACCGTTCCATTCTCTAATAGCACGCGGGAAGAAAGAACACCGTTTTCGATCTGATTTCTCTTATTTTATTGGGATGGTCATGTCTTCCTAAGTAGGTGGGTGCTAGAAAAATATTTTCACAATCAGAACTAAAAGTCGGTGATTGAAACTTCGCAAACAGATCACACCGCAATGAATAACGTCTTTCTTTTAATGATTTCCACCCCAATTTGTGCAACATTTCCGTGACGCTCCCCCCCCCCCTCGTAATGTGATAAAACGAGCTGCCCGTCTCTGACCCTTGTCAATGTCTTCCGTCAGTCCCACCTGGTGAGGGTCCCACAAGGGGCAACAGTACTCCAGGAGAGGACGCACAAGTGTGATGTAGGCAGTCTCTTTGGTGGAGCTGGTGCACCTTCGAAGCGTTCTGCCGATGAAACATAATGTTTGGTTCGCCTTCCCCACAATATTTTCTGTGTGTTCTCTCCAGTCAAAGTTGTTCGTAATTGTAACTCCTAGGTATTTGGTAGAATCTACAACCTTAAGGTTTGACTGATCTATCGCCTAATTAAAGTTCAGCGGATTTCTTTTAGTGGTCATGTGTATTACTTCACACTTTTCTTTATTTAGTGTCAATTGCCAATTTTCGTACCATGCAGAAATTTTGTCTAAATCGCTTTGCAGTTGCTGTTAATCCTCTGTTGACTTCACTAACCGATAAACGACAGCATCATCCGCGAACAGTCTAAGGGAGCTATTCAGATTGTCTCCTAAATCGTTTATAAACACGAGGAAGAGCAGGGGACGTATAACGCTTCCCTGCGGAACGCCAGATATCATTTGTGTTTTACTCGGTGATTTACGTCAATTACAACGAACTGTGTTCTTTCTGATAGAAAATCGTGAATCCAATTGCACAATTGGGGAGATATTCCAAAAGCACGCAATTTCATAAGAAGCCGCTTGTGGGGTACATTGTCAAAAGCCTTCCTGAAATCCAAAAATGTGGAATCGATTTGAGATCCCTTGTAGATGGCACTTAATCATAACAATTGAAAATACACGTTACTTTTCGTATTGTGGCAGGGTGGACTTCGCTCGGAGGTGGAAAGCTCATCCTGGGTACGGTTGTGATTTGAAAGACGAAGCCACCTTGAAGCAGAGGGAAGTCCCTAGGCTTACAATTTTTTTACTTATTCTAAAGACAACACAATCATATCCATGCCCGAGAGAAGAATCGAACCTCCGATGGCGTTCAACCGCGCGCTCCGCAGCAAGACGCTGTAGAACGTTCGGCCACTCCACCGCAGCGGACATTCAGAAGTTGCTATTTTGTATCCATGTTGACACACAAAATTTATTTCTCTGAATAAGTCTGAAAAAGGAGTGTGGGTTTTTATAATGAAGGTGCCGCCACGAGAGAATGGCAACGTGATCTAATGCGCCATGTTATGGACTGGGCTGACGCTCCCGCCGGAGATTCAAGTCCTCCGTCGGGCATGTCTTTGTGCGTGTGTGGGTGTGTGTGTGTGTGTGTGTGTGTGTGTGTGTGTGTGTGTGTGTGTGTTGTTTAAGTAGTTTGTAAGTTTGGGATCTGATGACTAAAGGACTTTTGTCTGATAGGTTTACAATCATTTGAACATTGGAATGATGGTACCCAATAACAATGGAGAGAACTGCGGGCGCACGCAGACTAAACATCAAGCAGACACAGAATCTGAGGCACACACACACTTACAGAACCAACGATCCCAAGAGCACACGAAAATCATGCTCTTGAATACTGCAGGTTTGCATCAGAAGTACCCAAAATGCACCAATGCCAGAAAATCAGGCAATCATTGAAGGCGCCCTGGAAGTAGTCAACGGAAACTCCTCCAGAGCACATATCAAATTTATTATGATACATCTGTTGTAAAGGAAATAACTTTTTTATGGCCAGCTGCTGTATTTATTACTAAGCAATTTGCTAAGACTTCCGACATTAACAGCTATCCTAAGGTGCTGTATCCTTCTTTGCCAAATGAAAACTTGTGGGGGACCGGGATGTGGACCTGGGCCTCCAGCCTTTCGCGAGTGGTCGCCTTGACCTCTCGGCCATCCGAGCACGCTTTCCAACCACACCCAAACGCCACAGTTCATGTCACGTCCGTCCGGCCTGCTGCTCCCCGGCACCGTCTGCCATCATAGTGGTATCCATCTGAACATGGTTTACAATAGAACAAAACCGGTTAAGAAATAGAAATAACAATTTTACCAACTTAACTGTTTTTTAATTTTAATTATAATCTTATGCCTACACTTGCGGAAATCGCACTAAATGTGTGCGAGTACTTGGGGACGTAGCCAAGTGTAACGTACGGATGTTTGGGTTTGGACAGGGAGTGTGCTGGTATGGCCGAAAAGTTACCGCGAACGCTTTTGAAAAGCAGGAGATCCGGATTCAAGTTCCGGACCGGCACAAATGTACATACGGCGCAGAATGGAAGATGCTTTTATCGCCACCAGCGTCCCGTACCGACATCCTGTCAGGGTCTTTGCATCTTTGGGAGCAAAGAAATCCCGCAGGGACCGGGTCGCGGCTGTACGCCGGCTCAGGAAGCGATTATTTACTCATGTATTTTTATCGTTTCCCGTAGGGCAGAATTGAGAGCAAGTCTCCACGGTCATGGAAAGAGTATGTGAGGAGTAGTAATTCATAAAGTGAAATGAAAAGCAATCTTATGCACACGACAGATGTAAGCGCACGTAAAAAGAAATAGCTCAATATTTTAATTTTTTCATGGTTTCGTCGCTAGAATAGAAACAGTGAATCTTGAATCAACTCTTCAGGCTTTAAACTGCGTGGATTACTATTAAGAGTTTTGAATTATTGAGGAACGTAATGAAAATGGGTGTAGAAAAATGTTACATGCGTAGTTGCACAAAAGTGAAGAATATGTGATCCAATTACAGATTCGATTTTTCTAGTATTAACTCAGGGAGAGCTGCTAATGCTTGGGAATAAGCTGATATTATTAACAAAAAACGGCATTAAAGAAAATGTGTACCAGAATTTCCAGGAAGAACAGGGTCCAGCCACAGGCTCGTCAGCCTACACCACGCACTGCCCGTCCCTACGCAGTAAACGCCCGTTTGGAACCAGTCACGTTACCCCATGGTGAAAGTCATGTTACACGCATGGGAGAAGCAGGGTTACCTAAGAAACTCATGAGCTTGGCAGCGGAGGGTAAGAGGAGTCGAGGTACACCAAGAAGGAAGTACTTAGATTCGGTGAAGACTGATTTTGAAGTAAAATGCTTAACAACAGACGAGGAATCATGGAGGAATTTTATTAGAGGTACTACGCTCCAGACTGAACGCTGAAAGGCATAATCAGTCTCTAATGATGATGATGATAATGGATAATGATGCTTGGAATAATGGTCCAATTTTTGGTCGGTGACTGACAAAGGTATCGTTTCATAGCTCCCTTAGCAGCTTCTCTGCCCGAATCTCCGTCCTCCCAGCAAGCGTTACCAACTACTAAAAATTCTGGGAACTTCTGAGACAGATTTGGCCCAACTGAATTTAAAATTACGTCTTGACATCTGGATGCACCGGACTGTCTATTTACAATCTTAAAGTTCACTTGATAAGTGCTAAATTTTCTCAGTGCGACATCAAACTGTAAGGATAAAGCATATGCATTATCAATGACGACCTCTCTCTTGCTCAATATTTGACTGTAGGCAACGACACGTTAGACGGAAGCTCGATGAGCCTCTGACACTATGCTGCATAGATTTGGAGTATTAGAGTGTGATGAGTCATTTCTGCAGCTCTCCTTTCTGTTCTAAATGCAGATTATAGGCTGTAGGCGTGGCGGGCACAGGTCACGTGTTACTGACATGCTGGTGGCGTCTGTACAATCGATGGACTACTTACTGCTATCTGTGGAGGCAACAATTCTGTTGGTGTCAAAAGAATACGGCAGCATTTCCGTCCCCCGGAAAAACGGACGTCGTGGTTGGTTGGTGGGAGTAAGGAACCAAACAGCTAGGTAATAATCAGTTCCACCGACAACATGTCGTGAGGGTGCGGAAAACGGGAGAGGGGTAGGTTTGGTGTGTCATAAGGAGCAAGCACTAAGAATGTGCCCTCGAGCACCCGTGCTGTTTCTCTTTGCGACCCGATGAGGACGCTGCTCAAAGGCACCGCTAGTGGGCACCCACAGCCAGTAGTTGAGCGCCTTCTGCCACAGGCTGGTGCGGCCAGGTGTTACGCAGGAGGGCGGAGTCGTACGGAGGGCACACCCAGGAGACGACGCAGAGGCCGGCCCACGCTGCCTGGCGGAGTCTTCCAGAAGAAGCCCCGGGGTGGCGTCAGCAGAGAGCGTCCTCCCCAGATGGGGATTCCGCGACCCATGACTGACATGAATCTGTGAACATAGGCCAAGTTGCCGGCTGCGGTGGCCGAGGGGACTGAGCCGCTCCAGTCACGGTCTGCACGGCCACTACGGTCGGGGGTTCGAATCCCCCCCCTCGGGCATGGATATTTGTGCCGTCATTAGTATTGGCTTGTTCGTAAGTAGTTTGTAAGTTTAGGGACTGATGACCCCGTAGTTAAGTCGCATAGGCTATACAACATTTGAACATTTTAAGCCTATTTGGCGATCGAATCTGGTGCCTACCTAGCAGAAAAACTCAAGGGCCCAGTGGCAGATAAATCCAATTTCTTACTTGCACAACGACCTTTACTTCCGTTTTGTGAAAAAGCTGTAAGGCCCAAGGTCATTACTGATATACTTTATGTGTCATGGCAAGGAGCAGCTGAAAGAAGGGGCAATTGCGCCAGCCATGTGTGCAATTCCGTCGACGAGATGCAATTACATAATTGGGAGCGATAAACAAGAAAAGTAACGGACGTTGCCTGAACGTAGTTCCAGTGGTTTAGTACAAAATTTTGCAAAACCTCAATACCATGTACACAACAAGAAACTCCCGTAGAAATGTTCGCAGAGAAGTTCCGATTCCTCATTGTATTTCAGATGAAAAGGCGCCCGTGTAATGCTTTCTTGAACTTCTTAAAAGTGTTTCGCCATTCTCGGACATTACGAAATGTACACTTTTCTGGAGTAGACAGTGCAAGTGAGCTGTCTTTTGCACAGTGTAGGAAATGAACTGCATGTAATCTCTCCCAAATGTGTATGAAATTCGGTGACACTGCTAGGAGCTAGAAGGCAAGCAAGTGAGACTGCAAGGGTGGACTCTTCGGCTATTTATCACTTGATCTTCGTACTGAATTTCAGTGTGGAACACATTTGGTCATCTTATATATTGGTGCGGTGACTGTGCTTTCGGACTTGTCCAGTGTATAAAATGCTGTTTAAGCAAAGATGGCGTCAGGGCTCATTTCTTCACCGCAATTGTGGAGAAAACGTTGACATCATGCAGGAATCCGTATGGCGAGCGTATGCGAAACACTGACGTTACTTTTGTAGCTTGGGGCCGTACAGGTGGCTCCAGAGAACGAACTGCTCAATGTGAGCGCTGGCTCAAAACGGGAGTCCCCTGTCCGAGTCCCAGTACCGCTCATGTGTTTGCTCGCTGAATTGTTTTGCCCCCCCCCCCCCCCCCACTGCAACCACGGCATATCATTTGCCTCCTTTCCTTCGCCCCTTAGATGGAAGACATTTGTTCTTTCACACTTTATGTCTGTGCCAAACAAAGCTAAAAGATTGCTAGCATGTTTTGCAATGAGTTGGGACCTGAGACGACAATCTTCTACATAAATGGAACAAGGAGTTACTGTAGCGGGAAGCTGGTCTAAATAACGCTGGAAAAAGGGGGTCAGGATTCACTACGTAAAGGCAATCTGAAATAAATTGAACAACCGCAGGTTTGTGTTTGTCATAAACACTTGTAACTGATCTTTGGGGGGTTTCTGCAAATAGATACACTAAGAAAATTTAAGAAGAGTATCGTCTAGCTCCCAGTCTATCCTTAAGCTCCTTTGGACATGGGATTGCATAAGTGTCAGTCACTGTGCATTCACAGTCCTTTTAAGGTCTACACATAACCTTAGTTTTCTTAGTTACTAAACATGAAGACCGCTGACTGACTGTGATGGGTGCCACTGTTCTGCAATTGCGCAACTTCGTGACCTGCTGACGCGCGACGAGGATACGGCACAGAAAGAGATCGAGCTATATGTGCGAAGCTGCGCATTTTAAATGAAAGAGACGTGTAACATGAAGTAATTGGTCTTGGAAAGCCCTTCGAAAAACAAATCTTTACATAGTGGGTATACGCTGTTTTTGGGTTCAAAATATGAAAACAAGAAACTTGAAGTATATTCTACAAAATATTTAATCCAAACAAATGAAGGTACTCTAATCCAACAATGTTCTCTCTGCCCTGCCCAGGATTATTCCGTCCATTATATGCAGCAAGTGTAGCATCAACTTCGTGCACTGTAGGTTTGTCAAGCAGTTGATACATTGTTCAAATTAGCAATGAGGCTTAAGAAACTGTGTCAGATTGTAGTCGCACTCTGTGTTCTGAAATATCTAAATGCACATAAAGTTTGTTATATTGGCTCTGCACTACTTAATGATCGCATTTATTCTGCGACATGTGCAATTCTGCTTTGCGCTAGCGGCAGAATATGTATGATACTGTACGACATATACAGTGTGGGACATGCTTTCTTGCACGAGAATTATCCTTATTTTACTTGCGACTCCTGGAGCAAACGGACTGAAAATGGCCGTGCTTCCCGCATGCACGACACTTCCATTTTCGAAGCGCTAGCACGGTGATTATGTGCTGTGTAACAGCTTGGGCGAGACTGGACAGGCTCACAGCGGGTTTACGAGGAAGGCCACGCCTGCCGGCGGCCAGTCAGCCTCTGCTGGCCTGCAAGCCAGCGCCTCGGCTCCTGTCCTTCCAAACGATTGCTGGCAGTAACGATTTGAAGCAGTGGATCTTGCGAGAGATATGGGAGCCATAGAGCGCAAGATGTGGCTACTTTGTTCAGTCGATGGGACTGGGAAGTAGTGTACCATCCACCATATTCCACTGTCTTAAGTCGTTGTTACTTTGATTTGATTCCGAAGATGAAGGAACCATTTCGCGGCATTCTCCTCAGAGATTGGATGGGCAGTAGACTGCTCCTATCGCACCATCAACAGAACAGGCTCTGCTAATGGAACAGGCTCTGCCAATGGTATACTACGCCTTCCACACCGCTGGCAACGGGTTCTACACAACGCTGCTGACTACTTTGAAGGAAAGTAACAGGTGCAAACATATAACGCTTTTGTATCGGTTGTGAAAAAATAGTTCCCACTATTTAAGTTCCAACCCTCAATATCCACAACCACTTCACCACACTTCTAAGATGGTTTGTTTAGAGCCCCCAACGTAACAGAGCAACATCCACACCAGCAAAAAGGCAATGCCCCCATTAATTGAAGTAGTTCAGACCACTTTTAAAACCACCTGACCATTCTCTAACTTGACTTCTTTAGAGCTCTGAGTTCTTCAAAGCTCCCAAAGGGAGCGGTCTCTTCTCTCCTGCTCACAGCCTCTTGGTTCGTATCGCTGTACTTGTAGTTCTACGCTATTGCACTGAGTGGTAGCGACTCAAGAACAAATTCGTATGGTCTGATACTAGGCCCACCAACGCGCTGATGACGTATTTCACAGTTCACAGCCGAACATGTGTACTCTGAGGTCTAACGGGATCAGATTGACTGATTATAGTCGAGTACTGCTTCTGCAATTCGAACCCTAGTCGTTATTTTCCGTGCCTTCAGATATGGACGCACAATGGCGCAGACCGTCGCTGACAGCATGTCCGGCACCACAGTATTTTTCGTAAGGTATCGCTTCAAGATTCAATGTGCCAGCTTGATTTTTAAGATCAGGTACAGGAATATTGGTACCAGGTACGCCACTGCTTGTGGGTTGCTTTCTTGGATAGGTATTGTATGAAAGGATTTTGAATCACACTGTTTAATGTTAATTACTGCAATTAACTTTGTGATAATGGTAAACATGATTTGGTTGATATTCTGATGTGTGCAGTTATATCAGAAAATAAATTCTTCAAAAGTCAGTAAAATTTAATTCTGATTAAATATAATACCCCCTTGTCATTATTTTGAATGGGTTTTAATAGGGAATTGATGCAGATATTAATTAAGATTTATAGTAGAATCAGCCGAAGTATTTCAAGGGTGAGACACGCCTATCCTTTGATATTCAGATTGGCATACACCTAATTTGCATTCTTACACTCACACTCTCTCTTCCACACCTTTATGTAACAGACCCTGCCAGATCCTTCCTCCTTCCAACTCAGATTTTTATCCCGTCACCTTACATCTAGCAGACCACTGCCATACAAAGTTTCGAACTCTCACGACCCAACAGCTGTATTCGTTGGATACAGTCTGAACAACCAACTAGTAACACCCTGTCAAAAGATCCAGTAACTTCACTTGAGCGTATTTCCGAATCGCTTTCTATCGGTCATTATACCAGTAACTTCTTGGGTTTAAGAATCACCGGTGTACAAACAACCAACACCATGAGCCTCCTGAAGATTCACACCATCGCATATTCCTCTACTGTCGTTACGATAGACGATTCACACCATCGCATATTCCTCTACTGTCGTTACGATATTCGCACGTAACACCACCAATACATCATAAAATGTACGACACGTACAACAGTTTACCAGTAAACATCTATGTATACATCAACAGCAAGTCATGTTTTTTTTGTTTTTTTTTTTTTTTTTTTTGTCCCATTGGTGGAAACTAATCCATTTTATCGCACCAAAATATGAAATATTAAACGCTGCATTCTCGGGCAAAGAATGATTTACTACAGCTATCGACTCTGGTACACTACCGAAATAATGCCATTCGTATCATAGGTACCATTAACAGACCGTTAATTGTACGTCTTTTCTGTATGCGCAACTGTGTGACACCTATGCTTTATAGCCCATCATGTCTTTATTAAATTTAATAACTCTGTACTTCTTGTCGGGGGAACCTGACTTCGCTGTCTCTCCCATATATTTCAATTTCCATTTTCTTTTGTTTTGCCAGTCATTTGGAAGCCTATATGCACACTGAACAACTGACGTATGCCGGCCGCGGTGGCCGAGGGGACTGAGGCGCTCCAGTCACGGTCTGTACGGCCACTACGGTCGGGGGTTCGAATCCCCCCTCGGGTATGGATATTTGTGCCGTCCTTAGTATTAGCTAGATCATAAGTAGTTTGTAAGTTTAGGGACTGATGACCCCGTAGTTAAGTCCCATAAGTCATACAAACATTTGAACATTTTTGAACTGACGTATTTGCCCCTTTATATTCAATGCAGTTACCTTCAGCTCCCACTGACGCTATTCTCCTCTAACCGTTTTCGCTTCCTTTATGATTTCTGCATTCTGGGCCTTGCAGTCCTTAAAGCACACGAAAAAGAGAACACTTTACTTTAGAAAATATAAGTTCACGAGTAGGGGGAAACGCAGTGTGCTACAGTGAAGAATAAAATCATTCAAATTCCTCCGCTGTTTGCTCCACCACTCACCTGAATAAGAGCATAAACGGTAAATCCATGTCTGGATACTTCTTTGAACTATAGAAATGTCCAACCGCACCCAGCTCACACATGACTGGTTTGATTACATAATGTCACTCCTCTTGCTATGGCAGTTAGTTATAAAAGCACCCCTAATATGTCGGGATGTTTTTAATACAACTGATCGCAAATCGTAATCAGTTTTCAGGTGTCCTTAAGTTTCTACAACCTCTTAGACATTTGTCTCTCCCTACTATAGTTTTCCGCAGCGGAATGGTCGTGCCTACTAAGGCACCTTGCTACGGTGTGCGCGCCCGTTCCATGCGGAGGTTCTAGTTCTTCCCCGGGCATGGTTGTATGTGTTGTTCTTTGGATAATTTACTTTCAGTAGTTTGTAAGTTTAGAAACCAATGACCACTGCAGTTAGGTCCCATAACTTTACAAACATTTGAACATTACTGTTGTTTACACATCCAAGTAAGTAAGCTACAAATGATACAAGCGCGACAGCGCAGGCATTAATAAACGTTCATTGTGCATCAATAACCTAATCACGTCCAAAGCTGACTAGGCACTTCTTACATCGCATCCGCAGGTCAGCCATCTTAACCTGTCCCTCGTACATTTAACAAGTCGTAATCAACCACCCACACATTTTTCCTAAGGCCATGTGACACTCGAAGAAAGATATGTACTAAAGGACTGGAAAGTTGCACATATCACACCTATATTCAAGAAAGGCAGTAACCCACTAAAATACAGGCCTATTTCATTGACGTTAATTTGCAACAGGGGTTTGGAACATATCATGTATTCATATATTATGAATTATCTCGAACAAAATGATCCATTGTCCCAACGTCAAAACGGATGTAGAAAATATTGTTCATGCAAAACACATCTAGCTCTTTACTCACACGAAGTCATGTGTGCGATCGACAAGGGATCTCAAACTGATTCCGTATTTCTTGATTTCCAGAAGGCTTTTGACACCGTACCACACAAACGGCTTCTAATCAAATTGCGTGGTTATCGCCCCAAATTTGCGACTGGATGGGGGTTTCCAGTCAAGATGACACAGTTTGTAGTAATCGATGGTAAGACACCGACTAAGACAGATGTGATATCCAGCGTTCCACAGGGTAGTGTTATTGGTCCTCTGCTGTTCCTTACTTACATAAACTATTTGTGAGAAATTCTAAGCAGCGCTCTTCGGTTGTTTGCAGATGACACCGTCATTTACCGTCTAGTTAAATCATTTGAAGACCTACGAACTACAGATATCACTATGGTGTAAAAATTGGCAGTTGAATCTAAATATTGAGAAGTGTTAAGTCGTCCACGTGAGTACGAAAAGAAATCCGTTAAACTTTGTTTACAAGATGAATCAATCAAAAGTGAAGGCCGTAAAATCCAAAAATACCTAGGAATTACTATTACTTCAGACTTAACTGGAAAGAACACGTAGATAATGTCGTGGGAAAGGCGAACCAGAGACTGTGTTTTACTGGAAGAACGCTTAAAAGGGGCAACAGAACTACTAAAGAAACTGCATACACTACGCTTGTGCGCCTTTTTTGGAGTATTGCTGCCCAGTGTGGGATTCTTATCAGAAGGCTTTGACGGAGGACATCGAAAGAGTCCAAAGAAGGGCAGCTCGTTTTGTTTTGTCATGATACAGATCGCCAACATTCTCCTCTGAATGCGAAAATATATTGTTGACTCCCACTTACATTGGTAGGAAAAATCATCATAATAAAATACGAGACATCAGAGTGCAAACAGAGATATGTGTTCTTCCTTCCCGCGCGCTATTGGAGAATGGAATGAGAGATAAATAGTATAAAGTTTGTTCGATGAACCCTGTTCAAGGCACTTAAATGTGATTTGCAGAGTATCCCATGTAGATGTAGAATCCTACATAAGTTTACTCTCGATAACCAAATGCAGGGACGTACCCAGTCTGCTCCATCTATCTAATCCAATACAAGGTGAACTGAAACTGCTAAACCAAAAATGTTCAAATGTTTGTTAAACTTAAGGGACTTAACTGCGGGATCAGCATTTCCTAAACTTACAAACTAATTATGAACTGCCGGCCGCGGTGGACGCGGGGACTGAGGCGCTCCAGTCACGGTCTGCACGGCCACTACGGTCGGGGGTTCGAGTCCCCCCTCGGGCATGGATATTTGTGCCGCCTTAGTTCGTAAGTAGTTCATAAGTAGTTTGTAAGTTTAGGGACTGATAACCCCGTAGTTAAGTCCCATAAGCTTAACAAACGTTTGAACGTTTTTTAATTATGAACCACCTTATACTAAAGACGACACAAACATCCATGTCCGAGGGGGGATTCGAACCTCCGACCGTAGCGGCCTTGCAGACTGTGACTGGCGCGCCGCAGACCGCCCGGCCACTGCGGCCGGCTGACTGCTAAACCATGGAGCCCTTACAAACATCCCAATTATTTTACTTAATGTCGTATCTAAAATACCTATTTTCACAGCGATTAGCATTGTGCTGTATATGCTGACATGCATCATCCACCCCGCCATGTTATTGACTATGTCAACTAAAATTTTCAGTGAGGGCTATATACATAGTTTAAACTAACATATTCACACATTCAGTTCCCATAAATTACGTTTCAGCTGCCATGGATAAGGTTTCAGCTACCATACATAAAGTTTCAGCGATCCAAACTACAGATCGGTGGAAGCCACAACACTTTCAAGAGATTTTCTCTCTCATAAGGGTCCCAGGAGGTCTTCGAATTATGCTTGCCAGTAGTCTTTCTAAGTGAAGAACCATTTAACTCCGAGTCCACTGCCTCGCTGACTAGTCTACTGATACTTGGTCAATCATGCTGTATTTTCCCCTGGTTCCATACATCTAAGGAATCGAAACGTTTAACTAAGAAAGTTCTTGTCTGTACAAGAATTACCTGGTGTAGATGGAACCAGGTAATAGTGGTGGTTGACTAATAGTTCTAGCACATCTCTCACAACGCAAAGCCAGTGCCTTATGTCCTATGATCTCCAGTGAACAATAAGTAAGAAACGTCTCTATGAATGCACGAAAGGTAAAGTTTCAATCCGCAAATGTAAGAACCATAGATCATTTATACTTCACATAATGCAAAAAGAGTAAAGTACCGACATTTGAAATTCACGTTGTACAACAACACGTTTTGTGTTATTTGAACCACAGATCAGAGGAAATTACTCAGGATATTCCCCTTAGTAACACACCACAATGTTAATCGAATCGAATTTTATTGCAACTTGAATGACATATAAAAGTTCACATCCAGCCTTATAAAAGTACTGTGAGCAATGTTGTATGAGAGCATAAAGCTGGTAGATAGAGGGGACAATGTCTGGGTGTGATAGCCTTTTGCCTTTGCATTTGCGTATTGAGAGTAAATCTATAGGGGACTGAACTAGAGGGTATCAGAAGGCATTACGAAAAACTTGTGGGGTACTTCATGAGGACTTGTTAAAGGTACGAGGAGCAGATCTCGATGGTTCTTCTGTGAATATGATGCAAGAAATCATATAAATGTTTGAGAAGTTAGTGTCGATTACTTATTTACCGGAGTTGACATGAGGCGCAACTGTTAACTTGTGATCATTATGATGTGTTAGGTTGCTGTATGTCCTGAGACATAAAGCGCCTTGTTAGGTATATGGCTGAATTGTTGGTACATAATGAACATTTCTCAACGGCTGTACTGTGGCACTTCGACCGTTTTGTAGCTTAGATTCTTGCTCACCTGACATGGGTTGTTATCACGCCGCTGCCAGGTTCTACTACGACCAGCCATTGTTGTTGACAGTAGACAGTAGCAAGGCGTCTATCAGCTGGTGCCCCAGATTAGCCAGGAGCTGAGTACCCGATGACAGCCATACAGTCTAAAGGGGATGCACTTTATCCTTAACGTTCACTTAAGAAGCCAGTGGCTCGTCAAAAACTATATCTACGACGAAAATTGGTACACCTGCTAAGTGACCTCGATTGTGATCCGATGACAGCAAATGAAATGTGCGGGACAATAAATGTACTTTTCGTCAACAAATAGCTTAGCGACATAGATGCCAGAGCACCATCTGTGTCTATTCTTTAAAAGGGAATTTTGTGGCCATAAGGATGAGAGTAATAGCCACGGATATAGCAAAGAGTCGCCCTGCGACGGAAACGCACTGGTCCCCCCTCCAGCTTATTCAGCAAGTTTGAAAAGGGTCACAAAATGGTGTGATGTGTCACTTCTGCGATGATAGTAGCTGCAATAGTCACGTAAATATCCTCACACCTACAGATGAGGTCCTGGACGTCCATGCAGCACAGACGTCCACAAAGAGAGTCGCATTTAAGATCAGCTGGGGCACATTGGATAGCTACTAAAGCACACATTTTTATCAGATTGGAAGTGTCGTCACGAACTGTCGTCAACTGGTTACTAACAGTAGGAGTATGGAATCACACATCTCTAGTCCGCATTCTATTCACGCCACAGTATTGGCGTGCATGGCTGGACTGGTGCTCTCATAGGATCACTTGGATGACGGCATGACGGCCCGAGTACTTCTGCGACGAAAGCCTGAACAAAAGTGACGGTCATTGGCTCGTCGGACGTAGACCTGGCAAGCACTGTTTCATAGAGTGCATTCGTGCAGGACACATTGTCCCCACCTGAGGTGTTACGGTCCGGTATGAACTACAACTCCTGTTCACCTTTGGTATTTGTGGAGGGAGCACTGACCAGCGCTCGGTACATGTCAAATGTTGAAAGACCTATCGCTTTCCCACTGTTGCAAGTGATGTTTGAACAAGATAATTACAGCGCTCGAAACTGAATGTGCTTGGGAAGACACGCAGCAATTTCCCTGGCCAGGTAGCACAATCTCCCTATGCGTGTATGGGATATGATGGGACAACAACTGGGGCGTGCGATTCGTTAACCGACAACGCTTGTGGATCTACGTGAACAGGATGAGCAGGAGTGGAATAATGACATGCACGAATGAATGGGTGCCAGTATCAGCGTGATCATTGCTATGTATGGAGTGAACGCAATGTACTGATGTGGTTGTCTCAGCACTGATGGACCCCTGATGCCTCATTACCGCATGAGATATTGATCTGTAAATTTCCCTCTACTCAACATGCACTGTTTCATCAGTCAGTCGGGCAGTTGTGGAGGGTGCGCTATTTTGCTTCCCGCTCCCGGCAGTGCGTGTGTCAGCGGGCGGGGGTAGCGTGTGGTGTGTACGTGACTGGCGGCGCGCCTTACGTAAGCCAAGGCCGCGGCCGGCATTCCAGCTGGGCTGAGCCCGTGCCCGGCTGCCCGCTGCGCCTCTCCTCAATGGCCGGCGGGCTGCGCAGCCGCTTCCGCGCCCGTTACATCACACTGCCTCTGCTGCCTACACGTACCGCACTCATTTTCAGAGGCGTGCCGGTGTGGGCCGTAGAGCGACGTCCGTTGGAGTCGCTCGCTACAACTACACACATCTAAAAGAGTGTTGCATCACCTCCTGAACACTGACACTGACTGTGTATATTCTATCCAGAACACAGTTCCTTAGGTTGTCCAGAGATGTCACTCAACCTTCTCAAAGATGTAAACAACCACGCGTGACCGGTGCCGATGCGACGGGGTGAGTAACACGGCCGATCGAGACACCACACCAGGTCGGATGTACGCTGCTTGTCTTGACTGCAGTTCTATCGAGCCTTGAAGGTAACCCTGAGAGGAATGCCACCATGCTTTCGTGCACCACAGGATGTTGTGTTTACGCTCAAACCTTACGCAATAAGCTGCAGAACATGCAATTTTACTCCCGACGTCCAGCTTTGACACCTAGACACCGTGCAGCGCGGTGCTGTTTGTTTGTGAAGCTTAATGAACTTAACTGCGTGGTCATCAGTCCCTAAATTTACAAACTACTTATGAACTACCTTACATTAAAGACGACACAAACATCCTTGCCCGAGGGGGGGATTAAAAAATGTTCAAATGTTTGCAAATCTATCGGATCAAACTGCGTGGTCATCAGTCCGTAGCTTACAAACTACTTAAACTAAGGTAAACTGGTAAGGACAACAAACACACAAACCCATGTCCTAGGGAGGACTCGAAGTTCCGACGGCGAGTAACCGCGCGCTCCGCAGCGAGGCGCCTTCGGTCGAAGAGAGAGTGGGGGGTGATTCGAACCCCCAACTGGGTATGGCCTCGCGCATCGAAGCATAGCGCCTCAATGCGCTTGGCCACTCCGCCACGGCAGCGCGGTGCAGATGGGTACACACCATGGTGAATGGACTCGTCAAAATTGGGATCAAGTGCTATTTGCAGATGAGACTCGCCTCTGCCTTTATCCAGATAATCGTCGGAGACATATCTGAAGGCAGCCTGGTCGGCCTGAACGCCGTAGGTCACACTGTCCAGTAAAGGCAGCATGGTGGTGGTTCCCTGGTCTCTCAGGGTGCCATTATGTACGGGTCACTCGCTCACGCCACTAGTGGTCGTAGAAGCAAGTCAGACTGCTCTACAGTGTATCGATGACATATTACGACGTACCGGTAGCATTTTGGCGAGCGATTCGTCTTAATGGAAGACTGTTCTCATGTGAATGCGTTCCTTCGTGATAACAACATCGAAAGATTAGAATGAGCAGTATGTTCTCTACACACGAAATCTGTCGAATGCAACTGGGACACACTTAAATGGTCGAGTCACTGCTGAGCAGTGGGACCTACTGGACCAAGAATTCCTACATGATTCCGTGGGAAGTATGCCCGATGAATATGGGCTTGCATCACTGCAAGAGGACGGGTACTGGAGTATGTTCCAGTCTGGAACACTAATTCAGAATGTCTACTTCGCACTACTTGTCAGTTTCTGTTTTCAGGAGCTGAATATTGTTTTTGTATATCTCTATTCCATTTTTATGTAACGGATCTTAAACCGTTAAAATCATGGTGAGGCAACACATTTTTACGGCGCAATTCTATATCATGTTAATCGATGCTCCAGAGACCGAATCTTTATTGCACAATATCAGTGCCTAAATGTCACACTTGCATACATGCCTTTTGACCTGGCTTTGAGATAGAGTAGCCGGCCGCGGTGGCCGAGGGGACTGAGGCGCTTCAGTCACGGTCTGCACGACCACTACGGTCGGGGGTTCGAATCCCCCCTCGGGCATGGATATTTCTGCCGTCCTTAGTAGCTAGTTCATAAGTAGTTTAGGGACTGATGACCCCGTAGTTAAGTCCCATAGACTCTACAAACATTTGAGATAGAGTAAGGAAATGCGAATGCGTAGACCGATAAAGAACGAGGGGTCGATCGTTTTTTTCACAACCTCTCGTGTGGACGACATGGCAACTATGATATCAGAGGCTTTGTCCATTGCGTGGCAGCTCTCTTCAGGCAACGCACTGTATTCTGGGCTAATTGTGACAGTTAGTTCTGCTCCACACGTCGAGAATTTGCGTCCAGTAAATCAGCCGCGCTATTGAGGGATCTTTTGCAATGAGACATAGAGCAGCTTCTTTTACAGAGTGACGATAATTTTAGTTACAGTTCTGAAAATTTTCAAGACACGAATGAGGCTAGTGAGAGCGACATGAATTCAGGAACAACTGACGGAGAGACACTGTTTCAATATACGACACCTTGCATTTGTGCTTGCTACTTAATTCATAATCAGCATTCGTTCCGTGGTAGTAACGGTACAGTTATGCCTCCGATACACTACGACCTGAAGAGTTGCATTGACTGTATAGTGTATGGTGCTTTGACCACATTAACAGGCTAAGTTACTCGCGCAACAGTTCATAATTTTTCATCCAAATTTAATACCACGCTACAGGGTGTGCTGTTGCCAGGATACTGCAAGTGATGAGGTAGAAACCCTTATTAGAATGCTCGTGTTGCAAGGAATTGTTCGCAAACCTGAACACGAGATGTACATTTCAAAGAGAAATTCTAAAACGAAAAGATGATGGAAAACTGTTGTTTGAAAGATCTCGCATAAGGGGGCCGGGGGGGGGGGGGTTAGCACACAATGTTCACTGGGGAAGGGTCGCGCTGACGTGAAAGGGGCAATTCGGCTCACGCAAAAACGGCGCACAGCTATCTCACTGATACCAAGAGAAAACAAAAAGTGTGCCCATTCCATATCCCACTGTTTAAAATCGGAGCGTCCCTCGGGTTGCTAAGGTAAAGAGTTGCTCCGTAGCATAGTCAAGGATTCTTCTCGGTATTTTTCAAATGTTAATCCGGTCAGGCTGGATGAAATTAATAACTAATTTTCTCCGATCATTTCAGGGTCTCGCCTTTAGGATATTCAGCTATATATGTATTGGAGGATCTGTTACGTCTTTTATTCTACAGTTTTCATCGTTAGCCATTAATTTTCCCTTTATACAATGCTGCAATAAAGAAAGAATTAGTACATTTTGAAAGACGACTTCAATGCGGATTGGATAACGGAATATGTCACCAGAGGATGACAGATATACTGATAACAGCTTCAACGTGGTCTGTCAACAGCTAGCATAATGACATAAGGCTCAGTGCGACATCAACGTGTGAAGCAAGTGTGGCACATACAAACGCAATCGTGCTTCCTACAGCCGACTGAGCTAGTTGAAAGGAATTCAGCTGTGGCCTTCTGATAGGGAGATACTCCTTACGAGGAGTTACAACACAAGTTAGACGTACTGCACCTGTTTCGCAACGACATTGGTTGCCATGGTCACGTAGACGAGGTTCCAAACATCCACAAAGCACGGATGTCCGCCAAGATCGTAGTATTAGTAAGGGCAGCAGTGGCAGATCGATCGGCAACCACAGCAGTGACAAGATAACTTGTGGGTCCAGAAAAGTGAACGGTTGCCAACAGGTCACCAGCAGTGGGACTACGGGATCGCAGACTTGTAGTTAGGGACCCACGTCATAACATGGACGTGTGCAGCCCAACAAAGCAGGTAACGGCTGCACGCGTTGGCACCTGGTTATCGCTGGCTCGTCGAGTGCTTTCGTCCCAAGGGGTGTTTGTGGAGGGAGTGTCGTTTACCGCTCGGTATCAGTTCTTGTGCCATGCCTTTCCACATGAAGGCGGTCGCCCGCACGCTGCTCGTGAAGCTCAACGCGCCGGCCGCGGTGGCCGAGGAGACTAAGGCTCTCCAGTCACGGTCTTCACGGCCACTACGGTCGGGAGTTCGAATCCCCCCTCGGGCATGGATATTTGTGCCGTCCTAGTTCGTAAGTAGTTCATAAGTAGTTTGTAAGTTTAGGGACTGATGACCCCGTAGTTAAGTCCCATAGACTATACAAACATTTGAACATTTTTTTTTTTTTTTTTGGAGCTCAACGTGCTCTGCGGGAAGCGCAGCAACGTCCCTGGCCAGCACTCCAATGTATGGAATACGACAGAACGGCGATACGTGCGATTCGTCAACCCACAGCTGTGGCACAAGCACGCGAACAGAGAGAGCAGGCGTGCGGTGATGTGACCCGAGACAGTGTTCCCCGCCTGTGTTCCTCAGTGGATGCCGGAATCAGAGCCTGCTGTGGAGGCTGCGTGCCGTAGCCTGCTGATGTGGGTCTTTATGTATGCATCGATACTTGGTACATCAGTACCGCTTATTGATCTGCAAATTTAATGATTTCAGCAATTATTCTTGAGTTACTGAGTAAACCCTAAGACGGTGTAGAGATTTTCATTTACGGCAGTGAAAATTGTTCATAGTGTTAAATCAAAATGATGGTGTTAAATAAAGTATTGTTAAATTGGTCCCTAAGTCCACATAACCTGCAGCGTGAACCTCGGTCGACGTAAATCCATGCCAAAGAAAAATCCATCTTACAGTAACCGCTCATTAGTTAAAAGAAACTGAAGATGTTGCGTAAAATTTTTATTAATTTGGAAATAATAAAGGGGATAGGATAGCATGGACAAGATAGCTGCCTTCAATGAGTGGACTGGAAGGCCGCGAAATTGCAACCATCCTTTTTGGCTTTGGATTTTACATCATACGTTTTCTATATAATTCGGATGTGCCAACTGCTAGTTTTCTAAAGTGTGAGCAAGGCGCTGGCTCCGACCTCCACACCTTGGACGTGAGCATGCCAATAAAGGAGACGTTTGTGGACAAGAAAACCAGCTCAAGGAACAACAAGAGCTCAGATGAAACCATTACTAAGCAAAGAAGAGAAAGCTTAATGGTGGAAAAATAATATAGAGGAGCTACGCAAGGGAAACGAACTTCGAAAGAAAGGGAAGATAAAGTAGATGAATATGACATAGGAGATACCATTATGAATGAAGACAGAGCACTAAAGGCCCCTGAAGTAGATGGTAGTCCTTCTGAACAGCTTATAACCTAGGAAGGGCCAGCCACGAGGAAATAAGACTGCAAGAAGACGTGGTTGCAAAATGTTAACACGGATTATTACAGAACATTAGAAAATCTGGTAGTCTCCAACGACGGGGAACACCAGTTTGGATTTTGAGAAACGTAGCAACCCGAGAGGCAATAAACACCTTACGACTTATGTTAGGTTAAAGAAATGCTAACGTACGTTTGTACCTTTTGAAGTTTTGGAGAAAGATTTTGTCAATGTTCACAGAAATAATCTCTTTAAAATTCTGAAAGTCACAGGAGTAAAATATAGGGACCGGAAAGTTACATACAACTTGTACAGTAAGCAAACAGCATTTTTGAGTCGAACGGCATCAAAGGAACGAAGTGTTTGGAAAGGGTTCAAAGACAGCGTTTTAGCCTTTCCCATGTGTTATTTAACCTGTACATTCATAAAGCTGTGAAGGAAAGCTAGGAGAAATGTGGTAACGGAATTGAAGTCCATGGCGAAGAAACAAATTTGCTTTTTGGCAACGACATAGTTATTTCGTCAGAAGAAACAATGGACCTGGAAGAGCAGTGTGTATTGCAGGGAAAGTGTAACTTGAACATTAACAAGAGCTAAATAAGAGTAATTTAATATAGGAGTTAAATGAGGAGCTGCTGAGGTAATCAGACTTGAAACGAGGCACTAAAAGAAGTAGCTGAGTTGTGTTATGTGGACAGTAAAATAACTATCTACAAAGTAAAGAAGATGTAATATGCAGTATGCCAATATGAATTAAAGCATTTCTAAAGAACAGAAATTTGTTAAAGTTGCATACTAATTTTATGCTACGAAGACTTTCCTGAAGCCATTGGTCTCGAGTGAAACTTGGCGTGGGAGTGAAACATGAAGGATAAATAGTTAAGACAGGAAGAGAAGGCTTTGAAATTTGATTCTCAGAAGAATGCTGAAGTTAGATCGGTAGATCGCGAAGGTAATGAGAATGTGTATGGTTGTCGGCGCAAGAGAGATGGGCCACGGAGGTAGATTTCTGAGGTAGCGATGAGGTGGGGATTATCCCGCACGACCAATTGAAGAGTTCACCGTAAATTTCAGGAATTGTATTTCACAGAGCATATAAACGTGTACGTGATGGAGAATCTACGGACCCTGCATGCCAGTAGGGGACTTTTGAAGCTAGTGGCGGCACTGTAATGGGGTGGGGCGTGTGGAGTTCGAGTGACACTATTCTGACAGGCGACACGTACGTACGCATCCTGGGTGATCTCCTGCATCCAATCATTTCCATTGTGCATTCCAACGGACTTGGGCAATTGCAGCAGGACTATGGGATATGCCACACGTCCAGAATTGCTACAGAGTGGCCCCAGAGTATAAACAACTCCGTTGGCCACCAAACTCTGCAGACATGAGCATTATTGAAAATTCCAACGTGCTGTTCAGAAGTGGTTTGCAGCCCCTCGTACTCTAACGGATCTGTGGACACTGGACAGCCCTGCAGGATGCGTGGCGTCCTTTCCCTCCAGCACTGCTTCAGGCATTAATCAAGACCACGCCACGTCATCTTGCGTGCTCGCAGGGGCCTACACAATATTAGGCATATGTATCAGTTTCTTTGGCTCTTCATTAAAATAGTAATTGGGCTTTTATTACCGTCAAATCAGAAAATGTTCTTCCTCTCTTGTTCATTGACTCTACACTAAAGAGCCAGAATCACATGTATCAAGTGTAGGAGGCTGCTGTCCTGCAGTAGCTTCGGAGCTTGTTGACGGGGCCACACTGCAGTAGGATAATGCTAGGTTACATCTGTCACGCAATGTTTAAGACTACTTGGTCGTCCTTGCATTGCTACACTGTTCTCTCGAGCTCTCTCCTACCGGAAACGTCTGGCAGATGTATGAGTAGGACTGGCACCATGAGAGCCAGCATCCGCCGCTACACCACAGCGGCTCTGGCAGCATGTGGAAGCCACATCGAGGGCCTCTTTAATTCAGACGTGTAGCAGCGTCGGTGGTACACTCAATATCGATTTGATCCACACTTCACTTAGATCCATATTTTCAAACGTGTGATGTTTTTACGTTTAATATTTCAAATAAATTGGGCTTTGGCACCTCTGGTCTTTCTTACTGTGTTTTTAAGATAGCCATCAGTGTATAAACGCCGGCCGCGGTGGCCGAGGATACTGAGGGGCGCCAGTCACGGTCTGCACGGCCACTACGGTCGGGGGTTCTAATCCCCCCCTCTGGCATGGATATTTGTGCCGTCCTTAGTCTTAGTTAGTTCGTAAGTAGTTTGTAAGTTTAGGGACTGATGACCCCGTACTTAAGTCCCATAAGCTATACAAACATTTGAACAAGTGTATAAACCCATTTCAGAAGTGTTTCTGAAAGACTTCAGTAAATTATCGACTGTAGTAGTACCACGGAGGTCTCTGTTTTTCCTTATTGTCACTCACTTTGATACTACGCAACTGTGCCGCATGTTTCACCTTGAAAACTTGTATTTCCAGTTGCGATTATGTTACGATCTCGCAGCCTACGTGAGCAGTTAAGTACTGTTACTTACAATCTAGCTGAAAAAACGAGGAAAAAGGGATAGACAAGAATCCAGTGTCTGCATATATTAAGAGTGCTGTTCTTTCACATTCAAGTTCAAGAACTTCGGCTCAGCTGAAGTCTATGGAGTGTCGTTGTACTGTAAATACCGTTGTGGATGACCTCTACAGATCTGGCTGTCATACCTGCAGTCTTACAATGGTTTGAATGTTTCTTTTCTTGGAGACCATTTGACGCCCCTCTGCGAGTGCCGCCCGGGTAAGAAACAACAGTTGCTCCCCCCCCCCTTCCACCACTCTATAATTGTATCCACGGCTCATAATAGATTATTCGTATTTCGGAGTACTGGTGTAACCTACTCAACCGTAAAAGGAATCTAATTGATATATACTACCTGGACCGAAAGACAGGGCATCACAAGCTGCTGCGGTATACCAACGGCACAAGTCTCTGTGCACCGCCATACTGATCCTGCAGCCGGTATAATGGTTTGGATGGTATCGGATAACACTCCTCTCGCTCACATCTGCTGGAACCAGTTGTCTTGGCACACCTTCGAAGCTTGTTGGCGACCGTACTTGGACAGGATAACGTACGACCTGACGAGGCGCACAGTGTTGTAGACTCCCCGTCGCCCACCGCATCGCACTGCCTCCTTGCCCTCCGTCTCCTTTCGATCTCTCGCCTGACGGAGACGTGTCATGGTGGTGGTCTGCGGTGCGCCCCCGCTGGTCCACTGAATCGTGTCTAACAACATTTGGACTGCTATACACTAGAAATTCATCTAGAGGCTCTTTGATTCAATGCCTAAGGCTGTAGCAGCGTAGTAGCGAGAAGTGGCGGCTACACTCAGTACTGATTTTATCCTCCACTTCATATGCGACTGTATTTTCAATTATTGATATTTGTACAATATGTTGCCACCATAATAAATTATGTGGTTGTATTATCTCAGGTGCCATTATGTCGACCATAAGACGTCCGTCTGTCGTCTTCCATATACTGTTGTATTGTTTCTGTAAAGTTATAAATTATTTAACGCCGCTAGATTATCATTTTGTTAAAACTTAAACCCCACTCTTTTCAGGGCTGAAGGAATATCATTTTTATTTTATGTGTTAGAATATTAGTTAATATTGCTAAGTTATTCTTATTTAGTTATGTTAATAATTTATTATTATATTACTTAATGTGGCAGAAGTACGGCTTCTTCGCTACGTCACTGTCCCTGTGAGAATGTGCAGTTGTTTTACCTTTAAGTGTGTACGTGAATCTATGTGTGTTAGAATGTGGGGAGTGACAGCTCGCTTTGCATCGTTCTCTCTGGCTCAATATCGATAGCTGCTGATACTACCAAAGAGGTTTCCACACCTTTCCGTTGCGAGCTGGTTGGCGAGTCACTCGGTCCCCACCACCGCGGTTTTCGTGGATTTTCCAGCTTCCGGTGGCTTCCCGCGTCTTCCCGCGCCCCGGTGGCCGCGCGGCTGATCATTCTCTGGTGAGGTAAGGTTTGTTCTGTTCTTGTTTCTGGAGATGGTAGAGTTTCATTGACTAGCACGTTTAACTTAGATTCGTGAAACTAGAATCATTTTTTGGAATATTTTCTCCGATTGTATGCGGAAATGTGTTCTCGTTTTTCAATTCAGTGATTTCCAGTAGATAAACGCGGTGTGTGTGATTATAGTTGCAGTTTGATAACGGCCTGATATCTTAAAACCTTTTGTGATCATGTGGCCGTGTGTGAACTCTGTTAAATACTTTCTAGCTTTGTGGTGCCCGATTTCTAATAGGTGATAAGTTCATTTCTTTACAGTGCATGTAAAAATTTTCTCATCGTTTCCTTCCGTGAGTGATATGTGTTCCACGTGGTTGGTTCATAGAACAAAGCCTTCAGCTTCCACTCTTGTTTGTTCCATGCCCACCAGGCAAGTAACTATGTTGGTATCCTTCCGATTTCCACTAATATTCTGCGATCTTCTCTCCCCGCCTATTTTAATTTTGCTGTCTCTTTCTTCGTCTGGTAGTTCGTACTCTGTCTTTGTTAGTAATTCTCTCTAAGCCTTTTACAACCTCCTACAATAGCTTCCTTATGTAATTCTAAACATTTCTATGGGTTGCATGCTGTAATTCTTACTTTATTTTCCCGACTTTGTAATTATTTCACTTTTACGAGTTTTGGAGAATGAACTTCAGTCGTCTCTGCTATCGACCCCTATCGGGTGTAGCTGTATTTCATTCGCTTCCTTATATAATGCTAAGCATTTCTATTGGCGCATGTTGTAATTAATTTTCTTTATTTTTCTGAATCTGAATTTATTCAATTTTATCGGTTTTCGGAACCACGTGTGTCTGAGTTCCGACTTCCGCTGTTTGCAATTAGTCGCCTGAGTTCACACCACTTCTTATATAAAACCAATAGGCCCTACCTAGATCGATTGCTGACAGTTAAGCAATTTAAGAATCTACCGTGATTTAGTATGATGAATCCGATTTTCAACCACTTCACCTTCAGTGGATTGCGTTCATGTAACCTAGCCGTGTGTCGCTGTTAGCGTGTTTGCTCGTGGTCCAATTCAGATGTAATTTAACTTGGCTATACAGACGCGCCATCTCAAAACAGGCACGACAGACCAGAGCCAATTTCAAAGTGTTTTTGTATATTGTTTGTTGTGCTACTGCCGACTTGCTGAATTTCGCCTATGAGAGCGGCGCGTGCTTCCTACTCGTCTCGGCAGGCTGAATTTGGTGAGTTTCGCTGTGGCATTGCGTGTGTGTGAGAGAATGAGTGTTGTTTGTGAATCATTCCCCCCAGTAGCGTTAAATCCCGTGTAATTTAAGCTGGGCACCGTCTGCATTAATCCATGTAAGAGATACATTTTATTGTATTAACAAATTGGTTTTCTATCTGAATAAACAAGTTTAAGTTCAGCATAAACCGTAAGTTGCCTATAAATTGTAGTTTTAGAGCACCTTCCCTCTTTTATTTAATATTGTACTTCACAAGTGCTGAGAAATAGTTCAGATGCAATTTTTTCTCGTATCTAAATTCCGTTTCGCCATACATGTTTTCTTAGCCACCTTTCTAAGAAAACTTCAATTGAGGTGGCTTGCTTATTAATGTCTGTATAATAACGTGTGAACTACTATGTATATTTACCACTGTAGTATTCACTTCTTGTTATTGTAGTAATTTGAAACGAGTCAGTTCTCTGTTTGGGCCAGTGAACAAGGCTTTGTAGCAGGGAGTAACCAGTAGTACACATGGAAATCATTTACTAATTTTAGTCCTATAACAAAGCTCTTGTTACGTACAGTGGTCGACTTTTAAGGTGTAATATGTTTGACGGTTTCAAAAACGCCTCCCTCTATTGAACACATCCAAGACTGGCAGACTCAGAAACAGAAGAAATAAATTCTTACGGATTTTCATTAAATAGTTCCATGGAGAAGAAATGAAAATCAACGCGTTCACTCCGAGTGTTTTCCTCTCCATCGAACTTCAGTGCGCGTACCACGTGTTGCTGCACATGCAGCTCTTATTTCAGAAACGGTCTGCTCGTTTGGGCGCTGCCCGCGGTGCAGACGATGGACAAAATAGGCTAGTGTGAACGCCTGACATGGACACAACAGTAAGATGCTAGCCCACCATTTGCTTCCAGAACAGCTGCAACTCTTGGAGGAACAATTTCATAAATTGTTTTTATGGTTTCTCAAATGTGTATTGACAATTATTATGATCGTAAGATGCAAATGGACTGTCTTTAGAAGAGTAGGCTCATCAACATTTCACATTTCCTTGCTCAAAAGTATACTTTATTAGTGTAAACAAAGTCACTTAGTTACAAAGATTTCAGCAATGATATTTATCAACAATCGTGGAAGATTTTTCAAATACAATTTTCTCTCTTCTCTTTTATTTACAAAGATCATAAATTTACGGTCAGTTCAATCTGATAAGTAATAACTTGAAATAAATGTAGGTAATTGTTATATATTGAGCACTGAGTACAAACGTTGAAATGTAATGTTAAATTATGTCACTATTATTCTCAAGTTACTGCAGCTTTCACAAGGGAGTACACTATATCCCATTAAAAAGGTGAAATGACAAATACTGAAGTAAAATATTTGACCAGGAAACATACCCAAAGAAGCAACCACGAGTAATTGAATTACACTCGCCTCTTGAGTTCCAGAGCTAAACGAACAGTTGAGTAAAACAGGCACAAGCTTGAAGAGCCTGCAGTAAAGCAAACAACTAAAATCTCAGATTGAAAACCTGACGCAAGAAACGGTATCTCTCTAAGGCAACAAGAACTGACCTGAAGTGAAGCACGCAGACCCACGGGGGCCACCTAGACCTCACGCTACGACAGAGACACTGCCCGTTGCGTCGAGCTCCCCGGGACTAGAACATGTAAAATCATAACATCTAACACATTAAAATTCAGTCAAGTACAAACAATAGTTCAATAAACTAACAAACAAAAAAGTTAGCAAGGACAGGTAATCTTAAAAAAGCCTTAATACTAAAACTTTTGATGACCCAAGAAAGTACTATGCAAAACCTCCTCATGGCCTTCAGCAACTATTTTTATGTATAAATAACGTAAAGTTCACCTTAAGCTGAAGGCTAAGAGATTACCCACTATAGTCTCGCAAGCACCCTTCGATTTAGGTAACGAATTAGCAAATACACTTAAAACGGAGGAAGAATGGTGCCCACAAAATAGTTATAAGAAAGGTGTAGATACGGACTCACCGATGGTTACCATAAGCCGTTCCGGCGGTTAAATCTCATGGAAGTTTCGAGTGCAAAAACTCACTCGGTAAACAACCGCTGCCGGCCACGGAATAAAACAGATTGCATCTGCAACACATTACTAGTAGGTTAACACACATGTTCAGAACATCTTCCTCAACATAATAAACTTCACATGAATTGTGCTTTCATGCACAAATGCTTAGACGCAAATGGAGGACGCACTTGACTGTACTTAACCATTCTGTCTCACGGAACTCTCGCATGCTTGAACAATCACAACTTTTAGACACACAAATACAGTCGAGGTTAGTGGCCCCTATATGAACTAAGAACACTAGCCATAAACTCGACAAGGCACTTACCCGGTTTCCGCTGACACCATGAACTTCAGAACCCAGGAAAACAACCAGAGTCAAGCATTCGAGGATAAATAGGGACACGCAGCAAATAACTGTGAATCAATCTCCATGGCCGGTTACTATCACTTTCTGACAGCCACACAGTGCTTTCCACAACAAGCTCTGGTTAGTGACTTGCTCTTCGCACATATTTGTCGCCAGGCGGCAGGTTATCAGTGACCAAAGATCATACAAAACTAAAGATAAACCACTACTGACAAACCAAGAAATCGAACCCACGACTCAACCTCCCCTCATTACCTTTCTGTCGCTCAGGGGTATTCCCATGTAAGATCCTTCTACCCCGAT
Organism: Locusta migratoria; assembly: GCA_026315105.1. NCBI lineage: Eukaryota > Metazoa > Arthropoda > Insecta > Orthoptera > Acrididae > Locusta > Locusta migratoria. Next base: position 500,831,198 of record CM048747.1, read on the forward strand.
CATAACGTCACCTCTGACGTTAATGAGCCAGGCGGATATTTTTGGGAGCACGCACCCGATTGTCTCCGATAATTTCCGGAGATATGGAAGCGGGAGTGTTTAACAGATAAGCCTGAAAAGAGAGGCTGGTGACATGCCAGTATCTTCATGTTGGGCGGAATTGAAAGCTAAGTTCTACCAAGGAATGGTTTCATCCTATTTGAGGGGAAATTTGGGATATAAAGTCAGGGCCGGCGCAAGCCCAAGTGCCGCCCCGTGCGAGCTGCTAAATTGCCGCCCCCCCCTTATTTACAAGATGTTTGTGGAATTTCATTTAAACAAATATGTAGGAAATAGGAAATGTCAGCAATAAATCGGAATTTTTGTTTTTACTTTCCAGATCTACCTAGTTTCGGCCACTGAATGGCCAGTCTCTACGTTTTTAATATGTGCTTACATCTAAACCGGCATGTTGACAGTTACGTTCAGCATGACGGTAGCCGGCCGCGGTGGCCGAGGGAACTGAGGCGCTCCAGTCACGGTCTGCACGGCCACTACGGTCGGGGGTTCGAATCCCCCCTCGGGCATGGATATTTGTGCCGTCCTTAGTATTAGCTAGTTCACAAGTAGTTTGTAAGTTTAGGGACTGATGACCCCGTAGTTAAGTCCCATAAGCTACACAAGCATTTAAAGCATGACGGTAGAGATGTAAATGCAAATCGAAGCATTGAGAATAGCCATGCTGTGCCCAAAATCTATGTAGATCTGGAAAATAAAAACAAAAATTGCGACTGATTGGTGACTTTCTCTACAGATTTGTACAAAACAGTCTCTGGGCACCAGCTCAAAAATGGAGTCAAAGCTGATTGAAGAAATTAGCTAATTTCAATAAGCCTTGTGAATTTTCAAAAATACGTCGAAACCCAACTTATGCCAGGCTTACTACCAATGTCTTTATCCCTTGTAATTACTCGCAGCGCATTTACCCAATCGGGATACTTCTAACTATTGTAGGTGTTGGACAAGTTTGACTGTAGTAATGTTCAACCATTTTTTCCATAATGCGGGAAGAATAGAATACTCGGAAACTGCCACTGAAGGGCTCGGCAAAATTGCTCCAGGCTTAACATGTACCCGCAGTATCGAACATTGCATTCGAATTTGCGAATTAGATTTCGTCTTCTGCAAATTAGTTGTGAGTAAACGCACGGCGCGTAACAGACTGGCAGCGGTCCACTCATAAGAATACTGGCGTGTACGCCAGACTGCTTCCCTGTCTCTGTTCCTCCCGCGTAGACACAACGGTGCTGCCACAGTGGCGAAGAAGAAATTAATCCTCCTCCGTCGCCTTGTTCAATAGGGGCGGCCGGTAGGTAATTGAGGCGTCATGACACAATTCCCGAGGCCGCTCCCTCCGAGGTTTAGTTTCCAGTACCGTATTGGGAATGAATGTTAAGTTTGTCCCAAAAAAAAAAAAAAAAAAAAAAAAAAAAAAAAAAAAAAAAAAAAAAAAAAAGTGGGGGCGGCAGATTTGCCAGTTTTAAATTACGGTTGACCCTTTCAGCGAAAGACCCCTGGGGGTAGAATGGGGTGGTAGCAATGTTGAACTGCATGTAAAAGAAGCGAAACTACCGATGAAAGCTGGAGCATTATCCTCTGCGGACCCAAACGAGCAAATATATAAGTTAATTTATGTATAGTAATTGAAGTAGTGACGCCACGCATCAGAAACAAGCAAACAAAACAAGAAAAGGCATCAATAGCCACCATAATGTAAAGATTACGTTCCAATGTAATCTACAAAGATTTTGGTTATGGGTAGTCCTTCATGCTCTGATTACAGAAGAACCAAGACCCTGTCCTTTAGCGTAAACGGGTTTACCTTGCTAGCACAGTTCACAGTGCTGTACTAATCGACGAATACCAATGAATTGATTGAGGCCTTTACTTTGGCTTGTAAACCAAGATGACCTTCTAGAGGTGAATTGTGAAAATAGTGAAAGACAGGATGGATCAAATCGCGTTAAAGACAAATACGAAGTTCTTTCAATCTGCCTATCTTATTACATAAAATTCCATTTCTTAAACAAACCCGGGTACAGACTCTCTTAAGCTTATCTTTAATAGAGCCCGACCATTAATCATGATTTTGTATCTCTTGAGACAACTGAGCTCCGTAACTGTAAACGTGCAACCTGTTACTAAAAGACTGACGGTGCCGCGCTGACTATTGAGTGGCGCAGTCCGCCGTATGACGTCACAAAGGCAGACGGGTCCCAGGTGGGAGCCGGAACTGCCTCCTTCATTGTCAATACTCAGCAGGAGATGCAGGCAGTCTCTGTGATAGACCTGTAGTATTCAGCCGATAAAACGAAGTCATTTTTAAAATTTAAATTCAAGTAATTCGTAACTTTAACACATATCATTTAGTTCAATTTAAAGGCAGTAGATTTGTAGAATTTGTCCTTCAACTGAAATTCCAAAATATTTTGCCATTCATATAGTTCTCCTCCCTTTTGACGTTATTTCCCGTTGATTTTTCACTTTTTATGCCATAATATCTTCACTATATCATTGTCAGTTGGATTTGATCTACTCGCTACTTTACTAATCGGTAAACAATCTAAGAGGGATTTTCTGATTGCCTCAAATGTTTGTAAACTCAATTGCTTGGTCATTAGTCCGTAGCTTACGAACTACTTAAACTAACGTAAACTAACTTAAGAACAACACAAACACTCATGACCCGATGGGGAACGGCCGTGCTCATCGGATTGTCTCCTAAATCGTTTATATAGATCAGGAACAGTAGGTCTATAACAATTCCCTGTGCAGGACTAGAATGTGATATTTTAGTCGATGACTTTGGGTCAGTAATTACGAACTGTGTCGTCCCTGACACGTAATCAAGAACCCCTTTGCACAACTGAGACGATATTCCACACGCAAGCAAATTGAATTGAAGGCGCTTGGAAGAAACAGTGACAAAAAACTTCTGGAAATCCACAAGCATGGAATGAATTTCAGATCCCTGTCTTCGTATGAATTAAGAGCTACTTTCAGAAAAACTCTTTATATTTTCGTAATTCGTGGTCATTATAAACGCATCTCCTTCAGCACGTGTTACAAAATCCTACTGTCAATCGACGCTAATTGTTTGCAATACCAGATCTAGGATATGTCCCAACCGGGCCAGAAACTTTCATTATGTATCACTGTTCAGTGCTGCATCACCTAGGACGTTGTACCGCGCAGTTGACGAATTTCGAGAGGGCAGAGGAAAAACAAGTATGCATTAAACGTTTTATGAATCTCAAAAAAAACCTCCACAGAGACTCTCCAACGTGATGTAAGCCTACGGGGGTGAGTGCATAAGCCTTACTCGGTCTGAAAGTGGCCAGGCGGACGTTAAGAGTTACCTTAGTTTAAAATAGGAAGATTAGGGTTAAACATCCCGTCGACTTCGTGGTCATTACAGACGGAGCTCAAGATCCGATTTTATGGGTAAGGATGGCGAAGGAAATCGGGAGTGCCCTTTCAAAGGAACTATACCGTGATTTACCACTCTTGATAGAATGTAAGCACGGGAAATATGTGGCCGGAGGTAGACTGGAAGCACCTTGTTCCCGAACACAAGTCCAGCGTGCTACGCGCTGCACCAATTACGTCGACACTCGGTCAGGACGCCCTTCGACGTCTAGCAAAGACGGTCATGTTCGAACGTAAATTTGGCTGTCAGTCGATGACCGACTGTCCAAAAGAGACTGGAGAAGAATGTAACATTTCAAATGGATCATGTCATACTATCCTGACGCAGCATCTTGGAATGTATTGTGTTCCCGCCAAGTTATTCCCTCGGCTCATGAGCCAAGACCAAAAAGACTATCGCTTCGCAAACTGTAACAAGCTCACTGTACTCCATACTTTGGAGACCTGGCCCCTGCGGACTTCTTTCTTGCCAAAGTTGAAAGGACGAAGATTTTCAACGATGAACGAGATAAAGTACGAGTAAAAGAAGTGAACCAAGACTGCTTTCGGAAGTGGAAACACCTTTGGGAGCGTTGAATCAGTTGTAGAGGATATTATTTCTAAGGAGTTCATGAACAGCAAGTGAAAGATGAGCGAAATTTTTTTTATCAGATTTCCTGATCCGATCTCGCATTGGTCTAACAAGGAGACCACATGCATATCGAATTTTAAAATTTCTTTATATTTGTCATACGTGAACTTCAGAACATAAATAACAATCAGCCAAACCCACTCGACGCAACTCTCAAATATACTCCAGAAAATCGACTTTGAATATTTGCAGCTATACGTAAGTACAAATAATTAAAACAGCTGCAGCATTTGTAGGTGTGGCTCAGGTGGCAGCGTTCTGGCGTCACAACCATAGAGTCGTTGGTTCGAATACCAATGTAACAGATTTCTTTCTTCTTTTCGAATTCAGTTGTAGAAACATTTTGATATCTCTAATTCCATGTGTTGTATCAGTTTTTATTCGTGCGTGCGTAGACAAGCTGAACACCTTGTCGTCACCTAAAAGGATATTTCAGTAGGTCAGCTGCTTGGAAAGTCATTACTAGCTACGGAGATGATTTTCCAAAAACAGCATCGTAGCTCTTTGTAAACTAAACAATCAAGACTACCGTATTAACTAATAGTGAAGCAAATACTGTAAAAATGTAACTTTTAGTTTTACTGAAACGATTAATATTAACAATCTTTTATAACATGTAGAATATTACGAATAAACAAAAATACTTGCATTTTCCGTAAAAATTACCATTAGATATTGAAATTGTGTAAGTATTCGAACACAATGAAATAGAATAAAAAAAATCTAGCATGACAGGATTCGAACCACCGATCCTAGGGTTGTAAGTCCAGAATACTACCATCTGCGCTACACCGACAGATGCTGCAAGTCATATATTGGACATACGATGCGAACCGTCGAGGATCGAAGCGTTGAACACCAGAGGCACACACGATTGATGTATCCGAGCAAGTCGGCGGTCGCTGAACATTGTTTGTCGGAGAATCATGCAATGGAGTATGAACGCACTAGGATTCTGGTACAGACGTCAAGATACTGGGACTGCGTCGTTAGACAGGCCATTGAAATTCGCACAAGTGACGACATCATAAACTGTGACTGTGGCTATAATCTTAGCAAAGCTTGGGAACCAGCGATTGCGTTAATTAAGAGTAAATCTAGCAAACGTAACGTAGTGACGACCACGGCGGACAGGCCGTCGCAATCGGTTCCACTGCGCGACCGCGGCGCGGGGCGCGGACCACGGAGGGGTCGCTCCATGGGTCGAGGGTATTTAAATCGCCCGCTACCGGGCTAGATCCCAGTTCCCTTCGATCCGCCGTAGCGTGCGGATCTCCGTGCCGGCGCGTTTCCAGGAGCTCAGTCCGTCAGTTCACCTGATGATGGCGACATGTATGATCGCCGAAATATTGTGCCCCTTGGACGCTATAGACCGGCAGTACACCTGTTTTGATTATCAAATGCGCCGGGAAAAACTGAAGAATCATGTCTCATTCTCAATTATTCAATTATACTTCTTCGTGTATAGTGAAGGTCATTGTGGAAGTCCCCAACTCCACAGAAGATTTGAGCATTAGGCGAATAATGTGGTTGTTCCGAAATTCTTTTAAAAATTCTCCTATGTCTCTTGATCTCTGAAATTCCTAATAATCTAGAGGATTATTCAAAGCGAAAAGGGTTCATCAGGGTTCTACGTTTTTCGCCTGCCAATCGCAGTGATGTGGAATAACAATATCAATGCTGTAACCAGAGGATCGCTGTCCAATTGTGCTCTCATAGTAATTTTCTTTTATAAAGGCGCGCAGCACAGCAGCTCAATTCACGTGAAGGTACAGAGCTCCCGCGCCTCATGTCTGCTCACTGTTCACTGTAGTACTGCTGTGCCGTATGGCGTCTCAAGGTCACAGCAGCGGCTCAGGGTCACAGAGTGTTGCAAACCCAACGCGTCCGACCACGCACACACACATACCGACCAGAGAGAGGGAAAGAGAAGGAAATAATTTCATAGGCATAAAATGAATCCATAATTATGTACACTACTGGCAATTAAAATTGCTACAACAAGAAGAAATGCAGATGATAAACGGGTATTCATATACACGCAATTTGGGTGCATATATAGAACAACCGGTGTCCAGACACTTGCCACGCCGGACACTTGCCACGCCGGACTTTTGCCACACTGTTACCTGCTCCGAAGGGTGGGGTGCTCCTGTCTCCTCCCCCCTCTCCCCCCCGCCTCCCAGTCGTCATCCCTCCCGGCCCCGAAATTCCCGTGGGATGTATCCAGTATCCAGACACCTGCAGTCCCTAGTGTTACCATCAGTATGGAAGTTATTAAAACGATCAAGGGTAGGCCTTTCGCACATGACAAATTGAGAGAATCAAAGGAAGGTGTCGTTGCATCGATGTGCTTACGCCGAAAATAGGATCATTGCAAGGGAAAGCTGCTTTCGAAATACTGAGCGTATTAGAACATCCGTGAGAACCATCTGACGATGCAACCTTTATTAATTGTATAAATAAAAAGAGTGTATCACGCCTCAGTATCCCTAAATGGCTTAATGATGAAACTATCTGTTGCCATTTCGGTTCATTAGCGTTTAATCAATAAGCAGTCAAACTTGAATCAACGAAGCAAAAATATTAAACATCACTCAAATGATCCTTCTGCATCCGCCGCTTTTCAATTTGCCATTTATTATTTGGTTAAGAGCACCTATAGTTGATACTTTAAGAGAATTTTTTATATCTTCTAAAATTAGTCATTCATTCAAATGTTTGTAAATCTATCGGACCAAACTGCGTGGTCATTAGTCCGTAGCTTACAAAGTACTTAAACCTAGGTAAACTAACCTAAGGTCAAACACACACACACCAATGCCCCAGGCAGGACTCGAACCTCCACGGCGAGTAACCGCGCGGTCCGCAGGGAGACGCTTGAGACTGCTCGGCTACTCCACCGCGGCTTCTAAAATTATGACCATAGTATTAAATAATAGTGAGTTAAATAATTATTTCTTGATACTTAAAAGCCGCAACTAGTTCCTAAAAATGCATGTTTCGTTAAACTGATGTACGCTTTAGCTTATAAAAATATCAGAACCTTTGAATTACACCTAAAATAGACACCCTGGCAGCTATAGTGTTGAATTATTCCCATATCTCCAAAATCAGACAAGGATAGAAATAACTTTACAATAGATATAGATCTCATATAGTAAATTTAGATATAGTCATGAAAATTCCTTACCATATTGTTGATTGTCTTTAAACAGGCCAGTAAAAGCTATTGAAACTAAGGAAGGAGCTTACTATTCAAAAGCAATTGTTACAAAAGAATATAAACAAATGTATTAGACGTACTTTTCTTACACATAAGAAAGTTTTTGAAAACATATTTGATCATTTTGTCTGTCACTGACATTGAGACATCTCTGCTACATCATTTATTTGATAAGGTCATTTACTTTGCAGCACCAAGGATATCTACTTCTATGTTATGTTTGTAGCAGTTCTCATTTCGAATTTTGTAACATTTACTTAGTCTTCTTTGGTGAAAGAATTTTGGAAAAAGGCATTTAGTAACTTCGCTTTAGTGGCACTGTCATCAGTAACATTACCAACGCAGTAAAGGCATTGACTGAGTCTTTCCACTGGTGTAAATAAGACCAGAATCTCTTTGGATGTTCCTATTCATTTCTAGAAAGAGTTTCATTGTGAAAACTATGAAATAAATCTCGCATTGAAGTCCGCACTAAATTTCGATATTCACTAAAACTTCGCCAATCTTGCAGATTTTGTGATCGTCTAAATGTCCTGTCCTGTTTTGTGTACCATGGGGGATCAGTTCACCCTCTTGTTAACTGATTTGATGTGAATCCCTAGAGTGATTTGATGCGCTATTTCTTTGAACGTAGGTCACATATGCTCTTCACTTACTGATGAAATTGAGACTGACTCCTACAACTTTATGTTCACTAATCACTGCATCCGTGGTGATGCTCAAGCGTATATGTGATTAAGACATCAAGTGTCTTTTCGAAGCCAATTAAAATGTGATTGGGCTCGTGAACAAACTGTAAAAAAATAGTTAAAAAAAGCTTTTAGAACAATTTGGGAAGATACGAATGGTAGATTTAAGTCACTGCCAGCTATAAGTGTATGAGTAGTGTACCTATTTGTGATTACACTCAAGTTTTCTTTGAAGTTTTCTGCGGCTGTGTCATCTGAGGCCGAGAGTCGGTAAACGGAGCCATTTATTAATTTATTCCGGTTGTCAAGTATTGCCTCTGGTCATGCAAATTTCCAGGAATTATCTACTTCTGTTCCGCTTGTTAGCTAGTAAGCACATAACATTATTATTTCGTTGTGCTTCTTGTTTCTGCTGTTGAGCGGATCATACCAATTATGGATTTTCCCTTAAAAAACTAGGATGCTTTCTCTTGAAAGACCACCGTTAATTGTAACATTAATTCTACCTGAAAGGAGCAAGTTAAAAGCTTACTTTAAACATATAACTCTGGTCGTAAAACCAGCTAAAGGTTTCACGTGAACTACTGACTACTTCCTGCAACAGAATCTTGTTCCCTGGCCCAGAATTTAGAACTGATTCAAACATTATCTTAGCAGCAGGAAGACAAAGAGACAGTCGCCAAAATTCGTCGTAGATCACGAGAATTACACACATTCATTAATATACAAGCCACCCCGAACTAAACCATTTCATGAAGGTGGCTGTGACAACATTTATGGCGCAACGGAATTAAAACGTGATAATTAGCATTTCAGTTTGTTCTCAGCACTGGTGAAAAACAACATTCAATAAAAAAGCAAGGGTATTCATAAACTAATATTTATAAGAAGGATAAAATTTCACGGACAATAAATTATTTATTCAGATCAAACATGAGCAAATTGGGGCACCAATTTTGTTAAACAATAAAAACGCATCCGCCATTGAAAATTAAGCTAAAGTAATCTGAACTGAACATCGTCCGGGGGGGGGGGGGAGGGATTCACACTCAATAAGTATTCAGCCACTCACATGTGCGAAACAAAGTGAAACTCACCCAACTCAGCGTACTGATACGAAGCAGAAGCAGGCGCCGCTATCGTAGGCGAAATTCTGCGAACCAGAATGTACCACACAACACAAGAAAAAATAAACTTCGTAGGTCGCTCTGGTCTGTCTTTCTTTACTTGAGATGGTACGGGATAATAGCGAGATTAATTTTCATTAGATCAAACCGTGAGCTTGTGGAATTATTGAGACACACGGCACGTGTCTGCTACATTACAAATTTGCACCCCACTTTATTCCAAGAACACACCACATGAAGCACATATCACTCGCGTAAGGAAAAAACTTAAAAGAATATTTCACATGCACTACACAGAATAAAAATATTCCCGCACATTAGTTGCATCCCACAAAGCTAGAAAGAAATTAAACCGAGTTCGTACACCTCCATCTAGTCTGACAAAGGTTACCGATTCTCGGCCGTTATCAAACCGAATTATTTACATATTCACCGCGTTTACCTACGCAAAATCATCGAAATGACATTGAATACACTTCCGTATATGATCGGAGAAACTTATTCCGAAAAATGAACCTAAGTTCTGAAATCTAGCTTGAATACCAGACAAAAGAATCGCTACCATCTCAAGGGAGGAAAGATAATCAGAAAGTCTTAATAGCTCGAAGAATGGCCACAGCATGTCCTAGTTGGCCAGCCAGCCCCCGCCACCTCCGGAAATCCACCGGAAATAGGTAAAAACGTGAGGAAAAACCGCAGTGGTGGGGAGAGCTTGAACTCGCGCGTACTATCGAGGCTCGCTACTCGGCATTGCCAACCCAACTTGTAACCAAAGGGTGGAGGAACCTCTTTGGTATCATCAAATGTAGATGGTAATGACTACCTATCGACACGAAGCCAGACATGCAGAGCGCGCAGCTAGAAGCCGACGACGACAATTCTCATACACACACTCAGACTGCCATGCTAGAAGATACTCATACATGCACATACAGAATAAAGCAAGTACACATTCTCACAGGGACAGTGGAGTCACGGAGAAACTGTTCATCTTGCCACATTCATACACACAATGACAAATTATTAGCATAATAAAATCCCAGCAATATTAACACAGTATTACAGAAAATAACATTTAAAAACATAAAATGAAATGCTATTCCTCGTGCCTCCGAACGAAATGGAATGGAATGTCAGAAAATCAGGTGATGCTGAAGGAATTCGATTAGGTAATGAGACAATAAAAGTGGTGGATGTGTTTTGTTATTTCGGTAGCAAAATAACTTCTGATGGCCAAAGTAGAGAAGATATAAAATGCAGAATGGCTATAGGAAGAAAAGCGTTTCTAAAAAAGCGAAACTTGTAAACATCCAATATTAATTTAAATGTTAGGAGGTCCTTTCTGAAAACCTTATTAGCCTTGTATGGGAGTGAAACGTGGACGATAAGCAGTTCAGATAAAAAGGGGATAGAAGTTTTTGAAATGTGGTGCTACAAACGAATGACGAAAATTATATGGGTAGATCGCGTAACTAATGAGGAGATGATTAACTGAATTGGGGAGAAAAGAAGTTTCTAGCATATCCTCACTAAGAGAAGGGATAGATTGGTTGGACACATTCTGAGACATCACGGAATTGTCAGCTTAGCATTAGAAGGAAGTGTGTAGGGTAAAAATCGTAGAGCGAAACCGAGGGACGAATACAGTATGCAAATTCAAAACGATATAGGTTGACGAACTTATTCTCATATGAAGAGGCTTGCACAGGACAGGGTAGCGTGGAGAGCAGCATCAAACCAGTCTGTGAACTGAAGAACACAACAAGCCATTAAAATTGCTACACCACGAAGATGACGTGCTACAGACGCGAAATTTAACCGACAAGAAGAAGATGCTGTGATATGCAAATTATTAGCTTTACAGTACATTCACACAAGGGTGCCCCCGGTGGCGACACCTACAACGTGCAGACATGAGGAATGTTTCCTACCGATTTCTCATACACAAACAGCAGTTGATCGGCGTTGCCTGGTGAAACGTTGTTCAGATGTCTCTTGCAAGGAGGAGCAATGCGTACCATCTCGTTTCTGACTTTGATATAGGTGGATTGTAGCCTATCGCGATTGTGGTTTATCGTATCGCGACATTGCTGCTCCCGTTGGTCGCGATCCAATGACTGTTAGGAGAATATGGGATCGGTGGGTTCAGGAGGGCAATACGGAACGCCGTACTGGATCCCAACGGTCTCGTATCACTATCAGTTGAGACGATAGGCATTTTATCCGCATGGCTGTAGCGGATCGTCTCGATCCCTGAGTCAACACATTTGCACGTTTGCAAGACAACATACATCTGCACGAATAGTTTGACGACGTTTGCAGCAGCATAGACTATCAGTTCGGAGACCATGGCTGCGGTTACCCTTGATGCTGCGACACAGACAGGAGCGCCTGCGATGGTGTACACAACGACGAACCTGGATGTACCAAAGTCAAAACGTAATTTTTTTCGGAAGAATCCGTGTTCTGTTTACGGCATCATGATGGTCGCACCCGTTTTTGGCGACATCGCGGTGTACGCACAATGGAAGTGTGTATTCGTCAATGCCATACTGGCGTATCACCCGGCCTGATGGTATGGGGTGTCATTGGTTACACGTCTCGGTCACCTCTTGTTCGCATCGATGGCATCATTCGATCCCTGCGAAACCCTACATTTCAGCAGGATAATGCACCACAGCATGTTATAGGTCTTGTACGGGTCTTTCTGGATATGGAAAATGTTCGACGGCTGCCCTGGCCAGCACATTCTCCGGGTCTCTCAGCAATTGGAAACGTCTGGTCTATTGTGTCCGAGCAACTGCCTAGTCACAATACGGCAGTCACTACTCTTGATGAACTGTGGTATGGATTTGTAGCTGCATGGACATCTGTACCTGTACACGCTATCCAAGCTCTGTTTGACTCAATGCCCAGCCGTATCAAGGCCTTTATTACGGCCAGAGGTGGTTGTTCGAATGCCGGACAGTTGCCAAGCCGGACATTTGCCACACCTGACCCTTCGCCAGGTAGTTTGAATACCCCCCTCCCCTTTCTCGTAGGCAAGGAACGGCCTTCCTCGTAGCCCTGCTGTCTGTTTCCAAACCGCCGTCTCCACATCTTACTCGATAAAAACTTCTTCTTCGACATCTTGGCAAAATGTACACCTTCTTTTCAATATCCTGAAATCGAAATATAACTTGTGAGAAACAAGGGCAATACCGTCGTCTATGTCAGTACGTAATAACTTATTCCAAGCAAAAATAATGATCCATTCTCACATATCAAATGCTGCAGCAGTACGGAGGTAGCCAGTGTTGATGCATGCTGAAACAGCCGTGTCAGTAATTGGTGTGGCCTCCACGAGCTGATTGTGGCATCCATTGGTTCATTCAGCTGGCGGACTGCCTTAGGATAGATTACTCGACTCGTATTCAACCCGTTCAGATGGTGTTGACAGTGTTGTGGAATGCTGAGTCGCACGTCAGTTGTCTCATCGTATCTGACACGGGCTTAACTGATGTCGGAAAATCGTTCTACCCAAGGAAGTCGCTGCATTTCTGCGGGTGTCAACCTGAGTACTGCAAGCAGCACCGTTTTACAACTGACGCAACATGTCTAACCAGTGTAGCAATTCTCCGAAAACGCCATCCCGACTCTCAAGAGGGCACAATTTGATTCCTTGTAAACTCAACCACTTGGCTGTTGAAAGGTACTGCGTCTCCGCGGCATGTCGCCTGTTTGCTTCACACGTTGATATCACACTGAACACTACGGCATTAAACAGTCGCTATTAAATTGGGCACGCAGAATGAAGAGAGATGTTCCATAATGTTCCATACGCTTAAGTGTAAGAGATCTCCTGAAAGTGCAATGGATCATTTCCAGCTTGTTGGTACGTCAGTCGCCTAAAAGTGTTATTCTTATTCTTCGTAAGAAAACTTGTCATTTTCATCTAAATTTACTTTATGGAAGACAATAATAAAACCACTGTACTCCTTTTACAAGTCATCACTGACGGCAAGACAGAAAGGGCGTCATGTACAATGCGTCCCGAAGAAGCCATTACCACCCAGAGAGTGCTCGGCTAGAGAGTTACGTTCTGCAAGGGGAGAAATTACTGCTCTCAAAGAGGTGAAGGCGGACGAACACGCATTATCGCAGGTGGGCAGCGGCACTGCCGAGAAGCATAGCGGGGAGGGGGGGGGGGGGGCGACAGGGAACGACCTCAAAATAGACGGCGACTGCTAACGGCGCGACAAGACATCGCATTTGTAACGAAGGAAGATTACGCTTTAACGTCCCGTCGACAGAATGGTCATTAGGAATGGCCTTTAGTGTGGAACTGACTGAGTTCACTCACGAACTAATGTTCAAATGTTCAAATGATTGTAAAGGTTAACTGCGGGGTCATCATTCCCTAAACTTATAAACTACTTATGAACTACACAAATATCCATGCCCGAGGGGGGATTTGAACCCCCGACGGGGAGTGGCCTCGCGCATTTTAGCATAGCTTCTCAATGCGCTCTGCCACTACGCCGCGGCACTCACGAACTGACCTCTGCTAAATCTTCTTACAAAACGTCTGAAGGCATGCTTCTGCAAGAAAAATAAAAGAAAAATACAGATGCATATTTGATTGTCGGGATGCATGTTGTTCTAATTCACGAAGATGCAAGTGGGGGAATGGAAACTTCGAGTCGATTGGCTGCAGATTGATGACACATATAGTGGGAGGAAATTTGTTTACGATGGCCGCTGGGATTCGTTGCTAAAAAGCTGTCGTAGATGCAAAGTGTTCAGGAGGGCCGCATGGTGCGGAGGCGGGGCTCTAGCCAGGACACTTTCCTGTGGGGAGGACCGAAAGACTGCGCTCATTAAGAGTGGAGGACCTGGCAGATTTCCAGGAGTGTCGAAGTCGTCAAACTGAGCATGTAATGTCATTTTTCTGTCAGCACAGTTGTTATACTCTTTATTCTATTACGATTTTTCCCCTCTGTAGAGTCCCCAGCACATACGTGATATGAATTTTTGTTCCTGTCTAATGAACAGAAACCTAAAGCCGTGTCCTGTGTCGTACTGAGGTCGTAAAGCCGTAGGAGTGCGTGAACGGAATACTGTGTCAATTGTATAGGCTAATTGTTACAGATACATTATGTATAAAGTGTGGAAAAAGTGATATCAACACAATGTAGTGTAACACACCTTGTAGTGCGAGTTGGCACCTCTGTATGCGTGTTGTCCTGCGCCGGCCAACGCTAGTGACAGGTGAGAGCTTCAGCGCCTTGGCTTCGAAAGAGGCAGACTTGATCGGTGGACTGTTATTGGGAGCATCTGCGACGAAACGACTGCACTGTTTAGCGTTTCACTAGCGGCGATATCCTGGGTAGTGGCAGTGCGCACATAACGAGGTAAAATATCACTGGCGGCGTGGGATAAATCCAAAGAGAAATGGAGAAGACCAACGAGGATTAAGAAAACTAATACAGAAAAATCGACTGAAAAATTCAACCATCACTTTAGTAATACTGCTTCTATAAGAACTGTACGGCTGTAAGGCTGCAGTTGCTAAACTTGATAACGGAAAGCTACAAACGAAAGTGGTGCCACCATCTTAGAACCTGTTCACTTGATGACAGAGTGTGGTATGGTTCGATGAATCATCGTTTACAATGCATCCCACAAACAACCGAGTTTATGTGTCGTAAACCCAAAACGAAGCTTTCAATATGCTACGTTCAGGGCGCAGCCAAGCATGGTGAGGGTCTATCATGATTTGGAAATCTATAACTTTGTATTCACCCCTTTCTATAATTCTATAAAAACACTTAACCACAGGCTGTTTTATTAAAAATTTTATTATATACCGTTCTCAGTCGTAGACTGTGTGTGTGGCGTACAGTGAGGTAACAGTCCTCTTTTTACATTTCGTAGCGAATAATTCTAGCTGTAGCGGGCACCGAAAGCTAAATTATTCATGCAATAAAAGTTAAGTTTTAAATTTAGTTGTTTTGAAGAGGTGTTCGTCCATTAATTAGTTATTTTCAACCGGTGGTTTTTTATTTTAGTGCTGTAATAGCGGTAGGTTAACTTTCACTTATTGTATCCGTTAACTATTTTTATTTTCACGTGTTCTCTCTGTCTCTCCCCCTCTCTTTGTGTGCGTGTGTGTGTGTGTGTGTGTGTGTGTGTGTGTGTGTGTGTGTTAGTGGACGCTTGATTTTCTTGCTTTTAGACCACCGGTACTGAGAATATTTCATTTTTGTATCTTTATTTGCTGTAGCTCAATACTGTTAATATTAGTAGTCACTTTATTTGTATAAAGGGAAAATTGGATTACCTTAGTCAGCTCATAAAATCATAAGGTGTAGCATCATACATTAGAAGCCATTTACATTTAGTTTTTCTGGTAGAAATTTTTTCATCAATCAGTCGTAAGTATTATTTATTAACAGACTAGCCCGGGTATTTACTTAATTATTCCTGCCATTTTTCAGCTGTATATTCATTTGAATAAGCGTTATATTCTGTAAAATCTCGTGGCAATACAATTAGTAGTAAAATGTTCAAATGTTTGTAGAGTCTATGGGACTTAACTACGGGGTCATCAGTCCCTAAACTTACAAACTACTTATGAAGTACTTACGAACTAGGACGTCACAAATATCCATGCCCGAGGGGGAATTCGAACCGCCGACCGTAGTGGCCGTGCAGACCGTGACTGAAGCGCCTCAGTCCCCTCGGCCACCGCGGCCGGCCAATTAGTAGTAAAGAAGTAATAGATTAAAACTTGATGCTTGTAATGGGGCATTTTTCCATGAACGTTATTGTTTATGTACTCATATATCATGAACTACGTGTCGGAATGTAATACAATTTAGAAGCTACATTCAACTATATATGTGTATACTGTCTGTAAAATTTCCTGTGGTTACAATTTGTAGTGTTCAAATTATAAATTGTAACGTCATACCGAGAGTAGTTTTACTCCATAAACAGCGGAAAAGTAGCAAGCGAGAAACTTTTTTCCTTTCATCATTTTACTATGGTTACCAGCGAGAAAAAGTTTAATAAAGGTATGAAATTATGTTTAAAGTTTGTTGCAAGTCGCTAAGTACTGTCATTCTCATACAGTGTATTTGAAAGTCTCGCCGCATTACATGGCATTTTTTTGCGTTTTCTACTGGTTATGACGTAATATCTTTTGAACCATGTGCCGTATGTGATTCTTAAACATGCAGCAATTGTTACCTCACGGTAAGGAATGTGAGAACCAAATTTCGTTGAAATCGGTCCAATGGTTTAGGAGAAAATGAGAGAAGTTTTTCGCGCATCTCATTGTTTATGACGTCGTATCTCGTGAACTATATATCGTATGTGATTCTTACACTTACGGTGACTGTCCTCATGGATTGAAGCTTACGTGTACAAAATTTCATAAAGATTGGAACAAAACTGTAGATTTGTATGCAACACGCATAAACATACGGATACTCTGCTTTATATATTAGATCTAGATTTCGACCACTGTGTGATCTTTATCAATGCTTAAAATAAAACGATTAAAACACGTAAAACTTTACGACCTCTATGTTGGAGGATATGTGTTTTAAACGTTATATTTTAAGCATTGATAATGACCATACAGTGGCCGAAATCTAGATCTGTTAATAATATTCCTTTCGAGTGATTGCTGAAAAAATTTATATAAGTCAAATTACAGTCGTTGATCACAAGTTCCACCATGGAATCAAGCCTGATTTAGTTTTTTATTCAGTAACTGTAAAAGTTTGCCACGTATGAGATGTATGGACTCTGCCACATGTTCGTGAGTAGTGAGTTGTGTGAGATTTGTAGGAAGTATTTTCAGTGGGTGGGAGTGCATTGGAGAAGCCAGTGGTCATTCTAGGGAGCTCCCCTCCTGGAATGCAGTCTATGTAACAAGTAAACGTAAAAAGAGGAAAAGGAGCTTAAGATGCCCTTCATGAGCAGTTGCAGAACGCCAAGGAGGAATTAAATAGGCTGAGGAGGGAGAGGGCGGCTGGGGATGGGGAACTGGTAGCTGCGAAAACAGCTGTTAGGAAGAGAAGATATTCACATACATTCACATTACGAGTGCACAATATACTGACCTGCTGTCAAAGTGGAGAGGAACATCTTGTAGCTTTAGGTGTAGGTAACATGCAGCAGACGTCAGCGGATAGGTAATGTAAAACGGTAGAAAAGACTAATAGAAAGAAGAAGCTTCTTCTTCTGTTAGGTAGATCACATGGCAGAGGTTTAGGCCGGAATCTGCAGTGAAATGTCGGGGTGTGACACCCAGGTCACTATAGATGTCAAACCTAGTGGCTGTTAACGTAGGGGAGTTATGCAGGAACTTTGGAAAGAGAATCAGGTAGTAATAGTGGGTGGTACTGGTGTCTTGATAGGAATGGTGAGGTGAGGTGATCTGAATTTAAAAAAAAAACTGTTACTCTAACTGTTGCCTCGAGTGCATTTCGTTGAGCTGTTAAAGCGCCATTATCGGCCTCATCTTAATACAGCTGTCAGGCACTGAGGGAAGCAGGTATGGATCACAATTCAGTGGTACTAGTTGAGACTGTCTGCCGGTCGGTTTCATCAGGCACGACCTGCACCTCAGCAGGTATGGGAAGGATAGGTTGACTAAGCTTACAGGTGACAGAATAGTGGGGTGTGGGACGATCACTCATGGGTGATAGAGATGCACCCTTTTTTTTTCTTTATCTTTTTTTCCCTTCATCTTTATTTATTTATTTATTTATTTAATGTGAAATCTGCCAATAGGTATTGCTGCTTAAAGGAAGTGCCTCTAAAAAAGTAACCACGTTCGACGAATGTCACGTATAAAAGAATTGACGAATGAGCATTTCCCACCAAAATATACTAGTTAGTGAACTAGTGAACTGTTTACACGAGGGTTGGAACCTAAATAGTGGCAACAGTGTTGTGGAGGCACCATGCAATGGAATCTACTACTGTCGCTGATAGCACACGTTGTTGACATACCTACCTTACCTTCGAGCAAATAAATTCGTCCGTCCCACGTCACCGGCGTGTGCACAATCGAGGAAATAACAGTCACTTGTGAGCAAGCGGTCAAACGTAACGATGTCACTATGTTTTCGAAACAGGAACAATGGAAACCGTCAATACACAGCATTACTGTACATTTTTGGAGCATCACCAGCGACCAGCTTTGCGACTTCGCGAAAGAAGCTGCAACAGTTTCTAGGCAACCTATCCATCATTCTGCACGACAACGCGTGGAAGCATACAGCGCAATCTGTGGCTGGTATGTTGTCGATGGGACTGGAAAGTACTGTGCCATCCACCATACTCCCCAGACTTAAGTCCTTGTGACTCTGGTTAGAATCCGAAGATGAAGGAACCATTCCGTGGCATTCACTCCAAAACTGTTCCAGAGATTCGACAGGCAGTAGACCGCTCAATGCGCTCCATCAACAGAACAGGCTCTGCCAACGGTATACTACGGCTTCCACATCGCAGGAATCGGGTTCTACACAACGCTGGTGACTACTTTGAAGGACAGTAACAGATGCATACATGTAGCGCTTTTGTATCGGTTGTGAATAAATACACTACTGGCCTTTAAAATTGCTACACCAAGAAGAAATGCAGATGATAAACGAGTATTCGTTGGACAAATATACTATACAAGAACTGACATGTGATTACATTTTCACGCAATTTGGGTGCATAGATCCTGAGAAATCAGAACCCAGAACAACCACCTCTTGCCGTAATAACGGCCTTGATACTCCTGGGCATTGAGTCAAACAGAGCATGGGTGGCGTGTACACGTACAGATGCCCATGCAGCTTCAACTCGATACCACAGTTCATCAAGAGTAGTGACTGGCGTACTGTGACGAGCCACTTGCTCGGCCACCATTGACCAGACGTTTTAAAATGGTATTTATCCGAAAAAAATGACGTTTTGCACCCAGGTTCGTCGTTGCATACACCATCGCAGGCGCTCCTGTCTGTGATGCAGCGTCAAGGGTAACCGCAGCCATGATCTCCGAGCTGATAGTCCATGCTGCTGCAAATTTCGCAGATGGTTGTTGTCTTGCAAACGTGCTCATCTGTTGATTCAGGGATCGAGACGTGGCTGAACGATCCGTTACAGCCACGCGGATAAGATGCCTGTCATCTATACTACTAGTGACACGAGGCCATTGGGATCCAGCACGGCGTTCCGTATTGCCCTCCTGAACCCACCGATCCCATATTCTACTAACAGTCATTGGATCGCGAGTAGTAATGTCGCGATACGATAAACTGCAATCGCGATAGGCTACAATCAGACCTCTATCAAAGTCGGAAACGTGAGCGTACGCATTTCTCCTCCTTACACGAGACATCTGATCAACGTTTCACCAGGCAACACCGGTAAACTGCTGTTTGTGTATGAGAAAACGGTTGGAAACTTTCCTCATGTCTGCACGTTGTAGGTGTCGCCACCGGCGGCAAACTTGTGTGAATGCTATGAAAAGGTAATCATATGCATATCACAGCATCTTCTTCCTGTCGGTTAAATTTCGTGTCTGTAGTACGTCATCTTCGTGGTGTAGTAGTTTTAATGGTCAGGAGTGTAATTGCCAGTATTTTAGTTCCAACCCTCGTAGATGTTGAGTCTGATGTTACAGCTATTTCAGAGCACTTCTTAAATAATGTCACAATTCAGAGGCTTTCTTTAACGGGTTACAACTTTGCTTCCTATTTTTCTGGAGTGCTTTGTAGTGAGGGGAGGGCCATGTACGTGAAAGACAGGTTACACAGTTGAGTCCATCGATGTTTCTACGCACTGCACTGAAATAACATTTGAATGTTGTGCATGTGTGGTTGAATGTAGTGAAACAACTATTTTTTAAAACTGTTTTGCCCAAGCTTGAGAGTGTTCGAAGTTCAGTTTATAGAAAGTACGTTAACTGCATAATTGTGCAAGAAAATGAATTCTTTTAGATACCTTCCTTATCGCCTATTGCAAACAGCATTATTTGCAGCAAGGGTACCGTGGAACAGCAGCACAGCCACAGGTAACATTTTTAAGCATTCTTTATTAGTTAATGGTCTTTCAGACCACGCTGCATATAGTTTAAGTTTAAAAGGCTTTTGTACTCAAATATCTGTTAAATATAATAATGAAGTATTTATAAAGTTAATCCAGTTACAATAGAGGTCTTTACAAACCTAATTAAGGAACAAGATTGACAGAGTGTTTATTGTGCTGATAACGTAGACGTTAAATATAATACTTAACACATTACTCATGATTTTTGAAAGGTGCTTTCTGGTACAACAATGAAAACAAGTAACTACCACTTACATGCTGCCTGGATGGCTGACAAAAGGAATAATAACATCGTGCAGAACAAAGCGGGAATTATATAAAAATGTTAGATTCAGTCAGAATAAAGCTGCAGTAGTCCGTTAAAAACAATATTGTAAGTTTCTGAAAAATGTCATTAAGAATGCAAAAAGTATGTGGTATGGAACAAGAAAAGCTAATTCTCAGGATAAAATTGAAACCATATGGTCAGTTGCGAAGGAAGTATCAGATAAGTAGCACACAATGGACGATATGTCACTGCGAAATGGAAACATTTCTGTGACTATGACATATATACGAATAATCTCTCTCTGAATAAAGCAGGTTAATTAAACGGAATCTTGGCTCCTACAGGTAATCATACACGTCTCTTAGAAAAATACCATTTCAAGACTGTTAACAGAAATAGTTCTCCGTGATACTGGCATAGGAAAGATTGAGTCAATAATCTTCTATACTAATAATAAATCTGTAAATGTAGGCCTCTCGCTGTTCACTTCAATCTTCAAAATCAATGGACGAATCTTCATGCGGTTTTCACAGGAAACAAGAGAAACGTTTGGGTCAACATAAAGGCATAATTTTATCAAAATCGGATCACGGGAACAAAGGATATCGTAATCTTAAGCATATTCAGTAACCGTCGTGTCTGTTTGTTCAAGTATTAAAAACCACTTATCTCCAAACCTACTTCACGAATTTGCATGGGGTTTTCACAGGTAACTTGAGCGTAACTCTGGACAACATAAACGTTTCATAAAAATCGGATAACGGAGAAAGAGAATATCGTAATATGAAATATTTTATCAACTACCGTCATTTCAGTCTGTCTCTTTGAACGCGATTATTTCCTAAACTATTTGACGAATTTTTATGGGGTTTTCACACGTAACATGAGCGTATCGTGCCGTTACATAAAGGCTTCAATAATTAAAATTGGCTCATAGAAAATAAAGATATCATAATGTAATCATTTGTTTAAAAGCCATCGTGTATGTTTGTTGAGGGTAATCTCCAAAAGTACTACTAAGTACTACTAGAACTAATATGAATAAATGATCGCTGAGACGGATTTACGTCTCAAATATGTCAAAGACATTATTGATAGATGTGAAGCATTGAATTAAAATTTGTAGTGCGGCCGGGAATCGAACCCGGACCTCCATGCTTACTAGGCAGACGTCTTAACCGTTAGACTACCACACCACTAACGATTAAGGCGCCTCGGAATAGTCTATGTACGATTTCCCTCCACAACACAAACTTTAATTCAGCTTATTTGTTCCAAAGATAATTGTCACTACTGCCAAGGCTCTCCATGCAGCGGAGTAGCACCTCAGCAATGGATATGGTGGAATGTCCATTGCTCAGGTGCTATTCCGCTGCATGGAGAGCCTTGGCAGTAGTGACAATTATCTTTGGAACAAAGAAGCTGAATTAAAGTTTGTTATGGAGGGAAATCGTACATAGACTATTCCGAGACGCTTTTATCGTTAGTGGTGTGGTAGTCTAACGGTTAAGACGTCTGCCTAGTAAGCATGGAGGTCCGGGTTCGATTCCCGGCCGCACCATAAATTTTAATTCAATGCTTCACATCTATCAATACTACTAGAACTTTCATGACTTTTGACAGGTAAATTTACAATAGTTTGGATAGTAACATAGGATTCATTTCATCAAAATCTGATCAGAGGAAGGAAAGCTATCGCCATTTGAAGTTTATGTATATACTACGCTTATAAGCATGGTGTAGTACAGTAAATCTCCAAGAGTACTATACGAACATTCATGGGGTTTCATAGGTCAACTGAGAGTATCTTGCGGCAACATATATACTTCATTTAATAAAAATCGGACCAGTGGAAGAACAGATATCGTATTTTGTAGTATCTGGTGTATGCTACGCTTGAATTGCAGCGTAGTATGGCAACGTTTCTATAGAGGCGCTGTTACATAGCATACCAAATAATTAATAGATGACAATGCTGCGTTAGAATCCTTTTTGAAAAATCAGTCACGTACAATGAGGGCAATAATTATGTTGATAATGAAATAAATAATTTATGTTGTTCCGATCAATTAATTAATGACCCCCCCCCTAAAGCGAATATTTCGTTACCAACGTAAACATACTAAACCGCTGCCACTGCAATTGAAATTTAACCCATGTACGACACAAAAAATAATTTTTTATTAGCTGTATCCCGCATGCCTTGCAGGGCCACGGAAAGAAAAAAAGTTCTTCTTTCCGCGGCTATCATTTGAGTATAAAACATAACGTTCCTTCGCGTCTATCAACGTTTTAAATTTTTGCAAGGATATCGAATTTATGTAGTTCCCTTTCTGATTTCGGTGTATTCTCATTACATTTTGAGTGCGTTCTGTTGAGGAATACTTGAAAATGCCATAGTACAGGAAAGGACAAAGTGCGGCGACGTCAGTTAAATAGTACACAAAATAACTAATTACTACGGGTTTTTTTTTTTTTTTTTTTTTTTTTTTTTTTTTTTTTTTTTTTTTTTTTTTTTTTGAACTATGGTGTAATACACTACAGGAACGGGTAAAATTTTACTTACGGCGGCAGCCTTGTGTGCTATGTTGGCAACGGCCGTTGAATGCTTTCTCAAAAATCAGTCACGTAGAATGAGGTGAATAATTTTTATGTTCACGATGAAATTAATTTATGTCGTTGTGGTCAGTAATTTAATCATCCTCCTAAAGGGAATAGTTCGTTGCCAACGATAGGAAACTAAACCGATGCCACTGCACGAAAAATTTAATCCAGGTAGGACACAGTTTTTTTTTCTTCCTAGCAAATATCATGGAAAATTAAGAAGTGCATCTTTCGACAGGTATAACCACTAAATGCTACAGAGTAGAAATATCTATGGAGTTAGTATTGCGTTCTGTGGATCTTAACAGGTAAGATGGAATTACCACGTGATATTGAGACAAATTCACTCTTCCTACGCATTTATTTGCTCTTGCGATCGGTTTGTACCGCATTGGCTATAAATAAGTCCCACTGTTTCGCAGAGCAACCACATAACATGAAATAACATATAAATAAATGTGTCACAGAAGCAACAAGGAAGTTGAGGAAGCGTCGCTAAAAGGGCCATTTACACATAGGCATCCGTCTTAACCGAACACAAAATTGGACCGAGATAAAGTCAGTGATTAGTAGATTTTTCCCAATAGCACAAGACCTTTCCATCTTACTGTTGAGGACTCAAAATCTGTTCTGCGCATCTGAATGCTCATTCCAGAGATATTTCTGCTCTGTGCCTGTCACTAGAGATAATATACACACTCATCAGAAACCTCTCTGCTTGCATAACTGTTTGGTACAATACTGTGATTAAAATTTGTAATTACTTTCTTTTGGTGCGGACTACAACAAGATAGGGAAAGACGTCTCCTTTTACAGAGACAATTGTACATAAAGTTATAATCCGACTTCTGAATATATGGTTCTATTACACAAGATCGATTTCAGCTTCGTGCCGTACGAAGTAATCACTGAAGGACGTAAGGACATGTATTAGTTGAAAGAGTGGCCGATGCTGCTAACACAGTCAAGACAATTCCCTGGAAATACTATATTTAATGGAAAGTTCTGTACAGACGATCAGCTGACGCCATTTCTTCAACGATTACCCAGAATTACTTTTCGCACATTGACACCACCATGGCGTCTTATTTTAACAGCCATGAACTATTAACTTTATGAACACAACCTAACATTGAATTTACATCGTTCCAGAGTACGGACTTGAATTAATTTCACTTTTTGTATGAAAACATTATGAACATTCATCGTTTTCGACAATGACTTCTACTTCCATTTCACATTTTGGCTAGGAGAACTGAGTTTTTTGACAGAGCGATCCAACAAGGATTCTGTTTTTGCTGACCTAGGTTCGGACTCTTAAAAAGCAATGCTATACACAGGTTCCTTTTTAACAACCGTTGCGAAGCACGGACATATAAGCTAGTAAATTACTAAAGACTGTTATGGATGGAGTATCTAGCAGACTAATGAAATACTGTTCCGCCTCTGTTAGCCCATTACTTGTAATTTGTAATTTTTCCTTTCGGAATGTTTAGTTTTCTGACAGATTGACGCACTCATTAGTGAAATTACTTTATAAAAAGGGAGAAATGGATAATGTAGATAGCTTTAGGCCTATTGAAAGAACTTCGTATTTGTCTTCCTGGTGATCTGATGCATCCTGTCTTTCACTATTCTCACAATTCAATTCTCGGATGTCATCTTAGTTTCTAAAGACCTTGCTTAGCGAAAGTACAGTGGTATCTTACTTTCTCAAGAATCTATTTGTCGACAATCGTCGACTACTACAGCACTGTCAACTGTGCTAACAAGGTAGGCCAGGTGTGATCGGATGGACGGCAGAATCAGCGCCCGCTACGCCGCCCGTGGGGGCCACACTACGTACAGGCCCGACTGCTTCAGCACCGCTTACGCAGTTCATCTCGAAGTGTAATCATTTCATGTGATTCAAATGCACTGTTTCAAAATCTTGACTGCATTGTACAACTCAAAGAGGGTGTACTAATTTTTATATCCTGCAGAGAACGTAAGGTATCATATGTCGATATATTCGAGGTTTATGGTGCTTTTTACGGTGAGTTGCTGATATTACTTTCTGACACACATTATAGTATATTTCGTTTATTACGTTATGTAAAAATAGGTTAAATATTGCTATGCCAAGTCATACTACATTAAATGGACATACGTTTGCGGTCTGTTCGGCTGTCTAAGCATGTTACTATGGCGTGGTGAGATTATATGTTTCTGTGGTGATTTAGTCGGTAGACGAAATTTGTATGCGCTTACTCATACACCTGGTAGATGGCAAATGATTGGCAGACAGAATGTTCAGAAGTTTATAAATATATGGGAGTTAACTAGTCTGGTCATCAGTCCCTAGATTTAGAAATTACTTAAACTAAATTATGGTAAGGACAACAAATGCACCCACGCCCGACGGAGAGCCTCCGACGGCTAGGCGTCTTGTAACGCTGGGCCACTCCACCGCGGCGATTGGCAGCACTGGAGACTTGTGCTGACAGGGAAATATGCAGCGGATCAGTCGCTCGACTTGCAAGCGCGACTTGAATAATGGCGGATTTTTATGTTTCTTACGTAACTTGAAACTTCAATAATAAACCACTGATTCATAATTGTGAGAATTCAAATATTTCTGCGATCGCAGAAAGATTAGGGCCAATATTCAATTATTTTTGAAGACAATATGGAGTTCCAACGATCTGAATTATTGAATTCATACAAATGTCAGTGTAGATAGCAGTTTATTTTACGGTAAACGGTTTTGGACCATTTAAATGACCGTCCTCAGACCACTACAAACATGAGGATGGTCATTTAAATGGTCGAAAAGTAAACTGCGATCTAGTCTGATTTTTGTATGAATATTTTCAATATTTGTAAACAATCTATTGTGACCAAATATACTCGAAATGAACCTAGAAATTGCCAACATCTACACCTCATAATCGATTTCAACAAAAATAGTTTAGTTGATAGTATTATTTAGTCTATTTTATTTACTGACTTAGTATGCTTTTTACATTTTTTTACTATGCAAATTTTCGCAAAACATGTTTCCCCCCATTAATGCAGCATCTGAAAGCAAGAAGGCTTCATTCATATGTTGTCATACTTGTCTAGTGATGTAATATACATTTCACTATTTGCCAGTAACATCTTTTAAATGTTGCCTACAGACAATTTAAAAACAGTTTGTAATTGTAGGAAAGACATAGACTGCAGGATCTCAGTGTCAAGCTATTATTTACAGCGAGTTTTGCTGCTAGATACGAAAGGAGACATCCTATGGCATCACTGAGCCATACTACTTAGAAAGAGCTGTGCATATCCCAGTTTCTAAGTGTAGTGTGTTATTTTCTTCCTTTAGGAGAGTAAAGAGCCGGCCGCGGTGGCCAAGCGCTCTGCGGAGCGACAGTCACGTTCTGCATGGCCACTACGGTCGGGGGTTGGATGATTTTTCTCTTTCATACAAACTAGTTGAAGTGATGGACTATTAACTGGTGGCGGCGCTAACAGAGACAGGACAACAAATTCTAGTAATTAAAATAGCAATAATCATGAAGATTTAACAAATATATAAGCATAGGTACGAATAAAACGCTTATTAATACTGATGAAAGTCCTGCATTTCTTCTTACTGTCTCAATACATACAGTAAGTTCACCTCCCATACAATACAGACGCCTCCTGAACATAGTAGCTAGTACAATAGGAAAACGAAGTCTTGCTTCTTAATAAAATAATTAATGCACAAAAATAGATGATTGAGATACATAGATACTAATGACATAGGTGTTACATCTCTGGGGCTCACGTCTCTGCATATACCTCCGTATAACAAGATAAAATTAACAAAGTTTCGTCCTGTTAATCGTCTCAGTTCCATTACACCAGCTTTGGTCGTTTATTGCAATGCCAACACAACTCAGGTGCAGCTGAAATGCGAAGATAAATCTTAAACAAATGTTCAAATGTTTGTTAAGCTTATGGGACTTAACTACGGGGTCATCAGTCCCTAAACTTACAAACTACTTATCTACTATCTTATACTAAGGACGGCACAAATATCCATGCCCGAGGGGGGATTAGAACCCCCGACCGTAGAGGCCGTGCAGACCGTAACTGGAGCGCATCAGTCCCCTCGGCCACCGCGGCCGGCTAAATCTTAAAAACAAAGGCGCTGCATGTTGCTTGCGAACATGTGTTTCGCTAAACACTTATACAGCTTCACGCTGGGTAGCTCAACTTTCGATTGAGATTAGTACTTTCTTCGTGATCCTGGGCAGTTAAGCCAAGTTTCTCACTGTAGGCGGGAGCAAATGTTTCGCATTCACGAATAGTGGTTGACGGTACCACTTACTTATATAGACTGTCGTCAATCAGAGACTGTACAGAGGACGAAACCGAGAGTATCTGACGTCCTAAAAACGTAATCATCTGAAGTTAAATATTATTTAGAGAGAGGTTTCACTATTTTTAGGTACAGGATAAAATGTTCTGTCGGAATGGTGGTGTCATTTATCGCAAATAGTTCAGTGTCTGAGTATTTTGTATTCAATGTGTCACTTATTGGTTAGAAACAATTATGTATTAGGTAGGGTCACACAGATGGAAAATAGTGGATGCGGAACTATTTCGGAACCTAGCTCACATAGCTTAGGCATTTCAACAATCTTTAAGTAAGAGCTCTTATTTCCTCTTATCGATTTTGTTCCCAATGGCTACTCAGAGCAGATCTGTGTTTCACCCTTTCCCTAACAGCCAAATATTCAGTATTATGTTCCGCATTACACATGTGGAAGGGAAGTCGTTTTCTTCTATAGTTGGTAAACATTTGCTCCATCCAGTCCTCTTTATTGACTGCCGTTCTGCCTGGTGTGTTTTTATTTGGTGTCTAGTAACGACGCTGGGAGCCCCCTGGGTGGCGCTACACCTCTGCGATCGCGACGGCGGGAAATGGCCTGACTCTAGCAGGCCTGGTCTAGTCGTGCACTCGGTTTCTCCACTGCTGTGAAAGCCGGCGGCCGCTGCAGCTCCTAGTCCAGAGCAGGACGGTGTTCCAGTCTGGCGAGCAAGCTGGCCACGGCCTCGGCGCCTGCAGCAGGCGGGCGCAGCGCGTCCAGCCAGCCAGTCGCGCCCATCCAGACGAGCCGCGCCGTCCGCGAGGAGCGAGCGACGCCAGGCGTGCTGCCGACGACTGGGAATACCGCGTGGGCTACTTCACTTTATTTTCTAATAAACATAGAGATGGATTCACTCGGATCTTACTCCAACCCAATTTAACCGAACTGAAATTATGCACAATCGGAGTTTCCCAACCCGTGTTAGAACTGAAAGTCTAAGATAATGTTCGATTTCGTTTGTTTCGTTCCCGTT
Organism: Locusta migratoria; assembly: GCA_026315105.1. NCBI lineage: Eukaryota > Metazoa > Arthropoda > Insecta > Orthoptera > Acrididae > Locusta > Locusta migratoria. The sequence goes on from CM048747.1 coordinate 500,859,669, forward strand.
TGTACGGATTACAATGCGGTTGCCCGAAAAAAGATTTGAAAGCATTCGATAAACTAATTCAGTTTGCCTCATTCCCTGCTGCTCCGTTTATCATCGGTTTGAAATGAAAGGATATTTGGGCTAACATTGTATTCACTCACATATCTGGCTTCTGGTATTGTTGGACAATGATTAGTGAAACTATACTACAGGCAAGAAATAAAGAGTACAAATAAAAAAAAATAATTTTAATTAAAATACATAAAAGCATGAACTTAATTGGGAAATGCGAAGTTTGACTTCAAACAATAATCATTAACAACAACTTATCTGTCGAATTTTGACCGTTGACATTCAGTGATTATAATAGCACATGTTCAGTGAAAGACACGTTGTTTACTTTAGTAAATAAAATTTCAAGTTTTTACAAAATATAGGTAGGACTCAAACACAAGGTTCTATCTTTGTCCATTAGGTCACCCTGTTCGAGCCCGACAAAGATTTCGATGAAATTTTATGTGAACATCGTCGAAACAATAATGGCCGATATTTTTGACTCCATGCCGGACTTTGAAAGATGGGAAAATAAAAAATAAAAAAATTGTAGTCGAAAAGGGGAGATCCTGACAAAGTCTACTGAATGAAAGGTGGAGAAAAAAAAAATAAAAAAAAAATAATAAAAAAAACCATGTGCATTGAGAAGGGAAGGGGGATATCCTGGCGGATTGCCGCTAAATGAAAGGTTTCGATAACAAAGAGATTATTATGGAGGGGAGAGGAGAGATCACAGACAAATGCGGTTGACCATCAAAGACAGTGATAAGTGCCCATTATTTAGAATTGATTAATAATGTTTTATTACCTGACTGCAGACCGATCAGCAACTCAATATCATCAATTAAAGTAGGCCTACATATTAGCCCTGTAATGCGTAGGATAATCATATTGATCCTCTGCGTTTTATAAATCCAGCTGCTGATGCCAGTTCCAAAACTCAACATTCACTCTTGCAAAATGTATGACTGGGTTTTATCTATGACTGATATTCTCGAGAACACGTTCGTGTACAAATTGATTATTTATTCTGACTGATAATTGTTCGTATCGATAAATAGTGGGGGAACAAATATAATGATTACATATTGGGGGGTCGACATAAAAACAAGTAAGAACACACATTAATTATTACTTAATCCTACTGCAGATGTTTGAAAGAAATTGATAACTGACATAGTACTCTAACTCCCCTGCCCGTTAAGTCAATCGTATTCCTATGATGTTCGATTTATACAAATGTTTCACAAACAGGATTTTAAAATGCTGTAGGTCTCAAATGTTTAGTGTGGGGCTCTACGTGACAGCAATTCTCCGAAATGTTAGAAACCCGTCGCAATTCCTGTCTGTTACAGGCGTGAGCGGCTGGTACGTTACCCAACGTCCTATGGCAGTGACATCTCGTTGAGCAGCTATGGGGTGGCGCCTGATTGCTGAGATATTCGCAGCCAAGAAACAGTGTCTTGCTCCAAACATCGTAAACTGTTACTACTCAGAAATCAGCCACTGCGTTTCCGGAAAATTGCATTTCCAACGACCTCACTCACATCTGCAAAGTCTGTGCCACTTGTCTCCACATGTTGGCCAAAAGCGACTACAGTATGATGAGCAAGTCGTAATCAGAGCATCGGGGCTACTACTAAGAGCTAAACTTCTTCTCGCTTCCCTAGAACTCTGAGCACAAGTACAAATTTCAGAGCAAGCACCGAGACTCGAAGTCCTGAACTGCGAACGCAGCTCAGTGAAAAGATGCCCTTGGAATATGCCAAAAAAATACAGATAGTGCCAATCAAATACGACCGTGTGTTCTAAGCACTCTGCTTCCCCCTTAGCTTGCGTTTCTCCCATGCCCTGTCCCTGTTCCCACAAAAACACGCTAACAGGACAGCTGTCAGTAGAATTTGGTGCCCATTTAAAAAGCAGCCTGCACTGGTTTGCGTCAGAGTCCGATGTACCGCCGCCAATTGTCCGCAACACAATCGTTTTCAAAACGTAATTGGTCGATATCTCCTCGTATAAGAGCGGAGGGTCCGCTGCAATATCTTTCTACACCTGAGTACAGGGTCCTTCCAGACGTTCTGCACAATACATGCGCCAGCCTCCAGCACTCAGCCCAGGAATGTTGGCGAAAAGTTTTACAAGCGCTATTCATATTCAACCCGATAACGCATCCGACTCCGTGTAAGGCAGCAGAACTCCGCGGCAGATAACCACTGACCGAATGATGGAGCCGACCTTCTCCCGTCTTTCCAGAAGCTGAAGCGAGCGACTTCTAAGAATCCACCTCCCCCCGGCTACATGTCAAGGAATGAACCCCTCGGTCTACCGACCAAGTTCCCTTTTCCATACAAACCTGCCCTGCACTGTATATTTCACCGTTAGCACAATGCGTTTAATGAAACAATGTCAGAAATAAAATCAAGTCCACTCGAGAAATCATGTGTGAGATGGACAGACATATATAAATTTTGCACAGAGCTAGCGAGTATTTCTCTCGGTCTCCCTCTGTGACTAACTGCAAAGGGGTAACGTTGAAAATATATACCCAGGCGGGATTCGAACCCGAGTCTTTTGCTTCCTGGCCAGTTGCGCTTACCCCTACACCACTGCGAGCACAGCGATCACAACATCTGCACGGAAATACTCAACACCCCTCCCGTCTATTATAATTTCCTAACTTTACCGTGCCCACTAAAACTCAAACTCAAAGTTACTTTGTAAACTAATTTCCGTAAGTATAAGGGCCTAGGAGTGCCTCCGCACTGAAGAAAAGATCATTGCCCGTCACCGGCAAATTGTATAAGTTTTATGTATGTGGTGCCAGTTCTTTCGGACCAGACACCATATATATATATATATATATATATATATATATATATATATATATATATATATATATACTGTCGAAAGGTTTCTCCAGATCTTTAAAAGCTAAAACGTAGGGCTGTCTTTCCTTAAACTATATTCTAAGGTATGTCGTAACATATTGCCTCACATGTTCCTACATTTCTCCTAGATCCAAACCGATCATCTCAAAGGACGGATTCCACCAGTGTTTCCATTCGTCTTTAAAGTTATTCGTTTTAGTATTTTGCAATCATGACTTATGAAATTTATGGTTCTGTAATTTTCACACTTGTCTGCATTTGGTTTCTTTGAAATCGGAATTATATTCCTCTTGAAGTCAGAGGGTATTTACCCTGCCACATACATATTGCATACCAGGTGGAACAATGTCGGAGGGTATTTAGAATGACGCACATACATTGCATACTGGGTGTTTTGTGTCTCGTTGCCGCCGGTTGTCCTAGGTGTCGGTGGCCGAGTAGAGAGACTGACAGAGGGAATAGGATGCACGCGTGTGCGGGTACAGAGTCTGAGGTGACCAGCCAGTGGGACAGCAGAAACTAGAAACACGGAGCTAGATTAGAACAATACATATTTCGAAGAGGTAACACAATACTTAACTTTGTTAACTGAAGACTAGTGGAATGCAAAAATCAAATGTTCAAATGTCTGTAAATCTATCGGACCAAACTGCGTGGTCATCAGTCCGTAGCTTACAAACTACTTAAACCTAGATAAACTAACCTACGGACAAACACACACACCCATGCCCCAGGGAGGACTCGAACCTCCACTGCGAGCAACCGCGCGCTTCGCAGCGAGTGGAATGCAGATACATAGTTTAACTAGGTAGAGGCCTGCCTACAGATGAGAGACCTAGTGCCTGTCTTCTTCCCAAGTGGCCGATGAAGTTCAGTGGTGGCCACGAGCGGGGTTGCAGCAGAGGGCGCTCGTGGCCGACGTCGTAAGAACGCCGCGCCTTGCTTGCATGGCGGCGCGCGGCGAAAGTACTCGTACGTGGCGCACACTCCAGACTTGTGCGACACCACATACCTCCCCCCCCCCCCCAACTACCGTGTCGTCGTGGCGTAGGGCTGAGGGTCACGGCGACGGCTCTGGGAGGAGGTCCTGGGCGGGGGCATTACTAGTGAGACGGGCGTCGTAGTTGAGGCTGGAATCGAGACGCCGTCCGCGCCCCGGTATCCATCTTGAGATCCCCCGGAAAACCCACCAAAACGAGGGGAAGGGCGCACATCTCCACCCAGAGGGAGCAGATCATCTTCTTCTGAGGTGCATGGCCCAGGCATGGGGGCAAGCACGGAGTTCCTCTCGGTGACGCTGTCATCTGCGGCGGCGACAACGGCGGCGACAGCGGCGGCGGCGACGGCGGGGACGACGTCAATGGAGGTGCGTCGACCTCCATGGGGACGATCTCGTAGTCCGGGGACGCTGGGTCCGGTGGCGAGCGAGTTGGCTGTGCTCCCTGGCGGTTAACTGGGTCTGGAATCAAGAAACCAGAGACAGGATCGCGCGGCCTGTGCAGGCGCAACTGGTTGGCGTGGCGTCACAGCTCCGAACCTATGGAAGAACGTACAACATACAAACGTACAACGTACAAACCTGAAAACGCGAAGCGCCATACGAACCGACACGGTGCTTGGGAAGCTGCAGCAGGTGAAGCAGAGTGCGGTGACGGCGGCCGTGCAGCATCTCGGCAGGAGACGGGCCGTCACGTGGCATGCACCGTTACGTAGACAAGAAAATTTGAAGAGCTTGCTGCCGGGAGTGCTGACCTTTCATCTTTTCTTTGTGAGACTTGAATATTCGAACAAAACGTTCTGCTTCACCATTGGACTGAGGGTGAAAAGGTGCGGTGAATGTCATTTACACGACAAAACTGTTGAAATTCCGCACTTACAAACTGAGGTCCATTGTCACTGACAATAGTTTCAGGCAAACCTTCGATGCAAAACACTGATGTTAAGGCACTGATTGTACTAGATGCCGTCGTTGAGTTCATGGCAATCACAAAAGGAAACTTGCTGAACGCGTCTTCGACGATTAACCAGTGCGTATTCCAGAAAGGTCCGGCAAAGTCAGTGTGTAAACGTTGCCATGGTCCCTTTGAGCGTGGCCAATCCGAGAAACTTTGCGGAGGAACTGCCTGATGTTCCGCACAAACCGTACACTCTCTCATACCAACACAGGTACAATGACGTCTGGCCAGTTGCTTTGTCCTAACAATACCCCAATGTCCTTGATGCAGGAGGTGTAAGACTTCTCCTTGCAGGGAACGAGGAACAATCACTCTTGACGGTATGCAACAACAGAACACCCTGACTTAAAGACAATGCATGCCGTTGTGCAAAATAACGTCGAACCAGAGGCCGATTAATGTCTTTAGCTCTGGCAAGCCACCCTGAGCGAACAAAACGTTCTACCACGCTTGTGTCCTCATCCGCATCTGTTTCCTGTGCAACCCGACAGATTCAAAGGGAAGTCTGCGACAGTGGAAGAATCTCTGAAGTCTATCTGGCAACATGCCATTTCTGGAGAATCAAATGACACATCCTGGCCAACCGGAAGTCGGGAAAGTGTGTCCGCGTTGGCATGTTTAGTGGTAGGTCGGTACAAAATCTCATACTGATAATTAGACAGTAACAAGGACAATCTCTGAAGCTTTTGTGCCGTATGTGATGGAATTGTATTTGTGGGTGAGAACAACGACGTGACAGGTTTATGGTCCGTCAACAAATAGAATTTTCTGCCATAGAGATAATGATGAAACTTTGTGACGCCTTAAATGATTGCTAAGGCCTCCTTTTCTATCTGACTGAAATTCTGTTGCGTTGGCGTCAGTAGCTTGGATGAAAAGGCAATAGGACGATCGTGAGATCCAATACGATCTGACATTACTGCGCCCAGATCGTAAGACGAGGCATCCACTGCTAGCACTACAGGCTTCTGTGGATCAAAGGGAATCAAACATGCATCACTGAGTAGTGCAGACTTTAATTTTTCAAAGGCAACTTGGCAATCTCTAGACCATACAAAAGGAACATTCTTCCTACGTAAGCGATGCAGTGGAGCTGCAATCTGAGAGGCATTGCGAATAAACCTGAAATAATAGTTAAGCTTTCCCATTACTGCTTGCAATTCCTGCACATTCTTAGGAGGAGGCAAGTCTTAGCAATGTGACTGTAAGGAATGGATTCCTTGGACATAAATCACATTGCTTAGGTACTCTATTTCAGTCTGTAAAAACGAACACTTTGCTTTATTGCAACGTAGACCTGCTGCAGTAATAAATGTTCAACTGTGTGTCCTCAGACCACAATATCATCTAAATAGTTCGAGCAGCACGGTACAGAAACTGTCAGCTGTTTCAAAAACGCTGAAAAATAGCGGGTGCGGAAGAACTGCCGAAGGGTAGGCGTTGAAACTGAAAAAGGCCCATGTGAGTATTAATGACGAAAAACATTTTTGACTCGTCATCGAGCGGAATCTGTAAGTATGCCTCTGCTAAATCAATTTTGGAAAAGAAGCACAATCGTTTGACTGTTCACTGTTGATTTGAAGTCCGCACAGAGACGAAGTTGTCCTGTCGGCTCGAGTATAATTATTAAAGGCGAGGCCCACTGACTCGGAGAAACAAGAGAAATCACCCCTCTATCTTGCCAACGTATAAGTTTCTCAGCAACTTTATCCCGAAAGGCGATAGGCACTGGTCTAGCTTTTCGAAATTTCGGTACTGCAGGTTCTTCTAAAGTTACATGTGCCATGAACCTAATTCCGGCGAAAACAAGTCACTATATTTTTCACACAATGCAATGATTTTGTCCTGAGGCAGTACTAACGAAATTTGAAGCACATCTCTTTGAATTCATAATCCAAACAAGTCAAATGCATCTAGTCCAAAAATGTTCTGTGTAGATTTGGCCTGAAGAACTACAAAAGCAACTGTTTTTGTTACATCGTGAAAAGAGGCAGGCCGGCTACACGTTCCCAGTATGGGAATATTTTGACCTGTGTATGCTGTTAGCTATTGTTGAGACGGCGACAATTTTGGCGAACCCAGAAGTTCATAAGTGTCTTTATTCATTAATGTGACAGCGGAACCAGTATCGAGCTGAAATTGCACAGACTTATTTTCTATGAAAAGAGTCACAATAAGATTTTGCTTGTGGCGCTCGACAGGTGCGCGAATGTGGGCAACCTCTGACACAATTTGTCTGTTGCGCTTGCGCATGCGCGGGCTGCATACGGAAGGAAGCGATGTGGAATCAGCACACAGCAGATTAATAACACTGTCCCTAGATGGTTCTACCACCGGATCGGCTTCCGCGCAAGCGTGCGAAGCTACGCCATATACACCAGCCACTGCACTAAAATTACTTTGAGTAGCTACATCAAGTCTACTGCCACTAGCTACACAGTACTAGGAACTTTTACAATGAGAAGTTGCAGAAGGCACTAGGTTCACCACAGGATTGCTCTGTACATAGTCATTTTGCTAGTCCCGAACCCTTTTCCGTTGCACAGATTGACGCACTCGACGATGCTTGCTACGTGGCTCACTAAATAGTTTTGCAGTAGGAGCAGAAAAAATTTCTTGTATGTGAGACTCAAGAGAAACACTGTCCAAATCCACAGCGTGTATGGCATTTACTGCATGAACTGTTCTTGCATTATGCGAAGCACTGTTCCTAAAGGCATTGTTCTTTGAATTTTTATTCTGCATACATACTGTTTGCACATGTCTTGATTTGCTACATTGATAACAGATGGCATTGCGCACGTTTGTGGCGAGATACACACTGGGGACAAGATTTACGAACAGGTTTGTGATAAGAGCGTTGGCGCCCGTTATTCAAATTACTTTGTCTAACACGACGGGGCGACCTTTGTTTCGCACTTTTACAGTGGCTACTGTTCACTGACTGTTCAGAACGTCCGGTAGAATTGTATGAATCACTGGGGCTAGACAGAGAACTGTGACTAGTAAAGTGTCTGTGGCGGCGCACTGAGTTAACACTGTGGCTTTGCCTTTCTACATCTGCTAAGTCAAAGGTATCATACGCTTCAATAAGCTGCAGTACACCGTCTAATGAAGTGTCAGGCTGTTTTAGAATAGCTGCCCTAATTCTGGGGTCCTGAGTGTTCTGCGTAATTGCATCCCCCAATATTACATCACTGTAAGAACGTCCACAAGAGCAAGTAAAATTACATTTGCGGGTTAAGCCTTTCAACTCCATAATCCAATCTTGATGCGACTGGTCCGGTGATTTTTTTGTCTGAAAAATCGGTACCGAGCTGCAGCTGCAAGAACTTTTCTCTCGTAATGAGCATTCAGTGCATTTACTATTTGAGCAAGACCGAGATCATGAGGAGATGCGTGGGGGAAAAGTTTCTGCAGTAACACGAAGGTCTTGGTGCCCACAAATGAGAGGAACACATTCTTAACTGTCTGACCTGTAAGTTGATGAGCCGCGACGAGTTCCTGAAATTGCGCCAAGTAATCGCTCCATTCTTCCTCACGTTCGTCGTACTGGCGAAACATAGGAAGCGGTGCGGCGGCAGATGTGGGCAGCTGATGCGACGGCTGTTGTTGAGTAGCCTGCACCATCAACTGGGACATTGTTTGGAGTAGTTGCGCGATTTGTGCCGTCTGTAACTGAATAATTTCCATTAAGGTTGGGTTCAGGGTAGTGGGCATACTGACTGATTACGTGCCGTGCATACAAGCAAATTATAACAAAACACAAATGCCATGTGAATGAAGACTCAACAAAAAATGTCCACAAAACACGTAACTCAGTATGTTCCCGCCAAATTCTTATAATAAGGGTGGGTGGGCGGGAGCAATTTGTGCTTGCTCTGACTGCTGCAAGCGGGCTGGCCCACGGTTCTTCTATCGCTCCTCGTCGCCACTTTTGTATCCCAACCTCGTCGCCACATTTGTGTCTCGTTGCCGCTGGTTGTCATAGGTGTCGGTGGCCGAGTAAAGATATTGACACAGGGAATAGGATGCACGCGTGTGCGGGTACAGAGTCCGAGGTGACCAGCCAGTGGGACAGTAGAAACTAGAAACACTGAGCTAGATTAGAATAAGATATATTTCGAAGAGATAGCACAATACTTAACTTTGTTAACTGAAGACTAGTGGAATGTAGATACATGGTGGCCACGAGCGGGGTTGCAGCAGAGGGCGCTCGGGCCAACGTCGTAAGAATGCTGTACCATGCTTGCATGGTGGTGCGCGGTCAAAGTAAGTGGCGTGCACTTCAGATTTCTGCAACTCCACAGGGTGGAACATTTTTTCGTGAATGGTTCTGCCATGATATCAGCAGTTCAAACGGAGTATCATCTACTCCAGGGACCTTGTTCCAATAAAATGTTTCAGTGTCAAATTCATTTCGCTGTATCGTATCTCTTTTCTCATGTTCCCCTACGTCCTCTTCCATTTCTACAACACAGCCCTCAAAATAATTTTCCTTGTATAGGCCTTCCACATTTCAGCTTTTTTTTTTTTTTTTTTTTTTTCTTAGTACTAGTTTTACACCTGAGGTTGATGTTCATGCAGCTGCTTTACTTGTCTCCAAAGGTTTCTTTCATTTTCCTGTAGGCTATCTATTTTTACCCTAGTTACACAGTACTCCATGCTCTTTCATTTGTCCTCTACCCACCCCTCCTTAGCCATTCTGCCCTTGTGACTGCTTCACTTACAACATTTTTATATTTCCTCCTTTCAGCAATTGAGTATTTCCTGTGTTATCCAGGGATTCTATTAGGCCTTGTCCTTCTATCTATATGACACTGCGGCCTTCACTATTCTGTCTCTCAGGTTAACCCATTCTTATTCTACTGTATTACTTTCACCCGTTTTGTCAATCATTGCCTAATGCTCCATCTGAAATTTTCATCCACCTCTGGTGCCTTCAATCTGCGCAGGTTCCATCTCCTGACTTTCCTACCTTTTACCAATTTCTTAAGTTTTAATATACAGTTTATAACTAATATGTTATGGTCAGAGTTTATATCTGCCTCTGGACATGTCCTACAGTTTGTTCCCCGACGGGGAGTTCGAATCCCCCCTTGGGCATGGATGTTTGTGCCGTCTTTAGTATAGGCTAGTTCATAAGTAGGTTGTAGTTAAGTCCCATAAGCTCTACAAACATCTGAACATTTTTCTTACAGTTTAAATCCTTGTTTCTAAATCTATGTTTTTCCATTATAAAGTCAGTCTGGTACCTTCCAATATCTCTAGGTCTCTTCCACGTATACAACCTTCTTTCATGATGATTAATGGAAGCGTTTGTGATGATTAGATTGTGATCTGCACAAAATTCTACCAGGAAATTTTCTACTTCATTCCTTTTCCACAGACCCTATTCACCTAATACATGTCCTTCTCTTTCTTACTACCGAGTTCCAGTCCCCAATCACAGTCAAGTTTTCCTCTCCCTTAACTGTCTGAATAATGCCTTTAACTCCTCATACATTTCTACGATATCCTGGTCATCGGAGAAGCTAGTTGGCATATAAACGTGTACTACGGTGGTCAGTGATGGCTTCATGTCTATCTTTGCTACGATGAAGCGTTCGCTATGCAGTTAATCGTAACTTACCCACATTTCTATTGCCTTATTAATAATCGGATCTACTGCATTCCTACCAACTGATTTTATATTTATAACATTATCAGAAATCCTGTTCACCCTGCCACCGAACTTCAGTAATCCCCAACATATCTAACTTTAACTTACCCACTTAACTGTTGAAATACAGCCACCAACTGTAAAGCAAATTTCAAGCACACTCAGCGCGTTCCAACCCGTCTTCAATTAGCATGGTATCCTATTCCATACCACCCTCCACATGTGGCTTGGATAAAATAACACAAGGATATACAAATCACTTTACAATATCCGCTCAATTTTCAAATGGCAGTACCAATTCTCACTTAAAATACGACAGTTTTTAATAACAGCCACTTGACAAATTTTCCGAGACACTTTCACAAAAAGACGATTAATGTTTTGCTGAGAGTCAAAAGGCAAAAGTTGTATGTTTATGCAAATCTCTTATTAAGTACACTAACGTTCATTATGAATACCGACACACCAAGGCTGACTATCTCATAAACGACAATCCAAAATCTGAATGTGCCTTGTGATAAACATGAACGCAGCACTGCTTTTAAATGTCTGAAAATTAGTCAACCGCTTCATGTAACTGCGTACTGACAAATGCCACTGCACAAAATATCTTTCAAGGTTCACGCTACCAGGGCAGAAGGTATTTAAACAAGGCTACTTATTAGTAGTTTTAGCGAACACTGGCACAGCTGCCACCAAACTCACTAACTAAATATTTACATATTTACATCCTCCCTTCTTTTTATATCTAAAAAAAGAAGAAGAATCATAAGACTGGCGTTAGCGAACACCGATACAGCTGTCATCAAACTCGCTAAGTAAATATTTGCACCCTTAAAAAATGAATAGATGGAATCACAAAAGTAGCTTTAACGCGGCGGCCTGATAAAACATTCAAATCACTTAAAGATTCATAACATGAAAGTGACCTTTAATGACAGACGTTGCTTAACACTTATTGAACAACTGGCGAGCAGTACACAATACCATGGGTTATAATCTCAGTTTCTCACCAGCCTACTGTGTCACCGACCAGCAATTCAGACCATCCAAGGTGCACTTAATTCCCGGAGCTGTTCCGTCAGTCAGCAACTGCACTATTAGACTCCGGTCCCGCGCAAGACTCTCCAAGGGCTTCTTCAATGCTCTTCCTGGTAGGCCACCAGCCCTAGAGCCCAACTGCCCACACGAGCCTCCACGCCCGGTATTTCAAACATGAAATCCCCGCCAAATGCGACTGTCAAAGAGCTCGCTTCGGGCCGCGAAGATGGATAGCGGTCGGATATCGCCGGGCCACGGCTCCAGCGCGTCTGTGACACCAGCAACACATGCGAGCCGGCACGGCTCATTAAGTATGTCAAATATAATAGCAGTTAAAGATTTTGGTGCTACACTCACTTGCGGCCTTTAACTGCTGTATTTGACATAATTAATGAGCCGTGCCGGCTCGCATGTGTTGCTGGTGACGCAGCCAGTGATGGAGAAGTTGATCTCAGTTTTGTCTTCGGATATGATGTGAAGTTCTTCCCTGATAAAACGTTCATTTTTGTGTGCTCGAGGTCTTGAGTAGTTCTCTAGAAATGTGATCTTAATTTTATTGTATGAGTGTGTCATGGCGCTCTTGTTTATTTCCCGCTTGAAGTGGGACATGGAGAGACGTCTTTGCCTCACCGCTGGAAAACGCAGATAGCTCCAGACCACGGGTGCTAACAATCAAAAGGTCTTGGAGGACAATAGTCTCCAACAAACCCAAAAATGTAGTACAATCTGCTCAGTGTAATGGCAATATGTACTAGGAAGTTCGGTGGTGGAATTCAATAGCATCCGAAACCATAATAGCCCTACGTGCCTAGATACGCGGTCCCAGAAAATACAAGGCTTCGAATTACATAAGCAGTACTAGACTACAATCAGCCACTGTGATCCCGGTGGATCTCAGAGTCAACGAATACACAAGTTCAGTTCTGTTTCGACTCTTTGGCCAACATGTAGTGCAATACGAGAACGCTAAATGTTCAGATAATACGAGAACTGTGAAATACTTTATCAGCTCATCGGCGCGGCCAATATCAGACAGACTGCCCTTGTTCTAGACTCGCTACCACTCAATGCAACAGCGCAGGTTCCGGAACAAGTCCGAGACTTACTTGTACCAAAACTACATGTATAGTCACACAAAATAAGAGGCTGTGAGCAGAAGAGAAGTGACTTCTCCTTCAGCTTCACAAATATGAGAACCTCTTCCCACCCATTTTCGCTCCTCCGAAAATCCAATGTACAGGGCTCCACCTTTACTAAAGTGAACACTCCAATCCCCTTCTCACTGAGGCTCTCTAAAGTCATGGAAAACACTATCGACGTGACCTACCTGGCGTTCAATGAAATACCAGAAACCATCCACTGTCTCTAGACTCTGTCGCCTGCCTGATTGGCACCAGTCTCAGAGCTTTTTGTTCTATATGTGCGTTCTCGGTCGCCAACTCTGCGCCTGCCAACCTGCACCAGAGGAAGGCCCATTATAAACTCCTAGAGTTTCTCCTTGTATATCAACGTACCGCTTTTTGAGCTACAGAGAGTTTTCTAAAGAACGCTTCGTCCACACGACGCCAGCGACCGCGGGGCCCGCCTAACGGCCAGACTCCTACCAATACGCAGAAAACGTAAGAGATGGCCATATGGGCCTGCAGAGAACACCCAAGTAGTGGGGAACGATGCACTGCCTGGCCAAATCTTGCGAGGGCGGCCACACGGGCTGCAGGATACCGATGAGTTCTTTTAAGCTGAGTTTACACTGGCAAGTTACTGCAGCAAGCCGCGGCGGAGCGCCTTTGCGCATTGAGGCGCTATGCTGCCATGCGCGAGGCCGTTCCCCGTCGGGGGTTCGAATCCCCTCTCGGGCATGTATGTTTGTGCAGTCTTTAGTATAAGGTAGTTCATAAGTAGTTTGTAAGTTTAGGGACTGATGATACCGCAGTTACGTCCCAAAGCTTCACAAACATTTGAACATTTTGTATTGCAGCAATTTACTTGCTGGTAGAAACTTTTCGAACTACTTGCGAGTGTAAATACGTCACTAAGTGGACTTGGCGGTAGTTGCAATATATTGCACAAGTGAGTTGCTGAAGTCTCCGACTGTCAGTGTTAACTGTGTACAAGAAGCTTCTGCAAGTTACTAGCAGCTTTTAGGATTTATTTCTATTTTCTGAGTTTTTGTAAGTATGTCGTTTACATCAACACATAGCACACTTAAACTTTTATAGAATGTCACGATTAATTTCATATAACCATCCCACGTACTATTTGTTAAGAAATAACAGAAATGGAGAATAAATATGAAGAAAGAAAAAGACCAAACACTGAATGAAACTGTGGAGTACTTCCCTGAAATATGGAAAGTGTACACTGATTTTAAATACAGAATAAAGGAAATGTGAGCATGTTTAACAAATTTAATTTATTGCAATAAATCTCACAACAAAATTTACCACATTTCTTCTAAATTTGATGTCGCTTTAAAGCTTGTTTTTAGGAAGTGGCATAATACAAAGACGCATTTTTCGCACAAACTGAGAGAACAGTTGTAGAAAATAAGAAGGGGCTCTTCAGTATGTAGCATAACAATCGTCTCTTTGCTGAAATAACTATGTGGTATGTGTCCTGTTTTTATATGACATGTCAAATTGATGTTAATAAACAACCCAGATAAATCATAGAAAAGACCTAGTAAAGTTTTCAAAGCTAAAGTTTTCGAAACCCATTTCTAGCAACAAATTATTGTAGGTTCCGTATTGGGGCCATCTAAGTATCCTTCCGAACCGAAATATTCCTCTTTTTTGCGTTCTTCGTAACAATTAAAAGAGCTACTCGTCATTTTTCTTGCTCTCACTAGAAGTACATGTGAACGGTATTTGCCAAGTTACTGATACACGTTACTCAAAGTACTTGCGGAAGTTTCTTGCTTACTTCCTGCGAGTGTTGTGTAAACACAGCAGCAAGTGAATCGCAATAACCTCTGTAAGCGTCTTGCTAGTGTAAACCCAGGTTTAAGGATGCTCTCTTCCTGGGCGTCTAACAGCGGGGAACTGGCCAGCCACGCGATATCCCACTCCACGCACAATCTATGTCCCAGTAAACTTTCCTCGCCCACAAGATACAACAATAAAAATAATTAAGTAACTGCTTAGATGGCATGAGAATCCAATGTGATAATACTAATATCTTTCATTACCCAACACCCATAGTAGATTCGTACATAGAGTGTGTGTCACACCTTACAATCTGATGTGGTGTGATACGGATCTGAGGGAACCAAACATTTGCCAGTCACAGCTACCGAACACTAGTAACATTTCTCTTTTGTAACCATCCATTCCAAGGGTCGCATTGTCACATTAAATTTCTATTTATCAATAATTTCAAGAAACAGCCAAAGTTGCACACAGCTGGTTCTTTTTATTGACGACTAGTTTCGGGCTTACCTTAGCCCATTATCAAGTCAAACCAACTCAATGTCATCACCAATATACAAACTATGTTTATTTGTGATAACATTGAGTTGTTTGACTTGATAATGGGGTAAGGTAAACAAGAAACTAGTCGCCAATAAAAAGAACGAGCCGTGTGAAACTTTGGCTGCTTTTTGAAATTAATAATAAAAACAGTAAGTTGGTGTCCAAAACCATCCAACATGTTGGAATATCTTAAAGTTCTTTGTTTTCTGGAAGAATTAATGCCTGTGAATGCCTCTAGGCATTTTTGACTTCAGTCACCTTTCCACACTTCTCACTCAGTGAGATCAATATCTTTCATGAAGTACACTGACAATTCTCAGGTCCTCTCTCCTGTGCTTCTGTCTCACCAAACTCGACCCTTGCTCAATGACAAACACACATATCATTCACACAACAAATATCACTACATAATTTTGTTTAACAACATTCACACTCTTGCTAATATTAAATACACAAATCATGTAATTGTTGTATGTGTGGAAATTCGGTCAACAATGCGTACTTGAATATGTGTAGTAACAGAATATGAATGGAAAACCAATGAATTTTGTGTAAATAAAAAACAACAAACATACAATAACATACAGAGCACAAATTATACATGTCAATGTTGTAATATTACTACGTAGTAAGTGATCATGGTTATTGTCACAAAAGTAATAAAACAATAGTAATTAAAATATATATAATTTTGTGACATGATTCCTTGTTAAAAAATACTGGTATTGTCTAATCAAGAATAAACACTCATATCAAATTTTGATGTATTTAGAATAAAATAAAATGAGAAACAGTTGGCAGTATGTGCATTATGTGTGTATTAATCTGTTGTATTTGTGTCTATCGTATATGTAGTACAAATTGGAAAAGTGACCAATGCATGGAACATTTACATTAAAAATCCACCATTAAAGCCTAGCTCCCCCCCAAACGTTCTCTGAGGAGGTCCTTCACACTACATCACATGAATGCAACACAGTGGAAGCACTGAATTTACATGTCTTTATATAACTCGTAGTATTGCATTGATGAGGTCTTTGGAAGCTTTAACTCATTGGACCCAGAAGCAACCACACCATGTAATGCATTACCACAGTCACCGCTGAATGAGACGCTGTTTGCCTGGCACATGTCTCGGCAGGCATGTGGTGTCGGCATGCGGAGGCGTTGGCGCGTTGAACGGGTCCTGTGGTGGTCAGTACGAATGGCAGTGGCGCGTGCTGGCGCCACACGAGACATGCCATTGGAAACCGTCAGTATGGTGGCAGCGCCACGCTGTCTCCCTCGCTGGCGCAATGAATGGCATTCCGGGCGTGCTCTCTTGTGGTAGGGAAGGCCGCGGCGGGATGTAGACTACATCTGGTGGTGGCTAGTGATCACCGAGGACTAGCAGGGTGGCCGACGTAATTGAGCAGCGTGCAGTCTGTGGAGGCGGCAGCGGCCTACCCTGAAGGCCCCCACTCTCGCTGTTGCTGGCGACTCGCGCGTGTGGCTGGCGGCCCTACCGCCGCTTCGCCCAGCCTGACAGCTGGACACACAGGCCGTGATGGTGGGGGTTTCTGCCTTTGTCGACGGCCGCGCTTAGGGACAGCAGGCCACTTGCGTGACTTTACACCCACGTGACTCGCAAACGCACGTGAGCCGCCAAGCTGTTGCAATCCGCACAAACTATTTAATACTTTGAGCTGGCAAAACGCTGTAATTCATACAATTTCACTGTAAAATTATGAAAATATAATTTAATATTTTTTAAAATTATTTCTTTAAATGTTTAGAATCTTAAAGAAATTTGTAGGCCTACTGCTGAATCTCATACTAAGTGCAACGTGTTTGTGTTATGTGTGTCTTGTGTGTTGGTAGCTATATGGCAGGCAACAAGTTTTGACTGTGTACGGTAGCTGTATACCAGTTAATGCTAACTACCCATTTCCCACTATTATACTCTTCTAATCAAATATGTTCCAAAATTATGCCACCAATTACACATAACGAAATACTATGCTAAGTTTTACAGAAAGCATAATCTGTCTGTGACAGTGAATGCTGTGTTCTGTTAGATGTCTTCGAAGAACTTTGCCGGCCGCGGTGGCCGAGGGGACTGAGGCGCGCCAGTCGCGGTCTGCACGGCCACTACGGTCGGGGGTTCGAATCTCCCACTCGGGCATGGATATTTGTCACGTCCTTAGTGTTAGCTAGTTCTTAAGTAGTTTGTAAGTTTAGAGACTGATGACCCCGTAGTTAAGTCCCATAAGCTATACAAACATTTGAACATTTTCGAAGAACTTTCGTAGGGTTGCAGACATTAGGGTGCTGCGCATTCCGTATTGAAACATACAAATTTTATTTATAAAAAGCACTTCCGATTCCCGAAGATCTCCTCGTGTAATGTAAAGTAAGACTAAAGCATTGCACTGACGTGGTGTCTTTCCTTTCCTTAATCGCACATTTGCTCTGCTTAACCTTAGAATGATACTCGATCACTTAAAAAAGGAGAGAGAGAAAATTATGAAAAAGGGTAACGTGATCTGTTATTTCCATGCAAGTCGTTGTATTGTACCAGATTCTTATTTTCATAGAGAGAAGAAATAGCTAGATATAAGTACCATACGAAGGAAGTTATACATAATTTAGTGTCGGCAGTGTATCATTACATTTCCACTCATCAGTGCTCAAAACACACTGCCTATTGTCCATTTCATAATGATTGACCCCTGAGTTTGAACTCATATTCTGGTCACATCGCACGACGAACATCGATGTTTTATACCTCGCCGGAATCGTTGAAAGGTATAGTTTTATTTAGTGTATGAATATTACATTTTATTTGAAAAGTGAAAGACAGGCGGTAATATTTAAGGGAAAGAGTGCTTTTTCTGGCTTTTTTCTGCGAATGTCAACATTAAAGATGCACAGAAATCAGACTGTAATTAGGAGAAAGTTTTCCTTTGCAAAGTTTAAAGAGCCAGCCTTGTTCTATTTACAGGCGGAGTTTCGTTATTTTCTCATTAGTATTTTCGTCGCTATAATATAAAACGCAAGAAGCTGCGATTAAACCTACTGTTGTGGCTATTGAGGCGGACAGTGCATTGCAGTTAAGCCTGAACTTTTGTTGGTATCATCAGATGTAATTTCTAATATATTGTCTCCGTGTTTGTGAGTTAAGAGTTTGTACAGCAACTGTGTTAATGGCTGCAGCATATACGACCCTATGGCGGAGCGTAGTTGTCACGCCAGCGCGCCGCCACTGTAGCGATGCGCCAGAAGAGCCTATTCAACTGTGACTAACGGTGACAGCACACGCGAGCAAGGAACGAAAATGCAAATAAATTAATGCTGTGGTATTAGCTCTTGGTGTAGATTTATGAGCATAAAAATATAACCGCTGTGAAAGGCAAGAACAGAGCTTGCATTTACACCTTTTGTCTTCTTAATACGTATCATTATTAGGCAAACTGCAGCAGTCTACGCCTATCAGTATTAGGACAAAACGACTAATCAGAAAATAACGAAACTCCTACTGTCAATAGAACCAGGTTGTATCTTTAAACTGTGCAAAGGAAAACTTTCTCTTAAGTACGGTCTCATTTCTGTGCATCCTTACAGTTGACATTCGCCGAAAAAAGCCAGAAAAATATAACATTTGTGTAGTGTTTGAGGAAGTATTGCCTTAAAGACCAATCTTTCGTTATACAAAGATGTCAGGATTTAATCTGTAATTACAATTTATAAGACAATGTCAAAATAACAAATAGAGGAAGAAAATATTTTCATTACGTGATGTATTACGTCGCTTACATTGACAGCAGTTACGTTCAAAATTCTGTCGTTCAGGTAATTGGTCAGCAGGCAGAAGAAGGGGAACAAATACTAATCGGTGAAGGAGAATAAATTATCATTTTCCTCCATTTAGTTTTCTGGTCCCACACACAACAGACAGAAACTACATTCCTTCTCTTTTACTAAACATCTATTAATTTAATGCACATAAAATTAGTGAGAAGAGTTGAGTTCAGAACAGACCTAGCGCTTATGAAGAGGAAAGATACGTATGTCTTCATTACTCGGTAATTCTGTTTAAATGTATTTCTACTCGCTGCTTGGACTGTACTGGTCATAATCTGCATTGCCCGTCAGTAATGTTACTCCTGAACTTGAATCTCATTCATTTCGGTTAAAAAAATACTTTCGGGCCTCCAGACCTGCTGCAGACTCATGCACCTAGTGTAAACAGCTGCGGAAACAGCAACACGGTAATGTTAACAAGCGGGGGAGGGGGTGGGAGCTCCCTGCTGGCAGTGTCAGCGCACCGCCACCCAGAGAGAAGGCCGCGCTCTCGTGTGACGTCAGGCAGAGTAGGTTGCGCGACTGGGTAGCCGCTGGGACACGGCCCACCATGCCGAAGCAGCGAGCCAGCCAGCTATGCGCGCGCAACCTACTCTGTCTGACGTCACACGAGAGCGCCGCGGCATGTGAGCTCCCGCGGGAGGCCGCGCTCGCATGAGCGCCTCTCCCACCCGTGGCCATTGCTGACTACAACAGCGCCAAACACACCTAACATTTGCACCTAATAACGCTTGCATCAGTTTTCAGTGTGTATATGCGATATTTCGGCGAAGTAATTAAAACCGAATTCGAAGACATTGTGCACACTTCACTAAAGCCATTCAGAAATGAATTACGCATTCCAGCAGCATATATTAAAAGGCACACTAATTACATTTTCAAAGGATGTTGAGAATGTGCCAGTGTCATAATCTGCTTTTCCACGAATACTTTGCAACAAAAGTCGACTCTCTGATGCAGGAATTTGATTGTAAACTACAGAGTGAAGTTTGATGATGAAATGACGTTCACGAATCTATTCGACTTTGTTTTTAATCATGTGATCTAATCTTCGCATCAGCACTTTGAGGACTAAAACTATGAAGTGTGAAGGATGTATGTGTTTTGCAATGTTACAATTATTTCGAACACAGGATTTTGGCAGTCTTGATTTAAAATATAATGAGACACTGACATACTTGTATTACGTATAATTTCCCTCCTATGGTACTGAAATCTTGTTATTTTATTTCTCTGCGATCAATCTAGAAAACAGCTTCTCTCATCCGTATATCAGTATACAGACGTCCTTTTTTTCGAATATGATTAGGTATAATATCTTTTCATCCTTTATTTTTAGTCTCATGACCACTTTGATGCAGCTCGCCATGAATTTCTCTCCTCCACCGAACTTTCCATTTCGGCACACTATTTAAAATACGAAACTGGTTGATGGAGAAAAGCTAGCCCGCTGAAAATAAATTATGTGATAAACTGCGAAGAATGTTTACATTATTGATTCTTAACCAAAGGCGTGACAGAGGTTTATCTGTTAAAGAGGGTGATAAGTATTTAAATTCTTCTAGAATCATCCGACTTTGTAAACCACTGGCAGTCATCGAGACTTGAGATTCTTATTGATACATGTTCCTCACAGTTTGGTGCAGCCTGATTGCAGTGGCAGGCGGCGCTGAAGCCTACGCTCCCCGCCTGCAGACATGACTTGGGCGCAGGTGGTCATCCACCACTACGTGTAGGCAAAGCGGTACGTGTATAACCCCAATGCTTGCCTAGACTTGTAGCAGTATCGTGTCATGCTCCACCGTGCCACCAATCTGAACACAGTTTCATTAACGCGTTGGATGTAATCGAAACTCTGGTTCTACAACGTTTGTCTTCGACCGTGGAGTAAAGATCAAACGTCAGCACTTCTGTACAAAGACCTTTGGTACCTATGTTCAAAACGCATACTGATTGAATCATTGAGACTACGATCGCTATGGAATATATATTTTACTGATGTCGTTGGTCTCAGTGCGACCTTCTTTCTGCCGCGGTGTAGTAGCCGAGCGAATAAGGCGCCTCGCTGCGGAGCGCGCGTTTGATCGCCGTCGGAGGTTCGAGTCCTCCCCGGAGCATGGGTGTGTGTGTTGTCCTTAGGTTAGTTTAATTTATAATGTTCTTCTCGGGTTTCCTGCCGGATCAAAACGTCATCTGGACACAATATTTGGGCGGTCCACCTGGCCGCCATCCGCAGGTGACTCGCCGAGACTGAGTACAAGCCGCGAGCGGCGGCCCCTATATACGCCGCGGAAAGCCGAGGGCGAGTGCGCAAAAATCGACAGTTCTGCCCTCTACGTTTCAGCGCCGCCAGTGGTAGAAGCCAGCATAAACGATAGATCGCTATTCAGCAGAGACCGTTGTTTTTTTATGTCAAACAATAAAGGGTTCCACATTTTACTCAAGGTAAAATCCTTATCTCTGTTTATAATATTGTCAGAATGACGAATTGCGATCGATTCTTTTAAAATGCAGTCCCAATAGCGAGACGCAGAAGCAACCATTTGTGTTTCATCATATTTCATTTTATGTGCTCAGCTACTGCAGATTTCTCTGGTTGAAGCAATCTTGTGTGTCGATGGTGTGTTCAGTACAACGATCTTGAATTGTACGGATTGTCTGGCCGATGTAAACTTTTCCACAGTGACGAGGAATTTTGTATACGCCGGGTTTCCTCAATCCTAAGTCATCTTTTACTGAGCCCAGGAGCGCTCTAACCTTGGCAGGTGAACGAAAAATGCATTGGATGTCAAATATTTTCAAAATCCTTCCTATTGTAGATGAAATGCTTCCAGCAAACGGTAGGAAAGCCACCGACTTGCAAGTCTCTTCTTGTGGTTCCCGCCACGGTCCAAACTGGAAAGCACGGCAGATCAGTTGGTCAGTGTAACCATTCTTCTTGAAAACCGTTCTCAGATGGTCCATCTCTTTAGTTAGACTTTCAGTGTCTGAAATGGCAAAAGCTCTTTTTGTCAACGTACGCAGACACCAGTGCGCTGGTAAGGTGGATGACAACTTGTTGCATGCAAGTAGCGGTCCGTGTGCGTGGGCATTCTGTAAACACATTATATCCCAATGTACAGTCACCCTTTCTGTGCACCATGACATCTAAAAATGGAAGCTTTCCATCTATCTCGACCTACATAGTGAACTTAATACTATGACGGAGGCAATTAAAATGGCCCAGAAAACGGTTCAGAGCCTCTATCCCATGTGACCATAACCATGAAAGTATCGACAACGTACCTCCATAAACATGTAGGTTTTAAAAACGACATTTTCAGCGCCGTGTCCTCAAAATCTTCCATAAATAAATTGACGACTATGGGGAGCCCATAGCCAAACACAGGGATATGTAAAAAGCCACAGGACGGCAACGCTTGTGTAAAACAATAAGTGTCCGGCGCAGACATAATTCGGTTTTCGCTGAGAAAATAGCAGGTATCACATTTTAAGTGATTTTGAACATGTTGTTGTAGTCGGCGCATGGTGGGACACAGCCTAATAAAACAACGCCAAGACGAACACATGGTGTTATCAAGAGTGCATTGAAGTTGGTGGTGGAATTTTTATAAATCAACTTTAATCTTTCTCATTTGCCTTTCCTTTAAGTGTGTTTAGATTACAAATTAACTGCTGTATTTCTGCACTAAATAAAAGTATGATAAATGTAATCATTCTTCTATTCTACCAACTCCAAAAATATTTACTATTCCTCCTCAAACACCCCGTATTGGTTCTTCTATAAGTTCAGTCCGAACATGTTGACAGGGAACTGAGCACCATAATTTGGTTTTCAATATTCTTCCAACATGTTCTGATTGAATACATAAGGGTGCCATAACAATGTGAGTAAGGGCTGTAAAGGCCTGAAACCAAATGACTCTTCATTGCTTTTTTAAATAACAAGAAATAAAAATGATAGAAATCTTGAATGAAAAAATTTCTTTATTTTTGTCTGTAATGTAAGTAATTACAGTGCCGTCACTGAACCTGCATCACGTTCAGGTAGGACGCACTATTCCAAGCGTCTTCCCGGCTACGCCGGACATGCTGCCTCGCTCCACTGTGACGCTGGTAGCTGCCCGCTGTGACGTCAGACGGGCCCTGCTGCTCTGGTCGCCCAGTAGACAACCTCTGCTGGGCGGTGGCGGTCGCCGCTGCACCAGTGTGGCCAGCAGGAGCGACTCAGCTCCCTGTGCCGTCGGTCGCGGGCCGGGCTCTGGTGACGTAACCACCGCCCCACCTCGCTGCACGTCTGCGCCGACAGCCGAGGCTATTTATGAGCCACCTGCATTTACGTAGCCAGCCGCCCAAACCGCTCCCGCTCCAGGCAGGTGCTGTTCTGATTTAAATGGCATCCAGTTACGGCAACTTACGACTGCTTAACTAAATTTTAGGTATGTCAGGCAGGACAGGAATTTGTAACAGAAACTTTACCCATGTATAATAATTCTGATTAATCATCAAGGATATCCGAGCTGTGATCGCAGCTTAGCAGCATGTTGTATCATTGTACAGCGCCGACAGCTGTTGACGCGTTTCCTCCCGTGTTCACAGAGTACGACGCTTCACAGCAACTCAGTGGTATCCATCACAAAACAGTCTATAAACCGCTGTGGAAGGAAGCAATGTATGTCAATGAACATAGTCGCGACATTACACAAATTCTAACTATCAATGAAGAACAAGCAGCAGTAACAGACAAATGTGTTTCCAACACTGGCTCCTTCCTAAATGTTCTTAGTAACGGTTTGTCAGATGAAGGGCTGCAATCCATATGAAATTAGAGATACCAAGGCAAATATTCCGACATTACTGAATAGATGGCTAACAAACTTTACAGTATTGTCTCACAACATAAGAAGGTGAAACGAGGTAAAGAGTTTGCCGATTGTGTAGTTTTTAGATACAAAATGTATGCTTACCGCACTGTGGGAGGTGCCAGCAAGAGGCTGGAGAAAGGTGTGCACTGTACGGCATCAAGGACACTCATAAGTGAAAACTACTTACACAGGACCAACAGTTCGACCAAAACCACAGCATACGCTTTGAGAAGTAGGTTTTCATAAATCTCCCATTAAGGAGAAGGTAATGGCAGAAACGTATGAGTATTCAGAACTAGAATCATTAAACGGTTCCCACGCGGTACAATGATTTGAGGCATTTTCTCTGTATTTTTTTAAATTTTTTTTATTGTAATACCATTCTATTCTTGAGCTGCGTGAATGTACGAGTTGTTTTCTGTCGCACTCTTTATCAGAATCATTTCCAGTTTACCATTCATGACAAAGTGTGACATGTCCTCACAGTACCATCTATGCGGGCAGTAAATCGCTAGTACTCTTCCTCTGTTCTCTTCACTGGCTCACCAGCCAGTTTGAGCCGCGTTAAGGTTATATTGTTTCTCCTGACACAGAAATGCTGAAGCATTGCATGTAATGTTTGATTCTGCCGTTGCAGTACCACCATTTTTCCTAAATGCTGCTTTCCGGTAAACAAAACTCTCGAATAGGATTTTTAAAATATTTTGGTGCTCGATAGCAATCCTATTTTCATTGAAGCATAAGGTTTACGTCTGAAGTACACCTGGTGTATAATTATCTAATATTATTCTGCTGTGACAGTTATACTGAGTGACGTCATTATGTGGTTTCAGGTCCAATGATATCAGAAACTCGCAGTTCACACTTGGTATCAACTTTTGGTAGTGCTCTGAAGTGCTGTGTTCTGGGCCGATTGCATGGGGTTTGTACTGTAGATCCATCCTGTCTTAGATGCAGTTGTACAATAATTTTATCATCACAGAAATCAACAAGTTGTTTATTCTAAGCCATAATTCGAGGCTCTATATAGTCCAATGATTGAACACTGTGAGGTATATATCATTAGTTGGAGTAGCAACAAGTTGATATCCAATACAATCTGACAGGGACTACATGCACAGTCTGATCAACCGTGTAAACCTTACTAGAATATTTCTTCAAATTAGTTGCTTTGTGAACCCAGCATCTATCCTATCGAACCGTTCTCCTTGAAGATAATCTTTGCATTCACAGTTCAGATTTAAATGTATTGGTGTTCGCATGCAGCGCAATGTCTATTTCAAACTTTATTTCAAACGTCAATATGATATGCATCTTATTCTGTTATCACTATTTCCATATTCTGTTTATGTTAGACTCAGTGACATTTCGTATTCTGTTGTATGATTCCAGCCAAATAAGTGCAACAGGTGAGTCTCTAGTCAGGAGTAATATGATCCACAGGAAACTACAAAAGTAAGCCATAAAGTCTGTCAAGAACACTTTTCTTGCTGTAGGGAAGTGTCGTTATAATTCTTTTGGAGGTTAAAGGTTACCAAATGACTCGAAAGAGTTCATATGGTGTTTTTTTATTATTTTTTATTTTATTTTTCTATTTCTATCGTGTCATACAGTAAGTTCCACATCCTCCGGCAACAATTCCATTTTCTAAGGATTTGCAAATAATCTTCAACAACGTATCCTGCACAATAACACAGCGGAATCTCACGGTGTTCGTTTTTTAAAACGTACGTTTGAAGAAAGCTACATTGTCAGAAATGAAAATACGTACACCTGAAAAGACTATCAATGGGACTACGGACAGGCACACCTCTAGTCCGTCTTTGACTCATGGCACAGCATCGACGTTTACGGATCGACTGGTGCCGTCAGAGGATAGCTTGGAATGGCGGGCAGCGATCTTCAGGGATGAAAGCAACTTTTGCCTTCACGGAAGTAATCGTCGTTTGCGCTAACGACGTAGACCGTGCGAGCGTTGTCTAATAGAGCGCATTAGTCCAAGACATACTGGTCTCTGTCCGGAACTGTGGTGTGATACGCTACAATTCTTGTTCACCTTTGGTGTTGATGAAGGAATCGCTGGCAACACGCGGTACGTGCAGAACGTTGTGAGACCCGTTATTTAGCCATCCTTGCAACGGGAAGTTATGTATTTCCACCAGGATAACGCCCGCCTAAGGCCTGTGCGTAATATCCAAGACGTTCATCACCTTCCGTTGCCAGCACCACGTATGGTGTCGTGTGCAATCAACCACGTGTGGGATAAGATGGGACGAAAAGTGACGAGTGTCACTGGTCGACCCACAACTCTTGCAGAACTACCTAAATACATCGAGCAGATGTGGAACAATTTATCGGAAACAGTATTCACCATATGTAACATCGAAAGGATGCCGGAATTAGTGTTTGCATTTCCGTCAATGGAGGCTACGCCACGCACTAATACGTGTGTCCTAGCATGGAGCGACACTTGGTATTTCAGCAACAAATATCTCAAAATGCGGATTCTTGCACCAACGTGCGTCAGTTTTGCTTATTGACGAAACCACTCAAATGAAAATCGGCTTGGTCGCTAAATCAAACCACACTGGCATGCACATGGGCATACAAACTGCCCCGTGGCCAAGCGTGCAATTTTACAGTCTAACGCAAATCGGTCAGAAAGTAAGACGTTTGTATTTCATATAGTTCACCCTGTACAAGACACGGCCGTTCTACAAGCCATAGAATATTAACAGTACGCACGTAAATAGACTTCCAAATCTCCCGTAAGAAGAAATTCACACTTTCACCTAATGAGTTCGTCTTGTTCATTATTCTCTGTATATTCGAAGCGCACAAAACTTTCTTGCAAGGCAGACAAGATTCAGTACTTTATCCGTCAATATGGTTTTCTTCTACAAAATAATCATAATATTTCTACATTCATTTCATAAAAACATTTTTCTTATTTTATTTTCTCATGTGACGTGATAAAAATTAAGAAAATTAAGCGAATTGTCAAACCATTTTTAAACGTCCAGTTCTAGCCAACTGGAAAATTATGGGGTGAAAATAAAACAATTTACTGTTCTTTCACCAGGAATGATACCGACGTTATAGCACGGCATAAAACACGCACTAAAATTAACACGGTCAAAAACAACAAACGCACACGCTCCGTTCCATCATGTCGGCGGTAGTTAACTGGCTGTGTAATTGAGACACATCGGCCATCGGCCTGCTCGGCCGGCCCTGCACGGGGCTTGCGTTAGGCAGGTACACGCGGCGTTAGGCAGCCGCCGTAACGTTTAGCGCGGCGCGACGCCGGCGTGGGCTGACGTAACGGCGGCTGTTGCGCCCTGTTACGGCGGGCGCGCCACGCGCCATTTAACGCGCGCCGTCCACTTTACGGCCGGCGACCGGCCCTCCGTGCAGATGACGTCACACTGCGACTCGAATCAAATGTTCAAGTGTTTCTAAATCTATGGGACCCAACTACTGATGTTCCCAGAACGCTATCAACAAAGCCGAAATGAAGGTGGATTTGAATATACTGACGATAGGGCCCAATGCCCATAAGAATTTACTGACAGCCGCAGTAGCATTCGTTTACATTAAACTTTATTGCACAGCGAATGTAGAAAAAGGCAAACTCACGCAGTAAGCTAACATCGAGAATTCTCCACAAATCCACAACGTTAATAAGTCCAGTTTCGACACGAAAGATATGAAGCCGTATTTCAATAAGTCGTGAATGACGGTGCAATTAGATACAGGACACAACTTGATCAACTCGATTAGGATCAGAAGTGCGGTGGGGAAAGGAGGAGAGGGGGAGGGAAGGAGGCTCGAACCGAAAGCTAAAAAGAAAAATCTAGGAAAAATATACGGACAAAGGCGGAATAATTGAACTAATTAATATAAAACCAACAAATTTCGAAATGTAAGTGCAAGTCACACAAGTGAAACATAAAAAAATCACCATAACACTGTTCAAAGTACGCGACGGACACAAAAAATCAATGAAATAAAGAAATTGATGAAGAGTCCTTTGGATGTGATGTGAACCACGACCACATGAATATACTAAACAGCAGAAACTTCAGCATTCGTCGTAATTTTACCTGTTTATTTATATCTACAAATCGATTTTCAAAAATAAACAGCTAAGATTATGCCCAGTGCGGAAGTTTCAGTAGTTAATCTACTGAATACTATACTAGTACCTGTAAACTTCATACACTGCAAGAAATAAATATTAGTAGACCTGGAAAGTGCCGTCGCCTACGGCATGTGCCTACTGGTCGATAGCAGATGAATTAATAATTGTTTCAACGTCGTCCGCCAATGCACCGCCTAGTCACATAGCTGCTAGAGCTCCGTGTGTGTCTTTTAACAGGATATGTTCAGAGCCATGTGACTCAGTGTGATATCAAAGTTGCGACGCCATGCCACTGAAATGAGACGCACTCGTGCTTCTGAGAGCCAACTGAGCGAGTCTGAAAGGGTCACAATGTGGTCTTTGGAGTAGCGGGACAGTGCATTCGGAGAATTTCTACTTAAGATGGACTTTGAAGGACGACAGTCTCTCGTCTTCCATATATTTTTTGTATAGTTCTGTAAAGTTATAATTTATTTAATGTCGTTAGTTTTTCATTTTGTTAAAACTTGAACCCCGCTCTTTTCAAGGCTTGAGCAATAGCATTTTTACTTCGTTTGCTGAAAAAATAGTTAATATTGCTAGGTTATTCTTAATTTGTTACGTTAATAATTTATTATTATATTAATTAATGTGGCATAGGTACGGCTTCTCCGCTACGCCACTGTCCCTGTGAGAATGTGCAGTTGGTTTACTTTTAAGTGAGTGTGGGGAGTGATAGCTCGCTTTGCATCGTTCTCTCTGGCTTAGAGCGGATAGCTGCTGAGGCTACCAAAGAGCCGGCCGCGGTGGCCGAGGGGACTGAGGCGCTTCAGTCACGGTCTGCGCGGCCACTGCGGTCGGGGGTTCGAATCCCCCCTCGGGCATGGATATTTGTGCCGTCCTTAGTCTTAGTTAGTTCATAAGTAGTTTGTAAGTTTAGGGGCTGATAACCCCGTAGTTAAGTCCCATAGACTTTACAAACATTTGAACATTTTGGCTACCAAAGAGCTTTCTACACCCTTTGGTTACAGTCCAGTTAGTGAGCCTTCCCTTTAGCACGAGTCTTGGTGTCCGTCCCCACCACCGCTCTTTGTTGGATTTTCCGGCTTCCAGCAGCTTCCTGCATCTTATGGCCTCTCGGTCTGGTTATTCTGGGCTGGTTGTCTGGTGAGGTAAAGTTGGTCCTGCTATTGTTTTTGGAGATGGTAGCGTTGCATTGAATAGCACATTTAACTTAGATTCGTGAACTTAGAATCTTTTTATTTTTTATTTTTTTTTAATATTCTCCGATCGTGTGCGGAAATGTTTTCTCGTTTTTCAATTCAGTAATTTCCAACATATAAAAGCGGTCTGGGTGATTGTAATTGCAGTTTGATAACGACCTGGTATGTTAAAACCTTTTGTGATCATGTGGTGACGTATGAACTCTGTGTATAAACTTCCTAGCTTTGTGAGGCCTGATTTCTAATACGTGACATGTTCATTCTTGTGCAGTGCATGTAAAAACCTTCTCACCGTTTCCTTCCGTGAGTGATATGTGTTCCACATGGTTGGTTCATAAACAAAGCCTTCAGCTTCCACTCTTGATTGTTCCAAGCCCACCAGGCATTTAAGTATGCGGGTATCCTTATGAATTCCACTAATATTTCGCGATGTTCTATAAAAATTCAAATGTTTGTATAGCTTATGGGACGTAACTACGGGGTCATCAGTCCCTAAACTTACAAACTACTTATGAACTAGATAATCCTAAGGACGGCACAAATATCCATGCCCGAGGGGGTATTCGAACCCCCGACCATAGTGGCCGTACAGACCGTGACTGGAGCGCCTCAGTCCCCTCGGCCACCGCGGCCGGCGCAATGTTCTCTCCCCGCCTATTCTAATTTTGCTGTTTCTTCTCCAACTTGTAGCACGCACTCTGTCTGTAATTCTCTCTGAGCCTTGGACCACCTCCTTCAATAGCTTCCTTACGTAATTCTATACATTTCTATGGGATGCATGCTGTAATTCTTAATTTTATTTTTCCGACTTTTTAATTATTTCACTTTTGCGAGTTTTTTTAGACTGGACTTCATCCATCTCTGTAAGCGCGTAGTTCCATTTCTTTCCCTTCTTCAAGTAATTCTAAACATTTCTATGGGTTTCATGCCGTAATTGTTATTTTTATTTTTCCGATTTTGTAATTATTTCATTTTTGTGGTTTTTCTGAGACAGGACCTCATCCGTCTCTGTAATCGCCCCCTATCGCCTGTAGCTGTATTTCATTCGCTTCCTTATATAATTCTAAGAATTTCTATGGATTGCATGCTGTAGTTAATTTTCTTTATTTTTCGAGACATGTCGAACGCTGGTCAGCGTTTTCTCCGCAAATACCTAAGACCGTATGGTGTGAGATGGGACCAGTGTATTCATTCTACAACTCTCGGCAGGTCTACGCGTGGTACGGGTAAACGACTATCACTTGTGTGCAGGCAGCAGCTGCTTTCATCGCTGATGTCCACTGTCCCCCACCCCCCATTCTAATTTGGGATGGCACCAATCCATCCGTGCAGGTCGGTGCCGCGGTGGAGTATCCGAGCGGTCTAAAGCGTCTCGCTGCGGAGCGCGCGGTTGCTCGCCGTGGAAGTTCGAGTCCTCCCTGGGGCGTGTATGTGTTATCCTTAGGTTAGTATAAGTAGTTTGTAAGCTACGGACTGATGACCACGCAGTTTGGTCCGATAAATTTACAAACATTTGAATTTTTTTTTTTTTTATATATATATATATTTTTTTTTTTTTTTTTTTTTTTTTTTTTTTTGCAGGTCGGTTCTGCGAGTGGCAGACGGGTTAGAGGTGTATCTGCCCCTTAGTCCTACTGCTAGCAACCTTTTTCACAAGAGTTCGTGTTGCCCTGCGGAGATGGCTGTGCGGCCTGAGGCACCAAGTTGTACGGCTTCTTCTGCCAGAAGTTCTAGCCCTCGGTCGGGTATGGCTGTATGTAATCCCTTTAGCATAAGTTAGTTCACGCAGTGTGTACTTATTGAGACACATGGGCTAACAGACACTCTTATCTGTGCACTGTTAGCTGTACGATGTGTCACCGCCGCCCATAAAAACGGTCTGTGGCCTGTGGATGTCCAGACGCCATTATAAGCAGCATCGTTGGACAACTGACGCAGCATAGGTAGGTAGGTATAGGTAGGATTTCATGAGTAATTTCTCATTTGTTCAATATTTTAACATACATAAAGACAATTGTACACATGGTAAATCCTAGTCAGTTGACACATGAATACTTTATTTATGTCAAATGCTGTACTGATAGTATGTTCTCATAATGTTAGTAGTCGCGACAGAGTGGCCAAGTGCATTGAGGCGCTATGCTTCGATGAGCGAGGCCATTCCCCATCGGGGGTTCGAATCCCCCCCTCAGGCGTGGTTGTCGTCTTTAGTATAAGGTAGTTGATAAGTAGTTTGTAAGTTTATGGACTGATGACCCAGCAGGTAGGTACCTTAAGCTTAACAAACAAATATTTGAACCTAATATTAGCTTTCATTTGTGTTGGTATAAGTTGTATAAGACAACAGCAACGCTTCTTATATTTTTTTTGACAAAAAGATGTCATATTTCCTTTTCGCCCACTTGAAATATTTCTTGATTATGATAGATAGGATTACTTGCAATTTTTAGTTTGTCATCTTATCTTCAATTACTAGAATGTTTAAATTCTAGTTTTTCTTTGTCTCTTCCCTATCTTTTAGGTATGGATGTTTTTATTAAACCCTAGGTCCCAGAAGATCGATGTAGAAGATTTAATGAGTGGGTTTCAATCAATAGGAATGTATTTGTTGTGGTGTTTGGGGCCTGGATGGCCAAAGGAAAATAACCAACATAAGTCCACCCCACTGTAACTCTCCATCAAACACAAAGTTAGGTAATAAGTGGGGGTATAGATCATCAGTGAACTATTATTCTTTCTAACGAGTTTCACAGGATGTCTTAGTGTAATGTGTTTAAATGTAATTTGCTGGCTGTAATCAAGTAAATTTTATAGTGAATATGAAAATTTTTCCTTTTTCATAGCCACATAACCCATCATTTGTAACTACTCTCATCCAAAATTTTAGTCAATAGTGGGGCATTGAGAGGTAGTGGTGCTATTTCTAAATCATTTTCTCTTTTTTAGACATTATTTGTTGGATTAATTAATTCCAGTGGGATATCAGCAGTATTGTTGATATTTAAACTCTTTCATTTTGCATCAGAGGATAAGAGTATGGGTTGTATGATGTTTTTTGTCTGGCTGTATTACTGTATGCTTGATAATGTTATGAGCCTCGCCACTGGGGGAAATATTTTACAAGGCGGAAGCCCCTGGTGGCTGTAGCTAGCAGGTAATTCAGGCCCCGTTAAAGGGGCGACAGGTTAATTGCGGAGAATTCTCACAGGGAGGAATCTAAGGCAAGAGCCGACTCTACCCCCACAGTGCAAAGTGCGACTAGAGCCGCATGGGTCACCCAGTGTAGGAGGGCAGTAAGCAGACACTGGCGAAAGCGCTTGTCTGAAGAATGTCATATACATACATATATGGTCTGGGAACGTCTGTATCAGACTTGTGGCCAAGAGGGGAGTTGTATCTAGCAGAGCAGCATTGCGCAGCCAGCCTTGACTCTTGGGATGGGCGGCATTCCTTTAGAATACAATGTTGTGGAGCTGTCATATACATACATATATGGTCTGGGAACGTCTGTATCAGACGTGTGGCCAAGAGGGGAGATCTATCTAGCAGAGCACCATTGCGCAGCCAGCTTTGACTCTTGGCATGGGTGGCATTCCTTTAGAATACAATGTTGTGGAACTGTCATATACATACATATATGGTCTGGTCTGGGAACGTCTGTATCAGACTTGTGGCCAAGAGGGGAGTTATATCTAGCAGAGCAGCATTGCGCAGCCAGCCTTGACTCTTGGGTTGGGCGGCATTCCTTTAGAATACAATGTTGTGGGGCTGGAAAGGTTGGCGTCACTCTGGCCTGCACGTGAAACCTGCGAGCCCTGAGTGCTCGGCCGTCGCCAGACTGGTGCCCGAGTTTATGATGCACTGATGTCATGTTTACCGGGTCCTGGGGTTGATTTCTGTAGAAGATAGTGTGGCGGTTACGCGACGGGAGTTTGGCGTCTTGGTGGTTGTAAAATCAATTTAGACGTCGTCAGATTTTTATGTGTGTGTCCGAAAGTCAGTGTTTTTGTCAGGAAGGTTATTGGCCTATGTGCAGAGAGAGGCATCGATTGGTGCCCCCCTGGGGCATGGATATTTGTGCCGTCCTAGTTCGTAAGTAGTTCATAAGTAGGTTGTAAGTTTAGGGACTGAGACCCAGTAGTTAAGTCCCATAAGCCGTACAAACATTTGAACATTTTGTTGTAGGGGCGTTGCCTAGCGAGTTAAACAATAGTAATAAGTTCCAATTGGTTCGGCCATTAAGTCAATTTTGTGATTGGCTTAAAGTCATCGATGGGAGGAGATTTAGTGAAAAATTTTGACGGTGTGTGTTTTCATGATGAGGAGGAGAGTGTGGCCTGGGAGAGTCTGGGCTGGGGCAGATGCCTGCCTGGCTCATACTGTTTCTTTTTCTTTTCTTTTTTTTTTCTTATTTGGGTCAGGCACCTGACTAGATCGCACTTTTACTTAGATTCTGGCTGGAGCAGTTCTCCTGTCCATATCAGTGTCTTGTTGATTTTGAAGTGTTTGATTTTGTGTCATGTTGGTTCGCCGTGTGGCTGCTTTCTGTGTGCCCTCTGCACAGTCAGGTGTTTGTGTCATGCGGTGGAATCACTCTGTGCGGCTACAGTAGTGTAACTGAAACTAGTAAACATTCTAAAGTGAGTGTTTGCTGTCAGCAACACCACTCGTAATCAGGATACTTTACCGTTTCTTGAAAAAGAAAAAAAAAAAAAAAAAAAAAAAAAGAAAAGAAAAGCATTTACTTTTTTTCATTTTAGTATTGGTATTGGTTCATTGATTTGATATCATTCGTCTACTTTACCAGCTCTTCTTCACCGTCTACAACGCTGTTCTACTGAAAAGGGTAAGGTAACGCCAACGCATCTGCTGTGCGAGGAGAAATGAATGGTGGTTGATAAGTGGGGTGTTATGGTCTGTTAGAGAGGCTGTATTAGTGATTGATATACACCGGGATCAGAGCTGAAGTTAAATTTTCTCTTGATTATTAATACATCGTGAACTTAATTATTCCCTTCTTTGACTGAAGCTAGTCAAAATCTTAATACTTTTGTATCAACCTTAATTTTCAATATAGTGTAAAGTTATCCCTTTTGATGTCCCTATTTTAATGTATTTCAAACGAATTTTTATAATCGATTTTTGTTCCTTTTTTATTTATATATGTGACACATGGACACTTTTGACTTGCATTTATTAGGTTGTAAAATATTTAATGAGTACAGAGACCATTCAAATAGTGCATTCCTCATTGCAACAATCTTTTATTTAATTTGGATGGGAGATTTTTTGTTAAAGATAGGTAAGTCAGGGGACATAATTTCAATCTCCGAGAAAGAGAAATACTGTTATTCATTGTCATAATGAAAAGAAAACTAGACCTGATTGTCACATTCAGTTAGGTACAGTCAATAGCAAGTTTGCTTTATATTATTTTTCTATTTACTTTTATATTCAAAATTAAAATCATAGTGTCGACCCTTATATTTGATTTACAGAATTAGTATAGAAGCAAAATGATTGCATCAGAT
Organism: Locusta migratoria; assembly: GCA_026315105.1. Classification (NCBI taxonomy): domain Eukaryota; kingdom Metazoa; phylum Arthropoda; class Insecta; order Orthoptera; family Acrididae; genus Locusta; species Locusta migratoria. The sequence goes on from CM048747.1 coordinate 500,894,303, forward strand.
ATCAAAAGAATTTTAAATTATGTCTTTTAAATAAATGATATAGAGATTAGACTCATCTCAATTACTATTTGCATATAGTTTTGCAATTGTAAACTACATACATTCAGTCGGAAATAATTTGCATATCAAATTACGGGCGGCTTATTTACATATAAAAGTTCAATTATTTCAAAAGCCAACAAAAAAATTTAAAAAATAAGACTAGCAACCACTCTCAAATTAATTACAACATCCTATGTTTACGCAATAACAATCAGAACATTCCGTTTTCTTTCGGAAGTCGTCAGTGAGCAACAGTAGCTGTCTTGTTGTTTGCATGTAATATTTAACAATAATTGTTTATAAACAAATACCAGTAAAGTCAAGGGAATTGTATGTGCAATAAATTGAAACATGTTTGGTGGTAGATCGACGGGGGGAGGGGGGGGCGGAAACGTGATGATTGGGTTCAGGTTGGGATATTGAATCAAGAGTCCTAGGTTCGAAACCTGGTCACAACCATCCATCATCTAATTTTCTTTGGCAGGAAGAAGAATTTATAATTTTCACCACTAACTGTAATTACATTGAAATGCAATTAAAGGTTCGATAAAAAAGCTATGTACCATTATCAATAATTATCTAAAAACAATTCTAGTCAGAGTTAAGTATTTATACTACTAAAAAAATAATAATTAATAAATAAATAAAATAAAACAGTTCCGTTTCTTGGAACTCGTTCGCTACCTTAGGTCTCTGAGCAAAATAATTGTATACTACGTCTTGCATGTTACCTAATTTGCATATAAACTGTGGCAACCTATGTTTGTGCATTAACAATTTCCAGAAGAACATTTAGCTTTCCCGGAATCGGTACATACAGTTTAAATATCATAATACATCGAACCTTAATTACAACTTGTGGGGAACGCAATTTTGCAGGTAAATATAGACGCAGCATAAAGAAATTCGGTGTCATGCTACGGGTGTGTACTCTTAAGTGTTGCATAACCTACGTACATTCATCGACAATTATTTAAAAACAATTGTAGCCAAAGTCAAACATTCAGGACTATCAAGAAATAAATAAAATAAATGTTCCGTCTTTTGGAAGTCGTTCGCCACCTAAAGTGTCTAGGCAAAATAAATGTATCTCTTCATGTAGACGAAGTTTGGAACAGCCGACGAACGTGTTTAAAAAAAGAAATAGCGACTGGCTAACTGTTTAACAGGCTAGCAGTGTATGATTGCAGTCTCATGTTTGGTAGAATAAAGTACAATGCTAGGTATATATGGGTCGTTCGTGGGTCTCTGATCCTAGTGATGTGTGTTGGGTAGTAGGTGAAATGTTTACTCTTTCTGGTATTTTGCTCTCGAGATGCCAAAGTCAGAGCCTTACACCACGAAATACCGAGTTCGAACTGGTTAGTCGTACGATTCGTTGCAACACATAGGTGTTTCACACCGCGAAAGGCGAAGGTCCCAGGTTCGAGTCCCGGTTTCGGCACACAATTTTAATCTGCCAGGAAGTTTCATATCAGGGCACACTCCACTGCAGAGTGAAAGTTTCATTCTGGAAACATCCCTTAGGCTGTGGCTAAGCCATGTCTCCACCATATCCTTTCTTCCAGGAGTGCTAGTCTTGCATGGTTCGCAGAAGAGCTTCTGTGAAGTTTGGAAAGTAGGAGGCGAGGTACTGGCGGAAGTAAAGTTGTGAGGCGGCATCGTGAGTCGTGTCGGAATAGAACAGTCGGTAGTGCGCTTGCCTGCGAAAGGCAAAGGTCCCAGGTTCGAGTCCCGCTTCCGGCACACAATTTTAATCTGCCAGGAAGTTTCAATATTGTCATGTTTGCACTGTGAACTGTTGTTCAATCGAGAAGCATCGAGATCAATAAACCCCTATAGTTAGGTGACTTAATATGGACTAGTTGCATCCAATGGACTGTGTATGTGGGCAGGTTGTATGTACTGTATATTTAATCTCGACAGGATTGCTCGTGGAATTCAGATGCAGTATTAGAATGATTTGTGGTGGAAAACGACACATTGGGGTTACTCTGTCATAGTTGGGAATGACTGTTATTGGGAGCTAGTAGATGGGATGTGTAGAATTAATTTGTTAATGTAATATGTAGTGGATATATCCGTTTATTGCAGGTTCAGTATGACAGAAAGGATAAACCAATCACTTATTGCGCTTGATTGTTGTTATGACCTCTTACGAGTGATGTCGTAGGCTATTTGGGTCGTAAATTGTGTAAAAATGACTAGAATTATTCTAAAATAATCGAACCAAGTCCCGTTTGCTACGACTGATGTTGCTCTGTTACATTGGGCTCTAAAGAAATTAGGTTAGAAGTATGGTCACTTGGCTGTAAATTTATTCTAATAAATAGAAGCATTACCGTTTGTTGTGTTGGTGGTCTATGGCCTTTTACATTGTGTACTTAAATATCAGGAAAAACAACACTGGCGTTCTACAGATCGGAGCGTGGAATGTTAGATCCCTTAATCGGGTAGGAAAGTTAGAAAATTTAAAAAGGGAAATGGATAGGATGAAGTTAGATTTAGTGGAGATTAGTGAAGGTTAGTGGAAAGAGGAACAGATTTTCTGATCAGGTGAGTACAGGATTATAAATACAAAATCAGTTGGGGGTATTATAGGAGTAGGTCTGATAATGAATAATAAAACAGGAATGCAGGATAAGTTACTATGAGCAGCGCAGTGATCGCATTATCAGAGTCAAGATAGATACAAAGCCAACACCGACCACAGTAGTACAAGTTTATATGCCCACTCACTAGCTCTGCCGATGATGAGGAGATCAAAGGAATGTATGAGTAAATAAAGGAAATTATTGAGACAATTAAGGCAGAGGAAAACTTAATTGTGATGGGAGACTGGAATTAGGTAGTAGGAAAAGGAAGGGAAGAAGAAGAAGAAGAAGAAAAAGTGAATATGGAATGGGCCAAATGAATGAAGGAGCAGATCGGCTGGGAGAATTTTGCACGAAACATAATTTAATCATAACATACTCTTAGTTAAAGAATCGTGAAAGAAGGTTCTATACTTGGAAGAGCCCCGAAGACACTGTAAGGTACCAGATAGATTTTATAATAGTAAGACATAGATTTCAGAACGAGGTTTTAAACTGTAGGATATACCCAGGGGCAGATATAGACTCTGACCATAACTTGTTGGTCATGAAATGTAGTCTGAAACTGAAAAAACTGCAAAAAGGGAGGAAAACAAGGAGATGGGACCTGGGTAAATTGATGGAGCCTGAAGTTCTTGAGAATTTCAGAGGGAGCTTTAGGCAGCAATCGACAGAAATAGGGGGAAATAAACCAGTAGAAGAAGAATGAGTAGCAATGAGAAATGAAATAGTGAAGACAGCAGAGGACAAAATAGGTAGAAAGGCAAGGCCTACAAAAAATGCTTGGATTACACAGGAAATACTAAATTTAATTGATGAAAGGAGAATATATAAAGATGCAGTAAATGAAACAGGCAAAATGGAGTACAGACGACTAAGAAAGGAAATTGACAGCAAGTATAAAATAGCTAAGCAGAAGGCAAATGCAAGTCTGTAGAATAATGTATAAATAGGAGAAAAATAGATACCGCCTACAGGAAAATAAAAGAAATATTTGGAGACAAGAAAAGCAGCTGTATGAATATCAAGAACTCAGATGGAAAAGCAGTTCTCAGCAAAGAAGGGAAAGCTGAAAGGTGGGAAAAGTATATAGAGGGGCTCTACAAGAGAAATAAACGTAGAGACAATATTGTAGGAATGTAAGCTGATATAGATGAAGATGAAATAGAAGATACTAAACTGGGAAGAATTTGACAGAGCACTGAAAGACCAAAGTCAAAACAAGGCCCCTGGAGTGAACGACATTCCTCAGAACTACTGAAGTCTCTGGGAGAGTCAACCATGACAAAACTATTTCACCTGGTTCGTAAGATGTATGAGACACGCGAAACACCCCTAGACTTTAAGAAAAATGTAATAATTCCCATTCAAAAGAAAGCTGGCGCAGACAGTTGTGAAAATTACAGAACCATCAGTTTGATAACTCATCGTTGCAAAATTTTAACACTAATTATTTACAGAAGGATGGAAAAGCTAGTAGAAGCCGACCTTGGAGAAGACCAGTTTGGATTCAGAAGAAACGCAGAAACACGGGAGGCAGTCTTCACTTTACGGCTTATCTTAGAAGATAGATTAAGGAAAGGAAAACCTACATTTCTAGCTTTTGTAGGTTTGGAGAAGGCTTTTAACAATGTTGACTGGAATAAACTCTTTCAAGTTCTGAAGCAAGTAGGAGTAAAATATAGGGAGCGTAAGGTTATTTACAGCTTGTACAAAAACTAGAGAGCTGTTATCAGAGTTGAAGGGCACGAAAGAGATGCAGAGGTTGGGAAGGGTGTAAGACAGGGTTGTAGCCTTTCTGAAATGTTATTCACTTTGTACACTGAGCAAGCTATAAAGGAAAGCAAGCAGAAATTTGGAGAAGGAATTAAAGTTCAGGGTGAAGAAATAACAACCTTGCGTTTTGCTGTTGACATTGTTATTCTGTCAGAGACAGCAAAGGACCTGGAGGAGCAATTGAACGGAACGGACAGTGTGTTGAAAGGAGCGTATAAGATGACCATTAACAAGAGCAAACAAAGGGTAATGGACTGCAGTCTTAGAAAATCAGGCGACGCCGAAGGAATTAGATTAGGTAAGGAATCAATAAAGGTGGTAACAAATAACAACCTTACATTTTGCTGTTGACATTGTTATTCTGTCAGAGACAGCAAAGGACCTGGAGGAGCAATTGAACAGAATGGACAGTGTGTTGAAAGTAGCGTATAAGATGACCATTAACAAGAGCAAACAAAGGGTAATGGACTGCAGACTTATAAAATCAGGCGATGCTGAAGGAATTAGATTAGGTAAGGAATCAATAAAAGTGGTAAAGGAGTTTTGTTACTTATTCAGTAAAATAACAAATGATGATAGCAGTACAGAGGAGATAAAATGCAGAATGGGAATGGGTAGAAAAGCGTTTTTGAAAAAGAGAAATTTTGTTAACATCGAATCACCTATAGTGATACGTAAAATTTTATTACAGTGACATTGTGCATCTATGCACTTTAAATTATTTTATATACAACTGTTGACATCACAAAATCATGGCTATGGAAAACATTTTGATCAGATGATGATGGCAGGGACCATCGAAGCCGGTCGTCCAAATAAAATTACAAACCAGCGATATTGGCTGTAACATTTTTGGAACGTATCATAAAACTGAATCGCCTCCTCACAATATAAACAAAGTCAATATGATATTTTGATTAAACGTTTATCAATGTGTATCGATAGGACTGTATCGCGAGAAGGTGGGGTTATCTGTGAGATCATTTGGATATGTAATATAGATACTTTTGAAGATGATTGTTTAAAATAATAATAAATCGATATGATATTTTGCTTAAACAGTTCTCACTGTGTATCGTTAGGACTGTAAGAGTGTTTATGTAGCTTGTTCAGAAAATAATGAATGTTTGTGGTGCCATGAAGGAGAGAGAGTGGAGTGGCATAGGTGTTATTGACAGCTTCCGCTAGATTCAAATCTTCAAATGTTTGTAAACCTATGGGATCAAATTACTTTGGGCATCAGTCCCTAGTCTTACAAACTACTTAAACTAAGTTAAAATAACCTAAGGACAACACACACATCCATGCCCGAGGGAGGATTCGAATTTCCGACGCGGGAGGCCGCGCGATCCGCAAAGTAGCGCTCCCGACAGCTCGGCTACTTGCACGCGACCGGCTCCCACTAAGAGGCTTGGTTGAAAGAACAGAGGGTGCAGGTATAAAAAAAAATGTTCAAATGTTTGTAAAGTGTATGGGACTTAACTACGGGGTCATCAGTCCCTAAACTTACAAACTACTTTTGAACTACTTACGAACTAAGACGGCACAAATATCCATGCCCGAGGGGGGATTCGAACCCCCGACCGTAGTGGCCGTGCAGACCGCGACTGGAGCGCCTTAGTCTCCTCGGCCACCGCGGCCGGCGGTGCAGGTATCAACTGCCTCTATTGCCAGGAACTAGAACTGTCTTACTTATTGGTTTGCTCATCAGGAGATTAATCAAATAGTTTTCTTTTGTGCGAATTTGTAAATGCCAGTGGCTTAACAGACGATTTTCGTTATGTCCCAACTATATGTACATTTCAGTTTGAATGCAATATGACATGTAATTGAGGTGCAGTATATTACGTTACCTTAACTGACTGCAGACAGAATACGATTTATGAAATGTTGTTCGGAAATTGTTAATGCAAACATAATTCCTTTGATGTCATAGATAATTGTTTATGTATTTATTGTTAAACAATACTTATGTTCACTATTTAGCTCTGCTGCTGGCGGCGGACACCTTCTCACCCTCCAAGTTATGGGAGCAGACTGACTGAGGTTCCCACCAATTTCGTAGTGAGGGTTGTGATGCTGACACCTAGTGGTGGAAATTATAAGATTTTTCCGCCAAAAATTTTTTTGGACATGACTAATAGCAGCAAGGGAAGTTCAAAATTCACATTTACCACCAGGCAGCCACCTTGGATGACATCATTGGTGTTGGGGCGAGAAGGGGGCATGGTCCTGGTATTTCCTTGGCGGCCATTTTGTTCCGAAACATGCAACACCGCCATCTTCGATGACATTGGACGGGGTGGAGGATTTTCCTAGGTGGCCATTTTTTCTGGAACAGGAAATGACGTCATATTGGATGATGTAATAGAGGGTGGGGCAGCAGGAGGCATGGTACTGGTGTTATGGCGACCTTTACTGCCCTGCCAAAACATTTTATGTTATTACAAAAATGCATTTATATAAAATGCAAACTTTGAATCTCCCACCAAGTAGCCATCTTAGGACTACTTAATGAAATAGGAGGCATATGGTGTGGTGCTAGTTTCATGGCAACATTTAGTTTACTCCCATAAAAATATTTGGGCTACTGTCAATTGCATTCAAGTAAATTTCAAATACCCGGCGGATGCTATCTTGACTTTGGTCATAGGGGTGGAGATAATCTTCGATGCCATCTTGGATGACATCATTGAAGTTGGGAGGGAGATGGGGGTTGATTCTGGCACCCACCATCTTTCGGAACACGAAGTCAGGTCAATGTCCTAGCCGCCATCTAGGATAACATCATTGGGTTAAAAATGTGAGTGGGGTCGTTCGCCTTTTGCTCCATTACTGACGTCGCCTAGGGATGTGAGACCAACTAGCTTCTTTGCACAGCTGATGCAGCACGTGCAACTTCTGTTGCATTTCTCCGGAAGGGCCATTCCGCCATTCAGAAGGCCACAATTTGATCCAGTTTCCTGAGTTGGCTTTAGGAGGCATTGGCTCAGCACCTGTTTCTACGCTGAGCCTTATGGTCCTAAACATTCCCTATTAAAGGATCAATCAGATATCATTCTTGCAGCTACTTGTTATTTGTTGGAGGTCGATGTTGAAATCCTTATCAATGCTGCTACTATCCCCCACGTGTCACACACTAAAATAGTGAGTGAGGTAAATATAGGAAAGGTTGGGGAAATGCCAGCGGACTATATTATAACCCCATACTGCTTCAACAAGCCTTTCAATTCAACAGTTGGAAGTAGGGAGCAGCGGGAGGAAATAGTTCGACTCCGTACGGGGGTATTGTCTGGTTCACTGACGGGTCAAAATCGGACCAAGCGCGTTGGGGCCGAGGTATACAGGGTGCATCCAACAGTGGAGGGCGTCATCTCTCTAGAGAAACTGGCCTCAGTATTCAAGGCCGAAATCACTGCCATCAGGACGTGTGTGGAGGAGAATTTGCGCAGGTGCTACAGAGACCGTAGCATCTATATCAATTCAGACAGCCAGGTAGCCCTGAGATCACTGGCAGCTCCTGCAACAAGGTCTAAAATTGTTGCAGAATGTCACAGGGTTCTGGTGGAGCTAGGGGAAAGCAATAGAGTAAACCTATTGTGGGTGCCTGGCCACTCGGGGATCAGTGGCAACGAACAGATTAGCCAGGATGGGGGCAGAGACTTCATTTATTGGACCGGAACCTGTCCTGACAATTACCAAGTCAATGATCAAACTGGAGCAACGTAACTGGCTCAGATGACAGCACGTAGAATATTGGACCGCCGGCCGTGGTGGCCGAGGGGACTGAGGCGCTCCAGTCACGATCTGCACGGCCACTATGGTCGGGGGTTCGAATCCCCCCTCGGGCATGGATATTTGTGCCGTCCTAGTTCGTAAGTAGTTCATAAGTAGTTTGTAAGTTTAGGGACTGATAACGCCACAGTTAAGTCCCTTAAGCTTAACAAACATTTGAACATTTGAATATTGGACCAAAGTCTGTCAACAAAAACACGGAAAGGTAATGATGCCAAAGCCATGTTTTAAAAGAAGCTCTGCAATCTTGGGCCTGAACAGGAGAGACATTAGACTCATGGTTGGATTGCTGACAGGCCATGGGAATTTCAAAAAATACCTACATACTATGGGAATAACAGAAGAGGACCCTAAATGTAGGATCTGTGATGACGGTGATGAAACTGCATCACATCTAATCTTCGAATGCATTGCATTGGAGAGTAAAAGGCACAGAACATTTGGGACAACCAGACCCGAAGAAATTGTGTCTAATAAAGAACTGGTAAAGGGACTCCTTGCACTGTTCAAGGGCAGTGGTTGACTTTATTAGATGTACAGCGAGCGATACCGCACAATAAACTTAGTTTCGGGGCGGACAGGTCGAGTTGGACCAAGACTGTTTTGGCTTCCCTGAGAAAATCAAATCAAAACCCCCATGTGGCATCTGCAATTATCGGATCTAAATCGATAATCTTTTCCCAGTAGTTCAGTGTAGTCGTCTGACGATTCTGATTTAAATGTGTTGGTATCCTGGACGTTGTCTGTGACGTCACTACGAGTATGATTATGACGCAGAACCGGGCTCGTGAGGCGCCGCGGCCCAAAATACTTGTGCGCCCTTTGCGGCCTTTTTCAGGGCCCTGGCACTCGGGCGGACGCGGGACTGGGGTAGGGCCGCCGGGCAAGGGACGAGGGCCGCTAAACGCCGTAATGGCGCCACTCCAGCTAAACGCCGCGCTCCTCTGGCGCGTGACGTCGACACCTCTTGTGGAAGTAATCGCCTGCTCAGGGAACACTTTAGCGGAATACTGATTCAAGAGGAGGTGAAAAGTGTCCTCAGCTCTTAAAGGTTAGTATTGCTCAGGTGTGCAAACTTGTGAATGGTGTATGAGTTGATATCGGCCTTATAAAATTTACTGGTGCAACTAGAGACGACATTCGATTTTAAAAATAAAATAAAATAAAAAAAAAAGAATAAAAATTAACTTTTCAGCATTGGCTATCTGATTACATCTTTCATTAGAGTATTTGCTATTGATCACCTGCAATGTTATGTTTAGTTCGTTCAACTCAAGAATAAACCACGTGCTAACAAATACAAGAGATGATTGGTCAGCAGCAGTGGCGGATCCAAAATTTTTGTTTGGAGGGACTTTATCCGGTTGATGTTAGACTTTTGCAGGGTAAACAGTAAAACATAGAAAAGTACACTACATTTTAATTGGCTGATTTAACACAAAGCCAATCTCATCGGAAAACGTTTTGCAAATTCTTCAATGTGTTTGATTGGTTGTAACTTACCAGATACATCTTGGTGAATACAGTGGCGTAGCTATGTCACCAAGGGCCCCAGGGGAAAAAATGACATTGGGGCCCTCTTTAAACTAAAACTAAGCAAAACTACTTCATCATCAGTTCCTTACCGCCTACTGGAAGACATAATTAGGCAAACCTAAGTACTATTAAGTTAATTATTATGTGTCACGCAGCAGATAATATTTAATTGTACTCTCAAATATAATTATAACTGTGAAAGTTGGTTTGTTCGTAATGCTTTCACGCAAAAGTTACTGGGCGGATTTGAATGAAATTTTGCAGAGGGATAGATTTGGATCTGGGCAGGACATAAAGATAAACGACCTCTTGGGATAGTTTCCGAAGGTGCTCCATACTAGGTGAATGAAGTCGCAGGCATAAGCTAGCAAGAAATAAACAATGAAGAAGTATTACTTAACCATGAAAACATGGCTCCCTGCCGCGAAGCAAACCGGGAACAGTCACGTCTGCGGTGGCAGCAGGCGGACTGTTGTAGTACCATCTCACTGCCGCTAAACTCCTCGCTGTTATGTCATTGCTCCGTACCGATCAGCCTGATTTCGTTGATAGCGCAATGAAAGAAGGAAAATAGGGGAAATATTCGTGTAGAATGGTTTCAGACAAGAAAGTTGCCGGATTTTGTTTGATGGAATACTGTGGTTTGAACCGTGCTCCTACCAGGCTTCATGAAATATATATTGTCTGGCCAGGAAAAAGTAATAAGTAAAATAACTAAGTTGACATCTTCGCTTATTATACTGGAAGTGGGGTACAGGGTAGATTCTTGAATGCACAATTTACTATTGTGACAAAGTAACCATATTTCTCTTCTTCTTGCACGAATTTCAGAGTGCAATTGGTTAACAGCACTTCATTTGGATCTACGTTTATGGGCACACTCTTGGGGAATTCACTACACAAACAGTTGAGTTACCATAATAATCCCGATCTGTAATAATACATTGTAGAGACTTCATATTCAAATATGGTCACACTGTCTACTGTCAAACTCTGTGCTAGTAATTCAGCACCGTTCGCTGTTATTTCTCAAAGATTGGCAGCCACGGCAACTCCGACTTCAACCGACAATATGCTGACGATGGCAGGGTCCACGTCTTAGCGGACAAGCAAAGGACCTTGTTATGTTTATATTCTGGGGTGCAAATAATTTTTGGATTTCACTTCGTGCGTTTGAGGTTTGTTGGTTAGGGTTCAAAAAGTTCAAAGTCGGAAAACCTTCATTCAACTAAATTATTATATACAGTTGAACTTCGATTATCCGAAGTAATTGGCGGACATGAAAGTGTTCAAGGATCTACGGTAACTTTTTTCGAACATCGCTCACGTAGGCCAAGGGGCCCCTTGAGTTCGGGGGCCCTGGGGCACTGCCCCGCCTAGCCCACTGGCGTAACGGACGTACGATTTTATTGGTTTGAGTGAAGAGAACTTGCGCTCCACACTACAAGTGCATACTGGTAATGTAGCAGGGTTTATAACAGAATTTTTATACACCCTCTAACAATAATTTTGGTAATCTGTGACATTAACGTAGATGAACTATGAACTTTAGTTATCCTACTGTCGTTCAAAATAGTTACTTCCCAAAACAATGCGCTACTGAGCTCTGCTCTACTTGTCATGGAAACTTTGCACGAAATCTTCCTTTGGGATGGTATTTAAAAGCCTCATGACGTTTCGCTGAATGTCACAAATATCTTTCCTTTGTGAAATCTCTTTCCTTTCAAAGCGATTTTAGTCGAGGGAATGGGAAGAATGATAGGATTGAGTTCCGGTGAGTATGGTGGATGGTCATGTTGCACGACAATACTCGCCCACACAGCCAACTAGGTCAAACAGGCGCAAAAAAGGGGATGGTGCAACGTACTCGCCGGATCTCAATCTGACAGGCTTCTTCCTAACCACGCGACTCAAACTCGCATTGAAAGGAAAAAGATTGGACAATATTCCTGACATCCAACGAAACGGATGAACACCATCCAAAAATGAAGACTTCGTGCAAACTTTTCAGGGCATGTATAGCAGAGCTTATCAGTGCATTGTTATGGGATTATTTCGAAAGACAGTAAGGTAACTGTGCATAGTTCACCTAAGTTAATATTACAGTACTCTTCGCCGAACTTTGTTGAGAGAAGTTGTATTTGAGGAAGGAAAAAGGAAAGACTCATTTGTTTCATGCGCCTTTGCTGCTGTTTGTGGTAGTTGTTACTTGCCTCTCCAAAGCTCCTGCCAGAGATTAATTCTTCACACAGCGAGACTGGATGAGGCAAGTCCCTGCTGCAAACACTCGCGGCTGTCTGTACTAAAGGGTTAATTTACCTGTAGTATTCTTTAGAATCTCGTACTCCTATATTTGAGCGATGAACTGAACGTTTGACTCAGAAGTTCTAGGTGCCTGCATTGGGATATATCTGAAGATTCTACAATATGACAAGACTCTCGGGCAATTTCTTCATATTTAGTTTCTATGTACCCTTCCAGTGTTTTATTTACCTAATATCTCATAAAAAAGGTTCAGATCTAATGGAACAGTCTGAAGTTGCCGTGAAAGCGAAACATTCATTTAAAAGATGGCGGCGGTTACAGTCAACGGTAAGACAAAGTCGAATCGTTGAATATAAGCCAATAGACTTGCAGGTACACGTGACGGAGACGTTCTCTCATTTTCTTCAAGGATCTCAACGATAGAAAAAATCTCTTTGAATTAAAGATCATGCCTTTCGAGACGACGTATATCACTGAGATGTTGCAATTTATCTCTTTTTGCCTCTCGATGTTTTTCATGGATAGTTCCTTTGATGAGTTCCAACTTTTTGTTGACTCAAGCAGAAAACTGGTAACTTTCCTTACAACTCCCATCATATTGTGAACACCACGCAAGCTGCAGGCTTTCGCGATAGCTAGGTTTAGTTTACAAGCTGCACAGTACACAAAATTGCTAACGGTTGGAGCTGCTTTATCTGGATCTTTAAGCCACTAAACTTCCCAGACATAATGGAGCCTCTGTCATAACCTTGACCTCTGAAATTGTAGGCCGAGTAGTCTTAATTCTTGAATGATTTGATCGATTAATGCGGCACCAGTCACGTGAGTTATAGACAGAAAGCATATAAAATCTTGTATTGTGCTGCTTTTTACAACAGATACCTGATACAGACACTGATACAATCTCCGCGACACCAAATCAGCACAGTATTGTCTTTAACTTTTTCATTATGACAGAATGGAAACAATCAATCTCCTGATTCTGAGTTGTTTTATTAAGATAAGTATCAATTTTTTGTGTTGAGTTGTTTTATTAAGATCACCTCAGTCAATGCAAATTTCCTTGGCCGATTTCATCACTCAGTGTTCCATCAGCGCGGTGGCCCGCGAACGATAATTTTCTCTACCACTCAGTATGATCGTCTTGACTACTGGAATCTGCCGCTCTCTATATGATTTAATCATTCTAAGTTTTTCGGTTACGATTAAAATTTTGACAAACTACTCAGTAATTTCTTATGACTTTCTGAAATGTATACTCCTTAACGCATCTTTTTTGTGATAATCGGAAGCACAATGGTTTCTGAATATTTCTAGTGGCTGTTTATATTTGGAAAGTGGACGAGTGAATAAAAACCCTAGAGCCTCTGAATGCTTGCTCTCAGTATCTGGACCAGTTCGCAAGGCAAGCAATATTCATCATTATTCTACTACTGGCTATAGAGTAGCCTAGACTATTCATTTGCCCAGTTGGAACTTTCCTTTTTTTTCCACTTTGCCTGTTCTGGTTATTTATAATTACGAGTTAGTTCGGAAGACTGCATCAATAGTTTCTACTTTGCCTCGTCACTGAGTACTTTTCCTATAACATCAGAAATACGAAAATGATTTTAAGCGGAAGTAGTGGATGTACTAGCCGATCCCACTGGCTCTGGTTTTGGCTAACGATGATTGAAATATTTTAGCTAAAGAATGCGATATAACACTACAAAATACCCAGCGACCATTTATCAGCTATCACTCCCGCATGGGATTTTTCTAACAAGGATAACCTTTTCGTTTTGCAGTTGCATGCTTATAAACAACTACATTTATGAAATAGATTACGTCTTTATTATTACCGATACACTATAAAATTAGCCGCAACAGTTTATAGCGACATGGTATCTAACGACGTATTGGTTGTAACGACAATCCCGTGTAAATATTGTGTAATCGCATTTGAGAAAGAAAAAAAGCTTATCACGACATTATTGCGACTTATCGTATAAAACATTTCTGGAAATATGTATGGCCTACAACGTCCAGCGTTAGGTTGTTGAATTAAAAGTGACATTAGCATGAGTTGCGTTCCGGACGCCGCTACATTGCGTAGTACCTTCACGTGCTGCTCCAGAAATGTCAGCCCTAAGGTAATTATGAAGACACTAGCCTATATGTACTTGACATTGCGGTAAATTACATTTGTTTCCAGGAAACAAATATATTTTATAATATTTTTGCTTAGTCTTTACTATTAGATGCTGTGAGACGACAATGTTCTGACGAACAGTTTCAGATGGAGGGGCTTAATGATGGGCAAATTATGTTCATAGTCTCATAACTTGATACGCCAAACCAATGGCTACTGATTAAATTTTAGTGATGTACAGGATCTGCCTAAACTGGTAATAAATGAATATTTTGAAGCGATCTTGGGCATAATGTCAGAAACATATAATGCTTCATTCAATTGGTAAAACACAATATGAATATTTACTTCGATTATAAAAGGCGTAATTTGCGCAGATTACACGCAGAGAACAAGTTGAAACTATGGCTTATAACACCGACTAAAGACGCATTGCTGCTGGTACAGAAATCAAAGAAAGCATTGCCATTAAAATGGCTTGCCAGCAGACAGCTGAGGCGCTGCGGTTGCTTCCCTGCAGTCAGAGCGCTCGGCGTGCCGCCAGCGCCGTTCGCCGCTGCCAAACTGACAGCTGGCCAGTTCGCTTCCATTTCCCCGCTTGGCTTTCTTTCTTGATTTATTATATTACCGATTCATAGGTCTCTCCTTCTTATTTCGCATTTAATTATAACCAATTCTGGGTTACTGGACGCGTTTTGTGACTTGGAATTAAATAACGATTCCCCTACATTGAATAGTGGTAAAGTCATTATTACCCTTGCTGAAATTCATGGATTCGACTCTCTCGTATGAGATTATTTTAAATTCTAAATAAAAATAACTTTGATGTTTTTATTAACTCCACTGAAATGTTTAAGGTCTAATATCTGATTAAGTATAGTTCATAATGAGTTCTTGCTTTTCATCCTATTTCTTTTCAGTTGGAATCTGTTTGCTACGTTAATATCCCGTAATGACGTGCCAAGCAGGACTGCTGATTGGTTCGTAACACGGCAACCTGTGTAACCCCTAACCAGGGTGAGGATATTTTCAGCTGCTGTCGTTTATTGCTTACTAAAGTCACCAGAAGATCAGAAGCAACTGCTAAACGATCAAGATTCGATTAGGCCCGCTCACAGGATTCGATTTCTGGAGGGGGTGAGCAAATCGGAAAGCTAATTTACCTAGTCACTTTTAATACATTTCTTTATTTTATATCTGCGGAAATATTATATGCCCATGCTTCGCAATGACTGTTAAAGAGGGGCCTGTGTATATCATGTTTTTTTAGGGTTCCAGACCTAGGTCAGCAGAAACACAATTCTTCTTGGATAGCTGTGTCAGTAAACTCAGTTCTCCTAGCCAAGATGTAAAATTTAAGTAGCAGTGATCGTCGGAAACGGTGAATGCTCATTAAGGTTTTCAAACAAAACTAAAATTAAATGCAAAAAAAAAAAAAAAAAAAAAAAAAAAAAAAAAAAAAAAAAAAAAAACTGAAATTAATTTATGTCCGAACTCCAGAACAATGTAAATTCAATGTTAGGTTGCGTTGCGTCCATAAAGTTAAGACTCCGTTGTGTTATTATCTGTTTGGCGTAAACTTCTGAAAACACTTTTATCGTTAAGATGAGAAATAGTAATAATAGTAACAGCGCCATGTATTGGTTCTATGGTGTAGTACTAAACTGTTAATATCTCACAGTAAGTGTATGCTGAAGTATTAGTATGTTACAGTGTAGCACTGGGGACAATGTAGTTTTTCTGTATGCTGTCTCCCTATTACCGAATACTCCAGGAATGCTGAATGGTTGGTAATTCAATCAACAGAGCAGTTCAGGTCTGTCTAAATAAGACGTCATGGTAGTGTCAAAGTGCGATAAAGTAAGTTTGGGTAATCGATGAAGGTATAGCGTCAGCTAATAGTCTGTATAGAACTTTCCAATAAATATAATATTTCCAGTGTCTTGACTGTGTTAGCAGCATCAGCCACTATTTCAACATCCTGCAGTGATTACTTCGTAAAACATGATGTCAAATTCGACCTTGTGTAATAGAACTGTATATTCAGGAGTCGGATTATAACTCCAAGTACAATTGTCTCTGCAAAAGAAGACATCTTTTTCTATCTTAATGTAGTTTGCACCAAAAGTAAGTAATTACAAATTTTAATTACAATATTTTACCAAACATTATGAAAGCAGAGAGGTTCCTCATGAGTTTTTCGCTCGAGTGTGTATATTATCTCTAGTGGTAGACAAAGAGCAGAAATACTATATCTTTGGAGAGAGCATTCAGACACATAGAACAATATCACATGGTAGTTCCAGCTTAATGTTGAGAAGATGCACAGAACGCAATGCTCACTCCATAGATATTTCTACTCAACGTACAATTTAGTGCTTATACCTGTCGAATGATGCACTTCTTTTCTTTCCATAACATTTCAAAGCATATGGAATACCGCTAGGGGAAAAGTTGTGTCCTACCTGAGTTAAATTTTACTTGCAGTGGCAGCAGTTTAGTTTGTTATAGTTGGCAACGAACTATTCGCTTTAGGAGGATGATTACTGAACGGAAAAGCATAAATTATTTATTTCATCTTGAACATAAACAATTATTCCCCTCTACACGAAAAAGCATTCAACGGCCATTGCCAACATCAGCACACAATGCCTCTGCCGTAAGTAAAATGTACCCCCTCTTGTGGTGTATTACACCATAGTTATGAGAATGGAAAAAACTCAGCAACGCCCTAATTAGTTATTTGGTGTACTATGTAATTAAAGTCATCTCACTTTGCCCTTTCAAGTACTATGGCGTTTTCGAGACATTCCTAAACAGAACGCACTCAAAATGTAAGGAGGATACACCAAAATCAGAAAAAGAACTACATAGATTCGATTTTCCTTGCAAAGAATTCTTATGTAAATTAGAGCATCGATAGACACGAAGGAATGTCATTATGTTTTAAAATCATATCTCTCTGTCAAAAGAAGCAAAGAAAAGTCGTTAATCTGTAAATATACAAAGTGTAATCAGCAATTCGCTGTTCAATGTTAGTTTGTACTTGCAGAGATAAGATTGCGGCTCTTAATTCAAAATTAAGAGGGAATATGCCCAACACGATCATGTATTGTTTCTTTGCAGCACTACAAAACCATCAGCACCTTTCTATGACATAACCATCGAAAATAAATGAAAATTAAAAAAAAAAAAAAAAAAAAAAAAAAAAAAAAAAAATTGAAAAATGCAGCAGCGCCAACTATTAGTTCTTTGGTGCACTATGTAACTAACGGGGTAGTACACAGTTTTCCAGACATTCCTAAATAGAAAGGACTCAAGATGTAACAAGTACGCACCGAAATCAGAAATGAAACTACATAAATTCAGTTTTCCTTGCAAAAAGTTCTAAGTAACTGAAAACATGGATAGACAACAGCTGGGGAGTCAGACCGAATGGTACCTGTCGATCTCTGACCATACGCCATATTGTGTCAACCGTTTTAGGAGAGAAGAGCAGATTCAATTGTGTCTACCGTTTTAGGAGAGAAAAGCAGATTCATTTCGAAAGTACTGCTGTTGTATTCGTCAAAGCTGATCGGTTTAAGAAAGTAGGACTAATGTGATTGCTGCCTATTACATTTCTAGAATTGAGGGTTAATGGGTTTCTTTTTCTTTTTTTTTTTTTTTTTTTAAATAAATAAAAAAAGCAAGAAACCAGTTTGTACTTTCAGTGAAGTCAATTTTGGGGCCCCATCGTTTTGCCCATCCCCTCAATTTCGGGACCCTGTCAATGTCAGGGCCTCCTCAATCTAGACACCCTTGCAGCTGTGGTTCTGGCGTACCTAACCTGGAAAGGCATATATTTACTTTCACAAGTTTCTGAAGAAAGACAATAATCTTGAGTCTATTCTTCTCCGTCGTGAAATAGCCCAGGTACATGTTCCACCTAAATTTGTTTTTGTATTTCTGAGCAACGCACTGACATAGGCGGCGAAGGAAGATAATTAACTTAAGCTTGTAATTGGGTGATCTGTTTTCGACTACACTGAAATCCTTAAGGAAATACTTATTTTGCAATGTTATTAAACTTTTTCATTTGATGTTCATTCATAATCAATCATGAATACTATTAAGAAATCATAATAGTAGCAGCAAAATTCCCCTGTATTTAGTGTAAGTCCAAATATTTCGTGGGGAAGGGTATGTGCCCATACTCCCACCGCCTCCCCCCCCCCCATCCTCTGCGTGATGGCATGGATGCGATATCTAAACAGTGCGAAAATTGTCAAATAACCCTATTTAATGAAAAGTGTGAAGTCATCCACATGAGCACTAAAAGAAATCCGTCTAACTTCATTTACACGATACAGCAATCATATCTACTTAATGCGTACGAATTGCAGTTACGAACATCTTAATTCGAATGAACACGTAAAGAATATCGTAGAGTAGGGGTACCAAAGGTTACGTTTCACTGCCAGAGTACTTAGAACATGCAACAGTTCTACTAAGGAAATTATCTACACTACACTTTTTCGTTCCATTTCTGGGTATTGCTGCACATAGTGGGATACCCAACAAGTGAGACTGATGAACAGTACAGGGAAATTTCAGAGAACGGCAGCTTGTTTTGTATTATCGCAATACAGGGGAGAGAGTGTCACAGATTGATATAGGACTCAGATATCATTGAAAGAGAGGCATTATTACTTGCGGCGAGATTTGCGAAATTTCTTTCGCCAACTTTTTTTCTCCAAATGCGAGCATATTTTGTTAGCACCCATGTACATAGAGAGACATGATAATCATGATAAAAATGACGAAGTAAGATAAATCATTTCGAAAATAGAAAGATTTAAATGTTCAAATGTTTGTAAATTCAAGGAACTTAATTGCTGCGGTTATCAGTTCCTAGGCTTAAAACCTACTAAAACTAACTTCTGCTAAGGATAACACACACACACACACACACACACACACACACACACACACACACACACCATTCCCGAAGGAGGACTCGGAATTCCGACGGCAGGCAAAAGCGCGCTCCGCAGCAATGCGCCTTAGAGCGCTCGGCGAGACTGTACGAATGCTGAAAAGATTTAGCTGTTCAGTTTCCACACTCTATTAGAGAATGGAACGATAGAGAAATAGTATGAAAGCAGTTCGGTCAACAATCTGCCAAGCACTTCAAAATGCTTTGCAGAGTAAATATCCAGGCGTAGATAAGCGAATTTTAACTGATTTCTTTTAGTATTCATGGGAAGGACTTAGCAGCTTGCATTATTAACAACTAGCCGGCTCCGAAAGCCCATATCGATGATGTGTCGTTGAACGGTTCGCACGCTGCCACTTGTTGATGGCCCAGCACTGAAATCCGCAACAAGTCGTCGAAGGGTGGCACTTCTGTCACGTTGAACGATTGTCTTCAGTCGTCAATTGTCCCGTTCTTCTTCTGTCCCCAACGATGTTAGAGATTTGATGGGACGTGCGTAATGACAGAAGCACATAGAATGCCACGAGAATGGCCGCGTTGCCATGGTGTCTTGCTACGGACGGTTCCCGCCGGAGGTTCTACTCCTCAAAAAAATGATCAAATGTCTGTAAATCTATCGGACCAAACTGCGTGGTCATCAGTCCTTAGCTTACAAACTACTTAAACTAGGGTAAACTAACCTAAGGACAAACGCACACACCCATGCCCCAGGGAGGACTCGAACCTCCACGGCGAGCAACCGCGCGCTCCGCAACGAGGTGCTTTTGACTCCTCCCTCTGGCCTATATATGTGTGTGTGTGTGTGTGTGTGTGACAGAAAGAGAGAGAGATAGAGAGAGAAAGTCTGTGTCTGTCTGTGTGTTGTCCTTAGTGTGGGTTAGTTTTAATAAGTTCTTAGTGAGTCTATGTGCTGATTGCCATAGACGTTTGGTCCAGTAGGTTTACAGATAGTTAAACGTTTTGTTTTGAGATTTGATATTTTACCGCATTTCCGATGTTTACGGTACAGCCGTGAAATGGTTGTAAGGGAAAATCTCCAATTCATCGCTTCCTTAGAGATACTGTGTCCGTTCTTTAATGCGCCAAATACGTAACTCCACGTTCAAAGTCACTGAAATGGTGATAAGCTGCCACTGTAGCAGCAGTGTCCTATACAACGTCTGCGTCAGACACCTTTTGTTTTATTTTATGTACTTTTTAATTTCCTCTGTTTCTGAAATCACGTGCCTGTACCAATGTCTTTGGCTATACAGTCGATGTGTGAATAATAACCACCTACCTTGAAGAGGAGTATGGTGGGGATGAAAAAAGCCTGCGAGCTCGTAACGTGTGTGCAGCCACACGTTTACAGTCACTATTTGAGAACGTGTGCTCTTGGTGACTTTTATCATACTTTCAAAATTTCACGAAAGTTTTTTTCGCCGAAAACCCGTATGAAATGTTGAAAGGAATAGGTTATCGCATACTACTTTTCAATCCATCATGGAGTAAAATTACGTGACTCGGAGTGATGTTGAAATTTTTTCCTTCTACTCGTAACTGAATTCGTGGGATATTTTTCAGACAATATGGGCATATAACCCTGAATGTACCTTCAAAATAATATCGTATTTCGTTTTCTACTACAGGAGTATTGTGTCATAAACTGTAAGGTGCGTGAAATACCACCACTTTGCATTTTAATTTTCAACTTCGTTTTACGTCTTTACTAACACTATGTGCGACCAATTTTGCAGACAGTATTCACGTCACATGGTGCAGAAGATGTTACGTCACAAATCTTGAGATGTGTGAAAAAGTGTCATATTATGAGAAGATACGTAACCCGATTACATTATCTGAGAATCACATCAATTAGCGCCGTACATCAAACTTCGCACACTTTCGACCCTGCGTACAAAACTTTTTCTTACTGACAACCACTACAATATAATAATGGAAACTCGTTTCTCTTTTAGTACGTCCTCTTCCCGCAAAACGGCGGTATTCAGCTTGAAAATAAAATTTATGGTGTCTACAGTACCATAGATACTTCCGATGCTGTTATAGACAATCTTTACATATACCACTGAATGTACCTCGATATTTACATTGTAGTATGACGTATAGGAGATACGAGGTAAAAATGGACATTCAGGTGATTGAAAAATCACTCCATCATGCATGGTTTCAATTTATTACGTCCTTACTATAGAGCACATTTCACCGACAGTTTTCTAATATTCCACTAAACGTACTCGTAAAATTATGTTATCATAGGAAACATTGGCTCGTGTGAGCCAGGAAGGGGTGAATGGAGGGGTGAGGAGGATACAAGCTGAGAATGCAGTAAGTACATAGCCGCATACGTAGGCTAGTATATATTTAAAATATTCGGAAAGTAGTTGCTGATTCACTGGTGTTGCGTCGACCATTATTCACCTAATTTAAAGCCTGATTGCCAATGCCATTTCTGCTGATTCAGACGTCGTGTTGTATCCATAAAAATAAAGGAATAGCAGTGTAGAGTGTTTTACGAGGCCTTTCTCTCAAATGTTTTCAAAAAAAGAAACGAGAGTTAAAAACAACTTTTTTTTTGAGATACCAAGGTTATCTTTTGCTGGAGACCCATAGCTTCTGCGTGGTCAATTTTCCCCCTCGCAGCAAGATGATTTTTCCTCGGCACGTTACTCTTTATTTTCGCCCAGGAAGATTCTTTTTGTTCCGGTGCCTTATTATCCTTGAAATGCTAATGCCTCGCAAATATAGAGGCTATAGAACAGAGTGAGACCACGATGTTCTGAACGAATCAACAATATTTGCTGATATATTTTTAGTGACATTACTACCATTTGGCTGGTTTAGTTAATTTATTTAAAGTTAATCATGATTTCAGCCGTGCAGCCATTTTCAAGTTTAAATAAAACGAAACTCATTTTGAATAATGACTCCATAATGAGTTGGATGGATGTTTAAGGGGGACAAAACTACAATGGTCATCTGTCATAATGAGTTGTGTGTCCAAACACAAGAATATAATAATAATAATTCCGCCTGGTGGTTTGATATATTTATTTTAAAATATCGAATATCAATTTCGTTCATTGAATGAACATCATCAGTGCAGCTTCAGATCCAGACGACTTGTGTACACAGCATACAACTTTATAAAACATTCTCGCGGGGAAAAAAATGCATGAAAATATGTCAGATGTGCATTACACGTTTCAACTGGCCAGTTGAAACAACAATGGAAGTGCGGTTTTCTCTTGGTGAAACCCTGGAATACACGGAGAGAGAAGCCGAAAAGAAGCTACAGTTTCTCCGCGATACCTTCGAACAATGTTTGAATCAGTTTCATGGCTGACACGATCTGTTTCTTTATTCAGCAGCTGCTGTGTCCCACTTTTATCTGGTCAAGGTGCTTAAATACCCTTCACCTAAATTGATCGAAGAGAGGCAAACGATACCATATTACGCTACTGGTTCCACGAATTGCTGAGAAATTTACACGTAGTTACGTAATATCGGCACGCTGACTGTATTTAGATACCCACTTTTTGTATCTGCTGCTTCAAGTGCAACAGACAATGTGGAGTATTATTCGACCAAATCTAAAATGCTGACTCGGCAACACAAAATAAAGATGTACTAAATTAACGAGGTACAAAGGTCTTTGTATTTCTTAGAAAAGCAGACATAAATATTCTTTATTTTGGTAAGTTATTGCAGAAAGTAGCTGACTTTTCAGCCACTTAAGGTTAAAGCGACGAACAATATTTCACCCTGTAAATTAAAGCAGAAAAGAGTTGTTTACAAAATTGAACATATTACTCACGATGGAAAGGATATCGGTTTAACTGTAAGATGATTCAGAAAACAGTTTTGGCAACATAGGCATATACATTTAGGCGTCTCTAGCGAAGCACATTGATGAAACAGAAGAAGCACTTCTTTGCAGGATATTCAGTTAAGTGTTGTAAATTTGCACATACAAAATGGAGACAGTAAATTGAACTCTTGGAACAAATTAGATATTATGGTGCGTAGAGCAGAAATGTAATTCCGTTAAATGAAAGTTACCTGTTACATAAATGCTTTGTTACCTGCGTAGTTGAACCAGTTGCGTTTAATGATTTTAAGTTCTTTTCATTCCCATACGGCTTGTGTTGATACCAGAGATTCTTGGTTGGAATGACTTCAAACACGCGATAACGTAGATTCTATGCTCACAAGAGAACCGCACGAACTTTCACTCGTCGATTTGATTCATACTATCAGTGTAGAAGGACGGACAGGACTTCAGCATTTATGATAATCAGGAAGAGGCAAAATTTAATAGACAAAACCTAATTGAAAAATTCAGACATCTAACATTAATTGAATTTTTCGTCGGTGGTTGAATGAACATGATGATACTATTGGAAAAGAAAAATCTTTGATGTTCTCCAAAATTCCTGATATTCTGTAATTTTGCAGACCATAATGAATTTTTCCATTTTGATAATTCACACGTCCTTACATCTTTCAAGGAACTTGTAAATCTAGGGACTTATGATTAAAGTAGTTTGGTCCCATAGAATTACAAACATTTGAACATTTAGCGTGTAAGTGCTTAGCTTCATGTCGCAAGTGATGGCTTCTGTTCTGTATTGTTTTATTCCCACAAAATTTAAGAACAGATTCATTGTGACTCTACGACCAAATAAACCTCTGACAATAATATGCTGGGAATCGCCCTGTAACATTAACGTAGTTGAACTGTGAATTACAATTACCTCACTGTCCTTCGGAATAGTCTCCTTCCATAACTATTCAAATGTTTGTAGAGCTTATGGGACTTAACTACGGGGTCATCAATCCCTAAACTTACAAACTACTTATGAACTAGCTAATACTAAGGACGGCACAAATACCCATGCCCGAGGGGGGATTCGAACCCCCGACCGCAGTGGCCGTGCAGACCGTGACTGGAGCGCCTCAGTCCCCTCGGCCACCGCGGCCGGCCCCATAACTATGCACCGCTGACCACTGCGATACATGTCCTGAAAACTTTCGGATGGTGTTCAAAATTCTTGTTTCGTTGGATGTGAGGAATATCGTCAAATCTCTTTCCTTTCAAAGCGAGGTTGAGGCGAGGGAATAGGAAGAAGTCTGAAGGACTGAGATCTGGCGAGTACAGCGGATGTTCAAGTTGCACCTCTTCCTTTTTTGGCAGCAACTCTTAGACCATGTTGGCTGTATGAGGGCGGGCAATATTGTGCAATTTGGACCTCTACCATACTCGCAGGGTCTCAGACCTCCAGATTTCACCCTCCCCAGACTCAAACTAGCTTTGCAAGGAAAGGGATTTGACGATAATCCTAATATCCAACGAAACGTGGAGAAGTATTAGAACACTATCCCAACGGAAGACGTCATGCAAAGATTCCAGTGGTCAGCTGTGCATAGTTACGGAAGGTAACTATTTCGAAGAACAGTAAGGCTGTGACACCAATATTTATTTTTGTACCAATTCTATAATTTCTGTAATCTGCTTGGATGATATGTTCCGTATCGATTACTTTTAATGTGTATATATTTGGAAGTCCACAATTTTTGGACATATATGTCAGGCTACTGAACAACTGTAATTCAGTATTCTACATTTTGTGTAAACATAATGTGCTTTGTGACACTTATTTTGTTAAATGTTACGCAACATAATAACAATGTAGAGGTTTGTAAATTATATACATTTATAAAAGATGGGGGACATCCCCGCCTCAAGGAAAAGTGATGACGTGGAGGAAAACGATGGAAAAATCGCGCCAAGCGGCCTGGTAGCGAACAGTTGGCTGGGGAGGAGTCTTTGTCTGGAAGCTGAACAGAGAACACTGCCGGTGACACGTGGCTATTTTGTTGGAGGTCATACTCTTCAAGAATCAAGTGGCCTCAAATCAAGAATATTTTTAGTACGGTTAATGGCGTAGTACTGTGGCATATTCAACGCCAAGAACACTGAATTTTGCCACTTACATCAAGAGCCAGTACTGAACAACATTTACGCCACAGTGAGCCACAGTTCGGCTCTTCTATTACAGGCATAGTAGACAATCTTTTAGTACTGTAATAACAGCCTGATCCTCACATTTGTATTTTAATAATCATCACATTGACTTTAAACGGTGCCGTTAATTCGTCAATGTCCTATGTCATTGTTCTGAGCAGGGTCCTTTCCAATTAATGTGAAGTAATCCGAGCATCCTTGTGAAATACGTTGAAAAAATTAATACTATTTTCTCTTTCATTGAGTGCTAAAAGTCATATAGCTTTTTATTGCATAATTATACAGTGGCGAATAACAATAAATGTAGGCTAATGTTCAGTTTTTATCTCCGCAAGTTATGAAACTGTCAGTCAGTATTGTATTATAACAGTGTTTTTTTATTTTTTGTCGAAGAAAGATTTGATTGGTAGGATTACAAAGTTTTTTTCTTTACTATATTAAAATTTATTGCTAAATGTTCAAATGTTTGTAATTCTATGGGACCAAACTACTTTAATCATAAGTCCCTAGATTTACAAATTACTTAAACCAAGTTAAACTAACCTAAGGAGAAACACATACATCCAGACCCGATGAAGGATTCGAACCTCCGACGCGGGAGGCCGCACGATCCACAACGTGGAGCCCTAAACCGCTCAGCTACTCCCGCATAGCAATTTATTGCTGGGTATGTTAGTTAAAAGACTGCACAGAACAGATACAGGTACCACATTTTGTAAAGTGTGTTTGATTTTAAAACAACTGCACTACTGAAATATTCCATGTAAACACAAAGAAGGCTTATTAGAAAACATAACGA
The DNA here is from genome assembly GCA_026315105.1 of Locusta migratoria. Lineage (NCBI taxonomy): Eukaryota > Metazoa > Arthropoda > Insecta > Orthoptera > Acrididae > Locusta > Locusta migratoria. Next base: position 500,920,247 of record CM048747.1, read on the forward strand.
AGTAGTTGAAATATCAGCAGTTAACATATGTTTGGATATTTGATACTAGTTTTCGTAGATACTTGCTATTTGACTAGTTTCACAAAATATGTACAGAATAGTGATGTGTCCTTTACTAAACTACAGCATTTTCAAAGACATGAGAGTAAACTTCGTCAGATTAGCTTTTTGGATTCATATTTTTAATGAGGAAGTTAAAAATATGACAGAGAGCTTTAGTAGATTGTTGTAGTACGTAATTAGACAAGAACCAGACTAATGACGATAAATATTTACAGAATTTTCAAATCTAAGTACAGATTACTGTGACTACTTTCTTATATTTGCAAAGGTGACTGAATTTCTAGTAGTGTTGTACTTATAGTTTGTTATTAACCATACATTTTTAAAGATTAGACAAGATATATTTCTTTTACTTCTTAACGATATTCAATTTATAAATGTAGAATTAATTGTTGTCCATAGGGACCAGCGACCGTAATTATAACAAATTGTGGTATTTTACTCTTGAGCTGGAATTTTTTTCTCAATCCGTGGGGTTTTACTATTATCGTTTCTCCTGTGGTATATGTCTTTGTGAAACCAAGGCTGCCTTTGAGGCTCTCATCCATCAGGAACACAAGCGGTCAAAATTAAATCTTCTCAGAGGGGCAAATTTCTGTAGACTGGGTTTTATAGTGTTAATTCATTACATTTACGAATATTGCAATAAACTTCACTAATCTTTGACGTGTGCTGCAGACGACTGCTGAGCTGAAACGACCAACAGCTGTGTTGGAAGGTAATTGTAGTTATGTCAAAAAACGTCACTGCTAAAGCGAAATTTAATCAAATGTAACACATTGGTAACGAAACAGAAATAACCTTATTTCGCCTGAATAGCGTTACTGGACTAGTACAGGAGTAACGTGACCATTGGTAACGTTCCGCCCTATAAATAACCTTATTTTGCCTGAATAGTGTTACTGGACTGGACGTGACCAATGTTAACGTTACACTGTATACCGTTCTCTTTGTAACTTAATGGAATTACGTTCCAGAACTTAACAGGGTAACCACAAAGAAATTATCCTGATTGGTCTAAACAATATGTTTGGACTGTGAACACAAGTAACGTCATCGTTAGCAAAGTTACGCCGTGTACCGTTCTCGTTATAACTAAATGGAATTACGTTCCGCAAATACACACGCACATCACGCACACACACACACACACACACACACACACACACACACATATATATATATATATATATATATATATATATATATATATATATATATATATATATATATGGTTGTGCAGGAACATTGCACATATGTTCGAGTGCTTTTAGTTACAAATTTAATGTTCGTGATTATTTAATTAATTTATTATTATGAAGTTATTTAAGTTAATGAGAATTAAGTGGTGCATAAAAATATGGGAAATTTATTGGAAATTTTAATTTCACAACCTACTAAAAATTTCTATCTTAGTAATGTTTTCTAAAAATATGAAACAAATTTGTTTAACCATCCTTCGATTTATGATATTATGTTGTTGTTGTTGTTGTTATTTTGAGGGGACCAAACAGTCAGCCGGCCGCGGTGGCCGAGGGGACTGAGGCGCTTCAGTCACGGTCTGCACGGTCACTGCGGTTGGGGGTTCGAATCCCCCCTCGGGCATGGATATTTGTGCCGTCCTAGTTCGTAAGTAGTTCATAAGTAGTTTGTAAGTTTAGGGGCTGATGACCCCGTAGTTAAGTCCCATAAGCTGTACAAAAAATAAATAAATAAAAATAAAATAAAAATAAAAAACAAACAGCTAGGTCATCAGTCCGTTTCATATTATCTATTTGTATGCAATATCTGAACACATTTTCCTGTGTGGCGTAAAAATATTAATTGACGGAGTATCAATTTGATGGGGTGTATGAAATTCTCTAGTCGGGAGAGAGGAAATTAAAGGAAAACAAAAGGACTCATAGAAACAGAAGAGAGAGGCAGAAAAATCGGGAGAATGCACTTATCCGTTCATTTTTCCACTACGAACTTTGCTAAATATCATGCATATGTAACAACGTGAACACATGTGAATTGTTCCTGCACTAATTGTTTCAAAATTATTTTATGGCTCCAAAATACATTAATCCTAAAATTAATATTCCTAGAAACCACTAATTTCCCTTCGATATTTTGAAAATCTACTCTGCTAATCGTTATGAACACTATACGTAAGTTTCAGGTTGACTGAAATTATTGGCTTAATGAAAATTTACACAAATTTGGAAGAATCAGCTGATTATTGCTCCCAGTAGTACCGTATGGGAAAGTATGTGCACGGCGTGTTCTTTTAGTTGGATTTTTTTTAAATCTGGACAATGACAGGAATGGGGATGGAGGGTCAAGGAAGATTTCCCGCGCAATATCTTTGTTATTGTGGAGGATCAAAACGTTCACGTGTTCTGCGGCAAGTTTGTACCCCAGTGGGTTCAGCACGCATCGCAGAGCCGAGAAGAGAAGAGCCACTCTAAGTCCAACTGTGCTGCTGGGGTTGCGAGGACGATACAATCAAGTGCACACAATTCCAGTAGTACTAAACCTTGCTCCTCCCAATATTGGAGGACATTTACACTCTTTCGGAGTTGCATCGTACCTTGTAAATAACGTTTATGTACAAAGACACAGCGTTACACTCGTTCGGAACTTTGTATCGTTGGGTATTTGTCTCCGCCGGCACTCGCTCAAGTTCACCATCTTGTTCATAGGATTTATCATATACCTCACGACCTTATCACACTTATTCCTTGCCAATTTTGGTATTAGACTCCTTCTGGGTCTTAAACCATTTTTATATGTGTAAGAACATCGTGTGTTGCTTCAAAGACGCCGTTTGTGTTACTACATGATGATTCTTTAAGTGAAGAAAACGTCAACCACCCACATTTAATAATGCTATTTATTTATAAAATAGCACCGATACCGGTTTCAAACCTTACAATTAATCAACAGACGGCTGTTGTTGTTGTTGTTGTTGTTTGGTGGGTGTGAAGGGAGCTCAACGTCGAGCTTACAGGCGCCCATACATGTCAGGGGCAAATGGAAGTAGAAAGAACAAGAAAAACAAGATCTGAAGAAAATCAGGAGCTGTCTAAAAAGCGCCAGCGTTTCCTTCAAGATATTCCCGTAAGAACACACACATTAAAAACTTATTTAAGTCATGGATTAGTAAGGACAGGTGCGCCCAATGTAAAACTGACCGGTAAAACTAAGAACATTGATGGGAGTCATAGGTAGAAACAACTAGCTGACCAATAACAAACGGAAGAGCTAGACAGCCTAATGATTTCTTAAAAATGTTTGCCTAAAACTTTAGGGAGTGAGTCTGAGGATTCACAAAATTTTAAAAGACGAATCACAGTTGTTCGATTATTGCTTAAAACAGAGGGCAGATCACTCGGTAAAAGAGCTGCCGTCCTTTGATATGACTATAAAACACATTCAACCAAAACGTGATGCACAGTTAACGGTGCATCACAAGCACCACACCAAGGAGAGGACTGCATCCCGCCTGCGCAGTTGGAAGGATGTTCGCCTCGGCCTTGTCGTGGACATCGCGATCGTAACTTGTTGTTCTTTAGTTCCCGCCACTCATCCTCCCATCGAACCATGACTATTCTGCAACAATCTGGCAGGAGTGCAGCTTTCGCTGTACTGCACTAAATCTAAAATTAATCTTGGCCTCTGCAGTAGCCAGGGTGGCAGGCGGTAAAAATCCTAGGTTTGGGGCTGTATTTGAGTTACACTAAGTAACTCCAGCACTTGTTGCATGCGGATCCCAAACGGTCTGGTTGCTTGTGGGCAATTGGAGAACAGGCGCATCATATCAGGGCGAGCAACAGTTCGATAGGTTGCAGAATTTGGATTATCAAGTGTCTTTCTGGCCTGACGCACCCTAAATAATTGCCATCGGTTGGGGAGCGGCGATTCACCAGCCTCGGCACAGAGACTGGGATTGAGGCTGGTCCTGAAAGCACCGGTGGCCAGCCTAACCCCCTCATGGTGAACAGCGTCAGTGGTTTTCAGATATGAAGGTATCGCTGATCCATAGACTGTGCACCCATGCTATAGTCGCGACCGTGCGAAAGCCCTAAAAAGCTCGAGCAAACGTGCCCTATCTGCTCCCCACGACCTGTGGCTCAGGCATTTCAAAATGTTCAGCACCTTCTGATCCCTCAGGTGTGGGACCCACGAAAGTTTGGAGTCGAAAATGAGGCCCAGAAATCTCACAGATTCTTTAAAAGGGAGAATGGTGCCGCCCAGATTCAGATCGGGAAGATTAAAAATACCACGAGAACCATTAAATGGACACACACAAACACACACACTTATCAGCAGAAAACAGAAAACCCGTCTTTGCATCCCACTCCTCCAGCCTCTACACTGTCATTTGCAACAGACTCGTCTCATCAACAGTACTGGAGGAAGAACAGAAAACAGGAAAGTCATACACGAATAAGGAGCAATGTATGTACAGAACTCATGAGATGACTGTGATACTATTAATGGCTATAGCAAACAGGGTAACAAAACACTTCCCTGAGGGACACCATTCCCCTGCAGAAAACGGTCTGACAACATGCGACGAACTTGGTACCTAAAAAATCGCTTACATAGGAAGGACTGTAGAAAAATGGGGAGGTGGCTACGGAAGTCCCATTGATAGAGCTGCTCTAGATAAAGGCATCGCCTGGTAGCGTCGTACGCATAACTGATGTCGAAGAAGATCCCGATACAGTGCTGTTTACTTAGGAATTACTGCTGAATAGCAGACTCTTAACAGCGTCAGGTTGTTGACAGTGAAGTGGTATCTCCTGGAACCGACCTGAGAGTTGCTAAGCAAAAGCATGATCTCTAATATCTAGATCAGGGGACGATTGACCATCCGTTCCAGGGCTTTCCTGCACAGCTCGTTAGAGCGATACTCCGGTAACTGCTAGGAAGTGTTCGGTCCTTCACTTGTTTCAGAAGCGAAATTAAAATCGCTTCCCTCCACGAGTTGGCAAAATGGCCAGCCTGCAATATCAAATTTAAAACATGCTTGAGGATTTCCTTCGACTCTCCCTACAGATGCGGAAGCATACTGTACTGTATACTGTCATGGCAAGGAGCAGTGTAATGAGACGCAGACAGAGCAGGTTCCAGGTCCCACAAGGAGAAATGGCAGTTGTAGGACTCAGCGTTGTTGGACCTCTCCACGGCCCCTCTCCACGGTCGCACGATGTCGCTGGAACGCTGTACCCTGGAAAAAGTGTTTATATAATTCTCTGCCATTGTCTGGGCGATGTCACCAGGTGTTGTTTGTCGTCACCCCTGTTTCAGCATAACTGCGATAGGTGATCGACTGCCTTTATCAGAAATTCTCCTGATGGCTTCCCATACTTTTGTGGAACAAGTGGAACGGTTGAAAGAGCTCAGGTATGCTTCCCAAGACCTTTTCTTGCTCACCTTGATAATGTGTCGAGCCTTGGCTCTTGCGACTTGGCTGTAAGGTTGTCAGTTGTTGGAGCACTCTCAAACCGTCGTAGGGACGCACACCTGGCTTTAATTGGCATGTGGCACTTATCTGGCCACCAAGGGACAATATGCCTACGATGTTCACCCAGTGACCAAGGAATAGAAAGATCAGCAGTATGGTGGATCACTTGTGTTATGTGGTCCACCTAAGCAGGATGTCATCTCAGTGTTCTAGTACTGCCAGACGACTGAACAACGTCCAGTTTTTCCTGCTAGTTATCCATCTCGGTGGTTGCTGCCTCTATGATGGGCCATCCGGTAAGGGGATCCATAGTGGAAAGTGGTCACTGTTGTGGAGGTCATCAGCGGCTTCCCACTGAGCCGAGTATGCAAGAGCTGGAGAGCAAAATGTCAATGACTGCGAACATCCCAGTGGCGGCACAAAAATGCGTGAGATTGTCCATGTTGAGCACGCAAAGTTCCTGTGATGCCATAAGGCACTCTACAACCCCTTGGGCAAGTGGAGTCTGGGCCCCATATCACTATGTGGGCTTTTAAGACTCCCAGTAGAAGATATGGAGAGAGGAGTTGCTCAATAAGAATGATTTGAGCCTCAGAGACGATCGGTTCCTGCTGATGTAAATACAACGAACACACTGTGATCCTCAGACGCACATGAACTTCCACTGCCACAGCTTGAAGGTCAGTAAACAAAGGAATGCACGAGGAGTGATGTGCATCATTTTTAAACACAGCAACCCCTCCCTTGGCCCTCCAGCCAATAAGGTCGTCCTTACGATTAATGGTATAGCCCCTAAATATGGGGGTGTCGGAAGCCTTAAACTCATTCATGTTTCACTGTAATATGGGAGCCATAGATTATGAAGGTTTTGACCTTCACTCTTTACTTTCACCGATTCGGGCATACTGAACGAAGTTCACTTTTTGGGATAGATGATTGCCCTTAACGCCCATCAATATTGTCACGTTGTTATGGAAGTAGGCTTAACTTCGAAGGCAACTAAACACAGTACTTATACTGAAAGCACGTTTATTACGAACTCAACATACACGCAGCACTGACTGCCTCTCAGGCAGAGTGCTCTGCTATTCATACACAGACAATCTACCAGAAATTAGAAGAACAGTTAACATAAGAAACAAGTAGAATTTACAAGTGAACATAAGAAAGATGTAGAATCTTCTGGAATTGTAAATTACAAAGAAATAAATTTTTGCCCGTGGGCGGGATTGAACCGGCGACCTTCTGCTCCGCAGTCCGTGACGCTATCCCCTGCGCCACGCCGGCAGTTGGTGTTCGTCGTCTCTCGCGGCATTGCTCCCTCTCCTGGAGAAACAGTGACCCGCTGTTATGATCCCTGTGGAGCCAGCTGCAATGTCCTGGATCTTGACCGTGTCATGGGTCCTCTGTATGACAGTTCAAGAGAGTCTTTCCCTTCTCCACGATTATCGACGACAGACGTTCCTGTCGTGGCTTCATCAGGAACATTACCGTCCTTAAAGTCCTTGAACAAGAAGACATTGTCGTCTACCTGATCTTCAGGATCGTAGTAAGGCTTCATGCGAAGGACGTGAACAATGTCTCTTCGTTTTTGACGTTTCGACGACGGCTCATAATTCTCAACTTCGTATGTGACGGCTCATAGGCGGCGTATGACACGATACGGACCAAAGTATCGCTTCAATAACTTTTCTGACAGTCCAACCTTCCTTACAGGGGTAAAAATCCATACCAGATCTCCTGGGCTGTACACAACAGGTCGGTGCTTGTCGTTATACCGCTGACGGTCCTTCTCCTGGGCGTCCAGTGTCCTTATTCAAGTCAGCTGTCTTGCTTCTTCTGGTGATGAGCTGTTTAACATAGTCATCCTGAGTGTCGTCCGGTTGGAACGGGAACAGCGTATCCATTGTCGTCTCAGCTTCACGGCCATGGAGCAGAAAAACGGAGAGAAGCCTGTGGTGTCTTGTCTTGCGGTATTGTAAGCAAATGTCACGACTGGCAGAATTGTATCCCAATCCTTCTGCTCAACATCGACGTACATCGACAGCATGTCGGCTAACGTTTTGTTAAAACGTTCCGTAAGACCATTTGTCTGAGGATGGTATGCAGTTGTCATTCTGTGGACAATGTTGCACCGTGACATTACCTCTGATACTAGTTTTGACTGGAATACTTTTCCACGATCAGATATCATGACACGTGGTGCTCCGTGTTTCAAAATAATGTCTTCTACAAGGAATTTTGCGATCTCTGGAGCTTCTGTAGTCGGCACAGGTTTGGTGACAGCGTAGCGTGTGAGGTAGTCAGTGCAGACTATTATCCAACGGTTACCGGTTGTCGACTTCGGAAACCTCCCTAAAAGATCGATCCCAACTCGCTGGAATGGAGCTGCTGCCGGCGGAATCGGTACGAGATGTCCTGCAGGTAATTGCGGCACATGCTTACGTCTCTGGCATCTTTACAGTGACTCAAATAGTGCTTGACAGATCGGTAGATACCTTTCCAATAATACCTTCGTCTGATTCGGTCTAGGGTCTTCACGAATCCCAGATGACCGGATATTGGAGCATCATTGAAATATTTGAGAATAGGTGGCTGGAGATGAGCTGGAACAACAAGTAGCCATTTGGGGCCCAGTGGATCGTAGTTGCTCTTGTACAATGCTCCGTTTATAAGTTGGAACTCTCCATTGGTCGGTTCTCCTTTCTCCAAGGCCTCTATCATTTTTAATAGTGTTGGATCTTTCCTCTGTTCAGCTGTAACGTCATCTAATTCAGTGAGAGCTGCAATTTCATTAACGCTGTTGTGTTCCACTAATGGATTCCTCGAAAGGCAGTCGGCATCCTTGTGTTTGCGCCCGTTCTTAAATACCACTGCGACATCGTACTCTTGGAGTCTTAGTGCCCATCTTGCTAGTCGACCTGATGGATCCTTCAAGCTAGGCAGCCAACACAAAGAATGGTGGTCTGTCACGACGGTGAATGGTTTGCCGAATAAATACGGCCGGAACTTGTTGATAGCCCAGATAACCGCGAGACATAGGCTATCAATTTTTCGGCACCTTCCAGAACTTGTACAAGCACTGCACCAATCCCATAGCCACTGGCGTCTGTGTGAAGTTCCGTTTCTGCATTCTCGTCGTACAAGGCTAGCACTGGTGCGAAAGTTAGAGCCCCCTTAAGTGCTCGGAAAGCTCTTTCTTTTGTCTCATCCCAGTAAAATTTGGCGTCTCCCTGCAGAAGTTCTTGTAATGGACGTGCCTTGTTACAAAATCCTTTTATAAAACGTCGGTGGTATGAGCACAGCCCGAGAAAACTTCTCACATCACGAATTTGCTGAGGAGTTGGAAATTCTGTGGCTGCCATTACTTTATCTGCATCAGGACGGACACCATCTCCGTTGACTAGGTGCCCCAGGATTTTTATCTCTTTGGCGACGAAAAGGCACTTCTTTGGATTGAAGCGGAGACCTGCAGCCTGAACGCAGTTCAACACAGTTGACAGGCGACTCAGATGTTCTTCAAATGTTTTCGAGAAAACGACAATGTCATCTAAATAGCAGAGACATGTCGTCCACTTAAGGTGTCGAAGCAAGTTGTCCATCATGCGTTCTAACGTGGCTGGACCATTACATAATCCAAATGGCATTACTTTAAATTCATAGAGACCGTCAGGTGTAATAAAAGCCGTCTTCTCCCTGTCAGCTTCGTCAACCTCGATTTGCCAGTAACCTGTCTGCATGTCCATAGTTGAGAAGTATGTAGCTCCTTTCAAGCAGTCTAAGGTGTCATCAATAGGCGGCAAAGGGTAGACATCTTTCTTTATGATACTGTTCAGCCGCCGATAGTCGACACAGAATCGCCACGTGCCATCCTTCTTCTTTACGAGGACCACCGGAGACGACCAAGGACTCTCCAAAGGTTGAATAATGTAATCTCGCAACATCTTCTCCACTTCCTCCCGAATTATCCGTCTTTCAGCTGGTGATACTCTATACGAACTCTGGCTAATTGGCGGATGGTCCGCAGTATTGATACGGTGCTTTATCGTGGGCCGTTTCGTCTGGCTTTTCCCCTGCTGAGGTGCGAATGCACCCGAAAATTGGCGTAGTATACCTAACACCCGCTGGTGTTGTTCCTTGGTCAGTCCAGGCCCTATTGGCAGTTCCACGTTTGTTTCCTCCAGCGTGTTGTCTGTACTAATAGCAGGGCATGGGTCTTCATTGATGACGTTGAGCTCACAGTCCTGGATTGGTTCAGCTGTCCCGATACACATTCCCTTGGGGATAAGTTGTGACTTCTCGTGACAATTTGTGATCCAAATCTCTCCTTGACCACCGGTAATGCTTATGATAGCCGCTGGTATGTAAAGTTCTTTTGTGAGCCTGATAAATTTTTCACTATAAACAAGAACTTCACAGTTTAACCAGTCATCTGTGTTTGTGACTGCAACTCTTCTCATTGTCAACGGCGGTATCGTCACATTGTCAACGACGAATAACTTCCCAGAAAATTCTGTATTACGTGTATCTGGCGGAACAACTTCTTCAATTTGCATCTCAGATCTTCCACAGTCAATGATAGCTTGGGATGCCTGAAGGAAGTCCCATCCGAGGATGACATTGTGACTACATTCTGTTAACACGACAAATTCAAACGGCTGCGTCCTGTTGTTGATGGTTATTCTTGCGACACAAGTTCCTGCTGGATGGACGTACTTTCCATTCGCGACCTTCAGCACAGTTGCACCCGTATCACAGAACATTGTCTTCTTTAGTGTTCGGCGGTAATTATCCGATAATACAGAGAAAGATGCTCCTGAATCAACAAGTGCCCGAACAGGTTGGATTTTCATCTGCGGCGGCCTCACCTCCGTAGAAGGTCGCCTCGCTTATATTTCCTGGGCGCGGCGGCTAGGGGAGCGGCTGGTACCTCTGTACGGCGACGGTGAACGGCTGCGGCGCGTCGGGGAGCGACCTCGTCTAGGGTACGGCGATGGGCTCCTTCCCATAGGTCGACTGAACTCATCAACAGGTGACTGCCTTGGATAGAACTGCTCCGACGGCTGACGTCTTGTGGCAAAATAATCATCGAATACCCGCCTCCTCTCACTGCAGTAGCGTACGACATGTCCAGGGCGTCCACAGTGGAAACACAGTGTTGTGTTGTCTTCTGTCCTCCAGACGTCTGTTCTTCTGCGGGGAGTTGGCTGTGGACGCGTCGGTCGGTTCATGGGCTGCCGTTTGGCGGCTGCAGCGTAAGTCATAGCATGGCGACGCCATTCTTCACGTCGGGTGCGATTGACGGGGCAGACAGGAGCTAATGTTTGAAATACCTCGTCCTCAGCGGCGTCGGCTACCTCGTGACTTACAGGGCTCACATCCATGGCCATAATCTGATGCTCGCTCGGTCTAAAAGTCCCGACTGTCATGCACTGTTGTAATTCTTCTCTCACTATTTGTCGTATGAGAGAAGGCAAGTCCTGCTGGTCTTCCACAACGGCCATAGGGACTACATTTGGGAGTCTGTCATACTTCTTGCGTCCAACCCTCCTTTTTTGCATCTCTTCAATACGCTGGCACCACTTAATGAACTCTTCTGTCGTAGCGACGTCTTTTATCAGAAGAGCTTGGTACATATCTTCTGCAATTCCCTTCATTAGGTGCGTGATTTTGTCCGCTTCAGTCATGTTCGGATTGACTACGTTACACAGGGCCAAAACACTCTGTATGTACGATTGTGTCGGCTCACCATGTCGTTGGGCCCGGTTCTTCAGTTGTTCTTCCGCCGAGCGGATTTGTCGCTGGCGGTCTCCAAACGTCTTCTTAAGTTCCTCCTGGAACGTCTCCCAGTCATTCAACTTGTCTTCGTTGTTTTCGAACCATTGCTGGGCTGTTCCGTCCAGGTAGAAATAAACGTTTTCCAAGCACATCGTATGATCCCACCTGTTGACCCATTTAGCCATTTGTTGGGGTCCTGTCCAGCATCTCCAGAGAACACCGACGGGTGTCTGATGTGCAGCTGACTTATTGCTGGTTTCGTCCCCATCGTTCTTCTGATAATAGGGACTTTTGGAAGGATGTGCTCGGTGTATCCCTTGTATTCCGGTTCCAGTCCGTGTAAGCGACGGCTTTTACGTTGCCTAATCGGAGCCACGGTGATGCAGCTGTTGCACCGTGTACCCGGCGCCTCCACCAAACAATGTCACGTTGTTATGGAAGTAGGCTTAACTTCGAAGGCAACTAAACACAGCACTTATACTGAAAGCACGTTTATTATGAACTCAACATACACGCAGCACTGACTGCCTCTCAGGCAGAGTGCTCTGCTATTTATACACAGACAGAATCTACCAGAAATTAGAAGAACAGTTAACGTAAGAAACAAGTAGAATTTACAAGTGAACATAAGAAAGATGTAGAACCTTCTGGAATTGTAAATTACAAAGAAATAAATTTTTGTCAGTGGGCGGGATTGAACCGGCGACATTCTGCTCCTCAGTCCGTGACGCTATCCCCTGCGCCACGCCGGCAGTTGGTGTTCGTGGTCTCTCGCGGCAATATCCGTGGGCTCTGGAGATGTCAGAGGAAGCATCTGCTACAACAACTTCAACATAGTCGAATGATTTGGTTCCTGTTTTTGCCTGCTGTTTGGCTTTGTCGGTTGCTTTTTTGTCCTTGGGTGGTTTTGTAGCGGTTGCAGTGGATGTGGTAGCAGCAGCACTGGATGAGTGAGCAGGTTCTGCAGAAGAAGGTAGTCGGGGCTCTACAAAGCTGGTAGCTGTTCCTTTGATATATCTTTTGGGAGACTACCGATGCTGATGATTCTGCTACCTGACAAGTACACTGACAGGTGCCAGTGGCATGCTTACACTAACAACCTCCGTTTTTGTGGAGGCATCAGCTTTGGCAACAGGTTTTGCAGGTAAAATGCGAAGGAGGTAGCAAATGAATGAGGTTGCATTGCCTTAAAGGTGTTTCTGGTTTCGGCATAGGAGATACGCTAGTTGTTTTGATGTCCTGTAGCTTTTTCTCCTGGCTATAAACACTAGAGTCCTTATTCCAGACTAGATGGTCCCCTGAACAATTAACGCACTTTGCAGGTGGCGTGCAGTCGAACCCATCACGTGCAGCTTTGACACATTTCCCACAAGTGACCTTTCCTATCATCCCAAGGTGGTGTGCCCAAAGCGCTGACACCTGAAACAGCCCGTGGGTTTAGGCATCTAGGGCCGTACACGTAAACGCAGAAAACCTGCCTTCACATACTCAGGTAGTCGAGGACTATTAAAAGTTAGGATGAAGGACTCAGATTGCACAAGTACTCCATCCACCCTTTTCTTAATGTTCTGAACATCGACTATTCCTTCTGCAGCTCATTCTTGCTTTAATTCATCTACTGGAACGTCGACTGTATCTCTGCAGTAGACTATGCCCTTACTATTGTTCAGGGTACTGTGTAGCTCTGTTTCAATATTATACTCCTCAAGAAACGCAGCAGACTGAAGTTTTGAGACCTGTTGGGAATTGGATGTTTCCACCAACAGGATACTGTTCCGCTGTTTATCAATTTCAGGGTACCTGCAATTCCTTCTAAAGTCTTATTCTTTCTTTTTATTACAAGAAACATATTCTGATTTACAGTTTGTGTTCTGTAACTTATTACAAAACGTCTGGAGGACTGGAAATCCGAGCCTTCTTTTTGATTGGTTCTTGGTACACCCATCCTACCAGGAATGTTACTCGATAGATCCATCCTAGACAGACTCCCTCATGCCCAGGTAAGCCTTATACAACTGAGATTCGACAGTATCCCAAAAGGTTGCTCGCTGCGACTGTTCCACCTGAACGGCCATGCAGCCCATTAGCACTTAGCACATCTTATGATTGAGGTATTTTTATTTTATTTTTTTAAATTTTTTTATGCAGGTTTTTCCTTTTCCTTCCTCGCGTTTCCGGCGGTCAAGCCAAGATCGCCATTCCCTAGTACAAACAACGTTCGTCCGCCGCGCCACACAGTGGTCGCTGTAGCGTGCCCAGAGGTTACGATGTCTATAGGACTGGTGGCGCCTACCAGCTCTCAGTTCAGGGTCCCCGAATTCGCCAAGCCCGTACCCAGAAAATTAATGCTGAGGCGCCTGAGGGGAGACGGCTGTTCATGTTCACATACATTTTTGTCATCCACATTTTGATTATTCTCATAATATCGCCTGGTGAAAAGTTCTCGGTTACGTGGTGCCCTATAATATAAAAAAGGTGATTTAAATCCATTATTGTAAGAATCATCATGTATTTTATGCACAACCACAGGCGCAAATTGTCAGTTGTCTAAATAGCATCAATCTGCATTTAACTGAAGCTATTTCTAAATCTGGTTTCCAAGTCCGGAGGCTGAAAACATCCCTCTACGAGGGCGAAAAACAACTGTGCTCTGTACCCACACCAAAATACCGTCGCTTGAGCCACTTCATTGTGGTGGGGCCCAATTGATGAACTACTTGAATGAGAAGTAGCGTTTCCAGTGAATCAAATCGAAACAGTGATTGGGTGTGTGGGGCGCCGACCTCGTGCACCTTCATACCACATTTGTTGAGGCTTTGGAGAGGAGGATGACATGGCAGCCGGTCGGTCCTTGTTGGGTGTTTCGAGATCTGTAGGACGGAGCTAAAATTTTTCGTTTTGAGTGAGTATGTGGATCGTGCGCAAAATATGAGTACACCAAACCTAATTTGGTTGCGCGGTTTACCGCCGAACACGTTCTTCATGGAGAGTCAAACATTTTCCTCAAGAAAACCGTGAGTTTTTCTATAAATCGATTTGTTTCCCGCTCAGAATTTTGCAGTAGAAAAATCATATACGGAGATCATACTTCAAGCCGCCTATCGACTAGCTGTACCTTAGCACTTTTCGAGAAGACACCTCACTTTGTCTCCTTGCTAGTAATAAAACACACGAGTCACTGGCACCAGAGTAGTAGCACTGAGCTCCTCACGATAAATTTTGCGGGAAAAGTGCCAAACTTTGAGACCTGAAGCGATGCTAGCTGTCAACGTGGCCAGTGTGTAGTAACAGAACAGTGACGTCATACAGACAAAGAACGTACTGTTCTTACTGCTGTCACTTCCATCTTTCCTGACCGCTAAACGTGGTGGTTTTTGTGTCCCAACTTCGTCGCCGCTTTTGTGTCCCAGCCTCGTCGTAGGTGTCGGTGGCCGAGTGGAATGAGAGCGACACGCTGGTGCAGGTACGGAGGGGAGCAGCCAGAAACTATAAACACTCGAGTAAATTAGAAAGAGATATATATTGCACAGAATGTAACAATACTTAACTTTTACATAGTACTGCAGAATGTTGATACATAGTTGTTAGAGGCCTGCCTAGTGCCTGTACAATAGCAAAGTCTTCACTGGTGCCTATCTGATTACGAAGGTCCTAACTCGTTGCTATCTCAGTCCGAAGTGACCGATCTCGTTCAGTGGTGGCCACGAGCGGGGTTTCAGCAGAGGGCGCTCGTGGCTGTCGTCGTAAGATCGCCGCGCCGTGCGTGCATGACGGCGCGCGGCGAAAGTAGGTGGCGCGCACTTTGTACTTGTGCGACACCACAGTGGTAAATTTTATAATACAAATACCAAAACGTCAATAAATTGATATCGCTACTTCTGTTAATGACAGTTTATAATAACAAGATGTCACTGGTGTGTACTACGTGTGGCTCAGAATGGCAGAGTCGTAATCGACTCGCCGAAAAACGTTTTAAGACCATAAATGAATTGCAACCGATGTGCTGAAGTTCAAAAGGAACTGAGTTTGCTAATATCGCACATTAACGATTCGTGAGGAATTTTTATATATTTGTTAGTTTAGCGGATTTTAGACACTTTATTACATTTCAAACTAGATACGATTTTACATGCTTGGAGATTAGGTTCTACTTGTCCTCATAAATGCTCATTTCACATTGTTCTGGCTTCGATGCATTGCAAAGAGTATAGACGATGGTGGCTGAAGCGTAGAGTAAGTTAAGTTCGGCTCTGAAAATTAAGTGAAAATCAAAGTTGCTGTTGCGAGTTTAATTGTGGAGTGCAAGTGTATCTGGTGTTAACAACAGTGTTCTTCCAAATAATACGAGGCGCGTTTTTTAAGTAAGTTCCGTTTTAGCAGAAGTACAGTACGAAAGGTTATTTCCAAGAAGTAAATTTATTTTCAGAAAGTACATAATTTATTCAATTTTTCGATATAGTTGCTAAGTTTGTTCAAACACGTATCATGCCTCTCAACCAATTTTAAAATACCCTCTTCATTCAATCACTGCCGTTTTGTAAATCACTGATCTGGAGACGTCAGGAAATTCGTTTGAGAGACCTTTTATTGTGAATCTCCTCACGAACCCTAGCTTCATCTGAAACCTCCAAATCGTCTGTAATCGAAGATGGTCGACCGCAGCGGTACTCATCATGGACGTTGTCACAGCCATCTTTGAATTGTCGTACCCACTTACGCTCTTTGCCTTTTCTCGTAACAGTATCACCGTACACTTCGCAAATCTATCGATGGATTTCTGCATCAGACAGGTTCCTTGGTGACAAAAACCATATCACTTTGCGAACCTCACACACGGCGGGCGACTTGATAGTCTCAAATATTTTGAAATCAGAGAACAGAACCGTGCGGGTTAGCCACAGAGCTGAAACTGAGCACAGTTGTTCCCGAGGAATGCCGGTACACGACGCACGCGCTCGTTGCGGTATCTGCGCGTACTGCTAGCGTCTACAATAAAACCTTACTTAAAAAACCGCGCCTCGTAAATTAATTTCGGAGGATATAATTCCTCTCGGCATATATCAAAGATATTAAATTGAAGGAGGGACACACATTTTAATTTAATGCCTCTCCAATTCAGTGTTCTTCTGCTCGGCAGAGCCACGGCGCAGCAGCAGGTGCGGCGGCTGCAGAGGCGGCGGTTCGCGCTGCGCCACCGAGCAAGCCTCCATCCGACTGCTGGCGCAGTGAGGAGGCAGCTCACATCCGCACTGATGTTGAGAGAAATACTGCTGTAATTACTGCTCTGAAAAAGTCCTTGTCTCAGTACGAGAGAAAGATTTGCAGCGTAAATATGTAGATGTAGATGTTGGGTGACTCAAGGTGATGACGAACTGGGCAGTCGAATCGTAATGTTCGATGTGCCACGTGTTAACTTTGCATGATAACGTTACTGCTGCGCAGAGGCGTAGACAAGTTTTTCCTCTGGGGTATGGGGGGGGGGGGGGGTAGAGGATACAGAGACAGCTATATTGAGATGCATTTGCACAGTTGACAGGTGCCAAAGCTGTGACGCCGCCATGAAAGAAACTTGCGATTTTTTTGTATGAATTTTTGGGAAATTTTGTGACTGGTTTATAAAAGAATGAAGCGTTATTCAAAAAGATTGTAGACATGAAGAGCAGTTCTTTTTTTTTTTTTTATATATATTATTTTTTATACATTATTTGAACATTACATACACAATATGTGTAATCGCTGTAGGCATTAGTAAATTAGAAATACCTTCCGCACTACCATATCTGGCTCAAGTTATCAGAAATCGTAAAAAAATCGAAAGCCTTCAGATAAATAACATATAGGGGAAACCAGAGGAATGGTACCACCTAAAAAGAAACCAGTTTTTTACCTTATTAAAAGTATGCCTTTTCGTACAGAATAATACTATAACTTCGCCAGCTAATACTACTTTATAATAATATTTTTCAGCTCTATACCTTGTTAAGTTTTATTGTTAAAAGTATACTGTTAAAGTATACGCAATGCGTTCCAGGGTAATGACGCCTCAAATTTGAAAATCAAGGATAAACGTACACGATGAATGACTAGTAGTAAAAAACTGTTACAACTGTTGTAATTTATACTTATCACTCTTCTGTTTTAGACATTTTAGAAGGCTTCAACTACTTGTCGATGTAAAATTGGTATGAAAATAAGTTTTATAAAATAAGCTTGATTAAGAGCGCAGAAGTCGGAAATACACTTTTCGCCACTTCAAAACTACTACATTGTCGACATTCTGCAAATGCCCTTTTCACAAAATGTATGCATCTGTATTACACTTCATTTTTCTACATTCTCCACATTGGCGTCATTGCTCCAGTTGCAAAATATGGCTGAGAACATCAATTTAAAGCCTAAGATTTTGCGAAACATTGAGGTTAGAGACACGAAATCGAAGCTATTATCTACAGATTACCTCAATGCAAGAATTAAAAAGGACTGACAGCCTACAGAGGTAAGAAATTCTGGTCCTATGTAAAATCGATAAGCGGGTCAAAGCCCACTGTCCAGTCACTCGTTGATTATTCCGGGGCAGTAATAGAAGAAAGCAAAGGGAAAGTTGAAGTTCTAAATTTAACCTTTAAGAAATCTTTCACGCAGGAGGACCGCACAAATGTACCATCATTTGGTCAACGTACTAGTTTCGAAATGGGGGACAAAGCAATAGGTATTTCCGGTGTAGAGAAGCAGCTGAGAGAGCTAAATACGAAAATGTATGCTGGTACGGATGGAATACCAGTTCGGTTTTACAAAGACTATTCTGCGGCATTGGTCCCCTAGTTAGCTTGCACTTATCGCGAATCTTTAATTCAGCGCAAAGTTCCTAGTGATTGGAAAAAAGCGCAGGTGACTCCCGTGTATAAGAAAGGAAAGAGAACTGACCCACACAATTACAGGCCAATATCGTTGACATCAGTTTCATGTAGAATTTTAGAGCATATTCTCAGTTCGAATATAGTAAATTTCTTTGAAACGGAAAAGCTTCTTTCCATGAATCAGCATGGGTTTAGGAAACATCGTTCATGTGAAACTCAGTTTGCCCTTTTCTCACATGACATCTTGCGAGCCATGGATGAAGGGCAACAGGCGGATTGTGTTTTTCTCGACTTCAAAAAGGCCACATTGCAGACTGCTAACGAAGATACAAGCTTATGGAATAGGTTCACAGATTTGTGAGTGGCTGGAAGACTTCCTAAGTAATAGAACGCAGTACGTTGATCTCGACGGCGAGTGTTCATCAGAGACGACTGTATCGTCGGGCGTGCGCCAGGGGAGTGTGATAGGACCGCTATTATTTTCTATCTATATAAATGACCTGATGGATAGAGTAAGTTGTAATATGGGGCTGTTTGCTGATGATGCTGTGGTATATGGGAGGGTGTCGTCTGTAACTGACTGTAATAGCATACAGGTTGACTTAGACAAAATTTCTAGTTGGTGCGAAGAATGGCAGCTAGCTCTCAATGTAGAAAAATGTAAGGTGATGCGCATGAGTAGAAAAAACAATCCCATCATGTTCGAAGACAGCATTAGTAGTGAGATTCTTGATGCTGTCGCGACGTTCAAATATCTAGGCGTAACATTGCAGAGCGATATGAAATGGAACGAGCATGTAAGGACAGTTGTGAGTAAGGCGGACAGCCGACTTCGGTTTACTGGGAGAATTTTGGGAAGATGTACTTCACCTGTAAAGAAGACCGCGTATAAAACGCTTGTACGACCACGTCTTGCGTATTGCTCAAGTGTTTGGGACCCGCAGCAGATCAGTTGAAAGGAAGACATAGAGGCGGTTCAGAGGCGAGCAGCTAGATTTGTTAACGGTAGGTTCGACCAATGCGCGAGTGTCACGGAAATGCTCCAGCAACTCAATTGCGGATCGCTGGAAGGAAGACGACGTTCTTTTCGTGAATTTCTGTTAAGTAAATTTAGAGGGCCGGAATTTGAAGCTGAGTGTAGTACTATCTTGCTGCCGCCTACTTACATTTCGCGCAAAGATAACAAAGACAGGATCAGAGAAATTAGGGCTCGTACGGAGGCATATAGGCATTCTTTTTTTCCTCGTTCAATTTGGGAGTGGAATAGGAAAGGAAATACTTAGTAGTGGTACTGTGTACTCCCCGCCACGCACCTTACGGTGAATTGCGGAGTATGTATGTAGATGTAGATGTAAATAGTTCAATAAAATACAGGCTCTAAAATTAGACCAAAAACTAACAATTTCTTTCGCACGATTAATACCTGTCAATAATTACGGACGGTGACCACAAGTGTAAATTCCGGGGTAGTTAAGAGAGATAGAACTCTGGCAAGCGTACTCGTATTACGAACCGTTTGCCATAAAACTGTGGTGGCACGATTACCCTGGGTGGCGCCATTACCCTGGTCTCCCCTGTTGTAACAGTATAATTTATTGTACACCTGGGACAGTACAATATATACAATAATGACAGAACTGAGTTGGCAAGTAACGGACACAGCTAACGTTTTCATGTGAAGCCGGCGAGAGCTACAACTAGACTGAGGCACGCCTCGCACACCTCGTGGCGGCGCTGCAGGCCCTCAGAGGCGGCGCCATCGTGCGGCGGACTCGGCCGTGGCGCGGCTTTCAGATGCCGCGGACGGATGTTACGCGGCTTGCAGTGGCGCGCTCCAACATCCCCTACGTTTCAGCACCTGCACATCGGCCTTTGGAAACCCAAATTATCGTAATGAAATTGCAGTGCTGACGAATATGAGCAAGCTGACAGGCGACAGTTATTAACAGAGTCCACTGTCGCCTCATAGACATCGGTTGCTTCTTTGTAAAACTATTTTGGCGAAATGGCAATTTAGTGATTACAACGTGATATCAGTGTGCATTTACAGTAGTGAGACGAAGGTAAGGTTGATGGTTGTAAGTAGGGAATGGGAACATGACACCTTAAAAAATATATTTGTCTGTGCCACGTACAAGCTGACACTGAATGCTATATTTTTAGCCTTTTATGGTCTGCTATAATTATCCAATTAGTAATACAAAAAAACAATGAAACGAGTTCTAGGTTTTTTTTCTTTTTTTTTTTTTTTTTGATAATTTATAAATATAGACTACCTTGAAGCGTATTGTTGTTAATTGCGCCCAGTAGATTTGATTTTAAAGAAACGAATGCTCTACGTTTATACCCATATGTCGCAAACCACTTTAAGGTGTGTGGCGGAGGGTACTCCGCTACCATTGTCACTGCCTTCTCCTATTCCACTGGCGTATGGTTCGGGGAAGAAACGATTGATGGTATACCTCCGCTCCGCATGGCCACTAATTTAGTCCTTATGGTCTTTTCGCGAGATATACGTAGGAGGAAGCAATATATTGATTTTTTCTTAAAGAAACGTACGCTCTGGGAAATTTTGCAGACGGCCATTCTATGATATACAACGTCTCTCTGGCACTGAAAATCATCTCTGTGACGTTTACGCGCTTAATCAATGAGCTCAAACGAACAGTTGTCCCCTCTTTCGGATCTTTTCTATGTCTTCTTTCAAACCTATCTGGCATGGATGCCATACTGAACACTAATCAAGCGTCAGCCGAACTTGTGTTCCGTAACTTAATTCATTTGTTTATGGGGTACACTAAACTTCTTGAGAATTCTTCCAATAAATCTATGTCTGGACCTGCTTTACGCACGGTTAATATTATACGGTCTTTCCATTTCAGATCATCTTACGTATATTCTATCTTATGGCAGTAATTACTTCCAGTGTTTTTCCTCCTTTGGTGATTATATAACACGGGATCTTTCCATTAAACGGTGCACTTTACAAATGTTTATGTTGAGGGTCTATTGACATTCCGTTAACCATGCATCGATACGCTGCAGATCCTCATGCACTGCACTACACGTTTTCAGTGTTGCGACTTCTCGCTGTACTACAGAAATGTCCGCGAAAACGGCATTGGACCTCCTACGGTATGTACAAGGACATTTATAAATATATATTGGAAACAAGAGTCCTATAGCACTCTCTTAGGCCACGCCGGAAATCTCCGTTGAGAATGACATGCTGCGTCCTGTTTGCTAGAGTCTCTTCAATCGATTCACACGGCTGGTCTGATATTTCATATTGTTCCACTTTGTTCATCAGGCAGTATCTACTTACGATCCGTATCTATTGCCATGTAAATCTCGTGGATGAACAGCACGAGCTGCCTTTGACATGAACGTTTCTTTCGGAAATCAAGTTAATTCCTTTAGCGGAGATTTATTGTTTGTAGAATTACTCGAACCTAAAACCTGTTCGACAATGCCACATTTGACGGACGTTAAAGATATAGGCCTATAGGTCTGCACATCCGCTCGACAACCCTTCTTGAAATCGAAAATGACCTCCGGGTTTTTATTTTTAGAATGGCTTCGCTCCTCCAGCTACGTATGGCTCACTGTTGCTAGAACGGGTATTATTAAGACCATCGGAAACACAGCTGTTGTCCAGTTTCTATTTGTTTCTACCCCCATTTAAACATCTGTCGTTTTGCCGTTCTTAATACGGTTTAGAGGAAGAACTACAGTGCAATTGTCCCCTGCGAAAGAGCTTTTGCATTGTAAAACTGAAATGGTTCAGCGTGCAAACTGAACACTTCGTGCAAATAGAACTGTAAACACAAAAAGTCAACTGTTAAAAATATTTATAAATCGAGATAGAACTAATAGGGTTTTCCATCTACATTGCGCTCACTTCCTCAGAAAACAAATCACTTTTACTTACACACAAATAGTACACAAATCAGAAGCATCTTCTCTTTGTGTCAAATTGCAATTTTAAATTGACTTCCTTTTCAGCAGTCGCGCTGCGAAATCACTTCGTAACGAAGTCCAAAATAGTCTTCATATTGAATATTGACATCAGGCTACCGCTCACAGCATTGGCGCATTACCCATTTGAGTAACAACGTAACATCTTCCCTGTCAGCTTACCTCACGTTGCATAGCTTTTGAATGTGAACATCCCCCCATATAGCAATACTCTTACTCGCTGAGTTCATTAACATAGTACTTCAATAAACTTCATATCATTATACTGACGCAATACATTCGTCACTTATTCACTGGTTCGGCGTATAAACTTTATAACAGCACACACATACAGTGCTCGCTGTACCAGTGTACCTATATATAACACAGTTTTCGTCATAATGATAATTACGTCACGTTATGTGACACAAAAATCTCAGGGTTCAGCATATTAGGCTTCACATAATACATATAGATAATTATTTCATTTAAATTGAGTCATTCCAAGTATTTCGTGAATACAAGTGCTCTCAATCATTAAAAATGTTAATATAATTGTAAGCTGACGATCGGCAAACATATGATAGTCAATAGCAATTTCTTCTTAAGAATCTTTGAAATACATCGACTGTAATCGTACGCAAAATACAAAATGGGGCCGATTCCGACCTTAGCTGAAATTTTATACTAAATTTCATGACACATTCAACCTGAAGTATACGTCAACAATAATAATAATAATAATGCGAGTTGGAATGTATTCCGTTCTTTAACTACAAAAAGAATGATTACTTTTTTGTGTCCCAGCCTCGTCGCCGCTTTTGTGTCTCGTTTCCGTCGTAGGTGTCGGTGGCCGAGTAGAAAGACCGACACAGGAATAAAGGATTCACACTTGTGCAGGTAGGAGGTGACCAGCCAGTGGGACAGCAGAAACTAGAAACACTAGAGTAATTTAGAACGAGATATGTATTTCTTAGAGACTTAGAAATACTTAACTTTTACATAGCTCAGTACTGCAGAATGCTGATACATAGTTGAGCTAGAGGCCTGCCTAGTGCCTATCCGATAGCTAAGTCTTCACTGGTGCCTATCTGATTCCGAAGTGTTAGCTGGTTCCTATCTCAGTCCCAAGTGAACGATGTCGTTCAGTGGTGGCCACGAGCGGAGTTGTAGCAGAGGGCGCTCGTGGCTGACGTCGTAAGAACGCCGCGCCATGCGTGCATGGCGGCGCGCGGCGAAAGTAGATGGCGTGCACTTTAGATTTGTGCGACACCACATACTTAAAATTTTCCAAACAATTACGCTTCGTCACAATTCGCCTTGAAGGTGCAGCGGTGGAGTAGCCGAGCGGTCTAAAGGACCTCGCTGTGGAGCGCGCGGTTGCTCGCCGTGGAGGTTCGAGTCCTCCGTAGGGCATGGGTGTGTGTGTGTTTGTCCGTAGGTTAGTTTACCTAGGTTTAAGTAGTTTGTAAGCTACGGACTGATGACCATGCTGTTTGGTCCGATAGATTTACAGACATTTGAACATTTGTCTTGAAGGTGGTTTGAAGATTTGAATGTGAATGCGCCACGAGCTTCGGTCGCGGTTGCGGCCTTGGTGTTAACAGTGCTTTGTTCACACACCGCCCCCTGTACTTCAGACGTGGCTGCTGTGAACTGAACTGCGTTTACACGGCGTGTGGCGGCGGCGCGCCGGCTGCAGACTGTGGACTGCGGACATCCAGACTGCGCGGCGCGGCGTCTGCTGCGCGCCCTTGGCTGCTGCCGGCTGGGTCCTGGCCGCGTGGCCAGCCACGGCAGCCCACCCAGCAACCACGCAGGCAGGCTCGCAGGCCTCAGCGTCAGGCTTCACACCAGCAACTGCCTCCTGGCGACTACCAATCCGTATTATGTCACACACCATAAAACAATTCGTCACGGAACTGCCGGATTTTCTGTATGTCAGCACTGTCACTCAGCAAAAAATAAAACACCCTTGGAGTTTTGCACTTAACTCGCGATTTATCTTGAAACAGTGCATATGCAGTAGATTAAATAATTACATTTGATGATCAATAGCGCAACCGATACCGATCTACCGGTACTGAAACACCCATATCAGTGCTTACAATTAACCTAGCTCCATTATACAATTTAATAGCGCTGCCAACGCCGCTTGTCGAGTTTTAGTTCGAATTATCCACTTATTCACCAACAGCCGTAAACGTATGTTGTTTTACTTAGGCTACCGATTCCGGTATTACATTAACACCATCTTCAAGCCCTACACAAATACAGTTACAGTTCAATGTTGTATCCGTAACATACACTCTACATATATTACAAAAATTACAGAGAACAAGTACATATCATATGAGCCAGCAATCAGCAGGTAAATAATATAATAAGCCCTAATGATGGTATAGCCTCTACGGGTTGCACGACCTGATACAGGCTGAAATGTTTGTGAACCCATTGGACCAAACTACTATGGACATCAGTCCCTAGGCTTAATACATATTTAAATTACACAAAGGACAACAAACACACGCATTTCCGTGGGTGGACTCAAACCTGCGGCTGCCCACTCCGTAGCATGACGCCTTCAGCCACTCGGCTTTTTCGCGTGGCCGCTGTCTCTTGCATCCATAACATCATACAGACGACAAGTACAATTTCCGGATACATCATTCCACGCCTGCTCGCCCTGTTCACGTAGAGCTGCAAGAGCTGTGGGTACACGAGTAGCACGTCTCGGTTATCCCAGTATATCACACACGTCCTCGACTGGAGACAACTCCGGAGAGCGAGCAGGCCAGGAAAGTCGCTGTAGGTCTTTCACAGCACCTTCAGCTTCACGCGCAGTGTACCGTCGATCATTATCCAGTTGCAACAAAACCTGTAAACAATGGCGAAAGGACGGATCTTACTCCGTTCTGCACGTACCGAACGCTGATCACCGTTCCCTCCACAAACACCGAAGTTCAACGAGACTTAAGTCACCCCAGACCATGAGGACGGATGAACTGTACTCTAAGAGACAGCATTTGCCACGTCCAGGTTGCTGATTATACTGTGGTCTTAATAAAGGTGTCGTCATTAAATGACTATACTAGGCGTCAGACACGAAGGCGGCCCAGTTTTCAGCCTTCCTGCGCATCCCCCTCCATTACCGCAATGATAGCCAATAATGTTCATTCT
Organism: Locusta migratoria; assembly: GCA_026315105.1. Classification (NCBI taxonomy): domain Eukaryota; kingdom Metazoa; phylum Arthropoda; class Insecta; order Orthoptera; family Acrididae; genus Locusta; species Locusta migratoria. The sequence continues at coordinate 500,945,540 of CM048747.1, forward strand.
GTAGGCGCGTGGCTGGCTGCGACGCACGCAATGTTTCTTCTGCAGGCGCAGCTGTTGGCGCTCGGCCGTAGCTCCTCCCCTCCACGCTTCCCTACCGCTCCGCCTCTATGCGCGGAAGCGCCTTCTTATATAACGCCAGCTATAGGATACTGGACGAAATGGACCACATCCGTAGGTGGTGTGCGAAATGGCAGCTAGCTGCAGATAAAGAAAAACTTAAGATGATACAGATGAGTAAGAGAAACAATCCCGTAATGTTCGAATACAGCATTACTAATAAGCTGATTGACACAGTCTCGTCAATTAAATATCTAGGCGTAGCGCTGCACAGTGATTTGAAACGAACAATCGTGGGGAAGGCCGATGGTCGACTTCGGTTTGTTGCGAGAAGTTTGCGAATATGTGAATCGTCTGTAAAGAAGACCGCAAATAAAAAGCTTCTTCGACCCCGTCTTGGATATTTCTCAAGTGCTTGGGATCTCCAATAGATCAATTTACAGGAAGACACAGAAATTTTTATTTTATTATTATGTTTGTTAAGCTTAAGGGACTTAACTACGGGGTCATCAGTCCCTAAACTTACAAACTACTTATGAACTACCTACATCTAAGGACGGCACAAATATCCATGCCCGAGGGGGGATTCGAACCCCCGACCGTAGTGACCCTGAAGACCGTGACTGAAGCGCCTCAGTCCCCTCGGCCACCGCGGCCGGCAAGACACAGAAACAATTCAGAGGCAAGCACTAGGTTTTTTTACTGATAGGTTAGATGAATGCGTGAGTATTATTTAGATGCTTCAGGAACTCAAATGGGAGTCGCTGTTGAAGAAACACTGTTGAAGAAATTTAAAGAGACGGAATTTGAAGAGGACTGCATAACGATTCTACTACCGCCAACTTACATTTTGGATAAAGACCACAAAAGATCAGAGGAATTGTGTCTCTTACAGAAATGTATGTAGATATAGATGCAGATGTACGTCGTGCGCCTAAACAACGGTCACTTGCATGCAGGTAGAATCTAATGTCATAGCTGAGACTACGATCCGCCATTCCGAGTCACCGTTTGACGACACCAGGCGAGCAGTGCACGTCGGTGGCACCGCGTGAATGGAAGACGGGCTACAGGTGCGCGCCCGTGACCGCCCTGCTTACAACCTGATGGCAATATGCCTTATTGTCACTTCTGGGCTCACAAACGCCCTTTTCTATGCTGTGATGACTGTACGATCTGCCACTGCTACTATATTGGCGAGCGTCTGTGCTGAGTGGACGCCCAGAACATAGTCTACAGGTCTGATAATATTCACTTGACCATTCCAACTATCATAGTGGTAGAGCTGACGCAGCAGCACGTCCAACTTGTGTGGCAATTCTACAAAAGGAACTTCACTCGGAGAGCCACAAGTCGACCCCTTTGACACACGTTCATTTCGATATAAAAAGCACTAATGCGTCTCCGTGGCATGAAATCTGTTTAATTCACGCGTCGTTAGCGCGCACAGCCTTTTGGCTGTACTGTGAGACGGCACGTTAAATACATTACCAGTACATCTACTATCCACCAGATGGCTTCTGCCGTGTAGGTATCAAAATTGACGTCATCTTTCCAGGTGTTCAATTTTTATTTATTTATTTTTTATGGCATCCTTGCCCACTACAAAATATTTCCATTTCTATCCACACTCCACCTCCATCCAAAGAAATCTCCCTCTGTCTGCCTCATCAGCTCTCTATCTCATATACACAACCAATACACAAACTTGCACACATACATAAAATTGAAACATGTAACGAAACAAATTAATTTCATACACTTACAGTAAGATATGATATATTACTTAAATGTGCTTTAATAAAATAAAATGTATTAATTGCCTTTAAAAGTTAAAAGTATCTACTCTGAAGAAATGAGGTTTTACATGTATGTAGGGTGTTCCGCAAAAGCGTCGAAAATTGTAAATTAGAGGCAGGGCGTCTAGAGTCGGAGAAGCCGGATTAAGGAGATATGCAAGTAAAACTTACCGTGTGCTTTGTCTCACTTTGCAAGTAACAAGCGTAGAAGTTTACAATTACTGTGCTGTTTACTTACGTGTGTACTCTTTGTTTCTTTTAAGGAAACATGGAGGACGTCACTGATTACCACGAAGTCATGTTGCAGATCCATGGCCGCCTCATTGGCCCACTGTACTTGAGGCTCTTGCAAATATTTCTACCCAACACGTTAGAGAACAAACTTGGTAGTCGGCAAGACGATTTGGATACAAAGCTATCATTTAAGTAATTAATCGAGTTCTTCCATTGTCGTAGACCAACTACTTCAATTACATACAAGTTTTTATTTACGCTGATACTATTTTACTCTCGTGATAGTAACATAACAAAAAATTGTTATATACAATAATAAAGAAAATTCAACCAAGTTCTTCAGTGGAATACGAGAATTACGTCAATATGATATTTCATTTTACAAAGCGCCACACAAAAAAAAGACGATGGAGAAAATAATATGAACACTAATGTAGAGACAATTTTTATATGTTAGTAGATGATGGTCCACTACCATTGGATTAGAGAACAACTGCAACTCTTCGAGGAAAAGTTCCGTGAAGTGTCTTTATAGTTTCCTACAGAATAATATCCATTCTTGTAACAAACATCCGCAAATTAATTCAACCATTTTGCAGCTTCAAATTTGGTCTAAGACTCTCCATAATGATTATATTATGTTGAGACATGGTGATTTTGCTGATGCTGGCCAAAGTCCTGCAGAACCTTTTCGGCTGTGTGTATGGGGATCATCTTTTTGAATCTGTATCACATTCATAACTGCAGCTGGTTCGGAATTTGAAGACTGAGTTGTTAACAGAGCACAACACTTCACACTTAGAACACAAGCGTACACTCAGGAAGACTGCTCCCTGATTTGAGTATTCCGCTATTTATGCAGTGAAAGAATTTTCTGGAACTTACATCAATCACAAGAAACACGCTAAATATTCCAAAAATAATATATAAGAAAGGATAATGTTTATTGCCTTTTTTGTCACAGTTGGGATTTCAACCAGCGACCACCAGCACAGCACTCTGCAACACTAACCACCATACCACGCGTTCCGTCGAAATACTCGGGGCATTGCAATCTCTGGAGCTTCTCCAGTCGGCACAATTTTGGTGACAGCGTAGAGGGTGGGGTAGGCAATGAATATATACACCGGCTTCTGGCTGCCGGGAATCTCCCTAAAAGGTCGAATCCAGGGGGGAAAGGGGGGGTCGGAATGGAACTGCAGCAGCCTGCAGGTGGAATTAGTAGCAGATGCCCTGGAGGTAATTGCGGCACATGCTTCCATCGCTGACATTCCTTACAGTGACTCACATAGTGCTTGACAGATCGGTGGAGACCTTGACAGTAATACCTGCGATTATATGGTCTTCGAGAATCCCAGATGTTCGGATATTGGGCATCGTAGAAGTACTTGAGAATAGCTGACCGGAGATGAACTGGAACGACCAATAGCTATTTGGGGCCAGTGAATCTTGGTTGCTTTTATACGAGGACAAGTTTGTAAGTTGAACCTCTCATTTGGCCGATTCTCCTCTCTACAAGGCCTACATGGCTTCTAATGATGCTGTATCTTCCCTCTGTTGAGCTGTAATGTCACCTAATTCGCAGAGGGAGGAAATTTCACCCATACCGTTGTTTTCCACTAATGGATTCCTGGAAAGGTCGGCCTCGTGTTTGCGCCCGTTGTTGAATACCACGGTGACATCATACTCTTGGCGTCTCAGGGCCCATCTTGCTAGTTGACCTGATGGATATTTCAAGTTCCAAGTCAGCCAACATAATGAATGGTGGCCTTTCACTACGGTGAAAGTTTTGCGGAATAAATAATGCCAGAACTTGTTAATAGCCCAGATAACTGCGAGACATTCTGTCTCTGTTTTAGAGTAGTTTGACTTTCAGAAGACTATTGATGCGTAGCCTATCACTTTTTCAGCACCTTCCTGAAATTGTACGACTACTGCACCAATCCCATAACTGCTAGCGTCAGTTTGAAGTTCGGTTTCCGCATTCTCATTGCATAAGGTTAGACTGGTATGGAAGTTAGAGCCTCCTTATGTGCCTGGAAAGCTCATTCTTTTGTCTCATCCCACTAAAACTTGGCATCTCCGTGCAGAAATTCTTGCAATGGACGTACCTTGTTACAAAATCCTTTTATGAAACGTCGGTAGCATGAGCACATCCCGAGAAAACTTCTCACATCAAGAATGGGCTAAGGAGTTGGAAGTTTTGTGACTGCCCTTACTTTATCTGGATCAGGACGGACACCAACTCAGTTGAATAGGCGCTCAGGATTTTTATCTCTTCAGATACGAAGAGGCACTTCTTTTAGGTTGAGACGAAATGAAATATTCAAATGTTTTTAACGATATAGGACCTACCGACAGTGGTCATCGGTTCCTAAACTTAAAAACTACTTTAGCTAATGCTAAGAACAACACACACACACACACACACACACACACACACACACAATCTGTACAGCAAGTTAAGTATTTTAAATAGTTATTAATAAACAACTGTTGTGGACTAATTTTGTTTCTGCTGCTGTAGAATATCACGACTACAACCATTCCTGTGGCTATCCAGCTTTCTGTTTGAACCGCACTAACCCTAGAAGTTTGCAGGCAAGGTAACGACGAAATGCTCTAATTGTAAAAGATGTAAAAGATTTAAGAAATAATTTAGAAGTTTTGGTATCAGAGCTGTAAGGGATGTACATGAGCAGCAAATATTGTAACAAGAAAATAATGATTCTGGATAGAGAGGTGTTGCACAATGCAATGCCATTTGCATAATACCTATGACTATAATATAATATTATATATATAATATAATATATCATATATATAATATAATATATCATAGACAATTTATACTATTATGGGGCCGGCCGCGGTGGCCGAGGGGACTGAGGCGCTCCAGTCACGGTCTGCGCGGCCACTACAGTCGGGGGTTCGAATCCCCCCTCGGGCATGGATATTTGTGCCGTCCTTAGTACAAGGTAGTTGATAAGTAGTTTGTAAGTTTAGGGACTGATGACCCCGTTGTTAAGTCCCATAAGCTTAACAAATATTTGAACATTTTACTATTATGGGAATGTGTCGGCAACAGCAAACATATTGTTCTTCTAGTTAATAGCACTTGAAGAGCCATAATAGAAAACTAGCAATAATTATAATATAAATTGTTTCTTAGCACCTTTATTAATAACTAGCAATAATTATAATATAAATTGTTTCTTAGCACCTTTATTAAATAATGTCCTTTTGCAAGGCTTTTTGGGTTTAATTTTGTTATTTTCCATTTTCATTAGTTTCCATTAGTTACAAATTATTTATTGTCACTTGTCCATGCAACAAATTTCCACATTTTAATACTGAATGTTTATTGCAGAAAAAACTGCAACATCATCATTGATGACAATGCTGTAAAAATTAATTTAGTTTTGCTTGCCATTAGCTTTGAAGCCTGAGGATGGTCTCACAATTCTGATCTCATAATCATTTTGCACCCAACAGAAATCATATTTTGCAAGTAGAAGTAAGCTTTTCTAGCAAAATATTTTCTGAAATTGTGTTCTGTACCACTTTCCACCTACTTACGCATTGATAGAAATTGCGAGCAAGAGCCATACTTACTTGCTCATCATACTGTAGCAAGATTATCCAGTTGTGAATGTAGCTCTTGGAAGTGGTGGCTAATAAGATGTGTCAAATCATATTGACTGAAACACGAGTTGTAAATATTTGATGCTGTGATATTGGAGACTTTATTGAGACATTCAAATTTGGTACAGTACTGGTTACAATTTCACTGACAGAGTCACTTTTTGTAAAAAGGGCTAACAAACCTAATAATCTCGCCTTTTCTATTCCTCATTGATTCGTGGTATTCATATCACTGTTGCCAACAAATCTGTTAACGTAGTCCAAACCTGGATTACAGTGCATTTGAAATTTTGGAGATAGCATGTATGGCAATTTCTAACAGTCACTTAACAGATCTAAGTCTCAAGTCTATTTGGGGCACCAACTCCAGCAAAATTTGAAAACCTGAAAAAGAAATAAAATATTGTTGTTCTAATGAATAAGGCCACAGAGCTAATACATTTTGACCACAACCAAATTTTAATAGGTTATATCAAATTAAAAGCTATACAATAAAAGGTTGAAAATGCAGACTACACCTGTTAAACGCCTTCTTTGTATCACCTTTCAGTGCAAAAAAAAAAAAAAATTGATTTTCAATAATTTGCATAGTTATCGACATATTTTAAAAAAATTAAATTGTTTTTCATTCTACTCATTAAGAGGTGTAATCTTATATAAAGTTCAATAAAATAAATAAAGCATTACAATTATCGACTATTTCTATCTTGAAGTAGATGGCAGTCCAACATTTCTTGATTCCATATCTATAACACAAAAAAGATAACATTTACATATATGCCACTAACTTTTCAAAACTCTTTTCACGGAATGAAAGAAACAAATTGTGTGTGTGGGGCGTTCTTTCGAAGATTTGTATCTGATGGGAGACATACTTGAGTAATTCTGTGCAGGTGAGATCAATGTCTTCCCAGTGGTGTAGAGGTTAGCGCAACTGCCTATGAAACAGGAGATCAGGGTTCGAGTCCCAGCTGGGTACATATTTTTAACTTTGCCTATTCGCAGTTGTCATACATTCCGTGAAAACAGAATTATTGGTTACATCTTCACTTTTAATGTAGTATCTTGTCATAAAATTTAAACTTTCACCACCGGAAATGCCAATATTGCTAAAAATTTTCCATATTATTAGGCTGTGATTCTGAGTATCTATATGTATACTAATAATAAATCTGTGAAAGTAGGCCTGTCGCTGTTCATTTCAATCCTCAAAACTAAATGTTTATAGGAACCGTCGTGTCTGTTTGTTCAACTCTTTAAAATCTCTTATCTCCAAAACTTCTTCACGAATATTCATTGTGTTTTCACATGTAACTTGAGCGTAACTCTGGACAACATATAGACTTCGTTTCATAAAAATCGGATCACGGGAAAGGAATATCGTAATTTGAATTTTTTATCTACGACTGTCATGTCTGTCTGTCTCTTTGAACACGTTTATCTCCAAAACTACTTGACAAATTTTCATGGGGTTTTCACATGTAACTTGTGCTATCGTGCTGTTACATAGAGGCTTCAATAATTAAAATAAGAGAAAATAAAAATATCATAATTTAGTCATTTCTTTAAAAGCCATCGTGTATGTCTGTTTGTTGAGGATAATCTCCAAAAGTACCACATGAACGTTTATGGGTTTCCACAGGTAAATTGAGAATAGTTTGGAGAGTACCACAGGCTTCATTACAATAAAATCGGATCAGAGGAAGAAAGGATATCGTAATTTGTAGTTTCTTATGTATGCTATACATGAATTGCAACGAAGTACAGCAAAAATTCGATAGAGGCGCTGTTAGTATAGTGTACCAAATAACTAATAGCGATGCTGCGTTTTTTACTCATATAACTAAGGTGAAATACACTGTTGGCAACGGCCGTTGAATCCTTTTTGAAAAATCAGTCACATACAATGTAGGGAATAATTCTTTGTGTTGACAACAAAATAAATAATTAATGTTATTCCGAACAGTAAATTAATGATACCCCTAAAGCAAATATTTCATTGCCAACGTTAACATACTAATCCGCTGCCACTGCAAGTAAAATTTAACCCAGGTACTACACGAATGTATGTAGTTTCCTATCTGATTTCGGTGGGTACTTATTACATTTTGAGTCCATTCTGCTTAGGAATGCCTAGAAAAGGTTGTAGTACAGTAGAGAACAAATAAAGGCCCTGTTAGTTACGAAGTGCACCAAGCAACTGATAGTTGGCGCTGTTGCATTTTTTAATTTTTTTATGTCTTTTCGATGGTTATGCCATAGAAAAGCAACGAACCACTAAAGGTGCAGTTGATTTTGTAGTGCTACAAAGAAACAATACATGATCGTGTTTTGCGTATTCCCTCAGTAACAGAAGTATTTTGAATTAAGAGCCATAGTCTTATCTCTGCAAATACATACCAACATTGAACAGCAAGTTGTTGATAACACTTTGTATATTCACAGCTTAACGACATTTCTTTGCTTCTTTTGACAGGCAACATTTGAATTTAAAACATAACGGCATTCCTTCGCTTCTATCGATGCTCTAATTTAGATAGGATTTCTTTGCAAGGAAAATCGCATTTATGTAGTTCCCTTACTGATATAGCGACTGTTACTCGCTGATACTGCGAATGTCGCGTGCGTTAGTCTTTCGCATCAACTTTAAATGTCGTGCGCAAAGACAGAAAGTATCGCCCGAGCTGAGTGTTTTCGGCGCTTGGGGCGCTGGAATTCATCTAACAGCGACGCGCCACATTTTTATTCTTTGAATATATTTAATCTTTTATTGCTGTAATATTTTTTATTCCATTTATTGATAGAAGTGCTAGCAACGGATGTAACTGAATTTCTTGTTTTCATTAACTGACACAAATAAACGTAGTTGAGTTACATCTCCTGTTTATTTTACCAAGTTTTAAGTACGGTACGGACGTTATTAATACATTTAATCATTCCGTCAATGGTGACCCCATCGAAAAATAATTTTTAAGCAAGAAATTATGGAAACACCAGCTTTATCACGCCTGGCAGTCCGCCTACCCACCTTTTGGCCCCACAAACCAATAATGCGGTTTGATCAAGTAGAGGCAAGTTTTCGTACGGCGGGATAACAGTCGATAATACTAAATTTTCCTTGGTCGTTAGCCAGCTCTACCAGCAACATGCATCGGATGTTTAAGATATAATAGCAACTCCTCCGACAGAAAATGCATTTGAAAGACTTAAAGCGGAGCTGACACGTCGTGTAGCTGCCTCACAGGAAGATCTCATTCGCCAGGTATTAAGAGGAAATCTGCGACAGAAAGCCCTCACAATATCTTCGTCATTTCACTACAAAGTTGACACTGGTACTGTTCCTGACAACTTTTTACGAATGATTTGGTGTAATCATCTGCCGTCTCTCCGGGGGACACAACCTTGACGAAGCACTGTCCGTGAGGGTGGAGAGGCTTTCGTACCCGTGTGAAGCAGAGGGCTATACCGAAGGTAGAGAACCTACTGCCGGAAAGGCCTCAGCAGATGGACCAGACCAAGCGTGTCCCACACCGTCCCGTCTTCCTTATCCTCTCCCAGTCCTTTCCCAATTCCTTTCCCAACCCAGGGTTTGATGCGATCCGTGCCGAGGGGTGCGTGGCACATGGGTGGATGTGTCTCGAACGGAGCCTCAGGGATACTGGGTGACCTCCCTGAGTAAGTAGCCTTGCACCGCGCGGGGTTATCGTGGTGTGGTCCATATAAATCCCCAAATCTCGTGGGACTAAGATGAACACAGAGAAAGAAAGTATTTTAAAAGAATCTGAGGGGCAATCTGAGACCTCAGATACTCAGACATCGGGATCAGGACCGATGGAGTGCACTCCTACTTCTGAATCAGGGTCAAGACCTGAGCAAGAAGTGGGAACTGTAACAGAGAAGTTGGACCAGATTAGGATTAAGGCCTTGTCTGGGGCTCAGAGGAGGAAACTTCTCAAGAAACAGAAGCAAAAGGAAGGAAAAGAATGGCTTCCTAAGCATAAGTGGAGGGAATCAAAAGGGCTTGAGCCCAAGACCTCCAAAAAGAAACTGCCTCAGGTCGAAGACGATACACAGACTCCCTCAACGTCAAAGACAGGTGGCAAGAGGGTTAGGGAGCAATCTAAGACTCCCTCCTCTCTGGACAAGCGTGATCCTAAAAGGCTGAGGCAGGAAATAGGGAAACAGACCTATAGTACTGCAGTCTCGGTCTTTAGAATGGCGGTTGTCCAAGAAGGATACCCGCTGGTGAGCATCACCTCGCAGCTGGAGGAGCTCGTGTAGATGGCCCTCTTTGAAGAGATTGGGGGAGACGCTGGTTCAGAACCCAAATTCAGGAGGGTCTATCTAGATCGTGGTGCCCTCATTTTTGTCTGCGAGGGGGAGCACTCAGCAGAATGGCTTAAGGACAAGGTGCCCATGATATCCCCGTGAGAGGACGCGAAGATGCTGGTCAAGACAGCAACCGAACTCCTGAGGACCGCAAAGGTATCAGTATGGGTACCAAAGATCCTTAAGGAAGTCCCTCCAAAGACTCTGTTCGAGAAAATAAGGGTCCAGAACCCACAAGTCTCGACAGAGGATTGCAGGGTAATTAACAAAAGGTCGTTCCGGAAGGACGAACCCTGGTGGTGGAGGTCGGAGAGAAGTCTCTGAAGGCAATGCGAGAGCAAGACCGGAAACTGTTTTCAGGGTTCTCGCAGGTCGCCGTCAGGGTAATCAAATACCTTAAAGGAATAATGGCAGCAAGATGGGGACTGGAAGTGCTGCAGATAAACCTGCAGCACAGTAAAGGGGCCACTGCTGCCCTGAGCCGTCGCATGGGAAGACAGGAGGTGGACGTGGCCCTGATACAAGAAACCTATTTATACAAAGAGAGTGTATCGGACCTCAGTGGTACTGGAGGTAAGCTGATTTATGCTAGAAATCTAAAAAACTCCAGAACATGCATTTATGTTAGAAATGGAATACCTTTCATACCAATGATGGATTTTTGTTCCAGGGACTTGGTGACCATCAGGATGCAGAAACGTGAGGAAGTTATCAAGAGGAAAATTGTTTTGGCCTCAGCATACCTTCCTTACGAAGACAGCTCTCCTCCTCCTTTGGAAGTGAGGAGACTGACGGAAGCCTGCCATCGGCAAGGTGACGAACTGTTGGTGGGATGTGATGCCAATGCCCACAATCTATCGTGGGGCAGCAAGGACACCAACAGTAGAGGTGAGCACCTTGTTCAATTTCTCCTATCTTACAACTTGGAGATCCTGAATAGGGATGATGAACGTACATTCAGGAATAGTAGAAGGGAAGAAGTAATTGACATAACTTTTGGTTCCATGATGATGGGAAGTTACGTCAAACAGTGGCATGTAGTCCTGGAGCCATCCTCATCAGATCGCATGTATATTAAATTCAAGGTTGAAATGGGAACCAGACAGACCATGGCCTATAGGAATGCCAGGGAAACGGACTGAGAGACATATAGGAGGGACCTTGACTTCAGCCTATCGGAAATTAAAACTTCGATAAGGAATCCAGAAGAGTTTGAGGAAGTAGCAGAGGCCGTAACCTCTGCTATAGTGACCTCATACCAGGACAACTGCTCAGTCACTAAGAAGTGCACAAATAGGAGTGTGCCTTGATGGAATAATAACCTGGAAATGCAAAGGAAACAGGTACGAAGACTGTTTAACCTTGCGAGGCGCAAAGGACAATGGGCAAAGTATCGTGAGGCCCTTTGTCAATTATAACCTTGCCATCAGACGGGCAAAGGAGGCATCCTGGAAGGTATTCTGTGAGGAAGTGGAGGGCACGGCTGCTCAAGCGAGACTTCATAAAATCCTCACTAGGGTACCAACTAATCCAGGAGGAACATTGAGGGAGGAAGATGGGAAGTATACAAAGACTGCACATGAAACGCTGGAACTGCTCCTCAAGACTCACTTTCCTCAATATACTCTGGGGGATAACTCAGACCAGAATGCGATTCCTGAGAGACAACAGAGGACTGGGATTTGGCCAAGGAGTGTGTCGATTTCAGTAAGGTCCGATGGGTGGTGGGAACATTTCAACCGTTCAAGTCACCTGGCCCCGATGGAATCTTTCCAGGTCTCCTGCAACTAGCGGGAGAAAACCTTATTAAATTCCTATGCAGGTTATTCAGGGTTAGCCTAGCAGCAGGAATCATTCCCAATGCCTGGAGGGCAGTGAAGGTTGTCTTCATTCCAAAGCCAGGGAGAACTGATCATACCAAGGCCAAGGACATGAGACCAATCAGCCTGTCCTCCTTCATTCTTAAGACATAGGAAAAGCTGGTTAATGTGCATGTTAGAGAAAGGAGGTTAAGTAGGGCTCCTCTACATTCAAACCAACATGCATATCAGCCAGGTAAATCATGTGGGACAGCTCTCCACCAACTTGTTGGGTAGGTGGAGGAAGCACTACACTTTCAGGAAATAGCCCTCTGTATCTTCCTGGACATTGAGGGGGCTTTTATCAACACGACCTTCGATTCCATGGTTAGGGCAGCAGAGGTGCATGACCTAGGGACCACTATATGTAGGTGGACTAGGGCCATGCTCAGTGGAAGAAAGGTAGAGGCTACCATGATGAATGAAAAAATGGTAATCAATACCACTAGGGGTTGCCCGCAAGTAGGAGTTCTTTCCCCTTTATTGTGGAATCTAGTGGTGAATGATCTCATTGGAGAATTAAACTCTAGGCAGTACTTTTGCCAAGGATATGCAGATGATCTTGTCATAGTAATACTTGGCAAATTTGCTGACACAGTGAAGAAAATGGCACAACGTGCTTTGGACATTGTGCAAGACTGGTGCAGAAAACAGGATCTGGGGGTTAGTCCTAAGAAGACTGTTGATGTACCATTCACAAGGAAACATATCCAACACTCAAGTTGAAATCTAAAGCTTTTCAATGAAGCGCTACCTGTGAAGGGGACAGTGAAATATCTAGGGGTTACCGTAGATGAGAAACTGACATGGACCCCTCACATTAGGAATATTTGCTCCATGGCAAAAGGTACTTTAGTAAGTACCAGGAGAGCTTATGGCAAAAATTGGGGCCTGAGCCCCAAGGGTATGCACTGGATATACACCACAGTGATTAGACCCAGGATCACCTATGGGGAGGTCGTGTGGTGGAAGAAGGTAGAACAGCAGGTTGCTGCTAAGGAGCTTGGTAAGGTGCAGAGACAACCCTGCTTAGCCATAACATGCGGAATTAGCAACACACCAACTGCTGGGATGGAAACAATGCTGGATATGCCCCAATTACACCTTAGGGTCAAGATGGAGGCAGCAGCTGGTGCCTACAGCCTCAAAACTCGTAACAACTGGAACTCTTTGGGATATCCAGAATCGCACACTAAAATAGTGAGTTAGGTAAATATAGGAAAGGTTGGGGAAATGCCAGCAGACTATATTATAACCCCATACTGCTTCAACAAGCCTTTCAGTATAACAATTGGAAGTAGGGAGCAGTGGGAGAAAATAGTTCGACACCGTACGGGGGATATTGTCTGGTTCACCGACGGGTCGAAATCAGACCAAGGCGTTGGGGCCGGGGTATACGGGGTGCAGACAAGACAGGAGGGCGTCATCTCTCTAGGGAAACTGACCTCAGTGTTCCAGGCCGAAATCACTGCCATCAGGGCATGTGTGGAGAAGAATTTGCGTTGGTGCTACAAAGATCGTAGCATCTATATCTATTCAGATAGCCAGGCAGCCCTGAGATCACTGGCAGCTCCTGCAACAAGGTCTAAAATTGTTGCAGAATGTCACAGGGTTCTGGTGGAGCTAGGGGAAAGCAATAGAGTAAACCCATTGTGGGTCCCTGGTCACTCGGGGATCAGTGGCAACGAACATGCCGACAGATTAGCCAGGATGGGGGCAGAGTCTCCTTATATTGGACCGGAACCTGTCCTGACAATCACCAAGGCAATGATCAAATTGGAGCTACGTAACTGGCTCAGAAGACAGCACGTAGAATATTGGACCAAAGTCCATCAACAAAAAACGTGGCAAGGTAATGATGCCAAAGCCATGTTTTAAAAGAAGCTCTGCAATCCTGGGCCTGAACAAGAGAGAGATTAGACTCATGGTTGGATTGCTGACAGGCCATGGGAATTTCAAAAAACACCTACATACATTGGGAATAACAGAAGAGGACCCTAAATGTAGGATCTGTGATGACGGTGATGAAACTGCATCACATCTAATCTTCGAATGCATTGCATTGGACAGTAAAAGTCACAGAACATTTGGGACAACCAGACCCGAAGAAATTGTGTCTAATAAAGAACTGGTAAAGGGACTCCTTGCACTGTTCAAGGGTATTGGTTGGCTTTACTAGATATATAGGGAGCGATACCGCACAATAAACTTAGTTTCGGTGCGGGCAGTGGCGGGCTGGACCAAGACTGTTTTGGCTTCCCTGGAAAAATCAAATCAAATCAATCATCTGCCGACCCAGGTAAAGGCCATCATTGCTATTCAGTCTGAATTGTCTCTGGACACTGTAGCAAAACTTGCTGACCGCATTCAACATGCTATCACGCCGAGCTCTCAGATCAGTACAGTCACAGTTCCTACTAGCAGTGTTACGTCCATAGCCCCTGCAGTGTCGCGTGCTGAATTTGATGCCCTGGCCGCAAAGATTGATGTCTTAAGCACACAGATGGCTATTTTGCTTTCACGCAGTAATGCGAGCCAACGTAGAGGGCATAGCCGGAAACATTCCGCTCCACTTTGCATTCCACATCAGATTTTGACTCCACAGTTTGCTGGTACCACCGCAAGTAAGGGCGAGACGCGAAAAGGTGTACAAGCCCATGTACATACCAAAAGGCGAACGGCGGTCGGTCGTAGGCGCCACCGACTGCCACAACACGTCTCGGCGCCTATTTATCACGGACAGGACCTCAGGAAGGAAACATCTCATAGTTACAGGATCCGACCTGCGTATTATACCGAGAAATTCACTCCGCTGCTACAAGCCGCGCATAGTACTTACTCTGGCAGCCGCAAACAATACAGAGATCCCAGCATACGGCACACGTCTTGCAGATGTGAAGCTAAGCCTGCGTAGACAGTGTACGTTGAACTTCACAGTAGCGGACGTGGCCAAGACGATAATAGGCGCTGACTTTTTGGCTCATTTCAAACTTTTGACAGATATTGCAAACGCGTGTCTAGTAGACGGTATTACAGGTTTGAAAGCTGTCGGATATCAACGTGACACTCTAACCAGTAGCATTATCTTGTCCAAGTAGCAGATGCAGATTACCACGCAATTTTGCAAGATTTTCCAGCTTTATCAAGACCACATGGGGCGCCATGGCAGGTGTTGCACGACACTGTCCACCACATCAAAACTACTGATGGTCCACCTGTATCGTGTCGCCCACGCAATTTAGCACCTGGACGTCTTGCAATAGCAAAGGCAGAGTGTGATCTTATGATAAAGGAAGGAATTATTCGTCCATCAAGCAGTCGGTGGGCGTCGGCATTACACCTGGTGCCAAACAAGGGCAGAGCCCGGCGCCCATGCAGCGACTACCGATCTTTGAATGCCAAAACCGTTCCCGACCGATACCCAATGCCGCCACTATTACGCGACTACAACTACGCCCTTAACGGACCGACAATATTTAGCGTCACTGATTGTGCAAAGTCCTATACAAAGATCCCAGTCGCACCTGGAAACATTCCCAAGACAGCTATAATAGCGTCATTTGGATTGTTTGAGTCAAATTTTATTACATTCTGTTTGCGAAACGCCGCACAAACTTGGCAGCGGTTTATAGATAACATGTTACGTGGACTGCCCTTCTGCTTTGCGTATCTAGATGGTGTGTTGGTCTTCTCAGAAACAAAAGACCAGCATATCCAGCATATAAGTGAAGTTTTCAAACGCTTGGAGAAACACTGCGTAGTATTAAACACTGCAGTATGCGTTTTTGGCAAACCTGACGTCTTTGGCCATCGCATATCGTCCGCCGGCTCTGCACCACTACCAGTCAAAGTAGAGGCCATATTACAACCAGCAAAGCCTACCACTTACCACACTTACTGTGAGAGATAAACAGTTTAGTACTACACAATAGAACCAATACATGACGCTGTTATTACTATTTCTCATCACAACGATAGGAGTGTTGTCAGAAGTTTGCAAACAATTACACACCGCAGTCTTGACTTTATGAACACAACGTAACATTGAATTTACATCGTTTCGAAATACGGACTTCAATTAATTTCACTTTTTGTATGAAAAACTTTATAAACATCCATCGTTTTCGACAATGACTTCTATTTTAATTTGACATCTTGGCTAGGAGAACTGAGTTTGTAGACAGAGCGATCCAACAAGGATTCGGTTTTTGCTGACCTACGTCCGGAACCCTAAAAACCATGATATACACAGGTCCCTCTTTAACAACCGTTGCGAAGCACGGGCATATAAGCTAGTTTGTTAATAAAATCGTTTCGTCCTCATCTTCGGAGGACATTGTCAAGGGGGATCGTGGATCTTCTGAACGTCCGACAGACACCAGCGTTAACGAACATGGTGTGTATCGGACGCTCAAAAGAGCCACAATCCCCCTTGGGAATGTTCTCTGCACATGAGGACTAAATGCTGGGATTTATTAACAATATCTTGTCATGAAGTTTAATTTATTACTCTTGAACTACTAACTCTATTCACAACACACTTGCAGTCATTATCTACACATATCACCGAATGCAACTACAAAATGTATTACTTCTTTATACTTTGCATACATTTTCCATCTGTATCACTCAATCCACCTGCAATATTGTACCATAGTATGGCACATAGTTCAGATGATATGATGTCAAAAACATTGAAATGTTCGAAATAATATTTAGTGACTTTCATCAAGTTTTAAATATAATTTCCAATAATTTTTATCTCAGCTGGGGAACTAAAGTCCCAAAAATTCATCTTTTAAAATGAAGTAGCCATTTATAATACACTTAAAATATGTATACTAACTTTAACAAGGCTCTTAGTTTGTGTAAAAAGTGTGGGTAAGCAATACTACGTTGTGATAGATCAATAAAATTTACTCGTTGCCAGCAGTAATGCAAGTTTTAAAAATGAGTCTTTCAGTCCAATCGATTAATTTCTCATTTCATTAAAATGAGTAATTATTCAGTTCACAGGCAAGATATGAAAAGCTTCTTTAGAGATTACCACTTGCATGAAAAATACATGTGCAGTTGTCACAAGAGGGGTAGTGTGATGTCTTTCAATTATGTTTCCTACTTTGTTAGCAATGGCCAACATAAAGTAACAGTACAATCTTGATGCTTGACATTTTACTCTTTCTCCATAATGATAATAAAATTTTTACTGTTAGAATTACACATCAACAACTGCACACTTGTTTCTACGAGTATCAGGATGAGCCAGAATTACATTTCCAGTAACATTTATAAATTTTTAAGAATAGCTCATAGGAAAAACAAATCCTATGTTTTCGATGGACTAAGGAGCTAATCTTAAGCTGGCGTCTAAAGAACAGTAGGATTAGTTCTGTACAACAGCTCAGCAATAATATCTTGATATTGTTCTTATTGTTTCACATTAAACTTACAGCAAGTTTTATAATATTGTCTAAATTGCGGTTACTATCAAAATTTTTTTCAAAGAAGTTGTAGAAGTGATTTAACAACACTCAACAAATTTGCTTTTAGTGAACTTCGAATAATAATTATGTATGAAATAGTATGTTTTGTTTTCAGTATCAAAAGAAAAGCAAGAGTATATGTAGATATATATAACTTTCACTGATGTAGACAATTTTTCACTGCAAGCAACACAATGAATTTTTATTGTTAGCACACAAAATAAACAGAAAAATATACTTGTAATATTCGTATATCCTTTAAAAATGCCGCAACAAAGACATTCTCTCACTTTAGTAATATGTGAAGGCCTATCAATAAATCATTAGTTTGGAGGCGTTAAATACTGTGACCTATGCATTAGTTGGGAATAATAGCAAACCATGAGTCAAGATAAGCACATGAATTATTTTGTATTGCGTAAAGCTTTTGGCGCAGTGGGGTACCATCTTCTTTACTATGGGTAAAGCAAATACAATGTAATATTTTAGGGCATTTATTTTGCAGGGGCACTTGACATTTTAGTTGTTACACTGACAACACACTGACACACAAGCACATCAGTAAATACATAAATCTGTAAGATATTAGATTGTGCTTCCTTTCCCAACACATCAGATCGTACCCCAGTGTCCTGAAACCTGTGTTGTTAAAGATAGCTTTATCTGGTATGTAGGTGTGAGTGTAATTTTAGTTAAAAATATAGAAAATCATTATTTCAGCATATGACTACCGGGTTTTAATATAATATTCTGTGTAAGATTAGATCCTCTGTTTTCACTGGAATTAATGCAAATTAGTATCAATGTGTAACTCAATTGTTAGCAACTATATTGTCAAGCATAACTAATTATATTCATCTCAAACAAAGTTCTATCCCAGCAGTTACAATAAGTGATTCATTTTGTATTTGTAACATTTATTTACAGTGTGATGAAAGTTCTTGGGAACATTTTCCAAAGAATAGCTTGTTTTCACATAGATAACATTTGTGGAGACTGACTCCTTTACGATCAGTGTAGTTTTGTTACACCTATTAATAATGATTATCAGCCTAACTGTCTGGCACAACTATAATCGAATCCAATTAAGATGCCATGTTCTTAATTCAAACAAAGTACTCTGGATTCGTAAAATAATTGTGTGTGGCACGCTGAACTACATAACAGAAACCTTGAGCATTAAGAAAACCTCTATAGCTATTTTTGCTACACGTAGAGGAAATTATAATCACGAACAGAAAATATATTCACTTGATTATCAACTTTCAATTACTAAGCAGTCAGTATGTCCTACAATTCATTAGTATTGATTTGCGACTCAGTTCGAGAAAATAAGTTTTATGCTGGATTAAGTAATCATAGAAGGAGTAGAATGAGCAACAGAAACTATCGAAAATTTTAAAATACCAAAAATTTGACGGGCTTTTTTGGACAAATATTGATCACAGGGTGTTTAGGAAAAATTAAAAGGAGATTTTGATCATGAATTTCTCTCATATCGAAGTGGAATCTTTAAATGTTAGTTTGAAAATTTTCACGTGGAAGCAAAGTGCTGAGATATTCCAATTCCTGAAACAAACATAATCAGAATTCTGAACAATGAACATTCGAATGATTTTCATAACAACAGTGCAAATACTAGCTCTGTGCATAATAGTGATTTAGCTCAGCTGATTCAGACAAGTGAGAGTTGTTGTTATGGTCTTCAGTCCGGAGACTGGTTTGATGCAGCTCTCCACCCTACTCTATCCTGAGCAAGCCTTTTCATCTCCTCATAAGAACGGCAACCCACATCCACTTGAATCTGCTTACTATACGCGTCTCTTGGTCTCCCTCTTCGATTTTTACCCCACACACTTCCCTCCAATGCTAAATTTACGATTCCCCGATGTCTAAGAATGTGTCCTACCAAGCGATCCCTTCTTTTAGTCAGGGTATGCCAAAAATTCCTTTTCTCACCAATTCTGTTCAGTATCTCTTCATTAGTTATGCGATGTACCCACCTAATCTTCAGCATTCTTCTGTAGCACCACGTTTCAAAAGCCTCTATTCTCTTCCTGTCCGCACTGCTTATCGTCCAAGTTTCACTCCCGTACAAGGCAACACTCCACACAAATGCCTTCAGAAAAGACTTCCTTACCCTTAAATTAATATTCGATGTTAGCAAATTTCTCTTTTTCAAAAATGCTTTTCTTCCCATTGCCATTCTGCATTTTATATCCTCTGTACTGCGACCATCGCATGTTATTTTACTACCCAAGTAACAAAACTCATCTACCACCTTCATTGTTTCGTTACCTAATCTAATTCCTTCAGCATCGCCTGATTTTCTAAGACCGCATTCCATTATTTTTGTTTTGCTCTTGTTAATGTTCATTTTATACGCTCTCTTCAACACGCTGTCCATTCCGTTCAACTGCTCTTCCAGGTCCTTTGCTGTCTCTGACAGAATTACAATGTCATCAGCAAAACGCAATGTTTTTATTTCTTCCCCCTGAACTTTAATCCCTATTCCAAATTTTTCCTTGCTTTCCTTCACCGCCTGCTCGATGTACAAATTGAATAACATTGGAGAAAGGCTACAACCCTGTCTTACTCCCTTCCCAACTGATGCATCCCTTTCATGTCCTTCGAGTCTAATAACTGCGGTCTGGTTTTTGTACAAGTTGTAAATAACTCTCCTTTCCCTGTATTTTATCCCTGCTGACTTCAGAATTTGAAAGAGTGTATTCCAGTCAACATTGTCAAATGCTTTCTCCAAATCTACAAAAGCTAAAAATGTAGGTTTGCCTTTTCTTAATCTATCTTCTAAGATAAGACGTAAAGTGAGTATTGCCTCCCGAGTTCCTACATTTCTCCTGAACCCAAACTGATCTTCCCCGAGGTCGGCTTCTACCAGTTTTTCCATCCTTCTGTATATAATTCGTGTTAATATTTTGCAACCATGACTTATTAAACTGATGGTTCTGTAGTTTTCACACCTGTCTGCGCCTGATTTCTTTGGAATGGGGATTATTACATTTTTCTTAAAGTCTGAGGGCATTTCGCCGGTCTCATACATCCTACACACCAGTTCAAATAGTCTTGTCATGGCTGGCTCTCCCAGATACTTTAGTAGCTCTGAGGGTATGTCATCTACTCCTGGGGCCTTGTTCCGACCTAGGACTTTCAAGGCTCTGTCAAATTCATCTCTCAGTATAGTATCTCCTATTTCATCTTGATCGACTTCCTCTTCCGTTCCTACAACATCGACTCTAAGTTCATTTCCTTTGTAGAGCTGCTCTATGTACTCTTTCCACCTTTCAGCTTTCCCTTCTTTGCTGAGAACTGGTTTCCCATCTGAGTTCTTGATATTCGTAGAGCTGTTTTTCTTATCTCCAAATGTTTCTTTTATTTTCCTGTAGGCGGTATCTACTTTTCCCCTTGCTATACATTCTTCTACAGATTTACATTTGGCTTCTAGCCACTCCTGCTTAGCCGTTTTGCACTTCCTGTCAATCTCATTTTTTAGTCGTCTGTACTCCATTTTGCCTGTTTCATTTACTGCATTTTTATATTTTCTCCTTTCATCAATTAACTGTAGTATTTCCTGTGATATCCATGGATTTTTTTGTAGGTCTTGCCTTTCTACCTATTTTGTCCTCCGCTGCCTTCATTATTTCATCTCTCAATGCTACCCATTCCTCTTCTACTGTTTTAATTCCCCCTGTTTCTGTCAATTGTTGCCTAAATCTCCCTCTGAAATTCTCCAGAACTTCACTTTCCTTCAATCTATCTAAGTCCCATCTCCTTATTTTCCTACCTTTCTGCAGTTTTTTCAGCTTCAGCCTACAGCTCATGACTAACAAGTTATGGTCGGAGTCTATATCTGCCCCTGGGTATGTCCTGCAGTTTATAACCTGGTTCCGGTACCTATGTCGTACCATTATAAAATCTATCTGATACCTTCCGGTGTCTCCTGGTCTCTTCCACGTATACAACCTTCTTTTGTGATTCTTAAACCACGTGTTTGTTACGATTAAATCATGTTCCGTGCAAAATTCTACCAGGCGACTTCCTCTTTCATTCCTCCTGCCCAGTCCATATTCACCTACTATTTTTCCTTCTCTTCCTTTTCCTACTACCGAATTCCAGTCTCCCATCACAATTAAGTTTTCCTCTCCCTTAACTGTCTGAATAATTTCCTTTAGCTCCTCATATATTTCTTCGATCTCCTCATCATCGGCAGAGCTAGTTGGCATATAAACCTGTACTACTGTTGTCGGTGTTGGCTTCGTATCTATCTTGACAATGATAATGCGATCACTGTGCTGCTCATAGTAGTTTACCCGCATTCCTATTTTCTTATTCATTATCAGTCCTACTCCTGTGATACCCCCAACTGATTTTGTATTTATAATCCTGTACTCACCTGACCAGAAATCCTGTTCATCCTGCCACCGAACTTCACTAATCCCCACTATATCTAACTTCAACCTATCCATTTCCCTTTTTAAATTTTCTAATTTTCCTACTCGATTAAGGGATCTAACATTCCACGCTCCGACCCGTAGAATGCCAGTATTGTCTTTCCTGATGATCACATCCTCCTGGGTAGTCCCCGCCCGGAGATCCGAATGGGGGACTATTTTACCTCCGGAATATTTTACCCGAGAGGATGCCATCATCATATGTTCATACAGTAGAGCTGCATGTCCTCGGGAAAAGTAACGGCTGTAGTTTCCCCTTGCTTTCAGCCGTTCGCAGTAGCTGTGTGGCAAAGCCACATTAGCTGATGTTACAAGGCCAGCTCAGTCAATCATCCAGACTGTTGCCCCTGGAACTACTGAAAAGGCTGCTGCCCCTCTTCAGAAACCACACGTTTGTCTGGCCTCTCCACAGATACCCCTCCGCTGTGGTTGCACCTACGGTACGGCTATCTGCATCGTTGAGGCACGCAAGCCACCCCACCTCGGCAATGTCTGTGGTTCATGGGGGTAGACGGGCAGTTAAACAAAATCGACAAATCGGCCGAACAAATCATAGGTGGAGTAGTAACAAATAAGAAAGGTTTGTGATTGAATCCAGAAACATTTCAAAGTGAGCAAGACAATAAATACTGACTGGCATGCATAACGCCAACTATCACTAAAAGAAAGGAGGAAGATAATTCAATTAAACAGAGATAATAAAAAAATAGTTTGGGCCACGCCAAGGCCCATATAAGCAGCCATAGACACGAAAATTGGCCTCTTTTTACGCTACAACGATGGTAGACAAATAAAGAATGTCATAACATTCAGCAATGCAAAAAGTAGTATCGGTTAGTACCATGTCATATTGTGCCACCTAGTGTGTCAGGTATGCCAATCCAGATATTTTTAGACATAGGAGTAGTTTTGAATGTGATTTCATCAACACTGTTTAAGAAGCTATTGGAACGGACCAAGTTGCTAGCAATTACGTTCTGTGTTAAAAAATAATTGGTACTGTTGGGGTAAAGTGGATGAAAGAGACGTAATGACTGGGTACGTTCCTGCATTTGGTTATCGAGAGTATAGTTATGTAGGATTCTACATCTACATGGGATACTCTACAAACAAATTTAAGTGCCTGGCAGAGGGTTCATCGAACCACCTTTATACTATTCATCTACCATTCCATACTCGAATAGCGCGCCGGAAGAAGGAGCACCTGAATCTTTCCGTTCGAGCTCTGATTTCTCGTATTTTATTCTGATGATCATTACTACCTATGTAAGTGGGATTCAAATGTTCAAATGTTTGTTAAGCTTATGGGACTTAACTACGGGGTCATCAGTCCCTAAACTTACAAACTACTTATCAACTACCTTATACTAAGGACGGCACAAATATCCATGCCCGAGGGGGGATTCGAACCCCCGACCGTAGTGGCCGTGAGGACCGTGACTGGAGCGCCTCAGTCCCCTCGAAGTGGGATTCAACAATATATTTTCGCAATCGGAGGAGAATGTTGGAGATTGGAATTTAGTAAGTAGCCCACGCCGCAGCAATAAGCGCCGTTGTTGTAATGATTCCCATCCCAGATCCTGTATCATTTCCGTAAAGTTATCTCCCGTGTATCGGGACAATACAAAACTAGCTGCCCTTATTTGGACTCTTTAGATGTCTTCCGTCAAACCCACCTGATAAGGATCTAACACCGAGCAGTAGTACTCCAAAAAAGGACGGACAAGCGTAGTGTATGCAGTTCACGTCGTGCCAGGGTGTCTGGATAGGCTACTCGGAGAAGGAAGCAACTCTGATTTTAATCCAAGTTGAAAGACTCTGGAGAAGCAGGTAGATCGCAGGTTGAAAAGTTCATGAGGCCGCCGGCACATGGAATGTACTAGGCGACATTGCTAGCCCGGCAAGTGGCACACCACTCGGTAAACATTGTCAGCACGTTCGGCCGATGCCCGTTCAGAGTACCGCCACTAAGCATATTACCTTCCGCTGATAAGCCCCTCTCGACGTCTCCTATGTCGGCGCCGAACTGCCCGTGCCATGCGCACACGCACCAGATATACCCGCCAATTGAGGCAACTAGCCACGGCCGCGAAACAAATGACTAACCAAAACTAGCCACGCCACCCGCAGTGAAGTAATGAAGAGATATTGATACGCGAGTTGGAGAGAGACACCATAAGTTCACAATATCTTAATTTACTATTACTTGCACTTTTCCTATTTCTAGTTATTTTCATTGGTTTACCTGGAAACGGTTAAGAAAAGAGCACATGTGTATTAGACACTGGAAAGTAGTAGACTTGCCCTCTCGCTACCTTTCCACTTTATTGAGAACTAATAATTCACAGTAGAGGGGAACATGTATACTGATGACAGGATATTAAAATGAGTATAATTTCGTCGTTATAATGATCACTTTATGGCGCGAGTTGCAATGGACATTGGGTTGTGACAATACCGAGATGAAGTTAGTATTTGTCAAGGGGAACCTGTCCAAAAGACTGTGCGCCAGGCGGCAAACCAACTGATCAGCCTAAGCGAATGAGCCAGGAGTCATGGTGTACCTGTACAACTTACCAGAAAAAGGGCAATGTACCAGAGGAAGCTACGAGTCGTCAAGAGCAGGACGGATATGGAATGAGAAGTGGATTGGAGTGGCAGAAAGCTATATATCTGGCAAAGGCGTGTGTTTGCAGGCGCAAGGGACATATGACTTCACTGCCCGCGAAACTGGCGTTCGAAAAGTCTGTAAGTACCAGGGATGCTCATTGGCTACACGTCAGCTCATGTGGGGGTAGTTTGGTGCCATATATAAAAGGCGGTGTGATTGGCTCTTGGCCATAAACGCTTTGGTGGGACATTTGAGTAGCATTGAAGAACGTGCACGATTGGCGTTGCTTTTGCAACAACAAAGCGCACTAACTGGTTGCAATTTTTTGCGCACACACGCCACTTGGATGATGAAGGACGTGAAATGGGTCGAAGCGAACTAAAGTACTCTGGCGCTGTCGCCAAAGGGAGCGGACGCAACTTTTCTTATGAACGACGCAACCACCCGAGCTTAACATAAACGCCACTTTGAGCTTTGCGACTTGTACATTTGTGGGTAACAGATTACATTAGTAGACTTCGTACTTTGGTGCCTATCGCTGTTCTATAACAGCAGTAGAAATATAACATACTTGTGGCTACGATCAGGGGAATTTATAAGCAGACATCTTCCATTTAAGGCTACTGAATGAAAGAACTCATGCTTGTAAACTAGGGGGTGGGGGGTGATAATTTTCTAATTCCTGTCTCTGAGCAAGCCACGACAGAAGGACTGCACACCTTGAACATCGACTCTAGCCAATGCGCACAGGATCTTTTAAGGCCTTGCCTAATTTTAAATGGCCCTGGGTCAATGTACACAAATATTATAATTGAATTTTATATATTTATTCCCCACCCTCAGGAACCACAGACGCTGTCAAGATGTGGGGGCTTGCATGCCTCAACGATACATATAGCTGTACTGTAGGTCCAACCACAGCGGAAGGGTATCCGTGGAGAGGCCAGACACAGGTGTGGTTCCTGAAGAGGGCAGCAGCCGTTTCAGTAGTTACAGGGGCAACAGTCTGGTTGATTGATTGAGCTGGCCTTATAACATCAGCTAACATTGCTTTTCCATGCAGTTACTGCGAATGGCTGAAAGCAGGGGGAAACTACAGTCGTTAATTTTCCCGAGGACATGCAGCTCTACTGTATGAATGTATGATGATGGCATCCTCTCGGGTAAAATATTCCAGGAGAGGACTACTCAGGAGGATCTTGCCATCAAGATGAACTAAACAGGCATTCTACGGCATTTGGAGCGTGGAATGTTCTATCCCTCAATTGGGTAGATTAGTTAGATAATTTGAAAAGAGAAATGGATAGGTTAAAGTTGTATGTGGTGAGGTTTAGTGAAGTTCGGTGGTAGGATGAACAGGATTCTTGGTCAGGTGAGTACAGGGTTAAAAATACGCAATCAATTGGTGGTACCGCAGGAGGAGGTCTGATAGTGAATAAGAAAATAGGAATGGGGTAAGTTACTATGAACAGTATAGTGAACGCATTATCGCAGCAAAGATATACACGAAGCCAATTCAAACCACATTTATACAAGTTTATATGCCAAACAGCTCTGATAAAAGACATTATTCAGACCGCTAAAGGAGAAGAAAATGGTTATGGGAGATTGGCAATTGGTAGTAGGAAAGGGAAGAGAAGGAAATGTAGTAGGTGAATATCGACTGGGGAAAAGGAAGGAAAGAGGAGATACCCTGGTAGAGATTTTAACAGCTGAAAGAGTGGAAGGAACCTGCACAAAGGAAATAAACTTCAAAGCAGTAGTCTAGAAATGGAAGACGAAGTCTAGAAACATGGGATAGGAGATACTATATTGCGAGAAGAATTCGAGAGAGCACTAAACAGTTTGAGTAGAAACAAGGCCCCTGGAGTAGAAGATGTTACGTCTTAACTTCTGATTATCAACGTAGTTTGGTCCGATAGAATTACAAACAAACATCAACTTCTGCCATCGTCAGGAGAGCAAGTCATGAAGAAATTGTTCCACCTGGTGTGCAAGACGTATGAGACAGTGCAAATACCATAAAACTTCAAGAAGAATATCGTGATTTCAATACCTAAGACAGCAAGTGCAGACTGATTACAGGACTATCAGTTTAATAAGTCATGCCGCGGTGGAGTAGCCGAGCGGTCTAAAGCGTATCGCTGCGGATCGCGCGGTTCCTCACCGTGGAGGTTCGAGTCCTCCCTGGGGCATGGGTGTGTGTGTTGTCCTTAGGTTAGTTTACCTAGATGTAAGTAGTTTGTAAGCTACGGACTGATGACCACGCAGTTTGGTCCGATAGATTTAAAAACATTTGAACATTTGAATAAGTCATACTAAAATACTAACACGAATTATTTACAGACGAATGGAAAAACTGGTGGAATCCGACTTTGGAGGACGATGAATTTCGACTTACGAATACAGTAAGCAGATTCAAAAGGATGTAAGTTGCCGTACATTTTCTTAGATGAAGGATAGGGTAGCGTGGAGAGCTGCATCAAACCAGTCTGCGGACTGTAGATCTCAACAACAACAGTTTTCTAATTGAATCAGAACAGTCCCTAAAGTTCAACAACATTATTTACTAAAGACAGCAAGAAAGTTGACAATATCAATTAAACAGTTGACTGATGCATATAGTATCGCAAAGGTAACAAGGGATAGGATGCTATTACATAGCCCACTCTCGATTTAATACTGATTGAACCAGGATTAATACTCACGATCTAACTTTCAGCACACATGATTAAGAAGCTGAAAGAACATCGACATTCCTTGTGCCGTGTTAACAATTATACTGGAAAAAGTAAGTGATTTAGCCCGTGACCGTAGCCGCGAGTACGTCACTTATTTTTATGCGAGTTTGTGACACTTGCGCGGAGTGACACTTGCGCGGAAAGGGAATTTTTAGACACTTGCGCGGAGACCCGGACGCTGCAGGTAGTGAACAGGGTGTTCCAGAAATAGGGATACACCACCCCTACTCCTCGCCCTCCAGCCGCTACCTGTGCCGTATTCAGGGAAAGGCCCACCGAGCGAGGTGGAGCAGTAGTAACGGCCCGGAGATATCACAGCCTCATTCAACAGGGAGATAACACGTCATACAAATATCACTCTATTTACAATACAGCACCATGTGAAGAGGAATGTGATGAAATCGGAATTGAGCGCAACTGTTGCTAACTACAATTTCGGATTTACTGCATTTTGAGTCAGAATTCGCATCTATATTCGCATATATCGCAAATGCGAATTTTTCCTGTCCCTAGTAATACCTCTGAAAATAAACAGCTGATCAAGGCACTAAAAGCAAGGGCAGATCTTTGGGTGTATTACTACAAATAACTAAAATACAATTTGATCGTGGAATTATATACAATCTCATTATAAAGGTTTTTTGTAGGTGGTTTTGAGCAGCTTTTAAATATGTTAGGAATAGCATTATGAAATATAGACAGCTACACCTTATGTTTATTATGAGATATCGATTTCGGCTAATTTCAGGTCATCTTCAAGTCTCAAACAACAGGTGTTACTTATGCATTTTTCCAGTGGCACTCATAACCTTTAAGTGTTTACACACGCCGGCCGCGGTGGCCGAGGAGACTAAGGCGCTCCAGTCACGGTCTGCACGGCCACTACGGTCGGGGGATCGAATCCCCCCTCGGGCATGGATATTTGTGCCGTCCTAGTTCGTAAGTAGTTCATAGGTAGTTTGTAAGTTTAGGGACTGATGACCTCGTAGTTAAGTCCCATAGACTATACAAACATTTGAACATTTTGTTTTCACACGAGGTCTAACGTTGTTAATCGCGTTAGCGATGAAACCAGAACCCAGAATCTTTGCGTCTAAATGATACATATATTGGTGTAATGTCTTATTTCGAAAGAACAGACATCACACCAACACATATATAGCTCTCGGTAAAGTGGAACGGTACGATGTCGTTACGTAGCACAGCACAGCCGACTGGAAACGCAGGAGAAGTGCAAACAACGTTCTCTCCTCGACGTAGACTTGTACAACATACAGTCTACACGGCGAAGATTACACCAAAAAATTTAACGTTTCGTCTACTTTGGCGATAGCAACCAAATTTTAAAATCGTGTCTACTATGTAATGATGTAGCAACACAAAACGCTTCAAGTCCAAAACTTCACTGATTTTCGAGTTCTGAATTTTTAATATGTTTTTAATGTTATTACAGAAAAACATATTTGGGACTCACACTACAATTTTCATATGGCAGAATTTGTAGGTACATTCACAAGACATAAGACAACGGTTGTGTGCATTCATCTCATGAGAAATATCAATCATTTGTTTTCAGTGTTTACTTCAAATTTCTCTTTTAAGTTTCTTTAATTAGTAGTACTTAAATGCGGTTATTAAATAAATAAATTACGTGTATAGGTGTAGTCTTATGCGGCCAAACAACTTAGATCATTGGTCGCTAGACTTACACACTACTTAATCTTACTTAAAATAACTTAGGCAAAGTACAAACAAACATACCTATGTCCGAGGAAGGACTCGAACCTCCGACCGTACCGGTCGCGCAATTTGTGACACAAATTACATGTTTGATAATATTAATGCATAGAAGTATGAAATCACGTCAAGACTACTTCCTGCAAAAATTTCGACAAAAAAAAGTTGGCACTGAGTTTAGAAAAACAAAATTCTGGTTTATTGGATTTTAACATTTTATCAAAAATTAAATGTTACTACAAGAGATACAGCCATTCAAATTTACGGGCACCATAACGTTTTCCCTTCCTGAGTAAATGAGCTGCTTCTTATAGTTTCAACACCTTTTTCTTGAATGTTCTGAATATAAATCTTCACACAGACTTCTTGAGGAGGAGAGTGATACGGATATCTGATTGTAAACCACTGCCTATTACCTTAGACCTTTTGACTGTACTGAACAGGAATTCCACGTATTCCGTAATTTATATTTATACAGTAAACAGGCAATGTAATTTATAACCAACTATTGGCTGCCAATTTCGCCTCATTTTTCCTGGAAGTCTTGCAACTTGTTTCTCCCTGTTGGTTTATGCCAAGTTCGGAGTAAAAATGGTTCGATATGACGGTGATAGAAAACAGAATTTATCTTTAGCATTTTTCGGTGTGTGACATTCCCTTACACATTCCGTATTTCATATATTTCTTAGATGTATTTGTAATTCGAATACAGCCAAATCGTTTTGTGGTCTACGAATAAACAATAAACGCTTCAAGTACGTAAAATATTCATTGACTTATTATTAACGTTTTTTAATTGAAGGTTTAAGGTTGCGTCTCCTATTAAAAAGCATAATAGCTATTTTTAAAGAGATGGAAGTTGCGTGATAGTGGGGTTAACTACATAGCGGTCAATTCCATCAACGTATCTGTGCAGGATGCCTAATATATTTATTGCTTGTGCAGGTGTCTTGATATGCTTAGTGTTCTGAATAATATGCTTTTAGGAGGTATGACTGTGGAAAGTCATAGTCTTGTAGTAGCAGAGACTAATTCTCAAAAACATTATCACTATTAAAATACCTTTTTGTTTACAGGAGGAACACTCAACGGATTAATATGTAGTTAGAACAAGTCACTATATTGCTCTTCAACTTGCAAAGGGTTGTGCAATTTCACTGATTTTCGTGTTATGTTGACAGTGTGGAAACTTGACAACAGCAGTGCTAGACTTCTTGGTGTGCCTGTACCCAGGAAAAGTGATTAGCCGCCCCAAGGGCCCCGGGTTCCGCGCAAGTGTCACTCCGCGCAAGTGTCACTCCGCGCAAGTGTTCCAACCCCTTTTTATGCTGACGTAGAGAAGCTATAGGCACCAAAGTATGATGTTGTACTAATGATAATTTGTTACCAACAATAGAACAATTCGGCGAGTTCACAGTAGCGTCTAAGTTGCGCTTGGGCCGGCCGCAGTGGCCGAGCGGTCTGCAGCGCGTCAATCACAGTCTGCACGGTTGCTACGGTCGGGGGTTCGAATCCCCCCCCCCCAGGGGCATGGACGTCTGTGTCGTCTTTAGTACAAGGTAGTTCATGAGTAGTCTGTATGTTCAGGGACTGATGACGCCGCAGTCCGCAAGCTTAAGTCGCTTAAGCTTAACTAACATTTGAACATTTTGTTGCGCTTGGTGTAGTCCGTCGTGAGAAGAGCACCATCTGCCCTCTTTGGACACAGCAGCCAGAGTCTTTCTACACTTTCCACGTTCTCCCCATCGTCCATGTGGTTCGCGCAAAAATAGCAAATAGCCAATGCATTTTTTTCGTTTCCAAAGCACCGCCAATCACACTACATCCGGTCCTTCTCTGGAGGAGAATGAATAAAATTCGTCGTCCTCTGCCCCACACGCAACGGTACGCGATGACAAAACCAACGGCTCTTCCTTCAGGGAATGCGAACAGCCACCTGTTCGCCATGGTTCCCAGCTCACTCGCTTCGGCTGACCAGGTACTCTGTTGGCTGGCTCACAATATTTTGTACATGCTCCCCTTGATAATTGCTAAGCACATGTCGGTACTATCACATGTCCCTGCAACTCGTGCCATGTTGTTAACATTGAAGTTTCCATAAAAAGCAAGACGAAATTACATTCTAGTTCCTGTCACAAGTATACATGTCCCTTTCCCCTGTAAACAATTTCTCAAGTATAACTTCCAATAAAGTGGCAATATAGCGAGAGGAAAAGACTGCCCCTCACTCACATAGAAGTTATTATGCAGGAATGTCTCACTTCAGTTCCTAGTGTAACGTGGACACAAGTTATTTTTAAGTATCTAATCGGATTACCTGTGGTTATAAGAAAAATTACGGGATAGCATAGCTTTTGCCATACCGTATGTGAACAACTTCATGAACACAGATTCAGTCCAAGGGAAACACGGACCCATTTTCATTTATTACAAGTGGTACCACACACGAATCCATTTGTGCTGCTGTCGCCATCAAACCCAAAAAATAAAGAAGTGCAAGGGACGTTCACCATAAACAGTCTTTATTCACAGAACTATAACACCTGAAACATAACAGTCAGATGATAAGTACAAAGATGAAATGCTCAGGAGAAAGAATGGTGATGCGTATCCTCCCCACCCTTGATCGACTTCCAGAGGGTCCACCAGCTCACCTGTTCTGGTGATATCTCTTCCATCTGCAGTGACAGGGACGTCGATTTTAGTCTGTCTCGACCTATTCAAAGATGCTTCACTCTTGCTTTCTTCCACATGTGAAAGGTCCGAAGGAGCAACAGAAACTCTTTGCTCCATCTAGTATCTTCTGCTGTAGGTTAAAATGTCGTCTTTGGTGGCTCAGGGCTCATGGGTATGGTAGTAAGTCTTCCTCCCACGAGAAAATGAGCAATATTAAGCTCCTCGTCTTCAGTGTTTTTGATGGGTCAGAAGTTAAGTGTGGCTTCTTTGTTCACACGCACTATTTACAGGCTTTCTTAGTCCATACTGCAGGGGCCCAGTAGTTGCGTAAACATTATTTAGTGTTGAGGATCATCTGTTACTACCCGCCTCCCCACCAAGTCTCTCGTGGTGCTCTAAACGTCCATGTTATACCCTGTTGAGTTATTTCTCTGTTGGCAGCATGGAAAGTTAGTTATCACTATAGACAGTATGTGGAATGCCTTGTTGGACAATAAACCTTTGGAGGGCTAATAAAATGTCTGTTATTGAGTTGGTTATTAGTTTCAAATATATTTGTGATTGGATGATGTAACATTTATTCATATTAGTGCCTGATTTTAAGTACAGGCACAACGAAATGAATACTAATAACTTCAAAAGGCATGTAACGTTCCATTCTATCAACTGGAAGTTGTTATTCTATTTGTTGGCTAATTGTCATATGCAATTTTACGAATAATGGTTATCAGTCCCTAGGCTTGCAAATCACTAAAACTAACCTAAGAACAACTCTCTCTTTCTCTCTCATTTACAGGGAAGACAACGACGTAGGACTGTTTAGATCAGAAGACGAGTGTATAATATCCAAAGGGATCCTCTCAGTTGTAAAGGAACTACTAGTATTCAAAGATGGCGTAGTTTTGTGTAGTGATGGTTTGTTTCTGAAATGATGGGGTGGCGTTTTTCCTCAAGACTTGAGCTTGTGTCAGGCGACCTTCTAAATGTAATAAATCACCATATAAATATGGATCGAAGCATTTTATTTTGGAAGTGCTGAAGACCTTTAATTAGTGCAAAGATTTCCTACGAGAAATATTCTTGCTGCAATCTTTTAAGCCAATGGCGACACGTATCTCCTATCTCTTCTGCAGTCAAATCTTTGCACATGTCTGTTTTATGAAGGAGTTTCTCCTTTGAAGCAAAAGAAGCAACCAGTGCTCGTAACAGTTTGCAATAAAAGATTAATATGTTTATATTTATGAGCGATTTTGTAGTTTGAATGAGTACAGTCTGAGGAGATGTATTTGAATTCATAGCCTCCAAAAATATATAAGGATTAGTTGATGTGTAAAGATTGCTGGGCCACAAATTAGGACGTTGTCAGAGCCACAGTGGTCCATTCTAACAGGTGTTGAGAGTTTGTAACGTTTGAGGTGTGGGTCCTCTCGAAACTAAGACCAATTTTTCTTTGTCTGGGCAGAGTATTCACTGAAACGGAGTGATCAGTGTTTGTATTTATGTCACCTGTTGCATACAAACGTTTCCCAAGTATGAGAATCACCTTTTATCAGTCCAAGAATGACTACAGAAAAGGTGAAGAGAGTCACTCTTTTGTGATCAGAGGTCGTGATCTTGCAATAGTGGTGCAGTACTCTGGCCCCAGTAAGTGCTGCTAGCTGTTCAAGCTGAGGAAGTGTCAATTCCTCACAGTCCCTAATCTAGCCTTATTACACATTAATCGGGAAATGCCATTGCTAGACATGATGTGTAGGATATAGCCTTTGCGATGCATCAAAGAAAAAATTAATATGGGAGCTACCGTTTTCTGATAACTGTATCTACCTTGGAACAGTAATATTTTAAAGATTAGGAAGGTTTGACATCCACATGCGCCATCTAATATATGGACTGTCAGCTAGCGGTTCATCCAAACCTAGTCCGAGCAACCATGTGACTTGAAACATTTTCTTAGATGGATACCGGAGTTATTAATACCAGAGGTTCATAGCGACCTGTTGTTACTGGTAGTAAATTTGTTGTAATTGCAACTGTCTATAATTATTTTTGGTGACTTGTTGCTGACAATCTAACAATATGTCTTCTACTACCGTGACTTTCGTTTGGATATCTGTTCATTCCACTTCCTGATTGGGGGAAATTCTGGAGAATTATTGGCCTAGTCCAGCAGCACCAGTTAAAGATTCTTCATTAGCAAAGACAACTCATAATATAATTAGTGAGACTAGGCGGTTTTCCTGTTCAGGTCCTGCAGCAAAATCATCAAGTACCTGTTCCACTACGGTAGTGAACTGAGACTGATGAGTGTCTGCAAGTTCACAAATAGTTGCTGAATGCAGAAACGCGCCGCTTGTCAGACCAAACGGAAGATATGAAAATCGATAAATTTTCATTGGTCTTACAATGACGACGCCTTCGACCTTGTTACTGTTGGTCTCGTACCAAAGGATCTGGTGAGATCTCTGTCGCCAGGTTGTGGATAGAGTTATAGAAAGGTTTGAATAATGTTGGCAAAAACTACAATGTACCGCAGAGGACATCTCAAAAGGACCTCGATAATTTCATACATCAAATTGGGCTCGATTTCCAGAGTGACGATTACAGAAGGTACTCCCTGTTCGTGTGTCAAACCGTCAAAGACTATTCGCCATTTTGTGCTTCCTTGTTTTCCTCGCCTGTCCAAGTGATGATGAAAATAAAATGAATTCGCAGATTTTACACTAGAAGCCAACTCCTATTCGCTTTTGGTCTGCCGGCCGCGGTGGCCGAGGGGACTGCGGCGCGTCAGTCACGGTCTGCACAGCCACTATGGTCGGGGGTTCGAATCCCCCCTTGGGCATGGATATTTGTGCCGTCCTTAGTGTTAGCTAGTTCATAAGTAGTTTGTAAGTTTAGGGACTGATGACCCCGTAGTTAAGTCCCATAAGCTGTACAAACATTTGAACATTTGAATCGCTGCTGGTCTGCAAGCATGTACGTTATGCAAACTCAATACTACCGACACTTTCTCACTCACTAATCGTTCTTCTTTGACGTTGATTCCCAAAAGAAACATGTAGTGTCATCACTCGGTTCTCCAGCAACAAAGTTGATGAGATTAACAGTTGAATACAGGGGCAGCTTGTTCTTAGGGGCCACAGGGGCCCGGTCCCATCAGAAAATTTGCGATATATTTTTGCAGTATTATATCAAACGGAGTGTGACCTGATACCCTCGACATCCTAACTCAATTTACAATGATGCAATCAAATGGTTTCGCTTGCCTCTCGCCACAGCCTAGTTGAGGGCCCGCTAGCATATGCCCCTCTCTTAGTTAAGCAGCCTTGCCCAGAACCGAGGGCCAACGGCGGTTGGCCCTTACTCACCCCGCACCCTGCAGTCGCAGTGACGTCACACAGCTGTTTTCCTTTACCCTCCTCGCCCCTCACCAGAGTGCTGCTTGGGGCCCGGCGAAGCGGGCCCCAGTGAAGCGGGCTGTCCCTGTCACGCTCCCACTACCCACGCCTCGCGCTCCTATCCACAGCTTCCCAGAGTTTGGGGTCGTCGACCCTGGGCCCTTAGCACATAGGTCGAAACGTATTCTGGAGCTGTGTCGTTGCAACTTGACTGTTTGTAAACTGATTATGAAATAAATAGAATATTTACTTAATACGCCCTATCGTTTATTAAGTACGGAAGAGACACTAGAAATCAAGCGATTAGGATCACATCAACCAAAATATTTCATGATGTCGCAGCACGACGGAAAGAAGAACAGAACTTTCTGCTGTACATAGTTCTTCAAAAAGTCTTGGCTAACTCTGAGAGGAGAAAAAATTGTTTGGTTTCTGCTGTGTGCTATTTGGTGTGAGGGATTGTGGACAACAGTCGGCTGGAAGGACCTAAAGCATTCAAGTGAACGAATTAAGAAACACGAGGGAAATGGAATTCATTTAGAAAATGCTTGTAAATATAAACTGTATGGCACAATTAACATTGCTGCTCAGATTGATTCGGTTATAAAATGTAAATTCAGAAGTATAATGACTTAGTTTCGAAGAACAGACATATTAAACAGAATAGTAGAGTGCTTAATGTTTTGTGGAACTCATGAGTTAGTACTAAGAGCTCACAATGAAAAACAAGAGTTAGCAACCAGTGGCAATTTCTTAGACTTATCTCTTTTGGGAAATCTTGACTGTGTATTAAATGATCACTTAAGCACCTCTAGTAATTCCGTGTGTACATGTAAGTCACACATAATACAAAATGAACTGAATGTATCAAGTTTACATCGAAGAACTGATTAAAGAGATTAACGATGTCACTTTCGTTTTTGTGCAGACTGACGAAACAACTGATATTACGCGCAGAAGTCGATTTGTCATACTGCGGTATATTAATGGCGCAGAAACCAGTTGAAAGGTTTGTATCGTTTGAAAACGATACTAATAGGACAGCAGATGGACTTAGTGAGGTTTTCAATGTATGCTCAGGCATACGATGGCGCCCCAGTAATGAGCGGCAGTTACAGTGGTGTGCAGACACTGACGCAGAGCACTTTCCCACATGCCAAGTACGTTCACTACTAGCGCACCAAATGAATTTGGTTGTTCAGAATGCTTGTAGTAAAATCATGATGTCGATAAGTTGTTCTTCGCAAATATTGCTGGTTTTACGATGTATTTTTCTTCACCTATCAAGGAAGTGATTTGTTACAGACAGTCTGCAACAAGAGAATGCTTTCAGTCTAGAGGACTCCATTATGACCGATTTTTACCGGCGAGTCCCGCTCGCCCCTCTGTCTCTCGGGAGTACGCGGCCGAGCGTCCTCTTCTACCGGTTGCGGGCAGCCGATCGCCAGCGCTCGGCCGAGCGCGCCGAACGCTCGGCCGGTCGCCGTCAACCGGCGCACTCAGTGCCAGCGAGCTGCACCGCGGCACACTGTTTAGATTAATACTTGTTCCGTAGATCATGAATACGACACTTCGTAATGATGTGTAACATGTCAGGGTAATAAAAGGTGCCTGTACAAGATATTACATTACACAGAGTGCTATACAACACAAATATATTTCGTATTACTTTTTTCTTTTTATTATTATTTTTACTTTTTTATTTTTTGTTTTTAGTTCTACTAATTCACATCTAAAAATTCATGCATTGAGTAGAAGGAGTTGTCATTCAGAGATGCTTCTAATTTGTAAATGCTAGTTAGCTATCTGTCAGGTTTTGATGCTGTTTGATAGGTGACCGATGACTTTTGTGGCAGCATAATTCGTCCCTTTATGTGCCAAAGTGAGATTTAATCCTGCGTAGTAATATCATCGTTTCTCCTGTTGTTATACCTATGCACACTGCTATTACTTTTGAACTGGGTTTGCCGCGGCGGATTAGCCATGCGCGATGCGCACGGCCGTTCGCCATCTGGGGTTCGGGTCCCCTCTCAGGCATGGGTGTCTGTGTTATTCTTAGGTTAGTTTACCTTAGTTTAAATCGTTTCCAAGCTACGGACGAATAACCAAGCGCCTGCCGCGGTGGCCGAGGGGACTGAGGCGCTCCAATCACGGTCTGCACGGCCACTAGGGTCGGGGGTTCTAATCCCCCCTCGGGCATGGATATTTGTGCCGTCATTAGTCGTAGTTAGTTCATAAGTAGTTTGTAAGTTTAGGGACTGATGACCCCGTAGTTAAGTCCCAATAATTTACTGAGATTCTTATCGCCAAACTTTGCAAAAACCCTAATAGGATACGTAGCTGAACCCAAACGTTTGCAAAAACCCTAATAGGATACGTAGCTGAACCCAAACGTTTTAGCAGACGATCAATGTGTTGCTTCAAGTTTAATCTCTCATCAATTCACACATCTAAAAATTTTGAAAAACTCTGGTTTCCCTTCAAAACGAACGAATAATTTTGAAAATTCTACCTTAGCTACGGACTTCAGTTCAAAGCCTATATTTATCACTGGAGTTGTGCCATTTACTGTACGGAACGGTATATGCTGCGTTTTATCAAAAGTTAATTAGAGTCCGTTTGGTTAGAACAACTTAATAATTTTGTGAAAGACGTTATTTACGATAACATCAGTTCTCGATTTTTGGATGTGATTACTATATTTGAATCATCAGCAAAAAGAACTAACCTTCATTAACGTAGAATGGCAAGTCATTAATGTATATCATAGATGAGAGACCACCGCTTCATATTAACAACTTACTTATTTATTTACAAATGTCTTTCGTTGTTTACTATCAGTTCTATAACCCAAATACTACAACTGTATATGTTACATTTGATGTTTGATGTTGTAAGTTTAGGGAATCATGAGCCCTCAAGTTAAGTCCCATGTGCTTTACAAACATTTAAACATTTTTAACTATTTTACAAACTACTGGAGTTTCGACCGTTGAGGTGATCATGTCTTCCAGTAATTGTAACGTTAAAAACTGTAATTTCTGTATATAGTATTTTGTTCCGTTCGGTAGACAAACGGTAATACAGTAGTCTAATCGTGCGTTATGTGCAGAGAATCTCCAAACTCGACCACCTATAATATTTGTAGAGTCTATGGGACTTAACTACGGGGTCATCAGTCCCTAAACTTACAAACTACTTATGAACTACCTAAGAATAAGTACGGCATAAATATCCATGCTCGAGGGGGGATTCGAACCCCCGACC
Organism: Locusta migratoria; assembly: GCA_026315105.1. Lineage (NCBI taxonomy): Eukaryota > Metazoa > Arthropoda > Insecta > Orthoptera > Acrididae > Locusta > Locusta migratoria. The sequence continues at coordinate 500,983,842 of CM048747.1, forward strand.
TTAGTGGCCGTGCAGACCGTGACTGGAGCGCCTCAGTCTCCCCCTCGACCACGTATACATTGTACTAATATTGACTGCGTTGCTCAAAGTCAGGTAGGTTTCTAATGCAATTCCGCAGTGATGAGCGCGCGGCGGTCGCACTGTCACCGGCCGAGACTGCGAGTGCGCTCGAGCGCTCGAGCGCCTGGCAGTGCTCGACACTTCCGCCGGTAACCGAGAGCTGGAGGGCGACCGGCCACGGGGCGTATTAGACGGCCACATCCGTGTCGCAGCGTGGGCCTACCCCAGCCGTCGAGCAGCGGCACGAAATGGGAAACGCTCGAGCGGTTGTTTTCATCGAAATGCAGAGCTCTATTTCAGTCTCTTCAACTAGATAAATCTTCCAGGCCAGCATTGTAAAAACTGTCAAAGAAAACAAATTGCACTTATTAGAATGTTTTGAAATGATTGAGGAAGAGGATTCCTGGGATGATGTTACAATAAGAAAAGCATTCGCCTTAAGAAATTATCACAATCCACACTTTTCTATTATATCATAAAACACGTTGATATTTACTATAACAGAGTTCAGATGCAGACTGCAAATGCCGTTACCATATCCAATGCGTTACAGCATTTGTAGTGTGCTGTATCTCAAATACGACAGAACATTCAACCGTTTCGAGTTTCTGATCAGTGTATGGCTCCTAGAAGAAAACGTTCCAAATGTAGCAATGAACTTAATCTGACAGCTGATGCCAAAGAAGTGTATGACATTATGACCAACCAACTAAAAGGAAGATTTCAAAACTCGTGTATTTGGCGGGTTCGAAATCACTGATCCAATAAAATTTGCTCTTTTAGAGAACATTTGCCAACCACTTTGGTCAATTCTTTTTTCATTAAACTTCCGTCCTTTTATTTGCCACGATAAGTTGATAAATGAACTGTCAGTAATTTATCGCAATTATGCATTTGGAGGCATTACATTGGTTTGTGAACTGTTTGCTTTCTTTGTGGAACTTTCTTTGAAGAATCGTTCACTGAAGTGCACAAAACATTACAAATTGCGCTAACTACACCAATTTCAACAGCAGAAGCAGAGCTTAGTTTCACAACCTTACAAAGAATCAAAACCTTCCCCAGGAAAAATATGAGTCAGGAAAGGCTGAACTCACTGGCTGGAAGGAGGAAGGAGGAAATCAGTCATATTCCAAACGTTAACAACAGCGTAATCGACAAGTTTTCCAGTCAGAAGTACAGACGTGTACATTTACTGTATAAATAACCTGTCGGAACACAGTCCTTATTAGTTAACGTGCTAGTTAGGTAAAAACCACATGAAACTGCTCCTAGCCAAGGTTTTTCCAGAGTTTTTAGCTTGACTGTAAGGAAAAAGCCAGAAGGGTCCCTGTAGTCTCTCTGGTGCATTCCCAATGCGAAAGAAGTCACAACTACAATAAGTAAGATCGTTAGCATGAGAAGAGCTGGTGAACTTCGGTGCGAATCCACACACCTCCAAGGCCCGGCCCCCAAGTTGTTCAATAAATTGTGGCACACTGCATGAAATGAGACACACAAAAATTCCCGGAAAACAAACGGAGCTAGTGGACCAGACCAACTACAATAGCAGCCGCGGCGAATTAGCCGTGCACATTGGGGCGCTGTGCTGCGATGCGTGCGGCCGTTCGCCGTCGTGGGTTCGAGTCCCCCCCCCCCCCCCGCTCCGTGCCACGGGCATGGGTGTTTGTGTTGTTGTTAGGTTAGTTTACCTTAGCTTAAGTAGTTTGTGACCTACGGACTAATATCCCAGCAGTTGAGTCCGAACTACAATGTTAGACACATTTCCCGACCACGCCCCACCCCCCCCAAAAAAGTAACAGTAATAAAATGAAAAATTTTATTGCACGTTTGTATAAATCTTTACTATGTACAGTGTAGCGTGGATTAGATTAATTACTGCATCATTAGGATATTTAATATCTTTCTATTGTGTTTAAATCGTGTTATATAAATGGAGGTTATGTAATGAACACTTCAGACTGAAAACAATATGCTGTGTACTAACTTTTTGCATGGTTCCCACCAATGAAACTGAGCACAAGCAGCCACTGGTTCATTATTTAGTCCAATCATCCAGGCAACATCCACTGAAATATCTCCCAGTTTTGATCAGCTCTAATAAGTAATTCTACAGGAATTTGCCTTCCCAGTGGGGAAGTGGGGCAGTGGGGCAGTGGGGTCTGCCAAGAGTAAATTTTCTATATTTTGACTAATCTTGACAACGTTGTATACAGAGGGTTCTTGCAAGAAGCTATGTAAACATTCGAAGACACTGAGCGCTACATGTGCATAGTTGCATGCGCTGGCCGGCCGCGGTGGCCGCGGGGACTGAGGCGCTTCAGTCACGGTCCGAACGGCCACTACTGTCGGGGGTTCGAATCCCCCCTCGGGCATGGATATTTGTGCCGTCCTAGTTCGTAAGTAGTTCATAAGTAGTTTGTAAGTTTAGGGACTGATGACCCCGTAGTTAAGTCCCATAAGCTTAACAAACATTTGAACATTTGCATGCGCTACTTAGCTGAAATCGCGCAAATATGCGAGGTCCAGAGGTTAAAAAGTAGTGAACGCATACTTACAGAGGCCGAGTGTCGATAACGTGTATTACTTTTTTTTTTTTTTTTTTTTTTTTTTTTTAAGATTCCGACAGATGACGCCGATTGGCTGTCTGCATCCATAATGCAGAGGCTGAGTCGGAACTTGTCTGTGGGTCCTATTACAAGCACACATGCCGTCTCACCATGCGTAAAGTTTGAGCGTTCCTCGACAAGATTGCTTACTGAACTATCAGTGGAAATGTTAACAGACTCGTGTTGTTTGCAGGACGGTTCAGTTTGATTTGAATCCCCAAAGACTGATCGGTGATAACTCCCTTTTTAATTTGAGCAGGTGGCTCTTTTTTTATATATCCTTGCACAATGTGGCCTTGGTTAAGACAAAGAAAGCAACGATTTCACGACCTCAGTATCTCGAGCCACTGTGGAATATCTTTTACAGTCTTGCAGTTTTGAGCCCAATGATCGCCAAGTTCGCAAAAGGCTTCACGGTGTGTTTGATCTTGTGCTTGGAGTTTAATGCCAAGAATGGCCGTGGCAGAAGGTAATGTGCCTATAGCAATAAGTGTGCTCGTAAATGACGTGTCCTTACGAACGTAATGTGCAGTGAGGGCACCCACTTGGGAAGCGCAGGGGAGGCCTGGGGGACGGCATGGCTCTGGGTGGCAGGTATGTGGAGAAGGGGGGAGGCAGGGAGGGGCGAAAGAAGACCTGATGGGGAAGGCGTTCAGCGTGGAGCAACACCACAGTCCACCGCATGCAGGCAGCACCGCTGGAAGGAGTGGTTGCTGTTGGTGCTTCAGCCATTACAGTGCGGGAGCGGAGCGGCTGAAAACCCATCACAAGTTGGCGCGTGACGCGCGGCATTGGACAGAAGCACAGAGTAACATGTGAAGCCTGCACTGCAGGACCCAGTAGTCAAATGGGCCAGCCGCGGCGGAACGGCCGAGCGCATTGAGGCGCTGTGCTACGATGAGCGAGGCCGCTACCCGTCGGGGGTTCGAATCCCCCCCTCGGACATGGATGTTTGTGCAGTCTTTAGTATAAGCTAGTTCATAAGTAGTTTGTAAGTTTAGGGACTGATGACCCCGCAGTTAAGTCCCATAGACTTTACAAACATTTGATCATTTTCGTTCAAATGGGCCATGCCATGCCATCAGCATAGACAGGCGGGCGTTGGAGCTGACGTGGCCGAACCACAGGATGCGTCTCTTGTGGCGGCGTTCTGCCTGCAGCATCAGGCCGCGTTCAGATCAGGTATGTATACCTAGGAGGAAACAATATTGAGTACTCGAGAAACCGTACGCAGGCTGGTCACATTTCCCTTACCCAGAGCTGTAATTAGCTTTAAATCGCCATATAAAACCATATGTAGAATAAGTACATTAGTTAAGTGTTTCTCACGTCTAAATAACGATTGCAGCAATTTGTCACTGGTCATTGTCGTTTCCATATTTCACTCAGTATTGTTTCATTCTTCATAAGGTGAAATGGAATAATAACTTGGTTTGACGTTTTCACGTCCTTACAGTCCCTAACTGCAGAATTACTTCTACCTGTGGAACTCTATTAAGTGAGAGATTCATTAGTGAATCTCACGACCCACACGATTTTGTGAAGCTCTAAATCCGAATTTAATGAGTAATTAGCCACCAATTATATTAATATTTATGCCATAGGGTGTCGAATGGTATTTGTATCTTCGATGATTTATAGGCCGCACAAGTTTGTGTGTCTTACGTGCGTGTTAGATAAATTGTTACGCGAAAAAAATACACTCTCGGAGTTTCCAGTAAAATTGTCTCGAACTTCATTAGCTACTAGTAAAATACGGTCCTGTACACGTAAGTAGTGTCAAGAGCCAAACACTGACTTCTTGTGTGACCTCTGAGGTGTCCGCTGTTCCCTGCAGAAGGTGCCCGGTAACAGAACACATGCACGGAAGACCATTCTACCTTGTGGTATTCACAGGTTCATTATTAAGGGTCATTACAGCAAGGAGGTGATACACTGAGAGAACATCCACAGCTACATCTACGTCCATACTCTGAAGCCACGTCGAGGTGTGCGCCTGATGGTGTTTTGGGTTACCATTGTCACTTCCTCATCCTACTTCAGTCGCATACGATTCACGCAAGAAAACATGTCAATACCTTCCCCTCCACAATACAATAATTGAATGACGATTTCCGGTATGTCTCTCTGGCTGCTCTAATCCCCCTAATTTTATACTTTTAGTCTTTTTCGAGAAACGTAAGTACTCGGAAACGTGACAGAAGCTCGTACCACGACACAGAGCTCTGTCTTGGAGTGTGTACCGCTGGAGCTTCCTAATCAAACCTGTGCCGCTTACTAAATGAGACTGCAACGAAGCGTGCTGCTCTCAATTGGACCTTCGCTATGTCTTCTCTTAACCCCACCTGGTAGGATCGCACAATGACCAATACTCAAATGCTGGCTGAACGAGAGTTTTCTAACGTACTTCCTTTCTTGATGGGCTACTCATCCTGTAGATTTTTCCCATGAATCTCGCTCCATCTTACTCACGATTGATTTTATATCGTACGAATATTTCAAATCGCTACTAGTGATCTACAATGTTAGCTGTTTCAAATGCCCTGCTACTGCGTGGTTATGTATCAATGCATACGCAACTTTCGTACGATTCGCTACTTCACGGTTATACAACGTACTTATATTTAGTGTACTGACGTCTGCAACTTAAGCTTTGGGCGTTGTTAAGTGGCTATTTGTAATGGGCAGTTTTCCATTTCTTTAAGACGTATGGCACACGGAATCACACATTTGAAATTCCACTTACTTTTTGTGTTAATCCAGCTTGACCAGATTTGCTATCAAGAACTGCCTACATTGAAGGCTGGCACACGTACGTGGTATCCTCGAATATCTTGGCTTCCGACGTTGCACTGTTTCAGAACAGGTAATTTAGCCGTAATTTTCATCGAATTGTTTTTATTATGAATCTTGGGGCGAGGAGATATTTCATTTGGCTTAGCACAGCCAGAAAAAAATATGATCTAAAATGAAAGCTGCCTCGCTCGTTACAGCATCTTGTTTCTTAAAAAAAGTCAGTACGACCTTGATCCGGAGCTATTATCTCCTCGTTTTATTCTTGTGTGCCAAAGTTTCGCAATTATTGATAAATGTGACCGAATGTCTCCGAATGTAAGTAGCAGCAGCGTGTATTAAGTAGGTACGTAACGGCGGTGTAACTCGTTTGCAGCAGATGTTGGCTCGCCGCCAGCTGCCAGCTGCCGCTCAATTGGGCGACGTCCATGTCGGTGGCGGCTCCCAGGGCTGCCGCCGAGGGACTGCCGAAAAAAGTAGACGTGCTCATGGACTGATGCAATGTGGTACTCGTGGAGCCTGGCAATTTGCTCTCAGAGTGTGAGTCCCTGAACAAATGCAGTGTAATGTCTCCATATCTTTACTCTTTGCAAAAAGCTTCAGAAAATCACTGTCAAACAAGTTTGTTTGTGTGACCATCTTCCGCTGAAGGAACAAATTATTCGATTTGACAATAAAAATGCTTGTTTTTTTTGCGGCAAAGTATGTTTTTATTACTCATGTGTTATTTAATTATTTGAATGAACGGTTACTTGTGTAAGTAGCCTGTTATTAAAAATTAAGTTGAGACATGCAAATGTAAGTTAAAACGCTCACTGCTGTTCTAAATTGCTTTATAAGTGGCCAACAGAAATTTATCTAACTTCTCACTCCTTAAGGGAGCAGCCGACGTTTTAACAAACACAAAATCGATGTTAAAAAGTAAATGAATAGATAATTAAACATAGGATGGGTAGCATGAAATCATAAAGCAGAGGTTTGATACTTTAAAATCATAATCTATTAAGAAAAATAACAAGCAAATAAATGTGGGGAGACCAAATTAAATCAAAAAATTACTGCCCATAGTAAAATTGTTTCTGCCCTTTATGAATATGGAGGTAAAGTGGGAAGAAATTTGCAAACACACAATGGGTAGCTAAAAAAACATACACTTGTTCACAGACACACACATAATGCTTAGCGGTAGATCACTCACCAGGAACAGTTGAAAGCAGTGACGAAACGAAGTGTTGGTGGTGCCTGGACGAGATGGCAGGTGTCTTGATGAAAATTTCTAAATATACTGTGCACTGAACGAACTGATGTTTGGGGAGCAGCAGCTCACTATTCTTAAGTACCATGTGGTGTGTGACCATGCCGAAGTTCATACCATTTAAAAACAAATTAATCTCGAATAAGCGAGTAAAGCACACACAAGACTTTGTATAGAAGAATAAAACCATGGCTGAAGGCCAAAGTAACGACCATTATGAAAGCACATGCTGCAATTAGTCATACAAGACAGGAAAAACGGAATCAAACTAGTAAGACTAAGAAATGTTTTGCATACTCACAGATACAGACGCTATGTGAAAATGCTAGATAAAAAACAGCAAGGAAATTCACACACACAAGGTTTACACAAAGACTGAAGGCCACACACATGTATTCTAACTTGAGCAAAATTGGACACACAGTCAACACTGGAATGGAAATGCAAATAATAAATTTACACGTAAGTAGTTCATAAGTAGTTTGTAAGTTTAGGGACTGATGACCCCGTAGTTAAGTCCCATAAGCTGTACAAACATTTGAACATGAACACACAAGTTCAATCACATGGTTGGAAACACATAAATGTGGGGCAAACATATAAAAACATTGACATTAATAAAAAGAATAAAATAATTAAGGCACAGATAGATAACATTAATGGTGCTTAAACACTTTAGGTTAATTAATAAATCAATATGGAACACGATCACACAATCACAGGATGTGTTTCACTTACAATTCTATACCTATTTGAATTGATATCTGTGTTTTCTCTCATGGTAGCAGCATGAAGTTACGGTACATTAATTTACGTTTGCGAAATGTTCTTTACATAAGGTCGAGAGTAGTAACTCATATTTCATACGTCATTTGTATTTATTGCGAACTGATTTTTTCTTTTATTCTTTATTGTACTTTTAAAGCCAAACATTATATTCAGCAGGCTGCCAGCAGCTTCATACACCAGCTGACAGAAGTCCATGGTAATGAAGTATTTCTAAAATACAATGGAGTTTTAAACAGGCGAATTTAAAACATGAAATGATGAAAATTTGAAAAATTAACATCCGAACCAGGTGATAAAAGCACATTCAAATATTAAAACTGATACCACAGTGGCTTAAAACACAAAAACACAGGTTATGAAGGAAATGGAGACACTGATGAAAAGACAAAGGCGACACTGATTTGATTTGAGATGGTTGCAACTTGTTGAAAACAGTTGTTGAACGCACTGCACAACACTAAATGAATGATGAACCAGTTACAATTATGGCACTATGGTTCCCCACAATGGAAAAGAAAAGGAAGGGGGCAGGAAGCATGGGGAAGGGGATAGTGAGAGGAGGCATGGAGGAGGCGAGGGAGCAGTGCAAGGACTGCTGGAGTGGGGAGAAATGAGGAAGCCAGGGAGAAGGAGAGGTAGGGAGTGCGAAAGATTGGAGGTGGTAGGATGAATAGATGTTAGGTCTGAGGACGTCATCCGAGAGGGAGAGGAGATGGAAGGTACCCTGGGAGAGGATGTAGAGAGTGTGGAGGAGGTGAGGGGGGATACAATGGTGTAGGCGTGGCACAGGCCCAGGGTTGGTGAGAATAGGGTAAACCAGTGAGTTGTAGGGAGTATATTTTATGAGAGATATGTTCTAAGCCTAAGGGATGTTTCTAGAATGAAATTTCCACTCTGCGGTGGTTCCGGCACAATTTTAATCTGCCAGCACACACTCCGCTGCAGACTGAAAATTTCATTCTGGAAACATCCCTTAGGCTTTGGAGAAGCCATGTCTCCACCATGGCTTTTCTTCCAGGAGTGCTAGGCAACTCCTGCAAGGTTCACGGGAGAACTTCTGTGATGTTTGGGAAGTAGGAAGCGAGCTACTGGCAGAAGTAAAGCTGTGAGGATGGTCTACGGACCATGAAGCTAGCCGCGATAGCTCAGCCTGTAGAGCGATGGGCCGCGGAAGGCAAAGGTCCGAGGTTCTAATCCCAGTTCCATCACACAATTTTAATAAGCCAGGAAGTTTCAGTTATTTTCATATCGGGTTAACGATTTTAAACTTACAAATATATCGAGGTGATGAATAGTATAGCTTTACCTTCTTACCAAGATTTGTTACATGAAATGAACAGTTTGTGTTCACTCTTTAGCAATGGGTGGTCGGGCCCGGTGGTCTTGGGGTAAAGTGCTTGACTGGAACCCGAAGGGTCGCGGGTTCAAAACCTCGTCGTACCTCGGACTTTTTCTGTCTGCACTTTAACCCATCCTTCACCTCTCAACAATGTGAGGAGTCGCTAGAAACCACACGTGATTCAGATTCAACGTAGGTCCCCTTTCCCCTGGGGTAGGCTAGGGACATGCAAGTCGCCGAAGTGGTGTCCAAATGAAAGACTAGCACCAAGCCAATGAGCCACACGAAATTATTATTAGCAATGGGTGGAAATTTAAAACAAAGCCATCCTCTAGAAACCTCTTGAACCTCTTGCAGTTACACATATGCAGCACAGTTTCGCAAGTCTTAGAAACATGAGGGAAATTTACATTTCTATCCACATGAAGACGGGAATCCTTTATAATAACCTTCAAAATTTAAGCCTTTATAATAACTAAAACAGTAAACTTCAAGTAAGGCATCATTAAAGTGGGGGAGAGGTTACTTCAAATCTTTGTCACAGGGGACAAAATATATGCCCATCACAATCTCAGCTGACAAGGAAGTACGAAGGCCTGAGTAAATTTGATGCAGCGAAAGTAAAAGATTTTATAGCTTTACAACAGAACATTCTATACAGTGAGTACAACAATTACTTTATGAAAGTACGAACGGAGAAAAAGCTAGTAATTTAAATAGGTTTCAGTCTGAAAGGGAATAAGTGTACTACAATTTTCAGGTGACAAAATTTTGAGTTGCTCAAACAAGTGTTCCTGGTGATATTTAATAACTGGAGGGGCAAACATAATGATTGTTGAAGATTTCTTTCATTACGCTTATTTGAAAAAGAGTCTGTAACCTCCAGAATAAATGACTTTATAATACTGATAATTACAAAATTTGCACTTAGTAAAACACTGCTGAGTGTATCTTAATACATAAAATACTGCTATCTATTTTTCTTTTTTACTTTAATAATTTCAGTAAATTTAAATAAATTAATAAATTTTGTTTCCTTCATTACAACTAAAATGTGTTGATCCACATGAACAGTGAATCTCATGATTTGACCAAGTAGCATTAACCATTTTTAATTAATATGTAATATAAACACATTTATAGGAAGAATGCAGATTTTTTCCTCACTTTTCTCAGATATACGATACTATTTTGTGTTTTACTATATTCTTGCTCAGTAGTGGAGGAGATCATTTCGAAGGTGACTATGCACAACAATTAAAAGGTAAGCGGAAAAATATGTTTTGGACAAAGTTCCGGAATTTTTGTACAGACCCCGTACGAGGCGTCACACTGTTTCTGAAATGCGACTACTTGTGTTGACGTGTCGAGTTTACGGTCCGTGGCGGCTGACGCAGAAAGCGGCGGTAGCGAAGGTGACGGATGCTGATCGGAGGGCAAGAAGGGCCGAGCGAATCGGCGGCGGCGAGCAATTTCACGGCTGGCTGGCGGAGGCGCCGGGCTAGCCTTGAGCCGCAGCGACAGCCGACAGCCGCGGGCGGCCGTCCGTCTGCCGCGGGGGCACACTGACTGCCTCTCACACTCTCACTGCCGGAACTGAGAGAAACGTTATGAGACGAAACGTCAAGGGAAAGACACCGATAAAAAGAAAATTTACTTGTCAAACGGAGTCTTTTCAGTCATGGGATAAATGCATACAAAGCAGCAAGCAAGGAATGAAGCAAGTAGGGCCTTTGGTAGTGGAAAATGTGAGGGTTGGTGAAGGACTTCAGTGACGAAAGACGGGAACGACCCGACCTGGGATACTATGGAGGGGAGAGGAGTCAGCAGTTGGAAAAGAAGCCTGCAGTTAGGGTTGTGGGGCGAGGCCTGGACACCGGCGAGTATGAATCGAGCAGCTGTTGACGGCAGTACAGCAGGCGATGGACCCAGCTTCAGCAACGAGACCTGTCACCGAACTCGTGCAGAGATAACCTAATTTGATACCAATGTGGAGAATTGAGTCAGGATCCAAAACACAAGGCGCTGTCGAATCGTCTACCAAGCTCACATACGCGAGGGGGATTGTATTAAGAATTTACAGAACTGAAGGAAATTAAAACGTATAGCTCTCCAAGCGGCGTGACGGCGTGACTGTCAGTTAAGGATGTTGACAGCACCTTTGTTTGACCTGAGGAAGGTAGAGCATTAAAGTGAACTGAGCATAAAATAGCTTGCGTAAAAAGCGATGCGTCTTTTGACGTGTAGTATTTCGTCAGCCCTCTGGGTCTAGGTGAACCACTCGACGGCGACAGAAGTGCATGACATGGGTTTTAGATGCAGCGAACTAGAAACCGTGTAAAGGCCCATGACTGGCCTATAGGGTGGCTCTTTCCAGCCGTCATTTAGGTACACGGATGCCAACAGAGGTGAAATACAAGCAGAATCTATAAAATTCCATCGTCCTGGGTTGTTGAGGAACAGCAAACTTATTTAGTATTTATGTTCACTACTTCGAAACAGCCAAAGTTGCATACAATGTTGGTTGTTAAGTCCTCCTAAGAGACAGGAAAGTCATGTTACAAAGGCTAACAAGTACGTTTATATTGTACGACCATCTCTTGAATACGAACAGTATTTTCATAAATCAAAATAACAAATCAGTGTCACCTTCAATATACAAGAAAGCATATAATCAAATTCACAAAAGGTATTATTCTCAATAAAGCCAAGCATCAAATACCAAACAGGAAAGATTTGGACAGGCGGCGATACGTACTAAAACTTATTGTTATTACATTATAGATATAACACAAAGCGATTCGTCAACTTAGCATTAGAAGGGAGTGTGTACATGACAGAGTAGCTTGGAGACCTGCATCAAACCAGTCTGCGGACTGAAGACCACAACAACAAGGGGATGTGTTACAAAGTATAATTTATTTTATGGTGTGTCACATTCTTTTCATAGATCTCAGGTTAGGGGGATGGGAGATTAGGGTAGGGACGGGGCGTAGGCAGTGGTGAAGGGGTTTGCAAGGTGGGCATCCGGTGTCTCTCATAACATAATGTTACATCTTAATTCTTGTTTCAGGAATAGAAACGAAACTCCAGAGGAGGGGGATGCAGTGGGCTTATATTACCAATCCAGTATGTTTACTGTATACTGCAGTTACTACTTCAATACTTCAATAATACGTAAAGCTATTTAAAAATAGTATACACATTATTTTCTTTCTTATTTTCCTACCATGACATACTGAAACAAACTCAGGTTTTAGCTAATTAACACTACAAAAGATTATATGGGCTCTATATTGTGCCAAAGAATAGCTTTAAAATATATTCTTTTTATTATGATGTATACCACGTTCTATGTAGGGAGATTATGGGAATAGAGGATCAGCGTGGCGCGGGAAGTGGGGGAGGGGGAGGGAAGCCCGGCGGGAAGAGTTGAACAGGGAAAGGTGAGATGGATGCCATACTACCATAATACTAAAAGTTCAATAATATATTGATCCCTTGTTACATCATAATTTCTGTCTTAGAAAGAAAAATAAAATTACTTTGCTCCAATTTTTGGGTTATAAAATTCTTACCTAAATGACCATAAACGACGTGGTGAACTAGAAATATTGTAGAAATTTTATACCATATAGCGAACATATGGTATCACGAATGTGGGATGGGGTGATGGAGGGGGAGAGGGAGATATACTGGGGTGGGGAGGTGAGATAAACAAGAAGGAAGTCCCTTCTGCCTACATGGAGTCCATTTTTCAGATTTAAAAATGACTTGCCATATTTTATTTTCAAACAGGCCGAAAAACGATGGAATCGGAAATCAATCTGTTGATTTAGGATCTTGTCAGGCTCTTTTATCTTACTTACGAATATTTCAAGGTCTTCTTAAATGTCTAACTGCATGTCTTTTTGTGACTGAAGTAATATTTTCAACGTATTGTCAATGCTACCTACTTGATGCCCCTCATTCTTCGGGTGATGTCCAATAGCAATCCGACTCCCTGAGTCCATGTGTTCCTTAAATCGCTTGTTAAAAATTCTACCCATCCGACCAACATAAAAAAAACCACACGAGTGGTGCACTGTAACTAGTAAACATCAGACGAATCATGTTTTCCATTTATATCTCTCCTCTCAGGCTCTGTTAAACTGTGTTTCGAACGAAACCTGAGTTTTCCATTCGTCCGGAAACTTACTGCACATCCTTTTGTAAAGGAACGTTCTAGTTGATCGGAAATCAATCGCCTATATTGCATTAGTATATATTTTCCTCTATTCTCGTATGTTATTATACGGGTTTTTTTCTTTTTGCTTCTCATATATGCATGAGACTATCGACTGTTTGTAGTCGTTAGCAACAGCCACTTATTGCAAAATAATTAGTTCCTTAGTGACTTCTTTTTCACTTAGAGACAATGAGATTAGTCTCGTCATCATAGTTAAAATTTGCCATCTTGTACTTCACCGGGGGTTGGAATCTTTACAGATGTTAGTATCTGATAACATAATTTTTTCTGAAAAAAGGTAAGTCAAGACATCCTTGTACCTTAGCAATAAGCAGATCTAAATATCTCAGTTTCCTTTCTGATTATACTTCCACTGTTTACTTAACTTTTGTCTGCTACTCATTACATGTGTTGAAAATAAGCATTACTTTTTCATTTCCATTGATAATCATAAACTCATAGCCTACGTACTTGTATAAAAAAAAAAAAAAACAATATCATTGTTTACCTCTTGGTGGTATTTAAAAACTCTACTCTCCAAATTAATAATAAAAATGACAGCTAACAAACCCGAAAGATACTTTCCCCAAAGCAAGACCTTGAGGCTGTTAAGTTTTTCCTTTGAAACCAAATCAATTATATTCCAAGCTGAACTGAAGATCGAGGAAACCAGCTACATCCCCTCTGTTCATGGAAGCTTTATGTAAGATATTTTTAATAATTATGGTTTCTGTAACTGGAATAGTTGTGCATAAATTTATAGTATCACCATAATCATGGTCTCAGATATTTATGTATCATTTGGGAAAGTAATGCTATTTATCACACTATAATTTTCTTTAAACACGTAAGTTTTCTTTTCAATTTCTGGAACATATCTGACAAAAAGGGGTAATGGGGACTTTCTACTGTCAACTATAAAGCGCCTATTTTTTCAGGTTTACGTAATTTCATCTGCACTTTAATTAGGCAATTATGGGTTCATACAAATCATATTACGGTTTTTACAGGTGAAAATAAGAACTGTAATCCCTCGATATTCTTTTTTTAGTGATACATTTACAAATTTTGAGAGATCCTTAGGTATCACCTACATGTTGTTACTCATTTAAAAGTTTAAGACTTTATCTCTGTATATCTGGTACTAGACTCTTAGAGTACAATTAATGTAATCCTCTTGTCCACCTTTATTATTACTGCTTTATTCATCAACTTATTAACACTCACCATGATACACCTCTTTTGGAACCTCTTTGGACAATAGCTCCTGTGATTTTACTGCTACCCTTGTTTCCTTTAAACTATTCAGTCTCCCGTACCTACACGCTGTTATCTTGCAAATGGGGCAGAACAACAACAATCAGTGGAAGTCAGGCTAGGTTTCCGGAACCAATTGCTATTTGGTAGAACATTTATTACACCATAGTCAAATTTAGATAAACGACCTTCTTAATGACATCTATAAAGAACCTTTAAGAAGGCAACAAGTAAGAAAAAGGCGATAAACCCATTCAAGATACAGTACCTCTCAATTCAAGAAAACTTTCGATATAAATGTTAAGAGTGCAACATACTTTGAATATTGTCGACTGGCTTAAAGGTATAGCTTGATTCAAATCAAATAACCGACGCGAGACCCTCAATAACATTCATTAAATAACGTTTTGAATAGACAACAAGAACAGGGGCAATATTGTCACTCAAGGTACCTCCCTGAAATACGCTTTAAATTATTTGGAATATAAATTAGTACTTCTAAGAACAATATTTTGAATCATTTAGAAGGCAGTTAACAAATGACAGTGGTTAACGCAGTAAATTTGCAGAGTAGTGGTACCAAGATTAAATATGACTGAAGGTATTCCATATTTTTTTTAAAAGATGAAATTACAGTGTTGAGCTCCTAACGTAGGGCAATTTTCAGAACTGGCTCTAAAACATAACTAACCGGTTGCAAATGCAGATAACCCTGATGTAAATAAGAGTTTCAAAATGAAGTAAATGACAATATATATGAACAATATGGGGACGATTACTTAGGTTAAAAAATTCGTGGTTGATCATTAACATTCCAAAATAAAACAACAGGTAGAAGATTCACGTAAAACCGTTAACTGCTGGTGGACGTTGGATACAGGACGATGCTCTTGATAAATAAATCAGAGTACAAAGTCGCCAAATAGAGTATATGCCTTAAGGGCCTATTGCCACTGAGTAGAGATACCTCGTTTACAGTGAAAATAACGACAGCCACCTAGGAACCAATGGGAATACAGGGAGGAACGTAGATATGGCGACTTCCCAGACACACTTAAGGTTCGCACTGCCACATCCCCTCTATGTGGGGAATAAGATTAACATACACTTCACTACCATGTCCTATGCACCATGAATGAGTACATGGAAGGAAAGGGCTCTAGTAACTTTTTCGTCTGCGGCTCGGAGAGACAACTAGGGTATTGAGCAGATGAATGTAGAACAAGAAAGCACTAACACAGACAGAGAAGGCACGCAAAGTTGAAGAAAAGAATTCGGATAGAAGCACACTGCCAAATTACAGCGACTCGCCGGGCAGCATCGGTCAGGGGAAGGAAAAGTGTGCGACCTACATATTAATAACCAGCGCCAGGGCAGGCAGCTGACACATGAGCGGCTACAAAGCAGAAGGTACTGCCGGTTACTCGTAAATGTCGGATGTTAAAGCGACGCCTAAAAACCTGACAAGCGAATCCATGTGCACACACCGCATCTATCACACTGAATGTAAATGCAAAGATTCTGGCGCAAGAAGCAGGTGAAAAACAATGTTCAAATGTTTGTTAAGCTTAAGGGACTTAACTACGGGGTCATCAGTCCCTAAACTTACAAACTACTTATGAACTACCTACAACTAAGGACGGCAC
The DNA here is from genome assembly GCA_026315105.1 of Locusta migratoria. NCBI lineage: Eukaryota > Metazoa > Arthropoda > Insecta > Orthoptera > Acrididae > Locusta > Locusta migratoria. The sequence continues at coordinate 500,999,818 of CM048747.1, forward strand.
AAATATCCATGCCCGAGGGGGGATTCGAACCCCCGACCGTAGTGGCCGTACAGACCGTGACTGAAGCGCCTCAGTCTCCTCGGCCACCGCGGCCGGCAAGAAGCAGGTGAGCCCGGCTACTTAACTGAGTTATAGAATTCCGCCGAGAAATAGCTGTTGTTGCAAGACCTGTCGACGTCGAGACGGACAGGCGTACAGGAACACACCACAGCTGTCCGACGCGGTGTCCACATACGGCTGCCGTCCTCCTTTCTTCTGCGTCAACATCCAACTCCTGCTTTGCGCCTAGACAACGGTCACGCGGCCGGTCAAAGATCAGCTAGGGAAAGGCTAACTTACAGCGCCATCGTTGGAAGAAATAAGGAAGGAGACGAGTATCGGCGACAGGTATCTGGCGCCAGTGCATAGCAAGGGGGAAAAAAAGATAACGGAAATCGAGCCTGTACGGCTCAACCTTTCCACCTCAAACAAAAAGCAGGGCTCCTTGCAATTAGGCAACATGTGTCGGTTGTCGGTTTCGCTTCCTAGGACTAACAGGAGCAAGACAAGGTTTGACGTGGTTGAAGTGTACTCTATACGTTTCCCAGAAGCATTTTCCCTTACCACTTACCAACAAATTAACAGGTTCTAGAAGTAATACATGGCCCAAGAAACGGGGAGTGAAAATCCGTCGATTACGGTTATATCTGGCTGCCTGGCGATCATGAGCTAATGCTATATTTGCTCTGGATCGCTTCCAGTTCTCCTTACTTACCTGAGGAGTAATAGAGAGCGGTAAGAGGTCTTGAATTTCACACAAATTGCAAAGTGGGGAGCTAACAGGGTAAGCAAACACTAATGAAGATGGGGTAGCTCTTAAGGATTCTTGTTGGCTAATGCAAAGCTGAGCCAAGGCAGACTAAAGTCCCATATTCTGGAACAGTGCTGATGACAAATAATTAACGTCCGCTTAAGGTTACTATCGATTCTTTCGACAAAAGAATGCTGAGGATAATAGGCAGAGGTATTTACATGCTTTATGGTATTTTGAAAGCAAATTGACCTTAAGGTGGCAGAGAGAAAAGCAGCTGAGTTATCACTAACAAGTTGCTTGGCAGGACGAAAAACACCGACCATGTTGGTATGTTGGGTAACAGTGGTACTAGCAGTAACATTACGACTCGCAGCTGGACAAGCTTTTGTGATTTTGATACTTCTCTTCCAACTATTTGTAGTGCGCAACGGACAAACCTGACCATCTAATGTATTCTAGGCTCCTGAAAGGAAGACATTAACAGCATGGCACACAAAATTCAGGAAGATGCTCCTTGTCCACCTACAATCGGTGAAACTTTATCACTTATGCAAAGACAGTGTAGATGACATCTCCTGTAAGAAAAGTCTTTAGATTAACAAAGTGAAACTAGTGAGGATCAGTTTAGGTACTAAAGTGATGTCACTAGTTACTGAAATAAAAAACTCATTGTAAACTTTGACATTATTTACTTTAAAAAACTCAAATTATTAAAGAAACAAATTAAAATTTTACTTTCCAAGTTCTGGATAGGTTGATAGGATAGAGTAAATGTATAAACAATTTCAAAATAAAATAAAGTTTGTCGAATGGGTAAAGAACCGTGCCTACTTCACTTTAAAATTTCAATTTCGTTAGTTTATGATCGAGGCAGTCGCAATGTCAGATATGTTATGCAATGGCAAAAAAACTTTATTTGTTATTACTGTTTGGTGATGGCTGGAGTTCGCCTAAAGCGTTCACACACAATACTATTAACTGTGACGACGGCTGCTAGATGCATCTTCATTGAAACTGAAAGTAAATATTGTCTGTCTTGATCGATTACTACTTATTGCATGTTCCCTGCGTCTTGATGAAGTCGAGAACGACCTGTAAATCCCAGTCTGGCTATAAATAGGTGTGGTACGTCAGTCTCAGACTAATCCACCATGCTGCTACTCAAAAAATGCGCTTGAAAGCGTTGCCTAATGAACTCTGTCTATGTTCACACCGAATATTAAGTATCTCGGTCAACACTATGAACAACGTGCAATCCTTGGTATTCTCGACTGAAGATTAACTAAGATTCGTTCCACGACACAGGTGCTCCCTACAGTGCAGTACTGTACAGGAGTCTTTATCACCTCTCCTCACAAGGAATCGCTGGGAGAGTGTCGCATTGCTAGCTTCTATGCTCAGAGACATATACAGTCGGCACGGGCGAGAAAGCGAGTCGCCACATGGGAGTAGCCAAGCAGTCTGGAGCGCCACATTATGGATCGCGCAGGTTCCCGCGTTGGAGATTCGAATCCTCCCTCAGGCATGGATGTGTGTCTCGTTCTTAGGTTAATTTAACTTAGTTTAAGTAGTCTGTACTTCTAGGGACTGATGAGCAATGTAGTTTGGTCCCATAAGAATTACAAACATTGAAACAATTTTTTAGAGCAAGTCTGCCTTTATTTTTCACGTTCTGCTTGTGTATATCAATTGGTGACATTGGCTTTTCCATGCCATTGGCTCGCCTACCAATCAGATGGTGCGTCTTAAAATGCCATAGAGCTCGCTGGCCAATGGTGAGTCATTTAGGTCTCTCCTCTCAGACTTCATGGCGCCAGTTGGTATTCACGTTCCACTTGTGGTTAAAAAACACCTGCAAGTAAACATCTTTGATTGAAAGCGGCATTGTGTGGCTTTTAAAAGGATTTTAAGCGTCTGTATTACCCCAAAAGGAAAGTGGCTTTTGGGCCAAAGGCCCCTGGGGCGAGGGAGTGTAGTGAAGACCTTTCCGCCATTCTGCTTATTTTTGCTGCTTGCCACCGTGCGGTTGCCTTGCCTTACTTTAGAAAAACAACTGTGTGTCACCAGCCTCGACTATCTTGTCGCACTTGCAAAATGATCTCGTAATTTGCATATCAAACTGTAATTATTATCGTCAAAAATGCCTGTACCTCATCTAATTTGTATACAAACGATTCGTCTTGATGAATAGAATGTGATTTTAAGGTTGGTAAATGCAGGAAATGAGTGAGGCAAACTTGACTCCTCACATATCCCTCACCTTGTGACAAAATTTGTGTCTGGGGTTTTGTTAATGCCGAGGAACACATTGACAAAAGTGGCAAAAATTACCGATTCAAAATTAATATTCAGCCATTCGTAACAATTTTCGCTTTTTTATGTTCTATATAGTTTTAACTGTTATTTATACACCTGTATTTAGATTTATAGCAAGAATTTGTCTTTTACATACTGAATACTTAGTTCATTGCCATTACATGATTCTGTTTTTCATAATTCAACTTCACAATTAATTTATTTCTTTAAACTCATTCATGTTCAGTGTCAGTGTACGTAATCTTTTATGGTTTAGTTTTTTATTGAGCTTTGCATGAAGTTTGCAAGAGCTTTTTGTGTTTCTCCTTTTTAATTATAGATTTGGTTCTATTTATCTGTGTTCCTGTACTTGAATTAAAGAAAGAAGAAGCTGTTCTAGCTTTCTACTCCTCGTTATTAGCTATTTTTACAAAATTTTAGAATAATAATTGTTAAGTACTGTAACTTTACAAAAATAATAATAAACAGGCAGGCTACTTTAAATTTACACACAAATAAATAAAATAAATTGTATATATAGAATGTTAAATATCACTTTGAAATATTTCACCCTAATAGTAAAAATAATAATTATTTTATTATTAAAAAGAAAAGAAGATAATGATTTGATGTAATTGATGAAAATTTAGAAAAGTAGTGCCTGACAAAATATGTTCCGTGAAATGAAAGTTATGACCGAAAGCAAATATATTTAGAAATCAATCGTAATTTTGAAATGAAAAGATTGGCGCTGAAATTTCGGTGGGAGAAGTATATCAATTTAGTGGCCACATTGCAAATCACTATCATTCAAAATTGTGCCTGCAAAATTTTACTGTAACCAAATAAAGCTAGAAAAAAATTGGCAACCCCTTGATAAAACTGCCTATTACCTACTGCTATTTATCTATTGTACCGTTTACCTATCCTGACAATTTCTATCCTGGCAGGGTCGCAATTTTCTGACGTGATGTTGTGATTTTGATACTTCTCTTCCAACTATACGTAGTGCACAGCGGACAAACCTGGGCATCTAATGTACCCTAGGCTCCTGCAAAGAAGACATTAACAGTGTGGCATGCAGAATTCAGAAATGTGTTCCTTGTCTACCTACAATCGGTGAGACTTTATCTCTTTATCTCTTATGCAAAGATAGACATAGGTGACATCTCCTGTAAGAAAACTCTTGAAATTAACAAAATCTTAAAATTAACTAATGAGGATCTGTTCAGGTTCTAAAGTGATGTCGCTAGTTACTGAAAAAAGAAACTGATTGTAAACTTTGTCTTTATTTATTTGGAAGAAAACTGAATTTAATAAAGAAGGAAATTAAATATTTACTTTGCAAGTTCCGGATAGGTTGACAAGATAGAGGAAATGTATAAACAATTTCAAAATAAAATAAAGTTGGTAGAATGGTTGAAGAACCGCGCCTTCTTGACTTAAAAATAAATTCAATTTTGTCAGTTTACGATCGAGGCTGTCACAATGTCAAATGTTATGCAATGATAAAAAAAATTGTTATTACTGTTTGGAGATGGGTGGAGTTCGCCTTAAAGTGTTCGCACCCAATACCGTTAACTGCGCTGACGGCTGCTAGCTAAAATTGAAACTAAATATTGTCTGTCTTGATCGACTACTGCCGATTGCACTTTCCTTGAATCTTGATGAAGTCAAAAACGACCTGTAAATCCTAGTCTGGCTATAAATTGGTGTGGTGCGTTAGTCTCGGTCTAACCTACCGTGTTGCCTCTGAAAAAATGCGCTCACAAGATTACGTCATGCACTCTATGTTCACACCCGATATTAAGTATCTCGGTCAACACTATGAACAGCGCGCAAGGGTTTGGAAGCTTAGCATAGATACTCGATAACGGGAGACAAACTAGGTGAACCCGAGGCTCCGAATCACTAACAGACTACCCAATATGCACAGACTGTGGTTGTGCCACTGCCTGTTCTTAGTCGAGCCCAAAACGCGCACACACCACTTGTAACTTATTAGCTCGCTGAATCAATCTCTCTAAGGTATTCTCAGCAGCGCCGTTCAACTTTGGAGTTTTCAAATCCGAAAGACGGTTTAACAAATGGACTAAGTGTGCCCGAACCCTTTCCAGCTGTTTAGTTGTCAGTTGCTACCTTCTAGGATGGAAAGGGTGCCTTCGAGGTTCCTAGAGTCTTGGTTAGTGATTTAATGGCACCTATATCACCATTGGTTTCCTGCGATGTGTTGATGGGCTGGTCCAACGCCGCCTGCAACCTCACCACCAACTCAGCGACTCTCCCCTCAGTTGGCTTCCCCCTAAATGCGAGCTTGTATATCATATACTCTTCCTGCAGGTGCTCCACTCCAAGGCAGCAGCGTCGTGGATCCATCTTGTGAACAAGTTAATATGACACACACATCGACATCAGCTCCAACAAAACCAACAGAAACTTGAGGAAGATAGAGATACTAAATAGGGGAAACATGTCAACAACCGCAAGGATGCTCTGCTACCAGTTGTGACGTTGTAATTGGGGGAGAACAACTATAAGTAGTGGAAAGCCAGGGTAGGATTATGGAAACCGACTCCTATTTAGTAGAACACCTTGGTCAGTTTTAAATAATCAAACGAGCTTCATAATTACAACCATAAAGAATCTTTTAAAACGCAAAAATTAGGTAAAAGGCAATACACCCACTCCAGATACTGTATTTCAGAAAGAAATGTTTACATGTCAGTTAACACTAGAACGGCGGAGTTTCCGACATTCCTAAAACGGCAGAAAATGTCATTTTGCCTACCACATAAAATATTTTCATATTATAGTTGAAGAAGTGTTTTTTTTTTTTTTTTTTTTTTTTTTTTTTTGGTAATCCATACCTTTTTTCTAGAAGGGACAATAATTATTAAATACCATAATTAATAATAACCAATCATTATTTATTTCAACGGCAAAATATCTTACAAATTTATTGCTGCTACTGCTAACAAGTTTCCTATTTGTATAAACTTGTAGAGACGTTTAGTATACTTGGTCCAACAGTTCCATCCCTAACAATAATCTTTGTATACGCTGCCAACTGTGCCTGCTGTGAAGAAAGATGTGATGACTGATGTAGATCAGCACGTGAATCCTCTTCCACTAATCGCTCTTCATCTTCACTTGTCTCAGGTACATAATCATCATCTTCATCAGCGAAGTCCGTTTCCGATTCAACTTCTGAATTCTCTAAGAGCTGTGACACTTCTTCATAAGAAAGTCCACGCTGACGACACATGTTCAAAAGCGTGTTTTGAGGACAAAAACTATCACCAGAATGACACGATATAAACTGTGCAGACTGAACGAACACGTGCCAAGTTGCAACAATGACAGGCAACTACTCTGCAATAATGCTGACTGTTGCCGCTACATTGTTGGATTACTTACATATATTCAGAAGGAAATTACATTGGGGTTAAATTGACCCCATCCGCCGTTCTAGGTATACCGATAGAAATTTCAATGAAAATATAAATACTTTTTAAATTCTAATACATCATCATAAAGAGGAGAAAAATTAGGAAAAGTCATATGATTTCATTAGGAAAGTAAATATACTGAAATGACAATGAAGAAAAAAGTATGGCAGGGGTCATTTTGACCCCTTCCGCCTTTCTACTGTTGCAACAAACTTGTGAATATTGCCGACTGGCCGACAGCTTGATTAAATTCAAATAACAAACGCAAGCCCCTCAATGACAGTCATTAAAGAACCTTTTGCATAGACAAGAAAAAGGTCAATATACTCTCTCAAGATACCTCCCTGCAATAAGCTTTAAATTATTTTTAATATAAAATAGTATTTCTAAAAACAATTTTTTGGGTTATTTAGATGGCAGTTAACAAATAATGGTAAAACAAATTTGCAGAGTAGTGTTAACGAGGTTAAATATAACAAGGTATTCCCTTTTTTTACGCAGTTAGATGAAATTACAGTGCTGAGCACCTAAAGTTGGGCAATTTTCAAAACTGGCTGTAGAACATTACAACTGATCACTTACAAATGCAGATACGCACGGTGCAAATAAGAGTCTTGAAATGGAGTAAATGACAATATATGTGAATAATGTGGGAACGATTACTTAGGTTAAAGCATTCTTGGTTGACCACTAATATGCCATAATGCAACAAGAATGGGTAGAAGATACACGTAAAGCTGAAAACTGCAGTGAATGTGATGGAGACAGAGTGATTCCCTTGATAAATAAATCAGAGGACATGGTCGTCAAGTAGAATATATGCCTAAGGGCCTATTGCGACTGGGTAAAGATACCACGTTTATAGTGAAAATAAGGATAGCCCCTAGGAACTACTTGGAGTATAGGTAGGAACGTAGAGATAGCGACTTTTCAGGCACACTTAAGGTACACATTGCCACATACCCTCTAGGTGGTCACTCACATTAAAATACACTTCACACGGTGTGAAGTAATAACAGTAACTGCAAATCACTATTCACCAGGAATGAGAACATGGAAGGAAAGGGCTCTAGCTACTCTTTCGACTGCAGATCGGGTAGGCAACTAATCCACAGGTGGGTACTGACAGGATAAATGTAGATAAAGGAAGTAATAATTGAGAAGGAACATACAAATTCAAGATCAAAACACGAAACAAAACACACTGGCAAATTACATCCATTCACCAGGCAGTTTCGAGGCGATCATGCAGGTAACTGACACATGAGTGGCTACAAAGCAAAAAATCTGCCAGTTAAACCCAGAACTGGATATGAAACTTTGAACTAGAAACGTCAAATGCTAAAGAGACACTTAAAAACCTGATAAGCGAATCCAGATACACACATTGCAACATAAAATCAAATACACAAAGACGCTCAAAGCGAACAGATCTGTGACACTGAATTTACTGCAAATGTTCGGGCATCAGAAGCGGTTGGTCCGGCTACTTAACTCGGTGTTACAATTCCGTCGAAAAATGGCCGGTTGTCGCAAGACCCGTCGACGTCGAGACAGACAGGCATAGTGGGCCCAACCAACACCACCTAGAGACAAGGCCTCACAACTGCCGGTGCTACGTCACACTGAGCAGGCCGCGGCCGCCAGCTGAATGGCTGACCGCTATGAGGCAGTGGGCGTGACCCAGCGGTCAGCCAGTCAGATGGCAGCCGCGACCTGGTCAGCATGACGTAGCACGGGCTGTTGTGAAGCCTTGTTTCTAGGTGGTGTTGGCCCAACACACCCCAGCTGTCCGACGCGGTGTCCACACACTGACCACGCGCTGACGTCCTACTCTCTCCCGTGTCTGCAGCCCACTCCCGCTTTCCGAATACACAACAGCCACGTGGTCGACAAAAGATCATGTTGTAAAGGCCTAGCTCATCCAATCCATGGACCAGCGAAGGCAGAATTGGGACGTGTCCCAACATTATATATGAAGTGGGCTGGAGCTCTATTATGTAGCAGCGCAATAAACCCGCGAATAATCAATGGCACTTCTTCCAGCAGGGCACGCAAAATTACAAGAGTCGCTGACAGTTTCGGCCAAGACAACTTGGAAGAAAGACTGGTCACAAAACATGGTCGCCATTTATCCCGGTCCACGTATTGTGGCTGCACCAATGCTAATGACTGGAAAGACTGTCGCTCTTGAGCCCTGCGCGCACTGTAAGCGGTAAGGGTAGTAACAATTGTCGTGGAGAACGTTCCACGCGGATGACTGGCTTATGCTAAATTTGCGGGTCAGTTGCCCGGTACTAACATGTCGCCGAATAACGGAGTGTTAATCACATTTCCTCAGAGTCTGGTGTCCGAAAATTTCTGGTACATCCTTCGTGTTATCGTGCTTCCTTGAACGACCTTATATCAAACCAATGGCGAGACACTGTTGGCAAATATTGAGTGCTTTATTTGTTGTCGGCGGGGGTTCCCCAATATCACCTCGCTGCCAGCAGCCTGTTGCCATTTGCCTTACCGTAAGTAAACACAGTGTCGTAAAGCTCCAGATTCTAATACTGGATCATTGTGTACACCGTTGTATCACATACACTTAAATGTGAGTCAGTAAGTGAGTCGTACACAGCATTACTAAGTATTATGTCGCGTGGGGCCATTAGGGTACGACTAATGAGGAACAGTACCAGCCGCGGTGGAGTAGCCGAGCGGTCTAAGGCGTCTCGCTGCGGAGCGCGCGGTTGCTCGCCGTGGAGGTTAGAGTTCTCCCTGGGGCATGGGTGTGTGTGTTTGTGCGTAGGTTAGTTTACCTAGGTTAGAGTAGTTTGTACGCTACGGACTGATGATCACGCAGTTTGGTCCGATAGATTTAGTGACATTTGAACATTTTGAATTTGAACAGTATCACCATGTAGGAGGAAACCAAGCATTGTGTAACTGTGATTGCATGCTACAGTGAGTACTGAAGTGCTTTCTTTGTAACAAAGTATGGTTGAATAAGTGTTCTCTAGCATAGGAACCATGCAGGTACGGACATAGGTTCATTACACTTTTTTGTTCCGCATCTTCTCATCCCTGTCCGTGCGGGTGGAGAGGCTTGTATATTCGCGTGAAGCTGAGCGCTATACCGAAAGTAGAGAACCTATTGTCGCCTCATACGATGGATCAGACTAAGGGTGTCCCACAACGTCCCGTCTTCTTTATCCATTCCTGCTCCCTTTCCAATACCCAACCCTAGGGGGCTGTCACCTGTGGAGTATGTGGGGTAACAGCCACATGAACCCCCTTAGCTAAGTCTGACATTCTTCCACTTACTTGTGTCAGGTTTCTACTGTTTGCTTTCCTATCGGCCTCCCTTGGCCAACTCTTTTTTTTATTATTTTTTTCTTCTTCTTTTTTTCTGTCTCCAAAAGTATTAGGTTTCGAGGCCTGAGAGTGACTTTAAGTTGTTCTGTCTCTAACGTCATAGGTGGCGAAGAAGGTGGACTACAGTACGGCGTCGATACTTGAATAGGTAAATCGTAAAGGCTGTTCTGAGACGGCTAGAAACAGCGTTTGACTCATATTAAGGGCTGAATTTGGCTGGGTCAACTGCCTATGTGGAAAGGAACGGGATACTACCACATTAATTTTCCCCAGTTGGTTGCCCAGCCAAATTCAGCCCTCAATATGAGTCAAACTCTGTTTGTAGCCGCCTGAGAACAGTCTCTACGATTTACCTATTCAGCTATCGACGCCGTACTGAAGTCCAACTTCTCCGCCGCCTCTGACGTTAGAGATAGAACAACTGAAAGTCACTCTCAGTTTTCCTCCTCTCACACTATTCAACTTAATGCGCAAGTCTGCCATCACCAAGTTGTAGTCAGAATCTATTTCTGCTCCAGGGTATGCTCTTGCATTTTAGGCCGTTTTTGTACCTATTCTGTATAATAATGTAGCCAATTTGGTAACTGCCATCATTCATCCTAGATATCCATGTATATCTTCGTCTATTGTGGTGTTCAAACCAGGTGTTCTCAATCAGAAGAGAATTTTCTCTGCAGAAGTTAACTAGCCTGTCACCCTTGTCATTCCTATTTTCCATTCCAAATCTTTCAACCACTCCCTCTTCTTTTCCTTCTCCTGCCAAGACATTCAAGTCCCCGGCAGCCGGTGTACGTAGTCTCTCGCGGCATTGCTCCCTCTCCTCGAAAAACAGGGACTCGCTGTTATGTTGGCTGTAGAGCCAGCTGCAATGTCCTCGATCTTCAACTTGACATGGGTCCTCTGTATGGCAGTTCAAGAGAATCCTTTCCTTTTCCACCATTATCGACGACAGACGTTGCTGTCGTGGCTTCATCAGTAACATTGCCGTTCTTAGAGTCCTTGAACAAGAAACCATTGTCGCCTATCTGCTCTTCAGGATCGTAGTAAGGCTTCATGCGCAGGACGTAAACAAGGTCTCTTCGTCTTTGTCGTTTCGACGACGGCTCATAATCCTCAACGTCGTATGTGACGTCTGACTGGCGGCGTCTGACAGGCGTGCTTATGGAATATCTCCCCAATTGTGCGACTGGATTCACGATTTCCTATCAGACGCAGTTCGTTGTAATTGACGGTAAGTCATCGAGTAAAACAGAAGTGATATCTGGCGTTCCACAGGGAAGCGTTGTAGGTCCCCTACTCTTCCTCGTGTTTATAAACGATTTAGGAGATAATCTGAACAGCTCCCTTAGACTGTTCGCGGATGATGCTGTCGTTTATCGGTTAGTGAAGTCAACAGAGGATCAAAAGCAACTGCAAAGCGATTTAGACAAAATTTCTACTTGGTGCGAAAATTGGCAATTCACACTAAATAAAGAAAAGTCTGAAGTAATACACATGACCACTAAAAGAAATCCGCTGAACTTCAATTACGCGATAAATCAGTCAAACCTTAAGGTCGTAAATTCTATCAAATACCTAGGAGTTACAATTACGAACAACTTTGACTGGAGAGAACACATAGAAAATATTGTGGGGAAGGCGAACCAAAGGTTACGTTTCATTGGCAGAACGCTTAGAAGATGCACCAGCTCCACCAAAGAGACTGCACTTGTGCGTCCTCTCTTGGAGTACTGTTGCCCCTTGTGGGACCCTCACCAGGTGGGACTGACGGAAGATATTGAGAAGGTTCAGAGAAGGGCAGCTCGTTTTGTTTTATCACGTTACGGGTGGGGGGGGGGGGAAGCGTCACGGAAATGTTGCACGAATTGGGCTGGAAAGCATTAAAAGAAAGACGTTATTCATTGCTGCGTAATCTGTTTGTGAAGTTTCAATCACCGGCTTTTAGTTCTGAATGTGAAAATATTTTGCTAACACCCACCTACTTAGGGAGACATGACCATCCCAATAAAATAAGAGAAATAAGATCGAAAACGGAACGATTTAGATGTTCTTTCTTCCCGCGCGCTATTAGAGAATGGAACGGTAAAGAAAAGTTATGAAAGTGGTTAATGAACCCTCTGCCAGGCACTTGAATGTGATTTGTAGAGTATCTATGTAGATGTAGATATAGATGTAGATGTGGACTTGGAGGAGGATGGAAGGGATAAAGTGGGTAGACAAAGTGTGGAATGAGGACGTGTTGAGAAGAGCGGGGGAAGAGAGAGAAATTCTAAAGGTAAACAGAAAGAGAAAACAATATTGGCATGTACATTGGATGAGAAGAGATTGTCTGCTGATGGATGCTGTGGAGGAAACAGAGCGGAAGAGGAAGATGAGGAGGACGCAGAAGATACCAGATGGTTGACAATATAAAGATAGGTAACAGTTACGAGAAAACAAATAGGGTAGCAAACGACATGACCGCATGGAGAGCTGCATGTTAAGTCCGCGACAAGGTTGCCTCGCAATCTGAGATGGATTGGGAGGTCTCCTCAGCGCTTCTCAGGCGGCATAAGATTTCCCAGGGGACCGAAGTGGAGGCCTGTCTGTGGCAGAGGATGTTGCTGACGCAGATGGTGTCGCTTGTCCTGTAGTCACTCCTCTGCCTGCAAGATGCGGACATTCCCAGAGGTTTGTTAGTAGTTGGGAGCTCCAACGTTAGGCGGGTGATGGAGCCCATTAGGGATATGACTGATAGGGAGGGGAAGAAGTCCAATCTGCACTCCGTGTGCATACTGGGGGTGGGGGGAGGTCATTCCAGATGTGGAACGGGCCCTTCCAGACGTCATGAAGAGCACAGGGTGCAGCCAGCTGCAGGTGGTGGCTTATCTCGCGACCAGCGATGTTTGTCGCTTTGGATTGGAAGAGATTCTCTGTGATTTTGAGGGGCTCTCTGAAGTGGTAAATAATGCTGATCTCACTTGCAAGATGAAGGCAGAGCTCACCATCTGCAGCATAGTCGACTGACTGCTGACCACTGGTTCAGAGCCTAGTGGAAGGTCTAAATCAGAGGCTCAGACAGTTCTGTGACCCAGTGGGCTGCAGATTCCTCGAGTTCCGCCAAAGGGTGGTGGGTTTTCGGGTTCCGCTATATAGGTCAGGAGTACACTACAGTCAAGAAGTGGCTACACACGTAGCGGGCACTGTGTGGCGTGGACTGGGCGGTTTTTAGGTTATAGGGCCTTGGGAACACTCAAAATGGTTTTCAGTCCCAAAGGGAGCAGGTCAGTCACAGGACTTTGGCAGATCTAGGAACCATTGGTGTAACAGTTGTAAATTGTCGTAGCTGCGTTGGAAAAGTTCCAGAGCGACAAGCGCTCATAGAAAGTAATGAGGCACAAATCGTTAGGTAATGAAAGCTGGCTGACGCCAGAGATAAGTACGGCCTAAATTCTTACAAAGGGCTAAATGGATTCAGAAAGGATAGAATAAATAAAAAAGTGGGTGGCGTGTTTTTTGCTGATACAAACTGTTTATCCTGCACCGTAATTGTGGCAGATACGTCTTGCGAGTTGGTATGGGTAGAGGTTATACCTGACACCCGGAATAAATCAATAATTGAATCTTTTTATCGGCACCCTGACTCAGACGATGCAATTGCCGAAATGTTCACATGAAGCATGACTCTCATTTCAAACCGGTACCCGAAGCACTCTGTTATAATCGGTGGCGACTTACATTTACCCTCGATATGTTGGTATAAATACGTATTCAAAACCGGCGGCAAATATAAAACCTCGTCCTAACTAGTTCTGAATGCTTTTTCTGAAAACTTCTTCGAACACTTAGTTCATGAACCCTCTAGAATAGAAAATGGTTCCGAAAATAACCTTGATCTGTTAGCAACAAATAATCCTGAGGTAGCAAAGAGCATCAAAACAGGTACAGGGATTAGAGAACATAGAGACAGAACATCGAAATTCCCAAATGCACCAAAAATAAACGAAAAATATATCTATTCGAAAGAGTGGATAAAAATTCGCTTCACGCATTCCTGGGGAAGGGGCACGGGTGTGTGTGTGTTGTCCTTAGGTTAGTTTACCTACGTTAAGTAGTTTGTAGGCTACGGACTGATGACCACGCAGTTTGGTCCGATAGATTTACAAACACTTGAAAACATTTTGCAACTTAGCGCGGACTTCAATGCATGAAGCTTATAATAGTTTCCACAATGAAATCCTATCTCGTAATTCTGCAGAAAATCCAAAGAAATTCTGGTCATATGTGATGTACACTAGCGACAAAACACAAACAATACCTTCGCTACGCGATAAGGATGGTAATACTACCGATGACAGTACTGCTAAATTAGAATTGCTAAACACAGTTTTCCGAAATTCGTTCACCAAAGAAGACGAAGTGAACAATCCAGAATTCGAACCAAGAGCAGCTGCCAGCATGCGCAATTTAGATGTTCCTCGAGTAGTAAAACAACTTAAGTCACTAAACAAAAACAAATCATGCGGGCCAAATTGTATACCAACTAGATTCCTCTCAGAGTAGGCTGATGCAATAGCTGCATACTTAGCTATCACACACAACCGATCACTCAGCAAAAGATCCGTACCCAAAGACGAGAAAGTTGCCCAAGTCACTCCAATATTCAAGAAAGGCAATTGGAGTGATCCCCAAAATTACACGCCCACCTCATTAACGTCGATTTGCAGTGGATTTTGGAACATATACTTTGTTCGAACATTATGAACCACCTCGAAGAGAATGATCTAGTAACCAATAGTCAACACAGATTCAGAAAGCATCACTCTTGCGAAACACACCTGCCCTTTATTCACATGAAGTGATAAGTTTCACTGACATGGGATCTCAAATCGATTCCATATATCTGGACTTCCGGAAGGCTTTCAACACTGTACCTCACAAGCGGCTTCTAATGACATTGAGTGCTAATGTAATATCGCCACAATTGTCCGATTGGAGTCACGATTTCATATCAGAAAGGACGCAGTTCGTAGTAATTGACGGTAAGTAAAACAGAAGTGATATCTGGCGTTGCCAGGGAAGCGTAATAGGTCCTCTACTCTTCCTTGTGTTTATAAACGATTTAGGAGACAATATGAATAGCTTCCTTACACTGTTCGCGGATGATGCTATCTTTCATCGGTTACTGAAGTTAACAGAGGATCAAAAGCAACTGCAAAGCGATTAAGACAAAATTCTACATGGTGCGAAAATTGGCAATTAACACTAAATAATGAAAAGTGTGAAGTAATACACATGACCACTAAAATAAATCCGCTGAACTTCAATTACACGATAAATCAGTCGTCATCATTATCATCATCATCATTAAAGACATAATGCCTTTCAGCGTTCAGTCTAGAGCATTGTACTCCTCCATGATTCTCTATTCAATGCTAGAATTGATACCAGGTCTGATGTTATGCCTTTCACTTCAAAATCATTCTTCACAGAATCTAAGTATTTTTTTCTTGATCTATCTCGACTCCTCTTGCCCTCCGCTGCCGAGCTCATGAGTCTCTTAGGTAACCTTGCTTCTCCCATGCAGTCTGTTCGCTCTAACTGCTTCATCTATGGTGTTCATTCTCGGTTTTTCTTTGATTTCCTAATTATGGACACCCTCCTGCTATTGTTCCCATCTATTAGTACCTGCAATCATTCTTGCTGTAACTTCTACCTTGTGAATATGGTAACCTTTATCCACCCAACTTCCACTCCCATACAACAAATTTGGTCGAAAGATAGAGGGGTGCATTGCTAGCTTAGTTTTGGTACTGACTTCCTTCTTGCAGAAGACAGTAGATCTTAGCTGAGCACTCACTCCATTAGCTTTCCTACACCTCGATTCCAGTTCTTTCACTATGTTGCCATCCTTTCAGAATATACATCCCAGGTACTTGAAACTGTCTACCTGTTCTAACGTTGTTCCTCTTATTTGGCACTCAATCTGTTTAAGTCTCTTTCCCACAGACATTACTTTCGGTTTAAAGCTGCTGATCTTCATATCATAATCATTGCACCTCTGATCGAGCTATGAAATATTAATTTGCAACCTTTCAATTGAATCGGCCATTACAACTAAATCATCCGCATATGCGAGACTGCTTAATTTTTTCACCTATTTTAATCCCTCCCTGACAATCTACTGTTTTCAATACATGATCCATGAATAGTATGAACAACAGTGGTGACATGTTACAGCCTTGTCTTACTCCTAAAAATACCCTGAACCATGAGCTTAATTTGCCATCTACTCTACCTGCTGCCTGACCGTCCACGTAAAGCCCTTTAATTGACTGAAGAAGTTTGCCTCCTATACCATAATCTTGTAGAACTGACAGTAGCTTCCTCCTAGGAACACGGTCATAAGCCTTTTACAGATCTATGAAACATAGATACAATTCCCTGTTCCACTCATAGCACTTTTCCACTACCTGCCGTATATTAAAGATCTGGTCCTGACAGCCTCTAAGAGACCTAAACCCACACTGATTTTCATCTAACATGTCCTCAATTATTACTCGCACTCTCCTTTCAACAATACCTGAGAATAGTTTACCTACAACGCTAGTTAAAGAGATACTTCGATAGTTGTTACAATCGTTTCTGTTTCCATGTTTGAAAATTGGCGTGATTGCCGCTTTCGTCCAGTCAGACGGAGCCTGTCCCTGTTCCCACGCCTTCTCAATTATCCTGTGTAACCATTTGAGAGCTGATATTCTACTGTATTTGACGAGTTGCGGCTTAATTTCGTCCACCCCAGCTGCTTTATTTCACTGTAATCTACTAACTATTTTCTCCCCTTCCTCAAATGAGATCTTGTTTCCATTGTCGTTCCTATCCCATTCTACCTGAAAATCTGGCACATTGAACGTTGAAACTCGCCCGCTGTTCTTTAGACTGTTAACCAGCCGTGTTTGTGAAGTTAACAATTGACTGCTTGTTCACAAAATCTAACTACGGCAATATTCACTCAGCGGCGGAAGTATACAGTTCCCTTAAGCAAAACTCTGATTCTATAAGTTAAGCAAACAGTTCTACCTTTACTGTAATCTTTAGAGGAAACTGCACACAATTATATAATGATCTGCAGTTATGGATCTAAATCATAAACCATAAATGTTGACAAGGGAAACGCAAATATTCTCTCCTCCAGAAGGGAGCAGGGACAAGATACATGAACAAATTACCCCACATTAATCCAAAATAAATGATGAGGGGAGAATTTAAATTAGAACAAAAGGATTATAGTTTAACAAATTAATTTAATGTTCAAAACAAGAACAACAAGGGGGGTAGACTATATTTTTACAAATTACAATTAAAAAAAAAACCTTACAAAGTTTTCAAAATATCCACAATTACATGGCCCTAAAATTGCTCACCTGCAAAGTTGAGTACAGGTTAATTTACGATCACGTTTCATAGGGGTGAACAGAGGAATTGCAGCACATTCACACACAAATTCATACGCCAAGCCATGCAGGTACTTACCGACACCAATACACCAAGACGACAGGACTGATAACAGTGTAGTTAAGTCCCATAGACTATACAAACATTTAACATTTTTTTGAACCAAGACGACAGCCAAGCAATGTGGAAAATGCAGATCGAAGGTTCACTCGCGCTCAATGAAATAGTACTTCGCTTCCATAAAGTGTGAAGCTAGTGGCTTAGGCTCATGATAAACTATCTGAAACAAACGCACTTGGTTTAAGACCACAAAGTGCGGTGTACTGACGGAAGATAAAGTTTCCATAGAACTTCTAACTACACATTGAATCAAGATTTCATTAAATAATATCTAAAAACGGTCGCTCTGGCGTTCGTTTAGCACAGGGAGAAGATAACTATAGAAGGTTAAAGTTGTTAGATCAATACAGCACTCTACTAAGTCGGAACACAAAATATGCATAAAGTTAACATAACCAATTTCGAAGAGAGTAAGATCGCGAAATATATCGTGTACCCATTCTTTCTGATCAGAGGAATGATATCTATTAGATAAGCCAGTTTAAAGATTGCTACAGCACAATACAGAGCTCAGTCACGAAAATTCAGAGAAGTGAAATAATTCTATTTCATGAAAATTAAAGACACGATATACGTCGTGCAACGGTTCTTTCTACACAGAGGAAAAAGATCTAATGGTAATAAGCACGACAGGGAACACGCTAATCGGCGCACACGTGGGCCGACAAGTACACAGATTACAAGCTAGAATGGACAATTTTAGGGGAAAATTATCACGCTATACTCACTAGGAAACACATTAGCAAATTAGCTACACAATTATTAACCACTCATGTGCACTGAATGATGGAAAAGCTGAAGGCTTAGTCTGATATCGTCCACGTGTTCTGTCGACAAACTACGAACAGTATAGGCACCATGAGTCCCCGAAAATATTAGAATTCAAATACGATAAGAATGCGAAAGACACTGAACATATTTAAACAGTCGAAGAAATGATTTTAAATTATAAGGTGCAAGAACTATGCTAACGAAACGCCATCAGAGCCTCAGAATCAGATTCCAGCAAAAATACACATAAAATTAACAATCCTGTACGAAATTACGCAAAATCTCACTACTACACATAGTGTAGCTGCTACTCCTGGAATTAAACTCGCAAAAAGGCATAAGTATGGCTACGGAGCCTGAACTAAATCAAGCCACGAGGCCACAGCAGAACCAAACCGAGAGGTACTTACCCTACCAGGAACGAAGAAGCGAATGAATACCTCCTTGACCACTGGCTAACCGTTACCGAGGAGGGGTAGTGGAGGGGAGCCCAGAGAGTGTCACCGTTTGTCAGGCAGGTAACCTGACCAACCCCAGCCAAGGAGGTTAAGAGCAAGCCAAATTAGGAATATTCTACATACATCTACATCTACATATATACTCCGCAATTCACCGTAAGGCGTGGCGGAGGCTACACTGTACCACTACTAGGCATTTCCTTTCCTATTCCACTCCCAAATTGAACGAGGAAAGAAAGAATGCCTATATGCCTCCGTACGAGCCCTAATTTCTCTTATCTTGTCTTTGTGATCTTTACGCGAAATGTAAGTAGGCGGCAGCAAGATCGAAATACACTCAGCTTCAAATTCCGCCCCTCTAAATTTACTTAACAGAAATTCACGAAAAGAACGTCGTCTTTCTTCCAGCGATCCCCAATTGAGCTGCCGGAGCATTTCCGTGACACTCGCGCATTGGTCGAACCGACCGGTAACAAATCTAGCTGCTCGCCTCTGAACCGCCTCTATGTCTTCCTTCACACCGATCTGCTGCGGGTCCCAAATACTTGAGCAATACTCAAGACGTGGTCGTACAAGCGTTTTATACGCGGTCTCCTTTACAGATGAAGTACATCTTCCCAAAATTCTCCCAATAAACCGAAGTCGGCTGTCCGCCTTACTCACAACTGTCCTTCCAAGTTAGTTCCATTTCATATCGCTCTGCAATGTTACGCCTAGACATTTGAACGACGCGACAGCATCAAGAAGCTCACTACTAATGCTGTATTCGAACATTATAGGATTGTTTTTTCTACTCATGCGCTTCACCTTACATTTTTCTACATTGAGAGCTAGCTGCCATTCTTCGCACCAACTAGAAATTTTGTCTAAGTCAACCTGTATGCTATTACAGTCAGTTACAGACGACACCCTCCCATACACCACAGCAGAATCAGCAAACAGCCGCAAATTAAAACTTACTCTGTCCATCAAATCATTTATATAGATAGAAAATAATAGCGGACTATCACACTCCCCTGGGGCACGCCTGACGATACACTCGTCTCTGATGAACACTCGCCGTCGAGAACAACGTACTGCGTTCTATTACTTAGGAAGTCTTCCAGCCAGTCACAAATCTGTGAACCTATTACATAAGCTCGTATCTTCGTAAGCCGTCTGCAGTGTGGCACCGCGTCGAACGCCTTTTTGAAGTCGAGAAAAACACAATCCGCCTGTTGCCCTTCGTCCATGGCTCGCAAGATGTCATGTGAGAAAAGGGCAAGCTGAGTTTCACATGAACGATGTTTCCTAAACCCGTGCTGATTCATGGAAAGAAGCTTTTCCGTTTCAAGGAAATTTACTATATTCGAACTGAGAATATGCTCCAAAATTCTACATGAAACCGATGTCAACGATATTGGCCTGTAATTCTGTGGGTCAGTTCTCTTTCCTTTCTTATACACGGGAGTCACCTGCGCTCCAATCACTAGGAACTTTGCGCTGAATTAAAGATTCGCTATAAATGCAAGCTAAATAGGGGGCCAATGCCGCAGAATAGTCTTTGTAAAACCGAACTGGTATTCCATCCGGACCAGCAGACTTTTTCGTACTTAGCTCTCTCAGCTGCTTCTCTACACCGGAAATACCTATTGCTATGTCCCCTATTTCGGAATTAGTACGTTGATCAAATGATGGTACATTTGTGCGGTCCTCCTGCGTGAAAGATTTCTTAAAGGTTAAATTTAGAACTTCAGCTTTCCGTTTGCTTTCTTCTATTACTGCCCCGGAATGATCAACTAGTGACTGGACAGTGGGATTTGACCCGCTTATCGATTTTACATAGGACCAGAATTTTTTCGGGCTCTCGGAAAGATCTTTTGCTAAGGTATGGCTGTGATAATTATTGTATGCTTCACGCATCGATCTTTTTATAGACGCACGAATCTCTACTAACTTTTGTCTGTCATCATATGCGTGTTCTTTTTTGAATCGAGAGTGCAACAGCCTTTGCTTTCTCAGCAGCGTTCTAACATTATTATTATACCACGGTGGATCTTTTCCATCCTTAATCGTCTTTACTGGCACATATTTCTCTAACCCTTTATAACAATGCACTTAAATTTAGTCCACAATTCCTCTACATCCATAGTCCCGGAATTAAACGATGCCCATTCATTTTCTAAGTGCGATCGTAACATTTGCTTGTCGGCTCTTCCCAACAAAAACACGCTCCTAGCCTTCTTGACTGGTTTATGAACTTTGGTCACCATCGACGCTATGATGATATCATGATCACTAATTCCTGTCTCTACACAGACATCGTTAATAAGTTCAGGCCTGTTTGTGGCTATAAGGTCTAGAATATTTCCATTGCGCGTGGGTTGCCGGTTTAACTGCTCAAGACAGTTTTCGGAGAATGTGTCCAAAAGTAGCTCGCAAGACTGCTTGTCTGTACCGCCTGAAATGTAACTAGCGAGGTCCCAATCTATACTCGTAAGGTTGAAGTCACCTCCGACTAATATTACATGGCCCGGATACCTATGCACTACCTGGTGCAGACTTTCCTTGAATGATTCTAAAACTGCTACAGCAGCACTGGGGGGCCGGTAAAAACATCCAACTATTAACTTTACTTCTTTTAGACCTGTTATACGTGCCCAGATAACTTCACAGTTACTTTCAACCTCGATCAAATAGAAACAATATCTTTGTCCACAGCGATGAACACTCGTCCTCCAGTTGTATCAGATCTATCTTTCCGATATACATTCCACGCTTCACTAAATATTTCTGAACTTGCCACATCATCATTTAACCAGCTTTCGGTGCCTAAAACTATCTGAGCGCAATAACTTCCATGCAGCGCTGCAAATTCGGGAACTTTGTTTCTAATACTCTGTAAGTTCGCGGCTAATATTTTTATGTTCGAATTTTTGTTCCGAACTTGGCCTGAATTCACTGTTTGAATGCTGACAGGCGAGTGCTCATCAGAGTTAGCGCCTAGCCCAAAAAAAAAAAATCCATGTGCACTCCACAAGTACTCTGCTACCCGAGTAGCCGCTTCCTTAGTGTAGTGCACCCCTGATCTATCTAGGGGCACCCTACAATTCCCCACCCGATAACGCAGATCCAGAAATCTGCCGCCATGACTGTCACAGAGTCGGCGAAGCCTCTGGTTCAGACCCTCCACTCGGCTCCAAACCAAAGGACCCCGATCAACCCTGGGAACAATGCTGCAAATCGACAGCTCTGCTTGCACCCCGCGTGCGAAGGCAGCAGCCTTCACCAATTCCGCCAGCCGCTCGTAGGACCCGAGGATGTCCTCAGAACCCAAGCTACAAGCGTCATTGGTGCCGACGTGAGCCACGACTTGCAGTCGACTGCACCCCGCACCCTCGATAGCCGCCGGCAAGGCCGCCTCCACATCTCGGATGAGGCCCCCCGGCAGACACACCGAGTGCACGTTGGAATTCCTTCCAGATCTGGACGCTATCTGCCTAAGGGGCTCCATCACGCGCTAAGACTGGGTTCTGCTCAGCAGTTGGCAAACCTACTTCTCGCCCAGAGACATTCAACGCCCAGCGTTTGAAAGATATGATGAGACAAAACAGACGAGACGTGTCTAGCACTTGCTAAACTATCTTACATACAAAGTTTCATTCTTTCTGTGGAACCCAGGGACAGTAGGAGCACATCACAGTACACAGTAATACATATTTGGGGCCTCATGTACAACATAGACAGAATTTTACATACAGATAAAACTAAATCAATATATAATGCTGGTATCTCGCATATTGCGAGTGGATTGTCTTGCTACACGCAAAAAAAAAAAAAAAAAAAAAAAAAAAAAAAAAAAAAAAAAAAGTCTGAAGCTCGTCAACATTTGTTCATGGGGAGTCAATTAAATGGAACACGTTATGTGGACGTGTTTCATCACCCCTTCCTTAGTGAGAAAAATTTACTGAACTCAAATTTATCATATAATTTTGAGCTTCAGGCACCTTTTTATTTACCAGGTTGTCCTTAGAAAATCATGGCATAAAATAGACCATGGGCAGAGTGGACTGGCGTCTTATATAACTAACACAAATCATAAATCCATTTAAGAAATCTGAAGAAAACAAATGGTGGGTTTGCTGTTGTGGCTGGTTAGAGAGTAGCTGGCTGGAGATTAGCTGGAATGACCAGTAGCCATTTGGGGCCCAGTGGATCGTAGTTGCTCTCATACAAGGTTCCGTTTATAAGTTGGCACTCTCCATTGGTCGGTTCTCCTTTATCCAAGGCCTCTATCGTTTTTAGCGCCTTCCCTCTGATCAGCTGTAACGTAAAATAATTCAGTGAGGGCTGAAATTTTATTCATGCTGTTGTGTTCTACTAATGGATTCCTCGAAAAGCAGTTGGCATCATTGTGTTTGCGCCCGTTCTTGAATACCACTGTGACATTGTACTCTTGGAGTCGTAGTGCCTATCTTGCTAGTCGACCTGATGGATCCTTCAAGCTAGTCAGCCAACAAAAAGAATAGTGGTCTATCACGAATGGTTTGCCGAATAAATACGGCAAATAGCCCAGATAACTGCGAGACATTCTTTCTCAGTTTTAGAGTAGTTTATCTCGGACTTTGAGAGTATTCGTGATGCATAGGCTATCACTTTTTCAGCACCTTCCTGAACTTGTACAAGCACTGCACCAATCCCATAACCACTGGCGTCTGTGTGAAGTTCCGTTTCCGCATTCTCGTCATACAAGGCTATCACTGGTGCGGAAGTTCGAGCCTCCTTAAGTGCCCGGAAAGCTCTTTCTTTTGCCTCATCCCAGTAAAACTTGACGTCTCCCTGCAGAAGTTCTTGTAATGGACATGCCTTGTTACAAAATCCTTTTATGAAACTTCGGTAGTATGAGTACAGGCCTAGAAAACTTCACATCACGAATGTGCTGAGGAGTTGGAAATTCTGTGAGTGCCCTTACTTTATCTGCATCAGGACGGATACCATCTCCGTTGACTAGGTGCCCCAGGATTTGTATCTCTTTGGCGACGAAGAGGTACTTCTTTGGATTGAGGCGGAGTCCTGCAGCCTGAACACACTTCAACACAGTTGACAGGCGACTCAGATGTTCCTCAAATGTTGTCGAGAAAACGACAGTGTCATCTAAATAGCAAAGACACGTCGTCCACTTAAAGTGTCGAAGCAAGTTGTTCATCATGCGTTCGAATGTGGGCGGAGCATTATATAATCCAAATGGCATTACTTTAAATTCATAGAGGCCGTCAGGTGTAATATAAGCCGTCTTCTCCCTGTCAGCTTCGTCAACCTCGATTTGCCAGTAACATGTCTGCATGTCCATAGTGAAGAAGTATGTAGCTCCTTTCAAGCAGTCTAAGGTGTCGTCAATGCGCGGCAGTCGGTAGACATCTTTCTTTGTGATTTTGTTCAGCCGCCGATAATCGACACAGAATCCCCACATGCCATCCTTCTTCTTTACAAGGACCACCGGAGACGACCAACGACTCTCCGAAGGTTGAATACTGTCATCTTGCAACATCTTCTCCACTTCCTCCCGAATTATCCGTCTTTCAGCTGGCGACACTGTATACGAACGCTGGCTAATTGGTGGATGATCCCCTGTATTGATACAATGCCGTATCGGGGGCCGTTTCGTCCGACTTTTCCCCAGCTGAGGTGTGAATGCACCCGAAAATAGACGTAGTATAATTAATACCCGCTGGCGTTGTTCCTTCGTCAGTCCGGGCCCTGTTGGCAGTTCCACGTTTGTTTCATCCAGCGTGTTGTCTGTACTAACAGCAGAGCATGGGTCTTCGTTGATGACGTTGAGCTCACCGTCCTGGATTGGTTCAGCTGTCCCGATACACATTCCTTTGGGGTTAAGTTGCGACTGCTCCGGTGATGCTTATGATAGCCGCTGGTATCTAAATTTCTTTGGTGACCCCGATAAACTTTTTACTATCAACAAGCACTTCACAGTTAATTCGTTCATCTCATCGCCAACGGTGAGATCGTCACATTGTCAACGGCAAATAACTACCCCGAAATACCTGTTTTACCTGTACCCGTTGGAACAACTTCTTCAATTTGCAGCTCAGATCTTCTACAGTCAATGATAGCTGGGGATGCCTGAAGGAATTCCCATCTAACCTTCTACAGATGACTTGTTTTTAAAATGAAAGTTAGGTTAGGTATACGTTAAACAAGAAGTCTTTTCTTTAGTACTCGTGGGCGCGTAGCACCTGAATCTCCGGTTAAGAAACACTCAATCGATTTACAGATGTACGTTAGATATATATCATTTCAGGCCGAGGTTCTTCGATTGCAATCACTCTCGGAAATTACCGAAATATCGGCTTAACTGTTATAGGGATACCACCCGTCAGCTTTAACCCTTGATGTAATCACAATTTCGGAAGCACTTATACGGGATAATATCTTATACCTACGAATTGTAGATCATAAATAATCTGTGGTTAGCCGGCCGCGGTGGCCCAGGAGACTGAGGTGCTTCAGTCATGGTCTGCACGGCCACTACGGTCGGGGGTTGGAATCCCCCCTCAGGCATGGATATTTGTGCCGTCTTTAGTATAAGGTAGGTCATAAGTAGTTTGTAAGTTTAGGGACTGATGACCCCGTAGTTAAGTCCCATAAGCTTAACAAACATTTGAAAATTTTTGAATCTGTGGTTATCCGCGTAAATTGTATAATACAATAGAATGCACCATCCATGACATACCATCGTCTACAACATAACTACTCACGCCACCTAGAAATACGCACGTACACGACAACATGCTAATGCCACGGGTCAAATCTAACGGCTGATATCCCAGTCCTCAAATAAGCCAAAATTTCATAAAATCATCACGTCAAAAAACAACATCGTAATTAGCTATATACGTAAATCAGCTGTCTCGACATGTCAGTTTTCCGTCATTGGAAGTGAAACGAGAGTCGAACGCAGTGCCATTTTCTACGATGTACACGGATTCTTCCAAATTACCAATAATTTGTGCTGTTCTGGCCTGTAAATTAATCGTCATCCTATCGTTGCCAACGATAGCAAACCAAACCGCTTCCACTGCAAGTGAAGTTTAGCCCAGGGAGGACAGAAAAAAAATCCTTCCTAGCTGTATCCCATATGCTTTGCAATGTCTTAGAAAGAAGAGAAGTACTCTTTCGACGGATATAAGCACTAAATTACACATAGAGTAGAAATATTTGTGTATCTTCTCAACATTAAACTGGAATTACTACGTGATATTGAGACGAATCCACTCTTTCCACATATTTATTTGCTCTTAGAATTGGTTTGTACCGCACTGGCCGCAAAGAAGCCCCACCTCATGTTGGCAGAGCAACCACGTGAAGTGAAATAATATATAGGCCTAAATAAATGAGCCACAGAAGCAACAAGAAAGTTGAGGGAGCGTCGCTGAAAAGGCCGTATACACATAGTCATCCGTCTTAACCGAAGAAAAAAGGACCAAGACGAAGTCATCTATTAGTAGATTTTTCCCAATATCAGGTGATATTTCCACCTTGATGTTGAGGACAGAAAATCTGTACTGCGGATCTGAATGCTCACTCCAGAGATATTTCTACTCTGTGCCTACCACTAGAGATAATATACACACGCGAATGACAAACTCATCAGAAAGCTCCCTTTCATAATTGTTCCGTACAATATTGTGATTATAACTGGTAATTACTCACTTTTGGCGCGGACTACATTAAGATAGAGAAAGACGTCTTGTTTTGCAGAGACAATTATACGTAGAGTTATAATCCGACTTCTGAATATATAGTTCTGTTACACAAGATCCATTTCAATTTCGTGTTTTACGAAGTAATCATTGCAAGACGCGAGGATATGTATTAGCTGAAAGAGTGGCCGATGCTGCTAACACAGTCAAGAAAATTCACTGGAGATAGTATTCTCCTTCAACGATTTCCCAGAATTACTATATCGCAGATTGACACCACCATGAAGTCTTATTTAAACAGACATGTACTGCTCTGTTGATTGAATTACCAGACTTTCAGTATTCGCCGACTTTTCGTTAATATGGAGCACTGCATTCAGAATAACTGCATTGTCCCCAGTGCAATACTGCAACATTCTAATACTTCAGCATATACTTATTGTGAGAGACAGTTTTAGTACTACTCCACAGAACCAATACATGGCGCTGTTATTATTATTACTATTTCTCATCTCAACGATAGAAGTTTTTTCAGAAGTTTATGACAGTTTGACAATTACACATCTCAGCTTTAACTTTATGAACACAAACTAACAATGAATTTACAATGTTTCTGAGTACAGACTTAAATAAATGTCACTTTTTCTATGAAAAACTTTATGAACATTCATCGTTTTCGTCAATGACTTCTACTTAAATTTGACATCTTGGCAAGGAGAACTGAGTTTATTGACAGAGCGATCCAACAAGGATTCTGTTTTTGCTGACCTAGGTCCGGAACCCTAAAAAACCTTGATATACACGGGTCCCTCTTTAACAACCCTTGCGAAGCACGGGCATATAAGGTAGACAACAAATATAATTGGTCACCCTATTTAAAATTTGACAATCGGCGGGTGAAGACCGTACCTTAAATTGTTAATCAACTAAAATTTTAAAGGAAGAAGGTGGCAACCATACATGAATATTTAAACAACAATCACAAAATAACATTGATCACCCAATTAAAAATTTGACAATCAGTAGATGAAGCCCATGTCATAAACTGTTAATCAGGCTCATTGAAGGTAAATATTACGACAAGAAGGGTGTCATTAAATAATTAAGATTTAAAAACCACAGTATATACATGACACAGCATAATACAGTAAACTAGGATGTAAGTCTGACGATGTCCCGGGCACACCTGGCTGACAATGATTAGACCTCAAGACAGGTAGGTGACGGCAACCGTTGAGCACCACAATGAATCAAATCCACAAGGAAGTAGCCAGTGGGTGGATACAGCATAATAATATAAACACTCCAAACAGAACACGTAACAAATTAAAAGGGAGAAATTCCACACAAAGTTGGGTGAAGGCCGTTATCCACATTCCTTAAAACTGCGCAAATACACCCACTCTTTCAAGCAGTAATCGAAGAGGGGCGGAAAGAACGCTGCCCACAAATACGTTGTCGGTCAGGGCAGGTAACTGAGTGACAGTGGCTACATAAACAGACAAAAAATCTGGTTGCACTTCAGAAATTGCAATGAAAACAACAAGGCGCTCGCAGATTAGACGACATGCCAAGAAACATATAGAAACAACGCCGAAACAGAACTTGGAGAAAGATGGCAATCCATATAACGAGTCATCACGAAACCAGAAGATGAATAGACCTACTTAACTTATTGATTCCACAGCGACGAAAGTAACGCCGTCCCGGTTGCATGAATGGCTGTCCCGTTACCAGCATGGCATGGCCCACAGCGCCGCCGTGTTGCCGAAAGAAACAACACACGAGTCCTCCAAAAAATTTAGTAACCCATGTGAAGAAAGATGCGAAACACGATTTACAACTAAGTGCTGATACTAGAAGACATCAACCAACTCGAAGAAAACCGCCACTAGCGCCACACACACGCAGACATACTACGTATGACTGACGTCTTCCCAGACTTATCTCAGCGTACGAAGAATGAAGAACAAATATCCGTTAGTACAATGTTTACACATAGTCCCTAACGTTTGTGTATTGTAATATCATAGCATATACGTATTGGAATCTGTTCGCGATAAACATAACGTCTACTGACGAAATACACGTAGATCTCAAATGTGTGTGTGCATAGGACGCAATATTTCGGCAATCATGTTGCTAAAACCAGGTGTGCTGAGATGTATTGCCGTGGGGGCGGCCTGAATGAGGCCCCTACCAACTCTTTCGAGCGCTCCGTCTGAGCCCATCTCGGTCCGCGTCCGGTCCACGGATCAGATCCAGCCTCCTCTCGCCTGTCATCTGGATGATCCCTCCTAGGTCTCCAGGCCCGCGCCCACGAGGGACCGCCGGCGGTTGTGTTCCATCTTTTTCTTTCCCCTCCCTCAAAGGCAGTACACTCTGGCATGTTTCATTCTTCGTCTTAATCCGTGTAATTGCGGTGTCCCAGGCTTTCAGACGATTACTGTAGCCTTACCCTCGTCCGCTGGTAAGACTACAATGTCTGGATCTTCTCTTAGCGCAGTGGTCGAGCGGTCTGCGGAGCGCCAGTGCCAGTCTCCACGGCCGCTACGGTCGGGGGTTCGAATCCCCCCTCGGGCATGGATGTTTGTGTCGTCTTTAGTATAAGGTAGTTCGTAAGTAGTTTGTAAGTTTAGGGACAGATGACCCCACAGGTAAGTCCCTTAAGCTTAACAAACATTTGAAGATTTTCTTCTCTTAGCTTCCGAATAGCTGCCCTCTCCCTGTTGGAAATATGCAGATTCATACGTTTTGCTTCCGTTAGCATTGTGCAGGTTTCACGACGCACCTTTTCTGCTGCCTTAGGTGGGAGTCGAGCAGCCGTTTGTTCCACTGCGCCTGTTGAAGTCAGCAATTAGTGTTTCTTTAGTAGATGGAGCAAAATTCAAGCATTTTTAAGAACCTAGATGGCATCATTGTCCAGTCCTTTGTCAGTAAGATTGGTGATGATCTTTCCGCCACTTTCAGAAGGTTGTTTCTCCGATATACGTTCGAACTTAGATGTCTGTCCTTCGGTAGACTTCTTTTGGGCATTGGCATTGGGCACTGGGCATTGGCTAATGGGCATTGGCCCATATGACCCCATCAACCCAATCCCATGTGCAGGAACTGAACTGGTTGGTGAGTTGTAGATGTAGTTGTTCTTTGAAAGGTAGTATCCAAACAGCTCCGAGTGTTGCGAACTCTCTCTCGTACCAAAGATAGGCTGACACGTTTCTTAACTCTTCTGGCTGCTACTGAGTCGATGTGGTACTTAACTTTGGCACCTGAGGCAGCAGATAAGGTGCGTCGTGAAACCTGCACGATGCTAACGGAAGCAACAGTATGTTATTTCAGATGTCGAGATTTTTTAAAAGGTGATATCCTCTTACCGAACTCTGCCCAAAGGAAGTCCATCGAACAACAGACATCCAAGTTCGAACGTATATTGGAGAAACAACCTTCTGAAAGCGGCGGAAAGAACATCATCAATCATTCCCACAAATAACTGGATAATGATGCTATCTCGGTTCTTAAAAAAGGCTTGAATTGTGCTCCGACTCCTAAAGAAAATGTAAGTGGTCCTCGAAAGCGACTTTTGTTTCGAATTCATCCATTTTGATCATCGGGTATCGAATATCTGCATTCAATGTAAATGTATATACGGCTGTGTCGCAGTGAATATCATAGATATTTCATTTATGATAAACAACAAAACTTATTTCATATCCGATCCCAGAACTTGGAGGACATAATCAGAAAGCGGCTTGTACATAGACGTTTGATTATGTGTTACAAGCAGCTGCAGAAGTCTATGTGTTGTCAAGCCATTCACAATGAACGCGGCGATTCATGTTGGAGCACTAATGCCCACATTTATATTTAAATTCGCTTGAACCGCGACTTTCAGCGTTTTTATTAGAAAGCACTCTTCAGTGCCACCAGTTCTACCCGCAAAAAAACGTGGTACATAAGCGTTATTATCAGTGTTGTTATTTGGTTTTGCGATCATCTCGAACACACTTTTTTTTTTTTTTTTTTTTTTTTTTTTTTTTTTTTTTTTTGGTGGCTCACATTAGGCTGTTCACTTCCTACGAGATTCATTTTTTGTTAGTCGTCCATTGCGTTTACAACCTCTAAATCTAAAGGGCTTTTGGGACCCTCGCCGTCATCAGCTTTTCCTCATTTTTTGTTTATCTCGACATTCTTTTCAACATAGAATTATTCCTTTTTTTTTCCACATAAGTTTCGATAGTCCGAGTATTCAATATTTAGAGGTACTTCCTGTCACTTAGAACTGGCGAAACTGTTCTGTATTTTTTATTATGTGATTATACTTTATTGTCATACGATTATGTTTAGTTACGTAACAGGTTTTTGAGATTCATAATTACATTAACATGCCATAGATTTTGTGGGCTTTATGTAAAACCGAGCGAGGTGGCCCAGTGGTAGCACGATGGACTTTCATTTCATAGGATGGTGGTCCAAATTCACTTCTGGTCATCCAGATTTAGGTTTTCTGTGATTTCCCTAAATCACTCCAGGCAAATGCCGGGATGGTTCCTTTCAAAGGGCACAGCTGATTTTCTTCCCCATACTTACCCAAAAACAACCCGAGCGTAAGCTCCGCCTCTAATTGATCACGCTGTCAATGGGGCTTTGAACACTAATCTTACTTCCTTCCTTTATGCAAAGAGAAGTATTTCTCAGAGACTTTTAACAAGTCTGGACGGCAAATGCGTGTATGTGGAATATATTCAGTGTTACAGACTATCGAGCTGATATTAATGAAGTCTAGTTTTATTAGATGTAATGCGCCAAACTTTTCACTTTCTAAAGTGCAATCTACAGTCGACCATATGTGAACACGGGAGAATCCGTCAGTGCACTCATTGCTCATGCAATTGGATGGAATTCAAACAACATGGGGACTGATGACCAAGTAGTTTTGTCCCCTCTAAACAACAACAACAACAAACAACATGTTATTTCTGACGACTCCTCATACTGTAAAAAGATGACGGCTAGGTTGAAGTGAGAAGAACTGTAATCCCCCGGATATGGAACCTGTGATCTCTCCGATGGGAGTTCAGTGGTTTACCACGGGACCAGCAGCAACACGTTGCGGACATAGCCTTCATAACAGATACTATTTCGTCAAGAGAAAATGCTTTTCGAAAACGATAGAGATTTACGGATATTCGAATTTTTCCTTCCATTACAGGTGAAACTATCTAAATAAGAAATTTGACGTTTGTTCATCTGCTAGAAGCACCGTAGAATTTTGATGATCGACGAGTGGGTGAGTGACAGAAGCAGCGATTATCGACTACCAATATTGATGGGTGAACTATGGAGTAGAATAATATAATTTGTCAGTATAGCTTTTCGCGTCCAAAAGCTTTTGTCACGACGAATAAACAAGGGGGAATGAAGTGCTGTGAACCGCTTTGAGGAAAGGATGGTAAGGGCGTTTGACTTGGCGGGGGCATTGCCGCGCCCGCAGATAAAGCGCAGTTCTCCAGGTTTTCCTTTCCCAAGGCAACTCAGGAACGCAGTGGGGCCGTTGCGATGGCTTATCAGTGACAGTGGCCGCTGGAATGTGGAGCACAGCCTCGCGTGCGCCCTTCTTTTCGGTTTTCGCGGTGATGTCACGGCGCGAGTGGTCAGCCGCCGGCCTCCGCGCCCGCCAAGGCCTCGCAGCCGCTGCCTCGCCTCTGAAGATTAGCCTTCACTCCTATATTGTTATGGCGCTTTCTACGTACTGGCCTCTAACGCGACAATGCTAATTTTCTGTCGAACGAGGCCTCAGGGCGTGTTCACAATAGCTAGGAAATGCAGAAAGCACGCTTTTTTTTTCTTTCAAAGGGTCACTTTCCGATTGCCTAGGACGTGCATTACTCGACGTTGTTTAAAGACAAACATAATCAAATCTCGAAACGGTGATAACCCAAGGAAACGATCGATATCTGGTGAATTTGTAAGGAAACAGTTCAAGGTGTATGGGAAAGTGCCGATGAATGTTGTTTTGTGGCCTTGGCAGTCGCGATTAAGCTGACTGGTTGATATTGCAGCATCCGTAATGCAACGGCTAAGGGATTAGCACGAGTTCACAAACGATGACAGGAAGTTCCGAAAACACGTCCACTGTAGTCACGACGGCGTACACAACGAAAAACTTCAGTGGTTAATTTAGATATAGGTTATGCAATAGCATGCAGGAAATAACCTTTCTCGGAGCCCATTACAAGTCCATTAAGGTTTGGTCTTAAGGAGCAACAGGCGTACTATCAGAGATACACAACGATGACGTAAAATGCTGATTGGCTTGTAAACGAGCACACAGAACCCTCGACTCTGTCCTGATTATACCTTAAACGATGAAATCATGTCCCGCAACCGGAGTGACGCGACCTCATCATCACATTCACAGTGGATGAATAGGTTAAGAACAGAACGGTGTAGCACAACGCTACTGAACCAAGACTTGAATCACAATTAAAAACACCTCCACGTCTATTATTACCTAGAAGAAACCAAGGCGTTTCTTCGCCATTTACTTGTTCTAGTTTACTGTTTAGCTCTTCTTCCCTCCTTTCTCTCTCCACCTTCCTCATCTCTTTGTATCCGCCTTCTTCCTGTCTCTCCTTCCATCTTCAGTTTAACGTCTCTCCTCCTCCCCATCTACTTTATCTGTATTCATGATTCCTCCACCCCCCTACTACTTTCACATTTTATTTTTATTTATTTATTTTAATATTCCGGTAGTGCTTCTCCTGCTTCCTCCTCTATCAGCCATGTCTCCTCTTCCTCAATTACTTCCTCCCGCTATCTGTACCCATCTCCTCGGCTCTTCCCCGAGAATCTCGTGCTCCTCCTCCTTTCACTCACTCTCTCTCTCTCTCTCTCTCTCTCTCTCTCTCTCCCTCTATGTCCGTCTCATCCTTATCGTTTTTCAATCCATCTCCACTTCCCCGACTCAGTCACTCCTTCTATGAATAAAAACACCTGCCAAAGTTGACAGTGTTGCAACGTGCCATTCTAATGACAGGTGAATGGGGAACCCTCAACGAAGTCATGTGAAACTGGCATAATTTTCTGAGTATTGCTACAGATTTGAACAAATTTTGAAAATTTTGCTGCAAGGTAAATTACTTTTCTGACTTTCGAGCATATGTCTTCAACTGATAAAGAAGTTGTATTTATGACGATTCATAAGGAGTTAGAATAATGTAATTATTATTTCTGGCGGTTTACTTTGCGGGTGAATAATGCTGACCATTCGGCAAATGAATTAACTGTAAAATGTGATCAGAATTAAGAGCTTGACATTTGGCGCTAAAAACCTTGCTGTTGTGCGCCCAAAACATCCTATCCTATCCTACTATGACATTTACAGAAACTTGGCTGAGAATTTTTTCTTAAATCAGGTACATGAAAGATATTACTGATGAATGTAACACAGCCCAGTGCACAGGGATTGCTCACTATTGTGATTACTTCTGGTAAACTTAAAATTTCACTTTTAAGATTACTGATTTTGCACAATCTCAATTTTAATTTCTCTTGCAAACAAACTGCTGTGTTGTAATCATATGATCTAATTAATTGTGATATAAAGAAAGACTTTCACAACGTAGATTAGTTACGTTGTGAGTGTAATTGATTAATTAGACATGCGAATAATCTGCCTTTCTTCTAGATGTCGGACATAAATTCACCTTTGTCTGCAGGGAAGTAAAGTTTCACATTATACTGAGGAACACAAATTTACAGTGCTACATGCACTATAAAATGTGTAGTTGATAAAATAGGTACTGTTGGTTTGTGTCTCAGTAAAACGTGATCGAAAATCTAGCAGGAATTAAATAGACTTTCCAAAGGAATACAAATTTGTTCATCATCATGTTCATATGTTTGAAATTCAATGGGACCAACCTGCTTTGGTCATAAGACCCTAGACTTACAAATTAAGTTAAAATTACTTAAGGACAACACACATATCCATGTCAGAGGTAGGATTCGAACCTCCGACGCGGGAAGCCTCGCGATCCGCTACGTGGCGCTCCAGACCGCTCAAAATGTTCAAATGTTTGTTAAGCTTAAGGGACTTAACTGCGGGATCATCAGTCCCTAAACTTATGAACTACTTATGAACTACCTTATACTAAAGACGGCACAAACATGCATACCCAAGGGAGGGGGAATTCGATCCCCCGACCGTAGCGGCCGTGCAGACTGTGACTGGCGCGCCGCAGACCACTCGGCCACTGCGGCCGGCTCTCCAGACCGCTCGGCTACTCCCGCGCGGCTGTTCATAATCGTTTTTACGTTTACTGAAAACCTGCCAATGTCTGGTAACCGGAATCAAAAATGCAATGTGCCTTGGAAGAAGACTAATCGAAATAGACGTCTGTTCAGAATACTGTCAAATGATGTCCATGATTTTCTACAGATAATCAACGTTTTCCACCAAACATAAACATTAAATCTTGTATTCAAGTTCTCATATTATTATTTCCTGTTATGAGATATTCATTTTTCCTTTCCAAACATTTGAATCCAAGTCACACTCCAATACAACATATTCTTAAACATGTCTATACTTTCTGTGCAACAGTACCTTCCGTGGCACCTTACCCAGACCAGCGATATTTGACATTCTTCAAAGTTCAAATGTTTGTATAGTTTATGGGACTTAACTACGGGGTCATCAGTCCCTAAACTTACAAACTATTTATGAACTACTTACGAACTAGGACGGCACAAATATCCATGCCCGAGGGGGGATTTGAAGCCCCGACCGTAGTGGCCATACAGACCGTGAGTGGAGCGCCTCAGTCTCCTCGGCCACCGCGGACGGCATTTTTCAAAGGTTAGACTGTTGTTACCAATATATGAATTACAAAAAGAAACGGTAACAAGCATCCAGATAAGACTCGGAGTTTCACAGTAGTTAATGGTTTGTCTGAAAATCCAAAAATCTTTGGTAGAATTCTTCTGCTACCTGAAGAACTCATTCGAACCACCTCATCATGGCGCTTAAATGGTAGGAGCGTGTGTTCTAGAGTTTGACTGTACCGGCGATGGAAGTACTTCTCGACTATAGAACTCGTATCTCTGCGAGACGCAGCTCTGGCTATAGGCGCCGTTTACAACCAAGGGTTTCGGAAAAAAGACCGATTTGACAGCTTTTCATTGACAACGTAACTGTGCACTTCTCCACAATTTTGGGCGGGCTATTATTTACGTTAGGTCAGCAACGATTTCAGCCATCGTTAAGAGTCATTTGGCGGTTCTGAAGTGTATTCGTATGTGAAGGTATGTGAAGGTCTGTTCGCATTCAGCACAAAGGGCTTCATGGAAAAATCACCCTATAAAAATTACTAAATTCTGAATTAACTGCTAATGTGATGAGCAATAAATGCGGACAACACCTACATATCTACGAATCTTTACTCCACTTGGAATCTCTCGTTCGCATTCCCATATAATAATTATGAACCAAAGTATTGTTCAAATAAATTCGTTGGCGATCATTGTTATTAAATGCCAACGTTTGTTATTACAAAATTACCCTAATTTTGAGGTGACGATAAACGTTTTTCAGCCTTGGAGAGTGAGGCACCTCAAGGGCTCTACAAGGCTATAACACTGAAACATTTCAACTTCATCAGTCGTCAATGACTGCTACGGCTTCTGATTTCTATGTAGAATGGCCGTTTGGTGCAAATCTACCAGGATAAAAGGGAGATTCGTTTTAGACAGTTTCCTGATGGCCTCCCGTAAGGTTTAACTTCTGCTACCATTTTTTTCAATGTTGACATCGCTGAAGTTCCTGCAACACAGCCCAGAAAGTTCAATTATGGTATTGCCATAGCGTCACAACATTTCATTCTAACATCTGACGCATCCATACTTGGATAATTTTTTCACAATGGAAGTTAAAACATATCACAACTAAAATGGAAGTAGCTTGTTTCCACCTTCACAACACGGTGGATAAATACATCATAATTTGGTATGACGGTCTGGAGCGCAATGATAATTAACAGACACTGTACCTTAATATTCAGCTCAACAGATCTCTCACTTACAAGAACAACCTCCAAAAAACAGCAGACAAGGTAAAGTTCAGTAGTTGACACCACACAACTGGATCAACTTGGGGAGCAGGTGCAAAGGTTCCGCCAACAACTGCTTTGTCTTTCGTCTCCTCTGATGCTGAATACTAGGCTCTCTTCTGGCTGAAAGGTGTTCATATAAGAGATGTTGACTCGCAACTAACGAGGGAATGGAGGGTTATCAGTGACACCCTAACGACCAACCCCCTCCTGTGTTTCCCATTACTGTGCAATGTCGCTCTTCCTGATATTAGAAGCCTTAATGAGAGAATTTCACAAGATGTGACCCTATCCCGATCTACCCATTATGCAAGGCCTCCAACCACATGTCAGCCGCTTGAATTCCCGGAGACCACCGCTGAAAACAGCTTTCTGGCCAAAATTCAGCTGGTTGAAGTGTGGACCGAAAACAGTAAGTAAAACAGCATCAAGGAACTTCAAGGAATGAGCTTTCCCAGGAGTAAATGGTCTTGGGTTAACTAGTCCCGTACTGGCGTTAGCCAATGCAACTACTGAAAATTTCCGTAGGGGGTAAATAAATAAATGATCAATCATGTGATCGCAGCGCGGGAACGGCCGTGCTGTCTGGAGCGCCACATTACGGATCACGAGGCCGCTCGTGTCGGGCGATCGACTTCTACCTCATGCATAGGTGTGTGTGTTGTCCTCAGTAGAAGTTAGTTTAAATAGTTTGTAGGGCTAGGGACCGATGACCAGAGTGGTTTGGTCCCTTAGAATTACAAACATTTGAATCATGTGAATTTGGGCCAGGTATTCAAGCAATGAACCTCGTCTTGCCATTGCGTTATTTCCATGTGGTATCTCCGACCTGAATTTAATTAAGAAGCTCTTCAGTAGCTCAAGGATTAGACCTAGTTCCGTGAGGTATGTATGATATTATTATCATATGTAGACGATAGTATTGTATACTAAAATACTTCTCTAACGAAACAATGAAGTTTTACCTATTCTTAAGTAGCTCACCCAATACCATACTATATAGGGACTGTACAAAAATCCCGACCCCTCATAAAAACAGTTTTTTTAGGACAGTTCTACTTCCCATGTCTTTATAACAAAAAATACGTTCGACGGTTATATAAAAGTATACATTTAGTTCTAATATACAAAGTTGGAAACAGTTTTACGAAAATTCTTGAAAGTTATTGACCGAATTATTAAAATTCTTTAAGCTAAACATTGAAGAACATTCGGAGGGAAATGGTCTCTCTCTCTATCTCTCTCTCTCTCTCTCTCTCTCTCTCTCTCTCTATCTATCTATCTATCTCTGTCACTGACACACAAATCTCTTCCAATGCACCGCGCGGGAGTAGCCGAGTGGTCTGGAGCGCCACGTTGCAAATCGCGCGGCCACCCGCCTCGATGGTTTCGAATCCTCCCTCAGGCATGGATGTTTGTGTTGTCTTTAGTATAAGTTTGTTCATAAGTAGTTACTAAGTTTAGGGACTGCTGACCCCGCAGTTAAGTCCCATAAGCTTTACAAACATTTATGTTTATCTTCCAATGAAAGCTCTTTGCTTTCCATATTTTGGGAGGAGCTAACAAGACCAAAACAAGAATATGTCTGATAAGTATGGAGACTACAACGAATACTTTGAGTTATGAGCACTTGACCAGTAGAAGAGCACTAATGTATGAAATTTACAGCCCATATGTACGAGACATTTTGTTCTTGTTTTGGTACATGTTACTTCCTTATAGCATATGAAAAGCAAGGAACTTGCAGTAGTAGTGATTTGACTCACACTGTTAAAAAAGTAAAGAACTGCTCATAGCATCAATGGATGACAACCTCGGATATGGTTTTCTTATCAAATTATAGTGTAGTCATTCCCTCATCTAAAAGCACTCAAAGTTTGTAACGATAATTTCTGAATCCCTATATATAATGGAAGAATAGTCACCCCAAATCTGGATAAGTATTCGATTGGCTTAGCTCGAATTTTCACATGATTCTACTGAATATTCATTAAGTAATAGAGATAAGGGAAGCGTTAATGCACAGGCTGGCGAGGGGAGGAGGAGGGAGGTGGGGCTGAGAAGGTGGGCTGCGACGCTGCTGTCGCTTGGCTCCTCACTTCAACAAACTCTGTTCTAGACTGCTTGTACATGACATTTGCAATACAAAATGTCGAATATTGTTATGATAAAATCATCTGAAATCCCTCTTTCTAGTTGCACGTATTTTGCGTCTTACACATTGAAACGACTGATATTTCCATACGCCGATGAAGAAAACGTCCAGAGGGCTTCATAGTCAATTAGACTCTGTACATTTTCATCACTTTCCTCTGAACTTGCTGTTCCGATGTAACGCGTAGCAGAAATTGTGTGTCAAGTTGGAATATCTCCAGCGATAGAAGAGGATTTCTCGGGACTGAAAGGAAATGGAATGATATTGTTTTCCATTTTCGTAACTTTTTGATTTATAATGCTGAAATTAAGAACGTAATTGAAGGTAAATAGAAAAAATTAACGAACTGGATGAGTAGAAGGAACTGACATTTGGACAAATATCATCCTCATCGTGGAACAGTTTCGTGCTTGATTATTCAGTAAGAGCTAAAAGACATTGCCCTATCATTCCACTTTTCTTCCCTTTATTTTCCATTCCATCTATTAAGAAGACGCCAAGAACAAAGTCTGACTTACGAGCAAAATGTGTGAACTCTTCTAATTGTTCTTAAGCTTACCAGATGGTCGGGATTCGTCTGGATTCTCCCGACGTTTCATACAATGTCCAGACGCCAGGCAAAATACAGAATCACCTTACAAAATCCTTCTGGTAAAGTTGTGTACAAGAAATTATATTATGATTTTGTATTACTCGTCAATAGTGTGCGCTTAAGTTGGAAATTGGGTCTGGTAGTAGTAGGGTAGGGTAGTCGACGCAGACGTGACC
The DNA here is from genome assembly GCA_026315105.1 of Locusta migratoria. Taxonomy (NCBI): domain Eukaryota; kingdom Metazoa; phylum Arthropoda; class Insecta; order Orthoptera; family Acrididae; genus Locusta; species Locusta migratoria. The sequence goes on from CM048747.1 coordinate 501,039,227, forward strand.
ACTGAGTGCTGATGGTGTCGTGGACAGCGCGGCTACCTAGTAATCAGGAAACTTGGGTTCGAAACGCGGCCTACCACACATTTTCATGTTTCCCCATTTATTTAAAACATAGCCTAATGGCAACTAAAGTCGAAAATTCGTTGGTGTCTTGCTTCGATAAAGGCCGACTTCATAAGTAGGTTGAAATTTGATGCAAACGGCTTGAATTTTAAAACGTTACTGATAAGCTGGCCCTTTAAAATCCAGGTAAAATGCAGGTAGAGATTAAATGCAAATTAATTAGCTTCCAGTATATGTAGGAAATTGATTTGAAAATAAGTTAATTTATAAAATATATTTATTACGACAATAATTCCAAATTCCCGAACTTCTGAATTTTTTAATATTACAGAACAGCATAACAGCCAGGACAGACCAGCCCAGCCGAGTGCAGCACTGGCCACATGAACTACATTTTGTTCCGAAGATGACCTACATCAAGTCGAAACCGGTCAATAGATACTGTTAATTTTTGCGATCAAGACTGTTTTTTGTAATATTAATCATACCAAATAGATCGCTGTTTCTCTCCTTTGACAATGTTGTCTAAATTAATGAATTCTGAATTTTTTCCCCTGATATTTTGCTTTTCCCATCTGGCCAATCTAACAATTACTGAACACTTCCCTATTACGTCATTCGAAGCTTATAATCGCGAATATTAAGGAATTGTGACGCGCCTATTTTTCCAAGATATGGGAAAGCAATGAAATTGCGTCTGATCGTCCTTGATTCCTTCTGCCAACTGGCACTGCCATTTGTAAAGAGAGCAACAATGGCTAGATTGGTCCTTCTAAAAATAAAGGCAACGATTTAAAGAATATCTTCCATAATCAGCGGCCATACAGACACCATTGTGGCTACTTTCAAACGGAAGAAACGAGTAGTGTGTTGGCCTGCAGTGCCTCGCCTCGCCCCTCGGGCACTGCCGGACCTGCGCTGCCTCTGTCTGGTGGTGCCGCCCAGTGCGGCCGCACGTTTCGCACGTGCCTTGCGGCGGCCTTATATGCATATATAATGCATATGTAATGCCGATATACGTAATGTAAATGACAAAAGCCTGTAAGTTTTGGGATCCTCTTGACACTAATATACGTCATTTTCTCCCCAGCTATTTCCTCGTGCTGCATATTTTAAAATGAAATATGCGTAAACCGCAACTACGTACGAAATTGAGTAGTCGTAAATGAATGATGGAGGTGAATATCAAGGCCATTCGATACACATTGACGTGCAAACTCCACAAACGAATTCACGGCGTGTGGCTGAGGATGGCTCGTTCACCCTCGTCACTTCTGTTCATGTTTCAGTCTCGTATTTTGGTAGCACACAGGCATACCTGTAAAACGCGGCAGATTTTTTTGGAAGCAGCATAGAGTCATGCAGGCACATTTTTCATTTGTTGAGGATGTATTTTAAACGAACTAAATATTTATGTACGCCCATATTAAAATGGGATTGGCAAAGACCAGACTAAAGAATGAGTATTTGAATGGAAAACTGGTCGCCTGTAATGCGTAGTGCACACGGCAACTCGCGTGCCATTCTTACAAACTAACAATACTTCAGGTAATGCTGGTTATGTCAAGAGCGCTGTGGTGGTGAGTTATTTCACAACAGCTGGAAAATGCCTCGTAACCAACTTGACAACAACACTTCCAAGAAGGCAATAAAGAAAGCGGCACGGCACACTACACCGGCTGTCTCCCGCCTTCTTTTTATCCACGGAAACAACAGTGAGTTCATTGTCATGGAGGCAGGCCGAGGTGTAAACGAATGAAGCCTACGTTCTATAACGGAGAGGCAGGTGTTAACATTTTGTAAACAAAGGTGACAACTGCTGCAGTATTATCTCTATGATCAGGTGCACAATGCTACAAATTCCTGAAATCAGACGTTTCGAGTCACAGGAAATCACTTCTAGCAGTGTATGGGCATTCTGTAGTGAACAGGAACACTGCACCCAGCTTACTGGGGAGGGGCGTGGGGAGTGGGGCACCCTCTGCAGACGCCTAGACGCCCTGTGTACCACGCTGACACCTATCAACAGGTGGCACGCGACGGTGCATAGCGGTACGTACGAATTATATAACAGACACTCGCGCTTCCTGAATAGAAATCCTCTCGAAGATAATAAAAACACCAGCATAGAGCCTGTTTCTTGGATCAATCTGCGTCATTCTTAAAAGTAGCCCGAATGAAATGGTTAAGAAAACATCGGCATAAAAACCCGCCAAACAACTACTCATAGCTCTTCGTTGGCTTCGCCTAGCTTTTCTGTATTTTTTCATGTTATGCCACGGTTTTGCTAATTAGTTGTCTCGTAAAAATTGGCGCACAGTCTGCAGCTATGCTACATATTTGTCACCCCCTTATTTCCAATTATATTTAAAAATATGTTGTAATTTTTTGGTATAATTTCGTAATATGCTCGTAGATGACCGCTGCCCCAAAATGTTGAAGCTCATCATAAATAATGTCAAAGCATTTTAGAAACCGTGATTGAATTTTTTTTCTAATATCAGAGTATTGCGAGGTAAAGGATAAACGAATCGTAATAAGATCTGAACACCTGCCAACTGTCGTTTCATCCTTTGCAACAAAAGGTCGGCATGCGATATGCGTTTGGGACCATCTCTCCAACGTCAGCTCAGGCCGCCTTTCCTGGACGTAGCTCTTGAATTTCCGCAACTGGATATCACCCCAACCCCTTTCCCGCCACCAAATCAAGAACATGTAATTTCGTTCGGATTCACTTTCTCCTCGTAAACGTCAGAGTGTGACCACTGAGGTATGAATGTGGGTCACGAATGTGGCAAGAACTGAACATTAACACCTGATTAATGATTCATGCAAACTACTGTCAGTGATTCCTAAAGCTCATATCTACTCCTGAGAATTGCGCACCACTGCCTTAGTTCTGTGTTCCAGATACATCAGTACCCCTAACACCTGGTAACACGTCTTCCATGTCTGTTGTATACTGTCCACTAGATCATTAAGGAACTAATTATGCAGATTTTTCCACTCCTCAACAATGATTTGGTCGTAGATCTGTCAGATAAATGGTGTGTCGTCTCGTACAAAAACAGCCTTTTCAATGTATCTTAGGCATGTTCGACATTGTTCAGTCTGTAAAACACGTTGGCCAATCTAATCTTGCGACGTCGTTACGTTGAAGGAACGCATTCACAGGATGTGCACGACGAGTATGAGAATCGTCGTCTGTTAAGACGAATTCCTCACCGAAATGCTGCTGATACCATTGCCACATACTTCGGAGGATGTCATTCCTGTACCGTATGTCAGTGGGGTACGGTGGCCGCAAATAATGCCATCCAAAACATCAGGAACTACCACTTTGTTGTACTCACTGGCGTGTCCCAGACGTTCATGTTGACTAGGCTGCCTCCTAAAACGTCCTGTGCAAGTCTCTTCATCTGAGAATACGTTCGGCAACCTACATCCTTTTCAATCTGCTTACTATATTCGTCCCTCTGTCTCCCTCTACGATTTTTACCCCACACGCTTCCTTCTAATGCTGACAATTCCTTGATGTCTCAGAATGTGTCCAACCAATCTATCCCTTCTCTTAGTCAGTATATGCCAGAAACTCCTTTTCTCCCCTCTTCGGTTAAGCACCTCCTTATTAGTTACGTGATCTACCCATCTAATTTTCATCATTCGTCTGTAGCACCACATTTCAAAAGCTTCTATCATCTTTTTATCTGAACTCCTTATCGTCCACATTTCACTCCCATACAGTGCTACACTCCAGACAAATGCTTTCAGAAAGGACTTCCTAACAATTTAATCAATATTGGATGTTAACAAGTTTCGCTGCTTTAGAAACGCTTTTCTTCCCATAGCCAATCTTCCTTACTTCGGCCATCAGAAGTTATCTTGCTACACAAATAACAAAATTCATCTACTACTTTTATTGTCTCATTACCTAATCTAATTCCTTCAGTATCGCCTGATTTTCTGACATTGGATTCCATTACCTTCGTTTTACTCTTGTTAATGTTCAACTTATATCTTCCTTTCAAGACACTGTCCATCCTATTCAATTGCTCTTCCAGATCTTCTGCGGTCTCTGACAGAATTACTATGTCATCGGCAAACCGTAATGTTTTTATTTCTTCTCCCTGTACTTTAATGCCCTCTCCAAATTTCTCCTTCAATTCCTTCACTGCCAGCTCAATGAACAGATTGAACAACATTGGGGAACGGCTACAACCCTGCCTTACTCCTTTCCCAACCTCTGCGTCCCTTTTTTGCCCTTCGACTCTAATAAACGCTGTTTGGTTTTTGTATAGATTGAATATAACTCTTCGCTCCCTATATTTTACCCCTGATACCTTCAGAATTTGGAAGAGTGTATTCCAGTCAACATTGTCAAAATATTTCTCCAAATCGACAAACACTAAAAACATATGTTTCCCTTTCCTTAGCCTATCTTCTAAGGTAAGTCGTAATGTATTGCCTTTTGTGTTCCTACATTTCTCTTAAATCCAAACTGATCTTCCCCGAGGTTGGATTCCACAAGTTTTTTTCATTCGTCTGTAACTAATTCGTGTTAGTATTTTGCACCCATGACTTATTAAACTGATAGTTCTGTAATTTTCACACTTGTCTGCACTTGCTTTCTTTGGAATTGGAATTATGATGTTCTTCTTGATGTCGGAGGGTATTTCCCCTGTCTCATATATCATGCATACCAGGTGACAGAATTTTTTCATGACTGGCTCTCCTAACGACATCAGCAGTTCAGACGGAATATCATCTACTCCAGGGGCCTTGTTTCGACTCACGTCCTTCAGCGCTCTGTCAAATTGTTCTCGCAGTATCATATCTCCTACCGCATCTTCCTCCACTTCGTCTTCTATTTCTAGAATACTGCCTTCAAGTTTATTTCCTTTGTATAAGCCCTCTATATATTCCTTCCATAGTTCAGCTTCACCCTCTTTGCTTAGTGCTGGTTTTCCGTCCGAGTTCTTGATATTCACACAGCTGCTATTCTTGCCTCCAAATATCTCTTTTATTTTCCTGTAGGCAGTATCTATCTTTCCCCTAGTTATACATTCTTCTACCGTTCTGCACTGCTTTGCCAATCTGCACTTCCTGTCAATCTCATTTTTCAGACGTTTGTACTCCCTTTTTCCTGTTTCACTGGAGAATTTTTATATTTTCTCCTCTCATCAATTAAGTTCAGTATATCCTGTGTTATTCAGGGATTTCTATTAGGCCTTGTCCTTCTGCCTATATGGTCCTCTGCAGCCTTTACTACCCTATCTCTCAGGGCTACCCATTCTTCTTCTAATGTATTACTTTCCCCCGTTTCAGCCAATCCTTGCCTAATGCTGGCTCCTTGAATTTGTCCAGGTTCCATCTCCTAACCTTTCTACCTTTCTGCAATCTCTTAAGTTTTAATCTGCATTTCATAACCAATAAGTTATGGTCAGAGTGTATATCTGCTCCTGGATATGTCTTACAGTTTAGAACCTGGTTTCTAAACCTATTCCTTACCATTACAAAGTCGATCTGGTACCTCCCAGTGTCTCCTGGTCTCTTCCACGTATACAGCCTTCTTTCGTGATGATTAAACAAAGTGTTGGTGATCATTAAATTGTGCTCTGCGCAAAATTCTTCCAATCGATTTCCTCTTTCATTCCTTTTTCCCAGCCCATATTCACCTACTACATTTCCTTCTCTTCCTTTTCGTACTACCGAGTTCCAGACCCCCTTCACAATCAAGTTTTCGTCTCCTTTAACTTTCTGAATGATTTCTTTTATCTCCTCATACATTTTATCGACATCCTCATCATCGGCCGTGCTGGTTGGCATATAAACTTGCACTACTGTGGTCGGTGTTGGCTTCGTGTCTATCTTTACTACGATAATGCGTTCACTATGATGTTCATAGTAACTTACCCGCATTCCTATTTTCTTATTCATTATCAGACCTACTGCGTTACCACTTACTGATTTTGTATTGATAACCCTGTACTCACCTGACCAGAAATCTTGTTCATCCTGCCACCGTACTTCACCAATCCCTACCATATCTAACTTTAACCTGTCCATTTCTCTTTTCTAATTTTCTAGCTTACCTTCGCGATTAAGGGTTAGAACATTCCACGCTCCGACCCGTAGAATGCCCGTTTTGTTTTTCTTGATGACTACATCCTCCTAAGTAGTCCCCGCCAGGAGATTCGAATAGGGGACTGTTTTACCTTCGGAATATTTTACCCGAGAGGATGCCATCATCATATGTTCATACAGTAGAGCTGCATGTCCTCGGGAAAAGTAACGGCTGTAGTTTCCCCTTGCTTTCAGCCTTTCGCAGTAACTGTGTGGCAAAGCCTCATTAGCTGATGTTACAAGGCCAGCTCAGTCAATCATCCACACTGTTGCCCCTGTAACTACTGAAAAAGCTGCTGCCCCTCTTCAGGAACCACACGTGTGTGTGGCCTCTCCACAGATACTCCTCCACTGTGGTTGCACCTATGGTACGGCTATCTGCACCGTTGAGGCACGCAAGCCACCCCACCTCGGCAATGTCAGTGCTTCATGGGGGTGGGAAACATGATTAGTTAGAAAAAAAGAACAAAAATATTGCAGATTTTTGAAGTGTGGCTATGGAGAAGAATTGGGAAAGTGAAATGGACTGCGATTGAGAAATGAGGAGATACTGAGCATGGTAAAAGAGGAAAAGAACTTCATGAGGATGACACAGAAGAGGAAAACATCTTGGATAGGACACATATTTCGCTGGAACTGTCTATTGCAAAGGATGATGGAGGGAAAAGTACAAGGAAAAAGAGGGAGAGGAAGAAGAAGGTTTGGAATGCTAACAGATGCGAAGAAAGGAAGAAATTACTAGCAAATGAAGGAGGATGTCCAGGACAGAATGACAGCGAGGATGTCCAGTTGATAAGTGTCTGAGCACAGATTTACCAAAAGAAGAAGGTTATTAGTTAACGTTTAAATTTGTGTGAGCCGACTGAACTGCACGTCATCGTCAAATAAACATAGATTTTGTTTTATAGACCCACTGTTTATTTATAAAAATTACCAAAAACTGAAAATACGTTGCATTGCTCCATCAATCTACTGGACCAAAACATTTAAAAGTAAAATATATCCATTGGAATGCTCTTCCTTTGCTCTAGTCCACACATAAGCTAGTATAACTACTCGCAATAATAAAGACGGAGTAAAATTAAATGTTTTATCCATTGCAGCAATCGTTAAAAAAATAAACAGGCACCAGTAGCAAAGTTGTAAATTTATTTACAACCGGTTTCGAGCAATTATTGACCTTCTTCAGGTATCTGTACAGGAAACAGTTAAGAATAACGTACAATTACAAATACTACATGAAAGTCCCAGTACAACAGTACAATCACAGGATTATAAGGGCAAGAAGTGCACAGTACGTTCTCGAAAAAGGATAAAATGTGAAATAGTAAAACGCCATAGTGCGACATATTGATAAAATAAGGAACTGTACATAGTATCAAGTTTATATAAACGAAGAATTTTTAGGTAATTACATAAATTGTGTCTTATTGGTATAAACAGAACATTTTGTAACCCCATTGAACACCAAGTGCCGTGATTATACTAGAACTCATAACTAAGTTGTTAATATGTGCCGGCCACGGTGGCCGATGGGACTGAGGCACTTCAGTCACGGTCTGCACGGTCACTACGGTCCGGGGTTCGAAACCCCCCTCCGGCATGGATATTTGTGCCGTTCTAGTTCGTAAGTAGTTCATAAGTAGTTTGTAAGTTTAGGGACTGATGACCCCGTAGTTAAGTCCCATAAGCTTTACAAACATTTGATTTTTGTTAATATGTGTATCTTTGGATAAAACATGTAGTGGGTGTAGAGACAAAATCTTTATTCCCCCTTTTCTCTTTACGACCTAAACCTAAAGACGGAGTATTTGATAAATGTCATCAACTATTCAACGTCGGATACTTTGGTTTCCAAAGTTTATGAGTAAGGAAAGAAGAGATCGTGATTGTGGTGTCGCACAAGTATGAAGTGCGCGCCATGCACGCATGACAAGGCTTTCTTACGTCAGCCACGAGTGCCCTCTGCTGCAACTCCGCTCTTGGCCACGACTACTGTTTCGTTCACTTGGGTATCAGATAGGCACCAGTTAAGACTTGGCTATCAGATAGGCACTAGGAGTCATCAGTAGGCAGGCCTCTATCTAAACTCTGTATCAGCATTCTGCAGTCAAGAACTATGTAAAAGTTAAGTATTACTAAGTCTCTATGAAATATATATCTCGTTCTAATTTACTCTAGTGTTTCTAGTTTCTGCTGTCCCACTGGCTGGTCACCTCCGTACCTGTACACGCGTGCATCCTTTATTCCTGTGTCGGTCTCTTTCTATTCAGCCACAGACACCTACAACCGGCAGAAGCGAGACAAAAAAGTGACGACGAGGCTGGGACACAAAAGTGGCGACGAGGATGGGATACAAAAGTGGCGACAAGGCCGAGACACAAAAGTGGCGACGAGGAGGAATAGAAGAACCGTGGACCAGCCCGCTTGCAGCAGCCAGACAGCAGCAGTCGGAGTACGCAGAAATTGCTCCCGCCCACCCACCCTTATTATAAGATTTTTGGGGGACAATATTCAATTACGTGTTTTGTGGCCTTTTTTTGTTGCAGAGCGTCCTCTTTCTCATTGCATTTGTGTTTTGTTATAAGTTACTTGTATGCTCGGCGCCTAATCGGTCAGCATGGCAACTAACCCGAACCCCAACTTAATGGAAATTATTCAGTCACAGACGGCACAAATCACGTAACTACTCCAAGCGGTGGCCCAGTTAACAGCACAAGCCGTCCATACCTGCAGCTGCACCGCTCCCTACAATCTGCCAGTACGACGAACGTGAGGAAGAATGAAGTGATTATTTGGCACAATTTCAAGAACTCGTCGCAGCTCATCAAATTAGAGGTCAGACGGTTAAGCATATGTTCTCAGCAGTGGTGGGCACTCACACCTTCGTGTTACTGCAGAAACCTTTCCCCCACCGATCTCCTCGTGATCTAAAATTCGATCAAATTGTAGAAGCACTGAATGCTCATTATGAGAGAAAAGGTCTTGTAGCAGTGGCGCGGTACCGATTTTTCAGACTAAAAATTCACCGGACCAAACCCACATGCAATGGATTACGGAACAGAAGGGCGTAACCCGCAAATGTAAATTTACTTGCTCTTGTGGACTTTCTTATAGTGACGTTATGTTGAGGGATGCAATTACGCAGAACATTCAGGACCCCAGAATTAGGACAGCAATTCTGAAACAGTGTGATGCCTCATTAGATAGAGTACTGCAGCTTATAGAAGCGCATGATACTTTCGACGTAGCAGATGTAGAAATGCAAAGCCACAGTGTTAACTCAGTGCACCACAACGGACGCTTATTTCGTCACAGTTCTCAGTCTAGCCGTAGTGATTCTTTCAATTCTACCGGCTGTGCTGAACAGACAGTGAACAGTAGACAGTCAGTGTGTATGCAGAATGTAAATTCAAAGAATGGTAACATTAGGAACCGTGCTTCACACAGTGCAAGAACAGTTCATTCTGTAAATGTCATACACGCTGTGGACTTGAACAGTGCTTTACTTGATTCTCAATTGCAAGAAATTTCTTCTGCGCCTATTGCAAAACTAAGTAGTGAGCCCCATAGCAAGCGTCGTCGATTGCGTAAATTTGTGCAACGGACAAGGGTTTGGGACAAGCAAAATTACTATGTACAGTGCAATCCTGTAGTGAACCTAGTGCCTCCTGCAACTTCTCCTTGTAAAAGTGCCCAGTACTGTGTAGATAGTGACAGTAGATTTGATGTAGCTACTCAAAGTAATTTTAGTGCAGTAGCCTCGCATTGCGTGGACGCCAATCCGGCGGTAGTGCCATCTAGGGACAGTGATATTAAACTGTGTGCCGATTCTGCGCCGCTTCCTACTGCACGCAGCTCGTGCATGCACAAGCGCAACAAACAAGCTGTATCAGACGTTGCCCACATTCGCGCACCTGTAGAGCGCCACAAGCAAAAACTTTTTGCGACTCTTTCCATAGACAATACGCCTGTGGACTTTCAGCTCGACACTGGTTCCGCTGTTAATTAATTAATAAAGACACTTATGAACTTCTGGGTGCGCCAACACTGTCGCCGTCTCAACAAGTTGTAACAGCGTATACAGGTCAAAATATTCCCGTGCTAGGAACGTGTAGCCTGCCCGCCTCTTTTCAAGGTGTAACAAAAAAAATTGCTTTTGTTGTTCTTCAGGCCAAATCTACACAGAACAATTTTGAACTAGATGCGTTTTACTTGTTTCGCTTATCAATTCAAAGGGATGTGCTTCAAATTTCGTCAGTAGTGCCTCTAGACAAAATCAATGCTTTGTGTGACAAGTATAGTGACTTGTTTTCGCCGGAACTAGGTTGTGCAAAAGACTTCATGGCACATGTAACTTTAAAAGAATCTAATCTGCTGTACCAAAATTTCGTAAAGCTAGACCAGTGCCTATCGCAATTCGGGATAAAGTCGCTGAAGAACTTCAACCTTGGCAGGATAGTGGGGTGATTTCTCCTGTTTCTGCGAGTCAGTGGGCCTCACCTTTAGTAATTATAACCAAGCTATCAGGAAAACTTCGTCTCTGTGCCGACTTCAAGTCAACAGTGAACAGTCAAACAATTGTAGACACTTACCCCCTGCCCAGACCTGAGGAACTGATGGACAAATTAGGACAGTCTCGCTTCTTTTCTAAGATTGATTTAGCAGAGGCATACTTACAAATTACACTTGATGACGAGTCACAAAAATTTTTCGTCAATAATACTCACATGGGCCTTTTTAAATTTCAACGCCTAACCTTTGGCAGTTCTTCCGCCCCTGCTATTTTTCAGAGTTTTTTGGAACAGCTGACAGTTTCGGTACCTTGTTGCTCGAACTATTTAGATGATATTGTGGTATCCGGACGTACAGTTGAAGAACATTCAGCAAACCTGGAGTGCCTTTTGAAAATTTTGACTGCAGCAGGTCTACGTTGTAACAAAGCAAAGTGTTCGTTTTTTCAAACTGAAATAGATTACCTAGGCCATGTGATTAATGCCCAAGGAATCCATCCTTTACAATCACATATTCAAGCAATCAAAGACTTGCCTCCTACTAAGAATGTGCACGAATTGCAAGCAGTAATGGGCAAGCTTAACTATTATTTCAGATTTATTCCCAATGCCTCGCAGATTGCAGCTCCACTGCATCGCTTACGTAGGAAGAACGTTCCTTTTGTATGGTCTAAAGATTGCTGGGATGCCTTTGACAAATTAAAGTCTGCACTACTTAGTGATACAAGTTTGATTCCCTTTGACCCACAGAAGCCTGTAGTACTAGCAGTGGATGCCTCGTCGTACGGTTTGGGTGCAGTAATCTCACATCGTATTGGATCTCACGATCGACCTATTGCCTTTGCATCCAAGCTACTGACGCCAACGCAACAGAATTACAGTCAGATAGAAAAGGAGGCCTTAGCAATCATTTACGGTATCACTAAGTTTCATCAATATCTCTATGGCAGGAAATTCCATTTATTGACAGACCATAAGCCTGTAGTTGTTCTCACCCACAAAGCCAATTCCGCCACGAACGGCACAAAAGCTTCAGAGATGGTCCTTGATACTGTCAAATTATTAGTATGAGATTTGGTACCGACCTACCCCTAAACATGCTAATGCGAACACACTTTCCCGACTTCCGGTTGGCCAGGATGTGTCGTTTGATTCTTCAAAAATGGCATGTTGCCAGATAGACTCCAGAGATACTTCTGCTGTCGCAGACTTCCCTTTTACCTCTCGTCGGGTTGCACAGGAAACAGCTGCGGATGCCGACCTAAGTGTGGTAGCACGTTTTGTTCGCTACGGGTGGCCTGTCAGAGCCAAAGACATTGAGCGGCCTCTAGTTCGACGTTATTTTGCACAACGTCATGAATTATCTTTATGTCATGGTGTTCTGTTGTTACATACTGACAACGACCAAACAAGAGTAATTGTTCCCCGTTCCCTTGAACGAGAAGTGTTACGCCTCCTGCATCAAGGACATTGGGGTATTGTTAGGACAAAGCGACTGGCCAGACGTCATTGTACCTAGGTTGGTATGAATGCCCAGATAGAGAGCATGACGTCACAGTTTACGGTTTGTGCGGAGCATCAGGCAGGTCCACCGCAAACGTTCTCAGACTGGCCACGCCCCAAGGGACCATGACAACGTTTACACATTGACTTTGCCGGACCTTTCTGGAATACGCGCTGGTTAATTGTTGTTGACGCTATCAGCAAGTTTCCTTTCGTGATTGCCATGAACTCAACAACGGCGTCTAGTACAATCAGTGCCTTAACATCAGTGTTTTGCATCGAAGGTTTGCCTGAAACTATCATCAGTGACAATGGACCTCAGTTTGTTAGTGTGGAATTTCAACAGTTTTGTCGTGTGAATGGCATTCAGCATATCACCACCGCACCTTTTCACCCTCAGTCCAATGGTGAATCATAACGTTTCGTTCGAACATTCAAGTCTCACATGGAAAAGATAAAAGGTCAGCACTCCAGGCAGCAAGCTCTTCAAATTTTCCTGTCTACGTATCGGTGCATGCCACGTGACGGCCCGTTTCCTGCCGAGCTGCTACACGGCCGCCGTCAGCTCACTCTCCTTCACCTGCTGCAGCCTCCCACGCACCGAGTCGGTTCGTATGGCGCTTCGCGTTTTCAGGTTTCTACGCCGGTGTTGTACAGGGTGTTTGCTGGAAACAAGAAGAGATGGTTACCGGGCACCATTCAGCTTGTGCTCGGTCGCAATATGTATGTTGTACGTTCTTCCACAGGGTCGGAGCTGCGGCGCCACGCAAACCAATTGCGCATGCACAGGCCTCGAGATCCTCTACATCTACATCTACATACATACTCCGCAATTCAAAAACACGCTCCTAGCCTTCTTGATTGGTTTATGAACTTTGGTCACCATCGACGCTATGACGATATCATGATCACTAATTCCTGTCTGTACACAGACATCGTTAATTTGTGGCCTATTTGTGGCTATAAGGTCTAAAATATTTCCATTGCGCGTGGGTTGCCGTTTTAACTGTTCAACTGTTTAACTGTTTTCGGAGAATGTGTCCAAACGTAGCTCGCAAGACTGCTTGTCTGTACCGCCTGAAATGTAACTAGCGAGGTCCCAATCTATACTCTTAAGGTTGAAGTCTCCTCCGACTAATATTACATGGCCCGAATACCTATGCACTACCTGGTGTAGACTTTCTTTGAATGATTCTATAACTGCTACAGCAACACTGGGGGGCCGGTAAAAACACCCCACTATTAACTTTACTTCTTTTAGACCTGTTATACGTGCCCAGATAACTTCACAGTTACTTTCAACTTCGATCTCAGTAGAAACAATATCTTTGTCCACAGCGATGAACACTCCTCCTCCACTTGTATCCGATCTATCTTTCCGATATACATTCCACGCTTCGCTAAATATTTCTGAACGTGCCACATCATGATTTAGCCAGCTTTCGGTGCCTAAAACTATCTGAGCGCAATAACTTCCATGCAGTGCGGCAAATTCGGGAACTTTGTTTCTAATACTCTGTAAGTTCGCGGCTAATATTTTTATGTTCGAATTTTTGTTCCGAACGTGGCTTAAATTCACTGTTTGAACTCTGACAGACGAGTGCTCATCAGAGTTAGCGCCTAGCCTAAAAAAAAAAAACCATGTGCACTCCACAAGTGCTCTGCTACCCGAGTAGCCGCTTCCTTAGTGTAGTGCACCCCTGATCTATCTAGGGGCACCCTACATTTCCCCACCCGATAACGCAGATCCAGAAATCTTCAGGCATGACTGTCACAGAGTTGGCGAAGCCTCTTTTTTAGACCCTCCGCTCGGCTCCAAACCAAAGGACCCCGATCAACCCTGGGAACAATGCGACAAATCGACAGCTCTGCTTGCACCCCGCGTGCGAAGGCAGCAGCCTTCACCAATTCCGCCAGCCGCTCGTAGGACCTGAGGATGTCCTCAGAACGCGACAAGCGTCATTGGTGCCGACGTGAGCTACGACGTGCAGTCTACTGCACCACGCACCCTCGATAGCCGCCGGCAAGGCCGCCTCCACATCTCGGATGAGGCCCCCGGGCAGACACACCGAGTGCACGTTGGAATTCCTTCCGGATCTCAACGCTATCTGACTAAGGGGCTACATCACGCGCCTAACATTGGAGCTCCCAATAACTAATAATCCCCTCCCCCCGTGCACCTGCTCGGACCCTGCTAAAGGAGTGGCCACATGTTCAACCTCAGGACGAACGGGGGCGGACGGACGTCCAGCCTCCACATTGGCCTTCCGCCTCGAGCGACGCGATCGCCGCACAACCCGCCACTCCCCTTGCGGAGAAGGCGGCTCGACGATGTCCGATACACCTGAAGATGCCTCGGTAGCAGGGACAGAGGGCGAAGCAAGAGACGCATCAGACTCCCCACCATCGCTGCACCCCGAGACACCATCCTGTCTCTGGTTTCTTGATTCCAAACCCAGTTCACCGCCAGGGAGCACAGCCACATCGTTCGCCGACGGTTCCAGCGTCCCCGGACTACGAGGTCGTACCCATGAAGGTGGACGCGGCTCCTATGCAGCCTGCCTCTCCGCCTCCACCGCTACCGCCGCCGCTGATGACAGCGTCACCGAGAGGAACTACGGGACCGTGCGTGTCCCCACCGCCTGGGCCACGCACCGCAGAAGAAGATGACCTTCTCCCTCTGGGCGGAGGCGTGCGCCCTTCCCCTCGTTTTGGTGGGTTTCCCGGGGGATTGCAAGGTAGATACCGGGGCGCGGACGGCGTCTCGATCCCAGCCTCTGCTACGACGCCCGTCCCACCAGTAACGCCCCCGCCCAGGCCCTACTCCCAGTGCCGTCGCCGTGGCCCTCAGCCCTACGCCACGACGGCGCGGCGGTTTGGGGGGGGGGGGGATGGGTGTGGTGTCGCACAAGTATGAAGTGCGCGCCACGTACTTTCGCCGCGCGCCGCCATGCACGCATGGCGCGGCGTTCTTACGACGTCAGCCACGAGCGCCCTCTGCTGCAACTCCGCTCGTGGCCACGACTACTGCATCGTTCACTTGAGAATCAGATAGGCACCAGTTAAGACTTGGCTATCGGATAGACCCTACGAATCATCAGTAGGCAGGCCTCTATCAAAACTCTGTATCAGCATTCTGCAGTCAAGAACTATTTAAAAGTTAAGTATTACCAAGACTCCACGAAATATATATCTTGTTCTAATTTAGCCTAGTGTTCTAGTTTCTGCTGTCCCACTGGCTGGTCACCTCCGTACCTGCACAAGCGTGCATCCTACCTCCTGTGTCGGTCTCTCTTCACTGGGCTACCGACACCTAAGACAACCGGCGGAAGCGAGACACAAAAGTGGCGACGAGGATGGGATACAAAAGTGGCGAAAGGCCGAGACACAAAAGTGATTATTTGTTCAGTTCATTCCATAAAAACTGATCAGTAAAAGTCAGATGATAATCTATAAAGTCACTAAAATAATTCAAAGACTAAGATTAACAGGGATAATTTTAGGTCATCCTTATAATTTGAAAGTGGCATATAGTCTGAGGATAATTTAAATGGCGAGCTGGAATGTAACAATCAATACACCTTGTGTCTCGGGAGTACAATGCGAGACTTTGACTCCAAAGTTCGCGGGTTCAGTTCCTGCTCTGCTCTTGGTTTTTTATCAGTCACGTTTGTTGATGTGAAAAATGTCGAGCTGCACCGTGGTTTGGAATCCACGTTAAACTGCAGGTCGCCCTGTACGTGGCTGGATTAGTGAATTCGAAGGACAGAGGAAGGCAATTGCATAGCATCTCCAAACAGGACTAACAGGAGCACTGCAGCGTTCAAACAAATCTTGGCTGCTTTACGTTTTTTTATTAGCCAGTTCACTGAATGGATCACTTGATGAAATATTTACCTTGGACGGCGACCTACCAGTGTTTCTAAACTACTAGTTGGAATAATGTATCATAAATGTTAATGTATCATTTCTTCAAATTACAATACTATATTTTTACGTGATGTAGTAAAATTATATTTCGGAACCTATAAAAGTAACGAATTATTTGAATTTTAATGTGATATAAGAAGAACTTCAGTGTATAAATTGTTATAATATATAAAACAATGTTTGTTTGTCTCTTTGTTCGTACTTCATGCATAGCTATAACGTACATCCGATTGCAATGAAAATATGTTAACATATTGCTTGCACTTATTGACATAATTATGTCACTGTACGACCTATAGTTCAGGATGAGTTGAAAACTGACACTTTATGAATGACGTTTAAATTTATTACTTCTTTTTTACTTAATGCATTGAAAACAGCATCCCTGTATGACAATGAATGTAAATAATTTTGTAATGTCTTTGTATTAATTATAGTTTATGGGATAAAGGTAAAGCAGTCAACAATCCGAAAATTGGTTTGAACACCACAGTGCTGTACTAGGCATTGTCCTGTTTGGACCTTCGAACTGACTTACCCAGCCAGTTATAGGGGGACCTACAGTTTAACGTGGGTTCCGAACCACGGTGCTACTCGGTATTTTTCACATGAGCAGTACTGCCAGAGGGGAAAGAAGTGCAAAGTGACAGATAAAAATCCTAGGAACTGGCGGGGATTGAACCCGCGACCTTTGGATTTGTAGTGTGGCACTCTACCACTGTGCAACCGAGGCGCACGTTTATGGGATATGACGTCGTAAACATTGATACGCGTGGTAAATTGGCGCGTCATGTCTGTTCGTATTTTATGCGCTGCCGTACCGTTAATCTAATTGCGATTAAACTTTGCTCACTCCAAAACAAGAGGAATGACACTATCTACGTTTTTTGTATGGTGCACAGCAGGGGGTACTTTACCTATGAACTTCTACGATATCTTCGGTTTTATTCAAATCTTGACGAAATTTTATAAACTTGACCTCAAAATACAGGAGCAATAATATATACCTAAGATTCCATACGGTACATGGCGGAGGGGAAGGTGCAGTATGCTTAGAAAGCACTTCACTTAACAGAATTAGCCGTATCGGTAATATTGAATCGTAGCTAGAGAAACGTGATGCTAACAATTCAGAAGCAACTGATTTAGGTGGTACCATCATGTAAGAACCTTGAAGCTTAGCTTGAGATACGTGTACTACATATCGCCCACTTAACACCAGACAGCCGTCGCTACCCATGAACTCAGGATGCAAAGCATTGAAGGTGCTGTCTTACTGAATTGACTTCTTTATTCATAAAACACACACACACACACACACACACACACACACACACATACACACACAAAGGGAATCTTTACTTCCAGAATTTACTGGGTCGAAAGCTGACTTATAAATTGATCAATGAAAATTTAAGTTATTGACTCTGGGCTGGTGTGTACACATTTTATGTGGTTGGAAGCGGTTACTTTGATATAATTGGAAACGAGCTTGAAGATAAGTCTCCCACTGATAGGTCTGCTCCACACCACGGGACCCTTGCCGCTAAAATTAGCTGCAAATTATTTCTGCCTCAAAAAGGTTTGGCTAGAGGTATGCTAATCTGGTAACCATTGAGTTCAGAAATAGCTCAGACACAGCTATGTTGTACCAAAATTTTTCATTTTATCATAATCTTGGATCAGAGACTGCAGACAAAGGAAGCGAATTTCCTCAAACTACACGAAAATATTTACACAAATACAGAGTTAGTGATATTATGAAACCGTTTATCATCTACTCTGCTTTACAAGAGTTGAAACCTCTCATTTTCCTCTGCTTTTATTCATCAACTTATTTCTACCAGGAACCCCTTTCACTTGTTAATCGAGAAATTGTAGATAAATAAAGCATTTTTGTATCAGAAAATTTCCATTGCATCTCGTATAAGCTAAAAGATTTTGATTTTCGCAGTGGGGAGAGGGAGGGGGTAGGTCTTCCCGCACGCAGATCTGCTTGTCTCATATCCCCACTCCCCATGGTACAACGTAATAATCGTTCAACACACCGTCTACACACTGCAGCTTGTGTCCAGAAAAATGTGATCTGGTCCAGATAACACGCGCATATGAAAGCTGAGGTCGGCAGTTTAAGTGATGACAGACCTACCCAGCGATACGTCAGTGTTATTAATTTAAAGGTGATGATCCTTAAACAATAGAATCACCAACAAAATATGAATCAGTTCTAAGTAATGAAAAGAAAAAAGTACTATATTCACAATATAATTAAATGAACATGTACCACACACATTTTTAATTTGGCACATCTGAGATATGACTTCACTTACCTAAGGGACTAATAACACTCTCTGAAGGCGTAAAGTATCATTGCTTTAGTTCACCCTTTGACAGTACTTTGTCGGCCGCGGTGGCAGAGGAGACTGAGGCGCTTCAGTCACGGTCTGCACGTCCACTACGGTTGGGGGTTCGAATCGCCCCTCGGGCATGGATATTCGTGCCGTCTTTAGTATAAGCTAGTTGATAAGTAGTCTGTAAGTTTAGGGACTGATGACCCCGTAGTTAAGTCCCATAAGCTTAACAAACATTTGAACATTTTTTTTGACAGTACTTTATGCTAATTTAATTCAGAGTAATGAAATGATCAGTCAGCCAAAACACTAAGTGCTTCAACCGATGGAGAAATTACTGTCTCTTTTCACTTGAAAACTAAGAGTGAGAAGTTCAGTCGACGAACAAATCTTTTTTTTCCTTCGGTTGGTCACACAGACTGCATTCGGATAGCAATCTAACCGACAATCGAGCAATACTCGAGATGTGGTCGCAGAAACATCATCAGCAAACAGCCGCAGATTTGAAGTCACAGTTTCTCTCAATTAGCGGATGTGATGTGAGATGTACACAATATACATATGATATTATATTCAGATATTGGTTAAATTGTTATTTGTGTGTGATACAATACCATATTTTGCTATCTCTTGTGGTTTACATGGCGTTTCCTTAGAGCGACGCACCATGCTAGTATCAGAATAGTGAAAACGTCATTCTTGTTGCCCTCTAATATGGTATGTTACCTCGGAGGCCGCGCGGAAGTAGCCGAGCGGTCTGGAGCGCCACGTTGCGGATCTCGAGGCCTCCAACGTCGGGGGTTCTAATCCTCCCTCGGCCATGAATTTGTGAGTTGTCCTTAGGTTAGCTTAGCTTAGTTTAAGTAGTTTGTAACACTAGGGACTGATGATCAATGTAGTTTGGTCCCATACAATTACAAACATTTGAACATTCTTTTCACCTCGGGCTGCCAGTACAGTTGCTCACCTGCATGGCATGGAGAGTATGAGGGAATCTTTCAACTCTCGAGGAATATTTGGCCATTCTTCCTTGAGTTCAATATCCAGCTCTGTGGATGTCTGCAATACGTCTACCATGTTCTCCTCAGACATGTGCTCAGTCGGATTGAAGTCCGATGAACAAGCTGGCGACTAAATTCGTTCTCTTCCCTCAACTTCAAGCAAGTTGTCAACCAGTGCAGCTCTGTGGGGACGAGCATTATCACCTACCAGAAGAAATCAATCTCCTGTGACACCAGCGCAGGGACCAACAAAAAGTTGAAACACGTCCATATAGAGAGTTCCATTTATTTTAATCCTACTAAATAAATGTTGATGGGCTTCAGACATTTTTTGAGTGTAGCGAGACGCTCCATTCGCACTGTGTGATATACCAGATGTACAAGATTTTTTAGTCCAAAATATGGAAAAATTTTGTTGTTTCATAATTTTAAATGTCTACTTTTTGTGTATGGCCCCATATGTAATGGCGTATGCTATGATATGTTCCCACTGACCCCGCTTGCACAGACGTAATGAGACGTGCGTACAGCACAATTTAAACAAACATTAGCCGCGCCTCGTTGCACTTGTCGTCTGCTGGTTCAAACACCGTGGCTGCAGTTGCCTCTGGTGCTGGTCAAGTTCTGCTAACTTATGCTAAAAGTATATTTTTTAATTTTTGGGATTCTAAGATCGGACCCTGTAGACTGCTGTTTTCACCTGAAACCTTTACCATTCAGTAGTTCTTTTCTCTCTGTGCAAAACTAACACCATTACGAGTGTTTTTAAGTATTATTTAGCGAGTTTTACCATTTAATCGATGTCTTGAATTTCTCTGGAAATTTATACTTCGCGACTCTATCGCACGCCACGTGGTCTTCCATCACGTGCGTTCGTTCCCACTGATAGCTACCCTGAGCCTAAGCCACAAGACCATGCACTACGGAACAAAGTTTTTCTTTCATTGGTGCGCGAGTGAACCTGCTGCTGGCGTTGCTGTTTTCTGAGTTCGGTGCTGGTGTGTACCAGCATGGCTTGGCGCATGTATCCGTGTGCGAATGTGTATCAGTTCCTCCCTCCTCCCCTCTGAAAATAATCATTATTAATTACGCTATTAATGCTTTTGCTGGTGGGCAGTATTAGAGCCATATAATCTTATGTAAATGTCTACTCTTGAGTGTGTTTATTATATTTAAATCGGTCTCTCCCAATTTGTTGTTTATGCCTTGAACAATAAATCATTTTGTTAAACGTTAACCCTTTGTCCTAAAAATGTTTGTAAAGCTTATGGGACTTAACTACGGGGTCATCAGTCTCTAAACTTACAAACACTACTTATGAACTACCTTATACTAAACACGGAACAAACATCCATACCCTAGGGGGTATTCGAACCCCCGACGGGGAACGACCTCACGTATCCTATCACAGCGCCTCAATGCGCTCGGCCGCTCCACCGCGGCTCCCTTTGTCCTAATTTAAATTTTCCCACACTATATATCTCATAAATGTTGTGTAGTTAGATCAACTAGCTTGTCTCTTGCTCCCATCTAGAGAACACTAACCCGCGTTTCCGTTGCCAACATTTAATATGTTATTTTAAGATCCATAGATGTGGATCGTCAATTAATTTAGTGTAGAGCCATTAAGAAAAATAGTGACGTTTCTTTCACTTGACTACCTGAGCCAAAATTTTGTTTAGAGAACTGCACGCTTCTTTCACTTGGCGTACCGCTGCCAGGATTCGTCCTTCTGGCGTGTTCTGATTTTTTTTTTTTACTGTCTATTATTTAAACTATCCACCTGTTCCTGCAATTGTGTGACTGTATGAATACAGTAGTGCAGCAGGCGCTGAAATCTGTGTGATTTTCTTTTTCAGAGGTGCAATTTGTGTGTTTAGGTATTTTTTTGGAATTATTTTTGTTAGGCGTTGTTTTCGGGCGTTTGACAACGTGTGAACTACGTGTGACATTTTTATTGAAGCACCCGTGTTGTTCTGTCACGAGGATTGCTATGCAGTTGCATATTCTTAGTCTCTTTATTCTCTGTGGATATCAATATGTACAATTCCGCATCTTCGTCGACTGAAACTCGTAGGCGCGCGGCGATAAACAAGAGAGCAAACGGGATAGATCGCGGGAATCGGTGAGTAACGCGGTAATATATTACCGGCCAGCCGCGTCGGTAGAGAACATGAATCCACCAAATCATGGGTTAACCGCTCCCGTAGTTGACCAGACGCAGAACACGGAAAATACCAACTCCACGCTTACCGGAAGCCAGGCAGTACCAAATATGGCAGGGCCTGAAGCCAGGTCGGGTTCGTGTGTGGACAATACTGGATCGCGACCAGCGCCTGCGCCTGGCTCTGTTACTCGCCTATATTGTCGATATCAAGGGGCAGATCACTACGCAAGCAGAGAGTATACGCGGCCTCCAAGACGAGATAGGCGGGATCAAAAATGAGATACAAGGGAATATCGGCAGACAGGAGGAGACTGCCCGTGAACATATGACCAGGCAGGAGGAAATTGTAGTTCACGGAGACGAGATAGCGAAGGTGATGCTCGAGCAGATTGAGCAAAACTCGAAGCCATAAAATTGAACCGGACCGAAATTACCAAGGTTAACGCGAGGATCGACTCAGTGGACGTACGCGTCGACAGCGTGATCGAGGATGTCGGCGAGGTGAGGGCACGTTTCGACGACGTGGAAACACGTGTCGGAGATGTGCTTACCCACGTCAATTCCATCGACACACTCGTCGGCGTAGAGGCTGACCGCGTTGACGAAGTGATTTTGCGCGTTGGTTCAGTAGGCCGACGTGTAGATGCGATGGTGTCCGTGGAGGAATAGGTAAAAAACCAATTCAGGGACATCACCGCCCAACTGGTACAAATGCACGTAACAAGCGGGCAGTGCGCACATAACGGGCACGGGGTAGCGCTGCTTGAGCGAGGGGAGAAGCGGCCGGGGCGGAACACATTCCATGCTGAAGTCATTTGGGCAATGACGCGTGCGGAAACCGCCTCGGAGGGTCCGACAAGGACGTCGATTCCGCATTTGACGACGATGATGTTACGTCGCATACAGGTCCCGCCAGCCGTCCGAGCAGAGAAACTCACCGTAATCCAGAGCCAAATACGGCTTTCGACTACAACCACTTCCTGAGCATTCGAAAGCTCGAAGACTTCCGCAACGCGCTCGCCGGAATCCACCCCCGTGCATGGCTCGACCAATTTGAGTATTGCCTCCCTCCGAAGTGGCCTGAGGGCAATATGGTAAATTTTGTGTGTCGGTTTCTTGAAGGGGAGCCCGCCACAAGAATGCGAGCATTCCTGCGAAATGGGATCGATTACCGCGGTTTCCGTCGGTCTGAAAACCAACAGGACCGGGTGAAGCATAGTATCTTAATGATGCCGCACTACCATCCCTCCCTCTTCTCGAACCCTAGTGAATTTGTACAGGTCATGCTGACAAAGCACCAATTTCTTAATTTTCCCTATCCGAGATTGTGCAATACCATCGTTGCAGGGAGGTGCAAGGATGACCTTGAGCAATTTCAGACGATGCTGGATGAGTTCGAGTTCGACTATGAGCCGCCAGTGAGTTGCTCAAAC
Organism: Locusta migratoria; assembly: GCA_026315105.1. Lineage (NCBI taxonomy): Eukaryota > Metazoa > Arthropoda > Insecta > Orthoptera > Acrididae > Locusta > Locusta migratoria. The sequence continues at coordinate 501,062,309 of CM048747.1, forward strand.
TCGAGTGGCAGTGGTAGTATGAATTCCTATCAAGGCCACAATTTCCAGCCTCGCCCGCATAACGCGAACAGTAACGGCAGTGTGCGCAGTTCCGTGTGTCAAGGTAAAAGCACAGGTCCGTACGACAATGCCTGGCAGGGAAAGAAGGGTACCTGGGAAGAGAACCAGCGGAAAAGAAGAAAAAGTGGGGAAACGGTAAACACTTTAACTCAAGTAATGAAAAGAACGGTCAGCAAACTCATGTGCATTGCAGAGGCCACTGACTCCTCCACAAGGCGTCAAGGTGCGGTCGCCTGGCCCACGGAATAATAAGCCGGAATGTCTGCCAGGTCCGTCTACAGGCAACAGTCGAACAGGCAACGGAACAGGCGAAGCACAAAGAAAGTGAATAAGTGTATTAGTATGTATGGGAATAACACAAGAGGACCCTAAATGTCGGATCTGTGATGACGGTGATGAAACTGCATCACATCTAATCTTCGAATGCATTGCATTGGAGAGTAAAAGGCACAGAACATTTGGGACAACTAGACCCGAAGAAATTGTGTCTAATAAAGAACTGGTAAAGGGATTCCTTGCACGGTTCAAGGGCATTGGTTGGCTTTACTAGATACACAGGGAGCGATACAGCACAATAAACTTAGTTTCGGTGCTGGCAGTGGCGGGTTGGACCAAGACTTTTTTGGCTTCCCTGGAAAAATCAAATCAAATCAATCAATCAATGTATAAGTTTTTTTCGGTTCGCTCTGACTCCCGAGATTCGAATACTCCCTCCGGCCATTGGATGTGTACGTTAGTTTAACGTTTGTAAGACTGGAGACTGATGACCAACGTAGCTTGGTCCCATAGAATTACAAACACATTATTATTATTATTATTATTATTATTATTTGTATATTTACTGTACTGTGTTTTTGTTTTGTATATTTTTGTGTATGTATTAATTAAGGTGACATGAAAAATTAGTGTCATACTTTATAGTATGTTCGACATTAATTTGTAATAGCTTTAATGTGTAATATGAGCTAGTACTGTTCTATCAGTAGGTGCAGGAAAGGGCGTCTTGGTCTTGCACAAATAGGGGTGGGGGGTGTATTCCTTTCGCTGTAGTGACCCCACTGTTGTGCTCCTTTGGGCACTGGTCGCCCAAGTAACTGTTTAAGTAAATATTTAAATGTTTGTGTCGTTTCTATCTTCTTGTCTTCTGGTCGCGTCTATGGACGCAAAAAGTGTCTTTTACCGGTTCTGTCAACCGAGAAACTGGGATTATTAGGTGTGCTACAAAGTCCTTGTTGCAGGATTTGTATTGTGTACCTCCAGTTAGGTAGAGGGGAGAGCAGTACAAGTGCCACAGTACGATGCTCAAGGCCGTTCCCCGTCGGTGGTTCGAATCCCCTCTCGGGTATGGATGTTTGTGCGATGTTTAGTATAAGGTAGTTCATAAGTAGTTTTAAGTTTAGGGGCTGATGACCCCGCAGGTAAGTCCCATAAGCTTAACAAACATGTGAACATTTCAAGTGCCGCGGCAGGTGCACGCGGGCACAGTCTCAAGGGAGCCACCTTGTTTGTTTTCAAAATGTTCAAATGTTTGTATAGCTTATGGGACTCAACTACGGGCCGCGGTGGAGTAGCCGAGCGGTCTAAAGCGTCTCGCTGTGGAGCGTGCGGTTGCTCGCCGTGGAGGTTCGAGTCCTCCCTGGGGCATGGGCGTGTGTATTTGTCCGTAGGTTAGTTTCAAAAATGTTCAAATGTTTGTATAGGTTATGGGACTTAACTACGGGGTCATCAGTCCCTAAACGTACAAACTACTTATCAACTAGCTTATACTAAGGACGGCACAAATATCCATGCCCGAGGGGGGATTTGAACCCCCGATCGTAGTGGCCGTGCAGACCGTGACTAGCGCGCCGCAGTCCCCTCGGCCACCGCGGCCGGCTGCCTTGTTTGTTTAGTAGCATGGTGGCTAATGTTGGGGAGAGGTTCCCCAGGCTCTCGAGACAAAATATTCGTGTCAGGAAAGAGGCACGATCAATCAGAATGATTCTTAAATTCTTCGCAATTTGGGCGCTAATAAATAACTATTCGCTGTACACGCAGTAATGGAATTTGCCAGTGTAATGTTTCAGACCATCCTTAAGAAATGTGTATTTGGGGAGACACGAGAATAAGAAGGGGATAGAAGTAAACGAGCCCATGAATTTTATAAAGGAAGACAGACCTGGAACAGTATGACTAGTACAGCCCTTTAAGTTTGCGACCAGCACACGAGGAATGTGTAAGGACACTAACCATAGAAGACGTGGTATAGATTCTGCACTTTCTGCGGTAAATTATAATGTTTTTTTTTTTTTTTTTTCTTTTAGGTGGAACTTGTAAATGAATTTATGTACTAAGGTGATTTGTGTTTTTGTTGTAACATATTGTCTTGCAAGACATATTTTGATGATGCATTTTCTTTAATGTAAAAGGCATAATGTTTGTGTTGCACTGCATAATAATTTTCTTTTATTCCTAGGTGCTTAGGTATCATGTGACGTGATTCTGTATTTGTTTGTGTGCTCCCTTAGTGTAATGTTTTGGGGGAAACCTGATTTTTAATAATTTTTTTCATGTTGTGCAAATTGTAATTTGGAATGGTCACCGGTCTATGACGGTGCGCCGCTGCCAGGTGTGGTTGGCACGGCAATACATATCCTGAAGAACGAGCTGTTGCTTGGGAACCCAATGAGGTGGTTCAACCGTCATTATTCAACTGGCATTAACAATGATTTTCACTCCCGAGAGACGTAAAGTGTTGGTGTCTGTCTCTGTTTTCCCACTTACAGGTAAACAATCACGACGGAGAGGAGAATTTGTACATACTTCACATGTAGACTACGACGCCAGTAGTTAGGCAGTAGCTAGTTGCAGTAATGTAGTTTGGAATAAGGTGTAGCAACCTATAGCGTTCGCCAGTGTCGGAAATGTTTCTGCTCGCGGCGCTGCAGCTTCGCGAGATTTTAATGTATGCCTCTGCGTTCGCGCCCCCACTGCTTGCTGCCTCCCTTTGTGTGTGAATCAGTGCATATCAAAGTGAGCGAGTGATGTACAATTTAGTTTCATTGTGACCTCATAGGCTATCATGTTGAGTTAATTTTAAGAATTTTGATTCTTGTGTTTAGTAGCAAGTAATCTATCTGCTGTTGCAGAAATTATATTTGTTTCTTTTATTAAAATACGACTATTGTAAAGTCGGTAATTTTTTAAAAATTCGTAAATTTTGTATGTGTTTGTATTTGAGTGTAGAGTCATGTGACTCTAGGTATTTTACATTCAGTAAAGACGTTCCGTAAAATGAACTATTACGGGCGATTATGTTTAGTCGTAAGAATTTGTGTATAATAGTCCTGTGCAGACCCATGGAGTCTCCACACACCACTGCCGTAGTGCTACCCGGAGCGGCCTGTATACCCACACCAAGCAGCGCCCCTCCGCCGGCTGCCGTGCAACGCAGGAAAGCAGAGGCGTCATCAGGAAAAACCGGCCGAGACATCGGCACAGAGTAACATATTTGTCTGTGACCTCGGCCAGGACGCCCCACGCATGGCGGGCCACAGACAGCGCTGCGCCACCCCCTGCCAGCTGTTCCATGCGGCGCGCCGACGACCTCGACGAGGTACGGAGGCGTTTCCTGTCGTTAACAAGGAATACAGCCTGAGTCGGGCTGTGATCGGCGTTGAGCTGCGGCCTGTACTGACGATGGGCTGAACTTGGAGAGCATCCACAAGGGCACCAGCTGGTAAGCTGATGTCCCATCCTTGGCGACATCGAGAAGATCCTGAGACCAGTCATGCACGGGACGACACACCCAAGACGCTACTTTCTTGGTACCACATCTGCTGTAAGAGTCGCTCAAAACAGTGTAACAATGCTCAAAGTGCAGCCAGTAGTGTCCCTCCTGGACGATGTCCCTAGAACTGAACCGTAAAGAAACTTGTGTAGTGATGAAAAGTCGTGAATGGTAAAACGAATGAGGTGCATTTTATGTTGTGTTTTGTACTATTAAATTTGAAAAGTGATTTTGTCTTTTGAAATTTAGCCTTCGGGCATGGACGCATTTATGAATGTGATATAAACTCGAGCGGTACTTGCTCGTTATTATGATTTGTTTCTTGTCTTATCTATGCTGCTTTTTGTGTGAATATGACGTGTTTGGTTGACCCAGTATTATGGTTACGGTGTTTATAATATGATTTTATTAATTTTGATTGTGACTTTGTTATGATTTGCGTATTTCTGTGGTATTGTTGTGTTGCCACCAATTTTGGCCTGACTAGCCACTCCCACGCCATATTTATCTTCAGATGATTTTCTAGCAGTAGTTTTTATTTTATTTGTGTTACTGTGGTGCGAAGCATTAGTCATATATGTGGCCAACCCACTATGCCCATGCTCTGTTTGTCTTTATTAGTGAAATTTTTAAGCCTGGTAAATAGAAAATTGCCTGAAGCTCAAAATTATATGATAAATTTGATTTCAGACAATTTTCCACTCTCTAAGGAAGGGGTGTGAAACAACTCCTTATAGCAAGTTCCATATATTTTATACCCACTAATTGTTGATGGGCTTCAGACATTTTTTGAGTATAGCGAGACGCTCCATTTGCCATATGCGAGATATTAGATGTACAAGTTATTTTTTGTCCAAAATATGGAGTAATTTCGTTGTGTTTCATAATTTTAAATGTCTATTTTTTTTAGTATGAGGCCCCAAATGTGAAAGCTTATCCTATGATATGTTCTCACTGACCCTGCTTGGTCAGAATGAATGGGATTTGCGTACAAAACAGTTTAAACGAGCGTTAGCCATGCCTCGTTGCACTTGTCGTCTGCTGGTTCAAACAGCATGGCTGAAGTTGCCTCTGGCGCTGGTCAAGTTCTATCTAACTCCCGACCAGAGGCAAATCTTTGGCAAACATGCTTGGTGAAGTTCCTCATTCACTGCCCTTGTCTGGTGTGCACGTTAAGTTTGCCTGCCTGAGTCGGCTAAACCCTTTGGAGAGGTTTCCCCTCCACTTTAGGCAGCTGGAGAGTAGCGACCACGAGGGTGGTCTAGATTGTTGTCTGGTCTCTGTGGTGTTAACTCTGTTCTGAGCACGTGGATAAACTTTGTTTGGATTCGATTGTATGTTGAAAATGCTCATTCGCGTCTCTAATTCTCACTATAACATCACCGCAATGCGTAGTGGTGATATCTCATTTAATTTTGTTCTGGATTGCTAATTTGATGATGATTTTTGCCAAACTTTGATTTCGCAACCTCACTGGTTTTCAGTCACAGAATCTTTGCACACTCTGACTGTAGAGTCCTTCCTTCCTACGTTTAAAAACGTTTAAATGTTTTTCATGTTCATTTTGTCGGTAAATTTGATGTTTTTTGGGATCTTTTCTATACTTCTGGTGTCTGCCCTTTGTCCATAGAACACGTGGACGGTATCAGATAAGGCCCTCAGCTTACTCCATCACTCTCTGCGCACGAGTTGTTAACTGTAACCTTACTTAGATATTGTGATTTTTATCACGTGTAACATGGTAATTTTCCCCAAATTTTGGTACTGTACTTCTAAACTTTTAACTTCCTTACTCGCTGCCTGACGAGTATAGCAAATAGCGTGTTCTATAGCGCAATCATTCCCATTAGATTTCTCTTCCTCTCCTGAGTAGAATGAATCGTTAACGACACATCTCGGGTTTTTATTTTTTTCGAAATGGTATTTTTTTCACGACGTTCAAATTCTGTGTTTCGACCCTGTAGCATGTCCTACCTTTCTACAACCCTGCTTATTAGCTAGATATCATTCCCCTGGTTGCACAACTTATCTCGCGGTTTTACTGTTGCTTAAGGATATTTTGTTTATTTTTGGGATTCTAAGATCCGACCTTGTTCAGTGCTGTTTTGACCTGAAACGTGTTCCGTTCAGTAGTTCTCTTTCCCCCGTGCAAAACGAACACCAGAACGACTATTTTTAAGTATTATTTAGCGATTTTTTTCTATTTAATCGATATCTTGAATTTCTCTGGAAACTTACACTTCGCGACTGTATCGCACGCCACGTGGTCTTCTATCACGTGCGTTCGTTCCTGCTGATAGCTATCCTGGGCCTAAGCCACAAGACCATGCACTACGGAACAAAGTTTTTCTTTTATTTGTGCGCAAGTGAACCTGCTGTTCCATACCGTGTCCTGCTTCTGCAGTTGCTGTTTTTTGTGTTCGGTGCTGGTGAGTACCTGTGTGGCTTGGCGCATGTATCTGTGTGAGAATGTGTATCAATTCCTTCCTTCTCCCCTCTGAAAATAATCATTATTAATTACGCTATTACTGCTTTTGCTGGTTGGCAGTATGAGAGACATATAATCTTATGTCAATGTGGGTTCTTTTGTAATGTGTTTATTATATTTAAGTTGGTCTCTCCATCTTTGTTGTTTATGCCTTGGACAATAAAACGTTAACCCTTTGTCCTAATTTTAATTCTCATACACAATAATTTTATAAATGTTGTGTTGTTAGATCAAATATCTTGTCTCTGGCTCCTTTCTGGAGCAGAGGAAACTAACCCGCGTTTCCCTCGCCACCATTTAATATGTTATTTAAGGTCCATAGATGGGGATCGTCAATTAATTTAGTGTAGTTCCATTAAGAAAAATAGTAAAGACACGCCTTTCTCACTTGGATATCTAAGCCAGAATTTTGTTTAGATAACTGAACGTTTCTCTCAAGGTCAAAGGATCTCGGATGAGGGAACGACGATTGACCGAATGAGTACAAAATCTTACTTGTGAACAGAACCCGGCGCCATTCATTACGACTCCAATCCTGACGTATCTCCACACTCTTTCTGTAGCCTAAACACTGTCGAGGTTTTAATGGGACACACACCACAGGCCTCCGTGTGTAGAGGACACACACCCGAAGCGATTTTGGATTGTGTTGACAGTGCGCGTTCTATTGCTACCTGGAAGATGCGCTGCAGTTGATTTGCTTTCAGCATCCTGTTTCGACAGGCTGTTAACCAGTCATCTTTTGCTGATGTGAACGAATTAGGTCTTGCCTTCTTCTAAAGGTTCGTGTTGACTGAAATGGCGTCCAGTCCTGGATATTACACTTTGGGACAATCCAATGGCTGCAACCATCTCCCTCTGTGTTTGTCCTGCTTCCAACCTTCCTGTAGCTCTACATGCTGTAGCTTCGGGTAAGTCACGTTGTTGTTGCAATGCACTACCTGCACACTACTTTATCTGAACCCAATTGATTGTGTAGTTTGTTTGGTAGAGTAAACCCAAGTCAACACCAACCCGCTCTGCAAAGTGTTCAAATGCCGTAATGTTGTTGTCTCGATTACGTAGAACCAACAGAAAGACGTCGAACCATTTTAGTTCATTCTGCGGATGAAAGTACTTCAGAACCTAGATATCTCAACCGATCCCCTAAGTGTTTTGACCAGTGTTCTTGGAAACTAATAATGATCATATCACACTTCTTTGGGGCACCCTATGATGGACACTCGCCATCAAGGACAAAGTTTCATTACTTAAGTAGTCTTCGAGAGACTCTTATATTTGTGTACTTATTCAACGAGCTCATACCTTCCTTAGCAGTCTGCAGTGTGGCACCGAGTAAAACGCCTTTCAAAACTCGAGATATATGCACTCTGCCTATTGCCCTTCATCCATAACTTTCACGATATCATAAAATAAAAGGGCAAGTTGAGTTTCGCAAGATTGATGCTTCCTAATGCTTTGTTGATGTATTCACAGAAGCTTTTCCGTCTCAAGTAAATTTACTACATTAGGACAGAAAATATTTTCATGGATTCTGCAACTAACTGATTTAAATATATTGGTGAGTAATTATGTGGGTCCATTCTTTTGCATCTTGCGCCTTTTTACAGTCGCTTGGAAATTTGCGCTAGATCAAAGATTCGCGGTAAATGCAAACTAAGTAAGGGACTAATGTCACAAGTACTCTAGTAAAGCCGAATTAGTACACCATCTGGACCTAGCGACTTGTTTGTTTTCAGCTCTCTCAGCTGTTTCCCTGCACCGGATATGCCTATTACTGTGTCCTCCATTTAGAAGTCAGTCAAATTAAGATATGTTTACGTGGTATTTCTGCGTGAATGATTTCTCAAATGACAGAACAGTTTTCTGGGTGTTGTACCACGTCATGTTGTATGAAGGCTATTACTGTAATAGCCGACGGTTCGGCCAACGTTACAGTGACCTTCATCTGGGTATATTTCTTAAATGTTAAATTTAAAACTTCTGCTTTCATTATACTATCGTCTATCACAATTCCATTGATCAACGACTGATTGGATCCGCTTACCGATTTTACGTATGGCCAGAATTTTTTCGGTTTTTCAGCAAGATAATTTGCTAAGGAATGACGGCGGTAGCTATTGACGCTTCGCGCAACGATCTTTTTATAGACGGGTGAATCTCTATTAACTTTTACCTGTTTTGATTCTCTTCAACTTAAATGACGGCTGTCAGCCGTCTTTCATTAGGTTTTTAACTTTGTAAATTATGTAAGCTCACTAGAAGGGTCTTTTTGCTAAATGAGAAACCCTTTCGTTCGGAGGCATGAGGAATAGCATTTCATTTCATGTTTTTAAATGTTAGTTTCTGTAATATTTCTGGTACTTTATTACACTAATAATTTATCATTGTGTCTATGAATGTGGCAAGATGAACGGTTTCTCCATGACGCCACTGTCCCTGTGGATAATGTGTACTTGCTTTATTCTGTGTGTACATTCATGAGCATTTTCTAGCGTGGGAGTCTGAGTGTATGTATGAGAATTTTCTTCGTTGGCTGCTGGCTGCGCGCTTTGCATCTCTGGCTTCATGTCGATCGGTAGTCGTTACTAACTTCTTCCTTTGATGCCACCAAAGAGGTTCCTTCAACCTTTCAGGTTGGGTTGGCAATGCCCAGTAGTGAGCCTTGGCAGGACGCGCGGCTCTAAGCTCTATCCACCACCTCGTTTTTCTTGGGTTTTTACCGATTTCCGGCCGCTGGCAGGGGCTCGCTGGTCGACTTCTACTCTCGGTGGCTGCGCTCCGACCTGGTAAGACGTTCTGATTTCTTTCCTTCCTTGAGTTGGTAGCGATTCTTTGTCTGATGTTAAAGTTAGACTTCAGAACGTAGGTTCATTTTTCGGAATAAGTTTCTCCGATCATGTACAGAAGTGTATTCAATTTAATTTCAGTGATGTTGCATAGGTAAACGTGGTGAATAAGTAACTAATTCGGTTTGATAACGGCTGAGAATCAGTATACTTTGTGAGACTAGCTGGTAGTGTACGAACTCGGTTTAATTTCTTTCTAGCTTTGTGGGATGCAACTAATGTGCGGGAATATTTTTAATCTGTGTAGTCCATGTGAAATATTCTTTTACATTTTCTCCTTCCACGGGTGATTTGTACTCCGTGTGGTGTGTTCTTAGAACAAAGCCTTCAGCTACCCCTAAGTCTGTTTCTATGCCCTTCAGGCAAGAAATTATGCATATATCTTTCTGATTTCCCCTAGTACGTCGCGATCTCCTCTCCGTCTACTTTAAATAGCTGTTTCGTTTCCAAACTTGTACTTTGCATTCCAACTCCGTCAGTAAATTCTCTTCTTGCCTTGTACGACCCCTTTTATTAAATTGCTTAAGAAATACTAGTATTTCTAGGAGCTGCTTGCCGTATTTCTTAGTTGGTTTTCTCCGACTTTGAATTTATTCAATTTTTCTGAATTTTCTAGACTGGACTTCCTCCATCCATGTAAACCCTTCCAATCGTGTCTAACTGTATTTCTTTAGCTTCCTTATAATATCCTACGCATTTCTAAGGGATGAATGCCGTAGCTATTTTTCTTCATTTGTCGGAAATTGAATTTTGTAATTTTTACTGGTTTTCATGACCACGTGGTTCCGAACTCCGACATCAAGGGTTTATAGCTACTCACTTGAGTCCTCGCCACTACTCACATGTCAGTGCCTTACTATTGTGTATTCTTGCTTCGTAATCTATGATTCCGTTGATTTTTGTTGAAATGAATACGACCTTTAAGCATTTCGCCTTCATTAGGGTGTGAATATGTAATGTAGCAGACACGTGCCGTGTGTCTTAGTAAGTCTTCATGCTTCAGGTTTGATTAAAACGGAAATTAGTCTCGCTATTATCGCGTACCATCTCAAGTAAAGAAAGACAGAGCCACCTAAGTAGTTTATTTTCCCCGTGTTGTGTGGCACATTCTGGTTCGTTGAATTTCGCCTACGATAGCGGCGCCAGCTTCTGCTTCGTATCAGCACAATGAGTTGCGTGAGTTTCGCTTTGCTTCGCGCGTGTGAGTGGCTGAATGCTTGTTGATTGTAAATCCCACCTCCGACGATGTTCAGTTCAGATTACTTTATTTTAAATGGGAATGCATTTTTATTGTTTAACAAATTTGGTTCCCACATTTGCTCATGTTTGAACTGAATAAATAATTTATTGTCAGTGAAATGTTATCTTTCTTACAAATATTAGTTTATGATTACCTTCCCTTTTTTATTTAATGTTGTTTATCACCAGTGCTGAGAACAAACTCAGATGGAAATTACCATGATTTTATACATAATTGCTCTACGTCCACTAAACTATGCCCATTGATTCCGTGAGTGAGACACTATCAATTGCTTATCTTTTCTTCCCAGCATAAACACTCTCCTACCTCTCTTGACAGATTTGTTAACTTTGGGGGCCATTGTTGCTATGATGACATCATGATTTCTAAACCCTGTCTCTACAAGTTCTGGCCTGTTTTTAGCTATAAAATCTAAAATATTTCTACGATTTAACTGCTCTGTTAGTACCTGCAGTCATTATGTCTACTCTACCCCATCCTTATTAACCTGGATCCACCCAGCTTTCACGCCTATGCAAGGACGTTCTACATCTACATGGGATACTCTGCTAATCACATTTAAATGCCTGGGAGAGGGTTCATCGAACCACCATTATACTATTTACCTCCCCGGGAAGAAATAACACCTGAATCTCTCCGTTCCAGCTCTTATTTCTCGTATTTTATTCTGATGATCATTTCTACCTATGTAAGTGGGAGTCAACAATATATTTTTGCATTCGGAGGAGAATTTTGGCGATTGGAGTTTCATAAGTACCCACGCCGCAGCGATAAGCGCCGTTGTTGTAATATATTCCCATCCCAGATCCTGTATCATTTCCGTAACGCTGTCTCCCCTTTATCGTGACAATAAGAAAGGAGCTGCCCTTATTTGGACTCTTTCGATGTCCTCCGTCAAACCCATCTGATATGTATTCCACACTGGGCAGCAATACTCCAAAAATGGACGGACAAGCGTAGTGTATGCAGTTTCTTTTGTAGTTCTTTTGCATGTTTTAAGGGTTCTGCCAATAAAACGCTGCCTCTGTCTAAAACGTTGGTCAAAAGATTGAACGGTGCGGTGGTCCCACGATGAATTAATTAATCAACCGATACGTAAAACTACACTCAAATGACTCGATTATTTCCAAATAACATAATAAGACGATTGTTTTCATTCGGGTTTTTCGATCGTCCCCACCAAGCCAGCACTATCCAGAAACACCTTTCCAGGAGCCAAAGCTGCTGGCGCACAAAGCGAAGCACTTCCATAAACTCCTGTGACTGCCAGCCGACGCCAGCGGCGCGGATCCTCTGTTGCATAAGCTACAAAAGAATTCTTAGCGTAGCAGTGATTCGTCAGATAGTAAGACGCACAGAATCACAAGAAGATCTCTAGATCATACTACCAGTTACTAATAGATTATGTATATTTGAAGAGAATTAACTGGAAAAATGGTAAGAAACATCCGAAATTAGAATGATCAACTATCGAAAATAGACCTATTGCACCTTTATTCGTAGGAAGAGAGGTTCAGTTACATAGTCTCTGCAAATTTTCTAAATTACAGAGAACAAAACAACTTAGAAAAACTGCTTGTTGAGGCCTAAGATTTTTCGCGTGCACCTACTGTGAACTTGGTCTGTGTAACTACTTTTTATTATGTTTGGAACCAAAATATTTTTCCACCACTAATTAAATTCAGTTCAAGAAATGCCTCGATGTGAATGTAAAAGTATCTTTAAGGTAGTCAATATAGACAGAAATTAATTAGTAATGTAGAAACAAAAATTATTATATGTGACTATTTTGGTGATTATGCCGTATCAAGTGGTATTATGTCTGGATTGAGTCAATCGTCGTAGTTTACTGACACGTTCCACATCATAATGAATTCTTGTATTTATGATCTATGGAACAAGTATTGACCTAATCTAGTCGACAACAAACTAAGGATGCGTTTTGCTCCATCGGCTCACAGCCACGCGTGGAACCAGCTGTCTGTCGTTAAAATTGAGTTTCAAACGTAAATCACGTTATTTAGTATTCAACTTCATTTTTTCAGGTTTCAGAAGTACACTACTGGCCATTTAAATTGCTACACTAAGCAGAAATGCAGATGATAAACGGGTATTTATTATAAATATATTATACTAGTATGCAATTTGGGTGCATAGATCCTGAGAAGTCGGTTCCCAGAACAACCACCTCTGTCCCTAATAACGCCCTTGATATGCCTGGGCATTGAGTCAAACAGAGCTTGGATGGCGTGTACAGGTACAGATATCCATGTAGTTTCAACACGATACCACAATTCATCAAGAGTAGTGACTGGCGTATTGTGACGAGCCAGTTGCTCGGCCACCATTGACCAGACGTTTTCAGTTGGTGAGAGATCTAGACAATGTGCTGGCCAGGGCAGCAGTCGAACATTTTCAATACCCAGAAAGGCCCGTACAGGACCTGCAATATGCGGTCATGCATTATCCTGCTGAAATGTAGGGTTTCGCAGGGATCGAATGAATGGTGGGAAGTGGTCGTAACACATCTGAAATGTAACGGCCACTGTTCAAAGTAACGTCGATGCGAACAAGAGGTGACAGAGACGTGTAACCAATAGCACCCCATTCCATCACGCCGGTATGATACGCCAGTATGGCGATGATGAATACACGCTTCCAATGTGCGTTCACCGCGATGTCGCTAAACACAGATGCGACCATCGTGATGCTGTAAACAGCACCTGGATTCATCCGAAAACATGACGTTTTGCCATTCGTGTTCGTCGCTGCGTACACCATCGCAGGCGCTCCTCTCTGTGATGCAGCGTCAAGGTTAACCGCAGCCATGGTCTCCAAGCTGATTGTCCATGCTGCTGCAAACGTCGTCGAACTGTTCGTGCAGATGAACCCCATTTGTTGACTCAGGGATCGAGACGTGACAGCACGAACCGTTAAAGCCATACGGATAAGATGTCTGTCATCTCGACTGCTAGTGATACGAGGCCGTTGGGATCCAGCAAGGCGTTCCGTATTGCCCTCCTGAACCCACCAATTCCAAATTCCTGGTAACAGTCATTGGCTCGGGACGAACGTGAGCAGCAATGTCGCGATACGATAAACCGCAGTCGTAATAGGCTACAATCCCACCTTTATCAGAGTCGGAAACGTGATGGTACACTTTCCTCCTCCTTACAGGAGCCATCACAAGAACGTTTCAACAGGCACCGCCGGTCAACTGCTATTTGTGCATGAGAAATCGGTTGGAAACTTTCCTCAAGTCAGCACGTTGTAGGTGTCGCCACCGGCGCCAACTTTGTGTGAATGCTCTGAAAGGCTAATCATTTGCATATCACAGCATCTTCTAGCCGTCTGTTAAATTTCGCGTCTGTAGCACGTCATATTCGTGGTGCTGCGATTTTAATGGCCAGGAGTGTACAGTCACATTTTTAGAACTGGAAATTTTTCTACCTCCTATTCAAAATGACAGTGCACTCGTTTATATAATGCGTCACCAGTCTTCCTACGTCAGAGACTGACGCCACACTGACACAGCACTTGACAGAACAGAATCTTACCGACAACTGTCCCTGGTTTTTCTGAAAAATCTGCCAGATCACTGCTGCTCAGATTTCTTTTACCATAATGGCCCGAAACATCGTAATTCCCCACTGTCATTGAAAAACATCCTGAAACGAGGTGCATGAGATAGCAAAGTTCCTCTGCCGCATATTATCTCGTCTGACAGACGTCGCTAAAACTAATTCTTGTTTCAGTGTGTCTATAACCGTTAATACCCGTGTTTACATTTATGTTACAGATTTATACGGTAAGTATAGTTAAATCGCCTAGCGTAAAAACAAAAGAATCAGCATGTTACTAATTGTGGAAGTAACTTCATCCACAAAATGCTGTTCAAACTGCAGGCATAATTGTAAGCCCCAAAAAACGAATTTAAATTTCATAGAGTGACTATGCGTCCGCAATTCATGAAGGACTAGCTGTAAACACAGCGTTGCCCGGGTGTTTAATTATCCTACACTCTCGTAGTCCACCCCCCTTTTCCCCTCTCTCTGCATCCATTTCTTTGTCTTCCATCTCTCTGTTCGTTTCCACCTTTCCCTCTCTCGGTAAAGTTTTCTGCAAGGTACCCTCTTTCGTGTACCATACAAACATTTATGTACCCTTGTACCCATTTATGTGCCCTAAGCTCCCCAGAGTAAATAGGCAGATCTCGAAAGAATAAAATTAGGGGCAGAATCCAACCCCCCAGCAAGTGCGTCACCTTACCCACACAGATGATAATTGACGGCAGCATCTCAGGCTCGCAGGGAGCAGGCGGTGGGAGCGGATGAACTGAAATTTTTATCCGACCGTAATTTCTGCGACCTGTTAAGCAGAGTCGACATGTAACACAGCGTCACTAGCTTCGGTGTCGCTAGGCAGTTGCTGTGCGATTCTATCACGTTAGTAGCCTAATCAATATTTTGCATAGGTGACACAAAGGCCACTTAGCAAAAGTCGATCAGTCACTTGCGTAATGAGATCTGAAAAAAAGTGCCCAATTCGCAAAGGCGCGAATGCTCAAATAGAGACTTCTAACAAAACGAAAACTAAGCCGTGGCCGCTCACAGCGTAACCACCGGACAATGTAACGTCTGTGAAGTAAACACAAGTTCTACAAGGTCCAGATCTTCGGAATCAAAGTCTAACCAGAGGACCGTTTAAGACAATGTCCTCCCCGAGAATCTAAACGGAGTATTGCCTGTCTCCCGAGGTCCGTACACTTCGGACGCTCACACAGGAGTCTCTCGAACTCCGTACACTTCGGACGCTCAAACCGGAGTCCTTGTGCCTCCTCGCGCTCTGCCGCAGCTCACGGCAAGTGACGGGCGGCCAAACCCACGCGAAATAGACGCCCCAATCTCTGCTAACGGCTAACAGACAGACCAAGCGCCGTTGACAAATTGTTTAGCTGTCATACTAAAATAATTTGCCGAATAAGGACGCGTTCTCTGCGGCTGCCAAGAGGCTCCACCCACGCCACCAAAACTTCCCGAGAATTTCACCGTTCCCAGGGTGAATGCCATGCAAGGAATTTCAGCTTGCTCCTAGCTACGGTCACACGACCTAAAAATGTTAACGTTGTGCTATATATACAGCCGTTGGAGCCAAACCCCTGGGGTGCCAGATGGGCGGAAAACTTTCCTCTCAACCTAACCATTCGTCACACTGACTATGTTCAAACTCTGCTGCCTTCAAGGAAGTTTTTTAGATAACGTCTAAGGGCAATACGTCTCCATAAACAGCCTTGGGGCCAGAGCACTCTGCTATTGTTTGTCTCTGGCAAATTCCTCTCTTGCGAAACGGCCGAATGACTAAAAAGGCAGTCCCCGCCATCGCTCACAGTAAACCGCGGTCCAGCATTGTGTAAAGCGTCCGACACACTCGAAAAAATTCTACAAGGTATACTCCGCCCCCCGGACGTAGCGTGGCGCCGAGCAGGTCAAGCCAGCCCCTCTCGTCCTTTCCCGAAGGCGACCGGAAGTTGGTGGGAGTGGGAGACCTCCAAGAGCTCCTCTGCTCTGCGCGGCCTGACCGTACCCAACACAGAAAACCACTTTTTAGCAGCCAATCTGCGCCAATAAACATTAAACTCCCGAAATTTTCATATAAACATAGAATGTACTACAATTCCAGGAGCCCATCACGCCTGATGTGTCCCCAAAGGCACTGAAATCGAAATAAAGAAAGATCTACAAAGAAAAATGATACATATTTCAATAATTAGCGTAAAGAGAAAGATACAGTAACACAAGGTTAGTATGAAAAAGAGACTAATTACAGCCCCCGTCTCACAATATCCCGACCGAAAATGAAGTACCTGTCTCCAGGAAGTCACCCAGGGAAACACTAGATTTCCCGTCAGTTATAGAAGACCCTTATTAGCCACTGTCATTTTACCTAAAGGTCACGATGCTTTGGGAGAGCTTATTGATTCTAGTATAAATTGAAAAACAAAACATCCATTTGAGATGCGTACCCTCAGCCTAATATAAATGATATCCCAGGATTGTATAGGACAATGCCGTAACTTCTGGACTATGGTCCTTCTTATGGATATCGGCAATTGGAGGTTGGCATCTGAAGCTCGACCAAGAACGGCATTTTCCATCACGTCTGGACATTATCAGTACCGGCGCATGCCTTTCAGACTTATATATGTATCAGCAACATTCTAGACTGTTAGAAGCTGTACCGTAAGGATTGAAGCGAAAGAATGTCTTGTATATCTCGATGATGTAAGATCTTTCCCCACAGACATTCAGAAAGAATTACTACCTCTGCTTGAAGGTTTTGACCAATTTCTTACAACCCTGATCTACATTTTTGGAGCACATCATTGGACAATACAGACAATGAGCCTCGTCTTACCGAAAATATTTGTTACTTTTGCTGAAATTATTGCAAAATGGGGTGAAGGTTGAATGACCAAAGCTGTAAACTGACAATTTTAATCTTAAAGTCTGGTTCTTAGTTTAAATGTTTTTAGAAAACAGTTACTATTCCCCTGATATTTGTGTAACTTTAATCTTGGTTATGTATTGAGTAGGCAAATACTGCGGATGAACAAAGTAATATGAACACCATGCAGCATACTACATTTTGTTGCAAGTTGGCATCACTGCATGAGTATTATAATACTGAGACGCCACGACTGTGCACATTTGATGTACGAAGTCTTGGACATTGCCTTGGAGTATAGGTTTTGTGCTGCGACTGTGAACACGTATGATCAGTGAAATGCGTGGCCACTCAGACTTACAAAGGCGTGGGCAGTTAGCGGGAGCGTCTGTGACGGAAGCGGCTGCACTGTTTAATGTTTTGCAAGCGACAGTATCCTAGGAAATGGCAGCGTATAACATCACTGGCTAAGAGGAGTACTGGGCGGGACCCAACTTAACAGACGAACCTTAAGAACGATTATGGCTGCTCGACATAGATCTACCACGGCCAAAAGTAACTGAAACAATCAACACTAATTTGAGAAAAACAAATGTTTGTAAAGCTAAGAGACCAAACTGTAGTGGTCATCAGTGGCTAGACTTACAAACTATTATACGTCTCTCGGTCACCCTTTACGATTTTTAACCACACACTTCCTTTCAATGCTAAATTGACAATTCCTTTATTTCTCAGAATGTGTGCCACTAACCTATTCCTTCCGTTAGAATATGCCAGAAACTCATTTTCTTCCCCATTCTGTTAAGCACCTCCTCATTAGGTACATGATCTATCATTCCAGTCTTCATCATTCGTATGGAACAACACATTTCAAAAGGTTCTTTCATTTTTCTATCTTAACTCCTTATTGTCTGCGTTTCATTACCATACAAAGCTACACTCCAGGCAAATGCTTTCAGAAAGGACCTTCTAAGATTTAAATTAATCTTACATGTTAAAAAATTTCAATTTTTCAGAAACGCTTTTCTTCCCATGGCCAATATGCGTTTTATATCCTCTTTACTTCGGCCATTCGAAGTTAGTTTCTCATACAGATAACAAAACACATCTACTTTTTTATTGTCTCATTAACTAATCTAATTCCTTCAGCATATGTTATCCTTATTTTACCCTTGTTAATGTTCATCTTACACCTTCCTTTCACGACACTGCCCATTCCGTTCAATTGCTCTTCCAGGTCCTTTGCTGTCTATAACAGAATTACTGTCTCATCAGCAAAGCTCAAAGTATTTATTTCTTCACCATGAACTTTAACTCTTAATACAAATTTCTCATTGCATTCCTTCACAGCTTGCTCAATATACAGATTGAATAACATTGGTGAAAGGCTGCAACCATGCCTTTCTCCCTTCCCAACCACTGCGTCCCTTTGAAGCCCTTGAATAACTACTGTCTCGTTGTAGTACAAGTGGAAAATAAATCTTAGCTCCCTATATTTTACTCCACCTACTTTCAGAATTGGAAAGCGTTTATTCCAGTCGTCTCAAAAGCTTTCTCCAGACCTACAATTCCTTAAAAAAATGGGTTTCCATTTCCTTAACCTGTCTTCTAAGATAAGTCGTAAACATTGCCTACCGCCTTTCTACACTTCTCCTAATTCCAAACTGATCGTCGTCATTGTCAGATTCCACTAGTTTTCCATTCGTGTTAGTATTTAGCAAGAAATGTAAGGTAAATCAGTAAACAATCCGAAGACTGATTTGAACACCACAGTGCTTTACTAGGCATGGCCCTGTTTGGAAGTGGTATGCCGTTGTCTTCCTCCGACCTTCAAACCGACTTATCCAGCCAGTTATAGGGAGATCTACAGTTTAACGTGGGTTGCGAACTACGGTGCTATTCGATATTATTATATTTTTCGCATCAACAAAACAGCCAGAGATGTAAGAAGTGAAATCCTAAGACCTGGTGGGGATCGAAACCGGGTAATTTGGATTCATAGGATGACACTCTACCACTGTGCCATTGAGCCATCACAAATTCTTAAACTGTTAGTTCTATAATTTTCACATTTGTCTCCACTTGCTTTCTTTGTAATTGGAATTATTATATTTTTCTTGAAGTGTGCGAATAGTTCCCCTTTCTCATACATATTGCATACAAAGTGGAATAATTTATTCATGACTGCCTCTCCTAACGATATCAGCAGTTCAAACGAAATACCATCTACTGCAGGGGTCTTGTTTCGACTAATATATTTCAGTGCTCTGTCAAATTCTTCTCGCAGTATCGGATCTTCTATCTCCTCTACGTTCTATTCCATTTTTAGAATTTTGCCTTCAAGTTCAGTTCCTTTGTATAGGCCTACTATATATTCCTTCCACCTTTCAGCTTTCCCTTTTTTGCTCAGTACTGGTTTTCCGTTTGAACTCATGACATTCAAGCAGTTGTGCCTTTGGTCTCCAAATTATGACATTCCTTTAGCCGGTATCTATCATTCCGCTAGTTATACATTCTTCTTTGGTCTTGCATTTCTCCTCAAACCACGCCTGTTTAGACAGTCTGCACTCCCTGTCAACCTCATTCCTCAGATGTCTGTAATCCTTTTTGCCTCCTTCACTTGATGCATTTTCAAATTTTCTCCTTTCATCAATTAGGTTCAGTATCTCCTGTGTTATCCAAGGATTTCTATTAGGCCTTGTCCTTCTGCCTATATGATCCTCTGCGGCCTTCAGACTCAATCTCTCAGAGCTACCCATTATTCTACTTCATTACTTTCCCTCGGTTCAGACAATCCTTTCCTAATCCTCCCTCTAAAACTCTCGACCACCTCTGGTTCCTTCAATTTGTCCAAATTAGATCTCCTTAATTTTCTACGTTACTGCAGTCTCTTAAGTTTTAGCCTACAGTTCATAACCGATAACTTATGGTCAGAGTCTATATCTGCCTCTGGATAAGTCTTCAAGTTCAAAACCTAATTTCTAAACATTTTCTTTACCATTATAAAGTAAATCTGATACCTTACAGCGCCTCTTAGTCTGTTACACGTATATGATTGATTATGACTAAACGAAGAGTTTGTAAACATAAGGTTGTAGTCTGCAGAGAATTCTAACAGACGTTTGAAAGACGATCGTCTGTCGTCTTCCATCTATTTTTTTTATAAAATTGTAATTTATTTTATGTCGCTAGATTACCATTTTGTAAATACTAGAACCCCACTCTTTTCGAGGTATGAGGAATAACATTATTTATTTCATATTTTAAAATATTAGTTTCTGAAATTTTAGTTAATATTGCTAGGATTTTGTTATTTTAATAATTTATTCTTGTCTCTGTAAGACTGTGTACTTGTTTTACTTTTGTATGTGCGAGAATCTAATGGCTGTCTGAATGTGGATAGTGATATCTCGCTTTCCATGGCTCTCTCTGGCACAGAGTCGATAGTTAGTCGTTACCAACTCCTGCTGCTGATGCGACCAAAGAGGTTTCTACATCCTTTGGTTACAAGCTAGTCAATGAGCCTTCTCCAGGGCAAGTCACGTGATCTTCTCTCCCCACCACCGCTGTACTCGTGGTTTTCCCGGTTTCCGGTAGCTTTCCCACCTGGTGGCCGCTCGGACTTCACTTTTTGCTGGGATCGTGGTGAGATAAGGTCGTTTATTTTTATGGAATATATATATATATATATATATATATATATATATATATATATATATATATGAATATTCCTTCTTATCATGAGCAGAAATGTGTTCTAGTTTTTCAATCCAGTGATTTCCAACAGATAAACGTGGTGTATCTGTTACTAGTTGCAGTTTAATAACGGCCTGATATATTTAAACCTTTTGTGATTATGTGGCGATGTACGAAGTCGTTCTGATTATAGAATGCCTGCTTTGTTTATTTTGATTATGACATCCTCCTGAGTAATCACCACCTGAAGAACCGAATGGGGGACTATTTCACCTCCAGAATATTTTCCACAAGGAGACGCTATCATCATATTCATACAGTAGAGCTGCATGTCCTCTGGAAAAATAAAAAGTGTAGTTTTCCCTTGCTTTCAGTCGTTCGCAATGGCGTTAGCTGATCGTACGAGGCCAGTTCAGTCAGTTAATCAGATTGGTGCCCCTGTAACTATTGAAAAGGCTTCTGCCTATATCTTTATCGAAGTTCTGAAATGATTGATACATTTCCTTTGTGTGGGCTGTATTACCAGAGGCAGCCGATGTTGCAGAATATGCCGTTCAGATCATTAGTATACATATAAAGGTATTGACACACAGAAAAAAAATTCAAAAAATGAAGAACCTACCTCTGGAGAATAAATATGTATATTTAATAATAGTCTTATATCACTAGCTGAAAACCCGGCCCTGGGTATTTATTTATAAATTCCTGCCTTGAGTTAGCACTTCTTATCCTTTTCCTGTCTGTCCATATCTTTTTTTCTAAAACATGTAATATTTATTGGAAAACATAAGAAGTAAGACTATGTTGCATACTGTACAAAATAATAAGTGGAGTATCCAAACAAAGAAAGATATTTATCAAAATAGAAATGACGTATGGAATTCATATGATATCATATTTATTAAGTTATATGTTGTAGAATTGTATAATTTTCCAGGTATATATTCATTTGTAAGTTCTGTATGTTTGTAAATCTGTTGAGAATATAATTAGTGATAAAGAAGTAATAGATTAAAACATGGTGCTTGATGGGGCGTTTTACCATGAACGTTACTGCTTATATGCTCATATATCATGAACTGTGTTTCGTACTATGTTAAAATTTCGAACGTACTTTCAGTGGTCTTTGTGTATACTGTCTGTAAAATATCTCACGAATACAATTAACAGTGTACTAGTAATAAATTGTATTTTTACTGCAGGGATGCAGAAATAGTAGTAATAAACAAACTTTTTTCCTTTCATCATTTTGCTGATGTTGTCAGCGAGAAAAAGTTTCCTAAAGGTTTGAAATTATGTTAAAAGTTTGTTGCAAATCGCTAAGAACTCTCCTTCTCAAATAGTGAAGTAATGAAATCACACTATCCCGTTTCGCAAGACGGGGAAGTTTTCATTTTTTATGATGTCATATATCCTGAACTGTCGGCCCTATCGCTAAATATTTTCTTAGCTGCCGTCTTCAATCTATGAACTACACGCCTGCCAAATTTCAGCTTTATAGGAGAAGTAGTTTTTGAGATTTCATGTTTAGTCAGTGAGTGAATAAGTGTCCTACGGATTTTATATTACGGTGGCGTAGAGCAATGATGGAATATTGTCGTCTTATACAGAGTGTAGGTGCGAATACCGTCGTGAGCAATTGTTTAAATTTAAAAATAACATTTATCTAATTGTTTTTTATTAAGTAAAATTGTTTAATTGAAATCTGAAGTTGTAAAACATAGTTACGTCTTTTTACAAGAGTACCAGCTGATGCCTGATGTGACACTTTTAACGGCATTTACACAGCGAAATTGTTGTGAGCGGTAGACTTCTTTTCGTTTCTATTGTGGGGAGGGGGGTGCGGGTGGTCAGTTACAAAACGCTTCATAAACGTCCTAAGTCAAATGCAAACTTTGGTGCAGCTCCCGAAATACTCCCAATAATTGACGCATAAATATGGGTGTTCGCCGGAATGGCCTCTCATTATTTATAACGTCATATCTCCTGACCCGTGTGCGTGCTCTTTTGTTATTGGGTCAGAAACCTTCGTGGGCGTACGGTGAACGGTTCACAAACTTTCATTGCAATCGTTCAAATGTTCAAATGTTGGTAGAACCTATCGGACTTAACTACGGGGTCATCGTTCCTAAGCTTACAAACTACTTATGAACTAGCTAAGACTAAGGACGGCACAAATATCCATGCCCGAGGGGGGATTCGAACCCCCGATCGTAGTGGCCGTGTAGACCGTGACTGGAGCGCCTCAGTCCTCTCGGCCACGTATTTTTCGTGGAAACAAAGATTATCGGTATGCCTATGTGTGGGCTCTAATTTCTCTATCTTCATGATCTCTTCGAGAGATATACGTAGGAGGGAGCAATATACTGCTAGTCTCCTCGGTAATGGTATGTTCTCGAAACTTCGACAAAAGCCCGTACCGAGCGACACAGCATCTCTCCTGCAGAGTCTTCCACTGGAGTTTATCGATCATCTCCGTAACGCTTTCATGATTACCAAATGATCCTGTAACGAAGCGCGCTGCTCTCCGTTGGATGTTTTCTCCTTCCTCTATCAACACCACCTGGTACGGATCCCACCCCGGCGGGCGAACAAGTGTACTGTAACGTACTTCCTTTGTTTTCGGACTGCATTTCCTTAGGATTCTTCCTTTGAATGTCAGTCTGGCATCTACCTCACCGAAGATTTATTTTATATGGTCATTCCATTTTAAATCACTCCTAATGCCTACTCCCAGTTAATTTATGGAATGAACTGCTTCCAGTTGCTGACCTGCTATTGCGTAGCTAAATGATAAAGGTTCTTCCTTTCTATGTATTTGCAGTACATTACACTTGTCTACATTGAGATTCAATTGCCATTCCCTGCACCATGCGTCAGTTCGATGCAGATCCTCCTGCATTTCAATACAATTTTCCATTGTTACAACATCTCAGTACATTACAGCATCATCCGCGAAAAGCCTCAGTGAACTTCCGATGTTATCCACAAAGTCATTTATATATATCATGAACAGGAACGGACCCACGACACTTCCTTGTGGCAAACCTGACATTACTCTTACTTCTGAAGATTTCTTTCCATTGAGAATGACATGTTGCATTCTGTTATCTAGGAACTTCTCAATCCAATCACAAAATTGGTCTGATAGATCATATGCTCTTACTTTGTTGATTATACGAATGTGGGTAAGATTGCTCTCATCTTGGACAGCCATTTTATTCTTTTATGGTGTTGTTCGTCATACATATTTTTACACTTCTTTCGGTTGATACTCTTCGGAATACGAGGTCCTTAATAATTTTAGCTCCAATAAACCCGATGTTCTTACGTATTTCGTTTCCCCAACCCGTATTGTATCTTGAGTTAAACGTTTTAGGTGTTTACCAAGCTTATATGGTTTGTCTTTACTCACCCCATATATACCACGTCAGTGTACACCACCGTGATTATCAGTATATTCGATGATATATCTAACTTCCTTTTCTCCTTTCTGTTCCCTCGCTGCTGATTGTCTCCCTCTGTAACATGTGTGAGCCTCTTCAAACTGTTAGTTATTGGATTAACCGCTTCTGAGAGTGATTCTTCTCGCTGTAGTTGCCCTAACTTTAGTTGTAATTTCCTATGAATAGCTTTATGATCTTATATAGTTGAACATGAGGCTAACATACCGCCATATACTAAGCCATATTTATTTATGTATCACATTGTGTCCCAGCTATCTTGTCTACTCAAAATATCTCTGGAACAATAACAGCTATTGGAAAACGACTTTCACCGCATTCAATGTACGGCTGGGGCCCATGAATGTACATATTTGGAAACATTCTAAAACGAAAGCAAATGTGTTTTTAACACAAACTTACGTTTTATTTTTAAATGGACACCCTATATTTGTTCTTCAGCAATTCACAGCATGACAAATCACATAAACAATGGCGTTGATTGCATCGAAATATTCCAATTACATCCCGAGATATTGCGACGAAAAGTTGACGCTTGAAAAAACCGAAATGCGCTGCTAGCGCACGTACTGAGGCTCAGGCGTAAAAACCATGCTGCCCGTAATCGCGTTGTGATTGTCATGTGTAATCGCACTTCCATACTTATCAAGAGGTCCGAAACGAATAATACGGTTTGCTGCCATCAAGTCTCATAAGCACATAATAGATTCCCTCTTGCACGTTTTATGTGTCTACGTACACAATATGAATCAGTACCGATCGGTATACACCAGTCAGGTTGTCTTATTTATCCTGCACACCCAAAATACGGTTTATCGAATGCGTTAAATGACCCATTGTGCCTTTCGCGCACTCGTTCATCCAGTGCCTAGCTCTACCTAGACACGTGTCCAACGTAGTTCCCACTACAGCCACAGTTACCACTTCGCCTTGTTTGTGATTTGCGACCCATGTAAACTCCTGTACTCCACCACCCTCCGAGCGTCCCATTTGTTGTTGCTTTGGCGTGCAGTAAACCGCTTGCCAGTGTAGTCGTGCATCAGAGTAATTTAGTGACGACACGGAGGTAGCACACATTGTGAATAAACGCCTGAGCCTCAGGACGTGCGCTAGCAGCGCATTTCGGGATTTTCAAGCGTCAACTTCTCGTCGCAATATCTCGGGATGTAATGGGAATATTGTGATGCAATCAACGCCGTTATTTATGTGATTTGTCATGCTATGGATTGCTGAAGAAAAAATATAGGGTGTCCATTTAAAAAAACATAAATTTGTGATAAAAAACACATTTGCTTTCGTTTTAGAATGTTTCCAAATATGTACATTCATGGGCCCCAGCCGTACGTTGATACCGGTGTATGTCGTTTTCCAATAGCTGTTATTGTTCCAGAGATATTTTGGGTGGACAAGATAGCTGGGACACCATATATATATATATATATATATATATATATATATATATATATATATATATATATATATGTCAGTTCAATTTGTCGCGCTGAAGGCCTAGATGTCGAGCGCCCAAAACCCGCTACCCTCCTCCTCCTCCTCAATTTGTTGACTTTTGCAAAAACGTCTGTTAAAACCATGGACCACTTTATTAGACGAGTGTTAACTGCTTGAATTTTTTCTCCAAGGTATATTTCCCATGTCTCATTGTTCATGCTACGACCATGCAATTCCATTAACTCCTTATTTCTTGCGCGTTTCTCAAGCTGCGATTCAATGTTCTGGATATGACTATCTTATTCTGCTAGCTGTGTAATGATTCTTGCTTTTTTGGAGTGGTGGCACAACATGTGTGCGAGCCTGGCTACTGCATACAGCTATGTACTGGTACATTAAGGTGTAGAAGTTCGTGGAGGTTTCGTCCATCGTGCAGCTTCGTTGTTTTGTCAATAACCAAAAGACCGAATGCTGTAGGGTTCCAACAATGAGCATCTATGGTTATGAACTCATTGAATGTCACATCTGATCCTATATGGTCTATGTAAATATGTTTGAAGTTTCTTTTAACCTGTAGGTCTGATCCTGTCTGTTCTGGACTCCTTGAGTAGTATGCCTGACTCAAGTAAAATACATCGATATTTTTATGATGACCAGAACAATAATATTTGCGAATCTGCTCCTGATTTTCCACTACATTGTCGTCAAATATAAATGCATTGTTTGGTATTACCTTCTCTGGTGGTGCTTCATCACTGTTTTCGCTGAAGGTCTGGTAGTTAACATCATCAAAGTTGTGGAGAATTTCCTGTAACAGCTGGTGTGTTGGTTGTGAATTGTGTTTTAAAAAACACATACACATGCTCGGAGTAAAGTGCCTGAGGATGTGTTATCAGTAATAGAATATTTGTTTTGCTACAGTCAGATAGCATATCGATTAATGCAGACACATCGTATGTAAATTGTGTTATGAGGCTGGCCATGTGGAGGAGAGATAAATTGAGGTGTAAGGCCCAGTCAGTATGAGAAGTCGCTGTGGTATGGAAGCTTGACTGTAACACGTTGTTTCATGAAAGACGGTGTGTTCTACAATGAGTGCCAAGACGTTCGAGTAACGCTGCACCATCTGTTTTCGCTTCAGACTTGGACATATTGTAACTAAAACATTTACAAAGCAGTAGCAAGTACACGGAGAGAGTATTTTCTCAGCGGCTCAGATGTTTCGGTAATTGACGGCATTTTCAGAATGATGGGACGCGATTGACGATGAACCAAGCAGCGGAAGGTCTGCAATTGGAAACACCGTTGAAAATTAAGTCAGAGACTGGTATATTGTGAGTTCGGATCGTCGCCTGAAAATCAAAATAATTGGGGACGAGTTGTAGTCACATCATCACTTATCAGCTGTTAACCAATGAATGTGCCTAAATTGTTCCAATACACATTTACAATGATCAGAAAGACATCAGGAAAGCAACGTGCATCTAATTTTTGGATGTGATTGACCAGGACACAAGTGATACGACATGGGTGTTTCAGTAAGACCTGGAAACCAAGCAGCAGAGCATTGAATGCACACTGTCACATCGCCGAGGCAAAAAAAAAAAAAAAAAAAAAAAAAAAAAAAAAAAAAAAAAAAAAAAAAAAAAAAAAAATCACGAATGAGAAACTCCAAGATCAAATGCATGCTGATTTGTTTTTCGACAGCCAGGGCATCGTGCACAAAGAGTTTGTGCCTCCCAGCCAAACGGTTAATCAACATGATTACCGACAGGTTCTTGAAATACTTCGCAAAAGGTTCATGCGTGTGTGTGACCAAACATTAAAAAAAAAAAAAAAAACAAACAAACAGGGTGTTGTATGACAAAGCGCCTCTTCACACAGCAATGTCAGTGAACTG
Organism: Locusta migratoria; assembly: GCA_026315105.1. Lineage (NCBI taxonomy): Eukaryota > Metazoa > Arthropoda > Insecta > Orthoptera > Acrididae > Locusta > Locusta migratoria. The sequence goes on from CM048747.1 coordinate 501,089,689, forward strand.
TCTCTTGGCCATCAAGAACATGCCTGTGGCTCCACAGCCTCCTTATTCACCAGACGTGAGTACTTGTGGCCTTTCCCTCTTCCCGATGTTTTGTGAACCTGGACGACATTCAAAGGCAGTAATCTATCAGTTGTATGCGTTTCATATATCTGCACTCCGCCAGTGCTATAAGGAGTGGAAGAAACGTCTTCAGCGCTGTGGGACTTCCGAAGTCAATTACTGTGAACGGGACAACGTGCAGTTGTAAGTGTACGTGAATACACGGGGTCAACACAGTCAGTCTCATTACTTAATTTACATAACTCATATGTTTTCGGGAAGAAGCATTCCATATCTTTTGAACTGGTTACCAGCACCATTGCAGGAGCAGTTGTTCACTACAAGCCTCTCGCATTGCGGTTGTTCACTCACTCTACTTACATTAGTATACAGGTGAATTAAATGGGACAAAGTACATTTAGAAATATTTCATTTATTACATTTTATTTCTACATATAAATATGACATAGATGACTCATTGTATACTTTGTTTAGTTTTTAGCTTATAAAGAATCACGTATATTGTCAATTCCACTCGTTAATGTCATCTAGGCAATCACGCAAGTGAACATCACGTCGTCAAAGTTCCATCACCTTCACGTTTGACTCCCCATTTTCTCTGGCAGTATAGTAAATTAGGCGCATCGCTTTTCATCAAAATTATGCTAATTTTATTCTCCAAGCGATTTAGGTGGAAATTCATTGATATCTCAATAGGCATACCTGCTCAACCCACAGAGTGGAAATTGTGTTTTTTTCCATTAGCCATTTTGCTGAAGACACATCCAACTCTTAGCAGGATGTAGTCCACCTCAAAATAAAGACACCAGAATCAACCAGTGAACTTGGTACACCAACCAGCTTCCAAAATGCTACCTCCTTTGGGATGAAACGGTTGTCGTCGGTGTAACATCTACTCGAATGGTGGGACAACTACTTATTGATAAATATTGTGTCTACGTGTAAATTAGGTGTTGATATTATTTTGTCCACCCTCTGCAGATGGTCATGGGCACGGCATCACATATGTTCTTAAGCGGCTAATTTTAACAGAGAAATGATATTTGACGAATGAGAAGGAAATTTGTACAATACTTTAAATATTATTTGTGTGGTAGACTACAGGTTATGCAGGATTCTGATGGCTTCTTGGTCTTTACGATCCACTCAGGAAGTTTACAAGTTGGGCTATACATCTAAAAATATTATTAAGTAATACATCGCCTGAGCTGATCACATGGGAACATAGTCTGCGCGAATGCACTGGTGAGGCAATCACCGAGTCGATATCCAAATTGTCAGCATTTGGAAAGGGAGCCGTGATTCTGCACAGAAAACTGTTCATTTGCACAAAAACAAGTTGTGGGTTACGTGGGTTAGTAGAAGCTGAGTGTGAACTGAAGAAATGAGGCAGGCCTATGACTCAGCTATGCCCAGTCACGTGCTCCGTGGAGCAACGGAGCGTAGAGAGCACAAGTATTCAGTATGTCCGAAAAGTCACGGAGCAGTTTTAACCGGCCACAGAAAGGCAACGAAACAACACGGAAGTGTGAAACCTTCACGAAACGAATGATAAGCCCCCCAAATGCATGCTACGTAATTTTCATCGTTATGTGCGTGCAAGTAATGACCCAATAATTAAATGAAACGAATTACGCTCCTGCAGCAGGTCAGGCCATTTAATTCAAGATGTCGACGGTGCAGACGATAGTTCAGTACGTTTTGTGGGTTCGTAAATTTCAATCCATGACACGTGTTCGCAGTGAATGTAGTCGTGTGTGGGTCGCAGAAATAACAGTAGACGGTGGAATCAGCAGTTGAAGGAAACTTCCAGTTTGTTGGACTAAAAAGGTTCAGGTAGGTCTTCGGTTAGTGACGAAACTGTACAATCTGCATGGGATACCCTACCGAATGAGCCCCAAGTTTTGTGTCCCAGCCTCGTCGCCGCTTTTGTGTCTCGTTTCCGTCGTAGGTGTCGGTGGCCGAGTGGAATGAGACCGACACAGGAATAAAGATAGCACGCTGGTGCAGGTACGGAGAGGAGCAGCCAGAAACTAGAAACACTAGAGTAAATTAGAACGAGATATATATTGCACAGAATTTATACAATACTTAACTTTTACATAGTACTGCAGAATGTTGATACATAGTTGAGCTAGAGTCCTGCCTAGTGCCTAACTGATAGTCAAGTCTTCACTGGTGCCTATCGGATTCCGAAGTCTTTACTGGTTCCTAACTCAGTCCCAAGTGAACGACGTCTTTCCGTGGTGGCCACAAGCGGGGTTGCAGCAGAGGGCGCTCGTGGCTGTCGTCGTAAGAACGCCGCGCCGTGCGGGCATGGCGGCGCGCGGCGAAAGTAGGTGGCGGGCACTTTGGACTTGTGCGACACCACACCAAGAAATCGGTGCGAATTTCTGCTCGAGAACTACACTTAAAGTACATAGTCTGCTCGAGACAGAAATCGAATCTGCATTTTGATTACCTTGTGCAAAAAGGCCTGCACTATTCTGCCGAATTCATCTTCAATAAATTGCCACAAGAATTCAAAATTCTAAGTAAATTGAATAATACCCTCGCTGCTCACTCTTTATACTCTGTCGAGGAAAGTAAATAAAAAATTAAGGTCATTTCTGTGTTACTTTGTGATCGTTTTTTAGTTACGCTCAGCCATGTCATGTGTATAGGACTCCTACCGTACAAGTTTCCTTTAATCTATTACTGATTTTGCTAAAATTTCTTGTACTGGCTTGTTGCGCTACCGTGAGGCCTCGTTCCTCAGTTAGGTCCTGCAGAGCATGATAAATTAAAAATAAATAAATAAAAACTGGACTGCGTAAATTTTAAGGAAATGTTTTCGCTTCACGGGTCCAAGACAGCAGTTCTCACAAGCTATCCACCTACCTTATAGGTAAAAACAATTTGGCCACATTGCATGTTCCTCACAATAAAGTCTGAACATTGGCCGCTGAAAATCCTCTTTCCCATACAGAGTACCAACGTAGAGAGTGCTCTCGTGCATGATTAAATTATAGGCTCGTATTTCTGCGCGGAAAAAACAGGGACGTCAAACAACTTCCTAAACAAGTTCATATTGTATGCAGTGTCACCAATTGGGGTAAAGGTGAAGGGTGTCATCTTCTAACAAGAAGGCACTCCTCCACACAACGCCACAATTGTTCGGGTGTTTCTGAACATCGCATTTCCACGGCGATGGATAGGAAGTGGTTTATTTAAGGCGTAACCATCACGATCCACGGATTTGAGGCCAGTAGATTTTTTTCTATGTGATGCAAGCCGACACTACCAGTTAACGGAAGAAATTACAGACGCTATTCACTCCATTACACCTAATGAGCTTCAACGTTAGTGGAATGAACTACAATAAGGTTTAGATGTCTGCAGAGCGATAATGAAAAACCATATAAAACTGCACCGAACAGGTATGGAAACTTTGATTAAGATTCCACATTTATATCTTGTTTTGTAACTTTTCTGTGACCAATTAAAACTATACCATGACTACGGTGACATTCTACTAATGGCTAATGAGAATCGAGGGTTACATTAAGAACTGCATTAATTGCACTAAAGGACTAAGCAGTATCTGTAACTCAACACGATAGGGACCACTACGACAGCTATCTACATAGTAGATTACGAAGTTTCAAAAATGGATGACACTGCGCTGTCCAATAATTCTATTGTCAACCGGTTTGTTATAAATCAACTTCACAGCAGAAAAAATATACAAGAGTATATCATTAAGTGTGTTAACCCTTTTATTCCTAGTGTTGTTCCTGGACAACAACACATTAAAAGTTAATTTATACCGTATTTTGTGCAGCAAACCTTCAACTTGTAGTTTTGTTGGTGAACAACATGCTTCTAGTGCGATATTTTACCGCTCTGTACGGCGTGTAGCCACTCCTGAGGCAATAATCTGTCCATGTTGGAGATTTGTGTTGCGTTGCCATCTATACGTGGCGTGAGCGTGAGCGTGATTGTGGTTCCTTTTATTTTATTACAGCAGTGAATTGTCTTTTCTTCGGTGCTCTGGCGAATATTATGCTAGCATTATTGATCTCGCAGTGTTAACTATCAAGAAAATAACGACCAAGTAAAAAAATACCTCGATACAAACGTCTGTGTTGTGCATGAAATGCTTGACATAAAATATCAACAGTTCGACCAAAAATTTTAAAACACGTATTTTGATGTTTACTGTACTGTATTTATACAGAAAACACTGAATTTTTAATTTTTCCAAAGCTAATTTTATAATGTGGGACTGAAACTGTTAACGGCACTGTGATTATTTGACAGACCAAATAGTTCTGGAGGAAAAGGTCAGAGGCCTCCATCAGAGAAGGCTGGAGACAACACGACCGCTAGCTGAATGGCTGGCCGCTGGGGCACAGCCCACTGTCTAGCAGTAGCCAGCCATTCAGCAAGTGGCCACGTTGTCTCAAACCTCCTCTGATTAAGCGACGTGATGCACACGCAACGGCCTGTCTCACTCGTTGGCCTCGATAAACACTTGCTTTCTACAGACAACTGAGCGAGTCTGAAAGCGGTCAAACTGCGCCCTCCCAAGAGGTGGAATGGTTCTATAGGAGAATTACCACACACGTTGAAAGCTCTGCGTGACCTGTGCAACTATGGTCATGTCCACACAACAAAGACGTCTGCCTAGATCGTCGAATTGCAAGGGCAGCAACCACAGCAGATATCAGAGGATTTGTGACCCCCAGAAGTGTCAACACGAACCACACCGACCCACATAATTATTAGATTTCTTATAACAAAATTTGGCAGTTACAGTGTTCATAAAGCCTCCATTCATCTACAGATAATAAAATATTAGATACTGAAGTGGCGTAACGCTAGCGCCACTCCACCAGAAGTGAGAACTCAGGACCGAGTAGGCGGTGGAGAGCCGCTAGCCCGTCACACAGCGGCACCTCTCCCTCCACGCCAATATCAGGTACAGAGCGCCATCTACAAGAAGACTACAAAAGCGCCGCCACTTCTGAGTATGGGCCCACTTGTATGAAGTACACGCTGTGGTTTACACCGAAGACTGCAGACAGAAGATAGAGAGAGGCATCGCTAGTTACTGCTGATAGTACAGTAAATAGTCAGGAGGTCTACCCGAACTTAGGCACACAGACTTGTTCAAATGTCTCAGGCACAATTTTCATCTCTTGAAATGTTGAAATGTTTGTTAAGCTTAAGAGACTAAACTGTGGGGTCATCAGTCCCAAAACTTACAAACTACTTATGAACTACCTTATACTAAAGACGACACAAACATCCATGTCCGAGGGGGGTTCGACCCCCGACCGTAGGGGCCGTGGAGAGGGCACTGTAGCCGGCTTTCATCTCTTGGACATTAGCAAAGTTTAGTGTTATATATTATCACCTTAATAAACTGTGTTGTACCAAAGTGTCAAGCATGACTTTAGCTTCTCGTTGATGCAGCCCTATGGTGACTACAGTTGTGGCCACAGTCGGCTATAAAAAGATATGAGAGTTCAGAAATTAATGTAAACGAAAACTATTCTTATAATAAAGGCGGCCATTCTTTAGATCTTAGCTCTTCGAAATGCATGGTTTACTTGATGTGTAAGTTTCACAACACAGATGGCTGCAAAACAGTTGGTATTATTTGTGTTGTCAGAAACCAAAAATTATATTCTGTAAGGGTCTAGGAATTCCGGAAAAATTTTGTAGCAGTGATTACATTTAATGCAATTTTTCAGACTTCAGTATCACTTTCTGTCTTACGCTGAACGACTTTACAAACATTCTTCAGTTGTCATTTTTCCTGAACCTGTTCAAATGTTTGTTAAGCTTATGAAACTTAACTGCGGGGTCATTAGTTCCTAAACTTACAAACTACTTATGAACTACCTTATACTAAAGACGGCACAAACATCCATGCCCTAGGGGGGTTCGAACCCCCGACGGGGAGCGGCCTCGCGGCGCATCCCAGCTTAGCGCCTCAATGCGCTCGGCCGCTCCACCGCGGCCTGAATCTGTAATAAGCTTTTCTGATATAATATAGTGTTAACATTACTGCTGCGCTATGTATCTACCTAACAGAAACTGGTACCTGGTGAGAAATCTTTCCTACATCTTATACAATGTGAGCTCATTGTTCAGAAGTGGTGCTAAGCATGTGAAATTGTTATTTCAGTAATGATTTCTTCAAATACAGCAGAACCTCAAAAATCAATTATACAATTTTGAAGGGGTACATACAAGTGACATTAATGTTAAAATAAAACTTTGGAGATCACTGTCATTCCAAAATCCTATGGTGTCATTATCCAAACTGTTAGTCTCTCGACAAACTGTGTGACCAGTAAATATAACTTCTTACTTGGAAATGCTGCAACCAAACAGAAGAAGCATCAAAGTTCTCACTTTTGCAATTTTTGAAGACCTTTTCTTTCAATATTATGCCTGAAATAGGATATTAGCTGCACAGTCTTGCTGAAACCAAGGCTGTAGGTATTTTTCCACATCTTCAATTTTTTCACCCTGGGAAAAGGGCATTTCTCACCGCTTTTCCCAGCTTCTGAAGCAGTAGAACTATCATTGTTTCATTGGACAGATAGCAGTTAAGGTAGAATATGGGATTTTGATACACTCTGCAATGTTCACTTTAGGTTCTCTAGCACTTCCTTACACTTCATCAATTGTGTTCCATTCTCCTAGATGGAAAGACATTTATTTTGTGACAAAATCATCATTTTGGCATGCAGGAAAATTGTAAAATAGTGTACACTAAAACAATGTTATCCGGCCATTGTCCTTTCCAGTGGCTTACACTATTGTAAAATGGAATTGACGTGTGGAATACTGTGTTAGTGTAGGAGCGCAAAAAGCAATCCCCCTTCTTTGGGTTCCAGTACACAACGTCATCGAAAGGTACTCTGTAGTCCTCGTAAATTCACAGGACGGTGAGCGTCATGCCTTCACTGAGAACAGATGCAGCAGTTACTGTGACAATCTTTTTTGCTGCCGCTACTGCAGATGTCTGTGCCGACGTCTTGTGCCAACTGCTAATAAACTATTGGCTACCGTTGCCTAGGTACTGGGTACTTGTGCTTTGTCGGCGAAATCGGCGGCTGAAATCTGTTCCTTAAACAAGTTCTCTCGATACATGCGATAGGGCCCGCGAAAACAGGTAATATGTAATCAAGCCACTATGCGTCTAAATATAGTTCTTCAAGCGTGGTAGGGCGCTGTTAAGTCTTCCTGGTCTCAGAGAAGGAATCAACGCATATACTGTTCTTCTAGACCGCACTTTCACTGAATTTCTATATGGAATTTAAAGTTTACAATTTTTTTCTCCTTGTAAATGAACAGTCCGTTCTTTCTCTACGTTTCAACTAAACGAAACCCTATTCAACAACGATATTTCCTAAGATCCATGTATCGGTGTAGTCTGTTTCCTCACCCCCCCCCCCCAACCAGTATCTCGACAGGTATAGGGAAGTTTTCGAACCCCAGTACGTATCTTCATATCTTCCTGTAATCCACCTCATTTATGGCTTTAATAACCAGTTCTGAGCCTTCCGATAATTATTCTATACGAGAGAATTCGTTTAGTATAATTTTATCTATTATTTTCCACATAGCGCAAATCCTAAAGCAGTATACATCATCTTGCATGTACACTATCTGCTTTTCTAAACCGCACTTCCGCGGGATTTCTGTGTGAAATATAACGTTCACAATTTTTGCAAATGAGGGTTCATTTCAGGTAGTTATTCCATCCGTCTCAAACTCCACAAATAGCTTCTCTGATGCTAAATGTTCAACATCCAGTCTATTGCATATACATGCAATGTAACCGTCCTTTTTAAGATGTTCTAGGTGGAATGGAGCTCTTAACAAAATGCCATCAAGCCTCACATAATTCAAGGTCCTGTGTAAAAAGAAAACATGCGATGATAGACGCTCCATACAATTAAATAATAGGCGACCGTACTTAAACAGCAAGTCACAACAAAGTAAGTGCTAATTCAGTCCTAGTCCGGCGATATCTGCATCTGTAGGAATTGTAATAAATAATGTTCTAGACTGGGAGAAATATGCTTCTGGTTGCTTTAATGTAGCTCTTCTGCATAAGACTTATATCGTCTTTGCTGTAGCCAGTATTACGTATTTTATAAGTAGACAATTGAAACTGAAAGTTGACACAAGATAATGTATACATTTTCGTGGTCTTTATTGTAGGAGATTTACGTGCACACGCGTCAGTTTTCGAGTGTTTTTAAGAGACCAGTAAAGAATTTGCAAGACACAATGAAGCACAACACAACTGCTCTCTAAGAAATTTGTTAGTTGAGACCACATGTAAATATTGTCTTTTACCGTTTAAACCATTTAAGGTTGTGATGTGAGTTTCTTTGATCTGTGGGTTTATTTACCTTAAAAAGAGGTAGAAGTGGGGTCTCTTGTGTTTTATCAAGTTATTGTAGCTCTGTACATTTTTCGCAATGCAAGAGATGACTTATAAACAACCTAGATGGAATACTGATCTAAACTTTACTTTTTGAGCGTATAATTTATACAGATAATCCTTACTTGTTTTTTGCTGGAGAAAATAAGACGAATGATACTGAGTATGTTGTGAGAGATGATTGCTAAAACACGTATGCATCTGCCAGTATTTGATTAGTATTGAGCTCCATTTTAAGATCTGCTGAATCCTCCTCTACATCTCGCTTCCTTGATTTGCAATCTATTGCAGATGGCTAAGTGTCTAGTTTTTCGGCTTCTTGAATCGCAAGGGATTCACCTGTGTCATTTCAGTGTAATGACACGTAGTGGTGAAAAGTATAAATTGTTTCCTCCCGACAAAGAAAATTACGTCATGGATGGTTGTGACCAGGTTTGATGCCTGGACTCTTGATTCAATGTCTCTACCTAACCGGCTCATCAGGTTGCGGTCCCCCCAATCGATCTAGCACCAAAGATGTTGAATTCAATGCACATGCAATCCCTTGACTTTGATGGTATTTGTTTATAAACAATTGTTGTTGAACAGGAAGATATCTACTGTTGCACACTGATGATTTTCAAAAGAAAACGAAAAGTTCTTTCTGGAAAACTGTTTTTGCATAAAAATATGATGTCGCAATTAATTTGATATACAAATGAGAAATAAAATATAATCGGGTGCGGTGGTGGATGGCCTTGGGGTAGGTGGGGGCGGTTGCGGCGGTGGGGTTTGGCGGTGTTGGGGGCGGAGACAGGACAAGTGACTACTTGTGGTGGCGATTCTCGGAAGGACAAGTTGTTTACGTGAGTTCTCACTCTTGTTTTAAGTTCAGGTACATGTTTGCTGTCATCATTCATTATTCCCGCTAATTGTATCATGCAAAGGACAGTTACTTGTTATTCGCCCTTAAGAGCGTCATTTTCCTAATGCAAGTGCATGTTCGGTGTCAATCATCGTTTCCTTCCGGGAACTACACAGTTTTTCGAGGGTGGTGACGTCCTTTGATCAGGAGGGTGGAGGGCTGGGAGTGACGGTACCTGACTGTCATGACACTAACCTCGATCGTCGATGCTCAGTAGCGTCGGAACGGCGTCACTACACTACTTATATAACATACAAAGGTTTTATTGAGATGTGGTTCAACAGCCGTAAGATATTTGAGGAAATGCATATTGTAAACCATCAGCTGTTTATTATTTTTCAAACTTCTACCGGTTAGGGTTATAAACCATCTTCACGGAAGACTATTAAATAAAAATACAGAAACAGAACTGTCCACAAACGTAAGTAAAATACATAATATAACCCAGTAGTTTCATATAGTAAGTACTTACGAAGTAGACAGACTGATTAAACAGGGGCATTATATGCCTCCTTATGCATACTGGCATGCATGTCACACAATAAAAATAAATAAGACGTCACTAGGCATCAAGACTTGATTAAAAACATGAAAAGCAATGCCAGGTTTTGTGATGGTGAACCAAGATCTATTACAAGAGAACCTAACACAACTATTAAACACATCAGTCAATGAGATAGAATTAGCGATGATCAAAGTATAGGTGGTGTGAAAATGATATATCTTAGGCAACTATCATGGGTTATATCTTTGACAAGTTGCCTTCTCCTACCTCCTCCTGAGAGTGGGTGTCTCTCTCATCGACTAAATCTTCGAGTGCGGCTGGATCTTCAGCAGTTTCGTCCTCGAAGAGGCGCATTATTTCCACAAGATAATTGGATTAGAGGCATAATATACTTTTCTGGACATTTCAGCAGAAAATATGGATGTGATAACGTAGGAAAAGAAAGGAAAACTGAAATTAGAACTCGATCAGGCGCACTCAGTCTGAAGGGCCAGGGTCGTCAAAGTCTTCTTCTTTTTCCGAAGGTAACGGTGAAAATCACAGAGGACAGACTTATTTTGATTGAAACGAAGTAATAAAATAAAAATATCTTGAAAAATCTCACCTTAAGATCTATAACGTAATCGGGCGCAGTCGGCCTGTGAGGCCCAAGGAGTTCCCCGTGATCCGCGTGGAAATCGATGGCAGCCTGCGGATCGGCACTGTGTGAGGTTCCCAAAGTTACGCGAGTAAACGGAGCCACCACTGTTAAGCACGGGAATCAAAAAAGTGTTTTGCTGGCCTGTGAGGCCGACTGCGCCGGACGGAGGGCTAAATAGGTTAGTTAAACTACAGAGCAACAGGGGAAGAGGGTAACGTACTATTATTCGGAGTATGAAATATCACAAGTACTAAGATTTCAGGGGGCTAGTGGCACAGTGGGAACTTTTAATATCAACATAGACTCTGGCGTGAAATAGTGGCTGTGAATGTGTGGTTATAAACTAACAGGGATAATGTTATGATTCTTTAAGTTTTCCCGACGTAGTGAGTATTCAATGAAGATTCGGGATTGCAGCCTGATAGCGTCGAGTTTCTGATGAGATATTTCGGCTGTCAATCGTCAGTCAATGGTGATGACTGAACGATTGGCAGCCGAATTATCGAACTAGGTGGTCGACGCTATCAGGCTGCAATCCCAAATATTCAAGGATAACGTTACTGAATACGATTATTAAAATATTAACTGAAACACTAACAAAAGAAAATGCTTAAAATGAGCACAAAAATTACAAGAAATCAAAAAATAATAATCTCATTATTAGAAAAGAAAAGAAATAAACATTAATCACGGAAAGAAGTGCGATATGTGACACACCAAACTTGACAGTTCTAAGAAACAATAATCTACCAGCTACAGCTTCACGCTATTGCAAGACTCTCCAACAGAAAAGTTGCAATAAGACTATAAACAAATTTATTTGTAAACTAGTGAGAGAGCCTGTGAGCAGGCTATGTGGATTAAACTACAGACACCCAAAAACGCAAGTAGCACACAGCCATGAGTAGTGCTGTGTACGATGAGAACGGTGCTGTCTGCCATCAGTCGGAACTCTCCGGTGACTTCCTTCTGTGCCACCAGGAAACGCGTCAGTCCGTTCCCCAACGACTGGGTATGTTCTGAAAGTGATTACACTCCCTGACTGGCTGTGCTTCTCGTCTCGTCGGCTGGTGTCTATTCAGATGTCATAGCCACGCGGAAATAGCCACGCAGTCTGAGGCGCCACGTTACGGATTGCGAGCTCGATCCCATTAGAGTTACACACAGGAGTTTCGGACACAGGAGTTTGTGTTGTCCTTAGTATAAGTTAATTTAACCACTTAATAAGTCGGGGGTCCGATGATGTAGTCAGGAATTAGTTACCTGACAGTTCATTAATTACATTCTTATTGGCTCTGCAACTTATTACCATAACTTGAATTTCGTATTTGCTTTGCGACTTAACTTTCGAACTAAAGTATGTAGGGAATTTTTAATACTTTTCCTTCAAAGTGTTCCATTCACAACGCAGTGATCAGTATTAAATTTGGTACGACTTATCACGCCAGCCGTCACGTGTGAAACGAGCCTGCTTAACAATAATGTTGATTGCCACATTCCGTAGCTATCAGTGAACCTGACGTGACAGGATAATTTTTTTCTCGGTTCACGGAAGTGCGAGCTTTCCTCTGCCTTTGTAGCTGCCGGTTATATAAGGTACGTCACGTGTGACGGCCTCACATAGCGATTTAGTCATCTGTCAAGTTAGTTTTTCAAGTGTGACGATTCAAGTTACGTAGCCTGAGGTGTTGCTGAGTGCCTGTTTGCGTTAGCGCAGCTCCGCGCTTCGAGTTTTATGACTTGACCGCCGGCCCTCGCTGCCATCCTGAAAGCACGTAAAAACAAACCCACTCTTACGTTTTCCATAGACGCTCCCTCTACTAAATCAGCAGATACATACTAATAATAATAATCAATAAAATAAGACTTTCTTCCGGGAATACAGACAGTAATTTCCCTTCATCAACATTGCTACTAATCACAACCATTAAAGTAAACGAATAATTTGATAATTGGCCAACGTGTTGTACCGAATGAACAAGGGCGCTTTCTCTGTTATCGAAGCACACAAACGATTGGACTAAGCCCACAGATAAGCACAGTGAGCTTCACTGTTTGAAACATAATTTCCTACCTGAATATACAGTTTCTTTACTTACGTCTTCCTTTTTAGCTCTCTTGACTAATATAAAAGCTTATACGTGAACAACAAAAACAAACCAACTTATTATTGAACAAAAAAAAAACATTTATCAGCCTACCTTTCCTAGGAAAGGTTTCATAACAAATTGCAAACCTCTTCAAGACACGTGACATAAAAATAAGTTTCTTCACAAACAACAAAATACGAAAGAAAATTTTCAAAATCAAATGTTCAAATGTTTGTAAGGCTTATGGGACTTAACTACGGGGTCATCAGTCCCTAAACTTACAAACTACTTATGAACTACTTACGAACTAGGACGTCACAAATATCCATGCCCGAGGGGGATTCGAACCCCCGACCGTAGTGGCCGTGCTGACCGTGACTGTAGCGCCTCAGTCACCTCGGCCACCGCGGCCGGGGGAAAATTTTCCATAACAAAAATATAAAAAATCTGTTGTCTACAAACCAACTTGCAATTCATGTCAAAGCTTCTATATTGGTCAAAATGGAAGATGCTCCATAACAAGATATAGAGAACACATGGACGCACTCCTTAACCCTGACGAGTACACTACAGTCTCGCGGGCACACCGGTGAACTGAAGCTGTTCCCGCTTTTTCCGCCCTCTGCACGCGCGGCCCGCCGTGCCGGCAGTGATTCACTCCTTGATAGCGGCGCAAGAGTCGGACCGCAGTCACTCACGCAAGGGTAGGTTATTCCTGTGTTACGAGATTTAGTACGCCTCGGAGACGTCGAATGTATCTTGCACGTAAATTTCAAGGAATTAATGATTCAGCAAAACCTTTATCATGCTTCCAGTTTATGCTTAAACTTTCCAATCAGTTAACACATCCCAATATGCACTTACATCTTCAGAAGCCTTTCTCGAAGGAACTTCAGGCAACAATACGTTCATGTTTAGACATGGAGAAAGAAGAGATTGTAAACTTGAATACAAATAATGAACCTAAGAAACGAATATACTGTACGTTTTGCAACTTTTAAAACGCACGTCTAAAATTACCTATGACTATTGCAAGGTGCCAATTTGCAATGAACATGACAAAAACAGCGTGTAAATTGTTATAGTAGACATTAAAACTTCACATTGTTCCTTTTTTGTGAAAAATACATTGTTTTTTTATTGTTACATTGTTAATTTAATAGAACTGTTCCTTTTTTAATTATGTAAGACTCGCTAATTAATGTAATATTTGAATGATTGTGTTCGTTTCCCATTATGTATTCCTTTTTTTAAATAAACATTTCTTTCAAGATTTCACTTATTTTGAAAATTAACTATTAAGACATACCGCCAATAACTACAAAAATTAGACATGATATTCGGGACTAAAATAGTGTTTTCTTTCAGTGTACGCCTTCTAGGAGTACACTGTACTGGCTGTAGGTAAAAAAAAGGTGTACTCCTCAGGATTAATAACTTAAACAAATCTAGCTTTGCCATACACCTTGCCCAACAGGGTCATTCTGCAGACGACACCCAAAAGAACCTCCAAATACTACAGTTTGCCAAGAAAGGTATGAAACTTGACCTTCTTGAAAAAATTGAAGTCATCGACACAAATACATCATCCAGCAACCTGCTTAGTGATCAGAATGCACTAAATAACAAATTTTTCCTCAAAAACTTAAAGCAACTGTTGTTTTTATGGTCTTCAGTCCGGAGAATGGTTTGATGCAGCTCTCCACTCTACTTTATCCTGAGCAAGCCTTTACATCTCCTCAAAAGAACGGCAACCTAAATCCATTTTAATCTGCTTACTATATGCGTCTCTTGGTCTCCCTCTGCGATTTTTACCCCACACACTTCCCTCCAATGCTAAATTTAAGATTCCTCGATGCCTAAGAATGTGTCCTACCAAGCAATCACTTATTTTAGTCAACATATGCCAAACATTCCTTTTCCAACCAACTCTGTTCGTCCCTCTTCGTTGGTTGTGCTATCTACCCACCTAATCTTCTGCATTCTTTTGCAGCACCACATTTCAAAAATCTCTATTCTCTTTCTGTCCCCAATGTTTATCGTCCATATTTTCACTCCCGTACAAGGCAACACTCCACACAAATGTCTTCAGAAATGATTCCTTACGCTTAAATTAATATTGGATGTTAGCAAATTTCTCTTTTTCAAAAATGCCTTTCTTCACATTGAAATTCTGCATTTTATATCCTCTGTACTGCGACCGGCATATGTTATTTTACTATTCAAGTAACAAAACTCGTCTACCATCTTCATTGTTTCGTTACCTAATCTAATTCCTTCAGCATCGCCTAATTTTCTAAGACTGCATTCCGTTAACTTTGTTTTGCTCTTGTTAATGTTCATTTTATACGCTCTCTTCAACACTGTCCATTCCATTCAACTGACCTTCCAGGTCCTTTGCAGTCTCTGCCAGAATTACAATGTCATCAGTAAAATGCAATGTTTTCATTACTTCACCCTCAACTTTAATCCCCATTCCAAATTTTTCCTTGCCTTCCTTCTCCGCCTGCTCGATGTACAAATTGGAAAACATCGGACAAAGGCTACAACCCTGTCTTACTCAATTCCCAACTAATGCTTCCCTTTCATGCCCTTCGAGACTAATAACTGCGGTCTGGATTTTGTACAAGTTGTAAATAACTCTCATTTCCCTTTATTTTACCCCTGCTGACTTCAGAATTTGAAAGAGTGTATTCCGGTCAACATTGTCAAAAGCTTTCTCCAGATCTACAAAAGCTAGAAATGTAGGTTTGCCTTTCCTTAATCTATCTTCTAAGATAAGTCGTAAAGTGAGTATTGCCTCCCGGGTTCCTACGTTCTTCCAGAATCCAAACTGATCTTCCCCGAGGTAGCTTCTACCAGCTTTCCCATTCGTATTAAAATTTTGCATCATGACTTATCAAACTAATGGTTCTGTAATTTTCACACCTGTCTACGACTTATTTCTTTGGAATAGGGATTATTACATTTTTCTTAAAGTCTGAGGGTATTTCGCCTGTCTCATACATCTTACACACCAGATAAAATAGTTTTTTCATGGCTGGCTCTCCCAGAGACTTTAGTAGCTCTGAGGGAATGTCATCTACTCCCCGGGCCTTGTTCCGTCCTAAGTTTTTCAGGGCTCTGTCAAATTCATCTCTCAGTACAGTATCTCCTATTTCATCTTGATATACTTCCTCTTCGCTTCCAACAACATTGTCTCTAAGTTCAATTTCCTTTGTAGAGTTCCTCTACGTACTCTTTCCACCTTTCAGCTTTCCCTTCTTTGCTGAGAACTGGTTATCCATTTGAGTTCTTGATATTCGTAGAGCTGTTTTTCTTGTCCCCAAATGTCTCTTTTATTTTCCTGTAGGTAATATCTACTTTTTCCCTACTTATACATTCTTCTACACATTTGCATTTGGCTTCTAGCCACTCCTGCTTAGCCATTTTGCACTTTCTGTCAATTTCAGTTCTTAGTCGTCCGTTTCATTTACTGCATTTTTACATTTTCTCCTTTCATCAATTAAATTTAGTATTTCCGGTGATATCCAAGGATTTTCTGTAGGTCTTTCCTTTCTACCTATTCTGTCCTCTGCTGCCTTCACTATTTCATCTCTCAATGCTACCCATTCCTCTTTCACTGTTTTATTTCCTCCCGTTTCTTTCAACTGTTGCCTTAAGCTCCTTCTGAGTTTCTTAAGAAATTC
The DNA here is from genome assembly GCA_026315105.1 of Locusta migratoria. NCBI lineage: Eukaryota > Metazoa > Arthropoda > Insecta > Orthoptera > Acrididae > Locusta > Locusta migratoria. The sequence goes on from CM048747.1 coordinate 501,106,032, forward strand.
AGGTTCCCCCAATTTATCCAAGTCCCATCTCCTAATTTTCCTACCTTTCTGAGATTTTTTCAGTTTCAGCCTACAGTTCATGACCAATAAGTTATATCTGCCCCTGGGTATGTCTTACAGTTTAAAACCTGGTACCGGAATCTATGTTTTACCATTATAAAATCTATCTGATACCTTCCAGGGTCTCCTGGTCTCTTCCACGTATACAACCTTCTTTCGTGATTTTTAAACCAGGTTTGTTACGATTAAATCATGTTCCGTGCAAAATTCTACCGGGCGAATTCCTCTTTCATTCCTTCTACCCAGTCCATATTCACCTACGATTTTTCCTTCTCTTCCTCTTCCTACTACCGAATTCCAATTTCCCATCACAATTAAGTTTTACTCTCCCTTATCCCTTAATTGTCTGAATAATTTCAAATGTTCAAATGTTTGCATAGCTTATGGGACTTAACTACGGGTTCATCAGTCCCGAAACTTACAAACTACTTATGAACTACTTACAAACTAGGACGGCACAAATATCCATGCCCGAAGGGGGATTCGAACCTCGATCGTAGTGGCCGTGCAGACCGTGACTGAAGCGCTTCAGTCCCCGCGGCCACCACGGCCGGCTGAATAATTTCTTTCAACTCCTCATACATTTCTTCAATCTCTTCATCATCGGCAAAGCTAGTTGGCATATAAACCTGAACTACTGTTGTCGGTATTGGCTTCGTATCTATCTTGACAATGATAATGCGATCACTTTGCCGCTCAAAGTAGTTTACCCGCATTCCTATTTTCTTATTCATTATCAGTCCTACTCCTGTGATACCCCCAACTGATATTGTATTTATAAACCTGTATTCACCTGACCAGAAATCCTGTTCATCCTGCCACCGAACTTCACTAATCCCCACTACATCTAACTTCAACCTACCCATTTCCCTTTTTAAATTTTCTAATTTTCCTACCCAATTAAGGGATCTAACTTTCCATGCTCCGAGCCTTAGAATGCCAGTATTGTCTTTCCTGATGACAACATCCTCCTGAGTAGTCCCCGCCCGGAGATCCGAATGGGGGGACTATTTTACCTCCGGAATATTTTACTCGATAGGATGCCATCATCATATATTCGTACAGTAGAACTGTATGTCCTCGGTAAAAGTAACGGCTGTAGTTTCCCCTTGCTTTCAGCCGTTCGCAATAACTGTGTGGCAAAGCCACATTAGCTGATGTTACAAGGCCAGTTCAGACAATTATCCAGACTCTTTCCCCTATAAATAGTGAAAAGAGTGCTTTGCCCCTCCTCAGGAACCACACGTTTGTCTGGCCTCTCCACGGATACCCCTCCGCTGTGGTTGCACCTACGGTACGGCTATCTGTATCGTTGAGGCACGCAAGCCACCCCACCTCGGCAACTAATTTACCAAAAGTCCCCCTCTCAGATCCCCTTCCCACCCTCTCCAACCATTCCCTTTCCCCGACCACCTCCCTTCCCCACCACTCATGCCAGCTCTTTCATATGCTTCTGATATGCTCAAAACATTACCCAAGAACACATCTAAAAACCTATTCCTTCCTTTCCACAATAATAGAATAACCACATACATAACGTCAGTTGAACCAAATAAAAAACCTAGTCTTTATCAATATTCTGAAACACAGTAGTCTATTATTAAATATAAGCATTAATATGAATTTTATTCTTTTCCTTTTAAGTGATAATATACATCAACATTAAGGCTAAACCTATACAAACAATATATACATAATTTAATATTCACTTTTGCACTTTAATATTAACTAAATTATCTGTTAACTGATCGATTGCATCACACATCAACAAAACAAACTTCCCTCTACAAAGAGTGATATGTCTTCGAATGAAGATGTTTGTAAATAACTTCAGTTGTAAAAGCACATGCTGGACGGTAGTGCAGTGGTGTTGACAGTGCATTATAGAGACCAACAGTGAAGAATCGAGTGATGTAGTATTGTCGTCTAATCACAAGGAAACTCGTGAAATGGAAATTAATTTTAAAAAGCTGACCGTAATGTCGCAGTAAGTAAAGGAACAAATTTTACGCTAATATCGAGACACAAAACACGACCTAAGCAAGTCGATTTATTAAAGCGCGTTTCCATCTTCCCACTACAGAGCAAGCACCCAAACATCACGCTTGAAATGAACCTGTAACACATGCACCGTCTGAAGATGAAAAGGTTCGAAAAACCGGTTAATGGAAGAAAACAGCATCATTTCAAGTCAAAGTGACTGGTTACATTTTTCTTAAATTATATTGAAATTAACATTCAGGGATTCTGAAAATATCCGTAATGGATAATCTGAATTTTAACATATTTTGGAAATCGGAGGTGAGCCATACTGAAGTCGGAGAACCCTCTGAATGATAGAAAGATGCTCTGAACAATACTGAAGTAGTACACTGTGATGTATAAAAACGGAGTTTAAATGAAATCGTCTCGATTCATGATTTCCTGTCACATAAGGGATAGTTAGTAGTAACTGACGGAAAGGGATTAACTACAAATAAACCAGGCTTGGCAATCCCACGATATTAATATACATCCTCTTCCTTATCTATATAAAAGATGTACTAAAACAATTGAGCAGATTTGTTCTTTGCAAATAATACTGTCATTTATCGTCTAGTAAGTTCATCAGAAGAGCTTTCTCGTAATATATGTATGGTGCGGAAACTGGCAACCGACCCTAAGTAATGAAAATTGTGATGTCGAGGTTCCACACAAAAGTACAAGTAAGTACTAAAATAAATTCGTTAAACTTCATGTACAAAAAAAAATCAATCAATTTATAGGCCGTACCTTTCAGTATACACCTAGGAATTACAATTACAACCGACCTGAGTTGGAAAGAATCCATAGAACACAATGGAACAAAGGAAAGGCGGTCATAATACCGCATTTCATTACCCGAACATTTACAAGAAGGAACTATTGGTTGACTGCGCTTTCCCGTTATGTACTGGAGTATTACTGCGTGGTATACGATTGTTGGATAACATCGGAAAAAGTAGAACGAAGGGCACCTCTGTTTCTACCATCGACATAGAGAGAGAGGGGGGGGAGAGAGAAACGATCCACAAATTTCTCCTCGGAATGCGGAAATATAATGTTGAAATGTTTTTTGTAATTCTGTGGGACCAAAATATTGTGCTCATAAGTCCCTAGACTTACAAACTACTTAAGCCAAGGTAAACTAACCCATTCCCAAGGGAGGATTCGAACCTCCGACGCGTGAGGCCGGTAGTCCTTCTTACGATGCGCTATTTGGCAAGCATAATACACACACACACACACAGAGAGAGAGAGAGAGAGAGAGAGAGAGAGAGAGAGAGAGGAGAGAGAGAGACGATCCACAAATTTGTCCTCCGAATGCGGGAATATAATGTTGAAATGTTTTTTGCGGTTTGATGAACCATCTGCCAGAATACTGTAATTTTCAGTGTATTCACGTAGTTGTAGGCAACAAATTCTTAATGAAATTGTTTCCTATTTTGGAAATTTGCGCCGGCCGCGGTGGCCGAGGGGACTGAGGCGCTCCAGTCACGGTCTGCACAGCCACTACGGTCGGGGGTTCGAATCCCCCCTCGGGTATGGATATTTGTGCCGTCCTTAGTATAAGGTAGTTAATAAGTAGTTTGTAAGTTTAGGGACTGATGACCCCATAGTTAAGTCCCATAAGCTTAACAAACAAACATTTTTTGGAAATTTGCGAAATATTGATAAAGGAAGGGAAGGAAGAAGGATTAGGAAAGAAAGGATTGACAGTGGCTACATTAGAGCATTGATATGAAACAATGGCGACAAGTGAAAATGTGAAACGGGCCGGGAATCGAACCCGTGCCTCCCGCTTCGGAGCAACGCTCGCCTTAACAGCTTGGCTAGCCATCTCAAACTCCTACAAGTCGCACTCTATGGCTGTAGAGCCCCTATTCTTACATTCGCCATTACGGATTCCCGCGAGAGGTCGAACGTATGACCGGATCTGCGGTGAAGTAATTGTAGCCAACGTCGTCTTCGCGTGTGAATACTTATTATGTTTGTGCTGTGTCTGTTCTTTCGGACATGTACGAAAGAACAGACACCGCACCAATATAATAAGTATTTTAGAAATGATTCATTGATCTGATCAATGTTTAGTTTTCGCTAACATTGAGAACAGCAGTAAGTGGCTTAGACTCAACAGCTGAAAGATGCCCCGCAGGCCTTCAGACACAGGCACAGCCACTCGGCGGCGCCACTCGGTATCTGTGCCGATGCCAGACCACAGACAAATACATTACTTTGTGGCCAGGCGCTGGATGTGGGGCGGGCGCGCGGCGTCACCAGGTGTGCGGTGGAGAGCAGTCGCGATCACACACAGCGGCCCACTGCCGCCTATGCAGGCGACTCAACGGCAGCGTCCACACTGCGACACGCCGCGCCACTTATTGACAGCGACAGCGTAGTTCTGCTCACGCGCCACTGCCGCACATAGAGCAGATATATCAATGGGGTGAACATAGCCTACTGCGCGTGTTCTCACCGTATGTCTGTTTTGTGTCCCAGCCACGTCGCCGCTTTTGTGTCTCGTCCGCCGGTTGTCGTAGGTGTCGGTGGCCGAGTAGAAAGAGACGGTTGCACGCATGTGGAGGTATGGAGGTGACCAGCCAATGGGACAGCAGAAACTAGAAACACTAGAGCAAACCAGAACGAGATATATATTTCATAGAGACTTAGTAATACTTAACTTTTACATAGTTCTTGACTGCAGAATGCTGATACATAGTTTAGATAGAGGCCTGCCTATTGATAATTCCTAGTGCCTATCCGATAGCCAAGTCTTTACTGGTGACAATCTGATTCCCAAGTGTTAACTGGTTCCTGTCTCAGTCCCAAGTGAACGATGCATCAGTCGTGGCCACGAGCAGAGTTGTAGCAGAGGGCGCTCGTGCCTGACATCGTAAGAACGCCGCGCCGTGCGTGCATGGCGGCGCGCGGCGAAAGTTCGTGGCTCGTACTTCATAGTTGTGCGACTCCACACCCCTCCCCCCCAAACCGCCGCGCCGTCGTGGCGTAGGACTGAGGGCCACAGTGACGGCACTGGGAGGAGGGCCTGGGCGGGGGCGTTACTGGTGGGACGGGCGTCGTAGCTGAGGCTGGGATCGAGACGCCGTCCGCGCCCCGGTATACACCTTGCGATACCCCGGGAAACCCACCAAAACGAGGGGAAGGGCGCTTGCCTCCGCCCAGAGGGAGCAGGTCTTCTTCTGAGGTGCGTGGCCGAGACAGGGAGGGCACGCACGGTGCTGGAGTCCCTCTCGGTGACGCTGTCATCTGCGGCGATGACGGAGGCGCGTCGATCTCCATCGGAACGATCTCATAGTCCGGGGACGCCGGACCCGTCGGCGAGCGATGTGGCTGTGCTCCCTGGCGGTGAACTGGGTCTGGAATCAAGAAACCAGAGACAGGATCGCGCAGCCTGTACAGGCACAATTGGTTTGCGTGGCGCCGCAGCTCCGAGCCTGTGGAAGAACGCACAACATACATATTGCGACTGAGCACGCGCTGAATGGTGCCCGGCATCCATATTTTCTTCCCAGCAAACACCCTATACAGCACCGGCGTAGAAACCTGAAAACGCGTAGCGCCATACGAACCGACTCGGTGCGTGGGAGGCTGCAGCAGGTGAAGGAGAGTGCGGTGACGGCGGCCATGTAGCAGTTCGGCAGGAGACGGGCCGTCACGTGGCATGCACCTATACGTAGACAGGAAAATTGCTTGCTGCCTGGAGTGCAGACCTTTCATCTTTTCCATATGAGATTTGTGTGTTCGAACAAAACGTTGTGCTTCACCATTGGACTGAGGGTGAAAAGGTGTGGTGGCGATATGCTGAATGCCATTCACACGACAAAACTGTAGAAATTCCGCACTAACAAACTGAGGTCCATTGCCTTGACGATAGTTTCAGGCAAACTTTCGATGCAAAACACTGATGTTAAGGCACTGATTGTAATAGATGCCGTCGTTGAGTTCATGGCAATCACGAAGGAAAACTTGCTGAAAGCGTCTACAACAATTAACCAGCACGTATTCCAGAAGGGTCCGGCAAAGTCAATGTGTAAACGTTTCCTTGGTCCCTTGGGGCGTGGCCAGTCTGAGAGACGTTGCGGAGGAGCCGCCTGATGCTCCGCACAACCTGTACACTGTGACGTCATGCTCTCTATCTGGGCGTCCATACCAACCCAGGTACAATGACGTCTGGCCAGTTGCTTTGTCCTAAAAATACCCCAATGTCCTTGATGCAGGAGGCGTAACACTTCTCGTTGCAGGGAACGAGGAACAATCACTCTTGTTTGGTCGTTGTCGGTATGTAACAACAGAACACCCTGACTTAAAGATAATGCATGACGTTGTGCAAAATAACCTCGAACCAGAGGCCGATCAATGTCTTTGGCTCTGGCAGGCCACCCTGAGCGAACAAAACGTGCTACCACACTTAGGTCTGCATCCGCAGCTGTTTCCTGTGCAACCCGACGAGAGTTCAAAGGGAAATCTGCGACAGCGGAATCATCTCTGGAGTCTATCTGACAATATGCTATTTCTGAAGTGTCAAACGATACATCCTGGCCAACCGGAAGTCGGGAAAGTGTGTCCGCGTTGGCATGTTTAGTGGTAGGTCGGTACAGAATCTCATATTGATAATTAGACGACCATCTCTGAAGCTTTTGTGCCGTTGGTGGCGGAATTGGCTTTGTGGGTGAGAACAACGACGTGAGAGGCTTGTGGTCTGTCAACAAATAGAATTTTCTGTCACAGAGATAATGATGAAACTTTGTGATGCCGTAAATGATTGCTAAGGCCTCCTTTTCTATCTGACTGTAATTCTGTTGCGTTGGCTTCAGTAGCTTGGATGCAAAGGCAATAGGACGAACGTGAGATCCAATACGATGTGAAAAATAGTGGGGGCGGAAGAACTGCCGAAGGGTAGGCGTTGAAACTGAAAAAGGCCCATGTGAGTATTAATGACGAAAAACGTTTTTGACTCGTCATCAAGTGGAATCTGTAAGTATGCCTCTGCTAAATCAATCTTAGAAAAGAAACGAGACTGTCCTAATTTGTCCATCAGTTCCTCAGGTCTGGGCAGGGGATAAGTGTCTAGAATTGTTTGACTGTTCACTGTTGATTCGAAGTCCGCACAGACACGAAGTTTTCCTGTCGGCTTGGTTATAATTACTAAAGGCGAGGCCCACTGACTCGCAGAAACAGGAGAAATCACCCCACTATCTTGCCAACGATTAAGTTCTTCGCCAAATTTATCACAAATTGCGATAGGCACTGGTCAGCTTTACGAAATTTTGGAACTGCAGATTCTTTTAAAGTCTTTTGCACAACCTAGTTCCGGCGAAAACAAGTCACTGTATTTTTCACACAACGCATTGATTTTGTCCTGAGGAACAACTGACGAAATTTGAAGTACATCTCTTTGAATAGATAAGCCAAACAAGTCGAATGCATCTAGTCCAAAAATGTTCTGTGTAAATTTGGCTTGAAGAACTACAAAAGCAACTGTTTTTGTTACACCTTGAAAAGAGGCGCGCAGGTTGCACATTCCTAGCACGGGAATATTTTATCCTGTATATGCTGTGAGCATTTGTTGAGACGGCGACAATTTTGGCGAACCCAATAGTTCATAAGTGTCTTTATTAATTAAGGTAACAGCGGAACCAGTGTCGAGCTGAAAATGCACAGACTTATTTTCTATAGAAAGACTCACAAAAAGTTTTTGCTTGTGGCGCTCGAGAGGTGCGCGAATGTGGGCAACGTCTGCTACAGATTGTTTATTGAGCTTGCGCACGCGTGGGCTGCATATGGAAGTAAGCGGCGCAAAATTGGCACACAGCGGATTAAAAACATTGTCACTAGATGGCACTACCGCCGGATCGGTGTCCGCGCAATGCGAGGCTACTGCACTAAAATTACTTTGAGTAGCTACATCAAGTCTACTGTCACTATCTACACAGTACTGGGCACTTATACAAGGAGAAGTTGCAGAAGGCACTAGGTTTACTACTGGATTGCACTGTACATAGTCATTATGCTCGTCCCGAACCCTTTTCCGTTGCACTGTTTTACGCACTCGTCGGCGCTTGCGACGTGGCTCACTACATAGTTTTTCCATAGGCGCAGAATAACTACCTTGCATTTTAGGGTCAACAAAAGCACTGTCCGAGTCCACAGCATGTATGACATTTACTGCATGAACTGTTCGTGCATGTTGCGAAGCACTGTTCCTAATGGACTGTTCTTTGAATATACATTCTGCATACACACTGACTGTACATGTCCCGATTTGCCACATTGATAACAGGTTGCGTTGCGACTAGGGCAATGTTCACGTTTGTGGCAAGATACGCACTGAGGGCAAGATTTACGAACATTTTTATGAAATGAGCGTTGGCGCCCGTTATTCAAATTACTGTTTCTAACACGACGGGGCGACCTTTGTGTAGCACATTTACACTGGCTACTGTTCACTGTCTGTTCAGCACGGCCAGTAGAAAAATAAGAATCACTAGGGCTAGACTGAGAACTACGGCTAGGAAATCGTCCGGAACGGCGCACTGAATTAACACTGTGGCTTTGCATTTCTATATCTGCTGAGTCAAAAGTATCATGCGCTTCAATAAGCTGCAGTACACTGTCTAATGAGGGGTCAGACTGTTTTAGAATAGCTGCCATAATTCTGGGGTCCGAATGTTCTGCGCAATCGCATCTCTTAACATCACGTCACTATAAGAAAGTCCACAAGAGCAAGTAAATTTACATTTGCGGGTTAAGCCCTTCAACTCAGTGATCCATTCCTGGTGTGACTGCTGCGGTAATTTTTTAAGTCTGAAAACCGGTACTGTGCAGCAGCTACGAGAACTTTTCTCTCATAATGAGCATTCAGAGCTTCTACAGTTTGATCGAATTCTAGATCACGAGGAGATGCGTGGTGGAAAAGTTTCTGCAGTAACACGAAGTTCTTTGTGTCAACTGCGGCGAGTGAGAAGTGTTTGATTGCCAGACCTGTTAGTTGATTAGCCGCGACGAGTTCTTGAAACTGCGCGAAGTAGTCGCTCCATTCTTCCTCACGATCGTCGTACTGGCGAAACGTAGGAAGCGGTGTGGCGGTAGATGTGGGCTAGTGTTGTTGTTGGTGAGCTGCCTGTGCCTGTGCCGTCAACTCGACACCGGTTGTAGTAGTTGCGTGATTTGCGCCGTCTGTAACTGAATAATTTCCATTAAGTTTGGGTTCGGGGTAGTAGCCATGCTGACTGATTAGGCGCCGCGCATACAAGTAAAGTAATACAAAACACAAATGCAATATGAAAGAGGACGTTCTGCACAAAAAAAAAAAAAAAAAAAAAAAAAAAAAAAAAAAAAAAAAAAAAAGAAAGAAAGAAAGGCAACAAAACATGTAATCGATTATGTTCCCCCAAAATCTTATTATAAGGGTGGGTGGGCGGGAGCAATTTCTACATGCTTCGACTGCTGCTGTCTGGCTGCTGTGAGCGGGCTGGTCCAAGGGTTCTTCTATTCCTCCTCGTCGCCACTTTTGTGTCCCAGCCTCGTCGCCGCTTTTGTGTCACGTCCGCCGTTTGTCGTAGGTGTCGGTGGCCGAGTAGAAAGATACCGACACAGGAATAAAGGATGCACGCATGTGCAGGTATGGAGGTGACCAGCCAGTGGGACAGCAGATACTAGAAACACTAGAGTATATTAGAACGAGATATATATTTCATAGAGACTTAGTAATACCCAACTTTCACATAGTTCTTGACTGCAGAATGCTGATACACAGTTTAGATAGAGGCCTGCCTACTGATAATTCCTAGTGCCTATCCGATAGCCAAGTCTTTACTGGTGCCTATCTGATTCCCAAGTGTTAACTGGTTCCTATCTCAGTCCCAAGTGAACGATGCAGCAGTCGTGGCCACGAGCGGAGTTGTAGCAGAGGGCGCTTGTGGCTGACGTCGTAAGAATGCTGCGCCGTGCGTGCAAGGCGGCGCGCTGCGAAAGTGCATGGCGCGCACTTCATAGTTGTGCGACACCACAGTCTGGGCAAGTCACGTGGTAGCGGGACGATTCGGCTAGATTTCGTATTGTAATACTAGTGAATCTAGAATACTACACGTATTTGCATTTTATTTAATCAGGTTTTGTATGTTGTAAAATTAGTAGCAACTATTGTTGCTGCTATGGATGCGAGAAAAAGTATATAAAAGGAGGACCATTTACTTTTCATATGTACGTACAAGTTCGGTATATGCCTACTTGTAAATGTTTTGTTGATATGAGGCATTTCAAATGTTGAAAATGTTCGGTACACGGTATTATAAGGTATAGAGCTAATTTTTATGATTTTCCTTCACATGTTTACGAGAAAAGTGATAGATACCAGTAACGTCTAACATTAGTTGGTGACATGGAGTTACTCGAGTCCTTGTTAGGTACCAGTAACTGTGGGTTGCACGAAAACAGCTAAATGATGAGTAAAAAGAGGAAAACAGTCGTGCAGTGTGGTTATTTGCTGTAAGGATTAACGACTTCAATTTTTTATTTCACTTATTCCTTGGGAATGACGCTAATGCAGGGTCTTTGTAGCGTTATTAATTGGAATATACATTCGAACAACTACTGAAGCAAATAAAAATATTGTTTGTTGTTATCGGAAAAGAAAACCTTGAAAGTTCGTCTATGACATTGAAACGTAATTCTCCCGATTTTTGTTTGTTTAAACCTACTTCGTCCAATGCCTATAATTTTCGGGATGTCTGTTAACATACATGCATAGTTTTACAATACTTCTGAGGGTTGTATCCACATAAGAACAAATTAATAACGCTCTAAATACGCTTATTGTTAGCGCTATACGAGCTGCAGCGCGCCGTCCCAAAATCACCTGACTTCAGCGCAGGAGATGTTGCGAACAGATTTCTCGTTTTGCGCATCTGAATGCTCACTCCATAGATATTTATGGTGTGGCACCACTAATGAGGCGTGTACCTGTTAAACTCAGAATCGGATTTCCTGCGTCACTCAAACATGTCGTCAGAAAAACAGTTCCTAGTTCCTGATTTAGTTCAAAATTTTGAAATGTTTGTTAAGCTTATGAACTACTTTATACTGAAAACGACACAAACATCAACGCCCGAGGGTATTCGAACCCCCGACGGGGAACGGCCTCACGCATAGCAGCATAGCACCTCAATTCGCTCGGCCGCTCCGCAGCGGCCCTGATTTAGTCATCACAACCGCTATTTCTCTTTATTTCAATACACAGATTCATGTCCAGTTCAATATTTACACTTCTCTTTCGCCGCAGAGAAAGTCACTCTGTCCATAATAACCGAAAGTTGTTACCTAGAAGACAAGCCAAGGATGTTTCGAAAAGCGTTGCGTTTACATAGGCACGGAAATCAATAGTAGAAAAAAAAAATAAAAAAAAAAAAAAAAAAAAAAAAAAACAGCTTTATAAAACCAGATTTTCAGACCTTGTTTTGGTTGTTTACATGACCAACCAAATAAAAAGAAAAAAGAAAAAAGTAACGGATTAGGGAAAACGGTTTACGAACTCCTGTTCTGGGAGCCCATGTAACCAGGGTGTGTGGTAGCTGCTGTAAAGCGGGAGGTGTTGGTTGTGCTCGGTTGCAGACAGCGCCATTAATCGTCAGTACGCGAGAGAACTCAAACTGCCGTTTCGTTCGCAGGCCTGATGGAACGCCCTCTGTAACCAGTGACGTATCACATTTATAAAACGGCGTGTCGACTACTGTAGTTTCTTAAGCCATTCAATACGGGGAGCGCGCCATGAGGTGTACCGGTCTGCAGCCAGTGACAGAGCGCGCACGGCGAGCAGCGTGGCCCGGTCGGGGCAGCCGGCTGCAGAGCGGAAGGCTTAATCATTATTTCAGTGTGCATATTACTGTATTTTGGTTATTTTCTTGTCATGTAATAAATAATTTCAAAGTTAGTCTCTATTCTGGTAAATTTACGTCTATTCTGGAAATCTTGTTGCGATTCCATCCAAAAGTTCTTGAAATAAAATAAATCTCGTCGCGAATCCCCAAATAATTGTAAAAAAGTCCGCAACGCCATCTTTCTAATACCAATGGATAAACGCAGAATATTCTTCTATACTTGTGTTTATTCTTCTTCCCAATAAGAATCATAGCCGGAATCAAATCAGCTTCTATGTCCACTGCAATACTGACATATGCTTTATACAAAGCGAGCAGAGTTTGCGGCGTAGCAAACGCACGTTTGTACAGTTGGTAACGCACGTCTGCTACGGCACTGAACGGTTGGCAACGGCTCCACAAAAATGTTCAAATGTTTGTATAGTCTATGGGACTTAACTACGGGGTCATCAGTCCCTAAACTTATGAACTAACTAAGGACGGCACAAATATCCATGCCCGAGGGGGGATTCGAACCCCCGACCGTAGTGGCCGTGCAGACCGTGACTGGAGCGTCTCAGTACCCTCGGCCACCGCGGCCGGCCAATAGCTCCACAAACGTCCACAAATGTTCTGCGTGCCAACCACTGAGTGGCTGCAGATCGGTCCGACTAAGCCAGCCTATACAGCGACGCTGCCGCTACTGTAAAGCGTCCAGAATTGCGGAAGTGTCGGCGGCGAAGAATTTTGTGCATGAACTGACCTCTCGATTATGTCCCACCAGTATTCAATGGACTTCATGTTGAACGATCTGGATGGTCAAATAATTCTCTGGAAGTGTCCAGAACGTTCTTAAAAAATAGTGACTTGTTGCGTTGTCACTAATATCCATCGTCGCTAGGGAAAGCCGCGGTAGAGTAGACGAGTGGTCACAATCCGCGTGAGGCGGCAGTGCTGTGCGGACGTTGTTGTTTACATCCTCGCTGCTGGTGGCCGAGCGCTGTGTGGTAAGTGTACGCTTTAAGCGTCCCTTATTCTCTTCGTCAATGTAGAAATAGAATGGCGTAATGGATCAACAACTACGAAAGGATACATTGAACATAAGTTTCGACCCGAACTTTGTACGACCTAGACCATTTGAAGTTGAGAATTTTGTAGAAGAAGAAATGAAACTGTCCGTGGATGACATGATAGGAATACACCTGTCGATAGTTAGTTGTACTGTTTACTTGAAGTTGACGAGCCCAGAAAAATGTGATCAAGTAGTTGCACCCTGCGGTGGCACTTTGAAATTCAAACTATCCGATGGTAATGTAGAAACAGTTCGAGTCATGCATGCAGGACTGGGTATACGAACTCTAAGGATTTTTGAGTTACCGTTCGAAATATCATCGGAACAAATCAGTGTCAAACTACGAGAATATGGATCTGTCATTAATAACGTCGCCGAAAAGTGGTCTAGTTTTCATAAATTCCCGGTTTTGAACGGTGTACGGCAAGCGAAAATCGATTTGCTAAAGCACATTCCCTCGTACGTCACTGTAGAGCTATAGTCATGTACGACGGACAACCGAGAACGTGCGCAGCCTGCGGGTCGCCAGAACACGTTCGTGCCCAGTGCTTTCAGCGACGCGTGGCGCAGTTACCGATAGGAGAGAGGGACGGGCCAAGCGCGATGTCCAAGTTCCCTGTGACGTACGTCGCGGCAGTCCGTGCGAACGTCGCGCCGGAACCAAACGTTGATCCGACACTAATAGACGACATTGACTCCAAGGAAACGACCACGCCTATAGTAACTATGATCATAGAGGCCACATCTAACTCTGCTAACAAGGACGGAGAAATTGGCCAACACACCGCACAGAATGACACCGCTGTTAAAGAAGGGAGACACTACATACAAGAAGAAGGTGACCTCAATGACGTAACGGAATCTATGAAAGCCGTGTTGCAGAACCTACCCTTATGGCCACCCCAACCGACCAAGACGGTAGTCAACATACAAAACACCATGAGAACGATCACACGGAAGAAAGACTCGACAAATGTCGAGCGGAGTGTGTCAATCCCAAGGACAGCCTCGTAGAGACGTCTGAGACCGATGACAATCAGAATACAGACTCGTCCCCAAAAAAAACATAAAAAAAACGCAGAAGAGCTCACCAGGGAGCCGCACAAAGCGCACAAATTCTGCGTGATAAAGCAAAAATGATTGCCCAAACACTGACTGCAAATTCGCTAGAAACCACTTCCGCAAAACGACAAATTTCGAAGAAATCGAAAACAGCCATCACCGAACAAGACCGTGAGATTGTGACCTCAATAAAATGTACCGAGATGATGGATTATGACGAAGTTAGAAAACCTTGCCAGGAAACACACCAGAAGACATTAACAAACAACAGACTTCGAAAGAATGGGCAGTCGAGTTTGACGCCTGCACTTATGATACAGAGATGGCGGAACATCGAGAAGATACAGGAGGGGCGTCGTCTGCATCCGCATTGGTGGAGTCCCAGCACCCCCAAAATGACGTCCCGGATGCAATCTTGCCCGAGGACGACCCGGAATTCTATTAAATCGAAATGGCCAACATCGTAACAAGACAACACAAACAGTGAGGAAGACCTATCAAACATGACATCTCTTCAGGCTTACAGAATTGCGACTCTCAATATTAACAAAATCAGGAGCTCGCTAAAATTGCGAAATATCCAAGACTTTTTGTATGCTGACGGTCTTGACATAGTATGTTTGCAAGAGGTAAAGGAGATTCCTTTAGATCGCATCACAGGCTACAACGTCATAATGAACCCCGGACTGGGCAATGGCCTTGGTACAGCAATATTGACTAAAGAAGGGATACGACCTGCAAATGTCGAGAAACTGCCGAACAGCCGAGATATAGCTTTCACTGTGAACAGTACTCGATTGATTAACGTTTTCGCTCCCTCTGGAACAGGAACTAAATGCCTAAGAGCACAGTTTTTCAAGGAAGGCATAGATCCTCTCTTTTTTACCACGATCCGCACAGACTATTTTTGCGGGTGATTATAACTGCGTCCTTAGTCCGAAGGACCAGACGCCCAATTTTAATAAATCAGTTGAGTTAGAGAAGATCGTAAAAGACTTAAAGTTCATTGATACGTGGGAGGACAAACACGGGGATAGACCCGGTTTCACCCATTGTTACTGGTCACTCCGCCAGCCGTATTGATATAATTTATGTATCTTCTATTCTGCGAGACCACATTTTACAATCCGAGAGATGGCCTACCATATTCTCTGACCACGTAGCTTACATATGCACTATAAATCTTGAAAAACAAGGGATCTACAGAGGGAAAGGATCGTGGAAACTAAACGTTTCTCATCTTTCCGATCCAGAATGCCACGCAGCCTTCTGTAATACGTGGGCAGAATGTGAGAGGAAGTTTTCAAGATACAACTCCGCTGTTATTTGGTGGATAAAATGTGCCAAGCCGGCGATAATAAAAACTTTAAAAAATTACTCTCGCGAAAAAAGTGCATGGCAGAAGAAGACCGTAGAATTTTATTTTCAATTTTTGCGAGAATTATATAGCCAAGATGCAACTTTAATCGAAAATTACAGACAGATACAACGAATACAAGCGAAATTATTAACGCTGAAGCGACAACAACTTGAAGGGTGCAAAGTTCGAACGCGACTGCAAAACGCGATACAAGAGGAAACGACGTCTATGTTTCGTGTCATACAGGAAATCAAGTGGACAAACAGAAAAATTTTGACAGAATTGAAAACTACTGACGGAAGACTATTGACAGAACAAGTGGAAATAAGGGAAGAAGTGCACAAACATTTTATACCACTATTAGCAGATTAACCAACAGACGAAATAGCGCAGGAAACCATCACGTCGAATTTGTCAGGACGACTGAGTCCTGAGGACGCGGAAGAACTCGCCGCAGAGATAACAGAAGAAGATGTCATAGACGCTATTCAAAGAAGTCCGAAAAATAAGTCCCCAGGCCCTGATGGCCTACCTGCGGAACTACATCAAATTTTTCGACAACAGTTATCCAGAAAGTTGACATTAATATGTAATGAACTAATGAATATGAACGAAATCCCGAGTTTTGTGAAGGCAACGTGGTCTTAGTCCCCAAAACTTCAGGAGGGAAGACTATCGAGAATTTTAGACCCATAACACTATGAAATAGTGATTATAAAATCTTTGCAAGAGTAATAATGCAAAGATTAAATTCAGTCATCATGACCATTACTGGAGCCTATCAAACGAGTGTAGGGAAAAACAGAACTATGTATCACACGTTAAGCGACTACCGCGATATTATTGCAACCGCAGATGCGTGTGATATCAAGTGTGCTATGGTGTCCTTCGACTTTGCGAAAGCTTTTGATTCAGTCAACCATTCGTATATTTTTAGAATATTAACACAAGCCCATTTCCCGCAAAAAGTTGTAACCACTATTAAAAACCTAATGACTAGCGGAATGTCCAAAATCAGTATCAACGGACAACTTAGCAGGCCTGTCGCTATAAAGAGCTCGGTCCGACAGGGATGCCCCATGTCTATGGCACCTTTTGCGTTAGCGCTTGAACCTCCCCTGTTCACGTTCACACAAGAACTCACAAGATGACAGATACATGGTCAGAAAATAGTCTGTCACGCGTACGCGGATGACGTCAGTTGTATAGTGACAGACGAAAGTGAGCTAGCAACCACACTTCACATCATATCTCGATATGAAGCCGCGTCATGAGCCAAACTAAACCGGAAAAAGTCTGGAATTTTGAACATCGGACGAGGCATAGAATTTACAACCGAACTTGTGGACAAACTCAGAACCCTCCGAATCGAATTCACGCGCAATATCAACAACAGTGCCGCCCTCAACTACAGGAGACTGCTGGAAACAATTAGAACTAGCACACAGCAATATGTTTTGCGAAACATAAATGCAGTACAAAAAGTACATCTAGCAAACACATATATCACCTCGAAAGTCAACTTTGTTGCTCAGCTGCTACCGCTCCCCCGCACAATAGCGCAACGAATGCTAGCAGCGCTCGGCCACTTTGTAAGCAGAGGACAGATATTTAAAGTAAAATATGATACTCTTACATTAGCAAAGGGAAAGGGAGGCCTTATCTTGACAGATATCTACGTCAAGGCCCAAGCTTTGTATCTCAGCAAAACATTTAAACTGTGGCAACGATCATCCAACGCACTTGTGAGTCACTTACTACAAGAAATAGCTCCGGATGACCTATGGATGTACGCTACATGCCGACTGCATTCAATTATCTCTAGCATTTTCTTCTGGAGTATAGCTATATTAAAAGCCGTATTTCCGAGAAAGATCTGTATAAAGTTAAAGAAGTATACAACGCGATGATGGAAAACAAACAGAGAAAAGTAATAGAGAACAAATATAACTGGAACAAAATCTGGGAAGATGTGCAGGACGCGAACTTACCAATGAGCGTGAGGTCCACATGGTACTTGGCAGTTAACAGAAAACTCCCGACCAACACCAAGTTGTACGACATTCACCTGGCAGAAACGCCAAATTGCATTAGTTGCAATAGTATCGTCACGGATTAACATATATTTACATGTCACCTTGTACAGGTGATATGGCTGCTCTGCAGAACAAAACTTGCAAGTATGTTGCGAATGTCTCCCGACACGATCATACCGGCTCGACTGCTCAATCCCGACGAAGTGCCGTACCCTCCCGCTAAAAGGAGAGCAGTCAACTGGTTAAAAGGACACACGGTCCACTATCTATTAACCAACAGAAAAAAGAAGAAGGAAGATTACTGGATGTATTTACAAACAGAACATCACAAACTGAAACGACAGAAGAATTATAAAGACAGCTATGCGAATTTTTTGACTAGAACGTTGCAGAAGATAAAAGAAAACTAGGAGACACATTTATTTGGCTATTTGTGCGACCTACCATACTTGCTTTTCGTCTACTACGTGTCATCTATTCTACCAATCTTTACTAAGGAATTATTATTTAGTTTTATAAACCGGTTTCAAGGACCAATATTTATACTGCCAATGAAGGCATATTCTTATTTGCTGTGAAGAAAAGGTGTTTTTCTTTTAACTACAAGTTTACATTACGTAGTAGATTCTTTCTAAGTTCTACGTGTTTCTTCTTATTATTGAACTACAAAACATTTCATTTGCACTGCACAATATCTCGATTGTCGCGCCACAAAAAATTACTATTTCTAAAGCAGAAGTTAACATTTACGCTAAAGAAGCACTCACTCATTTAATTACGGTGGAAGAGGCCGTCTAAATTCATTTTAAAACTATTGAAGATACCGTCGGACTCCGCATGGAAGACAAAAAAAATTAAAAATAAATAACTTCAGTTACATGGCGGTTGAAGCCGACGCCGAAGAAGGCGAATTTGGCGCGAGCGCAAGGACGGGCTGAAGAGGAGGACAGAGGCCCGACAAAAAAAAAAAAAAAAAAAAAAAAAAAAAAAAAAAAAAAAAAAAAAAGTGTTAGGATGCTCGCCTGCCACGCGGGCGGGCCGGGTTCGATTCCCGGCCGATGCATCGTTTTGCAATTCTCGCGATATGAAAACTTATAGAGATACACTGTGAGAAGAGCCAAACAAGCAGCGAGCAGGACACATTACCTGGAGACCCGCGTGCTATGCCACAACCTGGAGTCAACCCAAAGTGAGGAGCCGCATTGGCCACGGCGACGTAATGAAACGATACGTGAGACATTTCTGCTGCCAAGCTGCAGCTACCGTGTATTGTACTGAGCCCAGAAATGTGCATGTAGAAGCTGATTGGTTTGTAGAGTAAGCAACTAGATGTAATTTGAGGTACTTACCGAGTTTCCAGAAGCACTGGCTTACAGGTTCTTCGGTAGCGCAATGGGCAAGCCGTAAATCTCCAGACTGAATGCAAGGAATGGCTGTTGCTAGGCAACAACTAATTTTTCGTATCTTTTCGATATTTCTCTACTGTTCAACGTGGGAACGTTTCTGCCAATGGTTGCTATTTAACACTTTCCTTTTCTCTATTCGTCTCATATAGTACATTAAGCAAAAGGATGGTTTGTGTTTTTCAAGGCGCACATCTTGATAGCCAGTATGTGCTAAGATGCTCGCAGACAGAGAATGTCATAAAAAAAGTGGGCTAAAGGGGTTTCTACATGGATTGACACCTCATTCCTCAATCCTCACTACCGATTCAGCTATTGATGAGCAAATGTAATAATTTAAAATACTGTATATGCATAGTTTGAAAATAAATGGCCGCGGTGGAGTAGCCGAGCGATCTAAGGCGCCTAGCTGCGGAGCGCGCGGTTGCTCGCCGTGGAGGTTCGAGTCCTCCCTGGGGCATGGGTGTGTGTGTTGTCCTTAGATTAGTTTACCTAGGTTTAAGTAGTTTGTAAGCTACGGACTGATGACCACGCAGTTTGGTCCGGTGGATTTACAGACATTTGAACTTTTTTATTTTCTCTTGGGAAAATTAACATTAACGGCTAAAAAAATGAAGTAGCCGAACACAACCACTTCCAGTAAATGATCGGTTCAGTCGGACAAAAGGAACAAGTCAGTTACTTACAACAGCAATCCATTACGAAGCCAAAGCCAGCTTGCGAAGTGCCTTTGCCGGCCGCGGTGGCCGAGGGGACTGATGCGCTCCAGTCACGGTCTTAGTATAAGGTAGTTGATAAGTAGTTTCTAAGTTTAGGGACTGATGACCCCGTAGTTAAGTCCCATAAGCTTAACAAACATTTGAACATTTTTTGAAGTGCCTTTTTGAAAACTTGGATCCAAAGCTTCGAGAGGCCTGTGGCACATTCGAACACCACCACCACCTGTACTCATCTATCCAAGTCACGGTTTTCAGGTCGTCTAACGGCCACGAGAGCCACTACATCCCGTGTCGTGCTGTTAGCAAACGCATTCGAGTATCGGTCTTCTGCAGCCATAGCCCGTTAACAACATACTGCGCCACATGTTCCTGACGGTAAGGTCGTCATACGCTGTCAGTACTGAAGGAAGGATGCTTAGGATTTAACATCCCGTCGACAGCGTGGGTATTACAGACGGAGCATATGCTCAGATTTTTGGGAAAGGATTACGGGAGGAATGTCGGCCGTGCCCTTTGAAAGGAACCACCCCGGCATTTGCGTAGAGTGATTTAGGGAAAGCACGGAAAACCTAAATCTGGATGGCCGGAGGTGGATTTGAACCACCGTCCTCCCGAATGTTGTCAGTACTGAAAACTCTACTCAGACGTTTTATGTGCTGCAGGTCGTCGGCCACTGACCTGTCCGTGCTGAAAGCTGGCGCCTGAAATTTGTTTTCTATCACCCTCTCGACATTATGGATTTGGGAGTACTGTATTTCCTAACGATTTCCGAAATAGAGTGTGCCATGCGTGTAGCTCCAACTACGGTTCCGCATTCACTAATTCCCGTCGTGCGTCCGTAATCACGTAGGGAATAGTTGCAGATGTCACACCTGCCGCCGCAGCGCCCTCATCTACCTTGTGCACCAAAGCTCTGTGCAAGTAAAGTACGGCTACCAGCTTCCAAGCCGCTTGCCGCTGCCTGCAACCCCCTATACAGAACTTCACTGTGTACGTGATTCTATCGCCATCTGCACTTGTGTAATTCGCTATCCACGATATTTCTCACCTCAATGGACAGTCAAATTTTTATCAGTCTGTCGGCTTCTTTGGTTTACGTTAGACAAAAAGTACTGTGTTTAGATATCCTAGAACCAGTGTTGCTTCTTAGGAAGTTAATGTAATACCAAAACTCATTAATAGAGACAGTAAAGCTAATTTTAAAAATACCAGAAAAATATTTACGAACAACCATCAAAAATTTTTCGCAGTTAAGTTTAACCCTATGAATGACGATCATATCTACTAAACTGTATCGGGGAAACAACACGCCGGCCGCGGTGGCCGAGGGGACTGAGGCGCTCCAGTCACGGACTGCACGGCCACTACGGTCAGGGGTTCGAATCCCCCCTCGGGCATGGATATTTGTGCTGTCCTTAGGATTAGCTAGTTCATAAGTAGTTTGTAAGTTTAGGGACTGATGACCCCGTAGTTAAGTCCCATAAGCTACACAAACATTTGAAATTTTTTGGAAACAACACCGTCTTCGGTCAAACGTCCCCCGCTAGGATCTTCCAGAATCATAGAAAATAACAAACTAAACTTCTTCATTGCACTGGTTCTGTAAACACTCGGCTGACAGTTCAAAATCGTCGGATGATGTCTTTGCTGTGAAACGAATTACCAGCCTTTCAAGATCACGAACAAAAGAGATTACCCAATTACGCGACGGTGAACAGTGGTTACCGCCAACCCTGACATTTCTCGGTCGCAACTAGCGATAGAGACTTGACCTTGGGCCGGAGTGGCACAGAGGCGTGGCTCGGGGCTCGCCACGCCGTCCTTTGAGCGGCCAACGGGCGGCGGGCAGGCGTCCGCGTCACAGCGGCCTGAGCAGCCAGCCACTTGTCGCCTGCGAAACCCGCAAGGCTGCTGATGTGAAAGTGCCGGCCCGCTTCACCTTGGCAATACGCGAGGTACCCTCCAGGCTACGAACGCGCTCCTTATGGAATTATTTAACAACAACAAGCGGCGCGCACCCTCAGCAAAACATGTGCACTCGACTGCATAAACATTGGACGCAATGAATGAAACGATGATTCCGTGTGGCAATTTTAGCCGTTAGATCCCAGTTGGGGTCGTGGTAAGCGTGCCTGGTGCATGTCTTTTGATGACAACACTGGGGCGTATTACGTGTCGTGATGATAAAATGAAGATGAAGACAACACCCATTCTCCTAGTGAAGAAAATTCCCTTCCCAACCGGGAATCGATCGCGGGCCCCCTGCGTGGCAACCCACCACGCTGTCTCCTAGACTACGGAGGCGGACATGGAAACAAATACATCATATATGCATAAAGAGGCTGATCATAATTAAACATTAAAAACGCTGTAAAAATAACACCACTCGTCTGAGTGACGTCAAACTGCAACGGAATATTAACGGATAAAGGGAAAAATGTATGGCAGAAGAATAATAAATAGAGTACAAATTGTTGAATATATGGAACTGTAAGTGAAACACTCCCGTATTTAATTAGAGCTGGGAAGGGAGAGGTCTACAGTAGAGCTGGTAGAAGTTAGGACACAACCGTCCCTGAGTGGAAGGTCACAAGCCATCGTGTAACAAATACCTCTATTTATAATTTAAGTAAAAGTTCAGGCACCCTAAAATGCTAGTAAGGCTCTGTTACTAAAGACTTGTAGGCACACAAAACTTATTACAAGTACATGACTAGAACAGTGACCAAACAAGTTCATGTCTTAATTTATTCAACAGAAGGCAATACTGAATACCTTTCAGTTAAAAAACTGGTCACTTGATCATCAGCTCACTAACGCAAAAAATTCTAACTAGAAGCAAGGTTTTTATCGTGATCTGGAAAAGTGTGTAACTCAAGTAAAATAATGCAACACAGCAGAGCACAAGCTAACAGGAATGACATTGTGATCGAATCAGAGATGAGCACTAGCTCATATAACTTGAACCAAAATTTTAAAGCAACTGAAAACCACTTAACATCTACTTAGAATAACAACAATACAGTAGAGCCGTAGCTTACTTAATTAAACTGTCGTCCAATCAAAGATGGGCACTAGCTCATTTACTTGAAGCGAATATTTAAGACAACTGGTAAAGTGCTTAACATGACGTAAAATAACTACAGTATAGCAAAGTACAGTGCAATCAGGGACGAGCACTAGCTCATTTAACTCTAGACAAAATTTTGAAGACAACTGGTAAAGTGCTTAACATCTACTACAGATAAACATTATTTTAAACAAGTTCAAGCAAAACTTTTAAGGCAACTGGTAAGGTGTTTAACATCTACGTAGAATAACTACAGTATATCAGAGTACAGTACTATCTGGGACGAGCACTAGCTCGTTTAACTTTAAGCAAAGTTGTAAGGCAACTGGTAAAGTGCTTAACATGTACGTAGAATAGCTATAATAACAGAGCCGTAGCTCACTTGAATTAAATTGTTATCCAGTAATAAGAGCATTAGCTCCTCTAATAACTAATTTTCAAATTACTTGAATCATAAGAAAGTCAGAATAATGAAAAATCTCACTTTCAGCCACACAATCGTGGGCAGGTTAAAACAAACTTGACGCCTTGTTGTATCACACAACCACAGAAAATCAATGCCACACGTGACGCCTATAACAAAATCACAAGCTATATTTTGTTTTACACTTGAAAATTCATCACTCAGTAGCCGCAGTGTGTGTTTTACACCCGCTAAACAACGTTCCATTGGGAAGGGAGGGGGCGGATGGGAGCCCACCAAGCAAACGCTAGCTCGGCTAAAGATCAATAATGTCTAATACTGACCAAAAGTGAGCTAATAATTGACTTAATCTCTCACTGGAGTGCACAGCAACAGCACTCTGAAACTTAGCGCTATTCAAGCAACAACTTTCCGTGCCGATCACGGTGACAGGAACTAGTTCAGTCATAGGTCATGAAAGCTGGTTAGTACAGCCACTCAACCACCGTTGACGATGGCGAATGGAAATGGAATCTGTAACTTGTGACTCCACGGTCACGCGTCCTTTTCAAATCCCACGGACGCGGCTTCCTGCGTCAACTCCGCCTCTGTCAGCTAATGTCGGCTGGCCCTCTTGTTTACCACCACGCGTCACACTCCACTTCCGATCACACACTTCCCTTTATCTAGCAAGACCACGGACGATCCTCGATCCTCACCATGCCGCGACCATGCCCCTTTTCTATCCATGGTGCGCGTTAATATCTCTGGACACGCTCGATACTCAACCCAATGGGTACGTCTCAGTAAGCAACATAATCTGTGGTGTACTACCAACAACGAATGAATAATACTACAATGTCTAAGGTGTAAGGTAGACGTCAAACAAACTGTATCACTCAAAGGACATGGGTGTACAAGTGTGATACTGTATGTTACGTAAGCCCATCCACCACGGCAAGATCTTATTACATCGAATGGAAAAATCGGTTTTTAATTATCCTCAGGGCAAAAATCGCATAAAAAGCCTTCGTAAAAATCAAATAGGATTTTTAATTTACGTCTGAGTGGCACAAAACATTTTCAATACGCTGTTCACCGTTTTCTGAAACGATTTGAAATCGAGAACCAACATATTTCACAATGACCAGAATGTGTTGCCAAATGCGTGCCTTCAATGCAACTAAGTTCGCAATCTGACCACAACGTTTTTCTGACAACCCTACAGCCAGAAGTCACACGGATTAAGATCAGGGATTGCCGGGATGTAAGGAACTGGCGGCTGATAATCCTAGCATTTCCAACATGTCGCTTCAGCAGCTCCTTTACTTGATTTGCAATGTGCGGAGGTGCGACATCTTGCATAATAACGATCCTATCCCACACTGTTGGAGAGCTGGTATGACGCGGTTGTGTAAAGACACTCATAGGGCATACAAGTGACGTACATGTAACAGGACTGAAAGCAACTTTGTCTTCCAAAAAAAAAAAAAAAAAAAAAAAAATGGCCCTATGATAAATAATGCCGTAAACCGCCACCACACAGTAACCTTTACTAAATGAACGGGTACTGATTTACATGTGCATTTTCTGTTGCCCGCATTCGACAATTCTGTGTATTGACATATCCCGTCAGATGGAAGTGAACTTCGTCTGTCCACAAAATCTTTCCTGACCATTCATCGTTCACTTCCATGCAAGCAAGAAATAGTAAAGCAATAGTCTTTCTTGCTAGAAGATCAACAGGAAGCAGCCCGTGCACATGGGCAATTTTGAATGAATACAAAGAAGGGTGTTTCGTAGAATTTTACGCGCCGTGCTCACTGGTTTGTCCAATGTCCAGGCAATTCTCCGTGCACTACACGTTTCAACACTACCACTCGACTCCTCCTGCATTGCTGTGGCCACTTCTCTGTCCGACATCGAAACAATTCATTTCGCCCCTGTACAAGGTTGCACACCAAAGGAACCCGTCTTTTCGAATTTCCGAATCATTTTCTCCAGATTCACGGCAGTCTTCGCACCAACGCCTTTCTTCAAACTCTTCAGTGACCGTAACTTCCACAGAGCCACTTGTGCGCGGTCATCATTCTCGTAAAACAGCTTTACAAGCAGAGCGCGCTCCTGCATTGAGACAGTCATGACGAACGTCTCAGACGTGAAATGAGGAAAAGCCGTGTTTATACCAACGTTAATGCACATGACTTGTGTCTTCACTTAGATATTCTCACACATTCTGTGAAATCTGTTGCTCAAGACCATTGGTGTTAGTTTAAGAGCGTTTTGAAAGTTTAATTATTATCACCAAGTATATACGTTGAGGCCATCTAGGACCACGTTAAGTCTTGTACATTCAGCACTGAACCCAAATTGCCCACATTCGTTCTGTGTGGGCCTACTTGCGCTCTTCTGTCCAAAGCACAATATGTCTTCTTATCGGTTGCTCGTCTCGGGTTTTTCGATACCTTCATTCGGAAATGAGATCTGCCAAAAGCATCTTTGGAATTGATATGTAGCATCTCGATGTTTAGCCGGCCGCGGTGGCCGAGGGGACTGAGGCGCTCCAGTCACGATCTGCATGGCCACTACGGTCGGGGGTTCGAATCCCCCCTCGGGCATGGATATTTGTGCCGTCCTTAGTATAAGGTAGTTGATAAGTAGTTTGTAAGCTTAGGGACTGATGACCTCGTAGTTAAGTCCCATAAGCTTATCAAACATTTGAACATTTTTGAACTCGATGTTTTCTTTGGCGTTTTTAAAGCATGGCATCGTAATTTTTCGTCTTGAATCAAAAAAGGAAAATTCGTTTAAGGTGACCGTAAAATCGTGAGTCATTTGCGGATTGTGTCAGTATTTTCCTCTATTTCACTATAAACTTCATTGTTGCATCTGTTTTAATGAACGTCATTCTTGTATTTGTATCCTAGGATTCCTCTACTGAGTTTGCACTCTTTTTTCTCCAGTTCTTCGAGGAGTCCGATATCAGCATTTAGATATAAGGTTTTGGATGCATACAGAACTACTCACTTCAAAACTATTTCGTAGTGACGTAAGTTAGTGATTTGGAAAAGGCATTTCGTGTTGTAGATCGTCCGGGTTGATTGGTAAGCTTGTTTTCGAATCCGTTCCCTAAGCGCTTCCTTCTGCAGTCTATCCCCTTCCATGATGATCTCACCCAGGTACGTCAATTTATCATATATCATACGGATTTTTGGTGGGGCGTCTTGAATGTAAGTCATGACTTCTGTTTTCGCAAATGATATTTGCAGACCATGTTGTTTAGAGATTTCCTTTCATAGTTAGATTTGAACTCCAGCGGTGCCCACTGACAGAATGGCAATGTCGTCGGAAAAAGGCAAGCAGGCTACCTGGATCCCCTTTGATTTGGTTCCAGTTTGCAACGGGATGTGGGTGATTTCCACTAATCCTTAGCGTTGGGTTCTAATGATCTTTTTCAAGGACGCAGTTCAAAAGCATTGGAGGTAGACCATCATCTTGCCTGACACGTATATTGACATCAAAGGAAACCGAGAGACATCCGAGGAATTTTTTATTTGTTAGGATAGCTCTAATTAATGTCTGTACTTTAAGGTGAACTCCGAACTCACTTATGGTGCACAAAGGAAACGAATTTCCTACACGAGTCCGAAATCTTCATTTTCATCAATAGGAATAAAAAACCATCTAGAGCGCTAAAATTGTATTTCTTTATTACGAAGTTTCATCATCTGCCATCATCAGTTACAGATACCTCTGAGGTAGAGAATAGGCGATGAACGTAATTTAGCAATTTCAGACCAATGTCCACATGCATGCAAATCACGGTCCACCTCCAGAAGCGACAGCATAGGAGAGACAGGACAATTATAACATCACCATTTTATACGGTGAGAGGTGATAAAGTTTCTAACATTTTTTACCATAATAAACTTAGGGACGTACTTAAGTAACTTAGAAATGGTGTTAAGGTACCAAGATAGATTTAAATCTATATTCAAGTCTGACTAATGGTTGAAATAATATAATAATTCTTTCATGAAGTGATAAATAAAGTTAAAATCACTTAGTCGCAAATGTCTCGTTCCTAAGTATGGCTTAATAAATGCAGGAGAACATTCATATGCCGATAACACAACAGCTTTTGGAACTCATTTGAAGGACAAAGTATATTCCGTCTGGTTCCGTAGATTCTGAGTTCTTGTTGTTCTCGACGACTGTCAACCATAACATGTAAAATGTAATGAAAATACGTAAGTAATAACGGAAGGATTCAGTATTCTTTTGAAATTGATCCCTAAATCTGCCAAGCCTCTCTTCAGCACCTCATTCTATCTGCCCATCAGGCTCACCTCGGTGATCAGCTTGGTCCTGGAAACCATCCTCTTCTGCCATATACACACCAGCATCTCTGTCAACAAATTTCTTGTTGCGCCTTCATAATTGCCTCCCATGACGTCGAGAAAGCCTATGACCAAGTATGGCATTATGGTCTCCTTTTCAAACTCCAGACTTATGCCCTTCCCATCAATTATGTCCGCTTCATTGCTTCCTCTCTCTTCCACGACCCATCCCACATCACTGTCAACAATTCCGTTTCTTTTACCCCTCCGCCGGGGTGTCCAAAGGCTCCATCCTCTCCCCTCTACTCTACCTGGTCTACTCTGAACAACCCTAGCCTCGTGTCCATCTCCTTCAGTTTGCTGATGACACTGTCTTCCTGGCCCTCGGCCCCTACCTCGTTTGCTCCCCTGCTTCAGTCTCACCTATCCGAATCCTCCACTTGGGTCAACCAGAGTCTTCTTATCGTCAACCCCAACATATCCCAGGCAATCATGATAGATCACACCTCCCACTCCTTCAGCCAATGAGACCTTTACCGGACTATCCATGACCGTCCCATTTCTCAAACGTCTACCCTCAAATACCCTGGCGTCACACTTGACTGCTCCGTCTTCTGGAAACAGCACTTTCAGAATGTCCGCCTTAACCGACCTAAGCTCCACTCCGGCCGGACATGTTGACTGAACCCCTCCACCGTCCTATATACCTACCATTCCGTAATGCGCCCTGTCCTGTGCAGTTTCCACTCCGTCTGGGTTTCTGCCTCACCTACCAATTACCAGTTCCTTCACGTTCTTGTGCAGGACGCCCTCCACCTCGTTTATCGCAATGTTCTGTGCGTATGTTGAAATATATTGTAGACCTGATATCAGTGCACCAGGCAGCGAGTAATGGTGTCTGCAGGTGTCGCCGCCAAAAACTTGCCTACGGCATCACAGGGCCGCGACATTTCACCCATCTGTCGAGCTGGTCACTGCACACATTGTGGAGGAAACCTACTGCTGGATTAAGGACATAATGGAAACACAAGGCAGAGCTGGGCTTTTACTCCATGAAGTAGTGTTATCTCCTTAACATAGGTTCAGGAGAGGTGTTCTAATTTTACCGCAGCCACGGTAAATGGGAAACTAATAGCAAAAAAGTTAGTGTGTGTGTGCGAATTATTATTTCAAGAGGATGGTTATTAACTGAAGAATCAAGTAAGTCTTTAGAATGAAACTTTCACTCTGCAGCAGATTGTGCACCGATGAGAAACTTCCTGGAAGATTAAAATTGTGTGCCGGAATCGGGGCTCGAACCTGGCACCTTTGCCTTTCGCGGGCAAGCGCTCTTCCGACTGTGCTATCACGACACGACTCACGATGCCGCCTCACAACTTTCCTGGGGGAAGTCCAGTAGTGAGGCGACATCGTGAGTCGTGTCGGGATAGCTCAATCAGTAGAGCGCTTAC
Source organism: Locusta migratoria (assembly GCA_026315105.1). Classification (NCBI taxonomy): domain Eukaryota; kingdom Metazoa; phylum Arthropoda; class Insecta; order Orthoptera; family Acrididae; genus Locusta; species Locusta migratoria. Next base: position 501,134,902 of record CM048747.1, read on the forward strand.
CAGCGAAAGGCATAGGTCACAGGTTCGAGTCCCGATTCCGGCACACAATTTTAATCTGCCAGGATGTTTCAAATAAGTCTTTGATTATATTTCTTTCATGAATAGTCTTCTTATTTAGTATTTGAAAACAAGATAAGTTCTTGTTCGTTAGTGTGCTTATTTGTGCGATTTTGGAAACGTGGTTTTCTATTTTGTTTCTGACGGGATCTCGGTAAACATGTGTGATTTTGTTCAGCTGTATGTCCGACAAGATTCTCTCAGTTTCGACGCTCCAAGAGATATTTGTATTATAACCTCTAAACGCGCTAGGAAGCTTAGAGTGATTTGCTTTTTGTTGTATTGGTGTTGGCTCAAACCCAGATAAGAAGCATTTACCAGAATCGGCTACGTATCTCACCATAACTTATTGGTTGTGAACTTTAGAGTAAAACTTAAGAGACTGCAAAAGGATAGAAAACTAAGGAGATGGAATCTGGACAAATTGAAGAAGAAATTGAGAAATTTAGACGAAGAATTAGGCAAGGATTGTCTGAAATGGGGAAAAGTAATACAGTAGAAGAAGAATGGGTAGTGAAGGCCGTAGAGGACGATGTAGGCAGAAAGACACGGCCTAATAGAAATCCTTGAACTTATGAATGGAGAAAATATAAAAATGCGTCAAGTGTAGCAGGCAAAAGGGAGTGCAGACGTCTGAAAAATGAGGTTGACAAGAAGTACAGACTGGCTAAGCAGGAGTGGCTTGAGGAGAAACGCAAGACCGTAGAAGAATGTATAACTAGTGGAACGATACCACCTAAGGAAGAGACATTTCGAGACAAGAAATGCAGCAGTATGATTATCAAGATCTCATATGGAAAATCATTACTAAACAAAGAAGGGAAAGCTGAAAGATGGAAGGAATATGTTGAAAACCTGAACAAAGGAAATAAATTTGACGGCAGTATCCTAGAAGTGGAAGACGAAGTAGAGGAGATGAGATAGGAGGTACTATACTGCGAAGAGAATTTGACAAAGCACTAGAAAGAAGACCTCCGGAGTAGATGAAGTCCCGTCTGAACTGCTGATGTCGTTAGCAAGTAATGAACAAATTGTTTCACCTAGTACGCAAGAGGTATGGTAGAGGGCAAATACCCACAGACTTCAATCAGAATATAGTGATTCCAATTCCTAAGAAAGGAAGTGCCGACAAATGTGAAAATTATAGAACTATCAGTTTAATAAGTCATAGTTGCGGCCGCGGCGGAGTGGTCGAGCGCATTGAGGCGCTATGCTCTGATGTGCAACGCCGTTCCCCGTCGGGGATTCGAATCCCCCCTCGGGCATAGATGTTTGTGTTGTCTTTAGTATAAGATATTTTATAAGTAATTTGTAAGTTTAGGGACTGATGACGACGCAGTTAAGTCCGCAGTTAAGTCCATAACATATGTTATGGTTGCAAAATACTAACACCAATTATTTACAGGCGAATAGGAAAACTGGAGGAATCTGACCTTGAGGAACATCAATTTGGATTTAGAGAAATGTAGAAACACGCGATGCAATACTCACATTATGACTTATCTAAGAAGATATATTAAAGAAAGGAAAACCTACGTTGTTAGCGTTTGTGGATCTGCAGAAAGCTTTTGACAACGTCGACTGGAATAAATGTTTTCAGATTATGAAGGTAGCAGGTGTAAAATATAGGGAGCAAAGAGTCATATTCAACTTGTACAAACACCAGACAGTAGTTATTAGAGTCGAATATCATGAAAGGGTCGCATTTGTCAGGAAGGAAGTAAGACAGGTTTGTAGCTTTTCCCAAATGTTATTCAATCTGTACATTGAGCAAGCAGTGACGGAATGCAAGCAGAAATTTGGAGAGGAAATTAAAGTACTAGGATAATATTATTTTGTCGTTTGGTGGGATACTATATTTATCTTTTATCCTTATTTGATGGCTGTTAGAAAAGCTGTTAGAAAAGCTTTGATATAAGTCACAGCAGGGCCCAGTACAAATAGTCGAAGCTATTTATCCAAAATATTACGCTCAGTATACTCGCTTCCCCCCACGCAGACCCTATACGACCTTATTCCTTTCCCACACCTCCTCAAATTCCTGGAGCACATCCGTACACTGTACATTTACCGCAGAATAGAATCCCTTCACCCTCTGGTTTCTCCCCTTCTCGTGAATCCCGTTCCAATGCCGCGTCGTTACCACCCCCTCCCTCCCTCTACCTCCACACTCCCTATATCCTTTCCGACGGTAATTTCCGACACCTTCTCCTCCCGGATAACGCCCTCCGTCTCGATATCCGTACCTCCTACCTGCTTTATTCCTTCCCCATATACGCTTCCTCTCTCCCCCTCCCCTCCGTCACTCGTTTGGCTCTCCCTTCGTCTCCCCTCCCTCTAGAGTCCTTACGTTCCATCGTCGCCCCCTCGTCCTGTCCTTCCTCACCCTCTTTCCGCCCCTCCGCGCTTTCAAAATGTTCAAATGTTTGTAGATCTTATGGGACTTAATTACGGGGTCATCAGTCCCTAAACTTACAAACGACTTATGAACTACTTACGAACTAGGACGGCACAAATATCCATGCCCGAGGGGGGATTCGAACCCCCGATCGTAGTGGCCGTGCAGACCGTGACTGAAGCGCCTCAGTCCCCTCGGCCACAGCGGTCCGCGCTTTCCATCACTTTCCTGCCCCCGTTGGGTTCTTAGTGTAGTGTTTTAAATCTTGTGCCAGTGTTTTCGTTCCAGTGTTCGTGGTTACCGTCGCAGCGGCAGAACGAAGTATTATCATGTGTTTTAAACCGCCCACCCGTCTCGTCGCCTTCTGATTAGTGTAGACATCAGTGTGCTTTAGCCACAGTGGCACAGTGGCAATGTTTCAATGTGCTTATAATGTCATTTTAACTTACTATTTCTCGCCGTTTGTATTTTAAATTCTTCTTTTATCTTTGTTGTAATTTAATTCTAATTGTCAAATTATTTTGTCGTTTAGCTGAAGAGCGGCTCTGAAGCCGCTGCCAGCCTGCCCCTGCAACGTGCTTTAAATTATTAATAAAGAAAAAAACTGTTCTGTTCGTTTCATGATTTCCACAAATTAAGGAAATTAATAGGATTCGCGAAAATTTGGCGTTTGTCAAACCTTGTAGCGATGCAGTTTCCTACTAGATCAGCGACAATGTCATTGAGCTATTAATAGACTATACCACAGCTGCCAACATTTCGTACCCTGTAAGGGCGAAATGGTTTTTTTTTTTTTTTTTTTTTATTTATTTTTTTTTTTTTTTTTCGTCTCTCGGATTTCTTGGCCTTGTTCTTCTGCAGTTTTCAATCAAGAATGTTCTACAAATAAGGCCGATTCAGATGCAAGCGGTACAATGAGATGTATATTTTACTTCGTTAAATGCATGTTGCTGTGGTCTTCAGTCCGGAGGCTGGTTTGATGCAGCTCTCCACGCTACCCTATCCTGTGCGAGCCTCTTCATCTGAGAATACGAACGGCAACCTACATCATTTTGAATCTGCTTACTGTATTCGTCCCTCAGTCTTGCTCTACGACTTTTACCCTATACACATCGTCCTTGATATCTCAGGATGTGTCCCACAAACGTAACCCTTCTCTTAGTATATACCAGAAACTCCTTTTCTCCCCAATTCTGTTGTGCTCCTCCTCATTAATTTCGTGATCTACCTATCTAATCTTCATCATATGTCTGTAGCACCACATTTCGAAAGCTTCTATCATCATTTTGTCTGAACTCATTATCGTCCACGTTTCACTCCCATACGATGCTACACTCCAGACAAACGCTTTCAGAAAGGACTTACTAACATTTAAACTAATACTGGATATATTAAAGGCAATAAATCGAAATATCTGCATCTTCTACTGAACGTTGCTTCTTAGTAGATGCGCCCTGCGTCCTTGTCACAAAGTAGGCTTCAGTTAACCAGCCAAAAGATAAACTGTTTAATTTTAGCAGTGTCTACTCTCACTCATTAACACTCATGTATAATGTGACATTGCGTTGCACGGGACGAAAATTCAAATATAAATTATTTTATCAGGCAGTTCGAGACACTGCTGTAACATCATTCAGAAAAAAATACACATTACTCAGCACAGGACTTGCTACACTCTAACGTGCTTACAGACAAGTGAAAATGTTGACGGGTATGGTTACAGGAACAGAAGCGGGTTGGGTTGTTTCGTTAGGATAGAGGGAATAAACTGCTAAGGTTATCAGTTCCCAGGTGGAGAGGGCAAAGAGGGAGAACAGGAAAGGAGGGGACGGGGAAAAGGAAATGCAGTCCGAGAAGTAAATAATGAACGAATCTGCATTAGCTCGGGGCCCCGTGGTCGCCACGCTCGTACTCATGAAAGAACCGCGAGTCCCCTGGAGGGGGGCGGGGGGGGGGGATGGAAACGGAAGATATGTTGTACTTGCGGATTCCTTCTAAAGATATTTTTATAAAAATTTCTGCGACACTTTGTAGTACAGGTATAATGATTATCACTGGTATATATCACTCCAGCTTAAGACTTTTCCCAACGCCACGGATGACATAAAGTTGCCGTAAACCCTTGGGCGTGACGTCACGAGTGCTGGACTGCTGTGCGCATCGCTCTCGATTTTTTATATAATTTTAGGATTAATATAATTTTTTAACTGATATTTCGTGATAATATTCAATCTAGAGGTGTTCTAATAAAGGATCGTCAGTTATTTTAGCGTTTGTTTTGCCGTTTTTGCTTTAAGTGGTGTTATTTGTGTTCTCGTGTGCGCCGGCATCCACGTCTTACTGCTTTGTTTATATCTGGTGGCGAGCGGTTCCAGCCGTAGCGGTCTCCGAAAGCTAAGTTGCAATAAGTGTTTGTGTATTGTAGTTAAATTATTAAAGTTAGTAGATTTCAGGAGGTGTTATCACGCTAGTTATTTATTAAATTTAGTACTTTTCAACAGGTGACTTGCTGTTTTTGACGTAGTTGAGGTGGGGAAACTTTAAGTTACGGTATTTGATAACTCTTGTACTCTCTGTGTGTTTAGTTAGTTTATTAGTGACGCTTCAATTTGAACTTGTTTATACAAGCAATAGTGTAAAGTTTCTGTGGTAGTGTTATTTGCTCTTTTCTGATACTATTAGTTGTTGTTGTTACTTCATTTGTAGAGACTGAGGTTTGTTGATTGCTGTAGTTAAGAGGTACTTCCTAGTTATTTTGTAGAAACGTAACTTCATAACGTAGACGTCTAGTTTTTCTGAACAAATAATTGTGAAATTTTACCATGAGTGAAAAGTGTGGGCATTGTCGTAGGGTCGTGCGTAGTGGGCTGCAGTGTGGGATTTGTAGTAAGTATTTTCATGGGGGGGGGGGGGGGGAGTGCAGTGGGGAAGACAGAGGGCATTGTGGTGAGGTTCTCTCCTGGAACTGTAGGTTTTGCAGCAGGACTAAGATGATAGAGGAGCAGGAGCGTTTGATCTGCGCCCTTCAGGTGCAGTTGAAAAACGCTGAAGAGGAACTAGGTAGGTTGAGGAGGGGAAGGGGGGCTGGGGAATGGGAACTGGTAGTTGGCAAGAAGGTAGCTAGGAGAAGGTATTCAGATAATTTTACATTGCAAGTTGCAAATAGGTTTGACCAACTATCAGAGTTGAGTGGAGATGAACCTCCTGTAGCTGTAGGTGTAGGAAGTACGCAGCAGACCTCAGCTTTTAGGAAGACGAAATCTGTAGAGAGGTCTCTTAGGAAGAAGAAGGTTCTGCTGATAGGCAGTTCTCATGGCAGAGGTGTGGGCCAACAGTTGCAGGAATTACTTGGGAGTGAGTACCAGGTCATCAGCTTAGTGAAGCCTAGTGCAGGGTTAGCTCAGGTCACTTGTAACATAGGGGACTTATGTAGGAATTTTTCAAAAGAGGATCAGGTAGTTATAGTGGGTGGGGCCGGGAATAGCGTTGATAGGGACGGGGAGTATGATATAGGTGGTGATCTGGATAGCAAGTCAAACTGGTGGCACGAATGTGCATTTCGTGCGGCTGTTTCAGCGTCATGATAGGCCTTGTCATATTACAGCTGTCAGCCGTGTTAACATGGGGCTTGAGAAGGCGCTGATGACGGAGGGCATGGATCACATTGAGACTATCCAAAGGTCGGATTATACTAGGCACGGTCTGCACCTCAATAGGTATGGGAAGGGGAGGTTGGCAAAGCTCATAGGTGACAGTTTAGTAGGGGGTGGGGGTTTCACTCATGGAAAAATTCCTGTAGTAGTTGGTGTTAGGGCTGCACCTTTTTTAGACTGAAGACAGCTGCTTAAAGGAAGTCCCTCTAAGAAAGTAACCACCTTTGACAAAGTCTAAGAATATAAGTAATAAGGGAATTACTGTTTTTCACCAGAATATGCAGGGTATCAGAGGTAAAGTTAATGAACTGTTTATTGATACTGATTCTGACATTATTGGTATTTCAGAGCACTTTTTAAGTGGTATGACAATTCAGAGACTTCCTTTGCCAGGATACAGGTTAGCTGCCTTCTATTCTAGGGGTTCCTTGCCGTGTGGGCGAGTGGCCATGTATGTAAAAAACGATTTTTCATGGGAGTCAATCGATTTTTCTAAACACTGCACAGAACAAATATTTGAATGTTGTGCAGGAGTTGTTAATGTTAATGGAACTAAACTAGTAATAGTTGTTATTTATAGATCCCATGACTCAGATTTTAAAATGTTTCTGCCCAACCTGGAATTGGTTCTGGGTTCACTGTATAGGAAGTATAAACATTTAATTATGTGTGGAGATTTGAACATTAATTGTGTAGGTGATAGCTCAAGGAAAAGTCAGCTGTTAGATCTATTTAATTCCTATAACATGATGCAAACAGTATTTTTTCCAACGAGAGTGCAAGGAAATAGCAGTTCTATCATTGACAATATTTTTCTTCATTCTTCATTATTAGAGGGGCAGTCTGTCAGCAGAATAGTAAATGGCCTATCAGACCACGATGCCCAACTTTTAATTCTAAAAAGTATTTGTTCTCAAACAAATGTTAAACGTAAATATCAACTACTCAGAAAAGTTAATCCAGATGCAATTGACATCTTTTTAAGCTTAATTAAGGAACAAGTATGGCAGGATGTTTATAGTGCTGATAATGCAGATGATAAATATAATACTTTCCTTAACACATTTCTTACGCTGTTTGAAAGTTGCTTTCCGCTAGAACGCTCAAAACAGGGTACTTCCAGTAACAGACAGCCAGGGTGGCTGACAAAGGGGATAAGAGTATCATGTAGAACCAAGCGGGAGTTGTATCAAAATGTTAGAAGCAGTCAGAATGAAGTTGCAGTAGCTCATTACAAATAGTACTGCAAGGTTCTGAAAAATGTCATTAAGAATGCAAAAAGTATGTGCTACGCAAAAAGAATAGCAAACTCTTGGGATAAAATTAAAACTATCTGGTCAGTCGTGAAGGAAGTGTCTGGTGAGCAGCAGTAGGTAGAAGATATAACGTCAGTGCTTAGTAGGAATGTTTCTGTTACTGACAAGTTAGATATATGTGCAATATTCAATAATCACTTTCTGAATATAGTAGGGGAACTAAACAAAACTCTAGTTTCTACAGGTAATCATATAACGTTTTTAGAAAATACCTTTCCGTGGCTGTTACCTGAAATGGTCCTTCATGATACTTCCATAGGTAAGATTGAGTCAATAATTAAATCACTAAAGTTATTGAAAAGGCTGTATATTCAAGATTAATTGATCATTTCAGTTCACACAATTTATTGTCAAACGTACAGTTTGGTTTTAGAAGTGGTTTAACGACTGAAAACGCTATATTTTCGTTTCTCTGTGAGGCACATGATGGGTTAAATAAGAGGCTACGGACATTAGTTGTCTTGTTTGATTTAACAAAAGCGTTTGATTGTGTTGATCACAAAATATTGTTGCAGAAGTTCGAACATTATGGAATACGGGGAGTAGCCCACAACTGGTTCACCTCTTACTTTAATAATAGACAACAGAAGGTAATTCTCCGCAGTGTAGAAAATGGCTATGACGTGCAATCCCAATGGGGCACAATTAAGTATGGGGTGCCCCAGGGGTCTGTTTTGGGACCGTTTCTGTTTCTTATTTATATAAATGATATGCCTTCGAGTATAACAGGTGATTGTAAAATATTTTTGTTTGCTGATGGTACCAGGTTGGTAGTGAAGGATGTTGCTCGTAATATTGACACAGTATCAAATAATGCAGTTCAAGAGATAAGTTCATGGCTAGTAGAAAACAAGTTGATGTTAAATCACAGTAAAACTCATAATTTGACGAAAGCTGACATTCTGATTACACATAATGGGCATGTGATAAGTGAGACTGAACAGTTCAAAATTCTAGGTGTTCATATAGACTGTTGGCTGTCATGGAGAGCCCCTGTTCAGGATCTTGTTCCAAAACTAAATTCTGCTATATTTACCATTAGAACAATATCTGAGATAAGTGATTTTTCAACACGAAAAGTAGTCTATTACGCTTACTTTCACTCACTTATGACGTACGGCATTGTTTTTTGGGGTAACTCGCCTGATGCAAAAAGGATATTTCTGGCTCAAAAACGGTCGGTTCGAGCAATATCTGATGTAAGTTCGCGAAAGTCATGTCGACCCCTTTTCAGTAGTCTGGGAGTTTTGACTCTGGCGTCACAATACGTTTTCTCTTTGATGTCGTTTGTTGTTAATAATATCAGCTTATTCCTACGTGTTAGTAGCTTTCACTCGGTGAATACTAGACAGAAGTCTAATCTACATTTGCATCACACCACCTTAACACTTGTGCAGAAAGGGGTACAGTATTCTGCGGCATCCATTTTCAATAAGCTGCCACAAGAAGTAAAGAATCTTAGCACTAATCCACACGCTTTCAAATCTAAATTGAAGAGTTACCTCATGGCTCATTCCTTTTATTCTGTCGAGGAACTCCTAGAAAAGTTAAACAATTAAGCTAATTTATTTTTTCTTTATTGATTCTTTTCGCTTTGTCTTAAGATTGCCGTGTGCAAAGGACTAAAAATTTTTCTATTACCATTCTTGTGTAACAATTAATGTATTGACTTGTTCCATGACCATGGAGTCTCCCTCCTCAATTGGGTCCTATGGAACAGAAAAAAAACAATAAATAAAATAAATATAAGGATTGGAAATTACTGAATCAGTGTATTTCGTAGATTACGGTGTAGCGGAGATAAAATTACAACCTAAAGCGGCGGGGGTTAGCCGTGCGCACTAAGGCGCATTGCTATTGTGCGCACGGCCATTCCATGTCGGAGGTTCGAGTCCTCCCTCGGGCATGGGTGTATGTGTTGTTCTTAAGATGTTAGTTTAAGTGATTTGACAACCTAAAGTGAAATATCTTTGCGATAAGAGACATTAATCAGAGGATACCGATCAGTGGTCATATCACACTTTACTCAGTTGTGCATTACATTCGTCATTTCCTGTAATTAATGACCCAGTTCGTAATAATCAAGGTAACATCATAGATAAAAGCATAAGTTATTTCTGGCACTCCCCAGGGAAGTTTTATGGGGTGCCAGTTGGTGATTTTTCCACTAATAAACGATTTAGGAGGAAAGTTGTCCTAGACTGTTCACGAATGATAACGTCGTCTAATGGTTAGTAAGATCAAAAGCAACCGCAAAATCATTTAGATAGGATATCTACCTAGTGCAGAAATTGATAGTTGATCCTAAATAAGTCATTCACGAAAGAACAAAACGATATCCGTTAAACTTATTTTATATACTAAATCTCTCAAATCTAAGGCCGTAAATTCAACTAAATATATAAGAATTACTCGTACGAACGGCTTAAATTGGTAAAAAACATACAGAGAATATCATGGGGATGGCGAACCAAAGGCTGCGTTCCATTGGAAAATTACATAGTCGACGCACCAGTTTCACTAAATAAACTGCATACACATAACTTACGAAGAACCGACGGAAAAGTCAGTTAATACAACACTTGTGCGTTTTATTTTGTAGTTTTTTGCGTAATGTGGAAACCTCGTCATTTCGGACTGAGGGAGGACATTGAAAAGGTGTAGAGAAGAGCAGCTCATTTCCTATTATCGCTATACAAGGGAAAGAGAGTGACAACAATGACTCACGAGATGGAACTCATTATAAGCAAGTCGTTATTCAGTAGGGAAAGATCAAATTGCGAAATGTGTGTCACCACTCTCTCCAAATGTTCAAATATTTGAAAACCTGTTTGAGCAAACTGCTATGGTCTTTAGTCCCTAGGCTTACAAACCACTTAAACAACACCACCACCAACAACACACACAAACACACATACATACACATGCAAGAGGAATTCCTCGAACCTCCGACGGGAACAGCTGCCCAGCCCACAGCCTGACGCCTTTGACCATGTGATATCTTAATAAAATAAGAGAAAACGAATAGATTTAGGTGTTCCTTTCTCCCATGCAATGCTAAACAGTAGAGAAATACACTGAAGAAGGAAGTGGCACACCCACCTAATACCATGTAGAGCCAACGTAAGCACGCAGAACTCAACGTTGATACAAAAGGCGCTGACAGCTACTTGTCGACAAGTGACTTTTGAAAGCGGAAGTCCGCACTGGCTGCTGAGATGCCAGTAGGTCAGTCATTGTTGCCAGGTCCTCCGAACACGCGGAAGATCTTACGATTTTGTTTTAATTATTCCAGAAAATACGAAATTTCCAGTGAATCATTCGAAATTTTCCACATCTTCCTGAAAATTCGAGCTAATCTTTTAAATTTTTTCAAGCTTCCTTTGCCGATAATATACACTGCTACATAACACAGTCATATCAGTTCTGTTCGGGACGGGTGTTGAGAATATTGTTAGTGATGTTGTACAACACTAGATCAAGATGACTTCTGTCCCTCTCTTTCTGTCCCTTTATTTGAAGTAGCAAATGTAGCCACAGGGGCGGAGTGCCGCAGTCCCAGTTCCTCCCCTGACTGCGCCACTGTTTCGTTCACGAAGAAACTTTGCGTTAACAATCACTACCACTGTACTATTACAGTACCGGTATTGTTTTGGGAGCAAATATTCACAAAGCCACAAAAAACAGTGAGTCAAGGATACGTAACGTGCAACGCCATCTGCGAGACACCTTGCCAACATTAACTGTGTATGAGAAGATTAAATTGAATATCAGAGACTATCTTGTTCTCACTTTTTTTTTTTTTTTTTTTTTTTTTTTTTTTTTTTTTTTTTTTTGGTGACGTATACCTTCCGATCTTTTACTGCATCTTCCAAAGTTTTTAAGCTTCATGTACCGAAACAGAACAAGAAAATTCGACCTGTCAATAATGAACCCAATACCATGCGTGGCGGCGTCGTGCACCGTTGTTCCTCACGTGTGACTGAGTGTCGTTTGCTGAAGAATCTTATGCTATAAATCAGTGTAAACCAAGAGGAAAAATGCCGTTAGAAAGACTAATGAAGTGATATTTTAAACAGGTTTGGAGAAGATTGAACGGACCAAAAGGCAAATCCTTTATATAGATGGTTATGAATAATAGAAAATGGTTCTTTCCAGAACAGAATTTCTATTCAAATACTCGATATTATTTGCTTCCTACTTTTAAACGTCCTCACAAAACACAAGATACCTGCATGGTGCAAAAATTGGAAATTGACCCCTAACAATGATAAGTGTGAGGTCATCCATATGACCACTAAAAGAAATCCATTAAACTTCGGCAACTAAATACCTAGGAATAAAAATTACGAACAACTTAATTTGGAAATGACACATGTAAAATATTGCAGGGAAAGTGAGCCAAAGGCATTCGCAGAACACTTAGAAGGTGTAACAGTTATACTAAAGAAACTGCCTACACTTCAGTTGTGCGTCCTAGTTTGGAGTGTTGCTGCGCATTGTGGGATCAACACTAGGTGGGAGTGACGGAGGATGTAGATAACAGAGACGTGTAGCTCGTTTTTTTATTATCGCGATTTAGGGGAGAGAGTATCACGTAGATGATGTACGAGTTGGGGTGGAAATCATTAAAACAAAGGCGTTGCGGCGAAATCTTTTTGTGTAACTTCTTTCAACAACTTCCTCTTCCGAGTGATAACATATTTTGTTAGTACTCTCCTACATAGGGAGACATGATAATCATAATAAAATAAGAGACATCAAATCGAAAACAGATAGATATAGGTTTTTCCTTTTTTTCTGCGAGCTGTTAGAGAATGGAGATATAGAGAAATATCATAAAAGTGGTTCGATAAACCCTCTGCCATACACTTCAGTGTGACTTGCAGAGTATCTATGTAATTTTAGATGTAACAACACGAGCGCTTGCTGTTACTGCTGACCTACAGAGCCCAGAATCTTTTCATATTATCTCCATAACTTTGACGAATTAAAAACACTGTTCGAAAACACACGTATGTTTCAGTGTGTGTGAAAAACATTTTCGTAACACCGCATTTATTTCGCCTTACTCATCGCTGAGGAACAATGTAATTCGATAAACACTGAAGCATAACAGAAAAGTGTTTTCACGGAAAGGTGGAGGAAAGAATATAATGATTGCCAACAAACAAGAATTTCCGCGCGGTAAAACCAGTATAGGGGATAAGCCGACACTACTTTCCCTACAGATGTTATCTCTCAAGTATATCTCAAAGGAATCGTGCCAGTTTATTATGCAGCCAGCAGGGACAAATCTTTCTTTCCTATATAACGCACTAGTTACGTAGTATTCTCCCGTTCCTTACAAAACATCTAGCCAAATATTTTATATCAATGAAAATTAAAATAACCAGGAAAATAAGATTTAATATTTAATACACCTGAATGTATAATACAAAACCTGCAGCTGTATGTACGATATGAATAACAATCATGGAAATGCCAGATCATATGATAAACCTGTTTAAGCCGTTGTGTATATAGATATGTAGAAAGTTTTGCAAGCCATATATGCATACAGTAATAACAGATACTCAGTTACAGCAACACTCATTCGTTATACAAGGATTGAACAAGATATTCACGAAGCATAAGTATAATTTACGACATAGAATTTAAACATTTTTGTCACTGGCGGCTGGTGCTCGAGACGTCAGGAGGGTTCCCTGCTTTCATCGCACGAGGCCCTGTACCCAGGACCCACTGCAGAAGCTGTTGGGTGGTTCTGGCAGTGAAGTGCTTCTCCAGAGCCCCTGAATGACATGCATACACGATCCTGGCCAACGAGCGCCAGTCTGGGGCGTCCAAACTACCCCAGCCCGTTAAAGCACTGACCCTCCTTGTTTCCACAATTTGTTCTGAGGTCTTAGGAGAGCCAACGGAATACATTGTCAACGCAACCACTAAGTATGCAGAGTGCCCTCTACTCACGGCCCACCATTAAATGGCGCAAGTCTGCTGCGACTCTGCTGACGTTTTAGAACTCTGCTGCAGGCCTCTGGGACAGCGAGCTGCCGTGAAAGCGTCCTGCAAAGCAAGCACACAGGGCTCGCAGACTTACAGCTTCACCCCTGCCTGCCATAAAAGTAGCTCTTCTCGTTACCTGAAAGTGGGAGACAGGTAGAACAACAGAAAACCAACTACAGAACCTCTAACTACGTCATGTGATTAAATATACCTCCTAGCGGTTTCGTAATGAAAAGAAATGCGTCGACACGCAGATAGGCTGTTGCTAAACACTAATTATTAAAGAACACATCATCTTCTGCGCACACACATTTAATCACAACGTCAATTACAGTTATCAGTCACAAAAAAAGTTCAAAAGTGTGTGAGGTCATATGAGACCAAATGTCGTGGTTATAAGACGCTAGATTTACACACTACTTATTTGACTAACTTAAACTAACTTACGCTAAGGACAACACAAACACCCATGTCCGAGGGAGGATTCGAACCTTCGAACGTAGCGCCCTTGCACACCGTGACTGGCGCGCCGCAGACCGCTCGGCCATTGCGGCGCGCCAGTGATAGTCTGCACGGCAACTACGGTCCGGGGTTCGAATCCCCCCTCGGGCATGGAGTTTGTGACGTCTTTAGTATAAGGTAGTTCATAAGTAGTTTGTAAGTTTAGGGACTGATGACCCCGTAGTTAAGTCCCATAAGCTATACAAACATTTGAACATTTGACAAGTTCAATATGAGTGGCTCGTGTTGTGGGACTTCTTTGTTTGGTGTCTAGTTTTCAAATATAATGGTCCAGCTAAATCAATGCAAATAGCCTTGCAATCTAATCCCTGTCCAGTAGTTGTGCAGCTTCAATCTGTTCATAATGTGTATTATCTTGCAAGGTAGGCAAGAGTGGAGAACTCTCTTAACAGCTTGTCATCCTCCCAAAATCCAAAATTCTTGACGCAATAAGTATACCAAGATGATGCCGTCTTACATAAGTGTGTCTGATGAGAAACTCAGTGAAATATTGACAGCCAACAAATACATTTGGATGATTATCTGAGTGGGACAGCACATCACAATGCAGGTTACCACCAAGCTGAATGGTGCATCAGATGTAAAGGGATTCTACCAAACTTCCTTTGATGCTCTCCCTTACACAGTGAAGACTTCAGCATGGATTACCTCATCAGGGATCTTCTCATCCAGTCTATGCGTGCATTTGTAGCTCCAAAGCATTCAAGCTGCAGGAGATACTAATTTTGTTTTTGCCATGATCATAAATCGAAAAACAAAGACAGATATATGCAGTACCCGTCAGTTCAAATGTTTGTAGGGCTTATGGGACTCAACTATGGGGTCTTCAGTCCCTAAACTTACTAACTACTTATCAACTAGCTAATACTAAGGACGGCACAAATATCCAAGCCCGAGGGAGGATTCAAACCCCCGACCGTAGCGGCCGTGCAGAACATGACTGGCGCGCCGCAGACCGCTCGACCACCGCGCCGACATACCCGCCTGAATGAACCTTGCTATGATTAGCAGTGATTCCGTGATAGTGATCAGAGCGATATTCGCTCTCGTTTTGGCTTCTGCTATTGATGTAGATGCTGCTGGGACGTCCACTGGCGAGGACTGGTTGTCGTCTGAAATCCAAGTAGACCACTCCACCAAGTATCGGAAGTTATTAGCAGGTTCGTCTCATCTCTGTGTGAAGTCATCTGCAGGATTTTGACTTCCTGCACAGTGCTTCTGTCGCGGTTGAGTGGCCGAGCGTTCCAAGGCGACTTACTAGGGACTGGTGACAAGATTTGCAAATATTTGATTTGAAACAGTGCTTCCATTGGCTGGGTGTAATGTGTGTGTCAGCATCTCTGTCACCTGTTTACAAATAAAGGTTTTTCCATATGTATCACTCCTTATCCTCAGCAAAGTTGGTAGCTGTGTTAGCATTGAATTATGTTTCTTGGTCAAAGTTATGAAAGAGATGTGAGCCAACCAATGCTCTCAGTAACGCCAAACTATGTATAGTTACCCTCTTGATAGGAGCCAGTCTGTTCTTACTGGAAACAATCGCATTGTGTATTTAGTTTCGCTAACTCTCCTTACATACAAAATAGCACCAGAGACTCTTTCAGATGCACCACAGAATACATGCACCTCTTCACAATCATCTGTTCTGGTCATCCCTGTCCGTCTGGAAATATGTAATGATGACAACTGATGAAGCCTTGAGACCCATGAGTGATAACGAGAACATGATCTGTCGCAAAATTCCTCCTCTCAGCCACGTATTTTGGAAAATTAGCTTTTAAATGCTCATTCCCCGACATAGGCAGCGGCAATCGTAGACCCTTACAGCCAGTACTAGGCACAAAAGCAATACTGGTGTGGTTGTTACTGTTTAATTACTATTATGACTTGACGTACTGTCCACAACCAATCAATGCAACATGTCCTTAAATCTTTAAACCTCCCATTGTCTCTCATTGACTAGTGAGACATGTGCATGTTCGTGAAATTTACAGTGAATTATCGGTCGCTTTATAACACGGAAACTAATAACCGTACAAGTGCAAATTTCGCAGCATTAATTTCAAGGACATAGGGAGGACAGGTAATGTATAATCAATTCAACTGAAACATTTTTAATGTGCTTTTACTGTACATCATACCATTACATACCAATACCCTCAGCGCTACTACAATATAGCGACCATCAGTGTCCAGATGTGTTTCAAATCTCAGATTTGCATTCTGCACAGTAGAACTTCAGATCAGCAGATTATATATATTTCAAATTTATATGTTTGTAAATCTAAGGGACTTAACTGTTGCAGTTATCAGTCCTTAGGGTTACAAACTACTTAAATATAATTTTGATAGAAGGAACGGTAGGAACAATCGTCATATACAGATAATAACAATGGCTATAATTACCATATACTAGTGATAACATAAATCACGCCACAGCGTCATTTTTAGAAAGATATAATGAAATTCCTAGGGCACAAGACTAATAAATATAATGAATTATAGGACAGTGCAGCCAGATATGCAGATTAATATAAAGTATAACTGTAAGACGATGGGCTGACTCTGTGACTAACGAGAAGTAAGGTCTATACCTCCGATCTATGCAATAAGTGAGGCACTACTGCCCCAATTATAAAGAAAGAATATAGCGTGAGGTATGAGCACCTCGAAATCTAAATAGGAGCTGAAGGACGATTTTTCCCTGCCAATTGCAAACCAGAACTGAGATTCGTCAGCCCGCTTGAGTTAGTGACAAATGTGCTCTCCTCTTAGCGGCCCGTAACGAGGTTACATACTGTGGATTCCTGACAGCCCCTGTCAGAGGTGTTACAAGGTGAAGATTCCCACACTCGGCAAGTCTGTGTGTTGACCTTACCCATTAGAGAAAAGGGAACTTTGTTTTTCCATTGGAAGGTCCGGGGGCAGCCCTCATCAACTTAAATTCTTGCAAGAAAGTGGAGAGCGAAATCAACATGTCGTCGTCTTGTAGAGGAACCTGCTATACGATATGGATCTTGTACGGATCTCATTTGCTTCGAAGCACCTTTCGTACAACGGAGAACGGTATGTGGATTGTCGTGGCACAGCATGCAGCGACTCCCAGTTCTTGCAGTTGATTCGAACTTCTTCATGCTTCTCATAGCAATCTTTTCAGCCGGTGATATTCTGAAACTGCAGCTGCAACATTACTGTTGTTCTGATAATAGTGCTACAGCAATAACGCCAAGCTCCAAGATCAGGTTGACACGTCAACGTGTGCACTGCCACTGCTCAGGTGGGAATGAAAATGGTTGATCACGGCAGGCCATAGTTATAACTGGGCGGTCGAGCTGTGAATCATGGAAATCATGCACTACATGCTCTCGACATTAATGCTATCCAGTCTGTTACCCGTACGGTACTTTGTTTCCGTGATAAGCATGTGAAATACGGAAAGTTTAAATTCAAACCATCTGGTATGCTTGATTAAATGGTCCCTAGCATGGAATCCACGCATTCGAATTTTTTGTTCCATATGTTCCCCTAGACCAGCCCAAAGCGTTTCTACGCGTGGAAAGAAACACGCGGTATATACACTACTGGCCATTAAAATTGCTACACCAACCAGAAATATAGATGATAAACGGATATTAATTGCATAAATATATTATACTAGAACTGACATGTGATTACATTTTCACACAATTTGGCTGCATAGATCCTGAGAAATTTGTGCCTAAAACAACCACCTCTGGCCGTAATAACGGCCTTGATACGCCTGGGCATTGGGTCAAACAGAGCTTGGATGTCGAGTACAGGTACAGATGCCCATGCAGCTTCAACACGATACCACAGTTCAAAAGAGTAGTGACTGGCGTATTGTGACGAGCCAGTTGCTCGGCCACCATTGACTAGACGTTTTCAGTTGGTGAGAGATCAAGAGAATGAGCTGGCCGGAGCAGCAGTCCAACTTTTTCCGTATTCAGAAAGGCTCATACAGAACCTGCAACATGCGGTCGTGCATTATCCTGCTGAAATGTAGGGTTTCGCAGGGTAGAGCCACGGCTCGTAACACATCTGAAATGTAACGGCAACTGTTCAATGTGCCGTCGATGCAAACAAGAGGTGACCGAGACGTGTAACCAGTGGCACCCCATATCATGACGCCGGATGATACGCCAGTATGTCGATGACGAAATCACACTACCAATGTGCGTTCACCGCGATGTCGCCAAACACGGATGCGACCATCATGATGCTCTAAACAGAACCTGGAGTCATCCGAAAAAAATATTTTGCCAATCGTGCACTCAGGTTCGTCATTGCGTACACCATCGCTGCGTTAAGGGGTACCGCAAGGCGTTGGGGCCGGGGTATAAGGGGTGCAGCCAAGACTGGAGGGCGTCATCTCTCTAGGGAAACTGGCCTCAGTATTCCAGGCCGAAATCACCGCAAAAAATGTTCAAATGTTTGTAGAACTTATGGGACTTAACTACGGGGTTATCAATCCCTAAGCTTACAAACTACTTATGTACTAGCTAAGACTAAGGACGGCACAAATATCCATGCCCGAGGGGGATTCGAACCCCCGACCGTAGTGGCCGTGCAGACCGTGACTGGAGCGCCTCAGTCCCCGCGGCCACCACGGCCGGCGAAATCACCGCCATCAGGGCATGTGTGGAGGAGAATTTGCATAGGTGCTACAAAGATCGTAGCATCTATATCTATTCTGACAGCCAGGCAGCCCTGAGATCACTGGCAGCTCCTGCAACAAGGTCTAAAATTGTTGCAGAATGTCACAGGGTTCTGGTGGAGCTAGGGGAAAACAATAGAGTAAACCTATTTTGGGTCCCTGGCCACTCGGGGATCAGTGGCAACGAACATGCCGACAGATTAGCCAGGATGGGGGCAGAGACTCCATTTATTGGACCGGAACCTGTCCTGACAATCACCAAGGCAATGATCAAATTGGAGCTACGTAACTGGCTCAGAAGACAGCACGTAGATTATTGGACCAAAGTCCATCAACAAAAACATGGCAAGGTAATGATGCCAAAGCCATGTTTTAAAAGAAGCTCTGCAATCCTGGGCCTGAACAGGAGAGGGATTATACTCATGGTTGGGTTACTGACAGGCCATGGGAATTTCAAAAAACACCTACATACAATGGGAGTAACAGAAGAGGACCCTAAATGTAGGATCTGTGATGACGGTGATGAAACTGCATCACATCTAATCTTCGAATGCATTGCATTGGAGAGTAAAAGGCACAGAACATTTGGGACAACCAGACACGAAGAAATTGTGTTTAATAAAGAACTGGTAAAGGGGTTCCTTGCACTGTTCAAGGGAATTGCTTGGCTTTACTAGATATACAGGGAGCGATACCGCACAATAAACTTAGTTTCGGTGCGGGCAGAGGCGGGTTGGACCAAGACTGTTTTGACTTCCCTGGAAAAATCAAATCAAATCAAAAAATAAGGGTAAACACACCCATGGTCTCCGAGCTGATGGTCCGAGCTGCTGCAAATATCGTGAACTGTTCTGTAGATGGTTGTTGTCTTGCAAACGTCCCCATCTGTGGACTCAGGGATCGAGAAGTGGCTGCATGCCATGCGGATTAAGATGGTTGTCAAAATGTTCAAATGTTTCTGTAGTCTATGGGACTTAACTACGGGGTCATCAGTCCCTAAACTTACAAACTACTTATGAACTACTTACGAACTAGGACGGCACAAATATCCATGCCCGAGGGGGGATTCGAACCCCCGACCGCAGTGGCCGCGCAGGCCGTGACTTGAGCGCCTCAGTCGCCTCGGCCACCGCGGCCGGCTGATGGTTGTCATCTCGACTGCTAGTAGTACGAGGCCGGTGGGATCCAGCACGGCGTTCCGTATTGCCCTCCTGAAGCCACCGATTCCATATTCTGCCAACGCAACAGTAATGTCGCGATACGTAAAGCCGCAATCGCGATAGGCTACAATCCGACCTTTATGAAAGTCGGAAACGTGATGGAACGCATTATCCCTCCTTACACGAGGCATCACAACAACGTTTCACCAGGCATCGCCAGTCAACTACTGTTTGTATGAGAAATCGGTTGGAAACTTTCCTCATGTCAGCACGTGTCGACACCAGCGCCAACCTTGTGTGAATGCTCTGAAAAGCTAATCATTATCATATCACAGCATCTTCGTCCTGTCGGTTAAATTTCGCGTCTATAGCACGCCATCTTCGTGGTGCAGCAATTTTAATGGCCAGGAGCGTAGATATACGAGGAGTGGGGGTCGAAAAGTTTCTAGCCTGACAACCAGAGAAACTTGATAATATACTTACGGACATGGCCAGATAACCTTTTTCTAGAGAATAAAGGGTGTTTCCATTGTTGTCACTTATTGTGTCTTAGCATAAAGGAGATGAATCCATATTTCGCCAATTATTACACACCTAGCAAGAAAGGCTCCTTCAACCGCTTCATATTGGTGGACGATTACTCCACAACATTGCACACGTTCCCGTGTTTTATCTGGACTCAAGTCTTTCGGGGCCCAACGTGATGAAACTTTCCGCATTCACAAAATAACCACAAAAATGTCATCAGAATGCCCATAGGAGTTTTCAAATGTGTTTACAATATGCTGCAAAATTGTTTGACGATCTTGCATACCCTTATCGTTAATTACAGTTACTGTTTCATCTGTGGCAATGGTAACAATTCTCCTTGGTGCATGTTCTACACTCCGTCTTCCATGTTTGTTGCAGAAGAGGGAGCCGTGTCCTTAAGTGTAATCCTTATGACCTTTGCAATTTCCTTGGGCGTCATTCTCTTCGAATGAAGATATTCAGTCACAGCATCGTTTATGATTCGCTCCATATTCTCCTTTTCGTTTACAATATGTCATACAACACATCCTAGTGACAACATTAACAAAGGTAGAATCGTGATACGTGACTTGCGTACCAGAAAGGGTCACCATAAAAGTAAGTAGTGTTTGGACAGTAACTCTGGCTAGAAACGTTTTGAGCGCCCCTCGTAGATTAGCTGAGTCATTCGCCGCACATCAACTACGCCCGTTGCTCGCATTATTGTAGTTACAGCTCTGGCGCTGCCTCCTTGCTCTGGGGGGCGGCTGCTCTGTCAGCTGCTGTGTGACCCCCGCCGAGGCCGCCGCCTGCCGCGGGCAGCCGCGCATTCCGCGCTCGCGCTGCCGCCTTGACCTTTGTCACTCTGTAAGGAAATTAACTGAAGCGAGTGCTCCCCAGCAGAAAACGCGCACGACTTCTACTGTAGTGCAGTATCACGCAGCCTGCCACACATTGTATGGAAATGTACACGTGTCTACCACAATCAGCAAATGCGATTAAAGACTCCTCAGAAAAGGATTATATTTCAGCACACGTGTCTGTAGCGCAAAGTAAAAGATTAGTTTCAGACAAATGTTGGTTTATCTATGCATCGATGTAAAAGGATACTGGATAGCATGCAAGAGAGTAGACTTTGAAATCTGTCTCAGTGTTGTGGGCTGAACGAAGCCACGGTTTGGTGAGTTTCTCTTTTATATTGCTCTGGGTATCTTTAAGCAACAAATTTTCTATCTGTTTAGGGGCAACACGAAATATAATACGGATATGTCTGGTTTACCTAATGTACCAGTGGGAAATCAGAATGTAATAAACGTCTGCCGAAGGCCGACCAAAGTCTCTGTTCACACTTGGGTCTATCGGGGTCGTGTTGAAGCAGCTGAAAACTAGGTGAACGGTTGCTCGCTATGGTGCTATGACTACGCACGAGAACGACTTCTACAGCACTTTGCAGTAGCTAGGTATCCTCATGCCACAGATAGACACCAATACACAAACACAAGCAAATTCATGCCAGTCAACACTGACAGTTTCATCTCTATGTAGCTAAAGCTACCACGCTTCTTTACACTACGACAATACTCAGTGTGCCGTGCTGTTAATTAACAGTTTTAGATAGCGAGGTATTACTGAGTGATATCGTCCCTAATCTAGAGAATATACGTTGCCAGAGAAAGTTACTACATGTGGAAAGACAACGGCGAGTTTGATCCGATGATGACAGTTGATACCTCGGGGATAGAGGACGTACTGAAACTCCCTTGCAGATTAAAATTGTGTGTCGGAACCAGTACTCGAACCTGGGACCTTTGCCTTTCGTGGGCAAGCGCTCTATCACTGAGCTATCCCGACATGACTCACGCTCCGTCCTCACAACTTTAGTACTGCCAGTACCTCGCCTCCTACTTTCCAAACTTCACAGAAGTTCTCCTGTAAACATTGTCCGCTAAAGGCAAAGATCCGAGATTCGAGTCCCGGTTCCGATACACAATTTTAATCTGCCAGGGCGTTTCATATCAGCGCACACTCCACTGCAGAGAGTGAAAGTTTCATTCTGGAACATCCCTTAGGTTGTGGCTCAGCCACGTCTCTGCCATATCCTTTATTCCAGGAGTGCTGGTCTTGCAAGGTTAGCAGGAGAACTTCTGTGAATTTTGGAAAGTATGAGGCGAGGTACTGGCAGAACTAAAGTTGTGAGGAAGGACCGTGAGTAGTGTCCGGATAGCTCAGTGGTAGAGCACTTGCCCGCGAAAGGCAAAGGTCCCAGGTTCGAGTCCCGGTTCCGACACACAATTTTAATCTGACAGGAAGTTTCATATCAGCGCACACTGCGCTGCAGAGTGAAAGTTTCAGTCTAGTGGACGTACTGATAATGGTTTCAATGTTCTGCGCAAACAGACAGCCTCTGTCTGCCATTTTATGTGTTCCGTAACAGGGAATACTTACAGCCCGAGGGCTCAGTGCGATATCGACGTGTAAATAAAAAAGGCGCCATACCAAGGAGATACACTCATGTTTCCTACCACTAAACGAGCGGCTTTGAAACGGATCAAATTGTGGCTTTCCGAGTGGCGTGAGGATCCTTTCGGAGAATTTCCACACAGGTTGGATGTTCTGCGCGTTATGCAACGATGCTAGTTGCAATGGCCAAGCAAACATTCTCACACCCGTACACGAGATTCTGGAATCCACGTAGCACAGGCGACAATCGTCGTAGCGTAAGGGCGGCAGAGCATCGTACAGCGGCCAAAGCACTGATAAGAGGGTGTGTGAACCAGGAAGTGTGAACTCGAATTGTCACTAACCGGTTACCAGCAGGAGGTCGCACACCTCTAGGCGGACTTCCACTCATGCCACAGCGTCGTCGTGGTTTCACTGGTGCCGTCAGAGGATCCCTTGGAATATAGTATGGCGGGCCAAGGTTTGCACCGATCAAAGCAAATTCTGCCTACACGTACGAGTAGACCTGGCAACCGCTCTCTGTGCACTCACCCAAGGCAGACTTGCTCCACCCCAGGCATTACGGTTTCGGTCGCAATAAGCTTCATTTCACCTTTCGTGTTTGTCGACGGAACACTGACGGTTAATTCATAGAATTTTAAGATGCGTATTTTTGCCATTCTTGCAACAGAACTGTGATATGGTGTTTCACCAGTCATACTTAACCGCACACAGTGCATGGATACATGCTCTACAAGACTTGCAGAAACTCCCCAGGCCAGCATGATATACGAACATGTCTGCGATCGACCACCTATGGAATATGAACGGACGACAATTGACACGTACGACTCGTCAGCCTACAACTCTTGAAGAACTATCCTAACAGGTCAAGAAGGTGTTGAATAACGTATCCCAAGACTATTCTCCATCCGTAATATCGAATGGATACCAGGATCAGAAGGTGCAATGCCACCTGTGCAGGCGATGCTAAATTGGGCGTTTCAATATGGAACGACACCTGGTATGCCATTATTATACGAGGTACTGATCTGTAAATTTAATCATTTCATGTAGCCCATTTGCATTGTTGTAACAATGAATCTTAAGTGAAATGTTGGTGGTGGTAGGAGTCTCTTTCAATGGTACTGATCTTATGTGGAGTGTCACTTCAATTGCACTGAGTCACTTACCACCCAAATCATGACATGCGAAAATATATTGTCATTAAAGGTCAGAGAACGTAGCAATACAGATTTTCCGTTACAAGAGAATAATAGTAGTAATAATGAAAGGAGACTGACAATGTAAGGTAGTTACAGATAAAATTATTTTGCGAGTCACAGTGGAAAGGTAATGTTTACCTCTGTCAAGAGGCGGATACGCTGGAAGGAGTGGAAGCTCCGACCGCTCCACTTTACCTATACTGCTATACCGCTCTCGATTCGGAAGGTCACTCCAGTTAACCGATAACGCCACAAAGGGGAAGTCTGCGGAGTTTTTAACAACGGGGAATGGATTTAGCCTTTAAACACTTACTAGACGCCGGCCGCTGTGGCCGAGGGGACTGAGGCGCTCCAGTCACGGTCTGCACGGCCACTACGGTCGGGGGTTCGAATCCCCCCTCGGGCATGGACATTTGTGCCGTCCTAGTTCGAAGTAGTTCATAAGTAGTTTGTAAGTTTAGGGACTGATGACTCCGTAGTTAAGTCCCATAGACTATACAAACATTTGAACATTTTGAACTTACAAGACAACAACTTCCTCTGAAGAGAGTGCGACACGGCCACGAATTCGCGCAAATTAGACGAAGAATATAACAGAGCCTGTCATTTCTTGGACCCTCAAGATGAACACGGCCTCACCTTGCAATTTTAAAACAAAAAAATACTTTTGGGCCGTGTCAATAATTCTCGAAGAAGAACACAACAGTAAAATTAGGAGATAACAAATTCAAAGAGGGGCATGAAGGGGACCCTTACGTGAGGAGCTCTCTGGAGAGGCCCGCCTCCAGAAATCGTTCTGCCTCCTTCTAGATATTTACTAAATTGAAAGGCTTGTGATCCTTCTTCTACTCATGCAGTTTCCAAAATGAGACTGTCTGGGAGATTACCTTCAAAGAAAGTTGACCATAATAGAAACAGTATAGAACTGTCAAAATTTTCCAATTCACTCATGATTGCCGGCCGCGATGGCCGAGGGGACTGAGGCGCTTCAGTCACGGTCTGCACGGCCACTACGGTCGGGGTTTCGAATCCCCCCTCGGGCATGGATATTTGTGCCGTCCTAGTTCGTAAGTAGTTTGTAAGTTTAGGAACTGATGACCCGTAGTTAAGTCCCATAAGCTGTACACACATTTTTTCACTCATGATTTATTGTGGAAACAGTACGTATGGAATAACTGAAAGGATTACACATCAATAGTTAAAGCTGTTCCTAGATACCACGTGTCAATCGATGCTGTAACTCCGACATCAGTGCGTGGTGCACCCTCCATGTGCGGGCACGCAGTCGCTGATTCTGACATCCATGCCATGATAACAGTAGCGAATACTGCCTCCAGGTACGTAATTCCACGCCTGACTGACGACTTGGTCATGCCATTCTGTAAGAATGGTGAGTTTACAAGTCACACGTGTCAATTTTCATCCCACCTTATTCCATTTGACACATCTGGAGATGATGCTGAACACGGAAGCTGCTGTACGTCTTGCAGAGCAGCTTATTTCACATCCAGTGCGTGGGCGAACAACACTTTCCTGTTCCAATAATGGCGAAAGACTGGGTCTTACAACATCCTGCACGTACCTCGCGTTGGTCAGCGTTCCCTCCACAAACACTTCTCGCATCTCAAACCGTAAAACCTTTCTTCGTTATATGTTTTATAGTGGTGGAATCGACGTACAATTTAAAAGCGATCTCTCTTCGAAATAAAATTCATAATGAGTGTCATCTTATTTCATTTCAACGAACTGTTTATTACCTCGTGTATTTCATTTGCTTTCTCTAGAATGAATTCTATTGTCCCTCGAGTAACTACAATAATACTCTCATAAGTAAAGAGTATTCCACCCCATGACTAATGACACTAGGAGATTAATTGAGGGGAATCTAGGATACTTTTGGGCTTCAGATTATATCCTGGGGAATTCCTGTTTTGATATATTGCGGTACTAATCAGTGTGTCACTAAACGCTATGACTCATCATGAGACTCGTACTGGTAGTATCAGTGACAACATTTCTGCAATACATACTGCTGACATAGGGCTACACATGGATTTCCTTCAGCAATACGAGGTGTACAAACACGAACTAAATGACCCCAAAAAATCCTTAATGGACAAACAGAGTAAATACCCAAGTTTTTATAACAAAATTTCCAAGACATTCTATCACTAAAACAAAAACAAAGTTACATAGGTCATAAACTATTAGGTTATAATCTATAAGTAATGTTCCAACAATTCTTTCTGCATTGTAGTAACTGTGCTGTTATAATTTTATTTTATTTATTTACATTACCGTAGCACAATAACAGTTATAGGGCTTAACAGAATGCTGCACTACATCATTTATATTACTAAAGAACATCACAAAAACTCTGTCACAAAATAACTGTAGTATTACGTCTGTTTGTTGACAGCTAACTTGCTCCAAGATACTTATATTTTCATATATACATAAAAATTTCATTCGTGTAACTAATTTGACACTTCGTATTTCTAACAAAACAGTTTTTTCTCTTCAATGCTCATATTAATAGTTCGAAAAAAGTTCTGTCATGTACGCCTATGGCTGTAACAAAATACTCGTCTAATCACTTTGTAAATATTCCACGGTTTCAACCTTCACTTTTGTATATTTCTTAACTCACTGTCACATGTTTAATGCTAATGCAAAATCATACTATTAAAATAAGCATAAAATGTAGTATATAAATTATGTCAGTACAGAACGGAAGCCGCTACTGGTGCAGTAGACTACAATGTTGCTAGATATTTAAAAAAATGTTCTAATGTTTGTAAATCTAAGGGACTGAACTACAGCTGTTATCAGACCATAGACTTACAAACTACTTGCACTAACTTAATCTGACCTAAGGACAACACACACACCAATTCCCAAGGGGGGAATGGAACCTCCAACAGGAAGCAACCGCGTATTCCGCAGCAAGGCACCTTAGAGCGCTCGGCCATTTCACTCTTCAGCTACCTAGGCACTAACGTATCATCGTTGCAATGACGTCATCAAGATGACGAGGCTTCCGGTTTTGGAATTAAATGGCCGCAGGGGAAAAACCAGAATCACGTCCCCCTCTTCTCCCTTCCCCATGACGTAATCCAATATGGCGTCTACAGGGAACTTTGCCTTTTGAATTTAATTAGCAATAACCCACTCCCATTCCTCGAATTTCATTTCTTGTTTTCGCCGATAGATATCAGCACCGAAACCCATCCCCACTATGAATTTGCAGGGAAATTTGTATGTTAGTCGTCTCCAGCACAACCATGGTGGCGGAAGTATTGTTCGTCACTGTGAAACAGTGCAGAGCACGGGATCTCACATACATCAGCAAAGTATCTCGATGCATACGAGAGACGTCCTCGTAAATGAAATGGGCGCGCAATGCGGTTGCGGGATGTTCCTCCTGCTGAGTCATCACTGGCAGCCGGCTGGGTCACAGGCGGCCTGCCTGCCCAGCAGGGTTGCCAAATTAGCGGAATTTCCGCTAAGTTTGACGGATTTTATACACACTCAGCGGGTTATAATTGTCATTTAGCTGGCAACGGATTTTTTTAACGGATTTGTGTACTTTTGTCTGCCCCACAATATTTTTCTTTAATTCATTGTTTCTATTATATTTCCTATGATTCATGTACTTAATGCATATGAATTAAGTTTAATAATCGATTTCGTTATAGTGATTCCCCTGCCTCAACACAACAGGACAATCTTTCTCAGTCTTAGTTGTTTGCTTTTATTATTGCATGTGCAAATCACCCTGAAGTTCTATTGTCGCGTCGGAAAAGTGCTAAGTATTAAAATTTTAATCCTTACCCTGGACCGAAGTTTAGCTGTCGCCTTGGTACTGTGCATAATGATGAAGTGTTAATCTTTATGATGTAGGTGAGCACAGTGTAAACAGTGATTATATTTACCTTTTTACTACTTGCGCCTTAAAAACGTCAAACCAAAAGGATAAAAAACACACTCAAAAGTTTAGAAAAAAATGGTGCACCAACAAAGAATTGAAAATCTGACTTGTTGAGACCCCCGCTGATCCTTCTAGTACACGATGTCGATTTTGCCAGTGTAATTTAAATTCGCGCATGTTGGATTTATTGAATCATTCAAAAAGCAAAAAGCATATAAAAACTTAAGCACCCTTTGCTTCAATGGGGAAGTTGAAACTAGATTCACATGACGTTAGCCATTCCAATGAATACGTATCTTTAATTGCTGCAAGAGAATGCTTGCGAGTGTTGTCGGAGAATGTTCTCCAATAAATCGCCACCATGAAAGCATACACCACTGATATTTCTACATGCGGCCCAATACTTCAGGATTTTCAGCAGGGGGCATGTAAACCACCATAATACAAAATGATGACGAGGAAAATGAAATATTTTAGCTTGAACTACATTAATGTGGTGAGTGGAATCGAAACTTACTTCCCTTTAGAAACAGTAGTAGTACTAGTAATAGTAGTAGTAGTAGTAGTAGCAGCAATAGTAGTATACAATGGCGAAAAAAAAATCTTTGGAAGTTATCAGTGCATTGAAATTTTAGTTTTAGATGGGTCAGGCCGAGGGCGATCTACCGTGCAGAATTTAAACACAGCAAAAATATTTTATGAACTCACACGCTAATTAACATATCACCAACAGCTGCAGAATTTACTGAGCGAGGTGGCGCAGTGTTAACACACTGGACTCGTATTCGGAAGGACGGTGGTTCAAATCCACCTTCGGCCATCCAGATTTAGGGTTTTCCGTGATTTCCCTAAATCCCTCCAGCGAAATGCCGGGATGGTTCCTTTCAAAGGGCACGGCCAATTTCCTTCCCCATCCTTACCCAAAAGCCCGAGCGTGAGCTCCGTCTCTAATGACCACGCTGCCGACGGGACGTTAAACCCTAAGGTTCCTGCAGAATTACGAATATTTTTAGCGCTTACATCCAGCAAAGCCATGAGAGCGGTGAACCATATGAAATTTCAACCACACTTTTCTTATGAATGCATTTTACGAAAACATATTACTAGTGAATTAACGTTTCTATCCGTCTATTTGATATAACTAAAGACGTGCGTAACCTTAAATTTTCGTCACGAAAAACAAAATGTTCTGAATGCATAAAAATACTCATTTATTTTATGAAACTGTATACATCATATCATCGAAAACATTTTTCTAATGAACGCTACGAAACGCTTTACACCTAACGATATCTGACTTTTTTTTATTCAAATAGTCCTCACATGACTCCTCAGCATCCATTAGCATCAACAGACATATAAGCATTCTTCAGGTGTTCTCCAAGATGTTCGCTGCATTGCAATTTTTACCGAATCATCATTCCACATGACTGCAGAGGGGCAAAGGTTGCGTTTCAATATGTGCGACAATGAAGTTGATGTTTTGGTTGCATGGAGTTAACGGTTACCAGGCAGTACGTGAAACTCCCTGGTCACAACATGCAATAGATCGGATTCGTTTTTAATGATGCACGGTTCCAGTTTATCGCCAGTCATTCAGGACCATATTAATAATCGCTCACAAAAATGAATATTATTAATAAATTATTAATAAATTATTATTAAAATTAATAATAATGTTTCACAGCAAACAGTACAGAGCTTGGGTTTCAGGTGAGTAGTTTAAAGTTACGTCACCAACGGTGCTCCCATTGCTCAGTAACATTTGAGAGAGGCATGGTGGGGGAAATCCGATATAAGGACCAACAGACAGAGCCTCACTCTCATTCTCTAGCTTTCACAAATTCTGTGAAAATCGCCAACAGCAACAGCCTAGTGTAGACGACCACCTAAGCAACAGCTGCAGCTGCAGCTGTGAGTGATGGTCCTTTCAGGGGCAACTACCATGTAAGTACAGTTAATTTTTTTTCTTTCTATGTTCCAAAACAACATACTTCCGACCACTAATTGTTTCGCATAATAAGGTTCTTCTTTTTCTTACTGTATCTTCCCTGTTTGTGTTTGTGTGTGTGTGTGTGTGTGTGTGTGTGTGTGTGTGTGTGTGTTGTTGTCATGCGTCTGTTTCACCATAAATATTCGTTCTAACTGCTACTGGCAGAGGCCCACTTCCAAACAGATGTGTTTTGAACATATAACTATGGTCGCCCCAATGCATGCAGCTAATGGTCATCAACTAACCTTTTATGTATGACCGTTCATCCATCTGGTGAAGAGCTATTAACTTTGTGTTTCTGTGAGTGACCATTATTTGTACTATATCTTTCCTTTGTGTGTGCAGATACGCTTCTGGTTCATCACAAATATTCGTTCTAATTGCTGATAGTAGAGACACTTCTCTACACAGATGCGGTTTGAAATTATGACTGGTGTCGTTCCAATGCATAATAGAGTTCATTCTCTCTTCCTATTACTGTATCTTTCCTGTGTGTGTAGATATGTTATCTGACTGTCTAGTTTGGATCTTGTGATTGGTGTCGTTCCAATGCATAATAGAGTTCATTCTCTCTTCCTATTACTGTATCTTTCCTGTGTGTGTATATATGTTATCTGACTGTCTAGTTTGGATCTTGTGATTGGTGAGGCCAATGTTTGTCCTTGTGTGTGTGTGTGTGTGTGTGTGCGTGTGTGATCAATCATAAAAGGTATTCATAAAGACGTTATGGGAATTTTTTTCTGTTTCAGCATTTGTTCAGCAAATGATTGAGAGGTTGGTTGATTACCCGAGGGTTAAGCAGCAGCAGACAAATGCTGCAGCTGCACCACCAATGCAACCTCCTCATCCTCAGCCCCATCCAGGAATTGCTGGTAAAGTTATCGAATCCACCCAGAAGCGGCCAAATGAGGAACTGTCAGCTAAGAACGAGTACGCATGAAAGTGCCATCTTTCGGTAGGGAAAGAAGCATCAAATTACGAAAGAAAGACTAGGTCTCCCAAACTAAACATTGCAGTTCGATTCCAAGTCTTTATTAATAACAGAAATATTATTATTCCAAACATTAACAACAAACACTTTATGAAGATCACAAATTAAGATCAACACATGTACAAGAGTATCTGCTAAAATTTACTAGGAAAATAAAATATTAAAAAAAGGAATAAAATAAGTAAAATTAATTGCAAGCCATCGATTACTCTTTACAAACAAGGGCATTGCCACAAATCTTTGTGAACCCTCCACCTTTCCTTTTGATTTTTACCTTCTTTTATGTATTCAGATCTCTTTAACAAAGTCCTCAGTTTCAATAATGACAGCTGAACTTTGAGCAACAGTCATTATGCCATCCAACTTAGTTTAAACCAGAACAATTCAACAATCACAATTTTACAATTTCGTGCAAGATTATTACAATTCGAGTAATCTCGAGATAAGAGTCTCCGGTCTCACGTCAGACACAAGATATGTATCGCACTAAAAACACTCAGCAGAACAGTACTAAACAAGAGACAAGATACACATGGAAATCGCACTTAGTATTACAAATGTACTACAAATTACAATAAAACAAAAATTTCCTGCATATAAGGCTGTATCCAGTGGCAATATAATTTAAAAGGGAACCAATTACCTGCAACAAAAGGTAAGTTGGATGGAAACTAAGGTAAGCTATAGTGAGCAATGGCAGGAGGAGGTAAGAAGGCACTAGGTTAAGACTAAATAAGGGAAAATCGTCTACAGTACCCCGGGAAGAGCGGAGAGGACTAAGAAAAATGAGGAAAATAACGTAACTTGTTAATTTGCGACTACCAGGAACTGTAGTGGCCAGCCTTATGCGAGCTGCACGTGACAACCAACTCCTGCCAAATGCACCTGCCTGCCGACTCACCTGCCACCCATGCTACCGGCACCACTCTGCAACAATAGCCAGCTGACAAGCCCGACAACCCTGGACAAGAATTTATGGTTATTTAACTACTAACTGATAACACTTAAAGGAAGTACGAAAGCTTAGGGTTTAACGTCACCTAGACATCATCGTCATTACAGACGGAGCTCTCGCTCAGAGTTTTGGGTAAGGATGGGAGAAAGAAATCTGCTGTGACCTTGCTAAGAAACCATCCCGGAATTCGCTGAAGTGATTTAGGGTAATCACGGAAAACCTAACTCTGGATTGACAGAGGTTCATTTGAACCACCGTCCTCCCGAATGCAAGTCCAATGCGTTACTACTACGCCACCTTGCTCGGTCTAATCCCAATTAATAAAAACATGAATGCTTTCCAGAACACACCCGTTGGCTGACCCAACTACAATATTTTGAAATCCTTAAATAATAAATTCTGCATACTAATTTCAAACAATTTGAAACTTAACACCACTAAGCAGAAACCATTGTCTGGTATAATGTCAAAACAGTCAACTGTGGTGGTAACTGAATGATTAACTCTCTATTTTTTTATCACAGATATAAGATCTTGGAAACTAATTTCACACCATAAATAATTTCTGAAAATCATGTAACAGACTAAAAGGATTCAGAGCTCGGAAAATTCGCAAATAAAAAGAAAATGAGACAATTTTCTTCATTCGGGACAACAGTCAATCTTCATTTTCAATAATGGGATCCGCAACAGTTGTTAATTTTAAACTTTTTATTTATTGTGCACTGCCCGAGTTTCGAGACCTATATCTCATCATCAGGTGCATTTAGTGAGGCCGTAAAACTGTGACATTTAGGATCAGATTAAAATAGTGAGTCTCTGCTACATGCAACAAATTAGGAGCCATTGTAGGCAGCTCGGACGTGAGATAGCCACTCACAAGGCAGGGTCGATACGCGCGAGCACTGCATCTGTCCTCCACCGGCCACTGTAGCAAATAAAAAAAAAGTCTGTAATAGCAGTAGATAAATCGTTTGCAAGGAATGAAACATAACAGGTTGACAGTATCTATGATTATGTATTAACTCTCTTTAAAAAATTCTATTTAATGACGGTCATGGTGATCTTGTGGTAAAGCGCTCGACTGGAAACCGAAGGAGCGCGGGTTCGAAACCCGGTCGGACCTCGGAAATATTTCAGTCTGCGTTTTAACCCATTCTTCACCTCTCAACGATGTGAGGAGTCGCCAGAAACGACACGTGGTGTTAAGACAGTCAAAACACCATTTGGTAACGCTTATCGGCGATGGTGGTGGTGATGAGTCAAAAGAGCTGGTTACAGAATATGTCTTTGTTACTTTATTAGACAGTGAGTGAATAAATGTACCCTATCACTAATGTGTCCCCTTATTGTTGCATATGATTTCATGGAATCCATACTGAACGAATCACAACAGCAGCAAACAACAAATGCAGCTGTTAACCACAAGTACACGCTTGTATTAAGTACAATGTAGATGAACATGTTTTTTCTTTCTTTATGCAGATAATACTGTGCCTTTTTCTGTGACGGTTTATGCTTCTCATGTAAAGCTTGGCCACACTTCATGATTGCTTGTAGTGTGCATTACGTTAAATTTTAGCATGGTGTTGTCTGAAATACTGAACAACGTTAGCAGCACTCATACGGTGCACGTTCAAAGAGATAACATGTGTAAAATACATAAAAGGAACAGAGGACGATTTCGTCTCAGAAAATGACATAACATGGCTGCGAAACTATAACAGACACAAAACGAGGTTCCAGCCGGGAAGAATGTAAATAATATGAAGATGGATTTGTAAGAAAATCCGAAACCGGTCATGGTCTAAGTAAGTAAGCATTTTACCCATCGTTGTGGCTGATCGCTGTTTATAATTATAAACATTAAAGGTCGATGTTTTGCCAATAGTGCATGTATGATCAATCTCAATACCATTGGGTTGATAATGTATCTCTTGAAACAGGAAAACTAGAGTAATACGTGTACGCTTTGACCCTCTGTAGCAGAACCATCCCTCTTTTTCTTAAAGGCACCATCCATACACATGAATCTCTTGCATGGGAGGGTTAACGCGTCTTTGTGTTGGATGGCGATCATAAATTAGTTATTTTTGTAAAATTTGATGAGGGGTATGGTTCATGTGAGAAGTATTACTGTTGAATAATCCTCTCATACTCTGCTGACTGTGTTATATTGATCAATGACATCTTCAGGGTTTCAGGTCTACAGACTTGGGAAAATCGTAGTTGGCACTTGTTATCACCTTGCAAGATAATGCGCTGTAAAGTGTGCACACAGGTTTTATACTTTACTCTCACTCAGACGCATAGTCTCACAATTATTTCCTCACCTCAAAAGTCAACTTGCTGGTTATTCCGATCCACACTTCTATACCTCCGGGATGCGGCAATAGAAGGAGGTGGGCCGAGGCTAGCGAGGTCTGCATTTAAAAGACATGTTTAGTCCACATGTATTTTTACTACTGATGAAAAGAATACTCAGCTTTGGTGTTGTGCTTCCCAGCTACAAAATAGTTCTGCAATGATCTCTTCTACATCAGTCAATAGTAGTGTTCCGGCTTTTGCTAACATGTACTGCAGGCTCGCTGTATACAGGTCTCCTGGAACTCTAGCACTCGTAGATCAGGTTCGTACTTTGCCGTTATCCTGTACTGACAGCTGTACTGGCCGTCGTGGCTGTGGTGCGCCGGCATATCTTGGCGAGCCCCTGTCTTCCGATTGGCCAGCGCGCAGAGCAGGCAGAGAGGTACCGAGACTGTGGGCGCCCGGCGGCCGAAGTCCTGTGGAGCGACTTACAGCCTCTTATGAAAGTGGCGCCGAGACTTGTGTAGACCGCCGGCGTTGTGGCGAATAGCGACGCCACAACATACACAGCTCCAAATACCTCAATGTCTGAACTGTCACTGGGAGAAATATTGTATTGGTTTGAATAATTTTTGGCGAATAACCCGTAAATTGCATGAACCAATCTATCGCATGCCATTAATCTGGCAGCCACGGCCTGGTCAGTATGACGTAGCACGGGCTATTGTGAGGCCTTGTCTCTAGGTGGTGTTACTTTGATCCGTCTCCTACCGTGCATGTTATGCTACTGAAGTGTCTGTGGGCCTTGTATGTCATTATATAACACATCGGCAGTTTCAATCTAGCTGTTTTCCGAACCGATGAAACTAAGTCATGCTCTCTCCTCTCAATATCTAATAAATCTCACCATAAGAAATAATTTAGGTTTTGAGCTCTTCTGTGTAGGAACGTCCTGAAATATACTCTTCTCTGTTGTCCTTTAAGAGATAATTTCTAGGATTCGTTCAATGTATCTTGAAACTGTGAATATCTATGTTGACCAGTTGTGCAGATTTGATTTCTCAAAGGTTGCCTTTTACTTTAAAATGCGCACTAAGTCTTTAACGTTGAATATTTGTTTGGGTGGATTAAGTACTTTAAGTGTGAAGTACACTGTGTTTAGAAGTTTATGAATTTGAACATTGATGGGTCACACTTTCATCGTAATGTGTTTAGTTCAATTATACTGAGAAACTTTCTCAGGGAGAACATCAGTCCATTTCTATGAGTAATAAAGATTACATCCTCATTCCAGTTTTTATTATTTTGTCCTAGTGCTCTGCGATACTCGCTTTCACGTGAGCGAATATGGAGTAGTGGTTTGGTTAATGTTATCCCGATAAATTACAGTCTCGAAATATTTGATTCCATAAGCAGCCGTAGTTGGCCTGTTAACTTATCTGGGTGATTGCAATTTATATACTCTGGAAGCTGACTAATTTTGACTTTCTGCTGAATGTGATTTCCTTCCTCACTACTATTCGCACTCTCTAGTAAAGACTTTATAACGACCTCGCATTTTGTTCAAATGTTTGTAATTCTATAGGACCAAACTACGTAGGTCATCAGCACCTAGTGTTACAAACTACTTCTCAGTTAATCTTAAAGGCTGCTGGGTGCCTAGAATTTATGCTTTTACTATGTTAACATTGTATATTTTCTCTATTCTAGAATTACTGTCGCTGTTAATGAAATAGGCAATGGGGTCAGCTCCTTCTTTGTTGCATGAATTCTATTTGATATGTTTGAGAAAGTCAGTAACTATCTAGCTTAAATGTTTCTCTTAGTGCATGCTCCTGATTCAGATGCTCTAACTTTAACAATCGTAGTTTCCTTCGACAAGCGTTCCGTGTCTGGATGGCTTGGTCAACATCACAACATGTACTAAACAGCCTTTGGCGTAATGTATCGCTTTATGACTATTTCCTCTTCTTCTTACTCAATGATAATTGCTTCCACTTGGATTTTTTCCTTCTCACTCCCGTTAAATTTCCCAGATGTTAGTTTAGTGTTGAGTCGTCGTCGTTCACCACGTCGCCGGCGGTCTACACGTCGCGTGCCACTTACAGGAGAGGCGATAAGTCGCCCCACGGTACTTCTGCCGCCGGGGATGCCTGCAGTCATCGTCGCCTCTCTGCTTTGCTTCTCGCGCCGGCCAATCAGAAGAAGAGGGAAGAGGGCTCGGCCAGACATGTCGGCGCACCACAGCCACGACAATTGAATCACCAGTCTACGAGAGGGTATAGCAGGGTACGAAGCAGAGCTAGCAGTGCTACCGTTCCAGGAGATCCGTCTACAGCGACAGGCCGGAACACTACTATTGACTGTAGCTAGGAAGAGATCATTGCAGAACCATGTATTAGATGGGACCTTGCATTAACAAGTTGAGTATTATCTTCAACTTATCGCTTCTTTCAGTTATATACCTTGTCCACAATCGTAGATAGCCACAGCACACCTTGCGAAACTAAGTATCCCAAGGACACAAAAGTAAATATATCAACTTTGAATTTACTTGATTGTTAAGTATCAAGAGACGTTTAGAATACTGGATCAGCTCCGCGTGTATTTTCTAAAGTCTGAAATTTTGCATCCATGTACATGTGGAAGTTCTGTCTGTTCCAATCGTGATGGCTGATCAATATGTGTGCCAATTTGTCCATGGTGTAACGTACACGCCTGCATGAAACTGTATGAACGGCTATATAATTCTGTAGAAAGTATTGGATGTTTTCTCAGTACGAACCATCTTCAAGTTTCCGTGTCTACTTACTACTGGAAACCCGTACTGTGAATGGTCCCAGCAATCTCCACATATTTTTACAAAATCATTGAGTGACATATCGGTTCCTACATGAACAATGTAAATATATTTTTAATTCATAATGTCTTGAGTAAATGCTATAATGAAATTTGAGTCATCATGTAGCAACTGTTTTGGGATTCTGGAATATATTTGACTTAGCCAAAAAAACATAGTGAGCTGAAACAGAATTATCTGCGTATTTGGTCTTGGTTCTTCACTGTTACATAGTCAAACATAAACACTGTGTTGACTTTAGCTGTTCTGGAGGAGGGATAATACTCCTTTTAATGTACGTTGTGTATGTGAAATACTTTACACATCATAATATTTCCTGAAATAATTCCTGTTTCACTGTGAGACTGTTTTCGAAACTACACAATGTGTTCAAAACGTACTCCAACAATATGTGTAAGCCGTATTATTAAAATACTTGTTTTGCCGCAGTTGGAAGGTTCTATAGTTATTGTACGCATTTTATCAGGCAGTAATGATCTGTTCATCTTCTGCTATTAATTATATCATCCTAGCCTCTCAAGAGACTATTTAGCTACAAGAAAATTGTGATGTTTTACTCAACTAGTCATTTTACTGACTACAAGTAAAAGTGTGTAATAGATAACACTTGAAAAGTTAATAATAATAATGATTAGAGGGGCATAGAAATAAGACACGAACACATTTTTGAGAATATGCACATTTACTGAGCATAAGGTAACTTATTCATAAAAATATGTGTGTGTTTTAGAAGTCGTGATTGGGGTGCGCAATAGAGATATTGGGAAAATACGTCACATTCCGCTTTTATTCTTCACGCATACTCTGAAACAAATTCAGCTTCTTTTTCTTTAAGATCCAATAATTTATAGTCAGCTTGAGGAGGCAATATATATAACTGATACTGAAAACCATCTACGTGAATACCATGCACACACAGATATTCAGAAATTTATCTATACAACGCTTTAACATGTAGTAACCATTGTAACAGTCTTTAAACAGCTCAGGATACAGCCATTTCCATGCCACATATGTCTGAGATGGTACAGTGTTGTAGATAAACGGAAGACTGCATTGTCAATCACACTTGTTATGACAGCCTTTAAAGCACCACATTCAGTGTCCGAGTTAGGAACAATGGGGCTCATCATGCTCGATAGACATTTAATTATTCATGTACACTATGACACAATACAGTTCATCCCAGGAGCGTTCATCAACGCACACTTTAAGAACTTTCGCAACGTTCTCCAATTCTATTGCAACATGCCACTTTTGCTCTGTTAGTGTTACATTGTCTATATCTATATCCTTCAAGTCACTTGCAATTAAATAGGATGACATTGAAAATAACAGTATGGACTCACTGGGCACATGTACCTTCTAATCAGCAACATCTCGTCCCCCTGCACTTCCTTTCTGCACACACAAACCTCATTGATATATGTGGATATTTATGTGGCGAGAACTGTGCTGCTGCGGTTGTGGGTTGCTGCCGTCGTTGCATTTCAGTGAGTCACAGGCTGACTGGATGTCTTCAGAGGTGGGGATCGGCATCTACAGTAGCAGCTGATTGTCGTACTTCATCATGCTGGCTAGGTGTGTGAGAGGAGCCTCTGGTGAAGGATACCGTTTCAGGTCCACATGTTCCTGTCTTCACAGGTGACGACATATTTTGGGAGGCATCCTCATGTATAGTTCCCAACAACATGGCTGAATCTGGTGCAGAAGAAAAATATTCCATATAGGTTATGATGATAACTGAGAATATACTTTTATGCTCATAGAACACTCCTGCCCATTAAAATTGCTACACCACTAAGATGATGTATTACAGATCCGAAATTTAACCGACAGGAAGAAGA
Organism: Locusta migratoria; assembly: GCA_026315105.1. Taxonomy (NCBI): domain Eukaryota; kingdom Metazoa; phylum Arthropoda; class Insecta; order Orthoptera; family Acrididae; genus Locusta; species Locusta migratoria. The sequence goes on from CM048747.1 coordinate 501,173,751, forward strand.
TGCTGTAAAATGCAAATGATTAGCTTTTCGGAGCATTCACACAAGATTGGCGCCAATGGGGACACCTACAACGAGGTGACATGAGGAAAGTTTCCAACTGATTTCTCGTACACAAACAGCAGTTGACCGCGTTGCCTGATGAAACATTGTTGTGATGCCTCGAGTAAGGAGGACAAATGCGTACCATCGCGTTTCCGACTTTGATAAAGGTCGGATTGTAGCCTATCGCGATTGCGGTTTATCGTATCGCGACATTGCTGCTCGCGTTGGTCGCTATCCAATGACTGTTAGCAGAATATGGAAACGGTGGGTTCAGGAGGGCAATACGGAACGCCATGCTGGATCCCAACGACCTCGTATCACTAGCAGTCGAGATGACAGGCATCTTATGCGCATGGTTGTAACGGATCCTGCAGCTACGTCTCGATCCCTGAGATAACAAATGGGGAAGTTTGCCTGACAACAACGATCTGCACTAACAGTTCGACGACGTTTGCAGCAGCATGGACTATCAGCTCAGAGACCATGGCTGCGGTTACCCTTGACGCTGCATCACAGACAGAAGCGCCTGCGATGGTGTACGCAACGACGAACCTGGGTGCACGAATGGCAAAAGTAATTTTTTCGGATGAATCCATGTTCTGTTTACAGCATCATGATGGTCGCATCCGTGTTTGGCGACATCGCGGTGAACGCACATTGTTGTTGTTGTCGTCTTCAGTCCGGAGACTGGTTTGATGCAGCTCTCCACAATACCCTATCCTGAACAAGCCTCTTCAACTTCACACAAGAACGGCAAACTACATATGTCTGAATCTGCATACTGTATCCATCTCTTGGTCTTCCTCTGTGCTTTTTACCACACACACTTCCCTCCAACGCTAAATTTACAATTCCTTGATGTCTAAGAATGTGTCCTACCAATTGATCCCTTCTTTTCTTTAAGGTATGCCAAAAATTCCTTTTCCCTCAAATTCTGTTCAATACCTCGTCATTAGTTACGCGATCCATCCACCTAATCTTCAGCGAACGCACATTGGAAGCGTGTATTCGTCACCACTATACTGGCGTGATGGTATGGGGTGCCATTGGTTACGCGTCTCGGTCACCTCTTGTTCGCATCGACGGCACTTTGAACAGTGCCCGTTACATTTCAGATGTGTTACGACCCGTGGCTCTACCCTTCATTCCATCCTTGCGAAACCTTACATTTCAGCAAGATAATGCTCGACTGCATGTTGCAGATCCTGTACGGACCTTTCTGGATAGAGGAAAAAGTCCGACTGCTGCTCTGGCCAGCACATTTTCTTGATCACTCACCAATTGAAAATGTCAGGTCAGTGGTGACCGAGCAACTGCGTGTTGAAGCTGTGTGGGCATCTGTACCTATTCACGCCATCCAAGCTGTGTTTTTTTCAATGCCGTTATACGGCCAGTAGTGGTTGTTCTAGGTTCTGATTTCTCAGGATCTATGCACCCACATTGCGTGAAAATCACATGTCAGTTCTAGTGTAATATATTTGTCCAATGAATACTCGTTTATCGTATGCATTTCTTCTTGGTGTAATTTTAATGGCTAGTAGTGTAGAAGTATGGGATACTTGCTCCTTCAATTCCTCTTTCTCTTCCGCTGCTGCTGCTGCTGCTGCTGCTTGGATGCTCTTGTATGATGCTGCTGCTGATGACTGTCCATGTTGATAGTTCAACTAACTGGCTGAGGAGCTGTAGCTCTTTGATCATGTGACCTTAGCTGAGGGCTATGGGTGGTTGGTGGAGATAAAATTAGGACACACTGCTTGATGAAAGTTGAATTGATGTCATGACATCATATAATTTCCCGCTAAAATGGGATGATAGCCAATAGCATTGGAGTTAAATTCTAATTTCAAAGTTTCCAGTGGATGTCATCTTGATTTACGTCATAAGGGGAGAGGGGAGTGTAGACCTGGGTTTTCCCTGGCGGCCATTTTGTTCCAAAATCAGAAGCGACGTGATCGTACTGATGTTATAGCGACGTTGCCACATCGGTGCTCAGGTGTACAAAGATGGGGGAGGACATCTGGCAACACTGCACTGCGCCAGTATCAGCTTTGGTCTTATACTTGTGTTCTTTAAATTGTTATCCTGTATTCAGCACGTCAGAAGATAAAGATTACTACAAAGCAAAGTGTAGCATCTATCTTAATCATTCTCTTTGTACTCACATCCGTTATCTACATTAAGTGGAAAATTGTAGCCCAAGGTACAATATAGAAAAGTTCTTACAAAGACTAAAAACCCACATAAAATACAACAACCTAAGGTTTCGTTGGGTTTTGATTTCGTTTCCGATTACTTAAGTTCAGTATTTTGCAAGAACCATTACAACATCTTTCAACTACACTTAGTGCGAGAAATAATAGTTTTCCTGTAACATCTCCACTGATGATGAACCTACAGGGGCTCGCAAACTAGCTATGGAAGAATAAAAAAACTTCCATAAAAACAGCTATTTGTATATTTATAACACAATAAATTGCCAATTTACACTACAATTGAATGGGTGAGTTGAAAAAGGTACACATTCCACAAATTAAACTGAGATAGCCATTTTCTTCTTTAGACGTATCTACATCCATTGAGCATAAAAAAGAACATCTTTCTCTACTTCAAATGCGCTTGCCAACAATAGTCAGATACGAGTGACTTGAAGAAAGGACATATTCCTGGAATATGTTCCTTCAACTCAAAGCCGCGCTTGTGCGGGCGACACCCACTACAGTTCTAGTGTTCGCTGCTCAGTCATGTGTTTGGCGTGTAATGTAGCAGATGAGCGAGCTGTTTATGTTGGTTATGTTTACAGTGTAATGTTGTAACATCAGTACCAAAATTAGTTTAGTGAAGTTTATTACATTTGGTTTACTTTAACCAAGTAACAATGTCAGCAACAGACATTGACAGCGTTGAACCAAGACGCAAAACGGGGAGACATCACAAAGAAAAACATGTACGGGAAATATAAAAGTTAGCAAGGCGTCGTGTTGAGGACTTTGTAACTTGTACGCACGTGTACGTACAATCTGAAGCATGTGCGATGCCTTTCAGAAGCGTTAGACAGTCTATCCACCAATTGAATGCAATTGATAGAGGCCACATCGTTGGACTATGTAAAGTGGGATGGCCGTATCGTCCTATTGGTATTTACGTGGACCATTCAGATGTCATAGTGACCCAATGTTGAAATCATTGGGTGCATAAGGGCATTCCGTCACGTCGTGCAGGTTAGGGTCGACCAAGAAACACCAGTCCGTGGGATGACCGTCATGTGATGCATCAATCAATACAGAATCCCATGACGCGACATCCCCGTCCCCAAACATGTAGTGAAGACGCTACAACATCCCGCACAATGTCGCAGCTGCCGGATTGGACTCCTACAGCCCCATGAGTCAGTTTCCATACCCACCAAAACACCAACAGAGGCTTTTGGAGTGGCGCCGTTCACTGGAGGCACGGACAGAGGACGAATGGCGTCGCATCATATTCAGTGATGTGTCCCACCTTCACTGACCAGTGTGTTCGTGTTTGGTGGTAAGGAGGACAGAGGGCAAATTCTGCCAATATTGGGAAGAGACACACAGGCCCCTGGCATCAAGTATGGGGATGTGCGTTTAGGTAACGGTTAGTCGTATTTCAGTATATACTGTCAGCACAGTGTTACAACACAGACATTCTGTGTCTGAATATCCTACACATAATGTTCCAGCATTCTGACAATGTTTCAAAAAGACAATGGAGACCCACATACAAGAAGTGTGTATATGGCTGACTACAGGATGTTGAGGTCCTTCTGTACCCAGAAAGATCCCCACACATTTTCACCATTAAGAACGTGTGGCATGAGATTGCGAGGGGCCTTCGTCACAGTACTAATCCGTGGGGTCTGGCGTAAAAAGTATAACAACTGTAGACAAACGTGCCTAGGGGATGATCAAAAGGCTGTTTGACGTCATTCTGAACATAGGTACAATAATTACAGCCAGAGGGGGTGCGACAATCTACTGACCTGCTGCCACCGTTCTAACTGCCAACGGCCCCGTGTCTTTCATCCCATATTACAATCAGTTCAATAAAGGTCTTTCATCATTTACTTCCAACCACTCTTGCATGCATCACTTTTTGTCAGGACGCGTGGTTTAGGGGCTATTGCAATGATGATATAATGGCTTCGTGGCTTACATTTTGTAGCAATATTATATAAAAGTAAAGATGAAGGAGTGTAACAATGTCCTACATTGTGTAAAAGCAGTTAAACGTTCTTTTCCATTTATTAGATACACTACACGTGGGTATCTCCTTCTCTGTGTCTTCGTCTTCCTTCTCTCTCTGCAAGGATAATGTAAGATTAAATGTTTATATTTAACATTATTTATGGTATTGTTTTCTGAAATAGCAGCAACCAGTTGCAATGTAATATCTTTAATTGGCAGGTTTCGTACAGTTAGTGGCCTTCCTCAGACATATATTGGCCCACTTTTGTATTCAGTCTGAGCATATATGCCAAAAACAAAATTTTAAGTGTAACTGGTTTCTCCTACTTTAAAAACCAGTTGGATAGGAGTTGCTGTGATGGACGAAGTACTAAATTTACGACGATCGTACGCCTCGTTTTCTTTATGTTTATAGAATTTTGAGGCAGAAGTTGTCAGGGGCCGTTCATGTGTTCCTGTGGATTACTCGTACGCTGCAGCCGCCCCTCCCTTGTTTACAGGCGGCGGCGGCGGCGCCCTCTGCTCGGCCGGTCGCGGGTTCAGCGGCCTTCAGCCGGCCGCTGCAAAAACGGCGGACCTTGTGGCGCGGTCCGCCGCCACTCTGACTCACAGCGCCAGTTTCCCCGAGCGATCTCCTCTACTTTCGCCGCTTCGTCTGCCGCTCTCGCAATTCCTAAACACGACAATCTTCCTAGTTCAACTGCTGCTCGAGATTAAGCGGTGACAAATGTGTAGCGTTGATACTAAAATACTAGTTGTTGTTATAGTCTTCAATGCAGACACTGGTTTAATGCATATCTCCACCCTACCCTATCCTGAGCAATACCTTTCATCTCCTCATAAGAACGGCAACCGACATCATTGTCAGTCTGCTTACTGTATTCGCCTCTTAGTCTCCCACTGCAACTTTTACTCCATACACTTCCCTCCAATGCTAAATTCTCGATTCCTCGATGTCTATGAATGTGTGCTACCAATCGATCTCTTCTTTCTGTCAAGGCACAGAAGAAATTTTCTTTTCTTTCCAATTCTGTTACGTACCTCCTAATTAGGTGATCTACCCATCTACTGTATTCGTCTGTAGCACCATATTTCAGTGCCTTCTATCCTCTTCTTCTCTTAACTTCTCGCTCCCGAACAAGGCAACACTCCACAAAATGGCTTCCGGACAGACTTCCTAACACTTAATATTCAATGTCAACAATTTTCTATTTTTCAGAAACGTTTTTCTAAGCATTGCCATCCTGCATTTTGTATCTTCTCTACTTCGCCCATCATACCTTATTTTGCTACCCAAATAATAAAATTCTTCTGCTACTTTTTCTGTCCCGTTACCTAACAGCTTGCCGGCCGCGGTGGCCGAGGAGACTAAGGCGCTCCAGTCACGGTCTGCACGGCCACTACGGTCGGGGGTTCGAATCCCCCCTCGGGCTTGGATATTTGTGCGGTCCTAGATCGTAAGTAGTTCATAAGTAGTTTGTAAGTTTAGGGACTGATAACCCCGTAGTTAAGTCCCATAAACTATACAAACATTTGAACATTTTTTCGTTACCTAACAAATTCGTCAGCATCGCCACATTTCCTTACACTACGTTCCATTACACATGTTTTGATCTTGTTAATTTCCGCCTTATACTGTCCTATCTATACACTATCCATTCTGTTCAGCTGCTCCTCCAGGCCTGGTGCTGTGTCTGACAAGTACTACATCATTGACAAACCACAGTCATTATTTCTCCTCCTGGACTTAATTCCATCTCCATATTTCTCCTTTGTTTGTTGCACAGCTTGCTGAATGTACAGATTGACTAACATTGGGGTAAGGCTACAAACCTTCTGACGTACCAAATTCTATCATTTATTTTAGTTAAATCTTTGCCACTGGGCTGCTCAGACACTGGTTATTCTCCAGGGGCTCCCACTAACTACACAAAAATGACTACTGTGGGATGGGCTTCTTATTTTGTTAGGCTTTATCCTGCATAAACATTTATAGATGTTCCCGAACAAAAACTGACAAGGTTGAAAACAAATTGAATTTCTTAAACACAAGACAATAGTAACGGCTGGCAATGGATAACGCATCTGAGAGGTAATGTGGAACCAGTAAACATGCTTTGCAAGAAAGGAAACGTTCAGTTTTTAACCCAGGGCAAGTTATACAAACATTGTTCAACACTGAATAATCTTATTTCAGTCCCATCCAAGAAAAGGGGAAGCAAGAGTGATTGAATTACTATTAATGTACAAGAACGTGATGTTGATCAAATGTGGGGTTTTATTCTACTTCATTATAAATTTTTATTAACAGACACACATAGTTACTGAACAGATAGTTACTAAATGGGTCATTTATGAACCTGATAAATTAAATAAACGTTGGTTTGAACGCCCTCTACATTCTCAAAGAAAAGTGAACATGTTAACAGTGAATTGACCACTTTTTAACATTTTTGAAATTTAAAGACTGAATAAACGTTGATTTTCACTCCCTTTGGATTCTCAAAGCAGATGAATAAATAAAATAGATTATCAAAGCAAAAAATTAATATGTTAATAGTGAAAAATCACATTTTAAACAAAATTACATCAACAGTGATTCTTTAGAATATCAACAGTGGGTCTTTAAAATTTACAGGTTTGCTGTTAACAAGGTAATTTTTATGTTACATAAGGGGATGGGATGGTAGGAAAATGTACATAGCAACATAATCAAACACTATTATATGCGCATGTAATTGCTTAGTGGCATGCGATTAACAAATCTAAAGGCATATTACGCAAAAGCTGGTGCCACTGGCCGGCGTGACCACAGGACGACATGAAAGGAAATTGCAATTATTTTTGCTTGGTCCGGTACTCTGACAATAAAAATCATGGCGCGTGTGCTGCTTTATCACTCATAAATGAAAGACTAAACGGTCATGGAACATGAATTCTTGAACAAACACACGTGCACCCATCAGAATAACACAACAAAATGTTCCTCAAAATCGTTTAAAAATTTAGAATAAAATATCAAACGCACAACATTAATGCAAAACAAAATGAAATATGACTATTAAGCAATGGTACCCAGCCACCCACAAGGTCATAGCATGATATTACACACCACGTGGCTGACCAAAGTAACTCACACACCAAAAAAAAAAAAAAAAAAAAAAAAAAAAAAAAAAAAAAAAAAACCTTGAGAATTCCTCGTTGAAAGTAATGTGAAACGAAAGCACATTTAATTTAGAAGCCATTACAGCCAACACTGCAAGAACATAGGGGCTCATTTGCGGTAAGCAGCTATTGTCTGATACCGATCCCAAAAAAAAAAAAAACAAAAAAAAAAACAAAAAAAAAACACATAAATAAATAAATAAAAATAATAAAATAAATAAATAAATCGTTCTGGTTTGTTTTACGGCCCAGTTTAGATTTCCTGTAGTTTTAATTTTTTTGCAAACATTTCGGGCAAAACTGATAAAAAATGTACCCAACAGATAATAATTCTTTCAGACCGGATTTTTAACAAACATCCAAAATTATTTCATATTTAGATTTGACAAAATACTCTTTTTTAACTTTTACCGGCCGGCCGCGGTGGCCGAGGGGACTGAGGCACTTCAGTCACGGTCTGCACGGCCACTACGGTCGGGGGTTCGAATCCCCCCTCGGGCATGGATATTTGTGCCGTCCTAGTTCGTAAGTAGTTCATAAGTAGTTTGTAAGTTTAGGGACTGATGACTCCGTAGTTAAGTCCCATAAGCTTAACAAACATTTGAACATTTTAACTTTTACCTCTTTAAAACATTATTTTATTATCTCTCCCACATTTCCATTATCTTTTTTCCGTTAAAATATTATCAACTGATTTGCCTTGGCAGTTTGCCCTAAGTTTATTTTCTTTGTCTGTACAGGTTACGATTGACTATAGCCTGGAAGGAACACAGCGTACATTTGGCGTTCGAAACTCAGTGACATGAGATCCCGCTCCTGAAACCTTGCTAGAAACTCTCTTTTGCATACGCAATCCTGCAGTCTAATTTGATGATTGTATTATTATTATAACGCAAACATTGTCATTTCAATGCAATGGCGCACTGAAAATTATCAAAAACGCGTCGTTCTTAGGACAATGAAATATAATCTAATGTCTAAAAGTGTCATGGTAGCATTTAACACCTGCCATCGATGGTACGAGAATTACAGATTACTCTCGCAGCTGTTCGCCATAGCGTAGTGGGCGGCGAATTAGTTTCTTATGTAGGAACATGTTAGACGGTGGCTTGAAACATGCCGGGCTCGGTGGCTCAGCGCGCTCGGTCAGAAGGTTGCCGGCATGTTAGCTCAGCGTTCGACGCCCTCTGTAACGAAAAAGACTGAGTGAATGTCGAAACAATCAAAATGAAACGAAACAAACCAAAGTCCACACTGGACCGATCAAATCAAAGAACCAATGAAAAGAGAGGGAAAAAAGAGGGCTCAATTCCATCTGCAATAAAAAACTAAGCTAAATTCTCAATGAAACCCAGAACGAACACGAACAAACGAACGCAAAGCATCGTTCTACCTAAAGGACACAAAAATATATATGGATAAAAAAAAAATTTCCATCTTGCTTCCTAATAGGTTTTCGCACAATCTGTTAATTGAACACAACTATATTCTGCAATATTCCGAATTGTTCAAAGCATCAGTGCTTTCTCAGAAAACTGCATTTGTTCTATTTTGTGAACATGCCATTAAATACATACCAACGAATTGCAAACATAGACTTCTTTAACATATACACATAAATTTGGGAGATACTGTTAAAATGGCTGTTGTATGTGACAATGAGAGCAGTAACCTTACACATAGATGGAGTACTATACTTATGTGGAATTCCACACTTATTCTGTTTGTTATTTTAGCTATAAAAAGAAAACGTACTCACTGTTTCAAACATAATATTTGCCCTTTATTTTAGCGTACAACAAAGTAACAAGAACAAAATCATATCTGAACTACAGAATAAACAAAAATTTTAACAAAAAATACCGGAAAAAACTATTCTAAAACAAATCAATATGCACTAAAATTAAAAAAAGAAAAAATTAATTGTGTTTTCTCCTGCAACTTAATAATAAACTTTTCTACTCATCAATATGTAGGTACGAGCTTTGTGTTTAACACGCAAGAAGGTAAGTAGGTACCTACCCACTTTAAATCTATGCTTACTAATAACAAACAATGATCAAAATATTTTTAGAGTTATCCTAAGTAAAATTAAATGAAAAATATTAGACCACTTAAAAGTCAATCAAGTTCTTACGATAATATAATGCAGTTACAATTATTGTTATTTTTGGAGTCGGTGTCAGCCAAGGAATCATCCGTTCCAAACTTGGTCTCAATATTCTCGTATTATTTTTGGTAGGTACATTGTAGCATTTCCCTGGCTGACTCTCTGACACACGCTGTGCAGGGAAAAAAGGAATGTGACAAGAATAATTATGGTAGAAATAAAATAAACACACATTTGCCATTTCCACTTTTACGTCTTTGCCTTGGCCAAATGGCCGCAAAACCACTGAATAATGCCGAAAACCATTAAATATCATATTTTGTAAATGCAAATAGTCGTTTATGCGGTCAGGGCAAGAGCAAATGAATACGAAAATTAGCACTCAGAGCGGGTAGAGCAATGTAGCGATATGGCAGTAACGTCTCATTACCCTCGCCTCGCAGAAGTGTAAATTGTGATGGGGCCGTCAGTCAGTCAGGATGACAGTTCCAGGCATTTTGACTTAATGGCCGTGACGCGACGGAGACCTCTTGTCCTCTCGCCATCACAAGAAACATTTATTACTAAAAATCATAATCAGATCACTAAACATAAAAAAAAACAGCTCGTCACCTTAGCAGCACAATTTATCCCAAACTAGGTGTTGATACTAGCGCGATAATTGACATCGTGACTAATTAAAGGAAAATGGAGAATTAATGTTTACACCACATCTATGAATTTATCTAGTTATGATGAAAAGAAATACAACACAAAACAAACATAAGTACACTGAACATGAAAGACGATCGTTTGTCGTCTTCCTTTTTTTATATAATATTGTAATTTATTTGATGTCACTAGATTAGCATTTTGTTAAAACTAGAACCCCATTCTTTTCGAGGCATGAGGAATAGCATTTTTATTTCATGTTTTAAAATATTAGTTTCTGAAATGGTAGTTAATATTGCTAAGATTTTGTTATTTTAATAATTTATTATTGTGTTGGTGAATGTGGCAATAAGCACGGCTTCTTCGCTACGCCACTGTCCCTGTGAGAATGTGTACTTGTTTTACTTTTAAGTGGGTGTGCGAGAATCTAATGGCTGTCTGAATGTGGGTAGTAATAGCTCGCTGTGCATGGTTCTCTGTGGCTCAGAGACGATAGTTAGTCGTTACCAACCTCTGCTGCTGGTGATACCAAAGAGGTTTCTACACCCTTTGGTTACAAGCCAGTCGACGAGCCCTCTCCAGGGCAAGTCTCGCGATCTTCTCTCCCCACCACCGGTGTTTGCTTGAGTTTTGCGTTTCCGGTAGTTGTTGCGCCTCCTGGCCGCTCGGTCTTCACTTTGTGCTCGGTTCGTGGTGAAGTAAGGTTGGTTCTGCTCTTGTGTCCGCGGAGATGGTAGCGTCGTTGTCTAGCATGTTTAACTTAGACTCTTGAACTTAGATTCATTTTCCGGAATATTTTTTTTTTTTCAATCGTGAGCGGAAATGTGTTCTAGTTTTTAATCCAGTGATTTCCAACAGATAAACGCGGTGTATGTGTTACTAGTTGCAGTTTGATAAAGGCCTGGTATATTCAAACCCTTTGTGATTATTTGGCGGTGAACGAACTCTGTGTAAATTCTTTTTAGCTTTGTGGGGCCCGATTTCCAACAGACGATATGTTCATCTTTGTACAGTGTATGTAAAAATCTTTCTTATCGTTTCTTTCTGTGAGTGATATGTGTTTCACGTTTCATTCGCTTCCTTATGTAAATCTAAACATTTCTATGGGTTGCATGCCGTAGTTTTTATTTTTATTTTTATTCTTCCGACTTCTTAATTAGTTCACATTTCCGTGTTTTGAGATTGGACTTCTTCCGTCTTTGTGAACGCTCCCAATCGCATGTTGCTGCATTGCAGTAGCTTCCTTATGAAATTCTACGCAATTCTAGGGGTTGCATGCCGTAGTTAATTGTCTTTATTTTTCGGAAATTGAATTTATACATTTTTATCGGTTTTCGGAACCACGTTGTTCCGAACTCCGACTTCACTTCAGGGGTTTGCAGCTAGTCACCTGAATTCACGCCACGTCTCATAAAACCAGTGCCTTGATAGTTTACTCTCTGATTGCAACTTAAGAGTCCGCCATTATTTGGTGCAATAAATCCGATGTTTAACCACTTCACCTTCAGTGGAGTGCGATCAAGTAACGTATCCGTGTCTCGCCGTTAGCGTGTTTGCTCATAGTCTAATCTAAATGCAAGTTAACTTTGGTATACTCACGCACGATCTCAAAGCAGTCATGACAGACCAGAGCCATCTTCAAAGTTTTATTGTATATTGTGTTGTGTGGTACCTCCGGGTTTGCTGAATTTCGCCTACGACAGCGGCGCCTGCTTCTGCCTCGCTTCAGCACGTTGATTTTGGTGAGTTTCGCTGTTGCATTGCGTGTGTGTGAGCGAGTAAGTGTTGTTTGTATATCCTCCACCCATTATCGTTACGTTCTGTGTAATTCATGTTAAATTCAATGCTGGGTATCGTCAGTATTAGATAATGTAAATGGGATGCATTTTTATTGTATTAACAAAATTGGTTCCCCATTTTGCTTGCGTTTGACCTGAATAAACAAGTCAAGTTCAGTATAATTTTGATTTGCCTATAAATTGTAGTTTTCGAGCTCCTTTCCCCGTTTATTTAATATTGTTATTCACCAGTGCTGAGAACAAGCTCATAGGAAATTTGTTTTTCTGAGCCACCTTTATGAAATAACTTTAATTGCGGTGGCTTGTTTATTATTGCCTGTGTGTGTAATTTCGTGTGAGCTGCTATGTATATTGGCCACTGTATCGTTAACTTCCTGTTATTAGAGTAATGTGAAACAAGTCAGTTCTCAATTTGGGCCAGGGGACAAGGTTTTGCAGCAGGGAGTAGCCGGTAGTTCTTACGGACCTTTTGCTAATTTTACTGCTAAAATTAAGCTTTTTTTTATAACATTAAACTCTTATCTGGGGACTTCCTACTAGAATTAAGCTTTTATTTCGTACAGTGGCCTACCTTTAAACGTCATTGATGGCAACATCATAAAAGGATTACATTCTAATGCAGTATGGTTACTAGAATTGTAACTAGCACATCGAATGGAATCCACACATGTTTCAAAGACAAAAGTGCAAATCAAATAATCAAAAGGTAAAACAATACGCAAAGATATCTACTAAGCACACATACAACAGGTAAGAAATAGTTATAGTAAAATATACAACAAGCAAAAAAACTAATTAAACAAATGCAACAAATCAAAAAATTCCAACGAACAATACAAAGAAGAACTGAAAAGTAGAATGACAGTTTGGCAGACCAGCTGCCTGCTTTTGTTTAACCATAAAAATAAATAGATAAATAAAAACATCTGGCAGATGAGCTGCCATCACTTGTGCTTGGGCAGTTTTCATTTTCATTAAACACTTATTGCTGCACAGCTAAAGATCATTGCGTTCTACCAAAGGGACTTGGACAATCACACGCAAATGGGAGTATCTTCCGACGCCTCCGAATCGGATTACCGTTTCTCTCAGCTCGACTTGTAGGTTAGCTCTCGTCAGCCAGAAGAACCTAGTCCATTAAAGGATGACATCCGTCGAATGCCTGCCTCTGCCCTGATAGCACAGAATTTAGCAGTCCATGAAAAGTGCCCCCTCCTCTAAGAAAACGATCACGAGGGGTGTGGTTGACCAGGAATCTGACTACCAGGATGTTAACAGTGCTCCGCAGACAGACAGTAGCCAGGCAGGCCTGCAACATAAAAGTGGCCGCCAAATGTTTTGTCAGTAAACAGATTTCTGGGGTAATTGAAAAGACACCAGCTGGAATTAATCATGATATTAATGAAGTCTACAGAAACTTTATGAACGACAGTGTCGTTTGACTTTACGTGTGTTTTGAGAAGGATGCACTAACGCCCAAATGTGCAGAATCGACTGACCGACTGTCTGTTGTGATTTTGGATCTTGTTGCGTATAATTGGTAATGTGGACAACAGAACTGGCGTTTCACCGTTTATGATCACATGATCAGAGCAAGGAGAGCGCCAACCGGACGGCAACTCTGACAGGCGGATGAATTTTATGTCAGTGTTACGCAATCTTTTCCGTAATGGGATCCAAAATATTTTTGGAAAAAGCTGCATGACACCATGCATATTTAATAATTCCGAACACTAGCGAACTCAGTGGTTCGCAACTGCTAAATGTGCATGGGAATAGTATGTACTTACTCTCTGCCCACCACTTTCCCCATCAATTTATTCAAAAATTTGTAAACCTAAGGAAGCAATCGGTTCTAGATTTGCAAACTAAATCAAGCTAGGGACAACACACAAACTGATGCTCCAGGAAGGACTCGAACCTCTTACAGAGACATTCACGCTATCTGCGACATGGCATCCCAAACCGCGGTCATTTCCATATGGCTTTCGTCGTCTCTACGCCTGTTTCTTACGCCTTTGTTCTTTTAACCTTCTCACTGCTTGGGTATTTATTTATCCCAGTATTCAGTCCATGTGCTCCCCCACCTCCCTGCCTACCTACCTGTGCCTCGCCATCCTCCTCCTTCTTCTCGTCCTCTTCCTCAGCCTCCTCTGTCATTACACCCTCCCCCCTCCCCTTCATCTCCTCCCTGTCCTGTATTTGAAAAATTACAATACCTACAAATTAACAGTGACCAGTAAAACGGCGTCAGAATCTGGAGAAAGGTATCCTCCGCCACGCATCGTACGAAATCTTACGCAGGCAGTAATGTTCCTCTTATTTTGAAGATCAAGTGAGCAAAATTTCATCAAGTAAGGATTGAAACTGTATACTGGTGAAGAAGTGTGTTTTAAAGTACCCTCCGTCATGCACAATGCGAATTATTTTGTAGAGAAGGCCGTTCCTTTTGCTTTGAAGTGCGTGCATGCAAAAAATTATCGTAGTTCGATAATCAGCATAAAACAGGTATCTAATTCGAAGTGCCGATGCCTCCCCTTACAAAATTACCAATTTCGAGCCGGCCGCGGTGGCCGAGGGGACTGCGGCGCGTCAGTCACGGTCTGCACGGCCACTACTGTCGGGGGTTCGAATCCCCCCTCGGGCATGTATATTTGTGCCGTCCTTAGTGTTAGCTAGTTCATAAGTAGTTTGTAAGTTTAGGGACTGATGATCCCGTAGTTAAGTCCCATAAGCTATACAAACATCTGATCTGAACCAATTTCGATTTTTTTTCGATTTTTTAGCTGTTCCTTTGGGTTTTCCCTAATTTTTTTTTTCTATTTCAGCCCTGTGTTAAAGCGAACACAACAAAACTAAATTTATTCGAATAGATGCAACCTTATCTGAGTTGTAGCGAGAAAAACGGAGCAATTGGTTTTTATACATAGCGACAATATACACCAAAATTAGAATATAATGAAATATACATAAAATTTGAAGACACGGTTGTGCGTGATGTAAGCATTGAAAAAATAATGTTATGTATAATAAATTGTAGCATCGAGGAAATCTAATACAATAACTATAATTTAATGTGGCTGAGAGAACTGGTGCGTCCTGCGACTGGACGCTACTTCGGCGCATAACGTGTTCCTAACCTACCCCAGTTGTCCAACAGGCAATATGAGGCTTACAGTTTAAAGAGGAATGCGAACCACATGACGTGGCTGGTGACTCCTCACATCGTTAAGACGTCATGGCTAGGTTAAAACTCAAAGCGAAAAACTCCATTTATAACTACTAAGTCTCCAACATGTGACCCAGAGCTCTCCAGCTGAGAAATTAGTCACTAGCCCAGATTTCAAAATGAAAAACAGTGCTGATTGTTTGGCACTTCTCTAAACTACATATAGCATTTAATTTGCAATAAAAATAATACTGCAGTTATTAATCGAAACAGGAACAACCCTTTGTATTAAATTTGACTAAATCACGCACATTGTGCAAAATTTCATTATGATCAGTGGAGGTTTCTGAGTTCATCGTAGACAAACATCGTCAGACACACACACACACACGGAGACGGAGATCGAGTACACTCGTGCTGGAGTAGGTCCACTAACTAGCTCGCAACCAAAGGGTGTGGAAACCTCTTTAGTCACCTCAGCAGCTATCGACTCTGAGCCAGAGAGAATGATGCAAAGCGAGCTATCACTCCCCACATTCAAACAGCCTTAGATTCTCGCACACACTTAAAAATACAACAACTGCACATTCTCACAGGGACAGTGGGGTAGCGGAGAAGCCGTACTCTTGCCACATTAATTAATATAACAATAAATTATTAACATAACAAATAAGAAAACCCTAGCAATATTAACTAATATTTTAACAAATGAAATAAAGGTGCTCTACCTCAAGCCTTAAAAAGAGTGGGGTTAAAGTTTTAACAAAATGATAATCTAACGACATTAAATAAATTATAACTTTACTGAAACTATAGAAAAATATATGGAAGATGACAGACGGTCGTCTTTCAACGTAAAGGTAAAGATAAATCCATAAAAGCCTTGAAATTCAAACATTAGCTCGTAACAATTATTATTTTAAATAAAGACACGGTATAACTTGATTGTTACCTTTCTTTATTGTGTAAAAAGTAACACATTGGCCGCGGCGGAATGTGCGTACTGAGGCGCCGCGCTGCGGTGTGCGCTGCAGTTCACCGTCAGGGGTTCGAGTCGTCCCTCGGGCATGGGTGTATGTGTTGTCCTTAGTTAGTTTAACTTAGTTTAAGTAGTTTGTAAGCTAGGGACTGATAACCAAGTTATTAAGTCTCACAGATTTACAAACATTTGAACATAACACAATGAAAATGAAACATATGAAAAAACGTTTTCTAGTCGACAAGATACTCTGCTTGGTTATTTAAAAAGTCGTCCGGCCACCCACCGGAATAGATCCCCCAACTCCCAGGTTTCGAAGTTTGTGAAAAGATATGGCAAGTATTTGAATGTTATAGACATTATATTGAAAAATATCTGCAAGTGTTCGCTGCTCAAGACTATGAAAAATGTCCCCACAATAAAGTACTGCCTGAAAAAGTTAAAATAAGTAAATAAAATAAAATGAAATACATTGGAATCCTTTTTCCGAATTGCGTCTCAATTCTCTGTCATATTTTTCCTAGCAACTGCATTAAGTACCGTAATAAGAATAACAGAAAACTGACAATTCCTTTCAAACAGATATGAAACAAAAGACCAGGAATGGACAGAACGAGAGGCGGCGAAGGCAGTTTTACATTTGCCGGTCGATCGGTCGAGTTCCCTTTAATGGGAACGTGATTCTCGTGACATTGACTTTCTACGAACGAACGGAAAGTCCGCTGCGGGCAGTTCCGGTGGAAATATGGGAAAGCTCGCAGACTTCCGAGCAGAAGCAGGGCCGATTGCGATCTGCGCGGCCCATTGGCCGAATCGCGATCGCGGTGGGTGTGTGCGGCGCGGCCGCCAAGGTCAGCACGTGGTACGCATGCGCGCACTTAGTCACCGCGCAGGTGGCTAACGGAACCGCGGCCTTGCCGCCGTTGGCGTGCGTTGGCTCGCTTTTCGTGCCGCGGTTACGTCACGCCAGCGGCCCGGAAACATACCTACTGGACACCGCGTGCTCCCCAAACTATCACACGCAACTGAAGCGCCGTGTTTACGTTCGTTACCCAATGTCACTGGTCTCAACTTAAGCAATTTCTTAACGTGAAATTGCGGTGCAACACTGCGTAATGAGACACCAATGACGGTCACGCTGAACATACTGAACAGCGCTCCTTACCGACTGGCTTCAGTGTTTACACTGCAGAGCTGGTAGCCATATCTCGCACTCTGGAGCGCATCGTTCCTGCCAGGGGGACCAACTTTTGATCATATCCTTACGGTACCTGTAGGTGACTAAAACCTGACCATACCTATAGGTATTTCCCAGGAGTCAATGACAATGGGGATGTAAACATAAAAAAAGACATACTTTCCTTACTTTGGGGTATCGGTAACTCTGCAAGCTGCGAAAAGTTTTAAGTTGTGCAATGGCATTAATAAGGCTCATTTGTCGACTAAATTCAACAACAGTATGCCAAAAAGGGGTTGGAACACTTGCGCGGAGTGACACTTGCGCGGAGTGACACTTGCGCGGAACCCGGGGCCCTTGGGGCGGCTGATGGCTTTTCCTGGGTACAGGCACACCAAGAAGTCTAGCACTGCTGTGGTCAAGTTTCCACACTGTCAACATAACACGAAAATCAGTGAAATTGCACAAACCTTTCAAAGCTGAAGAGCAATATAGTAACTTGTTCTAACTACATATTAATCCGTTGAGTGTTCCTCATGTAAACAAAAAGGTATTTTAATAGTGATAATGTTTGGAGAGTTATTAAGACAGTCTCTGCTACTACAAGACGATGACTTTCCACAGTCATACCTCCTAAAAGCATATTATTCAGAACACTAAGCATATCAAGACACCTGCGCAAGCAATAAATATATTAGGCATCCTGTACAGAGACGTTGATTTAATTGAACGCTATGTAGTTAACCCCACTATCACGCAACTTCCATCTCTTTAAAAATAGCTACTATGCTTTTTAATAGGAGACGCAACCTTAAACCTTCAATTAAAAAACGTTAATAATAAGTCAATGAGTATTTTACATACTTGAAGCGTTTATTCGTAGACCCCAAAACGATTTGGCTGTATTCGAATTACAAATACATTTAAGAAATGTATGAAATACGGAATGTGTAAGGGAATGTCACACACCGAAAAATGCTAAAGATAAATTCTATTGTCTATCACCGTCATATAGAACCATTTTTACTCCGAACTTGGCATAAACCAACAGAGAGAAACAAGTTGCAAGACTTCCAGGAAAAATGAAGCGAAATTGGCAGCCAATAGTTGGTTATAAATTACATTGCTTGTTAACTGTAGAAATATAAATTACGGAATACGCGGAACTCCTGTTCAGTACAGTCAAAAAGGTCTAAGGTAATAGGCAGTGGCTTACAATCAGATATCCGTATTACTCTCCTCCTCAAGAAGTCTGTATGAAGATTTATATTCAGAACATTCAAGAAAAAGGCTACTGTGGTGTTGAAACTACAAGAAACAGCTCATCTACTCAGGAAGGGAAAACGTTCTGGTGGCCGTAAATTTGAATGGCTGTATCTCTTGTAGTAAAAAAAAAGTAACATTCATTTTTTGATAAAATGTTAAAATCCAATACACCAGAATTTTGTTTTTCTAAACTCAGTGCCAACTTTTTTTGTCAAAATTTTTGCAGGGAGTAGTCTTGACGTGATTTCATACTTCTATGCATTAATATTATCAAACATGTAATTTGTGTCACAAATTGCGCGGCCGGTACGGTCGGAGGTTCGAGTCCTTCCTCGGACATGGGTATGTTTGTTTGTACTTTGCCTAAGTCATTTTAAGTAAGATTAAGTAGTTTGTAACTCTAGCGACCAATGACCTAAGTAGTTTGGCCGCATAAGACTACACATATACACGTAATTTATTTATTTCATAACCACATTTAACTACTAATAATTAAAGAAACTTAAATGTAGAAATTTGAAATAAACACTGAAAACAAATGATTGATATTTCTCATAAGATGAATGCACACAACCTTTGAATTATGTCTTGTGAATGTACCTACAAAATCTACCATATGAAAATTTTAGTGCGAGTCCAAAATTTGTTTTTTCTATAATAACATTAAAAACATACTAAAAATTCAGAACTCGAAAACCAGTGAAGTTATGGACTTGAAGCGTTTTGTGTTGCTAAATCTTTACATAGTAGACACGATTCTAAAATTTTGTTGCTATCGCCAAAGTAGACGAAAAGTTAAATTTTTTGGTGTAATCTTCGCCGTGTATACTGTATGTTGTAGAAGTCTACGCCGAACCCAATTATAATCATACCTCTGAGGAGAGAATGTTGTTTGCACTTCTCCTGCGTTTCTAGTCGGCCGTGCTGTGGTACGTAACGACATCATACCGTTCTATTTCACCGAGAACTATATATGTATTGGTGTGATGTCTGTTCTTTCGAAATAAGACATCACACCAATATATGTATCATTTAGAAGCAAAGATTCTGGGTTCTCTTTTCATCGCTAACGCGATTAACAACGTTAGACCTTGTGTATAAACAGTTAAAGGTTATGAGTGCCGCTGGAAAAATGCATAAGTAACACCCGTTGTTTGAGACTTGAAGATGACCTCAAATTAGCCGAAATCGATATCTCATAATAAACATAACGTGTAGCTGTCTATATTTCATAATGCAATTTCTAACTTATTTAAAAGCTGCTCAAAACCACCTACAAAGAACCTTTATAATGAGATTGTATATAATTCCACGATCAAATTGTGTTTTAGTTATTTGTAGAAATACACCTAAAGATCTGCCCTTGCTTTTAGTGTCTTGATCAGCTGTTTATTTTTAGAGGTAATTCTAGGGACAGGAAAAATTCGTATTTGCGATAAATTCGAATATAGATGCGAATTCTGACTCAAAATGCAGTAAATCCGAAATTGTCATAAATGGTATTTTGGTGTGAAACACTATTTAATCAGAAATATTGGGAGATAACTTTATTTTCTGCCCTTAAATATGTACAAAGTAAACAGTAGGTACCGGAAAAATTCGCATTTTTCAATGAATGCGAAATATAGGCCCATGCTAATTTTGGGCCGGAATGCGAGAGACGTGAATCTTGTAATATACCCTATTTTTAGCGAACGTCCCGTTACTACTGCTCCACCTCGCTCGGTGGGCCTTTCCCTGAATACGGCACAGGTAGGGCACAGGTAGGGCGTGGAGTAGGGGTGGTGTATCGCTACTTCTGGAACACCCTGTTCACTACCTGCAGCGTCCGGGTCTCCGCGCAAGTGTCTACACATTCCCTTTCCGCGCAAGTGTCACTCCCCGCAAGTGTCACAAACTCTGCCAAAAACCTATTCAAAGAAGTGAGTGTACTCACAGTGTACTTATTCCTTAACAAAGTCTCCTTTCACAGCTAAGAGCTCAGTACACACATCAATAATAGGAATGAAAATAATCTACGAAGACCTCAAATCACTTACTTTAGTGTAAAAGGTGCAATTAAGAGTTTAATTTTCAGACAAAATATAGTTTAAAAAGTGCATGACAGATTCTTTTTAATGGTCAACTCATCCATTCCATAGCGACTCGCTGTTGTTTATGTTGAGGCATAATTGCGATTCCCTGCACCATGCGTCAATACGCTAAAGTCCTCCTGCATTTCACTACCGTTTCCCAGTGTTGCGACCTATAGATCAACTATAACATCACGCGCAGAAAGCCCCATTAAACTTCCGATGTTATCTACAAGATCGTTTATATATGTACACTACGCGCTCAAAAGTATCCGGACACATCAAAAGCTTCCTTTTTTCATATTAGGCGCATTGTGCTTCCACTTACTGCCGGGTACTCTATATACGAGCGACCTCAGTAGTCGTTATACATCGTTACAGAGCAGATTCGGACAATTCGCAGAACTCAGGGACTTCGAAGGTGCTCAGGTGACTGGGTGTCACTAGCGTAAGATGTATGTACACGAGACTTCCACACTCCTAGACTTTCATAGATCCACTGGTTCTGATGTGGCAGTGAAGTGGAAACGTTAAGGGACACGTACAGCACGAAAGCGTACAGGCCAACCTTGTGTGTTGACTGACAGAAACTGCAGAGAGTTGAAGAGGGTCATACAGTGTAATAGACTGGCATCTATCCGGACCATTACACATGAATTACAAATTGCATCAGGATCCACTCCAAGTTCTATAACAGGCTGGAGATAATAAAACTTGGTTTTCATGGGCGAGAGGCTGCCCATAAGCCATACATCGTGCAGGTCAATGCCGAACGACGCCTCCCTTGATGTAAGGAGAGTAAACATTGGACCAATGTACAGTAGAAAAACGTTATGTGGCATGACGAATCAAGGTACACAATGTCGCGAGCCGATGGCCGCGTGTGGAGGTGAACGTCATTTGCCAACGTGTGTAGTGCCAACGGTAAGTTCAGAGGCGGTGGCGCAATGGTGTGGTCGTGTTTTTCATGTAGGAGGCTAGCACCTCTCGTTGTTTGCGTGACTCGGTCACAGCGCAGGCCTAAATTGATGTTTTACGCACCTTCTTGCTTCCCTCTGTTAAAGATTAATACGGTGAAATCGAATGCATCTTTCAAAACGATCGAGCACCTGTTCATAATGTACGGCCTGCGGTGGAGTTCTTACATGGCAATAACTTCCCTGTAATGGACTGACTGCATAGAGTCCTGACTTGAATCCTGTAAAACACCTTTGGTATGTTCTGGAACGCCGAGTTCGAGCCAGTTCTCACCGACTTACATCGATACCTCTCCTCAGTGCAGCACTCCGTGAAGAATGAGCTCCCATTCCGCAAGATTCTAGAACCTGGTTGAACGTAAGCCCGCCAGAGTGGAAGATGTCATCAAGGCTACGGGTCGGCCAACACCTTACTGAATTCCAGCATTAACGATGGAGAGCGCCACGAATTTGTAAATCATTTTCAACCAGTTGTCTGGATACTTTTGATCACGTAGAGTATATTGTTAAAGCAACGACAATTTTCTGGTATACGCCTGATATCACTTTGACGTCTGAAGGCTTCTCTCCGTTGAGAATGACATGATGCGTTAGCTACGAACACCTCAATCCAGTCACAAGGATGGTCTGATATTCCATATGCCCGCACTTTGTTCATCAAACGGCGGTGCGGAACGGTATGGAACCCCGTGCGGGAGACAAGAAGCGCGACGTATAGTCGCGAACCTGTGTCTACTGTCTTCTGGATCTCGTGGATTAAGAGCGCGAGTTGTATTTCACACCACTGGTGCTTTCGGATACCTAGTTGATGTCTACAACAGTGATTTCCCTTCTTCAGAGGTGACATGGTAGTTGAACACAAAATGTGTTCAAAATTACGCAACTGACCAATGCCAGAGTTATAGGCCTAGATCTTTGCGCATCTGATGGACGACCCTTCTTGTAAAGAGGTAAGGCCTGCGGCTTTTTCAAATCGTTAGCAACACTTCGCTCTTCTAGAGACTGCAATTAGAAGGGGGGCAAGTTCCTTCGCACACTCCATGTAAAATCGAATTGGTATCCCATCAGGTCCAGCAGCCTTTCAAGCGATTTCTCTAGCTCTTCTATCCCTCTGAGACTTATTTAAATATTTGCCATTTTGTAGTTCGTGCAATCATCTTCTGCGAAACGACTTCGGAAAAATTTAATATTTAGGCCTTTTGCGTGTCATAGTTTCAACACCACAATGGTCACAGAGCATCTGGTATCTGGTCTCGACTCGTTCACCGATTTCATGAAGGATCAAAATTTTTTAGTATTTTTATGCCGGTGCACAAAATATTGCTCTCAAGGTAGTTGAATGCTTCTCGCATGGTTCCCTTTGCGCTTATTTTGACATCGTTTAACTTTTGCTTGTTTGCTACACTTTAGCTGTGTTTATATTTGCGGTGAAGTTCCGTTTGGCTTCCGTAATAGTTTTCTAACTCGGTTTATGAATCACGGTGGATCTTTCCTATCTCTCATTACTTTGCACGTGCCTATCTAAAACGTATTGTAAGCTGCACTTTAACTTCGTTAACAGTTGTTCAACACGAAACTAACGTGTTGAGCACTTAAATACTGTGAAATCTCACCCTTTTTGCTTTTTCTAATTAGATATTCCTACATTTTTTGATAATTATATTTACAGTTGTCTTCATTGCTGCAGTAATGACCTTATCATCACTGATTCCCTGACGTAAGTTAACTGAATTGAAAAGTTCAGGTCAATTTGTCATCAACACGTTCAAATGTTCAAATGTTTGTAAAGCTTATCGGAATTAACTGCGGGGTTATCAATCCCCAAAATTTACAAACTTCTTGTAAACTAACTTATACTAAAGACAGCACAAACATCTATGCCTGAGGGAGGATTCGAATCTCTGACGGGGAACGGCCTCGCACGTCGGAGCATAACGCCTCAATGCGCACGACCACTCCGCCCGGCAGCAATACCTCTAAAACGTTATGTCCACGAGTAGACTCGAGGTAATTTTCGGATGCAGCACTTAGAACAATACTGCTCGATTCTCTCTCTTTGCCATCCGTCTTAAACAAGTTTGTCTCCCAGTCTATATTCGGTGAGTTAAAATCTCCACCTGAAATTTTGACGGGACTAGGGAAATATTTTCCAAGTTTTCGTCACACGTCTAGCCACTACTGCCGCTGAGCTAGGTGGTATACAAAACTTTCCAGTGACCATGTTTGAGCCACTTTTCAAGCTGAATTTCGCCCAAATCATTCCACTCGATACTGTCTTTCTCTTTACCGCTATAAACACGCCTCTGCCTTCAGTTTTCAACCTCTGTCTGCGACATACGTTCCAGTCTGAGTTTAGGATTTCATTTCATTAATTGACGTCTGGCTTCAGGCACCTTTCCGCCCCTAGTACTATGCGGGCATTATGGCTGAAAGTGACAGAATTTCCGGGATCTTTTCAAATACGCTACTGCAGTTAACTATTATTTTATTAATGTTTTCTTTTTCCTGTTGTGCCGAGTGCTGTCTTAATCGCATTCAGTGCTCTTCTTAACGGGCCGGTGGAGGGACTTACCTACCCTAAAAAAACCACGTGCACTCGACAAGTATACCGCTACCCTAGCGGCCGTTTCCTGTGTGTATTGTGCGACTGATCTATTGAGGTGGGGGGGGGGAGAATACTACATTTCTCCATCCGATAGTGTAGGTCGAGACATTTGTACCCAAGATCACCACAGAATCGTCTGAGCCTCTGGTTTAAGCCTTCCAATCGGCTTCAGACCAGAAAAACGCGATCGGTTCTGGGAACGATCCTGACCAAAAGCCATGAAATGTGTAGCACTGATGTGTTCTAAGCTTCTTTGTTGTATTTTCTGGTGTTCCACACGTATAAGAATCCTCTCATATTTTTGGTCAATGGTATCAGTAAGAAATTTAATCCAAATGAAATTACTTTTTAGATTGCACAGAATAAACAGGTAAATATTTCTTCTCCTTGCTTCAAGGTGTTTTCATATGTGCATTTTCACTTGAAGGGTACATAATGACAACGATTCAATTTATAACCAATTGAAAATATCTTGAACACTTCACAGTAGGTATTACGACAAAACAAATAAGACAAATAGAAATATTTGGCGCTAACTCGCTAACTATTTAGCCATTTATCAGTGCTATCTTTTATATTTTATTTTATTTTTATTTATTTATTTTTCTGCTGCGTTGCTAAATGTGCATGGCAATTAAGGAATAACTAATGAAATACTTCTGTTATACAGTGTCACTATAATTCTTTTTTGCGAGTCATTACCTTCTTGTGTTATCGGATAAAAACGTTAATTTGTGATGGTACGATGCGAGCGCATCATTGAGTTGGCAGTATTGACCAAGAAACCAGTATTGACTAAGAAACAAACAGTTCCCTCACACTCCAAGCTTTTCAAAGGCCGTAGAAGCAGAAAGCGAAACCAACAATAATTTCAATTATCGTAAGAAAAGTTTTAGAGACATCGATAATTAGAACTCGAAACTACCTCACGGTTTTCTGGTATTAACAACAATCACTACGGGAGGAACAAGCGGAAAAGAAGGGAGACGGTTGATTTTTATTTAATTTTTTATTGTTTTATTTTATTATTTTTTTAATGTACTAAAATGCGGGAGAAGACATATAATAGATTTTGTCACCCTAGATCCTTTTCTGGAGAGTACTTCCTGGTATGTAGTGACTTTTTAAACAGCTTACAAGCTCTCGACCAGTGTTACTCTCGCCATCGTTTGGTGATGACTATGCAGGTGAGTATATGCTCTTAAATTATCCAAACGTTCGATGGTTTTCGGCTCGACCCCAGTACAATAGGAATCCTGGGATATGAACTCGATGACTGGCTGGCCTAGAAGGCTACCAGTAAACTGTTTCCGGAGATAGCCATTCCGGCAACTGATTCCCAGTCTGTATTACACCAAAAACTTTTCTGCATTTGAAGACCGTCCCAATCCCTGACCGCCTCAATCGTTTTTTTTTTTTTTTCTTTTTTTTTTTTTTTTTTTTTTTTCAATTGGGAATAGCAATAAACAGTAATACTTCAGACCATGGAATGTAATGACAATTACTGTTGGCTCTCAATTCTGCGCCAACTTGACTACTTTTAAGTCAAGTCTATACCTCCTGCAAAACAGGCCATTCCAAAAGAAACCATTCTCGCTTCAGAGCACACATTGCAGCGGCTTAGAGCCCTTTGTGGTGGGAGCCCTACGTCAAGGAGTCACATTTTGGATGAGAAAACTGTCTTGTCTTAAATAACGAATAAAAAACGAGACAAACCTGGACACTAAATACAAAGGAATTTTGCTTCATATATGATTGCAACTCTGAAGTTAGTTGATTAGAAAACGTTTATACACATATGTTTTAGTTGTCTACTTTAAAACCCGTTTATACAGTACCATCGTAAAGTATTTCCATAAACTCATGCTATATTTGCAGTCTTAGAACTCTTAAGGAAACTATGTTGTGCATTCACTTGAGAGTATCACTAGCAACTTTGGACTTATCTGAAGTGCTGATATATCGTAATAATTTCACAGACGGGTGAACTGAAGTAATAGCAGAATACAACACCCCATCGTCGTTACTAAGATCTATCTTCCTCAAGACTTACTTTATTCCTATATACTAAGGAAATTATGCTACTAAAACTTTTCTGTTAAAGGCTTCAATAAATACTTCATACAAATTTATCTACATTTTAATGTGATTACGAATAGTGACACTGATGAGCATGGAGTAGGTTCCACTTTCGCAGACCTGTTTTTACACTCAAAGAAACGGTATCCACGGATATCCGCAACCGAGTAAACCTCTATCCATGGTGCTTCTGCTGAAGACAGGGTACAGTTAGTTTCAAGGCAAATAGGGTGAGGTCATCATAAGGCGGTTCGGCACAGCTCCAACATTTGCAGCAGCAGGGATACCATCTACGGTTGTCACACCTGACACGATACAGCCAGCTGATGTCATTCGCTAGGTAAGGCGCATGGCGACTCAGCAGTTGGCACTGAATCTGTCAGTCAGCAAAGGACAGACACTGAAGAAATGGCTACGTGACCAGAAGTAGAATTGGTACCGACAGGGCATACACGCCCTTGTTTCGCGCTGGGTGAAGGCCATAGACTGGGATAGAGGATTAAGTGGAAAAATGGAGGTAACGCCATTCTTCCGTGTGTGTAATTCTCATTAGTGACAGTTCAAAACGTGTAAAAGCATAGTAACGGTATTAGCACTCGTCACAGTTCCTGAGGTGAAAGAAATTTTAGACATTGCCTTTATGAGGTACTCATAACAGTGATAGGCCTGATAAGAGGGGAGCAAAATCAGTGTTTCTAGAGAGAAAAAAGGAAAGCTAATTGTGGCTTAATGTCCCGTCGACGTAAAATAGAGACGGAGCACACGTTCGGGACAACTTTTGTCAGAGACGGCATAAGTTCATATCCAAATTTAGTAGAATGAATACCTCTTCAACGCGCCCCACCCCTGCTGCCCCCTCTTGGGAGATCGACAGGTTGATTTTTTGCGGATCAAAAAACAGTCCCCTTCGATCGATATATCGAATTAACCCCCCGCCAATACAAATTTGTACAGAAACATTGTCATAATTTATTTCTTCATTTTTGCTATTTCTGGCGGGAATGCAAGTGTTCATCCACATCAAACACCGGACTTAAACTGAAAAGCTGCTGGCGGCACCCAATCTAAACACAACCTCGCGATGTGCAATGTATCTGAGGAAACGGTGGTCACGAAACTGCGTCAGAACTGAGGTCATAATCGTATCGTTCACAGCACCTACGAACAATCTCAAGTCAGAACATATTCAACTCCTGCGTTAGAAGCAAACTGTAATTTATCGCTATCACTGGTTACTGAAGACGTGGTCAGCCTGCCCAACTGCTACACAGTCATAAGCAGATGAGCAGATCCGCTTTACTCCGTTCCAGCTTACAGATAACACAGGCCGCTTTCAATCGACAAAATAATAACAGGAAGAAAAATTAGAGCAAATACAGAATACAAGTCATTACGATTATGGATGTGATGTGCCGAAGTATGAGAAATAACACAATCTATTCTAAGTATTCATTGATTAAAAATAATGATGAAGTTTATTTTGATTAAATACAGAAATAAAGAAAAATTGTCCATAGCGATATTCGAACCAACAACTTGTAGGTTAAAAGCAACAGCTCACAAAGCGTCGATTCCTTTGCTTTAAAGTGCACATAAGACAAATTTCTGTGATTGTAATAACTGTACTCATCTAAATCTACATAAATACTCGGCAAGCCACACTGAAGTGCATGGCAGAGGATTCATCGAATCACTATTATTGTGTTTTTCTACGGGTCCATTCTCCAATAGCGTGCGGGGAAAAAGGAACATCTAAATCTTTCCATTTTCGATCTGATTTCTCTTATTTTATGTTTTGTCCTCATCGGCTTATCCATCGGGAAAAGATCTGCTCAGGACGCGTGGGAGGCGTGGACAGCTGAAACAGCTATACAAATTCGTAATACAAGTTTTATTCAGTAAGGTATACAAATTACTCAACTTTGGTTAATGTCTGTTCTCGCGGCGGCGTTTTCTTGCACTATGCTGCTAGCTGCTCTGAATCATTACCTAGTTCGGAGTCGAGTTTGGAGTGCCCTTCCACACGCATGTCGGCCTAGATAAAGCAGCTTGTAGAGGGCGCGCTTCTCGGTTGTCCCCTAAAGGAGGCACGGTGCCGGCGTGCGATTGGCTGATGCGTCATCCGCTGCCTTCTTCACGATCGTTTTCGTGCGTCTCGCGTGTGGCGCTGACTTTACTCCACAACATCCCTCCTCCCCAACGCGCCGTACTGTTGTGTAAGGAGCTCGACAACGAAGGAGGAGGCAGGCTCGTGGACTAGTGATGGACCGGAGTCTGTAGCTGCGGAGGACGGCAAACTACCGGCCGGGAACCCACCATCCGGCCAGAGCTCGCACGGGAGCGTCCTCCGAGAAAATCTCCAAAGTGTCCACGTCCACGGCCTGGGGCCCAGATGATCACGTAGACGGTGACTTCGGTGTCGACGTCGACATCGGATGCTGCGCGGTGTGCTGGTCCAGGTCCATGGGGATCTATAGGGAGGCTCTCTTCATGAAGTCGGGCCGTGCTGCCGTGGAGATCAGCTGCGGGGGCGGCTGCCGAGGGCGCGTGGGCGGCGTAGGCCATGTGGTCTGCATGTTGCGCGAATCTGCTGAGAGAAAGGCAGAAGGATCACGGGGTACACAACAAGGGCGAATTTGGTTGCATACAACTCCGTCAGGTCCAGAAATTTCATACATGGAAGCACCCACACCCATCGTCTGCGACCACTGAAAACTCTGTAAAAAACTGGGTTACGCGGAGCGAAGCGATACTTGTGTGTCGTCGCCTGTTGCTCAGGGCGGCGCGGTGGGTGGAGCAAACGCAGCAGAGTGCAGTGGTGTGGATGCGAGCAGTAGAAGGCGAGGAACAGCTGCCTCCCGTGAGTGCTCCGGACGGAGTTTCGACATCTGTTACTAAAATGTCTGGGCCAAAAGTTCCGCAGCGCCGTTTGACAGCTATTGAAATGGTGCACTGGTCAGATGCCTAATTCCATTGCGTGCACAAAAGGAGCGAAATTCGTGCGATGTGAACTTAGAGCCATTGTCAAGAGACCTTCCAGACAAAGAATTGAAGACAACGCCCGTATCATGCTACTAGAAGTCGTAGAAAACATTGGCACTGTAAATGGGTAACCACTGAAAGCATCAACCACAATAAGCCACTTACTGTTCCAGAAGGGACAATATGCACTCGTTGCCATGGTGAATCTGCTTTGGCCCACACAAAAAATTTCTGAGGTGCATGGACTGGTTGGTAGCGCAGACTGATCACTGTGACGTCATCTGTTCTATATGGGCGTCCATTCTCTGCCAATTAGAGTGTCGCCGTGCCAGTCGCTTAGTGGAACAATTCCCCAATGTTCTTGGTGAAGTACGTTCAATACTTCTTTCTGCAAACGTCGCAGAATCAACACACACGGCTGTTCACTATCATTTGAAATTATAATGACACCTCTATGAACTGAAAGTTCATTTTTTCTACCAAAATAGCGACGCACCACCGGATTTTGAATGTCACGTTGTGAGCGAGGCCATTCTGTGTGAATGTAGCGCAGCAAAATTCTTAAATAGGTGTCTGTTTTCGTGGCCTGAGAAATTTTTCTATAGTCAAATGGGAAGGATAGCAGCAAACTATCTTCCTGTGCATCTGTCTGACAACAAGACGTCGCAGAAGCGTCAAAGTCTTTATCAGGGCCATTTGGAAGACAGGAAAGTGCGTCGGCATTTCCGTGGCGAGTTGTGGGTCTGTACACAATCTTGTAGTGATACTGTGATAAGAGTAATGCCTAGCGTTGCAATTTATGTGCCGTGCGAGTACGAATTGACTTGTCTGGATGAAACAATGAATGCAAAGGCAGTTACTAAATAAAATTTTCTCTCATACAAATACTGATGGTATTTCGTGACACCATACACTATTGCTAAAGCTTCCTTCTCAGTTTGAGAATAACTGCACTGTGTGTTTGTCAAAAGTTTGAACGCAAATGCTATTGGACCGGCCGTATTCCCAAGTCTATGTGACAGCAATGCACCTATCCCATACGATGACACGTCAACTTACAAAAGAACTGGTTTTTCCGGATCGAAGTGCACCAAACATCGATTACTGAGCAATGCATCTCTTAACTGTTGAAATGCGCATTGGCACTCTTCTGTCCAAATAAAACGAACATTTTTACGGCGTAGCCGATGCAAAGGGCTGCAATTTATGCTGCGTTGGAAATAAACCTAATATTGTAAGTTAGCTTTCCCAAGACAGATTGTAATTCCCACATCTTTTGCTGCTGAAAAAGTTACACTTATCTAATCGACACTTGAGACCCTCATCTGACAATACTTGAAATAATTTTCTCAAATTTGCAATGTGTTATTCTGGGTTACGGCCTGACATAACGATGTCGTTCATGTAGTTTGAACAACAAGGCACCCAAGCTGTAAACAGTTCCAAATAAATTTGAAAAGTTGCGGGCGCGGAGGCACTGCCAAACGGTAGACGCAAATATTTAAACAAGCCCAGATGAGTATTGACAACACAAATTTTCTGTGATTCTTCGTCGAGTGGCAACTGAAGGTAGGCATTAAGCTAATCTGTTTTTGAGAAATATTTTCCTGCACCCAATCTGTCCATTGAATCTTCTGGTCTCAGCAAAGGATAACTGTCTACAACTGTTTGTGGATTTACTGTGTCCTTGAAATCAACACAAATGCGGAGGCTACCTGACAGTTTTGGCAAAATAATAAGCGGACTCGCCCACTGGCTAGCTTCTTTTTGTTCAATTGCACCATGTTCTTGCAATGTGCGAAGTTCTCGTGTTACTTTGTCACGTAAAGCGAGTGGTACATCACGAGCTTTGCGAAATTTTGAGGTGGCATTTTCCTTGCACAGCAAAACCCTTAGCTTTTCCTAGTCCTGCAGAGAATAAATCTGGAAAGTCTTTCAGCAATTTGTCTAAACTGTATTTAGCATCAAAAGTTTTCAACTAAAACATTGTTTTTCAGAGTAAAACGAAAAAGATCAAAAGAATCTTGACCAAAAATATCCTCTCCTTGTAAGACTGAAGCACTTGAAATGTCACTGTCCGCATTTGCGAACAGTATTCTGTAGGTAGTGAACATTGTCCTAGTATAGGAATTTCATTGCCATTGTACGCTGTTAACCATGTGCTAGCACGAGAAAGGCGCAGTGATCCTGACTGTTCAGAAGTTTTGCGATTGAGCTATGTGACGGATGCACCTGTGTCTATCAACTTGTTTATGCTCAGTACATGCAGGAGGATGCGTACATCGTCCAACCTTGCTTTCACATGTGGGTGACGACGCTACAGTAGACAGTGGAATTGAATCAAAGTTTTCCACTGCCACGGTACCTGAATCTTACTGTTCCAAAATCTGTT
Source organism: Locusta migratoria (assembly GCA_026315105.1). Lineage (NCBI taxonomy): Eukaryota > Metazoa > Arthropoda > Insecta > Orthoptera > Acrididae > Locusta > Locusta migratoria. The sequence continues at coordinate 501,205,424 of CM048747.1, forward strand.
CTACTTGATGGAAAGACGGATCTAATACTTAGACTCTGTTCTCTACATCTGTTTTCAGAAATTTTATAGACGATACCGTCATGTAACAACACATGTGAATACGAAGCTGCACACTAACACTTAAATTGGCATTTTCTAGTAAGACCTTGAAGATATATTATCCATTGCCGGTATGTTTGGTTCTGACCTTTCCTACTCTGGCAGAACTGATAGCTAGCGGCTACTAATTGATTTGCTGTTCATACTACGACATGAGGGCTCCTATAACGGATCATAAGGAAGTTCAGAAGGCTCCACGGCGAGAAACAGGTTTTTGACAAGACAGAACTATGGGGCCTTACACACGAAAAGAAAAAATGTTGTTTGACAGTACCTTGTATACAACTGTTGCAAAGGCTTCAAACTGTTGCAACCGTTCTTTCCATTCCTCTTGTGCTTCGTCATATTGGCAAAATGGCGGAATTACTGGAGGTGGTAGCAGCTGCAGTGGTACTTGAGTATTTTGTGGCATCGGTCCGGCCAGAAGTTGTTGCACAGTATACTACAAGGAGGGGAGGCGATTTGTTAACTGAAACTGAAACATCTGCATCATTTGCTGTTTGTAGAGCGCAGGGAGATGCGGCGCAGTAGCAGGGATGCTTGTGTTAGTGGGGATTGACATTTTTCAAAATCAACAAGAAGAAATAATGCAAAAATATAGAAATTGACGCTTATCCCTGCAAGAGAAATGAAAAGATTGTACACTGCAATCTCTGAGTCATGTATGAAATTGACAAACAAAATAATGTTACAGCGTAATGGGAGAGATTTCGGCGTCCGCTTAAATTTAACATCTCGTCGACATGTGTTTTGTCCTTGTCAGCCTGTCTTTCAGGAAAGGCGTGAGGCGCTGACTTTATTCCACATTTTATTTTCATGACCATGTCTTCCTAGGTGGGTGTTAACAAAATATATTCACATTCGGAAGAGAAAGTTGCTGAAAGAAATTTCGCAAAAAGATCTCGTCGCAACAAATAACGCACTTATTTTAATGAGTTCCATGCGAACTTGTGCATCATTTCTGTGACTCTCTCTCCCCTCTATCGCGATAGTACAAAATGAGCTGCCCTTCTCTGAACTTCTCTAAATAGTGTGTCAGTCCCACTTGGCGGGGATCCCACAATGTACAGATGCCGACGGAACGTAGTCTTTTGTTCGATTTCCCTGCAATATTTTCTATTTGTTGTTTCCAATTTAAGTTGTTTGTAATTGTTACTCATAAGTATTTAGTTGTATTGACGGCCTGAAGATCTGATTCATTTATCATGTAAATCCAGTGTATCAAGCTTCTTTTAGTGTTCATTGGATTACGTCACACTTAACATTATAAAGTGTCAACTGCCACTTTTTTCACAGTATGATCCACGATGAACGTAAGAGAGGTACTCAGATTGTTTCCTAGATCGTTTATAAAAGTAAGGAACAGTAGGGGCTCTATAACACTACCCTGAGGAACTACAGATGTCACTTCAGTTCTATTCGATGACTTTCCGTCAATTACAACGTACTGTGTCCTGTCTGACAGGAAATCACGAATCCTATTACACAATGTTACGGTATTCCATAAGAACGCAGTTTGATTAGAAGACGCTTGTGAGGTACAGTGTCGAAAGCCTTCCGGAAATCTAGATGTACGGAATCTATTTGACATCCCTTGTCTATAGTACTCATCACATCTTCTGAGCAAAGGGCTAGCTGCGTTTCGCAAGTAAGATACTGTATCGTTGTATATGTTCTAAGATTTTGCTGCAATCCGACATCAGTGATATAGATCTGCATTTTTTCGTATCACTCCTACTGCCTTTTTTTTAAATATTGGCGTAATCTGTGCAACTTTCCAGTCCTTGGGTACGGAAAGTTCGTTGAGCGAGCGGTTGTATATGATAACTAGGCGTGGGGCTATTGCATCAGCATACTCTGAAAGGAAACTAATTGGTATACAAACAGGATCGGTAGATTTACTTTTGTTACGTGATTTTAATTGCTTTAATACACCAGGCATATCAACTTCTAAATTACGCATACTAGCAGCTCTTCTTGGTACGAATTTTGGAGTATTTGCTTCGTCTTCTTTCGGGAAGGAATTTCGGAAGGCGGTGTTAAGCAATTAGCATTATCATTACTATCGAGTAATGAAGGTATTCATTGTGTTTTACCGCTGGTATTCTTTACATGCGACCAGAATTTCATAGGATTCTCACCAAATTACGTGACATGGTTTCGTTGTGGAATTTGTTATAAGCTTCTTGCATTGAAGTTTCGAGTTTCTGTAAAAGAATGTTAGTTTTGAGGATTTAGTGTCCGTTTGAATTTGGCGCTATAGCACAACTTGTGCGAGAGGATCCAGTACTGTTTGGTTATTAGCACTGTGTATGAACCGTCTGTATTATGTTGTTTGTTCTCTGTGCAGATGTTTGCAAACTTATGGGACGAAACTACTGTGGTCATGGGTCCATAGACTTACAAACTACTTTAACTTAAACTTATCATAAGGACAACACACACCCCTATCCTCGAGAGAGGACTCGAATCTCCATCGGGTGTGGACTCGCAGTCACTGACCTGGCGCTTAGAACCGAACGGCCACTCCCACGTGACTTGTTCTATGTGCATTTATTTTGGCGTGGTTATCATGTGAGACAAAATCTTTGTCTATTGCATTTACAGGCCTTTAAGGCCTACAGCAGAGTAAAAAGAATACAATTCACAATACGAACATTTGCAAAAGTACACATCACAAAAGAAAAGAAAAACACCAGTCAGTCACAATCTCTGTGTAGGAGACATTTATTGAAGATGGCGGTCCAAGGACGTCGGTCCCCAGCCTCATCTTCCGCCGCCGTCGGTTCCACTTGCTTGAGGACTGCCAGCAGCCCACTCTTCTACTGCCTCTTCGGTGATCTCTTTGTGCGTCTTCCAGCAGGTTGGAAACGGAGAACGCGGTTGGGGAGTGATCCACCGTCTCGAAGATGTGCCCCAATATTCGGCCGATCTGTGCGATTTCATACCGATGGTAAACTTCTTATTTTCTTCTTTGCTCCCATTTACCTGTGCTGTTGTAGACGGGTCCACCCACCTTCCTCTCGAACGCACAAATTACTTCTTCAGTTGTTACTGAAGTTGTCCTGGTTTCAAAACCATATAAAATCACCGGCTGCAATAACGTCACGTACAGCCGAATCTTGTTTTTGAGCGATATTAGCCAAGATTTAAATTTGTTAGACTGAAGAAAACGCGATTAGCGTTTGATATTCGTTACTGTACATCTTCGTCACTTCACTTTTACTGGTCATTGTGATTCCCAGGTACTCGAATTTTGTTACTGGTTCGAAGGCATGCCCATTAACAATAATCGAGGGGACTGAATGGAAAATAAAATGGACAGACCTATTCTGCGGGATCGAATCAATTAAGAAAGAAATCCGGACAAGTGACTGGTAGTCAGTATGGCAGTTTGGCAACGGCAAACTATTGGGGCGCAGCACTGAGCGATTTCTTTCGAGGAAAGCATCTGCGGAGTTTGAAGTGTCAATCAGTCTGTGGACTTGACGGTAACAGCGGAACACGGTGGTGTTGATCTGGTGGTTACCACGGGAGCTGCAGTGGCGAGCGGCGGGACGGAAATCCCGCGCGTCGGCCTGTCCTGCGTGTGGGCGGCGCGCCTGCTGCCTGCTGCTGCTGCCTTTGTGCTGGGGCTTCCGGGAACTGACCGGCGACGAGCCGCAAGAAGGCGACGCCCGCGGTCGCCGAACTCGGCCCGGAAAGCCCCATAACCCAGACCACCTGCCTCCTACTTTTACCTCAACACATCCAGATAGGTAGCGATTAATTTTCTGGTTTAAGAAACAGGTACGTTGTAATGCCGCGAAATAAAGAGTCCTACAGTTTTTGTACATATGTTTGACCTGAGTATACAAACATTTCCCTTGATAATCTGAATGAGTAACGGATCGTGAGGAATCATTTTCCAATGATGAATATCGAGTACAGTGATAGACATTTTCATATTGCAGTTTCAAGGACATTACACTAATACAATTTCTTTTTTCATAAGGAATTAAACACATTTCCTTCCTATTTGGTTAGTAATTTAAAAATCGAACCAAAGAGCGTCAACGAACTTTCTCGAGGTTAATAAATAAATTAATGAAACGGAGAAAGTAGACAGTATGTGCCCTGGAGGTTTTTCTACTGACAATTGTTTCGGCTTGACTGCCACTAGCTCACCATCACATACCATATCAAGACATTGAGGGATCTGGTTCTAACGTCCTCAAGATCAGGTTGGATTTAGGAAGGACCTGATCTGATACATAAGTTGACACTCCGAGGCATATGTGATCACTAAAGACCAGCCACAATTTACAGCTGTATGGTATGTAGTGCTCAACTCTCACGTGATCAATGCACGACCTAATATCGATTCACTCATCGAATTCAAAGTGCGACTCCCACACTGTTACACAATAGGACGCTACGGAACTTTATTTCCACGATGGGTTTCGTAAAAGGCCATCCTATATTCTAACGTGACTGTGACTATTTAGTAACTGTGTAGTGAACTTCGCCACTGAACTTTTGAAGTATTAGATACAAAACATGGCACTCTAATGTATCCCTTCCTTTAGAGCATGCATATTTTGTTTATTGAAGTATCAGGCGTAGCCAGAAAGTAAGTTTTCCTACTTTTTAAAAACACAAACACCACACGTTTCAAAACTTTATTGCCGACATATACTGCACGGTTAGCGCTATTTTTCAACATAATCACCAAAATAATTGCAACATTTGTGGGATCAATTTTTCTTTTCCATTCTGCCACTGAGCAAGGAGCCAGTGTGTGACACGCGTCTTCAGCTCTTCGTCGTTATCACAACGCTGGCCGGAGGATAAGAATTTCTCAACGTGCAAGAAAAGATGGAAATCCCCGAGAGCCAGATGAAGACCGTAAACTGGACGATCAAAAATCTCCCAGTCGAACAGTGTTTGTAAAACTATGTGACCAAACTGCATTGGTGATCGGTCCCTAGTCTTACAAACTACTTACTCTAACTTATGCTAAGGACAGTACACACACCTCTCGAACCTCCGACGGGAGCAGCCTAGTGCTCCGCAGCAAGGAGCCTTAGAACGCATGCGCGAGCACAGAGCAGTACACCACTAGCATTAAGCGTTCCACGCCCTTTGCCCTAACAGCAGTTTCCGCCTTGTTTCACACTGAGAGCAAAAGATGGCTGCCACTCGCTGGTTCCATTCACAGACACTGGGCTTCTACGGCACTGGGATCGAAAAGCCGATCCCACGATGTGACTAGTGGGCATATCTGTGAGTACATCGAAAAGTAGCTCGACTATCGCGTACCTGTTTACAAAACAATTTTTCATGTAACTATGTTGTCTTTAGTATTTTCTCCAACTATTCCAATATTGGATGTAAACTAGTAGCAACGAGTTGCTGCTGAACTTTTTTTTAGTACCTTTATTCAGATATATACGTATACATCTTAATAAAGACATTAACTGCTGGAAACCGGTTATAATAAACCTGCCACGAGCTGCCAATAGTAAGACACCAATAATCTGTCAGAGTTCAAAAAATTAAGGAAACTTATTTTCGGGAGCGCCTCGTAATACTAAAACAGAAGTTGCTTCTACTAAAAGGTTACGTTGCATTGCCATATTTGGTGTCTAGTAGTATAAAAACTTAGTGACGAGGATCACTATACAGTCACCAAATAGTTAATGTGACATTACAATATGGGATGTTATTTTACGAATTCCATCATCGAAATGAACGTCCGGTAGGGAGATGTACGTTATTAGGTTGAGTCAAATAGCAAAAACCCCGGGGGATTTGAGCCAGTCCTCGAGCAGGTGATTCTCAATATCAATGGAGCGTTTAGCGCTACGTAGCGTACCGATGTTAACTCTGAATGGTGTTCAGCGGGCACCCACGCTGCGGCATGGAAACGTTGTATCAAATTTTCTTCCTGAAGCACCTTGATATTGAGTACGCTAAAACTAAATCCTCAGTATATGATGAAATTTTCGGTGATGAGTCAGTGGCTATCAAGGCGAAACAGTTGTCAGGAAAACCTCTGGGACTATGTTTTTTTTCACTCTGTCTCTCTCTCTCTCTCTCAGAGGTTGTTGACTAGTCCTAGATTCGACTTTTAAATGCCTAACTGCGAGGAAAGTAAATTGCTTCCAGTTCTTCCTAAACAATAAGTAAAAATTAATTAATAAAAGAAAATAAAAAGTAAGCAACCAAGGTAAGTGTAACGTGTCACGATAGTAAGAAAGAGGCCACATACAGATGTAGCTGTCAAAAGAACTATGTAATATAACATAGATGTAACATTTTAGAAATATATTTTGTATTTTGTACTGAGAATCTGATTGTCTTGAACAATCACTTGTTTGTATTCCAATGCGTGAAGTGTGTACTGCATGAGGCGTCTAAAGTGTGAAGTGGCCTAGAGATAGGCCACTGTTACTTGAGACCCATACACGATCAGACACTTCACAGGTACAGAATAGCAAATTTCTTACAGGTTTCGACTGAGTTTTTTAATGAGTTGACCAGGCTTTACTGTGGAGATCGAGTTTTGGCAGAGGCACCAAGCTCGTGTTGCGATCGGCTATGTTTTCAGAAACGAGGTATTCGATCAGCGGGAAGACTGACAGTAAACACAGATGAGACTTGACGTAACTCTCAGTAATGACAGAATGCTTACAAAAGATAAATTTGTTTGCCATCCAGCGTGAGAAACAATCTTTATCGCTGACGTTATAGCCATCGAATTTTAATGAAAGTAATATAGTTGGGATCCACCCTCGTAAGAGTCTGCATTAATACATTTTTCTGATCAGCCTCCTCTAGGATACTTCAAATCAATCACTTTTTAATGTTGTCTGTTTTTGTATTAGCCCACTATTGTTTCACTTGCTTTCCTTCATTTTTCAGAGATCTAGATCTTTCATATTGTTTCGATGTTGACTTGTAATCTCTCTCTTAAGTTACATTTTCCCATTTTCTCTATGATAAAACATTCTGGGATTTGAAGTTCTTTCAAATCTTTCTCCGTTTCTTTAAACCAGTTTGGTTTCGTTTTTCTGTTGAGCAAGAAGAAGAAAATTTTATTAAAAAATCTTTCTTGATTTTCTCATCGTGACTGAAAGTTCTTCGTTATTTTGGTAAAGGGTTTCATTTCTCATTTGGGTTCGGTGATTGTTAAGGAATGTGGGACCTAATATTTTTCTTTCTTTGTTCTCCAGTTTTTCAGCTGTACCGTGATTGGACAGTGTTTCAGCGGCATACAGGGCTCCCGGTCTGATTACTGGTGCCCTATTTTGACATTCCATGAGAGTGACTTCTTGTTATGTCTGTTACTTCTAAATTCCATGGTCTTTTCTCGAAGGCATTCTTTGACAATTTCTACTTTAAGTTCTCCAACTTGAAGATGTTTTGGTGGAACTTTAATGTTTGTCGATATCTTCGCCTTCTCGAAGGAGATTTTGAGACTTATGTCTTCTGATAATTTTCGTAGTTCGGATCTCTGTTCATTGACTTCTTCCCATGTCTTTGTTAGTAGGGCCATATCGTCTGGAAAGGATAGACAAATTCACTGTGATGACCCTAATTTTTTGTTCCTGGCGTGATTACTTTATTAATCTTCATATTAATATATCTAAAAGTCGACTCCCGAAGAAGCACCGACTTACCTTGTTCCCTAGCTGATCATTCACTCGCAGTTTCTCTGTCCCAGAAGACCGACTTTCTTTCTCTCAGCAGATGTTTCGTCGCCTACTAAAGATTTAGTTTACAAAAGGTGACAGTAGGGAAGCTACAGACAAAGAAAGTAGGGATACTCGGTTGAAACGTATAACCAAAATGAAGCATTATGGCCAATTTTAAACCGTGTGAACCATTCTTAACAGTATTCACCACAGGCCTCTTGCATCATTTGGTCGTCTCTGTCAGGGTTGTCTCAAGTTTCACGCAGAATTTTGTGGCGACGCATTGCACCTCTAAGTCTTCTAGCTCTAAATTCACAATCTCTGTGACACAACGTTCTACGCATTTCAGCAGTGAACGATAACTAACATACATACAATAAAGAAACATACGTTGTGGCGAAGCCAGGAGTTTTATCTGGAGGAGGAGGGCTGTGTCTTCGTAACAGCTGCACTTGATAAAAAGACTTCTCTCTTCCTCTAATGTAATTATTATTAATCTATTTTTAAAGAAGAGATTAAGAAGAAGAAAATGTAGTGCTAGGGCCACTGGGAGCCTGCATCCCGAAAGGGCCCCCACCCCTGGATGCGCCATAGTGAGCGGGATGCGAACCGCATTTCGCTCTAACACTCCATTGGCGCTACGAATGTTTCGGAATTTTCCGAACAAAAAAATAGTTCTGATGCTCTCCGTAATTGGAAGTCGGTGATGCAGAGGGTGGGTAGAACTGATAATGGCTTCAATTTCGTTCGCCAACAGATAGCACAGAGACAGAGCATCCAGTGCGCCGTCTGTTAGAACCCTTTGATAGGAAATGTATAAAGCCATATGGCTTAGTGCCTTATCAATGTGTGAAGGGAACAGGCGCGATGTCACCGAGACGACCTCGAGCTTTCTGCAATCAAACAGATAAGTTTGAAAGGGGTCCAACTGTGACCTTCCACATGCGTGGCTTGACTTGTGCCGTCAGTCACTCGGAAGAAAGCGCGCCGTAGCCTTCAGCGTGTCTCGTACGCGTGGGACACACATGTATTCGTCCAAGAGACACTGGCGCCACCCCAGCCTTTAATCGCGATAACGAACAACTCCCATTCACGTTTGGTGTTTGTGAAGGAAACACTGACGCGCACTCGGCACGTACAGAATGTTATAAGACCCGTTGGTTTGCTATTCTTGCAACAGGAACGTGATGTGTTGATCAAAGTAATGCTCGTCCACACACTGCGCATGAAACTCAGCGTGCTCTGCGAGAAGTGCAGCATCTTTCCTGACGAGCACGATCTCTGGAATTATTGACAATCGAGCACGTGTGGCACACTGTGGGACGACGACTGACACGTGCAATCCACAGCTCTTGCAGTACTACGTGAACACGTGAGTAGGCGCCAAACAATGTATGCCGAGGCAGTACTCGCCATCCGCATGATGGAATGGATGCCGGGAGTCAGCGCCTGCACTGCCGCTAGACGACGAGCTGCTGTGGGTGTTCAGCAAGCGGCCACACCTGGTACCTGACAGCCGCTTGAGCTATTTATCTGTAAGTGTAATCATTTAACGTACTGCATATGTACTGTTACAACAGTAAGCCTAGAGTGAACTGGAGAACTCTGGATGCACTAATTTGTATTTCCGCACTGTATAACCTTTTCTTTCTGTATAATACAATGTATTTTTCTGTCAGTACAACGGTCTCATGCAGTAATCGGGTTTTTTTTTTTTTTTTTTTTTTTTTTTTAAGGGATGGTGTGTGCTAAACTGACAAAAATTTCCTTTTTTATTTTTTTATGCATTTAATAATGAAATGTATTGACAACTATATCCCAAAACATTTACGTTGCCTGATGTTTCCGTCTACGCCCCCACTCGACTTTTGTTGTTGTCTTGGTCGGATCTTCATAATTTTTATGTGCGTTTGGCAAGCAAATCTTCGAACGAAAGGACAAGAATGCTTTGATGTATTACTCTGGTCTTTTTGGCGACTACTGATTAGCTTAATATCGGTAGTTCTCCCATGTGGAATTACTTGTTCTGATTTGTCCTCTAAAAACATTATCGCGTTAATGAATCAATTTTGTGACTGTCTTAAGGTCTAAGCTATACTGGTGTGGGAAGTGAAGGAGGAAATTTGCTGTGTGTGACCCTGAATATATCATAAATGCTGTCAAGCCCACGTTTAGGCAACTCCTGACCTACTAAGGAAGAGTGTCCATGGTAAAACAGGCAATTCGAAAGCGTCTCAGAATGCGATGACCCAAGACAACATTGTCATCATCTACAGTTGTCAAGCTTGCTACATATGATGACGTGTTTCTTTACAATTATGAAAACATACGGCAAGTGAAATTCTTATTGCTTTAGACCTTCAGAGATGGTGCGTTCCTGAGTACTGTCTTGGAACATTCTGAGAAGGTATAACTTCAAAAATATGACTTTAATCTTCGCATTCATTTTCCCAGAAACTACATATTATGAGACTTATGTACCTTTTCTTCAATACTTCGGCGACACAATGCCTTTATATTTCGTTCATACATTTTTCATAGTGCAAAAAAACAAACACACAGAGCTAGATGTTCAAATGTTCAAATGTTTGTAGAGTCTATGGGACTTAACTACGGGGTCATCAGTCCCTAAACTTACAAACTACTTATCAACTACTTACGAACTAGGACGGCACAAATATCCATGCCCGAGGGGGGATTCGAACCCCCGACCGTAGTGGCCGTGCAGAACGTGACTGGAGTGCCTCAGTCCCCTCGGCCACCGCGGCCGGCACAGAGCTAGATATTGAATTGTTTCCTTTAAGCTGAGATATATAGATAATTTATTGAAGAAATTAACGCGATTTCCACCATAAATATGTAAAATGTTGTAAATATAACACAGTGATAATTTGGCAGTGATTGGTTTAATAGGTTACGAGGAAAAGGATCATAAATAATTGAAGATGTATTAAAACTTATAATTTGGTAATAATCTTAGAATAACAGTAAAATTTTGAAGTAGCTTTTACAATTGCTAATCTCCTCACAAAATTTTACTTCATTATCTTAGGCACACCATTCGATAACAGGAGAGTATGTGCTTCGCTCACGTCCTCCCTTAAGTCCATGATTTAATGGTTGTCAAATTCCAATATTTTCCGCATATCTAAATGGAAACGTCCGACATAAGATTTACGGCCTATAATAGGGTTTTAGGTTGGGTTCTGGAATCGAGGGTTCCAATAGTGGCCACTGACTTCCAAGGTGGCACAGGATGCCGGCAGGAAACAGAAGATCTAAAATTCAATTAGCCCCTTAGGCGCCCTAGAAAGGGGTACGAACGGGGGATGATGACGGCTGTGGAAAACAGGAATTGGAGTCAAAGATTATGATATCAAAGTGGGTTGGCCCCTGATGTGGGTCAGAAGGGGTGGCGGTAGACGGGAAGAGGAGGAAGGGAGGTGGCTGTGACAGCCAGCAAAGGACGCATCAGCGTCAGTGATGTCCTAAAGGGAGACTTCACGGCCGGACCGCCCGCATACGCCTCTACGTACTTCTGCAGTGCTTCCGACTGTTAACACTGAACAACGCTGGTCGGTTTTACGATCGTAATAAACGTCAGCCCCTCGAGCCACCGGAGGAGCTAACCGCTGAGGCAGGGGATTTCCAGCCATCTCGCCAACTCTTTCACCACGTCTGCCATCAGTACTGGGATAACCCGCAATATCTGCGCTTTCTCCGAGCCTTTGTGATAGCTGAGATAGTCCCTCTGATCTGCTGCGAAGTACATGAATCAAGGCCGTGACTCCTTAAAGAGGAAACAGGGCAATAAAGCGAGGCCATGAGAACAGATGATACTGTTTACCATTTGGGTTACTAACGAATAACAGACTAATTATACGAAATGAAGTAAAAAGAGCCGGATATTGTGGTTCTTGCTTTCGCCACTCGTTAACCCAGATAGCTCAGAATTATTTTTGGTTTAATTTTTTTCTCAGAAGCTATTAATTACCTTCATACGATTGCACAAGATCGTTGTAAGCGATTTTTTCCACAATCACGCCATTTATTTTGCAACACTGCCCTTCTTCCTGGAATGAAGTCAAAATGAATCTTTCATAATTTTAATATGATGAATCATTATTATTAAATGACCATTTAAGATGAAATATACACATATAACGATCTCAGAAACTGAGGAAAGTTAAAGAAATATAAACCCAACTACGAGAAAATCTTCAGTATCTTCTCTATGAACCTCAACTTTGCAGCTGTATCCAACCACTTTGGAATCAACAATACAAGCTAAAATTGAAATGTAATGGGAGCAAGCGAGTCAATGAAATAAAATATGACACTGTACACGAATTTTTGCAGACACTAATAAAAAAGTAAGCTGCCGTTCTGGTCCTTCTGGAAGGACGTCAGCGCTATCTGGGTTAATTAATTAAGCAGCAGTTCATAAGCCTTAGACTCATACAATGAAGAGGCTACTTACTACGTTTACATAGGTATCTTCTTTCTGTTTTATTGAAAATGTATATTTTGACTAGGAAAATTGTTGTTGTTGTTGTTGTGATCTTCAGACCGCAGACTGGTTTGATGCAGCTCTCCACGCTAAACTATCCTGTGCAAGTCTCTTCATCTAAGAATACTTTCGGCAACCTACATCCCTTTGAATCTGCTCACTGTATTCGTCCCTCGGTCTCCCTCTACGATATTTATCCCACTCACTTCCTTCTAACGCTAAGTTGATGATTCCTTGATGTCTCAGAATGTGTCTCACTAACCTATCTCTTCTCTTACTAAGAATACGCCAGAAATTCCTTTTCTCCCCAATTCTATTGAGCACCTCCTCATTAGGTACGTGCTCTACCCATCTAATTTTCATCATTCGCCTGTAGCACCTCATTTCAAAAGCTTCTATCATCTCTTTGTCTGAACTCCTTATTGTCCACGCTTCACTTCCACACAATGCTACACTCCAGACAAATGTCTTCAGAAAGGACCTTCCTAACATTTAAATTAATATTGGATGTCAATAAGTTTCGCTTCTTCAGAAACGCATTTCTTCCCATAGTCATTCTGCATTCTTCTTTACTTCGGCCATCAGAAGTTATCTTGCTACCCAAGTAACAAATCTAGTCTACTACTTTTATTGCCTAATTAAATTCCTTCGGCATCGCCTGATTTTCTGACGCTACATTCCATTATCCTTGTTTTACTCTTGTTCATGTTCATCTTATAACCTCTTTTCAAGACATTGTCCACTCCATTCGATTGCTCTTCTAGATCCTTTGCGGTCTCTGACAGGATTACTATGTCATCTGCAAACCGCAAAGTTTTTATTTCTTCTCCCTGAACTTAAATTCCCTCTCCAAATTTCGTCTTGCATTCTTTCACTGCTTGCTCAATGTACAGATTGAACAACATTGGGGAAAGGCTACAACCCTGTCTTACTCCCTTCCCAACCTCTGCGTCCCTTTCATGCCCTTCGACTCTAATAACCGCTGTTTGGTTTTTGTATAAGTTGAGTATAACTCTTCGCTCCCTATATTTTACCCCTGCTACCTTCAGAATTTGAAACAGTTTATTCCAGTCGACATTGTCAAAAACTTTCTCCAAATCTACAAACTCTAAAAACGTACGTTTGCCTTTCCTTAGCCTATCTTCTAAGATAAGTCGTAATGTGAGTATTGCCTACCGTATTCCAACATTTCTCCTAAATCCAAACTGATCTTGCCCAAGGTCGGATTCCACCAGTCTTTCCATTCGTCTGTAAATTATTCGTGTCAGTATTTTGCAATCAGAACTGATAGTTCTGTAATTTTCATATTTGTCTGCACATGCTTTCTTTGGAATTGGAATTACTGTATTCTTCTTGGAGGCATTTCCCCTGTCTCATATATCTTGCGCACTAGATGGAATTTCTTCATGATTGGCTCTGCTAACGATATCAGCAGTTCAGACGGGATGTCATCTATTCCAGGGGCCTTGTTCCTACTCAAATCTTTTAGTGCTCTGGCCAATTCTTCTCGCAGTATTGTATCTCCTCTTTCATTCTCCTCTACATCATATTTCATTTCTAGAATACAGCTTTCAAGTTTATTTCCTTTGTACACACCTTCTATATATTCCTTCCACCTTTCATCTTTCCCATCTTTGCTTAGTACTGGTTTTCCATCCGAGTTCTTGATATTCATACCGCTACTTTTCTTGTCTCCAATTGCCTCTTTTATTTTCTTGGGGGCGGTATCTATCTTTCCCGTATTTATACATTCTTCTACGGTCTTGCATATCTCCTCAAGCCACTCCTGCTTAGCCAGTCTGCACTTCCTGTCAACCTCATTTTCAGACGTCTGTACTCCCTTTGGCCTTCTTCATTTGCTAATTTTTTATGTTTCCTCCTCTCATCAATTACGTTCAGTACATCCTGTGTTATCCAGGGATTTCTATTAGGTCTTGTCCTTCTGCCTATATGATCCTCTGCAACCTTCACTACCCTATCTCTCAGAGCTACCCATTCTTCTTCTACTGTGTTACTTTCCCCCATTTCAGCCAAACCTTGCCTAATTCTCCCTCTGAAACCCTCCACCACCTCAGGTTCCTTCAATTTGTCCAGGTTCCATCTCCTAACTTTTCTTCCTTTCTGCAGTCTCTTGAGTTTTAATCAGCAGTTCGTAACCAATTAGTTGAACAGAGTCTATTTCTGCCCCTGGATATGTCTTACAATTTAAAACCTCGTTCCTGCTGGCTTTGCATAGAATTCTACCAAGCGATTTCCTCTTGCGTTCCTTTTTCCCAGTCCGTATTCACCCACTACATGTCCTTCTCTTCCCTTTCCTACGACCGCGTTCCAGTCCCCCATCACAATCAAGTTTTCATCTCCCTTAATTTTCTGAATAATTTCTTGTATCTCCTCATACATTTCTTCGTTATCATCCTCAGAGCTAGTTGACATATACACTTGTACTACTGTAGTCGGTGTTGGTTTTGTGTCTATCTTTACTATGATAATGCGTTCACTACGCTGTTCAGAGTAACTTACACGCATTCCTATTTTCTTATTCATTATTAAACCTACTCCTGCGTTACCATCAACTGATTTTGTATTTATAACCCTGTACTCACCTGGCAAGAAATCCTGTTCATCCTGCCACGGAACTTCACTAATCCCTTCCATATCTAACTTTAACCTATCCATTTCTCTGTTCAGATTTTCTAATTTACCTACGCGATTAAGAGTTACAACATTCCACGCTCCAATCCGTAGAATGCCTGTCTTGTTTTTCTTGATGAGGGCATCCTCCTGAGTAGTCCCCGCCCGGAGATCCGAATGGGGGACTATTTTACCTCCTGAATATTTTACCCAAGAAGACACCATCATTATATACTCATACAGTAGAGCGGCATGTCCTCGGGAAAAGTAACGACTGTAGTTTCCCCTTGTTTTCAGCCGTTCGCAGTAACTGAATGGCAAAGCCATGTTAGCTGATGTTACAAGTCCAGCTCAGTCAATCATCGAGACTGTTGCCCCTGTAACTACTGAAAAGGCTGCTGCCCCTCTTCAGAGACCACACGTTTGTCTGGCCTCTCCACAGATACCCCTCCGCTGTGGTTGCACCTACGATACGGCTATCTGTATCGTACAGGCACGCAAGCCACCCCACCTCGGCAATGTCTGTAGTTCATAGGGTGGGAAAAATTGTTAGCAATGTAAAAAATTACTTTGAAATATTAAACGCTTTCTCAAAGAGGTATTTTCATTTCACTCTGCCAACAGCGTTCTCTTATCATCTCTGCCGACCATTGTTACCCTCTGTCTTTTCTTTTTATCGAAGGAAAGAGAATGTTCAACCGCCTTGACCGGACGCCATGAATGATTCTTCTTTATGATGTGAATGTGAGCCATTTTTAATTAATGAATATTAATATGAAGGTGTATTTTTTCTCTTTCCTTTTGAAAGCCAATCCCTATTTACTTTCCTGAGGTTCTCGTTTTCATTGAGATTTGGACGCCACATGCATTTGATATATCTTGTGTAGTATAATTACGCGATCTCATTCGAAATGTGCATTTAAAAATTCCTTACAATATTTATTGAAAACTGGCAATCACCTTTAAACACATTCATGAAGAAATTGTGATGATTACTGTTTCACAAAATATCAGCGTTATTATCACACGGTCCACTGCACAAGAATAATTACGTCTTGTCTATGTGGTTTGCTTTATTAAAGTTCATCAAATACGAGCAGAATCCACGAGAACATCTGATAATTGACAGACTTGTTGTCGACTTATAATATTGTGTTGCCTGCCTTAACAAATATTATTGCGATCAATTGCCGAAGTTTTACATTCCGGCTACACATGCATTCACTTTAACTGTTTCAAAACTCAGTGCAAAACTAATATTTCCCGATTTACAACATTTAACAATGCAAGCAACGCTATATAACAGCAACAGAACATATATATATATATATATATATATATATATATATATATATATATATATATATAACTGATCTTTGTACTTTGTAATAGCAATGCGATGTACTAATTGTTGTTTCTCATTTCATGTCCATGCCATCCCTGAACGATAGATACGATATAGAATCATATGAAAATAGAATAAAATGAAAATTTACAAACAGAACCGATAGACTGAGAACCACGACCAACCTGAATCGCAACAAAACGCAACAAGGTAAGAACAGATCTGTTTTATTACGCTTGTTATTTGCTTTTAGATTTTTCTGTGCCTTTCGCGTAGTTGCAGTGCTTCTTTGGCATTATGGTTGTACAGCACATAAATTTTGCAATTTTATTTACAACACGTAAAAAATTCAGGTTTCAAATTTTAAAATGGCCTATATGTCTGACGACCGCAAACGTTAGAGAAGCTATCTTCGTTTGTCTCATTTACCGTCTTTTCCCAGTAGTATTTACGTCAGGGTAAAAGTAACCTCTTTGAATGACACCCATTTGCTGCATTGGCGTGTTGACAAACAATCTTTATTTCATTTTTAATTGACACGTTATTATGGAAAAAAGGAGACGTCAAGCTAACACAATGGATTCAGAAAATACAGAAAATGTGTCTGAGAACACTGAACAGTCACAAAAGGTAAATATCACTGATTCGACTGTTGAAATAAAACTGCCGACGGTAGACACACTTGAGATGTATGCTGCTGCTGAATTACTGATCGATAATACCAGCAATACTAAAACCGTCCCAAACATTTGGTTACAGAGATTCGAGTTTATTTTCTAATTTAAATCATCAGATTTTTCAAATACCACAGCATCACATGTCACAGCAGCAACAACAAATGTCACAACAAATCGTTACGTAACGAGATTTAGGTTACACAATAATATTGAACAATAGCAATACCAAATTTCTTAGCAAATAACCACGAATGATGAGTTTGAAGCTAGGTTTCCCACACTTTTGGAACCAACTTTGTCAACACTTATGGCTGAGGAGTATCCAAACAAATACATACATAAGTTGAACATATATATGACAATATTGATTTACGATTCACTTGATCATGGGCGTGGTTAACGACAAATTAGAATATGTAACCGCAAAAGTAACTAGTGAAACGGAAACTATACAAAATCTGACAGTTACAATAGATGATGTGACGCGTGTTATTTCAACTTTGCAGATGGATCAGGCCAGTCTTAAGACACATCATTCAAAGTAATGAAGCATCAGGCATTAAGTATTATCAACGCCAATAAAGGTAAAGTAAACGAAATTTTACAGAACAAAGAAGCACAGTTGGAGGACGAAGAGTCAGTAAGTATAATGCAAAGTGTTACTTGCAACGATCATGAACAACGTGGCACACATGTGCAGTTCCTTCAGGAAGAATTTTCAGGTGTGAAGTCATTAATTCAAAATGAAATGCCAAACTGGCAGAGAGCTCTGAATTAAAATGTTTGCGATTTACATAAGGAATGGGCTTCTGTACAGGAACGACTAGATAATATTTCTACTGCAAGTAATGCCAACATGTATAACAACAGAGTTCACGCTCGCAATACAGAAAACTGAAGTTAAGGCGGCCAACTGTTTCAAAACTCAATGCGGGACATTTAGAGGATGAGAAGGAGGACTAAAATCACGTGACTCACTGCACCAGTTATTCTGAAACTAAGAAAGACTTTTAGGCAAGCAGAGTAGGCCTACTCGTTTACGTTTTAAAGGAACACATCTACCATGCGTGACATTTTATTCTTAATTTTCAATCTTTATTTACAGTTCACAGACATTTTCTCATGCTTCTAATTTCAATTTTAGAGTCTGACAATTTTTACATATTCTTTCTCCTTTAAGTTTTTCCGATCACACTCGTTGTTTCTACTACTTTATTTGTTCCAGCTCTTAGAGCACCGTGCTCCACACATTTTGATAAGTAGCTTACTAGCCCACAGAATTATGTTTTGCAATAACCTCGATTAAATTTGATAAAAACTACATTTTAAAACCATTTGAACTACTTTATTATAGAAGTTCTTCCGATGAAATGCAGAGTTAAATTATGCCTTACTACGTGCAATGCTCACTCATTTTCGTTGTTGCATTTTAAGAATTTCACCACCTTTTTGTTCCTCAAGAAAGTAAGATGAATGCTGATAACATATTTGCATGTCAGATTTTAAATACGTTAATACAGACTGTGATAATGTTACACCTTGTTTCACCTTGAGCACCGAAAAATATTCTACTACACTTACTGAAACGTAATTATACACAGAAAATGTGCCAAAAACAGAATTTTTAACGAGTCATCCTGTCACCAAATGCAAAAACAACTTCACTGCTATCGAATTTGTCACACTGAAATAGACGATGTGTATAGTTTTGTTTCCTTTTGTACTTAATGTAAGAACCCTGTCATTTATTTGTAGATGATGCATTGTGAAGTTGATTTGCAAGCAGTATGACATAGTGTGCCATACAGAAATAGTTCCAGCTTGCGCTATTAGACCAACAATTTTAAAATTACTGGAATTCGCAACGCATTTGCCATTTGCGTGATATTTTCAGTAATTATCGCAATGCTGGACAATGAGTCCAAAGGCGGGACTGTCCCATAGAATTCGGGACGGTGAGCAACCGTAACATAAGTACCACCCCACGAGATGGAAGTACATCATTTGACATTGCACCTCCTTTCCGTTTCAGACACACATCACCCACTGCATCACCAATGTCAACTATAATGTTACAAGAAAGTGTAATTACATCCACCAATTTTTATTCCCAAAAACAAGATTGTACATACCGCAATTTTCATCAAATGATTTCGAGGAGATTTATTGAGATCGTGGTCAGGGAGGCAGAAAACGAGATTTATAATTCAATATATTCAAGGTTGGGATCGGTGAATGACCCTCCCCACTACCACCCTCAAAACCTCCAAGACGACAAAACGTTCCAGGTTCCCATGACACGCCCGCCTTTCTTTTACGCTGAAGTATCTGCAACTGACGTTTATTACCTTGATGTGCTACAACAATGGCTCTTTCCTCAATGACACGAACTGCAGAACCAGATGGTGAGCCGCTTCACTGGCATTCCTTCGTAGGTGACTAGCCAAACAACGTTTCCCGACCCCTGGATGGCCGCAGGGGCTCCACGCTCATCAGATCTGAGGCGTGGCGATTTTTACCTTTGGGGGTTTGTAGAGGATCGGGTTTCTGTGCCTCCGCTACCAGCAGACCGAAACGGCCCACGACATAGGATCGAAGCAGACACATTGAACAAGGTTTGGGACGAACTCGGCTATCGACTGAATGTGCGCCGTGTGATGAAGGGTGCTCACATTGAACACTTTCAGGACCAACAGTTTGATTTTATCGTTCATTTGATTTGTAATTAGTAGTGATAAGGTAATCGTAATTAATTGTACATAAAAAAGATTTTTTTTTTTCAGTTACAGAAAGAACAGGATGTTTCTGGATTATATTCATTACTGAATAGAGTGAATACGACTTTAATTTCATAATTTATGTATCGGCCTAAGTTTCCACGCAATACTGGTTTCTGTGAATGCTAATGTCAGGGAATGTATGTACAATACTATCGCGTTTCTGCAAAAAGAGAACTCAAAAACTGCGCCAGTAGATATTCAATAAATGAACAACGTAGGAGTAAACAAAAGTGAAAAAAAAAGTGAATAATGTTTTAGTGCTGACTTCATGTGATATTTAGCCTCAAGCACATCTCTTCGTAAGGTCCAACAGTAGTGGGACAACACTCACTTTCGTATCCGGATGAAGAGGATGTAAATCACGAATACTCGTTGTGATACTCTTGAGGGAAAAAAGTGTGGCGCCTTTGAGCTACAGATGGCCTGCAATGTTGGGTCGGAATCCGTATGATCTGTATTTTAGTAATTTATATTCAACTTCACTCACCGTCAAATCCTCAGTAGGCACTCATACCGGCATTTCTTAACCGTGGCTTACAGGTCCTAAATCAGATGTTAAATTGTGATATTGCAGAGTTTCCCTTGTTTTGAGGTGATTATAGTTATTTTAGTCATGCAGAAATAACAGTATATTGTGTATGTAGGTTTTCCATTACGGATATTTCAGAACCAGTGATTGTTAATTTCGATATGATTTAAGAAAAATGCAACCAGTAACTTTTTCTTGAAATGATGTTTATTCCATGAATCGATTTTCGAACCTTTTCAGGTTCATCTTCAGATGGATCATGTTACAATATCATTTTAAGCGTCATTCTGTGATGGGAAGACGGAAACATACTTTTATAACTTGCACTGCACGACCTAAACAATGTGCAATTCCAGTTATTAAAGTATGTTTGCGTCTTCCTACCACAGAGCCAGAATAGAACATGACGCTTAAAATGATATTGTAACATGATCCATCTGAAGATGAACCTGAAAAGGTTCGAAAATCGGTTCATGGAATAAACATCATTTCAAGAAAAAGTTACTGGTTGCATTTTTCTTAAATCATATAGTATACTAGCTTAAACCCGCGGCTCCGCTCGCGTGTTGGTTGATTATGATAGGTAAGCTATCTTTCAGTAGTGTGCTATGAGACTGGTTTTGAATGATGAAATGAAATACAATACCTTCTTTAGAAACAAACATTTTAAATCAACATTCAAGTAAAAAAATAATATTATTCGTATGCTTATCCTTACAGAGAAAGAGAATATGGTCTGTGGCATCACGTATTACACTATGAAACCTCCTTGCTATAGAGTCGCAATCATCATCGCTGGCCTTCAGTCAGCATTTTTTTTTATAATTTGACGACTTTCAGTCACCATATCTTCCAACCCCTTACAGCTATCGGCATGGAACTGCTATAGTGTACAACGGGAGACTTCGGACAACAATTACAGGCCATTCGTTTCCGTTATGTACTTTTCACTACAGAGCGAAATATTAACACACACACACACACACACACACAAACACATAAAATTTTATATACACCGATAACTTTCCATCCCAACATACTCCACCCTTTTATCATTATCAACCCTCAAGCAACAATGCCACCAATAAAGCTATTTTCAAAGAGAACATATAATTTCCGAAGAGTAATTATTGTTCCGCATTTAGCGTTATATTCTTCAAATTACTAAATATCTATCAGACCGCTATAAAACCGTGCCTAAAAACTTCCCTCGGGTATAAATTAGTAACTGTACAAATATTTAAGTGTCTGCGTCTTGTCGTTCGGACATGATAAGCGTACACCGAACAGACATACTCATTAATATATATGGATAAATAGCTATCCGATCGCCATAAAACCGTGCCTAAAGCCTTCCCCGGGTAGACATTAGTAACTGTACAAATTTTTAGCTCTTTATGTCTTGTGGTTCAGACGTGATAAACGTACACCGAACAGACATTCACATTTATAGATATACATTGTGTGATTCGTTGGCTTCCACGGAATCATGGGGACATCAAGGGGCATGTGTCGTGAACCTCTCAACCAGCCTGTCAAGAGTGCATCAGATGATAAACAGCGTATGTGGTGAGCCTATTTCTTGTATTGGGAGCCAACCGTGTATTCAAAAGTACGAGAAATTTCTACTTCTGAAATCACACGAAACACAAAGTTTCAGCAGCATACAGGAACGCACTTCGCAAGGTCAGAGCTCTTTCGTAATGAGGGTGACGCAAGCAAACACAGAGAGGCGAGACGCAAAGCGAGCGTGACTCAGCGGCCTCCTTCGTATCCCTGGAGTGAATATCGGTACCGAGGATCAGGTATTAAATTTCTTGTATATTTTTGGAATGATTAGGAACGATAATGTCCCCAAAAATAAATAACAGGAAATCAATTAAGCGATGTCAAAGCAACCAGTAAATAGAGTTTTCAACTTTTCGAATGTTTGTAAATCTATGGAGCCAAACTACGTGGTCATCAGTCCCTATGCTGGCAAACGACTTACAATGAACAAAGGACAACAAGAAGGTCCATGGCCGAGGGAGGACTAGGACCTCAACCGGGAAAAGGTTGCAGTCCCTGACAAGGCGTCTACAACGCTCGGTTATTCCCGCGCGCCAGAATTTTCAAGATTTTCGTTGATTCCCACCGAATCATAGCGACACCAAGGGGCATGTGCCGTGAACCTCTCAACCAGCCTGTCAAGAGTGCATCATATAATAAACAGCGGATTTCATCTTAGAATTCAGTAACCACGACTTAGCTAAGAACACTATTCACATTATTTGTAACAAAAATGATGTTGGCAAGTGTATTCATTTTGAATTTTGTTACACTCTCTCTCTCTCGCTAGTGCAAAGGCTACCCAGAAGACTTTACCCTCAGCTCTGTGATGAATGGATCCCGAGAATGGGTCGGTGCAGAATCGCAAATTCGCACGGTCCGATCATTCGCTAATACAGGGTGTTGCTTCCAGTACGCAGCCGGATCATTTGAGCAGGCGCTGCGCACGGCCTGTCTGCCGCGCGGGAATGGCCGTTTGGTCTGGAGCGCCACGTTACGAATCGAGCGGCCCGTTACGTAGAAGGTTCGAGCCCTCCCTCGGACACGCGGTGTGTGTTGTCATTAGTACAAATTAGTTTAAGTGGCTGGTAAGTATAGGAACCGGTGGCCTTTGCAGTAGGATACAACAATTATCACAGCCATACCTTACCAAAAGATCTTTCCGAGAACCCGAAAAATTCTGGTCCTATGTAAAATCGATAAGCGGGTCAAAGCCCACGGTCCAGTCACTAGTTCATCATTCCGGGGCAGTAATAGAAGAAAGCAAACGGAAAGATGAAGTTTTAAATTTAACCTTTAAGAAATCTTACACGCAGGAGGACCGCACAAATGTAGCATCATTTGATGAACGCACTAATTCCGAAATGGGGGACATTGTAATAGGTATTTCCCTCAGAAGCAGCTGAGGGAGATAAATACGAAAAAGTCTGCTGGTCCGGATGGAATACCAGTTCGGTTTTACACAGACTATTCTGCGGCATTGGCCCCCTACTTAGCTTGCATTTATCGCGAATCTTTAATTCAGCGTAGAGTTCCTAGTGATTGGAAAAAAGCGCAGGTGACTCCCGTATATAAGAAAGGAAAGAGAACTGACCCACACAATTACAGGCCAATATCGTTGTCATCAGTTTCAATTAGAATTTTAGAGCATATTCTGAGTTCGAATATAGTAAATTTCCTTGAAACGGAAAAGCTTCTGTCTATGAATCAGCACGCGTTTAGGAAACATCGTTCATGTGAAACTCAGCTTGCCCTTTTCTCACATGACATCTTGCGAGCCAGGGATGAAGGGCAACAGGCGGATTGTGTTTTTCTCGACTTCAAAAAGGCGTTCGACGCGCTGCCACACAGACTGCTAACGAAGATACGAGCTTATGGAATAGGTTCACAGATTTGTGACTGGCTGGAAGACTTCCTAAGTAATAGAACGCAGCACGTTGTTCGCGACGGCGAATGTTCATCAGAGACGAGTGTATCGTCAGGCGTGCCCCAGGGGTGTGTGATAGGACCGCTATTATTTTCTATCTATATAAATGATATGATGGACAGAGTAAGTTGTAATTTGCGGCTGTTTGCTGATTCTGCTGTGGTGTATGGGAGGGTGTCGTCTTTAACTGACTGTAATAGCATACAGAATGACTTAGACAAAATTTCTAGTTGGTGCGAAGAATGGCAACTACCTCTCACTGCAGAAAAATGTAAGGTGTTGCGCATGAGTAGGAAAAACAACCCTATAATCTTCGAATACAGTATTAGTAGTGAGCTTCTTGATGCTGTCGCGTCGTTCAAATATCTAGGCGTAACATTGCAGAGCGATATGAAATGGACCACTCCCATGAACCACAGACATTGCCGAGGTGGGGTGGCATGCGTGCCTCATCGATACAGATAGCCGTACCGTAGGTGCAACCACAGCGGAGGGGTATCTGTGGAGAGGCCAGACAAACGTGTGGTTCCTGAAGAGGGGCAGCAGCCTTTTCAGTAGTTACAGGGACAACAGTCTGGATGATTGACTGAGCTGGCCTTGTAACATCAGCTAATGTGGCTTTGCCACACAGTTACTGCGGACGGCAGAAAGCAAGGGGAAAATTCAGCCGTTACTTTTCCCGAGGACATGCAGCTCTACTGTATGAACATATGATGATGGCATCCTCTCGGGTAAAATATTCCGGAGGTAAAATAGTCCCCCATTCGGATCTCCGGGCGGGGACTACTCAGGAGGATGTTGTCATCAGGAAAGACAATACTGGCATTCTACGGATCGGAGCGTGGAATGTTAGATCCCTTAATCGGGTAGGGAAGCTAGAAAATTTAAAAAGGGAAATGGATAGGTTGAAGTTAGATATAGTGGGGATTAGTGAAGTTCGGTGGAAAGAGGAACAAGATTTTTGGTCAGGCGAGTACAGAATTATAAATACAAAATCAGTTGGGGGTATTACAGGAGTAGGTATGATAATGAATAAGAAATTAGGAATGCGGGTAAACTACTATGAGCAACACAGTGATCGCATTATCGTAGTAAAGGTAGATACGAAGCCAACACCGACCACAGTAGTACAGGTTTATATGCCAACTAGCTCTGCAGATGATGAGGAGATAGAAGAAATATATGAGGAGCTAAAGGAAATTATTCAGACAATTAAGGGAGAGGAAAACTTAATTGTTATGGGAGACTGGAATTCGGTAGTAGGACAAGGAAGAGAAGGAAAAATAGTAGGTGAATATGGACTGGGCAAAAGGAACGAAAGAGGAAGCCGCCTGGTAGAATTTAGCACAGAACATAATTTAGTTATAGCTAACACCTGGTTCAAGAATCACAAAAGAAGGATGTATACGTGGAAGAGACCAGGAGACACCGGGAGATACCAGATAGATTTTATAATGGTATGCCATAGATTCCGGAACCAGGTTTTACAGTGTAAGACATACCCAGGGGCAGATATAGACTCTGACCATAACTTGTTGGTTATGAACTGTAGGCTGAAACTAAAGAAACTACAAAAAGGTAGGAAAATAAGGAGATGGGACCTGGATAAGTTAAAGGAACCTGAGGTTCTTAAGAATTTCAGAGGGAACTTTAGGCAACAATTGACAGAAACGGGGGAAAATAAAACAGTAAAGGAGGAATGGGTAAAATTGAGAGATGAAATAGTGAAGGTAGCAGAGGACAAAATAGGTAGGAAGGCAAGACCTACAAAAAATCCTTGGATATCACAGGAGATACTAAATTTAATCGATGAAAGGAGAAAATATAAAAATGCAGTAAATGGAACAGGCCAAATGGAGTACAGCCGACTAAGAAATGAGATTGACAGGAAGTGCAAAATGGCTAAGCAGGAGTGGCTAGAAGGCAAATGCAAGGATGTAGAAGAATGTATAAATAGGGGAAAAATAGATACAACCTACAGGAAAATAAAAGAAACATTTGGAGATAAGAAAAACAGCTCTATGAATATCTAGGACACTGATGGAAAACCAGTTCTCAGCAAAGAAGGGAAAACTGAAAGGTGGAATGAGTATATAGAGGGGCTCTACAAAGGAAATGAACTTCGAGACAATATTGTAGGAAGGGAAGAGGATGTAGATGAAGATGAAATAGGAGATACTGTACTGAGAGACGAATTTGACAGAGCACTGAAAGACCTAAGTCGAAACAAGGCCCCTGGAGTATATGATTTTTCCTCAGAGCTACTGAAGTCTCTGGGAGATCCAGTCATGACAAAATTGTTTCACCTGGTGTGTAAGATGTATGAGACAGATGAAGTACCCTCAGACTTTAGGAAAAATGTTATGATCCCCATCCAAAGAAAGCAGGTGCAGTCAGGTGTGAAAACTACAGAACCATCAGTTTAATAAGTTATGGTTGCAAAATATTAACACGAATTACTTACAGAAGGATGGAAAAGCTGGTAGAAGCCGACCTCGGGGAAGATCAGTTTGGGTTCAGGAGAAATGTAGGAACACGGGAGGCAACACTCACTTTACTACTTATCCTAGAAGATAGATTAAGAAAAGGCAAACCTACATTTCTAGCTTTTGTAGATTTGGAGAAGGCTTTTGACAATGTTGATTGGAATAAACTCTTTCAAGTTCTGAAGCAAGCAGGAGTAAAATGTAGGGAGCGTAAGGTTATTTGCAACTTGTACAGAAACCAGACAGCGGTTGTCAGAGTTGAAGGGCACGAAAGGGATGCAGTGGTTCGAAAGGGAGTAAGATAGAGTTGTAGTCTTTCTCCAATGTTATTCAGTTTGTACATTGAGCAAGCTATAAAGGAAAGCAAGGAGAAATTTGGTGAAGGAATAAAAGTTCAGGGTGAAGAATTAAAAACATTGCGTTTTGCCGACGACATAGTAATTCTGTCAGATACAGCAAAGGATCTGGAAGAGCAATTGAACGGAATGGACAGTGTGCTAAAAGGTGCATATAAGTTGAACATTAACAAGAGAAAAACTAGGGTAATGGAGTGCAGTCTAAGAAAATCAGGTGATGCTGAAGGAACTAGATTAGGTAACGAAGCAATAAATGAGGTAGATGAGTTTTGTCACTTGGGCAGTAAAATAACAAATGATGGTCGCAGTACAGAGGATATAAAATGCAGAGTGGCAATGGGTAGAAAAGCGTTCTTGAAAAAGAGAAATTTGTTAACATCGAATATTGACTTGTGAATTTAGCGTTGGAGGGTTAGTGTGTGGGGTAAAAACCGCAGAGGAAGACCAAGAGATGGATACAGTAAGCAGATTCAGAAAGATGTGGGTTGCCGTTCTCATGTGGAGATGAAGAGGGCTGCTCAGGATAGGGTATTGTGGAGAGCTGCATCAGACCAGTCTCCGGACTGAAGACCACAACAACAACACATGAAATGGAACGAACATGTAAGGACAGTTGTGAGTAAGGCGGACAGCCTACTTCGGTTTATTGGAAGAGTTTTGGGATGATGTACTTCACCTGTAAAGAAGACCGCGTATAAAACGCTTGTACGACCACGTCTTGAGTATTGCTCAAGTGTTTGGGACCCGCAGCAGATCAGTTTAAAGGAAGACATAGAGGCAGTTCAGAGGCAAGCAGCTAGATTTGTTACTGGTAGGTTCGACCAATGCGCGAGTGTCACGGAAATGCTCCGGCAACTCAATTGGGGATCGCTGGAGGAAAGACTACGTTCTTTTCGTGAATTTCTGTTGAGTAAATTTAGAGGGCCGGAATTTGAAGCTGAGTGTAGTACGATCTTGCTGCCGCCTACTTACATTTCGCGTAAAGATCACAAAGACAAGAAAAGAAAAATTAGGGCTCGTACAGAGGCATATAGGCATTCTTTTTTTCCTCGTTCTATTTGGGAGTGGAATAGGAAAGGAAATGTCTAGTAGTGGTACAGTGTACCCTTCCCCACGCACCTTACGGTGAATTGCCGTGTATGTATGTAGATGTAGATGTGCCTGGCGCGTGCGCGCCTCGTAGAGACGGGAGCTGCGTCACGGGCGACCGGCGACCTGACCGAGCGCTGACCGCGGTGGGCTGCGGTAGGACCGGTCTGACCGACGTCACGAGATGGCGCGGCCTTGGGCAAGTGCACTGTGCAGCCGCGCAGATGGCACCGGCGCTGGCTGCGGGCGGGGCTAGCCAGCAGGACACACCACCCAGACAGACGAGCACGGTCGCCTCCTGAGTACGGCATTCCTCCAGAAATGTACAACAGTAGTGGTCAGACCCGAGCTTCTGCCGGCCTAGTGGATGTTCGAAAACTTGCGGGGGTGCACCCGGGTAAGAGCACCGACGGCCTCCGACATACCAGCCGGAGTACACCGAGTCATTTTCAAGGCAACTGCATTAAAGAAACAATGTGCATGGGCATTACATCATAACATAGATTAAACACTTCGGTTTTCTAAGAAAATAGCAAAATAGCAAATTACAAGTAAGCAACAGCACCATCACTCTATCAAAGATAATAAACGTCACCGTTATTGATAATAAGAGGTTAGAGGGAGACACACAGAGTGAGAAAGGCAAAAGGGAGGGGTGGTGGTTTCCACGTGGAATTATTTATAAGGTTTACCGTTAACTTTATTTCATCTGCTTCTTTAATGGCACGTTCCCAACAGTTGGAAGTCCATGCCTGAATCTCAATTTCTTTATACTCCACTAGCTGGTACGTGGCGCGTTGCTACCACAGAAGAAATTACTGTGCAATAAACGTTTGAAATTTGAAGTGTTAGCTTGATTAATTGGGAATGATAGCAATAAATACCCATTATATAGTCGATAACCAATACATTTATTTAAATTTAAGAAAACATAAAAGAGAAGTATAAATGACATTCATTTCATTTTGTTGAGTTTATCGAGGTGCTTCGGGGTATGCAACATTTTTAGTTTTTCCGTCGTCAGCAAACACAACGCAACAAACAACTGGGCAAATGAAAAACATAGATTTTTCTAGATTCAATCCGCACATGTGAAGTGACTCATCTTGCGCTTTGTTGATGGTCATTGCGAATGCATGTCGAATAGGGGACAAGAGTCGTTTGAAATCAAATGGCAAGTCCGTAGAAAAGATGGAAACGGGTAAAATCAGCACATCTTGAAATGTTTGTAAGTCTATCGGACCAAACTGCGTGGTCATCAGTCCGTAGCTTACAAACTACTTAAACCTAGGTGCCGGCCGCGGTGGTCGAGGTGACTGAGGCGCTCCAGTCACGATCAGCACGGCCACTACGATCGGGGGTTCGAATCCCCCCTCGGTCATGGATATTTGTGCCGTCCTAGTTCGTAAGTAGTTCATAAGTAGTTTGTAAGTTTAGGGATTGATGACCCCGTAGTTAAGTCCCATATGCTTAACAAACATTTGAACATTTTTAAACCTAGGTAAACTAACCTAAGGACAAACACACACACACCCATGCCTCAGGGAAGACTCGAACCTCCACGGCGAGCAACCGCGCGCTCCGCAGCGAGGTGCTTTAGACCGCTCGGCTACTGCACCGCGGCGCAAGCAAATAACTTGGAAGTTTGTTGTAAGGTACCTTCCGCCACGCACCGTACGGTGGCTTACGAAAGGTGTCCCATATATTAATGTAGGATGTAAGCGTAGGGACTAATAACTAGTTAAGTCCCATAGATTTATTAACATTTGTTTTTCCAAATCTGCCAGTTGCCTTTGTAATGGCTCCCAATATTTCTTACAGCCATTGACCTGAGATCAATATTATAACACCGTCAAAATGTGTTGATAAAGAGCTGTAATGATATATGAAACGTTTTACGCACGAGAAAAATGTTACACATAGAAACTATATATGTCTTAAGTCAGCATAACTCACCATGTGCGCATAATTCAGAATACTGTCAACCAGTATTTTAGGGCAACTGCCGAATTTAAACACACATACACACAAGACCCTCGTTTATGCGGCGCCAAATTATGTAGATCGATTTTGATTTCCATCTTCTTCGCGAAAATGTGCTTTATACAGGTACTAATGTAGTACGGGGTAGTGTATGTATCGTTGCTATGGTGACTCCACAGGCAACAAGGAGATGGGCGGTTCCTCGCTTTCAGTTACAGCTATTACAGACATTGTTCACCTCTTCCCTACCAGTATTGTGGTTTAGCCTGTTTTGAATGTACGTCACTGAAATGGCTTCGAAGTGAAAGAAAATCATGGAAAGCACTATGGTCTGCTATTTCTGATACCGGCGCTAAAGTCAGTGAAGCTGTTAACACCAATTAGGGGGTCGGTTGAGATATCTACGTTCTGAAGTATTGTCTTTGGCAGAATAAACTAAAATAGTTCGATGTCTTTCCGTTGGTTCTACAGAATGAAAACAACAACATTACGGCAACCAAGATAGCGGTGATAACAAAACTTAGCAACTTTGGTGCAGAGGGTGTTGGTGCTGTGTTTACTCTACCAAACGAATTACACAAGCAGTTGGGTTCCGATAGTGTAGTAAGTAGCTAGAGCAATGCAACAACAACGTCACTTACCCGAAGCTTTATGTAAATAAAACCCTAGCAATAATTTTGTTACAATGGTAATTACATCTTTAATATACGGTCATTTTAATATCCTTTTAAAATAGTTGTATTGTTAAAAAGATATGTTATTGTAATTTAAATTTCTATTGGCTCATTAATTCCACAGAAAATAAAATAAGTTTTGGTTTAATTGATGATATTGCATCAACTTTGTTTAAAAGGTGTCATAATTTTAAAACAATCAAAATCCAAAATAAAAAGTCTAATCTAGAAGCCAATTTCCAAGTTCGTAACGTCCCCTTATTAGTAAATTTTTGCTGTTCATCCAGTGATACGTAAGCACCAGACAAGACATTTCGATCTATTACCATTATAGTTATCCTCGGATTCACATACATACCTGCTAAAGAACATTCCATATACCGACGTTTGATTGTTCAAAAATCTGGGGTACCCGCCTGACATATTGTGTCATTCGCTACGCCGCGGTGGAGCAGCCGAGCGGTCTAAGAGGCCTCGCTGCGGAGCTCGCGGTTGCTCGCCGTGGGAGGTTCGAGTCCTCCCTGGGGCATGGATGTGTGTGTTTTGTCCTTAGGTTAGTTTATCTTAGTTTAAGTTTGTAAGCTATGGACTGATGACCACACAGTTTGGTCCGATAGATTTACTAACATTTGAACATTTGTCATTCGCTACAATTACAACTCATGTGTTTAATGTTCTCCTCTGCGTTCGACTGTTAAACAAAATACCAACTCACCGTCTTTTCATATCCTATCGTCGAAAAATGCCTAGACAATATAACCATTAATGACATCACTCAGTATTGAAAGACTCCGAAACATGCATTTACATGTATTATTGGGTTTTTGGTGTACAGCTTTGAGGCAAGGACACATAATTATGAATATTTGTAGATGCAATATTCATCCTATAGTTGCTAACGTGGAATTTGTCAAGGTATGTACAACGTAAAGCATAATCGCAACCATGTAGCCGCAGATATTCCACAATCTGGAATGATATGTAATGGACGTGCTACGCTGACAGACGCGCTAATTACCACAGCGTTCGTTAGGAAATCGGGCCGCGCCGCTCTCACGTAAGCTCGTCTAATGTTTACAGGAAGCGGTTGATGAAACCTGGATGGCGAAAGCGACACTCGAAGAGTATTTTTCCATTACAGAATTGCGGAGGCTCAACCAAGTTAACATTCCGCAGTTCTCCAAGAGCGCTGCCTTCAACGCTTTGCATATTTCCCTCTTTATTCCTTACGTGACATACACGAGCGATATTAGTAACGTTGCAGACATTTCGATTAATGCTTGACACATGCCACTAAAATTTTCCTGTAGTATACGTTCTGCTGTACATTAATCTTTAATCTATTATAAGATTTAAATTATTTATTTATAAAATAAAAGCGCGTCTTCTGTTTCTAAGCGCTACACTTACCATTTCCTTCTCGTAATACAAACCAGTAACACATGTTCAAAATGTTCAAATGTTTGTTAAGCTTATGGGACTTAACTACGGGGTCACCAGGCCTTAAACTTACAAACTACTTATGAACTACCTTACACTAAAGACGGCACAAATATCCATGCCCGAGGGGGGATTCGAGCCCCCGACCGTAGTGGCCGTGCAGACCGTGACTGAAGCGCCTCAGTCTCCTCGGCCACCGCGGCCGGCAGTAACACATGGTTCTCTATGTAGAGTACTCGCCTGAACCTTCGTAATAGCTACAACATAAAGCACTAAGTCAAAACTTACACATTATCAAAACCTAAAAGGAAAAAAAAAAAGCTCACTTGATCGAAAGAATGATAAAGATATCATATTTGGTAAAGGTTTGTAAGATGTAATACAATGTAACGTAATACCATTTCTGACGATAACTGCTTTACAACCTTCACTATTTTACAGATGTCAGAAACAAATTTACCTTTCACTATGACAGATTATATCATGTGGTACAAAACTGTTCCGTTACTTATACGTAAACCGATACCGCTTCAGCACTATTGTTTTTTTTTCTTATGAATAAATATTGACAGCTGGATGCACGATGGAAAGTGGATAAGCTAGATAGTATATTCACTTTCAAAAAGTAAGATACGTAATCTTTATGTAGAAAGACCTTACAGATTTTAGTTGTTCTTAATTGAAGTAAACCATGTTGGACTATATGAAAAAAAGGTTAAATGCCAGTGATTATGTAGAGTTTTTGTTTAAGTATTATGCAACAAAAATTTCATATTTTTTCCTCGAGTGATTCCATAAATTGAATGTATATTTAATAAAATAGATTAGCTTTCGGTGGTAATATTTAAAAAACCATTCTCAGAATTTGGTGCCAATGGAAACTAAATTTTTGTGTTTATTTCTGTACTAATAAATCGTGATCATGGGAATTCGCTATCATTTCTTCGTATCATTGCACACGGTTTCATTTACCTAGATACTAAATGCATTTCTGTAAAGTCCATTGTTCAATGTAAACCCCAATGAGAGTTAACGTTATGGCAATTTGTTATTTGAACACCACTCAGATACTGCATGAAAAAAGAGAAACTGAATCAGAGCAGAAGGGAAAACAAAGAGAAAGATGATAGGGAGAACAACATACTATGTGTAAGAATAATATAAGCTCTAGTACTATTAAAACTGCTGTGTACTAGTACAGATAGCTTGTTGTATGTTTGTGTAATCTTCGAACGAATCTGTTTCGTAGTACGTCATTCCAATGCATACATAGCTGTAGGTGGTAGCCTCTTCCACTAAACTCGTACTTTTGTTTGACCATTATGTAAGCAACATTGACGAGGAGTATTATGAAGACATTACTCGACGTACAAAAATAATAAAAAAAATACTTCATTATTTTACCAGTTGTTATTCATTGGCAAGTGTTGTTAGACAGGGTTGCTATTTGTGATCGTCACTGTTCAATATCTATCTCTAGGAAGTAATCAATGAAAGATCTAATTGAACAAGAGGAGTAATTATTGAGATCTGATGAATAAGTCTATAAGATTTTCAGATGATATGATTGTGATTGGAGAAAATGCAAGAGTGACGGATCAGATGTTAAATGACCTCAACACGATTGTAGAGGAACACGGAAAGAGATTTAACAACAAGAAGATTTAAGTATGATAACTGGAAGAATAGGTAAAACATGTAAGAGGAAACAGAGCAATTGCGTAATTGCAAGTAATCGGATAGTATGATTAGGGGTGATATGTCCTGCATAATAGAAATTAGGAGAGGAATTGCAATGGCAAAAGAAGGTTTTGAAGAGAAAAGTGAAATTACCTTGAGGACCGCTATACAAATATTGGAGGTGCTGTGGATACGCAGACATTGCGTAAGGAATATGAACGAAGATT
Organism: Locusta migratoria; assembly: GCA_026315105.1. Taxonomy (NCBI): domain Eukaryota; kingdom Metazoa; phylum Arthropoda; class Insecta; order Orthoptera; family Acrididae; genus Locusta; species Locusta migratoria. The sequence goes on from CM048747.1 coordinate 501,239,084, forward strand.
GAAGGCACTAGAGATGTAGTTATAGAGCAGGACAGAGCACGCGAATTGGCAAGACCGGTCAAGGAATGAGGTGGTATTAAGAAGAGATGGGGAAGGACGAACTACGCTGAAAATCATTACAAAATGGAAAATGAGCTGGTTCGAACTTCGTTTGAAGAGGGACTGTAGACTAAAAGAAAAAATTGGATTGGTGGAAGGTAAAACAGGAAGAGGAAAGAAACATTATCACATTTTGGAAAACATCAAAGGAAGGAAATATTCGGACATGAGAAGCCTGGCTATGACCCGAAGAAATAGAAGACGTTTATACCACGACAAAACCTGCAGTGAGGCAGAATACCTGTGCTGACGGTTGATATCAGAACCAGAAGGAACACTGGGTGCAAATTACCAGACTAACCGGAAACATACGTGAAAATGAGAATTTCCGTGATTCTGGCGCCCGGCCGCTAGAGGAAGAACAGTGCGTCACTGTTTTATTCCGCTGCTGAAACATCCGGTATCACAGACCATAGTTAGAACATACTAACGTTATTTCAATCCTAAAATTGCATCACCTGTGTCTCATAGGATTACAAATGAAGATTTTCGTGTGTAGAGAAAGATGAAATTAGCTGATGTCATTTGGAGGATATTATTAATGAAATTCGATACTGTACATATTAGTGAGTACTGTCATTATAAAAGGCAAAAAGATGGAGAAATATTTATTCCAACTGGTTCTTCACATTTTCTGTTTACCTGCCGGTATTAAAAATTAGTTTATTTCCCACGAGTTTCCAGTTCGCTTGAGACTTATTGTTGAATCGGTACATACGGAGTACAAGAAATGGTTACATTTGCATATCAGTAGCTCAAGCGGTACTGCGGTACCAGGTGTAGATCCCTCATATTAGTATGTGCTGTAGCCTTCACAGGAGGCAATGCAGACACTGATACTGGCATTTTTTTATGTTTGTAAGTCTATGGGACTCAACTGCTGGTTTATTAGTTCCTAGCTTACAAACTACTTAAACTAAGATATCTAACCTAAGGACAACATATAAACCCATGCCTGAGGGAGGACTCGAACCCCCGACGGCGAACGGCCGCCTGCACCGCAGCACGGCGTTCTGGCATCCATTCCATCATATAGATGGTGATATTGTTTCAGAATTCATTATTCCTCGCCTTCTCGACCTGTTCACATAGTTCTGTAAGAGTTTTGTGTTGATGAATTGCACGTGCCCCATCATACCCCATAAATGCTCAATTGGAGCCAAGTCTTGAGTTCGTCCTGGCCAGGGAAGTTGTTGCAAGTCTTGCTGAGTACGCTGCATTTCGTGCGCTATAGAAGGGCGAGCATTATCCAGTTGGAACAACACATCTCTCTTCTGTGGCAGGAGTGAGAGTAATGGCACGAAAAACACCACCAAGAGACGCAGCCCCACAACAGCCGGTGTGACGTCACACCGCCCAGGCCGCGACCGGCAGCTCACTGGCTGCCGCTTCTAAGCAGTGGGCTGTGCCCAAACACCTATATCAACAAGCTCACTGGCTGCCGCTACTAAGCAGTGGGCTGTGCCCAAACACCTATATCAACAAGCTCACTGGCTGCCGCTACTAAGCAGTGGGCTGTGCCCAAACACCTATATCAACAAGCTCACTGGCTGCCGCTACTAAGCAGTGGGCTGTGCCCAAACACCTATATCAACAAGCTCACTGGCTGCCGCTACTAAGCAGTGGGCTGTGCCCAAACACCTATATCAACAAGCTCACTGGCTGCCGCTACTAAGCAGTGGGCTGTGCCCAAACACCTATATCAACAAGCTCACTGGCTGCCGCTACTAAGCAGTGGGCTGTGCCCAAACACCTATATCAACAAGCTCACTGGCTGCCGCTACTAAGCAGTGGGCTGTGCCCAAACACCTATATCAACAAGCTCACTGGCTGCCGCTACTAAGCAGTGGGCTGTGCCCAAACACCTACATCAACAACATAGACTGGCCACCGCGCCGCCATAGTCGAAGCCAATTGGAAAGGTTTCCGCCATCTCTGAGAACGTCAGTGTCACGCCAGATGTTACTGGGAGTGTGCTACCGCTGAATCATAGGTCTTATATTAATCATTGCCAGTCTTGATTTTTCCTTAATTTCTGGGCGACGCATTTCGGAAAGTAATTCCCACTACGTATAGCGTATCATGTTTACTACTGCAGCTTAAGTCTAATGCTTACAATCGTGGAACTGCTGCGTTACTTGATGTTACTATAATATCAATAATCGTTTGTATTTGCCGACATATCTTCCCTATAAATACAGGCGTATTTCTTTAAAGTTTTTAATTGCCTTTATTCTGCCTGTGGTTCAAATGATGTTTCACGCTTTGAAGTACATTACGTATTTATCAAGCTGTCCATGAATTTCACGTTTCCTTGGTACTCTCCTTATAGCTATTGGTTTCTGTAGGTGCTCAGAAAACGAAAATAGTGTTGAAATGGCATTTGCAAGTAGCCGCTTTCGATCGGTGGTAGCATCCATAAGTTTTCTTCAAAATGACAAGGGCATATATAACTATTACTTTGTAGGCTGCCACTTATCACGCCTTATACTGGTTACCCAATGGGTTACCAACTCCTTGTTTTCCAAAGGAAATCTGTATAAAGAATAATTTAATAACAGTTCATGTACCTGGGCTACTTACCCAATGGTAAATACGGTTTTGTACAGTATATAAACAACTGTCATTACATTAAAACACACCAAATACATCCGTCCTCTGCCTAGCTTTTTGATGGTCGTGAAGTAAACATAATTTTGAAAATTGGTAAATGCGAAAGTTAAGTATAATGAATGTTTATATACAAATACACGCTGATACACAACGACCTATATAATTACATAACTCTTACCTTATGTATAATATTCCAACAGTTTTATCACTGCGGATGCTGCAATTGTACACCGAACATACACTGGGCTTGATTTACCACTAATAATAACTCTTTCACGTTAGTTTTGAATACAAACAGAAGTATCTTCTCACACTGCTGCTTCAAACTGATGTTCTCAAATATGGCGCCCAATATTGCTTAGTGCTGCCACCCAGAGCGCTGTAGCTTGCCTGTAGCCTCTCTATGTTGTTTATATACCTCTTTGGCTGTGCCCCATCGGCCAGCCGTTCAGCTGGCAGCCGCGGCCTGGTCGGTATAACATGGCTCGGGCTGTTGTGGGGCCTTGTCTCTTGGTGGTGGTGTACGTACCAAGCGCTGGACAGCGTTGCTTCCACAAACAGCAAAGGTGAGCGAGAGTTGTAGCTTATCGCACCTCAGACCTGGGGTATGGCCAACTGGTGTCTTGTACGAATGCACTCACCAGGTCTGCGTTGTACGTGCAATTGAGCATCACTTACGTGCAGGCAGAACCTACTTTTATCCTCTGAATGTACCAGTCGATCCGTGCGCGTTGATGCTGCGGCGTGAGTGGTAGACAGTCTAGAGGCAAACGTGCCGGTAGTCCCGCTCTTAGGTAGATGTGCGACCAGTCACAGATGACCTCACAATATGAAGACCTTGGTGAGCAGGCATGGCGCCTGTTTGCTTCACTAGTTAATATCACACTCACCCTCGTGGCTCTAAACATTCACTGTTACAGGAACACACAGATGGCGCTCTGCCAGCTATGCCACTCCACTGTTGGCGAACGCAATGGAGACCAGTGGCGTAACTATGGGGGGGGGGATGAGGGGGATAGAACCCACCCCCAGAACCCGAAAAGAAAAGAGAAAACAAAGAGAGAAGCAGGGGGGAAGAAAAGAAAAGAAATCGTACAACAGCAATCTGGTAAAGATAAAGATTTGGAACTTGGGGTGTTTTACCATAAGCTTTCATGGGAAGGGAGTGAATTACTTTCTTCAACGGGAGTGGTAGATGGTAGTCTGTCTGTATACTGACTAAAATTTTGATCGTCAAGCAGATTTATCCCCCCCCCCCCCCAAAGCAAAGTCCTAGTTACGCCACAGATGGAGACCATTGTCAGGACATCCACTGTTCCCCAAGTGGTATCTGGTGTCATCGCATCAAAATCGACGTCGTCTTTCCAGGCGTTATAGTCTTTATCCGGCAGTGTATTAATAAGAATCACAGTTACTGAGCGATAAGTCATGTCAAACATATAAGGTTAGTTAAAATTTTGCTCCTGAAAACGCACCAAGTTGTTAGCCTCCCTAGTTTCTTTGGCTAAGTACATTACGAGCTTTGATGTGAACTTCAGACCTTTCTCCTATTTTGCCATAAAATCCAACACAATTATTGTAAGCTCTTTTTTGCGATACCTTTCCAAAACACTCGGATTTTTACGGAAAAAATGTGCAAGTTGATTCATCACTGTGATCTATTATGAGAGCACGTACCTCGGCCGTGCGAGCAGAGCATTTATTTGAAAAAGCATGACTCTCTACAAAACGGGTATAAAATTGGTGACACATTCTGTGACTGTGATTGATGCTATACATCCTACTCCAGATTAATGGTTTTAGATGACACAAAGTATTAAAAAAGATGTTCAAATGTTTGTAAAGCTTATGGGACCTAACTACGGGGTCATCAGTCCCTAAACTTACGAACGACTTATGAACTACCTACGAACTAGGACGGCACAAATATCCATGCCCGAGGGGGGATTCGAACCCCCGACCGTAGTGGCCGTGCTGACCGTGACTGGAGCGCCTCAGTCACCTCGGCCACCGCGGCCGGCAAAGTAATAAACTGTGTGTGCATTGATGTCACAACAACCTGACTTTTTCCATCGGAATTCACTTACACTCATGATGCTAATTTCTATTCTTTCCATTTCTTTGATTGAAGTACGAGTCAAGGACAAATGTCTCTAATACAGTCAGAAGCTATACATGTGTGGCGTCTGCTCTTTCGGACATGTCTGAAAGAACAGACGTCACTTTTAATCCAGCAGTTATTATCTATTCATATTCATGAAATGTATGACATTAACTTTACCCTTTCGCAGTTAATGTGTGGCTCAGTAATTACCTATAGATGAAACGTCAATCATTACACAACCAATAACAACCTCACTTCTATTTGAAATGAAAAGTTCTTCCTCATTACAAAAGATCTACTCATAACCTGTAGTAGAAACCAAGATGACTCGCCGGATTTCTGAATAGCGTTGGTAATTGAATGGTATTAGTTTGTTTTTAATTTTTGCACGTGATTCTGTAAAGTTGATTATCTTTAATTTTCGGTAAAACATCAAACGAAGCGAATACTGTACGTCGACGAAATTTTTTCAGTTGCGGACATTCCAGAGTTAAGCTCTCAATTTTACAATTTGCTTGGGCTTCTTCTGTCTAACTACACGCGGCGCTCAATGTGTACAAGCTTGAAGTGTGTACTGTAACAGGTGATTTTCATTGCACTACCTGTAATGAAGCCAAATGTAGCTGTCTTGTAAGTGTCATCCTATGACTGTACCACTACATCTGCCACAATGACGGTATCAGAGATGAAGTTTACCTATTTCATTTTATACATCTTTTATCATTCTGTTTGTGGTTGAATACCATTTCCCCTGTTTCACCAAATCTTGGCTATTACTTATTACGTGGCATAATAGTTTTACATTTTCTTTCAATTCACAGTTATCAACAGTCCCTTAGATATTTCATAACAACCGTCCACACTATGACCACTCTGCAACTATTAATTTTCTTTTATTCTTTTTGTAGATAATCTGGTGACGCCCTACTAAGTGAAATTAATTATTAAGGTAATAATTTCACAACCAAGACTGTTTTATTCCGATATCAATACTTGTTCACTTGTTGTATTAGAGGGGCGGAAGTAATGGGAGGTATTTCGTGCAGAATAGGACGATCGAAATTCCTGTATTTCCTGGGTACTCCCGTATTTTAGCAACTTTACCACTTTTCCGGTTTGTCAGAGTTAATGCGAAGTATTATGGATAGCTTAAATCTTCTGTCAAAAGAATCTCTAAAAGTTTTCGCAAGATGATCGATTACTGTTTTCGACACCCAGGAGTTTTTGCATTCGCACTCTTACGGACAGAAGGCAGTTTTGCCGAAAGGGAATACCAGAAGTGAAGGAAAAATTACTGCTTACACTTCTTTAGGGGTGAGAGGTGTGTGGTAGGAAGAATTCCTACTTACGGCTTGGCTCGTGGTTTCCAGACTGGAGAAGGCTACCTTTATTGAACAGGAAAGAAAACGCCAGGCTTTGTGGAGTGCTATTTATGTTGGCTTCGCTGCACGCTTTTTATTATTATTATTATTATTATTATTATTATTATTATTATTTGTCTGAGAAGGCCCATATTTTGTACATCTTCAAACCGTGACGTTTGATTTCTCGCTTCGAAGCAGTGGCCTTTGTTAACATACTAAGCCTTATACTGTGGTTTTTAGAAACACTGAGTTGCTATCTATTTAAGCACTAACTCCGAAAATAGTCTTCATTGGTCCATATTCTCTAACTGCGTGGCATGTTCACACTATGGAATCGTCTGCCGAGACAGAGAGAGAGAGAGTGCAGGAGCGAGAAAGAGCGCCATTATACGCATATAATATCCAGTATAACGAAAACATTTCAATTGCATTAATAAAAATGCATAGGCCCACGATCATTCACAAAACAGGGTGGCGAATTAAAATATCTCATTGTAACATAACACTAACCCGAAGATCTAGCCATCGTCGAGTGGCAATCAGCCACTGCTTCTCTCTCTCTCTCTCTCTCTCTCTCTCTCTCTCTCTCTCTCTCTCTCTCTCCTCTCTCTCATTTCTTTTTCCATTTTTTTTTTCTTTTCGGTTCCTTGCGGACGTGGAATCCTGCTTATTCTATGTTGATTGGGTATGCAGTATGCTACCAATACAGTGCTTCACGCCAATCTAGCATCTTAGCGTGGACTTTCTATCTTGTGTATTTCCTATGAACCTTTAATTATTTAACGGAAATTAATTACAACTAACTGTAGCAATAACGTCTTGCTTTTTAGAGATACTAAATAATCCAGGGTTTTAACACAGTATTTGCTAAACTTAGGTCTTCTTTGACACGCGATATAGCGTCAGTGCGCCAGTGTGCTAGTGACGTGCACATTAAACAGCCGTGATGTGCTACAGTAGGTTCAAGCTGCTGAACCTGCGGAAAACCCGTAAGAGCTGTACTCTGCAGAAGCGACGCACCAAATCACTACTAAGGAGCCTAACTGACGCTTGAAGAAGCAGCATTAATTAGTACTTGTTTTTCAAACAACAGTCTATTTTGTTGTTCTTGTGGTCTTCATTCCGCAGACTGGGTTGATGCAGCTCTCCAAGCTACTCCGTCCTGTACAACCTCCGTTTGTAAATCTAAGGGACTATTTCTTAAACCAACTTATGCTAAGGAGGAAACACACACCCCTGTCCGCATCAAGGCGCCTGAGAACACTCCGCCACTCCATCGTAGCCATGTGCAAATCTTTTTATCTGAGACTAGCTGAAAACCCGGCGTTGCCCGGGTATTTATTTATTTATTCCTGCCATTTTTGGGGTTATATTCATTTGTATAAGGGCTGTATGTAAAATCTCTCGGTAATAGAATTAGTAGTAAAGAAGTAATACATTAAAACTTGGTGCGTGATGGGGCGGTTTTCCATGAACGTTATTGTTTATGTGCTCATATCTCGTGAACTACGTCTCGTACTGTCATACAATTTAGAAGGTACACTCAAGTATATGCGTGTATACTGTCTATAAAATTTCTTGCGGTTAAAGTTTGTAGTGTATGAATTATAAATTGTAACTTCATCCGAATGCCGTACGTTTAGTCCATGAACAGCGAAACGTTACTATTTATGTGCTCATATCTCATGAATTATGTGTCGCACTGTGATGCAATTTAGATCGTACATTCAACTATATGTGTGTATACTGTCTGTAAAATTTCCTGCGGCTACAATTTGTAGTGTACAAATTATAAATTGTAACGTCATACCGAATGCCGTAGTTTACTCCATAAACAGCGGAAAAGTAGTAAGCGAGAAACTTTTTTCCTTTCCTCATTTTGCAATGGGTGTCAGTGAGAAAAGGTTTAATAAAGGTTTGAAATTATGTTTAAAGTTTGTTGCAAGTCGTTAAGTACTCTTATTCTCATATAGCGTATTTATAAAGTCTCGCCGCATTATGTGGCAGTTTTCTGCCATTCCTATTGTTTAAGACGTTATATCTCCTGCACCATGTGTCGTATGTGGTTCGTACTCGTACAGCAATTGTTATCTCACGTAAGGAATATGTATACGAACTTTGATTGAAATCCGTCCAGTGGTTTAGGAGAAATTGAGCAGCATTATCGCTAGATGGACAGTTTTAGACACATTTCATTGTTTATTACGTCATATCTCGTGAACTATACATCGTATGTGATTCTTACACCTACGGCGACCGTCCTCATGGATTGCAGTTTACGTGTACAAGATTTCATAAAGATTGGAACAAAACTGTAGATTTGTATGCAACACGTACAAATATACGGACACTCTGCTTTATATATTACATTACGAACGGCAACCTACATACTTTTGAATCTGCTAATTGTATTCGTCCGTTGGTCTCCTTCTACGATATTTAGCCCACACTTCCATCTAATCCTAAGTTGACGATTCCTTGATGTCTCAGAATGTGACCCACTAACCTGTCCTGTTAGTCAGAGTAAGCCAGAAACTCCTTTTCTTCCCAATTCTAATGAGCACCTATACATTACTTGCGTGATCTACCCGTTTTATCTTCACCATTCGTCTGTAGCACCACAGTTCAAAAGCGTTTCAGAAGAAGCGAAATTTGTTATGAAGTATTAATTTAAACATTCGGAAGTCTTTTCTGAACATGATTTCAGAAAAAACTTCCTAACGTTTAAATTATTCTTGGATGTCAAAAAATTTCGCTTCTTTTGAAACACTTTTCTTCCTATTTCTACTTTGCATTTTATATTTTCTTTGACTATCTGACGTCACTTCGCTACCCATATATCAAAACTCATCAAATACCTTTATTGTCTCATTACCTAACCTAATTACTTCAGCATCGCTTGAATTTCCTGACACTACATTCTGTTAGCCTTGTTTCACTCCTGTTAATGTTCATCTAGTCGCGGCCGAGTGTATTGAGGCGCTATGCTACGATCACCAGGCCGTTCCCCGTTGGGGTTTAGAATCCCCCCACCCCTCGGGCATGGATGTTTGTGTCGTCTTTAGCATAAACTAGTTCATAGGTAGTTTGTAAGTTTAGGTACTGATGACCCAGCAGTTAAGTCCCATAAGCTTTACAAACATTTGAACATTTTTTGTTCATCTTATACCCTTCTTACAAAACACCGTCCATTTCGTTCAAGCCGCGGTGGAGTAGCCGAGCGGTCTAAGGCGCCTCGCTGCAGAGCGCGCGGTTGCTCGCCGTGGAGGTTCGAGTCCTCCCTGGGGCATGGGTGTGTGTGTTTGTCCTTAGGTTAGTTTACTTAGGTTTAAGTAGTTTGTAAGCTACGGACTGATGACTACGCAGTTTGGTCCGATAGATTTACAAACATTTGAACATTTGATTTCGTTCAATTGCTCTTCCAGGTTCTTTGAGAGAATTACTATGTCATTGGCAAACCGCAAAGGTTTTATTTCTTCTCCCTGAACTTTAATTCCTTCTCCAAATGTTTCCTTGCATTGACCAAAGATTGATCAATGTACAAATGGAATAACATTGGAGAAAGACCACAACCATGTCTTACGCGCTCCCCAGCCACTGCGTCCCTGTCATGTCTTTCGACTATAATAACTGCTGCCAGGTTTTTGTACGAGTTGAATATAGCTCTTCGCTCCTTATGTTTCACCTCTATCTTCACAATTTGAAAGAGTGTATTCCAGTTAATATTGTCGAATGCTTTCTCCAGATCTACGAACGTTAACAACGTAGGGTTGTCTTTCCTTGACCTGTCTTCTATGATACGTCGTAATGTATTGCCTCCCGTGATCCTACATTTCTCCTAAATCCAAACTGATGTTCTCCAAGTTCGGATTCCACCTTGTTTTCCATTTGTCTTTAAATAATTCGTGTTAGTATTTTCAACCACGACTTATTTGTCTGCATTTATTTTTATAGGAATTCGAATTACTAAATTCTTCCTAATCTCGGATGGCATTTCTTCATGACTGGATCTCCTAATGGTAACAGCACTTCAGAGGGACTATCATCTACTCCAGTTCTTTATCACATTCTTCTCGCAGTATCGTAACTCCTATCTGATCTTCCTCTTCTTCAATTTCTAGAATACTGCCTTCAAGTTTATTTCCTTTGTAGAGCCATCTATATTTTCCTTCCACCTTTAAGCCTTCCCTTATTTATTTAGTACTGGTTTTCGATCTAAGTACTTGATATTCATACGGCTACTTATACATTCTTCTCCGGTCTTGCATTTGTCCTCTAGCCACTCCTGCGTAGCCAGTTTGCACTTCCTGTCAACCTCATTTTTCAGACGTCTGTACTCCCTTTTACCTGCTTCACTTGCTGCATTGTAATAGTTTCTCCTTTCATCACTCCTGCGTAGCCAGTCTGCACTTTCTATGAACCTCATTTTTCAGACGTCTGTACTCCCTTTTACCTGTTACACTTCCTGCATTGTAATAGTTTCTCCTTTTATCAGTTAAGTTCGATATGTCCCATGCTGTCCAGGAATTTGTATTTAGTCTTATCCTTTTGCATATATTTGCATATATCTGCGGCCTTCACTACTCTGTTTAAACGGTTTCAAAAACTTTAATTCGCATTACGGAAATTCGTGTGTGGAGTATTCTAAATGAATTAAATATAAGGAGAGACAGTGAATTAAAATTTGTGCGGTGGACGGGAATCGAACCCGGGACTTCCTACTTACTAGGTAGGCGCTTTAGACTACTCAGGTAACACAGGGTTGCAGCCAAAGCGACTACACGGACTGTCGTAAAGCACGTCTCCGTCCACATCACATACTTTAATTGTCCCTCAATGTTCCCTGTGAAATGCGTATCAAATTGCCAGGGCTCTCCTACATTTGGAATAACGAGACAATATTGTCTCAAGGAAATGTATTATTTGTTGATATTCATTCTAAATGCATCCTGACAAAATTAATCTCTGTAATCCACTGTTGAGAAATGTATATTTATATTTTTGGGAGCGCTAGCTGAAAGCTTTTGAGTACGCACCGCACCTGGTTAACTTACTTCTTGGCGAGTAGTGGCAACTCACGCTCACGGATGTTCTGGCGACGTATCGATCAGCAGTTGCGGTTCATACATGTGGTAGTGATAAGGTAGTGACAATGACTCGTTACAGATGTTTTTAGAGCAGTTCTTATCTAAACACACTCGTTGCATTATTTATTTCTCAATTGAGTCACATATGGCGCATTGTACGCTTGATCGCACAAGTTGGCAGCAATGGACATAAAATTATTGAAATTATTTATGTCGATTTTTTCTATTCCTAATATTGATATTGTGCACTGAACTATTGGTTGCAAATTGAGACATGTTAGTTATCATAATCCAGGGGCATAGATAGTATATTCTTTTGGGGGATTCAGTTCTTTTTTGGGAGGGGCCAGTCCTATTAGGGCGGGCGGGGGGGGGGGGGGGGGGGGGCAGGACAGTGAGTGCAGTGGAGTCTTTTGTACAACCGTTTCAGCGTTTATATGTTTGATGTTAGGACACAGGTTGCACTGTGAGAGACCAAAAATGTTTCATTGATATCGTTGTGTGTGTGTTTGGGACGGAGTGTTGGGCGTTGAGCAGCACCCAGTTATCTACGCCTTCTTACAATCGTACGTGAGGAATAAATACAGTAAGGCGCATTAGTTAACATACCCAAATCTTTCGATAGGTTTTAGTATAATGATACCATATGATATAATAGAGTACAAGGAAGCAAAATTGACAGTTTTTTTTTGGAAAATGTGAATTAGTTCTGCAGCTGAAATTTATTACGACTAAATCTTCCTTGAACCTCTCTTAAAACCATAATCAATTTTCGGCATCTGCTTTAACAAAAAGCCCAAGCGTTGTTCTCTCTAATGCCGAAGCATTTGGAACCACTGCATTGAATCACATAATGTATATCCGTACCAAACAAGAGTCATGACGATCGTTTCACAACAAAAGTTGCGTATTAGAAGGGACTGCCAATGGGAACGTAACCGAGAGAAAGAGATTTAATGAAGTAGTGTAATTTTCTATGAGTGGGATGTGAAATGTGACAAGATGTCATATGCGTCCAAAATAAACTGCAAAGGCCGTTACTGATAGATCTGCGCACAGGGAACTAAAATGGAAAGAGGCTAAGGACTTTCGGTGAAATGAATGGATGCTTATAGCAGTAGAGGAAGAATGTGATGTAGCAGAAGGTAAGATTAGTTATGTAAAGGTGGGACAAACGAACATATAAAAGTGCATACTGATAATTTCATTCGTTTTTGGCGCAAATTTTCGTTCATTAAGTCAACTTTGAGATAAAATAAAAAGAACTTAGTTGATGAGCGTATACTGAAGATTAGAGAAAAATAACGTTTCCTCAAAGAAGTACAATTATATTGCAGGTTACCCTAGCAATCTATCAACATGTTTGAGCTGTCGCGTATTCTGTTAGATATCACTATATCCGACCTTGGGGAATAACAGATTGGATTTCGAAGAACTGTGTGAACATATTACTATTAAGCTTAGAATACAGCTTAAGGAAAGTCAAACCTACGTTTGTAGTTTTTGTAGATTTGCAGAAAGCTTTTGATAATGTTGACTGGAATACACTCTCTGAAATTCTAACGCTTGTTGTGGTCTGCAGTACGAAGACCGGTTCGATGTAGCTCTCTACACTATTCTACTCTGAGCAAGACTCTTCATCTGCTCATAAGTACCGGAACCCACGTCCATTTGAATCTGATTACTGTATTCGTCTTTTGGTCTCCGTCTGCGATTTTACCCCACATACCTCCCTCCAATGCTAAATTCACGATTTCTTGATGCCCAAGAATGTGTCATACGAATCGATTACTTCTTTTAGTGAAGGTATGCCGGAAATTTCTTTTCTCGCAAATTCTCTTTAGTACCTCTTCATTAGTTACGTGATGTATATACGTAATTTCCCGCATTCGTCTGTTGCACCAAATTTTAAAGGCTTCCATCCTCTTGCTGTCTGAACTAGTTATCGTTCATGTTTCATTGCCGTAGAAGGCAACACTCCAGACAAATGCCTTCAGGAAAGACATACTAACAACTTAATATTCGATGTCAACAAATTTCTCTCTCAGAAACGCTTTTTGAAAGCGTAAAATTTATAAGGGTTGAAGGGCATGAAATGAACGCAGTGGTTCGGAAGGGCCGGCCGCGGTGGCCGAGGTGACTGAGGCGCTCCAGTCACGGTCAGCACGGCCACTACGGTCGGGGGTTCGAATCCCCCCTCGGGCATGGATATTTGTGCCGTCCTAGTTCGTAAGTAGTTCATAAGTAGTTTGTAAGTTTAGGGACTGATGACCCCGTAGTTAAGTCACATAAGCTTCACAAACATTTGATTTGGTTCGGAAGGGAGTGGGACAGGGTTGTAGCATTTCCTCAACGTTGTTCAATCTGTATAATGAGCAAGCTGCGAAGAAAAGCAAAGAAAAATTTGGAAAAGAAATAAAAACTTTGGCGTTTGCCGATGTCATTTTAATTTCATAAAAGACAAAAAAAAGTTCAAATGTTTGTAGAGTGTATGGGACTTAACTACGGGGTCATCAGTCCCTAAACTTACAAACTACCTATGCACTACTTACAACTAAGGACGGCACAAATATCCATGCCCGAGGGGGGATTGGAAACCCTGACCGTAGTGGCCGTGCAGACCGTGACTGGAGCGCCTCAGTCCCCTCGGCCACCGCGGCCGGCCATAAAAGACAGCAAAGGACTTAAAAGAGCAAGTGAATGGAATTGATAGTGTCTTTAATGAAGAGTATAAGGCGAGCATCAACAAGAGTAATCTGCGCGGGCATGGCTGTCTCAGGCGGCATGTCACGGATTTCGGAGTCGTTAGTATCGAAGGTTCGGGTCCCACATAGTCCATGGACGTGTGTGTTGTAAGTCTAGAGTTCGATGATCTCAGCAGTTTGGACCCTTAGGTTTACCATAAGTTGATTTAATTTGAACAAGATAAAAACAAAGGTAATTGATTACAGTCCAAATAATCAGACGGTGCCGAAGGAATTACATTAGGTAACGGGAGAATACAATTAGTAGATGAGTTTTGTTATTTGGATAGCAAAATAACTTATGATAGCCAAAGTAGAGAATATATAAAATGGAGAATGGACATGGAAGGAAAACAATTTCCGCAGAAGAGAAATTTGTTGACATAGAATATTAATTTAAGTGTTAGGAAAACTTTTTGAAGATTTGTCTCCAGTGAAGTCTTGTACGGGAAAGAAACATGAATGATAAGGGCTTCAAACCTAAATATGGTAGAACCTTTTGAGATGTGGTGCTTCGTAATTATAAGAAGTGATGGATTGGTAGGACACTTTTTGATACATCAAGGAATTTTCAGTTTAGTGCTGGCGAGAAATATGTGTGTGTTTTTAAGTTGGGGTGGGGAGCGGGTGAGGAGCGGTGAAATTCGCAGAGAGAGATCAAAAGACGAATACAGTAAGCAGGAATTGAGGTTTCATTTCTTACGAAGATGCTTCCAGAGGATAGGGTGCGTCGAGAGATGCATCAAACCAGTCTTTCAGTTGAAGATTACAACGACAACATCAGTGTCTTTGTGGCAAATAGCAGCTGATGATGGTTACGAACGAGTCACGTTATCGAAGTTTGTGCGGAAAAGGCGGAGATCCGCGGCGGAGCGGCTGACAGGTGACAGGCCGGCAGCCGAGCAGTGAGCACGCGGCGGCCAGCCCGCCGCTTCTGGGGACGCGGCCGGGGCATCGCTTCTGCTTACTCCGCGGCCACGCGACTACTGTTTGTGGCCACCGCAAGACTGCCACTGCCGCCGATGGAATTCCCATCGCGACCGACTCAGCGGTACGATTTTCTTCTCAGAAGATCTCGCTTCCGTAGCACGCAAACATCGAGGTAACGGTCATTATACCGCGTAGTGACTAATAGTCACGTTTCATAGATTTGTACCGACACGAGGAAAAACGAACAGTAGTCGCAGTTCTCGTTGCTGTGTTCGTATCAAAAATTACCACGTCACAAGGTAAGTCCAATATCACTTCCGAAACGACTCAACTAAGGTTAATGAAATTTATGACACGTATGTCATTCGGTGCCGCGGTGGAATAGGTGAGCAGTCTAAAGCACCTCGCTGCGGAGCGCGCGGTTGCCCGCCGTGGAGGTTCGAGTCCTCCCTGGGACGTAGGTGTGTTTGTTGGTCCGTAGGTTAGTTTACCTAGTTTTAAGTAGTTTGTAAGCTACGTACTGATGACCACGCAGTTTGGTTCGATAGATTTACAGACATTTGAACATTTGTCATTCGGTCCAACGCAAAAGACAGAATAGTTTTGTTTCGAGAACTGATCTCAGTATTTTTATTGCAAATTAATGATTATCTGGGTTTAGGGTTCAAACATATCCTGCATGCTGCGGTTTATTCCGCGTTACATGTGTTTTCCAAATGTACGTACGAAATAAAAGTGGTTTTCAAATTTTTTGTGCGTTTCATTTTATTCATATCGCGGCAGGAAACGCTATTCAAAGAATCAGGACAGCAGAGAGAGCATAGACAGCCGGCCCCGGTGGCCGGGGGGACTGAGGCGCTCCAGTTACGGTCTGCACGGCCACTACGGTCGGGGATTCGAATCCCCCCTCGGGCATGGATATTTGTGCCGTCCTTAGTGTTAGCTAGTTCATAAGTAGTTTGTAAGCTTAGGGACTGATGACTCCGTAGTTAAGTCCCATAAGTTCTACAAACATTTGAACATTTTGAATTTTGAGAGCATAGACAGTCGTGTACAAAAATCTCTAGGTGTAATGAACACTTGGTAGGTGGCATTGAAAATTCGCAAAAATATCTAAATTGGTACACGTTTATGGGCATCGCCACTTCGGATAACACTCCTACTGCTCGCCCAATTGCATTAAAATATTGCACACTTGACCTTCAAAACATGCGCTACGCCACTGTCAACGTAATAGTTCTCATAGTGCATGGTGGAAGGTACTTTGTCAGACTCCGACTAGAATCCACAGTTTTATTCAGTTGTTGATGACATTTTGCACACTTGGCGTTCGTAACAAGCAGACATCACTGTCTACAAAACATTTAGTACGGTGCATGGCGGAGAGTGAAATGGCGCTCCGTAGCGCGCGGCGAGGCCAATGGCTGATAGCGGTAGACTCCTGTTGGCAGTGAACATCCGCTCTGCCTGTGCCGCTCTACCTCATATGTCCTCCTTGCTTCGTTCATAGTTAGTATTTCACTTCCATAAGTATCAAGACTCCTGAAATTCCTCTACGACATGATCACAAACTTGATGTTGAATATCTCGCTACTTTCATTTCTACTAATTCTCATCACTGCTGTCTTTTCTCTCATTACTCTCAGTCCACATGATGCTATTCATTCCATTATTGTTAGAGCTGAAGCATTGAATTAAAATTTGTGGTGCGGCCGGGAATCGAACCCGGACCTCCATGCTTACTAGGCAGACGTCTTAACCGTTAGACTACCACACCACTAACGATTAAGGCGCCTCGGAATAGTCTATGTACGATTTCCCTCCACAACACAAACCTTAATTCAGCTTCTTTGTTCCAAAGATAATTGGAGGGAAATCGTACATAGACTATTCCGAGGCGCCTTAATCGTTAGTGGTGTGGTAGTCTAACGGTTAAGACGTCTGACTAGTAAGCATGGAGGTCCGGGTTCGATTCCCGGCCGCACCACAAATTTTAATTCAATGCTTCAGCTCTAACAAAATGTCTTTGACATATTTGAGACGTAAATCCGTCTCAGGGTTTCTTTCAATGTATTTAATTGATATTTATATCACCATAACAGGATTGTTCCACCATGTCCATTGCTGAGGTGCTATTCCGCTGCATGGAGAGCCTTGGCAGTAGTGGCAATTATCTTTGGAACAAAGAAGCTGAATTAAGGTTTGTGTTGTGGAGGGAAATCGTACATAGACTATTCCGAGGCGCCTTAATCGTTAGTGGTGTGGTAGTCTAACGGTTAAGACGTCTGCCTAGTAAGCATGGAGGTCCGGGTTCGATTCCCGGCCGCACCACAAATTTTAATTCAATGCTTCAGCTCTAACAATAATGTCTTTGACATATTTGAGACGTAAATCCGTCTCAGGGTTTCTTTCAATGTATTTAATTGCTATTCATTCCATTCATCAGATAATGTAATTCCTCTTAATTTCACTGAGGATAGCAATATCATCAGCGAATCTTATTCGTATCCTTTCAGGCTTACACCCTGAATCTTGGTACCATCCTTTTATGTCCATCATTTCTTTTTCGATGTAAACTGTAGGCGCGAAAGAAACAATGCCTGCTTATCGCCCTATTCGGATACTTCCGTTTAGCACACCCCTATTTCTCTCAGATTTTGGAATATTTTACACATTTTTACATTGTCGAACCCTTTTCCCAAGCCGACAAATCCTATGAATATGTCTTGCTTTTCTTCAGTGTGGCCTCTATTATCATGCGCAATTTCAGAATTGCCTCAAGTGCCTTTACCTTTCATAAAGCCAATATGATCATCATCTAACAGATCTTGAGTTTAATGTTCCATTCTTCTGTGTATTATTCTCGTCGGTACCTAGGATGGATGAACTGGTCATCTAATAGAGCGGTATTTCACGCTCTTGTCTGTCTTTGGAATTTTTTTCCAATATCAGATGGTATGTCGACCGCCTATTCACCAACTTGGATGTCATTTTCCCCAGTCAGTTTAGAACATCGTCTTCGGCCTCTACTTGATTTGATTTCAAATTCGTCTGAGTTCTTTTAAATCCCGACTGTAATTTTGGAGCCCCTATGTCTTCCATATCGACATCCATTTCATCAGACAAGTCTTCCCCATCACAGAGGCCTTCAATATAGTTTTCTGATCATCCACCCTCTCCATTGTGTTCAGAAGTGGATATCCCACTGAACTCTTAATATTTCCACCCTTGTAATTCTTACTTTTGTGTATTGTGATTTAGTCCTATTGACCATTATTTTTTCGATTTCTTCACATTTTTCTTGCAACTTCCACTTGGCTTCCTGCACTCCCTACTTATCTCATTTCTAAGAGACGTCTTCTGCATGCAAGATTTTCCTTTGACGTTTCGATGCTTCCTTTTTTTGTCGATTAACTAAAGTATTTCTTCTCTTAACCATGGTTTCTTCGCATTTACATTCATTGTATCATTACATTTGTTTCTCTTTCCAACATTTCAGAGTGCCCTTTTAAAAAGTGAGCATTCTTCTTCAAATTTAAACCTACTCGCAGTACCCAGTTCCTGAGCGAATTTCATCCGTGCCTCATAATTCCTCATTACTTCGAAACTTCATTTCCTTTCTTATTTTAAAGTTGTCTACTCTTCATCATTACTAACACTTTGACTGCCAATCACGTCAATCGAGAGGATGCAGAAATTTCTGTAGAATGCCGATAATTTCATTTGACGTGATATTCGTTTTCGTGTGGCCTTTTTTTCGGTATGCAAAATATTCAGGTCATGAATAGCTTTAGGTGCGTGACATGTAATGAGAAGATGGTCATCAAAAGACGAATTACGGAGGTTAGTGCCATTCATTCTCAAAAGATGTTCTTTAAACCTGATTTTAAGTGCACGTCCCATTTGACCTATGTGGTAGGAACAACAAGTATCACAAACAGTTTTGTAACTGCTGGAATTATCTTAGGGAGAACAGGTTGATTTTAAGTTATGAATAAAACTTTTCTTCAAATTATTGTTGGAGGACAAGGCAACGTTGCAGTTATATTTATTA
This sequence comes from Locusta migratoria, assembly GCA_026315105.1. Lineage (NCBI taxonomy): Eukaryota > Metazoa > Arthropoda > Insecta > Orthoptera > Acrididae > Locusta > Locusta migratoria. The sequence continues at coordinate 501,258,079 of CM048747.1, forward strand.
CGAAGAAGTCGTTGAATCTGATAGAAAATGAGCCCCAGAAATGGAATGGAGACATATTTTTTTCTTTTGGTCAGATTCAATGGGAGTGCCAAGTATCACTTTGTTAGCAGTTTTCTTTTTAAGGATGTTGTCAACTATGACAGGATTGTAACCATTATTAACTGCTATGGTTTCTATCAAATTTCTTCCTTCTCGAATTTTTCTTTCGAGAGTGGGAAATGGATCTGTGGATGGCAGCATGAAAGAGGGTGTATAGAAGAGGCGGGTACAATTTGATCAGTGTATGTTTTCTTTCGGTAGATCTTGAAAGAGATTTAATTTTCTTCTACCGTTAACGTCAAATTTATAAAGTTCAGTTGACGAGCCTCGTTCTCAAGTTCACAGGTGAAGGTGATATTCTCATGTAGTCCATTATAAAGAGTAAAAATGTGATCAATGCCAGTGGTAGGTCCTTCGTAGATGACTGTCATCGACATATGTAGAATAGCAAACAATGCCTAACGTTGTAGTAAGGAATTTGTGGAAGAATATTTACCGAAAAGAATTTTTTGCAGAGAATTAATGAAAATGTCGGCAAGGATACCAGCTAACGGATTTCCCATAGCAAGACCATAGTCTTGCTGGTAAAATAGTCCGTTAAATTCAAAATAGTTATATTTGACTACTACATTAATTAAATTCATGAAACACTTGTTCTGTTTAATAAATATTCTACCTTATATAGGTTACTTCCCCTTAAGTCAGTAAAGTTTTTTTTTTTTTTTTTTTTTTTTTTTTTTTTTTTTTTTTTTTTTTTTTTTTTTTTTTTTTTTTTAAACAATTACATGATCGAAGTATGTGTGTCTCGTTTAGCAATTTTCATAGTTATGTTGGAAGCTGCTACAAAACGTCACATATCATGGCATTATCTGAATACAGCGTGAGTGCATTATTAGTTTAAATATAAGAGTGAAACTAAATATTGCTCAGTTGCTATTGCTACATCTTGACAATCTATCACTGACATTTTCACAACTATTGTAACTTTTTACCGATACTGTGTTTGCAATAAAATCTCTGTGGGTCTCTGTTCCCGAAATTCTTAATTTGTGGAACAAATGTATCAACATGAATTCTACTTTAATCACATTCATCACGTTTAATCATGACATGTTTCCTATATTTTTGTAGAATTAGAGAATCCAGAATTTTGTTTCTGGAAAGGGGAGAAGGCTCAGGTTATGGAAATTATCACCATGCGTTCTCCAAATTATCCAGAGTAAACGAAGGTGTTGTCTAATCTACTATAATACGATTTTCGAGACTGTTAAGCTTGAATGATGAGACTCAGATTTTTAGAAAAGAGGAAGAGATTCTTTTTTTTTTGGGGGGGGGGGGGGAGGGCAGGTCGGCAGCACTATAAGAAGCAGCATTTCTTAGCTAAAACCCCGAAAACATCGTCAGTGTTTGAATTACTCTTTGAGGGCCACCACTCTTCTTTTGGTTTATACGTAATTTGCAGTCTAGTGCAAAAGGAGAAAGTGTCATTTACATAGTAAACTGTTTCAGTTATGGTTTAAATTCCACTTAGAGATCACTAAAAGTAATCTTTGAGGCTGAATTGGTGGGGACAAGGTCGAGGAGAACCGAATAATTGCTGCAGGTGGAGTGTTAGGCGAAATGTTGTCGTAAATGCCCACTTGTTGTTCATTGCCAGTGCTGTGGATACCGCCCTGTGTAGGCGAGTCCAAGGGACAAGTTACAGCGTGTCACAATGATGGGAGGGACTTGTGACGGAGCCAGAGATCTGCTGATACACAGCCAACCATGAGAGCACGTAGCTTTTTCTGCATACAGTTGGTGAATATTAATAGAGACTTCGTGCAACTCGTAGGAAAATGTTTCTTGCTACATTAATCAAAAGCCTGTTTATTAAATCCCTCGGTTTGTGCAACTCATAGGCCTATAGTAAGAAAACTCTCCATTGCTATGTCATGTTCTGGAAAAGTAGCAACATAGCATCCTGTTTTTGTTCTACCCTAAGGCATCCTCTTTTCCTTTGATTAGTTATATCTTCTCACAGAAACGCGGTGTTATAGTTTAGAAAACGTCCTTCAGTACTTGAACCGAGAGGCTGCTATTTTGCTATTTAGGGTTATTTGTGAAAGATGTGGTCTTTTATTTTTGGACAAGTTTACGGCAATGAACAGCACACGAAAGTTAACACAGTTTGGTACTCCATTCACGCTCTATTATGAAGCATACTAGACATTCCGCAGTCGAAGCATATGCCTCACAGGTTGGCAAGGGGGAAATTGACCTAGTAAGCAAATATCAAAGAAGACAGAATAGCCTAAAAGACTCGATGAGTGACATATTGAAAATAAAACTCAAGCAAGGCAATGTTAAATCCCATTTAAGGAGAGAATTTTGATGGTAAATAATGAGGACCGATTGAAGGTTACGATTCACTCTCTCGGCAAAAGATCCTTTGGAACAGTAACGGATGGTAGTCATATATTTGATGCCATTCTGGAAACAAAATTCCTTAAAAGGAACCGACCGAATCCTGGAGCGTTATTGCTGACGCCTTGCTTAGGGGCTCCGAGCAGACTGTAAATATTTTCAAGATGATGAATGGTAGTGTTGGTGGTTACGTTACGAGTTAATAGCAGCCAAGTGGACCTGGTAAAGGCGTCGACAACTACCGAAATATATTGATCACCTCCGTTAGTGCGTGGCAGTGGGTCGAGGTGGTCTGTATAAAGTTTATCAAAGGCGGTCTTTTTCGAACCGAAGTTCAAATGTTCAAATGTTTGTAGTCTATGGGACTTAACTATGGGATCATCAGTCCCTAAACTTACAAACTACTTATGAACTACTTACGAACTAGGACGGCACAAATATCCATTCCCGAGGGGGGATTCGAACCCCCGACCGTAGTGGCCGTGCAGACCGTGACTGGAGCGCCTTAGTCCCCTCGGCCACCGCGGCCGGCCCAACCGAAGTGAAGTAATCTATGCTGGGGTCCACAGCTAGGTTTGGCCTCCTGACACAATTTGCAGTGAGCAACCATGTCGCTAATATCTTCGCCCATGACTTTAGAGCTGGAAAGTTTTTTTTCTCTTTCATCGCAAATATTTATCTATAAATTGGATTATTTTCGTGTATTAAAGTACATACAATAAAACACAAACTCAAATCAAAAGGGAAAGTAAATTTATGTAGCTCTGCCTAACAGTAAAGTGAAATATAGAGTAAAAATTCAGATTAGTTTATTCTATTGTAAATAGCTTGTAACGTTAAGAGATGTCTGTAAGATGAGTTAAAACAAGCAGCATATAACGAACTTCACATACCACTTGATACACATTTTCTCACAGATGTTCACTATTCACTTGAGTTCTGCTCTCCATGTTGATCGACAAGTTTGGCAATTCGGACGACGGCGGCAGGTTTAACACTGGATGAGTTTTCTTGCTGACACACGAAGAGCACATCGTTCTTTCTAGGAATTGAAATGGATATTTGTGACTTTTACAAAGGTTTTTTCAGAACTCGTGAGATTGCTATTCTTAATTCTTTCGGTATTCTGACATAACCGCTGTTTTATGCCTGAATGCAAGTGATAATTATTGAAAACGTTAATTAAACTTTAAAAATAGAATTATACTTATTCAGCTCAATCAATCGATTTTGACCATATGCAAAATAGAAATACATAGGGCATCATGGGATCAAAAATGCCACTGCACACATTTTTCAGCTTATAGTTTGTGTGCATGTAGATCACCAACTTCCAATAAGGTACATGTAACCGCCGTCAGTAGAAGGACCAACAGGGAAAATGACAGTGATGTACAGTTTCATCGGCATTGGAAAGCACCCCATAAGTCATTTTGAGGGTTAAAATAAAGCGAAAAGGGTCTGGTCGTTATAAAACAGTCACAAAAGAAGGTGGTTATCTTATATGACCTGTGTAACTGCGACTACCGGAAACGTTGGCACAAAAACGAAGAAGAAACATTTGATTCATCATATCTATCCTCACGTGCGTATTGTGGTAATTTAGTATGCTTTCTCTTGCACACCATGAGTCATCCCTAAGCAAAATGAGGGTTGGAACCTCGGATCCTCCGCGGCACATGTCTCAAGTATATGTCATTAAGAAAAAATTTCTTCATTTATTTCCCAATGCTATCTCCTCCTGTAGTAATAAGTGACACATTTTCTCGTGGCTCAGTGGCCTGGTGGAAGCCTTTCAACTAGACGCCACTTCGCGAGACTTGCGTGCACCTGGCCCACCTCAGGGAAAGAGGACCACCAATGTAACGTGTAATCCTAACCACGTGTTGTTTCTACCGATTCAGAGTTGGTGACTCTTCGCTCGCAGCTTCAGGCGGCGTTGGCTTCGCTGGCAACGCTTGAGTCTGCGGTGGGTGGGCGCCGCTGTTGTGGGCCGCTCGCGGGTGGGCAGCAGACGCCCTGTGCGTCTGTTGTGCCCTCCGATCGGCCTGCGGCTGTGGCCAGCCCGCTCACTGCCCGCGAGGAGGTAGCCCCCCAATCCGTGGTGGATTGGGAGGTCCCCTCAGCGCGTGTCAGGCGGCGTAAGACTTCCCGTGGGACCAAAGTGGAGGCCTCCCCGGTTAGTCTTGCCAACGGATTCGAGGCGCTGTCTGTGGCAGGGGATGTTCCTGATGCGGATGGTGTCGCTTGCCTGTACTCGCCCCTCTGCCTTCAAGATCCGGGCACTCACAGAGGGTGGGTTTGTTGGTAGTTGGGAGCTCCAACGTTAGGCGGGTAATGGAACCCCTTAGGAAAATGGCTACTAGGGAGGGGAAGAATTCCAATGTACACTCCGTGTGCATACCGGGGGAAGTCATTCCGGATGTGGAACGGCTCCTTCCGGATGCCATGAAGAGCACAGGGTGCAGCCAGCTGCAGGTGGTGGCTCATGTCGGGACCAAGAATGTGAGTCGCTTTGGATTGGAAGAGATCCTCTCTGGTTTTGAGCGGCTATCAGAAGTGGTTAAGACTGCCAGTCTTGCTTGCAAGATGAAAGTGGAGCTCACCATCTGCAGCATTGTCGACAGGACTGACTGCGGACCTTTTGTTCAGAGCCGAGTGGAGGGTCTGAATCAGAGGCTCAGACGGTTCTGCGACCGTGTGGGCTGCAGATTCCTCGACTTGCGCCAAAGGGTGGTGGGTTTTCGGGTTCCGCTAAATAGGTCAGGAGTCCACTATACTCAGGAAGCGGCTACACGGGTAGCGGGGGCTGTGTGGCGTGGACTGGGCGGTTTTTTTAGGTTAGATGGCCTCGGGAATACACAAAATGGGTTTCAGTCTCAAAGGGGGCAGGTCAGACACGGGAAGAAAGCAGACCTAAAATCCATTGGTGTAACAGTTGTAAATTGTCGTAGCTGTGTTGGGAAAATTCCAGAGCTCCAAGCGCTGATAGAAAGTACTGAGGCACAAATCGTTATAGGTTCTGAAAGCTGGCTGACGCCTGAGATAAATTCGGCCGAAATTTTTTCAAAGGGCCAAATGGTCTTCAGAAAGGATAGAATAAATAAAACAGGGGGTGGCGTGTTTATTGCTGTTACAAACGGTTTATCCTGCAGCGAAATTGAGGCAGATACTTCCTGTGAATTGGTCTGGGTAGAGGTTATACCTGACCACCGAAATAAATTAATAATTGGATCTTTTTATCGGCCCCCTGACTCAGACGATGCGGTTGCAGAAATGTTCAAAGAAAGCTTGAATCATATTTCAAATAGGTATCCGAAGCATACTGTTATAATCGGTGGCGACTTTAATTTACCCTCGATATGTTGGCATAATTACGTATTCAAAAACGGGGGCAAATATAAAATATCGCCCGAACTAGTTCTGAATGCTTTTTCTGAAAACTACTTCTAACAGTTAGTTCATGAACCCACTAGAATAGTACGTGGTTGCGAAAATACTCTTGATCTCCTAGCAACAAATAATCCCGAGATAGTAAAGAGCATCAAAACAGATACCGGGATTAGCGAACATCGAGTTGTAGTAGCGAGACTGAATATCGAAATTCCCAAATGCACCAAAAATAAACGAAAAATATATCTATTCAATAAAGCAGATAAAAATTCGCTTCACGCTTTCCTGAGTGATAGTCTCCAGTCCTTCAAAACTAAAAATGCGAGTGTAGATCAGTTGTGGCTTACTTTCAAAGACATAATATCAGTAGCAATCGAGAGATTTATACCAAATAAATTAATAAAAGAGGGGGCTGACCCCCCGTGGTACACAAAACAGGTCAGATCACTGTTGCAGAAACAGAGAAGAACGCATGCAAAATTTAAAAAGACACAGAATCCGCAAGACTGGCAATCTTTTACTGAAACTCGCAACCTAGCGCGGACTTCAATGCGAGAATCTTATAGTTGTTTCCACAACGAAATCCTGTCTCGTAATCTTGCAGAAAATCCAAAGAAATTATGGTCATATGTGAAGTACACTAGCGGCAAAACACAAACAATACCTTCACTACGCGATAGCAATGGTAATACTACCGACGACAGTACTGCTAAGGCAGAATTACTAAACACAGCTTTCCGAAATTCTTTCGCCAAAGAAGACGAAGTGAACACTCCAGTATTCAATCCAAGAACAGCTGCCAGCATGAGAAACTTAGAAGTAGATGTTCCTGGAGTAGTAAAACAACTTAAGTCACTAAACAAAAATAAATCTTCCGGGCCAGATTGTATACCAACTAGATTCCTCTCAGAGTATGCTGATGCAATAGCTCCGTACTTAGCTATAATTTACAACCGATCACTCAGCGAAAGATCCGTACCCAAAGACTGAAAAGTTGCCCAAGTTACTCCAATATTCAAGAAAGGCAATAGGAGTGATCCCCAAAATTACAGGCCTATCTCATTGAGGTCGATTTGCAGTAGGATTTTGGAACATATACTTTGTTCGAATATTAAGTACTACCTCGAAGAGAACGACCTATTGACCAATAGTCAGCACGGATTCAGAAAGTATCGCTCTTGCGAAACACAGCTTGCCCTTTATTCACATGAAGTGTTAAGTGCCATTGACAAGGGATCTCAAATCGATTCCATATTTCTGGATTTCCGGAAGGCTTTTGATACTGTACCCCAAAAGCGGCTTCTAATGAAATTGCGTACTTATGGAATATCTCCCCAATTGTGCGATTGGATTCACTATTTCCTATCAGAAAGGACACAGTTCGTTGTAATTGACGGTAAGTCATCGAGTAAAACAGAAGTGATATCTGGCGTTCCACAGGGAAGCGTTATAGGTCCCCTACACTTCCTCGTGTTTATAAACGATGTAGGAGATAATCTGAATAGCTCCCTTAGACTGTTCGCGGATGATGCTGTCGTTTATCGGTCAGTGAAGTCAACAGAGGATCAAAAGCAACTGCAAAGCGATTTAGACAAAATTTCTACTTGGTGCGAAAATTGCCAATTGACACTAAATAAAGAAAAGTGTGAAGTAATACACATGACCACTAAAAGAAATCCGCTGAACTTCAATTACGCGATAAATCAGTCAAACCCTAAGGTCGTAAATTCTACCAAATACCTAGGAGTTACTATTACGAACAACTTTGACTGGAGAGAACACATAGAAAATATTGTGGAGAAGGCGAACCAAAGGTTACGTTTCATTGGCAGAACGCTTAGAAGATGCACCAGCTCCACCAAAGAGACTGCACTTGTGCGTCCTCTCTTGGAGTACTGTTGCCCCTTGTGGGACCCTCACCAGGTGGGACTGACGGAAGATATTGAGAAGGTTCAGAGAAGGGCAGCTCGTTTTGTTTTATCACGTTACGGGGGGGAAAGCGTCACGGAAATGTTGCACGAATTAGGGTGGAAATCATTAAAAGAAAGACGTTATTCATTGCGGCGTGATCTGTTTGCGAAGTTTCAATCACCGACTTTTAGTTCTGAATGTGAAAATATTTTGGTAGCACCCACCTACTTAGGGAGACATGACCATCCCAATAAAATAAGAGAAATCAGATCGAAAACGGAACGATTTAGGGTGTTCTTTCTTCCCGCGCGCTATTAGAGAATGGAACGGTAGAGAAAAGTTATGAAAGTGGTTAATGAACCCTCTGCCAGGCACTTAAATGTGATTTGCAGAGTATCTATGTAGATGTAGATGTAGATAAACTGAATAAAAATAATTCCCTTACAGATTTATGCTTTAAGTCACTTATTAGTGTGATTCCACATTAGACTTGTTTTTCTCTGCCGCAGCTTGCCATCACCTGCGCGTCGTTTCCTCGCGGCTTCCTGGAAGGTCTGGGCAGCAGTGCTTTGTGTGGAGCCACCAGCCGGCCGGGCGTCGTTGGCCGCGGCTGGGAAGATTCCCGCGGCCAGCTGATGACGCGTCGCCAGGGAACTCCCGGTCTCTATGGATACCGAGAAACCGCGCGGCTGACCACACGGTGGACGCTGCCTCCCAGCAAGTCATATCGCGATACACGCCTGAAGAAATCGCAGAGAATAGCGCTGTTTCTACGTCTCAATAGAAAGTTCAAGGTCTGCGCGAGCGAGCTGCGGCTGTGGGGCGCACGTGAGCGACGCCAGGGCGTCACGTGAGAGCGGCGCCGGCCAAGGAGCCACGCGACCACCTGTCTGGGCGGCCGCAACACTTGATATCCAGGAAATTATCATGTAAATTAAATCAATTTATATACATTAATTGAATTTTCCGGCGGTGCTTGATAGAACCTGATAATATTATGATAAAGAAAAAGTGGCATATCTGTGAAGAAATGTTAGCGACATTTAGTTCTTACCTGATGATGGCCTAAGAAGACGAAAGCCTGCTTGTAACCGAATAAATAATTTCGCAAGAACTTCAGGAATTTTTCAGTTTTCATATATAATCTGCAAATAACAATTTGCACATTCTCGTAACGGTTTGCAATTCAGTGAAGATTTGAAATAGTGCTTACTGAATAAATTAAATGGTTACATTTACACATCAGTGTACCAGGTGTCAATCCAAGCAGAAACAAATGTAGTATGTGGTGCAGACTCTACCGGGCGACAATGTAGGCGCTCATTCTGGCATCCATTCCATCATGGAGGTGGCAAATATAGACTGGGATTGTGGCGTCCCCTGGAGAAACTATATTAACATCCGTCTTTACAACGCCTATGTTGCGTGGCCATTGCAACCAGTATCGATGTACAATGGACGCAGCACGTCCAACTTCTGCGGTAATTCTCCGAAAGAACCACCCCGCCTCAGCTGGCCGCGGTGGCCGAGGGGACTGAGGCGCTCCAGTCACGGTCTGCACGGCCACTACGGTCGGGGGTTCGAATCCCCCCTCGGGCATGGATATTTGTGCCGTCATTAGTGTTAGCTAGTTCGTAAGTAGTTTGTAAGTTTAGGGACTGATAACGCCGTAGTTAAGTCCCATAAACTATACAAACATTTTTTTTTAACCATCCCGCCTCTCAGAAGGCCAGTTGGCTGTAGGAAGCACGAATGCGTCTCCATGGCATACCCTGTTCTCGGCACACATTAACATCACACTGAGCCTTACGGCAACAAAGATTCCCTATTGAAGGGTACACGCACGTGGCGCTCTGACACCTGAGTCGTTACGCTATCTGTTGACAGACGACGTTCAAACCATTAACTCGTACATCTACTATCCCCCAGGTGGCATCTGCCAACATCGGATCGTAATCGACATCGTCTTTGCAGCTCTACTAATTTTTTCTATGTGTCCGTATATTTCACATTGTAGTCAAACCTGTTTATGGGAGACCAATAGCTATTATGTATGGTAGGCGTCTTGAACAAGATGGCATCATCAGGTGAGTTGCAGCTGTTACAAATTAATTATAGTATGGTTATATTCATATGTTGTGTCTGTCAAAGGGTTGTGTATTGAAACTCAAGTCTGTTCAGGAAGATACAGCTCTTTTAGTGTACATATTACGTGAATAATTTACTTGGATCATTATATTAGTGCATTTCTTACAGTTTTGTTGCTAGTCTGGTTATCTGGCACACAGAACGCAAGGACACAGTTATTAATACATTAGATGCTGACATTTTGTACCAAATGTTTACATTTTTCCAAAGAACCATAGAAGCTAACATGAGCTCCAAGCTAAAATGAGCACCATATTCACTGTAAATATTACTGTAAGTACTTTATCTTAGGTTTTGCAGAAAAATGCAAAAAAACATCTGACACGACAATGTCAGCATATAATGTGTTAAGTGTGTTTTGAAGAGGACTGAATGTCAACACATAACCTCACTAGCACACGCTGCATATGAACATAACCACACATTAATGCATTTGTACTGAAAAGACGCAATTGCTGCCGAAATGCGTCGAGCTAGTAAAATATTAGTAAAAAGTGTCTGCCACAGTAAAATTATTTTATGAAAGTTTATTATACAGTCGAAAACTTAAAAATAATCATATAATTCGGATCAATTTATGGGCAACTTCTTAATACACTGACAACACTTTCGTTGACAATAATGTTGACACACATGTTGGTAACTGATAATTCTGCTCACAACATATCGTAGTAACATAGATGTGAGGTTGCCCATTCGTACATAAAAAAAAATGTGATTATCCATCTCCATTTTGACCTACTAAAAAAGTGGAGATGTTTTATTATGCACAAGCGATGTAGGTGCTTCACAGATCGAAAGTGGTTGAACTTCAATCGCGCTATGGTGACTGTAAACTACCAATTCCTGGTTGGTAACACTGGTGTTACATGTGCATAGTATTTTCCTTGACTGGGAAGTTTGTGCCTGTCAGTACGAATTCTGTTTCCGTAAACTGGTACAAGATCCTCCGCTGGAGAGTGCATACAATCGTCCGTACTTAAGATAACCACTTCCTTAGCAATTATTCAAATATTTGTAAATCTAAGGGATTTAACTACGTTGTTCATCAATCCCTAGGATTACAAACTACTTAAAAGTATCTTAGCTAGTGTGTCAGCCGTCTCGTTCGTTATAAGCTTTCACCCATACATGAAGACCATAAATACTGTGTGGAAAGAACCATCAACCTTCTATTGGGATAAGTATGATATAGCAAAGCGGTGAGTATAGGGGATGGGTCGCGGTGTAGTGGCCGATAGTTCTGAGGCGCCCAGCTGCGGTGCGCACGCTTACTCGCCGTCGGAGGTTCGAGTCCTCCCTCGGGCATCAGTGTTTGTCTTGTCCATAGCATAAGTTAGTTTAAGTAGTTCGTAAGTAAGCCTTAGGACTGATAACCACATTAGTTAAGCCCCTTAGATTTACAAAAATTTGAACATTTTTTGAAGGGAGTGGACAGGCACAGATGGGGGAAAAAGGAGATGGACACAGTGGGAGGGCAAGATGTAAAGAGAGAGAGAGAGAGAGACGGAAAAACGTACAGAGAAATGGCAGAGAGGAAGATGGAGGGGTAGACAGTAAATGCAAAGGGAGAGGGGAAGGTGGATATGGACAGAAAGAGTTAAGGGGAAATTGATTTAGATGAGGTAGAGATGATCATAGATGAGATAGGAGATGGTTGGTAGGGGGAGAGGGACAGGGGATGCAATTGATAGACAGGGAAAGAGGAGCAGAGCAACTGAGAGAAGGAGGGGATGATCATATGCATTGGAAGAGGGCAGAGGTGATGGACAGAGAGTAACGTGAGGAGTACATGGACAGATGGGAATGAGAGATGAATGGACGGCTGGATTACATGCGTAGCCTGGCCAGTCACTGTGTGTGGCAGGCATTAAACGTCCCAGTCAAATCCAGACACTGCACAGCACAGCTAGGGAAAGCTGTGCTTAAAAACTTCCACTTCCCTACAGCGCGGCTAGCCTATAAGAATGGTATCCTCACTGAAAGAGTTAGCCGCGGGGAAAACATTTTCGTTGCTCAAGACATTAGCAATATTTTCGCCCGAAAAGAAATCAAGAGAACTCCTTCAAGACAAAGCAAAGGAAGTTTAAAATTAGTAAATATGCTAAAATCTTCAGTGAACGTAAATAAAAAAGTCGCATAAATAATTATCTTGTGGCTATTGCGGTCCAAATTTTCTTTCGTGATAAGATAAATTTGAGAGGAATTCCACGTTATGAAAGACGCAACGAAACTATAAAAAGAATATGCAGCCGGGTGAGAGGATCGAAGATTGCCGGCATTTCCGCTGGAGCACACCCGGCCGTTTGTAACTACAGAGAGCAAGCATTGTGCATGGATATTTCATAGACTACCTCGCTTTTTAATGACAACAGGAGAGATACGGAACAACGATTAAGTAAGCAACATCGGCAACACACTTAAATGTCACTAGTATTGATAGTATCAGTGATCGACGAGTGAGGCGACATTTAATTCGCCCCTATGTTTTTTGACACAGAGAGAGCAGGATTCCATACAGAATTTAAACAAAACCCTCCATGTCTATATATGGGGTATTCGCTAGTTTATTTCCAACTGCTTCCCAATGCGACGTACTCTTTTCTCGCAAACCAATCACTCTTACCCTGTGAAACTTGCGTCACTTCTCTATGTAACTTGCCAGCAGCTGTGAACGTTTTTCAAAATGACGATGACATGATTCCATGACCGCTGTGAACGTGTTTTTTTTTTTTTTTTTTTTTTTTTTTTTTTTTTTTTTTTTTTTTTTTTTGACTCTGCTTTAACTACTAAAACATCGCTAATGCAGTTGCAGCACGGCTAGTAAATTTGCGAGCACTGTGGAAAAACCAAAGTGGGCAGAAACCAGGTCAGGCGAATAGAGTGCATAAGAGATCACTTAGAAGTTGTCATCACGAGAAAATTGCAGCGTAGCGTTCGCCCGATGTGCTGACGCGTTGTCTTGATTAAAGAGCTCGTGCACACTTTTCCGGCCGTTTTTCGTGCAATGCTGCAAGAAAGTTTTCTGCGCAATATGTCGGTAGAAAACATCTGTCGTGCACATCGGAATGCAGTGAGTAAGGATTAGGATTATGCCTGCGCTGTCCTAGAAAATGGCCACCACCATTTTTTCAGCCTTGGCGCTTAACCGAAATTTATTTGATGGTAGTGAGTCTGTGTGTTTCCAATGTGCTGACTGACTCCTTCGCTTCAGGATTGACAAACGGCTTCCACGTGTCATCCGCGCCCCATCCATTGGCCGACATCACGCCACGCGCACATGCCTCTAGGCATCCTTCAGTACTCGACACACTCGCCTGGAGGACACTCTTCGCATTTACAGGTCTTCACGCAGAGTGCGTAGATTCCGACTTCGCCAACTATGAAGATGATGTATTCTGCAGTCCTTCGGCGATCTTCCACAACGTTTTCTCCACTGGCCCGAGATCTAGTCAGTCCGGCCGAGATGGTCTTCGTGTCTGGCTACACGATATTTTGCCTCCTCTCCATATAAATAGAGAATACGAAAAATTACACGTTGCTCTTTTACTAAGAACGTCTCCATTTTAAGTAGCAATAGCAAACTAACTCTCTCCACTAGAGAACTATTTTCCGTACAGTGCTGCCACCTCTAACACGCATTCACTAAAAGTGCGCGCGTATTTCGAAATAAATCTTATGTTTCCGTCAATAGACAATTCTGAGAAAAAATTGGAGGTGTCATAAAATGAATGCATCTCGTAGTTGGAATTGCATCCCAAACTGTTCATGTTGTTATATGCAAAAATGTGACCTCTGCAGTCGAATTCCTCTGATTATTTGCAGATAATCGAGGCTAGGTTTGGTGTTGAGTTAATGAATTTATTGGTACATGTTTTGACTTCCAGACACTACTTATTCAGTGATCAGTACTACTCCATGTGCTCACCGCGGTTGAGTCGCAGAGCGCTCTAACGGACCTTACTGCAGAGCGCGCGGTTGCTCGCCGTCGGAGGTTCGAGTCCTCCCTGAGACGTGGGTGTTTGTGTTTGTCCTTAGCGTAATTCAACTTAGTGTAAGTAGTTTGTAAGCCTAGGGACTGATAACCAGAGTAGTTAAATCCCATAGATTTACAAACATTTGAATATTTAATACACTATTTGGCTGAAAATGACTTACAAATCCATGGCGCCCTGCATCGGCAGTACTGGAATTAAATATGGTGATGACCCTCCCTTATGCCTGAGGACACCTTACATTCTATCAGATTCTGGAAGGTTTCTTGGGAAATGGCAGCGCATTCTTCACGAACTGCTGCACTGAGGAGAGGAATCGATGTAGGTCGGTTGGACCTGGCACGAAGTCGGCGTTCCAAAACACAACAAAAGAGTTCTCTAGAACGTAAGTCAGACCTCTGGGCACGAATGTTATTGTCGTGTAACCATTCCACCACAGACCGTGAATTATAAACAGGTAACACGAGCGTACTGAAAGATGAAATCTCCAACCCCGGATTGCTCTTCAACAGCGGAAAGTAAGAAGTTTCTTGAAACACCAACTTCCGTCTGTGGTTATAGTGCCACGTTAAACAACAAGAGGTGCAAGCCCCCCTCCATGGAAAATATGCCCACATCACAAGACCAACGCCTCCAAATTTTACTGTTGCCACTACACACGCTGGCAGATGACACCATCATACCCACATCCTGCCATCTAATCGTCACATTGTGTACTACGATTCGTCACTCCACACAACGTTTTTCCGCTTATCAATCGTCCAATGTTTACGCTTCTTACACCAAGCGAGGCGTTGTTTGGCAATGATCTGCGTAATGTATGACTTATGGGCAGTCCCTTGACCACAAAATCCGTTTTCTCACCTTCCGCGTAAATTGCAAAGTACTTGGAGTGGGCCGCGCGGGAGTAGCCGAGCGGTCTGGAGCGCCACGTTGCCGATGGCGCGACCTTCCGCGTCGGAGGTTCGGATCCACCCTCGGGCATGGATGTTTGTGTTATCCTTAGTATAAGTTAGGTCATAAGTAATTTGTAAGTTTAAGGACTGATGACCACGCAGTCCCGTAAGTTGTACAAACATTTGAACATTGTGAACACCGCCGTGATGTCCCATAAGCTTTACAAAGCTTGAACATTTTAAACTTGGAGTGGATCCCGATAGTTTGGAATTCGTGAGTGATGGTTTCGATAGATGCCTGCCTATTACACTGCATGACCTCTTCAACTGTCGACGGTCTGTCAGTCAACAGACGAGGTCGGCCTGTAGGATTTCGTGCGTTACCTGACCCTTCACGCTTTCACTTCACTATCACATCAGCAATAATGGACCTGTTAATCACTCAGATTTACTATCGATATTTCTGACATTTCTGTGTGATTCAAAATGTTCAAATGTATGTTAAGCTTAAGGGACTTAACTACGGGATCATCAGTCCCTAAACTTAGAAACTACATATGAACTACCTTACACTAAAAACGACACAAACATCCATGCCCGAGGGGGGGATTCGAACCCCCGACGGGGAACAGCCTCGCGCATCGTAGCATAGCGCCTCAATGCGCTCGGCCGCTTCGCCGCGGCTTCTGTGTGATGGCGCTGTTGTTAACTTGTTCAGTCCTATTTTCATAGAAAGACAAGGTAGTTCGTTAAATTTCAATGCAAAGTGCTTCCTGTCTGCAGTTGCCATGATAATGGCTGACTGTTGTCCAGCCGAATACCGGCAGTCGTCGACCTTCTCACACTGCCGCATGCCCTTAAATTTTTCCATTATTCAGTACGCAGGAGAAACGCACGTTTTACATGATAAATTTGCGTTTCTTATAAGGCGGATATAATGAAATGAATACGTAAAAAGGGCGGTAACTAAAAAGGAGATGTTATCTCTCTAGCTCTGAATAAATGGCCGAACACAATAATACGAACAGCATGCCGTACCTTACAGCTTGTTGGAAACTGGCAGCACTGCGTACGTGTTAAAATTGAGACGCGACCTCAGTGCACAATTTACGTACGAAGTCTTTGACATTATCTCGGAGTACATTACACGTTTTTTCCCTTGTCGATCAGCACAAATTATCGATGAAATGCATGATCTCCCTCAGGCTTCCAAAGACGCCAACTCGATGGTGCGCAGTTATAGCCGGCATCTGTGAGGGAAACGGCTGCACGTTTCACCAGCAACAGTGTCCACGGTAATGAACATCGCACTCAAAGCAAGGTGAAACGTCACTGGCGAAGAGAAGTAGTGGGCGAAACCCGACGTGTACTGACATCGACCGTCGTGCAGTAAGGAATACTGCAGAACTCAACACTCACTTTAGTATTGTTTCGATAAAAGCAGTAGTTTGGAGCTTAACATTCATGGAAGGGTTGCAGTTGTTAAACGAAAACGGAAAGCAGCGCAAAGCTGAGAGGAAAGTGATACCACGATCATAAAAACTGGACACTTGATGGCTGCAAGTATGTGGTGTGGTCCGATAATCATCGTCTACATTGTTTCGTCCACACAACCGGATTTATGTATCGAAAACCCAAAAGGAGCTTCCGATATGGCGTGCCTCCTACATAAAGTCAAGAATGATACAGGTTCCGTCATTATGTCGCCATCTATACCGTGGTTTTCAACTGTTCCCCCCCCCCCCCCACCCTGGTCGAAGAACGGACAAATCAAAAAATCAATGAAAATTCCTACGTGTTGTAACGCCGAAGATGTGGAAAAACATCAATTTAAATGTTACGAGAACAGAAGTTAAATTGTGAAGACGCACCATGTTGTAAACCTAAAGACAAAGAACCAGTGCGAATTGCAGAAATATTGACACTTCACGGAAGTTATCCAATGAAGATATTTGAAAGAATTTTAAACCACGTTCTATATGCTTGGAAAAGAGGTGGCGAGAAACGGCATAACGACCTGTTAAATTAGTTACAAAATAATAATGAACATCCCTGTTAAGGATCCAGGACTTTTCAATACTTTGGCTTGCTATCATCCCATCAACAGCGGCTGTCCCAACGATAGGTAACAGAGTTTTTCCACTTAAGCTGTTGAAGCCTTGTCCATTTTCACTTTAATGCTCCCGTTTAGCCGGCCGCGGTGGCCGAGGGGACTGAGGCACTCCAGTCACGGTCCGCACGGCCACTACGGTCAGGGGTTCGAATCCCCCCTCGGTCATGGATATTTGTGCCGTCCTTAGGATTAACTTGTTCATGAGTAGTTTTTAAGTTTAGGGACTGATGACCCCTTAGTTAAGTCCCGTAAGCTATACAAACATTTCAACATTTTGCTCACGTTTTTCAACGTGTTCTCAAAGCCGTCTCTTAACCCTTTTAAGAGTTTGATGAGGTTGCTTACAGCCGATAAGAGGTATCTTAATGCAAGCGCCCTTACGGTAATATACTGTATATTCATTGAAGCGCCTAAATGGAAATGTTGTTTGATTATGGCTGTAAATTAACACAAAAACTTTAGGGTACAGCGGGGAAATACCGTACATGTAACCCATTTTTCACACATTTCGTATTTTTCTAACTCAATTGAAATGTTGAACACCTTTTTTGGTCGAGAAATCAATGCCCTAGATGTTTATGGCTTCATATTTGCGATATCAAATCGAGGGATGGGTAATACCGCGCAATATATCTTATGATACAGCATAGAAGATAAAATTTTTTAAAAACTCTGTAAAAATGAATCAAATCAAGAAATCCTAAATTCAGATTTTATTTAGAATTGAAAAACATAAATTTTACAACTTATTAAAGTTTCTAAAGACAGAAAATCCTTTTAATGGTAAAACAAAGTTATTGAATTATGGTGTCAACTTGAAAACATTTATCCCCTGTTTTAAAGGCAGTAGTCGCAAATATAGTTTTCAGCTGTGTCACATGCACTACACTCCGAATGAAACCATCCACCGCAAATCACACATCGAAACCACTGCTCCCTGTTTTTACCAAACTCTCCGCAAAACATGCAAACAGAGTCGTCGTCCCTAAAAGTTCCATCTTGCTCGTAACACTACTTTCTCCGAAAGGATCAACGTCATCTACTTCATCGTCACTACAAAATTTGTGCAATGGTAGACCCAATTCATCATCCGATGAAGAATCAAAAGAAAGATTCCGCCCACATTTCTTTGTTTCAAATTTTTGGTCTTATCTTTGAAGCACGGTATTGCCAAGAGACCACATGACTCGCCATTTTTAATTCTTAACCAACAATTACGAAATTTAACGTCTAACATTTGATGTTTAAAAGAAGATCAAGAAATGTGTAATTAAATAGAGCTACTTTAAATATTGTCACTATTAACATACACTAATGGCCTTTACAATTGCTACACCAAGAAGAAAAGCAGGTGATAAACGGGTATTCATTGGACAAATATATTATACTAGAACTGGCATGTGATTACATTTTCACGCAAATTGGGTGCATAGATCCTGAGAAATCAGTACCCAGGACAACCACCTCTGGCCGTAGTAACGGCCTTGATACGCCTGGGGATTGAGTCTAACAGAGCTTGGATGGCGAGTACAGGTACAGATGCCCATGCAACTTCTACACGATACGACAGCTCATCAAGAGTAGTGACTGGGTTATTGCGACGAACCAGTTGCTCGGCTACCATTGACCAGACGTTTTCAATTGTTGAGAGATCTGGAGAATGTGCTAGCCAGGGCAGCAGAAACATTTTCCATATCCACAAAGGCCCATACAGGACCTGCAACATGCGGTCGTGCATTATTCTGCTGAATTGTAGGTTTCGCAGGGATCGACTGAAGGGTAGAGCCACGGGTTGTGACACATTTGAAATGTAACGACCACCGTTCAAAGTGCCGTCGATGCGAACAAGGGGTGACCGAGACGTGTAACCAATGGCACCCCACATCATCACGCCGGGTGATACACCACTATGGCGATGACGAATACACGCTTCCAATGTGCGTTCTCCGCGATGTCGCCAAACATGGATGCGACCATCATGATGCTGTAAACAGAACCTGGATTCATACGAAAAAATGACGTTTTGCCATTCGTGCACCCAGGTTCGTTGTTGCGTACACCATCACAGGCGCTCCTGTCTGTGATGCAGCGTGAAGGGTAACCGCAGCCATGGTCTCCAAGCTGATAGTCCATGCTGCTGCAAACGTCGTCGAACTGTTCCTGCAGATGGTTGTTGTCTTGCAAACGTCCCCATCTGTTGACTCAGAGATCGAGACGTGGATGCAGGAACCGTTACAGACATACAGATAATATGCCTGTCATCTCGACTGCTAGTGATACGAGGCCGTTGTGATCCAGCACGGCGTTCCGTATTGCCCTCATGAACCCATCGATTCTATAATCTGCTAACAGTCATTGGATGGCGACCAACGCGAGCAACAATGTCGCGTTACGATAAACCACAATCGCTATAGGCTACAATACCACCTTTATCAAAGTCGGAAACGTGATGGTACGCATTTCTCCTCCTTACACGAGGCATCACAATAACATTTCACCAGGCAACGCCGGTCAATTGCTGTTTGTGTATCAGAAATCGGTTGGAAACTTTCCTCATGTCAGCACGTTGTAAGTGTCGCCACCGGCGCCAACCTTGTGTGAATGCTCTGAAAAGCTATTCATTTGCATATCACAGAATCTTCTTCCTGTCGGTTAAATTTCGCGTCTGTAGCCCGTCATCTTCGTGCTCAGCAATTTTAATGGCCACGAGTGTATTTCACTCACTTCTATATTTATTATCTTCAGATTTTATAAGAAAACAGTCGAAATCAGTTGAAACCGATTGTCGCAGACGTGTGCACTGTTGAACGATCTAGACCACTCTGTATCCGATTATAGTTACTTCCGCTATGTGGCATAACCGTGCAGCGCTCTTTGCGCTCTCTGGGAAACTGGATAAAGCGGCGCGCGGTATTATCCCGCTGTACGGCAATGCCCCGCTCTCCCCTATAATCAGCGGATCACATCTAAATAAGGGTGACAGAATTAAAAGCTACACATTCAAACTTTCATGTACTCTGTTCCTGCAACAATATCTTTACTAAATGAATGACAGAGAGTAAAATACAGCACTTCATAGTAGTTCATGAAACACCAAACCATCTAGGAAACCCGACACAAAATGAAGTCGAGCAACAATAGCGAATACTATCAATACCCGCACAACACTTTCAGAAGCCCGAACTCGGAATTCAGGTTGTTAGTTGGACTTGTTCGAAAACAGCGTCGTAATTTAGGAGCATGGCAATGGAATGTTGTAAGAGACCGCTGTCCTCAGAGCATACGTTGGCTTGTATATCTCAGTGCTTTACTAACCGTGCCCTTGTTGCTCTCGAGTTACTGCTACCAGTGAGCTGATTGACCGAGTCAGTCATAGGTGGACGTGGTACATCAAGTGACGAAAACGTTTAGTCCTCTCTAAGGATTCAAACCTAAATATTATCGTTAGTACTTAAATTGTAATGTTTATGGATAATATGCCTGCAGCGAGAAGAAGTTAAACAATCCGCAGCTTCACTACATTGCAATTATCGCAGTCGCGCTGCGGAACTAGAGGATGGTTTGTGTGGTTTTCCTGTGAAGAGTCGGCGTGCGGGCCATGGTTAATGGCAGGTGGCAGTTGGCAGGACTGGTCCCGCGGTTCTTCCCCGACCAGTGGGCCCCTTCCTTTCTCTGGGCCGACCAGTTTCTCCACATTGCGGTTCTCCGCACACTTTTCCGCCACTTCATGGGATTTTTCCATAGTTAGACACCTACACAGACCTCGCTGTTGCTCACCCGACAAGGAAAGTTCAGCAGCTGGTCATCGACACGCTCTGCGAAACGTTGTCAGCAACCTGTCAAATTTCAGCTTGCTTCGTCAAATAGCCATCTGAGAGACTTTCTCCTAACAGTTCGCTAATTTTCAAGTAACTTTAAAACGTGTTACATAATGTAAATACCGTTCAAAACGCTTTTTTTCTGTGGTGTATGAAATGATCAAATTAATTTTGAAAGTGATATTTTTCACAGTTTTTCTTCAACCATAGCATTGTACAAAAGATCGTCAGCCAATTGCAATGGAACGTCAGTGTTCAGTGAGCACAACGACACTACCAAATTCACTCTCATGTCAGAATCCAAATAACATATTCAAAAACACACTCACCACCACACTACTTGGCCGCTTCAAATCACTTTACCTGAAATTCTAAATGCTTTCACACACGTGTTAGCGATTCATCGATCCTTCTGTTTTCCCTGTCTCGACAGCGTATTATCGTTAATTCTTCTTCACCGTAGTAACACCTTGGTAATCTGCTAGTAGTGTTTCAATGGCGATATCATGGAACCTGGGTCATCATATTTGTGCATACATTAAACCTATCCCTTATAAAGGTCAGCCTATTCTCGAAAAGTTCGCTGTTTCCTAGAAATGCTGAACTACAGCTGATATTTCCACAGAACATATTCCATTCGAGAGCAGCTGGTAGACGTTCTTTCTGGCTAACAGTAAGGGCAACAATCATATTAGTAGGGGCTGCAGTCCTATTGATAAGAACAACAATCCTATTAATTAGCGCAACAGTCCTATTAAAAAGGGCTAGCATGACTAGGTGTAGCCATGGAGCAGTACTTGAACAACTGTTTCTGCAGACGTTGGCCTTATTTAGAAAAAAGCTCACCCCTACATAGCCTCAATACAGTATCTCTGAAGCAAGCTGCATGTCATCTAGTTTTCCCCATCGCTAGAGACCAGCAATTAAATATTTACCAACTACAAACCCAACATGTATGGCTTTGATGAACGACCAGCACATTATTTCAGTTCCACCAGCAGCAGTATGTCTCTCGGATCAGCACAGATATACGTCATATCTTCAAAATGAACAACATTGTTGTTGGTTTTTGTTTCATTACCAACGCCCAACAAGTGACCTAAAGGCTGGAGAATGAGTCTGTCCCTAGTGCAGACACAAAACTGTTGTGTGACGGTTCGATTTTCAAGTGATAACCCTTGCTGCCAGCTTCTTTCCTGTTGCTGGCCCTTGACAGCATCCACAGCCTCTGCCATCCTGGCGTTAATCCCCTTTCACTGCCATCCACTCCAAACTTCCACATTGAGCCCACTTCTGTGTTATTGGTCAGCGACGTATGATTAGCCGAGACAACCATGCTCCTGGTGGCGATATCTTTAAAAGTACAAGTAGGTTTACATACGTGTACATTGACTAACGGCAAGCGGGTCCCGACTCTTTCTCAGGTTGGACAGAGGTGACACCCATTCCTGACATTCCTGTCCAAACCGTGTGACACCCATTTTTGAGCAAGTAGATAATTTGTTTTCGTTTCCCAATTCACATCACCACAGAGTATGGAAGAGAGTTTACCTCTAAACTGTTCAGGGAGCTTGACAACTCTTTAGCACCCGTCGTCTCTGCACACAGCAAGCCAGCCAGCCAGTAAGGGTCAAGTGAAGATAACTTGAGCATGCTCTACCTTAGCACGACACTGCAAGGACGTTTCAGTTCCTATGGCACTTCTGGTGCTATGCGGCAGTTTCAACATGATTTCAAAGCCTCAGTGGCCGAACTACTCAATGAATATTAACTTAGGGAGCAACAGAATATGTAAATTGACACAAACCAATGTATTTCTACAGTAGTCATACTTTGAAGCTGTTCAGGAGTATTGTACTTCTTAAAGGTTCGGTGGTTTATTGGTAGTTCACTAGATGGGTGAGCGTTACTGGAGATTCTCAACGGACTCCAGTGACAGACGGTGCAAGAGAGAGTTGTGCAACTTCAAGTAGTTTACTGTTTGATCTCCTAGGACGTGCCTTCCAAGAACAGTCGGACATCATATTATCTTCTCTAAGACTCACCTCGTGAAATGACTATCACGTTCTTCCCACTCGCATTTCGCAATCGAAAGAGGGAAGTGTGGCAAAGATAATGATTCAAGAAGTATTCCCCGCTACACATTGTATGATGGATTGCGGAACACATGATTATATAAATGAGAGAGCACGTACACGGATAGTGGTATAACGCCGGCCACACCTTATGAATTCCATAGAGTACGGAAAGTTAAATAAGTTTCCGTACAACATAGAACTACCATAATTATTTTAACAAAATACCTCCGGTTTCCATTCTGACCTACTTAATTGTTTTATTTGATGGGTGTAGCATTGATTGCGATGAAAGAGCCTCAGTAGCGCGTAGAAGGGAACGACGCTAGAGCGCCGAGCAGTGGCGCGGTGATTCATCAGTGACAAAACACGTTCACCCAAATATTCCGGAGGAAGACTGTTTCAGACTGCTCAGCTCTTTCCTGCGTCCTGTGTTGGTAGCTGACGCAGCCACAGCAGACTCAGTCAGCGAGTCACAACAGGAAGAACCGGAGCAGGAGGCGCGGAGACAGGGCAGCGCCAAGGAGCGATGACTACGCTTAATAATCCATGAAGCCACCTTGTAGATTTCATCACTGAAACATTTTCCCCTTCCCGGCTACAGTTGATTCCAAGACTGTTTTACCAAAATTCATTTATGCTGTTGTATAATAAGAGAAAAATGATCTGCATTTCATTTCTAAACAACTAATGGAACTCGACCATAAAGGCCATCCAACATGTCTACACACTTTTTCTAACAAACAGAAGAGCTACTCACACTCAACACCTCAGGAACCACAGGCAACGTTAAGTGGGTTGGTCTACGTGCCTTTGCGATACATACCGACGGATCGTAGGTGCAACCACAGCAGAGAGGTATCTGTGGAGAGGCAAGGCAACCCTATGGTTCCCGAAGAGGAGCAACAGTCTGAATTACTCACTGATCTGCCCTTATAACATCAGCTAATATAGCGCTACCATAAATTTACTATGAATAGCTGAAAACACGAGGAGAGTACAGTCATTACTTTTTCCGAGGACATGCAGCTCAACTGTATGAATACATTATGATGGCAAACTTTTGGGTACCATTTTCCCGATATAAAATGGTATGCCACTCGTATTTCTAGGTGGGGACTACTAATAATGACGTCGTAAAGAAAAACCAACTGCCATTGTCAACAAAATTCTTAATGGCATCCATAACCGCATTATCAATCCATAAACTTGTTTGTCGTTTTGGCCACTACTGACATCTGGCTTTCAACAGATTTCACCGGGAAATGTTAGATTCCTTAATTTTCCATATTCAGTATATGGGGTGAGTCATACACCAGGAAAAATATTTCGTGCAAATTGTCACACACTGAGCTACAAACGTAAATTCGTTTTCTGCATGTTCCTATGTCAATAAATGACAGTGCAATTGAATGGTAAAAATCTGGAAATATGAAGTGAACTTTTGGGTGTTTCTATGCGCCAACATTGGCTAAGGGGACCGATCGGCAATAGGGCACAACATGCGAGTGTTGTAGGTAGTCTAACTGCTCACAAGAAGCAGAAGCATGTGGCAGCAAACGACGGTCTGTGTGACACTGCTAGCAATGACAGCGCTCACATCTATCTCTTACCATGTTCGCTGGCCCATATTATGTATCGTGGCCAGTTGGCATAGGGAAAGAATGTGTGCCCTGTTGCCAATCTGTCCCATTGGCCAATGTCGGCGTACAGTATCACACAAAACACCACTTCCTATTTCCAGGCTTTACCATTGAATTGCATTGTCATTTATTGACATAGGAACACACGAAAACGAATTTATGTTTGTAGCTCAGTGTGTGACAATTTGCACGAAATATTTTCCCTCATTTACGACTCACCCCGTATATAAATAAAAAAATAAGAAAAGGAATGGATAGGTTTAATTTAGGTATATTGGTGATACTGGTGTTTATAAAAGATCGCTGCTAGGATAAACAGCCACACGGGAGTAGCCGAGCGGTCTGGAGCGCCTTGGGCGCTACGTTACGGATCGCGCGGTCTTTCGCGTCGGAGGTTTGAATCCTTCCTTGGGCATAGATGTGTGTGTTGTCCTTAGGTTAGTTTAACTTAGTTTAAGTAGTTTGTAAGACTAGGGACTGATGACCAACGTAGTTTGGTCCCATGGAAGTTTAAACATTTGAAAATGTTTTCGGGATAAACAGGTCTTTTGGTCAGGTGATTACAGGGTTATAAATACAAAAACGGTTGGGGCTAATGCTGGATTAGATCTAATAATCAGTAATAAAATAGCAATGCGGTTAAGCTACTGTGAATATCACTTAGAACGCACCTTAGTAGCCACAACAGTCACCAATCCAATACCCACCATACCAGCACACGTTTATATAGCAACCACATCTGCCATTGATGATGACATTGGAACAATGTACGATAAGATAAATTGTTCATACTTTATAAGGAGAGGAAAACGCGATTTTAACGGGAAACTGGAATTCGGTAGTACGTGACGAACAAAAAGAAAAATAGTAGCTGAACGTAGTCTGGAGAAGAGGAATGAGTCGGAAAGCGGCCAGATAGAATTTTTCATATTTTAATCAATACTAACATTTGACTGAAGATGCATAAAAGAAGATTGTATGTGTGGAACTTACCAAGAGACAACTAAAGGCTTCGTATTAACTTTATTACTCTAACAGAAGCATTTAGAAATCCCGTTTCAAACTGTAAGTCATATCTAGAAGTAAATATAGACTCCTACCATATCGTACTGATAGTTGATTGAAGTTGAATATATTACAAAACGGTAGGAAAATAAGATAGTGAAAACTCGAAAAGTTTAAGGAATCAGGTTCTTTCCGAGAGGGCATTAGGCAACGATTACTAGTTGACTGAAACGGGTAAAGGTGATACGTAGACGAATGGGCAGCTTTGAGAGATGAAGAAATGAAACCTGTAGAAGGGCAAATAGATAGAAGGAAAAAGCCCAGTAGATATCCTTGGTAGTAACAGGAGATACTGAATGTAAAACATGACTGGAGAAAATGTAAAAATGTGAGCAAATGAAGCCAGCGAATGGAATAAAGACGCCAGTAAAATGATGTGGAAAATGCAAAATGGCTAAGTGGAATGGCTAAAAGACTAATGTAAGGCCCCAGGACCATGTATAGCTAGGATGGATACATACCGTCTCCAGAGAAGTTAAAGAGACGCTTAATGAAAATAATAGCAGGCTTATGAATATCAGAAGCCTACATGAAAAATAGTACTAAGGACTAAGTACAGGAGGGAGAGCTGAACGGTGGAAGGAAATAACAGAAGGGATGTACAAGGCAAATAAAGACAGTATTGTAGAAAGAGAAGAGGAAGTAGATGAAGGTGGAAAAGAATACACCAGTGATTCTCATTTTTTATTTATGTTTGGGCCCTCCATCACGATTAAAACAATGTCAGTACCCTCATCCACCAAGGCTATTTTACTAATGAAATAATAATTGTTTATATTTTCTTTGCTTTCAATTATATTTTCCTTAACTGAATTTGAAAGATTTTTGCGAAATAGAAACGAAATTTCTATGAAGTAAAATATGTATTCGAAATGCATGAAATGAACAATTTTTACATGTCAGCAAACAACATACACAACAGCACGAAAAATTTAAATTATTGACTTGAATGTGACGAATGAGAAGACTCTTAAGGCATGGTGTTATAGCAGAAACAGTTACTTTCTTTGCTTGTTTTCAGATTTTACCAGTAGTTAGACTTAAAAACTTCGAAGGCTGAAGAGTCAGTCTCACATGAATGATGTTGTTGTTGCAAAAGACTCAGTATATTGATCCCATTTTCACTCATCATTGGGAATCCCTTGCTGACATGTATCAGAAACTCCACAAATCATTAAATTTACTTCTTAGTGAAGTATCAAAAGTGAGATCATTAAGTTGGTCTTCCTCTTTTATTTTATACAAGAGAGCCCAAGATCATTTTTGAATGTATTTTCAGTTCAGTGAAATTCAAACAAATAGTTATCGAAGTGAACTATCAGTGCTGCTAGATGATGAAGTAGCGGGATTTTATCTCCATTGGAAATGTCGGATTATCTTCGTCCTCTAACAATGACAGCAACACAGCGAACATACCTAACGTGTCAACTTATATTAGGTTCTGTTACAACACTAATTTCTTCATAGATTTCTTCACTCACTGAAAGATAGCACTGTTGTCAGATAACAATGAAGTGTTAAGAATTTTTAGTTTTTGAAATTTATCAGTGAGGTAAGTTATTTTCAACAGAAAACCTCCATTGCTGAAATAGTCTGCCAGAGAGTGACTTTTCTCGTTTATGAAATAGAATAACTCATTCTGCAGTTCAAAGATTCTTTTAGAAATTCACCAATTCACCCCTTGAAACCCAAAGATCATTACTTAAAGTGAGGCTCTGAAAGAGATTCATGCTATGGCTAGTTCTGCTCCAAGCCTCGATTTGAATCCTGCTACGCATGTTTGCGCCCGTCAGCTCTATCCGGAACGCTCTCTGAAATATCGGGAGATGATTCCTCAGAAGGGCACTACCGAACTAATAAGGAGCCTACCTCAAAGGCTGAATGTGCTCCTAGAGGTGCAAATACAAGCTTTTGAAGATGTGAACAGAGAAATGTGACATCGCCTACGAGGTGTACGCAGTGAAGTGTTAATTCTATAACATAAAAACTCTATAACTCCCGTACGTTCCCTTCCCTGGCCACAACATGGGAGGAACGTCGGGCTAGGTCTAAAGATGAGCCATATTCGCCTAAATTCCTCATGTGCAGCCGCACGGATGGTGAGTCTTTCGCGTCTACGAAGCCTCTTTTCTTTGTGGAACATCTTGAGGACAAGTACGGCGAAGTTTCCAGAATGTCAAAGATGCAAAGCCGCGCAGTGCTCATAGAAGAAGCTTCCCCAGCCCAATCGCGGGCGTTACTTGCCTGCAACAAGCTGGGTGATGTCCCTGTGAGCATCACACCACATAAGTCGCTATATATGGTCCAAGGTATTGTTTCCACAGAGACCTTTTGTTACAGTCCGACGACAAGTTACGCGCCAACTTAGAGCATAGAAGATTCCACTTCGTCTGGCGTATCCATAGGGGACCAAAGGATCACAAGATTGCCAGCGGTGCTTTCATCCTGGCCTAGGCGATACCCGGCCTGAGAAGGTCAAGGTGAAGATTTACCGGTGCGACGTGAAATCTTATATTCCTTCCCCTATGAGCTGCTTCAAATGCTGGAAATTCGGCCACATGTCCTCGAGATGTACTTTCAACGCTACATGCAAGGACTGTGGACGTCTAGAACACCCGGACGCGCCATGCACACCGCCTCCCATCTCCGTTAACTGTGGCTTGAATCATCCTCCTTGCTCGTCGGATTGTATCGTTCTTCGTAAGGAACGGAAGACTATGGAACTCAAGACCTTGGACCGACTTTCGTATTCTGAGGCTAGAAAGAAGTATGAGTGACTTCACCCCGTCACCATGACCGCCTCTTTCGTAGCAGTGACATCGTCGCCATCCTTTTTTGTGACTTCAGTAGACACTAGTGTCTCTCTCTCAGCCGGCCCTCAGGGCCGTCAACTCAAGCCTGCCCCCACAGTGGTTGGAGGCTACATTCCTCCTCCTGCTCCCAAGGCAATTGCTGCAGGAGCAGCCTCCAACCCTCTGCCAGACAAGCATCAACCTTCTCCGGCTGCCCTCCTTCGGAAGAGGTCCCTATGGACGCTCCCTTCTGCAGCTTCCACCAGTGCCAGTACCGGCACTAGCCAGCAGCAGGCAACGTCGCTGCATAAGACGGTGCCGTGGTGGTCGCCAGAGGTCGCTGACGCCATTAAAGACCGTAGGCGGGCCCTACAGCAAAACTGGCGGCACCCTTCTCTTGAGCACCTCATTACATTTAAAATGCTCCGGGCCCATGCTCGCCATTTCATTAGAAGACGGAAACGGGTGTATGTCTCCACTATTGCGTCAGGTATCTCCACTTCCCAGGTCTGGAGCCGGATTAGGCGTTTAGAGATACCCAACACCAGCAGGAATCCCTCGGATCTCTATGAATGGAGTCATATGTACGGATCCAGTCACGCTTGCAGAGATGTTTGCTAAGCATTGCACTCGGGCTTCTGCCTCTGCAAACTACTCACCGGCCTTCCATACATTAAAGAACCACGTGGAACGCCAGCATATCTCTTTTACCGCCCGCCGCACTGAGGCTTATAACGCTCCATTCAATGAGTGGGAACTACTTAGTGCTCTCGCACAATGCCCTGACACAGCCCCTGGGCCTGATAGCATCCGTGCCGGCCGCGTTGGCCGAGGGGTCTGAGGCGCGTCAGTCACGGTCTGCACGGCCACTACGATCGGGGTTTCGAATCTCCCTTCGGGCATGGATATTTGTGCTGTCCTTCTACATCTACATCTACATCTACATGGGATACTCTGCAAATCACATTTAAGTGCCTGGCAGAGGGTTCATCGAACCACAATTATACTATTTATCTCCCATTCCATTCTCGAATAGCGCGCGGGAAGAAAGAACACCTGAATCTCTCTGTTCGAGCTCTGATTTCTCTTATTTTATTCTGATGATCATTTCTACCTATGTAAGTGGGAGTCAACAATATATTTTCGCATTCGGAGGAGAATGTTGGCGATTGGAGTTTCGCAAGTAACCCACGCCTCAGCGATAAGCGCCGTTGTTGTAATGATTCCCATCCCAGATCCTGTATCATTTCCGTAACGCTGTCTCCCCTGTATCGTGACAATACGAAACGAGCTGCCCTTCTTTGGACTCTTTCGATGTCCTCCGTCAAACCCACCTGATAAGGATCCCACACTGGGCTGCAATACTCCAAAAATGGACGGACAAGCGCAGTGTATGCAGTTTCTTTAGTAGTTCTGTTGCATGTTTTAAGGATTCTGCCAATAAAACGCAGTCTCTGGTTCGCCTTTCCCACGATATTATCTACGTGTTCTTTCCAGTTTAAGTCTGAAGTAATAGTGATTCCTAGGTATTTTGTGGAGTTTACGGCGTTCGCATTTGATTGATTTATGTTGTAAACAAAGTTTAACGGATTTCTTTTCGTACACATGTGGACGACTTCACACTTCTCATTATTTAGAGTCAATTGCCAATTTTTACACCATACTGATATCTTATTCAGATCGTTCTGCAGTTGGTTTTGATCTTCAGATGATTTTACTAGACGGTAAATGACGGCGTCATCTGCAAACAACCTAAGAGAGCTACTTAGATTTTCCCCTAAATCGTTTATGTAAATAAGGAATAGCAGAGGACCAATAACACTACCTTGTGGAACGCCCGATATCACCTCTGTTTTAGTCGATGCCTTACCATCGATTACTACGAACTGTGTCCTCTCTGACAAGAAATCCCCTATCCAATTGCAAATTTGGGGCGATATACCATAACCACGCAATTTGATTAAAAGCCGTTTGTGAGGTACGGTGTCAAAAGCTTTCTGGAAATCAAGAAATACGGAATCGATTTGCGAACCTTTGTCGATAGCACCCATCACTTCGTGTGAATATAGAGCTAGTTGTGTTTCGCATGAACGATATTTTCTAAATCCGTGTTGACCTTGGGTCAATAGATCGTTCTGTTCGAGATAATTCATAATATTTGAATACAGGATATGTTCCAAAACCCTGCTGCAAATTGACGTCAATGAAATAGGCCTGTAGTTTAGTGGGTTACTCCTACTGCCTTTCTTGAATATAGGTGTGACCTGTGCAACTTTCCAATCTTTTGGTACAGATCCTTCTATGAGAGAGCGGTTGTATATGACTGTTAAGTAAGGAGCTATCGCTTCAGCATAATCAGATAGAAATCTAATGGGTATACAATCCGGACCAGAAGACTTGTTCTTATTAAGTGATTTTAGTTGCTGCACTACTCCGATGATATCTACTTCTATGTTACTCATTACGGCATCTGTTCGTAATTCCAAATCTGGAATATTGGTTTCGTCTTCTTTAGTGAATGAGTTTCTAAAAGCTAAGTTTAGTAACTCTGCTTTAGTAGCGCTGTCATCGGCAGGATCGCCATTACTATCACGTAGTGAAGGTATTGTTTGTGACTTTCCCCGAGTATATTTAACATATGACCAAAATCTCTTTGGGTTTTCAGTCAAATTACGAGAAAGAGTTTCGTTGTGATAAATGTTGTAGGCATCTCGCATTGAAATCCTCGCTAAATTTCGAGCTTCTGAGTACAATCGCAAATCCTGGGGATTTCGTGTTCGTTTAAATTTAGTATGCCTTTTCCTTTGCTTTTGCAACAGTGTCCTAACCTGTTTTGTGTACCAAGGGGGATCGCCTCCTTCTTTTATTAATTTATTAGGTATAAAACTTTCAATTGCTGTCGATACCACTTCTTTGAATTTGAGCCACATCTGGTCTACACCTACGTTTAGTGTTAGAAACGAGTGGAAGCTGTCTTTCAAGAAGCAATGTATTTTGTTTCTATCTGCTTTCCTGAACAAATATACTTTGCGTTTATTTTTGGTAACTTTGGGACTTTCGATATTCAATTTCGCTACTACAGCTCTGTGTTCACTAATACCTGTATCCGTTTTGATGCTCATTATGAGCTCAGGATTATTTGTTGCTAAGAGATCAAGTGTGTTTTCACATCCATTTACAATTCTAGTTGGCTCGTGAACTAATTGTTCGAAGTAATTCTCAGAGAATGCGTTGAGTACAATTTCGGACGATGTTTTATGCCTACCTCCTGATTTGAAAATATAATTTCGCCAACAGATCGAGGGTAAATTAAAATCACCACCTACTATTATCGTGTGAGTCGGGTACGTTTTTGTAATTAGACTCAGGTTTTCTTTGAACCTTTCTGCTATTGTATCGTCAGAGTCGGGAGGCCGGTAAAAGGAACCGATTATTAACTTCTTACGATTTTCGGGTACAACCTCTACCCATAATAGCTCGCACGAACTATCAACTTCAACTTCGCTACATGAAATACTACTTTTGACGGCGACAAACACGCCCCCACCTATTTTGTTTAATCTATCCTTTCTGAATACCGTTAGATCTTTTGAAAATACTTCTTCTGAACTTATTTCCGGCTTGAGCCAACTTTCGCTGCCTATAATGATGTGTGTTTCGGTGCTTTCTATTAACGCTTGCAGTTCTGGAACTTTCCCGACACAGCTACGACAATTTACAACTGTTATACCGATAGTTTCCGGATCTACATTTCTCCTGTGATCCACCTGAACCCTTTGAGATTGCCCATTTTCTATTTCCCCGAAGCTCTTTATCCTAAAAAACCGCCCAGTCCACGCCACACAGCCCCCGCTACCCGTGTAGCCGCTTCCTGCGTGTAGTGGACTCCTGACCTATTCAGCGGAACCCGGAAACCCACCACCCGATGGCGCAAGTCAAGGAATCTGCAGCCTACACCGTCGCAGAACCGTCTGAGCCTCTGATTCAGACCCTCCACTCGGCTCTGTATCAGAGGTCCACAGTCGGTCCTGTCAACTATGCTGCAGATGGTGAGCTCTGCTTTCATCTTCCAAGCAAGACTGACAGTCTTTACCACTTCAGTTAGCCGCTCGAAACCTGAGAGTATCTCTTCAGATCCGAAACGACACACATCATTGGTACCGACGTGAGCCACCACCTGCAGTTGGCTGCACCCCGTACCCTTCATGGCATCCGGGAGGACCCGTTCCACATCTGGAATGACTCCACCCGGGATGCACACGGAGTGCACGTTGGCCTTCTTCCCCTCCTTGGCAGCCATCTCTCTAAGGGGCTCCATCACCCGCCTAACGTTGGAGCTCCCAACTACAAGTAAACCCACCCTCTGTGAAAGCCCGGATCTTGCAGGCTGGGTGGTGACAGGGTGAGAGACACCATCCGACTCAGGAACGTCGTCCTGAGCAGACAGCGCCTCAAACCTGTTCGCAAGACGAACCGGGGAGGCCTCACGATCGGTCCCCCGGAATGTCTTGCGCCTCCTGCCACGCACTGGAGCAACTTCCCACGCAACCACGGGTGGGATGTCTGCCTCACTGCTAGCAGTTTCGGGGCATGTCGCTGCCGCAGGCCGATCGGTGGAGACGACGGGAGTCCGTTCGGTCCCCACCGCCGGCCAACAACAACGACGCCCATCGATCGCAGCTTCCAACTGTGCAACCGAGGTTAACACAGCTTGAAGCTGAGAGCGAAGTGTCACCAGCTCAGACTGCATCCGCACACAGCAGTCACAGTCCCTATTCATGATTACAGTGCCAACAAAAACAAAAACTACAGTCGCGATGCGTTCAAAGGAAAACTAAACTGTTCGTTAGAACGCGGATGTGAATCTAATACGTACGACAGCTCAGTATAACTTTATAAATTGAGACGAGAAAGTGTAGACGAAAATCAAAATACTATATGTCGCTTCTAATCAGAAAACAAAGACAGACGACTGTCGCGACGCGATTCACACGGCGGAATAATACACTAACCAGATATTTAACGCGAATATGAATCAAACAAAAACGCGAGCACACAATAAATTTAATGCACTCAAGGGAAAACGCACTGAAAAGTAAAAATATGTAGCTTCTAGAGAGAAGCCGGTTACACTTACAACTGATAAATTACTGCTACGCTACTGGAGAGGTGTGCTCTGGACGACGTCCGCTGGGCGACTGACTGGAGTAAACAAACGGTAACTGTTTCAAAACAAAGACAGACGACTGTCGCGACGCGATTCACACGGCGGAATAATACACTAACCAGATATTTAACGCGAATATGAATCAAACAAAAACGCGAGCACACAATAAATTTAATGCACTCAAGGGAAAACGCACTGAAAAGTAAAAATATGTAGCTTCTAGAGAGAAGCCGGTTACACTTACAACTGATAAATTACTGCTACGCTACTGGAGAGGTGTGCTCTGGACGACGTCCGCTGGGCAACTGGTATTCCTTAGTGTTAGCTAGTTCATAAGTAGTTTGTAAGTTTAGGGACTGATGACACCATAGTTAAATCCCATAAGCTATACAAACATTTGAACTTTGATAACATCCATTCCCAAATGCTACGACACCCGTCCGCAGAAAGCCTGGGTAATATCCTCGCTGTCTTCAACCTGATTTGGTGCGACGGGGTATTCCCTTCGCAGTGGCGGGATGGTATAATCATACCGGTGATTAAACCAGGCATAAACCCTGCTCATTTGGATAGCTGTCGACCCATCACCCTGACCAATGTCCTTTGTAAACTGTTGGAGCGTATGGTCAGTAGGCAGTTGTGCTGGATCCTCGAGACTCGGGGCTCAGGACTCGAGGATCCATTTCAGGGCGGGTTGCCAGGGTCGCTCCACCACCGACAACCTGGTGTACCTCATGTCTGCAATCCGCACAGCCTTTTCCAGGCGCCAACATCTCATAGCCGTCTTCTCTGATATACACAAGGCATACGATACAACGTGGCGACACCAAATACTCACAACTTTACATGGGTGGGGCCTCCGGCGCTCCCTTCTGATTTGTACTAACAACTTTTCAGCTGTCCGTTCTTTTCGAGTTCAAGTTGGTGCCTCCTGAAGCACCTCTCATGTGCAGGAAAACGGGGTTCCTCAGGGCTCTGTTCTCAGTGTTCCCTTATGTTTAGTAGCCATTAATGGCCTAGCGACAGCAGTTGGGTCGTCAGTATCCCCTTCACTATATGCTGACGACTTCTGCATCTATTTTAGCTCTTCCAGCACCCAAGTCGCTGAACGCAAACTGCAGGGAGCTATTCGAAAAGTGCAGTCCTGGGCTCTTGACCACGGCTTCCAGTTTTCTGCGGCAAAGACTAGTGTTATTCACTTCTGTCGGCGTCGGACTTTTCACCCACACCCCGAACTTTACCTCAACAACCACTTACTTCAAGTAGTGGAAACACATAGGTTTTTAGGGCTGGTCTTCGATGCATGACTGACGTGGCTGCCTCACATTCGTCAGCTGAAGCAGGAGTGCTGGCACCATCTGAATATTATTCGCCACCTGGGCCATACCACTTGGGGCGCTGATCGCTCCACACTGTTTCGACTCTACACAGCACTGGTGCAGTCCCGTCTCGATTTTGAGTACATTTACTTCGGCACTGCACCTACTGGACCACATTCACAATTATGGGGTTCACATCGCGACGGGTGCCTTCCGCACCAGCCCAGTGAACAGCTTACTGGTGGAGGCTGGGGTCCCACCTTTGAGGGTCCGCCGCCAACACCTACTCGCGGCTTATCCAGCCAATGTATATTGCTTCCCAGGCCATCCAAAACGTCGTCTTCTATTTTCTGATGTGATCGTCGCCCCCATCAACAACGCCCCAGATCAGGTCATACGATTGCCTTTCGAGTTCGGTCCCTCCTCCTGGAGCTTGAGTCTTTGCCCCTTCCATCTCCATATCTGGTCCATGCGCGTACACCTCCGTGGTGCTTGCGAAGGCCGTCTACTCGGCTGGACTTGGCCCATGGGCCCAAAGACTCAGTTCCACTGGAGGCGCTCCGCCGTCAGTTCTCGGCTGTCGTAGCGAAGTTCCCTGGTTATGACCTGATCTACACCGATGGTTCTCTGGTTGATGGCTGCGTGGGATTTGCATATACTCATGGTGACCGTGTGGAACAGCACTCTCTGCCGAATGGCTGTAGTGTTTACACTGCAGAGCTGGTGGCCATTCACAGAGATCTCGTGCATATCCGGACCTGCTCAGGTGAGTCTTTCCTTATTTGCAGCGATCCATGAGCAGCCTTAGAGCTCTGGACCGGTGTTACCCACGGTCTCCCCTGGTGTTGGCCATACAGGAGACACTTCATCTGGTCTCCGGGCCATGTGGGTATCCCAGGCAATGAACGTGTTGACAGACTTGCCAAGCATGCTGCCAGTGCGTCCATTATGGAGATCGGCCTCCCGGCTTCTGATTTCCGTTCACTGTTGCGCCACCGGGTACATCAGCGTTGGGATGCCGAATGGCGTAACCTGAGCACACCCAACAAGCTCCAGGTTGTCAAGGAGACCACGGCCGCGTGGCGTTCGTCCATGCTGGCCTCTCGCCGGGACTCTGTGGTGCTGTGTAGACTCCGCATTGGGCATATGTGGCTCACCCATGGACATCTCCTTCTTGGTGAGGACCCACCCCAGTGTCAGTGTGGCTCCCGTTTTAGCTGCCTTGCGCCGTACTTTTCATATCCCTGACGTTTTATCAGATGTTTTACGTGACGATGCTTCAACAGCAAATTCAATTTTAAGTTTTATTCGAGCAGGGATTTTTTATCAGTCTCTTT
Organism: Locusta migratoria; assembly: GCA_026315105.1. Classification (NCBI taxonomy): domain Eukaryota; kingdom Metazoa; phylum Arthropoda; class Insecta; order Orthoptera; family Acrididae; genus Locusta; species Locusta migratoria. The sequence goes on from CM048747.1 coordinate 501,294,196, forward strand.
AACTGGACTTTTCCTTGTCCTGCCGTGTGGTTGACTTTTCCTTTTTCACTTCTATGGTCGGCCAACCACTGACATCGGCTTCTTTGTTGTAAGGTATCTTTGTGTGATAGTCTCTTTTCGTTCAGTTTCTTGTCCATTTTGTTGATGTTTTATGGACTCAGTGGGATTCCCCTCTCACTTTGCAAAATTAATCTCTGGGCGCATCTCTTTGACGTCGGCGGTTTTATTTTTGACGCTTCGTGATGGAATGGGGGACTCCTTAAACACCCGAATAACAACCACAACAACGACGATACGGCTTGTTCACGGGAGTGGGACACGACCACCCTCCCTTCGGCCGTATCCCGCGTCTGGAGGACAGCAACCTAAGAACTGTGAAGCAAAACAGCATATGCCGAAACCAATGTTAATGCTTCCTCTGGGGACAGTTCCTAATTTTACCCGCGGGCGAGTACTGCAGTTCGACATACGAGCTATCAAAACCAACGAGAGAAGCCACTTCGCCCTTAGTTGTTCGCTAGTCTTCAAACATATAGTTTTGCGAACTACTCTTGTGCGGAAGTTGCTACCGTTGTAGTAGATCTTGGTGCTGAATTACTGCAGCAGCCCTGAACTGCTCCGTCTGGGCGCATGCGAGTTGATGATTGCCCACAGCTTATAGAAATGCAATGGTTTGCGTATAGAACGATAGGCGCGATCAGTTTAAACATTTTCTCGCTGTATGACTGGGCTCAGTTTTCCATTCTCTAGGCTAAAAGATAATTTCAGTACTCTCTCTTACTCTCTGTCATTATGGCCTGGACGAGTTAATACAACCATCATTTAGTTCAGTGTTCGTTTTCATTTTTCCCTTGTCCTGCTACAAGATGTTCTCAGTGTCAGGTTGTATGGCTGTATTATCGTCTAACGTCTACGTCACATTTGAAGATGTCTATTGCACAATATAAAAACCATTTATTTAAAATGAACTGTACGACCTGGTCTGTACCTTACCCGTTAAATAACAAAGAGAAACCGCTTCTGATTGAGATGAGGTTCCATGTTTGCAACGTTCATAACAGAAGAAGTTTCTCAGGTAAGCTTACCTATTGATTGTGGAACAGACGTTAGGCTGGTTTATTAATTTCAATCATTTCGTGACGAAAGTCACAACAGCTACAGAAGAAGTAAGAAGAGGAGGACAGATAGAAAGTGCGTATGTGTATGGGGGGGGGGGGGGAAGAGAGGGGGGGAGTGGATGAAGAGATGGCCAGAGACAGGAGGGAGGAGGCCTAACGGAAGATTGGAATACACGAATACCTTGTTTGATCCATGATTAATGAGGACTATGGATTGTGGGTGGTCAAGATATATTAAAAGAAATGAAACCCACAGCCGTAAATTCTTATAAATAGTTTTGTTAGCAGGTTCGACTTTCCACTAAAGTCATCTTCAGGGCCCTAAAAGCGAGGTTCAATGGCTTTAGTGCGAAGTCAAATCTGGTAACAAATTATTTACAAAAAATACGGCTCTTGGTGCCAATTATTTGAACAAATAAATACCTGGGCAACGCTGGTTGCTAGGGCTAGGACAGTAGGAGCAGTGGAAAGACATGAAGCTGGTGGCACAGGAAGGCACGGTTGAGCTGCAGTTCTCGGTGGCTGCTGGAGCTGACGGCCGGTAATTGGTGCGGATTTCCCGCAGCCCGGCTGGCCGCAGCGCAGCCCCGGCGCGGCAAAGCGCAGCCGCCCACGCCGCTTATAATTGGCTGCGAGCTGGCGGTACGTCCCCGACAACCCTTTGTCAGGCTGCGGCTTCGCGCGAGCCTGAGGCGCCGCTGCCTTCACCAGTGAACAAGTCGGCGGTTGACTACACTACCCGTCTCACACACAACGACCAGCACATTGCCTATCGATATAGGCAAGCACAGGCGATTCCAACGTCAGGTTACGTGGAGTGACTGCTAGTCACAAGCATGCACGGTGCGCGTAGTGTAAGTAGTGTCCGTACGCCATGGCTCGAAGGCTCTGCACAAGCATTTCGGAAACTGCACGACCTGTAGGGTTTTCGACGTGTGCTGTGTTGTCTTCAACAAGTGGCGAGATGTCCACGTGTTAAGGAATTGTCAAACTGGTAAGACAGGGCAGGGCACAAACTGTGGCGGGCACAGTGCCTCAGGCGCTCCAGTCACGGTCATCACGGCCACTACGGTCGGGGGTTCGAATCCCCCCTCGGGCATGGATATTTGTGCCGTCCTCGTTCGTAAGTAGTTCATAAGTAGTTTGTAAGTTTAGTGACTAATGACCCCGTAGTTAAGTCCCATAAGCTTTACAAACATTTCAACATTTTTGAACAGTGCCTCAACACACAGTACACCCAACAATCCTATCGACCTCCGCAGATGGCAACCACACCATGCATATGCCAATGTTAACACCACGACATCAGCAACTACGACTAAAATGAACACGTCACCATCATCACTGCACTTAGGCGAAGCTGCATAGCGTTTCATGGTCTTATCAGTCACAACTTCTTCGTCATGGCGACGGGAGGGTGCGAATCCGTCGTCTTCCAGCGGAACAGCTGACACCTGTACTGCTGGATTAACACAGGCTGGCGTAATTTGAAACGCACAGGTGATTTTTATTATTTATTTATTTATTTATATACTTATTTTTTTACATTTTTTTTCATGACAAGTCAATTCCTGATTTCTAAGTGTTTATTTATCACGAAAATTGGAAGCATTTCTATTTGAAGTGCCACCATCTGTATCACCATCTGTCTAGGTGAGTTCCATAAAAGATGGGAAATTCACGGGATTATAGAAAAGTGTTGTCAATGACAACCTATGCAGGACCTTCATACAGAAATCGGATATAAATAATTTTTACTACGTATTTAGGTAGTTATTTTTTCCACCAGAACTCATTTTAGACATCATTTGGACTTTTATTCATCATTAAGACACTGTATTGTATTCATTATGAAGCAATCTATTCAGTTCAGGAGTAATAAAATAACTTGCAGTTTTATTAGTTTATGGTTTAGTATAACAGGACCCTCTAGTATGGACTGAGCTGGTTGACTGTTTCGTTTATGGGCAACTGCTTCTTCCTGCGAACGTCCCTCCCCAGAGCATGACAGCGACCTCCTAGTGATCGAGTCCCACACAGCTTGAGTAGCAGTGCCCTAGGGCAACTAGAATGGGACACAAGTCATGAACACTACCTGTAGATTAAAACAGATTTGGGGTCATTTCCACAACACTCTGACTACCCACTATGCACCGTGCAACGTGTCTTGAAAGTCGGCGACATAAACTAACAATCCCTGTACGATCAAACGTTGATATTCTTCTTCCTGCCATCAGCGAACGTCGATGCAATGTCTACAAACGCCCTGCCGGCCGCGGTGGCCGAGGAGACTGAGGCGCTCCAGTCACGGTCTGCACGGCCACAACGGTCGGGGGTTCGAATCCCCCCTCGGGCATGGATATTTGTTCCGTCCTAGTTCGTAAGTAGTTCATAAATAGTTTGTAAGTTTAGGGACTGATGACCCCATAGTTAAGTCCCATAGATTATACAAACATTTGAACCTTTTTTTTACAAACGCCCTATACTAATTCTGCATTGTGCACTTAACGAAGGGCGTGTGCTTTCGATAGATGGGTCCAAAGGAAAGCTCACGTTTTATGACCAATAGACCAAGTTTTATTTACGGCATATAGAGGTACCGAGAGATGTGGCTTGTTAGTAACACACCGGACTCGAATTCGGACTGCGTTTCAAACCTGCAATAGTGATTTATATTTTCCGTGATTTACAAAATCACTCCAGGAAAATGTCGATATGGATTATTTCAAAGGGCACGGGCGATTTTGTTTCCCGCCCTTAGCAAAATGTAATCCGTGCGTGGGCTTCATCTCTAATAACCACGCTGTTGCTGGTACGTTACATCCTAACCTTCCTTCTTTTTCATACATAGATAAAACTGTTTTGAGGTAGAATTGTCTTCTTAGTAACGTTGTTACCGAATAGGCTCCATATTCGGGGCAGAGAATATAAAATCCGTGTTGAATTCCTTCTTTTTTTTTTTTTTAAATTACTTGAAGCGCGTTCTTTTATAAAGACCACAGCTTATTTGCCATTATTCGTCAACCCGAGCTTGGGATTTCCCTTCTCGTCGTCGACCGTAAGTGAAACCCTAGGCATCCGTCCGCGCTCCTACTGCAACGTAAACTCACTGTTCTTTGAAATTTGTGCTTTTCAGGTAATGTGAAGGATTCCACGCGCGAGCAGAGCCGCGTGAACCCCCGAAAAGGCGGGCTTCCAGGAGACGCCTGTCATTAGCGCCTCTTCAGCCGGCCAGCACTTCTCCGGCAGGCCTCGAGGCTGGAGCCGCCGGCGCCGTGACTGCCGGGACACCGCGGCCCACTCCGGGCCGTTTCACTCGAAAAGTCAGCCAGACGCAGCGGCCGCGCGTCACGGCCTGCGTGGAAAACAGCCGGCAGACACGTCGCGAGTGCGCCAGTGACGTCAGCCGGTCGCCGAGTGCGTCGCGGAAACGGGGGACAGCGGAGGCGTCTGCTGACACCGAACGTCTACTGGTTCTCGATAATTTAAATAAGGCTTACTGTTGGACATTGTGAAAGTTGCGTGAGGATTTCAACTTCTCCCTTACAAATGCTGTCTCACGAAAGAGAGAAAGTAGCGCCAAGGTTTTACAATCCATCGCTAAAGAGAGAAACTACACTTTGCATGGGTAAGAGCGTCAGGAGATAAGAGGTGTTTAGCTAAAATTCTCTTATTGCTGAAAATGTCCGTTCAGATCAAGAAGAGAAATAGTTTTTGAAGTAATCTGGCACATAATTAGATAGAAGGAAAATGATACATTGGAAAGGTAATATGAGTTCTAGGTACTGGGTTCCAGGAAAAACTGCAATCAGTCGCCTTTTATTGTTTTGATTCATTAATTATTTATTTATCTCCGTTAGAAGTGCCCGACAGGTCATCGACAGGTGGCACAGTTTTAGTTTTAATTTGTAACATTGTACAACTTGTTAAGATTTAGCGATATATAAATGATGTATACGAGTTTTCTGTTTGAAAAGAATTGACAATATCTATATGTTTTCACCTTGTTCAAATTTGCTACTTACAGTTGCTGTTTTATAGTCGACAAGGTAACTCTTCTGTGAAATATAACGATCAACTATAGGTGTTTAAAAGTCGGCCATAGCACACACTTAACCCTAGCAATAGTTTTCCATTCGTTTTACAGTCGTAAACAAATCAAAGGTCCATCATGCTGCACACGGCAGTGCTCAGTTTTAATATGTTCCTAAAAGCCGCGAGCGAGTTTCCGATTTTTCAGGATGTTTCGCAAACATAAATGCGTATTGTGCTGAAAGAGGCGTTCAGACTGCTCTGAAACTTACCAAGGAATTAGAAAAAAAAATCTAATTGGAAAAAATGTATATCTTACATTTTTTAATCTTCCCTTTGTGAAGTGCTGATTTTTATTTTCATTATTCATCACAGTTAATCTGTAGCATCCAGTGTAGTCATGTATTGCAACATACTCTAAATGTTTACGGAGGTAAAAACACTTTGCATAGACTTCTCGTATCTTTGATTTACGTTATACGTATCTGCGCATGAAATGTAGATAAAACATCGAAATTTTAGTTAAACTTGAGAGCAGAATGATATGTCGTTCTTGGGATTTTCGGTGTGTGCACGATAGCGCTCAATAACAATTAGGTTCGAAAACGCCTCATGCGAAAATGTGATTTCTAAGATATCGTATCTTGGGGCATAGTAAATAAACCAAATGTTCTGTTTACTTTGTGTATATGTTTCTAGAAAATACGTTTCCCATTTTTGAAAATCTGTATTCGTTATCACGATACGCTCGAAAAACCATAACTTTTATATATTAACGAACCAATTGTGTGGATTGGCAAATCTACGCTTCTATTCACGACAAATCGTCGAAATTTTTCGCGATACGTTCTAAAATGACGATACCGGGAAGCCTTGGAGTATTTTCCCTAAGATTATCCGTTACCGACATCCGTAGTTTCCAAGTTAGGTTATATGCGCACGTCAAATACGCACGTAATATAATATACGGTCTGACGAGTAATTATGGTTTTAACTAACGTATCGGACGTACAGCAAGGGTTCTTGGTTCGGAGGTCACGAACCTGTGAATATAGTTGCTGTTTACTCACCGATAACATTTAAAACAGGCTCAAATCCTCGTACATTTTTGTCCGTGATAGGAAAATTTTCAAATTAATTATATCGCCATACGATGTGTCTGTGACAAAGATTTTACGTGGCCGCGGTAGAATAGCCGTGCGCACTGAGGCGCCGTTCTGCGGTGTGCGCGACCGTTCGCCGTCGTGGGTTCGTGTCCCCTCTCGGGCATGGGTGTTTGTGTTCTCCTTAGGTTAGTTTAACTCAGTTTAAGTACTTTGTAAGCTAGACTTTTAACCAAGCAGTTAAGTCCCAATGGATTTACAAATATTTGAAATTTTTGAACCACACGCGTGTACCCGTTACATATTGACGTTAATCGAGGCTGCATTGAAAAACTTTGTAGTTTCTGTGATAGGTATATCCATAACTTATCACCGTAAATTTTATCTAACAAAATACTCTCTGCGATGAATTTACCGTATTAAATTTATTTATACATTATAATATGTTTCTGCACAAAAAAGGTGAACGTCGTTACCTCCCCTGCATTCCACGAGCTTAACAGTCAGAAGGATGCTAAGCCCAGTTAACTATTTTAAAGTTCATTATTATTTGTATCTGACTTTTTACAAATGTATCAAGCTAGGTTAACAAACTATCCAAATTTTATTCACTATTGATTTCAAATTATGTAAGCAGTACACTCTGCTGTAACAGGAAGTAGGACGTGAACCTCTTGAAAGATTGCTCCTCTCGGGGCACAAGAAAAGGCGAATAAGTTCTCCCCCGGAAAGGTATGGAATCAGCTGCTCAGTTCAAATATTTTGACATGCGAACATGTTCGCGCTTTGTTTAGCAGAAAGCGAGCAGGAGAGAGACATGGCAAGACGGAGACAATATGCACAGGGGATACCTAGGAGTTGGCAGGAGTAGGCCGCACCAGGGGCGTAAGGGCAAGGGCAAGGGGAGGCACAATTTCAGAGGGACGCCGACGACGACGTGACAGAGCGCCGCGCCGCTCTCTGGAGGGAAAAAAAAAGAAAAAAAAAAAGAAAAAAAAAAAAAAACCACCTTGCGCCGCGGCCGGTGTTATCTTTATATATAAAAACGTTTGTAACGCTTATGGAGCTTAACTGCGGGGGTCATCAGTCCCTAAACTTTCAAACTACTTATGAACTACCTTATGCTAAAGACGGCACAAACATCCATGCCCGAGGAGGGATTCGAAACCCCGACGGGGAATGACCTAGCACATCGTAGCATAATGCCTCAATGCGCTCGGCTGGTCCGCGGCGGCTAACAGGAAGTGGCCCGACTGATTGACTGACTCAACATCGCCCAGCCCAAACCACTGAAGATAGAAATTTGTAGAGGGAGTTTATCTTACTCTGTAGGCGTAATTTAAGAAGCGATTTTTCGATATTTCGTCCGTAAGGGGGTGAAATAGGGAATGAATCTTTTTTGAAAACACGTTGCAATTTATGCAATTTTGAAGCTAGAACTACAAAATTTCGGATTTTAATTCAGGGTTCGAATTTAAAAGACACGTGTTTCGGCATTTTTGAAATTCAACCAATAAGAGGATAAAATAGGGGACGCAAAAATTGAAATGTCCTAAATGTCTGTAAATCTATCGGACCAAACTGCGTCATCAGTCCGTAGCTTACAAACTACTTAAACCTAGGTAAACTAACCTACGGACAAACACACACACCCATGCCCCAGGGAGGACTCGAACCTCCACGGCGAGCAACCGCGCGCTACGCAGCGAGGTGCTTTACACCGCTCGGCTACTCCACTGCGGCACAAAAATTGATTTTCAAAAATATGTTGCTGTTCACTCTAATTTTAAGGTACAACTACGAAACTTCGGATATGGAATCTTGGTCAGGATTTAAAAAATACGAGTTTCTCGAAAATATTTTGCTATTAAGGTAATTTTGAAGCTACAACCACATAAATTGGTATGTAGTCTTGATCAGAATTAAAAAGACACGTGTTTCTGTATTTTCAGAAATTAATCATTTATTGGGTGAAATAGGGGATGAAACATTTTTTTAAAATGCGTTGCTACTAAGCCAATTTTGAACCCAGAATTACAGAAAATGATATTTGCATACTTGGTTGGAATTTAAAAGACACATGTTGGGGTATTTTACGAAATTAAACTATTAAGGGGTGCCATAGGGGATTACAAGTAGTAAAATCAAATGTTCAAATGTTTGTACATCTTAAGAGACTTGAGTACGGGCCATCTATCCCTATGGCTTACAAACTAATTAGACTAACGTATGCTAAGGACAAAACAAACACCCATGCCTGAGGGGTGAAGGGTGAATCGAACCCCCGACGGCTAACAACAGCGCGCACCGCAGCATGGCGCCTCAATATGCACGGCAATTCTGCCGCGGCTACGAGTAGTATCATAACTTTCCATTATGAGAGTATTTAAGCTATATCTATGAAAATTTATATTAAGAGGGAGAAACAACTGGTACAGACCAACCAGCCTACGCATGCGAAGCAGCGTGCGTTAAGCTAGTCTTTTTAGATCAACATTTGAAAAATATTACTACTACAAATTTATTCTTGATTTCTTGGCAGTGCTTAGGTAATATATATTACCCAAGTCGAACCTCTTTATTCTATGAACTTTTTTTTTATAAGAGCACGAATGCAAATAGCCTTGCAAACCCGTTTTGACTTCTTCATTTTCCTGCAAATGTATAAAGTGCGATTGTGGTCAGATATAGCTGACACATTTCTTGTTTAATTGGGAGAATAAACGTATACTGTTTATTCCTGGTAAGTAAATAACATTTGATTGTATTAGCTTATGGCAACAATTACAAAATATTACCTTAAGAAAGTACCAAAAAGTCATATTAGATCTATAAATAAGATTCGCTGTTAATGTTATTGGTATTATTAATTTTGCTGTGGTAATTGGCATATCAAAACTTTTTACTTCGCTGAGTTGTCACTATATTAGAGAATTCATAAAAGTGATTTGAAAGGGCAATAAACAAATCGCTAAATGAATGATCCGAAGGAAATTGAAGCCCTGACAATATTGATTAATTGAAAATTGAGTAATCACTAAGTTACTACCGTTTCACATTTACTTTTCGTAATTACTTGTAGTATCGTACTAATCTTGTCTTAGTGCGTCCAGGTATTAGGCAGTTTATTGGTAGATTCATTTAAGTAATTTGAATCTGCCAATAAAATATCAATAAATAAGAGTTTTTGAAGGAACATAGATCCTTTTGGCTTAATTATAGTCTCGCCAGGTCAGGGCAATTCCGACTTGCCCAAACGTTTGGGGGTGGAAGCACGAGGGCTTACGAGAGCAACGTAGGACCAGTCATGCTGAACGCACCATGTACACTCTCAGCATCATCTGGTTATCATAGTGAGAAATAATTTAGCTTTAAAAATAAAAGTTCATTGACAGTGACGACTCCCTTACCTCCCCATCCTGGTCGGCTGTCCAACAGGTTTCAAAATCGCCACCCACCTTCGTACTGGTAGGTGTTAGCTGGCGAGCGGAAGTAACTCAGAATGGACACGCACCCCCGTGTTGTCTGTTGCCAATTCGCATTTAAGGTTCACTAAAACTGACGATACCGCACTCGTCTATTTGCATTCGTAAAACTAGCTCAGAGCACTTCAACTTCAGTCATTCCTGGTTGCGACACGTTTCTCGAAAATTGTATCTCTCTATGGGAAATTTTTTTGAAACAAATAAGCTAACTGTAAATACTCTAGCTCTTAGATCGTTAGTATTGTCTACTCTAAAGCAACATCCTGTGCGCAATGAGGTTTCTCTGACATTATAATTTGTTCGAATTAAAACATATGTATATATTACAAAGACCCGCATTTATTGTTACCATTATTTCTGGTCTTCTTCTACATTATTTTGCTGCTTTGGTTTTGGACCTTGATATTTGACTTTCAGAGCAATTTAAAGAGTCTATGGATGCGTATTTGGAAATATACCTAACTACTTACCTCCATTATTTAAGAATTAGTCCTCGAAGTGTAGCGACCGTTTAGGACATCTCATAATCTTCAAGAATGTTTTCTCTTCATTCATAAAGTTATTTTATATATTCCCACATCTCCTGGATGATTAACAGATGCTCAACCTAGAAAAGTCATTGCCCACCCTAGCAAAACCGTCATTTTTAATGTAACTCACGCACCAATTGTCAATAATAAAATTTTATATGTCAGCACGACATGTTTTGGGACGACATTATCCCATTATCAAGTTCTGAGAATCAAGGAAGCATAAAATAAAAATAAAATAGTGCGCTATACATCGACGACTCAACCACATGTATTCAAATTAAAGTAACATACTATCCTACCACAATACTTATCTGCCAGTAGGCAAAATCATTAAACATAATAATAGCTGCTTATGTACTTCGTCAAAAATATATCGTCGAGGTGAAGCACATTTTCATCGGATGGCACGACATTTTGCACTAACGGACAACAGTTATCAACTTCAAAGATTATCCATATGCACTTCAGCTGTCACAGGTGACCTAAGATATAGTCATACACTGAAATTGAAGGCATTGTAATGCAGTTACGCCCTAAGTTATTCAGCGATATTAAAAGCAAGACGTAGATATTTAATACAGGAGAACATGTCAGCGCTTCTCAAGGAGGAAACTGCTAAAATGTGCCCAGTAATGGCTCTTTGATAGTTCTGTCTTCTCTCTGAGCACATTGTTGAATCTTTCGTTAATGCACAAAAAATTTAAATTTCTTCCAAACTGGATAACAACCAATCTCTATCCTCATAGTAAAGACCTCCAAACTATCATTTTAGGAGCTCAACGAATGTTGTTCAATTTTCAAGAGCTTCGTTACTGCAGATGAGCCATTCTCTCTATACAAACGAACTGTAAAATTTCTTCCAGCTTGTGTCAAGATTGTGGTATGAAGTATGTATACTTCATACCACAATCTTGACACTTTATTTCATACACTCCCGCTTTCCCTATCCAGTTCTTCCCTGCATCAATCTTATGCTACAGCCTATGATCCAATTATTGAAACGTAGACTGAAGCATAACCACATTTAAAAATCTAAGGAAAGAAAAGGAAATAACTGCAACTTTTTCAGCGTGATATACTGATATACTGCATGGCGTCCTGTGGAATTTCGGCGCACAATGGAGTCTTCTCTTGTCTGGTGTTCGTTCCCCCTTTCCACTTTGCTCTTTCATCTGTGTCTATATGGGCTACAAGCTTACTAGATAAGATTTTAAATTCCTTTTAGAGAAAAAGACTGGGAAACGATGGGCATGAGGAATTTTCGAAAGGACGGTTGGGTGGTGTCATCTGGAGGCGATGCAATTGGCTCCATCTTTGTAGGCGACAGGTTTAGCTATCTGTAATAGCTGCCTGTCCATTTCATTGGACGGAGGGTTAGAGATCTCCAGTGATTGTTATATCGACTTTAAGGGGGTCAGTGAAGCTCAATTTTTTATATGGGTAGACAAAGAGTGGGAGAGACTTCTCGTGTTGGCTCCGGCTAGTTCGGAAGTCTTCTTTCAGATAGGACCTGAAGAGTTTATTCACTCCTCTGGGCTGAGTCCTGAGCGTTTGTGGGACTTTAGTTTTCTGAGGTTTCTGTCTGCAGTAGATCGTGGACTTCGAAAATTACACATATCAACCTGGACAGGAACTCATTTGTAGTTGTTTACTTTGCAAAACAGCTGTGTTTTATATTCTTGTTCAGTCAAGACTTGAGATTATACAGCCACGGTTGTACTGGCTGTATCGACGTGCTATTGGTTTATGCAGTTCCATTCTGGGAACACTTGTACTCAATACTCGCGTTTTCTCGTTGAGTTTGTGAGTGTATGTCCTAGCCAACAATGGAAGCATTTACCTGACTACTGCTATCTGCCGTGATAGTGGGGCTGTTATAGTTAAATGTCGATACTGCTTCACACATGATAGTGAGATTCCCAGGTGGAAGAATTTATTCTCTTTCAGCTCCACTCCTTCAACATCGTTCAGTCGCCAGCGAGATCCAGCATTTACAGATCAAGCCGACTCATCGTTATTGGTAAAGTAATGCTCGCTCGCTATTTGCTAGGATTGTTTTATATACTTGCAGTAATCACCCATCAGTGAGTATGTGCCTGCGTATAATCGATGTTGACTCGTCTTTCCTATAACTAATTTCTTAGTGCCTCTGTCCACCTTTTTATTTTTCACGATAAGACAACGCCACATGTATAGCCACATACTTCACTGTGTTACGGCTCCATTTGTTTCATTCCTGTGAAACTTCGTATATTGATTTGTAAACTTATTTGTTAAAACTCAGACAATTTGCTAGTCACACATTTATTCCGCGGTGTTAACCGATTTCTCTGCACATGATGTCCTTTTTATAATTATTTGTTTTCATTTGTAATCCATTGCTTGACTATCCTTTTAACTGTGATTTAATTTACAAAATCATTTATACTAATTGTTAACTATCCCCCGAATTTCTGTGTGCTTTAATGAATAAATGTGTTAATTTAAGTCATAAATTTACTTTACGAATTTCCTTTCCTAATTCAGTATTTTGGAGGGGTAATTAGATAGATAGGTGGAGGACTGTGTTTATTATTTGGTGCACTCTGATCAATTATCTCGACACCGTACTTGTAGATTTAAGCTGTTGGATCTTTTTCCATGTTTTTATAAAAAAAATACGGTGGCGACCCTTGATAATAACATTAATGAGGATTATATTTAAAATTAATTTGCATATCTGTGATTTTGCACATTTGCATACCAGTGGACCGTCTCTGACGAGTAAAAATGTATCCACTCGGTGAGGTTATCCCTCCATTTTTGACGCGACGTCCTACAGAATCTGATGATACGGAAACACATCCACATACAAATGATGACGAGCAACCTCAGCCATCATTTCTTTCAGAAAACAACTATGAAGAGGGCTAATCTTCCACACATAATTCTTTAGATGGGGAAGGATTAGAAGTTGGTTGTCATGATTTACATCCACTAGAAGAAGTCTTTTCACCAGAAATAGGAGAAAGGTTTTTAATGATCCAAAAAATGGCCTAAGTATCCATTGATTATTAATAGTATTCGAATTCTGAGGGTTTAACGTGGCCCTCAAATAGTTTACATATCAACCTTCAAGGTTCCCGTGTCGGCTGTAGCTATACATTTCGATGGCAAGTGGTTTTACAAAACGCTCACAAATGGCGAGCGTGTGCAAAGGCAATGGTTATAGCCATTCGAAAGGTTTTTCTGTTTTGTCTTCCCTGTCTTTTCTTTGGGAAGTATGACGTGGAAAGTCGTCTTCATTTTCAGATTTTAGTAAAGGCTTCAATGACTGAAAACACTTAAATCCTCACATTTACAACCACGAAAACTTGTCCAGCTACATGTTGTGTTGCTTGCAGTGGAAAGATTTGCAAAACCGACTAAAACAAAAGAAAACTATAAATGCTGAAATCCAAGAAGGTATTGAGAAGGAGGTAGAGAAGTGGGGGGAACATACTGAAAGTAGTCATAGACGTAATTATATTTTGTGCTAAGGATAATTTACCACTTCAAGGAACACCAAAGAAAGAGATCATTGGCAAGTCACGTAGTGGAGTTTTTTTTAAAGCACGTTATAACTAATAAGCCACTATCATCCTAAACTTGAAGAACATATGGTTTACGTCAAATAAAATAAAATGACACTTAGACACTTTTCGCTTAAAATCCAAAATGAGCTCATAACTTTAATTGGAAGTAATGTGAGGCAGAAAATCTTGAAACAAATGAAACTGGAAAATACTTTTCCATCGTCTTTGAAAAAGGGAGTACAAACGTCTGAAAAATGGGATTGACAGGAAGTGCAGACTGGCTAAGCAGGAGTGGCTAGAGGACAAATGCAGAACCGTAGAAGAATGCATAACTAGGGGAAAGATAGATACTGCCTACTGGAAAACAAAAGAGATATTTAGATACAAGAAAAGCAGCTGTATGAATATCAAGAACTCAGACGGAAAACCAGTACTAAGCAAAGAGGGGTAAGCTGAACTGTGGAAGGAATATATAGAGGGCCTATACAAAGGAAAAGACGAAGTGGAGGATGATGAGATAGTTGATTCGATACTGCGAGAAGAATTTGACAGAGCGCAGAAGGAGTTGAGTAGAAACAAGGTCCCTGGAGTAGATGATATTCCGTCTGAGCTGCTGATATAGTTAGCAGAGCCAGTCATGAAAAAATTGTTCCACCTAGTATGCAAGATGTATGAGACAGGGGAAATACCCTCCGACTTGAAGAAGAATATCGTAATTCCAATTCCAAAGAAAGCAAGTGCAGACAAGTGTGTAAATTACAGAACTATCAGTTTAATAAGTCATGGTTGCAAAATACTAACACGAATTATTTACAGACGAATGGAAAGACTTGTAGAATCCAACTTCGGGGAAGATCAGTTCGGATTTAGGAGAAATGTAGGAACACGGGAAACAATACTCAAATTACGACTTATCTTAGAAGATAGGCTAAGGAAGGGCAAACCTACATTTTTGGCGTTTGTAGATTTGGAGAAAGCTTTTGACAATATCGACTGGAACACACTCTTTCAAATTCTGAAGGTAGCAGGGGAAAAATATAGGGAGCGAAGAGCTATATTCAAGCTTTACAAAAACCAGACAGCGGTTATTAGAGTCGAAGGGCAAGAAAGGGATGCAGAGGTTGGGTAGGGAATAAGACAGGGTTGTAGCCTTTCCCCAATGTTGTTCAATCTGTACATTGAGCAAGCAGTGGATGAATAGAAGGAGAAATATGGAGAGGGGACTAAAGTTCAGGGAGAAGAAGTAAAAAGTTTGTGGTTTGCCAACCACATAGTAATTTTGTCAGAGACTGCAAAGAATCTGGAAGAGCAAGTGAATAGAATGGACAGTGTCTTGAAAGGAAGGTATACGATGAACATTAACAAGAGTAAAACGAGGGTAAATGAATGTAATGTCAGAAAATCAGGTAATGCTGAAGGGATTAGATTAGTAATGAGGCAATCAAAGTAGTAGATGAGTTTATTTTTTTTTTTTTTTTCTTTTTTGGGTAGCAAAATAACTTCTGATGAGCAAAGTAAAGGAGATATAAAGTGCAGAATAGCTATGGGAAGAAAAGCGGTTTTAAAGAAGCGAAACTTTTTAACATCCAATATTAATTTAAATGTTAGGAAGTCCTGTCTGAAGACATTTTTCTAGAGTGTAGCACTGTATGGGAGTGAAACGTGGACGATAAGGAGTTCAGACAAAAAGATGATAGAAGTTCTAGAAATGTAGTGCTATAGACGAATGATGAAAATTAGATGGGCAAATTACGTAATAAATGAGGAGGTGCTTAACCGAATTGGGGAGAACAGAAGTTTCTGGCATATCCTAAGAGAAGGGACAGATTGGTGGGACACATTCTAAGACATCAAGGAATCGTCAACGTAGTATTAGGAGGAAGTGCGTGGGGTAAAAATCGTAGAGGGAGACTGAGGAACGTATACAGTAAGCAGATTCAAAAGGATGTAGGTTGCCGAACGTATTTTCAGAAGAAGAGACTTGCACAGGACAGGCAGCGTGGAGAGCTGCATCAAAAGTCAGCGGACTGAAGACCACCACAACAACAACATCTTTGACTGAACACCAGACAGTGCTCACATTGAGCAAATGAGCTAAGTTCTTAGATTTGTTGGTTTGTCAGATGGGAAGTTTCAGGTTAAAGAAAGTTTTATTGACTTTATCAACACTGAAAAAAAAAGCAACCAGGAGAAAGAATTCAGTGGACGCTCTTAAAAAATTTAAAAAAGATGGTCTATCTATTGATAATTGCTGTCGTCAGAGTTATGATAATCGCAGCAATATGGTCGGAAAAATATATCGGTTTGCAAGCCCAAATCCTGAAACACAGTTATAGTGTTCGGTTTGTGCTATGTGCTGCACATAGTTTAAACCTTATGGGATCACATGCTGTTGCTGTTTCGTCTCTAATGATTATTTTTTTTTTTTGAACATTTCAAAAGATATTTACTTTCTTCAGTGGCTCTACAGGAACGTGGCAGGTTGTGTTAAGAAACTTCGACATTACTTTGAAGCGTCATTGTGACACTAGGTGGTCAACCAAACGAAGAACAGTCGCCGCTTTAAAAAGAACACTGAACGAACTGTAAGCAAATCTGAAGGAAATTGTTGATATTAACCAAGACAAATGGGACCTGAAAAGGTATATGTAGTTGAGCTGTCAAACGAATTGGAATTTTTCGAATGAAAGCAAAAGAATTCATTAACGATGTTCAAAAAGCAACACCACTTGCAATTTTCAAAAAGATTCAAGAGCTTTCTTTAGAAGGTGTGTATCCAAATATCGCAATAGCTCTTAGAATTTACTTAACACTTCCTGATACGGTGGACTTTTGTGAGAGAAGCTTCAATAAAATAAAGCTCATGAAGAATTATTTATGATCGTCCGTAGGACAGGAACGTTTGTCAAATTCGACTGAACAGGAAGAGGTAGCGAAACTTGACTTACAAGGAAAGTACTTGGGCTCGAACAAACACATATACACCAAAATCGTATGAGTGATAATGTAAAGATCCCTTATTGCACTAGTGACACTCCCGCATCTGCAAAACTCTGCAGTCGTCCGTTAGAGGCCTCTGCGTGTGCCATGCCGCATTCCACTTTAACCTGTCGGCTCGCCAGTAGGGACACTGCAGTGTGCCTGCGAAGTTGCGTTTTGTGATGTTATTTGTGTGGTGAAGCGTCAGATGGGGCGGCGATTGCTACTTAATCCTGCTAATGTATTGCGATTAGTTGAGATGAAGTTACGAACAACCCTTCTTCGTGAAGATGGTATTAGTGTAGAAGATGAATCATTTGCATGCTTTCTCTTATCTGTTATGGTACAGATATGAGCATAAGTTAGATACTGTTGTAACACTAACACATAATGATGATAATAGGGATGATAATGACGAACAACTCATTGCAAGCGGTAGTGCTACGGTAAGTGCGGGAAGAGGCGATGGAAGCAGTGGCAGTGAATACCAACAGTCTTTAGGGAAGAAGGTTAAAGTTGCAACTATCATCTCGGCTTTTGATGACAATTAGCTAGAGAACATGTGCGATGATTATTACATAAGTTATAGTTAAGGTATTTGCATTACGTATGGCGTCTACAGTTACATCTACAGTGCTATCTAGAGCATGGTTGCAGAGCTTTTCAGAATAACGACACCCACCAGCACATTGAGGTTTTACGTAGAGATCCTGTAACCAAATGTTCATACAGATATGTTTGTTCGAGCCCATGTACTTTCCTTGTTAGAGGAATTAACTGATAATTTTCCGAAAATCAAAGCTAGGAAAGCAGCATTTAAGTAGATTAACTGAGCGTAATAACAGCGGTAAGTTGAATTTCATATAGGTATTCCTACCCACTCAATCTATTTTAAAATAGACATTGTAAAATATAACGAGTTTTTATATTCAAATGTGTGTTTCTGTTTCTTAATCCTTCATAACACCTTTGATTCTGGGCTGTAAATTAGTTTCATTCTTCCTTAAATTTCTGTAAATTAACAATATTGCCTATACGCACAAAGACATTATTAATATTATTATTATTGTCAAGAAACGCCTTCACATTTTTACGGTAAGGGAAAAATTAATATCTCTGTAATGATATGTGGTTGGGTTCTTTGCTGTGTGCGGATGCAGTCTAAGCTGGTGACACTTCGCTTCCAGCTTCAAGCTGTGTTAACCTCGGTGGCACAACTTGAGGCTGCGGTCGAGGGGCGTCATTGTTTTTGGCCGGTCGTGGGAACCGAACGGTTGTCCGGCGAGTGCGGCGTGTCCACCGATCGGCCTGCGGCAGCGACATGCCCTGATACTTCTAGCAATAAAGCAGACACCCTACCCGTGGTTGCGTGAGAGGTTGCTCCAGTGCGTGGCAGAAGGTGCAAGACATTCCGGGAGACGGATCGTGAAGCCTCCTGGGTTCGCCTTGTGAACAGGTTCGGAGCGCTATCTGTTCAGGATAATGTTCCTGAGCCGGATGGTGTCTCTCATCATGAAGTCACCACGCAGTCTGCAACATCCGGGCTTTTACAGAGGGTGGGTTTGGTTGCAGTTGGTAGGTCCAACGTAAGGCAGGTAATGGAGCCCCTTAGAGAGATGGCTGCCAAGGAGGGGAAGAAGGCCAACGTGCACTCCGTGTGCATACCAGGTGGAGTCATTCCAGATGTGGAACGTGTCCTTCCGGATGCCATGAAGGGTATGGGTTGATGGTTCACGTCGGTACCGATGATGTATGTCGCTTTGGATCTGTAGAGATTCTCTCAGGTTTTGAGCGGCTATCTGAAGCGGTAATGACGGTCAGTCTTGCTTGCAACATGAAAGCAGATCTCACCATCTACAGCATAGTTGACACGACAGAGCCGAGTAGAGGGTCTGAGTCAGAGGCTCAGACGGTTCTGCTACCGTGTGGGCTGCAGATTCCGCGACTTGCGCCATCCGATGGTGGGGTTCCGGGTTCCGCTGAGTAGGTCAGGAGTCCACTACACGCATGAAGCGGCTACACGGGTAGCGGGAGCTATGTGGCGTAAACTCTGTTTTTTTTTTTTTTTTTTTTTTTTTTTTTTTTTTTTTTTTTTTTTTTTTTTTCTAACCCGCTTTGGAAACACACAGGAAGAGTCTAAATCTCAAGGAATACAGGTCAAAGATAGGACGAACACAAATCTACAAATCATTAGCGTCCATTGGCGTAACAGTTGTAAATTGTCGTAGCTGTGGGAGGAAAGTACCAGAGCTCCAGACACTAATAGAAAGTACTGGCTCTCAAATCATTATAGGTTCCGAAATCTGGCTAAAACCGGAGATAAGTTCAGCGGAAATTTCTATAAATGGGCAAATTGTGTTCAGAAAATATAGATTGAATACAGTAGATGGTGGTGTATTTATTGCTGTCACAGGCGGTTTATCCTGTAGCGAAATTGAAGTAGATTTCTCCTGTGAGTTGGTAGGGGTAGAGATTACACCTGACAACCAAAATAAATTAATAATTGGTTCTTTTTATCGATCCTCTGACTCAGACGATTCATTTGCAGAAATTTTCAAAGAAAGCTTGGACCAAATTTCAAAAACTTTTCACAAGCATACAATTGTAATTGGTGGCGATTTTAACTGTTCGTCGATATGTTGGCAAATTTACATGTTTAAAACCGGAGGCAAGCATAAAACATCGTCCGAAATCGTACTAAAATCAATCTCCGAAAAGTATCTCGAGTAATTAGTTCATGAACCCACTAGTATAGTAAATGGTAGTGAAAATATACTTGACCTCTTAGAAACTTATAATCCGGAGCTAATAAAGAGCATCAAAACAGACCCAGGGATTAATGAACACAGAGTTTTTGTAGTTTTTTAATATCGGATTTCCCATATCTACAAAAACCAACGAAAAATCTATCCGTTTAAAAAATCAGATAATAACCCTATTAACGCTTTCCTGAGTGACAATCTTCAGTCTTGAAACTAACAATGTTCGTGTTGATCAATTGTGGCTTAAATTCAAAGAAATACACTCCTGGGCATTAAAATTGCTACACCACGATGATGACGTGTTACAGACGCGAAATTTAACCGACAAGAAGAAGATTCTGTGATATGCAAATGATTAGCTTTTCAGAGCATTCACACAAAGCTGGCGCCGGTGGCGACACCAACAACGTGCTGACATAAGAAAAGTTTCCAACCAATTTATCATGCACAAACAGCAGTTGACCGGCGTTGCGTGGTGAAACGTTGTTGTGATGTCTCGTGTAAGGTGGAGAATGCGTACCATCACGTTTCCGACTTCGATAAAGGTCGGATTATAGCCTATCGCGAATTGCGGTTTATTGTGTCCCGAGATTGCTGCTCGCGTTGATCGCAATCCAATTACTGTAAGCAGAATATGGAATCATTGGGTTCAGGAAGTCAATACGGAACGCCGTGCTGGATCCCAACGACATCGTATCACAGGCATCTTATCCGCATGGCTGCAACGGATCGCGCAGCCACGTCTTGATCCCTGAGTCAACAGATGGGGACGTTTGCAAGACAACAACCATCTGCACGAACAGTTCGACGACGTTTGCAGCAGCATGGACTATCAGCTCGGAAACCATGGCTGCGGTTACCCTTGACGCTGCGTCACAAAATGTTCAAATGTTTGTATAGCTTATGGGACTTAACTACGGGGTCATCAGTCCCTAAACTTACAAACTACTTATGAACTAACTAAGACTAAGGACGGCACAACTATCCAAGCCTGAGGGGGATTAGAACTCCCGACCGTAGTGGCCGTGCAGACCATGACTAGAGCGCCTCAGTCCCCTCGGCCACCGCGGCCGGCACGCTGCGTCACAGACAGGAGCGCCTGCGATGGTGTGCGCAACGAGGAACCTGGGTGCACGAATGGCAAAACGTCATTTTTTCGGATAAATCCAGATTCTGAATACAGCATCATGATGGTCGCATCCGTGTTTGGTGACATAACGGTGAACGCACATTGGAAGCGTGTATTCGTCATCGCCATACTGGCGTATCACCCGGCATGATGCTATGGGGCGCCATTGGTTACACGTCTCGGTCACCTCTTGTTCGCATCGACGGCACTTTGAAAAGTGGCAGTTACATTTCAAATGTGTCACGACCCGTAGCTCTACCCTCGATTCGATCCCTGCGGAACCTATCATTTTAGCAGGATAATGCACCACCGCTTGTTGCGGGTCCTGTAAGGACCTTTCTGGATACGGAAAATGTTCGACAGCTGTCCTGGCCAACACACTCTCCAGATCTCTCACCAATGGAAAACGTCTGGTCAATGGTGGCCGAGCAACTGCCTCGTCACAATATGCCAGTCACTACTCTTGATGAACTGTGGTATCGTGTTCATGCTGCATGCGCATCCGTACCTGTACACTCCATCCAAGCTCTGTTTGACTCAATGCCCAGGCGTATCAAGGCCGTTATTACGGCCAGAGATGGTTGTTCTGGTTACTGATTTCTCAGGATCTATGCACCCGCATTGCGTGAAAAGTTAATCACATGTCAGTTCTAGTATAATATATTTGTCCGATAAATACCCGTTTATCATCTGCATTTCTTCTTTGTGTAGCAATTTTAATGACCAGTAGTGTAATATCGACAACTACTGACAGATTTATAACAAACAAATTAACAAAAGAAGGGTCTGACCCTAGTACCCAAAACAGGTTAGATCACTCTTGCAAAAGCAAAGTAAACGGACACAAAATCCTCAAACTGGCAATCTTTTACAGAAACTCGAAATTTAACTCTAACTTCAATGCGAGATGCCTATGTCATTGTCATCGGTTTGCAGCATGGTTTTAGAACATATACCTTCCTCAAATATTATGAACTACCTCGAAGAGAATGACCTTATTGACCCATAGTCAACACGGATACAGGAAGTATCATTCTTGTGAAACATGATGTGATGAGTGGTATAGACAAGGGATGTCAAATAGATTCGGTATTTCTAGATTTCCGGAAGACACTGTACCAAACAAGCGTCTTCTAATCAAACTGCGTGCTTATGGAATACAGTCACAATTGTGCGATTGGATTCGTGATTTTCTGTCAGACAGGACACAGTGCGTTGTAATTGACGGAAAGTCAACGAGTAGAATTGAAGTGACATCCGGCGTCCCCCAGGGAAGTGTTATAGGGCCGCTACGGTTCCTTATTTTTATCTGAGTTGCTCTCTTAGGTTGTTCGTGGATGTTGTCACTTATCGGTTAGTAAAGTCACCAGAAGATCAAAAGCAACCGCAAAATTATGTAGATAAGATATATGCATGGTGAAAAAATGGCAATTGACCGTTAACAATGAGAAGTCTAAAGTCATCCATATGACCACTGAAAAAAAAAAAAAAAAAAAAAAAAACCGTTTAACTTCATTTACAAAACTACAGGCCATAAACTAAATACATAGGAGTAACAATTACAAACAACTTAAAATGGAAGGAATACATAGAAAATATTGTTGGGGAAGGGAACCAAAGACTACGTTTCGTTAGAAGAACACTGAGAAAATTCAACAGTCCTACTAAGGAAACTGAGTACACTGCACACGTCCTATAGTTCAGAGAAGGGCAGCTCGTTTTGTACTATCGCGATATAGGAGAGAGTCACAGAAATGATGATTAAAAGATGAGCGTTATTTGTTGCGACGAGATCTATTTTCGAAATTTCTTTCACCAACTTCTTCTTCCGAATGCGAACATATTTTGTTAGCACCCACTTACATAGCAAGACATGATAATGAAAAAAATAAGAGAAATCAGATCGAAAACGGAGCTATCAGAGAATGGAACCGTAGAGAAACATCATAAAAGCGGTTCTATGAACCCTCTGCCATGCACTTCAATGTGGCTTGCAGAGTATTTACGGAGATGTGGAAGTCAGAAACAGCGGCAGGAAGAAACTAACATAGATGCAGATATTAGCTATTGCACAAAATGAGAGACGAAACAGTAGAGGACGTTGGACGAATGGATACCATATATAAACCATGAGGGTGTGGCTCTCTATTACCAGAGAATATTAAGACGAAACAAATCGTCCAGTACGTCCCGTCCCCAGTACCCGCGTGTTAAAATTTCACAGTCTACGGGTCAAACAACAAGCTAACCATCCTCATGAACATATCTGCAAAGGAGACTATCGTGATTGAAGAGAAGGAAAACGGATTGTGAGAAAGAAAGAAACACTTGCAACAGGACAGGAAATAATTGGAACAATGTCAGTGAGGCAGAGAAACAATACAAGTGGCAGAAAATGGGAAGGAATAGCGAGGGAAAGGGATGAAGAATTGGAAGTTTGACACAGAGAAAGGAGAAGTGGCAATGGAAGTGACACTAAAAGTGAGACGGCATTGCGGACAATGACGTCTCAACTGCGAGAAAGTATTTAGAGTTCAGCTTTAAAAGAGCGCGAATATCTTCGCATGCCAAAATTTTTGGCGAGGAAGTCAGAAGGAGATAGCTGCTTCCACACTTCTCTGTGAGAAAACAAGTTCGCCTTTTTTGTGTTGGGAGAGTAGCATTTTTCAGCTGGTACAACTATTACTTCAGTGATCCTGAGCCTGAGTTGTTATGTTTCCACATTACTTACCAACTGCAATGTTGTCAGTAGTATTTCTCAATTGCGATTTCTTTTACATATTTTACAAATGTAATACATTAAAAGGTTGTAAGGAAGGGATGTAAAAGTCGTCATTGCGAAGATGTAAATCAAAATGTATTAATACCATGTGTCAACATTATCATTCCTAAATAATGTGTAAATAACATCTCATCCTCAGCTAACATCTTTTAAGTAATAGTTTGTAAGGTGGATACTGAATGGTAATTTCCTATCTTAAGTTTTGGGATTATATATGTTGGCAACAACATATATATAAACATCTTTGTTGGGTCCGCAAGGATTATCTTTGGCGGCCGATAGGCGGGGTTTGCTCGGTGTTACCACGCAGAGAGTCGGAGAGTAGTAGCGGAGCGTGGCGGTTGCACTGGAGCTCGCGGTGGACACGGACCGGAGTTCTTCATTATGCTGATAATTTTTTTGGTAATTTACTTTAAATGTTTTTCTCATTGCGCAAGATCGTTAGTTGCATTTTATTTCACTTTCCATTCAGTAGGAACCTATACACAACCTTGATTAATTCGTGGCTCGTCACTGTAATTATTGTAATAACCTAGATAGGGCATTAACCAAACGTAATAATAAAAAAAGCAGTTCCCATACACTTTTTGACATTTTGACTTTTTATAATTAATCCTTTCCTGAGGGTAGGGCTGAATCCCTGTTTTAGAAACTGCCTCATTGCACAACTTCGCAATAATATGCACATTCTTCATTTTTATAGTTTCTGTTACTTGTGTCGAGTTTGCTGAATCCTAATTTTCTAATTTTCTTTAATTCAGATTTATTCAGTTTGATTGGTTTAATTTTGTTTATGATTGTTCTTGACGCTGTAAGTGATTGTAAGTTAATGGTAATTAAGTACATAGAAGCAAGTGGGTGACATTAACGATATAAAGTGAAGAATGTGTGTTAGTGTGAAGCGAGGTATCACTTCCCTTTTTACAACAAAATAATATTTCTTGTACACCTTTATTTATTGTGTATGCAGACTGATCGTATAGCAATACTAAGACAACACAGTACGACATTCTTTTATTGTTCTCGTAAAGTGACTATCAGCCAACCAAGATTTTGCATCTTTTTAATCCTTAAATTAAAAAACACAGAGCAGCGCCAACTATTAGTTCTTTGGTGCACTACGTAACTAACAGGGAATCAATTTGTTCTGTACTGTACTACACCGTTTTCTAGGCATCCCTAAACAGAATGGAGAAAGATGTAATACGTATGCATCGAAATCAGAAAGGAAACTACATAAATTCGTGTTTCCTTACAAAGAATTCTTAGTAAATGAAAACATCGACAGACACGAAAGAACGTCATTATTTTTTAAATTCAAATGATACTCGTGGAAAGACGCACTGTTTTCCTTTCCATGGCATTGCAAGGAGTGTGGGATACAGCTAATAAAAAAAATATTCTTTTGTGTCGTCTCTGGGTTAATTTTTACTTGCAATGCCAGCGCTTTAGTATATTAACGTTGGGAACGAAATATTCGCTTTAGGAGGATCATTAATTTACTGTGCTGAACAAAATTAATTATCTATTTCATTATGAACACAAATAATTATTCCCCTCATTGTATGTGACTGATTTTTCAAAAAGGATTCAACATCAATACACTACACCGCTGTCGTAATGAAAATCGTAGCCCTTGTTTCAGTGTATTACACCTCAGCTATGTGAATAAAAAACGCAGCATCGCCATTTATTAGTTAGTTGGTGTACTATGTAATTAACAGCGCCTCTATCGGATCTTTGTTACACTACGCTGTGATTGAAGCGTATCATACACCAAAAACTACATACTACGGTATTTTTCTTTCCTTGATCCGATTTTGAGGAAATGAAGCTTATATGTTGCCCCAAGATACTCTCAGTTGATTTATGAAACCCCACGAAACTTCGTATAGTACTCTTGGAGATGTGTATTACACCATACCCATAAGCATAGTATACATAAAAACTTTAAATCGTTTACTTTCCCATCCTTACCCAAACAATCCCAGCGTAAGCTCAGCCTCTAATGACCACGTTGTCGACGGGGCATTAAACGCTGATATTCCTTCCTTCCTTCCTGACTATAAACAATATTTCTTGTGACTTGTCCAGGATATAATATGAATATTTTCTGTGGAGAGCCCATGCCTGAGCAAGTGATATAATGCTGTGCATGTGAGAAACATGGAGATTTCAAATACACTCCACAGTATTGACTAGATTGCCCTGTGATTTATTTATCATAATAGAAAATGCAGGTCCTACTGAAAACTGCAGTCTCTTCAAGCCAGATGTGTCGAAACAAATGGGTATTCATCGAATGTACTCTGTTTAATTCTCTTCCTTTCCTTGTAGCCCTATAGATAGATATCTATTGCTTCTTCCGACAGCGGTATGCGCTTCACAGTTCAAAGTTGCTTCAAAGTTTTCAATAGCATTGTCATCTTTCAGGCAATTCCTTAAGCTCGCTGGAATACAGGAGTGTCTTAGCTGTAAATAAGAAATGTAATAAAACGTAATGTCTGATGTAAAAAGTTTTTACCCATAGCAGTATATATGATCTCACATTTACTGAGTTATATGTTGTACAATTGTATAATTTTTCAGGTATACATTCATTTGTATAAGTGCTGTATGTCTGAAAAATCTGTTGCGAATGTAATTAGTAGTAAAGAAGTAATAGATTAAAACTTGGTGCGTGATGGGGTGGTTTTCCATGAACGTTACTGTTTATGTGCTCGTACTGTGATACAATTTAGAAAGTACATTCAACTATGTTTGTGTGTATACTGTTTGTAAAATTTCCTGCAGTGTAGTTATACCGAATGCCGTAGCTTTACTCCGTGAACAGCGTAAAAGTAGTAAGTGAAAAACCTTTTTCCTTTCATCATTTTGCTATGGTTGTCGGAGAGATGTTTAAAGTTTGTTGGAAGTCGCTAAGTGCTCTCCTTCTCAAATAGTGGTCTGATAAAGTACAATATCACGTGCCGCAAGACGGGGACGTTTTCGTCGTTTATGACGTCATATCACCTGAACTATCGGTCTTATCGCAATCGTTTCTTATCTGACATCAACTACCTATAAATTACATTCCTGCCAAATTTCACCTTCATAGGTGAAATAGTCAGTGAGTGTGTGTATTAATGAGTGTCCTTTCGCTTTTATGTAGATAGAGATAAGAGGCAATGTTCCGAGTGACTGACTGATAGACTGAATAAATGAATAACTCATCATCGCCCAGCCAAAACCATTGATGATCAAAACTTGAAATTTGCAGAGGGTGTTCATCTTACACTGTTGGCGTCTTTTAAGAAGCGATTTTTCGATATTCTGTCCCTAAGGGGGTGAAACAGCGGATGAACAGTTTTTTGAAAATACGCTGTTATCCAGGCAATTTTGAAGCTAGACCTTCATAAATTTGTATATGGATTCTTGGTTATAATTTGAAACAGGCGTCTTTCATTTTTTTTTTTTTTTTTTTTGTTCTGAAAATCAGCCATTTAGGGGGTCAAATAGGGGATGAAAAGAATTTTGAAAAATGCTGCAATTAAGGAAGTTCTGAAGCATTAACTACAAAAGTAGGTATTTGGAGTCTTGGTTACAATTAAAAAAGTACATGTATATCTCCCCTCCCCCTCTTCGTTATTGCCTACCCTAACTGTATCTCGTCTTAGAAATCTAACTTACAATCATGTTTAGTCTTAGGTTCAAAATATTATATCTCCGAAAATTCTTGACCTAATGCTTTGAAATATTGATACAACGTACAACCGGATTACGCGCATGTTTTACATATCTATTTCTAAAAATATATCATATACGAATTTATATAAATTTTATTATGTGGAAATGTTGCCAAAAATCGCAAAAGGTATGTGTAATATATTAAATAAATAGGTATCTAAAAACCTTCGTGTGTTACAGTGCGACTTTGTAACGAATTTGGAGCTGAATCGGTGAAGAAATTTTTGAGATTTTCAAACACACACAAACCAACAAAACATTTTTATATATAGAGATGTCAGAGAAAGGATATCATAGCAACAGTAATAAACTGAAAACTTATAAATCCATTCATATTTCATAATATAAAAAAATGGTGATCTTTTGCCTGTATCTACATTATATTATTGTATCTGTTTGTAGCTGTTGGAAACGAACAACAGAACACGAAAGACAGAATTCGCTAACCTCAATTTTCACCCTTAGTTGTCACTATTCATAGTGTCCAAATAGTGATCTGATTCTTATATAAAATGATTTTGCACCCGAGATTCAGAAATAATTGGAGGAAACTGGTTATTTTTTTGTAGTATTCAACTCCGCAATAATTTTCGAAAAAAAAAAAATGGACTTAGTCGGACTAGGTTCGGGTTCAGTTCCCTACTTTACCAGATATTTTGATTCAACATATCTTGTAGAAAAGCATAATGTAAAAATTTGAGGAAGTTTTAAAAGTTTTCATCTTTTCATATCTACATTTGTTACAAGCAATAATAGCAATAAAAAACAGTAAACCGGTTATATAAGAATCCTGTTATCTTGAGCGGTTTTTACAGGAAGGTTAAATTGGAGATGGAAAAAATCTGTATACCCGAAAATCGCTTATTTCAGCCATAACCGCTATCCACTTACATATGCTAGTTCGACCTTGTTGTAAAAGGAATAGTTACCGTACTCATACGTTTACTTTCACAGCTCTCATAACATACGCCAAATAAAAGCAAACACTCTTGACAAGAAGTCCCAGAATAGGAACTATACACTGGAGGTGTTGCTGTAAACTCTTTACCATTAGTTGTGAAAAGACCCAACAAAATTTCTGCTCTAAAAACGGATTTTCATGCGACCCTGTAATCGGGCGATCCTCCTTCAGTCTTCGCATCCACACTGTGATCGGTGTCCGCGTACGGACGGCGTAGACCAGAAAACAGAGACGCGAAGACGTAAGGTGTCAAGTGATAAACATTCAACTGGCAGCATGAGCCACTTCGCCCTCCTTTACAACTACAGTATTTAGCAAAAGGTATTTATCTTTTTAGTGATGTACGAGTATTTTAGACGTTACATCGTATGTAACTACCTGTCACAAATGTGCTCAAATCATGTAACTGTGAAACTATATACAGTGAAATCGTGAAGAGAATTAATCATACGAATGTGATACAAATGCTAGGGGCAAAATTGCGACATGCTCTATATGTAAAAGGGTTAGAGACTTATAAGAAATGTAATGGATATAGCACAAACGAGCAAAGAAGAAGTCCCATAATAGGAATGATACACTGGAGTTGTTGCTGTGAACTCTGTACCATTATCTGTGAAAAGACACAACAAAATTTCTTCTCTAAAAACGGATTTGCATGCGACCCTGTAAGCGGGCGATCCTCCTTCAGTCTTCGCATCCAGTTCAATATTGGCATTTGCAAATGTGGCGTTATTATACAAGCAGTGCACGATGTTTATCTTCATAGTAACAGAAACAGCCCAGAGAATGTGAGTTCGAGTATTAATTACGACTGTTAAAATCGTGGCCTCAACTCCTATAGCAAACTAAGGAGGCGCTATAAACAGGTATATTAAATGTAAACGAAATTGAAGATTGATTCAAAATTATTTTTCCAGCAAAAGGCGAGCAGAGGTGAACAGTATGACGCGATTACGAACTTTAAAAGAGCATATAATATCGCGATTTGAAATATCAAAAAGGTAGATCAACAGTTCAGTATTGGCACCTGCAAATGTGGCGTTATTATCCATTTCACAGCGATTTTCCCGTGACTTTTAGTTCATACTCTTGTCATATGGCATGACTAACATCGATATGATGTATCTTGTGGGAAATATGGTACTGTCTACATTTATTTAGCGTTTGAATATTAGTTGAAAAGGAGCCAACGTACGAGATACAGCCGCACGTCGGCCGCGGTGGCCGAGGTGACTGAGGCGCTCCAGTCACGGTCAGCACGGCCACTACGGTCGGGGGTTCGAATCCCCCCTCGGGCATGGATATTTGTGCCGTCCTAGTTCGTAAGTAGTTCATAAGTAGTTTGTAAGTTTAGGGACTGATGACCCCGTAGTTTAGTCCCATAGACTATACAAACATTTGAACATTTGAACAGCCGCACGGGCCGTGCCGAACGCGCTAAAGCGGAGTTCGCCGCTGCTCCCCGCCGGAGGATTGTGTTCTCACTCGGCATGGTTGTTTATGTGTGTGTGTGTGTGTGTGTGTGTGTTGTCTTTGGCATAAGGTAGTTTAAGTAGTTTGTAAGTCCACGGACTGATGATCGCTGCTGTTTGGTCCCATAGCTTTACAAACATTTGAACATACGCGATAATATTTTAAAGAAAACCTAGTAATTTAAATATTTTCGGGCGAGTGTCAACTTTGAGAAATCATATAAGATAAACCGTACATAAGAGGAATGTTTCCTTTGCACGGTTCTATTTGCGGACGAATTTCCGGTACTTTCTGATTAGTCGTTACGTCGCTGTAACATTAAACACTAAACGCCGCGATTCAGCTTAACATTGTAGCTACTGCGGTGGAGGAAGCACGGCTGTAAAACTGGACGTCTGTTGGTTAATCACACACCATTACTAATTTAGAGTTCGCGTAAGCAGCTGCATATATGCGATTCTATGTTGGAGCCATATTATTGCCCTCTACACGCGACAACTGAACGCGGCGGCGCTGCGTTAAAGTGGGACAGAGTATCAGGAGGGTGAACGTTCATCAGAGACAAGGGTATCGTCAGAAGTGCCCCAGTGAAGTGCGGTAGGACCGTTATTGTTTTATATCTACATAAATGATCTGTGGGGCAGAGAGAATAGCAATTCTCGGCTATTTTCTGATAATATTGTCGTGTATGGGATGGGGTCGGCATTGACTGCAGTAGGATGCATAACAATGTAAGGTGATGCAAATGAGTAGGACAAACAAGCCGGTAATTTTAGAGTACAGCATTAGAAAAGTGCAGCTTGACACAGTTGCTTCATTCAAAAATCTAGGGATATGAAATGGATAGAGCATGTAATGACAGTCGTGGGGAAGGCACATAGTCAACTTCGGTGAATTGGAACAATTTTGTGGACATGTGGTTCGTCTGTAAAGGAGATCGCTTATAAAAATGCTTATATGACCCTTCTTGAACATTGCTCAAGTGTTTGGGATCCTCACCAGAACGAATGAAGACATAGTTTACAGATAGGCTGCTAGGTTTATTACTGGTATATTAGATCAATATGGTATGTTACGTAGATGCTTTGGGAAAATTGGGAATCGCTGGAGGAAGGCGACTTTCTTTTCAAGAAACACTTTTCAGAAAATTTAGAAGAACGGAATTTGAATGTGACTGGAGAACAATTGTACTGCCACCAACTTACATTTCTCGTGAAAACCACAGAGATAAAACAAATTAGAGTTCGTTCTGTTTCGACACAATCTTGGTTGCGGATAACAGCCTATCGGACATTACATCAGTGATGACGCACTAATAAGAAAACTACGCTCCAAAAGGAGGAAGGAACCTTACGATTTAAAGTCCGGTCGACACCATGGTCATTAGAGAAGGTGCACACGTTCGGATTATTTGGGTAAGGATGGGGAAGGAAATCCGGCATATCCTTTGGATGGCACCATCCCTGCCACTACAGGGCATTATAATGAACTCTGGATGTATAACATCCATTCATCAAATATGAAATGTAAGGGCCCTCCGGTGTGCATAGCACGGAATCCATGTGTGGAATAGTATGGAATAGTATGGCTGGCCATGTGGGTTCTATCACGACAAGAAGCGTGTGACGTAGCTCACAAACCGCCATCACATCTCAACTCAGCCCTTACATTTTCACTTTCATATTTTATAGTTTGCCTTTCAGCTGGAGACTGCACGCCTGAATCGTAGGATTTTTATCCTTTCGTTGGGTGTTCATCTATTTTTTTCCCTCGTATGTACTTTTCCTTTGTTGGCTGTCCTCTTCCTAATTTCCGAATGAGAGACGAATGCTGCATACACATTTTGCTAACAGGAATATCATCTTGTCACTTCTTCAGATCACATGCCCTATAGATGTGTTCATGTAACCGAAATGCAGTGGTTAGGGGTACACATGTCGCTCATCGTTGCTTGTGCTTTAGCCTCTAAGGAGTAGGGCTCTACCTAGAGGGCAAAAGCCCTCCAGTTTAATCTTCCTGCAAAATCTGCTAAAGATAACAGTTTTTTTTTTTTTTTATTAATAACCGGTTTTCTGTTTTTTATTGCTATTATTGCCCATACCAAATACGACGAAAAATTTTAAGACTGTCGCAGATTTTTATATTATAACTTTCTGCATGATGTGTTAAATCAAAATATCCCGGAAAAGTAGGGAATTGAAACAGAACTTAGTCCGTCTACGTTCATCGCTTTTTACGATAAGTAATGCGAATTTGAATACTACAAAAATTACCAGTTTTCTCCAATTATTTCTGAATCTCAGCAGCAAAATCATTTTAATCAAGAATCACATAACTGTTTGGGGACTGCGACTAGTGAGAACTAAAGGGTAAAAACTGAAGTTGGTGAATTCTGTCTTTCGTGCTAAGTTGTTCGTTTCAAAGAACTACAAACAGATACAAGAATATAATATGGCTCGTACCTCTGTTCGGCACTGTGTCGTGGTTTTGTTTGAAGAAACTCACCGAGAAGCACATGAAACTATTAACAAAGACCAAGTGAGACGCAAATAACAATGGTCTTCTGACAATTTATCTCGTATTCCTCCCTCGTTCAATGCAAAACATTAATTGTTATAGTGCGTAGTTTAGGTGTATGCATGTGCATACGTTTGTGAGTGCTTGAGGATTATTGCACTACTAGGGTCATGAAAAGTTCCATGCCGATCGAAAGCTGCATGTTAATGCCGGTCTGGTACCGGAAAAGACGACCAGTAACAGCAGCAGTGGCAATGCAGATGGCTGCTCGTTGGACTTTATGGAGCTCGGCGTGATCCAATATGCGGTTTCAACACTTGGCACCAATGACCCGTGTAATCACGTTTCCTGGCGCTGCCGGCGGCCTTGGAAACACCTGGGGACAGTCGCGTAGTTCCCCACACCTCCGCCGGCGCTGGCGCTGGCGCTGGTGCAGGCCGCGGGGCGAACAATGCGGCCGCTGCAGTCGACCGCGCTGGGTGTGCGCGCCCGCCGTGCCACACATGCGGTTACCGAGGCAGCTTCCATGTTAACTCGGAATTTAAATGTTTAAATGTTTGTATAGTCTATGGGACTTAACTACGGGATCATCAGTCCCTAAACTTACAAACTACTTATGAACTAACTAAGACTAAGGACGGCACAAATATCCATGCCCGAGGGGGGATTCGAACCCCCGACCGTAGTGGCTGTGCAGACCGTGACTGGAGCGCCTCAGTCTCCTCGGCCACCGCGGCCGGCTAACTCGGAATCTTATCTTTTGTGCTTCTGTAGGCACAATACCTGCCTCTCTCCCAGTGTGGCTTTCCCCCAAGATTCTCCACAGAAGAGAAACTCCTCCATCTCATTTATGTCCATTTCGACAAGTGCCGCCGCCCCCTACCCTTCTCCCCTGGTGTTGGAAAAGACCACGACCGTGTCTGGCATTCATTTCTCCTCTTTAAGCTCCACTAACATGTCCTTCCAATCACTTCCAATCAACTGCATCCGCCTCATCGCCTCCTTCCTCAATAACAGTTCATTCTACTTAACAGCACACACCACACCATCCCGCATTTTCTCTCCAACTGCTGTGGAAACCAAGACTCCGAGCTGTCGCCGCTCCTTTCTACATCTACATAAATACCTCTTCCAGGGTAGGTGGTACAAATTATGTACCACCAGTCCTTCTCGCGTTAATGCACCTACTGTGTGTAGCATGGTAGTCCCCACTACGACCGAGAGATGTCAGAAGTAGTATTGCTCCATACGGTCCGTCTGTGGCGATTGTTGTTTCCCACGGTGTGCACAGTGTTGCTGGTTTTTGTCGACTGCAGCCGAGTGCGTAATTGTTTCCATATTTACGTCATATATTGTTGATTCATCTGTTTATTACAGGTAAGAGAATGGCGTTTATACTTTCAAAATCACTGTAGACTTCACGGTTGTTTAATATACTCTATAGAATATGAGTAATTCATGAGAAACTCAGAGTTCAAAATTTGTACCACCATGCATCGAAGGTCTTCCACTAATTTAGGCATCGCGTTCATTATCGAGTAGTGATACACATTTTGTGCATTTTCGTGGAGTATCATTGCGTGACATGGTAAATGGATTTCATATATGTAATTTGTGGCGTTATCTTCCATTTCAATTTATAATGAAACGCTGTAGGAAAATACTAAAAGACGATGAGATAATGTCAATACTCCATGCGGAAATACCGTCAGGTCAGAGTTCCTCCGATGAAGAGGAAGAAGATTTTAGAGATGAGGACCCAGACTTCGTTGCACCTTATTCAGGAATAGTTATTCCTGAAACAAGTACTTCAGATGAAAGTGATTCACGAGAGGAAATACACAATCAAACAATGGACATCTCATCTTGCTATTCTGTTCTAACATCATCTACTCCCACTGCTGATTTAGAACAAGTACCAGTAAATAATGCAGTTGACGAAACGGTGACTCCTAAAAAATATGACATCAAGTAAACAGCTACCCCAATAGGGGAAAAGAGCAAGACCCCAGCAACCTCCATCTTCTTCTGCAGTAACAGGTCCTGCTGCACGTGTGAGAGACTTACAGGATCCAACTTCTCATAATTTGTTCAAATTATTCATATATGACTATGTAATTCAGTTGATTGTTATGCAGACTAATCTATATGCTGAACAGGAATACCAGAAAACTGAGAAATCATACAAACCCACAACGTGTGGGGAGATCGAAACGTTTCTTGGCATAAACATCCTCATGGGCATAAAACCCCAGGTAAGTTACAGGGATTACTGGAACTCAGCACCTGATCTTCATGATAGCTATATCAGTTCTAGGATGACTGTTAATCGTTTTGGGTGGCTTTTGTCTCATTTGCACCTAAATGACAACAGCTGCATGCCAAATAAGGGTGAGGCGAATTATGATAAGCTGTACAAGCTACAGCCATTCTCGTCTCTGGTGGGTGACAATTTCAGAAATGCCTTTCATCCAAGTGATGTTGTAGGCAATTCAAAGGTAGATCACCCTTGAAACAGTATTTACCACAAAAAAAATCAAAAGTGGATATAAAGTGTGGTTATTAGCGGACAAGTCTGGTTATGCGCTGAAGTTTGACATTTATACAGGTAAAAGTGGTAACACAACGGACAAATATCTTGGGGAGAGGGTTGTAAAAGAACTCATGACAGGCCTTGACGGAAAAAACCATAGAGGTTTCTTCGACAGTTATTTCTCCAGTGTATAACTGCTTGAGGAACTGAAAAGAAAGCAAATATATGCCTGTGGTACTATCAATGCATCATGAAAGAACCTGCCTAAGCTGAAAGAAGACAAAGCATTGAAACGTGGTGAACATGACTGGGCTACAAGTGACTGCGGGTTATGTATTGTAAAATGGAAAGACAAAAGAACTGTGCATTTGTTGTCAATCTTTCATGACCCGACAGCCACAACAGAAGTACTGCAGAAAGAAAAGAATGGAATTGTGAAAAATGTACATTGCCCTCTGCTGGTGGCTGATTACAATGGTAATATGAACTGTGTGGATAAATTTGATCAAAGGAAATCAGTTTATGAAATTGACAGGAAGAGTCAGAAATGGTGGCCTCGTATATTTTGGTACTTCATAGATGCAAGTATCGCGAATGCCTTTATAAATCACAAGGCACTAAAGCTTGAAACAATGACAATGAAGAACTTTCGGAGGGAAGTGTCGACTAGTCTTGTGAGCAGAGCACTGGTGACTTCAAGGAAAAAAGGCAGGCGGCTGAGCAATCCAGTACAGATCTGAAAAAAAAAAAAAATAAATAAAATAAAATAAAATAAAATAAAAACCACCCCTCATGTGCCTAAAAAGTGTGAGAACAGAAAGTTCAGCACGTCAGCCACAAACAGCAACACGACGAAGATGTGCAAATTGCAGCACCAAGGAAAATCAGATGACTGGATGTGCAGCGTGTGCGAGGTACCTCTCTGCTTAGGAAAAAACAAGTCTTGCTTCCAGGACTACCATGCTGCTTGAAGTGTTACACGGAACGAGTTCCTGTATGTGACCGAACAAATCTCACATCCAATAATGTCATGTAACTTGAGGGGTGGTGGTACATTATGTGTACCACCACTGTTTTTGAAAAATGTTTTTGCAATATATCATTATGTCTTTTAATATTCTCATTATAATGTAATTATAAAATACTTTACCATTTAAAAAAAAAGTGTTCAGTAAAGAAAAGTCTTGTGCAACAAGGGTCGAAATTTGTCGTACATCCCTTGCATGAAAGAGATACTCCGCAAATCACATGTAAGTGAATCGTGAAGGGTTCATCGAATTCTTTCCGTTTTCGATTTCACTTCTCTTATTTTACTCGTATTAAGATGATCATATCTCCCTATGTAAGTTTGTACGTAATTGTAATTTCTACATATTTAGTTGAATTTACGGCGTTTAAAAATGAAATGAAATGTTTGTCATTCTATGGCACCAAACTACGTTCGTCATCAGTCCCTAGTCTTATAAACTACTTAAAGTAAGTTAAACTAACCAAAGGACAACATACACTCCCATGCCGGAGGGAGGATTCGAACCTGCGACGCGGGAGGCCAAGCGATCCGTAACGTGGCGCTCCAGACCACTCGGCTACTCCCGCACGGCCTACAGCGTTTATATTTGACTAATTTATGGTGTTAATGAAGTGCTCATATGAACGTCTTAACACTTCTAATTTTTTATGGACAATTGCCAATTTTTCAACATGCAGATGATTTATCTAAATCATTTTGGTCTTCTGGTGACGTTACTAACCGATAAACAGCAGCATCATCCACGAACAGCTGCTCGCATTGTCTCCTAAAGATTAGGAACAGTGAGGGCACTATAACACTTCCCAGAGGAATACCAGATACTACTCCAGGACTTCCCGTCATTTACTTCGCATTGTATGTAAATGAACGACTGATGCGGATAGTTTTGGCCATCTACAGCAAGAAAATTAGGATTGTGGCAGTATATTCACCCTGTGAAGGGACAGATCAAGATGAGATGAAGAGATTTTAAAACGCACTTAGTGATGTAGTTTTAGAGTGAAGGATAAGGATACTGATTTACTCATGGGTGATTTCAACTCCAGGATAGGAAATCGATCAGAAGGTTATGAAAAGGTTATGGGTAAGTTTGGAGATGATATGGAGGCCAACAAGAACGGAAAACAGCTCTTGGATTTCTGTTCCAGTATGGGCTTAGTTATCACAAACTCCTTCTTTAATCATAAGAACATTCACCACTATACTTGGGAAGGAAGGGGAATCTGATCTGTCATTGATTATATAATAACAGACCAGGAATTCAGGAAGACAGTCAAGGACGCACGTGTTTTCAGGGGGTTCTTTGATGATACTGATCATTATTTAATCTGCAGTGAAATTGTTTTTTTGAGGCCAAAAAAGCAGAAAGTCAGGTCCATGTGTAGAAGGATAAGAGTGGAGAAACTTCAAGGCAAGGAAATTAGGCACAAATACATAACAATGATATCAGAAAGGTACCAGTTAGTTGAATTTAATGATTTACAGTCACTGGAAGAGGAATGGTCAAGGTACAGGGACACACTAATGGTAGCAGCTAGAGAATGTTTGGGAACAGTAGTGTGTAAAGACAGGAAGAAGAAACAGCTTGGTGGAATGACACAGTAAAGGCAGCCTGTAAAAAGAAAAAGAAGGCATTTCAAAAATGGCTCCATACTAGAAATCAGGCAGACAGAGAAAGTTATGTTGAAGAAAGAAACAAAGCCAAACGGATAATTGCAGACTCCAAGCAGAAATCATGGGAAGACTTTGGAAATAAGCTAGAAACTCTGGGTGAAGCCACGGGAAAACCGTTTTGGAGTGTAATTAGCAATCTTAGAAAGGGAGTCAATCCTGCTGCTAGTAAATCCTGTGGATGCCTAGAGCAGATGGAGGGAATATTTTGAAGAATTGCGCAGTGTAGTTGAAACGTTCAATGATGTGTAAGATTTTCAGGTAGAATGGGATAGCCGGCCGCGGTGGCCGAGGGGACTGAGGCGCTTCAGTCACGGTCAGCACGGCCACTACGGTCGGGGGTTCGAATCCAAAAATTCAAATGTTTGTTAAGCTTATGGGACTTAACTACGGGGTCATCAGTCCCTAAACTTACAAACTACTTATGAACTAGCTAAGACTAATGACGGCACAAATATCCATTCCCGAGGGGGGATTCGAACCCCCGACCGTAGTGGCCGTGCTGACCGTGACTGGAGAGCCTCAGTCACCTCGGCCACCGCGGCCGGCCGTTCGAATCCCCCCTCGGGTATGGATATTTGTGCCGTCCTTAGTTGTAGGTAGTTCATAAGTAGTTTCTAAGTTTAGGGACTGATGGCCCCGTAGTTAAGTCCCTTAAGCTTAACAAAATTTGAATTTAGAATGGGATAGGAACGACGACGGAAACAGGATCTCGTTTGAGGAAGTGGAGAAAATGGTCAGTAGATTACAGTGCAATAAAGCAGCTGGGGTGGACGAAATTAATCCGGAACTAGTCAAATACAGTGGAATATCAGATCTCAAATGGTTACACAGATTAACTGAGAAGGCGTGGGACTCGGGACAGGTTCCGTCTGACTGGACGAAAGCGGTAATCACGCCAATTTTCAAACATGGAAACAGAAAAGATTGTAACAACTATCGAGGTATCTCTTTAATTAGTGTTGTATTTAAAATATTCTCAGGTATTGTTGAAAGGAGAGTGCGAGTATTAATTGAGGACAAGTTAGATGAAAATCAGTGTGGGTTTAGGCTTCTTAGAGGCCCAGATCTCTAGCCTATGGCAGGTAATGGAAAAGTGCTATGAGTGGAACAGGGAATTGTATTTATGTTTTTCATAGATCTAGAAAAGGCTTATGACCGTGTTCCTAGGAGGAAGCTACTGTCAGTTCTACAAGATTACGGTATAGGAGGCAAACTTCTACAGGCAATTAAAGGGCTTTACGTAGACTGTCAGGCAGCAGTTAGAGTAGATGGCAAATTAAGCTCATGGCTCAGGGTAGTTTCAGGGGTAACACAAGGCTGTAACCTGTCACCACTGTTGTTCATACTACTCATGGATCATATGTTGAAAACAGTAGACTGGCAGGGCGGAATTAAAATAGGTGAAAACATAATAAGCAGTCTCGCATATGCGGATGACTTAGTTATAATGGCCGATTCGATTGAAAGGTTGCAAACTAATATTTCAGAGCTCGATCAGAGGTGCAATAATTATGATATGAAGATCATTATCTCCAAAACGAAAGTAATGCCTGTGGGAAAGAGATTTAAACAGGTTGAGTGCCAAATAGGAGGAACAAAGTTGGAACAGGTAGACAGTTTCAAGTACCTGGGATGTATTTTCTGACAGGATGGCAGCATAGTGAAAGAACTGGAATCGAGATGCAGCAAAGCTAATGCAGTAAGTGCTCAGCAAAGATCTATTCTCTTCTGTAAGAAGGAAGTAAGTTCCAAGACTAAGTTAGCAGTGCACCGCTCTACTTTCAACCAACTTTGTTGTATGGGAGTGAAGGTTGGGTAGATACAGATTACCTTATTCATAAGGAAGAGGTTACAGATATGAAAGTAGCGAGAATGATTGCAGGTCTAATATATGGGAACAATGACAGGAGGGTGTCCATAATGAGGAAATCAAAGAAAAACTGGGAATGAGTACCATAGATGAAGCAGAACGAACAGACTGAGATGGTGGGGTCATGTTACACGCGTGGGAGAAACAAGGTTACCTAAGAGACTCATGAGGCGGACTGCGGCGCGCCAGTCACGGTCGGCACGGCCACTACGGTCGGGGGTTCGAATCCCCCCTCCGGCATGGATATTTGTGCCGTCCTTAGTGTTAGCTAGTTGATAAGTAGTTTGTAAGTTTATGGACTGATGCCCCATAGTTAAGTCCCATTAGCTATACAAACATTTGAACATTTTGGGACCCATAGGGCGGCAACGAAGGGCAAGAGGAGTCGAGGTATACCAAGAAGAAAATACTTAGATTCGGCGCAGAATGATTTTGAAGTAAAAGGAATAACATCAGACGAGGCATCAATGTTAGCATTGAATAGGGGATCATATAGGAATTTTATTACAGGTACTAT
Source organism: Locusta migratoria (assembly GCA_026315105.1). Lineage (NCBI taxonomy): Eukaryota > Metazoa > Arthropoda > Insecta > Orthoptera > Acrididae > Locusta > Locusta migratoria. Next base: position 501,333,977 of record CM048747.1, read on the forward strand.
GCTCCAGACTGAACGCTGAAAGGCATAATTAGTCTCTAATGATGATGATGATGATTATGTATAATTTCTGACACGAAATCGCAAAGCCAATCGCACAACTGTGTCGATATTCGGTAAGCACGCAGTCTGATTAGAAGACGCTTGTGACGAACAGTGTCAAAAACCTTCCGGTAATCTAGAAATATGGAATCGTTTAAAGATCCCTTATCAGCAGCTCTCATCACTTCATGTGAGCAAAGAGCTGGCTGTGTTTCACAAGTACTTTACTTTGTAAATCCAGTTTAACTACTGATCAATAGGTCGTTCTCTTCAAGGTAAATCATAATGTTTCAGGAAAGTATAAATGTTCTAAATTCCTGCTGTAAACCGGTGTCTATGATATAGGCCTGTAATTTTGCAGATCACTTCTACTGCCTTTTTTTAAATATTGTAGTGATATTGCGCAACTTTCCAGTCTTTGGGTACGGAACTTTTGCTGAGCGTGCGGTTGTATCTAATAGTAGGTATGGGGCTATTGCAGCAGCATACTTTGAAAGGAACCTAATGTTATACAATCTGGGCCGGGAGAGTTGCATTTCTTAAATGATTTAAGTTGTTTTAACACTCCACGGATATCTACTTCTAAATTACTTTACACAGTGGATGCCCTAAAATAACCCTCTTCCGTATATCGGGTCTAATTGTTTTACTCATGTAAATGTTCATCTAGCCGTGGCGGAGTAGCCGAGCGCATTGAGGCGTTATGGTCCGACACGCGAGGCCGTTCCCCGTCGGGTTTTCGAGTCCTCCTTCAGGCATGGATGTTTGTGTTGTCTTTAGTATAAGTTAGTTCATAAGTAGTTTGTAAGTTTAGGGACTGATGACCCCGCAGTTACGTTCCATAAGCTGAGCAAACATATTATTACTATTATTATTTATTTTTTTCGTATATAGGATCAAATATTCTGAGGACAGCGTATTCCTATCGTCCGTCCTAAACGCCGGTCTTAGCATCATTCGCTCCAACTACACCTCAATAACTTTATGTCCTGGTGCGCCCTCTGATAAACCTCCCTCAATTACATAAAATCAAGTAACAGAACCTTGCCTCCTCGACCTTTACCTCTTCATCGACTACCATCCAGTCAACCAGTCCAACACAGTAAAATATCTCGGACTAACCCTCAGTGGCAAACTAACTTGGGAGCCCACCAAAGGCTATGGGACTCGAACCCCATGCCGTCTTCCATACCTCTCATCTATGTTATCATTGCGTGGACTTCTTATGCCACGACCTTGTTCCACTCCCGCGACATCAGAGAGTGCCGGCCACTCTTCTTGCCTCCCCATCAGCGTAGTACCCTTCCCCATGCTTAGCAATTAGCCAGATTCCCTCCTCATATCTAGAGCACCTACGCCTCTCGTATGTACCCAGTCTTTTCCGCTGTCCTTGCTGTTGCCTCACCGCTTTCTCCATAAGCGTGAAGAAAGTAATCCTTTGCGATTCGTTAACATAAAGCCTTACCGAATAAATGCAATAAATGAATTACCAACCACCAGCCTCTTCCTATCTCATCTGTTCTAGATAAAGTGACACAGCAAAACACCTTAAACTAATATTCAACCGTGAGGTAATACAGAAACCCCCAATTTTCCCTGCATAGACACAAGCTCGTCTCGTTCCCAACACATTTCGTCACCCAGTCAAGTTGCCTGAACTTCTACATTTTAAATTCCTCAGAATACTTGAACACCATGCCTTCGTCAAGCTTTCTGTATCCGTACCAAGAATTGTTTATTATCACATTCCAGTTCCTCGTCATCTCCCTCTTAATTTCTAACGTATGATTTTAACGCTACGAAAACGATAGAAACAGCTGTATTCTCTTCTCCTCCTTTCTTTCCTTCCAAACAATTCACTCTTATTATATCTCTTATCCTATCGTCTGCTTTTCTGCAACATTCTCTTCAACATCAGTACAGCACTGCAACGTTCCGTAGCCCCAAATACAATCCACTGTAGAGTTTCTGCATCAGGATTTTCTGTGCGTTATCAGTTTTCAGTACCTCGTTACTTCTAATAAGACCATCATCAGCAAGTGAAGTACAGACAGCGTAATACCCTCTAACAATGCATGAACACTGAGCAGTCATCTTTTGAATAAAGGTGTACGTTTTGTATCCCTTAATTATATAACTATGATGTCAGACTCTCTTTTCGTAAATTAGCAACCTTCCCAGGAGAAGTGAAATTATGGCACAGATAACCAAAGTGGCCAGCACTACTACGAATACAGCTCAATAGCTCCATTCGCAGTTTAATCTTAAAGCCCTCAACATAAAATATTTTTATTCTTAGTGGGTGTAACCTCTCAGTGCGTGTCACTTCCCTTGTCAAAAAGCCAAATTCACCAGATAAGAGCTGGATAACATTGCAGGACATGACAAGTTCTCTCGTCTTGTACGAAATTACGGTTCAATATCTGAAACGCCGCGTTAACTGATGGAAACCTTCTCGGTGGAGAGGTAACAATTTGTAATGTTGGAAGTAGTAAAACCAGTCACTGCCACAGAATGACGGTGCTAGATGTTACTGAAGGAACCCCTGGGACTCTCGCTTTTACTAATAACGAACCCAGCAATGCTTCTAAATTTCTAACTATCCGTGGGTACTAGATATTACATTTCTCATCATACAGTTCTTCCCTTAATCTCTGTGCCGATTACTTTTCTCATCTCTAAGTCTATTTCTTACTTTGCACCGTCTGTATTAGCTAGTGACAAACCGGCGATCCTGAGGTATTTATTTATTTCAGTGTAGTGCTCCCTCCTCTCACTGTTTCCGCCACTGGCTCTTTCTCTTCGTGTTGACCGTCTCCGTCATCGCCATGCTGCCTCTGTCATTACGTCGCCTCCCTCTGTTCATCTTCCCCCAACTTTCCCTTCCTTTGGATTATCATATCACCAACCAAATTTCATGGTGAACGGTGAAACGGTGACGAAGTATGGAGTAACGTTTCCTCGCACCGTACGAAATGTTATGTAGGCAAGTGATATTTCTCTTGTTTTAGATGTCATGAGTGCACAAATTTCTTCAGGTCAGAATATCTACGTATGCTGGTATCAAAAAAAAAAAAAAAAAAAAAAAAAAAAAAAAAAAAAGTTCAAATGTCTGTAAATTTATCGGACCAAACTGCGTGGTCTTCAGTCCGCAGCTTACAAACTACTTACACCTAGGTAAACTAACCTAAGGACAACAACACACACCCATGCCCCAGGGAGGACTCGAACCTCCACGGCGAGCAACCGCGCTCTCCGCAGCTAGACGCTTTAGACCGCTCGGCTACTCCACCGCGGCAATACGAATCTAACGCAATGTCGCGATGCACATAATTCCCCCCTTTTTTTCAATTTTCCGGGTGTTTCTCTGTATCTTTCAATTCATATTAAGGTGCAGAAAGTATGCGTCTTTGAAGTAAAAGTTGCCTGGCGTGACCAGCATTCAAATGTTCAAATGTTTGTAGAACTTATGGGACTTAACTACGGGGTCATCAGTACCTAAGCCTACAAACTACTTATGAACTAGCTAAGACTAAGGAAGGCACAAATATCCATGCCCGAGGGGGAATACGAACCCTCGACGTAGTGGCCGTGCAGACCGTGACTGGAGCGCCTCAGTCCCCTCGGCCACCGCGGCCTGCTGACCAGCATTGAGCGGCATCATATGGCAGCCTGCGACCATAGACATTGGTAGACTGGGCATGATTTTCATGGCACCAACCCGTCTACAGGTATACTCAAAGACATGCATTAACTAGACTTGCGAAGTCCTATATATTATTGAAACATGGCGACGCCATCATATAAATCCAGAAACAGAGAAATGTTGTATAAAGGTGGTTCGATGAACCCTCTGCCAGGCACTTAAATGTGATGTGCAGAGTATCCCATGTAGATGTATTTGTAGAGAAGTTGCGTGTTAAAATAAAAAATTAGTTAAAGTATGCAGTAAAGAATAGATAATGAATACAGAAATACAGAAAAGCAAAGAAAGAGACACGGATTCCAACTTTAATTGATATTGATTTGTCATTATTAGGTTCTTTACTTTAGTTTTTCATCTGTATGACAGGATTAATTATTAGAATTAAAACAGTTTAAAAGAGGTATTAAATAACCTTTCACGTAATTGATCAAAGGAAACTAATATCAGTTCACTATGCAATCCTTTTTGCAATGGACGCAGAAATCGTACAGTGTCATTGGTTCACCGTTCACCTACATTTCTAGATATTGGAGCCGCGTTGAGTTGACTGCGCAGAGCCGTCACGCCGGCGGTTTGTTGATCAGACCTCAAATCTGAAGAACAGGTAAGAACGAAGTCAGTAGAATGTTCGGAATCTACTTGCGCGCCAAACAGTACTACATGTTGCGGCCTCTCGCTTGGTAGCCGTGAATACTGACCACTGCAAGTGATGACAGTACTTGCCGACGACCGACCGCGCGCCGGTCGGCGATCATCGCTCAAACATTACGTCCGAACTCACTGCGTACTTTCTACGCTCTGCTCTTACACAAATGTTGAAATAACTACACGATGCTTTACCCTTGACGTTCATCAGATAATTATCTGTTATTCACAAACAATTTTCAATCAGTGTTCTAATAATTTCAATCAGAATTGCAATGTCCTAATTGGTGGCAACAATTACCATGAACAGAACAAGTTTCTCTCCTACATCTGACTCGGAAGACGACGTAAAACCAAAAGACAAAGAATTACATTAAGTGGTATTCGCCACGGCGAACAGCATGGCGTAACCAACAGTCAAAATGACTCTACTTTGCAGTCGGAAAACGTCACTGCTACTTGTTTAACTTTTCTCTTATTTAAAACAAAACATAAAACAGAACAAAAAAGTCACTCACCCTACTTTGATCTTATTTTAATGGTAGCAAAAATTGTAGTGCAAAATGACACATTTCGTTAAAGCGATGAGGGTGACGTTATATCAGTTTATTCTTACCTTTCATGACGGCTTATTCATAAGCGCCTTAAGTGTGTGTCAGTTTGTCGCCGATAGAGCTACGCATGCGCAGAGCCGTTGTCGAGTTCCATAAGCAGGTTTGCGCATGCGCATTTTTGCAGCCTACGTGTGGTCAGTTTGCTGCCCATAGCTTTTTTTTCGTGTAGTAACTGCGAGAGAGTAATGCTCTGTGCTAGAATTGATTGATATTCATCGCTGTTAGATAGACATAGGTGTTATAATGAATTTTTAAACATATTTTTAGACTGATGCTATTACCATGAGTGACGGAAATATGTTACAACTGGACAAAGACATACAGTACAATACAGAATACAGATTTATATATATCTATTTCGTTTGTGGCTTGGAATCCTGGACCATAACAAAATTTTAATATCTAGAACAGCAGTCAATTCTTCAAATGTTCAAATCTTTGTAGAGCTTATGGGACTTAACTACGGGGTCATCACTCCCTAAACTTACAAACTAATTATGAACTAGCTAAGACTAATGACGGCACAAATATCCATGCTCGAGGGGGGATTCGAACCCCCGACGTAGTGGCCGTGCAGACCGTGACTGGAGCGCCTCAGTTCCCTTTTTTTTTTTTTTTTTTTTTTTTTTTTTTTTTTCCTACGGGTAGTTCTGTTCGTTGCGGACGTTGATCAAGTTTGTTCATTTTTGTTCTATTTGTTCTTGGCTCAGCTTTTTTATTACAGAGGGCGTTCAGCCCTCTGACCGGGCGCGCTGAGCCACGGCGCCCGGCGTTCCCTCGGCCACCGCGGCCGGCCAGTCAATTCTGTTGACTGCCGGACTTTTATTAGTTATCCATACGCATGAAGTTGGTTCCAAACGCTTTGTGACAGTAATGTTGTGGCAAGCACAATATGACACATAAACCAATGATGCTGCCTACGGTATTGTCAGTCTACTTCTTTTGTGTCTGTCATGCTACAAAACCACTGTTGTGTCCCGCTTTACTTACAATTACACATAATTCTTTTGTTAAATAAAGTAACGTGAGCTTTCACGTGCAAGCATTTGTGATTTAAACAGTGGTATTTCTCGAAAACTGCTGAGCGGCTGTTTATAGGCGGCTGACGAACAGTGACGCGGTCGTACGTCGCTACCGCTGCACTGTTTAGTCGGTCTGTTAGAAGGCCTCGGCGACACTGCCCCTGTGAGCTGCCCGCCACAGGCAGTGTGGATCCCGGGGCTCGGCAATGCGTCCGTTCGCCTTGCGCAGCCAGGGCTATCCTACGCAGCAGCCCGGCCCTGCTGCGAGTGCCCGGAGCGCGCAGCGTGCTCCTGGACTAACTGCTGCCTGCGTAGTCGCATTTGAAACGGCGAGGCCGCTGCGGCCGACGTCACTGCCTGTGTTTGGACTTGCGTAGACGCCAAGAACGCATGCGGCTTGCGTGGAAGGACGTGCCATCTGTGTGTGCCAGATATTTTGGTGCCACTGTACCGAAATCTGCTGGCCTCTGGGTATTAACGTAGTGGTAGCATAATTAGATACTATTATAGATATAGCGTCTGTTCTTTCGGAGACATCTCAAACAATTCACATCATTGGTTGACATTACACCTCGCCCCCTCATCCCCCCTCCCCCCTCCCGCAATCCCCAGGGAACTCAGATTTTTCGTGAGTACGTGCATGGCAAACTCGGGGTCCCGAGCCAACGTAGTCTTTGTTTCTTCTTTACTTCATTTTTAAATTTTTTTTATTACCTCAAACCGAATGCACTGAGTCACCGCGCTGGCATCAATTTTATAAGGCTATCTCGACACGCTTTCCCCGCTGCTGAAATTCTCAGCTAATCGTAGACTACAACCGTTGTTCCCCCTGTTCATTGCGAAGCGAAGAATCCGTATTCGCCGCGGTGGAACAGCCGAGCGCTCTAAGGCGCCTTGCTGTGAAGCGCGCGGTTGTTCCCCGTCGAAGGTTCGAGTCCTCCCTCGGGCATGTCTGAGTGTGTGCGTGTGTGTGTGTGTGTGTGTGTTTTGTCCTTAGGTTACTTTAAGTAGTTTGTAAGCCTAGGGACTGATAACCTCAGTCGTTAAGTCTCACAGATCTACAAACATTTGAACATTTTCTTAATCCGGATTCGAATCCTTGTCCAGTGCAAATAATTCAACTTCGCCAATGAATATTTCAGTGCCCTGTAACAGTGGAGATGTTGGAATATTCCAAATTTATAATTAAGTACCCCAAGGGTCACGGGAGTTGGGAAACGCCTGACAGAGGCGCGGAGAGTACTGCTACGACAATGTGGGACGTTGCTGAACTCGCGACAGTCACCAACCGAAGAGACTAGAACTGTAGTAAGTGGTCGTGTCTGTGTTAATAGTAGGCCGCGGCAGCCGGAATTACGAGCACTACTCATTTAAAAAAGGCGTTACTGAATCGTTACGCGATTCGCGCAAATGGCGTATGACAGTTCTGTAGTCAGTGCAAATTTTCATTTAGGTTCCAATACTGTAAACAACCTCGAAAAATTTGGAACGAAATATCTCGATACCCTACAAAACTTTACGTCATCCGATGCACTCAAAGGTATGTGTGAATAGTTACGATGGCGTAACACTACTGACCGATATTAAACAACATAAAATCCTATCTTAGCATAAGGTGTCGTTCTATGTATCTGCAATTTTCAATGTACCGTCAATAAGATTTTCATATAAGTTACCTGTGTCCACGTCTATTGTTATTTTACAGTGAACTGCCAACTTTAGGGGATAACTATGTTATGACTCATTTGCGCATTTCCTGCGTGCGGCATGGGCTGATATCATACATGCTTTAAATGTCTTACAAGGAATCTCCAATGCTACAGAAGTCAGTGACAGAACAATCCGTCGAAACACTATACTCGTTTAGCAAAAGCCTGTTGTTGTTTGGTAGCGCGATTATCACAGCTGTTGTACGATTTCACTTGTAGTACTGTAGACAACACATACATTAGTGGGTAACTGCAAGTAGCACGTTTTATACAAACGGCAGTCTCGTGGTTTTTACCTCAGTCCGAGGGAATCAGTGTGATTGCGTTCCTTTTGTGTGGTTCTAGCCAATTATTTTACGTCGGTCGCAATAGTTTAAGTTGAATGCTTCATTCGAGAAATAATTACACTCCGGAAAGAACAAAACGAGTGGTGCTGCAGAATTAGAATCATTATACTTCAACCAAAGCCTTCTAAACATACATTTAATCTAACATCGAATATTTACGGAATGAATTGTAGATAATTACAGTAGATCCTTGTCAAGTAAGTCCTACGAAAACTGCGGGGAGAACTGCTGTTCTACCTACACTAACATCACAATTCCTTAATTTTATGAAAGCGTAGAAGGCCTTCCTTGGACTTAGGTTTAACGACAGTGTGAGAAGTTTGCCGCATACTGTACTATTTATCTGCTGCGTATCTTTCTATAGACAAACAGCAGATGCTCACACTAGGTCAGCCCTATGACTGGCCGATGTGTTCACTTGGTGCATTCAATATACAGGGTTTTTCAGGAGGAATGGTTAACAGTATAGGAGGTGCTGCTACAGACGAATTAGAATAAAAATTCCACGTCAAATGTGCCCAATTTTTATTGGTTACTGACATACAACTGTTAATATATAACCCAGAAATGCAAAGGCAAATGAGGATATATTCACTGATTCTTCGCCAGTCCTTGGTTGAACATTCATATTGCATTGAAACTGCAATTTCGTATAGGTTCTGCAAATTTATTTTTATTTAGAAAGCCATCTCCGAAGTTTAAGCCTAAATCCTGTTAACTAAATAAACTTTTAGAATACACAAATTCGACCAAGAACCGACGCAAGAATCAAAGAAAATTCATTTCCCTTTGCTTTGCTTTAGACATATTTTATACGGCATTTCATCACAATTCATCTACACTATCACATCCTAAAATATTTACTATTACTTCTTAAACACATTATTACTTACTCCGATTGATACCCAGGAAAAATTCTGCCATTGAAAAGTTACTTGTTCAGGAAAGAGAACATAAACTATTTACCATTCGGAGGAGAGAAGGTGTCTAACTGTTTTTATTTGCTGCGGTTTCTGTAGTTTCATTATCATTGTCTTCCCTCTTATGATATTATAACTTGCCACATGCTGTTACCTTTGTTTCAACATAAACTCTGAGAGTTATTTTCATAATTCTTGCAAACGGATTTCGGTTTTAGTTATTTGACCTGATGTCTCATGATTTTCATCCCCAGCATCCCAATTAATATTGTGATTAGATGTTAATACACCTACAATAACACAATATTCGGCCACTGGTTCTCCACTTCTTTACGTTATTTGTTTGCACGGTTCCCAAATGGAGCGTACCCTTCCTACAGAACCCGCAGGAACGTTTTGAATACTTTATAACATTTCCTTAAGCACTAGTTCAGTTTGTTCTATGATCTTATCAAGCATAGTAGTATTATTTTCATCAATGTCTTCTTGAACTGCAGCATTAATACAATTTTATGTTAGCTCTAATTTCATTGCGGACTTCTCTTCCTGGGAATCACGAATATGGTTTTATAATGTGATTAGTCTAGTTAGTCTAGCTAATTCCACTTCGGTTTCTACGTTATAAAGGTGTATTTTTATGTATTACCCCTACTTTCTGACCTGCTGCAGAATTGTCTATTCTGCTGGAATTGTCTGCAACCGCTGGCAACGGCTCCGCTTCGGCGTCGCTCTCGCTCGCACGTCGCTGTATGGTCGCCTCACGCGGCGGCACGCATACCTACTCAACAGACTCGGCGTAAGGCAAGTTCAGATTTTGCCTTTTTCTTGTTTAACAGAAAACAAAATAACTTGTGGTGACCACATCAGACTTCGTTTCCGCTGATAGGTGTACCGCAAAAATTATATAAATAAAAATAAATATTCATGTAAAATCCTCTTTTGCAGGGCCTTTGAAAGCGATATAAGGAAAAATTAATCATATGCTAATATCAGTCTATAGAAGTTATAAAAACCCACAGCAACTATCATGATCATGACATCTATAGTTACAGTATCTTTGTAATATTGGTCGATTCATAGACCAAAGATAACACAAACTGCGCGTAATGACATCATACTAAAACCATCATTTAAGTCACTTGACTCGTGTCAGGAAACGGTTATCATCATTACTAGCAATGTGAAGTGGAGCTCAGAGTTTCAGTTCTTCTTCTTTGTTCTCTTTAAGTGCATATTATAACAATAAAACCTCTTATCGCATTCTTATTATACATTTAATAGTACACTTAGTGTTAGCTCTCTACAATTCCCAATATTAATGCTATGGTTACAATTTTTACACGTGCCTAGATGAAACCTTTTGACATTTGTTTTTAAAAGCAGTAGAACTGCAGTTCGTAAGTAATGCTTGTTCTTGTCGTAATGTGAGTCTTTTAGTTTGTAACTGACACAACAGTAGAAGACGGAATATCAGCTTCACAAACAGCATCAGTTTTCTTACGATTCCGAAACAATACATATGAAATGTTTTCTTATTATTTCTTAAAAACTGAATTCTCTTTGCATACATAATGTCCGATTTTAATACGTTTATATTTCATGACCTAGCAGTGACCTCAAAAAGTAAAAAAAGCAAAATATTGGCTAATTACATTAAAGAATAATGTGATGAGGTAATGCTAGCCGGCCGCGGTGGCCGAGGGGACTGAGGCGCTTCAGTCACGGTCTGCACGGCCACTACGGTCTGGGGTTCGAATCCCCCCTCGGGCATGGATATTTTTGCCGTCCTTAGTTGTAGGTAGTTCATAAGTAGTTTGTAAGTTTAGGGACTGATGACTCCGTAGTTAAGTCCCTTAAGCTTAACAAACATTTGAACATTTTTGAGGTAATGCTATCGATGCACTGGACAACAACTGGTTTTAGGTGTAATGAATAGTCCGTATTCATCTTTCGCTTTGTGTAACGTTATTAAAAGCATATCTGCACCGTATATGATTTACTTGCTGTCATAAACTCAGTCAAGTCAGATGAAATAATCTTCTTACGGATAATCACATTCATCAATCGGAAAGAAATCATAGTTGAACACAGACACCAAAGAGTTGTAGCCTTACTGATCATAAAAAGAACTGAAAATATTTTTCACTTGATGGAAAGTAAAAACGATAATCGACGCATTAATATCACTAACATGGAGAAATTATTACTAAACGTGTAATATGACTATGAGAAGTCGTTTTATTGTTCAAATCAATGCTTGATTTCACCTTAAATGAGAAAAGCAGTTACTGTAATGACGAAAAACTAAGTCACGTGACTCAGGGCAACGTTACATGTTGGTTTCAAGTCACAACATGGCAGAGATACGGAAGTTGTATCTCCACTCCTAAAGATTTCCAAGGTTTAACATTGCTTTTCTAGCAAGCAGCATGCGTCCCCTCATTTCATGGCTATAGTAATCATCGTCAGAAATATGATAACTAATTTAACGTAGACACTACTTCCATTGTTTTTTCTCCTATGTGCTATGAAATGATAGTTTTAGTAGCCAAAATTACCGTTCTCTTAACATTCGACCTAAGACCGGTCTTATCAGTTATGTTATTTCGCCTTTAACAAGAGAGTTCACTTTCTGTAATAGTATAGTACTTTTCCCTGGCACCTGAGTTACGGTCTCTTCTTCATCCAGCCCAGCAGCCCTCATAAACTTCTTTCCATATGGATTGAATCAGCCTTGCCACTTAGATACAACATTGTTGCTTATGTAAAATATAAAGGCAACTGAAGTAGAAACGTAAGATTTGACATAAATATCATAATATAAAGCTGCTTCAGCTCTGTGGGAAAAAGTAAGTTTAGGTCTGTTGTCAAAAGCAACAGTTGCTAATGACAAAATTATTAATACTGTTTTTCGATAACTGACAATAGCCTTCAGTGGGAATAGCCTTGTTAGTTCATGTTCTGGCCACTATAGGCTCTGTTCCTGCACTTAGAGTGAAAAATTATTTTTTCGTTTAATACTTAAACTTGTTGTTCTATACAAACACCACCAAAGATATCGATTGAAGATGATAAAAATTAAGCATACCTACAACAACATTAAACTGATTATGAACAGTGCGTTTATAAGGTAAAGGCTCAAACAGATTTAAAAACTTACCAACATTAATATGAAAAATTAGGATACTAGATTCCTTTATTCTTCTCGTGTGATTTGAGGTCTAGTACCCTTGAATTACACTTCGTAAATTCATACGTTACTTCAATGTGGGCTCAAGTACCCTGTAAAAGACATTAATTTGCAAAATTATATAACTATTTGTAAAAAGTGATTTAGGAAAGGACTTTTAGTAATTACCAAACGACATCTAATAGATGGAACCAACAAAAGAAAGACTGGAAACGGCCAACATCGAAGGATTGTTTGTTCTATTAAAGACATTGTCGAAAAAATGAAATCTGCGAAAGTTGTGGAGAAAAGTCACTTGAAGCTTTAAACTATCCCGGATTCCATCTGTACGTATGGCGAGGTTCAAAAGCCTTTCATTACATGAATACACTACGCTAAAGAGACAACAGTATCACGTAATATTACACCGAAAGTATTGACAACGAGGCGACATTGTTTTCGTATTATTTGAAAATCCAAACTCGCCGACGACATCCAAGTTTTACGCCGTAGATGACTTTAATACTTGGTGCTAAATCAACCTCAAGGTCGCAAACGATGAATCAAGTACCTCACACAAGCAAAGGAATTAGAGACAAGGCTTCAAAAAGGGCAGATTATTGTTAAAAAAAGTTGCAAAAGAAAGAAAGAAATATCATAAAATTCTAAGCAGAATGTTTAGCTTAATTGCAATTCTGAAGAAATAAAATTGGTCGTTACGTGCGCCTGAAGAAAATGGCACCAGTGCGAATAAAGGCAAAATTTAGAATTGATGCAAATTTTGGAAAAGTCTCCGAGAATATTTAATAAGAATGAAAATGTTCCGAAAACTATCACTTCATGTGTCACCGGAAATTCAAAACTAGTTCACAGAAATACTGGGCAATAGATGTCGCCAAATAATTATTAAAAGGGTAAGTATTATGTCGTGATATTCGACCCTGGATATTTATCACAAAGATAAAAAAGCCAAACATTGAAATACATGCTGATTGAGGATTGGAATGTACAAGTAGATGAATCTTTTATAATTGAATTGAAATGAAAAACAAAGCAGCAGAAGGTGTAATTTATAGTATGTAAACTAGGCATTGATGGCCTCCAGATTATGATTGTTTTGTAGGGGGCAAGTTTACAACAATGCTGCTACAATGCCCGCAGCGATTATAAAAATAAACACCTAATGTCCAAATGATTGTTAAGCTTAAGGGACTCACCTGCGGGGTCATCAGTCCCTAAACTTATGAACTAACCTTATATTAAAGACTACACAAACATCCATGCCCGAGGAGGGATTCGAACCCCCAACGGGGAGCGGCCTCGCGCATCAGAGCATAGCGCCTCAAAAATAAAGATTAATGCAAGCTTTAAGTCCTGCTCAAATCACTCACTGATCATGATTTGCTTGAACAGACTTCAGAGCAGATGAATTAAATGTTCGTAAAATTCCTTTCTGTGCTCACTAATCGGTGAGAGGTTCTGATTAGCGCTACGAGCAAAAGGTTTAACAGCGTACAGGACAAACACTGCCGCGCTGACCACTCTGAAGCTGTCCTCACAGTACAGGGGATGTGTTGTCCTAACGTGGCGCACACCAGACGCGCTGTCTACCTAGCCACAGCACGCTTGAAACGACCTGCTACATCCCACGGAACACAACGTGCTGCTCATCGTGATTTGTTTTGCGATCGCACGCGATCTGCGACGCCCATTGCGGGGCGGCGCGTAGATCACTGACTTTACAAAGATGGATGTGCGTAAAATTACACGGTATCTGTTAGTGAACGCCGGAAAAAAACTGAATATTGTAGCTCTCTTATGCTTGCACGTTGCATGCAATACTCTTCCAGAAATTGTAATTTTTTTCTTCAAGAAACACAAAGACGGTATATTTACTGGAAACGTTGGATAATAATAACAAAATGTAGAACCAAATCACTTTTGGCAACATATAAAAAACTGTAAACGTTGAAATCCATCATCTGCGTCATCTGCGCCAGCTCTACTTGTCTTGCTCTCTTACATTCCTATTTTTCACGATGTACATATTCTGAATATCCAAATGTTTACTTTGGAATTCCTTCGAAGATAATAAGTTCTGCCTGGTAAATTCTACTTGTTCATACACGCGGGACCACGCCTCAGCTCGACAATGTTCGTTGTGATAATTTTTGCTTTTAGTATTGTACGTAAATACTATTCCTCCTGTACTTCATCTGCTTCCGTAACCACACTCTCTGTACTGTGAAAGTCAACTATTGCAGCGCTGTACTGAACTGCAATAGAATTCAAACACCGTTTCGAAAACCAAATGACATAGGGTACTGTCTCGAAATTTATTGATACCTGTGCCCTGGCACAAAAAACTCAACAAGTTCTCTAGTGGGCAGTGTTCGTTCATGTTTGCAGTAAATAACGTCGAATACTGGTTATTATAATTGTATTAAATTAACAAATAAATTACATAAACCGTAATTAAAGCAAATATTTAAAAAATATCTCCGTTAGTGTAGATGCAAACCAGTTAGTTATATCTTTTCCTCCATGTCTCGTAACGCTAACCACCACACTAATCCGTCGTCTTAAAAAGAAATAATAACGAATATCGATATTACACGTAAATTAATAAGAAAGAACCAAAAACATTAAGGAAACAAAGAAGAAAAATTAATACGAAAGAACCAAAAACATTAAGGAAACAAAAAAGGAAAAAATATTCTTTTGAAGTATGTGGTCGCGAATCACATTTACTCCTGACGTCTGCTCCGCAACTTGCCGCGCTATCAACTATGTCTGAATCTTCTCTCGGGAATGGATGTAGGTGTCCTTGCAATAAGTTAGTTTAAATACTTTGTAAGGACTGGTGACCACGTCACTTTAGTCCCATAGCTTAACAAATGGTTGAACAGTTGGACACACATTAGAGAGCGAAAGGGAATTTAGTTAAAATGACAGAAAATCATTACAAAGAAAGTTTGGCAACGCTACACAGTCTAACAGAAATAGACGAAAACGTAAACTCACGAGGAACATTGTTAGTCATAATGTAATCATTTTTTCTCCTGGGGTCCCAGAATCCGATGTTGCGTGAAGTCAATGATACCCAACGTTATTTGCAAACTGAGTGATCAGAAAATAAGTGCCTCGCACACTGTAGAAAGAGAATCGAGAGTAAGTCGTCGACGAGGCTTTACGTTACGTCAAAATTTTGTGTGAAGAACTTGGCATTTCTGTTTATCCTCCAAGACCTATTAGCAGAACACACATTTATGGCGACGAAGGTAGAGATAGTGGATAACACCACGAAGATGATTTGAAGCGAAAAATGTTTTCTTCAACAAAGTATTGAAATTAGAGAAAGGTTCATGCATCTCCAGAATTTGGCCCCAAAATATTACTTCCTAGAGCCTGAAATAATATTGGATATCCATGACGGGGAATGCAACCTCGACCAAGCTCCTAAAGATACGACCGACGAGAAAAGCTTGAGTGTGTATTGCGCACGTGTACGGGGTTTTCTAGCTACATCAGATTGTAAGAAAGAACTTGTTGATTCAGGCCTACTGCGCTTAATGAAGTTTATACTTGAGAGCAAACTTGAAGAATGTTACCTAATACAGTTACAGAGCTGCGAATACACCTCACAGTAAATTACTCCCAATTTTAAGTGAAACTTCCTTAAATCAAAACAAAGAAATTATTTAAGTTTTACAATCTCCACGCGGATATTTTGACATCTAGCACGATCAAAAATTGACGTTCACGAATGAATTAAGGACTTTGTTAAGCTTATGGGACTTAACTGCGGTGTCATCAGTCCCTAAACGCACAAACTACTTATGAACTGCCGAGCGGTCTAAAACGTCTCGCTGCGGAGCGCACGGTTGCTCGCCGTGGAGGTTCGAGCCCTCCCTGGGGCATGGGTGTGTGTGTTGTCCTTAGGTTAAAAAAAAACGTTTGTATAGCTTATGGGACTTAACTACGGGGTCATCAGTCCCTAAACTTAAAAAACTACTTATGAACTAGCTAATCCTAAGGACGGCACAAATATCCATGCCCCAGGGGGGATTCGAACCCCCCACCGTAGTGGCCGTGCAGGCCGTGATTGGAGCGCCTCAGTCCCCTCGGCCACCGCGGCCGGCTCCTTAGGTTAGTTTACCTAGGTTTAAGTAGTTTGTAAGCTACGGACTGATGACCACGCAGTTTGGTCCGATAGATCTACAAACATTTGAACTTATGAACTAAATTATACTAAATACAACACAAACATCCACGCCCGAGGGGCGATTCGAACCCCCGACGGGGAGCGGTCTCGCGCATCGGAGCACAGCGCCTCAATCCGCTCGGCCACTCCGCCGTGGCTATACAATATGATCTGCAAGACTTGCCCTTTATCAGATGATGTAAACTACTTCCCAACACCTAGGATTGTATCATGTTACTTATGGTAGTAACTGTTTTTGCTTCGAATTATGAATATTAACTTCATTGTCTTTGCTGGGGCAGGGGGTGGGGGGATTTCGAAGTACGGAATGTCTTAGAAGCATCTTGCATTAAATTCCGCAATAAAATTTGAAATTCTTTAAAACGCAGTCGGTCTCGGAAATTGAGCATTTGGTCTCTTATTAAGCTGTATGGCTGGAATCTCTCAAGTTCTGTCGGCACTTGAACTTAATTAATATTTGTTCGACACGTGCGAGTATAATAAAAGTCCAATTAGTACCAGAGGCGTTTCGCTTTCAGTGGTCAGTTATTTATTGGTCAGTTTAGGAGGAGTGAAGACTGTTTTATTAGGCGGCGTCAAGCAAATATAAACTACTTTTTAAAGTAGTATATATTTTTTTTTGTTGATCCGGTTTTTAAACTCATTAAAACGACCTGATGATTAAGCAGGAAAAATCTGAACAACTCTTAACGATTCAGGAAACCAGTATGAGACAACAATGGGCCGAAGGCTGTGAAGGAAAGTTTCATCTTCAGTTTTTCTTTCTAACGACGGTGGTTTCGCGTTTGAAACGTCACGGCAAAGGCGTGCCCAGAGCCGACTGCAGCAGGGTGAGCGCGCGGCCGCACGCGTCATGTACCTCCAAAACATGCAGTTCCGCCGAGCGCGCCAATTAAGTGTAGCGCGGGAAGGCACGTGGAATCTCGCTCGCCTCAGGAAGTAGCGCAGCCAAGGCCGCGCTAGCATTCTCGACGAAGGTGACGGGGTCTAACGAGTTCCTGTTCTGTTCCTTTTCCACTATTAGCTTTTAATGATTCAGCGAGAGCAAGGTCGCGACGCACTGCTTCATATTACAATGACCACTTAAAGAACCGCATCGATGTCCTTAAAAAGCGGTAAAAATGCCTGCATAATTATGAAAAACTGAAGTAATATTTTCTGGAAATAAGGTAGCGCCTCAACTCTATGTTAAATAGACCAAGAACACAGTAGCGTGTCATCATATTTTACACAACACTATGTAAATGAAAATTAATTAATAAAAGAGTTCAACATAGAAGAAAACTTTTAATGTTCCCTAGGGAACTACAAGCCTAACGTCGTCCCTAATACACAATCCATACATGACACATAAATTCATATATCGCTTTGTGCACAATTTTCGAAATCCAGAAATCAGACATCTGGAGATGTATTGTGATTCCTGCTGAGCGCAAAGCAAAAATACCACTGTGTTCTGATTCCCTATCATCCGGTTCATACCGAAAAAAGATAGGACTTTGTAAAGGTGACATTCCCCATAAGAGGTCATTCGTTCCTCCAGCGTGATAAAAATATAGCTATGTGAGGCCAAACTCAGGAATGTCAAATGCAAAGAGACTGGTAGCAGGTTTTCCTAATTTTATAGCCGGCCGCGGTGGCCGACGGGACTGAGGCGCTCCAGTCACGGTCTGCACGGCCACTACGGTCGGGGGTTCGAATACCCCCTCGGGCATGGATATTTGTGCCGTCCTTAGTATTAGCTAGTTCATAAATAGTTTGTAAGTTTACGGACTGATGACCCAGTAGTTAAGTCCCATAAGCTATACAAACATTTGAACAATTTTGATTTCATACACACACTCTTTGCATTTTGTGATAATTGATGTTGAGGAGCGGCCAGAAATGATCAAAGTGTGAACAGCCCATGTTGTTAACACTGGTACTCTCTTCTGCTGTACTTTATACATCGGTACGATAATTTCTTTACTATATGTTTTGAAGGTTTCTTTGTGTCTGCAGGTACGTTTTTGTAATATCGGCATATAGCTGTTTGAATTAGGGACTGTTATCATTTTGCACATAACCCTAAAATATCTGCTTACAGATACATATATTTGCAGGACTTTGCCAAAGTGAAATGCAAGTGTATTTCGATCGTCTTTGGCATTACTACCATCCGTTCAAGAGGATAAAATATTTCTTAGTAGACTATTAGAAGATTACATTATTTGTTGTAATGAGACGCAAATATGTAAAAAAAAAATCTGAAATCTTATAGTTACATGCAATATGTTATGCATTTGTCATAGTTTTCCTTTGTACGAGCTTCCTTCATGTTGAAAATGCGTCATATTGTGTATAATTTCAACAGTAGCCTCTGGGTGAAGTTGCATCGCCTTAACAAACGTAAAGAACATAACTCGAAAAACTAAAGTTTTATGAATCTTGAAACTTTAAATTTAATCTCTTGGAAAAAATTAGAATCGAGACTTAGAAGGTTTTTCGCCTGGACTCTTCATCCCTCAATAGTTTATAAATTCATTCAGACATGGCATCTGGCCGTCCTGACGACCTTTTCATTGTTATTGTTTTATATGAGTGGAAAACGATTTATTCAATAAATTTCATTTTCATGCCGGCATACTCAGTTTAAGATGATTTACCATCTCTACAATTCTGAGACATTGATCTTTATAGCAACGTTTTCAACCTTTTCGAACACGTGACCCCAGAACAGTAGAAAAACTGTTGGTGATTTCAAAATAAATGTATTAATTAAAAATGAGGGAGAATGAGAATCAACGGCGAGTCGAATCGGTCTGATGATGGTCACAGAGGAGATACTGTTATTCTCATTTTTAACATATACCAGTTTGCTGTTTTTCTAAAAGGAAACTATGTTTTTCCACACTTAATATATATATTTATTCAGTTTGTTTCTATTACTTGCATGCTAACACAGAAATAAAGTGCACAGTGCAAGGTAGTCGCCACGCTATGTCAACAGTGTTGCGATGCCAGACAATTAGATGTGGGGAGGAGTGGGGTCGACAGGGGTCAACGGCCGTGTTGGATTCTGTTTCCACTCCCTTCAGTCAGTTGTCCAAGTATGCTAGCGAGGACGGACATGATTACTGCGTCTTTGCGCTTACCTCCGAGCGAACGTAAGGTGGAGACGTTTTCCAAAATATCTGTCCAGTTAACCACGTCTGCTTCATCTGGCAGTGGCGGAAATGAATCAGATTCGAAAAAATAAACTTCACAACGTTAGCTATTTGAAGTATTGTTTGATTATCATGAATAATAAACCTTAATGAAATATGAAGTATTGTCACACGAAAGTATGAAACCATCAAAGATTGTCACCACAGAACTAAACATTCTGAGAAAGTTTATTAACTGTGTGAAAGGAAACTAGAGTTGAATTATTAATTTTCTTACAGTATGCTAAATCCGGTTGTGTGAATTGTACTTTGGCCATATTTACTACTGAAATTAGCATTATCTTTAACCACTTTGGTTTTTCAAAGATGAGCCTCCAACGAAGAGAATGAAATGTTATAGCTACGAAGGATGAAATTCAAGGGTTCATCGAAAATTTACGTTATGGTCAACATCATTACGAAACATTATGTTATTGCCTTTCCATTGCGGCAGAATACTGAAGAAACAATTGCAATATACCAGCCACAAGTCCTTTGAATGATAGAGACCTTGCATTATTTGGAAGAGAAGCTCTTATATTACTTTCCACAACTGAACACTGAAACTGGATATTAAATTCTTTTTTGGGGATGATAGTATAACTGCCTAGGAAGATGATGAAAGAAATACTTATAGATTTAGGTACTGACGACCTGTTTAAAATAAATTTAATTTACAGAAAACTGGCATCTTCTGGATGAAAAAAGGAAAACACCCACGGCTGCGAACATCAGCAAGACCTACCTATATGAATTATCGTTCTACTCAGTAAGCAACATAACAACTAACGAGAGAAATAGGCTTTAAGCAGAAAATGTTGTGGTTGTTTGTGTCTCAAAAAAGACACACGATTTGAGAAGTTATTAATAACAACACACGCACGGCCTTTTCGTTGTATTTCTTGTATCTTTTTGTAATATAGGACCTATAATCACGGCTTACTTTTAACTAAGTCACATTCATGATAGCTGTCGTTGGTGCCACGATAGGAATAAAATATAAAAACAATAAAATCCTGATAATTGTCAAATATAACGTTAAATAATGCAAGTGACACACATTAATCATCAGATTGCCTATTTGTTAATGAAGTTCTGTACAGTTTGCACATCTTTAGGGCGCGCGATCTGCTTCGATGAAAATTGATGCCAAAGATCGATTTTTGGCCATTTTTTATATTTTTGCACGTTGAGTTTCAGCAGTCTAGCTGCCATCATCAGGTGCTCTTGCAGTATGCGATATCATGTCCGTCCCTCCGTTTGGTGTTCTTCGGTTACCAACCAGCGCACTCAGACAAGCTTAAACAGGACATCCTGATGATGGCAGCTAGACTGCTCAAACTGGTTGCGCAAAAATAAAAAAATTGCAAAAAAGCGATCTTTGGCACCAATTTTCATCAAAGTTCTGTACATATGCTCCTATTCGCTGAATCGTTCCGTTACTGTTATTCACATTTCTCTTATTGTTACGGATATATGCTTCGCAGAAAAAGGAACGACGATAACAAAATATAACACGCGGTTGAATAAATAACGTGACATCACAATTCTCATTACGATGAGCGAACGACAGTTACTAACCGCGAAACTTCCGAAAAGAGTGATTCATCTAACGAACAATAGATGATGTAATTTCGTGGAAGGTTGAATCGCTTAACGAGAAACATTTCACAATCTGTTGAGAATCTTTTCTTTAGTGTTCGGTAATCATATAAAACACCACCTCCTTTGGTTTCGTAATAAGTCTCACGCCGCGTGGGCTGAGGCATCAAGTCACGGAATGCGCGGTGCTCCCGCCGATAGGTATAGTTCTCCCTGGGGCATGGGTGTGTGTGTCGTCTTTAGCATAAAGAAGTTTAAGTAATATGTAAGTTAAGTGATCTATGACCTCAGCAATTTGGGCCCTTAGGAATTATATAATACTAATATAATAGTAATAAATAAAAATGTCGCACACTGTTCTATGTCCTTTCGCCGTGTACAATTGGCTCTCTGACATTGTAGTATTTGGTCAAATGTTAGCGACTAGCACTGCTTTTGTCTTTTGTTCCTCCACTGTGGCGTTCTGGATGTTGTTGCAAATACTCTGGCCTCTCCTTTATAACCTCTATTAAAGTACAACATACACTAAGCAATAGGGTTCGTTGAGGATTCTTTTTTATTTGCAGCATTAGAAACAGTCCTATTCTAAGTAAACACACGCATAAATTCGGTTATGTTTTTGTGACTGAAGTAGGGACACATATAAGTAGAAACTTGAATCAAGCCGCGGTGGAGTAGCCGAGCGGTCTAAAGCACCTCGCTGCGGAGCGCGCGGTTGCTCGCCTTGGAAGTTCGAGTCCTCCCTGGGGCATGGGTGTGTGTGTTTGTCCGTAGGTTAGTTTACCTAGGATTAAGTAGTTTGTAAGCTACGGACTGATGACCACGGAGTTTGGTCCGATAGATTTACAAACATTTAAACATTTTTGAACTTGAATCAATGAGGCGTCTCTTGTCATACAATCGAGTAATATTATGATTTTTGAAGGCCCGCCAAATGGGAGTGTTATATACGAATGCTGCGCAAGGATTGCTGGAACATAGAGAGATTACCGATGAAACATGCGCACACGCACAAAATAAGAACAACACATTAAATTACAGTATATTTAAAGCGCAAATATAACTCAACTATCATTCTCCCGATAAGGACAAGCGTGGGATTTACTTTTTATCTTTATTTATTGGACTTCACCCTCCTTTGCTCCATAGGAGGGGGCGGACGGAGAGTGAAGCAGGCAGCGGTACAATCATGTAACTTTTCAGCCAACTTACAGTACATTAACACTAAAATTGAATGATGAACATTCAACATGAATTTAAAGATTTTAATAGACTTAATTTTTATGTACATATATTCTCCCATCAATATTGTCTTTAATGTATGCTTTGGTGACAATGATAAAAAAAGAAAGCAAAGTTAAAAAAAGGAATTTTAATAAAATCTTAATATGGTATAATGGAAGCTGATCCTTGAGACGGAGCACTTCCACTTTCCACTGAAACTGGAGGTACCTGCCCTGGGACGCTGGATAGGTGGATTGTTGATGAAAGGAGAAAGTGAGGATAGGGTGATACGAACGGAAGGCTGCTATGGGGTGTCGAGGAGATGGAAGTGTCAAAGTGATACAGACAGGAAAGTCCTAAGTATGTGTGATGAGAGAAAAGGACGAAGAGGGACCTCTGCCGCAAGGGGGGTGGGGGGGGGGGGTGCGGAGGTTACAGGGGACGTTTGAATTCAGAGTCGGAATGCTGGTTATATGGGGTTTTATTTCTTGATGCTTTATAGAAAATGTAGTTAGCAGCAGTCTCTCTGAATGTGGAATTGTATATAGTACTGGCACCAAATATCATTCGTGATTGGAAAAAATTATTCCAACAGCCGAAGGTCTGATTGAATTTTATTTAGTTACCGATTTCGACACTTCAGTAGTGTCATCTTCAGGCCCTACGTAAATCAGTAGTCATATATACTAGATCATGTTACACATTATGTCATGTACAATGCAAAGAATAATATTTACATGTCGAATCAAGCAAAAATAATAGGTATTGAAGTAATATAATATGGCCTAATGAAAGATATACTATAAATCTACAACAATTTTTATAAATATCACAGACAATGTAAGTATCTGAACGATATTACCTCCACAACCAGTGGTGTCGATTACCATATTTTCAATAAGCATAAATGCCATAAAACCTTAAAAGTTAGATTAAATAGGAAGGAGAAATATTTATAATAATAATCAAGTGGGGGATTAGTTCTGATGTGTGAATACGTGAATTTACCGATAAAATTCAAATCTTTAGAACATTATAATTGGCTAATAAGTTATCATTTCAGAAAGACTAGAGATCTCTTGGTTACGGTACCATATGTACGAATTTACGTTAGATAATCATTAAAAAAAAAAAAAAAACCTGAAACCAAATACTTAGCAAACAGTCTGAAGAACATGCGGAAGCGTCATGTTGTATGTATCACAGCAGAAGAACTGTAAAGAAGCATTTCATCAAGTCGTCCAAAGAAGAATTACAGCAAGTGGAGCATCACGACTGTGTACGGAGAAATAACGTCCGCTAATGGTCAACAACATCGTTGTAGGTATAGCGAGTAACGTCAGTTAATATCATCCAAGATATACCAACGATAGTAACAAGTAATTACGTGTGTGCGTGTCTTGAGATATTAAAGAGATGAAACCCCACATTAAATGTTAAAATGAGGAAAAATAAAAATGTGAAATACTCACACATGGAAGAACAGTACTGTATGAACAAATAAGCGAATCTTGTGAAAACTAGGTGATTACAGATAAAAGATAATCTAAGGGGAACATTATTTTAGACCACACTAGCGAATATACTTTTATCAAAAAATATAGGATAGGAAATCAATAACTGATCACCCCATTTAGTCAAAGGTAAAAATTAGAATACCTAGAAAAAAGCCTGGGGGGGAGGAGCCACGCGACAGAATATGATTATTCACCATATACGCACGGAAATAATGTAAAATACATGAGATAAATTAATTAACAGTCAAAGATCGCAATATTTTATTTTTAATTGACCGCTTTCGGCAACAATCTATTGCCATCTTCAGATATAATTCACTGTAAATAAAATACAGAAGATATTGCGATAGAAACAGATGTCAGAATTACATATTAATGTTTGCAAATGACGAATACAAAACGCATAGCATTACCCGTTTGGGAGGTCACGAGTAGCGAAGTTCTGTGACAATCAATACACTGCTGATAATGATGGCGGAGTGGCGATGGTTTAAATAGCTAAAACTCGAGCGTGTGTATCTTCATGATGTCAGCGCTAGGCAATGTTAATAGTCGTAATGAGTTAAAGTTAACGAATATAGTTAAATACGTATAATAAGTTTACATTAAATATGTAAAAAGGAATGTTGTGCAATGTTACAAACAGTGCTCAGAACAATTAAAACTATTTAAAATCAGAGCCGATGTTATCGTCGTCTGTTGTTGACGTTTGATAAAGCAATGGACGCTTTGTATGGTACCATGGCTGCTTACAATCAGAGATTTTTTGGTAGACATATATTGCCAAGCTGATTATATTTGATTACTGATGCCCGCATGGACACAGCAGACAGTATTTGAGTCGACATTTGCTGGCGTCTGTTGGTATCGCCAGGGGTGTCGATTCCATAAAGATGATATTGTATGATGGCTGTCTGCAGCCGTCATTTTATGGCGTCGGTTGGTGCCACCGGGTACGCAATTTCCATGGAGACTTTGGTGCATTATAATAATTATTACATAAAGGACCGTTAAATATAAGAGGTAATCAGTACTGTGTAGTGAATTGGCAGTAATATGTAGTCCTGACACCTGTTTGAAACGCAGTACCTTCTGTATTATATTTACAGTGAATTACATCTGAAGATGGCAATAGATTGTTGCCGAAACCGATCATTTTAAAAATAAAATATTGCGATTGTAGTCTGTTTAATTGGTTTATCTTGTAATAACAGATCGCTGAACTCCCACAACAATGTATTCTAATAATGTAAAATTTTACTAAAAGATTATCTGAGTGCACAATCTCAAATTGAAGATGGAAAGAGGACTTGAATAGCTACGCGTATGGAGAAAGCAATGTATTAAACCACTGTCGCGCAATACAAACAGAGCATATTTCTCAGTACTAGAAGCAAGCTGGACGTCCGTGCAGCATAGGCGTCTGCAAAAATCTTCATATTGTTAGGGCAGATGTGGCAGGCCGTACAGCTGTGACAATACAGATTAGAGGGTTTGCGAGACCAGAAGTGTCACTTCTAGACCGTCTTCCAACCATCCCACTTAATGTAGACATAAACTATGGCGACGTTATTACCGAATGTTCGCATGGAGGACAATATGCTGTTAGCCTTTCCTCGTTGTTTAATGACAAACACCGGCAGACTTTCATCACAGAATTTGATTGCGAAAGCGATAGCATATTTGTCTAGAATTATCATGGTTGAACGTTGCGCCAGAACCGTGTTGGTCACGATTCTACACAATATGTGAGTCGGCCTGGAAGGGTAGCGTCGTCCATCACCAGCTGCAGAGGGCATCTGTCCTCTAGTCCCGATCTCTCCCCATGAGATTATTTGTCTTCGGTCCCTTAAACATGACATGAAAGCTCGAGGATTCCTGGCGGATGATGATGATCAGAAGGCATTTAGGAAACTGAATCAACAGTAGATGGTGTATATTCACTGTTACATCAGTGGGATGATTGCTTGAGTACTAAAACTATTTAATTGGCTCGCCCATCATGAAACGGACGGAATTATAACGGTATAGTTTTCATCACTACTTATGGTTTGTAGTTCTAGAGCTCAAGACATCCTGGGTCTGTATTTCAGGAATGTGCTAGAGCAGGGGTGGGCAAATGGAGTAACGCGGGCTCACCCGCGGGCAGTTCCCCCCACCCCACCCCCGTAGCAAGGCGCGCAGCAAGACCACCTTTTCTCGTTCGTGACCTTAGTGTTTACAGTGCCAAATTCTCACTGGCGTTCATGGTAGAACAATGTTAGAAGGTGGAAACGTCTGAGAGGAGTTTTATCTTCAAAATGAAATCATGTGACGATTTTCTGCTGTGTTAGCCTCTATGAACCACAAAGTGGCGCTATCAAGTGGCGGTTTCGAAAGTAACGCGTCGACGAGAAGTTGGTGAGCTGTCACCGTCGGACGTGGGAGGTGTCGTCACCGGACGCGGAAGCCAAGCTATATCACTACGTTTACATGCAACACATCTTCTGGAAGACGAAAATCGAATTTCATAAACCAGTTTTCGCTGGCGTGTATGCACGTGACAGCCTGGAGCTGATTTCCTAGCCCACTCGATATGGCGGTTGAAAAACAGCTGATTCAAATCATGATTTAGTCAGCACAATCGCTATTTTTCTTTGCTTAAATAATTTTCTTTCACTCCATAAAAGTCACTCAGTCTAAATGAGCCGAAAATTCTCAACAAGAAATAACAATCTGAGAACCCCTTTACAGAACTGGATTTACTGAATCGATTTTGGAGCGCTTAGATGAACAACCAAAAGCGGAATTAGAAAATCTGTTTACGAAATCCGATTTTGGGAGCCCATGTAAATGGGGTGTATGTGGGATGGGTCTTGGCCTGCAGGTTAACACTCACTTGGCGGACGACATTAACGCCCGTAGTTGCGACGTGGCTTCCCTTTGCAATAGGATGTGACTGAACTTCCTTTGGGAACTACTGGCAAAGCGGACGCTGACAAGTTGGCTTGCGATACGTGTCCCTGAGTAATATAAATTCCTTCAGACTGGTATGCAGTTACTGCCCACTCTTTAATACCTTGTAATTCTCGGAAGGTTGCCAGTGGGAGTATATGGCCAAGGGAGGCTCTTGTATTTAGGTAGTCTTACGTTGTGTCAGTGCCATGCTTAAGCAGTAACTCATCTGGTGCAGCCATGTTTACAAATAACGTGATAGTAATAAGCACTATAAGGCTACTTGAAATATGAACCATACGTTTTATGATGTTGAGCAGCTATGCTTAATGCTGTGTAATTGGGCGCTGTTTTAGGAAAAGGTCATATTCCGTAACAGTTTTTATTTTATTTATTTTTATGTAGACCTGAGCAGATTAGGGAAAGATGTTATAGAGATATGACGTTTCTCAGACCACCACAAATGTGCCATGAACCACACTGCCAGCCTTCATGGCAGATGTTCGGCCCGATTAGTATTCAGGAAGTTGATAAAATTAATCGCCAATTGAACTTTATAAAACTATATTCCCCAAAAATCTAGAATCACTGCCTGCTCGCCTGACCAGAGAGTGAGAAATAATTTTCCGGGTCCTGGGATAATTAATACAATAAATTGACAAGACTGCGATCGGCCAGAAAGGCCAAAAGAGCTGTTAAATTTGAATCTGAATGACCACGTCTTGTTCGCGGATGGTCACTTCTGTTCCCGCCTTCTCCATAAGGTTGGCACTACGGCAGCTCCGCCACCCAAGGAGTCAGGAAGCCGGACCCTATGGTTCGCAACAAACTCTACCCGTACTCTGAGTCCAGTTGGCAACACGTCCCTAGTTTTGCCTAGGGCACCTGTATACAGACGGACATGGGCTTGCGCCATTTCAGTTCCTTCGCGTAGATGCGATAGGGCAGGGTAACATAGGGCAGTTAGTACGCTTTCAGCATGATGGTTTTAATCTTTTAGAGAACGGTTCTCGTGTTTTTCTTCTCGAGGGGAACCTCGAAGACGTAAACATGGCCAATAAACTGTCGTCATGAAAATTAGACACCAATAAGATGGCTTAAATCATTTGAAGTTATGCACAATTTCAACACGTTGTAAACGATAATTTTCAATATTGGTTTTTTAGCGAACGGTCAGTTGCTACGAAGTTTACCGATTTTTATCTATACATATATTGGCCATTACGTACAATATGAACATATAGAGAAAAACGACCTTAATTATTTTTAAATGCTGCATACTGGTTTTACTAATTTCAATGGCTCATACGGCTTGTATTTGTAAAAGATGTTTGAAACTATTGTGATGTGAAAATGCACGTACTTCTATGAGGCTACAACGTGGCTATCTTGTAGTGGTAAAAGTCTTACCTTCCCGTTAATCCTTTTTTTATTCGTCTATTGAAGGAATCGGTTTTTAATGACAAAAGGAAGTGCTTTTCCTGTCGGAAATCGTAACTGAAAACCTTTTTTAACGTCTCCGCTGTTTCGTGAAAATTTTTTGATAACGCAATTTTAAACTCATTTTGAAGACAGTCAATCTGAGAAAAATACAGTTGAGGCTTGAAAACAATAAATTGAATTTGAAAACAATACCAACGATTTTCAATCATTCAATTATCTTTTACTCATATATCTTTAATTGCATCCTAGTTTATCATGGTAATATACTTTCAAAGCTTGTACATTAAAAAACCGTTTTTATGAACATTGAAAAACATCCCTAAAAAACAGATCTGGGAGTGTATTCTGAGCAAATTTATGACATCACACTTAAAAATGGAGATTTGACGTACAGCTTTGGTACAGCGCCTAGTATCCGGGTATCCCGTAAAACGGATCTGTCGAATGCGAAAAAACTGCTCAGAATACACATCCAGGTGGGTAAATTCCAAAGAATACATATAACAGTTTTTGAAACCGTATTAAAACGGTTTATTATGAGACGATTAATTGTTAGTCAAATCGTTATTTACTTACTGGTATGTGTACTGGAAATGAATTAAGCGATATATCAGAGCAATAACAGCAAGAAACTCTGCCTTTGCGAAACTCGCGGTATCAACGATCGGAACTGAAAGGTGGCGGGAGCTGCTAGTACAGCAGAAGCTTTTGCGCACGCCCGTCTACATCCAGGTGCCCTATTTTTGCCGGAGGAGGCATTCAGCAGTGCAATACTCGTGTTAACAAGACTGGTGTGAGCACGTGCCCGCTCTCAGTTGCTTCCAGTTCATAGGAGCAGGGCCGGCCTGAACCAATTCAAATGTTCAAATGTCTGTAAATCTATCGGACCAAATTGCGCGGCCATCAGTCCATAGCTCACAAACTAGGGTAAACTAACCTGACAACACACACATCCATGTCCCAGCGGCTTTAACCCTCCAGGCGCCCTGGGCGAGTCGCCATTAGGTGCCCTATAAACACCGAAACTTACAGTACTTTGCCACAGGGTATGTAACTGTTTTCTAGAGATCGTCCTAAATAGTTAATTACGTCATCTTATGCTTATATCATCGTGTTTTCCTCGTGAATTTAAGTATTTTATAAAAAGAAAAATCCTAAATGAAATCCAAATGATTTGCAATCCCGCTGAGAGGCATCCATTTGAGTATTGTCTTGCCTATGACGTCCCTGTCCAACTTGCTGCTGCCGGTGTCGTAACACTCAGTATGCATACAGCAGTGATACATTGTTTGGGAATTAACGTTTTGGAAAATTACCTAAAAAACATACGTTCTACCACACTGTACAAATATATCTGCAAAAACTCCAGAGAACAAAATATTTTTGTATTTCCAAAAAACGAGTACATTGTAAAATGTGGCCGAAACACAGTCGTAGATTCCAAATAAGATAGCGCCGTTTCGTGTGTTTATTTCTGTGAAGATTATTTTAATGTTGTATGAGTGCACTGTTAATTACCATGCTCTGCAACTGCAAATTTAAAAAGTTTTATTATGTATATATTAGTAAACTTGTGTTTAGATTTGCAAAACAGTTATTGACGATATGAAAATCACCTATCAGCAGATGTAACTAGAAACAAAAAAACCTTGCACTAAAAAAAAATGATTTTCGGAGTTGCCAGAAAATGAAAATGTTGTTGACAGACACGACACTCGTTTCAGTTACTATTAATCAGCTACGAAAACATGACCCTTGCCTCCGACTCTTATTGACAATTACTAGCATGTGAGTGTAAATCGTTGCGCTGCAGTGTAACAAACATTGGATGGCGATGTATTATTCCAGTGCCTTAGGGGAGTATTCTCCATGAATGCAGTACTTGCGTTTCATGATCAATTAATTGCTACAGATGAGTCATTAAGTCAAAATATTAGATATAAATCCATTCGTATTAATGAAACCATAATATAATGCCCCTATTTCCTTTCATTTCGACCGACAGTTTCTGTGGTGAATGAGAAAATTTTGAGCTGCATGGGCGCTTCCTTGTTGCTGTTCTTGAAACGAATAAGACATGCGGTGTGGCAGGTAGTCTCGAGTGTGAAACATGGATGGATGCAGGCAGTAAGAAGACTGCATTTAGCACATTTTCTCCTCAGCTAGCCTGAATTCAGTGCGCAGGCGTAAGATTAGCGACGGATGTTAGCTGAGACGGAAAAATATTTTAGTTCAGCAAAATGGGTGATGGTACATTTATTTGTTTTGGCGCCGCTGGGTCCTGGCGCCCTGGGCGACCGACCGGGTCGCCCCACACTAAGGCCGGCCCTGCATAGGCGAACAGGACTGCTATCGTCTAGCGTACACAAGTAGCTAAAGCACGAGACATACAGTGCTCTAGAAGTAACCAGTGTTCGATCCTGGAGCTTATTTGCGCTAACTGACAGTCATTACTGTTTTACCAAGCAGGTTTACGCAATTTAAATAAGGTAATCGCATTCGGTTGACGGTTTATGAAAAAAGGACGATAGTCACGATGAACGCTAAAATACTCTCGCTTTAGTCTTTGTGCCGCCCCTGCTTTGAGCACAGTCTATTGTACGCATGTCTAACTGTTATTTTCATGGAACACTCAATACTCACTCACTATTTAAAGTCTGGCAGGATTATTTAAATGTTTAAGCTTTTCGATTTTTATTCTCTTTTTGCTTGTCTTGTTCTACAGAAAGGAATAGTAACTGTTCTGTTTATTGTAACAGGCTAGCTCCTCGTTCTGTGTGATACTCTCAATATACATCGAGTATTTAACTGAAGTGTCCGACATCTGGCCTGAGCCTTCTGTTGATACCGTTTTATTCCCTTTTTAAATAACAGACTTTCCTGCTAGAAGAGGCGAGGTCCGATGCTGAAAATGTTCATATCAGCAAAAGATACTGAAGTAAGTCTACCCGTTAATTGGGAAGTGGAAATCAGGTAGGTTAATTAATCCCACAAACTTATTTAATTTGTTTCATCCACCAACCAAACACCAAAAGCAAATACGCTACGAGATATGCAAGAGTGGCAAGATAAAATTTGATGCCACACTTGATGTTTTCTCGTTAACTGGGTACTGTAGTGTTTATGTATTTGACAACAATGACTTAACAAAGATGTAATGTGTAAACTGAATACCGTACATGGCGTGACCTAGTAGACTGTGGAAAGCGAATACCAGAGAAGGCGCTGCACAGGCGTGTAATGCGAGCAGCTGAGGCATAAGCTGTACATATAACTGTATTTCCTTTGTTTGGTAGAACTTTTATGTAGCAAGTGCCTAGTACTAAGTCTCAGTGCAAGGTTATGGTGGTGTTCGCAAATTCCCTTGGAAGCATTCATATGTAAATTGAATGTAGTGTTATCTGTTAAATGTTTTTTTTTTTTTTTTTTCCTTGAATACGGTATAGCCGGCCGCGGTGGCCGAGGGGATTGAGGCGCTCCAGTCACGGTTTGCACGGCAACTGCGGTCGGGGGTTCGAATCCCCCCTCGGGCATGGATATTTGTGACGTCCTTAGTCTTAGCTAGTTCATAAGTAGTTTGTAAGCTTAGGGACTGATGACCCCGTAGTTAAGTCCCATAAGTTCTACAAACATTTGAACATTTTGAAATCGGTATATGAGTACTCAGTTCACTGACCATAAAATTATTAAAATTATTCACATATTAGTTTCAATTGCTCATACATAGTGATAACTTGAATATTTGTTATATAACCGTTCCTTGATTGCTCAAAAAATTACTATAACGAGTTCATTTGTTACTGAATACAGGCAAAAACTATTACCTTAAGAGAGGAACATAACTGCTTCTTTCACTAATTATAAATGTAGGCAGGTGTGTTTATTAACTGCTGAAACTTTGATACATATTTTTATTTATAATTGTGAGTCTTAGATGTATTTTGGTTTATTTTAAAGTATATGTAACTATCCTTGAGTGATTAAGGAAGTATTAGGTAGTGTGCACTCAAATGCTGAATTGAGATACAGTGCTGATCATTAGATTATATAACTGCTCTTTGACTGATCAAAGATAATTATGCTTTTTATAAGCAATTTTAATGATAATCCTAGATTTTAAAAGTGTGTAATTGTTGTGTTACAAAGGATAAAATTATTGGAATGTGTGCATAAATTAGTTGAAATTTAGATTAGTTAATGAAATTAAGAATGTGTAATGGCTATCAACTGATTATAAAAAATAGGTAGCTGTGTGTACCCACTGCTTGAAACTTAGTTCCTCAAAGATATATGAATGGAAACTAACTCAGTAATACGTTTTAGAGACTGTGTGCACTTAGTTGTTGCATTTATGTTTAAGCAAGAATTTTAAGGTCCTTGACTGGCGATAGATTTGTTAAACTGTGTCTATTGATTAAATGCAAACTAAGTTCTCTATGTGCTTGGGTTGAGTACAAAATTGTTCAACCATTGATTGTATATTTATAGAAATATTCCCACTCAAAAATGTAGATGTAAGACAAATTTGTGGTTTCACGCATAATTGCTCTCAAGATTTATAAATTATAATGATATGGACACTCCTTGGTCCATATTGGATGAATCTGTTTGAAGGAAGATGTATAACAACTCAGATCCCTGATTAGATAGTTATTGAGCTGTGTCTACTCATCATTGCAAAATAGATAAATTTATACATTTTTGTTCTGAGAATTGTTTTTAATTGTTTGAGAAGTGGGAAATTAAAAAGTCTTGTTTTTATAGTATAGATATCTATTACTGAGGATAAGAAAGAAGCATAAATTTCAGTAAGTTTCGGTCCATATTTATGCATGAAATGGCCTTCAGGTTCCACATAACAGAAATATATCTGATTTGATATAAAGAAAATTGTGAAACTGAATGTTTGGAAGTGTCGGCCTGTAATTTATTCACAGAAATCTCACTCCACAAATCAGTGTGCTAGACTCCTGTGGATATTAGGTATTGTTTTTCCAACTGGCATTATGAAGGCTCTATGTTGTTAATACAGCTTTGCTTATGTATTCATCAAATGATTTACACTGCTTTGGTCTTATAAAAGAAAACTGCTGTTGAGGATACAGCAAGATTCAAAAGTCATTTGCGTTTTCGAATACTGCCCTAGTTACAAATGAAACAAGTCCTGAAGTGGAGACATTGATTGAAAAGTTTGATGAATTGGTTGCAGTCTCCGTTGCTTTGTTAGAATGTTTTCATCGATTTGAAACTGAGTAAGCGTAATATGGTTAAAAATTACAGCCAGATTCCTCAGTTGCTACTTCAATTTTTATGTCTTTTAAAATTCAAATTTTTATTTTAAACACATGGTAAGAAAACCCCACCCTTTTCAAATATTCTTTTTATTCTTCAGTACCATTTCAGCTGAAAAAGACGGGAGTTACTTATCTGTATGATAAAACATACCTACCAAACTGATTTAGCATTTTTCCAGTGTGCGCTCAGTTGGACCTTCGTGACTTTCACTGAAGTTGTGTGATGAGGAAATGGTTTCGCAGTGTATAAGATATTGAAATACTAAAAATCGTATTTCACTCATTGATAACCACATGAAAACAATAAGACTGTTTTATAGTATAATAAGCTGAGAAGCCTTTTGGGAAAAGGCAGCGCCTAAAAGGATGCAGTCTGACAAATTCATTCCATTTACATTTACGACGTAATTCTTGTAAGGGGTTATTTCATTTTCATTCGATGGTACTTATGTAGGCAATCAAATAGGCTTTTAAGGCTACACTTCCCCAAATGTAGTTAGTATTCATTGCAATGCCGTAATGTAATTTTTACATTTTAATTTACGTGCTTACAAACTCAAACGGTCGACATTACCGTCTCGTGGGCGGCTCACGTTGTCACGGAAAATGTATTACAATAATCTCTGTATGGAAGATGTCATGTCTTATGCACAGACCTTCGACCATAGATACTGGTAGACTGGACATGGCATCTTTTTCGTGGCATCAACATCTCTGCAGCTAAACCATTGCTTTGCCAACAGTCACGTGGTAGTGTACAGCTTTGTCTAGGATTATACAGAGCTTTCTGCAAAGGGTTGTAACATTAAATTTCAAGTGAAAGTATTATTAGTTTAAAATGATGGCATTTCTTGAAAACTGTGGAGTTATTTATTATATCCAGCTAATGTTTGCCAACAGTCACGTGGTCCTATATTTGAACCACACCATGTGTATAGTCGCTCTGCTGTTTGTCCGGTCTGTTAGTATCTATGGTCGAAGGCACAGACATATATTACTAGACAGGCAAACTTATCTCTGTGACAGAAGGTTGATGCCACCGACTTGCCTCACCTCACGTAAAAAAAGTTTCCATTTGGTACTCTGACACGATATGACGTTGTAAGCTTTAAAATCAATCAGGGTAACTTTTCACCAGTCAGGGTATCTTTGTTCCACGTAATATTTGGGTTTCAAATGGCTCATGTTCCACCTATTGCAATATTTTTTTTTCTACAAGTAATTTTTAATACCTCTGCTTTAAATAATTCCCCAGTAGGTGGAACACAAGCGATATGAAAGCCAAATAATAAGTGGTACAAAGATACCCAAACTGGTTAAAAGTTACCCTGATTGAATATACTTGTTGCATTTGAGCTAACATTTTCACAATAGTTGAATTTAACAGATAGGCCTAAATTGTCGAATTGTTTTATGAGAAGAACATATGTTACGTACGCTTAAATTTTACTTAATGTCCTGGCGGCCTCACGTGATTATGTTGTCAGTCGTGTGGCGTTGGCATTAGCCATTCGCTTGACGATGCAAATGTTTTGTCATGAAACCTTCGTTTTACGAAGGCAATTACTATTGCTGAGCGAACCAGGCACATACAAATATGTCAACCGTAGAGCACGAAAATCATTATTTATTTACTTTATCGTCTGTACGAAACACTAATCATCTCACATTGTATGAATTACTAAGGATATTAACATCTTGGTTAGGGCTTTCTACCGTTTTGTTAATGTTGCCAACATAATCAAACGAGACCACCGGGATGGTAAGTAAAATTTTACCGTTACATAAAGTTAAAACAGGTTGCAGTTATTGAAAAAACACTGAGAAGAATACACATACCCGTTATCCACGACAAATAGCACATTTATAACGATGATACTATTGAAAGAAAAGCCGGCAGTTGATCGAGACTGCCCCAGCGGAGTGGCCGAGCGCATTGAGGCGCTATGCTCCGATGTGCGAGGCCGATCCCCGTCGGGGGTTCGAATACTCGCAGTCTTGGATGTTTGTGCTGTCTTTAGTATAAGTTAGTTTATCAGTAGTTTGTAAGTTTAGGGGCTGATGATCCCGCAATTAGTCCCATAAGTTTAACAAAGATTTGATTTTGATCGAGACTGGTAACATGAACAAAAACAGCAAATTCATGGGAATCATTACTGTATATAGCAAAGTGTACTGTAGTTTTCGTAAGAACACTCAAAGGAATAGAGATACGTGTTATCCACCACAAATGACTCTTTTATAACTATCATACTACTGATAGAAAAGCCGACGTAGAATGAAACTGGTAACGGATTAATAAAAATGGCAAATCAATGGACTCATTACTGTATATAGAATAATTCACACTGTCCTTCACATCACGTTCCGTCAGACCACTCCACAATGTATTTCTAATGGCGGCAATTAACACTGTCCGTCAACGAACCCTCACGTCATGCTTTCCCGAAAGGAAAGTTTTGACGAAACGGTCGTCTGCTAAAATCGGTAGTAAACCTATTTTCGTCACGCGAGTTTCATGTTGTAGTAGACGATTATACAGATTACACTCAATCTTTTTATTATACTTGTTTTAGGGGCAAAATTTCAAACGTTTCATGACGTCTTAAATATTTTAAATTGAGTGTCCTCCTAAAAGCGAGGTCGAATATCTGAAACCGAAAAATGGTTACTGTTTTGCAATTACATAACAGAAATGACTGAAGCAAACTGTTTGCGTAAGATTTAATTTGATGACGCAATTTTCATTAAATAACTTTTTAAATATAAATGTCAGTGCTAATGCAGGATGAAAATTCAGTTGATTTCGGCGGTATCAACAATGTCAGCGGGAAAATCGGAATGGCTAAAGTAAACAGGCTCTATTTATGCAGTTATAAATATGGTTTGATTTGTTCATATGTTTATATTTTCGCCTGAAAATAATGTCGAACTTTTGAATGTTGTTTCATTTCCCAGCACTTCACCATACTATGTTCACCATAAATATACGTTGTAAAAAATTTGTTTGGCCGTCACTAACATTTAATGTTGTTGTTTCCTCAATTCCAGTATTAAACTATGACTTTCTACATAACAGATCGCCACTCATAACACCACTTTGACGGTCGGGTATTCGAATAAACAAATTGACGTGACAGACAGTGTGAATACAACTTCACGTGACGATGCCGTGACGTGACGTGACGGATAGTATGAACTGGCCTTATATCTTTCATTTGATGTACGAAAAATTACAGCTATATACAACACATGAATCGACCATTATGTAAAATCTCTAAAGACAGCGTGGGTTCATCCGTATTTTAACGAATGTTTTCTGTAAATACACATACGACTGCTCGGACGTGAAATATGGCGGCAAGACTTCAGTGACACCAATGATGCTGTATACGGCGTAGCCAGTCTAGTAATATATGTCTGCGGACGCATGTGTTCTAGTAATATCTTTACATCAAACTGTTTTCGTATTATCAATGATGTTAACAATTTTTGTTGTAGTTGGATGTTGCTTGTTACAGTACTGATTTTACGTTGTGCTACAGCGACAATTTTGGTCCGAATCCGGGAGAAAACTGTCGACGCAGCCTGCACGTGGAAGAATTTGTGCGATCGACACTTCTGACTTCATTAATGAAGAGGAATCAATCATATTAAGGTATGATGAGCAACATTACGTTGTAGGGTCACGCATGCGGAAAGGCTGTTTCATATTTTGTTTTGCTCTGCTCTCCGAGTAAAACTACAAGCCCTTACATTACGTCATCAATAATGCATTTACGTCGTAGAGTTTGATATGCTGAATATCGACATAGCTTGCAATACTTAATTTTGGTTGAATTTCGCGCTGCTTTGCCACCATTCAAAATCTTCAGACCGAAGATTTCGCGTGTCACTAACTGTCGTGTGAAATCATCTAACGTTTAACCTCCGAGCTAAATTTTCAACATTACGAGCAACGATTAAATTCTACTTCGATGTTGGCCGCCTAACATGTTGATGTTGACCGCAGAAGAAAATGGCTGAAAATGATGCGACTAATAACGAATCACACGCAGACAGCTAATTAGAATTCAGACGGTATTAATTTTTAATAGTAAAGTACTGCTCTGAATCGAAATAGACAGCTACAGTCTAGCTTGTCGAAAATACATCGTTTCCTACGAATATCTCACATTCGATCGGAGTGAAGTACATCTGACAAGCTAAATTGTAGATGTCTATTCAGATTGATAGCAGTTCTTTCCTATATTCTACGAATATATCATGATTTTAAAGGATGTGGTTAGGCAGGAACCTAAGAGTGCAGTTTAAATTCTTATGAGTAAACAAGCTAAGATACCCATATTGATAGCGGGCTATTATCGATAGTAAGACACTATCGACACTAGGCCGTCAACGCGATGTGAAACGCTTCTTTTCCAAATTACCAGCACCTGTCAACCACAATATTAATTATTTACTTATTATGCCCCTGATATGACTTAAGTAAAATTTTACATAAGAGGGAATTTATCCTTTATGTTGACCACGAAGAAAATAATTCATTGTTTCTCTTACTCCGTGTAAGGAGCCAACAAACGTCATCAGGTACCACATACTACCACGCGATTAACTAATGACGTCACACAACTGCCGCTATTTTCATCCGTTGCCAACATCAACACGTTAGGCGGCCAACGCCGTAAGTGAAATTTAACCCGAGCAACAGTTTTTCTCATTCATAGCTGGAACCAACAATGTATTTTAACAATAAAAAGACTTCTCGTATTCCTATTACATTTTTAGTGTAAGGTTAATGTAATTTCTCCAGAGTTACTAATTTGAATGCAATGATTATCGTTTCTACCTTCGATAGTTATTTTTGCAAGCAAACGAATCTCACATTGAAGTAATTTATCCATTTCAGCAACTGTTCAGGTTATAAATTAATAAAATTCAGCAAGCAGTTGCTTGTGAGTATTTATTTTAGACGACCGGTTTCGGGCGCTTGAGTGCCCTTCTCCTGGTCTCTATACAGACAAACAAGTGGATTGGTATACAGTAAAGGCTATAAAACGTGCAAAATTCGGTTACAGAAATTTGAAGCAGTTTGGAACCAAATCGATTGTAATAAAAGATATGTTCATATAATGGGATAAAATTAACACTTACATTTTAGTATTGTTGCTTAATGAATGTACATGCTATTAGGAGAATCAACACTAAGTGCAGAGATTACGCAATGAATAACAATCAGCTGCTAACAAAGTATCTATGGATGAGCTTCATAGTGAAAGAGTAAAAGTAAATAAGGAAAAAGGCTATGGGAAAACAGTAATACTCGATGTGTTGAAAAGAAAAGGTGAAGAGGGGAGCAGGTGACTGATAAAACAGTCGCTTAACAGATTAGTATTTAATAGTGTAAGAAGTAAAATGATAAGTGGCGCATAGGCGGAATATTTCGGAACTAGCAGCTGACTCAGTAGTAGGATGCTTAGAATGTCACTGTCAGGGCATCTGTCAATATAAAGAATTTGTCATAGTGTCTATGGCTTCAAATATTAATGGGGATAGATTGAGAAGTGATTCTCACACAACAAATAAGTAAAGGATGTGGGTTATAAGTTTTAAGATGCGTGAACTAATGTGCAAAGAAAAGTAATATTAACCTAGTGTTACAATTGGCACTAGTCAGACAACTGAAGAGAGTTAAAACAGTCAACTTGCTAGAAATATACCAAAGAAGACAATCATTTTGAGCAGATCACGGTACTTTAAGACACAGTAAGAGTAAGTAGTAGCTGGTTTTCTAAAAATAAACAAGACACTATAATAATGGTAGTGACTATTGCATAGTTCAGTTTAACAAAGTGGAGGCATAAAATAACCTATATTTAATATGAGGTGTGGGGACGGGATGATAGGAGAGGAGGGAGTGGTTACCAGAAATTACATCTGGCATATGTATCCAAATATTTATGGGGTGGAAGGGGGTCAGAATGGTAGAAAAGTTGTTGATCACTGAGTGAGGTGGTGGTGGGAGTTTGGGGGGGGGGGGGGTTGGGGGAATAGAGGTAAGGAACCTTCACAAAGAGGAAGCAACCAAGGAAATGCGAAAAACGACAACTGTCAGTTGAACTTGACACTGAAAACGGTTTCCTGCCGGAGTCATGTGACTCAGTTTCAGTATAATCACTCTGGTATAATGAGGTCACCCGCAGTCTACTTTATATTTGGTGTTACTTTTGTTCAATGGCTGGAATCACATGAAGATCAATGTAGGTAATGATTGTTGTTGCCGCGGCGGATGAGCCGTGCGCATTGGGACGTCGTGCTGGCGTGCGCGCGGCCGTTCGCCGTCGGGGGTTCGAGTCCCCACTCGGGCATGAGTTTTTGTGTTGTCCCTACGTTAGTTTACCTTAGTTTAAGTAGTCTGTAAGCTACGGACTAACAACCCAGCAGTTGAGTCCGATATATTTACCAACATTTGAACATTTGATTGCTATTATCTCTGGTTGATTGCAGCGTTGTTTTTCCCCCACTTTTCATATGTAACCGCTGAAGAATGACATGGCTACTATTGATCTCTGTACAACCTGGACACTGAACCTCATCTGTCTGAGCGTGCCAGCCATAGATTTTGTTATTTCGTTTCTTGCCAAATTACAGCATGGTTGCTACGAAATGTTACAAGAAACAAAAATATGTTTCTGTGCCATTCTCACAACAACATAACTCCCAGTCACCTCGTACATTAAGATAAAGTTCAAAACAAGAAGTAACCAAACAATTCCTGACAAGTACAAACTGATGGAACCTGTTTCCCAAATTAAAACATGGCGGAGGCGCAAAATTTTGTGAAAAAAAAAAAAAAAAAAAAAATATCCAAGCATGCAGTAACTCTACGCTCAGAGACCAGAGTTATACATTCAGGTTGTATAACAGTCACTGGCAGTTACAGAGTATAAATATCTGGCCGGGCTATTTACGTGGTTTTGGGACGACGCTGCTTGTTTGCATATTTTGATAATAGCGAAATTTGAATATTACACGTATTTGACTTGTTTCACGTACGTTGGAAGTGCTGTACCAGACATGGCCCTCTTTGGATGTGGTATTCCGAACTTTGAAGTAACTGACAAGGTAATCTACAATTTTCGAACCATAGTGCAACACGACTTTTCTGACAGAAACAATTTGGTGGAAGAGGGCTAAGAAGCGCTGTGTAACATGTAAAAATCCTTGGTTTAACCGGAGACCGAACCCACGACATTACAGTTTGTATTCCGCGAGTTTACCCCTCAGCCACGGAGCCATTGTGCAGTATTGAGGTGTTACGGGTACAAGAATATGTACTTGAAAGGATGACCAGTTACTTTTCGTAAACATGTACGAATTAGGTCTACTTGTAAATGTCGTATTGATAGGACGCACTTCAAAAGATGAAAAATGTCGAGGCATGGTATAAGGTGTCACACGGTGGAGCTAATTTCTGTTATTTTTTGGCCACGTGTTTACGAGAAAAGTGATAACTATTAAGTGCTTTCGAGTAAACAATGTCTATGTATACACATTCGTCCCCTATTCAATGGCAGATAAAATTTTATACCTGACAGATTAATTTCCTCCCCTTAATGCAAGTATCCAGACCCTTGTGTGTTTCTAACTACGGGTGATCAAAAAGTCAGTATAAATTTGAAAACTTAATAAATCACGGAATAATGTAGATAGACAGGTAAAAATTGACACACATGCTTGGAATGACATGGGGTTTTATTAGAACCAAACATCTACCGTTATCGTGCCCATTTCCTTCGAGGAACTGCGTGATTCTCGTTTTGTACCTGCTATCGTGAGAGTTACACCAATATGTTACAGAATCGCATCATCCCCAGCCTGGCTCATAAACACCTGCTGGAACCTACGATTTTTATGCAGGATGGCGCTCCACCTCATATTGCTAGACGCGTGAAGGATCTCTTGCGCGCGTAGTTTGGTGATGATCGTGTGCTCAGCCGCCACTTTCGTCATGCTTGGCCTCCCAGGTCCCCAGACCTCACTCCGTGCGATTATTGGCCTTGGGGTTACCTGAAGTCGCAAGTGTATCGTGATCGACCGACATCTCTAGGGATGCAGAAAGACTACATCAGACACCAATGCCTCACCATAAATCCGGACATGCTTTACAGTGCTGTTCATAACATTATTCCTCGACTACAGCTATTGTTGAGGAATGATGGTGATTAAAATGTTTGTAGAGCTTATGGGACTTAACTACGGGGTCATCAGTCCCTAAACTTACAAACTAATTATGAACTAGCTATTAATAAGGACGGCACAAATATCCATGCCCGAGGGGGGATTCGAACCCCCGAACGTAGCGGCCGTGTAGACTATGACTGACGCGCCGCAGAAAGCTCGGTCACCGCGGAATGATGGTGAACATATTGAGCATTTCCTGTAAAGAGCATCATTTTTGCTTTGTTATGTCAGTTATTGCTTTTCTGATCAGATGAAGCGCCATATGTCAGACTTTTTTGAATCTTTTTTTATTTTATTTTATTTATTGATTATTATTTTTGTTCTAATAAAACCCCATGTCATTCCAAGCATGTATGTCAATTTTTATCCCTCAATCTACTTTATTCCGTGATTTATTAAGTTTTCAAATTTAAACTGATTTTTTTGATCACCCGGTACTTCTGTCAGACAATTTCCTACATTATGTAAGTTTGTGTTTTATTTTTGCGAAAGATGAACAGACAGTCAAAATATGGTTCCAAAACATAAAAAAAGAATTTCCTCCCTGCAAAGTATTCAAAAGCGTATACTAAACACTTTTCAGAAGAGCGCTTTGATGGGGAAAGATTGGAAAATATGTGGTTGAAGCCTTATTCTGTGGCAACATTTTTTTTTTTTTACTTCTCACGGAATGTTGTCGAAAGTGTCATGAAAAAAAATGAGCCAACAAAAAGAAATTGACCGTACTTATGATTTTATTTTAAATTTTTTCAGAGCAAACTGAAAAAATGTAAATCTCGTGTAATCCCAGATACTACACTAAAAAGCATAATACTCTAGACCTGTAGTTGTCTAAACAAACTTCGTCTAAGGTATCACATTTTTAAGGAGTCTATAAATACATAAAGAAAGTTTTAAGATACCTGTGAAGGTTATCTGTATGTACTAGCAAGCTAATAACGCTCGAAATACACTTAGCAGTATGTGGATTGTCGCGCGTCGTCCCAATACCACGTGAGTCAGCGATGGATATATTGCAGACAGAATTCATGTTCTGCGCGTCAACCATTGATCTCTATACGATCCATCGTAGCTACTGAGTGTTCTTATCTCTGGTTGAATTACGCACCGCTTTTGTCACGCTCAGCTGTAACGTTTCGTTTACTTATTTTGATTTGTAAACAACGACAATGTTATTAACTTTTAACAGTTCGCTAATCATGTGT
Organism: Locusta migratoria; assembly: GCA_026315105.1. Lineage (NCBI taxonomy): Eukaryota > Metazoa > Arthropoda > Insecta > Orthoptera > Acrididae > Locusta > Locusta migratoria. Next base: position 501,377,021 of record CM048747.1, read on the forward strand.
GAAGGACAGCTACATATTCTAGAAAGAAATCAGACTCTTGAGAGATGGAGCACTTGATTCGTTATTGCAGTAGATTTCTAAGCTGAGACACCGATCTCTGAATTTAGGCACCACAAGGCTCGTTAGGGGACACTTTGCCACCTGTAATGCTGCTGGATGCCCAAGTACAAGAATTTTGTCAGAGGAGGACATCAATTCTCACATAATCGCGTGTGAGAATTATAATGATAATGCGAGACGCGCCCGCCTCATCGCGTCCGACAGCATCAAAAGGAAACAGAATCTGTGTAAATTTTAACACGTTCGCTGAAAAGTTCACGCTGTGGCGCGTGTAAACGTTACCTGAGTCAGGTGCCGCTCATGCTGTGGCGCGTGCTGCGGCCTAGCACCCTATTATGGCTTGTTGTAAACTGACATCGTCTAATAAAGCTGTATATTCTGGTAGGCACTCAGGAAAGAGTATAAGTTCAAATGTTTGTAGAACTTATGGGACTTAACTACGAGAGTATAAGTGATATGCACACGTACGTGGTTCCAGATTTCCGCGTTTGCATTACCGGCTACGAGCCACACACGCTTCTCATGATGTCATGATAGATTTATTGGATTCTTATGTAAACAAGCAAGCAAGCTTTTGATTATTTTAATTTGATTTCGATTAGTTACCAGTTTATCAAAAATACTTCTTAGTTTTGATATTATTCATACTTATATTGCTGATGATATAGAAATAAGCATATGTTATATGAAATACCTTGTATGTACTGTTTATATTGTTCATTTGTTGTTTTCACAAAAAAATACAAATGCAAATAAAAAACCATATAAAAAACTGAAAACTAAAACCAAAACATTCAGTGGCTCAAAACTATGAAAAGATTCTGTCAAAATACGAGCACGCACCAGAGCGTGAAGTGGCACCTAGCATCATCGCGCCAGAGTGTGAACGGCAGCGAACGTGTTAATACTGAGTAGTTGCGCGGGTGACATGTCACCCATCAAATTGATTTTTGTTACATTGTTGCAGTATGGACAGTCCGCAAAAGTGGCTTTAACTGCAGGGTTAAATATGAACGGTGTGGTTTCTCCGGTCAACGCCGTGACAGTCAAATTACCGTCCATTAAATTAGAGCCCTTCAGAGGAACAATTTTAAACCTCGTCCTATCTCTGCCCTAAACGTTATTGTGAGATAGATGATAATTAATCCTGTCAATACTGGCAGCATATGTACATTGCTGGTTCACGACGCCAGCCGTGTCTATCGAACGACTGCATGCTCCGATGTCATCATACGGTTGCCTGTCCTGGCCTCAGGAGGTTCCGAAGGTCTTACTTGTGAAAAAAATAATTATTAGCTATTTTACTATTCAAACAGGTTAATTTTATCGGAACATTCGTCGGCGAAATATCTTTGTTTTTGTAGGCACCGCATCCTTACTCATGTGGAAGTCATATTGTGTGTTCAAAGACGAGGTGTAAGATGTATGCCGCGACGGAGTGGCCGAGCGCATTGAGGCGCTATACTCCGATGCGCCTCAATGCGCGGGGCCGTTCCCCGTCGGGAGTTCGCATCCTCCCTCGGGCATGAATGTTTGTGTTGTCTTTAGTGTAAGTTAGGTTATAAGTAGTTTGTAAGTTTATGGACTGATGACCCCGCAGTTTAGTTCCATAAGCTTAACAAGCATTTGAACATTGAAGCTGTATTAGGAGAGAAACTTAACTACAGCAGGTGGACAAAGTAACATGAAACCATGCAGTATACTTCAGTTTGTTGTATGTTGACACCACTGTGTACCTGTGAACACGGAAACAACCTACAAGCATTAAGAACGATTATGATCGGGCAGTATAAAACTACCACGGGGAAAGTAACTGCAAATCTGAACACTCACTTGCTTAATAATGTTTCGATAATGACAGTACGCTGCTTAACATTCATGGAAGGGCTAGCGCTGCCCTACCCTTAACACAGAATAGGAAGTATACATAAGGGAAAGCAGCAGGCGGCTCCTTTCATCTGTATACACCCAAGCGTTGTTCGTGACGTCATCTTAAGAGCAAAGCGTTAGCCACTTAGCACTACCGTTGGAAATGGACGTTTCTAAGCTCCGGATGAAACGAAGAATTACACGAAACGAAGAATTACACGAAACGAAGAATTACACGAAAGGAAATGGAATTCGTTACGCTCTCCTCCATTTCCGCTCTGTTCTTCCACCTAATTGTAATCCTATTAATTTTTTAATAATAGCGAAACTATAGTGTAATCAAGGCCTTTTTTTATTTCCTACTTCGCTCATATAAGACAGACAGACGCAACTACATTTTTCTCATTTATTGAGTGGTTACAATATGTTCAAATGTTTGTTGAGCTTAAGGGACTAAACTTACAAACTGTTTATGAACTACCTTATACTAAAGACGTCACAAACATCCATGCCAGAACATTTCACGTTTATAGCACGTGTAGCCACGAAATGGGCGTTATATCGTTATATCTGTGGGGCAAAAAAGAATAGGACCTCTGTAGACTCGGTTGTGCACTCATCGGTGAAAATAACATTCCTTCAATCGACATTATACCAGGAAATTGCTGTCCACGGTTTGATCGTCAGACATTGGTACTTCAATGAGAGGACGACGGGACCATATTCCATAGACGTTTATCGTCTCAGAGCAGATTTCGACGATTTGGGAGACGTGAAACTCTCCCTAGTTCCCGTATGTTTGAGAAAGGGGCAGTCTGGGTCGCTCTGACTCTCTTCGAGTAGAGACTCGCGGTCTTCCAGGTCTTCGACGTCTGCTTAACTCACTTATCTCTGAATTGTCTAATCTATCTCCTTGCCGTGGAAGCATCAGCACCATAACGACGTCCTGCATCTGATGCAATTATGCGCTCGCGAACATTGACATCAGCCATTTTGAAGTAGACCTACGTTTCTCTTGGCTGCAAACTACAGGAACACCACGTGGCGGTCGAAGTAATTACAAACGAAATACATCTATTTTCAATATTCTTACTATGAATATGTGTCTGTTTAATTAAAGATTAGATTATTATAAAACAGAACATTCTAAAAACCTATAAAGGCTCACAACTGCACAATTTTAGCGAATTAATATTTCGAATATTACCTCCAAAAGGTCAAAAAAACACTTTGACTGCAGTGGGATTCGAACGCACTCCCATTGCGTTCGTAAGCCGTGATCGTATCCACTCACCCGATGAAACATATGTGAAAAGTGGTTCGTTATAGTTAATGTGCCCACGTGGAATTCTTATATCGCCACTGTTTCTACGTGCTCAAATAATGTTTTCCAAAATAAATGATGCGTGAGTTTAAGTGCAATTAATCTCGACAAATACTGTACCTTAACTATTGCATTGCTTCTATTTGACGATGTAAACTCGCGCGTATGAGCTTGGACATGCGCAATGCTCTGTTCTTGGTCTAAATTATTCGGGCCGGGTCATATTTTTGTCCCCCATTGCATAAAAACCTGTTCACCCTAGAGCATTAATTATTTATTTCTTGGTCAGCACTGTTTTACTTATAAATAGGTTCATTTATTTTTCATGAAGATTAGACTACAGCGTGGGTTAACTATATTATACAACCAACGAATAACAATTCTTCCTAAATTCATGAAGCATGGTATGAAACTACAAAGAGAGATGCCAGCGGAAAAAGAAAGTCTTGTCGAAGACTGCTTTCCGTCCCGACACACTGTCCTGAATACTTGTGTCCCCGATGCGGTAACGCGTTCAACAGCAGTAGCGTCCAGCTACCAGGTGGCGCTCCAGTGTCACGAACACTGGCCCGCCTGCTGCAGTGCGCGTGGTGTAGGCCGCGGCCACGTGGTCGGCGCTCGCGATGTCTGGTAGCCGTGGATCGCACGGCGACGACAGTGGCGCCAGTAAATGCCCATACATCAAACACAAAACATTATTCTCGTTCCAACGTTGTCACCTCTTCTGGGACGTGGATTTAACTGTTGAAATGAGGTTTCCTAAAGACCGGATACATATTTCATTACAACAGTCAGATTTATAGCAATCCACTTTACTTTAGATAGGGAAGATCAAACAAATATTTTACTTATATTGGTTTTTGAAGACGGACATTTGCGTTGTTGATACTCAGCATTCAGCAAAATAGTAGAATATGTTTCAGGAGATTCAAGTAAATAATAACAGACATTCTTGATGATAGTTCCATTGTGACGGAAACAAATTTATTTAGTTATGCAACATTATAATGTTAGAAACATTCAGCAGCAAGGTAACAGATATTTACAGGTTTGTAGCTATGAACAGAGTGACAAGACATGGCTTCCACTCAAACCTTTTTCCGCGTAACCGCATATAAGATTAATGACAATTTCTGTAATTCTCAATAAAACAATATTCTTTTACTTTAAGTATGCCAAAAAACACACAAAATTAAAATATTACATTTAGGTTTTAACTAAATATCTCAATGTATGTTTGTATTGTATAAATTTTGTATTTAATAGTATACGCAAAGTAAGAGTCTTGTTTCGACTAGCGTTAAATTTGCTCAAATTATTTACATTATTTCGTGTTTTTAAAGTGCACGCTTATCTGTTTCGGCATTGTTATGTAGGTGTACTATTATTGAGGCACGTAATTTTAATGTATTTCAATTTGTGGTCTAATTTTTTATAAATACGGATTTGTATAAGGTCGTCGTAGTTTTGTCTATTTCGAAGATAGTTCCTTAGTACCAAAAGAATTATTAATTTTAGTATGTGAAAAGTCATCAGGATCCAGTGATATATAAAACATGGTCTGCCCTAATTTATTTAAACAAAAGGTACGTATGTAAACATGTTTTGCAATAGTTATAAATGTAGTATTGTTGTTTTTATACAAATTAGTATTTTTATAGACTCAACATATTCCGTAACTAAGTGTAATGCATTTTAGTGTTTGCAGCTACTATTTACGACAGCATCAAAAATTGAAAATTACGTAAAAGGACTGCCAAAGTCATGTTTAAATCAACATACTATTTCTTAAAGATGTTATATTAATAGTGTTAATAGTTGAACGCGAAAATGTGATATTTTACATGTCCGATGGTAAAGTTTCATTTGAGGTTTCTCAGGTTTTTGTTTGTAATGTTGGCAATGAATCTGTAGGGAGCGCGCAACATAGCAGAAATGTTACATCGTTCTTCTATGTGACAGTTTCGACAGAGCAAGCAGCGCTCGTTGCCAAGATCGGCACATTACCCCCACCGCTGACATAAGTAAAATTTTACGGACTACTCAACGGTGATTGCCCACATAAGCAGACTACCCCTTCTGCTGCCGTAAGTAAAACTTTACCATTTAACTCATACTAAGGGAGAAGAAGGAAGTAGATAAATTCGTGAAATATCTCGTCTATATGGCCAATAGGAAAACAGAAGACTGTCGTGAAAGAATTCCTGTTATTCTGTAAGGTAGTGTAAGTAACACGGCAGTGAAAGGCGGCGTAAAACAGTGAGAACTTTAGTAGACTTCTAATTCTAATAATAACAGGGATAGAGCTCCAACTATTTTCCACATATTTCTACCTTTTATACGGCATCAAATAATTGTTTCGCTTATGAATCCAAGCACCAAATTGCACGGTTCATAAAGTAAACAAAATGTATTCAGTCGCGTTTCGCTTCAGGCAGCGAATTTCACTCTCTCTCAAGATGGCGGACTTCGCGCAGCGCACTAAATTGTGCCACACTGATTGCAGCGGAGTTTCATTTCTGCATATTCCCAATTCTGTGCCCTTCGGAACGAACGCCAACGAAAAGCTGATGACTTAGCGTTCTATTGAACTTTTTAGAAGCTTTCAGGGACAAATTAATTTCTTAGGAATTATTTTTGTATCGATTCACCTATGGTAGAAATTTTGTTTCTGGGATCGTCAAATTCTATGGATTGCCGATCTTGTTTATATCGCTTTCTTATTGAATCTAAACAAGGGTTCACATCTAGAGCTTACTGATTTACTACATCGCCTCCAGTCTAGTTGGAAGTAGCACAAACTTTTCCTATCAGTTATGGCATTCCGCAAAATTATATTACTCCCAGCTCCTTCATTGTTATCCAGAAAAATAAATTGAGTAAACTCGATATGATAAATTTAGATTTTTGTGAATGTCTTTTCGCCATTTAAGTACACAAACCGTAGAAATACATCTTGATTACACGAAGGCCCTAGCTCGTGCATTTCGCGAGTGTACCTTTCAACATGATAAAACCGAACTGTAACACATCATGTCATTCGGAAATAGTGAGTATTCAGCTGTCTCTGACTATCGCACAGATAACAGTGCCAATATACAATGTGGCAATGAAGCCAGGAAGCGGGCGAATCACATCGCTTATAGACCAATCACCAATAGATTAAGCCTGATGTAGAGATTACGCTACCGGTACGTATTCTTTCGCGTCTGCTACAGTCTCATTGATTTTCGTTTCACGTGGAGTAAAAGCCAAGCTGACTCAAGGTCAGTCAAATATAATAATAAGGATACAATTATGTTGTGCTTTACACGCACATCGGACATCGATAATACGGGACAACAGATCCACCGGCGGATTTAACTTGTACTGCACCGGCATTATAAACACCAACAAAGCAGTTGAAACATGGAGAGGGACGAGCAGAAGAACAACATAGTTCCAATTGTGAGTTTATAAACGGAATGAAGTAATATAGGCGAAACTCTAGTAATACGCTTCTTTGGGAACCAGCCGGAACACACAACAAACCCTCGTACTTACATATCGCCGCGGTGGAGTAGCCGAGCGGTCTACAGCGTCTCGCTGCGGAGCGCGCGGTTGCTCGCCGTGAGTCCTCCCTGGGGGCGTGTGTGTGTGTATGTGTGTGTGTGTGTGTGTGTTCTCCTAAGGTTAGTTTACCTAGGTTTTAGTAGTTTGAAAGCTACGGAATGATGACCACGCAGTTTGGTCCGATAGATTTACAAACATTTGAACATTTTTGAACTTTCGTATCAATGTAATTATAAACAAGAGTGATGAAATTTTCTAACTTAGATACAGGATCATTCTTTGTGAACTATGAGTGACGTAAAAGCGTATTGTAGGGATTTTACGTATAGTTAAATACTGAAGCCGCTGAAAAAACTACTGATTCCGATATCCCGTTTAGCGCCTTCCGTATTCCAATGCGAAGAATACGTATCAGTACTGGGACTGTACTCTGCTACAATAATAACGAGGCGATAAACCGCAGAATACACGAAGTCTCTTTTTAGCGGTGTTCCACGTGCATGTTTCACTACGGAGCAGGAAGCAGCTTCAGTCATTTCAACAGTAAGTGTTAAAAGCGCGACACTCGCAGTACAAGTAACGTTTACAGAGATTATTGAATACAAATTCCATAACTGCAGGATGATGTACTACAAACTTTGATGGCTGTCAGTTCATTAGAATATATTAAAGTTTCTTTTAAGTAACCTAGTGATACGATAGGCAAAGAAATAAGTGGGATCTACTTCCGAAAGCGGATAATCACCAGTGAACGTGTACTGAGGCTGCTGACTAATCATCTGTCCTATGTTGGAGAGCCGGGTGTTTTCCGCCTAAAGTTAGTGGGAATTAACTACATTTGGAGAGAATTTAGCCGTGGCGGAATAGTCGTGCGCACTAAGGCTCCTTCCACGGTGCGAGCAGCCGTTTCACATCCTCTCTCGGGCATTGGTATGTATGTTATTCTTAGGATAAATTAGTTTAAGTAGTCTGTAAGTTTAGGGACAGACGACTACTGCAGATAGGTCCCATAACTTAAAAGTACACTGTTATTAAAATTAGCAAGATCTCGGGCAGTTGAGATCTGCAAATGTAGGTTAAAACGCTCATTGCTGCTCTAAATTACTTTACGAGTAGCCACAGTACTTGCGCAACAGAAATTAATCTAACTGCTCACGCCTTAAGGGAGCAGCCAACATTTTAACAAACAACATCAATGTTAAAAAACAAATGATTAGATAATTAAACATGGGACGGGGAGCATGAAATCATAAAGCAGAGGTTTGATACTTTAAAATCTTAATCTATTCAGTAAAATAAACATGCAAATAAATGTGGGGAGACAAAATTAAGCACATACCTTGTACAAAAGTGAATTAAATCATAAAATTACTGCCCGTAATAAAATTGTTTTTGCCCTTTACGAATATGGAGGTAACATGCGAAGAAATTTGCAAACACACAATGGTTAGCTGAAAACAGATTCATTCATTCACAGACACGCGCATTCTGCGTGACGGTACCAAGTCCCTACCACCCCGTAACGGAGAAGAGGAAACTGTCCCCGAATTGAAGCAGCTCATCGCCGCCATTTGCAGGAAAGAATCCTAGTAGTGGGGTTCTGATTTGAAGTATATGAGGCGCAACAAGAGCAAAATGAAGCATAAAACAAACGAACGTTTGTTTAAAAACAGTTTCTGAGTGTTGGAGTCTGTTTAAAAAGTATTATTAAATGAAGTTTCGTAATTTCCTAAATATGTCTGCATAGAAAAACGAAATTCAAGTACGTAAGGCTCTTTTCTGACAAGGTGGAGCGATTTTGCATCGAGATATTTGCATAAGATTATTGTGTTGTACAGAGTGCGATTTTTATTTAATTCACATAATTTTCTGTCAGGTCCTGCTTACTTTTTGCCGACTACTCTCTCTGTATTGCAAGCTTATTTTTGTATAGTACGATTTTGTCTATAATCCTTCCCATATTACATAGAATTTATCTTTGAACTTACTCGAATCTGGGAATGAATAATTGTAATAACCCATATAATTTTAAATAGGAATTTCATTCACACGTTTTTTTAATAGAGTGTATCTCTTTAAAGTGGTTGAGTATGCAACGTTTGACCATTTATGAAGTACCACCCCTTAAGTATCTAAAAGCAATTATTCGACCTACCTTTGCATCATACCTAATATGATTACAAATCTACCTACCTCTCATATGACTAGCTCTTCATTCAGCTAGGCTTAGTACATTAATCACTTCTATTTGTAGTAATTTATATGCAAATACAATATAAGTATTTGACATGCAACAAAGTACTTTTCTCATTTTTTTTCTTATGCAATACTACAGCCTTTCCCTATGTAGCTTGCAACTTTTGTAACAGACAGTTAATTAGATATAAGGTGCAAATATATACATCAGGTTATGCTGTAGAACAATCTGCTATCACATACATTTATCATTTGTATTAATTGGCTTTGCAAACAAATTGTTACTGCCTATTTTAACCTACAACTTAGATCACATATTGGTCTGTCAAAACAAGGTGTAGTTTCACTTTCAAAACATCTTGTAACACCCAGTTTTGGTATTTTGACAACTATCCATTAAAACCCTTCATCATTAACATTTCTCACTTAAAATGGTGAAGAGCATGAAAATAAAAAGCCTCTTCAAAGACCTAAAGTATTAAGAGGACTCAGACACAGGGCAATCCATGTTTTCAGTAACTTACCTGAGCACATTAAATGTCATGTAGTAGAGGTCAGAAATTAAAGAACTTTTATGTGGCAACTCCTTGAACTCCATTTAGTAAATCTTAAATTTATTATTTTGGTTATAGAATCAGCACTTTAATAATACCTTTTTAGTGTGTTACACTAAAATGTACATCTTTAACAGCATTGCACACCTCATAGAATACAACTGATGTAATGTTCATTGGAAGGGTGTTGGAGGAGTGATGATGAATGACTATCACACTACCGCCATTAACTGGCAAAATTAAGTTCACAGAACTTGATTTTGTACACATACATAAGACACAATTACAGCTGACGGAACTATTCATACAAAGTTGATAAAATATGGCGTTCAAATGATACAATAACACTAGTTTTAGTTTTAAACTTATTTTTAACTAAAAAACAACATATTTCACCCAGCACTGATTCTGAAATAAAATGAATTGTGTCAATGTCTAATAACTTTTTTGTGCAATTTTGCATTTCATGTATTTGCTATATGGTGACAACCAATAGTGACATACTGCCTTACAATTGTTTTTACAATAATATACATATGATTCTCTGGGAAAACATTTTCCATCAGATGATCCTACAGGTTGGGAAATAAGTCTTGCCGCATTACTATTGGCACATGTGACATTATTTCAACGAGTTTATTCGATTTCTGAATTATGTTAGTTGTATTATTTTCTCAGCTTCTTCAAACTAATTACTTCTGCAGAAGGCATAATCAAGCCACCATTGTTTTTCCTCCTTAACAAATCGGAGAACTTTAACTATTTCTACACTAAACAAACTATGTACACAAGTACTGCAATTTACTTTCTTTGCCATATGTTTTACAACAAATCCTACAATGTATACAAGAACATTACTAGTGTACCGTGTCAAGTTATTTGGGAATATAACAATCATGGTCAGACACAGATTCTACATTTGTTTCATCTCTACAGTCATATCTTCTACTGTTGCAAAACTCAACTGGGTCATATGAAACACGTTATTTTTTCCAGTTCAAGGTAAAAGACATGTATTATCTTGAAACTGACAGCAGTTGCCTTAGGTTTGACCTCATTTGAAATGAGCAGGTTCCTGTATGCTGCTCTAAACTGTAGGTAGGATGGATTGTTATTCCATCCTATCCGAGACCTAACCAGATAAAAATACAGCTCCAGATGATCCTGGCTAAACTTAAACATAAACAAGCTCATCTTTTTTGTCATGATTACGTCATTATACAGGCCCTTACTTGTTTCAAAGAGTGCTAATATGCCAAGTATAGCTGTCTTCCTGTTACTTGTACATAATAGCTTCCCATTTGTATCTTTAAGGGATGTCAAATAACTAGCTACTGTCTCAAGGAAAGGCTCCCAAATACACTTATTGCTCTCCCGTATTGGTGCTTTGTATCCCTTAGCCAAGGGTTTTTTGAATTGAATATGTCAAATATTTGGTGAAAAATAAAAGTCTGCTGTTCCTTCACATCCCTGAAATTCCTCTAATTTAAATCACAGCCCAAATATTGCAATGCACAACTAACTGAAGCACTTAATACCTGGACAGCTAACTTCATTTTCATTTTTTGTTATCCAAAATTGAGATGCAATAATTTTAGTTTATTAGCAGGAGTAATCCCCTCCCTTTCTTATGTATAGTGCAGCTTTACTATATACTGCCAGGAGACTTTCCTCCCACTCCCATCAACTAAATTCTTTTATGTACCAAACATATTTCTTACTAGCTTAATCATATGGCAAGGATCTAAAATCATATAAACATTGTTATCTGTAACAGTACGAGCAAAATAGGGATTCATGTTTTCTACAGCAATATTTGCCCCCCTAGCTCCTTTGCTATTGCACACCCAAAATTAACATAGCCTACAAATTCACTCCCGTCCCACTCAACACACTTTTCATTGACATTTCCTCATCAAACATCAATACACAAAACAAAACACTTCGAGATGATTCTGCAACTCTTGCCTTTATCATGTCAAAACCTTCTGACGCAAATGCTGGTAAACCTTCAACACAAATGTACCATATGCGTTAAGTACTTGCATGTGATAGGGATAAATGTACTGCGAACATATCTGTAAGCAGCAGGTGAATAAAAGTTTAAAGTAATGGCAAAAGTTTCAACCTTTCTGAATACTGCTGACACCTGTTTTTGCTTCTATCTAGTATTTGCAATAACATGTCACTGTGAGTAGCGTTAATAAGTGAGATCACTTTTTCATTTATTAAGTTTTTAGCTTTCAGGTATTCTAAAATAGTTGCTAATCTACAAATCTTCTGTGTCTGTCTTTTACACTTTTTGTTTACAGTATTTAACCCCGTTTTTTATTGAATAATTGCTTCTTTTCGTTCTTCAATTTTTTTTCAGATTTTTCCTTCATCTTACTGGGACTTGAAGGTAACGAATAATTGTGGTCTCCAATGTAAACAGAAACAGGCTCATTTTCACACACGTTTTCTGCTGTCGCAACATTTCTTGGCTTTGGTGATTTTCTTGCCTTGGCAACCTGGAAAAGAAACGTACAATAAACACACTGACAGTGTTTCCACATTTACACATAGGCGTATACTGCACTGTTTACATGACACTATACCTTTTTAAAATGTGGCGGAAACCCAAATATTGTCGGTACAGCGTCGTCCTTTAGTTGACGTATATTTACGTAATTTTCCAAATAACAGTTTTCTTCAAAATGAAGAGAGCACAGTAAATGATATGCTGTCGGTTGGAATTTTTCTCTCCAAGTGGTAGCTATCCATTTACGATTTAGATCATCATTTGCAAGAGGAAACCTAAACAAAAACAAACGCTCATGATGTATTTATCCACGAAAATACTATATTGCATACATGTAATAAAAATTAATAAACACACCTTCTTCATCTTTGCTTCCATTCTTAATCTTACAATTAAATGCAGCACAGGAATGAACCATGTTTATGCATACATTTCACTGTTTCCCTGCAAATGGCGGCTTTTTTCGCAGTCAATGTGGGGATGCGAGACTAGCGCCAGTCAGCGGTCTAGTTTTTATTTAGTAAGTCTATGGGCGGTACATTACTCTCCAGGAACACTTGAAAACAGTGGCGAATCGAGGCGTCGGCGATGACTCGACGAGATGGCAGATGTCTTGATCACTAATTTTAAGTAAACTGTGTACTAAATTAACTCATGTTCGGGGAGGGAGTGGCTTACTATTCTTAAGTACCATGTGGTGTGTGACCACGCCGAATTTCATAGCTTTTACAAACAGAAATTAATTTAGAATAAGCGAGTAAAGCACATGTGAGAATTCATATAGACGAAAGCTAGTATTAACAAAAGCATGGTTGGAGGCCGAAGTAGAGTGTTACAAAAGCACATGCTGCAAAAACACACTAAATTTACACAAAGACTGAAGGCCATGCACGTGTATTCTAACTTGAACAAAACCAGGCACACAACCCTTACTGGAATGAAAATGCAAATAATATACTTAAACTGAATTTACTCAAGTTCTGTAAAATAAAAAATACTTCGTCTTGTATAGTGAAAGAATTACTCTACAGAACTATCACTGAAAAACCAAGATTGCCTGGTCACAAAGAAAGTAAAGTCCTAAACAGCATGCCTTTCCCACAGCATGATCCGACGAAGTACTTCCATGGCTGCAGCAAGCGAAGCTCTAAAGCAACGGGAAGAAGCTCCCCCGCCATACACCAGATGTAGAGCGCACTAAAAGCGATGCAGAGTGCATTCAGACAAGTGTTTAGCAACCCTTGCTACTTGGCCAAGACAATTCCCTTTACAACCGCTTCCAGAGAAGTCTCCTGTCACCTCTTTCATCCAAGATTAGGTTGGTACGACACTAAAAACACGGCCACCTCGCCATCTTGCCAAGTAAGCTTGTCTCTGGTCATCCAGCAGACGCTAGCGCATACGACAAACGAAGCTTCATGGGGCTTCATGGTGGAAAGTTAGGGGGATGTGAGGAATTATTTGGTGTCTTCTCAAACATGTGTAATGCATATGTATTAATAATTATTTAGCCCTAATAACAAATATGTAATTCTTGATTTTTCTTCGGTAGTCCTCTTATTACCGCTACCACTGCTTAAACTGTTTATGTATTGGGGGACTACACGGATTGTAATTAGTCGGCGCTCTAGAGCTTATGATCTGAACTTTGAAAACTAAGTGCTTTTTTCACAATTGTGCGGTCTCAAATGTTGCAAGTGGCTGTATGTCATGACATTATGTGGTAAGAAGTATTTCCTGAGATAGCATGCTCGTATGTGTTATTTTGGGCTTTAGCTGAGCGGTAACGATGTTTATGTATCCTGTAACTTATTGCTACTATTTACATCTTACAACGATATTCAGAAAACTAAATTGTAGAATATAAATAATTAGTTTTTCCTGGCTACGGAGTTTTGGATGCAATGCATGAATACTTGTCATGCGGAGCGTCTTTATTGCGATGTTTTTATCGAAGAAAATAAATGTTACTAAGTTTTCTGCTTAATGCATGTTATAAATGGCCTACTATTAATTATTGACTGCCCCTTATCTCACTGATTTTAAATTAAATTGGCCCCTGTCCATCTGATCAAGAATGTACATCATTTTTCAAATATTGCCATGCCGACCTTAATGTTCACAAAAAGTATCTGCTATTTAACGAGCTGCAATTCACAAGTGCTGTCCCAGTTATTAGAAGTGGCTGTGTGGTCCTCCGGTCAGGAGTTAAACAGGCTGGCCGCGTGGTCTAAGGTGCCATGCTACGGATTGCGCGCACGGTTCGGCCGGAGGTTCGAGCCCTCCCTCGGGTTGGGTGTGTGCCATATCCTCGGCATTAGTCCGTTTAAGTGGATTTGAAGTCCAATGGCCGATGACCTTAGCAGTTTAGTCACTTAGCCTTACAAACATTTGAACTGTTTTGAACGTATGAAAATTAATAAATTGTTTGAAGTTATTTAAATATTTTCAAGCACTCCTATCACACCTTTCCTTCCTCTCTATGATCACTAGCTTTTTATTTAACTGATTTGTAGATGTTCGTCATCAACCTAGTCTCGAAAATATTGTCTACTGTACCATTGACCTGAACTGTTGACATCGGTATTTTTTGGCAATATTTTTACTGTTCTGTTTATTATTATTTAACATCAGTACAAACAGTAACAAATTTCGACAATAAAAAATATTTCATTGGCAGTTATCTATATAAATGTGACTGTCTGTTCGGTGTACGTTTATCACGTCTGAACCATAAGACATAAAGAGCTAAAAATTTGTACAGTTACTAATGTCTACCAGGGGAAGGCTTTAGGCACGGTTTTATGGCGATCGGATAGCTATTTATCAATATATATTAATGTGAATATCTGTTCGGTGTACGCTTATCACGTCAGAACGACAACACGCAGAGACTTAAATATTTGTACAGTTACTAATTTATACCTGAGGAAGGTTTTAGGCATTGTTTTATAGCGATCTGATCGATATTTAGTAATTTGAAGAATATAACGCGAAATGCGGAGCAATAATTACTCTTTGAAAATGGTTTTATTGGTTGCATTGGCGCTTGAGGGTTGAGAATGACAAAAGAGTGGAGTATATTGGGGCGGGAAGTTATCAGTGAATATAAAATTCTGCGTGTGTGTGTGTGTTAATATTTCGCTCTGCAGCGAAAACTACAGAACTCAAACGAATGGTCCGTGTGTAATTGTTGTCCGAAGTCTCCCGTTGTACACCATATCAGTTCCTTGCCGGTTGCTATATGGGGGTGGAAGATATGGTGGTTCAAAGTCGTCAAATTATAAAAAAAAAAATAAAAAAAAAATCGCACTGAAGGCCAGCTATGACGTTTGCGAGTCTATAGCAAGGAGGTTACATACAGCGAAACGTGATCTTACAGACCATATCTTTGATCTATGCGTGCGACAATGTCTTCAGCTCTTTCTCTGAAAGGATGAACATACGAATAAGGAAATATAAGAAGAAATAAATAAAGCAGTAAATAAGAATTTTTTAATACATGTCTCTTAAAAAATCGAATTGACGTTTTGCGCATTATCTATCATAATCAACCAACAGGTGTGCGGGGCCGCGGGTTTAAGCTAGTAGACTATATAGAGCAATTTGGTCCATTTTAGGGGAACTTAAAATGTTACTATAAAAAATCAGACTTCAAGGTTGGCAACAGCATCTCTGTGTTGTTTACATGAGTTTTGTTCTTACAATGAACGGAATGTAGCGCTTGTAGAGTAGAGGCACTGAGCATAACGTTGAGGTCTGTGGTAGGTGTTGATAATATTTTGACTATTTGCTGTCGTCTTGGGTCAGACATGTGCGTCATGAGAAAGAGACCGGAAACCCTGTGAGGCAAAGGCAGGCGTGGACCAGTTGGCTGTTGGGGCAAAAAGTGAACGTCCGGTGGCTGGTGTGGAGCGTTGCTGGCCAAGGCGAGGCGCGCGGCTGCGATTGGGCCGGCCTCTGCGCAAGGCCCGCAGCCTCGTTCGGCCTGCTTCCGGTCAAAACAAGCCGCGCTGGGGAACTGAGCCAAGGCGACCGCGATGGCCAGCCGACACTTCTAAACGAGACACTTTCCGCCACACTTGAAATACACTGCGACAAATAAAAATTACAACACCCTCTTATTCTAAATTCGCCCAAGATTAATTGCTGAAAACCGCGCGGAAATAGACGTGCGGTCTTGAGCGTCACGTTACGGATCGCGCGGCCCTCGCGTCGGAGGTTCGAGTTCTCCCTCGGGCATGAGTGTGCGTGTTGTTCTTGGTGTAAGTAATTCGTAACTCAACGGACCGATGACCGCAGTCCTTTGGTCCCTTTGAAGTGAAAATAATTTTAGAAAGCATAATGGAGAGTAGCAATCTTAATATAATGGTTGAAATTAAAACTAAAAACAATCCAAATCGCAGAATTGTTTTTTATTTCATGACCGGTTTCAGTCAATGACTAGCACCATGGTGGCAGGCGAAGGCGGTCGACACGACTGGCCACACAAATATGGACCAACTGCTCATGAAATGAAAACAACAATTCTGCCATCTGGACTGTTTATAATTTTAAACTTAATCATAACAATTGAATTGAATTGTTGAAACAATGCATATGGAATACACGAAATTATTACTTTTGCAGATCAATAGCTCATACGTTACTGAGGTAGGAGGTGTCGATCCATTCTACAACACCACTGTTAGTACGTAGTTTTGTCTGGCATCCATTCGATCATGACGAACATCGTACCAGGATACATTATTTCACACTTACTTGACCAGTTCACGTAGTTCTAAAAAAGTTGTGGGTTGACGAGTTAAACGTACCAGAGTTGTCGTCCCATCATATCGTACAATAGCATAATTGGAAACAAGTCCGGAGATCGTGCTGGCCAGGGAAGTTTCTGCACGTCTTGCGGAGCACAATGGATATAGCGCGCCTTTTACGTTTCCTTCCTGATGCAAGAAAGTCAAAATAATGGGCCTTACAACAGTCTGCAAGTACCGATCGCTGGTCCGCGTTCCCTCCACAAACATCAGAGGTGAAAGCGCTCGCCAGTTGTGCGTCGTACGATAAACGACTATCACTCGCATGCAGGCAGAATTGATTTCACCGCTGAAGACCACGTCCCTCGATCCTCTGATGACACTAGACGATCCGTGCACGTCGATACTGTGACCTGAGAAGAATACGGACTAGAAGTATGCGTGTCCGTAGTTCCGCTGCTAGTAACCGGTTGGCAACAACTCCTATTGACACCTCTGGGCTAAAAATAGCATCTTCTATGTACTGTGCTATCTGTACGATCTACCAAGGCTGACCGTCCAGTAAGACCGTCTTGGCGGATATCTGTGCTGCGACGACGTTCAGAACCTGGTATACTGGTGCGAAAATGTTCACGTGTTCACTGAAGCATCGAAGGACAACTGACGCAGCTTCTGGTATACTGGTGCGGAAATGTTCACATGTTCACTGAAGCATCGAAGGACAACTGACGCAGTATACGCAACTTGTCTGGCAATTCTCCAAAATAACTGTACCAGGCAATCGGAAGGCCTTAATTTGTCCCCTTTCAAACTCTCTCAGTTGGCTGTAGGAAGCACTAGTGCGTCCCCGTGTCATGGTGCCTGTTCATTTCACACGTTGATATCACGCTGAGCCTTAAGGCTGTAAAGATTCCCTATAAAAGGGTACACACAGACGGAGGTCTAGGAGCTTAGAAACTTCACTATCTGTAGGCGCCGATAATGGTCCATTGTCAGTAAGTCTGCTAACTACTGGGTGGTACCCACCGTCATCGGATCAAAATCGACGTCATAGTTCCAGATGTACTAATTTGTTTCAAGCAGTGTACAGTCTTCAGATGAATCTTTCAGACTCTCTAGGATTATACAGAATTGTCTGGAAACGCTGACAATTTCATTAAAGCAGCAGTTGTTCTAGCTCAGTCTTGCTCAGACATGTCATTTCGCATACAATGGTAAGATCTCAGACACGGCCAATCAGTTCCGTTCATTCGTGACGGTCGTTTGTGTGTAAACATAAATGGGATACAACGATACTTTTGCTCACTACAGCCCACGTTTTTTAGTACTTTGATGTCATTAAATCGACTCAGACTCAAAATTAATTGCATCGACAGGTGATTGTAAATTGAACATTTTTCATTATTTATCATGTCCGTGAAAGTGTATGTTACAAGAAATCAAGGAAATAAACTTTTACAACTGCCGCGTATGTACGCAGTAAACTAAACATGCTTCAACCGAGTACTAAAGATGGCTGCGATCAATTGGAATTGCGTGACGGATAGGATCAGGGAGGAATCATTGAACAAGAAACTTTTGCGTTGTGCAAATCGTATGTTGTTGCACTTTTCCTTTTCTTACTATGATGTCCCGGAAATTGCAAAGATTATCTGTTAGGTTTCTCTGGCGACAATCTATATTTTGCGCGCGTTATGAGGTTATATTCTTTCCCAACCAAATCTGTCGATATAAATTTTGTTACAGTAATTTCTCTTTTCATCTCTGAAATACGATCGCTATCATGAAGAAAGTAAAATAATAACAGCACTAGAGTAAAACGTAACTACAAATAATATTATGATCATATTTCGTGAAGGAAAATATGTAGGTTATTTATATGTAGGTACCACTTGAAAATGAACCATTACTGATACGGTAACAAATGTATGGAGAACACTTATCTAGACAGTAATTACGATGCATTTCATACTTGGATATGCTGCAAACCTTGGATATTCCGAATGCAATATGGACAATTTGAGGAACTTCTTTACTTACGTTGTAGGGTGTTTCTTTGGGCACAAAATATTAATAACTGAAGTTGCGTAATATGGTATGGGAAATTATAGGGCAGTTTAATGATACAAACAATTGTGCTCTACAGTTGCCGCAGCTCGCCTTTCATTTGGCCATGTTGCACGTTTCGTACCTGATGAACATTTCCCTTTTCCTCTGAGAGTACTTTCGTGGTTTTTCATCAGTGACGAAAGTCCATATTTGATTTTCTGTCTGGTAGCAAAAGCACCTACCGTTATTTCAGTGTCAACCAATAACAATTATTCTTGGTTCTCTCAGTAGTATTTTTTATCAGTAGTAGGGTATTCTACGAAGGAATGAAATCGTTTAGTTTTTCCAAAATAGGTGTTAATTATTTCTGTTGCCTGCACTTTAAGATTTTCCCAACGCATAGACTGTTCTTAGAGTTTTTATATCTTTAGTAAAGATTTTTTGTTTGTTTGTTTTTGAAATCCGTGAAACTCACCGCAACTTTGATGATACGTTGATGCACAATTCCCAGTGAAACTTACTGACAGATTAAAATTATGCATCGGGATTCATTCCAACCTGGGACCTTCGCATTTCGAAGGCAACCGCTCTACCGTCCTTTTCTCCCTTCTTTTGCGTGTCGAAACCAGTTCAAACTGGATGTAACGTTAACAAAATACAAAATAAAATATATATATATATATATATATATATATATATATATATATATATATATATATATATATATATATATATATATATATATATATACTTAAAAAAAATTCATTCAAATTAAGACAATTCTACCTAATAAATCTGGAACAAAGCAGAAAACATTAAAAACCTAAACATTCTTCATTTAAATGAAACTAAAGCCAATGAGCGTCCTAACAAGCTTTTTTTAACACAACCTGATGCTCAAAAACACAAACGTTCCCTAGTCTCAAAGTAAATGATTAAAAGCAAAACCGAGTGTCCCAGAATTTAATAAAATCTGGTACTCGAAAAAAGAATTCTCTTTTCTCATAATAATTTAACGACATACTTTTTATATAGTTAACACTATCATCATTATATTGTTGACGCCAGAATCCTCTGAACTCTGGCAGATACAATTGTCACAGTCAGTTGCAGGTGGTGGCGACGAGGTGGGTTAGTCGCAGCCCGGGGCTTGGCCACGATGCTGCGCCTCACCCCAGCTGCTCCCTCACACGGCAGCAGTTGTGGCCGGAATTATCCAATTCTCTCTGGTAAATAGAAGAGTCAGATGTTAACCGAGTGTTCCCTAAAGTGTGACAGTTGTGAGCAGCACCAGTAGGCTGTAGACATAAACGCAAAAAGCCAGATGATCATCACCATTCACCCTAGAGACAAGGTAATTAACAAAGTGACCAACCACATGACAGTATTAGTTTTTGTATTTGAAAAACGACGTGGTTGGTCGCAGAATGATGTCGGTGGAATATACAGATTCATCAGAACGAATGAGGAAGGCCAACTGCTTCCTGAGCCAGGGCCAGTTAGCCTGATGACCACAACAAGTGAATCGGTGCTGCAGCGTGTCTTATTACATTTATCTGTATCACTAATACCAATTCGATATAACTGTTCGTTGGTTGAAATAAAATTGTTTACAACCTTGTACCACGATGAGGCCACTTCCAATGTTAGAAACGGAAGACTGATATTAGTCCACACAATTTTCCCGACTGTTCGTGGTGCTGATAGTTCTACGTGATTAGGACAGGGGATACCTTCCCAGGGAACCATCAAAAACGTGGTCGTGAGCACCGACCGTTGCAGTCTGTCAGCCCCCAGGTAACTCGCAGCAAGATAGAACTCTCGAATGTGTCCCCGTTTATAATTTGTGTGACCTACCTCAACAGGGTTAGCAAGACTCTCTGGACGCACTAAGGTGAATAGCCTTATAAATCGCCAATGTGGTGAGCCGAACATATAAGACACACGCATTCTTCTTAAGGTAAGAAAGGCCCAATCCGCCGGGGGAACATGGCTTTGTCACAACCTCGTATCGCAACCTGAAGATATGATATCTCCGTAAAAAGCGACCAGATAACTGCTTAAATTTCTTAGCCATCATGGGGGAAAGCGGAGGTAGTTGTGCAATGTAATACGCTTTGCACAATATATATATATATATATATATATATATATATATATATATATATATATATATATATATCCAAGACTCGTACCTTCTGACGGAGGGTAAGAGAACTTCTTTTCTGTTCTAGTGTTGCCACCTGGATCTTATCAGTAACCGATTTCCAACTGACTGTCGGAGCGGGCAACGTTGAACGACAACTCCGAGTATTTATGTTGATACACATGAGTAGCCCACGTGATTACTGCTCCATCAAAACCTCGTAAATTAAAAATTTTACATTTGTCCTCATTAATTCGCGCTCCTGAAGTATGGCAGTAATCATCGACTATCGCCTTTAACTTGTGTATCTCTGAACTTTGAAGGAGCATAAACACAAACTACGATAGTCCTCCCAGAGTGCTAAGTATCTTAATTTAATTTGCGTCAAATTTCGTTGCCAGTCGATTTCTTAATTTTCGTTAGTGCTCCTGTTTTTTTAAGACGTTTGTTCTCACGTACTTGTCACATTTTATTTGTGCAGCAAGCTACGTAATTTAAGTATCAACTTGTCACTTCTTTATTTCGTGTTTCGTTTGCAGAAAGCTTTTATTCCCGCGTGTTTGATAATAGTGTATTCCATAGATTTCCTTGTTTGTTTTGAAAACAGCCAAAGACAGTTCAGTTGTTTTCACAGTATAGTCACCACTGACAACAGTTCAGTCAACTGCCAGCCGCCTTTATTAAAGTACTATACTAGTTAAAAGTTGATTATTTAGTTTTCTACACTCTACGGTTAATTGTATCGATAGGATGTGTGCCTGCTGTGTGCGGACGCAGGGGGAGTTGGCCGCAGTTCGCGAACAGCTGAGAGTGCTGTTGGATACGGTCAGCCGTCTTCAGGCTGCCGTCTCGGGGTGCCGTCTCGGGATGCAGGGTGGTGGGGAGTCTGGTGCGTCGAGTGGGACACAGGTGTCTCATGCTTCGCCCTCTGTCCCTGCTGTCGAGGCACCTTCAGGGTGTACCGGACGTGGTCGAGCCGTCCTCTCCGCAAGGGGAGTGGCGGGTTGAACGGCGTTCTGGTCGCACTAGACGGAAGGCCAATGTGGAGGCTGGCCGTCCGGTCATGCCCGTTCCTCCTGTGAGTGGACGTGTGGCCACTCCTTCAGCAGGGTCCGAGTACGTGCACGAAGGGAGGGGATTATTAGTTATTGGGAGCTCCAATGTTAGGCGTGTGATAGGCAGGTAGCGTCGAGATCCGGAAGAAAGTCCAACGTGCACTCGGTGTGTCTGCTGGAGGCGGGGGGGGGGGGGGGGGGGGGGGAGCCTCATCGGAGATGTGGAGGCAGCTATCTAGTGTGCGGCGTGCGGTCGACTGCCAGTCGTGGCTCATGTCGGCACCAATGACGCTTGGTGTTCTGAGGACATGCTCAGTTACTACGGGCGGCTGGCGGAATTGGTATAGGCTCGCACCCAGGGTGCAGGCAGAACTGTCGATTTGTAGCATTGTTCCCAGTGTTGATCGGGGTCCTTTGGTTTGGAGCAGAGTGGAGGGTCCTGAACCAGAGGCTTCGCCGACTCTGTGACAGTCATGGATGCAGATTTCTGGATCTCCATTGGGGAATTGTAGCACGCCCCTAGATGGATCAGGGGTGCACTACACTAAGGAAGCGGCTACTCGGGTAGCAGAGTACTTGTGAAGTGCCCATCGTTTTTTTAGGCAAGGCGCTAGCTCTGGTGAGCACTCGCCCACTCGCCTGTCAACATTCATACAACAAATTCAGGCTACATTCAGCACAAAATTAGACTACCAAAATATTAGCCGTAACCTTTCAAAGCATTAAAAACAAAGTTCCCGAATTTGCCCCGCTGCATAGTCTTAGGCACCGAAAGGATAAATAGTGATATGGAAAGTTCAGAAATATTTAGCGAGGTATTGAATGTATATTGGAAAGACAGATCGGACAACTGGAGGATCCTCTAGTTGTGTCCGATCCGTTTTTGCGATGTACATTTCAGAGCCGTGGACGAAGGTATTGTTTCTACTGAGATCGAGGTTGAGAGTAACTGTGAAGTTATACGGGCGAGGTCTAAGTTCAAATGTCCAAATGCTCAAATGTTTGTAAATCTATCGGACGTAACTGCGCGGTCATCATTCTGTGGCTTACTACTTAAACTAAGGTAAACTAACCTAAGGACAACACAAACACCCAAGCCCGAGGGGGAATTCGAACCCCGACGGTATACCGTAGCACGGCGCTCCAATGCGCGCGACTAACCAGCTGCGGCAGGTCTAAGTGAAGTAAAGTTAATAGTTTGGTGCTTTCACCGCCCCTCCCACCCCGGTACTGCTGTGGCAGTTTTAGAGACATTCAAAGGAAGTCTACGCCATATAATGTGTAGGTATCCGGGCCTTGAAATATTAAGACAGGGGAGACTTTAACCTTAAGAGTATAGATTGGAGCCTCTAGTTCCATTTTCGGAGGTACAGAAAAGCAGTCTTGCGAGCTACTTTTGGACACATTCTCTGAAAGTGTCTTGGGTAGTCAAACTGGCAATCCACACGCAATGGAAATATTTTAGACCGTGTAACTACGAGCAGGCCTGAACTTATTAACGATGTCAGAGTAGAGACACGCGTTATTGATCATGATATCGTCAAAGCGTCAGTGGTGACCAAGGTTAATAAACCAATCAAGAAGGCTTGGGGCCGTTAAGCAATTGTTAGAAAATTAATGGACATCGTTTAGTTCCCGTTCAATGGATGTATATGAGTTGTGGACTGCATTTAAATGCATTGTAAATAAAGGGTTAGAGAAATATGTGCCCGTAAAGTCGATTAAGCATGGGAAAGATCCACCATGGTATAATAATAATATCAGAAAGCTACTGATAAACCAAAGACTGTTGTACTCTCGGTTACAAATAGAACACGCAAATGATGACAAGCAAGGGTCAGTAGAGATTCGTGTATCTGTAAAACGATCGATGCGCGAAGCATACAATAGTTAGCACAGCCATACCTTAGTAAAAGATCTTTTCGAGAACCCGAAAAAAATTCTGGCTTTATGTAAAAATCAATGAGTGGGGTCAAAGGCTACTATCCAATCACTATCATTCCGCGACAGTAATAGAAGAAAGCAAAAGGAAAGAAGTTATAAATTTGACCTATAACAAGTCGTTCACGCAGGAGGACTGCAACAATTGTACCATCATTTGATCAACGCACTAACTCCGAAATGGAGGACATAGTAATAGGTAGAGAAACAGCTGAGAGAGCTAAATACAATGTCTCCTGGTCTGGATGGAATACCAGTTCGGTTTTACAAAGATTATTCTGCGGCAGTGGCCCCTTACGTAGCTTGCAGTTATCGCGAATCTTTAATTTAGGGCAAAGTTCCTAGTGATTTGAAAAAAAACGCAGGTGACTCCCGTTTGTAAGAAGGTGAAAGAACTGACCCACAAAATTACAGGCCAATATCGTTGACATCATTTTCCTGTAGAATTTTGGAGCATATTCTCAGTTCGAATATAGTACTTTCCTTGAGACGGAAAAGCTTTCTATGACTCAGCACGGGTTTAGGAAACATCGGTCATGTGAAACTCAACTTGCCCTTTTATCACATGACATCTTGCGAGCCATGGATGGAGGGCAGCCGGTCGCGGTGGCCGCGGGGACTGAGGCGCTTCAGTCACGGTCTGCACTGCCACTACGGTCTGGGGTTCGAATCCCCCCTCGGGCACGGATATTTGTGCCGTCCTTAGAATAATGTAGTTGATAAGTAGTTTGTAAGTTTAGGGACTGATGACCCCGTAGTTATGTCCCATAAGCTTCACAAACATTTGAACATTTTTTTTTTTTTTTTTTTTTTTTTTTTTTTTTGATGGAGGGCAACAGGCAGATTGTGTTTTTCTCGATTTGAAAGAGGCATTTGACGCGTTGCCACACTACGGACTGCTAACGAAGATATGAACATATGGAATGGATTCACAGATTTGTGACTGGATGGAAGACTTTCTAAGTAATAGAACGCAGTACGTTGTTCTCGAAGGAGAGTGCTCATCAGAGACGAGTGTATCGTCAGGCGGGCCCCAGGGAATTATTTTTTATCTATATAAATGATTTAATGGTCAGAGTAACTTGTAATTTGCGGCAGTTTGCTGATGATGCTGTGGTATATGGGAGGGTGTCGTCTTCAATTGACTGTAATAGTATACAGTGTGACTTAGACAAAGTTTGTAGTTGGTGTGAAGAATGGCAGCTACCTCTAAATGTAGAAAAATGTAAGGTGATGCACATGAGTTGGGAAAATATCCCATAATATTCGAATACAACATTAGTAGTGAGCTTCTTGACAAATGCACTATGGACGGAAGTAACGGCAGCAACTGGAACTACATCACAGTATTCAGCCACTGAGGTAAGAATAGAACGACTAGAAAGGCAGCTTTGATACTCGTCAAAAACAGTTCCCAGCAAGACAGACAACCTGCGATTTATCGCCCTCGCCTCTGTCTTATAATCAAAATTCAGTAATATGATAGGACGCAAATTGGCAAAAGTATGACGACCGAGATGTTTAGGTACTAATACATTTTCCCCACTTTAAAGGGAGCGGGTACAATTGCAGCCCGTATCACTTCGTTCAACATGGACGTAAATGTAGCACCCAATAAAGACAAAAAACGCACATACAATTCCTTGGGGAGCCCATACATACCTGGTGATTTACGAGAAGGAGAGTTAAGATCATATACATCACGTTCAAAGTCAGCTAAGAATCCGTTATTATTATTATTATTATTATTATTATTATTATTATTATTATTATTTTATGTGTGAGTGGTCTGCCTAGGTTCTCAATAGCTGGATCTATGGGAAGGTCATTAGATAGGTCAAGGTCATAAAAATTCCACATAGTATAGATACAAGGCATGGACTTTGTCAACTTGCATTGTCAGTTGACGGCCGTCCTCTAATGTAAGAGAGGTAAGCCGAAGTAGATGGTACATTGACGTCAGTTCCTCTTCCAGTAATGACAGTGGTTTCGATCGCACTCACAAACCTTCCATCTGTCGTCTCTTCAAATTTAACATTTTTGCTTTAATGCTTCGTACATCTGCAATTCGTAGAGTGCGCACGGTCTGCGCAGTCATACAACTCCCGTAAGATGGAATAATAAAATTCTTGAGTTCTCCGAAAATCCCTTGCCCGAGCAGAAGTGTAATTTATCAGGCATCGACGAAACTTCGGCTTCGCTAAAACAGCTCACCTTTCTAAAGTGATAGAGAATCTGCCATGGACCGCATACAACGCTCCCAGACGCCGTGTATCACATTATCAAGAGAAGGATCTGCCAAATGAGCGACATTGAGAGTCCACGGAGAACGGAAAAGTTTCTCTGGCTGCTTATCAAGTTGGAGGGTAACGGCTACGGCATAGTTATTAGAGAAAATGACAGGGATAACATCGACCGCAGGAATGCGATCGTGCATGCAATCCGATAAGTAGAAGCTGTCAATCCTGATACTGGAAGTCGCAGTAAAATGTGTAAATTTGACCAACGTCGAATATTTGACATCCAAATATCTCTCAAGTGCATAAAGCGTACTAGCCCATTTAAGTCACGAGGACAATTAAAATTAGGAGACTGATCAACAGTACGCAGAACACAGTTAAAATCACCATCTAAAAAAAAAAAAAACCCGAGGAATTTTACGTATAAAATAAGCTGCTCTTTATATAAATGCCAACGTTCTGTGCGGCCATAACCAGACGGAGCATATAAAACAATCAAGGTGAGGTCAAAAACTCTACAGCCTATTCCTCTGCCTGACATTAGAACCAATGAGAATGCCGTCCCAAACAAATAAGGCAGTTCCTGTCGAAAATTCTGATGCCAGATTGAAAACAGTTTGAAATCCAGGAAGAAAGAAGCTGGTAAATAAAACTTCCTGATGAACACTGGCGTAAGAAAGTCAGGCGCAACTATGATGTCTGTTTACATTTATCATAATTATGTATGCTTGAGCAATCAGTCAAGATAAACCCTGAACCACTCCCATGAACCACAGACATTGCCGAGGTGGGGTGGCTTGCGTGCCTCAACGATACAGATAGCCGTACCGTAGGTGCAACCACAGCGGAGGGGTATCTGTGGAGAGGCCAGACAAACGTGTGGTTCCTGAAGAGGGGCAGCAGCCTTTTCAGTAGTTACAAGGGCAACAGTCTGGATGACTGACTGAGCTCGCCTTGTAACATCAGCTAATGTGGCTCTGCCACACAGCTACTGCGAACGGCTGAAAGTAAGGGAAAACTACAGCCGTTACCTTTCCCTAGGACATGCATCTCTACTGTATGAACATATGATGATGACATCCTCTCGGGTAAAATATTCCGGAGGTAAAATAGTTCCCCATTCGAATCTCCGGGCGGGGATTACTCAGGAGGATGTGATCATCAGGAAAGACGCGTGGAATGTTAGATCCCTTAATCGAGTAGGAAAATTAGAAAATTTAAAAAGGGAAATGGATAGGTTGAAGTTAGATATAGTGGGGATAAGTGAAGTTCAGTGACAGGATGAACAGGATTTCGGGTCAGGTGAGTACAGGATTATAAATACAAAATCTATTGGGGGTATCACAGGAGTAGGATTGATAATGAATAAGAAAATAGGAATGCGGGTAAACTACTATGACCAGCACAGTGATCGCATTATCATTGTCAAGATAAATACGAAGCCAACACCGACAACAGTAGTACAGGTTTATATGCCAACTAGCTCTGCCGATGATGAGGAAATCGAAGAAATATATGAGGAGTTAAAGGAAATTATTCAGACAATTAAGGGAGAGGAAAACGTAATTGTTATGGGAGACTGGAATTCGGTAGTAGGACAAGGAAGGGAAGGGAAGATAGTAGGTGAATATGGTCTGGGCAAAAGGAATGAAAGAGGAAGCCGCCTGGTAGAATTTTGCACAGAACATAATTTAGTTATAACAAACACCTGGTTCGAGAATCACAAAAGAAGGTTGTATACGTGGAAGAGACCAGGAGACACCGGGAGATACCAGATAGATTTTATAATGGTAAGACAGCTTTCGGAACCAGGTTTTACAGTGTAAGGCATACCCAGGGGCAGATATAGACTCTGACCATAACTTGTTGGTTTTGAACTGTAGGCTGAAACTAAAGAAACTACAAAAAGGTAGGAAAATAAGGAGATGGGACCTGGATAAATTGAAGGAACCTGAGGTTCTTAAGAATTTCAGAGGGAGCTTTAGGCAACAATTGACAGAAACAGGGGAAAATAAAACAGTCGAGAAGGAATGGGTAAAATTGAGAGATGTAATAGTGAAGGTAGCAGAGAACAAAATTGGTAGGAAGGCAAGACCTACAAAAAAATCCTTGGATATCACAAGAGATACTAAATTTAATCGATGAAAGGAGAAAATATAAAAATGCAATAAATGAAACATGCAAAATGGAGTACAGACGACTAAGAAATGAGATTGACAGGAAGTGCAAAAAGGCTAAGCAGGAGTGGCTATAAGGCAAATGCAAGGATGTAGAAGAATGTATAAATAGGGGAAAAATAGATACAGCCTACAGGAAAATAAAAGAAACGTTTGGAGATAAAAAAAACAGCTCTATGAATATCAAGGACACTGATGGAAAACCAGTTTTCAACAAAGAAGGGAAAGCTGAAAGGTGGAAAGAGTATATAGAGGGGCTCTACAAAGGAAATGAACTTCGAGACAATATTGTAGGAAAGGAAGAGGATGTAGCTGAAGATGAAATAGGAGATACGGTACTGAGAGAAGAATTTGACAGAGCCCTGAAAGACCTAAGTCGAAACAAGGCCCCTGGAGTAGATGATATTCCCTCAGAGCTACTGAAGCCTCTGGGAGAGCCAGCCATGACAAACCTGTTTCACATGGTGCGTAAGATGTATGAGACAGGCGAAGTACCCTCAGACTTTAAGAAAAATGTTATAATCCCCATTCGGAAGAAAGCAGGTGCAGACAGGTGTGAAAACTACAGAACCATCAGTTTGATAAGTCATGGTTGCAAAATATTAACACGAATTATATACAGAAGGATGGAAAAGCTGGTAGAAGCCGACCTCGGAGAAGATCAGTTTGGGTTCAGGAGAAATGTAGGAACACGGGAGGCAATACTCACTTTACGGCTTATCCTAGAAGATAGATTAAGAAAAGGCAAACCTACACTTCTCGCTTTTGTAGATTTGGAGAAGGCTTTTGACAGTGTTGATTGGAATAAACTCTTTCAAGTTCTGAAGCAAGGCGGAGTAAAATATAGGGAGCGTAAGGTTATTTACAACTTGTACAAAAACCAGACAGCGGTTGTCAGAGTTGAAGGGCATGAAAGGTATGCAGTGGTTGGAAAGGGAGTGAGACTGGGTTGTAGTCTTTCTCCATTGTTATTCAATTTCTACATTGAGCAAGCTATAAAGGAAAGCAAGGAGAAATTTGGTGAAGGAATTAAAGTTCAGGGGGAAGAATTAAAAACATTGCGTTTTGCCGACGACATAGTAATTCTGTCAGATACAGCAAAGGACCTGGAAGAGCAATTGAGCGGAATGGACAGTGTGCTGAAAGGTGCATATAAGATGAAAATTAACAAGAGCAAAACTAGGGTAATGGAGTGCAGTGTAAGAAAATCAAGTGATGCTGAAGGAATTAGATTGGCAAACGAAGCAATAAAGGAGGTAGATGAGTTTTGTTACTTGGGCAATAAAATAACAAATGATGGTCGCAGTACAGAGGATATAAAATGCAGAATGGAAATGGGTAGAAAAGCGTTCTTGAAAAATAGAAATTTGTTAACCTCAAATATTGATTTAAGCCTAAGGAAGTCCTTTCTGTTGCCTTGTATGGGAGTGAGACATGGACGACAAACAGTGCGGACAGGAAGAGGATTGAGGCTTTTTAAATATGGCGCTACAGAAGAATGCTGAAGATTAGGTGGGTGGATCGCGTAACTAATGAGGAGGTACTGAACAGAATTGGGGAGAAGAAAAATTTCTGGCATAGCTTGACTAAAAGAAGGGATAGATTGGTAGGACACATTCTTAAACATCAAGGAATTGTGAATTTAGCGTTGGAGGGAAATGTGCGAGGAAAAATCCGCAGAGGAAGACCAAGAGATGGATACAGTAAGCAGATTCAGACAGATGTAGGTTGCCGTTCTTATGTGGAGATGAAGAGGCTTGCTCGGAATAGGGTATTGTGGAGAGCTGCATCAAACCATTCTCCGGACTGAAGACCACAACAACAACAACAAACCCTGAAGTTCAAACAATACTATCAGTACAAATATACCGCTCCCCCGCCACATTCCAACTCGGAATCCAGTGATGAATCCCCGTCCCAGCTGCATCGTTGTACTTTGTTGTTTTTCGCGTTTTTTTCTGTTTACGCCGGTTCATGGCATAGTAGCTTCTGCAGTCGGCAACGTAGATTGATCTTGTATAACTTCCATAGCAATCTGTGACGTACCAGTATCAGATCTCTGCCCCACAGAAGGGTTATTCGGCAAGACCTCCCGATTCTCAACATAAATGGAACCAGTGGGTTTCATCAACATCAGGATACAACTCAGTAGGTACAGTTTCTGTAACGGGAGTCTGAAGATTCTGCAAGTCACGGTACCCGCCAGCGAAAGCAGATACGAATAGAAGCATGTTGCTGTAGTTCTGATTGTACTTGCAGTGGAGGCTGCGAAGGATACGTCTCCGACACAGACTCGCTTCGGAGCGTTTCTGTAGGAGCCACCTTCGAAGCTGCAGAAAAACCAGAAACTGCCT
Source organism: Locusta migratoria (assembly GCA_026315105.1). NCBI lineage: Eukaryota > Metazoa > Arthropoda > Insecta > Orthoptera > Acrididae > Locusta > Locusta migratoria. Next base: position 501,407,813 of record CM048747.1, read on the forward strand.
GTCTGCTTAACGCTTCACCAGCGTTTTGCGGCACGACAATACTTGTGGGTGTAACAGACAAACACGACTCAGAGGAAGACTGTACGGGGGACGGCACAGTAAACCTCCTAACTATTCCGAGTGCGGTGACGCTTATTATGAATTGCGTGCGCCGTTGCCGTAGTAGTGACAGAAACGGGGTCAGTCTTTACTGGCAACGGCGGAAAATCACTGACCGTGCTACTGGAAGCTGTCTTTTGATCACTAGCAATGAGAGAAGAGGTAGTCTCAGGTCTTTTACCAGGGGGGACAAGATCGGCAATCGTTAACCTATGGCGCTATTCATAGGAAGACCGTAAAACAAAAACTTTGCGCTGGCTGTTGGTTCGAAGATGGCCACTTTCGCTGCACTGGAAAAAAAAGTCCCCTCTTGTCCATTGTAAGTAACACGAATCTGATGCCCGCAAGCCTGATAATGCGACGGAATGCTCTTTTTTGATGTGAATTTCCACAAAACGTATTCCACTATAAGATTGGATCTTGTGTTGACCAGCGTTCACGACGAATGCCTTTTACATCACCGAATTGACCCAAAATTTCCTTAAGATCATCCTCTACTTCCGGAGGAAGATTTTATATGAGAACATTAGTATATTCGGTGTCCGCAAGGAGTCCTATTACCATATTTTAATAGGAACCTGTCTACTTGCAGTGGATCCACAAATTTTAGAAAGAACACGTAAATCTCGTTATAAAAATAGGCAGTAGGTGACATGAAACCTATCAGTTAACCAGTCGTGGATTTCCAAAGATCCGGGCTGTAAATTACGCGTTGAAAAACGAAAAACGAAAAACTGACAGTGCCTTTACGTAGAACAATCTTGGACGCCATGATAAACGAGCTATCTCGGTACGCTTTACGATCCGCCCTCACTATTTTACTTCTGCCAGGACCTCGCCTCCTACTTTCCGAACTCAGAGTGCTTGCCCGCGAAAGTCAAAGGTCTCAGGTTCAAATCCCGGTTCCAGCACATAGTTTTTATCTGCCAGGAGATTTTATATCAGTGCACATTTCACTGCAGAGCGAAATTTTCATCTTCAATAATTCCCAGTGCTTAACGCTGAAGGACAAAGACATGCGCTCAACTTTATATTTGTAAACATTAACGAGAGGAAGTAAATTACGAAATCGATCGTATAACGCATTACTTTTCACAGAAAATTGGTAGACCAAAAACAGTTTATTCGTTTTCAACCCTAAATATGCAACTGTTCTTGCTAGAAGAGTCGCAAGAACCCATATAAAAGAAAATTATTTGACTTCTACAGTAACATCTTCAGTTTGATACTACGCAATTTCACAACTATAACTCTTAATGATAAAGGTTTCATACTTGTAGGCATAATTTGTCCGTACTTAATTATGACATTCCTTACCTTAAAATAAATGTTTTGCAAATGTCTTTAAAGCGCCGTTACATTTAAGCTGCCAACTTTCGCAATATTGAAGTATAAATACAAAATCCGCCAAATACGGCACATTTGCTTCCAGGCAACGCAAAACGATGTTTATTTGTTGCAGACCACGTGATTATGTGGCTAGCGAATTACAACACAAAGAAGAGTATCGTCGTCAATGGTAACAAAACCTTACCGCCGTGCAACATACAAATAAGAATTTTTCACGTTGGAAATTAAAAATGCCGTAATGTTTTTATACACGAAACCGCGCAATGTTTACAAGATGTGAAAATTAACGTGTTAACAAGAAGTTTAAATTATTTTATTTTCGAAATCACTTGATTACACTTTCAGACAGACGATAAAATAAATAAAACATGCTATACCTGGTCTATGGTTGGCAGGTTGTATGTGCCCTTGTCCGGTCAGTAACAGTTAATGCCTCGTAAAATGAAGAGTTGGAATTACTTGATGACTGTTTCTTACCTATAAAATAAATAAAACATGCTATAGTACTATATAGTTGACAGGATAAAGTGATTCTAAATCTTCATTTTACGGGGCCAATTACTTTTACTGATCAGACAAGGGTACATACAAGAATCTGTCAACCATAGAGCAGGTATAGCTTGTTTTATTTACCCAATGATCTGTACGAAACAGTCGCCAACTAATTGTAAATCTTCATTTTACGAGGCCAGTAACTGTTACTGACCGGCCAAGGGTACATACAAGAACCTGACATCCATATTGCAGGTATAGCATATTCTATTCATTTTATCATCTGTCTGATAGTGTAATGAAGTGATTTCGAAAATCAAATAATTGAAACTTCATGTTAACACGTAAATTTTCACATCTTGTAACCATCGCGTGCTTTCGTCTATAAAACGCATTACCGCATATTTAACTTCCAACGTCAAAAATTCGTATTTGCATGTTGCCGCGGCGGTAAGGTTTGGTTACCATTGGTTGACGACATAATCACCTGGTCTGCAACAAATAAACATCGCGTTGCGTAGACTGGAAGCAAATGTGCCGTAATTGGCGGATTTTGTATTTATACTTCAATATTACGAAAGTAGGCAGATTAAATGTAACGGCGCTTGAAAGACATTTGCAAAACACGTATTTTAAGGTAAGGTACGTCGTAATTAATTATGGACAAATTATACCTACACGTATGAAACCTTAACCCTCTTAATTCTGATGGCATCAAAGACAACTACACTGGTATCGATAATAAGCCACAAATAGTTGCTCAGATATACACCAAACATGCCATAACAATAAAAGTTCCTATGCGAGAAGGATTAACACTGATTAAAGAAACAACAACTAAACAGAAATTCGAAGACGTAAGATCTACAATTCTCGGGAATACATTGAATAAAATTAACTCACCACTTAAAAATGCAAATATAACATTCACTTATCAAACACGACACAATCTTCGTTCACAAATCGAGTAAGGTAAAACATTTTCCAATTTTCTCGAACCCAAGTATATATAAATTACTAGCGAAACTAGCAATACTTCGCAATTGCTAAATATTAATGGAAATAGGACATATAAGAGTATCATAGATTCCTGTCCCTAATCTCTCTACCGACCTCTTCATCTGTTCGCACTTTCATAGTAACAACAGACGCCAACAGATGGCGACACATTGCACTTCACTACAGTACGGCGTTCACTAAGAGATTTCCTAGCCGAATAGCTTCCCTGCTCTTAAATTACGTCCTTCCACGGACATTCTGTTATTCCATACAGTACCAACGTTGCTCGTAGTCTACTGTATTACTTAAAGTCCACGTTTCCAGTAACAGGTGTATTTATTATTTAAAAAAAATACAAGTGTGTTCTTAGCTTCATAAAAATACCTCACTGTACCTGCTACTAGAGTATAAGCACCTGTATCCTGATGTAATGCTATAACCTCATAACTGTGTACACTTATTTTTATAGTAAGTTTTGATCAGTATATCTTAATACTGCTGTACTTCATGTTTTATAATAGAGGACTAACATGTGCTATACACTTATGTAAGAGGATATTTTAACTACCCTTAGAGTTTATATTGAAGATATCGTTCCACATCAGCATTGCCTAAGCTGTAATACTGTACATAGTACTTACTGACCCACCTCATATTACAAAGAATAACCAAATTTATATAAATGTGACACTGCTTTAACAGTGGTTATAGGCCAACATTGTAATTTAAACAAGAGGCAAATGCAAACTTGTACTGTATAGAAACCACCGTGTGGTTTTTGTAAGCAGATGGTGCTTGGTGGCTACTCTTCCTTCCCAGCACTTTTATGTAGGTACCTCTAGCATAAGGAACCGGTTGTGAGACACTAAATTGTTACTATGCAGTTAAAAACTTTTTATATAGTGGCACCATTACCAAGATATTTCAACACAACAGCATCCGTCACCATTGGCAGATCGCATTCAATCGAGGTTGCATAATACACGTTTATTTAACTCGTCTGATAACAAACAAAATAGTGCCTCTGTAACACACAATCTACTGTTACAAACAGGTAAAGCACAACAACCAAACATCAACACTCCATTGGTGGAGAATAACTTGAAACTATACGTTTAAAACAGCAGGGAAATATTAAAACAATTATTTGAAAAACAGTTAGCTCAATTTAAAAACCAAACCACATCGATCCTCAAACAACTAATATTGCACAAAGTCGGCTTCACAGCTATCAAAATAACGATTCGCATGTCGGTACCACAACATCGAGTCACACCTCAATCAGGAGAGACGGCAAGGCGAGCCTCAAACGTTCAAATGTATTCTGGCAGCAGGATTTAGCGACTATTGTGGGCGTGTCTCACCGTTACTACTAATAGCTGCAGACACTGCGCCCACGCCTCCAGGAGAGAGGGACTCGCCCAATATGTGCCACACAACGCGTCTAACATCAACAGGCCGCTGGCCGACCGCGGCGTCCTCCTGTTCCGCGGCAGCCAAACTGCACACTGCGGCACGTACGACGTACACACACCGTCGAGCACATCCGTCTGCCCGCTTGTACCATTATGGAACCCCTATATGGTACAGCAACTTTATCACTTTATCACGTAATATTTTAACTCATTGCCGTTCCGCCAGATCTCTTGGTGCATAACTTCGTCTCACCACGCGCTCTCGTCTGCTCCCCTTTTCGCCTGTCGGCGCGCGCTCTTAACTCGTGACCCAACGAACCACAACGCACTAAATCAGACGTTACGACTCAATATCGAAGTCTGTTTTAAAGTAATCTCCATCCATGCACCATATAAAATATTTTGTAGACTGTGTTGTACCTCTTATTTGAAAGGCCAAGTTCATCAGGGTGTTACAGGTGGTGAATGGACTTAACAGACACCTGGATATGGATCGCCACCGAACGAGTGGCGACCCGGAGTCGCAATCCAAACAGGAGTAAACAGGGGCCGTGGTGCGTAAGCGTAAGATTTTAACTTCACTCGAAAGACAGATGCAAGCCACAAGCAAGATAAAACGAGACACTTAAACCAAAGCTGGGGAACGATCCACCGCGGCGGATTAGCCGTGCGCATTGGGGCGCTATGCTGCGGTGCGCGCGACCGTTCGCCGTCAGGGGTCGTGCCTCCCCTTCCGGCGTGGGTGTTTGTGTTGTTCTTAGTTTGTTCTTACGTTAGTTTACCTTACTTTAAATAGTTTGTAAGCTACTGACTAATAATCCAGCAGTTGAGTCCGATAGATTTACAAACATTCCAACATTTTTAGGAACTATCCACTTGCCCGAACCGTGGACAAGAGAACCAACCCCAAACAAATAACGAACAGATAGCAAAGTACTACCCTTGAAGTATATTTGTGCGAACCGCACACAATTACAATAAAAAAAAAAAAAAAAAAAAAAAAAAAAAAAAAAAAAAAAAAAAAACACTCCTGCCGACTGTGTAGCATCAGTCCCGCGAAAGACCACTAGGCAGATAAGTGGAGTTTTCATTTCACAAGGATAAGTAATCTCTGAAGAAGGCTCCAAACAAAGGCGCATTCAGAAACCATTTTCCCCCTTAAGCTAACGTCCGCTACCTAGACGAGTGAAAGTCAACGTCGCACCACAGCGGGGAAAGAACTCCTTAAATGTTTCAAATGTTTGTATAGCTTATGGGACTTAACTACGGGGTCATCAGTCCCTAAACTTACAAACTACGTACGCACTAGCTAACACTAAGGACGGCACAAATATCCATGCCCGAGGGGGCATTCGAACCCCTGACCGTAATGGCCGTGCAGACCGTGACTGGCGCGCCTCAGTCCCCTCGGCCACCGCGGCCGGCAAAGAACTCTTAATTAGGCACAGAGGGGAAAATAAAAACTCGCAGAACTTATCTTGAATATCCAAGCAACGTCACTGCGAGGGATAGGTGATCAAATTCCTCTTCTCCCCCCCCTTTGAACACTGGTTATCACGCCACTAGCATGATATCTGCCTGTCGCCCCATCCGCCAAAGCGTTTTACAGCAGAGCCAGGCCACGGCTGCAGACTGCTACCCTCTCGAATCGCCAGCACTCGTCGTTGCTTGCTGTCTCTCCCGTTTCCTTGTCCTCGCGGCGCCCCTAGTTCCGGAGACTTAGCAGCCATCACACGCGCATGCCCGCGCTCCTCACAGACTCGGCCTCACTACCGGCGGCCTAGTACCGAGCCTCTCTTCCTTCCTTTCTCGCCCACAAACGAAGCTCCACTCTCAGAACACGTTGCGGCCAGCGTCAGCGACGCTACCCGGATAAGCAGTAAGCCAGAGAGGAACGAATTTACAAGCGCCATCGGCGGTGATAGAAGGAAACAGAATCGGTGCATACGCGCCAAGAAACTAGCACGGCTCAGATACGGCAGCGCATAAAATACGAATCGAATCCGAAGTTATCGAAATTGCCAGTATTAATTATTTCGTTTTGTCAGCGCTACCCTCCGGGGCCAGTTGTGAATGTAAAATATTCAGGTATCCACTCAAACAGACACGTACAATTATCAGTCCAGCGGTGTAGAAGGGGTTCAGTAACATACAGGGATTTCTTTAAACATTTTTGCGTCGTGTATTTTCACAACACTCTTTGTTGAGGTTAGATTTTCTTCTGGGCTTTTTACTGAAATTATACACAGCACAAATAGACTTAAATTGAAGTACACGAGAAATTTATAAATTGCGGTTGTCTAATTTCGTATGCAGATTTGGAAAACGTGTAACGTGAAATAAATTGAGGCATCAAGGAAAGATTTGAAATCGTGACACGGCGCCATCTGTTGGATGCTTACGCACCTTACATAGGTAAAGGTAAGTTTCGAGTTCTGACGCTAGTTAGCTCAATCACGCCCGAAAAACCAGCACAGTATTTTCTCTCTATCTCTGCCTCACTACTTCTCGTCCTCGTCCTCCTCCAGCTACCCCCCTCTCTAGACCTAGCCATCCCCCTAACTCTGTCATTGTCTCTCCCGTTCTCTGCCAGTCTCCTCCTGTTCCCTCCCTCTGTTCATCGCCTCCCTCCCCATACATGAAAAATTATAACAGCTGCCAAATTCATGGTTGTCGCGATTAAATGGTCTAGAACACAGGGCGGCTATGAGGAATTACTGTAAAATCTTTTTTGTAATTATTATATTATTACTACACTCCTGACAATTAAAATCGTTATACCACGAAGATGACGTGCTACAAACGCGAAAGCTAACCGACAGGAAGAAGATGCTGTGATACGCAAACGATTAGCTTTTCAGACAAGGTTGGCGCCGGTGGCGACACATACAACGTGTTGACACGAGGAAAGCTTCATACCGATTTCTCATACACAAGAAGCAGTTGACCGGCGTTGCCTGGTGAAACGTTGTTGTGATGCCTCGAATAAGGAGGAGAAATGCGTACCATCACGTTTCCGACTTTAATAAAGGTCGGATTGCAGCATATCGCGATAGCGGTTTATCGTTTCGCGACATTGCTGTTCGCGTTGGTCGCGATCAAATGAATGTTAGCAGAATATGGACTCGGTGGGTTCAGGAGGGCAATACGGAACGCCGTGCAGGGTCCGAACCGCCTCTTATCACTAGCAGTCGAGATGACAGGCATCTTATCCGCATGGCTGCAATGGATCGCGCAGTCACATTTTGATCCCTGAGTCAACAGATGAGGACGTTTGCAAGACAACAACCATCTGCACGAACAGTTCGACGACGTTTGCAGTAGCATGGACTATCAGCTCGGAGACCATGGCTGCTGTTACCCTCGACGCTGCATCACAGACCGGAGTGCCTCCGATGATGTACGCAACGGCGAACCTGGGTGCACGAATGGCAAAACGTCATTTTTTCGGACAAATGCAGGTTCTGTTTACAGCATCATGATGGTCCCATGGCTGCTGTTACCCTCGACGCTGCATCACAGACAGGAGTGCCTCCGATGATGTACACAACGGCGAACCTGGGTACACGAATGGCAAAACGTCATTTTTTCGAACAAATGCAGGTTCTGTTTACAGCATCATGATGGTCGCATCCTCGGTGAACGTACATTGGAAGCGTGTATTCGTCAATGCCATACTGGCAATCTCCCGGCGGGATGGTATGGGGTACATTGTTAACACATCTCGGTCAGCTCTTGTTCGCATCGACGGCAATTTGAACAGTGGCCGTTACATTTCAGATGTGTTTCGACCCGTGGCTTTACCCTTCTTTCGATCCCTGCGAAACTCTACATTTCAGCAGGATAATGCACGACCGCATGTTTAGGCCCAGTACGGGCCTTTCTGGATACGGAAAATGTTCGACTGCTGCCCTGGCCCGCACGATCTCCAGTTCTCTCACCAATTCAAAACGTCTCGTCAATGGTGGCCGAGCAACTGGCTCGTCACAATACGCCAGACTTTACTTTTGATGAACTGTGGTATCGTGTTGAAGCTGCACGGGCATCTGTACCTGTACACGCCATTCATGCTCTGTTTGACTCAATGCCCAGGCGTATCAAGCCTGTTATTACGGCCAGAGGTGGTTGTTCTGGGTACTGATTTCTCAGGATCTATGCACCCAAATTGCAGGAAAACGTAATCATATGTCAGTTTTAGTATAATATATTTGTCCAATGAATACTCGTTTATCACCTTCATTTCTTCTTGGTGTAGCAATTTTAATGGCCTGTAGTGTATTTTGAATTTAATTTATCAATAATAATAGGAGCGCTATGTTGGTGCCATTGGGATGGGTAGGAACTTTCAAACGTGTCTTCTTGTTGAGTGGGTGGACTTACAGTTGTCAGTTTTGTTCGGTTCAGGTGGGTTCACTGTAGTTATATCGTCTCATTAGACGTTCGAGCTGTGAGGTGGGTCGTGGAAGGCGCTCCGTAAGAAGTTGGAAGAGTATTGCTGATACCGTGGGTTACAGGTTAGGACGCAGTGTCGTTCATTGAGAAAGCTACAATGTCCTAGTACTGACTTCTCGGCAAAGTCAAAAGGATGTCGGATCTAGTGGCCACTAATCTACTTTATTGAGTGTGTTTTGGGCGTGGGGTAGAAAGTCTCCCCCGGGAATAAGAGCATGTTCATGTCGATTTGAACGAGCCTTTGGCGAATAAGGAACGCAAAAGTACGCCGCGCTGGCGGCAAAACATCGTTTGCTTGACCACAATGGAACTAGTGGGATTCTGCGTCGTCCATTCCACAGCGAATGCAGTGAGGGAAATCGACGAGATGGATCCTATGGAGGCGATGTCGGTTTACTTGTTTGCCGTTCACCGTGAGTTACCACTCTGATAGGACGTCTGATTCGCGAAAGCATGCGTGGACTGCTTTCGATATGTGTCACCACATACACTGCGGATTCTTAATTTTGATGGGGTTGTAACTGTTGTAAACAGCTTATACACCGTTTTCGTCTGGGGCAAACGAGCAAATATCAAAGATTGGTAAACATAACTGAGGTACAGGAAGTAACGTCGGACGTGATAGAAAGCAACTGGAATGCTTGATATCATAACTGCGGCCGTTAAGGATTCGGAGCAAAGACTCTTAGATAGGAATCCAGTGACACTCCGTGGGCAACGCAACGTTGCCAGAGTTTTAGTTATGTGCTGACGTAGAATGCCGTGGCTCTGGTCGGCACGTGTGTTAGTCCCAGCCCACCACATTCCCATTGGATTGCAATGAAGTCATATTGCACTTTGAATATCTTTCTCGAGCTGATGTAGGGCACAATGCAGCCAGCATTCTCCGAGCAACGAGAGTTGGGACCTATAGCACCTGAGCCACATGAGGTATGCGGGATGCATGACAGATGCACATTGAACCATGTTGAGAGATTGTAACCGTTGATCTGCTAGACTTGTGTAGTGTCGGCTTTGCACAGGAGAGCCACCAAGATAAGATGAAGTGCGTCACGACGATGCAAACATTGTGGCCATTCATTTTCGATCATATGTTGACAGGTTGGAGCGGTCAGGTGAGACTCATTTAGTTTCCACAGACCACGAGTATGACATACACACTGACGGGCGAGAGTAACGTAGCAGATAAATGCCTCATGGTGTGAAAAGGCTAGAGGCCACACTTCTTTATGGCCAGTACCGTGTGCAAGAGGGCGGATGAAGTAAATGCGTTGTAATTAGGTCGAGGGGTTTTGTGTAAAATGTAAAGCCCGATAACGTTCCGTGGAGCTTGGCCGGGTGTTAACGAGTCACAGGCGGTCGATGAGCACAGAGAGGGCCGCACGAGGTAAATGCCATGGGAGTTGATCAGTGGGCCCTTGTGCCGCGTTGAAATCCCCGCCGAGCACCAAGGCATTATGTGAAGCTGTGAAAAGTGGCGTGACCGCCTTGGCGAAGAATGTATTTCGGTCTTGACGGCAGCTAGAGCCGAACTGTGTGTAAATATTAATGTTATGCTCGCCAAAAATAGTAACTGCCTTACCCCGAGCAGTACAGTGGTATACAACGTCATCTTCTGGAAGCCCGTTGTTTAGGAGAATGCGACGTCGCTGCCAGTGTCTGACGCCTACAATACGTAGCCAGTGATCCCAGTGGAAATTAGGAAATCCTGTAGGAACGCAATGTCAACATCAACCGAGTAAAGGATGTCTCGAAACACCGCCAGTTTGTGAGGGGCGCGAATGGTGGTAAGATTCATCGTGGCGTTACAATATTGCTCTTGATGGGCACTTGATAGGGTTGCAGATGGTGTAGCAGCGGTTGCCGGAAGTCACTGACTTCCCGGGACTCCCACGGATACTGTCATGACGCAAACAAAATCAGTTGACTCCATAGGATACATGTGCTAGATCACTACGGCTATCTGATCCGCTCCTTCGCCGACTTCTTCGGTCCAGGATGTGAATTTCGATTATATGTGACGGTTTTGTTCATCTGTAACGAACGAGGAGGATGCTCTAACCTATAATGTGTGGGGACGGTCGCCCGTTTATGCTGATTACAGGAACTGCATGTTCTGTGTTGAGACAGGGTGCATCACAACAGGAGTGGCCGGGGTCGCCGTACCATACGGTCGTTGTCTGAAGAAATCGTCCGATGGAGAACGTCGTCGGAGGGTGTTCGACAGCATTTCTTACGGTTTCGGGCTGTCTGCTGTATCCGGATCTTTTGTTCTGAATCAGAATGTGGTCGTTCATCATGCCATCATGCCATGCGCGTCTGAAGGAAAGCAGATGTCGGCACGAGGTCCCTGGTGCCAGCAGAGTCATTTGTCTCGGTCCGTTGCGTTTGTGATTCTGGTCAGGGCACTGGAGGCGATGCTGTACGTGTTTCGTCGGAACTTTCTACTTCTGTGATAAAGGCAACATGGATTCATGCGTAACCTGGAATAGCATGTCTTGATTCTGTGTCGTAGGTGATGGGTAGGTACATGACCACCGTTAGGTAGGAACGTGACCGCCGCTACTGAGGGCACCTTATCTAGCGGTGCCTCTACCAAAGGTAGGCGCATACATTCAGGCCGGAAAAGGCCTTCCTGGCCACAACCACGTTCGTGGCTGGCTATCATATGTGACGAAAGCCCGCACATGACCAATCTTAAGGTACGATGAAACGTATTTCGTCAGCTCAGTCTGTATCTGCCAGACACCATTTAAAACATGTAAATGTCCTAAATGTAAAAGTGGTAAATGTTTTCCAGTTTACTACGACGTGACCCACGACATTTTCATACGGTTCGAAAGCGGCATTGGCCGTTTTTGAGATGCCACGGATGGGAGCTTGAAACCCAACAGGGCCCGTAAACGGAATCCTATACGGTCGTGTGTTACCTCACCTATGTGTCCATCAGAGTGCTTAAATTTAGGGGGCATGTCATTCGGCAACTTCACTACATATCGCCTCCATCGTCATTTTAATGTAAATGTAAGAAAAAATGATCACGTCCTGTGGGTACAAACGCAGATACTCTTGAATGAACTGTTAGATTTCAAATGATGTTGGCCATGGATGTTCGGCCTGAAACTCTACTTTGATCATCACACGGCGGTAAGACTGCACTATGTGGTACGTTAGTGTAAGACTTCTTCTTTCTTTTCAGCCATGGTCCCCCGCACGTGCAGGGTCGGCTTTATTTATTTGTACTTGTCGTGTTACTATTTTCGGGGTGGCTGGATGCCCTTCCTGTCGCCACCCCATGCCCCCCTGGAAGGAAATGTGTACCCCAGATGCCTTCGTATAGTGTTATGAGTGTGAAAGTGTGATACGAAATGTTTGCGGATCGTGTAACTGAGGCGGGACTTGGGTACCAGCCAGGTATTCACCAAGGGGGATGTGGAAAACCGCCAACAAATCACACCTAGGCTGGCCGGTATTCCGACCCCTTTCGTTACTCCACCGGGCGGATTCGAACTGGGGCCGGTACGCCTCCCCGTCTCGGAAAGCGGTGCGTTACACCACAGACAAATATATATTTTACTCTGTGGTTACACCACACGGCTAACCTAGCGATTCTGCGTTAGTGCTGGACTCAGTATACACAAATACCGCGACGCGGAAGTAAACAACCTCGGAGCGGAGCGCTAACCGGCGCACAATGCAGGCCCGTAAGCATTCAAGGCTGAAGCCAACTGGCGCTAATTTCAAGTTGAAGTTCATTGCGTATAAACTTCGGGACACGGAATTATTATAAATATTACTAGCCAGGGTACTGATTTATTCCCATCTTCTGTCAGCCCACCTCCCCTCCTCTCTTCATCGTTCCTCTCTGGGCCTTTCTCTTTCTCCGTATCATCGTCCCCCTCTAACCCCCCGCCGCCTCCACCCACTCGACACATCCCCCTGCCTCCTGTCCTCCTTCTGCTGTAAACGATGGTACATGTAATTGACGATAACATTTCCTACGTTATGTACTTATTACAATCTTCGATCGCTCCATTCCTTCCCCTTCTCTCTTTCCACTTGTTCGAGTCTCTCCCTACACTCGTGCTCCTGTGACCTGCCAGTCATTACCTCTCCTCCCCTCCCTTTCTCTCGCCCCGTCTCCTCCCCCTCTTTCTGCCCACCTTCACCTCCTGTGTGTTCGTCTCCTCCTCTGCCTCTCTGAGGCCATCTGCTCCTCCCTATGATCGTTGAAACGGTGCCGAACTTTACTCCACGTTACCCTCTACCAAGTAGTACGGCGTCTTGCAGAATATAAAATCCTTCTCCACTGGAACAAACACGCAGCTGATAACTTTCACCGTGATCGGCCAGACGGTATCGTTTGTTGCAAGGCGCTTTTTGCTCAAGGTCGGAATAGACTGTTGTCCAATTCTGTACTGAAGATCAAGTTTGCAAAATTTCAGCAAAATCAGAAAAAAATGTCCAAATGTTCAAATGTTTGTTACGCTTATGAGACTTAACTACGGGGTCATCAGTCCCTAAACTTACAAACTACTTATGAACTACCTTATACTAAAGACAGCACAAATATCCATGCCCGAGGGGGGATTCGAACCCCCGACCGTAGTGGCTGTGCAGACCGTGACTGAAGCGCCTCAGTCTCCGCGGTCATCACGGCCGGCCATAAGAAAAAAAAAAATAAAAATAAAAAAAAAAAATAAAAAAATAAAAGATGAACCGAGGGACTTTCGAAAGTGCGACATTTGACTCTGCTGTCGATCTCTGTACCATTAGCCTATGCGTGAAACATTAAGTCATCGCTACTCATTGGATACTTAACAAACCTGAATAATAACATTTAATTTGCTATAAAAATAAACTGAGGTCATTAATCGAGTTAAAAAGTATCCAATCTCTTAAACTGCAGAAAACCACACACAGTATGCAAAGTTTCATTGAGATCAGTCGAGTATTTTTGGCTTTCATTATGCATATAAACCGTGTCGCTATGTTTGTACGCAATGGATTTCGAAACTACTCAGCGAATTTTGACACAGAGGCAATAACCCAACTACTTTGTATTAGCACTTGAAAGCCGAGAAACGCACAGAAGATAATTTAGAAGTTTTATATGAAAGCCCAAAGCGCAAATTATGGAGGAAATTTAAGTACATTTACGTACACTGAACTAACCATTGAAGATAATGAATGAGCAAGTAGACATAAAACACAAAAATACATAGAAACTTTTGTTGATACCATCCACCAAGGAAACGAAAGAAATAATAATAATAATAATAACAATAAGTAAACGATTCAAATAGGAAAGATTACTAAAATTACTGGTAAGCAAACTGCATGTAACCTTACAATCTCCTTGGTTTTCTTTCAAGGAAGATGTCAAACTAAAATAAGTCGCCATACATTGAAAGTTACAAAAAGTATCTACTCTAACTTAAATCTGAAGTAAAGACCAAAATTAACCCAAAAGATAACGAACGAGAATACGTAAAAATAGCTTTGGAATGAAAAACCAACCGATATATAAGGCTGTCAAGACCAAATGACGTATGAAGTAACACATATTTGTGAAACGTAAGTATTAATTACTTATAAAAATCGATGTATTGCACAGAAACTATCTAAATTTTCACAATTAACCCGAAGATGACATTTAAGCCGAAATAGGCGCCTGTAATAATGGATTGTGTTCGAGTTATAAAAGAGCTTTGGAAGATTTAATTCCACAATTTGTAACTTTTGTAAATTATCGACATAATCTCAGTGAAGCAATAAACATTTTTCACACTGACGACGCTATGATTCCAAGGCCGCTCAGAACTTTTCTTTAGGGGTCTGGTTGGAGCACTGGAAACTCGCTGATGCAAGTAGCACTTCTTGTGAATTTGCGACCCTGAAAAGAGTCATTCACCGTTGGAAAACGTAAAAAATCGCTGAAGCAAGGTCACAGGACTAGGGAACATGAGAGATTACTTCAACGTTGTTGGAACGAAAAAACTGAAACATTTGCGGCTCCCACTTGGAGGACACATTTCGCATTTTTAGGTTTTGTGGACGTATCACAGCCGACCGCAATGGCCGAGGGGACTGCAGCGCGCCAGTCACGGTCTGCACGGCCACTAAGGTCGGGGGTTCGAATCCCCCCTCGGACATAGATATATGTGCGGTCCTTAGTATTAGCTAGTTCATAAGTAGTTTGTAAGTTTAGGGGCTGATGACGCAGTAGTTAAATCCCATAAGCTCTATAAACAGTTGAACATTTTGACGTATCCCAAGGATATGATAACTTCGGAGGCAATGTGTCTTTCGGCGAATCCTAAAACAGTTTTCTCCACTTGTTCGATCATGTAGTCAGACTACCTGGTGCGAGGGGGAGATTATATTGGTGTGTTGTCACATGATGATCTGCTTTTCCTGAAACGTCGCGCCCAGAGACACGCATTGGGCACGATCCTGACATTATCGCAATATGTCTCACTAAACTCTCGATATATTGGCACACCACGTAAATGGGGATAACGAATGATTACATGCCATCCTTTTATAGAGAACGTCGCAATTTTTAAGTCTCAGTAACAGTAATAAGTGCCGTGTAGTGGTACCATAGCTGTCACGCGTTCACAATAAATACGCGCACCTTTTAAAATGAACCACATGTTTCTATCAGGAGCCAGTTTGAGAAAGTAATTGGAGGTGTTATAAGTTGAATGCACCACATAATAACTACAATTGAAACTTTCAAATATTTCCAGTATATTACATGTGCGTAGTTAACAGAAACAGCATCCTGAAATTTAAAGCCAGATCAGCTACAGTACGTAAATTAAAATATGATTCTGCTGAATTTCAGTACGCAGTTATATAAGGAGTCCAGTCAAATTCTGCAGTAACCGCGACAGGAAGCGTGACTATCGGCGAAAGTATTTGTCAGCGGGGCTGGAACGCTGGAGGTCATTCGTCGGGAAAACCTCTCGGCCTGTCGCAGCTTATTAATTGCGTTGCAGAGGAGGGCGTTGGCCACCGGCTGGCGGAGCTGGCGTATTTCACGCGTGTCTCCGGGAAACGTGCGCCGATCGCCGATCTCCGGCCTTTATGCAAACGACACCTGTCGATCCCGGACACGCCCGCGTCCTCTGGCCGCCAGTTCCTGAATCCCAAGTCGCGCGCGCATGCTTCCAGTTTCTTGCTAACTGCTCTTCATATCTCCAAGACAGGACACAAATCATTCGTTGGGGGGATTGATCAAAAGTCCAGGCTGGGCTTCAAGATTGATTCTTATACAGTTCTCTGTCCAACGGTCCCAATCTTTGATACCTTTATCCACTAAATCGCCTGAAAAAATTGCCACGATAGTTCATTAGGAATGGAGACTTCTAGTTGCATACCCAGTTCTCACGCAGTTCCAGCTTGTGTCCCATCTATTGTCAGGACTGTAAACCATAATTTCCCTTCCTGCCGTATTTTTACCTTTTCTTCAAAAGCAAAAAAGGCACACCATTGGTCTACGACATTTTTAGGTAAAGGTTTTTTAACCTGAGTCTTAATATTTCGCGTCCCCTGAATTCAGAAATATAATTCCTCCATCGGGCATGGTTGAGTGTGTTGTCCTTAGCGTATGTGAGTTTAAGTACTTTGCACGTCTAGGGAGTGATCTGGTCCAATAGGTTTACAAATATCTGAATTTCTTCAACAACTTATCTAAGAAGGTTTATTTTGTACAAGATGATGGAAACTGTTGTCACTAAAGCAACGATCAGTGTGCATTGATTTCCTGTACACTGAATGCTCTTTAAAATGCTCCATGAAGAAGTTTGCCACCGCCGTAGCCAGTCCCTTTGCTGTGCCATCCGTTATATCATAATAATTGTAGCGGTACTGAAAGTACTTCGATTACCAACGCGGAATGCTCAGAGGACGTGTATCATTTCTTCATTTTGTTTCAAAACTTTCCAGGGTTACCTACATGTACCAATTAATTCGACTAATTGTCCACTTGAAAATGGCTCTATAGCCGAAATCCGGATTGTGATTAAAAACAATAAAATAATACAGTCAAATGGCGATGAGATCATTTAATAAATGGTCAATGTAACTTGGCTCACATTATGCCATTTTATGTTGCAATACAGGCGGTCGCCAGCCAGAACGTCAACTTCGCTCCATGTTACTTTTGTTTTTGCACGCTACCTGTGTAGCGGTGGTACCCAGTGATACTGCAACGGCTCGCTGTTCCCCAGCTTCCTGCTGCAGGCCGATGTAAAAGTGGCGGAGTGGAGCACAACAATTGGCAGGGCCGTGTCCTCGGGGCCTCGCTAAAGGCCTGGCTCGCTTTTCGCGTGCGTAGCGCGCACTGCCCGGCGAAGGCCGTCCGTCAGCCGCCAAGGCTGCCTCAGTGACAGAGCGGCCGCTGTCCGCGGAAACCTCATCCCCAGGGGGCGCCTGGCCTGCCCACTGACTCAGCCGCTTACTTCCTCGTGAGGCAACACCTCCACGTCGCCACTCCCATCGTCTGTCTTAACGTGTACGGCCAACGTTCCCAGTTCCTGACGTCACCACGTGTAAACCGCATACTGGGATAGCTTTCTGAACGTAAAGAGCAATTTCAAGCACGTCAAATATTCTCAACATTTGTGTTCACTAATGAGATGGGAGAATATCAGATACGTCACACGTAGGCTATCCGGTTCTGTAGCTCTTTTCTTTATAGTGGTAGAGAGGCCATATTAGCTTTCTGTACAATCACGCATCCACTGGTTTGTTATACACTGGTCAAATCAATTAGGGGACCAGTTGTATTGTCATCGGCAGAATGAACTAAAATGATTCGACGTCTTTCTGTCGGTTGTACGCAATGGAGACAACAACATTACGGCAACTGAAATAGTGGCAATGACATATATTTGCTGCAGAAGGGGTTAGTGTTAATTTGCCTTTACTCTACTAAACGAACTACACCAGCAGTTGTGTTCAGATAGTGTAGAGCACGTGGTGCTATACAACGGCAAAATGAAGCTATGGCTTGGGAGAGCCATAGGAGGGTTGGAAGTGGGACAGATACAGATGGAGGTTGCTGCAGCTATTGCAGTGCCCCAAAGAGTATTTTCCAGGACCTGGACGCGATTTCAACCAAAATGGACAGTTAAAG
The DNA here is from genome assembly GCA_026315105.1 of Locusta migratoria. Lineage (NCBI taxonomy): Eukaryota > Metazoa > Arthropoda > Insecta > Orthoptera > Acrididae > Locusta > Locusta migratoria. The sequence goes on from CM048747.1 coordinate 501,425,768, forward strand.
GAAGGCGAGGCCAAGGTCGTCCAGGGGCAACATCAGCAAGAGATTACCGCTACGTCCAGTTAACAGCCGTTCGAGACAAGAGGCTGAATGCAGTTTAGCTGCAATGCACCCTCCAGACAGCTCTCCTTACTCTTTTCATTCTCCACTCCGATGAGTGGGGCGGGCTGTTTGAGCCCCGGCCCATAAAGGGTGGCGGTTCTATTCAGCAGCAACAGGACGCGCGATATCAGCACAAACAGTCCGAAATCGGCTACGGGAATGTGGCCTCTTCGCAAGGAGGCCCGTGCCACGGTCTCATTAAAACAGCGAGCTTAAATTTCATAGAATGGCTAAGACACGAGTTACAGCGCTCTTTGTAGCAACCTGTGTAAACTTGGCCGCCATATTTTCGGTGGTCAGTACACTTGGGAGGAATCTGTCCATCGTGTGTTGTTCTTGAAAGTGAACTGCTATATTTACTATATATTTTCTGTACAATTTTTGCTTCTGCACTATGTCTAAAGGGTGTTCAGCATTTAAATACAAAAATCTAAGTGTTACAACGACAAATATTTCGAGCAAGAACAACAGTTTTTTACCTTGTTTGATCTCTGTCTGCCTATACACAAACAAAATTCCTGGTCAATAGCACATAGCTTCCCCAAGACTGACGCTTCAGAAGACCTATGTTGCAATTCCTTTGAAATACACACCACAAAAAGGCTCAGTTTTCTGCTAGCGTCTGTGTTTCTTCTTCTGTTGCTGTTGTGGTTGATGGAAAGAGTATTTCATCTGTTATATAATAATAAAAAAATATAAACATTTTGTTTACACCTTCTTTAAAAATGCGCAAGTGTTACTGACATACTTCGGGAACTCACATGAGAGTCGCTGGATGAAAGGCGACGATCTTTTTGAGAAACACAGTTGAAGAAATTTAGAGGGCCGGAATTTGAGGCGGACTGCTGAACCATTCCACCACCGCCAACCTACATTTCGCGTAAAGACCGCAAAGATAAGATCGGAGAGACTAGGGCTCGTACAGATGCATAGAAGCATTCGCTTTTCCCTCGTTCTATATGGGAGTGGAAACCGAAAGCAACTAACTAGTATTGGTACTGAATACTTTTCGCCACGTACGTTTGGTTGGTTTGCGGAGTAAGCACGTCGAAAATCAGTGCTATTTGTCATATGTGCTACGACAAAGATATTGTTAATTTTTGTCGTAATTTGCAATCAGTTATTTTTACAAAATTTAATTTTCGTTGTTATGCCAGTTTCAGTCATTGATATATCAGTGTAGGTTCGATCAGAATTTAAAGTTTAGAATTTACTGAATAACGTGTCAGGGTCTGAACATGTATTTTAAATTTGGTTTTGCTTAAGGTCATTGTCGAAAACGATGAATGTTGTAAAGTTTTTCATACAAAAAGTGAAATTAATTTAAGTCCGTAATCCGGAACGATGTAAATTCATTGTTAGTGTGTGTTCATAAAGTTAAGACTGTAGTGTGTAATTGTCTGTTTGGCACAAATTTCTGAAAACAGTTCCATCGTTGAGATGAGAAATAGTAATAATAATAACAGCCCCATGTATTGGTTCTATGGTGTAGTACTTAACTGTTTATCTTTCACAGTCGACTGTCCACAATCACAGGTATCGACAACATCGAACGAGTGCGACGGGTGCTTGCTGATGATCAGCGGTTGTCTTCGAGAATGATAGCAGACGATACGAATATCAGCACAGACTGTGTAAGCATCATTGTTCACGAACATTTGAGAAACCAGAAGGTTTATGGCCACCTTGTACCGCAGATACTGAGAGACGAGCAGAAGCAAACATGGATGGTAGCATCGGAAGATTTCATCGACGTAATTTTTGGAAACCATCATTACAGGAGATGAGAGTTGATGCATCCAATACGATCCGCAGACCAAGCGATAGTCAATGGCATGATGTTCATCGTCTTCCCTGCCTCCCAAAAAATATCGGCTGACAAAATCCAAGATAAAGACAATGTTGATTGCCTCTTTCGATAGCAAAGATCTTATCCATCATGAATTTGTACACGAGGGTGATGCTGTCAACGCAAAGGTTTATAAGAGAGTTTTGAAATAGCTGCTGCAGCACATCTGGCGGGTTCGGGCAGAAATGTACCGGAGTGTACAGTGGAATTTCGTGCTCGGCAATGACCGTCCGCAGATTGCGATCCACGAGCACAACTTTCTCGTTAGACGCAAGGTCACTGTGCTTCCACAACCTCCTTATTATCCCGATTTGGTGCAGACAGAATTCTTTCTTTACCTCCGCCTTAAATTAGCCCTGAAAAGCTCAAGCATTCGATGGTTGCGGACATCCAACAACGTGTGTCCTCACTACTTCGAGTGATTCTACAAGAAGCGTTTGCTGACAGTTTCCAACAGCTTTGCAGCCGATCTGTAAAGTGTATTATAGACAATGGCAATTACTTTTAAGACCAGTAAAAGTATTTTTTTTTTTTTTTTTTTTTTTGTAACTCTTGTTTCCTATATTTCCTTGTATTTGCATCGTGCAGAGGATCTGAAATGGACTGGTTCAGTTAACGGGGGGTGGAACAGTTGCCCAGAGCGACACTTCCCCAGAGACCGCGGCTTCTGCCGGGCTAGCCGGCTTTCAGCAGGTACAGGCGCACTAACAAGTTCAGCAGTTCAGCACAGCCGCTCCAGTGTACTCGCTGGCCCACACACCGCTCCAGTTGAGCAACCGCATATCGCTCAGAGGTGGCTCACTAACGCGTTTCGTAGCAAATTTATTTTTAAGACTGTTGTAGCAATTTTGATCATGCACAGACAGGGGAGCAGCCAAGTACGTAACATCGTATTTCTTATTACTGTTACAACCTTAGGAAAATTGCCGTTTTAGTACGACATTTAAATTGAAATATTTATATTTCATTGTAATTTTATTTAAATATTAAACTTAAAAACACACAGAATATCAATTCATATTGCTTTCCTTTTCACTAAAGGATCAATGTCTGATACAAACTATTCCAGAAATGCTATTCGAAATTGTATCACAGTACGACACACAGTTCAAATGTTCAAATGTTTGTAAATCTATCGGACCAAACTGCGTGGTCATCAGTCCGTAGCTTACAAACTACTTAAACCTCGGGGTAAACTAACTTAAGGACAACTCACACACACACACACACACACACACACACACACACACACACACATGCCCCAGGGAGGACACGAACCTCCACGGCGAGCAACCGCGCTCTCCGCAGCCAGACGCTTTAGACCGCTCGGCTTCTCCACCGCGGCGACACAAAGTTGCCACGGCGGAGTGGCCGAGCGCATTGAGACGCTATGGTGCGATGAGCGAGGCCGTTCCCCGTCGGGGGTTCGAATCCCCCCTCGGGTATGGATGATTGTGCTGTCTATAGTATTAGGTAGTATGTAAGTAGTTTATAAGTTTAGGGACTAATGACCGCGCAGTTAAGTCCCATAAGCTTCACAAACGTTTTACGTTTCGACACATAGTTCATGAGATATGAAGACATAAACAGTAACGTTCATGGAAAACCACCCTATCACGCATCAGGTTTCAATATATTACTTATTAACTAACTATACTCGCAACAGATTTTACAAACGTACAGCGCTTTTTACAAATGAATATCTACCTGGTCAATCATAGAGTTGTACAATACATAATTCAATAAATACGTCTCTTAATGCTTCACGTTTTAATCCATTTCTTATTTAGTAATATACACTCCTGTATCCTGTATTGTTTGTAGCTTCACAGTGAATTTAAGAAGAAGACGAAGTCTACCAGCATGTTTAACTGAAAGCACCTGTGGCGAAGCCCAGTAAGAGCTGAAATGGATCAATAACACCATCGTATTGTAATTCCTTAAGTTCTATGGCAACTTCGTCTCTCAAGGACATTAGGGCATGTCCAAAAATACTTATGTTACGCACTGTCATTCAGTGTCGGTGGGCAACAAATTTGCTTTCCTTGTGCAGAAACTCGGAAAGCGATTGAGAAACATTATTTAGTATCAACATTGGAAATAGACAGCACATTGTCTTGAATACGAAGGCGAAATAAATGAAAACTATCTCAGACAAAAATATTTTCACAGTCTCGTGCATGCAAAATTACAAGTTTCACTGTCCTGGTGTGAGACTGGAATCTGGCAGGCAAGCAACGGGTACCAAGCACTGGAATGTTGTGTCCCTTATAAACAGTAAGTTGCGTACTATATTTGTTAGTCGTGGCGAGGCCAGCAGTTCATAAGTGGCACGATTGATCAAGGTAATAGACGTGCCAGTGTCTAATTGAAGATACAAGCTGCGGCCAGCAATATTTGACTTTTTTCACTGCAATGTGAAGGGTTGCAGGCACATCCCGTCCACATAAATCACTAAGCTCGGCTGTTGGTTTTGAAAAACAGTTTTCACAGAGTCAGTAGTTGCTTGGGGTGTATGAGAGCGAGCTATGTATGTTGCAATCCACAGACTGCATATTATCAGACTTTCCACAAGAGAAGCAAGTTGCGTTCCGTGAAGGGCAGTTCTCTGTCTTATACCTTGGAAAGCAACAGAGATATGGTTTCTCATGCTGTGAGTCTTTTTACTCTTTAGACGGTGTGGCGGCTGTGTATTATGTGTCGGCTGGCAAATAGACTGTCATTGTTTGTCACACAAATCCTGATGTTCGATAATTAATAACACCTGTTGAAAAGTTGGAGCTACATGTTCGAGAATGCTTCTGCCGGACTCATTGCAATTGCATCACGGAACACAGCATCTGCATAATACCGTCTACTAACACACTGCACCAGAACTGTCGTGTTAAGCCCTAAAGTTCCGTGACCCACTGATGGTATGTCTTGCTTATGCTTTTTACGCAAACGAAGAAACCAATAACGAGGAGCAGCTGCTTGCACTCGATCCCCAAAACATTTACTAAGGGCGCTAATTAATTAATCAAACTGAAAAAATTCCGGAAACAATTTCTACAGGAGTCTATAAATCGGTGTTTCTACTGTTGCCAAGAAATAATATAATTTCACAATTCGTGAAAGTGATGTGGGACTTACATAACATTATTAAACCATTCATTGAAGCCTTCCTGATTCTCGTTGAAAGCTCAGAATGATGGGAAGCATGCAGTTTATGTCACGGTTGTAGCTAGAGGACTCAGCGTAGTTGATGAAGCAGTGACTTGTGCGATGTTTAGCTACAGTACCGCCGTTAGGAACTTGCTCTTTTAGTTCGTCTCGAACGGGATAAACTGCATAAGATAAAAGCCAGCAACAGCCTTAGACAGTTCAGCATTTTGTGCAAAAGGCGTAGCGGATATTTTAATATTCACTAATCAAGCAAGCAAGCGAAAATATAAGGACATCTAAAGCACGCTTCTGGAAAAATGAAAGAAAAGTTAGTTAGTGAGCAAGCGCCGTTCTGCGAAATGTTGGCTGCGACATATGGTAAAGGTGGAGGCCGCGTCGGTATGCTATAACTCGTAAATGTTGAGTCACCTCATTGCCTTATCATGTGTCAGCTACTGGAACATGAAACAGCAGTCCGCGCACAAATAAGGATGCGGACGTAGAAACCAAGCTAGAACAGCCATACTCATTAATAGAAAACTTCAACTCGACGTACGAATGAAAATACTTAACTTCTTCAAACTTGAAGTGGGATATCTGACAAACTTAACAACACTCGCTAGATCACCTTGTGGAAGTAAGACTACTATCTGGCAAACATGCCGCTATGTTAGATTCTTCTTGCTCCTGCTGTTGAGAACGGTGTCCGACTGCCTGGGCCGACCAGCACTGGTGAAGTCAGCATGGCACAGGGCACTGGTCTCCGCGTCGGCGCGTCGCCGTGGGCGCGATGTGTCTACTCTGCTGCACCAATGCTTACAAATATAGAGCTGCTGTCAAATCCTCACATATCTCGATAATACACAATTTGGCTACACAAAAAGGAAGGAGCTTAGGGTTTAGCGTCCTGTCGAAAGAGTGGTCATCAGAGACTGAGCTGGCGTTCGGATTTTCGAGTAAGGATGTGGAAGGACATCGCCCGTGACTTCACAAACGAACCATCCTGGTGTGTGCCTCGAGTGATTTAAGGAAATCACGGGAAACCTAAATCTGGATGGCCGGAGGAGTATTTGAACCACTGTTGTCCCGAATGCGAGTGCAGTGTCTTACCAATGCGCCACCTTGCTTGGTGGTTTGACTAAAAAGAAAAGTCGAATTCCGCGGTAGAGAGGCCGAGCGCTCTAATGCGCCTTGCTGCGGAGCGCGCGGTTTCTCGCCAACGGAGTTTCGAGTCCTCCCTCTGGCATGGGTGTGTATGTTGTTCTTAGCACGAGTTAGTTTCAGTAGTTTGTAAACCGGGAGACTGATAACCGTAGCAGTTAAGTCCTCTACATTTACATACATTTGAAAAGTCGTATGGAGTGAACGGCTGAGAGATGTCGAATGACAGATGCACCTGCTTAATTGGAAAGGTTTTTCCTATAATTCGCACACTGGCACCTTTCCTTTGTGAAGGCTCTGTGTTAAGTGTAGGTGACAGTAATGAATGTGTGAATAATGTAGTGCCATATTTGTGCTGGAGACGACAGAAGAAGAGGCTTTCTCATAGCATACCGCCCTTGAATCGCACTAAAAAGGACACCGATTTTAACATCCCCATCAACAGTGTTGCATGCCATCACCCAGTGGGACATCATGGCTGGGATCGAAATTTAGTCAAGAACATTGGTGCAAAGACTGGTGGTTATCAGGGACTTTGCACCATGTCTCTTCTGTCCCCTCTGCCATACGGAGAAAGAAAAACTGTTAACAGCACACAGCTCACCTGAATGGCCACCCTTCGCAGTACTGGCCACGACCAATGATGCTTCACTTGGAGGTTTGGGGTCAACTAATATATCCAACACAGGCGTAAACCTCCCACAGATGGAGATCCTCACTGAGGTGCTGATAAGGCTTCTTCCCACCGTGGCACCTCCGACTCTTTCAATTGTAATCCCTCACTAAATGTGTGCCCCTCATACGCCACACCATGCTACAATATTAAAAACGGACACATCAATCCACTTCTGGTGGCCGCTGTACCTGTCGAAGAGCTGCAACTCCCGTAGTGTATATACTCGCCGCAGGTGGGTATGCGTACAAAGTTAGGATCAAACCCGATCGTGAATTCAGGATACTTAACCGTTTCGCCACTTTTTCTCTTACATCTCGTTCTTTCAACAACACGAGGCATCATTCCCTCTACCTGTGGACTGCGCTGATTGTTTTGGTTGCATTAGTTGTCGTTTGGGAATAAAATGGCACCCGATTGTGAACCAGATTCCGTAGCATTTTACTCTACGTATCTTATATGCATGTTTATCGTCAGTAACGCTGATTACACTGTTGTCTACAGTGTCCGCGTTCATCAGTAGAACTAACCAAATATCCATCAGACATGCATTTCTGATGGAACAGACACTGTAGCGGCTACAGCTGTGAAATTGATTACCAAAATGTATTTACAATTGGGAAAATCAGCTGTATATAAATTTTTGACGGTCCGAGACTCGAACCCAGATTTCTCACTTTTCTCGAGCGGACACGTCCGGGAGGCGTTCGCGGGTGGCGTAATGCTGACCCGAGCGCTCGCAGAAAGCAAATTCTCATATGTCGCCATTAAATCTACACCTGATGCCGATTCATATTTACAATACTATTTCGGAAGTTCTTAGCTGCTATGCAGCTTAGTCTTAGATATAATGTAGACGTCATTCACCTCCAAAGGATTAGTGTTAACACGATCATGACGATGCCATACGCTTGTGATTTATTTTCACTTAAAATGAAGCCAAATGATGGAACTATACGATGTATACTATTAAAAAAATACCACGACAGGAATATTATTTTGACGTGACACTAAAGTAGTGTGCCAAGGCCACCGGGATTAACAGTGACATTACGTTAGCCGCGGTGGAATTGTTGGTTGGTTGTTTCTTTGTTTGGGTCAGGGGGACCAAACTGCTAAGGTCGTCTGTTCCCTGGTGGCAGGGGAAGGATAGGAATGGAGTGGAAGGAAAAGTAAATGCAGTCCAGGCAGAAAAGAAGGAAGAAAGACTGCATTAGCTCGGGGTCCCATGCGCGCCATGCGCGTACTCACAAAATGTTCAAATGTTTGTGAAGCTTAAGGGACTTAACTGAGGGATCATCAGTCCCTAAACTTACAAACTACTTATGAACTACGTTATACTAAAGACGACACAAACATCCATTCCCGAGGGGGGATTCGAACCCCCGACCGTAGCGGCTGTGCAGACAATGACTGACGCGTCGCAGACCGCTCGGCCAATACGGCCGGCACACGTACTCACGAAAGAACCGTGAGCCCGCTGGGGGGTGGAGGGTTGGAATGGCCGAACGCTCGAAGGCGCCTTGCTGGGAAGTGCGCGGTTGCTCCCCGTCGGAGTTTCCAGTCCTCCACATGGGTGTATGTGTTGTCCTTAGGTTAGTTTAAGTAGTTTTTAATCTAAGGAACTGATAACCTAGATTTATAATATTTGAACTTTCTTTTCTGCATTAAGCTACGTTAGGCAAACCCGCATAACCACCCAGAGGGAACCTCCGTCTATACCGAAAATTGTTGCTGTCGCCTTTTCAGGCATATTATTATCGTCGTATTTCAAACTTTCATCTGTTTTGCTTTTTTATTCTTTAATCATTTTAACAACTTCTCTTCTTTATACATATTTGTTATATATTATCAAAAACTATTTTTATATTTGATGTGATACTTGTGTATTCATATTTAGACAAATGGAACATTATGCCCAAAATATTTTTATTTCTTCGTTAATGGTTACTAAATGTTCAAATGTTAGTTAAGCTTAAGGGACTTAACTGCGGGATCATCAGTCCCTAAACTTACAAATTACTTATAAACTACCTTATACTAAAGACTGCACAAACATCCATGCCCGTGGGAGGATTCAAACCCAAGACGGGGAGCGCCCTCACGCATCGGAGAGTATCGTCTCAATGCGCTTGGCCACCACAGCGCCACGGCAATGGTTACTTTCCAAGAAGTTATATTTACACCCTCGTTTTCACTGTCAAATAACAATTCTAATGTAAAAACAACTCTCTCTTCCACTATTTGTTCCAAGAAATTCTAGGTACATAATAAAGAAAAAATATGTTTTGTAATTAAAGAGGGATCTCCTAGTCTTCGAGAACCTGGAAAAGGTATCTGTTTCGTATTATCTGGTAGGATTCTGCAGCCTTAGTACTGGTCACTGCGACTGCACTGTCAGGAGTAGCATTGGTACTTCAGTAACGCCGGGTACTTCTGTACCATCTGGTACATCTTGAGTTTGCGGGCCCCTCTTCATCCTTAAGCGAATTCGATGCATCCGACAAAAGTTCTAATTATCTGTTCATTTTCAACTATTTAAGTGGCTAAGAGCTTCGTCTTCAGCGTACGTTTTATTTCTACTTCGAGATGGCCCAGTAATAGTAAATAGAAATGAGTTTCTCGAAATTTGGTTTTATTATACAGTGATATAAGATCGTAGAAAAATATATTACGTCCCCACCCCCACACCCCTAAATAAATAAAAATAAACAATTAAGTACATAAAATTGAAATTCACAGAACACCTACAAAAAAGGAAGTTAGTTATGTCCCAGAGAAAATGGTTTTATAAAATAAACAGTTAACGTACCCTTCGAATCATGAATGGCACAGTATGAAGTACAGTGCTAGTATCTAGGAGGAAACGATGCAGTGCATGCATATTTGCTGCGAACGTACGGGCGAACCAGCCGAAATTGCAGCGAAATGTCTACTGCGGCCGTGGCTAGAGAGTTCTCTTTAACCTGCAAAAATGTTCAAATGTTTGTTAAGCTTATGGGACTTAACTACGGGGTCATCAGTCCCTAAACTTACAAACTACTTATGAACTAGGACAGCACAAATATCCATGCCCGAGGGGGGATTCGAACCCCCGACCGTAGTGGTCGTGCTGACCGTGACTGGAGCGCCTCAGTCACCTCGGCCACCGCGGCCGGCTTTTAACCTGCAAATTGGGCCGACAGTAGAAGCCTTGCCTTCGTGAGAGGTGGGTGACGTCAGGCACGCGTGCAGTGCGGGAGCAAGTCGGCCGTCACGCCACGGTGGCGTCAGCCGTCCTCAACGTGTTATGCAGCTCCTGGCTATAACTTTATTCTTCGGAAATGCGAGCGCGCCTAGTTGTCAGGCTTCTAGAAGAGTGCGGCGCGTGGCCGCAGGCCTTGGCAGTGACCGCCGCGTAGCCTGCCGCCCCCTCCCCCCTGCCCCTCTATCTCTCTCGCTCCCTCTCTCTTTTTTTTCTGCGTTCACTCAGCTGTAACAGTGTACCTCAATGTTTACTCGACCACGGATCGGTTTTGTTCCTTCAGAGATGTTGCTTGTTGCCGTACTTACCGTCAGGTGCCAGTCACTAAATGTTTACCCTCCAGACAAACTATATGCTAAGAGCTAATCTGCTGTGTTTCTGATAAAATTAACTGATTCAAACTTGATGAGGTCTGTGCGGAACCCACCTGATGAAAGGTGCTGCACATCCTTACCTGGTGGACGGAGAACTAACAGGCACGCCATTCTAAGTACTGAGATTTTTCACCCCGTATCGGCTATACTTACTGTTGTCCACAACAGAACACGTTGGGACAGTATTTCATTCATGACTTGCAATCGAAATTATGACAGTTCAACAGCCTTACGGACTTTTAGATTTTCTATTGTTTGATAATGTCAATGAAGGCAAAAATCCCTGCGCTTCCCCGACCAAATCTAGTGGCTGGCACGTAATTACATCATTCGAATAATAAATGCACCGTAATTCTGTCTCCTTTCTTTATTCTTCAGATCTATCGTTTTCTGAACCAAAGCTTTGCGTCCCAGTACATGTTGTGAACCGTAATATTGCATCCCCCCCCCCTTAACGTAGGTGTCGTTCTAATGGAATGTTTAATAAGTGAATGATATTCATTACTGAGAAATGAGTGCTTGTTGTAATCTATGTATACAGTGTCATTTCGAAATTATTATCACTACTAGTAAATGAAACTATCTATGGAATCACTATTTCAAAATTATTCACAAAAATGTAACACACGTTGAAACCCGACGCTCGAAACCCTTTACACGCCGCTTTTAAGATATTGAATATTCATACAAGGTGATTTTTTGCAGGGACTTATAGAGGACTGGATACGGAACAAAAAGGTCTTAATGAACTCTTGTCCGGAAATGCATGGTTTCTATTACATATACCAGTTGTTTCAAATCAAATGTTCAAATGTTTGTATAGCTTATGGGACTTAACTACGGCCGGCCGCGGTAGCCGAGGGGACTGAGGCGCTCCAGTCACGGTCTGCACGGCCATTGCGGTCGGGGGTTCGAATTCCCCCTCGGGCCTGGATATTTGTGCCGTCCTTAGTCTAGTTCATAAGTACTTTATAAGCTTAGCGACTGATGACCCCGTAGTTAAGTCCTATAAGTTCTATAAACATTTGAAACATTTTTTGAACTTAACTACGGGGTCATCAGTCCCTAAACTTACAAACTACTTATCAACTAGCTTATCCTAAGGACGTCACAAATATCCATGCCCGAGGGGGGATTCGAACCCCCGACCGTAGTGGCCGTGCAGACCGCCTCAGTCCCACGGCCACCGCGGCCGTCTACCATTTGTTTGATCGTACTTTGTTACAGAGACTGTGGAGTAATAGCTGCTGTAGCATGCAGGCATAGTTTAACACTTTATGCATGCATTTTTGCCTGAAGCTATAAAACCTACCACGATTAATGTATAGTGCGTATATACTGCGAAAAATGTTTAGAAAACCTTAAAATTATTATTATTATAATTTATAGGACGAGCTACTAGCACATAGAACACTATGTACACAAACAGATACAAATGAATTTGTGGTAAAATGTTGATTAGTTTGATACATAACGGAATAAATAAGGTATGTAGCTAATCAGCTACACTATGCATTAAAGAGTTAAGCATGCATCGTTTCCTCCTAGATACTAGTACTGTCACTCATACTGTGCCATCCATGATTCGAAGGGTTATGTGGCTGCTACATGACGGTGCTCCAGACCACTTTCCGGACGCATCTCAATTGTGTCTTTCCTGGTCGATGGTTCGGACGAGGAAATCCAGTTGCATGGTTGCTCGTTCACCTGATCTCAACCCGCGAGATTTTCGGTTATGGGGCCATTTCAGAAGTATCGCGTTTGTAGAGCGCATTTCAGTTGCGCCGACACTGAAGCAGGGTACACATGCAGCGTTGTCACCACTGCGATTTCAGCGCCCATATATCGAAGTCAGCATGTTCACCGTTGAGACACACCGGATAGATATGTATTCATACTTCATAAAATCACCGATATAACTGGTCTAAGCTTGTGGAGAAGGAAGTGAAAATGGTCATCCAAAACAAGACTACCGTCAGTGGATCATTCCATAGTTCATTTGAATCACCGATGAAACTGCGTTGCTTATGAAAGGATTATCATTTAAAGCTATTCATAGCTCTTGTCCCACTGTCTCATTAATTAATGCTCTTTAAGGTTCAGTTTTATCTTACTCTTGTCATGCTTAGAGCAGAGAAACGTGAATAAATTCCTTAAACTGATGAAATTTTTCATTATTATCTCACGAAAACCAGGTTATCTATTACAAGTTACCACCACATTTCCCGATTAGGGACACGAAAGAAAAACATATTTACTCCCAAAGGCAGCACTAAAGTTTAAAAGTCTGATACGATAGCACAGTGATGAGCTGTACGGCACGAGAGAGGCTGGCTGGAACATTATCTACCCCCCTCGGGCATGGATATTTGTGCCGTCTTTAGTATAAGGTAGTTGATAAGTAGTTTGTAAGTTTAGGGACTGATGACCCCGTAGTTAAGTCCCATAAGCTTAACAAACATTTGAACATTATCTACCAAGACACAGGTACCCGTGCTGATTCAGCTCTAGCAATGATACGGAATTCAATGACGTCAGTGCTAAACAGCTCTGCTTAAAATAATTCTAACTGCGCAAAACAGGCACGTCTTGCACTCTTCATATTGTTTGTACAGTATTAATACTCAGAGTGTAGATAAGGGATAACGATGAAAAGGTAAAAACAAATCGGAAAAGAAACATTATTATCATTAAGTCGTTAGACTTCACGCTGTAATTTGCAACGAATTTTCTGCATGAAATTAAATGTCACAATATGTTTGTCGAAAGACAGGCTAGCTGCGGTGGAGTGGCCGAGCGCTCTAAGGTGCCTTGCTGCGGAGCGCGCGGTTGCTCGCCGTCGAATGTTCGAGTCCTCCCTGGGGCATGGGTGTGTGTCTGGTCCTTAGGTTAGTTTAAGTAGTTTGTAAGTCTATAGTAGTTTGGAAGACAGCACTTTCAGGACAAATGTAAAGCTAAGAGGCCTGTACAATACCTGTCTTTTACACTACATTAATTACTTTGAACAGAGATTCTTTCACACTGTTGATCGAATATGTAATCATACCTTGCCTTCATTGAATTACATATAATTTCGCTCTATCTTGTTACTTTGTTTCTTTGTTTTAGAATTTCAGTTGTGGTAGAATACAAGGATTTACATGAAAATGACGCAGACAACCGGTTTTTTCAATCATCAGATGTTATTGTTTTGATGATTTCCTCCGGTTCCGGGTAGAACAAAGAACAGTTTCATTCCTAGTCCATTTCTTTTGATGATTTCCTCCGGTTCTGGGTAGGACAAATAACAGTTTCCTTCCTAGTCCATTTCTTTTGAAAAAATTTTGACGGCAAGTAGCGATAAGTAATACTGCATACTGACAGCTGTTACCTGCAAGTGGTCAAGACCTTACATGTGACAGCAGATAATCCCTACACTTTTACAGCAAAAACTTAGGTTTGCATTTTTTATTCTTAGCAGTCATAAAGGCCCCACTTCATTTGTTTCTATGATGCAATAATTATTAGGCACAAGTGAAAATAACTACTTAATGTCATAATAAATATTTATCAGCTATCATACTCCATGATTACACGGTAAATCTTTCCTCGTTATTTATTAACTCTGGTGCGTAAGCAAAATTGAATTTGCGACAGACACGAGACAGCATTGCACATTCAAGTTACATCCATTAAGGTTCCAGTGTACATGATACACTCGTGTTTACTTTATTTTAAATTGTCATATCTTGGACACCACAAACTTTTCTATAGAAAAACGGATGGAAGAAAAAGGACAACAGATTAGGAGCTGCCGGCCGCGGTGGCCGAGGGGACTGAGGCGCTTCAGTCACGGTCTGCACGGCCACTACGGTAGGGGGTTTGAATCCCCCTCGGGCATGGATATTTGTGCCGTCCTTAGGATAAGCTAGTTGATAAGTAGTTTGTAAGTTTAGGGACTGATAACCCCGTAGTTAAGTCCCATAAGCTTAACAAACATTTGAACATTTTGAAGATTAGGAGCTAACGTCCCGCCGACTGCTTGGTAATTACAGACGGAGAACACGCTCGGAATGTTTTTTTGTTAAGGATAGGGAAGGCAATAGGCCGCGTCCTTTAAAAAACGATTCATCCTGGCATTTCCTGGGAGTGATTTAGGGAACTCACAAAAGACCTAGAATCAGTATGGAGGTGGATTTGTCATCCTCTTCTGGTACTTGAAAACATCCGTTGAACCAATCATCAAATTCGTATATCTTAGGTCGTGCAACATCGAAAACGAAACTGAACTTCAATGTATACTTCCGCAAGTGCGACTCCATTTCAGACACTAAGTATCACACAGCGCGCGCGCGAAGTAAACAAGCAGCGGCGGCACCGAAGACCGCAGCAAGCACACGTACCGACCGCTACGGCGGTCTGGCCGCGAATGGCCCCTCGGCCACCGCGGCCGGCTCGATTTCGCAACAGAAAAGAATAGACACATAGTATCTTTTTTTTTAAAACTTGTGTAAAAGAAACAGATGGCTTTTACATTAAATATTATCGAATGATCTTAGCGACGACTGCTGCGTACCTCTGCAAGAGAAGTCACGTTAAGTACCGTGTCTTCTACATCTACATCTACATCTATAGATACTCTGCAAATCACTTTCAAGTGCGTGGCAGAGGGTTCATTAACCACTTTCATAACTTTTATAAATGTTTCAAATCTTTGTTAAGCTTATAGGACTGAACTACGGGGTCATCAGTCCCCTAAACTTACAAACTACTTATAACTACTTACTAACTAGGACGGCACAAATATCCATGCCAGAGGGGGGATTCGAACCCCCGACCGTAGTGGCCGTGCTGACCGTGACTGGAGCGCCTCAGTCACCTCGGCCACCGCGGCCGGCTGTGTCTATGTCTCACCGTAAGTGAAGATATTTTGCCATTGAGAATTGTGCACGCTTTGCTTTCAAACAAGTCTCGGCACGCAACTATGCGTCATGTTTTCGTTTAACTTTCAATGTGTGCGCCACAATCTTTTTATGTATTTTCCTCATCCTCAAATCATTATGCAAATTTGTAGATTTTGTTCCATTGCGATTTGTACGAACAACGCAGAAGCATTACCTAAAGGTACGTGCTTTCACTACTGAACACTGTCTGGTTATACACGATTGGTCAACTGCACTTCTGTTGTTTACAGTTGTTAGTTGATAGTACCTCCATAGTTAGTGCGCTGACGTCACTTAAACGTCACGAACGGTATCAGTCTCCAGACTATTTGGACATAGGATGTACGGAGCATACAAGTAAGGCCGTGTGTTTAGCTACCAAGAATGCACAGTGACGTTATCCAACTTTTTTCTTATTTAAAGCATTTTAAGTTTTAACAAGTTATTTACTTCCAAGCAATGACACAAGTACCTTTAATAATGATTGGCGATAAACAAGAGCAACGCGGGGATGGTCGCATGGTCTGAGACCCCGTGTCGCGGATTGCGCTGGCGCTCCTGTCAGAGGTTCGATTCCCTCACTTGGGCAGTGGTGTGTGTGTGTGTGTGTGTGTGTGTGTGTGTGTGTGTGTGTGTGTGTGTGTGGTGTGTCGACCTTAGCATAAGTTAGTTTAGCAGGTTTATAAGTGTAGGAACCGTTGGCCTGTGCACTTTGATCCCTTAGACATACAAGCATTTGACATTTTTGATATATACGACTTATATGTTGGGAAGTGAATGTCGTCTTCTAGCAACACTGAAAACAGTACTTAGAGGGAAGGTCAGAAGCTTTAGTCGGAAAATACGCACTCATTTGAAATGTTCTGCTCTTTACCATTCTTTAAGTGACAAGTGCTGTTTCCTTGTTCTGTAATGAACAATTTGAGAGAACAGTGATTGGATTTCAGTACCCAATTAGTGTCGTGCTCATAGGTAACGAAGTACGGCTACGGACTACTTAATCGTAACTTCCAAATCAGATGTGATCTCTCTTGAAGGGCGAACTCAGCAACTGCCTCGGAAACAACGGGAAACAAAAATCTAAATACCCGGATACTGATTAGAAAGCTGCTTTTCCTGAGTGTAAGTGTAGCGCCTTTAGTTTTGCAAATACATTACTAAGCCGCCACTGCTCCTTACAGTTTCTAGCTATCCAACTTGCTAAGTTACACGTTAATACGTTAAGAATTCGGAATATTGGTACTCGTTGAATGTTATAGAGCAATGAAATAAACTGAATCGCGAAGTTAAAAATTTGTGCTGGACCTGGATTCTAACTCGGATTTTCCACTTAGTCCAGGGGTCTCCTCAATTCTCAACTTATCGCACACTACAATAGTAGTGTCCCGTGCCCATGAATTACTCTTGATCGCAACTCTAACGGCATTCCTGCAACCGATAAGGGGTATTTCTGCTTCCTTGCTGAAATTGTTATTTTGCGTTGAAGGCAGACTCACGATTATATACAGGGTGTTTCTGTATGAGTGTGCAAAAATTTAACAAGATACAAGAAATGCTCTACTGAACAATTTGAAGTAGGGCACCTGGGTCGGAGAAGACTGCTTAACGAGACATGGAAGTAAACTGGTCTGCCGCTTTGTCTCCCATTACTGTTTTGCTGCTTATTTACAACTAACATGCATACAAATTTACAAACACAGTTCTATTTACGTCCTGTATCGTTCTGCAAGGAAACAAGGAGGGCAAGTCTGATTACTAGGAATACATCTCAGTGTTGTATTTCCTATTCGCTGAGTTGAAAGGAAGGAGTCGTATTCCATGTCAGTTGACCAACATGTTCTTTGTTATTTTCGGTGGGAGTGGGCAAAGTCACTTCTGTATGAGAGTCCCGTGAGTACGGAGATGGAGTTAGTTGCCAGAGTTGTAGCTGCTTGTGTGATGGGATTGGTCAGGGTTGCCGTTAATTTCAGCACATTTTGTGAGATGCAGTGAAATGGTACGTTCATAGGGTCAGTGATGGCAGTTACAGTTAATTGTAAATAAAAATGTGATTGTATCCCCGGTATCTCCTTAAAACTGGCTTCTCCGATCCTCCAGACCCTTACCACAAATTGTTCAGTGGAGCATCCTCTGTGTCCTATTAAATTGCTACACGCTCTTTCGAAACTCCCTGACATGGTGTCTGTGCTTCCCAAAGATCCTCTGCCACACTACAGTTTAAAGCTGCGAGAAAGAAGAAGTAATGAGCAGGAGATGCTACTATCCAAGGTGCGATAAGTTGAGAATTTGGGCAGTACGGAAAGCCTGTCCGGATTTAACCTGACAGCAGGCGCGCTGGCTCAGTGCGTTAGGTGAGACGGCTGCAAATATAATAATAATAATAATAACGATCCATTGAACTCAACTATCGAGTAGCAGCCGATATGTTTCGATATTTCTAATTCAGAAAGTTATGACTGTTGATGTCAACAAGTGTACGAAAGAACTGTCACGATATCTATAACCGTTAATATGGCAATCTGTCCCTATGGTTTATTGAATACTTATCGTTTTTCTCCATTTCTTGAATGTAATTTTGAAAAATATTACCGCCGAATGTTGATAGTGACTTCACCGACTCCGGAATGACCCTTGTCCGTTGTGATCAGTGATCTAGATTATTTGGAGTGGATCTGTTTGGCCTGCAGGCTGGCTGGGAAAGCCACGGCGCGGCGTGCCGCTCGGCTTCTCACGAAAACCGTGAAAATGACCTTGGCCGGTGGCGGTGGACGGTTTGACGGAATGCGCGCGGCCGGACTCTGCGGGTTTCTTACGATCGCCGCCCAAGGCCGCGGGCCGCAGACCGCGGGGCCAGCCAGCGGCGGTGTCCAGCGTCCACACACCAGCCAGCGCTGCACTCGCCGGGTCAGAAATACAGCCGTACACGACCAAAACTGTACTGCTAGCCATCCATAATGCGACACCGAGAAGGACCCGATCCAAGAGCCTGTTTCCAAAGTGACGCTACTCCATTTCTATTATCTTTATTTTTCGAGTTAGTCGTGCCCTGGTGTTCGTTATTTTTATACATTTCAATTTATTTATGATGTAGATGATTATATTTCCAGAATAAGTAGTACATTCGAATTCCAATCAAAAACCTTGATTAATAACCAAGGAATAATTCCGTTTGTGTTAAAAAGAGTTTTCATTACATTTATGGAACCAATAACTGTAATGGTTATTGCAGTAAGTATAAAATTAATTAATGATCGAGGAAAAAGATCCCAGTTTACTCCATCCAGAAACATCAGCAGGAGTACAATTCTCATTAAGATTGTTGCTTAAAAGATTTAAGATAAGATTCTTATTAAAGAGAATATTAATAAGAATTTTATTCACGCAACATTTTTCTTCATTTTTACGTAGAAACTGCATTACTATTACCTATCCTAATGATTATAAAACACCAAACATTATAGTAATAAGAACAATGTCCACAATATAACTAATTCTAATCCTTTTAAAATAATTATATTACAAATGCAATCTACATGAACAGATTAACGGTCGTAGTTAATGTTAACATCTATTTTGTAATTAAAAAGTATTAATTTCGCCAGAGTAGTATTTTTATGCTATTGGAATAGTTTTACTTCGAAAACAAGATAAATTTCTGTAAAAAATAACGTGAGAAAATTGCAGTTATTTCCAAGGTGACGCAACTCCTAGCTATTTCTTTCCCCAAGGAGTCTAATGCCAAAACGGCCATACAGCTGTATTTCTCGCTGCTTTTCGGTGAATTTAGATGTTTTAGTCTTACTTCTTAAAATTGTAGGAATTTCCTCTTAATGTCGGGTAAGTATTGCGCCGAGATAAAAGGCAACGTTAACCATCAGAAAGGCAAAAAATACCACAAATAAATAAATGAACACAATGTGCGGAGATGTGAGTATATCGGTAGAAAAAAAGGAGATTTCGTGTTACCTTACAGGTTTCTTATTATGAAAGGTTTCATTCGTTGTTTCATGGCTCGAAATCTATGATATATCGAGATAATTTCATTATTATGCTGTAATGCTTAACTAATACGAGCGGAATAGAGTCCAGGATAAAGAGCGAGAGTTTTCTCTGGGGTACCAACGCAAACCTAAAAAGTGAAAGGGTGCTCTACATTCTCAAGTATTCTCAGAATGCAAGAGAATACAACGTAAAGTATCTTCTTGCAAATGTATTTCATGATAATCATCATCCAACGATATTTTGCTCCAAATTATTACTATTTAATAAATGAATCATATCATTCCCATACTATAGTTGAAGGCATTATAAAAGGATAGTGTTAAACACTCTTGTCAGTAAAGAGTTTAAATGTTAGACTTCTTCTTCAATATTATTTTAGCTAAACTGAATGCAATAAGTTACATGTATATTAAAATGTTATTTCTTATCCAGCGCCGGCCGCGGTGGCCGAGGGGACTAAGGCGCTCCAGTCACGGTCTGCACGGCCACTACGGTCGGGGGCTCGAATACCCTCTCGGGCATGGATATTTGTACCGTCCTAGTTCGTAAGTAGTTCATAAGTAGTTTGTAAGTTTAGGGAATGATGACCCCTTAGTTAAGTCCCATAGACCATACAAACATTTGAACATTTGATTTCTTATCCAGCATTTTATAATGTTGACATTCTGAGGGTCATGAACTTGACAAAAGCCAAGAATTAATCTTTTACTTTCGTTTCATCGAGATCTTTTGCTCCAATACAAATTGTGTATTTTCTAGGAATATATACATCTTGATTTTTTAAAATTCTGTAGATTCATTTACAATTACAGAACAGAGTTACATACAAAATATTATTTACGTACTGTGGTTCTAATCATGGCTGATATCAAAATATGCTGTTTCCCCAAGTTTCGTATTTCATGTAGATATACTCTTTAAATTATTTAAGCGATAACATGTTTTACAAAGACCATAGGGTTTAAACTACAGCACCATGTGAACAGAGGCAGTTGATGAATTCAGTATTGAGTGTACTTATAAATTTTGCCTTGAGTATACTTAACTCCTCTTCTTCAAGTGGAGTCCTCAGCAGCCTCTAACATAAAATCAGTGGTCGGTACTACAGTCGCTTACAGCCGACCGTTACCGGTTCAAGCGTTCCGCAGAGTGAGTCATTCGCATCGCCTTTCATTTTTTTGTCTCCCGATGTATTGACCACAGAAAAGTACAAAAGCTCACGATATTTCAGGGCTAGGCGCTAAGTGTGAAAGTAAAAGCCTTCAGCAAATTTTAGCACTCACTACATTAAACGAAAACAATGAAAGGTCCAGGTGTGTAGGTGATGAGTCAGCGCAGACTGTCAACATTGGTGGTCTTAGCCGGTTGATTGCGCCGAGCTCCGTCACAAAAACTGTTCGGCCCCGTCTACAGAGCGGCGTAAGATAAAACCGTGACGAAATAAATACAGACTAGATTCACAGCAGTGCACTGAAATATAGTTCCAAGTTGTCTCTATGATGACTTCGTCGAATCGAGCAAATCGACAACTTTTGCATCACATCTCAAAGATCATGGCCACTCAGCCACATCAATTTGCAGAAAACCCGCAGATTCTACACACTGCCAACAAAGGAAAGAAAATAAACCATGAAAAACTGGAAATTTATATCCATAGCTCAAACTCACCACATGTCTTTGTAGGGTATTTTGTAATACCTAAGTGTGTAACATCTTTGTGCTTCGTAGATATGAGCTCTTTGACAGAAATTCCTTATTCAAATGCAAAGATAGTCTGCGGTGCCAGTTCACGTCATCAAACAACGTTTTGAAGCGCCAGTGGTAAAGTACACACAAAACATGGGAAGCAGAACTTTTAGACTCCTGTTAAAGACGAAAATTGTGAGTGTGAAAACGAAAAGTGTGTGTGAAAAAGTGAAATATATGTGCAATAAATGCGACAAATGAGCAATGATGATATGAATGCTAAATTTAGATTTATGTAAAACTGTGTTTTTATACATGACATGTTGTCACCTGCAGTTGTTTTCTCTGTAGTTAATGCCACATAATTTCAAACAGAAAGCTCCACTAAGAAACTGCACATAGTTCTGTATGTATAAGCACCTGATAATAGGCATAAGCCCGAAATTAATCATACAATTTTTGTGTGACTGTTAGCGGTTTATATCATCAACCCTACAACTTTAATCAGAGTGTAATGCTTCCTTTTGATAGGCGTGATGCCGTTCTTAACTTACAAAGCTAACTTCCCATGGCCTTAGCATAATTAGTACGTCGACCACTGGAAAGACCGATAAACTTCTCCGTACAAACACATAAGTTTCCTTCGGTATCTGAACATTCGCAAGTTAACTGCAGATGCCTAAAACACTGTTGTAAGGTAAGGTGGGCCATTCTGCATCTTTGATGAGCCTCTTTCGCTACATTTGTTGAGTCTTTTTGTGATCTGCGAATGCTGGAACGCCGCGCCGGGATAGCCGCGCGTACTGAGGCGTCTTGTCACGGATGGCGCGGCCGGTCCCGCCGGGATTCCCTCTGGCATGGGTGTGTGTTATCCTTAGGGTAATTTAGTTTAACTAGTGTGTAGGTCTAGGGACCGATGACCTTGGTCTTTTGGTTGAAACGTTCTCTATGTTGTGGGTGCGTGCTGTTGTCACTCGTCGTATAACTTTTTTCATTGTAAACAGTGAACGAATAATAATCTTACTTCCCCACAAAAGGCAAAAGTCTAGGGCTAGAGTTCTTGTCCAGCAAAATTTTAATCCGTCAGGAGGTTTCGTAAGAAGCGCGCCCGTAGCAAAGTGAAAAATTCGCACGAGTAAGACCAATAAGTGAAAAAATATACAATTAACTTTCGATACATCTTTGATTGAACGTTTGAAGAGGTTCTGCAAATGTCATCTCTAGAATTCCTTGGTGTAAGACCCACATTGTTCAGACAGGATTAAACTAGTAAGTTATTCTAGTTATCATCCCATTTTTATCGTAATAAATTGAAATCTATAGCACCTCTTACTGAATGTATGAATTTCATTTACAACAAAATTTTGAGAATAACATGAACATCATTTGACGATGCACAAGAGAAAGCCACATGCAATAGGTCTCTGCGTATGAACTTTTTGTTAACGAGAATGTTTTTAACTTGTGTACTATGGGTCATTTAGTCTTCAGGCAATTTAGAACTTTTATCGATATTATATACGATCGCAGCGCCGCTGCATGACGTTTGTAAGCAGCGCGCTTATTTCAAACTTTGACACTGCAAATTACCGTTGCAGTTGCGTTCAGGGCATGCATATGCTCAGTATGTATGGTGTCTGTATATTATATTTAATGTGGTATTCCAGTTCAATTTGTATTTGTGTGTATTCCATACTGATCTTTGATATTGTTCTATAGTTGGAAGGACACTGAAGATGATCATTATGTGATCGAAATCGATCTGTGGTTTTTTTAAAATAAAACATTAACGGCCAATGCTGCTAATTACATCTGGTGAGTTCAACATAGGTACAGTACTTTTAGGGCCGGTTTGTCAATGTCTCGTTAAGTTCCGGTAAAGATTTTAACTTGTCGTTAGCGGAGAACTGCGTTTGTCAATGTTTCGTTATGAGTTAACCAGACGTTAAAAGACCTCAAACTGGCCGTTAAGTTAACGGCTAACGACCAGTTAAGTTAGAATCTGTATGAAAATGACAGGAATCCACAGCGCTAAAATACCGTAATATATTCACTCGATAAGACCGATTTATCGAATAAAATAACAGAAGCACTACTTGTATGAAAAACTAGTGTGGAAAGCAGCTTCATTGAAAAATTTTATCGTCATATTTCTCGCCCCATCCATGTAAATAGCTAACAGATGAGTTTCATATATTGCAGATACGCAACATAACCTTAAAATTATTGTTGCGATATCAAAATACAAACTTATGACTAACTACTAGTTCAGTGAGAATCGGTGTGATGAAAATGGTTAGAATAACAGATTTGGTTGACAATGAAGACGATGTCAGTATTTTAGACGATCTAGAGGTCATTGCTCCTATAATGCGACCTAGACGTATTTACGTTCACTCAAATCATTTTGAATGCTGAGATGATGCAGAATTTGTTTCGCTATTTCGTCTTGGAAACGCTACATGAAAACCTCCACGACCATCTCAAGAGTCCAACAGATAGTTTGTTAAGTTATCTGCCATAATAGAAAACAGAATACATTATTTATGCCTGCAAGCTTATTCATTCTATATTTTGTTAAATTGTACCACGCTTCTCGCCGGGCTGCAGTGGTTATATTGGCACCAATGGTAATGACGGCAACTCAGACGACCAATAAATGTTTTTTCGTGACAACTTCAATTAAAACGAAAATTATTTGTTTCTGAACGGACAAGGGTACATACAAGAACCTGTCAACCATAGAGCAGGTACAGTATTAATTTTTCTGCGAGTGAAATCACTAGCAATAATATATACTCTGTAGCACGTGAAAAATATTAACACAATTCTACACTTAATTGTTTATGTTGCCAACATTAGCACTGAAGCCCGGCGAGAAGCGTCGTAAAATTTTACCCAGTATTTATTTATACTTGTTGCGCCTACTGTGAGGCCTAAAATGTGATTCCTTCCTCCGATCTACAGGAACAGTATACTTTTGCCTATGTGCAAGCTTGCACTAAGATACTACGCACTTGGCATATTATCGTACTAAGCCCTAAGCATTTTTACTGTCCTACATTTTCCGTGGAAAGCACTGGATACATTTGCCATACGCGATCATGTCGCTTTTTTCTTCTCCTTCCATGTCGTGGCGTCCGGTTTTTACATTCCAATGCACCCTAATATTTCTCTAATGAGGACCCAAACACACTCGCACTAACGTCTTATAAAATTCGAGCTTCTTTCAGGTTTGTTTTCCATAACGCCAATTAACAACTATCTGCTAACCGCTTTCGTGATAGTTAAATAAGGGAAACAGCTGTTTATTTAGACGGCACTTTCATTTGTTTCTATTGCCAACCTAGTCGAAATAGATCGTACCTTCTCGTTTTCTCCAGGTTAGCAAACGAGAGGTGTATCTGACAATGACAAACGCAATGCACTTAACGAGTACATTTAAGTGGACGTTAAAGGCATCTTCTCGTTTACTAACGAGAAGATTAACGAGAGGTGGACGAACCGGCCCTTATAGTTCTTGGTTGAATAGCCTTTTGTAATTGTCGCCTTCCTTGTCTGGTCACATTATCTTCCTCGTTATCTTTCTCTCGTGGATTTCGAGCTTTTCTGCAAGTCCATTCCTATTGAATAATAGTCACGCTGAAGCATATAAGGCTGCAGGGTGGATGATTGTGAGGTAGTGCTTCAGTTTATTGTTATGACAGATACAATTTTTTATGTAAGTGGTCTTGGTCAGTTGATATGCTAGCTCTAGCCTGTTGACTGAGGTTGATGATGCTATTGCTTCAGAAGATTAGGTTCCAGCCATTATACTAAGTATTTAAATCTATTGTTTGTCTTAATATGTCCCTGGTCCAGGTGCAATATGTAATGTTCTAGGAGATTCGCCTAAATTCGTGATGTACTGTTTTTTTTTTTTTTTTTTTTTTTTTTTTTTTTTTTTTTTTTTTAAGTATACTATATTATTTAAGAATAGGTATAAGATTAAGATTCCCACACAATTAGTAAGTCAAAGAGGTAAATTTTCAGATGAATGGGATCTTACAATGGTAATCGAAGTCAAGTAACCTTTGGGAGAAAAGGTATTGTTAAATGAATAACATCAAATAATTTTAATAAAACGACTCAAACTTAAATTTCTCCCTCAAAGAATCCTTGGTATCAGACGTACACTACGTTCCTTAATAATTTAATTAACTGCCGGCGCATAAATGTCGCGGTTATGTTGAGACTACAGATACGTGTAACTTCTTGTGATGGTGGTTTGAGTCCCGACGCATCTTCACTGATATTTAAGGATCTTTATGGCCTACCTGTTTTAATTATACACGCACACCTAGTGTCTGTTCTTTCTGTCATGCAAGAAAAGACACCTCACCCACATACATTTCATATTAGCTGCAAATAATTGTGGTATTTATTCTTTTTTTACTTCGAAATTATTATGCTAAACAGATCTTCTTGCTGGACATCTGACAACATATCCGCTAAGTGAAACAATATTATTATGTAAACTGCTTGTATTGTTGATGGTATGCAAAGGTGTATAGCACGAAACAAACTCGGTAACAGTTGTGTTAGACAGAGAGAAACTTATTGCTCCGTCTGAAATTAGTCCTTATATGAAGTGCTATATGCACGTATTGAGTTCGCTATAATATTTTTCTGTCTCTGTTACGTCTCAGCATATTAAGTTCATCGTAGTACATATTTTTACATGGAACACATACGCCAGCCATAATGCGTTAGTCCCGTCTGACCATTGGCCTCCACCTACGGAAGCTATACTTTTCGTAAATGTTCTGTAATAACTGTAACAGAAACGGGGCTTCCCTCGCGAATTCCGCTTCGTATTTATAGTGTGCGACGGTGAACCGTTACACTTGTCGGCTGAGCGCAGCATGAAGGTCTCCTTTCGCCATTTTTCATAAGCACTTTCACCGCCCATGACTTACGAACCAGCTGGGGCGTTCTATGACCAAACGGCCCCAAGTATCGGACGTAGTTGTCAGTCGACACGTGCAAGTCGTAATACACAGTTATAAAAATCTAGAAATTGTAAGCTTCTCCAACAAACTCTTATTTGGACATTAAGGGATCATTCGTGCTTTTCAGCTATGGCTGTTATTGCACTGAAGCATTGAAGCTGACCAATCAATGGCGTACGGTGTTGTAGTCATTTACCGATTTTGTATGGCAAAGCTGTCATCTCTGGCTTTCAAAACCGTGATAACAATAGTGTCCCAGCTGACAACGGCATACGAATGCAGCTAAGGTTCACAGTGCATGCTTGCCGTCGTGAAACCTAATACGTGTGTGTTGGTAGAAGCTCTCGTTCCAAAATATTTAGTTGGTCTTGTCGCTACGCTCGAGTCATTAAGAGTGACGAGTGGTAATGTGGAAGTTTTAAGCGAACAAGTGCATCTTCTGTTAACCATGTCCAACACTAGACAAACGCTGCATTCGATATCTACATTATGAGCAAATACAACAATTTATGAAGATATACTTTATCCGTCATGCTGAGGCTTTTCCCACCGGATGATCGAATCCTCCATCGGGCGTGAATGTGTGTGTGGTTCTTAGTGTAAGTTAAAGTAATTTGTAACTCTAGGGACTAATGACCATAGCAGTTTAGTCCAATAGGTTTACAAACACTTGAAATATTTTAAATTTTTATTTGTTTTTATTATTATTATTATTTTTTTTTTTTTTTTTTTTTTTTTTTTTTTTTTTTTTTTTTTTTTTAAGGAACACAGATTGGTGACTATCTGAAACATTAAATAATGGGATGATTCACAATTTGCGAAATGCTCCGACTTACAGCTGCCTTTACAAGCTATCTATCATTTTGTAACACATAAAACGTTTTGTCGGACTGGAACTCTAACGTAGGCCTCTCGCTTCTCGCGTTGTTAAGGGGATGTAGACAAGTGTGACGCATGCAATTTATGGTCGGTACAGGGACCGTGTTCGAGTGACCGAAAGATGACGCCAGATTGGCTCAGCGCGTTCGGTTTGTGGTCGCGCCCTGTGGAATGAATAAATAAAACTGAGCCAATAACTCGCCGAACAATATAGAACAAATAAGATCCCACGTCCGCAAGGAATCGATGTACCCAGAAGAAGAAGAAAAAAAAATAGGTTAAGGTGACGACTCGCGCTTTGAGTAGAAGTCGTTGCCACTAAACCTAGAAGGCGAGTTTAACCCAGCAAAAATTATACGACAGTAATCTTAATTTAAAGAAGGAATTTTTGAGAACGTGCGTTTGGAACACAGGATGAGAATCATGGACTGTGAAAGAAACTGGAAGAAAAGATGGAAGCTTTAGAGAAGTGGTTTTACAGAAATATGTTAAATTAGATAAACTGATAAGAAATTTGTTGGTTCTCTTCAGAATCGGCTAGGAAATACACATATGGAAGTTGGCAAGAAGAAGTAACAGGATGAAAGTAGATGTATTGCAACGTCATGGTACTAGAGGGATCTGTAGACGCTAAAAGCTGTGGAAGAAGACAAAGGCTATTGAGGACGACGGTGAAGAGTGGGTCAACTACAGGAATTCATGCTGGGCAGCATCTAGCCTGGAAGAAGCAGGCATTTCGTTAATAGCGGCTACGATCCCAAAGTAAATAACAACAAATGTATTTCGACGTGAAAAGCCATATAATGATGAACCTTTAGGTTCGAAACCGGTAATGGCAATGTGTTTTATATAAATTGCATTATTGATAATGGCCGGTTGCTGCTTTCTTCTTTGCAATGTTCAGCTGTATTTTGTACATAGGCACAGTTTCTAAAAATCAGGAGTGAAGGAAGCTTTGGATATAACGTCTCGTCGACAGAGTTGTCATCACAGACGGAAAGGTAAGGATGGGAGAGGAAATCGGCCGTGCCTTTTGAAAGGAACCATCCCGACATTTGTCTATAGCTATTTAGGGAAATCACCGGAAGCCTGGTCTGGATGGCCCGTGGTGGATGTGAACCACTGTCCTCCCGAATGCGAGTCTAGTGTGTTGCCACTGGGTCACTCGCTTGGCGGTCTCTAAAAATGTAAGTTTTCCACAAAATAGTTTCCACGAAATGTCATAAAGGATCGCTTCGTCGATATCTTTGTAACGCAGGCACCTAAATTGCTGTCTCCTTTTAACCTTTGTGTCAGGAGGTAAGTGACGCAAATCTGAATAGCTAACAAGGAGTTCTACTATCATCATAATTTTTCCGTCCGGGGGAGGGACGATTACTGTGTTTATTTGAGCTTTGAGTGGATTTCCAAAAGGGTCCGTTGTTATGTGACGCGGAGAAATGTCGGTGGGGAGTTATTCACGGCCTGAGGACGCTGATCTCCATTTCCCCTCAGCGCTGCAAGATCCAAGTCAACCTCTCAATTCATCTTTTCTTACACATGGACTACAACTCAAGCGCAACACGACATTCTAATCATTTTGTAGCAATACGTTAGTCATAGTAAGCCGTTTGAGCTACAGGATGGTGAGTTATTCATTCACAGTTGCCCGAACAGAGAGGGCAGCCATAAAACAGTTGAATACCACGGTATAGATAACAAAATCAAGGCAGAACCTCCCCCATGCTTGACTGTAGAAAGCGGGCATGCGGAATCGTTAGCTTCTTTCGCAGTTTTCGATACATAAACTTGGTTGTTTGTAGGGTGCAATGTAATCTATGATTCGTTGGACCAAATAACATTTGAGGGCTGTTCAAAGAATAAGTGACATTTCAAATTCCACGGGCAACGTACATTCCATTTCCGATGGGTTTTTTCCTTATGTTGGTACGCATGTCCTGAACATATGTTCCCAGTTCCAAATATACAGAATGCTTCGTTGGTTTTTGACACACACACACACACACACACACACACACACACACACACACACACACACACACACACACACACATATATATATATATATATATATATATATATATATATATATATATATATATATATATATATATATATAGTGTGCTCGGTTATTTTCTATTATTATTAAAAAAGGAGTAAGGAATTTGCATCATATTTTTTGTGAAAAATGAAATCAATGCTCTAAACATTTGAAATGTTGACGGTGGCATAGTGCGAGTCTGCTCTGAGTAAAAACAAATATTTGCAACTGGTACAAGTTCTTCCAAGATGGCCGAGAAGATGCCAATGACGAATCTCGCTCTAGTCGCTCCATCTCATCAACTACAGTTGATAACGTCGTCGAAGCTGCGAAGAAAATTGTTTTGAAAATAAATGTTTGTAAACCTACTGGACCAAACTGCTAAGGTCATCAGTCCATACACTTACAAACTATATAAACTAACTTACACTAAAGACAACAGACACATCCATCCTTGAGGGAGAATTCTCTATCGGGAACAGCCGCACAAACCGTAGACCATGCGGCCAATCATCGCGGATAATTATTTTGAAAAATCGTTGGATTACTGTGAGAGAAGTTGCAAAGGGTGTTGGTATATCTGTCGGCCCGCGTCATGCAATTGTTTCGGATGTTTTGGACATGAGACGTGTGTCAGCGATGTTTCTTCCCAAAACATCTCAATTTAGATTACAAGAACCGTCGCATGAGCATCGCTCAGGTGCTCTTGAATAACGTCAAAGATGACTCTGATTTGCTCAAAAGGGTTGTAACTAGTGACGAAATATGGGATTAATGTTATGACGTCGAAACCAAATCCCAGTCGTCCCAACGGAAGCATCCCGGTGAGTCAAGACTAACAAAAGCACTCCAAGTTCGATCAAAAGTCAAAGTTTTCCTGTTTTGTTCAGTTACCGTGTCGTAATGTATCACTAATTTTTGTCTCAAAGTCGTACCTATATGTTAGGCGCCGTTTTCTGGAAGCAATACTCGGGAGACGCCAGCTATTGTGGAAAAACAATCCATGGCCTTTAATTCACTACAATGAACTTGCTCATTTATCGTTGCATGTGACAGATGTTTTTGCCAAAAACAAAAGACTATCATGCCTCAGACACCATATTCACCGAATTTGGCCTCCTGTGATTTATCCTCATCGTCATTACATAAAATCACGGCGGACTCTTAAGATGCAATCTGAGAGTAAACTATCTAGGCACCGGTTTAATGAGAAGTGGCGTGAATTCAGGGTAATAGCTGCAAACCCCTGAAGTCGGAGTTCGGACCTACGTGGTTCCGAAAATCGATAAAAATGTTTAAATTCAATTTACGAAAAATAAACAAAATTAACTACGGCATGCAATCCCTAGAACTGTGTAGAATTTTATAAGGAAGCTACTGAAATGCAGCAACATGCGATTGGGAGCATTCACAGATACGGATGAAATCCAGTCTAAAAAAAACCCTAGAAAAATGAAATAATTACAAACACGGAAAAGTGAGAATGAAAACGACGGCATGCAACCCTTAGAAATACATAGAATTTCATAAGCAAGCTATTGAAGGAGGTTGTACAAGGCTCTGAGAGAATTACTGACAGAGACTGAGTGCATACTACAAGTTCGGAGAAGAAACAGCAAAATGAAAATAGGCGGGGAGAGAAGATCACAAAATGTTCGTGGAAATCAGGAGGATACACGCATAGTTACTTGTCTGATGGCCATGGAACAAACAACAGTGGAAGCTGAAGGCTTTGTTCTAAGAACCAACCACGTGGAACATATATCACTCACGGAAGGAAAACGATGAGAAAAATTTTACATGCACTGTACGTAATGAACATATCGTCTGTTAGAAATGGGCCCCACAAAACTAGAAAGACTTCATACAGAGTTCGTACACTGCCACATAATCAAAAGGTTTGAATATGCCAGGCCGTTATCAAACTGCAACTAGTAACACATACACCACGTTTATCTGTTGGAAATCACTGGATTGAAAAACTAGAACACATTTCCGCGCACGATCGGAAAAAATATTCCGCAAAATGAATCTACGTTCAAGAGTCTAAGTTAAACATGCTAGACAACGAATGGCTACCATCTCTTGGACACAAGAGCAGAAACAACCTTACCTCGCCACGCTCCCAGCACCAAAGTGACCACCGATCGGCCGAAAGCTACCGGAAACTGGCAAAACCCAGCGGTGGTGAGGAGAGAAGATCGTTATACTCCACCTTTGGAGGGCTTGTCGACTGGCTTGTAACCAAAGGGCGTAGAAACCTCTCTGCTGCATCAGCAGCAGGGGTTGGTAACGACTAACTATCGACTCTGATCCAGTGAGAACCATGCAAAGGGAGATATTACTACCTACATTCAGACAGTCATTAGATTCTCGCACATCCACTTAAAAGTAAAACAAGTACACATTCTCACAGGGACAATAATAAATTATTAAAATAACAAAATCCTAGCAATATTAACTAAAATTTCAGAAACAAATATTTTAAAACATGAAATAAAAATTCTATTCCTCATGCCTTGAAAAGAGTGGGGTTCTAGTTTTAACAATATTCTAATCTAGCGACATCATATAAATTACGGTTTTATAAAAAAATATATGGAAGACGACAGATGAGACTCTTGAAGGACGTAGATTTGCAACGAAACAGTAAATAAAACTGCATCGCTGGAAGTACTCAAGATTGTACCAAATATTACTTATGGGAAATACTTTGAGAATTCTAAGAACCGTTGCAGAAGTGTATTGCATCTGACGGGAATAACATTGAAGAGGACAACAGGAATATTGATGGATAAATAAATATTTAAAAAAAATATATAAATTCTCCTTACTTTTTGGGGGACTGATAACCACGCAGTCTAGTCCCCTCTAAACAACAACCACCCTACTTTTTGAACCCATCTCATTTTGTGTCTCGTCGCCACCGGTTGTCCTGAGTGTCGGTGGCCGTGTCGAGAGAAGAGGATGCACGTGTGTGCGGGAACGGCGTCTGAGGTGGGACAGCAGAAAATAGAAACACTAAGCTAGATTAGTAGAAGATATATATTTCGTAGAAATAGTACAGTATTTAACTTTTGTATCTGCAGACTAGTGGAATGTGCTTTCATAACATTTTGAAAACCAGGTATAAGCCTGCCTACTGCTGGGAGTCTTATCTAGTGCCTGTCCTATTGCCAAGTGAGCGATACAGTTCAGTGATGGCCACGAGAGGCGTTGCAGCACAGGGCGCTCGCAGCTGACGTCTTAATATCGCCATACCGCGCTTGCATGGCAGCGCGCGGCGAAAGTACGTGGCGCGCACTTCACACTTCTGCGACACTACACCCCTCCCCCCCTAAACGCCGCGCCTTCGTGGCGTAGGGCTGAGGGCCATGGCGGTGGCACTGGGAGGAGGGCCTGGGCGGGTCGTTACTGGTGGCACGGTCTGTAGCTGAGGCTGGTATCAAGACGACGTCCGCGCCACGGTATCCACCTTGCGATCCCCTGGAGAACCAACCTAAACGAGGGGAAGGAGGCACACCTCCACCCAGAGGAAGCAGGTCATCTTCTTCTGAGGTGCGTGGCCCAGACTGCAGGGGCCCCGTAGTTCCTCTCGGTGATGCAGATATCCATTACAATGAACTCGTAGTCCAGGGATGCTGGGCTCATCAGCGAGCAATTTGGCTATGCTGGAAACACGAGACAGGATCGGGCGGCCTGTGCAGGCGCAACTGGTCTGTGTGGCGCCGCAGCGATGACAATGTGGAAAAACATACAACATACATATTGTGACCGAGCACGCACTGAAAGGTGCCCGGCATCCATCTGTTGTTTCCAGCAGACACCCTGTAAAGCACCGTCGTAGAAATCTGAAAACGGGAAGCGCCATACGAACTGACCCGGTGCATGGGAGGCTGCAGCAGGTGAAGGAGAGTGCGGTGACTGCAACCGTGTGACATCTCGACAGGAAACGGGCCATCACGTGGCATGCATTGATATGTAAACAGGTAATTTTGAAGAGCTTTCCGCCAGGAGTGCGGACCTTACATCTTGTCCATGTGAGACTTAAATGTTAGAACAAAACTTTCTGTTTCACCATTGGATTGAGGGTAAAAAGGTGCAGTGGTAATGTGCTGAATGCCATTCATACGACAAAACTGTTGAAATTCCACACTGACAAACTGAGGTCCATTGTCACCGACAATAGTTTCAGGCAAACCTTCTATGCAAAACATTGATGATTGTACTAGATGCCGTCGTTGAGTTCATTGCAGTCACAAAAGGAAACTTGCTGAAAGCATCTACAATGATTAACCAGTGGGTACTCCAGAAAGGTCCGGCAAAGTCAATGTGTAAACGTTGTCATGGTCCCTTATGGCGTGGCCAGTCCGAGAAAGGTT
This sequence comes from Locusta migratoria, assembly GCA_026315105.1. NCBI lineage: Eukaryota > Metazoa > Arthropoda > Insecta > Orthoptera > Acrididae > Locusta > Locusta migratoria. The sequence continues at coordinate 501,459,215 of CM048747.1, forward strand.
GTGAAGAAGCTGCCTGATCCTCCACACAAACTGTACACTGTGACGTCATGCTCTCTAAAAATGTTCAAATGTTTGTAGAGCTTATGCGACTTAACTACGGGATCATCAGTCCCTAAACTTACAGACTACTTATTAACTAGCTTAAACTAAAGACGGCACAAACATCCATGCCCGAGGGGGATTAGAGCCCCCAACCACAGCGGCCGTGCAGACCATGACCGGCACGCCGCAGACTGCTCGGCCATTGCGGCCGGCTATCAAGCTCTTTATCTGGGCCTTCATACCAACCTAGGTACAATGACATTTGGCCAGTAGCTTTCTACGAACAATACCCAAATGTCCATGTTGTAGGAGGCATAAGAATTCTCATTGCAGAGAACGAGGAACAGTCACTCTTGTTTGGTCGTTGTTGGTATGTAACAACAGAACCCCCTGACTTAAAGACAATGCATGACATTGTGCAAAATACCGTCGAACCAGAGGCCGCTCAATGTCTTTGGCTCTGTCAGGCTACCCAGAGCGAACAATACGTGCTACCACTCATATGTGGCATCCGCAGCAGTTTCCTGTGCAATCCGATGAGTGTTGAAATGGAAGTCTGCGACAGCTGAAGCATCTCTGGAGTCTATCTGACAGTATGCCAATTCTGCAGAGCCAAAGACACACCCTGGCAAACCGGAAGTCCGGTAAGTGCGTCCGCGTTGGCATGTTTAGTGGTAGGTCTGTACAAAATTTCATACTGATAATTGGACAGTATCAAGGACCATCTCTGTTACACCATAAATGATTGCTAAGGCAATGTGACAATACCGCACCCAGACGAAGAAGCATCCACTGCCAGCACTACAGGCTTCTTTGGGTGAAAGGGAATCAAACATGCATCACTCAGTTGTACAGACTTCACATTGTCAAAGGCAACCTGGCAAACATTAAACCATACAAAAGGAACATTCTTCCTACATAAGCGATGCAGTGGAGCTGCAATCTGAGAGGCACTGAGAATAAATCTGGGATAATAGTTAAGCTTTCCCATTACTGCTTGCAATTCGTACACATTCGTAGGAGGAGGCAAATCTTTGATTGCTCGAAGATTGACAGTAAGAGATGGATTCTTTGGCATTAATGACATATCTAGGTACTGTATTTCAGTCTGAATATACGAACACTTCCCTTTGTTGCAACATAGACCTGCTGCAGTCAACACTTTGAAAAGACACTCCAGGTTTGATAAATGTTCTTTAACTGTGCGCCCCGAGACCTCAATATCATCTAGATAGTTCAAGCAGAATAGTACAGAAACTGTTCCAAAAACCACTGAAAAATAGCGGAGGGGAGAAGAACTGCCAAAGGGCAGGTGTTAAAACTGAAAAAGGCCCATGTGAGTATTAATGACAAAAAACTTTTTTGACACGGCATCAAGCAGAATCTGTAAGTATGACTCTGCCAAATCTATCTTGGAAAGGAAGCGAGTCAGTGCATCTACCAGTTTATTAAAGTCTAGATCACGAGGAGATGCTTGGGGGAAAAGTTTCTGCAGCAATACAAAGTCTTGGTGCCCACCACAGCTAAGAACAAGTGCTTAACTGTAAGATGGTGAGCCGCGACGAGATCTTGAAATTGCACCAAGTAATCACTCCATTCTTCGTGCCGTTCATCATACTGGAGAAACATAGGGAGCATTGCGGCGGTAGATGTGGGCAGCTGATGCGATGGCTGTTGTTGCTGAGCTGACTGTGCCGTCAACTGGGACACCGCTTGTTGTAGTTGAGTTATTTGTGCATATAAGAAAATTAGAACAAAACGTGATGGAGGACCCACTGCAAGGGGAAAAAAAATAAAAAAATCCACAAACCACATAACAGAATATGTTCCCCCAAAATGATAAGGGTGGGTGAGCGGGAGCAGTTTCTGCATGTTCCGGCTGCTGCTGTCTGGCTGTTGCAAGCGGGCTGGCCCAAGGTCCTTCTATCGCTCCTCTGCGCCACTTTTGTGTCTCGTCACCGCCGGTTGTCCTGGGTGTTGGTGGCTGAGTGGAGAGAGACCGAGACAAAGAAGTAGGATGCATATGTGTGTGGGAACGGAGTCTGAGGTGACCAGCCAGTGGGACAGCAGACACTAGCAGGAACACTAAGCTAGATTAGTACGAGATATATATATAGAAAGAGCACAATACTTAATTTTTGTATCTGCAGACTAGTGGAATGTGCTTTCTAAGATCTTGAAGACTAGGTATAAGCCTGTCTACTGATGCGAGTCTTATCTAGTGCCTGTCCTATTACCAAGTGGCTGATACAGCTCAGTAGTGACCGCGAGCGGGTTTGCAGCAGAGGGCGCTCGCGGCTGACGTCTTAATATCACCAAGCCGTGCTTGCATCGCGGCGCGCGGCGAAAGTACGTGGCGCGCACTTCAGACTTGTGTGACACCACATCTCATACTTGCAGTCATCATGGTGGCACTACTTCCTTCGCAGCTTTGCGCTGGCTTCTGTTATTAAGGGTTTAGCAACTTCACACCTTAGATGAATGTTTTGCTCCATCCATACGTCTTTATAGAAACAGTTTTACTCATGTGAGTGTTGAGTTTTGTAGTCTTTTGCCGTGGTACTTTTAGCGATCTTAATGCTTGTCAGTCGTTGTCAGTTAACTTGGAATTTCGCCCATTGTTCCTCTTCGCCATCTTTCACCTTTATTTGTGTACGTCGCAATTACCAAGGACACTGTCTGTAGTGATACGTTAAATAGTGAAGCCGCTGTCTTGGCAGATGCTCCCTAAATGCGGACCATCGAGTTGTCCTGTTTGGAAGTCGGGCAGATTACGCATTTGACCGATATTTGTTGTCAGTTGCAGAACAGAACTACTGCGAGGTAACGTCCAAGACTACATCATTTGGACGGTGCCGTCGCGTCTTAATGTCAACACGCTCCGGCGCCATCTTGCAACAACATGTATACTGCATGGTTTTAGTTTGTCCACCTCTGTAATTGTTTTATGTTTTCTCGTTATGTTCATTTATTCTTCTTATGACTAGTGTCTTTTTGGTCATTATTCATATGACTTAACAGAATCTGTAACTCACCTTCACATACAGAAATAGCATCAGCATCACTGATTTCTTTCCACCCTGGTTTTCCATCCCACTCTTCAGCCTTGCAACTCGAGCGCAAACAGAACACGACGCACCAATAACAGTCAGTTCCACGCTACATTAGTAGATTCGACACAGCGTGGTAAGATCGCGGAAGTGCACTTTCAAGGTCTTCACCGAGCAATGTTGAGTAGGGGACTCCAGTTCCAGGCAAGTGTGTGGCGATAAGTGAATGCTGATGCGGTAACAGGGACCAGGTGAGTAGGGATTACGTGAGCGGCCGGCGGCTGATCCGGCCATAACCGGTTCGGCCATCTGATCTGCCAGTGCCCCTGACAGCCGCCGATCGCTGCCAAAAGAACGGCGAGCGCGCCGACCCGCCGCCAGCACACGCAGAGGAACTGTACCAGTCTGTGGATCTGGCCGTACTGCTCTCCGCTACAGCTATTGGCTGGTAGTGACCTGCGCTTATATCCCAAGTAAAAACAATCCTACCCACAGATACTACCTGTTGGCATTAGGCAAAGATCTAAAACGTTCATGCAGTACGGATGTTGAGATGCCAGCAGACGACGCTGTTCTGAGTATTCTGAATACACTTTCAAAAGAAAATACAGTTATCCTGTTACGATATTAATATCGGTATAAGCACACTCTCGGAAATCGCGACATATTCGTAACGAAGCAGGAAAATATTGGGGAGAAACAAGATATATAAGCCTTTCTATACCCTCGGAAATCACGATAGATTCGGAAATGAACAGCCAAATCTTTCTGACTAGCGAATAGTGTAAATGGCATTGATACTCATTTCACTTACCAGCAATTTAAACGTTCCCATTGTTTTGTCTCTAACCATATTCTCAAAAATTGCAACATATTTGGTACAAAGATCAAATATTTGTGAGGACGAAGAACAGAAATGTCATTGCTGGTTGTAACACTTGGGACAGCAATTTCATTCTTTGTTTTTCAGACACACATAAATCATCAAATCGATGTTACTAACTACTGAGACGGTACTTCCAAAATATATAGAGTTCTGTATAACATACTACAGTATTGATATATGAATAAGAAAATCCCACAAATTGTCGTGGACGAATAACTCCTACAATGTGTTACAAACGATAAGATTTAAAAAAGTTTTCGTATAGGGCGAGCATCGAACACAGTACCTCACAGTTAGTAATCCACGACTGCCCATACGTTACGACAATGTACAGACATTAGGGTTTTTTCTATTATATATTACCGTTCTCTGATGTTCATATGATTCTATTTACCTCTAGTTATAATAAATTGAGCCAGAGGTGACTTTCTTATTCTTCTTTATTGCGCTGTTGCCCTGAAACGGTTTACCGGCAGTTGTAAAACCAAAACTGTGAGATATATGGCAAATCAAGACGGCGTCTGTGAGTTGGAAGGAACAAGTGAATGTCGTTTTGAGATCACTTTCCAGGTCGTAGTTCAATGGCTAATGTCACAGCGAATTTTACTGCAGGGAAATAAAATTTAGCATAGGATGGAAGAACTGCCGTCACCAGTGTCTGGGCAAGGCCGCCTGCAATATGCACACAGCCGCACTCTGTTTCATCTATCGGCGTGTTTGGGAAAGCGAGGACACCTTTTATGAGTGTAGGCTGCTATCACAATACTTATACGGGTGTTGGTACCGATACCAGTGATCTTACCCTTCAAACAATCGTTGACAACTCCACAAAGGAGTTCCTCATACTGGCGAGAAATCGTGTGTGGTCTCATTGAAATCTGCTAATGTAAACACCTATTCACCACTTCATTTGTAAAAATTTGAAGAAATCTATACATATTTAAAAAAAATTGTGTTGCGTATTGTCGAAATTCGACCAACTGTGTTTGCGAAGTAACGACACTCAAAAAAATTTTAACATAATTTAATTTATTGGCTTGCAGATTCTTATTCTTACATGAACCCTGATAATTTATAGTTTTTTCTGAACGTTATGAGTAAAAGAAAAAGGAAGAGCAAAGTTGATTTTCTAAATTTGCAGTCATATAACATGCTCCATGGTGTCTCGCTCTAAGTAAACGCGATGTAAACCTCAAGTAAAGAGTTGAGAAAGCAAAATATCGTACTGCGTCACACTGAGAGGATGATTGTGGAAGCGGTAGGTTGTTGTGATTATGCCTGCTTAACTTCACCCACCAACAACCCACCGCTTCCACAATCATCCTCTCAGTGTGACGCAGTACGATATTTTGCTTTCTCAACTATTTACTTGAGGTTTACATCGCGTTTACTTAGGGCGAGACACCATGGAGTTACCATAATAATGAAAAAGTTATACATGTTGCCTCTAATATGGTGTGTGATGATGTCTGTCGGCCAATACAGTTGCACGCCTGCGAGGTATGTACACTATGAGGTTAACAGTTAGGGATATTTGGCCATTCTCCCTTGTGTACAATATGCAGTTCTGCAACCGTTGTCGGACGTGCTTGTCTGACTGCAATGCGTCTGCTAAGTGCATGCCAGACGTGCTCAATCGGGGTTCAGTGTCAAGAACAAGCTGGCCACTCAATTCGTTTAGTTATCTCAGATTCAGGCATGTTGTCCACCAGTGCAGATCTGTTGGGGCGAGCGTTATCGTCCACCAGAAGAAACCCATCTCCTATGGCACCAGCATAGCGCACAACAAAGGTAAAAGGATCTCGTCTCTATACCTCTGAGTAGTCAATGCACCATTTTGAACGACATAGAGGTCCGTACGTCTGCCAATACTGACTCCTGCCCACACCATACGTCCACCACAATGATATGGTGATATTTCCTGCACATAAGCAGGACTGTTCAGAGTTACGTGTTCTCTCCATATGAGGGAACGACGATCATCCTCCTGAAAACAAATTCTTGACTCTTCTGTGAAATGAACCCGGAGCCATTTTTTACGACTCCAATCCTGATGTTCCTCCGCCCAGTTTCTGCGGCCTAAACGATGTCGTGGTTTTAATGGGACACACACCATATCCCTGTGTGCTTAGAGATTTCTGAATGTTTGCTGTCTGCGGAGTGCGTTGCAGCTGAGTTTCATTCGACAACCTGTCTCGGCGGGCTCTTAAGCGGACATACGGACATCTCTTGCCCATTTAACCCGTGGACGACCTTGGCCGTGTCTTCATTTAACGGTTCCTGTTTTCTGAAACCGCGTCCAGGATCTGGAAGTTAGAATTTCGAATACTCCAATAGCTGCAGCCACCTTCCTCTGTGTCTGTTCCGCTTCTGACCTTCTTATGGCTCTATGCCATAGCTTCGGTTAAATCACGTTGTTGCATTGCACTACCTGTCCACTACACTATTTGAACCCAACTGCTTTTGCAATTCGTTTGGAAGAGTAAACGCAAGCCAACACTCACACCCTCTGCAGCAACTTTCTGTTTTTAACACTATTTCGCTTGCCGTAATGTTGTCTCCACTCCGTAAAACCGACAGAAAGACGCCGAACCATTTTTGTGCCAATAGTCCAGGACCTAGATATCTCAACTGATCCCCTAATGTTTTGACCAGCGTAGAATCAAATATGTTCCTATAAGAGAGAGAAAATTCTGTCACTTTACCTCGAGGCCTCAGAAAGTGGAAGTGAATTTGGGACTGTACATGAGTACAGATTAAGCAAACTGATATTTTTAATAGACTGTATAAAAGCACAGGTTGCCCAATACTTCTTCAAAAACGTTTTGACCGGTTTTGTCAGATCTAGGCAACCATGATAGTCTTGTATGTTATTAAAAGTTCATGACTCATATGTCAACCTTGGATATCTGATGATCGCAACCTAGATCTACCGAAACCGGTCAAAAAAGATTTTTTAAGCGATCTTAGGCAACCACTGCTTTAAAAATAATAATAATAAACAGAAAAAAATGGAAATAGCCGTTCGGCGTAATTCGTTGCTTCCGGATTGCGTAGAAAACGACCAGCATGAACGACACGTTCGACTAAGGATATTTTTCTGCCACGATTCGGATCAAAAGTTGTCATGCCTGATCCAGCATCCAGTAATTGGACCACATTTTTTTTATATTCCTTGCAGGCCGGAAGTTGCCCGTCGAATCTGCGTGAAATTTGGACCTTGTCCTACAGGACGACCTTTGGTATTACCGAAACCCGTCACTCGGTTCCGCAGCTTTGGCACATTGACATTGCAGCCAATGCCAATGGTCGCCGAACAACAGCCACTGTTAAGCACCGGTGTCGAGAACAGTCGCGAAAACGTTGTGCTCCGCTAAAATGTCTCATAAGTCGTCTGAAGCTATCACAAACACAGGCGCCATAGGTACTAATCTTCTGTATTCTGAACACGGTACATGTTTGTGTTCAATCAACGAGAGTTGAACACCGCGGCGTACTGCGCTGTTTGCAGTATGGCATAGTGGTGAATGTAGCGGTGGTGAATGTGGCTACAGCGATGCAGGATGCCGTTTCAACTCGACTATCAGTGATTATTTGCTAGTTGATTTTTTCAGTTCTGAAAATTCCTCGAAATTTCAAATGTTTGTAAATTCTATATTCTGTCATATTTCGTGAATAAATGATAACAACTGGAAGAAGCAATCTTCTTGTTTGTATGTAAAGTACAGCGTCCAGGTTCTTCTGTGTTTATATTGATACAAGTCTACATTTGTGTTCCCGTATTTACGCAATTCTGCACACTTGATCAAATCGAGGCAAAGGTCACTGTCTCCATAAAAATTTCGTTCTGTCCATGCAGAGGTTTCTTTACCTATAAATCACGACAAAATCTGCACCGTTATTCCGATATTTATGAAATTTTGCACGATTGATCTTTAAAAGAAGATGAAGGTCACTGTGTACGTAAAAGTTCCTGTGGTGTATAACAGAGGGTACTATTGTGAACACAATGTTCTTCTTGAAGAACTAATTTATTACAACTAAACTACTTCTACACTATTTACAGTGGTCGCTACTTCGAAGGTGGTTACAGAAGTCAGTTGGAGCAGACGGAGCGTCCAATGGTCTTTGGTGACTTCTTACGTAGCGGGCTTTTTCTTCTACGGAGTCTTCCACGAGGCTATCGTTTGCTTGGTGGATGCGAGATTGACTGGCGAGTCGCCTGGCTGGTCCCTAAAAGGCGATCGCCGGCCAATCGCGTGACGGCGTAGGAATACTTCACTGGTTCTCAGCTACGCTGCGACCTCTGCAACAGAAGGTCCGAATTAGGCTCGAGAATGTTTATTTACAGTCGCGTGTTTGTCAAGGTGTAACGCCTGCTAGCGATTGAATCGGCTGACCCGCTGAGCTTGAGTTCATGGCGTGCTGCTAGCATGTTAGGGGTAGGCAGACAACTTACTTTACCAACTGACATAGTCACGATTCAATAATTTTCTTAAAAATGCTATAAAAAAGTTACTAAAGATCGCTTTTAAATATCTTTATTTTTTCCGATTTCTGCAGATCTAAGCTGAAATCGTCAGATTTGTATAGTATTAAGAGAACATGATTCTCATGTCAACCATTGGCCTTGGATTAAAATAGCGGTATACTGGGAACATTAATGAGTCACAGTTAAAACTACGCCAGAATAACTTATAAAACAATACTACTGATGTCCCCTCATACTGTTTCATTCAATAACACAATGGCAATTGAGCAGGCATGAATTTAGCTAGGGCACCCTATGCCTTTTTTCATTTAAAGTAAAACAACAGAAGATCGATCCCAAAGGCAGAAATTTCAGAAGTATCTAAACTTTTTGCCCTACATTGAAGAAATTTTCCATATTTGTCACAAATAAGAGGAAGAATGGTATAATTTTTCATACGGTGTATGGCATCAAGTACCTTACAACAGACTTTGATACCGTTTCACCAGTTACATGAACACTGGCTGATGTTTGGCTGTTTTCATGGAGAAGCTATTTATAATTCGCAAGCCATCGTGTGGTGCATGGAAACGGTACCTTACAATAAGATTTTAGACTGTACACTGAAAGTTACCAGACATATGTAATTTTTCATACATAAAGGAAGAAGGAGATGATCTGAGCCGCGGTGGAGTAGCCGAGCGGTCTAAGGCGTGCGGTTGCTCGCCGTCAGAGGTTCGAGTCCTCCCTGGGGCATTGGTGTGTGTGTTGTCCTTAGGTTAGTTTACCTAGGTTTAAGTAGTTTATAAGCTACGGACTGATGCCCACGCAGTTTGGTCCGATAGATTTACAAACATTTGAACATTTGATTTTTTTAGATGATCTGAGAAGGAAGAGCTAAACAAAAAGTGGAGAGGGGAGGGAGGGTGGAGGAGGACGAGAGAAGGGAGAGGAAAATATGGACAGAGGCGATGGACTAACGAGAGCATGAAATAGGTAAGGACCCGGGCAATGCCGGACTTTCGGCTAGTTGTGTTTTTGTGTCTCTATTGTCCGTTCCAATACGGTTCTGCGCACAGCAACAATTTTGTAGAAGTTAGGCTGGAAGTGGATTGATTATCCAGCACACAAATCTGATCTCGCTCCAAAATATGATCTCGCTCCCAGCAATTATTTTTTTTTTTTTTACCCCTCGATAAATTCCTGTCCTTCGGCAAGACGTTTGACAACGACGAACAGCTGAGGTCGACCGTGACACTGATTGCATTAGCGGGGCGTAGACTTCTTTCTACGACACAGGAATACAAATGTTGGTCTCACGATATGACAAGTGTCGTAATTCCATTGGTGACTATGTCGATAATTAGCTTAAAGATGTCAGTAAATTTAGTCACTAAAGTTTTTAAGACTCTTTGTTGCCATCGTTAAAAAAGAATGGAAACGTACTTTCTGGATGTGCCTAGTATAAACAATGAATCGCGCCGTTACTATGAGTAGTCTATTGAGGGCTCATGACAAACTGTATAGGTCTCCAGTACATAATGGGCTTGGTATGAATGTGATGCGAGGTGCCGCTCCATTGTGACAGTAAAGGCTTCTGAGCATAAATGTTTCACGATCATTGGTATCGATGACTCGATAAACTCGAGTGCACCGCTTGGGACTCCCCTTTATAGAAGTGGTATTTAACTGACAAACCTGGTTTCAGATTTACTTAAATTGCGTTAACGACGTAACATTATTTGTTAGAGACTCCGGGTACGTCTGCATCATCATGCCTCAACGAGCTAGGTGGCGCAGCGGTAACACACTCGACTCGCATTGGGATGATGGCGGTTGCAATCCACCTCCGGCCAGCCAAATTTAGGTTTTCCGTGATTTCATAAATCACTCCAGGCAAATGCCGGGATGGTTCCTTTCAAAGGGCACGGCCGATATCCTCGCCCCATACTTCTCCAAAAATCCGAGCGTAAGCTCCGTCTCTAATGACCACGCTGTCGACGCAACGTTAAACTCTAAGCTTCCTTCCTTCTTTCATCAAGCATTTTTTGTCATCGGTCTTACCGTCCTGCGCCAGCAACTCATTTCAAAGCTGTTGTTTGTTTAAGAGAATTACTGTCTCATATTTGGTAAATAGTGTTGTGTAGAGTTTTCGTCTGTAGGCATATTTTAAAACTACTCACAGACTGCTGCTACAGCTAGAAATCAGTCAGTCAAGTGTAAGCTGCTGCCGGTGTCACACCTTAGGAGATCTAAGTAGCGTAATTTTTATTTTATTTTTAATTATTCGAATGTCACTTTTTCAGAGCACGTTAAATCAATACATCAGTTCTTGCTTTCTTACTTGTTCTTTCTCTCTGACCACATTAATTTAGTGCATTCTGATTTCTGTCATCGAAGCTCCTCGATGTCGCGAGGCTGCTTTCTTTTTCTCTCTCCTTCTTCTGTGAAGCTCGCTTTCAGAATTTTGTTCCTTTATAAGTTTCTGTTGTGTGTGTCCTTATGTCGGTGTTTGCTTCTCGGAGGTTCTTTAATGTCTGTGAAAACCACAGTGGTTTTCCTTTAAACTTCATTATTTTGTTAAAGATTTTTCTGGTCAGCTTATCATTTTTCATTCTCTTCAAATGTCCAAAGAATGACATTCTTCCTTTCCGCATAGTATGTATTATGTTCTCTACGTGTTTGTAGATTTCTTTGTTGGGTCGTGGTCTGTTGTATCCTCTCCGTGCTGCTCTTGAGGCGAGTATGCATCTCATCAGTCTCCTTTCCATTTCCATTAAATTATTTAGCCTCCCTTTTTGGACTAGTTTTATTGTTTCCGCAGCATACAAAGCCCCTGTTGTCACCACTGTGCTGTAGTGTTTAAGTTTGGTGACCCGTGATAATGCCTTCTTCTTTTCTATGTTTCTGGTCGTCTGGAATGCTATTTTCATCTTTTTTGCTCTTTCTTCTTGAGGTTCTTTCTCATTATTGTTTATGGATAGCCACTCACCTAAATAATGGAATCAATTTATTGATTCTGTAATGATTTCTGAATAGTATCTCTGGGCAATATCTTACATTGTTATAAATTATGTATTTTTGAAATAAATTAATTTGTAAACCGACTAATCTTGCATGCTCAATTAGGTTTTCTATATGGATTTCGCATTCTCCAGTGTGTCTGTGATTAGATCAATGTCATCCGCGAATGCCAAGTAATTTACATAGGTGTTATCCTTTCAGTTTCCTAATTTAATGCCTTTCGTATCGGATTTTCTCCACTCTCTTTCAGTTTTTCAAAGGCACGATTAAAAAGCACAGGCGACAACCCATCTCCCTCCCTGACTCTTGTTTTTATTTCAGAGCTTTAGGAGAATTCACCACAGAACCTGACTTTAGATGAGATGTTTGTCAATGTGTCTTTGATCCTGTTTGTAGTTTTTAGATCTAAGGCGAATTATTTTATAATACTGATAAGGGATTCTCTATCGATGGAATCATATGCTTTCATCGAACAGGTAACTGTTGTGTCTTTCTATCTCGGATTTCTCTTTTCTAGGATGGTATTTAGATTTCTAATTTGTTCAATGCATGATCTATTTTTCCGAAATCTAACTTAGTATTCCCCTATTTGAGGGTTTAGCTGATGTTCCACCTGTTTGACTAGAGCTTTAGATAGGATTTTATAGGTTACTGGCAGAAGTAATATTCTCCAATAATTACTGGGATCTGTTTTAGGGCCTTTCTTGTTTACAGAATTGTGTCCGGAATTCCTTCTCTCTCCTAGATATTATCTATTATAATTTTGAGTTTAAGAATGATGTCACTATCTAGAGCCTTCAATAACTCCGCCGTAATTCCATCTACTCCCGATGCCTTGTTGTTTTTTAAGGCATATATGATATCTTTGTTTTAAATCTGGGGCCGTCGAATTGTTATTTTGAGTATAAATTTCACTATAAAAGAATTTCGTTTCAGGTTCATAACAGTTGTGTAAATGTTCAAAATATTTTGCCATCACCTCACAGTTATCTTGTTTAGAATGTGTCATTTGGTTAGTTTGTGAGCTCATTAGTTGTAATTTTGGCGGTATAAATTTGGTGTCTTAAACATTTGGTTTAAATTTCTCGTCTTATGCCATTTGACATCTTCAATGAGTTGATGTAGCTCATTCATGATACACAATTTCCTCTCTTTCTTAAAAAATCTAGTGGCTTCTCTTCTACTTTGTAGGAATTTTTCTCTGTTTTCCTGACTTTCGTTTGCATTCCGCTTTCCGCATGCTTTCTTTCCTTCTTGGAGAACCTTGCCATGTTCATCGTTCCACCATGTCTATTTTTTTGCATTTGGTAGGTGGTGTAGTTCTGATTACTGCTTCGATGATGCCATTTTGGAGGCCGTTCCATGTTTGAAAGTTCTAGTTTTGAAGCTCTGTCTTCAATTTTCCAGGTTGCATTTATCATGGTCATATTTATGGAATCTTAGTTTGTCTCTTGTGTTTCCTGCGCACTGTAGCCTTAATCCTAAATTTAGCTACAGAGATGTACCGATCAGATTAGATATTTGAGGATTTTAAGACTCTGAGATTTATCATTTTCTTAGATGACTTTCTGTTTATTGCTACGTGATTTTGCTGTTTTTCACCACATATTGGGTTTGGTGACACCCATATCTTTAGCATTTTAGGATTCCTTTCAAAGGACGTGGACTTCACGACTATGTTGTGATTATCAAATAGTTTATCAGTCTTCTCCGTTTTTATTGGTACACTTGTGAGCGAAATATTTACCAACCGTTTTCCTATTTTTTTCTTTTCCATTTTCTGCGTTGTAGTCATCCAGTAGATTAATAGTATGTTTCCATGGTGTTTTCCTTTGTAATTAACAATTTTCTCCCAGTATTCATGTACATTATGTCTGGTTTCCTTCCGGTTTTATCATTTGTGGGTGCATGGATATTTAGAATTGTGTACACTTTGTGCGTGGTTTTAAATGTTAGACAGGTTGTTCTTTCGTCAATTGGGTCAAAACATACTATTGAGTCAATTGTTTAATTAGTGATAACGAAACCACTGCTGAAAATGGGTGCACCTTTCAATATCTTGCTATTGACTTTTTCTTATAAATTCTGTATCAATTAGATTCAAAAGGTTCATTGTCTACGTAAAGGTTTTCCTGTACAGTAAAATCATTATGTTTTTTTATATAAAAATCTATAATTGGTTTCAGTTTTCCAAGTTTAATGAGAGATTGGGTATTTAATGTTGCTATATTGTTTATTTGCTTAGATTTAATTTTGTGTGTGCGATCTTTCAGGGTGCTCAGATTCACCAAAAACTTTATGTTTCGCTCCCGCAGAATTAGAATGACCGCTTGAAGCCTTACCAATGGGTATGGTGGAGGACTTAAGCTCCTGGGTTATTCTGATTACATAAAGCTTTCTTATCCATTTTGATTATTGTTTTGTAATTTTTGGATCTAAGCCGAATTCTTTTATAATACTGATAAAGGATTCTCTATGGGTGAAATCACAAGCCTTCATGAAATCTACAGTTATGTCTTTTTTCTCACATTTCTCTTTTCTAGGATGGTATTTAAATTTCAGATCTGTTCAATGCATGATTTTTCCGAAAGCCACCTTAATATTCCCCAATTTGAGGGTTTAGTTGATGTTCTAATGATGTGCTAATCGAGTTCACCTCACTTTTGAATGTAAGATGTATAGGAAACGGCGGCACCTCACACGGTGAACAGACACCTATCAGGGAGCCGCTCAAACGCATGTAGATTTAACTCTCTTCCCTAACTAGTAAGGTTGCCTCTTCCGCCAACTTCTCGTACCAGAGTCCATCTCTTCCTCTGCTGCTACCGTTGAGGTCTTAGTCGTACCCCGAGGGGGGATTCGAACCCCCGACCGTAGTGGCCGTGCAGACCGTGACTGGAGCGCCTTAGTCTCCTCGGCCACCGCGGCCGGCCTCAACGTGCTATCATCCGGGCCTGGTGTCCAAGGTTATATAATGAGGTGTTACTCCTTCCCCCTCCTGCTTTCTCAACCGGACTTTGGATCGGCTATGGCGGAGTTGTAGCTAATTTATTACTAGTAAAATTTCTTAAATTTCCTTCCTGTTTTCGAGGGCTTCATTCTCTCGTGTTTTGCTACATACGGTAATTTTAAGTAACATTACAGAGATCGATAGCAACGGCGCCTGTTCTGCGCGGACCTTGGAGTAGTTGGCTGCCGTCCGTAAGAAGCTGGAGGGTGTGTTGGACACGGTCTGCAGTCTTCAGACTGCTTCCCTGGGCTGCACTGTCACCCTGGCACAAGAGGCGATTGGTGACGTACCTCTGGTGTCTACTGCAGGGTCTCCAACAACTGGTGCAACTGTGGTTACAGTTTCTGACGTCCCTGCCAGTCGAGATTTGCCTGACGGTGATTGGCGAACTGTACAGAGGTCACGAAACTCCGGGCAGAAAACGATACCAGGAACCTGCCGTAAGGTTGCTCTCTTTCGCCTCAGCAATATGTTTCAGGTTTGAGCACTAATGATACCTTTGAGCCAGCAAGGGCTACCTTGCCTATTGCGGCAGTGGCCAATTCTTCTGATAGATCCAGACAGAGATTGGTGATGCTAGACATTGGGAGCTCCAGTGTTTAAACTGGTGATGATGCCCCCTTGGGGAAAAGCGGGAAGTTCGAGAAAGAATGCCAGTGTACAATCCGTTTGCTTGCCCGTTTGCTTGCTCCTCTTAACAGAGGAAAGGCCGCTGGACCTGACGTGATACCTATTAGATTTTGCATGGATTTTGCGAAGGAACTTGCTCCCTTCTAGCAGTAGTTTACCGAAGCTACCTAAAGGAGCGAAGTGTTCCTAAGGAATGGAAAAATAGTGCAGTTCATTCCCGTTTACAAGAAGGGTCGTCGATTAGATGCGCAAAACTATAGGCTGCCTCTGTGACATCGGCCAGTTACAGAATTTTGGCACACATTTTCTGTTCGAATATTGTATCATTTCTGTTGAATGAAAACTCCTTTGTAGAAATCAACATGGTTTTCGAGAGCAACGATCATGTGAAGCAAAACTCGCATTAGTCATCAACGATATCCAGAAAGCAGCTGATACAGGATCCCAGGTAGAAGGCGTGTTTCTTGACTTCCGCAAAGCCTTCGATACCGTTCAACACTGTCACCTGATGAAAGAAGTGTGAACATATATCAGATCAACTGTGTGATTGGACTGAGGTGTTTCTAGATAACAGAACGGAGCATATCGTTCTAAATGGACGTTTAAGTGATCACAGGCGTGCTCCAGGGGGTGTTATAGGACCGTTGCTTTCACCATATTTATAAATGATTTCGAGATGCTGTGGTTTATCGGAAGTTGCATCACTGGGAAACGGTAGCAAAATGCAGGATGTTTTGCAGCGTATTGAGGCATGGAGCAAGGTATGACAATTGAGCCTCAGCATAAGCAACTGTAAAGATCTACGTTTATTTAGCAAGAAAGATCCTTTACTATATATAACTACGGAATAGCAGCACAAACAGTTGAAGCACTTACTTTCATAAAATAGTTGAGAGTAGACATAAGGTGCGATTTGAAATGAAAGGACCACATAAAATCAGTCTTCGGTAAGGGGGATGCCAGACTCATATTCATTGGTAGAATCCTCAGGATCCATACCAGAAAGGTTTGATAAAAGACACACAGAAGATCCAACGGCGAGCAGTACGCTACGTTAAGGGCTTATTTAATAAGCGCAAAAGCGTCACAGAGATGATTAGAAAACTCCCGTGGCAGACGCTGGGAGAAAGAGACGTTCTGTATCGCGGTACGGACTTCTATCAAAGTTCGGAGAGCGTACGTTTCGTGAAGAGTCAAGCAACATATTGCTTCCTCCTAAGTATGTGTACATCTACATACATACTCCGCAATCCACACAAGGGTTCGTGGCGGAGAGCACCTAGTACCACGCCGGCTGCGGTGGCCGAGGAGACTGAGGCGCTCCAGTCACGGTCTGCACGGCCACTACGGTCGGGGGTTCGAATCCCCCCTCGGGCATGGATATTTGTGCCGTCCTAGTTCGTAAGTTTGTAAGTTTAGGGACCGATGACCCCGTAGTTAAGTCCCATAGACTATACAAACATTTGAACATTTTTGAACCTAGTACCACCATTAGTTACTTGCTTTTTCTGTTCTACAACCATATAGAACGAGGGAAAAACGAATGCCTGTATGCATCTGCACGTGCTCTAATCTCTCTGATCTTATCTTTGTGATCTTTACGCGAAATGTAAATCGGCGGCAGTAGAATCGTTCTGCAGTCCGCTACAATTTCCGGCCCTCTAAATTTCTTGAACAGTGTTTCTCGGAAAGGACGTCGCCTTCCCATTAGACTTCCCGAAGCAACTCAAACGTATCTGTAACAAACCTTCCTTTAAACCGATCTGGTGTGGATTCCAAGCACTTGAGCAGTACTCAAGAGGGGTCGTACAAGCGTTTTATATGCGGTCTCCTTTACAGGCGAATCACACCTTCCCAATACTCTCCCAATAAACCGAAGTCGGCCATTCGCCTTCCCCACGACTGTCATGTTCTCGTTCCATTTAATATCGCTATGCAGCGTTATGCCTAGATATTTAATGGACGCGGCTCTGTCAAGCAGCACACGATTAAAGCTGTACTCGAAAATTACTGGATTGGTTCTCCTACTCATCGGCATCACCTTACATTTTTTCTACATTATGAATTAACTGCCGTTTCTAACACCACGAAGAAATTTGGTGCAAGTCATCCTGCGCCATATTACAGTCATTCAATGACGATTCCTTCCTTTACACAACAGCATCATCAGCAAACAGCCACAGATTGTAACTCACTCTGTCCATCAGATCATTCATATAGATATAAAATAATAACGGTACTATCACAATTTCCTGGGGCACTCCTGACGATATCCTAGTCTCTGATGAACATTCGACATGGAAGACAACGCACTAGGTTCTATAGTCTTTGAGGAAATCACATATTTGGGTAGCCATTCTACATGCAGTCTGCAGTGCCGCACCATGTCGAACGCCTTTCAAACATCGAGAAATATGCAGTCTGCCTGTTGCCCTTCATCCATAGCACGCAAGGTGTTATGAGAGTAAATGGCGAGATGAGTTTCGGACGATCGATGATACGTAAAGCCGTGCTGATGCATGGACAGAAGCTTTCCGTCTCAAGGAAATTTGCTATATTAGATCGGAGAATATGTTTAAGAAGTCTACAGAAAACTGATGTTAATGATAGGGGTCTGTAATTATGTGGGTCCTTTACTTTGCCCTTCTTATCCACGGGAGTCACCTAAACATTTTATCAGTCGCTTGGAACTTTGCAAGCGACCCCAAAGATAAGATCGGAGAGATTAGGGCGCACATGAAGACAAAATTGAAGTTTGTGTTGTGGAATGAGGTACTCAGGTAGTCGGAGTATTCGAGCTATCCATAATGCCTTGGTGGATGAGTGGACAAAGCAACTGACTAGTCAGCAGGAGTCCTGGGTTCGAATCACAGCCGCGCCACAAATGCCAATTCAATGCTTCGCCTCACAATCATTATCGAAACTGATTATGAGAATATATACGGAGATTCTGTTACCTAGGACACAAAAATAAATAAATAAATAAATAAACAAATAAATAAAAACACGTCGGACGAAGCAAGGAGGACATGAAAAGTGGACTAGCAGAGGCCACTCATGACCATAAGATGTCTGTTGGTATAAAACACGAGTCTTAATTCACTTTTTTTGTCCCAATCTTAAAACCATCTTTTATTTACTTCTTTGTTTCAAAATGTTCAAATATTTGCAAACGTATTGAACAGAAATGCTATGGTCTTCAGTCATCAGTCCCTAATGAGCTAAGATTAGGACAACAGATACGCACCCATGCCCGAGGCAGGACTCGAACCTTCGGCGGGAACGGCCTGCCGAGAGCGTAGCATGCCTTAGACCACTCGCCTAGACCCATGCGGCTTCATTGGTTCTTCCATGTATGTACTAAAAAGTAGGTGCGAAAGACCGAATTTCCGTCTCATGCCCTTTTAGATTCGTTTTTGTTCTTGGTATCTTAGTACTTAGATTAGATGTAACTTACTTTTAGTTCCAGCTGATCCAAACTGAGGAGATCCTCTTGGATGTAGAACATGCCAGAAAACAAACTACACAACAAGTACATGTGTTAATGTATCTTCTACAGATCGCAAATGTAATTGCCCTTGTGGATGTGGAATCGGTCAGAAAAAACAAAATGCTAGGAATATTTGCATTTAAAAGGACATAAAACACGTTACTACATCATAAATGTTTAATATACTAGGTGAATATGATAATTCTTAGGCTATTATAGCCACACATCATCAAAATAAAAATATTTCTTTCTTCACAACAGTTATTTACGATGATCACATTACTTCACAAGATTGGTATAGAAGTCAGATCGAATACAATATTCACATTTGTGAATATTGTATAGGATAACATACTTGTGCACACTTTAGGTTACCCATCTTTCGCTAGAACGTCTTTCTGTTTTTCGGAAAATTTCTAACTTTTTGCGCTATTTTGCATTGTCGAAATTTTTTCTAGGTCGACACAACCTGTGAACCTTTCTTGATCTTTTTTCTGTCTTGTTTCCATGATAAGGCGGCATGTCATGGCTGCCTATGTGGTGCCTTTACCATCCCTAATGCAAAACTAGTCGTCGTCTAGCAGGTCCTCTATTCACTTTCCCATTATCCTGTATTTTATGTTCATCAGTAACTACAGAGCATGGGTTTTTATGTGCTGCCGCTTTCATGCTTATCCACCCTTGCTATCTTTAGAATTGTGTGGATGACTTACAGCAAAAGTCTGATGCTTTGTCCAGTGCCGTAGCTACGTAGTTTGGCACCCGTTGAGGTGATCCAACTTGTCACCCCCCTCCCAACACCACCACCACTCTCGCCAACCTTAGAAAGAATGGAAATAATTTCAAGGAGAGAGGAATACATTTTTGATACACATAATGAAATGAGAAAATAGAAAGTTAATTAGTTTGTAAACAGTCTGTATGAAAGGAAATAAATAAAACTAGTTTTTATAAATAACATAGTTTAATCGATTATTAATAAAACTGAACAAATAGTTAAAGACTGTCTTAATGACTGGCGACTTTCACATGCAGTTTACAATCTCACCCATCTAACATTCTCTGCAGCAAATTTTGAAATGGCATCGTCAAAGTCAATAGCTTTAGCCACACTATTTCCAGTTGACAAAATTGCCAAATAAGAGAATCTAGCTTGGTTCATAATAGACCTAAGGTAATTCTTAATGAATCTCAGCTTTGAGAGCTGGCTGCAGTGGCCGATCGGTCTGCGGCGTGCCAGTCACGGTCTGCACGGCCGCTGCGGTCGGGGGTTCAAATCTCCCCTCGGGCATGAATGTTTGTGCCGTCTTTAGTATAACCTAGTTCATAAGTAGTTTGTAAGTTTAGGGACTGATGACTCCATAGTTAAGTTCCATAAGCTCTACAAACACAACATCAGCTTTGAGAAACTTCTCTCACAGGACGCTACCGAAACACACAAAGTTAAGAAAAATCTTAATGTCAAAGTGAGGTTCGGAACAGATTCAGAAATTTCATATTCAACAACAAACTGTAAAACTCTTAAAGATGTTCAACCTAGAGATTCTTCTTCTAGGACATTAGCAGCCTGCAGAAATCTTCGCAACCATAGAATTTCTGCGAGGATACCATCTTCAGAAATCTCATCGTAATCGTCAATTAAACATTTTACAATCATGGGAAGTTCCTTTTCTGAATCGGAGTTCTGGCCTCGAAAACAGCAAAATAATCTGATATACACTCAATGTTTCTGCTACGTGTATCAATTTCTTGTTGAAACTGTCGATGCACGCTGACATTGACTTTCTCAGTTCCTGGTGCAAAGCCAGCGTCTCGTCTGCAGCCTTTTCCCCAGGCATCATTTTCTTCTTCCTAACATTTCTTATTTTTTCGACAGGAATCTCATCTCGTCACATGTGTCCTTCGCAAATCGAAAGGCATCGTCAACAAGCAAATAGAAATCTCCATATTGACTTATAGCAAACACTTCTTAGTTGGCTCCAGATTTTTAGGCAAATATTTCTTAAAAGAGTAATCTTTCTGAAATGCAATAAGTTAGTAATCAGTTGTCTGTTGTTGTATAGGAGAAAATGCTTTTATGCATTTTTTACAGAAGTCAGATATTCATGAACAGCAAACAGTAAGGAGATTTGTTCTAGCCGGCCGTAGAGGCTGGTCTGCGGCGCGCCAGTCACGTTCTGCACGGCCACTACGGCCGGGGGCTCGAATCCCCCTCGGGCATAGATATTTGTGTCGTCCTTAGTATTAGCTAGTTCATAAGTAGTTTGTAAGTTTAGGGACTGATTACCCCGTAGTTGAGTCCCATAAGCTCTACAAACATTTGAACATTTTGTTCTATTTGACGTCACAGTTGCATCAAATAATAAACCCATATAGTATTTTTTTGTAATTTTCTTCGATTTTTCTTACACGCTATACCAGAGCTTTCTAAACTCTTCCTAGTCGCGTCACCATTTCGAGTATATAAAGTTTTACAAGAAACACTTACACTGATATTAATTAGAAAGATTATTTTTCATGATTCACTTGTACTTAAAGTGTACACTGAACGAACTGAAGGATGCTTAGTATTTTTTCCACAATGTTCTGTCTTATTTTATCTTAAGATTTTGCTGCTGTTGCGACACCCTTAGTGGCACTACGCGACACTCCTGGGTGACGTGGCATCCAGCTTTGAAAGCTCTGCACTGTACATTATAACGTACCACATTGATAGCTACGGCGGAAAACCGTTCTGGTTTTATGCTAGACTAGTTCATGCACGTTTGACCACTTGAACACCCTAGCACAAAGTAAATTGGTGATATATAATTAATACGGCTGGTTTGTCTAAATGGCCGTTTATTTTAATTCAAATAACGAAAAAGGAACACAGTGACCGTTTATACTCTAAAAGTGGAAGCAACATCTGAATAAGTATCGTAATCACTTTTAAAGATGATAGAAACATCTGATTCTTAAAAAAATCATTAAAAAGAAAAAATTCAGGCATTTGGCATCAGCAGTAAAGAAATTCCTTGTTATCGTTCTTACAACTATGGGAAGAAAAAGTTGTATTAAAAAAATTCATAAATAATTCCATTTACTTACGTGCAAATGAATAAATATTTCATTCGATTTTCTATATATTGCGGAAGAAAACTCTGGCGTCCGGTCACTCACGGTAATAGACGAGGAATGGCAACAGCCATATCGGTTCAGACCATTAACAATGGTACATTAGCGTGGAAAAAGAAACCTCTGGCAAGTTTTGTCACCCCCTTGGAGTTGGTACCCGGTGCGGACCGCACCCCCCCCCTAGCTACGCTACTGGCTTTGTCGTCTGTCTTTCAAATTCTATACACCCGCTTGAATAGTCGTTTACATGCCATTGATTTTAGAAATTATGATGTAAATGTTATCCACGCCTTGAGCCTAATCTAAGGTCTTCAGTGACGCTCCTTCTAAAATCCATATAATTCACACGCCTAGAACCCGGCGCTGGACCAGCTATTACGTGTATTTCAGGCGTGATGTTTGTTGGTGACATATGGAAATTTGCGGCGCAGCGAGACTCGAAACCGGATTTCCCTCATCTCGCGAGCGGTCGCGTTGCTTCATACACGCTTGTCTGGATAAAAATTCATATATTGTGATCCGCGGTACAACAACGGGCAATAGCGAGCTTCTGTGGCCACGTGCAAAGGTACGGTGAAGATGTGGACCTCGATAACGGATAAACGTAACGAAAAAATCTACAGTAAGAGTTTGGCAAATCATAATAACGCTTTCAATCCTAAATTTTATTAATTTAAGAAAACAAATTTTTCTTTGCGTATTTCTATTCATAATGATTAAAATTATATATATTTGTTGGAACTTCTTCCTGTCTTTAGTTTTTGTGGAAAAATTTGAATGACTCCATATGGCATCATTGGGCAGGATATGTTTCCATAACTGTAGCTAACATCATTTTCAAACTATTAGCTACTAATTTAGACATTTGAAAATAATTGATTAATGAAATTTTCAAATTACTTTGTTTCCTTTACCTTGATGTAATAATTTGACAGTCTTGCTGCATGTGCTCCAAATTAGACACCATATTTTTTTCAACGTATTGTAGCCTAATACTCTTTGTTTCATGGAAGTAATAGTATACAACCTCGTCACAATGAATTTCGGAAAGTCCTGCAGTGTTGTTTACAGTCTTTGGACAAATGGTTGTGCCTAGAGCAACACATAAACATGACGTTGACATATGGCAACACTAGGAGAGAAATATGTGATAAAAATTCCGAGGATTGCGAAATGTAAGCTATCACGGCCAGAAAGGTCAATATTACTAAAAGCTTCCGGAATATTATGCCGTGGTCTTAAGGATTTGTTACTGGAATCTGTTTCGTCCCCATCTGCGGAGGTCATTCTCAAAGGAGATCGTGGCACTTCTGTACGTCCGATACACACCGTGGCTCGTTACTGACTGCAGTCGAATTCTGTTTATGAGGGCTCGCTCGCAGAGCCGTGACGTCAGATCTTTTGGATAGGCGCGCGCATTTCGTCGTTTCCGATTGCCGTTGTCCGTTGTTAATATCATCCCATGGAGGAAGACTGTTACATTTCTTCTTCAACATTGGAATCAAATTTCATTCAGTTTCATGCCCTCCTCCATCCTATAGAAATTATTGGGGTGTTCTGTAGCCTCTCTATACAGTCTTCCGCGATATCCCTTGTGACTGCCAAAATCCTATGTCTTATCAAATTTTTTATAACGTGACCCTGGTTGAAAAACATGTTCTGCTGCAACAGTTGATCTGTCAATCTCTCCCCTTCTACAGTTATCCTTGTGGTCTTCTAGTCGTTTTTTGACTGCTGTTTTTGTGATATCCACAGATACGTCTCTACAGCTACACGGAATCCTACAAATTCCTGATTTTTCCAGCTGTTTGCGAGCATCCTTTGTCGATTTCAGGTGATCCTGTGTCTTCCGAGTAGATTTCGTCAAAATTTTACCAAAGCGGTCGGTGTCGTCCTTAATAAAACGCAGGAAGACTTTAGATTTCACAGGAGCCTTCTCATCGTTTTCAATTCTACATGTCGGTCTCAACGCTCTCGTTATCTCCTTGGACGAATAGCCATTCTTAAGTAAAGCATTAGATTCGTGTTCTAATTACACGTAGAGTAATTTCGGTTCGCAGGTGTTCCTTGCCCTGTCCGCCAACATCTCTATTACGCTTCTCTTTTATTGTGGGCAGTGGTTTGAATCCCGGTGCAGATAATGGTCTATGTGTGTGTGGGTTTCTGATAAACTGTATGGCCCAATTTTGCCATTCCCCTTTTGAAATTGACACGTCAAGAAAATTAAGTTTTCCGCTGCCTCCATCTCCATGATAAACTGAATTCTAGAATTAATCTCGTTGGGGTGTTCAAGGAAACGGTATGGTTCC
Source organism: Locusta migratoria (assembly GCA_026315105.1). Taxonomy (NCBI): domain Eukaryota; kingdom Metazoa; phylum Arthropoda; class Insecta; order Orthoptera; family Acrididae; genus Locusta; species Locusta migratoria. Next base: position 501,483,244 of record CM048747.1, read on the forward strand.
TCTCTGCCATGCCTACACACAACAAACGTATCGTCTACATAGCGGAACAAAATGGCAGATTTTTTGTTTGCTGTTTTCAATGCCTGTCCCTCGAATTTTACCATGTATAACTTTGCGATAACCGCGCTTAAAGGGCTCCCCATAGCTACACCGTCTGTTCACAGAAATCATCGTTCCATTTGAAATAATTTGTCGTGGGGCAATATTTGAACAGATCTGCAATGTTGGGAGTAATGAAGAGATTCAGCTTTTCCAGCGCCTCATTGACTGGAACCATAGTAAACAGGGATACCACGTCAAAATTAAGTAATATGTTATCTGGCGTGACCAATAGGTTATTTAATTTATTTAATGTCTCGAATTCTTGATATAGGAATCTGAGCGGCCCACATGCGGTTGTAATAGTGTAGTCAATGAAATAAAAAAAGGAATCCTCCAGAAGAGTATGCAGTCAAAAAAAGTTGTTTATTGGCTTAAATATCTCTGGAGATCAAATGTTTTTTGATCATTTTACAACACCTCCAGCACCTTTATCATCTGGCCACCTGTCAGCTGATCAAAAATTTATCTACCTATTCCTAGTGATTTATGGAGTTTCAAACCATTTGTGCAATTCTTAAAACTTAATCTACGTGTATTCTCTTTCCATTTCTATTCTTTTATTATTATTGTTATTATTATTATTATTATTATTACTATTAGATGACTATATCTGTATTTTCACTTCTCACGGAATGTTGTCTTCTTTGATTTTGTGTGTGCGGGTATGAAGGTTGCTATAGGACTTATATCAAGAACAATCAGGCAAACAAATCTAAATATCTCTTCTTCACATTCACTTACTAAATAAAATCCTTCCTATGCTGACTTATCTGAGCCGAAATGGGAACAAAGTGAATTTGAGGTGTGTTTGTGGGCTCCCCCCTGTAATACTCTCTTAAGATCTGTCGAGTGTGTAGCCCTTATTTACTAGGTACAATGTAAGTTACAACTTCTTAGTTTATATATCAGCTTAAAAATTAAACACATTTTTATATTTATTTTTTAAATTTAATTTAATTTTATTTATTTATTTAAATGCTTGTGTGGATATAAATCTCGTATTCTTGCAGCATGTACTGTAGAGAGTAAATAGCTTCCTTCGTGTGGTATTTGCACAATTCTAAATGGTCCAGAAAAAAAGATGTTTCCACTTCTTATTACGTTTGAATATAGCTGATGGGTTAGAATGGCGCCGCAGTGGAGCGGCCCAGCGCATTGAGGCGCTATGCTACGATGCGCGAGGCCGTTCCCCGTCGGGGGTTCGAATCCACCTTCGGGCATTGATGTATAGTATAAGTTAGTTCATAAGTAGTTTGTAAGTTTAGGGACTGATGACCCCGAAGTTAAGTCCCATAAGCTCTACAAACATTTGAACATGTTTTTGGTTAGAATGGTGTCGCTCAAAGTCGAGGGCGTGACACAAGTCGATTTAGTTTGACGTCTGTGTCCCGTTAGACTGTCGATGCGGTCCCTGTCACGTCTGTTATGGTTACAGTCGACTCATTTTGTACCCATCGTCACCACCGGTATTTGATTGTTATTTTGATGCGGCAGAGAGCGAATGGAAGGATTTTGCACCTACTGATTACCATTATTCGGATAAAAAATTCTATTGTTAGGGTAGTAATTAACATTTCGCCACTGAGGTTGAGAGCTGGCATTGTAACTGTTAGGAAAAGCAACAGCATTGTTATTGCGGTTATTGTTATTGTTGAAATAGCCGGTTTGATATCTGTTGTAACGACGGCGTTGTATTGTCCGCCGTTAGGTGCATTGCGCACGCCGCACTGTATTGCTGCTATTTCCATTGCCCGTCACTTGTGGCGGCTGTTGGCAGGCATTCCTAACAAATGATGCGGTAGCATCTATGGGGGGTGTGGAATGTTTTGTTTAGTACTCGGCTGCTGCCTGACGGGAATCAGCTGATTACCAGCATTGTTTATGTAGCGATATCCGCTACCGTACCCGTTGTTGTACGTGCTCGGTCATCTTCAAAGATCAAGTCTAGGGTGTCTACCATTGAGAGAAAATCCTCTAGGTTGTGACCCGGCACGTTAGCGAGTTGCAGACGTAACCGTGTTTTCAATTTATTTATTAACGCAAGGAGTACTTCTCAGTGCGGAAAAGCCGGCCGCGGTGGCCGAGGGGACTGAGGCGCTCCAGTCACGGTCTGCACGGCCACTACGGTCGGGGATTCGAATCCCCCCTCGGGCATGGATATTTGTGTCGTCCTTAGTCTTAGCTAGTTCATAAGTAGTTTGTAAGCTTAGGGACTGATGACCCCGTAGTTAAGTCCCATAAGTTCTACAAACATTTTTTTTTTTTTTTTTTTTTTTTTTTTTTTTTTTTTTTTTTTTTTTGAGTGCGGGAAAGGGTCGTCAAAGAACTTTGCTTTATTTCAATACTTTTCCATTTCCGCAGGCTCCCGTTCTCTCATTAAACGGCTGCGGATTATATACTTCATTCCGAAGCCATTCTTGAACAGCAGGTGACCAAAATTTTGACAAAAATGCCTGTTCGAATTCACTAAGTGTATAACAATATTGCAGATCATTTGCAGCCCATATATCTCCCTCGATATATCCAACTAAAAATCTTATCTTTCTCTTTTCTGGCCATGTTTGTGGTAGTAATCCTTCAAAAGATTGAAGTGCGATAACTGGGTGCACAGTTCAGTTTTCACTGATAAATACCTGAAATTGATGGTGTTTTATCATGCACCCTCTGCCAGGCATTTAAATGTGATTTGCAGAGTATTCCAATTAAATATAGATGTAGATGCTCCGATCAATTACTTCATTAGTGCACGATTTTCACCTGACAGAGAGGGTTCTACTTTCTGTGTCATTTCCATACCAAGCCGGTTAAGGTCATTAGAGGTGGTAAGACGAATGTCAGTTTGCGTTCAGTCTGTTGTCTAATAACTAGGTGTGCCCTGATTGTAGTGAAAGTGGGGGGGGGGGGGGGAGGTATCTGTCTTGTTTCTCGTTCGGTCCCAGTCAGGTGGCGTGTTTGTTATAGGTGTATCTTGTCTATAATGTGACAAGTGATTATTTAAAATGGATTTCACTGCTGTCAGGTCATATTGCAAAGATTTTACATAGGTACCGTGCTTTTCATATACTTTTGTTGCTGCATTCTGGATCACTGTGGTTAGTTCTGACTCGATTTTGTCATTTAATTGTGCCTCAGTCGAGTGCAGTAATTTCTGTACCCTGTCTTGATTTTCCTTAACATTGTCTTCTGCCTGACTGGCAATCATAGTAATAGTTGTTTCTAAATTATCCTGTTTTATTTTCAGCTAAGTGAAATTCTGCGTGGGATTGTGAATGGGTCATTTGTAATGCGTTAACTGTTCTTTGAAACCTGCAAAGTCGTCTACCGCTGTAGAGATTTTTGTATCTACTATATCCAAAATTGCATCAACAACTTTTTGCTGAACATCGGAAGATTTTCTGTTTATGACATTTTCTACTTCGTGTATTTGAGCGTTTAGCTGTTCGTTTACCTCATCGGTAGTAAGTGTGGGCAAATTTTGCTGCACCAATTCTAATTTTGCAAATCTACATTCAGTTTATTCGCGTGTTTTCATTCGCTATTTCTCTAGCCTGTCGAGTTGTTGTTTAGTAGAATACTGTAATTGTTCTAACTCTTGTATTATTAAGTTCATCTTTAGTGGATGGGCGTTATGTTTTCAAATTGTTGTGTCGGCCGGCCGCGTGGCCGAGGGGACTGAAGCGCTCCAGTCACGGTCTGCACGGCCACTACGGTCGGGGGTTCGAATCCCCCCCTCGGGCATGGATATTTGTGCCGTCCTTAGTGTTAGCTAGTTCATAAGTAGTTTGTAAGTTTAGGCACTGATGACCCCGTAGTTAAGTCCCATAAGCTCTACAAACATTTGATCATTTGTTGTGTCAACCCTGAAACCAGATTATTTATGGTAACCTGTTGTGTTTTGAACTGTGCATCGAGTTCCTGTGGCCTGCGTAAATTCTTAACCTGGTTACTCATGTTTGCAAATGGTGTTTCGAATCGTCTAAACCATTAATCTTGCACAGTATGTGATTGACTGTCAGTTTCTCTCGGGAAATCTGTCGCACGTGATGTGGTTGCAATATTTTCGTCCACAATGAGCGGAAGAATTTCAATTGATCTCCCTGCCGTATTGTCATCTACAGACTATGTTGACAAAATCAAATGTTTGTAAATCTATGGGACTTAACTGTTGGGTTATTAGTCCCTAGCTTACAAAATACTTAAACTAAGTTAAACTAACCTAAGGACAACATACACATTCATGCCCGAGGGAGGATTCGAACCTCCGACGCGGGAGGCCGCGCGATCCGTAACGTCTGAACGTGATACACATCCAAACTCCCGACATGTGGGGCCAGCCTAACATCGGGAGGACATGTGCCCAAACTTCCAGCACTTAAAACCGTGCATAAGGGAGGGGAGGGGGGGCGTAGGTGTTACGTTTTACACTGGTAGATCATCACCTTGAGTTTTTCGGGTAATGTGTCACCCGGAAAAGCCAAGATGAAGGCACCGGTGGCGACCCTGTTGTCCTTCGGACCCCTATAGATGCGCCTGATGAAATGCACACCACGCCGCTCAAGGTTCACCCGCAGCTCATCATCAGGTTGCAGCGACAGATCCCTGTGGAATATTATACCCTGGACCATGTTAAGTAGACTTGCGCACAAAAGTTCGCGGTCGGGAGCGCTCACTTTAGTTCGCGGTTTTGTCGCGAACTAGTTCGTTCTTTTAGTTCGTCCGCTCCCTTTGACGGCTGAGCGGCATGGTCTGCGCGTGCAGGGGGAGGGAGAAGTTCCCCCACCTAGCTGCTTCATGGGCTTGCTGCTTGAGCCGCTAACGATATCACGCAAACGAAAAGATACAGTTTGTGGATAATTTCTCGCGTTTAAGTTTAGAGTTATCTCTATATATTGGCATTATGGAACTTATTAGTCAGATATTGCAGGTTGCAGAATACTTCAAAACAGAAACTTTGCAGTACTGAACTATGTAATCTAGAAGGTAGACGCTCACTTCGAAATGACTCATCAGCAGAAGGCAAACACGTGATTTTTAATTCTGCTACGCACCCTCTCGCTATTGCCCGTCGGTCTTCGGTAAAGAATCCAACGAACTAAGAAGCGAGATACGTTTGGCATAATACCTCGAGACCGGTAACGCATGTTTTAGTTCGCGACCTATTGCACACATTTTAGTTTGCGACCGATTGCACACATTTTAGTTCGCGACTGATCGCGCATATTTTATTTCGCGACCGATCGCGCATATTTTAGTTCGCGACCGATCGCGCAAATTTTATTTCGCGACCGATCGCGCATATTTTAGTTCGCGACCGATCGTGCATATGTTAATTAATATTTAATTAAATAACGTATTTTTGTTTTCGGTGCTGGGCGAGTCCAATCCTTTGTTTCGGAGGGGCGGCCGCCTCAGTTGCATCGAAAGTTAAGCCGGTCCGGTCAACCTCACACTTATTACAGAAATTGATTTTGTATTAACAAATGAAATAGAACAATTTTTTTTCTTCACCCTAGTGACATTGATGACAATGGGTTTCGACCTTTACATTCTGACGACAGGCAGTAAACTACAGTTTTGTAGCAACTTAATTCTATACGGGTTCGTTACTTTACAGTATTAGTGTCGCTTATACGACGTTATGCTCAACATTCTACCCCGCGAGCCGTCAACAGTATTATGCAGGCGAGAGAGCCGCGGTGGAGTAGCCGAGCGGTTTAAAGCGTCTCGCTGAGGAGCGCGCGGTTGCTCGCCGTGGAGGTTCGAGTCCTGCGATTCTGCGCGCTCTCGCTTCCTCTCGCTGTAGCCAGTGAATCTTCGGAAAAGTAGCGGACGAACTAATAGGCGAGGGATCTGCGAACTAGTTAGCGTAGTTCGCCTGTGGGAGCGCTCTTCCGAACTAGTTCGTTCGCGATCTATACAAGACTAATGTTAAGGCTGTTGTGTGGAATTACCGTAACAGGAACATCACCCAGCTTCTCACAGGCCATCAACGCCCGCTACTGTGCTGAGAATGACGTCGTTATCAAGACTGACCCGGACATACGCTCCACCTCTCCATACTTGTCCTCCAGATGCTCAACAAAAAAAGAGGCTTAGTTGACGCTTTAGGATTCGCCGTCAGTGCGTGAGCAAACTAAGTGTCGGGGTTATACGCCTCACCTTGACTTCTGGTCCTACGTTCCTCCCATGGAGTTGCCAGGGAAGAAAACGAACGGGGTCATATTCAGCAGCATTAGAGTCTCCTCTCCCTCTCTTAGAGACGGCGGTTGTACGTCCGTCAACGTTTCGAGCTCTTTTCATGGTGGTCCCACAAGCAGCTAGGGAAATAAAAGTCCACCCAGGCAGAGCCCCGTTTGCCTGGGTAAGCTTTATACAACTGAGTTGCGGCAAGTTCCTCAGAGATTACTCGCTAGCGACTGTTCAACCTGAACAGCCATGCATCTCCTCGTCACGTAGCACACCTAGAAATTGAAGTGTTTTTTTCTTTATAGAGGTGTGTACCGTCCTCATGATCCGGGCGATTAAGCCAAGATCCCCAGTCTCTGAAACGTACAACGTTCCACCGTTACGCCAAATGATCTTCGTTGAAGCACGCACAGAGCTCACGGTGTGGTGAACTGTGAGCGCGACACAGTCCACAGGTCGGGATCCCGGGTTCGCCAAGCCTGTACTCAGCAAATTAATGCTGAGCCCCTGAGAGGTATCCTTTAGTATATAGCTACGCAATAGCAAGACCAACACTTGAAAGGAATTACTTTCATAAAATATCTGGGAGTAGACATAGGGGACGATTCGAAATGGAACGACCATATATAGTCAGTCGTGCGTAAGGCAAATGCCAGATCTAAATTCATTGGAAGTTTTGTCCGTCAACAAAGTAATTAGGTTACAAAACTCTCGTTCGGCCAGCACCTGAGTATCGCTCATCAGTGTAGAATCTGTACCGGATAGTGTTAACAGAAGACGTAGAGAAGATCCTACGGAGAGAAGCACGCTTTGTTACGGGCCCATTTAGTAAGCTCGAAAGCGTCACAGAGATGATTAGGAAACTCCAGTGGCAGACCCTGTAAGAGAGACGTTCTGTCTCAGGAGGCGGACTTCTGTCAAAGTTCCGTGAGCGTACGTTTCATGAATATATTGTTTCCTCCTATGTACATTTCGCGATGTGACCACATTATATTAGACAGACTGGGCCCCACGGAGGCATAGAGACATATTTTTCCTCGAACCATACGCGACTGGAATAGGAGTAAGTGAAATGGTATGCACACGCCGTGAAGAGTGGATATAGGGTATGGATACAGATGTAGGCACGTTGACTGGCCGAAAAACGCCGGCCGCGGTGGCCGAGGGGACTGAGGCGCTTCAGTCACGGTCTGCACGGCCACTACGGTCGGGGGTTCGAATCCCCCCTCGGGCATGGATGTTTGTGCCGTCCTTAGTTGTAGGTAGTTCATAAGTAGTTTGTAAGTTTAGGGACTGATGACCCCGCAGTTAAGACCCTTAAGCTTGACAAACATTTGAATTTGGCAGAAAAACAGCTGCTGCATGTTCTCCGTCGTGTCGATTCGGCAGAATTTTTTGCAGGATGAGCAACCGTGGAATTTGTTTCGTGTCAAGTCATGTGGTCTCAGTTGTGTGGGTCGGCGAGCGCTCAGACCGCCGCTCTTCACAGAGAGGTGTTCTGCCACTTGGATCTAGGCGAATACTTACACCAAAATGGGATGGTCTGTTGCAGCGTTTCCAAAATGATATTTTCATCTTGCTGCGGAGTCTGCACTGATATTAAACATCCTCGCAGATTAAAAATGTCTACCAGGCAGGATTCGAAGCCGAGACGTTTCCTTTTCTCGGGCAAGGCATGTTCTCTTTCAAATTCTTGAAACGACTTACCTACGGACACCTATTAACGGGCATCGCCTCTCGGTTTCGCCTTCTCTGCCTGCTAACGGTGGGAAGCGGGGAAGGGCATCAGGCTGCCCTTAGCATTAACTTGCCAAACCCATAATAAACCACGCCAAGCTCCTGCAAGCGGGATAACAACGTAAGAAAGAAGAAGAACGTATAGCATATACCAAATGTGCTTTATCAGAGTTCGGTAATTGGTTTAATGCGTCACTCTTTTTAAGATCGTGCTTTAGTAAGCAATAGAATACATGTTTCTATATTAATATTTTAAGATGCTAACTTGGTGACTTTTGAGCAGAAAATTTAAACGTTTCCTGGAAATTACTGTTGCCAGAAAATTCGCCACCTTGTGATCACATTGGGTAATATCCCAACTGCACTCAGGCCGCTCTCCAAGTTGTATACTAGTGATTTTGTAATTGTGTTTGAGATTTTAAATTAGTCAGCCAGGTTTCCATCATATTATATACTAAAAGAATCTACGAAAACTAAAGTCAGTCAGCCAGACCAAACTACCAGGCCGATTTCCTTCATCCGTTTTATTTTATTTTTAACGAAACATATTCTTCCACAGATTAGTCATCAAGAATCAGAATTTACGTTATTCTCGCCTTCCTTTTTTTATACTCGAATGCTACTTTCTTCCGTATATTTTTATGGGAATGTTCTTGCTGTAAACTAAAGTCAGTCAGACAGGCCATTCTATCCGACCGATTTCCTTCATTTTTGCTTTAACGAAAGGTATTCATTCGCAGATTTGTCATCAAGTATCAGAATATACTTAAGTCTCTCCATCTTTTATTTTTATTCAAACGCGGCATTCTTCTGCCCTTGTGACGAATATATTAATCGGTTTGTTTTACGATATCTGCGGCTCTAATTAAGGACCGCAGTTCTTTTTTACCTAACAACAATCATCGGATCAAGCTCTTTCACTTGCGCTTTTAAAGACTTGCATTGATTGATTCTGAAGAAAGCTACGCGTGTACATTCAACTTTTTTGTCATTCCACTAACGGTGAGAAGTATTCGCAAGGGTCCTCCAGTTGGATAATAAGCAGTGAACTCCTAAATGCGGATAGCGTGCAGCAGGGCTATTCTGATCACTTCCACTGTAAGGTAAAGCAGTCAACCATCCGAAGATTGGTTTGAACACCACAGTGCTTTACTAGGCATGGTCCTGTTTGGAGGTGGTATGCCGTTGCCTTCCTCCGACCTTCGAACTGACTTACCCAGCCAGTTATAGGGGGACCTACAGATTAACGTGGGTTCCGAACCACGGTGCTACTCGGTTTTTTCACAAGAGCTACACTCTCAGAGGTGAAAGGAGTGAAAAGTGTCAGATAAAAATCCTGGCGGGGATCGTACCCGCGACCTTTGGATTTGTAGTCTGGCACTCTACCACTGTGCAACCGAGGCGCACACTTCAACTGTAAGTCGTATATAATATGACATGAAATGTATCAAAGAATCAATCTATGTTAAATACGACATTTCAATTGTCAATACATCCCAGTATATAAAAGTTGGAAATTCGTTTACAATAACAAAAATATTAAACATACATCTAAAAACAAGGGTAGTAACCACAGTATACAAAAATGGTGCGGCTATTCCAATCAGTCAAGGAGTTACTCCGTCCAGTGTATTTCATAATCGCAAATAATAAGTATTGACCACAAATAAACATTTTCGCCTTTTTGCACCCACATGCACTTTGTGAAATCATGTAGCACATTCCTGGCACTGCATCCAGTCTCCCTTCGTCGCCGATTCTGTAGAATAAAATTTCAAACCGCAAAATCCGCAAGGAGTGTTCTCATTATTGCCTTCAGTCTCATCATCCGACTCACTCTGTTCATGTTCTTACTTGCATTATTTTTGCTTTCATTTGTCAGTTTTAGCCTGAGTTGATCTTTCGTAGTTCGTATCTGATATCTTTTATAAGTTCAAATACCTTGGTTCTGTTCATATCAAGTTTGACTTGAGACAAATTCGGATACACGTCGAAAAATTCATTTACAACGTACTTATTCACCCTCTTAGCTCTGTCTTTTGACAAGCCTGGTGGTTTTCGGAGTGATAAATCACTATGCGTTTTCATAAACCCAGCAAACCATTCTTTACTTGAAGTAAAAGTGTTCCATGCTCCAAGGACGTTTGTTATTCTTCGTTTACAAAGTGAATGCTGTTTTTCGAATTAGTTCAGGATTATAGCCGAAACCTCTTTCAACTTTCAGACTAGAACTTAAATCATCCTCTTCTTCTGGGCTAAAGGAAGTCTCGTGATCAGCTGGTCTGTACGGTTTCTTGCCGGATCACATTTTACAATAATTAAATGTCGAATAAGGAAGTTTGAAAAAGGCAGCAGACTGTCCCTTAATCGTGCCTATAACATTCTTTCTTATTGTTTCATTTCGTAAGCGCTTGGTTTTTCTCCCTTTTGTTTGTACTGACCACATATTTAAAAAAAAAAAAAAAAAAAAAAAAAAAAACATTTTCTCTAGAGTTTGGCATTAAACATAGAGTAAACCAATAATTTAATACAGTGGAAGTAGCCCAACGTTTACAGGGCGAATTAGCACCATGTGCAGACATTTCGAAACACACGGCAAATTATACCTTTGTGCGAAAATCCAAGAATAATTTTGGTAGACAAACGGCATAATTTGTTTTCTTATAGGACTACAAGTAACATTAATAATTCAAAATTTCACGTTATTATTTGAAGTAAAAGGCATAACATCAGACGAGGCATCAATGTTAGCATTGAATAGGGGATTATGGATGAATTTTATTAGTGGTACTATGCTTCAGACTGAACGCTGGAAGGCATAATCAGTCTCTAATGATGATGATGATATTCACGGTACATCTTAATTTGGTAGGTTATAATCCTTAACAACGGTAATAATATATCGCAGTTCGCTTACCTCTAAAGTTTGGTTTTCCATACCGTCTATAGTGCAAACAGCCTTACTACAAGCACATGCGGCGATACAGAGATACTGGTGTACACTGTAGGACAAATAACTGTGGCTTTCTGAGCAACTAGCACACTGTTCCAACAGTTTTTTATCTGACGGGTTAACTCGGTGAGTGAAATAGCCCCGCTGTACCCTACGTGTTTTTAGTGTTTAATGTGCTCAACATCAAATCGATTGTTAAAATGTTTCTAAATATTTAACTTCTTCGGTTATTAGTCCCTAGGTGACAAATTACTTAAACTAAGTTAAACTAACCTAAGGACAACACCACACCCATGACCAAGGGAGGACTCGAACCTCCGACGGCAAGTAACAGCGCACTCCGCCGAAAGGCACCTTACACCGCTCGGCACCCCATCGCGGCTGTTTATCCTTTTATTTTCTCATAAATCTTCATTAGTCTCCCAAACTTACAATACGTCTGTGCATATAGTTATCTCAAGATACAGTGAATTATGGTTTAATTAATTTCTATGTTTGGGATCTATTTTTATATTAATTTGGGGTATGAATTTGTATAAATTTATAAATTTATTTACATATTTTACCGTGTATTCTGTATTGTGTGTGTGTGTGTGTGTGTGTGTGTGTGTGTGTGTGTGTGTGTGTGGGCCGTGTAGCAGTGGGTGCACCGGTTCCCGTTATATCACAGAAGTTAAGCACTGTAGGACCTGGCTAGAGCATGGACGGGTAACCGTACGGGTCTGTCGAACGCTGTTTGCAGGCAGGATGCACTCACACGGAGAGGACGCCTTCTCGTCCTCGTCGTATTGGTCCAAATATATGGTACATGGAGCAAGTGGTGAGATATGACAGTGAACCAACTGGTAACTCCAGATGGCTAAGCGTTTAGGAAATAAAAGGAATTTTGATACGGATCTATCACCATATGCACCTTGTCAACTGCCGCTGAGAGAATCTGTTTAGAAAGCGACGTTTGGCTCAGCGGTAAGAAACCGGATTTTTATTGAAAAGTTCGCGGGTTGGATTCCGCCCGGTGGCAAATATCTTTTTGCTCCTTGGCAATGAGTACACTACTGACTTCACAATTAACCGCTGATGATATATGTTATTTTGTTTTTACACGTACACAACATCAGCGTGGGACGTCATTATTTAAAACTACATACCATTAGACACCACCAGCTGTCCTCTCAAGTATTCAGCGACATGCTGCGTTACGCGTGGTTCGTTGCTGGACTGTGCGCTGAAAGAAGCTGTTTTCAGAATCTCAATCAAGTTTTTTTTATATCTTTTTTTTATTTTTATTTTTTTATGGATACATTAAAAAAACGTGTACGTGCAATAGGTCGGCGTTCACTACGTCCGCAAGATGCTGTCAAAATTACTGCTTTCCATGTTTCTTCGATGAATATCACTCCAGTACATATAATTGATCAGTTGCAAAAGAATGGAAGTATCGATTTACATACACGACGTCCACAGGTACGCGTTAAATACAGTCCCTTTTTAAATGTTTGTAGTCCAGAATGTCATCCAATGCCCTTTCTCTTTTTGCTTATATAAATTAATAAAATAACCTATATGATGTTGCGGTTAATTGTGACGTCAGCCTAAATCTACATCAATACTTTGCAAACCACTGTGAAGTGCATGGCAGAGGGTACGCCCCACTTACCACTTATTAGGGTTTTTCACATTTCGTTCACGTATCGAGCGTGGAAAGAATGATTGTTTAAATGCCTCCGTGCGTGCTGTAATTAATCTAATCTTGTCCTCACGATCACTACGGGAACAATATGTAGGTGTACGCATTGCCAAGTAGCAGAAAAAGATTTGCCGTCGTGGTGAAGTTGATCCCGCGACATTATCAATATGAATCCGATCTTTTACCGCTGAGCCAAACATCGTTCCCCAACACGCTGTTACAGGGGCAGTTCATAATATGCATATGGTGGTATATCCGTATCAAACTTCACTTTATTGCCTAAACGCTTGGCCATCTGGAGTTCTCACTTGGGGCACTTTCGTGTCTCACCAAGCCCTACATATACTATAAATTTGGACGAATTTGGCGATGATGAGCAGGCGTCCTCTCCTTATCAGCCAAAACCGTCTAGATAAAAGGCCTCACAACACGTCCGTGTCACGTCACACAAATAGGCCGCCATCGCTATTTCACTAGTAGTACGGTGCAATTAGCTCAAAAAACGGTCTAACCCAGACATCCAAACTAAAAGTTTCCCTCCAGCACCAAACTGTTCTATACAGCCCACATATTGTTTCGTAAAAAGTTACACCATTTTGAGCGTCGGGTTTGGGGGGGGGGAGGGGAGGCAGAAGTTAGAGAATTAGCAGTTTTTTCAGTTTTTCTTAAATATTTAGAAAACTATGCGATTTAGCGCGAAATGTGCCAAATACAAAAATAATCTACATTAAATTGCGAACAAAAATTGTTCAGTACATAATCTTGCTAAAGTGAACGGTTACAGAGTTACGGAGGGTGAAAGAGTAGAAATTTTTGGATTTTTGTTTTTTTTTATTTTTTTATTTTCGATTTTTTTTGGAAAAATGAAATTATACAGAAATAACTAAACAGTTTTATTAAAAAGTAATATTCTTCAAGCGAACTGTAGTCCGAAAGAGGCTAAGTGGCACCACAGAGGGTCATAAGCGTATAAATACTGGGAACGAGAGCCGGCTTAGTAGAAGCGCGGCCGAGCGTAGGGCGTGTTGTAGGGGCGGCACAGGTAAGGGACTGGCCGACTACCTGCAGCCGGCACCTGTCTGTCATCCACTGTCTTCCCTTCAGTCGTAGTGGGAGACCAGTTGAGTGCGTTTGTGAGTGTTATTTCTAGTCAAGTTCTGCTGTCATTTTTTAAATCTTTTGTCTTTAGAATACTGTGCGAACTATGTGATAATCACTTAAAAGTGTGCGAATTATGGCGGACAGTGAGATGAAGCCTTGTAAGGAAAAGGTGGTGAACTAATTACTCTGACTAGCAAGGCGGTGGAAAAAATAATACAGTGCAGTGAAATTCGTGAAGGTGGTGTTAAAGACAAGTTCCTGGAGAATGACGCGCTTCAAGTACATAGTAAGTGTCGACAAAGCCACCTCAACATGAAAAAGAACCTCCAGAAAAGATTTGACTTTAAAACCTTATGTTTTCTTTGTGGTCGCAAGTGTGTAGATGTATCTAAATGCAGAAACCCAGCTCAACAAAAGGGGAGCTTAGTACAGAAACTTGAAATGATTGCAAGAATCCGAACGGAAGCAAATAACAGGCAAGGCAAGTGGGGAGATGAGGTAACTGTGAGGCTTTCTCAGGTCATAGACCTCATCAGTTCTGATGGGAGATATCACTGGCACTGTTACCAGACATTTCGAAAGCCAGGTTCATCACAGCCCAAAACAGGAGTGCCAACAACCAAAGGTGGGTCAAGCTGTGATGCCAAAAGGGAAGATGCTTTTGAAAAGCTGTGTGATTATTTGGAAGAAAATGATGAATGTCAGTAAGCATTTGAAGAATTACAAACTAAGTTATTTCACCATCCGACGTACTGAAAAGTTTTGGTCTGGAGTCTGGAGTGACATGACCATTGAACAGGTTTTGATGAGATCCTTGAGTACCACTGGTGGATTGACTGGAGGTAGAGGAATAGCAGCGACAACAATATCAACATGGATTGACACCATGCCAGCTTGTTCTCGAATGTGTGAAGCAGTGGAAGAATTTGCAGGCGTGCGCAGCATCTCTTCTGAGGAGCACGTGGAGCTACGAGAGGCAAGGTAGAAAAAAATTGCAAGGACTTGAAAACTTTTATTCCTTGGCTTGAGGAGCACAATCCGTTTTCTAAAACTCCTGAACTCTCCTCTTTATCAACAGCGGTTGAAGCAGATTAAAACGTGAACTGTGATAAAGCGATTGAAGTTGGAACACTAGCCTTGAAAGAGATTGAGAACAAAACGTTCAGTGAGATACATTTGAAAAGAAAGTTAGCTGTTAAGTCTCTAGCCTCACTAACCAAGTCTATGACAATTAATAACTTAACAGTATGTGTGAACCCTAACACTCTCTTACATCGGATGGTGTACACAGTAAGGAGTGATGAGAGACTTGAAGACATATTTCAGTATGAATTATGTGCTTATCCTCCTCCCTTCTTCGATGAATCTGAATTGATGAGTAAGGGAAGCAAATCTTCAATGGTGACTGTTTTGGTTCCAGAGTCAATTCAATCATCAATCACCCCAGATTCAGAGGAAGTGTCCTGCTTCATTGATGGAGGCCACCTCCTTCATCGTGTTGTCTGGCGACGCCCAGCTACCTTCAGACAGATTTGCAAGCAATACACAGACTACATAATTGCTCATTATGGACCAGCAACTGTAGTTTTTGATTGATACGAGCAAGGAAACACAAAAGATGAAGAACACCTACGCAGATCCCGTTTTACCAGCATTGAAATGAAAGTAGAAGACTCAATCAACGTAAATATTAATCAGAGTGAGTTTCTAGCTAATGCAAAGAAAAAACAGGGGCTCATTTCTCTCCTTACAGTACACTTGCAAAGAGGTGGTTGCACAGCTCATCAAGCATTGGGTGACGCTGACGTATTAATAGTTTCAACAGCGATTGATGAAGCTAAGAAAGGAGATGAAGTTTGCGTGATTGCCGATGACACGGACATATTAGTATTGCTGACTGTCCACGCTCGACCAGAGAACAAATTAAAAATGGTCGTACAAAAGAAAGGCAATCAGCAGGACAAAGTGTACACTATTTCTGACATTCAGCAAGTCATTGGCTTGAGTGGGGGTGGAAGAAGATTGGCGTACACCTGAGACCAATTACAACAGTACGTCCTGCAGCTCTCCAGGAGTTACTTTCCGTTACAGCGTGCGCTTGTAAAGATGAATGTGTCCGTAACTGCGAGTACAGAAAGAGTGGTCTAAACTGCTCAAACATGTGCGGTAATTGCTCAGGCCTAGGATGTGATAACAGGGACACGAATATCACAGACGAAGATTCAGAAGAGGAGGGTGCTATGTTTGAAGACAACTGAATACTTATAAGTCGTTTACATTAATTTAAGGTCGCATTTAACATTCTACCTTTTTATTCAATAGTACAATTGAACTCAGTTAACTTCAAATCTTTTGATAAAACATGGTTGCAATATATATTCAGTTATACCTATTTTCTAAAGGAAAACCTCCAAAAGCTGTAGTTTTAAAAACATTATGTTACAAATGATATAATTATATATCGTAATTATAATACCGATTATTTATGTTGGAAAGATATTCATTCTTAGTGCGGAATTGTCCAGAGAAAATTCAGAGTGGGTTTCTCCGTAACACAGGTTTGTATGGCCTAGGCTTGTGGAACACTCTTTTCCCTTAAAAAGTAGCGCCCCTTGAGAAGGAGATGAGGTTATTGTTCCTTCAAGGGCTTATCACTAACAAACCACCAGCCACTAAAATCGCAATCTTCTTTTACAAAACGAAATCCTGTAAAAAAAAGTTTTCCTTAGCGATTTAAAAAAAAAAAAATAAAAAAAAAAAATGCGGAAAATTGCTGTTTTTACTACCCCCGTAAATCTGGAACCGTTCACTTTAGCAAGATTATGTACTAGACCATTTTTGTTCGAAATTTAATGTAGATTATTTTTGTATTTGGCATTTTCGAGCTAAACTGCATAGTTTTCTAAATAGTAAAGAAAAACTGAAAAAAATGCTAATTTTCCAACTTCTCCCCCTCCTCCCCCCCCCCCCCCCCAAACCCGACGCTCAAAATGGTGTAACTTTTTACCCAACAATATGTGGGCTCTATAGAACAGTTTGGTGCTGGAGGAAAACTTTTACTTTGGATTTCTGGGTTTAGGTCGCGCTAAGAGATAGTGGACTGTGCCCCAGCGGCCAGCCACTCAGCTTGCGAGGGCAGCCTATCGGTGTGACGTGACACAGACTTGTTGTGAAGCATTTTATCTAGACGGTGTTGACTCAGCCCTTGTCAAACCAGTTGAGGAGATACTTGATTGAGAAGTAGCCCCTCCGCTCGCGAAAACGGTGTCCGGACACTTGCCACGCCGGACACTTGCCACGCCGGACATTTGCCACACTGTTACCTGCTCCGAAGGGTCGGGTGCCCCTGTCTCCTCCTCCTCTTACCCCCTCATCGTAATCATCCTCTCTTGCGGCCCCGAAATTCCGTGGTCGGTATCTAGACACCTGCAGTTCCTAGAGGAACCATCAGTATGGAAGTTATTACAACGACTAAGGGCAGGCGTTTTGGCCATTACAATGGTTACGAGTATAATACGAGTAAATTGAGGGAATCTAAGGAAGGTGTCCTTACATCGATGTGCTTACACCGAAAATAGAGTCATCGCAAGGGAAAGCTGCTTTCGAAGAACGGATAAGTTATGAGTGTATTAGAAAATTTGTGTGGACCACCTGACTGTTGTTGTTGTTATGGTCTTCATTCCGGAGACTGGTTTGATGCAGCTCTCCACGCTACTCTATCCTGAGCAAGCCTTTTCATCTCCTCATAAGAACGGCAACCCACATCCACTTGAATCTGCTTACTATACGCGTCTCTTGGCCTCCCTCTGCGATTTTTACCCCCACACACTTCCCTCCAATGCTAAATTTACGATTCCTCGATGTCTAAGAATGTGTCCTACCAAGCGATCCTTTCTTTTAGTTAGGGTATGCCAAAAATTCCTTTTCTCGCCAATTCTGTTCTTCATTAGTTATGTGATCTACCCACCTAATCTTCAGCATTCTTCTGTAGCACCACATTTCAAAAGCCTCTATTCTCTTCCTGTCCGCACTGCTGATCGTCCATGTTTCACTCCCGTACAAGGCAACACTCCACACAAATGCCTTCAGAAAAGACTTCCTTACCCTTAAATTAATATTCGATGTTAGCAAATTTCTCTTTTTCAAAAATGTTTTTCTTCCCATTGCCATTCTGAATTTTATATCCTCTGTACTAAGACCATCGCATATTATTTTACTACCCAAGTAACAAAACTCATCTACCACCTTCATTGTTTCGTTACCTAATCTAATTCCTTCAGCATCGCCTAATTTTCTAAGACCGCATTCCATTATTTTTGTTTTGCTCTTGTTAATGTTCATTTTGTACGCTCTCTTCAACACACTGTCCATTCCATTCAACTGCTCTTCCAGGTCGTTCGCTGTCTCTGGCAGAATTACAATGTCATCAGCAAAACGCAATGTTTTTATTTCTTCCCCCTGAACTTTAATCCCTATTCCAAATTTTTCCTTGCTTTCCTTCACCGCCTGCTCAATGTACAAATTGAATAACATCGGAGAAAGGCTACAACCCTGTCTTACTCCCTTCCCAACAGATGCTTCCCATTCATGCCCTTCGAGTCTAATAACTGCGGTCTGACTTTTGTACAAGTTTCTACCTCTACATCTACATCTACATGGGATACTCTGCAAATCACACTTAAGTGCCTGGCAGAGGGTTCATCGAACCACAATTATATTATTTATCTCCCATTCCATTCTCGAATAGCGCGCGGGAAGAAAGAACACCTGAATCTCTCTGTTCGAGCTCTGATTTCTCTTATTTTATTCTGATGATCATTTCTACCTATGTAAGTGGGAGTCAACAATATATTTTCGCATTCGGAGGAGAATGTTGGCGATTGGAGTTTCGCAAGTAACCCACGCCTCAGCGATAAGCGCCGTTGTTGTAATGATTCCCATCCCAGATCCTGTATCATTTCCGTAACGCTGTCTCCCCTGTATCGTGACAATACGAAACGAGCTGCCCTTCTTTGGACTCTTTCGATGTCCTCCGTCAAACCCACCTGATAAGGATCCCACACTGGGCTGCAATACTCCAAAAATGGACGGACAAGCGCAGTGTATGCAGTTTCTTTAGTAGTTCTGTTGCATCTTTTAAGGGTTCTGCCTATAAAACGCAGTCTCTGGTTCGCCTTTCCCACGATATTATCTACGTGTTCTTTCCAGTTTAAGTCTGAAGTAATAGTGATTCCTAGGTATTTTGTGGAGTTTACGGCCTTCACATTTGATTGATTTATGCTGTAAACAAAGTTTAACGGATTTCTTTTCGTACTCATGTGGACGACTTCACACTTCTCATTATTTAGAGTCAATTGCCAATTTTTACACCATACTGATATCTTATTCAGATCGTTCTGCAGTTGGTTTTGTTCTTCAGATGATTTTACTAGACGGTAAATGACGGCGTCATCTGCAAACAACCTAAGAGAGCTACTTAGATAACTCTCCTTTCCCTGTATTTTACCCCTGCTGACTTCAGAATTTGAAAGAGTGTAGTCCAGTCAACATTGTCAAACGCTTTCTCCAAATCTACAAAGGCTAAAAATGTAGGTTTGCCTTTCCTTAATCTATCTTCTAAGATAAGACGTAAAGTGAGTATTGCCTCCCGGGTTCCTACGTTCCTCCTGAATCCAAACTGATCTTCCCCTAGGTCAGCTTCTACCAGGTTTTCCATTCTCCTGTAGTATGCAACATTTATTACTTGCATAAAGAGTGTATCAGGTTTCAGTATCCCTAAATAGCTTAATGATGAAACTATCTTGCGCCATTTAGGTTAACTAGCGTTTAATCAATAAGCAGTCCGATTTGACTCAACGAAGGAAAACCTTTAAACATCACTCAAATGATCCTGCTGCAAACAGAATTTACAGTTATCTTTACAATTTTCAATTTATTATTTGGGTAACAGAACCTATAGTTGACACGTTAAGAGAATTTTTCATATCTTTTATATTTGTGACCATTCTGTTAATTAACTGAGAGTTCTAAAATTATTTCTTGAAACTACAGAGGCGAAACTAGCACCAAAAATGTCATGTTTTGTTCAACTGATAAGGTACGCTTTAGGTTATAAAAATATATGAACCTTTGAATTCCACCTAAAATAGACGCCCTAATGTAGATCTGTTCCTAAGGTTTACAATTTCGGCAGCTCTAGTGTTGAAATAATTCCCATGTCTCCAAAATTAGACGAGGATAGAAATAACTACACAGTAGATGTAGATCTCATATAGTAAATTTAGATATAGTCCTTAAAAACGAAAATTCCTTACCATATTGTTGATTATCTTTAAAAAGGCCAGTAAAAGCTATTGAAACTAAGGAAGGGGCTTACTGTTCAAAAGCAATTGTTACAAAAGAATACGTATTAGACGTACTTTTCTTATACATTAGAGACTTTTTGAAAACATATTTGATCATTTCGTCTGTCACTGACAGTTCAGACACCTCTGCAACATCACTTTTTTGATAGGGTGATTTGCTTCGAGGCACCAAGGATATCTAGTTCTATGATATGTTTGCAGCTGTTCTCATTTCGAATTGTGGAATATTTACGTCGTCTTCTTTGGTGAAAGAATTCCGGAAAAATGCATTTAGTAACTCTGCTTTAGTGGCACTATCATCAGTAACATTACCATCGCTATTTCTTTGAACGTAATCCACATATGCTCTTCACTTACTGAAAAAATTGAAACGGTTTCCTAGGACGATGTCAACCGAATTTTTACCTGTTTTTTAAATTGTAATATTTAGCGTTTAGTTTTCGTAAATGTCTTTGTTACTGAATTGAGCCTCGCTACAACTTTGTGTTTACTAATCCCTGTATCCGTCGTAATGTTCGGGAGTATTTGTGACTAAGAGGTCAACTGTCTTTTCGAAACCATTTAAAACCTGAATGGGCTCGTGGATTAAGTATACAAAATAATTTTAAAAAAGCATTTAGAACAATTTGGAAAGATACGAATGGTAGAATTAAGTCACTGCCAAATAGAATTGTATGAGTAGTATACCTATTTGTGATGACACTCAAATTTTCTTTGAACTATTCAGCGGCTGTGTCATCTGAGTCCGGGGGTTGGTAAACGGAGCCATTAATTTTTTTTTTTTCCGGTTGTCGGTTGCTCATGCTAATTCACGGCAACTCTCTACTTCAGTTCCGCTTGTGAGCCAGTACACACATTACATTATGATTTCCTCAAATTTTGCTTATTGTTTCTGTTGTTGAGCAGATCATAGCAGTTGTGGCTTTTCCTTTAAAAATCTAGGATGCTTTATCTGCGACTCTGTAGATAACAAAGTCGAACAATGGAAAACAACTGTGTACGTTACAAGCATAGTATTCTGTATTACTTCATTTTCTTATTTCAAACATTTTAAAATTGTATGTTGACTTTAGCTGATCTTTCAAACATAGACGCTCTTACCTCTATTTTGTGAATGCATTTTCTGTCACTGTTTTGAGTATTGTTCCAGTACACGTTACTAATACATGTTTTGCTGCAAGGGATATTGGATTTTAGAGAGTAAATTAATGTGGAGTGAGTCTTTCTTCATTCCTCACTTTTTTTTAACACGCAGTTGTAATTAAAATAGGCCAAATGCAGTGATCAAAATTAATTGATTAGCGAACATTCGCATTCTCTTTACATCGTTCCTTTCGTGTTCCTCCCATAGCGATGGAACTGATACTATCACAATTAGTAATGTGGAAGGAAGTTACCGAACAGACGGAGGGAGAATTCAAATGTTCAAATGTTTCTAATTCTGTGGAACCCTAGACGTACAAACTACTTAAACTGAGTTAAACTAACCTAAGGAGAACACCCACATCCATGCCCGAGGGAGGATTCGACCTCCCCAACGCGGGAGGCCTTGCGATCCGTAACGTAGCGCTCCAGACCGCTCGGCTACTCCCGCGCGGTGGAGGGAGAATGGATCCATATTCTTGCTTGGAAGAACTGATTACGTAATGACATAGACGACGATATTGCCTTTGTTTCCCATATTTCGATTTCGGGATGTGGAAAAGAATCTGTAAATTTTGCCAAGATGTCGAAGAAAAAGGTTTCTTACGTAGTGGCTGTATCGAGTAAGATGAGGAGACGGCGGTTTGGAAGCAGACAGCAGGAGTACGAGGAAGGGCGTCCCATGCCTACGACAAAGCAGGGGATGGGGGAAAGGTCGCTATTGAAACTACCTGGCGAAGGATCAGGTGTGGCAAATGTCCGGCTTTGTGGGACGAATATTTAATGGTTCTAATGAGGTATCAGGTTTCACTTGGCGAATTTAATACTTGGTTTGCGTAATTGAGTGTAACTTCGAGGTTACAATGAAATTACGTCTATATACTGTTCATGTAGGTTGTATATGTGAAGATATCATTTGGATATCTGATTGCGATAGCTATGTTAAGGAATTCAATGTTCAGGTAAAGTATGAAATGGGCCATTATTGTGATAGTTTTAGTTTAGGGGGCTAAAATAATACAGTTTCATTAAAGGCGTTTCCGCGTGGCTTCATTATAAGTATGAAAGTGATATGGTCTTTCCCATTGACTGTAGAAGTTTTTGGATTTAATCATAAAGCAAAGGGGGTTGGATGTCCACATACGGCAATGTTAACAACCTCCAGCGCTCTCCCTTGCAAATCGCGTATTAGGGTAGGCATGCTGTGTCAGAAGGGGCAGTTTGTACCAGTAGGCAGCAGTGAGCGTCGAGTCGTCCTGCCCCATTCACCAGTTACTACCGAGATCCCCCTCACATCAGTCCCTCCCACAGTGTGATCCTATGCGCCGCCTCTCTCCAAGTGTTACAGATTCCCCCGGTTGCTTATGTAAATGATGATACGTTCTCTACGCCGGCCCGGCCGATTGTACTGGAATATACTGAAGAAGCCCTCACACACCAACAACCTACCTCTCCGTAAAAACGGTTGGTGTCCTTCGTCGGATCGGAATCAGTGTATATGAACCGTAAATAATGTGCGCGCTATTAGCATTACAGACAATGTACAAGGCCTGCCGCCTTTCAGAGGAGCAGCTGGTGGAGACGGTGCATTCCGAGAAGCGGCCAGCGGCCAGCTGATCCTGTCCTTCAGCGGCCCCGCCAGCCGTGACGCCTTCCAACCCACAGTCACTTCCTCCTGGAGCATCGCTTCATTGGACCCAAGAGACGTACCGCTCTTCTGCGTAGTTATCTACGCCAAAAAACATCAAACTTTGAAAACAGAATTATATAACATCTAGTCTCATCTAGATTGTAAGTGACGTGTGTCACAAACTGCTCTAAAAGCAGATGTATTTTCTGTGGTATTCAGAATAAGTCGTCCAACTCAGTACGCACTGCAATGGCTTGTGGATTAAGACTTGCAGTGCATGTAATTAATACACCAGGCAGTTTTCTTATTCTATTCATCAACTCTCGCTTCTCTACGTGCTCGACCCCTTAGTAATTTTCAGTCGTACACGAACTAAGCAATATAGATGTCTCCCCCGTTGCTATCATCATCAGGTATTTCATATCAAATGCTTGATAATAGTCTCATGAAGACCTTTTGATTCATTACGGCTTACAGTTTGCCGTGCCTCATAATGCTAGCACCCACAGTCTATTAGGTTCTTGTCTCGACCCTTTCTTACCTCTTAAAGTGCATCAAAAAACTTGGCTAGGTATATGTATCACATATTCTCCTTATAATACATAAAATGTATACCGTGTGATTGTGTGTCGAATAATCTATGTAGCGATAGAGTTAAACAATAACATTATTGACTGACTACGCTAAGCGATAGGTACAACCATCGACCTATATACTACCTGGATGCTGAACTTCATTTGTCTCAGTGTGACGTACATAGAGTTCATATTTAATTTCCAGCCTAATTATAAAGCAGCTGTTACGAAATGTCACTAGAACATAGAGAAAATACATTTCGGCTTAGTTCCCACTGCATCGTTATTCACATATTGACATAAAGTTCAAAAAAAGAGGTAAGGAAGCAGTTCTTGGTCACTCACATTTTTGTGTCCCAACTTCGTCGTCGCTTTTGTGTCCCAGCCTCGTCGTAGGTGTCGGTGGCCGAGTGGAACGAGACCGACACGGTAACGAAGATAGCACGCTGGTGCAGGTACGGAGGGGAGCAGCCAGAAACTAAAAACACCCGAGTAAATTAGAAAGATATATATTGCACAGAATGTAACAATACTTAACTTTTACATAGTACTGCAGAATGTTGATACATAGTTGTTAGAGGCCTGCCTAGTGCCTGTACGATAGCAAAGTCTTCACCGGTGCCTATCTGATTACGAAGGTCCTAACTCGTTGCTATCTCAGTCCGAAGTGACCGATGTCCTTCAGTGGTGGCCACGAGCGGCGTTGTCCCAGAGGGCGCTCGTGGCTGTCGTCGTGAGAACGCCGCGCCGTGCGTGCATGGCGGCGCGCGGCGAAAGTAGGTGGCGCGCGCTTTGTACTTGTGCGACACCACACCCCTCCCCCCCAAACCGCCGCGCCGTCGTGGCGTAGGGCTGAGGGCCACGGCGACGGCACTGGGAGGAGGGCCTGGGCGGGGGCGTTACTGGTGGGACGGGCGTCGTAGCTGAGGCCGGGATCGAGACGCCGTCCGCGCCCCGGCATCCGCCTTGAGATCCTCCAGGGAACCCGCCGAAACCTGGGGAAGGGCGCCCGCCCCCGCCTAGAGGGAGCAGGTCATCTTCTTCTGAGGTGCGTGGCCCAGGCGGCGGCGGCACGCACGGTCCCGGAGCCCCTCTCGGTGACGCTGTCATCTGCGGCGGCGACAGCGGCGGCGTCGCGTCGATCTCCATCGGTACGATCTCGTAGTCCGGGGACGCTGGACCCGTTGACGAGCGATGTGTTTGTGCTCCCTGGCGGTGAACTGGGTCTGGAATCAAGAAACCGGAGACAGGATCGCGCGGCCTGTGCAGGCGCAATTGGTTTGCGTGGCGCCGCAGCTCCGACCCTGTGGAAGAACGTACAACAAACATATTGCGCCCGAGCACGCGCTGAATGATGCCCGGCATCCATTTCTTCTTGTTTCCAGCAAACACCCTGTACAGCACCGGCGTAGAAACCTGAAAACGCGTAGCGCCATACGAACCGACTCGGTGCGTGGGAGGCTGCAGCAGGTGAAGGAGAGTGCGGTGACGGCGGCCGTGTAGCAGCTCGGCAGGAGACGGGCCGTCACGTGGCATGCACCGATACGTAGACAGGAAAATTTGAAGAGCTTGCTGCCTGGAGTGCTGACCTTTCATCTTCTCCATGTGAGACTTGAATGTTCGAACGAAACGTTCTGCTTCACCATTGGACTGAGGGTGAAAAGGTGCGGTGGTGATATGCTGAATGCCATTCACACGACAAAACTGTTGAAATTCCGCACTAACAAACTGAGGTCCATTGTCACTGACGATAGTTTCAGGCAAGCCTTCGATGCAAAACACTGATGTTAAGGCACTGATCGTACTAGACGCCGTCGTTGAGTTCATGGCAATCACAAAAGGAAACTTGCTGAAAGCGTCTACAACAATTAACCAGCGCGTATTCCAGAATGGTCCGGCAAAGTCAATATGTAAACGTTGCCATGGTCCCTTGGGGCGTGGCCAGTCTGAGAAACGCTGTGGAGGAGCCGCCTGATGCTCCGCACAAACTGTACACTGTGATGTCATGCTCTCTATCTGAGCGTCCATACCAACCCAGGTACAATGACGTCTGGCCAATTGCTTTGTCCTAACAATGCCCCAATGTCCTTGATGCAGGAGGCGTAACACTTCTCGTTGCAGGGAACGAGGAACAATCACTCTTGCTTGGTCGTTGTCGGTATGCAACAACAGTACACCCTGACTTAAAGATAATGCATGACGTTGTGCAAAATAACGTCGAACCAGAGGCCGATCAATGTCTTTGGCTCTGGCAGGCCACCCTGAGCGAACAAAACGTGCTACCACACTTAGGTCTGCATCCGCAGCTGTTTCCTGTGCAACCCGACGAGAGTTCAAAGGAAAGTCTGCGACAGCGGAAGCATCTCTGGAGTCTATCTGACAACATGCCATTTCTGAAGAATCAAATGATACATCCTGGCCAACCGGAAGTCGGGAAAGTGTGTCCGCGTTGGCATGTTTAGTGGTAGGTCGGTACAAAATCTCATACTGATAATTAGACAATATCAAGGACCATCTCTGAAGCTTTTGTGCCGTACGTGGCGGAATCGGCTTTGTGGGTGAGAACAACGACGTGAGAGGCTTGTGGTCTGTCAACAAATAGAATTTTCTGCCATAGAGATAATGATGAAACTTTGTGACGCCGTAAATGATTGCTAAGGCCTCCTTTTCTATCTGACCGTAATTCTGTTGCGTTGGCGTCAGAAGCTTGGATGCAAAGGCAATAGGACGATCGTGACATCCAATACGATGCGACAGAACAACACCCACACCGTACGACGAGGCGTCAACTGCTAACACTACAGGCTTCTGTGGGTCAAAGGGAATCAAACATGCATCACTAAGTAGTGCAGACGTTAATTCGTCAAAGGCAACCTGGCAATCTTTGGACCACACAAAAGGAACATTTTTCCTACGTAAGCGATGCAGTGGAGCTGCAATCTGAGAGGCATTGGGAATAAACCTGAAATAATAGTTAAGCTTCCCCATTACTGCTTGCAATTCATGCACATTCTTAGGAGGAGGCAAGTCTTTGATTGCTCTAAGATGTGACTGTAAGGGATGAATTCCTTGGGCATTAATCACATGGTCTAGGTACTCTATTTCAGTTTGAAAAAACGAACACTTTGCTTTATTGCAACGTAGACCTGCTGCAGTCAAAACTTTGAAAAGGCACTCCAGGTTTGCTAAATGTTCTTCAACTGTACCTCCGGATACCACAATGTCATCTAAATAGTTCGAACAACACGGTACAGAAACTGTCAGCTGCTCCAAAAAGCGCTGAAAAATAGCGGGAGCGGAAGAACTGCCAAAGGGTAGGCGTTGAAATTGAAAAAGGCCCATGTGAGTATTAATGACGAAAAACTTTTTTGACTCGTCATCAAGTGGAATCTGTAAGTATGCCTCTGCTAAATCAATCTTAGAAAAGAAGCGAGACTGTCCTAATTTGTCCATCAGTTCGTCAGGTCTGGGCAGGGGGTAAGTGTCTACAATTGTTTGACTGTTCACTGTTGATTTGAAGTCCGCACAGAGACGAAGTTTTCCTGACGGCTTGGGTATAATCACTATAGGCGAGGCCCACTGACTCGCAGAAACAGGAGAAATCACCCCACTATCTTGCCAACGTTTAAGTTCTTCGGCAACTGTATCACGCAAGGCGATAGGCACTGGTCTAGCTTTACGAAATTTTGGAACTGCAGATTATTTTAAAGTTACACGTGCCACGAAGTCTTTTGCACAACCTAGTTCCGGCGAAAACAGGTCACTATATTTGTCACACAATGCATTGATTTTATCCTGAGGCACTATTGACGAAATTTGAAGCACATCTCTTTGAATTGATAAACCAAACAAGTCAAAAGCATCTAGTCCAAAAATGTTCTGTGTCGATTTGGCCTGAAGAACTACAAAAGCAACTGTTTTTGTTACACCTTGAAAAGAGGCAGGCAGGCTACACGTTCCTAGCACCGGAATAGTTTGTCCTGTGTACGCTGTTAACACTTGCTGTGACGGCGACAATTTTGGCGAACCCAGTAGTTCATAAGTTTCTTTATTCATTAGTGTGACAGCGGAACCAGTATCAAGCTGAAATTGCACCGTCTTATTTTCTATGAAGAGAGTCACAAACAGTTTTTGCTTGCGGCGCTCGACAGGTGCGCGAATGTGGGCAACGTCTGCTACGGTTTGTTTGCTGCGTCTGCGCGGGCCGCGTAGTGAAGTAAGCGGCGCAGACTCGGCACGCAGCGGATTAACCACACTGTCACTAGATGACACTACCGCCGGATCGGCGTCCGCGCAATGCGAAGCTACTCCAGATGTACTAACTACTGCACTACACTTTTGAGTAGCTACTTGGTGTCTACTGTCACTAGCTACACAGTACTGGGCACTATTACAAGGAGCAGTTGCAGAAGGCACTATTTTCACTACAGGAATGCACTGTTCATAGTCATTTTGCTTGTCCCGAACCCTTTTCCGTTGCACTGTTTTACGCGCTCGTCGGCGCTTGCTACGTGGTGCACTATATAGATTTGCCATAGGCGCGGAACTACTTTCTTGCAATTGAGATCCAAGGAAAGCAGTGTTCAATTCCACAGCCCGTATAACATTTACAGAATGAACTGTTCTCGCACTCTGCGAAGCACTGTTTCTAACGTTACTGTTCTTTGAGTTTTTAATTTGCATACACACAGACTGCACATGTCCCAATTTGCCACATTGATAACAGGTTGCGTTGCGACTAGGGCAATGAGCACGCTTGTGGCGAGACACACACTGGGGGCAAGATTTACGTACATTTTTCTGAAATGAGCGTTGGCGCCCGTTATGCAAATTACTGTGTCTAACACTACGGGGCGACCTTTGCGTCGCACTTTTACTCTGGCTACTGTTCACTGTCTGTTCAGCACGGCCGGTAGAAAAATAAGAATCACTAGTGCTATACTGAGAACTACGGCTAGGAAAGCGTCCGTTACGGCGCACTGAATTTACACTGTGGCTTTGAATTTCTACATCTGCTAAGTCAAAAGTATCATGCGCTTCTATAAGTTGCAGTACACTGTCTAATGAGGGGTCAGACTGTTTCAGAATTGCTGCTCTAATCCTGGGGTCCTGAATATTCTGCGTAATCGCATCCCTCAACATCACGTCACTATACGAAAGTCCACAAGAGCAAGTAAATTTACATTGGCGGGTTAAGCCCTTCAATTCCGTAATCCACTCTTGGTTGACTGCTGCGGTAATGTTTTAAGTCTGAAAAATCGGTACCGTGCAGCGGCTACAAGAACTTTTCTCTCATAATGAGCATTTAGTGCATCTACAATTTGTTCAAAGTCTACATCACGAGGCGATCCGAGAGGGAAAAGTTTTTGCAATAGTACGAAGGTCTGGGGGCCCACAATCGATAAGAAAAGGTTCTTCACTCTCTGACCTGTAATTTGATGAGCCGCGACGAGTTCTTGAAACTGTGCGAAGTAGTCGCTCCATTCTTCCTCACGTTCGTTGTACTGGCGGAACGTCGGAAGCGGTGCGGCGGCAGGTGTGGGCTGCTGATGCGACGGCTGTTGTTGAGTTGTCAACTGCGCCACCGCCTGGAGAAGTTGTGTTATTTGCGCCGTCTGTAACTGAATAATTTCCATTAAGTTTGGGTTCGGGGTAGTGGCCATGCTGACCGATTAGGCGCCGCACATACAAGTAAATTAGAACAAAACACAAATGCAATATGAAAGAGGACGCTCTGCAACAAAAAAGTCCACAAAATACGTAACAGAATATGTTCCCCCAAAAATCTTATAATAAGAGTGGGTGGGCGGGAGCAATTTTTGCGTGCTCCGACTACTGCTGTCTGGCTGCTGCTAGCGGGCTGGTCCAAGGTTCTATCACTCCTCGTCGCCACTTTTGTGTCCCAACTTCGTCGTCGCTTTTGTGTCCCAGCCTCGTCGTAGGTGTCGGTGGCCGAGTGGAACGAGACCGACACGGTAACGAAGATAGCACGCTGGTGCAGGTACGGAGGGGAGCAGCCAGAAACCAAAAACACTCGAGTAAATTAGAAAGATATATATTGCACAGAATGTAACAATACTTAACTTTTACATAGTACTGCAGAATGTTGATACATAGTTGTTAGAGGCCTGCCTAGTGCCTGTACGATAGCAAAGTCTTCACCGGTGCCTATCTGATTACGAAGGTCCTAACTCGTTGCTATCTCAGTCCGAAGTGACCGATGTCCTTCAGTGGTGGCCACGAGCGGCGTTGTCCCAGAGGGCGCTCGTGGCTGTCGTCGTGAGAACGCCGCGCCGTGCGTGCATGGCGGCGCGCGGCGAAAGTAGGTGGCGCGCACTTTGTACTTGTGCGACACCACTCACATATTTACGTAAATACGTTTGCCAAATTAAAAGGTGGCGAAACAGCGCCAAATCATGAATGTGCAGCCACGCTGCAGGTCTATGCTCAAACCTGAGCTATGTGTCCAGGTTGGGTATAGATCATAGGGAACATATTTCCGTAAATCTGTACGTGACAAGGGATAGAACTTTGTCAGTATGCGATGTAATACATTTGTATGGCAATGGAATCGGAATTTAATTTCGTTATGTAATAACTTTTCGGAGCAGCCATATGGTAATTTGACATGACACAGAATAAGAAAATCTATGGCTGGCTCATTGCGACTATTGACTTTAAACATCCAGGTAGTTTAGAGATCAATGGGGAACATTGCTTAAAGATTACCTGTGAATGGACGATCTCCGCACGGAGTAATAATTGTTAACTTTTCTTCTGAGCTTGGTTGGTATTGTAAAACTTAAAGGTGTTAACAATTACCAATAAAAGTAAATGTTCACAGGAAATATATGAATATTATCGCAATATTTCTATAAAAAGTGGTTTTAGCCGAATATTTTATAAATACTTATTAGCACGTATAATTAAATTTCAGTGAGAAAGTTCAGATTTTTTCGTAAGTATGGTTAGGACGATACGAAGGAGAATTCCAAGAACCGAAATCAAATAGATGGCGACAACTTCGGTCACCTAGAAAACAAATCTTATCAACGATTTGCACTCCAGTCTGAGCCTTTATTGGTTTGACCCATCACTGTGAAATTCGGTTGTTCATGGAGACGGTTTATGCCTTATGGAGGCTACCTTAAATAAATTTCCACACCGTTTGACCAATCACTAGACTTATCACTGTTTCAGCGACCACTATAAAATCTATCACATGTACCTATGTTTACATGGAGAAAGATTCTGTACTCGCAGGCCATCATGGATAGTGGAGGATATGTTACTACAGATTTCGTACGAACGATCACCTTGAAAGAACCAGGTTTATGTGAGAGATTGCAGGAAATGATATGAGAGAGCGAGATGGTGAGACGGACAGACGGAGACCAAAAGTTGGACGGAGAATGGGCGAGTAGTCAAGAGATGGGGAGCAGAGAGAGGAAGAGTAGCAAATTTATGGAGAGTAGGGGAAGGAGGTGATGAGCAAGTGAGAAGAGGAGAGGAGCAGAAAGAGGGAGGCAGGAACAGGTGGCTAGGTAGAGGAGAAAGAGGAGTTGGACTAATCGAATCAGTCACGGTCTGCACGGCCACTACGGTCGGGGGTTCGAATCTCCCCTCGGGCATGGATATTTGTGCCGTCCTAGTTCGTAAGTAGTTCATAAGTAGTTTGTTAGTTTAGGGACTGATGACACCGTAGTTAAGTCCCATAAGCTTTACAACATATGAGCATTTTTGACTAATAGAAGATGGGAATAAGTACCTAACGTAGGAAATTTTGCCACGAGTTTAACGCAGGATTTGTTACATCAGATGGAAGGGAGACGGGCAGAGAGAGGAGGAGAAGGAACAGGCAAGGAGATGGTTGATGGGGAGGAGGATATTGACAGAGGGAGGCAGAGATGGAGAGAAAAACTAGGAAGTAGGAGGTGGGTAGAGAGAGAGAGAGAGAGAGAAGGAATAAGGAGAAACACTGCCAGAGAAGAAGGAACAGACAAGAAGGTGAGGTGGATGGGAAGGAGGATATAGACAGATGGAGGCAGAGATGGAGATAAAAACGAGGAAGTAGGAGATGGCCGAGAGGGAGGAAAACACTGCCAGAGAAGAAGAAGGAACAGGGAAGAAGGTGAAGGTGGACGGGGAGGAGGATATGGATAGAGGGAGGCGGAGACGGAGAGAAGAACGAGGAAGTAGGAGATGGACAGAGAGAGGAGGAAAAAGGAGAAACACTGCCAGAGAAGGAGAAGGAAAGGATGCCTGAAGCCGCATATGAGAAGTACCCCCCGTCATGAATGACCTGGTATCGTCCATTTCAGTGGCCTATACACAGCTCCGATCATATATCCCTGGACTTCTTTTTTCACACTAAGATCAACGTCACTGAAGAAGTTATGTAAAAGAAAAAAAAATTGTTGTTGCCTTTTCTAGATTCTCCAAATAGCACGTCGCGACTTGTTAACCTACGCATCACTTAAATATCACAAATAGATTTGAAAATGGTGAAACAAACAAATAAAATCTCACAAAAGTTAGATACGGTGTC
The DNA here is from genome assembly GCA_026315105.1 of Locusta migratoria. Taxonomy (NCBI): domain Eukaryota; kingdom Metazoa; phylum Arthropoda; class Insecta; order Orthoptera; family Acrididae; genus Locusta; species Locusta migratoria. Next base: position 501,515,271 of record CM048747.1, read on the forward strand.
ATAAATGAGTTGACTGGAAGAAAAGAAATTGGTGTCAGGGCCGCCGTAATCTGGATAGGTGGGATCGTACATAAGAGCGCGGGCCGACGGGGAGGCTTTTGCAACGCCGAGTGGATTACTCACTGCGGGAAGGACGCTGCAACGAAAGGGACTGCGGTGGACGAAGGCCGGCCGACCTACTAAAGTACTGGAGCGTGGGCGCGCCGCCGCGATAAACATCTGCCGCGGGCGCGGCCGCCGCCGCGGACGGCTCCACGACGCTGCTCCCTCCTGGCATCCCTCCACAGAGCAGGTTTGGCGATGCTGACAAACCTGGGGCTACAACAAGACGCCGCTCCTCGCTCTTGACGTCCACTACATCTCTCGCTCAACTGTCTTCGCCCATTGTTAGGCCTCGTCTGGACACAGACAACTTATAATCTGTGAAGAGGACACCAAGCAATGTCGTTCCTTCCTTTTCAGCCATACTACGCTTGCATCGCGCCATTTGACCGCTAAGAGCTGTGGCTTCACTATGCCACGTCTGCATCAGCATAGCTACTCTGCAATTCACTTTTAAATGCCTGGCAGAGATTCAACGAACCGTTCTCAGACTATTTCTTTACCGTTCCATTCTCGAATATCGCTCGAGAATAGCGATCACCTCTATCTTTGCGTTTCATACTCTATTTTTCTTATTTTATTCTGATGTTTATGTCTCCCTATGTAGTTAATGAAAGAAATTTCGTAAATAAATCTGCCGCGAATAACGCCTTTTTAATTGTGGTTTTTGAGGCTCAGCTCCTGGTAAGTGTTGTAATCGTACAGCACGGGCATAAGAATATTGGTGCTTGGGCCAGATTCGAATGCCGGGAACCGAATCCGGCACCTCCTACTTGCTGGGCATTTGAGCCAACTCTCTGCGCCACGGACCACGGGCTTAACACGCCTGCGAGGACTACTCGAGCACGTGCACTGTCGACCCAGACTCGCTACGTCCTCCTACTTCAACCACTGGCTCGCAGCAGGGCCTCCAGGAATCCGGTCTCCGTGTGCATACGCTCTACAATAATTGTACATTCCTCCACCCCATTATGGCTTGATGCAGAAACTGTAACTTACAATTCCAAGTAAAAGGCGACTCTGTTTCAAATTTATCATTACTTAATAACGCTTTTCGCGCTTTTGGCACATCATCAGATTTATTGAAACTGCGAAGACCGCATTAGACGTGTACAAAAACCTCCTAAAAGCATGGCCGTTACGGAAGTGACCGTGTCCGTCATTGAATAAAAAACCGCATTACTCATGTATAATTCTTAAGAATTACGTCTTTCTTTTAATGATTTGCACACCAACTCGTGCATCGTTTCTATGACACTTTCTCGCCTACTTCGCTATAATATAATTTCCATGAACTTTCTCTGTATTCTCCGTCAGTCTCATCTGATGAGGATACCACAATGCACAACAATACTCCAAAATAGTACTGACAAGTTTAGTGTATACAGTCTCTTTAGTGAAACTGTTTCATGCTTTAAATGTTCTGCTCATAAAAAGCAACCTTGGTTTACCTTCCCCACAACATTTTATAAGTTCTTTCCAATTTAAGTTGTTCTCGATTGTAATTCCTATGTATTTAGTTGAATCTATGGCCCTTAAATTTAACCGATTAATCGTGCAGGTAACGTTCAACGTACTTACGTTAGTGCTCATATGGACGACTTCACATTTTTCGTTATTGAGCATCAACGGCCATGTGTTGTAAACTATCTAAATCGTTTTGTAGTCGGTTTTTATCTTCTGGTGATAAACAACAACGTCATCCGCTAACTTTCAAAGAAAGCCGCTCAGATTTTGTGTCACGAATCTTTTATGAAGACGAGGAATAGTGAGAGTCCTATAACACGTCCCTGAGGTACGGCAGATATTAGTTCTGTTGTAGACCCTCCACCGCAGATGAATTAAAGTTTCTGCTGAAGCAAAGAAAGCAATTTACTACTTCATTATTCTCATTTCGCAAGCTAGACAAAGTTAAACAGACTCAATCCATTTTACATTTCACAAACTACGTCCAATAACTTTCAAAAGTTATTGTAGGGGTCGCACAGCACACAGTTTCATTTGGAACAACTTACTTGCTACAGATATAATGAAATCGGCATATGTAGCAGTGTAGTTCGGAAGGTAAGTTCTGTTTCGAATCTTCCCCGCAACAATGATGCGATTGCAGTTCAGTTCACTAGCAGTAGTATCTCTTGTTGAAGCTGAAGAAACTAAGGCGGTAGAAGCTGTGAGGAAGTGATAAGGTCATAATTATAGTAAGCAGTTACATAATCCAATTTATTATAACAGTAGCATTATAATTGATGTTACTGTATATGAACCATGACCTGAGACAAAATTTAATTTTACATCAGTTGATACCCACGGATCGTTGACAATAAACAAAACTGAACAAAATTTGATTAAGATACATGAATCGACAGCAATAACAATACCAGCAACTAACATTACAATCGAAACTTGGTGTGTTGAATGTATTATGATCTACCACTTAAAAAGTAAAACATAAGAAAGTGACAATTTGGACACATTAAAAAGCCAATTTTTAAACTGCGTACATCAAACCTAATTTATAACATCCGTCAAGTTCTTAAATATTATGTGCTATCTGAACTTCGCCTACAGAATTGCAGGACCCTCGAATTAAACAGTTCTATACTATAATTTCAGCAGTGAATGAAGGAACTTACGTGAAGACCATTAAATAGCAAGGTAGCCATTAAAAATAATTTACAACATGACAAAAATAGAACATGTTACTCAAGAACTTGGCTATCAAATAAAACACACGAAAGTTGGGCTCACTATCAAATGGCCACTCCAGGCGTATTCCTTTTACGTAGTTACCAAATGGGCCTTTTGGAATTCATCAGACAACAAATTTGAACAGGTTACCTGAAACACAGGATTCGCTACCACAAGCAACGGACATACATCAGGCAAAACACATTTGTGGTCTAAACAACAACTGAAATTAGACATGAATTAGATCATCAGTAAAACATCACAAGTAAATAACGACATTGTCACAGTGGGAACTCGGCAGCAGAATGATTACAGTTCTCACTTTTAAGGTGTCACCAGAGAGCGGGGACAATATAATGGGCATGATAAATCTCACCAATTTTTGGGTAACTCCGAAGAAACGACTTCGCCGTAACTAAGATTATGAGCCAGCTGACATACCACATGGCGACTAGTTATCAGAGGCCCTGAACTCGTCGAAACTTCCGCGACAGTCCGCCGCAATATCGGTAACGCTCCAGGCTACATCCCCTGGAGCACTTCTCGTCGGCTCTGAGAAAGCCTTCCACGGCACACGCGCAGTGCCGTACAGCAGGTGGAGCACGCCGCCTGCTGCGGCACTTGCCGCCACGGCCGCTGTCAAATTCGCACTGCCGCCCGCACGCCCTCCAACCGCACCGGCTGTCACCGTCACGGCCTCTGGCGGGATGTCTCGCTTCAACCATCGATTCCACAATAGAGACACAGGGGCAAAAAAGGATTTAGCGAAACTATGCCGCGAAGGCAGCCACGCACGGCACAGAAATATCGAGCTCACTCTTTCTTTTGTGTCGTTCGTACGATGGTTTATAATGGCGTCGTTGATCGAATATCCCACAGATGTAAATTGTATGAATCTTTTTTAGAATGCAAGAACGTTAAACCAAGTGCATTCGTAGTCAAATCATGGAGGTTTACTGATAAAATGCGTTGAGATCTTCAGTGGTGAGAATATGGGTCTGACAATTAAGGAAGGTCGTGGACAACACTCTGCGAATGTGACAAAACAACTCCTTCAGAGCTTTATCCATCCCCCGTTCAGTTCCGACCTCACTCATATCTTTGGACATCTGAAGTCCGTCCTTGTTGGTAAGAGCTTGATCAGCGACAGAGAGGTAAAGGAACATGATGCCCCATGGCTAACAACACAGGCAGTAACAGTCTATGACGAAGGAAGACACTAACAAATACCGCACCGTGAGAAATCCCTGGAAAATTACGGGATGTTCAAAAGTAATGGGAGTGTTATAAAAAGTGTTGAAATGTTTGTAAATCTAAGGGACTTACCAGCTTTGGTTATGAGCCCCTAGACGTACAAACTACTTAAACTAAGGTAAACTAACCTAAGGACAACACACACACCCATGCCTTAGGGAACAACCGCGCGCTCCCCAGCGAGGCGCTTTAGACCTCTCGGTTACTCCACCGCGGCCCATTGGAACAGTATGTGAGTGTTTGTGGTGTGGACTGGCGGGCGGGAGGCGGAGTGGGCAACAGCAGTTCAAGCTTGACGGGGTCTCGTTTGTGGAGTGTTTTCCGCATCATATCTTGGGTTCACTGTTTAAGGTTACTGCGAGAGTAATTATTCCTCGTCACCAAGTGTTGTGCTTTCTACTACATCTTCACGAACACTACACTACGAACACTGCCTTCTTTCGAGATGTGAAAATTCGTATTCACAGCTCTGTGTTCCTCTTGTGACGAAAACTTATGCACACTGTCATTCATCTACTGGTTCACTACACCACCAGACATTAAACATGTAAAAAATATGTGCAAGTGTTTGTAACATGAAAGAGAGATTTCTGTAATTGTACAATACAATATCTGAAGGAACTTATAGACCTACTTATTCGACCGATTGTTTTATCACTGTGTTAACTTTTCGGCCATGAAGTTAATTCGACTGTCATTTTTATCTTTAAAAGTTACTCACAAAACTTATTCTATGAAAGAACGATAGAGACGCATCACTTGAGCGTGGATTTCGTTGGTTTATAAACACGTTATTTCAATTACTAGCCCATTACGCAAGCAAAATCTCGGCAGGGTTGGTGGACGAATAATAATAATAATTTCGTGTGGCTCATTGGCCCGGTGCATGTCTTTCAATTTGTCACCACTTCGGCTACTTGCGTATCCCTAAACTACCCCATTTATCCGAACGCGGAAAGGGGACCTACAGCTTAGCATGGAATGCGAACTAAGTGTCATTTCTGGCGACTCCTGATATCGTTGAGAGGTGAAGGGTGGATTAAAACAGAGACTGAAAAAATCCGTGGTCCGACCTGTTTTCGAAACCGCGACCCTTCGGTTTCCAGTGGAGCGTTTTACCCCAAGACCAAAAGCCCAGATGTTTCATAAGCATCGTAGATACGGTACCTTGCATGTCCACATCAAGATTCTCCAAATTGAAATACTGCGTACTATCTTTTATGGGTATGAAAGCTCTTTCCTGCAGGATTTTACTCCAGGTATCTGTTATTTATTACACTTTTTGACACTAAACATACGAAAAACATATCTCATGTGTGTCATTGACCAAAACCCGCCACATATCTGCTAGAACAGACGTTCATATATAGTCTGTTCAGTGGTTTCGTTCTTTGTTCACAACAACAAGTAATGAATTTCCAATGGACATGGGAGAAGCAAATTAATGCTGCAAAAAGTGATATGTTGACGATGCCAACCGCCTGAAACCCCGACAACTTTTCATCAAATAATCCTATAATCTTCATGTATGTAACAACCACCGTGAAGTAGAAACATGAATGAATTTCTATGAGTAATTGATTGACATAAGAAGTTCACATAATATGCAAAAAACACCTGATTCCTCGAACTGGGGAACAATCAAAAATGGGGTGCCACAAGGTTTGGTCTTGGGCCCTTTGCTGTTCTTAATATATATTAATGACTTGCCATTCTATATTCAAGAAGATGCAGAGCTGATTCTTTTTGCTGATGATACAAGTATAGTTATTACACATGTCAGACAAGAACTAACTAAAGATATTGTGAACGACGTCTTTCATAAAATCATTAAGCGGTTTTCAGCAAATGGACTATCATTAAATTTTGATAAAACACAGTACATACAGTTCCATACAGTAAATGGAATGACACCATTAATTAATATAGACTTTGATCAGAAATCTGTAGCAAAGGTAGAATATTCAAAATTTCTAGGTGTATGCATTGATGAGGGGTTGAATTTAAAAAAAAAAAAAAAAAAAAAAAAAAAAAAACCCTCATTGAAGATCTGCTGAAACGTTTGAGTTCAGCTACTTATGCTATTAGGGTAATTGCAAATTTTGGTGATATACATATCACTAAATTAGCTTTCTATGCCCATTTTCATTCTCTGCTTTCGTATGGCATCATTTTCTGGGGTAATTCATCATTGAGTAAAAAAGTATTCATTGCAAAAAGCGTGTAATCAGAATAATTACTGGAGCCCATCCAAGATCATCAACAAAGTTCAACAAAAAGTTTGCCGATTACTGTCGGCGCTTGCCCATTTGTGGCCGGCCATCCTGATCGTGGTTTTCCGTGGTTTACCAAGTTCACTCCACGCAAATTCTGGCATGTAAAAAGACACAGACGCTCCCTTCCTGTCTCGTTGCCCCACATAGATTAAGTACGTGCGAGTATCTGGCTAAATGGGGAAAGTACCCGAAACCAATAAAATAAAACATTCATTTGAACTATGTCGTCGAGGTGATGCACAGTGCGTATTAACCGCCAAAACACGCCACCGTGTTCTCCTCGTGAAATTCGGTTGATTAGAATTGCACTAATAATATAATTTATACTAGTGTAATCTTATATCTATAGTAAGGCCTCTGTATTGAGCCACGCGGAACAAGTACCGATATTTGAAAAGAAATCTTTGGGACACGCCTCTATTGGTGTTTTTGGTGTTGTTGGCCTTTTTGCACATAAACTAAACAATGTACACTTTTGGACAACAGCCTAGCCACTTCAGGTTTCTATTACACAGTAATTTGCACCAAAGCTTACGCCGGACTAATTATATTTTATGTTATACAATAATAAAATTTTATTTTTCCCTCTTTTTCTGTGTGTTTTAATCCAATCCAGGGGGTGCAAGTGCACCTGCTTTCACAACCTTCCCCTCCCCCCTCCCGGCGCCCGTGATCGTCAGGTATCAGGTATCATGTCTTGCTTAATGCAATTATTTATCCACATTTGTACATTATGAGTACGGTGCACAGACCATAAAAGCTGATAGTGTGAAGGCATAGCAGATTCACAGAAGATAGCTCACTAACACGGAAACCACTACCGTATTGAAAATTATCTTCACCAGTTGGCATTCCTGAATCTATATTGGAGGACTGACAAGGGGAGGCCACGACGTATGGAACGCGGATTTACTGAAAACTTCGTGCACTCCTAGTATTGCATGAGGACAACAAAACGTGTAAGCAGTAGCTCGTACTTCTCAAGCGTTATTGAGAAAATCGCACGATAATTTCAGTCGGTCGTCAAATATGTACCATACGTACCTGTGCTAGGCTCTTTATGGCACGAAGCGGCGGCAACCGAAGAGAACTACCCATTTGTCACCTTATTTTTTTTTTCAATGCAGTCATATTTGTTACTATTTATATAACAATTGATATAATGGGAAAAATACGTGTAATAAGATGGACTTTTATTAAATTTACAATGTTATTTGGCAGTCTACAAAGTTGTATTATCACAAATAATATAATATTCCTAACAACCGACTACTAGAAGACCAAACGCATAAAGCGAATCTTTAATTCAGTGCAAAGTTTCTACTGATTGGACAAAAGCGCAGGTGACTCCCGTGTATAAGAAAGGAAAGAGAACTGACCCATACAATTACAGGCCAATATCGTTGACATCAGTTTCATGTAGAATTTTGGAGCATATTCTCAGTTCGAATATAGTAAATTTCCTTGAAACGGAAAAGCTTTTTTCCATGAATCAGCACGGGTTTAGGAAACATCGTTCATGTGAAACTCAGCTTGCCCTTTTCTCACATGACATCTTGCGAGCCATGGACGAAGGGCAACAGGCGGATTGTGTTTTTCTCGACTTCAAAAAGGAGTTCGACGCGGTGCCACACTGCAGACTGCTAACGAAGATACGAGCTTATGGAATAGGTTCACAGATTTGTGACTGGCTGGAAGACTTCCTAAGTAATAGAACGCAGTACGTTGTTCTTGACGGCGAGTGTTCATCAGAGACGAGTGTATCGTCAGGCGTGCCCCAGGGGAGTGTGATAGGACCGCTATTATTTTCTATCTATATAAATGATCTGATGGACAGAGTAAGTTGTAATTTGCGGCTGTTTGCTGATGATGCTGTGGTGTATGGGAGGGTGTCGTCTGTAACTGACTGTAATAGCATACATGATGACTTAGACAAAATTTCTAGTTGGTGCGAAGAATGGCAGCTAGCTCTCAATGTAGAAAAATGTAAGGTGATGCGCATGAGTAGAAAAAACAATCCTATAATGTTCGAATACAGCATTAGTAGTGAGCTTCTTGATGCTGTCGCGTCGTTCAAATATCTAGGCGTAACATTGCAGAGCGATATGAAATGGAACGAGTATGTAAGGACAGTTGTGAGTAAGGTAGACAGCCGACTTCGGTTTATTGGGAGAATTTTGGGAAGATGTACTTCACCTGTAAAGGAGACCACGTATAAAACGCTTGTACGACCACGTCTTGAGTATTGCTCAAGTATTTGGGATCCGCAGCAGATCGGTTTGAAGGAAGGCATAGAGGCGGTTCAGAGGCGAGCAGCTAGATTTGTTACCGGTAGGTTCGACCAATGCGCGAGTGTCACGGAAATGCTCCGGCAACTCAATTGGGGATCGCTGGAAGAAAGACGACGTTCTTTTCGTGAATTTTTGTTAAGTCAATTTAGAGGGCCGGAATTTGAAGCTGAGTGTAGTACGATCTTGCTGCCGCCTACTTACATTTAGCGTAAAGATCACAAAGACAAGATAAGAGAAATTAGGGCTCGTAAGGAGGCATATAGGCATTCTTTTTTTCCTCGTTCAATATGGGAGTGGAATAGGAAAGGAAATGCCTAGTAGTGGTACAGTGTACCCTCCGCCACGCACCTTACGGTGAATTGCGGAGTATGTATGTAGATGTAGATGTAGAAGTGATACTGACGTGAAAATGTTTGCTTGTCCGTGATTTCAGAAATCCGTTATTCCTGTAAGGAGTCAGAAACTACTTGTTACTTGCAAGTTTTGACCGCCACAGACGGCTTTCGAAAGATGTACAACTAATCGTCGCTTTCGACAAGTTGCAGGATGGTATATTTCGTAAAAACATGGAAAACATAATGTTAAACGGCACCAGCTACATTGAATAAATGGCTATGTATCCGCATACGCAAGATCTTTCGTGGGTTTCGATGGAAACACAAACCTCATTAACACTTTAAAAACCGTCTCTTTCATCCGATAATTTGGAAGCAAATCACGCATAACGCAGAAATTCCTTAAATATCGGCGCTGATAATTGGTCATGCAGTACCGAGTAGACTGGTAAATAACACTGTAAATTTAATAAAAGCCCATCTGATTACACGTATTTTCCCGTTATATCAATTATAATATAAATAGTAAGCCGGCCGCGGTGGCCGAGGAGACTGAGGAGCGTCAGTCACGGTCTGCACGGCCACTACGGTCGGGGGTTCAAAATTCAAATGTTAAAATGTTTGTTAAGCTTATGGGACTTAACTACGGGGTCATCAGTCCCTAAACTTACAAACTACCTATGAACTACTTACGAACTAGGACGGCACAAATATCCATGCCCGAGGGGGATTCGAACCCCCGACCGTAGCGGCCGTGCTGACCGTGACTGGAGCGCCTCAGTCACCTCGGCCACCGCGGCCGGCGTCGGGGGTTCGAATCCCCCCTCGGGCATGGATATTTGTGCCGTCCTTAGTGTTAGCTAGTTCATAAGTAGTTTATAAGTTTAGGGACTGATGACCCATAGTTAAGTCCCATAAGCTCTACAAACATTTGAACATTTTGATAAATAGTAACCATTAGACTGTGTTGGGAAAAGGTGACGCACGGGACTCGATCCAGTGATCAACGACCAAAGAGTACGGGGCGCGGACGCCAACCACTCGGTTGCCGCCGATTTGTGACAAAAACGGCCACGCACAGGTACGTATGGAACATATTTGAAGACCGACCCACAGCATCTTAAGATTTTCTCAATAACGCTTGAGAAGTACGCACATTTTGTTGTACTCATGGCCGCGGTGGAGTACCGAGCGGTCTAAAGCACCTCGCTGCGGAGCGCGCGGTTGCTCGCCGTGGAGGTTCGAGTCCTCCCTGGGGCATGGGTGTGTGTGTTTGTCCGTAGGTTAGTTTACCTAGGTTTAAGTAGTTTGTAAGCTACGGACTGATGACCACGCTGTTTGGTCCGATAGATTTACAGGCATTTGAACATTTGTTGTCCTCATGTGCTACGAGTGCACGAAGTTTGCAGCAAATCCGCATTCCAAACGTCGTGGCCTCCCATTGCGAGTTCTTCCTTTCGAGGAACGCCGTCCTAGATCTAAAACTGATATAAGTTACTATAATTCCAACGTAACCGGGGAAAGGTAGTAGTGAGGAGAGTTTTGATGTGGCGTTTATCGTTGTGCTGCCGCTTTGTTTTGGTGTCGGTGAGTCAGGCCACGCTCGGCCGCCTGCCGCTCCGGACTGGCAAAACAAGCAGCTGGCCGGCAACCGCGGCCTTCGCCCAGGGCCTTGAACCTCGCGACGACCAAAACACTCCACCTGCCAGACCCTCACTGGAGTACTGCTGCTGCTGCCACAATACCTGCTGCGTCTTCCTAAGTACTGTCCTACTGCTGCAAGAGCACTTCATCCTAGAAAAGAAAAGGATAAAAATAAGTCACTTCTTGTAGTTAGATATGTGCCGTCGGAGACAACAATCATTTAAAGACGGAACACCGCTGTCGTCTACTGATCAACTTCCCTGTTTTTTTTTTTTTTTTTTTTTTTTTTTTGCGCCTAAAGAGAAAAATTAACTTTATATATCGAAGGTTACCGTGTAAGGCTTATAATTTTCGTCTTATCTATAAATAAAAATCGGTTGCATCACCTCAGAACAGCTCGACCGTTTTGACAGATCTTATTTTGTTGTCTTCCTAATTCGCAGGACAAGATTTGTATAAAAGAAATTTTTTGGACAATCGACCAAAAAATTGGAAAAATTCGACAAAAAACAAAGTGCGTTTTTCAGTGTGTTTTTTCAATGATCACTATTACTCATGCTTCATATGACGGAGAGAAGTAATTGTTTTTTGTTTTGTTCGTCATGGCCCTGGAAAGTTTCCAGGAAAAAGAATTCAGGGCAGCTACAAAGTATGAAAAATCATAATATCTGTATTACCTCGTAGCTGTCTATAAGAACAATATATTTGGTTTAACCGATTACCATTAAATTTGGAACTTTATTGTATTTCTTCATGAAATAGGATTTCACTCTCTGAAACCAATCTTATGGTGCATTGCGGAGGTACCTCGCAATAGACTTCGATGCCATTTGACCGATCAGTAGATTTCATTGCCGTTTTACCAATGACTATGAAACTTGGCACATCGGTGTATGTTTCCATAGAGACTCTTTTACTGTTTGCTAGCCGCTTTATGGTGCATGGCTTCGACACCGTTTGATCGTTCCCCATGAAATTTTTTTAGGTATATCTGATTTTGCATAGTGTGGTGGGGGAGAGATTGGGGAAGCAGAAGATAAACAAGGCAAGAGGGGATGGACAGAGCAATTGGGAAGGAGCAGGAGAACATAGAGAGAGGAGGATGGAGGAGGTGGACGAATGGAACGTAGTGTTAGTAGCTAACTTTATAAAACTTCATGTTCCTAGATTAAAATCATGGGAAATGTAGTCATTCAAGCTATTATCTCCCAGATGCAACAGTCCGAAAGGTCCATTTAATACCCTGCGTACTAATGATTGCAACCGATTTACTAATTAATTTGACTTTATTCTCAATTAAGATTCCGTTCGTAATAACAATAAATGAGAACAGCGAGAGGAGGAGGAGGAGGTAGCATAGAAGGAGGAATTTAAGAGATATAAATAAAGAGACGGAAGTTATAGACGTAGAGGGGAGGGAAGAGGAGATGGATAGAGTGTGGGATAAGAGATATACAGGGAGTGGACTTAAGATGATGGGTAGAAATGAGGAGGGGGGAGATCAACAAACAGAAGGGGAAGGAGGACCGGGTGGAGAGATGGGAGGAGAAGAAGGTGTTAACGTGTATATCCAATTCACATTCATACAACCAATTGCAAACCATTGTCCGGTGTGCTGGCATATTATAAAGAAGAGAGTCCATTTATATGTAATTCACACAAATGTATCCGAGCTTGCTGAAATTTAGCTCCCCAAACAAACTAGAGAAAGCTCACTGTCGAAATAAAATTTTGTATGGCGTACGACAAAGGGTACTTTACTTACAGGATTCGATATCACTATATAGTTTTATTCCAACCTTGATGAAATTTTACACAATTTACCTTGAAAACAGCAGGGAAAATCACTGTCTACCTAAGGTAGGGTGCATTGCGGGAGTACCTTACTACAGATTTCGACGCCATTTGACCCATCATCATGAAAGTTGGCACAGGTATGTATGTTTTCAATGAGAAGGATTTTTATGGGACAAGTGTGCCAGTAATCGGCACTGTCCGATTTAATAGGCATTTCGATTATACATTTAAAGTACGCATTTAATCGCTATGTTCAAATCTTAGTTAAGCTTAATAGACTTAACTGCGGGGTCTTCAGTCCCTAAATTTACAAACTACGTATGAATTACCTTATACTAAAGTCGATACAAACATCCATGCCCGAGGGAGGATTCGAACCCCCGACCGTAGCGGCCGTGCAGACTGACAGGCGCGCCGCAGGCCGCTCGGCCACCGCAGCCGGCCATTTAATTGCTAAATAGATCCATCACCTTTAAATAAAAATTTACGTCCATGGCGATAAATAGTACGATTGACTGCCAATAACAAGGTTAGGTACGAAAGGTGCACTTTATAAATTTAATTATTTTAAACTGAACTGATCGTTATTACAAGGTCTTGCGCATATCCATACGAAACGAGATGAATTTATGCAGCATGTCAAAATAAGCTGCAACCATTATTGTAGAATTAAATAGGATTTACACATGACATTTAATGTGAATCCCCGTATGATGCCCTACTCCGAGAGGCAACGCATGGGGCATGACAGAAGGTACCTTGCAATAAAGGAGAGGGTTTCTCCGACAACCATGAAATTTTTCATAGACAGGGGGTGAATGCAATGGACTGAGGACGTGGAGGAGAAGGTCGACAGGGAGAGGAGGAGATCAACAAAGACATTTGGGAGAGTGGGAGAGGAAGGTGGACAGAGACAAGGAATTAGGAGACGAATAGAGACGAGGTAGAGGAGGCGGTGGGCAGAGAAAAAGGGATCTAGAATAAGATATGAATAAATGAATGCCCGATATGCAGCTACTGAATGATAACTATTGTATTGATAACAACCACGTATCAATGACATAACTATGTATTACTTCAGTTGTTTCGGTTAATATGAACATCTCACGAAACCATCGGCGGTGGAAACAAGGAAGACAACAAGTAGCAATGAAACACGTTGCGTATAAAGCTTTTGTTGGTGCAGTAAAACAGAACGGCTTCCGCGCAAGAAACACAGTCACCGTCATATGGAAGTTGCTAGAGAAGAAAGAACTGATGCCTAACATTTCTTTAAAAATTAAGCCGCTCCCGATGTCTAGTGAGGACAATAGTGAGATACCTTGCGTTCTGGATTGGCGTTATACTCTGATACATAACACATAAGCAAACCGAAAATCAAGAGAAATGTGTAGCCTACTTAATGAGTGCCTCGTTCGACTTTTTGATGCATTCTAATACAGCTATATAGGAGGATGCTACATGGAAACAAGCCGTAGAAAACAATCGCTTAGAGGATGAGGTGCAAAAAAAGGATTAGCAAGGGAAGTGCACTCACTTGATGGTGGACAAAGTATATTTTGGCCATTTTGCACAAATCAGAACACGACAGGAATTAGGAGTGTTATGTCTGTACTGGTGATTCAGCTCGTCTCCATGGGTCACCGCCTTATAGTAGCACTGTCCGTGCAGACGGTGAAATTTGCGAGCTGACATGAAGCGTAGAGCTATACCAGCGCTTGCCAAGCTACTGGTAGTCGGACAGGTCTCTGCGGATGGATCAGATGAATTTGCCCCACAACGTCCCATCGCCATCCTATAGGAAATAATAAAACGTGTTTACTGGAAATAGAGGTTGTGTATTTGACGTCAGTCTCGGTCGGCTTTCCATTGTAGCACTAGTTCTCCAGTTTCCTCGGTTTGATCACTGTAGAACAAACACCAAGCCAGATTAGATTACAATTATTCTGCACGTTTCAAATACGCATGGGGTAGTCTGTTTCGTTTTTTCAACATGTACACACATACGGATGTGTTACTTTAAATAACATATTAACCCAGACGGTACCAAAATACGGAATACTATATTATTCTGACAGGATGCGAAGCAAGCGAAGTGAGGGGAAAAAAAAAAAAAAAAAAAAAAAAAAAAAAAAAAAAAAAAAAAAAAAAAAAAAAAAACAAGGTATGCCACGAACGAAATTCGCGTTACTAAGAATAGGTATATCGAGTCTTCAAGGGGAAACTAATAATAAGGAACACGTCCCCAGTAAAACAATCACGAACGTAACCAATTGCGCTACCGCTCCGATCGTAACTTCTTCTTTAACTTTCTCTTCATCTTACGTTATTCATTGCGGCGTGATCTGTTTGCGAAGTTTCAATCACCGACTTTTACTTCTGAATGTGAAAATATTTTGCTAGCACCCACCTACTTAGGGAGACATGACCATCCCAATAAAATAAGAGAAATCAGATCGAAAACGGAACGATTTAGGTGTTCTTTCTTCCCGCGCGCTATTAGAGAATGGAACGGTAGAGAAAAGTTATGAAAGTGGTTAATGAACCCTCTGCCAGGCACTTGAATGTGATTTGCAGAATATCTATGTAGATGTAGATCTTCTGTATGTAGACTGTGTGTATGTTTGAGTGTTTTTACAATTTTTTTACGATCTTGGTGAAATTTTCCACACTTGATTTTCCAACCAAGAGCAGGGTAACTTTGGGTGTAAGAGACACGTACAACACGTAGTTCAGGAGACATGGCGTCATAAACAATTAAATGCGCGAAGAAACTGCTGCACTACGCGACAAAGTTGCACATCTTCTAAACCACTCGAACGATTTCAACTATATTTGGTACACATATTCCTTACCGTAAGGTAACATTTTATGTTTGGGTAAAACTCAATTAGGCACGTAGTTCAGGGGCTATGACGTCATATACAATGAGATGCATGATAATCCGCCCACTCGTGCAAAAGTTTTGAATTTGCAACTTTTCAATACTAACTCTATTCCCAAAACATTTCGATTACTCTTCGCTAATATCCCATTCTACACCTCTGCAAAATTACGTTATTGTGTGACATAATGTTCAGGAGAAATCATGTCATTATACAACAAGTAGAGTGTCTGTGTCTGTGTTTGTGTGGTATATAAATCTACAGTTTTGTTCCAATCTTGATGAACCTTTTCACACTTAACCTTCATGAAGAAGGTCACTGTCTACATAAACTTTCGTATAATGCATGGCTGAAGATACTTTACTTCCAGACGACACGATGCTACTGTTGTTAATACACTCGATCTAATAATAGGAATATCGCTGTCTATGTAAAATTTCATACGGTGCATGGTGGAGAGCACTTTACAACACACTTCTCTACAAATACAACGTTTTATTCCGATCTCTATAAAATTTTTAACATTTCAGCTTTAAAATAATAGGATCATCAGTGTATACATAATTTTTCATACGGTGAAAGGCAGAGGGTACCTTCTACACCTTTTGACAGATCACAACGAAAGTAAGAAAATGTGTACAATTTTTCTAGACTAGGGAAGCAGGTGATAGACTGAGGAGGCGAAGGACGAGATGGGAGGCGAGATGGACAGAGAGGGGGGAAGAGATGTGCTGAGATAGCGGAAGGAAGAGGTAGCAGAGGAGAAGGTCGAGATAGGAGGCGAGATGGACAGAGAGGGGGGAAGAGATGAGCTGAGATATCGGGAGGAAGAAGGGAAGCGGAAATGCGATTAATAAATACCCGGAAACACCGGATAGCTAGGACATTCAGTCGGGATATCGAGGAATAAAACGTGCACATCCCTGGTAAACGTTGGATGACATTTCCTGGGTGAATATTTTACTAACAAAAGTGCATAAAATTGAATGGGAGAGACACAGTCGATTATATTTTCTCGCTTGAAAGATATGTGAGCGTTAACCATATGGTCACCAAATGTACCACAAGAGACAGTTTAAACACATCAATAGTGTTAAAAATCAAACGCTTCTCTAAATTCTAAAACTAGTTACAATAAACCTGACATACGACCGCATTAATACTGTGCCGTGCCGCAGCCGTTTTGCAGTTTCGTGTCGCCGGCCGGGCTGGTATTGCTGGTGTTATCGAGAGCGAATTCGACCTAAAGGCCAGAGGTCGTAAGTGGCGGCGCGCTGTTTTTCCTGGAGGCGAAAAGCTCGGAGCGGGGACAGTAACGTTTGGACGATGGCACCGGAGTGAGTGAAGTGTCCACAACGAACGATCATTGTCGGAGTTATACACGAGGGCATGTGTGTGTGCTCGACGCGGAAATGATCTGAAAAGTCTGGTCAACTTTCAGGGACAGCTGGTGTTGTGGATAAACCTTAACTGGAGGAACCATCGTGAGGAAAGGTCAACCAGTTGTGGCCAAAATTTTCCGAAACTTCGGGATGTACAAGGATTGTGTCACTTGTTATTGTGCTGTCTGTGCTCCCTACGGACGGAAATGGTTTGATGCCTGTGTACAGCCGTTCCGCTGAGAGACTTGCGCTGCTAACAAGTTATGTCACATTTTGTTGCGATTATTTCAATTTGACATTTACATTGTGTTTGGCCTATTGGTGGCTAACCTTATGTCTTCTGTGTCTGTGTGGTAACAGTTCCTGTGTTTCAGGTTTTTCACCCAAGTTGGTTCCTTGTGCCTTGTAATTAAATGTAAGTGGCAAAACATTTAAGGCCCAGAGAAGGGGCAATGTTTTACTGTTGTATGGCAGTGCGTCGGGAGGACGTAAAATGGAGCTCCTGTGATGATCACTCAATTAAAGCCAACCTCTCAGCCTGAGTAATACCTTCATACTATGTAATTATGTAATGCCTTCAGACAAAATATGACTGATTTGTTTGCTTTCAAGTACCGTCTGAGCAAGGCTAAGTTTACTGTTATTAATTCATTGATTTCATTTTGTTAAAGCTTGTCGGTAGTTAAGGCAAACTCTCTGGTGATATATGATTGTTGGTGAAAATTCTGTGTCATGAAATATGTGTTTAGTAAACAAAGGAGGCCTCAAAGTTTCGTTTTATGTAAATTATTGCTGTAATAAATTTGCTATATTTTATAACAGTTTATATAGGCTCAGTACCTTACCACTTCCTCACACCCTCCTACCATAACAAATACTCAAACACGGAAAAAAAACACACACACACACAGAAAGTAGACAGTTCTAGAAACTTACTACACCACTCTTCCATGTATTTTGGTGAGAGAGTGTATGGTTTATTCATTTTAATATCAGTATAATGTGTTACAAGAACTTAGTAGCCAAACATCTTAACATAGTAGAATACTAGTGGTACTGTCACATATGGCCGGTAATCGCACTGACGGCCGATCGTGCACATAGCTCAAAAGATTCAGGACAGAAAATGCTACAGACATCTCCTGCAGCACAAAACGTATAGAAGCTTGCAGCTAGTTAAATGATTAAATGAAACCAGTGTTAGTTACGCTATACATGCTGCCAACATTGGTACTAATTAACCAAGAGTTAGTTTTTCCTTGTTCAACAGATAACTAGACGAAAATAGGGTCAACAATACCAGTCACCATTTACAACAGATCAATATGTCTGCAGTCAGTTACACTTGAACCTCCGTTTGCTCAAAATGTTCAAATGTATGTATAGCTGATGGGACTTAACTACGCGGTCATCAGTCCCTAAACTTACAAACTACTTATGAACTAGTTATCACTAAGGATGGCACAAATATCCACCGAGGGGGGGGATTTGAACCCCCTACCGTAGTGGGTGTGCAGACCGTGACTGGCGCGCCACAGTCCCCTCGGCCACCGCGACCAGCCCTCTGTTTGCAATCAGTTTCATACAAGTAAAGTGTGTCACAGATCTAAATTCTCACCATAACTGTGACAACCTGAACAGAGAGCATTTACACTCTGGACTTGATATTATAAAAAAGGACTCAAATTTCCGCGGTAAGTCAAGGTACAGAATTATCTATAGAAATTTCATTAAGTATTTTGTTCTGGTAAATTTACAGAACAACATTGGCATTATTCTGAAAAACGACAGTAGAATAGGTCCTCTTGATAGTCCTAGTGCTCGATTCTTCGATCGACTGTTATAATTTCTACTAGCTTCTGTTTCATTTAGAACAATACTCTTTCTCATATGTGTTATGTCATGTGCCTAGTATAGTATATAGTATGAAGGCCATTTCGGATCGTTTTATATATTGTGTAGTCTTTTTCACAAGAACTGATGTAATTCACTTTCACTGGTGGTGCATTCATACGTCACCTTATTGTCTGACATGTTAAGTGCTAATGCAAGGTCTAGGTCAATTGCATTATAATGTCGGTATAAGAACACGTCGCAACACTTTGAGTGTTTCCTTGAAAATGACGGTTGCAGTCACAGCTCTTGGAAAGAATGAACTACGTGAGGATTCAAGATCTGCACACAATTTTATTACAAAAGAAATAACTGTTCTGAATAAGTATACAGGAAGATAGACTATAATGACAACTGAAAACGAGAAGGCGTGTAATATGTCATTTCAGTGGGCATGTTACGCCTTGTTGTAGGGAGAAAAAAATACAAATGCGAAAGAATGGCGCTACTTTTCATTGAAGCCACCAATACCACTAAGAGATCAGCTAAGAGATACTAAATTATGCGCTTAGGCATAAAGTCTAATAGGATCCACTTCATGTATGATTACACCAGCAAATAGCTCTTAGGTCGAAGAACAACCGTAATTACTGGCCCTTAACAGAATGTATGGACACGGAGAACGATCATTACTGTTTTGCGTCTTTCTACCGTGGGTTTACCGAATGTTATAATATTTTTTCCCCTTCTCCTCCAGCTGTGGAGAGCCCGAGACAGATGCTTGACATAATGCACACAAGGGTACTTCACATATATTAAATACGATTCAAGTCTATGGAGAAGACTGATCATAGAACTGACGGAATAACCACACCATGTGACGTTTTCTCTGTGGTCTCAAAATTAAGTATATAAAACATAGCAGGAACACATCCCGATGTTGGGAGGTGGTAAACATGTAGCATGAAACTCACGCTATTCATGCAGTTAGATGGAAACCCGGCGTCGCCCAAGTAATTATTCCAGTGTTCAGTTAGTCCCTCTCTCCTTCCCCTCTTGTGTCTCTGTCCACCTTCTCTCTCCTTCGCTTTCTGTCCATCTCCTCCTCTCCTATCACTCACTCTGTTCATCCCTGGAGAATTAGAGCAACTTAAATCACTCAACAAACGTATGTCTCCCGGTCCCGGTTTTATACCATTTAGGTTACTTTCAAAGTATGCTGATGCAATAGTCCCTTATCTATCATATACAACTGCTTGCTCAGTGGCAGATCCGTGCCCAGAGACTGTAAAGCTGCACAGGTCGCTCCAGCATTGAAGAAAGATAATAGGTGTGATCCGCAAAATTATAGGCCTATACCATTGACGTCGGTTTGCAGCAGGATTTTAGAACATATACTTTTCTCAAATATTGTGAACTACCTCGAAGAGAACGACCTATTGACCCATATTCAACACGGATTCAGGAAGTATCTGCAAGTAACAGCAGTTGTTACCTCACGATGAGGAATATGTGGACCAAATGTAGTTGAAATCCGTCCAGTGGTTTAGGAGTAAATGTGCAACATTCGCGTAACGCTTCAGTTTTTCCGCACATTTTTATTACATGTTTCCTGAGCTATGGGTTGTTCATGAGCCTTACACACACACAGCGATCATCGCATTGGTTTGTAGGTCAACTGTGCAAAATTTAATCAAGATTCGAACAGAACTGTACAATTTATGCAATACAAACACACGTGCACTATAGTAGGGGAAACGTGCGCAGCGGGTAAACATGCGCATCGCTGTTTCTCTTATTTAAAAACTTTGTTGAACTATGTAACCAGTGCTACACCTAGCGGCAGGTTAGCGAACTACTTTCGTCTGGTCGCTGGCCACCATTAAAGTTTCGCGTTCAGTGAGTTTGCAAATGGTGAAACGTGACATTGTCATCTAATTTGCAGCTCTCGGGATTTAAGACGGGATTTAAGACGTTGACCAAATTTACTTGTGATATAGTTAAAGCATGTATGTTATGGATATGTTTTGACGTGAGTCCTGTTTGGTTTTAATTAGTTTTAAGAAATTTGTGACCCAAATTTATTTCAAAGGCACTATGGGGTAAAGGTGCGCACCGATGCGCACGTTTCCCCCTCATGTAGTTAAATACCAAAACATAAAAGTTGCTAGAAAACTTTATCTCGGCATTGGCCTAAGCCTAATGCAAAAGAAAGAAACTTCAAAACAGAAAAAGGATAATCAGACTTTTGGCAAGAAACACAAAAGAAGGTAAACAAAAAGGAGTGATTGAAGAAAAATCAGACGATTCAGATGTTGACGAATTTCCACTGTGTAATGACGATGAATCGTACGATATCGACATTGAACTGTTTGACCCTAGCGCACTTAAAGCAGCCGACGACGAGATTTGCGGACTTTGTGGAGACCGTGGCAGAGACAGGGAACTGTGGTACAGATGTACTTTGTGCGGAAGATGGTACCATGCACCTTATACCACAAATTATTCTAAAGATTTTATATGTCATATGTGCAGTGAAGGACTTATCTAACTTGTTAAATATGTAGGCCCCTAACATCAAAGAAAACTTTGCATTTTATTTGAAAACCAATAGTCCTGAACTATGTTAAATTTAGTAAAATTTGATTAAATCTTATGTTTAACCTAATCCAAATATGTGCCTTATCAATATAATCTTTGGAACAAACCTTGTATTTTTTTTTCCTCTCCAGGTATTAATGCGCACTTTTCCCCGACGTTCGGGAAAACGTGCGCTTAGGTCCTGTCTTGGAATTTTGTTTTTGATGGGTTTATTTTTTAATATTTTAGGTTATCTCAATTTTTGTATAGATACGTTACTACAATAGTTGCTCTAAGTTTTGATACACGTTCGAATCCCCCCTCGGGCATGGATATTTGTGCCGTCCTAGTTCGTAAGTAGTTCATAAGTAGTTTGTAAGTTTAGGGACTAATGACCCCGTAGTTAATTCCCATAAAAAATTGATACAAAATAAACTTTATTTAACGAAGTCAATAAAAAAAAAATAAAAAAAGTTCTGCTTAGGTGCGCACGTTACCCCCTATATAAAGATAAAACTATTCATAGGGTTGCTTCACGTGCCCGCTCTCTCCGAATGTGAATTTGTCACCGATAAATAATCATTTTTGTTTCAACAGATAATTCGCTTCTGTTATAATGTGGCATATTAAAACTGTGTGTCAGGTTAGCTTTAGAATCTCGTTCCTTCCGAATGTATTTGCACTGTCAATTACGTCATGAATGTACATTCGAGGAATTCACTTGAGCCGCGGTGGTGTGATCGAGTGTTTTGAGGCGCTTAGCCGCGGAGCGCGACGCTACTCGTCGTCAGAAGTTCGAGTCCTCCCTCGGGCATGAGTGTATTTATTGTTCTTAGCATAATTTAAGTAGTTCGTAAGAATAGGGACACAATCGGAGTAGTTACGACCCACAGGTTTACACAGATTTGAATTCACTTGAAGCTTCAGTTGGCAGGTAGTTCCGCTCCTTTCCTGAAAACCCTGCAAAGGAGCAGCCAGAGTTACGTGCATCACACGTGAAGCACAACGACAAACTGACGCTCTACAACTCAACACGCGGCATCTGTCCTTCGACTTCACTTATTTAAGCATTTCGACGGGCCGGTGTCAGTGAAACAGACCTCGCATGTATGTGCGCGTTGACTGTGATCGAATGTATCGATACTTTGTCTTCTTGGTGCCTGGCGTGGACTCGCATTGAGCCGGCTTCTTGGGTGGGCTGTGAGCGGACTTCCCTACGCCCACCTTCCCTTAATGCTCCCGCTGTCTGAAGCGAATTCACGGTTGTGAAATTGCACTTTGTGACATTCCCACGACATTTGCTATTTCACACAATGGTTGACCAGCAGCTGTTCTATCATAACACGGATTTCTGGAAATCTCGTTCCTCAGAGATTGCAGCATACTTTCTCAGAACTTTAGTGACGAGCTACATTGACTCCTGAAACTACAGAACAATGCCTTACTTACGAGTTTTGTAACTAAATGGGTTTTTCCGGAGATAAAATGAACTGTTTCTCGTTCGTGCGGTGCTACTGATAGGTTGTACTTTACACTTTACGGTACAAGAGTACAGGACAAAGGCGAAGTAGCAAGCTAAGCCTACTCTAGGGGTATGAAGGTATAAAAGATCAAACGGATAATTACTGTCGGTGGACAATCACTACGTTTTCGGCTCATAGCTACACATCAGAGCGTAAATGTCGCTCTACGTTGTAATCAATGCACAAAACCTACTGGCTCGTGCTTTAAAATTACTTTTCACAGTCAGGCAAAGCAGGTTTTTGCTACTATTTAAAACGTCTCTAGTTTTCCATGGACTGTCACAACGACGGAATACTAGGCCATTGAATACATGTCACCGACAAAGATACGACGGAAATATCAAGTACTACGTGACACGAGTTGTATGTGTAGAAAATGATCAATTATAGTGGTAACTAAAGAGTTGCAAGCGAATTATATCAATACACTTTTTTCTGCTTATCGTTGCTTAATCGACATAAACTCGTGGTTAATGAATCTCCCTCGTATGTGTCTTTTGAGCTAGGTGAACAGCACAAATCTTTCACCCATTTGACACGCCTATAGTCATCTGTTCGACTACTTGAGGCCCCTTTTGTGTATTTTCACAACAGTTTTCCAGATACTGGTTTTCTGCTTATTACAGCCGTTTTTCACATTCCCGCCGACTTGTAAACTTGAACGTTATTCAACTGCTCAGCATTTAGTACTCTATGTCATTACTTATTCCAGTCACAAAAATTATAGTATGCCGTAACAACGGTAGATAACAAGTACATGGAAGAACCTCTTCGAACAAACACTGCGCCTAACGGTCATCGGGAAACTTAAGAGCTGATTTGAGCTCTTGGTGGTGGAAACAGAATATGAGTATGGAGGGGAAGAGTAACGCAGACTTATGTTTACAGATAACAAATGCGACATGTAAAATCGTAATGAGCTTACTCCTAGTGGAGTGTGTGTGAGGATATGGTCGTCTCTTAGAATGCTATTGAACATGGGAGATAAGCTGACACCTGGCTGACTCAGTTCTCAGCCACTGCTGCTCTTTCACGTTCGTTGTAACTATCCACACTACCATAACGTGTGCTAGGCTTTTCATTGTTAAATAACTGTAGCAACCGACATACTGTTGAATGTACATAGTGCACGCACATCTTTAATTCTCTTCACAGTTAATACTACACATTTCCCTCAAGAAACAATATGTGGCTCCATTGATATATCGTATAAAGCGATCCCTTATTTTTGTCAAGGTTTGTCGTAATTTTCTTTTCCCCAAGTTCTGTTCACCTCTTCTCATTGGTTGCATAGTCTGCTCACAATTTTTGTCATTCTTCTGTAGCACCAAAAGCTCCTTTCTTGTATTAATTCTTTATCGTCCATGTCTCTCACCCAAGCAGGTCTACACCCCGGACAATTAGTAATGCTTAAATCTATATTCATTGTCGAACAATTCCTGTTCTTAAGAAATGCTTATCTTGTCATTTCCAGACTAGATGTTACATCTTATTAATTTCGACTATCATCAAATTCTTTTGCTGCTTCAGTAACAAAACTCAACAACTGCTTTTAATGTCTCGTTTCTTAAACTAACTATTTCAGAAACGTGCGGTTTAATTCGGCTACACTGCATTACCTTCTTTTTGTTTTTATTAATATTCATCTTATACTTACCTTCAAGAAACTGTATGTACTGTGTAACTGGTCTTGCAACTCCTCTGCTCTCTCTGACAGAATTACAATTTCACTTACAACCACGAAAGTTTATATTTCTTCTCTATGAGCTTTTAGTCCTTCCCAAAATATTTTTTTCCTCTTTCCTTACTGATTGATCAGTGTAAAGATTGAATAACGTAGGAGATAAGCTACACACCTGACTCAATTCTCAATCACTGCTGCTCTTTCATGTCCGTCATTTCTTGTAAATATTGTCTGATATATTCACAAGTAAATATAAAACTTTCTATCACTGTTATCATTAGAGTAATGTATTTCAGTCTATAAAGTTATCAAAGCTCTAAATGTAGCGTTGCCTTTTATGACCTGTATTCTAAGATAAATCTTAGGGTCAGTATTGCCTCAAGTGTGACGTAAGTGCTGGACTGGTGTTCAGGTCACTACTATAATGGTTTTAGTACCCACAAATATTATTAAGCTTTATCCATTAATTGTTTTATGACAAATTTTATTGCTAATATTCACATGTGTCCTTTGTAACCCACTTATATGACTGCAGTGTTCTGCTTAACTCAAAGTCATATTTTTGTTGTAAATTGTTCAATTTAAATTATAAAATAAAACTGGCACTGCTCTAGTCATAAATTACTTATAAACCAAATTTTTGTTTTGGTTTGTTACATAAATATGTACATATTTAAAATTGCAATAATTATATATGTTCCTTGTTTGTGATTGATTTTTTTATGTTTAAAAAAATAATGACACCTATGAACTATATCATATCACATTTGTTCAAGATCATTCTAGAAAACACCGCAGTGTATATATATGTGTGAATTGGCGTGCATAGTCAGTCTATAGTCTGCAACATGTCTTTGTCAGTCAGTACTTAGTCTGTATTTGAGCCTATATCTTTTCAGTCAGCTTTTGTCAGGGTAAAGCTGTTTTATATATATACATGTGGCGTCTGTTCCGAAAGAACAGACGTCACTTCTGATCCTGCATTTGTTATTATTTAATATTCATAGAATATATGACATCAACTGCGATTGCGCAAAGCTGAAAATGTGTACCCAGCTGGGATTCGAACCCGGGTCTCCTGCTTTCTAGGCAGTTGCGCTGACCCCTACACCACTGGGGACACAGTGATCATCACACCTGCAAGGACTACCTAGGCACGCCTCCCGTCAGATACAAATTCCCAACTTCCCCCTGCCCGTAGTACTCAAGTCGTAGTTATGAAACTAATTCCCGTAAGAGTAAGGGCTTCAAACTTGCCCACCTCTCCCCACTAAAGATAGGATCATTGCCCGTCACCGGCATGTTCCGAAAGAACAGACGTCACTTATGATCCTGCAGTTGTTATTATTTAATATTCATAGAATATATGACATCAACTGCGATTGGGCAAAGCTGAAAATGTGTACCCAACCGGGATTCGAACCCGGGTCTCCTGCTTTCTAGGCAGTTGCGCTGACCCCTACACCACTGGGGACACAGTGATCACTGCACCCGTCAGAATTAGTCATAACTACGAGTTTGAGTACTATGGGCAGGGCGAATCTGGGAATTCGTATCTGACGGGAGGCGTGCCTAGGTAGTCCTTGCAGGTGCGGTGATCACTGTGTCCCCAGTGGTGTAGGGGTCAGTGCAACTGCCTAGAAAGCAGGAGACCCAGGTTCGAATCCCGGCTGGGTACACATTTTCAGCTTTGCCCAATCGCAGTTGATGTCATATATTCTATGAATATTAAATATGTTTTAATAAATCAGTTTGTCGAATGTCATGTAAATCATTTGTAGTTTGCCATTGACCTTCAAGAACCTGCCGAATCATAAATATGTGAATTTCTTTAAAATTTAGATGTTATACTTGTGCAGCAAACTTCGACAGGCGAGCTTTCAACATGCACAAGAAATAAAAGGTGATGTATATACCATTCTATCATATTACACATGGTGCATCTTGGCTGGAAAACTGTTTTCGAATTTTGGAATCTACAAATGTGACATGTTTCAGAGAAGCTGTAAGTATTACCAAATTTTTATTGTCAGTGACTTGAGTGCATTTTATTTTAAATTCAAGATGGATATTGATAAACAATATCTTAAAACTTCAGATATGAAAGGGGATTTTTCAATGGAACAAAAACAGACATTAGACATGCTTCAGAATATGATCAGTATACTGCAGAACTCTTTAATTAACAAGATTACTAACCAAAAAATTTTAATTAAAAAGCAATTAGTTAATCAACTTAAAAAGTGCAAACTACTACACTTAAAGCTATGTGTGAAGATACTGATTTTAAAATGCATAATCTTAATGAAAGTGTACCCAAGAATACTGATTTATTATATGAAGTGGATAGTTAGTAAACAGTAGATTTCAAGAAGTAGGTTCAGCAATTAAGAGAGTGGAAAAAGGTGTAGGATCAATAGGAGAAAAAATTAACAAAGATAGCGGTAAAGTCACGATAAATTTTGAAATTGAATCAGTAATAGTTGTAGTGGTAAAAAAGTTAGAAAATATAGAAAAATGTGTATACATAGATCAGACAACTTTGAAGATTATAATGTGATAACAAGTGTAATATTAAGTTTTGGTATATCTTTCTTGTTAAAAGAATCCCAGAAAGTGAATTGCATCCTGTAAATTTTTTTATGTATTGTGAAAATAATTTTGTTGAAGGGATGTCTGAGGAATGCAAAATAAAATTTTTCTAAAATTTCTTGAATAGTGGAAGCATTGTCTTGGACTAATCAAAATTCAAAACATTGGATAACATTTAGTGAATTTAAAAAGTATTTTTAAAATAAATATTGGTCAGAATCCGAACAAGCTACTGTCAAAGACAGACCAGGGGGATTGTATCAATTTTCAAACAACAATTAATGAATATATTTAGACAAACCATTTGATTCTATGACACAAATAGAGGCTTTAAAATGAAGGTTACCAAAAAATTACATTGGGATATAATTCATGCACCTGACAATGATGTAGAACAATTTTTAAATTTTGCTGATAAACTTGACAGATTTGCTTAAAGACAATACGCTAACTACTGTAATGAAGGGAAAGTGGAGGTGGCAAAGACATAGAGACAATGGTAATTATGGTAATCAAAATTATAATAGAATAACAGAAAACATTGGGTTAAAGAACACAAATGTAATAGATTAGTGGTTGATTCAAAATTTAAAAAATGTAATATACCAATTAGATATAATGATGTACCTTCAGCTCCAACTGTATAAAGTGAATTTCATGATAGGTAGCATAGCACTAAAACACCAATGTATGATAATGATATTTGGAGACTGTAGGTAATTCTGAAAACAATGATTTTGCCAGCTGTGTATCTCAAAATGATTTCAATATGATTGAAAATGTTGACTTGTGTAGATCAGAAACTGTTTAATTTTGTACAAGGTAAGAATGTAGCCAATGTTATTGTACCTGTTGAGTCTAGTGAAAAGTTGGTAGTTAACAATGACATTTTAAAATATGAAACATGTAAAGCAGAGAGTTTGGATAATATTGCACTTGAAAATAGTTGAATTAAACCTCTTGGAATGGCCGAGGAATGTTATTTTGAATATGATGAAATGTATAGACATAATTTTTGTAGACTGGAAAATGAATGTACGCTTATATCTAAATGTGACAATATTTTCGTTCCTGAAGCTGACAATTGTAATTTGGATAATGTATGTGTTGGTAAATGTAATAATAGTATATCTGAATGTGATGACACTTTTTATCATGAAATGAGATGTTCTGTTGATGAGGACAAGGATGCAGAGAATTTTGATTACAATAACAAGGTAGAGGCATGGTATGTGATTAATAATGAAGTGAACAAGGGGGCACATATTTGTGGGTGGCAGGTTCATATCTTAAATGTTTGTCAAGCTTATGGGACTTAACTGCGATATCATCAGTCCCTAAACTTACAAACAACATATAAACTAATTTATACTAAAGACAGCACAAACATCCATTTCCGAGGGAGAATTCGAGCCCCTGATGGGGAACGGCCTTGCTTATCGGAGCATAACGCCTCAATGTCCTCGGCCACTCCACTGTGGCGGGGCGGCAGGAAGTGTCCGATTTGGGTCTTACTCGGCGATATCAAGTATACTCTCTATAAAGGAGAGTACAAAGACACAGATTTGTCAGGAAAATAAAAGGTGTGTTTATTATGTTGCATTCAGATGTATTTTTAACCTCCCTTAATATTTTCGTTGCGCTACGAAAAATATTTCCTGTTTCTAAATAAGTCAATCCTCTTGATATGAGATCGCTATAATATTCATTCTTGGGCGAAAATAATCTGTAAAAAAGGAATATATTTTCAGGGATTCTTCACCGAGGTCATATCTGTTATTTACTCATTTTTCTTAAAAAAAAGAATGTAAGAGGTTTCCAGAATTTTATTTCGCAAATACGGATCTAAAAATTTACATGACAGACCTGATGTCAATTTAAAATGCATTTTATTGTGTAAGATAGCTTAATTCGGAAGTAAACAGGTTAAATGTATTTCTTTCCATGTTTTGCACATATTATTGAACAACATACGCAAATCAGTGAAACCGCTCCAAATCACAGCAATTCGTGAGTGAAATTCGTGAGCCAGAGAAGTTCTGAATAATAATTGCAATTGCTTTCAAAATCGCTCGTGTGCGGTATGGTCAAAAGGGAGTGACAGATTGCCGGTATGAGGCCATAATGGTGAAATGTCTCGGCAGTCGCAACAAAGCGTATATATAAAGCAAAAGGAGATTACAAATAATAAATGTTGCTTATAGACCAAATGTTCTTAAATTTTATATCAACAGTCCAAGTTTAATTGTTTCTTATCTTTCTATTTGCCATGATAAGTAGAACAATAGAGACGAATGAATCGTGAACATCGTGACTGTCGTACATATCGTCATTGTGGTACACAGATATTTCGGTCGGCCCTGGAAATGTGGTCGAATAGCAGAAAGTTAGAAGGCAACCGATCATGAAAAGCAGGAAATCCTGGTCCGAGTCGCAGCTAGGCACAAATTTTCCTATGTCTGCCATGGGTAGTACATCTATACCTAATACAGGATCTGTAAATTCGATATGCGAATGAACTTTCGATTTTAATTATTTCGACCACTGTAATCCGTCGACATCGAGAATAGGTAGCAATGAAGTAGTGATGCTCCTTTCCGTGTTTTAGGCAAATTCGCGAGACCGTCCGTTGACCTCGTCCATAGGCTCCATGTGAAGTGAGACCTGCTCTACTTTGATACGCAAAGTAATCTTTGCTATATCACTATCGGTATAGGAACCATTGACGCAGTTTGTATTGGTGGATCTTGAAATACTTAAAGGTTCGCCATAATTCGGTAGACAAGGATATTTCGTCACAAATACTTTGCCTCTTTGGAGTCCTACTGACAAGAACTTATAGTACACATAATAGATGTGAAAGTATTCACTCGACTTTGATCAAAATACTACAACTTGTTGCTATGAAAGCCCTACAGGCTCATAAATTTTATGTTGCGAAGTATTTACTTTTCAGTGCAAGACTTCTTATTAATTGAAACTATCTTACATGTATTAAGTTTTTGTTTGCTGTTACAGACACCTCAGACAAGTAAGTCGTAAAAATAATCTTCAAATAGGATTTGTTCAGCATAACGTAAAAAAGGGGAAAATTAAAAACATATTCAGGTTAAATAAATTGCAGCGTTCCTATTTCATTGTGTTAAGCACTGAAGCAATATTGGTACGTATTGTCAAACTCTCAATTTTTGTTGTTGCTCAATTCCTAAAATACGTTCGAGGGGGCGGGGGGGCGGTGGCGGCACTAGACCACTGGAAATACCTTAAAGAATTCAACAATACTTTGGAAAGGATAGGTAGCTACTCAACACCAACACACCCTATGAGACGCAGAAAGGCACATATAACAGAATAAACACAAGAATGAGGCTTTCGGCTGTTAAGCCTACATCTGCCATAGAGAACACGCATAGACACGGGCACACACACACACACACACACACAGACACAGAAACCCAACCGCCATCTCTGGCTGTTGTGGCTGGACTGCGGCTGGCAGTCTTGAAATACTTAAAGATTCGCCCTAATTTGGTAGACAAGGATATTACGTCACAACTACTTTGCCTCTTTGCCCTAGTTACAGACAAATCTGTTCTCTCAGTGATAACCTTCAAAACTGCTAGCTCTACAAACTAACACTTAGTTGCCATCGAAAGATCTACTGTCAACCCAGAAAAAATAACTATTTGTCCAACGGGTGTGTTTAGAACTTATTTTAATTGATTTGAAAACGGACTAAAAATCTGAAACTGATAAGCCTACAAAATTGAGTCTGTGTGTCCACACGCAGACTTGACAGATGATAGCTTAACAGCAGAAAGCTTAATTTTTTGTTTCTTCTGTTATGTGTGCCTTTCTGCATCTCATCAGATGTCTCTGTGGTGAGTAGCAACCTATCATTTCCAAAATCTTGTAGTAATCAAGTAAGGAATATTGTTGATATTGAGGATACAGCTTATGTTGACAGTAATGATGTACCTACTGAGTTATGTAGAGGGTGATTCATTAGAAATGAAAACGTTGAAAGTAGGGTACATAATGTTAATGATGAGGAGTTTTAAAATATTTGTGTTGAGAATGAAAATGTTGAAAGTAGAGAATGTGTTGATCAGCCTTTATATGCCTGAAAAGTAATGTTTAAAATGTAAACCTGGATTGTATTGTCTTAAGTACAATTGTCTGAAATTTACCTGACTTGACTAACAAAAATGAAGGATTTTTGAAAACATTGGGTTGAATATGTAAAAATTATGACAGGTGTTTGGAAAAAAATTAAAATTAAGCTGGGAACAATCAAGTCATGAGTGGTGGAAACCATGGAAAATAAAAAGATATAGGAAAAGATTTTAGGAAATGTATATTCTTACTATTGAAACTCAATACCAAGCAGGATCAGGCATTGTAATTAATTTTATTTAATTTAAACAGGTTTGATCATAAAATTTTAAGTATACTCTTTGATATTTATTTTGGTCCTTTTGACTGTTGGTAAATTTTTGTCCATATGTCACATATGTATGTTTAAAATATTCACTAACAGTATGTGCACTGTGAAATAATGTTTCGCATCATTGCTATGAATACCCCTCAAAATTACATATCATAAGAAACATAATGACAAAATTAGAGATACATTTTTATTTCACTGTCTGTAATATCAATATGTAAACTAAATTTTACTTCTCATTTTTATGCATTCTATTTGTTGGTTAATGCAATGTGTCATACTATATATAATTATCATTTAATGCCTAAAACTCTAAGAATATTTACTGCTGAAACTGAGATATGAAGTTTATGTGTTTTTTGATTCTCAAAGTTTATGTACCTTATGTAAGATATTTTTAGAATCTTAGGACACATTTAAATTTAACTGTCTGTGAAGTTATCTCTATGTAAAATGTTATTTCGGATATCACACACAGTTTCGTGTTTCACTAATATGAAATATTTTGATTTTATATGCCTATGTTACAAAATTTTTAGTATTCACTAAATCTTGAAATATTAAATATAAAATGATTATTATTAGATGTTTTCATTTCATGAAATATTTCAAACGTATTTCCGATCTCTGTAAGCATGCTGTATTTATCATGATTTACTAATTCTAGTCCATAGTCTATGTTATACTTATACCATAGAATATCGTCAATAAATATTTTTAAGCTTCACTAAACCTTGAAACTACAACCATATAAGTCATACATATATTCATTATTAGATGCTTTCAAGACATATTTCTAATTTATTGCTGATATTTGTGTATATATTGTATTTTTCATTTTGGTAACAGTCATGTAGAATGATTTATAAAGAGGGGGTTAAAGCATTTTATGAAAGAAACATTAAGGTATACTTGTCATTTAAAATTTGTGATTATGAATCATTTGTTTCACCGAATTGACACATTTGTATACTGATCTTGACTATGAATTTTGTGTGTAACAAATTTGACTATGTACTTTGTATTCTGATAAGAAATTTTGATGAGTCTTGATGGCTGGGGCTGTTTGTGTCACTCAGGGAGGTTATTGGGATGATGTTTATATAAAATACTGTATTCATGAAATAATATGAATGTTTGTACATTCATAAAATTTAATTATTTTATAATTGCATTTATATGGTGAGCTCAACAGCCGTTTTTATACTCACCTATACCTATGCAGAGTGTGGATGTAAAATTTATAGCAGCATATTTTATGGATTTTTTAGGTGCTTGTGTGCAATTTACACAAGTGCTGAACTTGTAATGTTTCCATTTATAAAACTTCTGATACAAACTACATCTCCATTGATTATATTGTTTTTGTGTTAAAAAAATTAATAATTAAAATTAATGCCATAGTTTCCTAAAGTTTACTTGATGTATAAAATTAACTAAAAATTTCTCTGTTAATACATGTAGCAATCAGTTTTATGCTTTATTTCTAAACTTTTATGATTATTCATTTCCTGCAATTTATGAATTGTTTATACAGTCATGTCATATGTACTCAGCATTACTGAGTATGGTTTTTTTTTTAAAATTCATTATGACTTACTAACTGCACCCTGCATCTATTCTGGCAATGATGTTTCAGGAAAGCTAATTTTTTCTGTTCATCCACATTTCTTGTTTAAGAAAAATGACTTATGGTATATCATCGTCTAATGTCATTCAATCATCTGGGCTTTTCAGAAATAATATGTTGTCCGTTTGGTAACAGCATTATAATTAATTACTTTATGTTTGAAATTCTAATACTAGTTAGTGGACTATGACTGAAAATGGCATTATACTGAATTCTTGTACAAATAATTTTTATTTATACTGACAGATTAATGTATTATATGAAACAACTTTATAACCAAAGCAAGAAAAGTACTGCCAGAGCAGACATCAGAAAAGAAAACACAAATAATACCCCTGTAAATTTGTTCTGGTCATGTGACATAACTTTTACTGAACACATGACAAGATCAATCCCCATCAAAATTTTTGTTACTGTTTTGAATTTTTTTTATGAAACAAAGTGATTTATTATCATATCAATTTGGTACTGTACAAATTATGTTTGTGGAAAAAAAATGGTTTGCCTAATATACAAAGTTTGTATTGCATACTCTTGACATATTGTGGGTCAGTCTGAAAGACAGTTAAACTACCATATGTTTCGATCAATTTTGTTTATGAATACTCCCAAATTTTGTTATCACGCATTGTCACACATATGTAATGTGTGACACTGCGTGAGGAGGGTATTATAATGGTTTTAGTGCCCAGAGATACTATTATGAAGTTGGGAATACCAATTTTAATCGAAGCTTTATCCATTAACTGTTTAATGACAGATTTTATTGCTAATATTCACATGTGTCCTTTGTAACCCAATTATCTGTGTGCAATGTTCTGCTTACCTCAGTCATATTTTTGTTGTAAATTGTTCAAGCTAAATTATAAAAACAAAACCAGCACTGCTCTAGGTGTAATTTACTTATGGACATAATTTCTGTTTTGGTTTGTTACGAAAATATTTAAACATTAATTGGAATGATTCAATATGTTTCTTGTTTGTGGTTGATTTACTAATGTTTAACAAATAATGAGATGTAGAAACGATATTGTATAACATTTGTTCGAAATCATTGTAGAAAACACCGCAACGTATATTTACACACGAATTGGTACACACAGTCAGTCTATAGTCTGCAACATAGTCTGTACTTGAGCCTGTATCTTGTTAGTCAACTTTTGTCCATGCAAACTTGTTTTAAAAATCAGTTTATCGAATTTTATGTAAATCATTTGTATATTGCAGAATGAAACTTTCACTCTGCAGCGGAGTGTGCGCTGATATGAAACTTCCTGGCAGATTAAAATTGTGTGCCGGAACCGGGACTCGAACCTGGGACCTTTGCCTTTCGCGGGGAAGCGCACTACCGAATGTGCTATCCCGACACGACTCACGATGCCGCCTCAACAGTTTGGAAAGTAGGAGGCGAGGTACTGGTTGAAGTAAAGTTGTGAGGCGGCATCGTGAGTCGTGTCGGGATAGCACAGTCGGTAGTGCGCTTGCCCTCGAAAGGCAAAGGTCCCAGGTTCGAGTCCCGGTTCCGGCACACAATTTTAATCTTCCATGAAGTTTCATTTGTATATTGCTGTTCACATTCAAGAACGTGCCACATGATAAATATATGAGTTTATTTAAATGTTAGAAATTGACATTTGTGCAGCAAACTTCAGCAGGCGATGTATCAACATGGACAAGAAATAAAAGGTGATGTATATACCAATTTAACATATTGCACTATGTTTTATATGTTGTATAGATTTCAGTTCGTTATTTAAACGATTATTTGTGATAATTTTTTATGTTTTTGTTAGTGAATTTGCACTTGTCTTGTCGTTTCTTGTGCCGTTTTTTATTCCAGTGGTGAGTTATTTGTGAGTGCTTGGTGGGTGCAGCTGGGAATAGTATCGATAGGGATGGGGAGTATAATGAAGATGTGATTTGTAAAAGATTACTGCTGAAACATGTGTCACAAACGTGCATTTCAAGATAATCTTTCAGCATCATATATATATATATATATATATATATATATATATATATATATATATATATATATATATATATATATATATCCACCCAAAGCTATGTGGCAGAGGGTACTCAGTACTATTTCTAGTAAACTGCTTTCCTCTTTCACTCCTGTATATAACGAGAGAAAAATGAATGCTTGTAAAATCTGTATGATCAATAACCTCTCTGATCTTTGTGGTCTTTACGCGAAATGTAGATTGCCAGCAGTAGAATCGTTCTGCGATCTGCTTCAAATTCCAACCATTTCTACTTCAGTGTTTCTCGAAAAGAACGTAGCCTTCCCTCCAGCAACTCCTATGAGCTCCCGATCGAATTTACCAGTTACAAACCTAGCTGCCCACCTCTGAACAGCCTCTATGTTCTCCTTTAAACTGTTCTGGTGGTGAAACCAAATATTTGTGCAATACTGAAGAGAGTTTCATACAAGCGTTTTATATCTGGTCTCCTTTACAGACGAATCATACCTTCCTAAAATTCACTCAATAAACCAAAGCCGACAGTTCACTTTCCCCACAACTGTCCTTAAAAACTCGTTTCATTTCATATCGCTGTGCAGCATTACGCCTAGATATATAATTGACACGACTCTGTCAAGCAGCACATTAGAAATGCTGTATTCAAGCTAAATGGGATTGTTTGTTGCATCACCTTACATTTTTCTATATTTTGAGCTAACTGCCATTTCTCACACCACCAAGAAATTTGTTCCAACTCATCCTGTACTGTCTACAGTCATTCAATGATGACACTTCCTGTAGACCACAACATTATCAGCAAGCAGACTCAGATTGCAACTCACTCTGTCCGTCAGATCATTTATATAGAGAGAAAATAACAGGACTTCGAAATATTGAAACAATTCGACTGTTTCAGGGATTTGAAATAAATTCAACGGTGATATTGAAAATTTATGCTGGACTGGGATTCGAACCTGGATGTTCCTCTTTGGGCCAGCGGCCGCCTTAACCAGTTAGCTATCGAGGCACGCTTCCCTTCCAACTCAAATTCTCTACTTTTAGCCCTGTGCCCCTTGATTCTTTGTGCTCGCAGCTTATACTGGATTCCCATGTGGGATCGAGCATTTGAATGCATCCACAGTGAAATTGTCAGCTGCCAGTTTGTGGCATATTTTACAATTACTAATTTGGTGTCTGTCATTTCGGATATGTCTCTGATGAACACTCGCCATAGAGGACAATGCATAGGGTTCTATTACTTTATTCTTCGAGCCACTTTCATATTTGGGTATCTATTCCATAAGCTAGTACCTTAGCAGTCTGTAGTCTGGTACTGCGTCAAACGTCTTCCGAAAACCGAGAAATATGTACCCTCTCTGTTTCACATCATCTATAGCTTGTAAGATGTCAAGAGAGAAAAGAGCAAGCAGAATATCGCACGAACGACCTTTCCCTTAAGCAATGTTGATGCATGGTCAGAAGCTTTTCCATGTGAAGGAAATTTACTATATTAGAACTGAAAACAGGTTCAAGAATTCCGTAAAAACATGTTAATGATGTAGGCCTGTAATTTTGTGAGTCCGTTTTTTTCCTTTTTCCTTTTTTTTTTCCTACACACAGGAGTTACCTGCGCCTTTTTCCAGTTGCTTGGGAATTTGGGCTGGATCAAAGATTCGCGACAGATGTAAACTAAGTAAAGGCAAAGCTGCAGAGTACTCTCTCTAAAATCGGACTGGTACCCCATCTGGACCTGGAGACTTGTTTGTTTTCAACTATCAGCTGGGGTGGGGGAGGGAGGTTGTTGTGGGGGGGGGGGCAAGTGTTGTGTTGGGTTTTGGTGGGGTGGGTTGGTGTGTGGTAGGGTGAGTGGGTTTGTGGGTTAGTTTTTTTGTATCCCATCCTCGTCGGCACTTTTGTGTCCCGGCCTCGTCGGCACTTTTGCATCCCATCCTCGTCGCCACTTTTGTGTCCCAGCCTCGTCGCCACTTTTGTGTCTCATCCGCCAGTTGTCGTAGGTGTTGGTGGCCGAGTAGAAAGAGACCGACACAGGAATAAAGGATGCACGCTTGTGCAGGTACGGAGGTGACCAGCCAGTGGGACAGCAGAAACTAGAAACACTAGCGTAAATTAGAACGAGACATATATTTCGTGGAGTCTTGGTAATACTTAACTTTTACATAGTTCTTGACTGCAGAATGCTGATATATATAGTTTAGATAGAGGCCTGCCTACTGATGATTCCTAGTGCCTATCCGATAGCCAAGTCTTAACTGGTGCCTATCTGATTCCGAAGTGGCCGATGCAGCAGTCGTGGCCACGAGCGGAGTTGCAGCAGAGGGCGCTCGTGGCTGACTTCGTAAGAACGCCGCGCCGTGCGTGTATGGCGGCGCGCGGCGTAAGTACGTGGCGCGCACTTCATACTTGTGCGGCACTACAAGTTTTGTGGTGGAGGTTGTGTGTGTGTGTGTGCGTGTGTGTGTGTGTGTGTGTGTGTGTGTGTGTGTGTGTATTTGTGGTTGCCAGCTTCGTTAGGAGTTGCAGGGACTTGTATTTGGTGAGTACTTTTTAATTATTTTTCTTAATAATGAAGCTGTCGTTGGTTATAGCAGTCTCATATTTATGCTGTTGTGTATCATTTTGGGGTCAACTGAAGTACGCTATACCAGTCGTCAGTTTTGCTCCTGGCGTTGTCATGTCGTGTTGTATGACTTGAAGCACTTATCGATTATTTTTCTTTCGTTATGAATTTGACATTACTTTTTACAATGCAAAGAGATTAGTTGAGGTACACCTATCCATCTACCCAAGACCTTTGCTTTATTAAAAAAACATTATTTACTCGAAACGTAATATATAATACCAACTGTTTGGCAGAAAAGCTTCTTTGTGCGTAATGGAAAGTTTTATTTTATGAGTATTGTTTCTGTTTTGTATTTCAAATTTTTTGGTTTTTATGTTCCCAGCACTAATGTTATGGGTTCATGCAGACGGATTGCGTTAGGTTATTCAGTATTGCCGTATTGTAGGTCATTTGTAGTGTTTGGTGCCCTTTTTACTGTTTTCTTATTGGCATGGTTGTTTGGAATCCTCTGCTGATTTGAGTTGTAATATTGGTCAGTTGAAAAATTCTTTACTTTTTTTCTGAGGTTGTTATTTTTTCTGTTTGTAGTGATTGATTGGAATCATTTTTCCATCTGAGGAAGTGTTCGACACCTGTTTTGTAGCTGAGAGGTGTTGATTAGAATTGCGTGCTTACGTATTATAGATCAATTGAAGAATTCGATACCATTTTCTGGTATTGTTTTGTGCGTATAGTAGTTGGATAGAAACGTTTTTTTCATTTGAGGTATTTTATAACTCGACTGAAGTATTCTGTAGCTGGGGTGGGGGTAAAGTGCGGGTTGCTTGAAATCGCCTACTTTATTTAAGGTGTATTACAGGTGAATTGAAGTTTTCGATTCCGTTTTTGCGCTCAAAACTCCCACATACCGGTGCTTGTCCCGTTAGTGTTATTTCATTGCTTTCATATTAATTTTCGTGTGTTTGTAAGTGCATGTGTCGATGTTTACCGCGATTTTTTTTGGTCGCCATGTTGGCTACGTGTATATTTCCGCCATGTTGCTGACGTCATGGGTCAAAACAGACGGGTGTAACCGCGTCCTTCAATTATGTCAGCAAATGTCACGCATGCAAATAATAGAATACTTAGCAAACTCACAAAATTTTCAAAGTATTATAGATAAAGGTATTGAACAGTTTGTAGATGTTGATTCTGATATTATTGATATTCTAGAACACTTTTTAACTAAAGTCACTATTCAGAGGCTTCCTATACCAGGGTGCAAATTAACTGCCTGTTTTTCCAAGAGTTCTTTGCAGTGTGGGAGTTGTCATTCACTTGAAAAGCGGTTTTACCCTTTACTCCATAAAAGAGTCTAAACACTGCACTGAAAAGATATTTGAATGTCGAGCATGTCTGATTGTATTATGTGAAACTAAAGTTCTAAGTGTTGTTATTTGTAGGTCCCCTGACTGAGATTTTAAAACATATCTGCTCTGTGTACAAAAAATTAGTTGTATGTGGTGATTTCAACAATATTTGTGGAAATGATTGTGAAAGAAAAGGGGTGCTTTTAAATATCTTTATCACCTGTTGCAAATAGTATTCTTTTCAGCACAGCCACAAACAACATTTTTCTTCATTATTAGAGGGGCGTTCTGTTAGCAGAACAGGAAATGATCTTTCAGACCACGAGTCATTAATTTCAATTTTAAAAGGGCTGTGTGCTCAATATCTGTTAAATATAGTTGTGTACTATTAAGAAAAGTTAATCTAGTTTCAATGAGGTCTTTTCATACCTAATGAAGGAACCAGGTTGGAAGGGTGTTTATAGTACTGATAATATAGACGATAAATATAATGATTTCTTTATACATTTCTCATTCTCTTTGAAAGTGCTTGAAATTAGAACGCTGAAAACAAGGTAGTGTCACTAAAAGACAGCATGAGTGGCTGACAAGAGGAATAAGAATGTCATGCAGAACAAAGTGGGCATTATATCAAAATTTTGGAAACAGTCAGAATCAAGCTGTAGTAGCCCATTACAAACAGTGTTGTAAGGTCATGAAAATTGTCATTAGAAGTCAAAATGTTTGTTGCATGCAAAAGAGAATAGCTAAATCTTAGGATAAAATTAAAACAATATGGTCAGTGATGAAGGTACTATCTGATTGAGGATATAAAGTCGTTGTGTAATGAACATTTTTCTGTTACTGATAAGTTCACATGCTTCTATATCTTCGCCTTTGTGCTGAAGTCATGCACGCTTAGCTTTTTGTGTTTCCTGTCAATTTCGGTTTCTTCAATTGCTGCATTTTTCTATTTTCTTCTATCATCAGGTAAATTCAGTATTTCCTGTGAAATACTAGGATTTATGCTTGGTCTTGTATTTTTCATTGTATGCTTCGTTCATCTCTCAAAGCTACACACGGTTCTTCTACTGTATTACTTTCCCTGTTTCAGTCAATTGCTACTTAACGCTCCCCCTGAAACTGTCAACAACATGCGGTTCCTCTAATTTATTCCGGTACCATCCTCTAACCTTCCTACCTTTTTGCAATATGTTCAATGTTTCAGTCGATAACCAGTACTACATGCGCCTCGCCCTTGGACAAGCCTTACAGTTTAAAACCTAATTTCAAAATCTTTCTGTTATCAGTATGGAATTAATCCGAAACCTTCCTGCGTCTCTTGGTCTGTTCATTATATACAACCATATTTCATTATTCTTAAAACCTGGTGATACTGACATCTAAATTCGTGGTCTGTGAAGAATTCTAGAAGGTAGCTTCCTCTTTCATTCCTTTTCTCCAGTCCATTCTTCTACTATTTTTCCTTGGTTTTTCTACTATCGACTTCCTCACATTCAAGTTTTCTTCTTCCTTCACAATGTGAATTATTTCTTTTACCTCATTGTACAGTTTTTCCAATATCATCATCTTCAGAGCTTGTTGGCACATAAACCTGTACCACAATGGATGGTACTGATTACATACATATTCTGGTTACGATAAAGTGTTCTTTGTAGCAGCTTACCCTCGTTTCTGTTTTCTTATTCGTTATTAATTCTATTCCTACTTTATACCCAACTGATTTTGTATTTATAACACCGCATTCACCCGACACTAACTTGTTTTATCCTCACACCGAATTTCAACATATCTAGGTTCACACTATTTCCGGTTTCAAATTTTCTAACCTACCTGCCCAATTAAAGTATCTAACATTCCATGCTTCAACCGGTAGATTGTTTTCTTTCTTCTGATAACTTACTCCTGAGTAGTTCCCGCGTGGAGATCTGAATGGAGATCTATTTTACATTTGCAAAATATTTTCTAAGTATATAGTACTGCTGTGTGACTTGTAAGAATTCAAGTTTTCCTCACTGTGATTTCCTGCATATTCCAACCTCACAATAACATTCTACTCATCAAGACGAATCTTTTGAATATAAACTCGATGAGGTACAGACCTTTCCAATGATAATAACTACAATGTGATATGCAAATTATGAGATCATGTCGCAAGTGCCACAAGATAATCAAGTCTGACGCGTACTAGTGAACAAACAACCAGAGTTTTTGTAAATTGTAGGGGAGGGCGGCCGCGCGGCGACGACTGGCCAGAAGAGTGCAGCTGGGCAGAGGTCCCTACAATAGCCACCTTGAGTCTTACGCATAAAAGCAACTTAAAAATCCTCCTTCCACTCTGGTGAAACATGACATGGACGCTTTTGGAAACTGTTTGAAAGGTGTTTAAAAGGAACAGACAATAGTTTTTTCACACAAAGCATGTTTACTTGCAAGTTGCTAGGACACACGAGGAAAGTTAATTCCAGAAGGCGTTGTTTATTTTTGAGAGCAGTGCCTAAACGAGTCGTTAGCTGACGTACTAATGGCCGGTGAGCCATGCGGTGTTTTAAAACGCACGATCCCATTGGCAGGCAAGTCATTGGCGGGGTAGCACTAGCGTCCCCGAAAGATATACACAAACGGAGCTGAAGAAATTTGGAGATACGTACCCTTGTGCCTGGCTGTGTGTGTTGTCACTAGAGGTGTGACGCTCTCGCAGCATTTTTGTGCGGAGAGGCCATGAAGACTCTGGCGCAGTATTGGTCAGTATGGAGCACCTCTGTCATGAAGCCACTCTTAGTGGATCTCCAGTGGAGAGTACCAAAGACTGCGCACTGTTCGTAGTGTTAGCCGAGATACCTCATATCCGGTGCGAACACAGACAGAGACAATTAGTTAACGCTTGCGAGCGCATTTTTGAGTGGCGACAGGATGCGTTAGTCTGAGACTAACGTACCATGCCAATTTATAGCCAGACTAGCATTTCTAGATCGTTCTTTACTTCATCAAGACACAGGGAAAAAGTGCGATCGGCAGTAGTCGATCAAGGCAGATAATGTTTGCCGGCCGCGGTTGTAGAGCGGTCTGCGGCGTGCCAGTCACGTTCTGTACGGCCGCTGCGGTCGGGTGTTCGACTACCCCTCGGGCATGGATGTTTGTGCCGTCTTAAGTATAAGCTAGTTAAGTAGTTTGTACGTTTAGGGACTATAACCCCTTAGTTAAGTCCCATAAGCTCTACAAACATTTGAACATATTTTTAGATAATGTTTAGTTTCAGTTTCAGTGAAGACGCAGCCAGCAGCCGTCGCCGCAGTTAACAGTATTGTGTGCGAATGCTTGAGGGGATGTCCACCCATCCCCAAATAGCAATAACAAATACATTTTTTTACCATTGTGTAACATTTGTGACAGCCTTGAACGTAAACTAACGTAATTGAATTAATTTTCAAGTGAATAACGCGGTTATTCAGCCATTCTACCAACTTTATTTTATTTTGAAATTGCTTATACGTTTCATCCATCCAGTCAACCTATCCGGAACTTGGAGATTTAAATATCTCATTTTATTGATTTTACAAATTTGAGTTTACTAAGAACGTTAAACAATAAAATAAGTGTTCACAATCAGTTTTTCATTTCAGTAACCAGCGACATCATTTTAGTACCCGAACAGATCCTCTCTAGTTACAAAAATGTTCAAATGTTTGTAGAGTCTATGGGACTTAACTACAGGGTCATCAGTCCCTAGAAACTACTTATAAACTACCTTATACTAAGGACGGCACAAATATCCATGCCCGAGGGGGGATTCAAACCCCCGACCGTAGT
Organism: Locusta migratoria; assembly: GCA_026315105.1. Taxonomy (NCBI): domain Eukaryota; kingdom Metazoa; phylum Arthropoda; class Insecta; order Orthoptera; family Acrididae; genus Locusta; species Locusta migratoria. Next base: position 501,557,924 of record CM048747.1, read on the forward strand.
GGCCGTGCAGACCAAGACTGGAGCGCCTCAGTCCCCTCGGCCACCGCCGCCGGCTCTCTAATTACAGTTTGTTAATTTTAAGATTTTTTTTCTTACAGGAGATGTCTTCTACGTCTATATTTACATAACTGATAAAGTTGCATTGATTGTAGGTCGACAGGGAGCATCTTTCTGAATTCTATGTGACATGCTGCTGATATCTTCCTTGTAGGAGCCACAGGTACAATAGGTCAGGTGCATTGCGCACTATAAATAATCGGAAGAGTAGAATAAAAATCTCAACAGCATAGCTTTCACGTTAGAGACTTTGGAAAAAACAAGGATGCTGTTTCCCCCTGCTTCTAGCCGTTCTCAATACTTGTATGGTAGCACTACATTGGATGAACGATCATCCAGTAATGTACCCTGCAACTTCTGAAAAGTCTTGCTTTATGTTTGACGCCTCATGTTGTCAACTCATTCCTTTGAGTCAGGACTTAGATCCAGAGCAGTGGAGAGACAGCTATGAAGCAACCCTGGTGTCAGATGCCGCTGACTGCAATAGAGGCCCCATGGGATCATGGCAAACGCCGCACTCGGCATTTCAAAGCACTCATACTTCAAACACACTGACATGTCATTAAAATATAAAATTTCAGAAACAAAAGATGCTCATACGTGAAGCACTGATCAACGAAATTGGGATCGAAACCTGTGGTGTCGCACAAGTCTGAAGTGTGCGCCACATACTTTCGCCATGCAAGCACGGCGCGGCGTTCTTACAATGTCAGCCACAAGCGCCCTCTGCTGTAGACCCGCTCGTGGCCACCATTGAACTGGATCGGTCACTTGGCTATCAGACAGGCACTAGAATAGTCTCTCATCAGTAGGCAAGCCTCTACCTAGTTAAACTATGTATCTGCATCCCACTAGTCTTCAGTTAACAAAGTTAAGTATTGTACTATCTCTATGAAATATATATCTTGTTCTAATATAGCTTAGTGTTTCTAGTTTCTGCTGTCCCACTGGTTGGCCACCTCAGACTCTGTACCCGCACACACGCATGCATTCTATTTCCCTGTGTTGGTCTCTCTCTACTCAGCCACCGAAACCTAGCACAACCAGCGGCAATGAGACACAAAAGTGGTGACGAGGATAGGATACAAAAGTGGCAACGAAGAGCGATAGAAGAACCTTGGACCAGCCCACTTGCAGCAGCCAGACAGCAGCAGTTGGAGCACGCAGAAATTGCTCCCGCCCACCCTCCATTATTATAAGATTTTTGGGGGACAATATTCTGTTACGTGTTTTGTGGACTTTTTGTTTTTTGTTTTTTTTTTTTTTTTTCGTTGCAGAGAGTCTTCATTTACCTTGCATCTGTGTTTTGTTCTAATTTTCTTGTATGTGCGGCGCCTAATCAGTCAGCATGGCCACTACCCTGGACCCAAACTTAATGGAAATTATTCAGTTACAGACAGTGCAAATCACGCAACTGCTCCAAGCGGTGTCTAAGTTGACGGCACAGGCAGCTCAGCAACGACAGCCGTCTCATTAGCCGCCCACATCTACTGCCGCACCGCATCCTACGTTTCGCCAGTACGACGAACGTGAGGAAGAATGGAGTGATTACTTAGCGCAATTACAAGAACTCATTGCGGCTCATCAACTTACAGGTCAGACAATTAAGCATATGTTCTTATCAGTGGTGGGCAACAAGACCTTTGTCTTACTGCAGAAACTTTTCCCCCATGCATCTCCTCATGATCTCGACTGAGCTCAAATAATAGATGCACTGAATGCTCATTACGAGAGAAAAGTTCTCATAGCAGCAGCACGGTACTGATTTTTCCGACTAAAAAATCAGTGGATCAGTCGCATCATGAGTGGATCACAGAATTTAACGGCTTAACCCGCAAATGTCAATTTACTTGCTCTTGTGGACTTTCTTATAGTGACATGTTGAGAGATGTTACGCAGAACATTCAGGACCCCAGAATTAGTGCAGCAATTCTGAAACAGTCTGACCCCTCATTAGATAGAGTACTGCAGCTTATTGAAGTGCATGATACCTTTGACTCAGCTGATGGAGAAATGCAGAGCCACAGTGTTAATGCAGTGCTCCGCAACGGACGCTTTCCTAGTCGCAGTTCTCAGTCTAGCCCTCATGATTCTTACAATTCTACCGGCTGTGTTGAACAGACAGTGAACAGTAGACAGTGTAAAAGGTCGTCGCTTCGTGTTAGACAAAGTAATTTGACAAACGGACACCGACGTTATTTGCAGAAAAATGTTCGTAGGTCTTACACCCAGTGTGTACCTCGCCACAAACGTGCGCAATGCCCTAGTCCCAACGCCCCGTCAGACAGTGTGTATGCAGAATAAAAACTCAAAGAACAGTGCCGTTAGGAACAGTGCTTCGCAAAATGCAAGAACAGTTCATGCAGTAAATGTCATGCACACTGTGGACATGAACAGTGCCTCTGTTGATTCTCAAATGCAAGAAAGTTCTTCTGCACATACGGCAAAATTATGTAGTGAGCCACGTCGCAAGCGCCGACGTGCGCGTAAAACTGAGCAACAGAAACAGGTTCGGGACAAGCATAATGACTATGTACAGTGCAATCCTGTAGTGAACCTAGTGCCTTCTGCAACTTCTCCTTCTGAAAGTGCCCAGTACTGTGTAGCTAGTGACATTAGACTTGATGTAGCTACTCAAAGTAAGTTTAGTGCAGTAGCTGCTAAATCTGTGGTAGCTTCGCAAGCTTGCGCGGAAGCCGAACCGACGGTAGTGGCATCTAGCGACAGTGTTATTAATCTGCTATGTGCCGATTCTGCGCCGCTTCCTACCGTATGCAGCCCGTGCATGCGCAAGCACAGCAAACAAGTTGTATCAGATGTTGCCCACATTCACGCACATGTCGAGCGCCACAAGCAAAAACTTTTTGTGACTCTTTCGTAGGAAATAAGTGTGTTAAATTTCAGCTCGACAGTGGTTCCGCCGTCATATTAATGAATAAAGACACTTATGAACTTCTGGGTTCACCAAAACTGTCGCCGTCTCATCAAGTGCTAACAGCATTTACGGGACAAAATATTCCCGTGCTGGGAACGTGTAGCCTGCCCGCTTCTTTTCAAGGTGTTACCAAAACTGTCACTTTTGTTGTTCTTCAGGCCAAATCTACACATAACATTTCTGGACTAGATGCATTCGACTTTTTTGGCTTATCAATTCAAAGAGATGTGCTTCAAATCTCGACAGTAGTGCCTCAGGACAAAATCAATGCATTGTGTAAAAAATACAGTGACTTGTTTTCGCCGAGACTAGGTTGCGCAAAAGACTTCGTGGCTCATGTAACTTTGAAAGAATCTGCAGTACCAAAATTTCGTAAAGCTAGACCAGTGCCTATCGCCCTTCGGGATAAAATTGCTAAAGAACTTAAACATTGGCAGGATAGTGGGGTGATTTCTTCTGTTTCTGCGAATCAATGGGCCTCGCCTTTAATGATTCTACCCAAGCCGACGGGGAAACTTCGTCTCTGTGTGGTCTTCGAATCAACGGTGAACAGTCAAGTAATTGTAGACACTTACCCCTGGACCGACCAGAGGAACTAATGGACAAATTAAGACAGTCTCGCTTCTTTTCTAAGATTGATTTAGCAGAGGCATTCTTACAGATTCCGCTTGATAACAAGTTACAAAGGTTTTTCGTCATTAATACTCACATGGGTGTTTTTCAATTTCAATGCTTACCCTTTGGCAGTTCTTCCGCCCCCGCTATTTTTCAGCGCTTTTTGGAACAGCTGACAGTTTCTGTACCGTGCTGTTCGAACTATTTAGATGATATTGTGGTCTCAGGGCAGACAGAACATTTATCAAACCCGGAGTGCCTTTTCAAAGTGTTGACAGCAGCAGGTCTACATTGTAACATTGTCTTCGTTTTTCCAGACTGAAATAGAGTACCTAAGCTATTTGATTGATGCCAAAGGAATCCACCGCTTACAATCACATTTTAGGACAATCAAAGACTTGCCCCCTCCTAAGAATGTGCAAGAATTGCAAGCAGTAATGGGAAAGCTGAACTATTATTTCAGATTTATTCCGAATACCTCTCAGATTGCAGCTCCACTGCATCGCGTACGTAGGAAGAATGTTCCTTTTGTATGGTCTAAAGATTGCCAGGTTACCTTTGAAAAATTAAAGTCTGCACTACTCAGTGATGCATGTTTGATTCCCTCTGACCATCAGAAACCTGTAGTGCTAGCAGTGGATGCCTCATCTTATGGTATGGGTGCAGTATTGTCACATCGTATTGGATCTCACGATCGTCCTATTGCCTTTGCATCCAAGCTACTGACGCCAATGCAACAGAATTCCAGTCACATAGAAAAAGAGGCCTTAGCAATCATTTACGGCGTCACAAAGATTCGTCATTATCACTAAGGTAGAAAATTCTATTTGTTGACAGACCACAAGCCTCTCGCGCCGTCGTTCTCACCCACAAAGCCAATTCCACCACGAACGGCACAAAAGCTTTGGAGACGGTCCTTGATACTGTCTAATTATCAGTATGAGATTTTGTACCGACCTCCCACTAAACATGCCAATGCGGACCCACTTTCCCGACTTCCGTTTGGCCAGGATGTGTCGTTTGATTCTTCAGAAATGGCATGTTGCCCGATAGACTCCAGAGATGCTAACGTAGTCGCAGACTTCCATTTGAAATCTTGTCAGGTTGCACAGGAAACAGCTGTGGATGCGAAACTAAGTATGGTAGCACGTTTTGTTCACTATGGGTGGCCATCCAGAGCCACAGACATTGATCGGCCTCTGGTTCGACGTTATTTTGCACAACGTCATGCATTGTCTTTAAGTCAGGGTGTTCTGTTGTTACATACCGACAACGACCAAATAAGAGTAATTGTTCCTCGTTCCCTGCAACGGGAAGTCTTACGCCTCCTGCATCAAGGATATTGGGGTATTGTTCGGACAAAGCAAATGGCCAGACGTCATTGTACCTGAATTGGTATGGACGCCCAGATAGAGAACATGACGTCACAGTGAACGGTTTGTGCGGAATATGAGGCAGCTCCTCCGCAAAGTTTCTCGGACTGGCCACGCCCCAAAGGACCTTTCAGGAATACGCGCTGGTTAATCGTTGTAGACTATTTCAGCAAGTTTCCTTTCGTGATTGCCATGAACTCAAAGATGGCGTCTAGTATAATCAGTGCCTTAACGTCAGTGTTTTGCATCGAAGGTTTGCCTCAAACTATCGTCAGTGACTATGGACCTCAGTTTGTTAATGCTGAATTTCAACAGTTTTGTTGTGTGAATGGCATTCAGCATATCACCACCGCACCTTTTCACCCTCAGTCCAATGATGAAGGAGAATGTTTCGTACGAAAATTCAAGTCTCACATGGAAAAGGTGAACGATCAATACTCCAAGCAGCAAGCTCTTCAAATTTTCCTGTCTACGTATCGGTGCATGCCACGTGACGGCCCTTCTCCTGCCAAGATGCTCCACGGCCGCCGTCACCGCACTCTCCTTCACCTGCTGCAGCCTCCCACCCACCGAGTCGGTTCGTATGGCGCTACGCGTTTTCAGATTTCTACGCCGGTGCTGTACAACGTTTTTGCTGGAAAGAAGAAATGGATGACAGGCACCATTCAGCGCGTGCTCGGTCGCAATACGTTTGTTGTACGTTCTTCCACAGGGTCGATGCTGTGGAGCCACGCAAACCAATTGCGCCTGCACAGGCCGCGCGATCCTGTCTCTAGTTTCTTGATTCCAGACCCAGCTTGGGTCATGCACCTCTGAAGAAGATGACCTGCTCCCTCTGGGCGGAGGTGCGAGCCCTTCCCCTCGTTTTGGTGGGTTTCCCGGGGGATCGCAAGGTGTATACCGGGGCGCAGACGGCGTCTCGATCCCAGCCTCAGCTACGACGCCCGTCCCACCAGTAACGCTCCCTCCCAGGCCCTCCTCCCAGTGCCGTCGCCGAGGCCCTCAGCCCTACGCCACGACTTCGCGGTGGTTTGGGGGGGAGGGGTATGGTGTCGCACAAGTCTGAAGTGCGCGCTACGTACTTTCGCCGCGCGCCACCATGTAAGCACAGCGCGGCGTTCTTACGAAGTCGGCCACGAGCGCCCTCTACTGCAATCCCGCTCGTGGCTACCATTGAACTGGATCGGTAACTTGGCTGTAAGACAGGCACTAGAACAGTCTCTCACCAGTAGGCAGGCCTCTACCTAGTTAAACTATGTATTAGCATTTCACTAGTCAGCTGCCATGAAACTTATAAAAGTTTAGTATTATAATATTTCTATGAAATATATATCTTGTTCTAATATAGCTTAGTGTTTCTAGTTTCAGCTGTCCCACTGGCTGGACAACTCAGACTCTGTACCCGCACACATGCGTGCATCCTATTTCCCTTTGTCTGTCTCTCCCTACTCGGCCACCGACACCTAGGAGAACCGGCAGCAACTAGACCCCAAATCTGTTGAAAATAAAAGCCCAAAGTCTCAGCGATTTGGACGTCACTGGAAAGTATTCATTTTGGCAGGAATTGAATGATGAGCTACAAAATTTGTGTTTGTCGGCATAAGTATTATATACTGCAAAACACTCCAAGTTCCTTCATGTCACCAAGGAATGTTATGAGTTTGTTCACTAGCGCAGAGCACAAGAGAAAGTACATCGACGACAACAAATGTCTCACAGCAATGTCGACGACCAGTGGCGTATCCAGGATCGTGATTGGTAGGGGCTGAGGTCAACCCGAGCTTATATGATTTCTTAAAGAAAAGAAAAAAGAAGGCGCCGTACAGTATTGCGCCATTACTCATATTGGTGGGAGGATTGATCCCTTTCTCTTTTCTTTCCCGTCTCTCTCTAAACATGGTCTGGGGGGGTTTCGCTGAGGGTCTGGAGGAAGGGGGGTGGCGAGGAGGGTCCGGGGAGGGGGGCTACATCATGGTCTGGGGGGGGGGGGGTTGCAGCCCGACAGCGCCCCCCCTCCCCCTTGGATACGCCACTGCCGACGACAGGTCATTTTCCTGACGAGAGTCTGTAATACGTCAGAAATATTCCCTTATGCAATACTGAATATTTCATTAAAAATGCTAATACATCATTTCTAAGCCCATTTGTCTGTGGAATTTTGAACGGTATGTAACGGAAGATTGTACCTTTTCAGCTATGGGTGAGGCGAGTTGGCATAATTCAGATGTCAGGTTCACTCTCATAGACAGTGTTTCCTTAATACAGCCCGGTCTGAAGCACAGCTGCAATCTTTCAGATGAGTCATATAAAAATATTGAAGCTTCAGTAACTCTTGTGTTATATAAACAACTCGACGTACTTTTAAATCACTCAAGTACTTTCCTTATTTGTGCGTTGCCAACATAATTGTTTTATTCTTTCTTGTTGAAAATTGCACTTAAAGGCACTGAAAGTGCACAGACAACAAATGCATGGTAAATATGCACAGCAAAATTTATATTTTAGCTGAACAAAACTAGCAATTTTGGTGTTAGGTCTGAGGTACTAAATTTTTTGTTTTCACTCTCGTCCAAAGCCGAATAACTAAACGCAAATTGCATTGGACAAGTAGGAAGTCTGAACTAGTAGAATTGATTTATGTTCTGCCAAGTAGGTTAGAATAACGGGTCGAGCATACATCATTATCCAGGTAACGAGTAAATAAAAGAGATATACAGCGGAGAGGTCAAGCAAAACCATGAAGCTAGCGGTGAGTGATACAAGGATAGCCGGCGGCGGTGGCCAAGGTGATTGAGGCGCTCCAGTCACGGTCTGCACGGCCACTGCGGTCGGGGGTTCGAATCCCCTCGGACATGGATATTTGTGCCGTCCTTAGTCTTAGGTAGTTCATAAGTAGTTTGTAAGCTTAGGGACTGATGACCCCGTAGTTAAGTCCCATAAGTTCTACAAACATTTAAACATTTGAATACAAGGATACGCTCAGCCCATTGCAGAGCTACCGACCTCTTCACTAGCCTCTTCAACACAGTCCGTGATAAATAACCCAACGGATAATCAAATCCTTGCGCAGTAGTACTGATCTCAGATTTAATAAATGAAAAATTTATATTCGTGGTCAGTAGTCCAAGCACAAAATAAGATTAAAACACTAAGTTAAAAAGTGTGATTTTGCTAAATTTTAGAGTATAACTGAAATATTTATGGTATACAGGAAATTATTAAACGCCTAATAATTATGAATATAGTGACATTGAAATGTAGAAATTTCGGTCATTGGGAAGTGGGTCCCAGTGCTACATCGAAGGAAATACATCACTCTAAGGTTGTGATGAAATAAATAGAAACGTATATGTTCTGGCACACAGTTTTAATGTGCCCGGCAGTTTCATATTAGCGCACACTCAGCTGCATTGTAAAAATTTCATGTTGCTAAGAGATGGCACTACAACATCCATTTTTCCAGGAGATCTAGTCTTCCAAGGTTCGCAGGAGGACTTCTGTGAAGTTTGAAAGGTAGGAGGCGAGGTACTGTCGGAACTAAAGCTGTGATAACGGGCTATGAAGCGTGCACAGGCAGTTCAGTCGCTTGCCGGCGCTGTATATCAGTTTGGTCAGAGGCTTAGCCACGTATATTAAAAAACGTGACTCAAAATTTCATCGATCAACAACAAACAAAAACTATTCCACGTCCGAAAAGAACGTATCTGCCCAAAAAACGAATGAAAAAGTTATGTATAGCACTTGTCCGTGAAATTGAAGCTCCTGGACTCGAATCACGGTCCGGCATCCAGTTTCAATCTACCAGGGAGTTTCACATCCGCACACTTTCAGCTGCAAAGTAAAAATTTCATTCTGAATACTATATACAATATTTATGTGTATATTAACATGTTATGGAAATTTATAAACACATTCCAGTTCAAAATTACTAAAAGCAAAAGAAAATTACTTTTATTTCTCGAACAAGGAATTTCATTCCAGTTTACACTGCAATGTTCTGGAAACATGAAGAAACTAAAACAATTGAAGCACTGCCAGCACATAAAGTGATGTTAGAACCGGGCACAACGAATTTAGTTAATTCCCTGAGGTAAGGAAAAAAATGGATATTTATTACTGCATAACGATCGAAGCTATGAGGCTCCCCCACCACCCCTGTCGCCACCTAACTCCTCATCCTACTAACTCTATTATTATTACTACTAGTCACTATCGCAACCCATCTCATATTTGGTGGTAAGTTCGCGCACTGGATAAGCAGTCATAAACTGAAAACAGATCGAGCGTGAAAAAAAGAAACACTACGGAACTGTGAAAAAATAAGTAAAATAAAAACAGGGAACGATGCAAGTACAACGTGTGCATCGCTGAGCAAGCCACAAGACCCCTGCCATCGTGGTGATGTGATCACGGTGTTGGAGTACGACACGTGAGATGCGTGTTCCAAACCTTCTCGGGCTCCACATGTTTATTTCTTGTTTTGCACATCATTATGTACTGTCCGTCCGATTACTGACGTGTCTGTTTTCTGTATTCACTTTTCGTCTGTGCCGCGGAGCGATTTCAGTCCCACCTAACTGTTCTATTAGTAGGCAGAACGAAGTGGCTCTCGAATGGGAGCCGCCAACGTTTGACGGCGAGGCGAAACGTCAACAGAATCCTCGTCTGGTATAAAATACACGACACTGCTGACGATATGTGCGTCACATGATGGGGATCTCTTAACGACACGCCTGTCGTACGCCTGGTAACTGAGATATACCTCGTTGCTCGACTTAGGTGCTCGTATGAATGTGACTGTGATTACTCACAAAGCAGTGATGTAAGTATAACAGTTTGACATATAAGCTGCAAGAAATGAACACAAAGCTTTCACAATCGCACAGTTTTCTCTGTGCGCTGACGAATCATATATGTCTTTTAATTTTCCATATGTAGATTACATGTGAGAGCTTACACTAACCTAGTTCACACCCAGTTATATGTTATTTTCAATTCTGTGAGGTTCCGAGGCATATCGCCCGTACGTATTATTAGTTATTTGGTGACACTAATATATGATTACCGTTTCACTCATATTTTATAATGAATGTATAGAATGAAAATTCTCAAGACTACAAAAAGAGAACACAGACCTCTGTGACGGGGTGAGTGCTGTCGACAAGATATCTCAAATTGATTCCATATTTCTAGATATCCAGAAGGCTTGTACATCACAAACGACGTCTAATCAGATATGGTGCTTTTGAAATATTGTCCCAGTTGTGCGATTGGATTCTTGATTTTCTGTCAGAAGGGACACAGTACGTAGTAATTGATGAAAAGTCTTCGAGAAAGTGTTATCTAATGTCTCCACAAAAAATTTCGGAGATAATCTGAGCAGCTCTCTTCGACTATTCTCGGGTGATACTGTCGTTTATCGGTTAGTCATCAGAAGATCACAAGCAACTGCTAAATGGTTTAGTTATCCGCATGGCACGAAGATTGTCAATCCACTTAAATAATTAAAAGTGTGGAGTTATCCCATATGAGCGCTAAAAGAAATTTGTTAAACTTTGTTCACACGAAAAATAATTCAAACCTTCAGGCCTTCAATGGAACTTAATACCTAGGAATTGAAATATTACGAATAACTTTAATTTGGATCAACATCCAAATGTCCTTGAAAAAACATTTAGAGGATGCCACAGTTCTACTAAAGAAATTACCTACACTACACTTGGCCGTCCTATTTCCGACTATTGTTGCGCACTGTGGGATTTCCACGAAATGGGACTGACTGAGTATACAAGGAAAAGGAATGCTAAGAGAAGCGCAGTTCGTTTCGTATTATAGCGATACGGGGGGGGGGGGGTGTATCACGGAAATGACGCACCAGTTGGGACGGAAAACATTAAAAGAAAGGAGATATTCCTTGCTGCGAGATCTATTTGCGGAATTTCTTTCACCAACTTTCCCCTTCGAATGCAAACATATTTTGTTAGCACCCAGCCACATAGAGAGACATGATTATCATAACAAAATAAGAAAAACAGAACGAAAATGGAAATATCCAGGTGTTTCTTCTTCCCACGCACTAATGGAAAGGTAGTGAAATGTCATAAAATCGGTTCGATAAACCCTATCCAGGAACTTAAATGTCATTTGCAGAGTATATGTAGATGTACATGTAGAATAGTCGATAATTTTGTAAAAAATAAGAATGTAGAACGCGAGGGAAACTTTATAGACGGACCATTTACGTAGCACTCAAACCCTAAGACCACAGTACAACGACGTCTTGGCGCTTGCTACCTGTTGGTGTTCACATCCTCCGCTTGGACTGCTCGTTGTTTCTGCTGTGTCTCTTTCTTCACAGTTACGCTCCCTTGTTGCTGTTTTCGTGCTTGGGCCGTGTTCAGTTTTTGCATCATCAGACCACTAAGCCTGAGAATGATGCGGTGGGGCGTTTCCCCTGTTATGACTAATCTACTGCAACCACCACTACCTAGTAGGCTACAATTCGCTCTTAATGACTACTGTAAGGAGGAGCTAATTTTCCAGTGACTGCGCATTCTCGCCGCTCTTCGGCGTTTGTTCGCCCGCAGCAAGCTGTGGCGTCTGATCCGCTGGCAATGAGCTTTTCCTTTTCCTCTACCAATGCTACCGCCTCTGTCTGAGGTTGGCACAGTGCTAAAGTCACTTCTTACATGCTGCCCCGCCTTGACATACTTACAAATTGGTCTCCCTCATCGATTACCGATTATCCGTCCATGAACACATTGACAATGGCCTTTATTTCCCACAATTGAGTCGATATTCGCTATGTGATCCACTTGTAAGCAGTTCAGTTCCTCTCCATTTATTTTCGCTCAGCAGCATCATCAAGTGAGTAATACGTTCTACCAACGATACTAATTACTACGTTTTTAGTGCCTACACAAAAAATGAATAACATAGTTTTCAATGCAGCAGCAACCCGGCGATTGTAATCCCTGCATACAATAAAAACAGAATCGAAGTCATATTTTGAAATCCAACCTGTTTTTGTTGCAGAATTGTTTGCTTAATAACACATTTCGCCCTAACAGCAGGGCATGTTCGTATAATCTGCATGACAAATGAAACAATAACAAGAATTAGTAAACAGTTAGGACAGTGAAAAGGGGGCAGGATTTATTTTGTGCCGAAGAGACAAAAAATAAAAAGATAATAATCAAATAAAATAAAAACTTTACCAGGCACTCTTCGCGGTGTGGCAGTGTTCTATGGCTTTCGAAAAGTTGATAATACATCGTAAGGTATGTTTTCATATCTGTTAGTTGTATTTATGTAAAAAGAGCAAATGTCATGTTAAATTACCTATCTTAAAAAGAACGGTGGTACAAGAAGAGGTTGTCGAAAAAATAATTTACTGATGTCTCTGGAATAAGTAATGGTAACATTCTGAAAATTTATCGGCATATTCATTACTCGATCAAATTCTGAAAATTATGTGTTAATTTGCATCAAACAGCATTTCAGCACATAAGTAAATTCCCAAAATCTCATCTGACCAAATTACTCGCTTTTGGAACTACAATCGCCGTTTCCTTGCTACGATTTATTAATTTTTCCCAGACGCGCTTCGCCTTCTACTTCAGGCATTCTCACTGGATTAATTTGTGGTCGTTTGGTTTTGGGAAGTGCAGTTCTTCTTATATGTCACAGTCTGATGATTAGATAATACTTGATCCGTGGATCATGAATACGACACTTCCTAATTGCGTGGACCATGTCAGGTTAATGAAGTGTGTCTGTAAAAGACGTCACATTTCACAAAATATTACATGAAAATTTTTTAATTATTTTTTTATTTACTAATTTATATCTAAAAACTCATCCAGTGAGTAGAAGGAGTTGTCATTCAGAAATTCTTTTAATTTATTTCTAAATTATAGTTGGCTATCTGTCAGGCTTCTGATGCTGCTTGGTAGGTGATCAAAGACTTTTGTGGCAGCATAATTATCCATTTTCTATGCCTAACTTAGATTTAGCCCTACAAAGTGAAGTCATCCTCTCTCCTGGTGTTATAGATGTGCACACTGCTATTACTTTTGAACTGGGTTGGATTATTAACAACAAATTTCGTAAGTGAATATATATACCGTGAAGTTACTGCGAGGATACCTAAATCCTTAAACAGATGTCTGCAGGATGATCGTGGATGGGTTCCAGCAATTATTCTGAATACACGCTTTTGTGCAATGAATACGTTTTTACTTAATTATGAATTATCCCAGAAAATGATGCCATACGAAAGTAGTGAATGAAAATAGGTATAGTAAGGTAATGTACTGAAATTCTTATCGTCAAAATTTGCAATAACCCTAAAAGTATACGTAGCTGAACTCAAACGTTTCAGCAGACCGTCTATGTTTTGTTACCAGTTTAATCTCTCATCAATGCACACAATTAATAATTTTGAAAATTCTAACTTAGTTACAGACCTCTGTTCAAAGTCTATATTTACTACTGGAGTTGTGCCATTTACTGTGCAGAACTTCATATACCGTGTTTTATCAAAATTTAATTAGAGTCCGTTAGCAAAGAACCACTTAATAATTTTGTGAAGAACATTACATCACTTAGTTCTTGTTTTTGGGATGTGATTACTATATTTGTATCATCAGTAAAAAGAACTAACTTTGTATCTTCATCGATGTAGAATGGCAAGTCATTTATGTGTATCAAGAACAGTAAAGGACCTAAGAGCGAACGCTGTGGCATCCCATCCTTGATAGTCCCCAGTTTGAGGAATCGGCTGAAGTTTTGACATTACATAAAAGACTTATTTCAACTTTCTGCTTTCTTCCAGTTAAGTATGAATTAAACCATTTGTGCACCGCCCCAGTCAAACCATAATGATTAAGCTTATCTAGAAGAATTCCATGTTTTACACTATCAAATGCCTTTGAAAGATCACAAAAAATACCAATGAGTGATGTCCGGTTACTCAGAGCATTTAATATTTGATCGGTGAAGGCATATATAGCATTTTCTGTTGAAAATCCTTTCTGAAATCCAAACTGACATTTGGTTAGTACTTTGTTTTTACAAATATGGGAGGCTACTCTTGAATACATTACTTTCTCAAAAATTTTCGATAAAGCTGTTAGAAGAGAGATTGGGCGGTAGTTGTTAACATCTAGTGTATCCCATTTTTTTATGCAATGGTTTGACAATGGCATATTTCAGCCTGTCAGCGAAAACACTTTGTTTCAGAGAGCTATTAAATAAGTGACTGAGAATCCTACTTATCTACGTGGAACAAGCTTTAAATACCTGGCTGGAAATGCCATCAATTCCGTAAGAGCTTTTACTTTTCATTGAGTTTATTATTTTACTGATTTCAAGGGGAGAGGTTGATGGAATTACAATTGTATCAAACTGTATAGGTCTGGCCCCTTCTATTAGTAGCCTGGCCTCTTCTAAGGAACATCTAGATCCTATTTTCTTCACAATATTTAGAAAATTATTATTGTAATATTTTCCATTTCTGACTTATTTTTAGTACACTTATCATTCAGTTTTATGGTAATACAGTCTTTCCGTGCTTTTGGTTGACGTGTTTCCCTTTCAATAATATTCCAAACAGTTTTAATTTTATTGTCAGAGGTACTGATCTCAGACATGATACACATGCTTCTGGACTATTTAATAACTTTTCTTAGTATTGCACCATACTTTCTATAATACTGAACAATTTCTGGATCAGGACTCCCTCTTGGCGTTAGATACAGTTCCCTTTTACGGTTGCAAGATATTCTTAATCCTTTGGTTAGCCATATTTTTTTAACATGTTTTCTTAAAATTTTGTTTAAATACGTTCTTGCTAAAACAATTTTCAAATACCCTTAAAAATGTATCAGAAATAAGTTATATTTCACGTTTGCATCGGGTTTCTTATACACCTCATCCCAGTCTAGCTGCTGTAGGCTTTCCCTAAAGTTTGCACTGTTTATATTGTTAATTAAGCAGACTACTTTGAAAGTCAGATTTGATTTACTGCATGGAGCTGTGTCATGTACTGTAACAAGCTGCGCACCATGGTCTAAAAGGCCATTCTCAACAGGATAAGCATTTATGTTGTTAAACTTATCTCGGTCTATAAAAAAGTTATCTATCGATGTGCTGCTGTTCTTTATCTGAGTAGGAAAATCAGTAATGGAGCATAAACTGAAAGTTCTGAGTAATACTACAATGTCATTCTTCCTATTACACTCTCAGTGAATCAACATTGAAATCCCCACAAATAATAATTTGATTTCTCCTCTTTCAGATAGCACAACAATGCATCCACGTCTTCTAGAAAAAGCTGAAAATTCCCGGAGGGGGACCTTTCTCCTCTTTCAGATAGCACAACAATGCATCCACGTCTTCTAGAAAAAGCTGAAAATTCCCGGAGGGGGACCTATACATTGTTACAATTATGAAAGAGTTCTCATTTAGTTTAAGGTCAGTGGCACACGCTTCTACACTTTGCTCAACACAAAACTTTTTGTTTCTAAATTTCTCACATTGTGAAAACTTTTGACATATATGGCAACTTTTCATCTCACTATATTATCTCTACTAATATGTGCAGCTAATTTGTACCCATTGATATTTACCTTTTCCATATCAGTGACAATGTGATGTTCAGACAGGCATAGTATGTCTATTACATTATTAGTTTCTAGATCTTCTAAACAAACCAAAAGCTCAACAAATAATACAATTCCTTGAGACAACATTGTCTGGTTATACCAAAGGTATTAAACATAAGGAAAGGCATTGAATTAAAATTTATGCTGTGGCCGGGATTCGAACTCGGGACATCCTACTTACTAGACCACTCAGATAACAGAGCTTTGTAGTCAAAGCAACTACACGGATTGTCTTTAAGCACGTGCTTAAAGACAGTCCGTGTAGTCGTTTTGGCTACAATGCTCTGTTAGCTGAGTGGTCTAAGTAGGAAGTCCCGAGTTCGAATTCCGGCCGCAGCATAAATTTTAATTCAATGCCTCTCCTTATGTTTAAAACCAAAACCTCATCAACTTTATTCTTTAATCCCCCAATATTTTGATGAAATATACAGACATTGTTTTTCACTATACTTTTGTATCTTGAAATTTTTAACATCTGTAGTATCTGACTGACTGAGTTTCTCACTGGACACTGATCTTAACCTAAAAAAAGAGTTTCTACCTTGAGTTGTACTTCCTCCCTCCTTTAAATTTCCTGATAAAAGCCCAGCCAATTTCCCGTTCCCTTTCCTGTTGAGGTGGAGGCCTTGCCTAGTATAATCCCACCTAGAGAGAGAATCAAAAGGAATCACACCAATGTGAGGCCACGCACCAGATCCAAGAACCCGTTCCAACACTAAATTAACTCTCCTGACAGAAGAGTTCAAGTGAGGCCGACACAAACCTAACACTGGTATGAACCGATGCTGAGGCAATCGTTGCCAAGTCATACTCTATGCTGTACCGCGGATCTCTGTCAATACTATTGCCCCACCCACCATAACCACTGTGTCTTCTTTAGCACAGTCTTTACAGAGTGAACCTAAATCCTCAGCCACCTGACCCAGACCAGCACTCGGATTGAAAAAAACTGTGAGCTGTTATACTGACCCTAATTCATCTTGCAGAAGTTGGGCCAAGCCTCTTGCATGCAAACTATCTAGCAACAAAACTTTCTTCGTCTTTGCAGACTTCCTACATTCTTATTCAATTTGCTACTGAAAGTTTGTTGTGGCCTGTCTACATCTACTTCTGTCTGAGGCTCATAAGTTTCTAACTGAGGCAACAGGTCAAACCTACTTTGAACATTAATAACAAAGCTATCTGAAGAAGTTCTTGGCCTTTTCCTTATGCCTGTTGCCACTTCCCACCACTGTTTACCCTTATCCCCCGTTAACCTATCCACTTCACGCCTAGACTCATCTAATTCGGCCTGAAGGGCAGCAATTTTTCCCTCCTGTTCCACGATCTCCCTATCTCTACTACAGTCTACAAAACCACTGATGAGACTCGCTCACATGCCCGATTCCCGCGCCATTATGTACCCAATGAAAAAAGTTACTACATCCACCACACCCGACCCCGGAGCTAACAGTTCTACGGCGTGTCAGTCACTTTACACTCGTGATACAAATCGAGTTTAGTGTTACTAAGACAATTAAGTTACCGGAAAACAATGAAAATACGTATACAAAAATTTAGGCTTAATCGCGTCTATGTAAACAGTAAATGTTCAGAAATTTGTTGGTAGAATTACGATAATCTACATATATAAAGGGGCAGAAAATGTATTTAAGAGTAATATGAGCGTAGACTAGCAGTAATTGCACTTAAAATTGCAGAATTAAGTTTAATCTGTAAGCTCAAAAGTTCGGTCTAACATCATGTAAACAAAATGAATTTTCGTGATTATTCTGAAACTACGCAAGTAAAACAAAACCCTTAATAGTACGCTTGAAGAGCACACTAATACACGTATTAAATTTGTTAAACGTGTTTAAGAGCGTTTATAACTCTAACGTACTTATCAAATACGAGAGCTGTGAGTCCAGGCGTCGAGGCAGCAGGGCGCAGGGCTACGGCACGATCGTCCCACTTACGTAAATTTTTGCTATGTTTTTACGGTCTGCGCGCATAATTCATATGTGTGTACGACTGTAGGACCGCGAGACAGGTAAATAACACGTCTAAAACAAAACAACATGCACAAAATTGAGATAAGTGGATCGAATATGCGACATCAGAACAGCAAAACCCAAAGCCGAAAGAAGTTAATCTATCCCAGTGAGGAAGCCCTGGAGCAAAAACATCCGAAACGCGTCTGCGAAAAATAATTGCAGCAAGAAATGAGCGTTTTTATTTCCAGCCGTGGTGGAGGATCCAAGCGCGCGGCTGTTCGCCGTCGGAGGTTCGAGTCCTCACTCGGACATGAGTCTTCCAAAAACGAATAATGTCATTGAAGTTCTTCGTGCCTCAAGCTTTGGTACGTCATGTATGACTGTGTCGACGCCTTTACTTAGAAAAGTAACATGCCTTCCAGGTGATAAAATTAGAGGCCAGAATCCGTACCTAAGTTAAACTCTGTAGTAAACTGTGAAGAACAACGAGAGGCAATATTTTCTCACATCTGCTTAATTTATGCATGGAATATAGAATACAATTATACTTACCATTCTTTAATATTTACTGATGTCTTAAGCAAGTATTAAAGGATGTTAAAAACTTTTAGTCTCTCTTTCATCTATAAATTAAAGAGATGTGCGAAACATTTGCTCCTTAGTGTGCTTTACAGCTTGCTACAGCATGTAACAACAATAGAGATATCGCTTTAATTAGAGTTGTGGGCAAAATCTTCTGAGGTATTGTTGCAAATGAAGTGCGAGTATTAGTTGAAGTTGGATACAAACCAGTGTGGGCTTACTCCTCTTAGAGAGACTCTGAGAACCATATCTTTAGCTCACGGCAGATGCTTGAGATGTGGTATGAATGTAACAGGGAATTGCGGCTATCTTTTATAGATCTACCAAATGCTTATAACCGTCTACCTAGGAGAAAGTTATCAGTTCTACGAAATTATGGAATAGAAGGCACACATATGCAGGTAATTCGAAGTAGGTAAAGGTAAAGCAGTCAACAATCCGAAGATTGGTTTGAACACCACAGTCCTTTACTAGGCATGGTCCTGTTTGGAGGTGGTATGCCGTTGCCTTGAAGTATTTACGTAGTTATTCAGAAATCGGTTTGAGTTGACGGTAAATTGAATTCATGATTCAGAGTACTTTCAGGGGTAAAAGAAGATGTTGACCAGTCACCATTTTTTTCATATTCTTTATGGATCTTATATTCAAAACGATATACTGTCAGCAATCTCACATATACCGACGTCAAGTTGTGATGGCAGATGGAATTTAAGGGATGCTAACTAATCTTTCAGAGATGTAAGAGTTATGCTATGAAGATCGGAATCTCCAGAAGGAAAGTAATGTCGATGGGAATGCGATTTAAGTAGCATGAGTGACAAATAGAAGGAACAATGTTAGAACAGGTGGTCAGTTTCAAGCACTTAAGATGTATTTCCTCACAGCATGGAGGATGTTCATCTATGATCTACTCTCTTCTGCATCTGGGCAATCGATACCAGGCCTAAGCAATGCACCGCTATATCTTTCGACCAACTATGTTGTATGGGACGGAAAGCTAGGTGGATACAGGTTACCTTATTAACAAGGTGGAGGTGACAGATATGGAAGTAGCAAGGATGACTGCAGGTTCTAATATATGGTAACAATGGCAGGAGGGCGTCCATAGTGAGGAAACGAAAGAAAAACTTGGAGTGAACAGCGTAGATGAAGCAAAGTTTTACTGAGATGTGTGGTAACAGCTGTAATATAATTTGAAAATGGATATTTCCAACCATCAGCTGTTTATTATATTTACAACTTTACCGTTTTCGGTTATGAACCATCATCAGAAAAGTAAATTAAATAGGCTGATTATATTGGAACATTTTCTGTCACCACATCCATGTCAAACAATAAGAGATACGTAAAATGTCACTTAAAATTAGATCTTGAAGATATACTGAATATCATCAAGAGCTAATTAGATCTTGATCATATATTCAACTGGATGCAAACCCGGCGTTGCCAGGGTATTTATTTATTCTACATTCTCGTAGTCCACCTCCCCTTCCCTCCTCTCTCTGCATCAACAATCTCTTTCTCTCACAACTCTCTGTTCGTTTGTACCTTTCCCTCTCTCGACAAAGTTTTTTGCAAGGTACCCTCTGTCATTTACCACACAAACATTTACGTACTCATTGACCTTCCTCTTGGTTTAAAGGCCTGGTGTTCAAAGATTCATTTAGATCGGAGCAAAACTATGCTTTTTTCCAAAGTCCGTAAGTTAAGTACCCTCCACCACGCACCGAACTAAATTTTATACAGGCAGTGACATTCCTGTTGCTTTTAAGGTCAAGTGTGCAAAATTTCATCAATCGGAACACAACTATAGATTTGTATGCAACAGAAACACAGGAACACATTGTAAAACGCACATTGTTGCTCTCAAATTTTCCAGTTTTATTTCATACAACCCTTGTTCTCAGAATAACGAAAACAACAAACAAAGGAAATGTGAAATGGGTCGAGTCGTTCTCAAGTTATGGCGCGACCAAGGTATTTAGGGATCCATTTTTACGTTGTTTGGTACCCTCCCCCATGCACCGCATGAAACTTTAGGTAGACGGTAACCTTCCTTTTGTTTTGAAGATCAAGCGTGCGAAATTTCGTGAATATCGGAATTAAACTCTAGATTTCGTCAATCTGTAGGAAAAAGTATCCTCCGCCATGCACCTTAATTCTGTCCTATCGCAAAATGCTTTCTTATCTGACTCTTCTACCTACAAACTACATACCGATATCTCCTGAATTATGTGTCCTACAAAAACATTATTTACCACGTTCGTACACTGCAATATTAGAAAACTGCCTGCGAAATGTGTTGTAAATGGAGTTGGTAGTAAAGACGTAGTAAATTACATCCTCATCCTTATTAAGGCAAATTTTCATTCATTTCATTGTCTTTGACGTAATAGCACCTGAAGTATATGTCGTAATACGATATTATTTCGAAGGTACATCCAGTGGTTTATATGTAAAATGTCTGCAAAATATGTCGCGAATAGAGTTAGTAGGAAAGATGTAATAAATCAAAACGTCTTGTGTGATAAGGCGATTTTTCATGAATCTATTGTTTACAACTCCATATCTCATGAACTGTGTGTCGTACTATGAAAACATTTCGAATATACGTTCAGTGGTATGTGTGTATACTGTCTGTAACATTTCTCTAGAATACTATAAATAATGTACGTGTAATAAATTATTGTTACATCATTCCAAAAGCCGTAATTTTACTCCATGAACGCCGAAAAAGTAGTAAGGGACAAACTTTTTTCCTTTCAGTATTTTGCTGGGTTTGTCAACGAGAAAAAGTTTCCTAAATGTTTGAAATTATGTTTAAAGTTTCTTGCAAGTCGTTAAGTGCTCTCCGTCTTAGTCGATTGGTAAAGTCATACTATAATGTGCCGCAAGACGGGGAAGTTTTCATTGTTTATGACGTCATATCTCCTGAAGTATTGGTCCTATCACAAAATCCTTTCTTAGCTGACGTCTTCTACCGATAAACTATATTCCTGCCAAACTGCAGCTTCATAGGTGAAATAGTTTTGGAGATATCGTGTTTAGTCAGGGAGTGAGTGAGTGAATGAGTGTCTTTTCGCATTTATACAGATAAATATCACGAAGAACTATTTTCAAGTGACATTTTAGTTATCTTTTATTGTTTGACATGGATATGGTGACAGAAAATGTACCAACATAATCAGCCAGTTTAATTTACTTTTCTGATGATGGTTCACAACTGAAACCGGTAAAGTAACAAAAAAAAAAAAAAAAAAAAAAAAAAAAAAAACGATGAAACAGCTAGAGCGAACAGGTTTAGAAGATGCAGTTATGTTACACGCATGGGAGAAACAAGGTTACCTAAGAGACTCGTGGATTCAGCAGTAGAGAGTAAGAAGAGTGGAGGTAGGCCAAGCAGAAAGTACTCGAACGCGCTCAAGAATGATTTTGAAGTAACATTAATGTTAGCATTGAATAGGGGATCATGAAGGAATTTTATAAGCAGGACTATGCTTCAGACGTAATCCTGAAAGTTATAGTCAGTGTTAAACGATATGAAACTTTCACTCTGCAGCGTAGTGTGCGCTGATATGAAACTTCCAAGCAGATTAAAATCCTCCTCCTTTCCAAACTTTACAGAAGTTCTCCTGCGTACCTTACAAGACTAGCACTCCTGGAAGAAAGAATATGGTGGAGAGATGTCTTAGCCACAGCCTAAGCAGGCGAGGTACTGGCAGAATTGAAGTTATGAGGACGGACCGTGAGTCGTGTCGGGATAGCTCAGAGGTAGAGCGCTTGCCCACGTAAGGCAAAGATCTCAGGTTCGAGTCCCGGTTCCGGCACACAATTTTCATCTGCCACGATGTTACAGTGTTAAACTATGATAATGATGACGGTGATGATGACGATGCTTTGCACCTGTCAACAACGAGACAGTCAGCAGAATGCTACAACACAAGCGGGGACGGGCTGGGCGGTTTTCGTGGTTCCGGAGAGCAGCGTGAAAAGTGGACATGGTCGGAAGACGGCTCCTGGCAATAACTTTCAGAATGCAGACGCGAGGTCAGGTGTGGCAACGAGTTGCTAACAGCAGCAGGCGACCACAGGCGGCGGTTTCTCTTCCGACTGAGGCAACGGCGCCACATCCTGCGGCCGCACGTGTGGGGGCAAACTGGCCGAAACGCCTGTCTGCTCCACTGCAGCCGCCGCCGCATTACATAACGGAAACGAACGGCCTGCAAGTGCAACGCCAATTTCTACACACGTGACAATGACAGTGCAAAACTAGGCGACAAGGCAATCTCAGCACTTTCCGCACACTGACACTGCTGCAGGATGGCATATCAAAACCGTGACTAAACATTAGTGCGCTCTGCCAGTGTGTGCTTGTCGGGTTTCTGATATCTGCAGCCGCGCGGTCTGAGGCGCCATGTCAAGTATTGCACGGTCGCTCCCATCAGAGATTCGAGACCTCCGTTGGGCAGGGGTGTGGGTGTTTTGCCCTTAGCATAAGTTAAAGTAATTTGTAAGACTATAGACCGATTATGTCCACAGGTTGGTCCGTTTTACATACATATGTAAGCAGCTTTCTGTAATGTTTAAGAAAAATGTTTGACACAACATGAAAAAAGGAAAAGTTTCACCCATCGGCTTTCAAGATATTAGCAAGAACATCTTTGAAATTAGTCACCCGATCACGTTTCAGCACTCATGTTGTATCTTCAGTGAGTTTTTGCCTCCGCGCGGGAGTAGCCGAGAGGTCTGGGGTGCCACGTTGCAGATCGCGTGACCTCCCGCGTCGGAGGTTCGAATCCTCCCTCGGGCATGGATGTGCGACTTGTTCTTAGGTTAGTTTAACTTAATTTAAGCAATTTGTAAGTCTAGGAACTGATGACTAAAGTAGCTTGGTCCCATTGAATTACAAACATTTTTGAATTTTCGAGTTTTGCCTGTAACTTCTGACAAAAATCCCTGTGATGTTTTACATTTTTTAAGGTTGTACAAACATTTGGCTAAATTGTTTACATTTGTTAATGGAGTTTCAAATGCACAAATACCTTTTTATATCTATTTTTATAAAATAACAAAACTTTTTTGTGTAACATCTAGGTGTTCGTGTATAAAGTGTTTACAGATTTTTAGGTCTATTGCGAATGTATTAAGAATTATCTAGAATTTTTAGGCCTATTTTTATTTCCATACCTTACATGAAGTTATTGGCAGTGTTCATTTATTGCTTAAGTTTGCAACAACATACTTTATAGCTTCTCATCTGCAACGTTTTATCATCTCCATAAAAGAGTGAATTTTTCTGTTTTCCTTCCGCATTGATGTTATAATATAGGTATATATGACTATTTAGCTTATATTGCTTAAGTTTGTAACAACATACTTTATAGCTTATCACCTGCAACGCCTTATCATCTCCATAAAAGAGAGATTTTTTCTGTTTTCCTTCCGCATGGGTTATAATATAGGTATATATGACTATTTAGCACAATACTTATTTCCTAGTATTCGTAACAAAGTTCCAGAATTTATTGCATTACATCGAATTTGTTGCGCTCATATAATTCTCGGGATCGAAAGCTATCTGAACAACGACATAGGAAATTCTTAAATATTTATTGAACCGTTGAATGAACGTTGGGAAGACATATCAGACAGAATTGAGTGGGGTGGGGGCACTTCACTGCAGTCGACAAAATATTCAAATGTTTGTAATTCTATGGGACCACACCACGTTGGTCATCAGTCCCTAGTCTTACAAATTAATTAAACTAAGTTAAACTAACCCAAGGACAACACACACATCTATGCCCGAGGGAGGATTCGAACCTCCGACGCGGGATGCCGCGCGATGCGTAACGTGGCGCTCCAAACCGCTCGGTTACTCCCGCGTTGCGACAAAATATTCTTTTCTGCATCACAATTTCTTACACTAGCAATTTACAATTTCACCTTTCTTTTGCCGTCCAATGTGTCGACCTTAGAATCATGAACGTGTGCCTCGATACAAAGACCTTCGACCCGCTTATCGATTTTACGTGAAACCAGATATTTTTCGGATTCTCGGCAACATCTTTTGCTCAGGTGTAACGGCGGTAGGTAGTATATGCTTGCGCACTAATTTTCTTACAGATGAATCGGTCTATACAACTGTATTTGCTTAATCAGAATTTTGTGAATAGTATTATTTAACCACTCGGCTGGCCCGGATTTATTATGTATTTAAATTTTATCCATAATTGCTTTATGACAATCGTACCCGATCTAAACGATGTCCATTCATTCTCCGAGCAGGCTAACAACTATTTATCAGCTCTTTGCAGCTTTCGTGACCGGTTCGTTAAAATCGGTAACCAACGTCGCTATGACGACATGATCACTAACACTTATCTCTACAATGACATCGTTGATAAGGTCAGGCCTGTTTGTACCTACAATAAGTAAACATTTCCATTGCGTGTGGACTGCCGACGTCACTGTACAAGACAGTTTTCGGAAAACGTGTTCAACAGTAGTTCACAAGACTGTTTGTCTGTACCATCTGCAGTGAGACCACAGACGTCGCAGTCGATACTCTGTAGTTTAAAGTCGCCTCCAACCATTATTGCATTTTCCAGCTATTTTCGCACTTCAAAGAGTAGATGTTTTTGAAATGACGCTAGAACTGTGACGTAAAATAGGCGGTCGGGAAAAACACCTGACCACTAACTTGATTTCTCATGGACCTGTTATGCGTGTGCAAATAACTTAACGGACACTGTCGACTTCGACCTCAGCGCAGGCAATACTCAATATTTTTTTGAATGCAATGAACACACCTCCTCCAACTGCGTCACATCTATTTTTCCATAAATATTCCGCGTCTCACAAACAATTCCAGAGATTCCTTTGCCTGGTTTCTGCCACCTCTCGGTACCGAGGATAATCTAAGCACAACAAATTTCCCACAGTGCAGTAAATTCACTAAATTTATCACGAATAGGCCTACTTATGAAAATTTGCTCATCATATTTTGACAGTTGTAATAGCTTTCATCTGAACGCGGCCTAATATCACAGTCTGCATGTTGACTGAAAACTGTGCATCAGAATAGCTACACCCGCCTGGACTTTTAAAAAAGGGTGAAAAAACCGGGTGAAAAAGCCTAGTAGCTGCTTCCTTCGTGTACTGCACTCTGATCTACCAAGGTAAGTGCTACAATTCTTCACACGATAAAGGAGGCTAGGTCGCCTTCTGAACCCACTCTGTCGTCCCCTCTTCCTAGTTTCTGGATTGTTTGAATAAATAGTCATCAATCTGTCGCTGATTACTCATTTATGTATCTTTAAACTTTGCATATAAGTCGACTACAACAGCCTCCGCGATAGACTGTACTGTCTGCATATGCTGAACTTGGCTTCTACGTCGGTTTGCCCTTTTAGGTAGGCCTTCTTCACCCTTTTCACCCTGTTGAATCGGACTTGTAAAAGTCACGTAAAATTTTCCAATCCCGTTCCTCTAATTCCTTATCCCTTTCTGCTTCCCTATCCGTTATCTTTCTTCCTAACATAGTAGACGTTCGGCTCCTTTAGATTACTGCTGTTCCTCAATTTCCAGCACCACTCTTTTGTCTCTTTCCTCCCTCAACTTTCTCATTTGTGATCTCACTCCTAAAACCCTTTTAGAATTTCCGCCAAGGGATTCCCTGTTTTTGTCCAGTTAGACAGGAGTTCCACGGTTTCGGATTTTGCTGTCACATTTGGCGATAGACGACGAGATGCCTCATCGGATTTATTTATGTATGGTAAGGTATTACCTGCGTTCGTTTGAGAAGCCTATACGTTTCGCATTCGGAATTGTGCCGAGTTCTGGACTAGATTCGTAAAAATTTTCGACCGGTTAAAATTCTAGCAAATTTACCGCGTCAGGTTTCCGCCTCCCGGTTCGTCAAATAATTACAGCCTCTAATTCAGAAGACTTTTGGTGTAAACTAATTACACATAAAATGAACCGTAGTTTCGTTGAGTGCCTAACACACGAGATACGGTCCTCATTATGACAACCAACGTAACTTGTGCGCCATTTTAACGGTCAAATCACTGAGAATGGTATGTCAGGGTGGATACCGAAGTGTTTTATTTGCTGAAACACATAAGTTAAACGCGCCTAATCGTGTTTAGTTCTTAAATGGACAAACTTAAATGAAAAAAACTCTAAATACTATTTATTACAAGACAGATGTGAGAAAGACTCTTGAGGCGTCTAAGGCTGTCCTGCAATTTTAGCTACTCTTCAAACAAGTGCAAGAAATCAATTAGCTTTGAAAAACTAGAAGCTAACAAAGACTGGGGTAGCAAATATGAAAGAAGAAACGTGATTTACGACTAATACCAGCTACATCCACTAAGCTCACATTAAAGATAACTACATGTATAACATAGATTACAAGAGGTATAAGAGTAATCTACATTGACTTTAACTTTCTGTAAAATTAAAAAAATGACTGAACTTTACAACCAGCGACCAGAAAGCTAACTTTCCACAATTTTGAAGATAATACTCTTACGAAGTACTCAGTAGCACATGGTAAGTATGTAATTTAAAATTGTGGTTAGACTGCATTTCTGTATTATCATATAATTTAATGCTTCATAATATTAAGAGGTTTTACTCCAACAAACATAACGAGCGTATAGCCACCCATTTAAATTTAAACTCTTTGCCAGCAACACTTATTGATCAAACCAGAAACGAAAATACTACAATCAAGCGACAAAAAAGATTATCACGTAGCAAACTACAAATTAAAATAATAAACAAGGAAACAAAATAATCTCTACACTAAACTACAAGACGCAATAAATTAGTCTGTGGAAGACAAATTTTCAAGTGAAATGACTATAATACCTGTGTCCTTACGTTAAAATTACACAGCTACGTCAGCTTCAGGCAATTATTTTCTTCGAAATAAGTAGCCCTTCGCTATACGATCCACTTAATTAAAGAGTTTCGTGGAACATACATAAGTCACAACTGGTTTGTGAAACAGAAAAAAAATGTATTTCGGTCATAATTTGTATAAACCAAAAATTGGTATATAAAATTTCACAGGCACTTCAACTGTATTTCATAATGATATTTACCCTATAATCGTTCTTTCAATGAATGTTCGTTGTTGCTCGTTAGAACCTCAATTAAATACTGTAATTCGGTTTCTTGTCTGCTCAGGCGGTCCGTAATGGACTTTGACGGCAGGCGACGACAAATTTGCTTCTGATTGTAGTAATATTGCTCTGGTATTGTTTTTATTTAGTAGAGGACTCGCCCCAGAAAACATAGTGCTTTTACAATAGTAACTGCTCGATACCCCGTTAGTCGGCATACGCGATACATAATAACACGCTGGTCCAGCGACGAACTGGAAGTTACCAGAAAACTGGTGCAAAGAGCGAAACAGTTCCTAAACATTTTTATTTATTCAAAATGTTCAGTTGTTTGTAAATTTATGGGACTTAACTACGGTGGTCATCAGTCCCTAGGCTTATAACTACTTAAATTAACTTATGCTAAGGACAACAAATACACCCATGCCCGAGGGAGGACTTGGACTTCTTACAGCTAGCAGCGGCGATCTCCGCAGCTAGGCGCCTTGGATCGCTCGACCATTCCATCGCGGCTGTATTTGATTCTATCCGGCGTAAATTCCTATATAGCTGTTTGATTTTCAAAATACTTTACTTGGACTTAGTAAATTATTACCGGCTAACATGACGATAAATTATACCTGAGATTTCCTTTAAGGTTGGCGATAAAACTTCTAACTAGACAACTGAATATAAATGAGTGTCGTATTGGGGGTTAAAATTTATAAAGTTTTCTTTTTTTGTATTCAGGAACTTTCAAAACGCTTCCTCATTTATTTTTATGGATTAAAGGAAATTAAAAAAAAACGATACTTCCTGTGCAAAATAATCACCTTAGAGTCGTTTAATGAGTTTAGGTCACAATGGAATTAGTTTACCTACAGAGAATGACTTAGCGAACCCATATCTCTGAAACGTGAACCGCTGAGCAACGGAAGAAAATGAGAGAGAGTTACGAATTTCACTTCTTATATAACGCATAAAACAAAGTACAGTGTGTTGATTTTATTGCTTAGTCCTTTGCTTGTTTTGGTGTATGATCTCTTTGCACGTAAAGTGTAACAGAACTGGCTACTAGTTTCCTTGCTTAACTGAATCAAAAATGGAAAATTCCCATTGATAGTTTTCTCTGCATTTCAAAATGTGGCTACAACACACTTCATGTTGTAGCCGCCGTAGTTGGGCGCCTAACAGTCTGCCCAGCCCGTTAGGCGTCTGTAGCAAGGGTGGCCGCCCCAAACCTTGACGTTTGGGCTTTCACTTGGCTTTCACTTGGTTTCGAAACTTGTTGCAAACACCCACAACAAAACTCATCGAACACCCGACAAGTCTCGCAGTTTCCGAAATGTCCCTGCCGAGCCTAAGGGCCATCACAGTCTGCCCTCGGTCAAACTCAGACCGCGCGCCTTCACCGTACACGGACAGCTCGCTCACCTATATGCAGCTTGCGTTATTCCGACTTGCAGTCATTCCTCACCTTGTGACGTCACTCCTCTCGTAAGAGTTAAGTCCGACTGCGCTATATTCCATTCCCCATAAGAGGAGCTCACCAAACGATACCCCCAAACCGCACCTTACACTCCTGTAGCGATACCTTCAACTAGGACACACTATAGTGTATATTCCCTCATAAAAAAAGAACGACGAGGAAAAACGAACCCATACTCAAGCCTGACAGCTTCCTCATTTTACTGGCGGAGGACTTCTCACTTTACAAATGCGATTGTTTTAATCATTAAATATACAACTTTAATTTCAATGTGTAGTTAGTAATTACATTTTTAACAATAAATTGAGTGCGGCTCCGTAGCACTTTATCTGTCACTTTCCACTTCTTTCACCTCTGGCAGTGTTGCTGATGTGAAAAATACGGAGTAGCACCGTGGTTCGGAAACCACGTTAAACTGTAGGTCCCCCTATAACTGGCTGGGTAAGTCAGTTAGAAGGTCGGAGGAAGGCAACGGCATACCACCTCCAAACAGGACCATGCCTAGTAAAGCACTGTGGTGTTCAAACCAATCTTCGGATTGTTGACTGCTTTACTTTTTTAAGAATAAATTGAGTGATAACACTTTTTTCACATTATCATAATTATCAGTTTTGAATAAAAAATTTCAAATTCTAATAAACACTACGTGAATGTAAAAGTAACATTATTACGATTTAAAGCTAAAAAAAAAAGAAAAAAAATTAACTGGATGGGAAAAACATTGTCTTTTAAGCAAGTAAAGAGAAAATATCACGCACTAAAGGTGGGTTCAGAACACAAAATCTTTGTACCTTGCAAAAGATATTGCATAACGTACCACTTGTACTTATCCAGACTCTGTTCAATAAGCGACAGGCTTAGTTTTGAAGGAATCAACTAAAAGCAATCTGTACATTGACCAATCGGTGAAGGAATGCAGGAACAAAATTAGAGAAGGAATTAAAGGAGAAGAAATAAAAACTTAGTGGTTTATCGATAACATTATAATTGTGTCAGAGACAGTAGAGGCCCTGGAAGAGCGGTTGGAGGGAATGCACAGTGTTTTGGAAGCTGCATATAAGACGAACATTAGCATGGAAAGTAAAGGTAATGCAATGTAGTGAAAATCAGACGATGCTGGAGCAATTCGGTTAGGTAATGAGACAGTAAAAGTACTATATGAGTTTTGTTGCTATTTTGGTAGCAAGATATCTTCTGATGGCCGAAATAAACAATATATAAAATATAGAATGGCTATGGGAAGAAAAGCATTTTTGGAGAAGCGAAATTTGATGACACCCAACATTAATTTAACTGTTAGGAAGTCATTTCTGGAAGCATTTGTGTTGAGTGTAGCATTGTACTGGAGTGAAACGTGAACGATAAGGAGTTCAGACGAAAGATGAAACATTTGAAATGTGGTGCTACAGATAAATGCTGAAGATTTGGTGAATACATCACGTAACTGATGTCTAGGTGCTGAACAGAAATGAGGAGAAAACAAATTTCTTGTATATCTTAACTATGAGAAGGGGTCGATCGGAGCGACACGTTCTGAGACATCAAGGAATCGTCAAATTGGCATTAGAAGGAAGTGTGTGAGGTAAAAATCTCAGAACGAGACCCTAGAGAAGGACACAGTAAACAAGATCAAAAGCCTGTAGGTCGCCGATCTTATTTAGAGATGACGGGACTGCACAGAAAAGAGTAGCGTGGAGAGTTGCATCAAACCAGTCTCAGGACCGAAGACCACAAAAACAACAACAACAACTAAACAATTATCTGAACAGCGAAGAATACACTGCTACAGCTTCAATTACACTTCAAAAGAATTGAAAAAGGAGTTATTTAAGGAGATTCCATACCACCGAAACTATTGTTGGGTTCTATAACGGGCATTTCAGCTCCACAAACTGAAAACGAATGGATCAGGTGATAATGAATCAGAGATAAAGCAGTTACGTTCTGGGGAACAGAGTGGACTATTTACCTCTACTGAACTTCAACGATGAAGGACATATAATATTTATTGAGACTGTAGGGACAGATGTTATGATTAAAATAATGTGCTGTAAATAGGTGTGTAGGCTTTTGCAGCAGACATCATTTCTATAAGACTCTCCTGGGTTTGTTCATACCTTTCATATGAAACCACATGTCCACTGTTCTCGTAGGCAGCCTACTCTGAATGACTAATTACGAAGATATTTATAGGAAATGTAATAAAGAAATGGGAAACACAGAGTCGTATATACCTTTCAAGCCGTGTAACCATCAGATGAGTTTCTGCAGTTAGGATGATTGATACCAGTAACTGCATCGATCGGAAAAGAAATAATCAGGAATGTAAAATTGATCTTGAGACAGCTTTTAATAAGACAAACTTTGTTTTCAACAACTACCTTCCTATGATTTCTACCGAAGAGATTACATCAGTACTTATTACCAACTTTGTTCAGTTAGTGATTGCATGATGCATGTAGGAAAGCGCTATAGAAAAACACCAAGAAGGCATATGACATAATTGTGATTGGAACTAAAAGTAAACAAAGTGATGGACTATGGATAATAGGCGTTATTTATTGAATCCCACGATATACAAAAAGACTGAGGAGTCAGTGTTGTGGAATGCGGACAGTTATTAAAAAACACAAAAGGGAAATATGGATGTTTATAGCTTGGAGGTTTTGGTAAGGACATCATCCATCAGTGGATGTGAAATGGCTGGTGATGGGTAAGATTAATCTCACAAGGTTTCTGTACAGTGGTGTGCGTTATTGTTCAGTGTGTCCATTTAAAGGATTGATCAGGTAAAATGTTGATAAGAAGATAGACTTTTCCTAACTGAATACATTAAAGGATCAAAAATTGATAACCTTCCCACCCGAAAAATGTCTATTCTGCTTTTGTCTGATCGTATTCATTAAATGAGTAGATGATATTTCTATTTTCGGAATTGAACACTTCCGTTTACCGCTCTTATAATGATTCTCGGAATTCTTCAGTAACTGGTTTCTGGTTACAGTGTTCATACCTTACATTCAGAAAAAAATTATAATACATTAAAATACACATTTATAACACCCGATGAATACTGATAATGATGATGATACAGCCACACCATAGAACTATGAGTCGTAAAAGAGCACAAGGGACTCTCTTAAATATTAGTATTCACAGGCCACTCTCCTTGAAGAGGTAAATATCGTTATCGTTGGCCTGCTTTGAATGGTCTTTCGCCATAGAAACTAACAGAATATCCCCCTTACTCTGGAGGAAAATCGTTGTATGCCGATCTACTCCGAAACATGATTTGTCACACTCCACTGAAGTTTATGCTCGAGTGATTTGATATACAGATATAGAACATTGCTTCAGGTTCTCACTACAAGGAAAATTGAATAGAATCGAAAATACTGTTTACTTGGAAATGTCGGGTAATAGCTCACAAATAATCAGTTCATGTTCTCTACCGTCAAATATTGAGGTTAATATAATTTGTTTACTCCACACATATTATTGGACTAACATGAGTAATGCACTTATTTTCATACTTAAGAAATTCAGTGGTCGATTTAAAGTACTACAGAATCAGTCTCACTTTCCAATTTGGGTGTTACGATACCTCACAGTAAGCGTATTGGCATGAAGGATGTAGCAAGAAGAGCAAATTCCTAAAGTAAAACAAGGTCATAAAAAACACAAGAATTTCGGAAATCACTAAAAAATTGTGAACAAAGCAAAGAAGGTGAAAAGTATGCATCCATAGAAACAGACTCTGTTTCTCATGTGGTGAAACAGACCACATTGGCAGACAGTGCCCACATTTCCATGAAAAACTAGCAGGAGCTGCATCAAACAAGCAGAATCTTCCCAAGGAATCAGTATAAAGGGCAAGTGGGTGCATGTTCAACAGTGTTGAAAGTGATGTAAACAATGAAGGGTCATCAAATACATAGGAAGATGATGAAATAGTGGCTATGACAGTGACCAAAGGTCTTGGAGGTACTGATGGCAATGTGTGGGTTTTGGATTCAGGAGCATCACACCACATGACTAGTCACCTAGAGATATTACAGGACTTTGAGATGGGTAACTTTAGAGAAATGAAATTAGCTGATGGAAAAGTTATTAAAGTAACTGTTAAGGGAAGTGTCATCATGAAAGCAGCAAAATCTTGTGGTGGTAAGACAATCCAGTTAACAGAAGTATTTTTGGTGAAAGAACTAGAAGGTAATTTGTTGTCTGTTAAACAGATGAATAAGAAAGGAATGTGTATTCAGTTCAAAAAGGGTGATGTTGATGTTTTTCTCGGTAAAAAAGGAGTTTTTGAGAGGAAGATCACTAGGCAGTGATGTTTATTTAGTATACTGTGAATATTATAACGTGGATGATAGCACTGTAATGCCCCACAGTAACAATTCACATCAAGTGGAAAATGAACAGTCAGACGGGCCGAAGTTTTGTTGCACTAAAGACTTGGACACAAAGAAGCTTTAACCGAAAATTTTGGAGCTGTCATATTCAAAGAAAAATGTGAAGTGTGTGTGAAAAGAAAGACGAAAAACAACCTTTCAAACCAAGCCGAACTACTACTCAAAAAGTTCTAGAACTGGTGCACAGTGATGTAGGTTATATTAGACAGACTTCTTTGGGTGGAGCACATTATTATGCTACTTACGTTGATGATCGCTCAAGATATTCAGGAGTGAAAGTACTGACGCACAAAAGTAATGTGTTTGATCCTTTTATAGAGTTAAAGGGATGTGCAGAGTGTGAGACAGGGAGGGAACTACAAAGTTTCCAGTCAGACAATGGGACTGAGTACATCAATAACCAGTTTAAAAGTTGTTCAAAGAAGAGGGCATATTACATCGAAAAAGCACTGTTCACTCTCCTCCGTCAAACGGTAAGGCTGAACGCCTGAATCAAACACTTATAACCATTGTGAGGTGCCTATTATTTCAAAATGGTTTGCCCAACAACTTTTGGGGGAAAAATCTGATTTTAGCTTATGACATCAGAAATATATGCCCAACTAGATCCCTTGGTGGAAAGATGCCTTATGAAGTCTGGAAGCAGAAAGAGCTGACTAAAGATGATTTGAAAAATGTTTAAAGTATTAAAATGCAGAACCTGGACAAACACACTGACATCTGACAAACTTACAGAACGGGCAGAAGAATGTGTTTACCTTGGAGTGGAAGCAGGATTAAAGGGTTATCGTCTGTGCACCCTTGAACAGAGGAAAATCCTGTTGAGAAGATATGTCTTTGATGAGGAAATATTCCCTCTGAAAGCCATGGTAAATAAAAAAACTT
The DNA here is from genome assembly GCA_026315105.1 of Locusta migratoria. Classification (NCBI taxonomy): domain Eukaryota; kingdom Metazoa; phylum Arthropoda; class Insecta; order Orthoptera; family Acrididae; genus Locusta; species Locusta migratoria. The sequence goes on from CM048747.1 coordinate 501,592,034, forward strand.
TCTCTTCCAGGGGAAGTTAACAAGTAGCAGATGATAACAGCTGATTCACAAAGCCATGAAGTGACATCAGACAACAATATACTGTACAGCTGAGCTCCCTCGATCTCTCAATCGATGGCGACAACACACATCCGAGAAATGCAGAACTAGCGGCAGACGGTGCAGTTGAGTCAACACATGCAGACCAGTCCTTGGTCGGAGAAGAAGATAAATTTAACAAAGAAGACAGTATTATTGCCAGAAGTGAAGATAGTGCTACGTGTGAGGAATGCGATACAGTGTTGGAAAGTGAAATCTTAAGTGCAAACAGTGAAGCAGGGTTACGACGGTCTGCATGTCTTGTGAAATCAAAAAAGTGTGGTTCTTGTCTTTTTGCATACTTTCTAGCTACTATGTGTCAAGTGAATCCATCTGATCCAACATCAGTAGAAGAGGCTTTAGCCTCAGTCGACAGGGATGAATGGTATGCAGCCATTGAGTCGGCAATGAGTAGCCTAAAACACTACAATACATGGCAACTTGTCGACAGGCCAAAAACTGATCATGTTTTAAGAAGTAAGTGGATATTTACAACAAAGTAGAATAGAGACGGTAAGATTACTAAATTTAAAGCAAGAATAGTAGCTGTGTGTTATAGCCAGATATTGGGAGTAGGTTATTGGGAAAGCTACAGCCCAGTCATGAGACGAAGTAGCCTGAGGATTCTGATAGCAAATCAATCCTAAGGGGATGAAAAATCAATATAGGAACTGCTTATCTAAATAGCCCCATAAGTAGTACTGTTTTTATGGAACAACTCAAGTTGTTTAGGAAATAAAGTGTGTTTATTGAATAAGAGTTTGTATAGGCTTCATCAGGCAGGTAGGGATTGGAATGATTATTTCTGTTCTGTGATGATTAAGTAAGGTTTGAAGGAATGTTCTCTAATAATTTGATAATTGGGGGTCATGTTGATGTTGTTGTCGTGGGCGAGGAAGATACGATAATGACATTCGAAATTGGTTTGAAATCTCACGCCAACATTAAAGAAATGGACAACATATTGTTTATTTTTTGTTTTTGAGATTGAACAGTCTTGGGGGCAGGTGAAACTTAACCATACTCATTATATTCAACAGGTGCTAACAGAACTTAAAATTCAGGATTGCAAGGGCATATCTACACCTTGTAATGATAACCATTTTGGTGAAGATGAGAGTGAAGAGCCAATTGGCCGTAGGTTGTACCAAAAGGCGGCGGATTGTTTGATGTATATTTCCTCATGTACTCGGCCTTATATTGTATTTATTGCTGGAAGCTGAGCAAATTCAATTCTAAACCAAGCATTTCTCATTGGGTCAGAGTGAAAAGGTATTTTGTAACCTACAACAAACTATAGACTTGAGTTTATGTTTCAGCGCTGATTGTTGTGATACCGTTTCTTTCAGTGATTCTCACTGGGAAAATGACCAAACTGATAGCAAATGAATAATAGGGTACACTATTTTGTTATCTAGAGCGGCAGTCCAGCTGGAAGAGTAAGAAGCAGTCCTTTGTAGCAATCTCCACTGTAGAAGATGAATATATTGCTATGTTTGAAACTTGTAAGGAGGTGGAATGGTTCGCAGATTTCCTAAAGGAGTTTAGGACTACGCTGACAACACAGGTGCCATTGAAATCACCAAGAATAAAGGTGTATCTGGACCAAACACTTCAGGGTGCGGTATCATAAAGTCAGACAGACTGTCTCAAATGGTTTTCTCTGATTAAAGTATGTGTCGACTAATGACAATGCGGCAAACATTTTAACAAAAGGTCTAAGCCGTCTGAAAGCTGAGAAATTCAGAGACATGTTGGGATTCAAGTAATAATTATTTCTTGTTGGTCTAGATGACTTCTTGATTTTGTGCCTTGTATTGGAATATTGTGTTCTTTTATTTTTCTGGAATTTGTGTGTTCTTATGTTATATATTGGAATACGGTGTTCTATCATTTTACTGGAATTTTGTGTGTTCTTATGTTTTTGGAATCTTGTGTTTTTTTCACTTCACTGGAGTTTTTGTGATCTTATTTTTTATTTATTGTGTTTTATTTATTTTTGACAGGTCCCATTACATAGTAATATTAAATGTTTGATGGTTAAATTCAGGCAGTTACATCACGTATTTTTACAAACACAAATACAGTACATAAGTTGACAGGATTTACAAAAGAAAGCGTTTTGCCTACACAAAATTTGGCGCTTTACATAAAGAGACGATTTTATACATCGGGAAATCTTATTGGATAACAGAAATTGTAAAAGTCTACAGTGAATGTATGTACCAAATCAGATTTACTGACGGGCCATACTCCTCTTTTGTCAGATTTTTTTTTCCTGGGCTGGTCCCTCTCTTTCAGTAGATTGCAGCAGTTGAAAAGTACGTGGTCAATAGTTTGGACATCTCTGTTACATATGCACGTTCCGTGTTCAATTATTCTGAACCGCTGATAATAGGCTTTTTCCGATGACCTGTTAAAATTGCTGTAAAATTCGGAGATATTGAGATTTTAATCATTAAACGTTGTCGGTTCGTAGGAAAATACTGTTTAGTGCTTCCCCCGTTTTTTTTTGTTTTTTTTTTTTTTTGTTTTTTTTTTTTTTTTTTTTTTTGCCACTCGATGTCCCATTTGTTCCTATAGTCCTCTCGAAGTTTCGTCTTTACGGCACTTGTGGGTATTTTGCTGTAGCGTATCGATTGTCGTGATCGAGCTACTCTTTTAGCAAGATTGTCAGCTAGTTCAGTTCCCCATATCCCTCGATGTGCTTTAACCCACTTGAAATGCACCAGCCAGTTGTTGTCTGCAACCTTCTGATTTTACATCTTATTTCTTCAATCAAGAAGTTGTGATTCTTCGGATTTTGTAACGAGCCCAAAGTAATCCTGCTGTCGGTGTGAAGTACTGCACTTCTATCAATATTCGAGACAACGGTTATTACCTCAAGAGCATTGAGAATGGCGAATTGTTCCGCTTGATTGTTTGAGTATTCATTGGACAGTTTTAACTGCATCTAGTTAATAAGCTTCTTATTAACAAATATTGCTATTCCTGAACCCACTCCGTCGTCTGACTTGCTTCTATCTGTGTATACTTCAACAGGGTAGCTTTTTCTTGCGTCCTTCTCAGTTATCCTCATAAAGTCTGCCGGCCGCGGTGGAGTAGCCGAGCGGTCTAAAGCGTCTCGCTGCGGAGCGAGCGGTTGCTCGCCGTGGAGGTTCGAATCCTCCCTGGGGCATGGGTGTGTGTGTTTGTCCTTAGGTTAGTTTACCTAGGTTTAAGTAGTTTGTAAGCTACGGACTGATGACCACGCAGTTTGGTCCGATAGATTCACAAACAAACAAACAAAGTCTGCCGGGTGTGCCCAGCTTCTATAGTCTAGGGCGATGTCTATTGTTTGTCTGGCGACTTTAGTTTTGACCAGGATATAATATTTGGCTATTTCCTGTACCTTAAGAGTTATGGGCATGAGACCTGATAAAACACAGAGTGCTTCACTTGATGTCGTTCTATAAGCTTTGACCACTTTTAAATTGATTAACCATTGGACTCTATAAATTTTTGGTACGGTTGTATTGTCGCTCCAGTGAGTCTATCGACATCGGTGAGGCGTACCATAATATAGGCAGTATTGCTCCATTATAAATAGTTTGCAGTGTTGTAGCCCACAGACTCCAGTTGAGTCTAGCTGATCTTGAAAGAGCATTAATTAAGACCGTGCATTTATCTGTAATATGTTGAACGTGTTTATTACTGTCGATTATAACGCCCAGATATTTTAGATGGTCTACTTGTTGAAACACCTTGTTATTCAGGTAAATTGCGATTGTCGATGAGGCAAATTTCCTTTTCCTGGTGATAAGCATAACTTTTGATTTTTGTTCGTTGAATTGGAGTTTATTATTACTGGTCCAAGTCAATATTAACTGCATGTCTGCGTTACAAATGTTCTCAGCAGCAAGAGGACTCTCCCCTTTGGTCAGAACAATTAGATCGTTGGCAAAAGCCATAACAAGAGTGTCCTGAGTAAGGCAATTTAAGCAGGGAATCATATAATATATTTAAGAAACCTGGACTTAAACAAGAACCTTGTAGGAATCCTTTGTTAGCAGATCTTTCTATGAGAAGTTGTTGACATTCAAAGTTACAGTCCTGTGACTGAAATAGCTACGTGTAAGGTTATACTGATTTCGAAGACAAACTCACGCAACGTCTTTAAAATACCAGGCCACCAAGCTGCGTCGAAGGCTCCCTGTACATCCAGACACACCATGATGACACATATTTTAGCTGTGAGACTACTCTCCACAAATTCTATTACAGCCATTAGCGCGTCAGTCGTATCCGTTTGTGGGGTGAACATGCCGTTTGAAGGCAACGATTGTAGATCGTAGTAACAAACTGAGGAAACATATTAAACACCCTAAGTAGAATTGTACTATTGATTCCATTCTCTCCTGGAGACTTTTTAGAATTCAGCTGTTCCAGTACAGTACGAATTTCCTCCTTCGTGAAATCTTTATCTTTGTTTGTACTTACAATGGCTTCGGTAACGTACGTAACATCTTTATGGTATTCATTATCTTCGTCCTCGTTATCCAGTGGAATGAAGTAATCCAGCATGGAGTTGAGTGTATTCTCTAGGTTTACTGTCATCGTGCTATCTTGTCGTCATGAATGAAGTGTTCGTACTTTCCCTGACGCCAAACGATAGACAGCATTCCATGGACTGTTACAAGACGTGTAACTACAATATTCCTTCCAAGATCGTAGTTTTTCTTGGCGAATCGCTTCGGTGTATTCCTTCTTCTGCTTAAGATAAAACTCTCTACGCTGAGTTCTTAACACCTCGTCAATCTGTGTTCTCTGATACAAGCGCCTGACGGCGTTTGTTTTTTTCCCTCTGAATCGTTAATTCGGTTGTCCACCATGGGACCGACCCCTTTTTTTTATTTCAGTCGTAAAGGGTCCTTTATTATGAAGGCATTCTTACATGCTCCGTCGATAACTGCTTCGTAGTCGGTCACGAACCCGTCGATATCCGTTTCCCTTTCCGACGCCGTACTCAATTCCTTGTCCATGTTGAGTAAAGTCATTGAGGCAGATTGATTTAGAAATTGCTGTTCTAGTTCTTTAACGATTGACTCTTCAAAAAATCTAAAATTAATGTAGTTAACTATTACTTGATATTGTAGTATCAATTATCATTGTGTTGTAATGAATCTATGCCTATATTAAATGTGATAATTCGATGATCCAGGTAACTTTCGTCGTGGCTCAAATCAAAATGTTCAAATGTCTGTAAATCTATCGGACCAAACTGCGTGGGCATCAGTCCGTAGCTTACAAACTACTTAAACCTAGGTAAACTAACCTAAGGACAACACACACCCGTGCCCCAGGAAGTACTCGAACCTCCGCGGCGAGCAACCGCGCGCTCCGCGGCGAGACGCTTTAGACCGCTCGGCTACTCCTCCGCGGCTTCGTCGTGGCAGCATTCCCAGTCATGCAACGAGTGTACGAGACAAGCATTAGTTGAAGTTAAATCCACATTACTTTTCGCAGTACTGCTCTCGAACTTTGTAATGTCACTTTTTTCATTCATAATATAAAGATTATTAACACTCAAGTATGCTCCTATTTCTCGCCCTCGGTCATTAGTAATTCTGTCGTGTCACATAGATGACCGAGCGTTGCTATCGACGGCAATGAGCACTCCAGTTCCCTTATTAAATTTTAAAATGTTGTTCAGTTTACTAAAATCCATACCGATGTCGTGCTTAATATCTGGCTGCATAAAATGTGTAAGAATCTATGGTGACTTCCAGGATCACCGTGTCTTCATCTGAAAGTTGGTGCAGAATTATAGCGTCTGCCCTTTTCCTCGTATTTCCAATGCTATATACTCTGTACTTTTTTCCTATTGTCTTGAACAATAAACTCCATAAGATTGTCTGTAGCCGCTAGAGAATGCTGGAAATTTACTTGCATACATTTAATACGGTGTCCTGGATTCAATACATCATTTGAAGCTACATTATTAGTGTTTGGGTTGTGTTTTATCAAGGATACGACGTTGATCAATTTTGCATCCTGTTTCCTTTTGTAAAGCCAGTGACAACTTTTGTAATTTGCTGTGTACGTTCTTCTCTTTTACCCTTGTCAATCATTTGTCTCAAGGCTGCATAATCCTTTATATATTTTTTGGCGATTGGTAGCACTTTTCTACATTTCCTGTTCGCCTTTATAAACGATTTGAATTCTTCCGCTGATAAGGGAACAGCATTTTTCAGCACAGTGCGACATGTCATCCATGGATATATCTGACATGACTGAAGCACAAGCAGAATTTTTTATCATCTCAGTCCTCCCTACGTTCTATATTTGAAGGCTGAATAGGGTTCTGGTGGGACTATGTAGAAGAGAGGGCAGGGGCTGCCTCACAGGATGTTCTTGTAGATTGATGTTGATCTCCTGACATCAACACAGAAATTGAGTCAAATGGCGCATTGCTGAATGTCGCAGTATGACATGCAACTGTTTCGTCAGTAGTGACTTTGGAACTTTGAATATCTGTAGCCGAATCTTTCTGGCGAGTATTCGATGCTACATCTACATCTGATACTCTGCAAATCACATATAAGTGCCTGGCAGAGGGTTCATCGAACCACCTTTATACTATTCATCTCCCATTCCACTCTCGAATAGCGCGCGGGAAGAAAGAACACCTGAATCTCTCCGTTCGAGCTCTGATTTCTCGTATTTTATTTTGATGATTATTTCTACCTATGTAGGGTAGATGGGAGTCAACATTATATTTTCGCATTCGGAGGAGAATGTTGCTGATTGGAGTTTCGTAAGTAGTCTAAGCCGCAGCGATAAGCGCCGTTGATTGTAATGGTTCCCATCCCAGGTCCTGTATCATTTCCGTGACGCTGTCTCCTCTGCCTTCTACCCTTCTTTGAAATCTTTCGATGTCCTCCGTCAAACCCACCTGATAAGGATCTCACACTGGACAGCAATACTCCAAAAAAAAAAAAATAAAAAAAAAAGGACGGACAAGCGTTGTGTATGCAGTCTCTTTAGTAGTTCTGTTGCATCTTTTAAGGATTCTGCCAATATAACGTAGTCTCCGTTTCGCCTTTCCCACGACATTATCTACGTGTTCTTTCCAGTCTGAAGTAATAGTAATTTCTAGGTATTTTGTGCAGTTTACGGCCTTCACGTTTGATTGATTTATCTTGTAACAAAGTTTAACGGATTTCTTTTCGTACTCATGTGGACGACATCGCACTTCATTATTTAGAGTCAATTGCCAATTTTTACACCATAGTGATATCTTATTTAGATCGTTCTGCAGTTGGTTTTGATCTTCAGATGATTTTACTAGACGATAAATGACCTAAGAGAGCTACTTAGATTTTTTCCCAAATCGTTTATCTAAATAAGGAACAGCAGAGGACCAATGACACTACCCTGTGGAACGCCCGATATCACTTCTGTTTTAGTCGATGCCTTTCCATCGATTACTACAAACTGTGTCCTCTCTGACAGGAAATCCCCTATCCAGTAGCAAATTTGGGGCGATATACTAGAGAGTAATCAAAAGTTTCAGAATTTTTTGTTTTACGTTCTGGTGCTTCCTCATCAGAAACAGAGCAACGTCGCTTCGTATGTTCCGGAAGTAATTTCAATACTGTAGGCGGAGAGATGTCAACTTGTTCCATTCTGAGAGGTATTTTCTGCATATCATTTGTCTCCCTCATTTTTTATATTTACCGATGTGGCTGTCTGAAAGGCAGGAAAGTCACTGACATTATCAATGTTCGTGACATTGTTGGTTTCACTGATAACATTTTGACAGTTTTCTTTTACGTGGCCTGGAGCTTTACAATGATAGCAAACTACGTCATCCATCGATAAATAAACAGTGTAAATGTTGCCTTCAAATTGAACCTGCAATCTTGATGGTACTTTGTTGATATCATCAATAATAAACTGTGCAGTACGTCTGAAAGACTTAATGTGAGCACAACCAGGAATGTTTGATCCAGACGGTATTTTGCGAATAATTCCAAGGACACGACCATATTTAGACATTGCGGTCAGAATTGAGCTAGAAGTAATGAAAGGAAACACATTCGAAAAAACAATTCGAGTGCTTGAACTTTTGAAACGCCTCAGGGTAGTAAGAGTTCCTTTAATTGTAATGTCACCTTCTTGTACCAAGCGAAAACACGTCGTTCACCTCCATAGCCAACACTCCATGTTTGTATTTGTTTGTACTTGAATTTATGTATTCATGTTAAATACTGGAATTTAGTAGTCTGAGACTATTAAGTAATTATCTCCTGATTGCCACCGACTGGAAGTGTTGTACTGTAATCAAGTTTCATAAATGCGGTGGCCCTCATTTGAATTCACCGCGAACTGCAAGAGCACTCAGTAACCAAAGGACTTACAGATTATGTTTTCTGTCTGTGGTGTGTGTTCTTTGTGGGATGGAGTAGTTGGTTGGCGCCAAAACATGAAGTAAAGAAGTATGACGCTAGTGCCTTAAGAATGTTCAAAATGTATGTGCTTATCTTTAATATATTTATAAACAGTGACGTTGTGGACTATTATTTCAAGCACCTTTTGTCATTCACGTGTGTAACCACGCACTTCACAGAATACAACTGCGCAATCGATTCTCTCCCTCGGTGTCTCCCTTTAAATGGCCAGGCTAATCATATGGTCCTGAGGGTGGTCTTAGTGATTTTGCTCTCTTTGCCGTTTCCTCCATGTTTTGGCTCAGTTCGGTCTACCTCAGAGTTTGACCTCCATAGCTAAATTCCAGTTAGGCATTTGGTGAAGAACTCTATACCTTGCTCCTATAGTGTGGATCCCTTTCTTTTCCCCCATCCTTGCTCGCTGAAGACCCCTACCCCTCCCAGGGCCACAGCGCATGTAGCCAGTCCATGTGGGGGGAGGCTGATATGTACCCTTCTGACTGCGCCCCCTGAAAATGCAGGATTACACTGATGGTACCACCTCATGCAGGCCAAGGGGTCGATGGCCATCCCACTGGCATATAATGACTCTGAGCATTGGCCATTGTACTCGGTGGCCTTTGCTGAGTAGCACCTATGGGGGGAGCCACCTATCGGAGTGTGTGGTACCAGGGCAGATGTTTCCCACATAAGACGTGTGAAGCTTAGAAATGGTCATGTCATGACCGTCTCTGTATACAGGAATAATACTTTCATTGCTGCTGCCTATGATAACAGGACGTTTCCTCCCTGTATACTCCTTGCAAGAAAGGCCATGCTCATCAGATTACAGTGAAACCCTTTCCGCACTACCTGGACAGACAGACAGGCGGAGTTACATTCACTGCCACCAAGCCGTTGTTCTTTGTCAAAAACATGGAAGATAAGTTTGGAGAACTCAAAGAGAAAGATACATTCTGCTTCCCTATTCACTAAAAACTTTCCACTGACTGATCTGCAGCTCTGTGTGTCTGCGACCATCTTGCTGATGAGCAATTTTCCACAACCCCTCGCCAGCCATTAAATAGGGTTATAATATTTCAAGCAGTGAAGATCGGATATAATATTTTTATTTTGTTTCATTGTGATGGCTGGTTTCGATCTATATGGATCATCATCAGTGCATGTAGATCGAAACTGTTCAACATAATAAAATAAAATATATGCAATCTCGACTGATTCAATTATTATATTATTACCAAAATTTTTAAGATCGCTGTTGTTTTCCTCAGAAACAATGTTCTATAAAATATTAAATATGGTTCAGGTAGTTAGTTATCACCATGACTTCGTTCAAACTGATGAGGACAGGTCAGTCTGGAATGGCAAGATGTCCATTTTGTTCACTGCATTCAGAGAGGCCCTAAGGATGATCTTATCAATACCAGCCCCTTTATCTTAGCTTTCGAGAGGGACAAGGTCATGAGAAGGTCAAGGTCATAATTTATCAATGTGATGTGAAACCATACATCCCACTTCCCATGAGATATTTCCATTGTATGTTGTCTTCGCACAGGTCTTCTCACTGTACACAAGTCCGTCTATGCAGTGAATGTAGATACCCACTCCATGAGAGGAAACCCGTGTTTTCCAGCCCCTGTGTGTCAACAACAACATTCATCGCATTCACAGGACTGTCCATTGTACAAGCTAGAGAAGAAAATACAGGAATATAAGTCTGTAGATCTTTTAAGGTTCCCAGAGTCCCATCGAAAATTTTACTGTCTGATTCCTGTGGCTATGATTTCAACTTTTCCCTCTGTTTCTAGCTGTACCCTCCCCCCTCCTCCCTCCTCCTCAGCTCACTCCCAGCTTCTTCCCTCTCCCTCTCCTGCAGTACCCTTGCCCCTCTCTGTACATCTCCCTCCTCCTTCCCAGTTGGAGAAGTGCTCCCCTTCTCTGGCAGCTGCTAGTGAAGGTGCCCTATCTTAGGGCCACTCCTTCCAACGCTAGACTCAGTGAGTTCCAAGGTCGTCTGCAAACCCCATCCTCAGAAAGAGGAAAAGGCGAAGAAGATGAGAAGAACGAACAAAGGCTGTAGGACAAGGCATCTTCTGTGCTGCCTAAGGTGCCAACCTTGTCTTCACAACCAGCTCAATATTCTGAGCTTTATGGAGCGTCCCGTCCACATTGGTGACTGACACTGACCCAGTGCTGTGACAGGCTTCAACATATTCGCCTCCATCCTGATCCTCATGTGGTACTCATTCAATGGAATTTTAATGGCTATTACCGTCACTTCTTCGAGTAAAAAAAAATATTTCCTTCTACTCCACAGCTTGTGTCGTTCTGCAGGAATAACATTTCATTGTTTGGGATCTGACTGTCCTTCCAATTATGTATTGAGATGAGATAGGTCTTAATACAATGTAGTTTTGCTGTACAGTTGCAACATGACTATGCTTCTCATGTACTTGTAGATGTGGTCGTGACATGTTACAGTGTCTGTGGTATACGTTGCTCTGGTGAAGTCCTACCTGGATGCAACCAGCATCTTTAGTGGAATACTGGTATTCACATCATCATTTTGTTATACCCTCAGTGCTGACACAACATGACTATACTCTCTGTCGTTATCTCGAAATTGTAGTTGCCAAATGGGATGGAAATGGTCTCTGATGATTTTCCTCCATGGTCTCGTGATGTGCAGAACGTTTTTACAATTTTTTATAAACATGGTTTTAAATTTCTCCTTTACAATGCCAAATTCTAATTTTCTTGCTGTGACTTAATCCTAATTTCAAATTTTATATGTTTATATATTTAAATTTTATATTTATCACTTCATTATTTTTTTAATATTATTATCTTGGAGTAGCGTGTTGTTTGTTCACCTACTACTGTACTAAATTCTGAGATTGAAATTAGTTTGATTTCTTTCTTTCTTTAATTTAATGTGTTCTCTTTGTATTTTGCAAAGTTTTTATTTACATGATGTATCATAATATAAATGTATATAAAATTTTACCTCATTTTGATTTTTTCTTCTTCTTTACTCCCATTTTCTAATTACTGGTCCTTTGTGCCCTGCAAAGAACTCTCTAAAGATTCTTAAGTTTTTAAATTTTTTTTTCTTTTCTGTCTATGTTTGATCTTGTAAAACTTATTATTATTTCGTAATGTTTTCGCTAATGGTGTATCTTTAGAAAAGTCTGTTTTTTCTGTGTTGGTGTTGTGTTTGTTGATGAATCCCACAGCGGTATGGCTTGTGATTCACTTTCCGTCTCTTATCTAACTCTTCTCTCTCTTTGTCTCTGGTTTCTAGACATTCCTTTAAGTACTCAATTTCAATATCATCGTATATGTTATATACATTATTTGTCTTTTATTACGTCTGTGTTTCTACCTTTGTGTCATTTTTATGTTTTTGTGACTCGTTTTAATCCTTGTTCGTTTTTTCTAATATATCGACCAACCCTGTGAGTAATTCCTCATCTGTAATTTCTCTAATTTTAGGAAAAGGTGGCAATTCAACTTCGCTTTCGGATTTTTGCCAATTAAAGCTATCTTCCCACGCTTTGTATTGTGCTCCTATCTGTTGAGTTTTGAATTTTATTTTGTTGGTCTAAACTGGTTTATGATCCACTTGAATTGTATCTGATTTATTATTTGTATATAATGAATGTTTGGATTTTGTTGTGCTTCTAAGTGGTCAGTATTTTGCCTATCCCCTTCCGTGTTTCGCGCTCAATCCTTAAATTTTTCTGGATTTGGTGGTCTGCCTTCTACAACTGGATGACCTTTGTTTGTCTACCCTTGTCCGAGCCCTGGTCCCGCCAGTTTCCTTTTCTCACATCATTCCCTCTGTCAAAATTTCCCTGATTCTTGTTTTGGTTTCTGAATCCATATCCACCTTTCTATGAATTGCCGCACCCATTGTTATTATTACGATATCCGTTATTTCTATTCCCATAATTTCCACTATTGTTCCATGATATTAAGTCAGTTAATGTCTCATTTAGATATTTTCTCTTCGACTTTATGGCGCCAGTTTGGAATTCACGTGAGACTCCCGTCTGGCTTTCCGCTTGCAGCTACAAGTTGCAAGTAAACATCTTTTGTTGCGAGTGGTATTCTGTTGCTTTTAAAAGGGTTTACAGCATCCGTAGTTCCCCAAGATGGAGAGAAGATTTTTTAAGTGGCTTTTGTCGCGAAGACCGGCCGCGACGACACTGTGGAATGGGGACCCATTCGGCCTCCTGCCTATTCTCGCCTACTGGCCCCGCTTTAGAAAAAATAAGAGTTGTTCGGTTGTGTGTTCAATGAGTAAGCTCCAGCCTCGATTATCGTATCGCACTTGCCAACATGATTTTGTAACTGGCATATCAAACTGTAATTATTATCGTTAAAATGCCTGTACTTCGTCTAGTTAATATTCAAATGATTCATGTTGCTAGTAGAATATCATTCTAAGGTCAGAATATGCAGGAAATAACAGTGAGAAAATTTGACTCCTTACAAGATGAGTGATACCATTTATGGTACAAACTGTTCAAACTCTCTTGCAATAAACTGTGGTTTACTGTCACAAAAGAAACCTGCAGGAAAGGCTTCTTAAGCAAAAATGGATTTGTGTCATCTGAAACTTAATAAACTGCATTAGATCAAAGCCAGAAGCAGCCTGAGACAGTTGCTAATTATGTGCAAGAGATGTGGTAGTCATTATAGAATACAAACAAAAATTAGAAAAACATATAGCACGACTGTGAAAGAAACGAAAGAACAGTTAGCTAGTGCTAAGGTGCAATATGATGGCTGCAACTTACAGTAGAGGTGAAGGCCACATTGGTATGCTACGATTCATAAATGTTTGGCAACGTCGTCATCAATGTTGTCGGCTACTGGGGAATGTAACACCAGCTGGTACAGAAACAAGGATGAAGGCTTGTAAGAAAAGCTAGAACAACCATACTCATTAATAGAAACTTTTTCTCATTAGAAACAAAATGCTTCTTCAGAGTTGAAGGAGGAAATGTGGCAAACATTACACTCTGGTAAATCTTCATGTGGAAGGAAGGCAGCCACCTTCAAACGTACAATTATGCAAGATTTTTCTTGTGGCTGCTCTTAATTAAGGTGTCTGCCTGTGTGGGGTGCCCAGCAGTGTGCGACTGGCGAAATCAGAATTAGAGAGAGCGCTCATCTCTGCACCGGCCGTGATGTGCGCAGCCCCGCGCCTTCTCATAATTGGCGCACATTGCAGCGCCTGCTAAATATTGTTCTGATGTCGCTGTGCTGTTCGGTGTGCAGTCGATATGTTTGGACAGCACAAACAGTAATGAGGTGAGCTAGAATCTAAATGAGTAAATACATTTGCAAATTATTGATAAAGGAGGAGGGAAGGAAAAAGGATTAGGAAAGAAAGGAATGACAGTGGCTGCGTTAGGGCATTGAAATGAAACAATGGCGACAAGTGAAAATGAGCTGGGCTGGGAATCGATCCCGGGTCTTCAGCGTTGGGCTAGCATTCGCCTTAACCACTTGCCTACCCGTGCTCGCCTCCTGTCCGCCTCAAATACCCACAAGTTGAATGCTATGGCTGTAGCGCCCCTATCATTCATGCCGTCCTACACTCCCCATTACGGATTCCCGTGCGAGGTCAGACGTATGACCGCATCTGCTATGAAGTAATTGAAGCCAACGCCGTCTTTGCGTGTAAATATTATATTGGTGTGGTGTCTGTTCTTTTGGACATGTCCGAAGAACAGACACCACACCTACTTCGCAGCCATATTGCATTTGCAAATTATTGATATAGGAGGATGTGAGATTTCTGCATGACCAATATTTAATAAATTTCTTCTCGCAGGCCCCATGCTTGTCGCATAACCTCGTAACAGATGGAAATGTGACAACTTTAATCTAAATACTATCTAAACATGGATACTGATTTGAAATGGTGATATAAATCTTCAAAACTGTATTTATTACATGTTATTATAAATATGTTGAATGCCAGTCATATATATAGGTGTTCTCAGTTCTGTAACCTGGTACGAACTAAAACAGATTCATGTTACCTATGAGTTCCTTATGCCTTATTTATTCCTTTTTCAAATCCTCAGTGCTCCGCAGAACTCCATACACCATTGCAGTTTCCTTGAAACACCCAAGCAGCTGTTGCGCAGGATACCTGGCGCCTCCACCAAACAATGTCGCGTTCAAATGAAGCAGGCTTGACTTCGAAGGCAGGATGGTCGACTGAACACAGCATTTATACTGAAAGCAGGTTTATTCCAAACTGAAACGTACACGCAGCACTGACTGCCTCTCGGGCAGAGTGCTCTGCTATTTATAAACAGACAGAAGATATCAGAAATTAGAAGAATAGTTAACATAAGAAACAAGTAGAAATTACAAGTGAATATAAGAAACTTGTAGAACTTCCTAGAAATGTTAATTACAAAGAAATAAATTTCTGCCGGTGGACGGGATTGTATCGGCGACCTTCAGCACCGCAGTCGGTGACGCTATCCCCCGCGCCACGCCGCCAGTCTGTTTATATGGTGTCTCGCGGCAATATGCAAGTTTATTTATTTTCATTTATTTTCGTTTCATTCGTATTTCATGAATAGATAACATATATACGTATAAATATCATTTGATTCAGTCAGGAATAGTTTTATATCCTGAATGTTATATAAACCTTTGTCCGTCCCAGTTATAGGATCAATCAATACTACTGCTTTTGGGTGGGGTTTCTTGTGTATTAAGAATGGTCCCTCAGGTAATGGATAGAATTTTCCCATCGTTTTGTCCCACTTTGCACTTTTCTTGTGGTTTCTTAAGAAAATCAAATCTCCAATTGTATTTTACTGAGGTACCCTTCTCCCAATTGTTTTCATTCGCTCTCTTTCCAATCTACTCTTGTTTGAAGTATCGATTGGTTATTCTTACTTTCTTTTGGCCAATCAATCCTTTGCAAGAAATATTCGCCTGTGAATTTAGTTTCTACTACTTCGAAAGGCGATACCTTTGTGATTGTATGTGGTAATTCATTAAGCAATTGTTCGAATTCTCCAACAAATACGACCCATTTTGAATGCCTTCCAGCACAGTAAGTTCTAAATAATCTTCCTAACTCACAGATAATTCTTTCTGCTGGGTTACATTGTGGGTGGTATATTGATATCAAAATATGATTAATTCTTTCTCCAGACAGAAACACTCGAGATTTTTCAGAAGTAAATTGTGTTCTACTATCAGAAACTAGTTTTTTGGTCTTCCCACATTTTAAAGTTATTATTTAATTTATTAATTACTGTATTCGTAGATGCTCTTTTTAATGAATAAAGTTTTACCAATTTAGACCAGCATTCCACTACTACAAAGATGTATCCCATATCTGCTCTCCCTCTAGGCAATGGACCATACAAGTCTATTGCTGACAAATCCCACAATTCATTTGGGATAATGAGATACAATTTTGTATATGTTGTAGCTATTTTCACCCTAACTTTCTGGCAACCTCACAAGATCGAAAATTTTTCTTTACTAATCTTATCATATTTTTAAAATGGTAAAAGTTTTTCATGTGCATAACACTCTTTTTCCTGCTGAAATGTGTAAACCCTGTATGAATGTACCAAGTTAATAGCTTGACCTTAACTTGTGGTATGCACAATAGCCAGTTTTCGGAAATATTACTTTTATGAAGTAAGATCCCTTTATGTAATTTCCAGTTACCATTTTCATTTCAGTCATTTATTCTTAGTTTTTCAATTTGTCTTTGCAGATGCACATTTTGTGCTTGTTCATTTTGTGTATTGTGGCATAAGGTTCTTATCTCCCTCTCAAATTGATTAATTTTTAAGAAATATATCGCCAGATTCCCTGTTTCTTTAACATCCTGATCTGGTTTCAACCCAACAGACATTCTCGATAATGCATCTTTCCCTTCACATACTTTATTGAGAAGGTAAATTGTTGAAGGAAAAGTGCCCATCTTGTTAACCTGTCATGCTGTAATTTACTTCTCAATAAAAAGGTTAATGCACTGTGGTCCATATGAATTATTGTGTAATTGCCAGCTATTAAATACTTACATTTTTTGAAAGCCCATATAACTGTAAGAGTTTCTTCTTCTATGATTGTATAATTCCTTTCATATTTTGTGAGTATTCTGCTTGCAGTAGCAATTGGTTTATTGCTTGTTGCATTTTTTGTCACATATTGTTGAAATATATGGCAACCTAACGCATAATCCGATGCATCTACTACAAGGTGAAAAGGATAATTAAAATCTGTACGAGCAAGGAGAGGTGCTTGTGCTAAAGCTTCTTTAATTCTGTTGAATTCATATGTATATGTACTGTCTCATTGGCAAACAGTCCTGTTATTTAGTAATTTCATTAAATTAAGTGCATTTAGTATTGGTTCTGGCAAAAATTTCCTGTAATATAATAAATATGATTTTAGTTGTTTCTTTGTTGTAGGTTCTGGACATAAAGTTATGATCTTATGATCCTCCCATGTCGGTGAAATTATAACTATGTCAAAACATAAACTAGTACTTTCTTTCACGTTTGTTCGAATAGCCTTATCTAATGCTCTAATAAAAGCTGACACAGGAACATTCGATCCAAAAGGAAGTACTTGAATCTGGTAAGATATGACACAAGCTTATATTTTCTAGACTTACTGTCTAATGCAATTTACCAGTAGCCAGATGTGAGATCAAGTGTTGTAATGTATTTTGCAC
Organism: Locusta migratoria; assembly: GCA_026315105.1. Taxonomy (NCBI): domain Eukaryota; kingdom Metazoa; phylum Arthropoda; class Insecta; order Orthoptera; family Acrididae; genus Locusta; species Locusta migratoria. The sequence continues at coordinate 501,609,284 of CM048747.1, forward strand.
CACTAAATTTGGTCAGGATTTCTTCTATTCTCGGAGGCCTAACCATTTCTGGTTCTATAATTTTATTTACCATATGTGCATAAAGTACTAGACACACTGACCCATAAGATTTTTTAAGAACAAGCAAGGGATTATTATAAGGACTATTGGATTCTTTGATGATGTTCCATGCCAACTTTCTGTTTATTTCATGTCTAACAAAAGGCATTATTGATGCTGGTATGAAATAAGGTTTTTTATAAAATGGTGTTTGGTTTGATTTTTGATAAGCAAGTGTAATCTTTTATAATTGATGGTCGCAGTGAAAATACTTGGATATGTTCACATAATAGTGCAAACAGTTACTGTCTTTAGTTAGTTTTTTTTATCAATTTCTGTGACATGTTAAAAACTCATATTCAGACATGTTTCTAGCCTGTCTATTCTTCCAGTTAGTAGAGCAGTGATATCGTTTAATTTGCCGTATAGATCCCTTAATTTAGATGTTAATCTGTTATTTAGAGATGAAAATCGGTCTTTTACATCATTATCTAAGTTCGCTAATGGCTCCATTACGGACTGTATTTTTCCCTTCCATGGTTAAAGTAGTTTCGTCCAAATCCATGTAATGAATACTCTAAATATATAAAACGTTTAATTACGTGCTAGTACTTATGAACACAAAGTATTATTATTATATATTTAATTATTATTCTTGTTTGTTTATGAAGTTGTTACTTCGTCGTAAAATTCTACTGGCACACACTGTTTATCAAAGCACAATTAAATATCACCCACCATTATAAGACGTTGAAGAGATTTCAAATTCGTTGTTTGAGTGTTGCGGTGCCACAGATGTTTCACGTTCGTAGAAATGCGCTGCAGTCGCCTTCTTGTAGCGAAGTCTGGAACTATTCACTCAGACCTGGTCGAACGTAGTGTTGCCACTACTGATGTTCTGCTGCTGTTAGTTATGACGCAGGCTAGTTATGATCAAAATATCGATACTGTCCCCAGTAGGCGGCATTGGGTGGTATAGCAACTCGTGAATAAGGTGACTGGACTTTATTCCAAACAAAACCAATCGGCATCAGTCTTGAACTAATAGAAATATTGTTCGAAATATTGCTGTAGTTTTAAGTGTATTATTTTACACTTATTCACTCTTACAATTACCTGACGTCTTATTCAGGTTGCTTTATAGCAGGCGATCTTTAATGTAATGATTATGAATCCCTTTATGCGATCTTTATTGTCATAGATCGCTTATTGATTTTACATGATGACTAATTTTGACTCGTTAAAGAGTCGTTATCAAATCTTAATCGTCCAGGCATGGTAAGAAATATACTTGAAATGAACCAACATCATGTTGGCAAGTTACCATTTATAACTTGCCACTATGATGTTGGTGGCTTTTGAAATGTGGTGCTACAGAAGAATGCTGAAGATTAGGTGGGTAGATCGCATAACTAATGAAGAGGTACTGAACAGAATTGGTGAGAAAAGGAATTTTTGGCATACCCTGACTAAAAGAAGGGATCGCTTGGTAGGACACATTCTTAGACATCGGGGAATCGTAAATGTAGCATTGGAGGGAAGTGTGTGGGGTAAAAATCGCAGAGGGAGACCAAGATACGCGTATAGTAAGCAGATTCAAATAGATGTGGGTTGCCGTTCTTATGAGGAGATGAAAAGGCTTGCTCAGGATAGAGTAGGGTGGAGAGCTGCATCAAACCAGTCTCCGGACTGAAGACCATAACAACAACAACATGATGTTGGTTCATCTGAAGTATATTTCTTACCATGCCTGGACATTTAAGATTTGATAATGACTGTCAAGTCGAAACTAGTCATAATGTAAAATCAATAAGCGATCTATGGCAATAAAGATCTCATAAAGGGATTCCTAATCACTTATTCACTCGTTACTGAGTCTTGTTAGTTTTTAAATACGTCATTTACTTGCTTGGCAACCTCTTGTTTAAATTGTTGATAAGTGTAATTGCTCCATAAAATATTATTTAAAAGCAATTAATGATTCTTAAAGTGTCCATACACTGAAACTGTCTTGATTTTCACTTATTTTGTTGTTTCATTTTTATAATGGATAGCTTCATCTTCTAATTTCATTTTCAGTAGTTGGTCATTCTGAGTAACCACACGATTTATATTGCGCAGATTCGTTCTCCAACCTTCAGATTACTGGTTCCGGTTCTTAATTGCAGGGTCGCCACGTGCGAGGTGTCTGCACGATCAATATTTAATAAACTTCTTGTAGGCCCCGTGCTTGTCGCATACCATAGCAACAGATGGAAATTAGACAACTTATCTAAATTCCATTTAAATATGCACACTGATTTGAAATGCTGATATAAAGCTTCAAAACTGTATTTATCACGGGTTATTATACAATATGTTGAATGTCAGTCATATATATAGATGCTCTCGGTTCTGTAACCTGGTACCAACTAAAACAAATTCACGTCGTACGGTTTCTTCAGTTGGGTCGCTGAACATTATTTTTCTTTGTAAGAAAACATTAGAAACTTACTTTGTGCGGCTAACGATTTACAGATCAAACTAACAAGTTTCAATCCAGGTACGAAAACAATCAACAACACCAAGATTAAATACTACCACAAATGTTAACTGAGTTTACCTTTCAATTGGTTTAAAATAATTTTATATAAGAACATATTTTTTAAATAAATGTTCGCTTCAGAAATTTGTATGTCTTACTCATCAAAGCATTTTGGTAATAATTTCAGTTTCATGTTGCATACAACATTTTTAAATTATTAATTGTCTTCTAGTCAGTGTACACTGGGTCGCGTAGATTTTTTCAGAAAACTTATGGTTCTCATTGCATCAGATTACCGTCCGTATCAAGCAAGGGCGGAATCGGGGGGGGGGGGAGGGAGGTGGCACAGGGGCACGTGCTGCCCCCCCCCCCAGACGGCCAAACGAAAAATGAGAGAGAGAGAGAGAGAGAGAAGAGAGGAAAGAGAGAGAGAGAGAGAGAGAGATGGTGAGGAAGGGAGGGAGGGAAAGAATCTTAGCATTAGAATAATTAACTTTTACTTAGGGGCAGCATGTAATTGTGAGTTAAAAATGGAAAATCCCTGCAATTAACATAACGTAATGTGACTTTTTATATTAAGCTACCATTTAATTCCTTCTTGCTCTTTTTTGTCAGTAATTTACGATAAAAATAAATAAAAGTTGTTTATTGTTTCGTGATTGCTTGGGAGATAAATGAACTATTGTGTATGTTTTACTCATGCGTAAATAAAGTTAAAGGATTTAACTACGTACAAGAACTGTGAATTTGAAGAGCTGCGTTCAGGCTTGCGCATTCGGATGTTTTCCGTAAACGGTTTATCTGATTCTTTTCCTAGACACAAAAAAGGTACTCCCACCCATTATAAACAGTTCTATTTGATACTACACGTTTCGATTTTCCATTTATTGGAGAAAATTCGAAATTTCAACGGCATTTTTCTACACATCAGATACAAAGGAGTTTCATAGTAGTAGAAATTCTTCTTGAAACACAATCAAGTGTAATTTTCATAATCAAATTTTCACACTGCAGTGGAGATTGCGCTGATATGTAACTTCCTGGCAGATTAAAATTGTGTGCTGTACACGTGATTCGAAACTGCAACATTTGACAATCGCGGGCAAGTGTTCTACCGTCTGAACTACCCCGACACTCTTCACAATCTGTCGTCACAACTTTACTTCTGCCTGTTCCTCAGGTACTACTTTCCAGACTTCGCAGACGTCCTCCAGCGAACCTTGCAGGACTAGCACTCCTGGAAGAAAGGATGTGGTGGAGACATGGCTTAGCCGCAGCCTAAGGGATGTTTCCAGAATGAGGAGTGCTAGTCCTGAAAGGTTCACAGGAGAACTTGTGTGAAGATTGAAAAGTAGGAGGCGAGGTTTTTGTGGACGGACTGTGAAGCGTGCCAGGATAGCTGAGATGGTAGACCGCTTACCAGGGAAGGGCAAAGGTCCTAGGTTCGAATCCCTTTTCTGGCCCAAAATTTTAATCTTTCAGGAAGTTTAAAGTGTAATTTTGTTGATCGCGAAAGCTTTCTTGAAAATTTATCTGGTTTTGCATAGCAACTTCACAAAAGATTTAGAAGAAATTGACTCAGTACAACGCAAACACAGGAAATCTGATTGTAGCGTCTGAGGGAATATCAAACTTAGCTCGACATACTGGTATTTACTGGCTGTTTGTTTCTGACCAATAATTGGGCGACCTTCTACGATACGCTGTTTTTCCAATTTCTGCATTGCTTGGTAATGACACAGCTACTCCAGTTGCTGTACTGTTCATCCACGGATTCGTGCGCTGGTTATTGGCAGCGGCAGAAGTCGTGTACCATGGCTGACGGGAGAGCGAGCATCAGCGAGCAAAAGGCAGCGTCGCAGTGTTGGAAACGTTACCCGTGACAATGGGTACAGTAATATATCGTGTCTAGCGGCAGGGTAACGTTGACTGCAGTCCGAGGTAAAAGGATGTCCTTCAAGTACTGCAGATGTTTTGTCCTGCTGACATCACCAACTAAAATCGTCTGCACTTGTCAAATTAATATACTTCCATCTAACTACCAATGCATTACTAGTTTCGACGCACTATGTCGCCATTCTCAAATTCCTGTGATTAAAACAATATTACAATGATTCAACCACATTAAACAGTGGAATGTTTAATAATTTATCAAACCATGTGCGTCGCACGGGAATGGCCGTGTAATCTGTGGCGCAACGTCGTGGACTACGCGGCCACACCCACCAGAGGTTCGAGTCCTCCCTTGGGCATGTGTGTGTGTGTGTGTGTGTGTGTGTGTATGTGTTGTCCTTAGAATAAGTTTAATTAGAATGTAAGACTAGGGACTGATGACCTCAGTTTGGTCCCTTCGGATTACAAACGTTTGAACTTTTTTTTAAACAATATGTCCTACGTTTGTGTACAGTCACCATTCAGTCATTTGGTTCCTTTAATATGTACAAAAGATTTGTCGACCATATTGTACAATTGTTTGAATTTTCAAGTGGTCAGTCTTATGGTCCAATTATTCCGAAGTTGTCAATATGTAGAGAAACCTATGCCAATTTTGCATCGTTTTCTCTGTATAAGGATTCGCTTCTGGCGAAGCTCAGAATCAGTTACATATTGAATTACATTCAGAGCCTGAATGCCCAGTGTTCAGCTGTTGACAAGTGTTTCATTATTTATGATGATCAAGGATGAAAGAGATGTGGCCACAGCTAAACACAGGGCATTCAAACACTTTTTTTTTCTTTTTTTTTTTTTTTTTTTTGGTACATTAAGAAAATGACACTGTTCAATATGACTGAATGATTGTAATATTTTTGTAATCACAGGCATTTCAAAAGGAAGCCATAGTGCGCAGATAATAATGGGCAGCGGTGTTAGATGGAAGCAAATTAATTTTTTTTTTCTAAGACGCGACTTTCGCTTTGAAACATTTTGTGTGTGTCCTATAGCAGTGAAATACAACAATGACTGTAATAAAATTTATTTCATTATATATACAGGGTGTCCCAGCTATCTTGTCCACCCAAAATATCTCTGGAACAATAACAGCTATTGGAAAACGACTTTCACCGGTATCAATGTACGGCTGGGACCCATGAATATACATATTTGGAAACATTCTAAAACGAAACCAAATGTGTTATTTAACACAAACTTAAGTTTTTTTTTAAATGGACACCCTATATTTTTTCTTCAACAGTCCATAGCATGACAAATCACATAAAAAATGGCGTTGATTGCATCGCAATATTCCAATTACATCCAGAGATATTGCGACGCGAAGTTGACGCCCTGAAAAACCCGAAATGCGCTGCTAGCGCACGTCATGAGGCTCAGGCGTGAACCCCTGCTGCCCGTAATCGCGATGTGATTGACATGCGTAATCGCACTTCCATACTTACCAAGAGGACCGAAACGAATAATACGGTCTGCTGCCATCCTGCATTAAAGTCGTACATTCCAGGTATTTATCCCATAGGCTAGGGATGATGCGGTTCTGTAACATATCTGTGTACCGCAACGTTAGTCACAAAGTTAACTTCGCTTACCGTTAATCCGTTACTAAAAACGTAATGCCGTTCAACGTTAAAACTTTACTGTAGATCTAGCGCAAGTGACAGTGAATCATTCACTCATAATAGTAAAATTCATGTTGATGGTTTTAGTGAAACGAGCAAGTAGACTCAAGGTTTTACCGTTGTTTGGGTAAAAATGTTTTGATTTGGGAAGTTCAGGTAAGACATAGAAGATGAATGTAAACATGTTGAATCAATTAGTTTTATTATCACATAATTATCAATGTTATGTTTATCTAATGCGTTACATGACAAATTGTTTCAAAGAAATGTTTCTGAACATCACTGGGTAAAATGGCCCTTTGTAGAAACTTGCACTGTGATACCAGCACTACATGCTAAAGATAGCGTTCACATATCATGCTCAAAGTGATAACCATTGGCTTGCATACTCTGCGGATGAAGGATGCCCTACTTCGTGCTACTGTTTCCTCTTTGATGGCTGTACAAGCATAAATAATGCGTTGCTTCATGTCCTCTGGTGTTGTTGGTTCATGTTGGTAAACAGCATCATTCACTACTCCCCAAAGAAAAAAAAATCCAGCGGTGTAACGTCCGGAGATCGGGCAGGCCACCATGACCAATCCACCTACCAGGAACTTACGGTTCAGAAGTCGTCGTCCTCTTAAGTCGTTATGTGCGTGGCATCCGACATGCTGATACCACATGACCATTCTCCTGTTCAGAGGTACGGTGTCCAAGAGAACAGGAAGATTTTGTCGTATAAATATGGAGTACTGTCTGGGATTTTGGACGCCATTTACAAAGAAAGGTCCGATAATGGTATCTCCAATAATCCCACACCAAACATTCACTTTCCACAGACGTTGATGCTCTACCTGACGGAGCCATTTTGGATTGTCTGTGGACCAATAATGCATATTCCTCATACTGACAATTCCTTTGTTGGAAAATGATGACTCGTCGGTAAAGAGAACATCTGCGAAAAAATTTGGATTAGTCAGAAGCTTTTGCTGAGCCCACCGACAAAATGTTACCCTGTTGCTGAAGTCATTTCCGTGAAGATTCTGGTGTAAATGAACATGGTAAGAATGAAATTTATGACGTTGAAGAATACGCTGTGCACTTGATTTCGACACACCAACATCATGTTCAATTTGACGTGTGCTGATGTGAGGATTCACAGCTACGGTAGCGAGCACAGCAACTTCAGCACGTTCATCTGTGCGTGTTCTAGGACGATGTCTAGGTCTTCGATTTAAGCTTCCCGTTTCACGTAGACGAGATATGAGACGACCAAACATCCGGTGCGAAGACGATGGCTTGTCAGGGAATCGTCTTCTGTACAATCGTTCTGCCTGAACAGAATTTCGCCCGCCTACAACAGGGTACTGTACAGGTATGTAGAGCAGGGTAGAAAACAGACATGTTAACTTAAAAATCATAATGTTCTCTAACAGTACTATAAACAAACAAGCAATCTAATAACGTATTTCCCATCAACGTACATTCTCCATAGATCAGCAGCATTTCTACCATATCTTCATGTTCGTACATAATACAGTATAAGTTCTTTTGTATCCCATCCTCGTCGCCACTTTTGAGTCCCAGCCTCGTCGCCGCTTTTGTGTCTCGTTTCCGTCGTAGGTGTCGGTGGCCGAGTATGAAGACCGACACAGGAATAAAGGTACGGAGGGGAGCAGCCAGTGGGACAGCAGAAACTAGAATTTATACAATACTTAACTTTTTCATAGTTCAGTACGGCAGAATGCTGATACATAGTTGAACTAGAGGTCTGCCTAGTGCCTATCCGATAGCCAAGTCTTCACTGGTGCCTATCTGATTCCGAAGTGTTAACTGGTTCCTATCTCAGTCCCAAGTGAACGATGTCGTTCAGTGGTAGCCATGAGCGGAGTTGTAGCAGAGGGCGCTCGTGGCTGACGTCGTAAGAACGCCGCGCCGTGCGTGCATGGCGGCGCGCGGCGAAAGTAGGTGGCGCGCACTTTGGACTTGTGCGACACCACAAGTTCCACAACACAACGTTTATTCACAATGTGTACTACCTCCGTGCCGTCACTAGATTACTCTGATGCACGACTACACTGGCAAGCGGCGTACTGCACGCCAAAGCAACAACAAATGGGATGCTCGGAGGGTGGTGGAGTACAGGAGTTTGCATGGGTCGCAAATCACAAACAAGGCGAAGTGGTAACTGTGGCTGTATTGGGAACTACTTTGGACACGTGTCTAGGAAGAGCTAGGCCCTGGATTAACGAGTGCGCGAAAGGCACAATGGGTCACTTAACGCATTCGATAAACCGTATTTTGGGTGTGCAGGATAAATAAGACAACCTGACTGGTGTATACCGATCGGTACTGGTTCATATTGTGTACGTAGACACATAAAATGTGCAAGGAGGAAATCATTATGTGCTAATGAGAGTTGATGGTAGCAGACCGTATTATTCGTCTCGGACCTCTTGATAAGTATGGAAGTGCGATTACGCATGTCAATCACATCGCGAGCCGGCCGCGGTGGCCGAGGGGACTGAGGCGCTCCAGTCATGGTCTGCACGGCCACTACGGTCGGGGGTTCGAATCCCCCGTCGGCCATGGATATTTGTGCCGTCCTTAGTCTTAGTTAGTTCATAAGTAGTTTGTAAGTTTAGGGACTGATGACCCCGTAGTGAAGTCCCATAAGCTATACAAACATTTGAACATTTTCACATCGCGATTATGGGCCGCATGGGGTTCACGCCTGAGCCTCAGGACGTGCGCCAGCAGCGTATTTCGGGTTTTTCAAACGTCAACTTCTCGTCGCAATATCTCGGGATGTAATTGGAATATTGCGATGCAATCAACGCCATTTTTTATGTGATTTGTCATGCTATGGACTGTTGAAGAAAAAATATAGGGTGTCCATTTAAAAAAAAACATAAATTTGTGTTAAAAACCACATTTGCTTTCGTCTTAGAATGTTTCAAAATATGTATATTCATGGGTCCCAGCCGTACATTGATACCGGTGAAAGTCGTTTTCCAATAGCTGTTATTGTTCCAGAGATATTTTGGGTGGACAAGATAGCTGGGACACCCTGTATATATACATGTGTGTGTGTGCGTGTGTGTGTGTGTCTGTGAGTGTGTTTTAAAATTAGTCTCACACAGCTCTTAAGGACATATTCACCCTCCTCAGGCTTGTGCCCCCCGCCAGAAAAGAGTTCTGTATCCGCCACTCAAGTATTAGAGGTGACACAGTCATCAAATACATGGAAAATAACGCAAAATGTTTATCCAGTGAGTGCGCGAGTTATCCAGTTCATTAAAAGTGGCTAAAGCAGAAAAAAAGGAGTCAAAGCAGTTAGTTCCTTTCCTTCCCAGAGTGTTGTAAGCTCACGGCGTGTGCTCTTAATGGCAGGGTGAGCGGCGTATAGTTTCCGTGAATTCCTGTTTTACTGCTTACTTAATTGCTCGGCCACCTGGTTACACGACTTAATGCAGTCGAGGATGAAGTGTTTTCTTCTGCAGTCAAGTACTGATAAAATACTGACGTAATTAGTTTTCAGTACTGCATTAAAAGCCTTTGAGTCAATGCTATTGTTTGAGTGTCTCTCTAAGCATTTAAATAGGTTGTTAAGAGCACAGAATGAAATTAACACAGACTTCAGTACCGATTATATTCTATAACACTCTAGTAACAGAAACGAAATGAAAGAGTCTTTTTAAAGAAATGAAGGAAACCGTGAAGAATTAATATCTTCAGATTGTTGAAAACGTATTTTGGCTTGTTATTCGAAATAGGCTGAAGACATTCAAGGCGAAAGAAATACTGTTATTTCTTAGCCTTAGGACAACGAATTTATGCTGCTGTCGACTTAATTATGTATCATTAAGAGCTGCAGATTCCTTTTCGAATGTTATCGTGGTTAGCAGAACTTTGAGACATGGAAACACCCTGTAAAGAATTACAATTTACAGAGTCGTTCGGATTCTGGAAATTCTTCGTGAAAAAAGGTCGTGTAACTAATTCCAGGACTATGGACGAGAGCATATCATCTCCGGTGGAATTCCGTCTATTACTGAGCAATGTGTATCTGGTCAACCGTAGGGTACACGGCGCTCTTACTGTTCATGTTTAGCTGTAAATTTGTATTGTGAACTACCAGATCGACAAGACACAAAAACTGTATTTAACAGTTGTATTCACACTGGTATACACGAACTGTTCTTACTTTTGTTTTCTACCATACTTTCGCATTCGCTTTACAAGATCAGACATCACGAGATGCAAGGAAGGTTGTCTAATACCGTTTTGTGCCAGAACTGTACTATTTAGATCGGTTTAGAGCATAGTATGAATTACAGTAGCCGAGGGGTCTGGAGCGCCACGTTACGGACCGCGCAGCCTCCCGCATCGGAGGTTCGAATCCTCCATCGGGCAGGGATGTGTGTGTTGTCCTTGGGTTAGTTTAACTTAGTTTAAGTACTTACGCTACGTTACCTTCCACAACCAGAAACAGAGAAGATCCGACAAGAGACACTTGGGGTCTTGGCGCATGCAAAGACCCCAAAGCAGAACATCAGCAATGAAGAACGTCGTGCTATCAAAGAGTTAAAGAACAACCCCCACAGTCGGACAAGGGGAACGTCACAGTGTTGATGAATACTGCAGATTACGACAACGGGATGGAAAAACTACTAAGTGAACTCATCTATAAGAAGCTCAAGGGGGATCCGACGGCCAATATAATAAAACAGACGCAAGCACTGCTTAAGAAATCCAGAATGAACTTCGACACGGCCAGAAGACTCAACCCGCAAGTCCCACAGGCACCAAGGATTTATGGAGCTCCGAAGATGCACCGGGAGTCTTTTCCTCTAAGGCCTATTGTCTTCAGTATAGACTCATCGACTTACCGACTTGCAAATGAACTGGTACCGAAACTCCGACATCTCGTGGGCCACACGGACTCTTACGTCCATGACTCGACCCATTTTGTGGCACTTTCAGAAGAAAAACGAATCTCAACCAAGGATTTGATGGTCAGCTTCGACGTGAAGCCCTTATTTACAAATGTACCAGTGTCGGATACCATGAACATCCTAGAGGAAAGTGTTCCACCCGACGTTTGCGATCTGGTGCAACATTGTTTAACGACCACCTATTTCAGGTGGAAAGGAGAATTTTATGAACAGACGGACGGAGTTGCAATGGGTTCACCTCTCTCGCCTGTTGCAGCCGATATTTTCATGGTGGCATTCGAGGAAACAGCTCTCTAGTCCGCACCATTACGCCCAGACTGCTGGCTGAGATATGTAGCCGACACGTTTGTCATCTGGCCTCATGGAGAAGAGGAGCTGCAGAACTTCCATCAACACCGCAATCAACAGCAGAACAAGATCCAGTTCACCATGGAGATTGAGAAGAATGAAGTGCTCCCTTTCCTCGATGTAGAGGTTTACCAGAAGGCGGAAGGCAAACTAGGCCATCGGGTATATAGAAAAAGCTACCATCACAAGGAACTTCCACCATCATCTTACGCAAAAGAAGTCCGTGCTCTACTCTCTTAACTAAGACGGCCCATCGGATTAGCGATGGACAAACCTGAAGGCAGAATTACAAACGATCAGGTCCATCTTCGAAGCAAACGTTTATGAGAAGAGGATGATTGAGCAAACTATGACATATAATGATGGAAATAAAAGGGAAGAACAACAGTAATTCCCATATGTAAAAGGAGGCACCGAACGAGTCGGCCAAATTCTTCGTCGAGAGGGCAACAAACCTATATTTCGCAGTAACAATAAAAAAAGAGATGTCCTAGGATCAATTAAGGACAAAACTGATAAGTTGAACACAGCCAGAGTCTATGAAATCGGCTGTGAGTGCAGCCAGGTGTACATTGGAGAAACTGGTTGGCCGATTTACACAAGGATAGCCGAGCACGAGAGGTACATTCGACTGGGACAGCATACGAAGTCGGCAGTAGCTGAACACCAGGAATACTGCGGCAAACAGATAGGTTTTCAGGAAGAGACTGTACTGGCAAAACAACCCTTCATTTGAAGAGGAAAATCAGGGAAGCAATAGAAATAGCTAAGCGACTCAAAAATATGAACAGAGAAGACAGGTATAGGCTTCCGGCGTCTTGGTTGCCCGGAGTAACAACGCTTCGCGACGACACCGCGCGCAGTGCAGACCATAGGGGCCCGCATAGCCCGGAGACAACAGCGGCCGCGCGTACACAGGGCAAATAGCACGCTCTAGCCGGCGCTAGGCATCAGTGCCACGTCATTGCAACCACCGCTCCTAGTTCGTCAGTTACAACATGGCATACATTATGTAAACACCAATCAAGGACTTCCTTTTCCACCAAGAGGAAGAAATAAAGCAAACACCAATGAAAGAGAGCTGAAACCACCAATCATAACTAGCTGTTGTTGTTGTTGTGGTCTTCAGTCCGGAGACTGGTTTGATGCAGCTCTCCACAATACCCTATCCTGAGCAAGCCTCTTCATCTCCACATAAGAACGACAACCTACTTCTGTCTGAATCTGTTTACTGTATCCATCTCTTGGTCTTCCTCTGCGATTTTTTACCCCACACACTTCTCTCTAATGCTAAATTCACAATTCCTTGATGTCTAAGAATGTGTCCCACCAATCTATCCCTTCTTTTAGTCAAGGTATGCCAGAAATTTCTTTTCTCCCCAATTCTGTTCAGTACCTCCTCATTAGTTACGCGATCCACCCACCTAATCTTTAGCATTCTTCTGTAGCACCATATTTCAAAAGCCTCAATCCTCTTCCTGTCCGCACTGTTTATCATCCATGTCTCACTCCCATACAAGGCAACACTCCATACAAATGCCCTCAGAAAGGACTTCCTTAGGCTTAAATCAATATTCGATGTTAACAAATTTCTCTTTTTCAAAAACGCTTTTCTACCCATTGCCATTCTGCATTTTATATCCTCTGTACTGCGACCATCATTTGTTATTTTACTGCCCAAGTAACAAAACTCATCTACCTCCTTTATTGCTTCGTTTCCCAATCTAATTCCTTCAGCATCACCTGATTTTCTTACATTGCACTCCATTACCCTAGTTTTGCTCTCGTTAATGTTCATCTTATATGCACCTTTCAGCACACTGTCCATTCCGTTCAATTGCTCTTCCAGGTCCTTTGCTGTATCTGACAGAATTACTATGTCGTCGGCAAAACGCAATGTTTTTAATTCTTCCCCCTAAACTTTTATTCCTTCATCAAATTTCTCCTTGCTTTCCTTTATAGCTTGTTCAATGTACAAATTGAATAACATTGGAGAAAGGCTACAACCCTCTCTCACTCCCTTCCCAGCCACTGCATCCCTTTCATGCCCTTCAACTCTGACAACCGCTGTCTTGTTTTTGTACACGTTGTAAATAACCTTACGCTCCCTATATTTTACTCCTGCTTGCTTCAGAACTTGAAAGAGTTTATTCCAATCAACATTGTCAAAAGCCTTCTCCAAATCTACAAAAGCTAGAAATGTAGGTTTACCTTTTCTTAATCTATCTTCTAGGATAAGCCGTAAAGTGAGTATTGCCTCCCGAGTTCCTGCATTTCTCCTGAACCCAAACTGATCTTCCCCGAGGTCGGCTTCTACCAGTTTTTCCATCCTTCTGTATATAATTCGTGTTAATATTTTGCAACCATGACTTATTAAGCTGATGGTTCTGTAGTTTTCACACCTGTCTGCACCTGCTTTCTTTGGAATGGGGATTATAACATTTTTCCCTTAAGTCTGAGGGTACTTCACCTGTCTCATACATCTTACACACCAGGTGAAACAATTTTGTCATGACTGGATCTCCCAGAGACTTCAGTAGCTCTGAGGAAAAATCATATACTCCAGGGGCCTTGTTTCGACTTAGGTCTTTCAGTGCTCTGTCAAATTCGTCTCTCAGTACAGTATCTCCTATTTCATCTTCATCTACATCCTCTTCCCTTCCTACAATATTGTCTCGAAGTTCATTTCCTTTGTAGAGCCCCTCTATATACTCATTCCACCTTTCAGCTTTCCCTTCTTTTCTGAGAACTGGTTTTCCATCAGTGTCCTAGATATTCATAGAGCTGTTTTTCTTATCTCCAAATGTTTCTTTTATTTTCCTGTAGGCTGTATCTATTTTTCCCCTATTTATACATTCTTCTACATCCTTGCATTTGCCTTCTAGCCACTCCTGCTTAGCCATTTTGCACTTCCTGTCAATCTCATTTCTTAGTCGTCTGTACTCCATTTTGCCTGTTTCATTTACTGCATTTTTATATTTTCTCCTTTCATCGATTAAATTTAGTATCTCCTGTGATATCCAAGGATTTTTTGTAGGTCTTGCCTTCCTACCTATTTTGTCCTCTGCTACTTTCACTATTTCATCTCTCAATTTTACCCATTTCTCCTCTACTGTTTTATTTTCCCTTGTTTCTGTCAATTTTTACCCAAAGCTCCCTCTGAAATTCTTAAGAATCTCAGGTTCCTTCAATTTATCCAGGTCCCATCTCCTTATTTTCCTACCTTTTTGTAGTTTCTTCAGTTTCAGCCTACAGTTCATAACCAACAAGTTATGGTCAGAGTCTATATCTGCCCCTGGGTATGTCTTACACTGTAAAACTTGGTTCCGAAATCTATGTCTTACCATTATAAAATCTATCTGGTATCTCCCGGTGTCTCCTGGTCTCTTCCACGTATACAACCTTCTTTTGTGATTCTTGAACCAGGTGTTTGTTATAACTAAATTATGTTCCGTGCAAAATTATACCAGGCGGCTTCCTCTTTCATTCCTTTTGCCCAGACCATATTCACCCACTATCTTCCCTTCCCTTCCTTGTCCTACTACCGAATTCCAGTCTCCCATAACAATCAAGTTTTCCTCTCCCTTAATTGTCTGAATAATTTCCTTAAGCTCCTCATATATTTCTTCGATCTCCTCATCATCGGCAGAGCTAGTTGGCATATGAACCTGTACTACTGTTGTCGGTGTTGGCTTCGTATCTATCTTGACAATGATAATGCGATCGCTGTGCTGGTCATAGTAGTTTACCCGCATTCCTATTTTCTTATTCATTATCAATCCTACTCCTGTGATATCCCCAATTGATTTTGTGTTTATAATCCTGTACTCACCTGACCAGAAATCCTGTTCATCCTGCCACCGAACTTCACTAATCCCCACTATATATAACTTCAACCTATCCATTTCCCTTTTTAAATTTTCTAATTTTCCTACTCTATTAATGGATCTAACATTCCACGCTCCGACCCGTAGAATGCCAGTATTGTCTTTCCTGATGATCACATCCTCCTGAGTAGTTCCCGCCCGGAGATCCGAATGGGGGACTATTTTACCTCCGGAATATTTTACCCGAGAGGATGCCATCATCTTATGTTCATACAGTAGAGCTGCATGTTCGCGGGAAAGGTAACGGCTGTAGTTTCCCCTTGCTTTCAGCCGTTCGCAGTAGCTGTATGGCAAAGCCACATTAGCTGATGTTACAAAGCCAGCTCAGTCAATCATCCAGACTGTTGCCCCTGTAACTACTGAAAAGGCTGCTGCCCCTCTTCAGGAACCACACGTTTGTCTGACCTCTCCACAGATACCCCTCCGCTGTGGTTGCACCTACGGTACGGCTATCTGTATCGTTGAGGCACGCAAGCCACCCCACCTCGGCAATGTCTGTGGTTCATGGGAGTGGTCAGAACTGGCAACATTTAATATTTAAGACATCAGCTTTCTCTCATCCAGCAGTAAACGTAACACCCAGAAGATGGCCGCTTGCAATAGTGGCCGAATCGTCGGTGAAACATTTGATATATATTGACGATCCGATCCAATACCCAGAAGAGTTTTATCAACAATAACAGCGGCCGCGGAAGCCTTCGTTTACATTAGTTTAAGTAGTTTGTAAGTCTAGGGACTGATGACCAACGTAGTTTGATCCCATTGAATTGCAAACTTTTGATTTGAACATGAATTACTTTTCAGCATAGAAAGAAGAATCAGTCACGAATGTGAGTAATCCAGAACAGTGTCATTTGCAAAAAAAAACTGAAAATAGCTTGACGCATGTAGTATTTAGAAGTAGTATAAATAAGAGAGAGCTGCAGGTCCGATCACATTGCGTCACTCAGACGGGGGTTTCTCCGCAACGAAGAAGTTGTCCGCCAGCGACATCAGACACGCGCCCGATGCGCGGCCTGCAGCTGAATCTGGACCCGAGACGAGCATCCCAGTGCGGGCTCAGGAAGCGTTAGCGTGAGTGGGCCGTCGCTGCTCCACTTACAACTCCCCCAGCTCCTACGTAACTTCTGTGGGCCACCAGATTAAGACTTTAGAGAGTTTCTAAAACCAATACACCTTAAGACTGGTAACTCTGATAGTCACCAGATTGTACGGACATAAAATTAACTTGTATTAATGAGGACATAGGCCTTCAGCAGTACAATATTCTGCACTAAAGCCAAGGTTTATATTTCTTTTGATTTATTTCTATTTTTACAAATATGTTCGGATATTGGTAAATCTATGGAACTTAATTAATGAGGTAAGAATTTATTGGCTTACAGACTACATAATCTGACAAACTAACCTAACGACAACACACACACACGCACACACACACACACACACACACACACACACACACACACACATGCCCGAGGGAGAACTCGAACCTCCGACGCGGAGCAACCGCGCGTTCCGCACTAAGGCGTCTTAGATCGCTCGGCCATTTCACAGTGCTATTTTTAAACTTAGCGCAGCAAACAGTTGATATGGTTTTAAAATACGTATAGATTTATACACATTTGTAAAATTAAAAGATAAACAATAACAAATTAAACTGGACTTGACAGAGGAGAAAGCCGGCATTAAAGACCGAATATGTAAACATCTAAAATTATTTGCAATTTAAAGCACAGCATATGAATGATGAGATCGTCTAGCAAACACAGCGCGCACTAACAACATTAAATACTGAAGGACCTACACTGGAAGAATGGAATGAAAATGGTCGGGGTTTTGGATGGATAGGGACTATGGAGGAGATGGTAAAATTTGAGTGAGAGGGGGGAGCGGAGGTAGATGAAAAGGTTGGGTGGGGTGTGTGGGATGGGCCAGGGGAGCAAGAGAGAGAAGGGATGAGTAGGGGTGGCAGACACTGTAGGAACAGGAGTCCTGATGTTGCGTGAGACAAGTAAGAAGGGGTAGGATTAAGCCCCGCTACATCTGGCTGGGTAACAAATCGCTTCAAAGGCTGGAGGAAGACAACGGCGTTCCACCTCCATACAGGACGACGCGACGTCTAGCAAAGCACTCTGTTGTTCAAACCAATCTTCATATTGTTGAATGCTTCATCTTACTTTAGGATTGATAAATATTGGAATGGATTTCATTGTCTCGGAGGGCAAGTGGTTGAAGCAGCGTTGGAATAGCATATGGCGTGCATGGAAGTGAAAGGATAGCGGCATTTAAGTTTTTTTTTGGGGGGGGGGGGGAGGAGGAACTGAGGGCACCGTGGTATATCAGTGTAAAGGCGCGGCAGCAAACCAGGTTTGGTGGTCAGAGTGTAAGCAGTAGTTTGCGGATATTATAGGAGAGGTGTTTGTTATGGTTCAGGAGGGGAGGGAAGTTAATGAGATGAAGATCCACGTGTGAGAAGGTTACCGGATGCGGGAAGAGAAACTGGGCGTATGGCGTTCGAGGATTTGGAGGGCAGAAACAGCATAGCAGAGGACGGGAACAATTAAGGTTTGGTTGATGTGAATGATATTAGATGGGTGTAAACGTCATATTCGGCCAATCAGTAATTTTGGTGGCTATTGTGGGCTTTTTGTTGTATGGTTAACAGTTTCGATATGACTGGTCGGTCGACAGTTAGTCCGAGGCGCTTGTGCTAATGCATCGCCGTTTCATATCTAGTGTACGCGATCCTAGACGCCATCTCTATGTGTGCACGTCGCGATCCCACGACTGTCACCGGGTGTATATCATCGATGATTATTTTTAAATGTCTTGTATTTGACTGATTGTTCTCAAATGGAGAAGAATTTGAACTAAGTTCACGAATCTGTTTTAGACAACAATGAGACTATCTTTGTGCGTTACCTTCAAGCTCCGATGATAGCGGAGGTTGATTATTACGAAAATAAATTAATCATATCATTTCAAAAAAATGTTCAAATGTTTGTATAGCTTATGGGACTTAACTACGGGGTCATCAGTCCCTAAACTTACAAACTACTTATGATCTAGCTAACACTAAGGACGGCACAAATATCCATGCCCGAGGGGGGGATTCGAACCCCCGACCGTAGTGGCCGTGCAGACCATGACTGGAGCGCCTCAGCCCCCTCGGCCACCGCGGCCAGCATGTCATTTCAAAGTAGATACAAAATCGATACTCCTCCACATAAATTTGCGGTGTGAAAACAGAATACTAGTACAGGTTCTTCCTACAGTTTTTGAAGGTGAAAAATCGCCCATATAAATATACACTTTTACATTATCTAAGTCATCAAGTAATAATTAAATAATTGATAAAATGTAGTGAAGAGGAATCCATTGCTTTTTTCATTGTCTAGTAAAAGAGGGTTGCAATGTTGATAATGGTTCTTCTTAACTGTTTGGGAACTAGTTTGACTGACTTGTTTCTGAAATGACTGATCTGTATAGATACAAGGTCTAATGACATGCCGGCCGCGGTGGCCGAGCGTTCTACGGCACGTCAGGCACAGTCTGCACGGCCACTACGGTCGGGGGTTCGAATCCCCCCTCGGGCATGGATATTTGTGCCGTCCTTAGTATTAGCTAGTTCATAAGTAGTTTGTAAATTTCGGGACTGATGTCCAAGAAGTTAATTCCCATAAGTTCTACAAACATTTGAACATTTTTGAGTTTCTAATTACATAAAAACCACCCTGCCACAATGTAGAAATTTGCGCGATGTCCTCTGTAAGTAGAGTGTAATGTGCGTGTACTGCAACTGTCTTCAGAAATATTTTAACTACTAAGAGAATTTTTCTATTCAAAATATTTACTTCACTTACATTTGAGCATATAGCAGTCTGACTGGGTATTATGAAAACTTTTATGGTAATATTACTGTAAGTAATTTCCCTAACTTGAAAATTTACTGAATATTTAATTATCCACTGTTGTGTGTGATCTCGAAACCTGGAACAAACGTATCTGACTAACGTCTTTTACGTAGAAATCTAAACTTGAAATGACAAAATGTTTTCACTTCCACTGAATCTAATTCCTCATACCAACAATCTTTTTTGAGATAATTTCAATCCAAAATCATAGTTACCTATCGTCGAAAATGTCTCTCAACAATGAAAATATTTTATGGCGTACCTGTGCGCAAAACGAATCTTCGTTCTGCAATCATGGAAAGGAATATCATTTTGCCCAGACATGAATTTACATTACAGATCCCAAACTCACAAACTGCAATGTGTGTCCTTATTTCTAGCACAGATCAGCAAAATTATTCATTACACATCCCGCGTGCTCCAATGCGAGCATTTACTTCCACAGTGAAAAGTAAATATTTCTATCACACTATGGAAACGAAAAGTGCAGGTATGTACTCTAAACGATAATTCGGAGTATTTAAACAGACTAGTTTGTTTAATGCACTCACATAATTATACGCTACATATACATCTTACGCGTTCGTCCTGACAGCTACTATATTCATCATTCAGCTGCCCTCTGTTGCTGCTCTCACAGCCTAACAATGCAACACAATACCTCTGACAACGTTGCTGACTCAAAATTACCTATGTACAACTTAAGAAAAAAAGCAGACTTATTGAATAAAAACAAAACATTAGAGACATCATTTAGTTTCCAGTGAAGCTGTTCTCTCATAGTTACAGAAATGCAAGCATTCCATACATCTACATCTTCATGGAGTAGTCTGCAAATCACACTTAAGGGTTTGGGAGAGGGTTCCTCGAATCACCTTCATGCTGTTTATCTACCATTCCATTCTCGAATAGCGCGCCGTAGGAAAGACGACATGAATCTCCCCGTTTCAGCTATGAATTGTTGGATTTTATTATGATGAGCGTTTCTCTCTATGTAAATGATGGTCAACAACAAATTTTCGCATTTGCATCTAAAAATGTTCAAATATTTGTAATCCTAAGAAACCAAACTTCTGTGGTCTTCGGTCCCTCGACTTATAGACTACTTTAACTTATACACACCCATGCCCACGGACAACTCGAACCCTGACGCGAGCGGCCGCGCGGTTGGTAACGCGGCGCTCCAGACAGCATGGTCGCTCCCGCGTGGCGCAATACAAATATTCTTTAATGTTGTTAATGCCAGCTTATTCCGAAGAATAAGCAGCTTTCCCTCAGTTAATGCCAGGCAGAAATTGAATCTGCTTCTTGTTGACACCTCTTTAAAGGCTTGCAGTATTCTGCTGCATCCATTTTTTTAACAAGCTGTCAGTAAAAGTCGTAGATCTTAGTAGTGAGCCACGCACTCTCAAGTCCTAATTGTAGAACTTCCTCATGTCTCACTCCCCGTGGAGGAACGATGTTGAATATGTTAGGCGTAGTATGAGAAACAACCCCTTAATAGTCGAACATAACATTAGTAGTGTGCTGCTTGACAGTCGCGTCAATTAAATATCTAAGCGTAACGCTGCACAGCGATATGAAATGGAACAAGCACGTAAGGACAGTCGTGGAAAAGGCGAATGGTCGACTTGAGTTTATTGGGAGAATTTGGGATGATTCGTCTGTAAAGGATATCGCATATACAACTTTGTACGACCCCGTATTGAGTATTGCCCACGTGTTTGGGATCCCCATCAGATCGGTTCAAAGGAGGACATAGAGGCAGTTCTGAGGCGGGCGAATGGTTTGTAACTGGTAGATTCGATTAATGCGCGAGTGGTACTGAAATGCTTCAGGAATACAACTGGGAGTCGCTAGACGGAAGGTGACGTTCTTTTGTAGAAGGATTGCTGAAGAAACTTATAAGGCCGGGATTTGAGGGGGACTGCATAACGATTCTACTCCCGCCAACCTACATTTCGCGTAAAGACCATAAAGATAAGATTCACGAGATTAGGGCTCGTATGGATGCATACAAACATTCGTTTTTCCCTCGTTCTGTATGGGAGTAGAACAGGAAAGTACGTAACTACTGAGTACCCACCACCAGGCACCTTTGAGTGAATTGCTGACTATGAATGTAGATGTAGATTTAGGGTAGTCGTGTGCATAGGATCGCTATCTGTTTGATTTGATCTATTACACATTCATTTACTGACTCCTTCGATGTACTGACTCGCTCCTCGAATGGGCGCTACGGAACATGATGAATACATGTCAATAAGTCTTCGATTGAAATGTGGTAAGAGATCTCGTCGCAACGATTAACGCTGTAGTATGAAAGCTCCCCACAGCTACCCCTGTATCGTTTTATGTCTCACCTGTATCTATGCCCTTCCGATGTCCTCCACCAGTCTTACCTGATGGAGGTCCCACACTGCGTAGCAGTGCTGCGAAAGAGGACGGATAATCGTAGTGTACGACAGGCAGTCTCTTTAGTGCACTATTGCATTTTTAAGTGTTCTGCCTACAGAGAATCCTAAGAAATTCTGGTCGCATGTAAAGTATACTAGCGGCAAAACACAATCAATACCTAAAGCAGAATTGATAATACAGCTTTCCAAAATTCCTTCACTACAGAATACGAAGCAAATACTCCAGAATTCGTATCGAGAACAGCTGCCAGCTTGCGTAATTTAGAAGTAAATACCTTTGGAGTATTAAAACAAATCACTTAACAAAAGCAAGTCACCCGGTCCTGACTGTATACCAATTAGGTTCCTTTCAGATTATGCTAATGCAATAGCTCCATACCTATCATATACAACCGCTCGCTCAGCGAACGTTCCGTACCCAAAGACTGGAAAGTTGCACAGTTCACTCCAGTATGCACGAACTGCAATAATAGTGATCCGCAAAATTACAGGCCTATGTCATTGACGTCGGTTTGCAGCAGGGTTTTGGAACATATACTTTCCTCAAATATTATGAACTACCTCGAAAAGAACGACCTATTGGCCCATAGTTAACACTGATTCAGAAAGTATTGTAATTGTGAAACACAGCTAGCTCTTTGCTAACATGATATAATGAGTGCTATCGACAAAGCATATAAAATAGATTCCGTGTTTCTAGATTTCCATCAGGCTTTTTGACACTGTAGCTCACAAGCGTCTTCTAATCAAATTGTGTGCTTCTGGAATATAGCTGCAGTTGTGCGATTTGATTCGTGATTTCCTGTCAGGAAGGACACAGTACGTTATAATTGATCATAAGTCATCAAATGGAACAAAAAAAAATGTTCAAATGTTTGTTAAGCTTATGAGACTTAACTGCGAGGTCATTAGTCCCTAAACTTACAAGCTACTTAGAAACTAGCTTCTACTAAAGACAACACAAACATTCATGCCCGACGGAGTATTCAAACCCCCGACGGGGAGCGGCGTCGCGCATCGGAGCATAGCGCCCTCAATGCGCTCGGCCACTCCGCCACGGCCAAATAGAACGGAAGTGATAGCTGGCGTTCCCCAGGGAAATGATATAGAGCCCCTATTGTTCCTTATGTTTACAAACGACTAGCTGGTGCCCGGCGCGTTGCTGCCGCAGAAGAAATAATATTTGTAATTTGAAAATGTTAGCTTGTTTAATTTATATATATATATATATATATATATATATATATATATATATATATATATATATATATATATATATATATATATATATATGTCGTCTCCTCCTTTACGTTCCTCTCTTCGCCTGCTCCTCGCCCCGTATCCTCCAGTCCCTTTTTCTGTCCAGTTCCTCCGCCTCTCCCTCTGTTCATCTCCTTTCACTTGTCTGCCAACATCTCCCCTCTCTCATTCTCCTCCTCTCCTCCCTCCCATTCTCTCCTCCTTCTCTCTCCTCTGCGTGTCGTCCCTCCCCCTTTCGTCCGTCTCCTCCTCCACCTACTCCTGTCCCTCCTATATGTGGAAACATACATATGCGCCAAGTTTCATGGTGATAGGTCAGGTGGTGTCAAAGTCGCAAGGTACCCTCCGCCATACTAAATTCACTGTCCTGTAAATTATAAAAATCTCCTTCATGAAAACATAGCTTTATGTGTTGACTTTCATGACCCGTGAAACAATATGGATGTTTGTTGTAACGTACCCTCCATCATGCACCTACGTAGGCTTACGAAAAGTAGCCCATGTATTAATTCTGGGTACAAGCTATTTACATTCCACATTTCATTCAATTCTGCCCAGCCGTTTCAGCGTGAAGAGTAACAAACAAGTTAACCCACTGTAAGGTACCTTCCGCCATGCACCGTACTGTGGAATCCTAAAGGTAGCTCATGCGTTAATTTAGTGTGTAAACTATATGCAATCCAA